>CM046661.1:7004025-11804025 GCA_025594165.1 Tamias sibiricus | reverse complement strand
TAAATGTAACAATACTTGGCAGACAGTAAAAGGTTCAGCAAATGTTTGTTGAATGAATGAATGAAATTTCACCCTAACTTTAATGAATATTTGTTTGTTTTAGTTGTACACAATGCTTTTATTTTTTTTTTTTTTTTTTTTTTTTTTTTTTTTGTGATACTGGGGATGAACTCAGGGGCACTCGACCACTGGGTCACATCCCCAGACCTTTTTTGTATTTTATTTAGAGACAGGGTCTCACTGAGTTGCTAAGTGCCTCACCATTGCTGAGGCTGGCTTTGAACTCACGATCCTCCTGCCTCAGCCTCCCAAAGTGCTGGGATTACAGGTGTGCGCCACCACGTCTGGCTAATGCTTTTATTCTTATGTGGTGCTAAGGATCAAACTCAGGTCGTGCATATGCTAGGCAATCGCTCTACCACTGAGCCACAATCCTAGCCTCTACTCTCTTTTACTCTTTCTCTGTTTAGTTCAAATCTCATTACAGCAAAGTTTAAAAATTACAAACTCTTTTCTATAATAAAATAATCTACTCTGTGTTTGATCAAAATTCAAAATTTCTTTATTCATCAAACATCTATTGTTTTGGCTAATTAAATGAGGAGAATTTGGGATTTTTGAAACTTCTTTATTTTGCACTTCTAAATTCATCCAATTCATAGCTATAGCTTTAGACACTGATTTTTTTTTCCCCACCTAAAAAACTGAGAAAACTCACTATGAACCTGTATCAACTTCACTACTGTTTACCTGAAATGCCTAAATGTGGTCTATGATACACAAAGGCCAAAGTGAAATGCCAGGACACTAAGGTGAGATTTTTGACTACACAGGGCTTGAGGGGATAGAGTCTTCTTGAAAAACCAAGAGAGCCAGGTACCGTGAAGCTCTCCTATAATCCCAGCTACTCAGGAGGCTGAGGTAGGAGGATCACAAATCCAAACCCAGCCTGGGTAACTTAGCAAGACCCTGTCTTAAAAAATAATAATAAAAATAATATGTCATCAGAGAATATGAAAACTATATGCAATTACTATATAAAATATTTGAATTATAAAAAACATATAAGAGGTATCTGAGATCCTGACAGCACCTGTGGATACCCTTCTGTGTACCTGTGATGCCAGAGACTGAAAAGACTTTTACAAATAAATAAAACTAAAACCAAATGACTACGGCTACAAAGGCAACCAGCATTGGATATTAAGGGGAGGGGAGAAGAAAATGAACATGGAGATTAAGTAGTTCCATTCCCTTCCATTCTGTGTTAAACTGATTTCAATTATTTTATATGAAAATTATTAGAAACAATTAAATATGCATCCAAAAAGCTGCCTTCAATTTGCATTCATGTTTAGTAGTAGAGGGAGCAGTCCAGCGGGTATAAAAAAAGCAATGAAAAGGAAATCAGAATTTGTAGGTTTGTATATGGGTCTGTCACTTCATTAGTCTCAGTTTTCCCAACTATAATATGGCAGTGAAAATGTCTACCCTATGAGGTTGTAATTATTAATTTGAAAAAATAAATGAAAATATGGAAAAATGAATAAATGAAAATAAAATAGTAGTATTTGAAGAAATGTAAGGTGAACCATAAATGTGAGCCACATATGTAATCTTAAATTAAAAAAATACAAAGAAGCAGGTGAAAGTAAGTTTAACAATATATTTTATTTAACCCAATATATCCAAAATATTATCATTTCAACATGTTAATCAATAGAATATTAATGAGACTTTGTTACATTATTTTTTTCTTTTTGTGCCAAGCCTCTGAAAAATGATGTGTATTTTACATGCATAGCACAGCTCAATTCATATTAGGCATATTCAAGAGCTCAACAGCCACAAACTATGTAGCTCAGACTACTATAGTGGACAGCATATATTTAGAACCAAGGTGAGGCTTAATGTATATTTACTAGATTGAAATAGTATTTCCTATCTAATCCCTGTGGGACTAATGAAAATTATTTTTAAAATTGATTTATTAAACAGATTTTGTATTTTTGTATTTTTAGCATAGTATGTGATATGCTATTATAATAAGAATTTAAAATATGATCTTTACTGACTAGACCAAGTATTTATCCAAAATAAAAGAACAAAACAATGATTTTGATAGGTCACTAATATTTATTATTCTATAATTTTGTGGGTTTTTTTTTTTAGGATTTAAATCATACATTAATTTGACACAAAATCTAAAATCTAATAATGTCAAAATAGAAAACCTGACATAACAGTAAGCACATAAACAATTCAAACTATATGCTATGATTAATAAAATATGCCAGCTGACAAAGAAACAGCAACAGAAAATATAATATTTCAGAATATTTCTCTATAGTGCAAAACTTTTCATTTTATAGGACCTCTCTTTGGTAGGTCATGTCAGTATTTTTTCTCTCATAAAAATTTAACTATATTTTCTAACTATTAGCATTATCACTTATGGCAACTTAATTATGTGCACATGTAATTATAAGTAAATATGATAATCATATTTAATGCATTAAAATGATGGCATGATATAAGTTATTGGGATTGTCAAATATTACTTGTATTACATTTATTATTAAAATTACATTGAATAGTACACATTAGGCAGATTCTTATTAACTAAAAGTAGGATGGAAAACATATAGAAAACATTTCTTAACTTCAAGACCTTTTTGAAAACTATCTACAAAACACAAGTGCATGTGTGTACACCCCCCCCACACACCCATATATATTTATATACTGAGTAGTATGTTCTTCTTTTCTAGGTAAGGAGATGCCCCTGAAATTGATATAGTTTCATCAATCTTTCTCTGGTCCAACACAAGTGGTCATATAAGACACAAGAGTAAAATGAGGATAGAATATTAGACAGATGACCGCTACCTAATTTCAAATCTGACAAGGACGTTTTGATTACCTACTATAATTTCAACATAGCAAAGGATTATAAAATTCTTAAGGACTGAAACTCTTTGGACTTTGATTTTTTACTTACTATGTATTCAAGACAGCCCTTCTAGAATAGGCCCTCTCAAGCATTTTATTCAGTCAGAGGTAATACATGAGGAGATAAAGTACCACTGGCTGAACTATTAATTCTATGTTTGGTGGCTCCTACTATGTCGCTCTACAGTCTTCTGACCAAGCATTCATCTCTCACAGCACCCCCCCGCCCTGCTCAGGCTTAAGATCAGTGATGAGTTCACATGACAAAGCAGTGTAGCTGCTCAAGACAAGGTTAACAGACTCATTATTTGAACTTTTCCCAGTGAAAATGAAGCACTCATTTCCCTTTAACCCCTGGAGTCACTGATACTAAACACAAACATAAAGGCATACTTTGTACAATTTTAAACACTTGGCCAAACTTCAGAAGTAAAACTACCCAATGTATTAAGAAACTCACATCTGGCATTTCTGTAGAGGAGGAAAGGGTCCTGGAGTTGGAAATCCAGGTCTTTAGTAATGGGTTCTGTTCTATTTTCCATGCTCAACCTATTCATAATGGTGAATCCATGCTTTGGAGAAGCAGACCTGAAAATCACAAAGAGTGTGGGGGAGGTGGGGGAGCAAAAAAAGAAGTTGTTTAGTATATTACACTTGCAGTGTAACTACATTCTAATGTCTCTTTCAACCTTTTTATGTGTATATACAGCTTTACACAAGCGGACTGTATCCATACAAAGCAACACTTTACAATTGGTCATTATGTATTAATTCATATGTAAGACATCACAACTGTCATGATCAGTCCTTGGTAAAACAGTTGTACTTTGTGTGTGTGTGTATATGTTATCTTGAGTGTCAATACATATATCTTGTCTCCTGACCTATGTTGTAAATTCCTCTAAGACAGAGATGATAACTTTAAAAACCTTACAACAGATGCTTTTAAAGGATCTTGGTAGTTCATATAGAGTGTACCTTACAATTATATAAAGAAATTTTTCATAGAAAATATTAATGTTGGTCTGAAATTGAGAGCTATAAAATCTGTTAGAGAAATGAAGCAACTCTGGTCAATGAACTTGTGAGGAGATGCAGTACAAACTAAAAATTTATGTACTGTTCCAAAGGGCAGGTATTTTGTTTTCTTCAATCTAAAGCAAATAGCTTCATGGATAAACTACAAGTTTTTCTCAATAAAAATGTGGCATTTAGTGACTTGTTATATTTCATTTCATTCAATAAATCTTGAATACCTACTCTATGGGCAGAACCCAAATTATACAGAGTATAAACTCTAACAACTACATGTGCAATTGTTTACCCGTGGGTGACAGCCATATAGTAATTCAACTGTGCAACTTCTGGTGACAAATGAAATACCACATACTTACACAATGAAACTGAAGCAAGCAGAATTCATTTATTTACTTTAAACTATGGTTCTAGGGTTGTTATTAACAAACCCACAGAAATGTTATGAGCAACAGGAAGAAAAACATGTTTATATCTTAGCTTCATTTCACTTCTAACCATGTGATGCTGATAAAGAAAATACGGCTATGTTACCACTTTCAGGATTGTCTTTAAAACCTCAGATTTAAAAATTGATGGAAGGCAATATTTGCCCAGCTTATTTTAAAAAGAGGTAAAGTGGTGGTAGGTATATACTCAATACCAGAAATAATTATGATAATCATTTAGACATAGATTCAGAGGAAGGATGAAAATGTACTCTTAAGAGAGCACTGACAGAGGATGCGCGGCCCATCTAGCACCACGTAAAATCAACTACCAGTAAATAAATAAATATCACCAGTGGGTCTAGAAAATCTCCAGAAAACTGGGTCTCTATTAAGGTAAGAAGACATGGGAGGACATGAAGAAATCATTTTTAAAGCAAGATTAGGTGTTTCTATACAAGAATCAGAATTTGATTCTTCATGTATTTCATTATTACAGAAAGGTTCTCATATCTTTAGTAGTATGGGTACTATATCATCTCAGTTTATAAAATAAGCTCAGGGGTACAGATGCCGGTTGCTCTAAAGAAAACTTGGAAAAGAAATGAAAGTACATCACTTAGCAGCTCTATTACTTGCAACCTAAACTCCCTTTGAATTGTTCTGTCATTTTCTGCAAAGGAAAGTCCTCAACATACCAGAATTAAGGAGCAGCGAGATTATAGGAGGGGGCGATGTTGGGTGTGTGCGGAGGCTACAGGTACCTATTCTTGAGGAGTTTAATTTGGGGAAGAGATTAAGTAACAGAAGGATTTTCCCCCCAATATAATAGTGTGTTTAATTACAGCTCCACTAAAGACTTGGAGTATATTAAGAGGTACTTGAAAATACAAAGCTACATTTGGTCTAGGTTCAGGAGAAAATATCTGTATAATTTGTTACTCTTCCATGCTTTAAAAAAAAAAAAAAGCCCACTAATAATCCCTAAAATCAATCATTAACAAATCTTTCTTTTTCAATAACACTTGTGAAAAATTAAAGAGAATGCATACTGTGTGTTGGCATACATTAGAGTTCAATCATTTGGTTTTCTCTTTACACTTCAAAATTCTCAGGAGAAGTCACACTGTACTGAATAAATTCATTTGGTGATACGCTCTAGTGCTTCTGGAATGTTTTGAAACATAATGTAGCCTAATATGCCAATGATTCTTACACCCTTCGGCCACTTTTCTGTGACAATCTGACCTCCATATTGTCCTGGCCACCTAGTCCTTCCTTCCTACTGCTTCTGCTGCCTCCACTCAAACAGATCTTCCTTCCCCACTGCTTACATCCCCCTACCCCCAGAGACCACCACTGTTCTTGTGCTATACCCACAACTGGCCTCTCCATACTGTTCTTGTTCTGCTTGTTATGGCTGATTCTTCTGTGTCCTTCCTGGCCCTAAACCCAAACATTAGTCCTTATCAATTTCCTCTTTACACTCATTCCTTCTCTCACAATTTCAACTACCAAATTATTTCACACAACTCTAAACTCTCCACCTCTAGCCACCACCTTATCCCAAGCAACTGGATACCACCATTTGAATGTCCTGCTACCTTTCCAAAAGCATTACCTCAAAAAACTGAAGACTAAGGACTATAGTGGTAGTTCAGAGGTAGAGCATGTGCTTAGAATGCACAAGGCCCTAGGCTCCATCCCCAGCACCATGAACAAACAAAATACTTACTTTCAAACCAGATTCTTGACCTCTGGTCCTTCAATTCTGCCAATGATTTTGTCTTTGTATTCTATATTCAAAATATTAATGTTAATGTTAAATTTACCATTCCCTCTATTCATGCAGTCCTTCAGTGCCCTTTCCATTTCAATTTCAGTCATTCTGGTCCCAACTCTCATCATCAAATCTACTCCGTGGCCATAATTCTAACCTAATCCTAATCCTAATCCTCCCTAACTCCAATTTATTCTAGAACCAATGCCTCTTAACAATGTTAATCATTTGTATTCCCCTTATTTCCTCTGATACTCTTATTTATAAACCTTCAATGATTCCCTATTGCTAGAAAACAAACTGCAAAATCCTCAGTGCCATTCCATACCAGAAATTCTCTTTACTTGCCCTAATATAAACCCTTTGCAATAAAGAATCATTTTCCTCCCAGGCATGGTGGCACATGCCTGTAATCCAGGCAGCTCAGGAGGCTGAGGCAAGAGAATTTTGAGTTCAAAGTCAGCCTCAGCAACTTAGAAGGCCCTAAACAACTCAGCAAGACTCTGTCTCAAACTAAAATATTTTAAAAAGGGATGGGGATGTGGCTCAATGGTTAAGCACTCCTAGCTTCAATCTCCAGTAAACCGCGCCAGCCCCCCCCCACCCCAAATAATGAAATAAAAATAATTTTCCTTACTGTCCCTTTCATACATTAGGTTATATGCCTGGCTTTGGCCATTCTTCCTATTGAGACTGCCTGTCCCTTTCTCCTACACAAGTTAAGTTCTACTTCATTTCTTATCAATTCTATAAAACCTATCATCAAAGCATCACATTCATTGCTTATAACCTATTAAATGGAACTCACAATAGTCTGTCCTGCATTGTGTTTATATTTTGTGTGTGTATATGTGTGTGTATGTGGTGCTGAAGATGGAACTCAGGGCCTCGTACATTCTAGGCAAGCACTCTACCCAAGCTATACCCTCAGACTCTTGGTTTATCTTAAATGTGAATATATGTGTAAAGAAAATACTTGTATTTCCTTTTTCCCCAATGAAATTGCTACCCCAAGAAGGGTTTGCACTGGCTTTCATATTTTATCTTTGCATCCCTCACTGAAGGTGGATAGAGTTTAGCCAAGATATTTTATGTGATTGTTTAGAGGAATAAAAATTTTTAGCTATTAAGACAATATACATACTATAAGTCTCTGTGTATGTGAGTGATGTTAACAATATCTGAGAAAAAAGAATGACTAAAAGCATGAGTTTACTAAATCTATCCTGATGCATGTCACTAACTAGACAATGGAGGATGAAAGACATTTTCAATTTTGGACCATCGTTTTTCTAAGAGTCAAGGGTTGGGAAAGGTGATCAATAAAGCCCTTTTCCAAATATTGATTAAATAATCTAACATTCCTAAAAGTGCACTTCTAGCTCCTTGCCAATGCATTATGTTCAATAATTCTGTACCATTCATTTGAGTCAAAGGATAATTATTTAATACTAAACAGAACAAGATTTAAGTTCATCTATATTAAAGTTTTAATTATATCCTAAAATTATATCCTAAAATTCCCTGGAATATACCAGGTAACATTATACAGTATTCCCTTTCTCGTGACAACTAGTAATTTCAAACTAAGATTCAGTTGTTTCACTTCTCTTTGAAATAAAACTGCACTTGAAGAAGAGTGACATAACTGAGCAAAAATATTATTTTGAAAATTGGCAGTTTCTTTCTAAAAGTAAAATACTCTTACCTTGTGTACACAAATAAGGTTCCTTCCACATCAGTCTTCTCCTAAAAGATAAAAACCACAATGTGTATATGTTCTCTTCTTTCCCAGAGGCAGAAAGAACACCAAATACTTATAGAATACTATAGGAATGACATTTCATTTCAAATTGGCGAAATTGTAACCCCTGGAGTTATTCTTAGGAAAAGGAGAGAACAGATCCTCTGCCCCAACTGTGGCTCTGCTATGTAGCAAGAAGTGCTCAATCCTTTAACATTATCTCTCTTTCCCAAACACAGGGTTAGCAACATGACACTAGCCAAAACAATAAAAAAGTTAAGTGTGCTCCATGGACTTCATTAAAAAGAAGAGATTATAATAAGTGTGCTGCCTTTTCCTCCACCCACAAAACTGGGTATATAGCAAGCTGCAAAAATCACAGGTGTCTGCATTTCATTATCCTTCACTTCATTTTTTGGGTACATCTTCCTTTGCCATATCTGTCATGTAGGAGAGCAGATGATCTGCTGATAAGTGCTTTGACTGCTAGACAGAAGAGGGCAAGGATGCTGTAGTTTTCAGATGAATAAATCACCCACTTGGTGTACAATATTTAGAGGCAAGTTTGGATCCAAGACCTTTGAAACAGAAGTATTACCAAGTTAGGACTCAAGAATTGCCTGAGAAACTCTTGGGGAAATGGTAAAGTTAAAATGATAATTTAGTGAGTTAACTGACTTTTCCATTTCTCCAAAGGCAAGAACCCAGGCTGCTGAGAATAATGGTTATGAACACAATGTATATAAGTTTCTTTTGTTTAACTAGTAATTAGACTATTTTAATTCTGAACTTAAAAATGTACTTTTGTTATTTATGTGGCTTAATTTCAGAATTCTATTTAAACCCCCAATATTTTATTAGTTGTTTTGTTTTTGGTAGTGCTAGGGATTGAACCCAGGGCCTTGTGCATGCTAAGTAAGCACTCTACCAACTGAGCTATATCCCCAGCCACTCCCCCCAATATTTTATTTTTAATATCTATCTACATAATCACTAAAAATTAAACACTGTTTAATTTTGGTTTAACATGCACTCACTAAAGAAAAAAAGGATGTTGACAAAATTTTAAGTCATACAAAAACTGAAAACTTGATCCTTTCACATGCTAAGGTAGTTGCAGCAATTTTCATAGTCACTTTAGTTCGGTGAGTCTCTAAGCATGATTTACAGCTCAGCAGCAGCAGCAGCAGCTGGAAACTTGTTAGAAATGCACATTCTTGGGCTCCTGCCCAAACCCACTGAATCAGAAACTCAGGGTAGCACCCAGCAATCTGCTTTTTATTAAGCTGTCCAGGTGATTCTAAGGCACAGTAGTTTGCAAATAACTGCCTAAGTTCAATAACATATTCTCTGCCCACAGAACACTGTGCTTTGAAAAATACCCTTAGTCAAAATGAAATATATATTAATACACAGAAACATCACTTTTCTTTGTAAACAAACATGGTTAATTTCTGTTGAGAAATCTACATTCTAAGTGCACTCTAAGCACTAAGAATTAATTAAAACTTAAACCACAACAGAGCAAATCATTGAGAAAAGGGTCACTAGAGTACAATAAATGTTACCCAGTCTAAAAACTTATGTTCTTAAAGTTTAACAGTTGGTAAGTATTTACTAGTCCACAATGCCTTTAAAAACAAATTTACAAAAACTAAGGATTTGGTATTATTCATTACAGTGAGAGGAAACTGAAGACAGATGGAGCCAGGAATGTGAGGAACTTATGTGCATTGTCAGGATAACTTGCCACAAGGCCAAAACACTTCACCATCTTGGGGGCCTGGGACTGTTTTAACCTTAAAGATACAAACTGGGGTTTTATATGTATCAGCACACATAAGCTAATAGCTTCCAACTTCTTTTATGCCACTTCAGCTTTGAAAAATCTAAAATCAGAAAAGGCATGTTTTTTCCTGGAATTACTAACTTATAACAAGCTTTTTTATTGGTACCAGAGATTGAACTCAGGGGCACTTGACCACTGAGCCACATCCACAGCCCCATTTTGAATTTTAGAGACAGGGTCTCACTGAGTTGCTTAGCACCTCGCTTTTCCCGAGGCTAGCTTTGAACTGGAGATCCTCCTGCCTCAGCCTCCAGAGCCGCTGGAATTACAGGCATATGCCACTGCACACAGCTACAAGCAATTCTTAAACCTGAGAGTTGTTCCACCAAGTTTGTTCATGGAAAGGAATTGTGTTTCAATAATTACAATATGGAGTAGGGTTCTTGCCAGATCAGACTAGGCTAATGAGTTTATTGTTCTAGTTTTAGTTTTTCCATTGAAAAAGAAATAACGGGCCTATACCCCTCAGAGCTTTTAATAAAGAAGGCGGGGGGAGGTATTTTAAGAACTCTATGATACCTGGATAAAAGAGGTTCTGGAAATGTAAATTTCTATCCTACATGACTAAGCCAACTCAAATTCATGCATCTTCCTGATCCCTCCATCATTATCCAAGGGCAACCAGGTTTTTATTTTTTTCCTTTTTTCTTTCTGAGCAAAGTCTAAGACTGGGAGTTAAAACAGAATTTTATTAGGTCTCCCTTCGTTCCTCCAAGAAGAGGACTTTTATGTTAAAGTAGTAGCTCACAGTCCTGGGGATATTTTAACATAAATTTGAAGGGTACAATTTAATGATGTAATATTATACTCTTTATGAAATCTAAGTTCTAAAGAAATAAACAGTTCAAATTTCAAAACAAAAAAAATAACAATGGAATATAAAGTAATGCTATTTTACAAACTATTGAGACTCAGCACATGCATGACACTTTTCAAACAACTCAAAGCAATCTCTATTTTACCCATTATTCTAAGTTAAAATATTGAAAATTCAGGTCTCTATTTATCTTTCCAAATCTGTCTCTCTCCATCATTCATATAGTACCTGAGTCTCCTTTTAAGCTTTCAACAGTATCAAATGCCTGGGCCTCATTTATCCAGAGGTTCTGATTTGGTGGTTTGACTTCTAAAAACTCCATGTTATTCTGATACATATAAACTTAGAAAACCATTAGCTAGAAACACATGACACTAGTCACTCTAAAATTGTTTCTCAAGCTTAGCACTTTTGAGATTTTAGACCAGACATATTTTTGTTGTGCGGTACACAATAATGCCTGTACATTGCAGAATGTTTAGCAGCCTCCATGCCCCTCAGTGTGACGACAAAGTCTCTTCACATTGCCAAATGTCATCTGGGGGCAAAATCAACTCCAGCTAAGACCCATGCTCCAACGACTGAGAACATAAAAAAAAAAATAAATAAATAAATAAAAACCCAGGGTTATAGCCTTAAAGTGACGCAAAGGTATTTTGAGGGAGCAGTCCTTCTTGGCAATGGGGAGGTCTAGCTCTAAAATTACTAGTCATGACATCTTTCTTAATCCTCTATTTTTTTTAAATTGGTGCTGGGGATCAAACCTTGGGCCTTGAGCATGCTAAGTACATAATCTACCACTGAGTTCCATCCCCAGTCTCTTGATCCTTTTTAAAGGCAGTTCATTCTTTCTCCACCCTTCATTTCTAATTTCTTCTCCTCTGAATACCTGCTGTCATTCTTCATCTTTTTCCAATATAATAAGAATACCCCTCCTTTATATCACCCCAGTCTTCTGCCACACACTTTCTCTTCCATTCTCAAGAATGTTCTTTACACTTTTATTAGGTTTGCATTCAGAAGGCTCCCATCCAGAGACTTGAGTGATGCATCTGGAGAGAGTAGTGACAATTTACTTGTCCCCAGTCACTGTTTTGCAGCTGAACCTAGGTCGTTCTCTTTTGCCTGGCTACCACAGCCTTGAAGATTAGTACTTTGAAAGAATGACCTTTTACTGAATGAATTATGCCCTGTCTGAAGGCAACAAGTCCAGAAAGCAGGAAAACATAACTCCTGTAAATAATGCATTGTGACACTTCTGCCTTTTGATGAGGCTTTTGTTGATGGGCTTCACTGGATATCTAGTAAATCTTTGCAAGGATTTTAAAAGGTCTCTATCACACATAACTGTCAAGGGCCTTTAGGCAACTACTGTTATTCAAAAGAAATGCTCTACTATATGTTAACAATTTCTAGGGATTCTCAACTCTAAGCCTACTGTCAAGTCAGCTTATAGTTACTAACTGTCCTTATCTACTACAGAATCACTGTTACCAAATTACCACATTATAACTTTGGCATTTTTTTTATAGAGCAGTAAAACAGCCACATGTAACTTTATACATTTTTAATAATTACCATGGAGGAAATTGTCTGCTATATTGCTTTATCCTTTTTATATAAAGACCCAGGTGATAAATCCTCCTGGAACTAGGAGAAAATGGGCCCTCTCCTGATCAAGTGGTACACTTCCTATCACAAAACAATGAATATAGTGGTCTCCATATTTTAGTTCTGGATTTGGCTACTAGTAGAATGGATCTTAATTCTTTGCCTCATTTAAGAACTTAGGGCAAAACTCTCCAAGAATTTTGTTAAGAACTTAGGGCAATGGGCTGAGGATGTGGCTCAGTGGTCAAGTGCTGGCCTGGCATTGGTGAGGCCCTAGTTTGGAGCCTCAGTACAGCGCGCACACACACGCACACACACACACACACACACACACACACAACTTAGCGCAAACTGCCCTCCTTCTCCTGTTTTTGCTTCTTTATTTACGTATTTATTTTTGTGGTGCTGGGGATTGAACCCAGGGCCACGCACATGGTAGGCAAGCCTAATTTCCTGCCATCCTTTCACAGTGTCTTTTTATGTTAATCATTTCCAGGTGTGTTTTTATTACAGGCTGCTGAAGATCCATACTGGAGACAAGTAGGCTAATGAAAGCGTTAAAAAACATAAGATTTGCTCAATATGGATGTTTTCTTTGATCCAATTCTGATGTTTCTCACTTTGAGAACACATCAAAAAATTCATCAGAAATCCTTTCAAAATAAGTTCTTTATACCGTTTTGTAACTTTTAAAAAATGACGGATGGTTATATAATGGACAGATGAATATATTTGGTAGGAAAATCACTGTGAGGAAGCAGAAAAGTACACATCTACAGTCAAAGGACGAGTTGTAAAATTACACGAGGCAATTCCCGCAAAAAAAAAAAAAAAAAAAAAAAAAAAAACTCCTCAAAATGTCTCGTTCTCCTATCCCATTCTAGTTGTGAGGAAAATTAAATTGCACTGCCTTACTATTTACTGGGGTTCAGCTTTGAGAAGAGCACTAAAATAATTCGGCTCACAAATGGATCAAAAGCTATGTATGCTACCTTAATCTTCCTGGGAACCGTCAGCCTCCTCCTAAGTATCTGACCCAGAAGCATTCTGTATTTTATCTCCCCCTCTTTGCTTCGTGTTGCCCCTGAGTTCCCAACTTCAGATCCCCCCCTTCTGTCAGGGCTTGCTTCTCTCGGCCCCATCTAGGACTGAGGCGCCAGAACTCCTTTGGCATCGTCTCCTATCCTGCCTCCGCTACAGCCACCGCTTTACAGCCACAGTTGCGTGTTCTCGGAGCACGGCGGTCTTCCGGCCTCGCGGCAGCAGGTGCGCTCTCCGTCAGCTCTCGGGGTCCCGCGCCCGACCGCTCGGGTCTCCCAACGAGGGCGGGGTACTCCAGGTATTTAAGTCTTTCCCCCAACTCCAGGCGGATTCGCGAGTCGGCCTCCCTGCCCCGCGAGACCCGGGGCCCAGGGGTCCCATCGCCACAACTCCGGCCTCCGGACCCAGCTCTCCCATCACGCACCTCCAGGGCGTCGGCGTCCCCTCCCCTCACAGGCTCCGCGAGACCGGAGTCGGACCCCACCCCCACCCCGCCCCGGTCCCGCCCCAGCCCTGGTCTGCACCACCCCGTCGCGTCCGCACGCACCCACTCGTTGGCCCGATGGCCGAAAGTGTACAGGGCCACCTGGCTAGCCACGTCCACGATGCGGTTGATATAGGGGTCGTGGCGCTGCAGGGCCGCTAGGCTGATGTCGCGCCCCTTCCCCACCAGGCCGCCCGCCGCCACAGCCGCCATCTTCCCTCCCTCCCCGACAGCAACAGGGGCTCTGTGTAGTCACTCTTAATAGATCGCAGAACGAGCGAGCAGCCTCGCAACTAAAAACCCCTGGCGACCACAAGTCCCGGGGAGGCCTTCCGGCTCCAGCCACCGCCTCCCGCCCTTGCCGCCCGCCGCAAGGCATCACTAATCGATGGTCGCACTCCCTCCCGCTGAGGATCGTTGCTACTGGCAACGATAAGCCGAGACGTGACTTCTGGATCCCGGTGTGATTTCGCCCCACCCCTCTAAGCTATATTCTTCCTACTTGAACTTTGAATTGTGCGTGCTCTAGGGTTCCCCTCTTGGATATGTTCGACGACTTGTATGTCTCTGCTTTGGCGCTTAGTCATCAGACCTATAACAAATAAATAAGCTTCAAGCACTAATAATTCAGAAAACTAAGAGAACTGTGATTCTGAATGTGCTACACCCAGTGGTTCTCTTAGTGTGGTCTCCAAGCCCCTCTGTGAGAGTGGGGATGGTCTTTGAAACCCTTTCAGCGGTTCTGCAAGGTCAAAACAATGTTCCTGACTATGCTGAGACTTACTTGATTTGTTCACTGTGATGACATTTGCACAAATAGTGCAAAAACTATTGATTGGTAAAAGTGCCAGTAGCTCAGCTTGGGCTGAGGCTTGGACCACCAAGCTACTGCCACCGGTGGATGTATTCTTCACTGCTGTTCATTATCAGTTAAAAAAGAAAGGGGGGGGGGGAGAAGCTTGAGTCAAATGTCGCTTGATAAAGCAGTAAAATGTATTAATTTTATTTAAATTCAATGCTTCTGTTTACTTCTTAATATTCTGTGTAAAAAAAACTAGTAAGCATGCCCAAAACAGATCTACTGAATACCGAAGTGCCTTATTTGTCTCTAGGAAAATTCTCCTGTGCTTGAGTTGTGAGCTGAATTAATGTTTTAATTTTTACTTTCATGGAGCACTATTTTTACTTGAAAGATGGGCCAGCTACAGTTATTCAGGCAGGGGTTTGACAGACATTTTTCAGAAATAAAGTTCATTTGTCACTTCCAGGAAAACAAGGGACAATCATTGTTGCCAATGATAATTTTTGAGCCTTCAAGTGGGAATTAATATATGTATCTACTGCCATGAGTTTGACAGCTTCTCAATAATTGAGCCTTTTCTGATGAGATCTGTGGTGATATTGAGTGTAAGTTTTACAAGTATTACATAATGAAAAGTGTCAGCATTTGAAAGATCTCCTTAACTCAGTGACCTAGTATTTCCCAAACGACCAAATAAAAAAATGTCTTATGTTACCTAATCATACATAGGTAAAAGATCCATTCAAGGACAAGGTGGACTCATGGATTATTTTTTAATTTTTTTTTAGTTGTTGATGGACACAATATCTTTGTTTTATTTATTTATTTTTATGTGGTTCTGAGGATTGAACCCAGTGCTTCACGCATGCGAGGCAGCCTCCCTCAACCACATGAGCTACTCATGGATTTTAACATACCAGAATATAAAAAATTAATGATATAAAAAAATTAATAGATAGGATTCCAGACAGCACACTGCAACCAACCTTTGAGAAACTGCCACATGCCAAGTTTTTCTGTATTATCAAAGAAGACTATCCACAATTATTTGAAAAGACTATTAAAATAATCATCCCTTTTTCAACTACATTATCCATGTGAGGTTAGAGTTTCTTCATATACTTCAACCAGAACAGTGATAGAATATAAGTAGAAATGTTAGTGACAGATTATAAGCAGAAACAGATGTGAGAATCTAGTTGACTTCTATTAAGCCAGGAATCAAAAATATTTTCAGCTGGACGCTGTGGCGCATGCCTGTAATCCCAGCACTTTGGGAGGCTGAGGCAGGAGGATCACGAGTTCAAAGCCAGCCTCAGCAATGGCTGAGGTACTTAACAACTCAGTGAGACCCTGTCTCTAATTAAAAACACAAAAAATGGCTGGGGATGTGGTCCAGTGGCCAAGTGCCCCTGTGTTCAATCCCCGGTATCAAAAAAAATATATTTTTTTTTTCAGAAAAAATGTAAAATGTAAAAGAGTATAAAGAGGGCTTGAAACTAAAAAAGTTGAGAACCATTGATGTAAGCCATTTACTTAGCACTAAGAAATCTTTACACACATTCATGAAGTCATACCTATCTGATACAGATAGGGTACATGTGGCTTCTCAATAAATTGCAATATAATCTTTTTAGTGACAATTTATATTTTATTGAAATTCTTGGTTAAGCTCCATTTTGGATCTCTGTCCTATCTACATCAATCCTGACTTCCCAGTGGTGAAGAATGCTATAGGGATTTCCAAACATTTTTTGATTGGGGCTGGGGCTCAGTTTTAATTTGACCTACAACATGCATTTATATCTGATATTAACTGAAAAAAAGTTTCATGAAATAATACTAAGTGATATAGATAAATTCATACATATATAAACATACATACTTTAATATATTTCATTTTTAAAGTACTGTTTTTGACTCTTTAAATTGATTTTTTGGTTACCTAATGCATTGTGACTTGAAGTTGAAAACCATAGGACTATGGCAACTGAGAAACCATAAAAATCTGACTAGACAATTTCCCATGATAGTCTGCCAGCTTGTTTGCAGTATCAGTGAGCTTTCTTTGCCCTTGATCACATACTTCTAAAAACGAACTTAATTTGTCATATGGACAATGGGGAATTTTATGATTAACTCTTGGACTAATCTGATACTCTCTCACACTATTAGCTCTTCTAAGTTTGATTATTCACCATGAACCCACAGCTTCTACTTTGCATCTTTCTCACACATACAATGGGTATTGCTTTCTCTTTCCTCAGCTTCTGCCCCTTAGGTTTCATGATCCTCAAGCAGATAATTTTCCTTTTAAATTGTCAGTCTTTCCATCTTTAAAGAGTAAAGAACAAATTCTGCCCCTAAAGAACAAATTGCTTTGGGCTTAATAGAGAAAGTAGGCAATACTGAGGGCCATTATAGTATCTTAAAAATTCATTTAAAAATGCCCTACAGTCACAAAGCACTTACTGACAGCCCACTGGATGAAATCAATTCATTTATTCTCCATAATTTATCATTGCTTGCTGTGTTTGTGCTAAAATCACAGGATGATGTCCTTTCCAGACCCTCATCTCACAAGTGAATATGATGTACATCCTGCTACCTTGCTTATTGGTAGATTCACATATGTGAACACCACACCGATGTGATTCTTATTCAGAGTTGATTTTTGTTCTGCTTAGAATTAGTGAAGGAAATGACCCTGTCTCCTGCTTCTGTCTTCTTGTGTCTGAACTCTTTTCTCCTAAGGATCTTACGTATTGTCATCTCAGTTCCTTTGCCCATTTGTCCCCTTCCCCTAGAATGAACTTGTCCCAAAAAACTTACCTGCTGCCTCTTTCTCTCATAAATCTTTTTTTTTTCTCCCTTTGACTCCCCAGTGGCACTCTGTTGCTATTGCTGTTTTTCTTGGGGTATTTAACTTTCTTTATTTGGAATTACAGGATTTATTTAATATGCTGCATATATTTTCCCCAATTCTAAAAAGGATAAAAAATAAGAGTCACCAATCAGAGGGTGAGAGGAGGGGAGGGAAGGGAGAAATGCTGGGGAGTGATACTGGTCAAATTATGTTGTTGGACGGTGTGCATTACAAATATGTAACAACAGTTCCCATCATTATGTACAACTTTAATGCACCAATAAAAATTTTTGGAAAAAAATGAGTCACCATAATAACAAAATAATTGTTTGCTTTTCTTGACAGATAAGCAGAAAGGGGGCAAATAGTAAGTTTCATACAGTAATTTTTAAATTTTTATGTGGTTGTTTATTTTTTTATGCCCTTGCAGTCTCCCTTGCACTTAGTCCAATGCTTTGTGCCTAATAGAGATTCAATAAATGCTTGTTCTATTGAACTAAACCAGGAATTAGCATTAAATATCAGCCTTTATTTTTTTTTTAAAGAGCTCTTGATTTATAGAATGCTGAAAATGCAAACTGGGATAAAAGAACACACGATAATAAATTCTGGTCTTTTTGTGTTTTTATTCTAGGGGAGATAGAAAGAAATAGAAAAGTTTTTATTTTGTTCTTTTTTTGCCTTTAAATATCACTTATAAAGACTTAAAAGACTAAAAGTCATACTTGGAAAAGATAAATAATGTTGCAGTGACATTAGCATAGCCATATTATTTGTGTCCCTGGCCCACAGAGCTTCATTATTTTTCTTTTCTTTTTTTTCCCCCTCCCAAATGCCCAAAGCTCTGACCTTCTAGGATGACGCCAGACTCCTGCCTCCTTTCTACTTGAATTATCTTTGTTTGCAGAACCAATTCATCACCATGTATCCAAATAGACTACGTTGCAAGCTTGACATTAGTAAAAGACCATTTCAAATAGGCAAATTCTTCTCTAATCCACTTCACTTCTATTTCTATTGGCTTCTGTGGGACTGGCATCCTTCCACTATGTTTCCATAAGCCTCGTCATGATACCTTGGACAAACATTGGTGCCTTCAGGTTTCATGATTACTTTATAATTGTCATTATGAGATTAAATATGTGTTAGCACCTGTTTTTGTAAGGTTGGATACTGCAATTTTAAATAAGTTTCTGATGTGATAAAAAATCATTACTGGATCTAGGATTTTTATACCATTGCAATGACTAAGGCAAAATTCATTACCTAATTATTTGAGGTAACATAAGAAGATAATGTTGAATTATTTGAAAACATGGATAAGACTGAAAAATGTTTAGTTTTATAGCCATGTATGAATGCTTGTATGTAAATATAGACCAACTGTTTATGTGATAATAATTTTAAAATACAAATGCAAAGCCTGCTTTATTAAAGTACTCTTCTTTGTTGTGTAATTAACCTCTAAGGTTTGCGTTTGTCCTATAGTAGGATGTGTTAGAATGGAGAGGAGAAGAAGAGCTTCCAGGATGCCCCTGAGAGTTTGTGATTCTAAAGCTACTTCAACAGCTTCTGAGGCTCTGCTTGTGCCATCTGTCTGAGTTGCCCTTTTTGCTAGGAATTTTATTCCAAAGGATGATGGAAGTGAAGAATTAACTCCCTCTCCCAGTGGAGAGAAGCAGTTTGAAGCAGTGTGTTATCAGGTTTTCAGTGCACGGTTCATTTATTTTTAAGCAGCAGAGCATCATAGAAAAGGCACCCCACAGGAAGGGAACGTAGTTTACCCTCTTTCTATCTACATGATCTTCAACAAATACTTCACCTGTGCCTTGGTAGTTATAATATGAGCCCTACCAATTTCAGGGTATAAATATGATCAAGTGAGAAAATGTTCCTGAAAAAGCTTTGCCATCTGTAAACTGTTCTGCAAGTGAAAAAAAAAAAAAAAAAAACACTATTATTATTACTACTAGTAGCTTCACCACATCATCATTATTATTAGTTTCATCATCATTATTACTTCTTAAAAGCAGCTTTATTGAGATATAACTCATATATTATTATTTCTAACAGAAGCCCAGAAGGGATACTTCTAGTCCCATTACTCAGCGAATGCTCAAATCATCTCAACAAAGTTCTGCATAAATGAGAAGGAACACATTAATCCCAGAGCAGCTCATTCCCAATAATTTTATAAGAAGTAGGACATGAACTATAACATATTTATCAGAAACTTCACTAAAGAAATAAGATAGGAGACATAGTTCTGTGTTTCAGGAGGTTGTACAAATGGATTAAGATCGAAATGATCACTTGGGCCATGCAGCAGAATGAGAAGGTGCAGATGTGGGGTGACAGCTGGGGGCCATGAGAAAGGAAGAGACCTGCTGTGGGCTTTGGCCAGGGTAGGAGATGAGCTGTGGAAAAAGTCAGAACTTCTCCAATCTGAGCCCAGCCCCTTCCTGGACTTGACCTCTGTTAACCTGACTTGGAGAAGGGTTGGGCTAATCAGAGCTCTTTGGTGCAGGGAGACCAGACACACATGTTCTTTTGATCTCTCTTTGCTTCTCTTCACCAGTCCCACAAAATGTATTAATTTTGCTGTCATTGTCAAGGGTCAGCCAGATAAAGGCTTCACGGGCCTAGAGGTCTCTATATTAACATCTCTTTAGTTGCTTTCTTAATGCCCCGAACACACTGAGACATGAGGAAGTACCTTTAAGTCCACATGAAGTGCTAATTGGCTTAAACTACAAAGACCTGATGGTGGTAACTAATGTCCATGAGTCTCAGTCAAAGTAATCAGTCACTTAATTACTAAGAGGAAGGAAAATGTGGGGAGGACAAATGGAGACTGCAGAAGACAAAGAAGACAAATCACACGGTTTAATTTTCAGTGCACCAAGGAAGGGACAATGGAAGGTATGTAGAGGTCACCTGCCATGCCTGTACACACCTTGGGAAGATTTTACTTAGTGCGAGTGATTCCGCCTGCAGAAGTCTTGTTCTGGGATGGGGATGTGTTGGGGGGTTCTCACTGGATTGCTTCTTATACTAACTAGGTGTGTGCTATCTAATCCATCATCATAGTATGCTTATCACATAGGGATGGGCTGTGTAATTACCTGATTTGAGCAAATAATCCACATTGTGGGACATGTCACTACACTTCTCTGTGGAATAAAGGGATTGAATTAGAAGGGTGCTTCCCAGCTCCAAATTCTGTGATTCTGTATTAAACCATTTCTGTTCATATTGAATGCATATCAAATCTTTACAAACATGTAGATCAGCCCAGAAACAATGCTGAACAATCTGTTCAAAGAAGCATCCTGTAAAGAAATTAGGTCAGGGTAGCAGCCCATTAAAGACTTTTTAATGTGCTATCAAAACTGAGGTCTAGGGGCTGGGATTGTGGCTCAGCGGTAGAGCGCTCGCCTAGCACGTGCGCGGCCCGGGTTCCATCCTTAGCACCACGTAAAAATAAATGCATTGTGTACATCTAAAGCAAATAAATAAATGTTTAAAAAAAACCTGAGGTCTAAATGCTTTGATCAAGAAAAAAAATAGCTTTTCCTCTTTCATTTGTTGTGCTCCCTCATTGTATAAGGAAAGCAGTTACTCTTGGAAGGAAGAAATATTTATCTTTGCCATGCTTTGGGTAGCTTTCTGCCAGGGGTGATTGGTCCTCTCCATGGATTTTTAATCCAGGTGAGAGCATATTTCAAATTGTCTGTGATGATTTATACAGCAGTCTATAAGAAGCAGTCAAAAAGAATGTGGGAGACTTGGGTAGAACACTTTTGAAGAATTTTCTAATTACCGATTGTTGTTAAAACCTACTACGTTAGCTTTTTACTTTGTGATTGACTCTTCTCTTTTTGAACTGATGTATGAAGCCCCAGAGTAAATTGAACTGCAAAATATTATGCTGAACCAAAGTTTAAGTCTAAGGGGACAGGCTTTGGAAAAATACTTGGTCAGAAAAATGGCTTGGTCAGAAGCTAGGACTCTGACAGTGGGAACTGAAGGCTGAAGGGACAAAGGAAGGCACAGTATCTGCCTGCTATAATGCCTGGTCCTTTGAACCTATCATAAGTAGTCTGTACTGGCTTGCTCACCTATAGCCTATAGGCCAAATCCGGCCCTCTTACTGTTTTGTAAATAAAGCATTATTGGAACACAGCTATTCCCTTTGTATTGTCTGTTTTCTCCGAACAGCAATAGAGTTTAGTAGTTACAACAGAAGCCATCAATTGCAAAACCTAAAATATTTACTATCTTGTTCTTTACAGAAAAAGTTTGCTGATTCATATTATTTAAACAAATTAATAAATAAGTTATACCGAGAACCTTCATACTCAGTAGGCATCCAGTTTGTGCACAATATAAACACATAATAGGTTGGAAAGAGTGACAAGTATGAAATCCAGTTGCTATTCTCAAAGACTTTAAAATAAAGTTGAGGATAAAAAAATTAGCATACACGAAAAAAATGTAGTGAGCAATAAATGGTAATATATAATCAAGAATTAAATTGCAATGAACAAGCGAGTGCAGAATTCAGAGAAAAGAAAGAAGGATCAATGAGGCCACTAGTAGTTGGTAGTAGGCAACATTTAATATAATAAAGTTCCAGGACACAATAAGAGCTTGGATCTTCCCTTGAGATCCACTGTAATTGGATTTGACCTGTATTTCTACTCCAGTGTCATTTAAGTCACTGATATTTCTGGCCTTGTGCTTAGGGGATACCTTAATGACCAGAAATATTTCTGAGTAATTTTAGCTGACTGATTTTTCTGGGATTTGGGATTCCTTCAATCTCCCTAAACTAAACAGAATTTGATCTAGCATAATGTCTTTCTTTTGTGGAGATAATATAGCACAATTATTAAGAGCATGAGCTTTTGGACTCAAAGGGACCCAGGGCCACATCTTGGCTCCACTTCCTCCTACCTGGGTGAGACAGGAGGTGTCTGCAAAATGCTAGGCCTCATTTCTTTACTTACAAAATTGAGACAATGATGTTTTCAACCTCTTAGGATTATTGTGAGAATTAAATAATATGAAGTCTATGAAGTGTTTAGAATAGAAAGTGCCTGGTACACAGATAGGTCTCCATGAATATTTACTCATTGACCATTGCTCCCAATAATAGCAAGATATATATCCTGCACAAGAGGGTCATCCTTACTTCCAGAACTAAAATTAGTAGTTTATTTGTATAGTAACAAAATGCTAATGTAAAATACAGAATTATTGTTCCCTACCTTTTAGTTTATTATTGGTTGTAATTTTATTTTTCAACATTATCGCCATTGCCAGGCTGACTTTCATTTCTGTGGTGTCCTTGGACGTCTTGGGACTGAGTGCTGTACATAAAAAGCACAGATTCAGGCTGGCGTGGTGGTGTACACCAGCAATTCCAACCAACTGGGATGTCCAGGCAGGAAGATCACAAGTTCAAGGCCAGTCTGAGCAATTGAGAGAGACCCCCTGTCTTGAAATAAAAAATAATAAGGGTAGGGAAGTAGCTCAGTGGTAAAGTATACCTGGGTTCAATGCCCAGTAACAGAAGGGGGAAAAAAAAGTGCAAGTAGAGATCTATATTTGAAGTTGCTACAAGAATTAGGCTTTTTCAAAAGATGGTAGAATGAGATGGATATCATTACCCTAAGTGCATGTATGAAGTCACGAATGGTGTGAATATACTTTGCATACAACCAGAGATTTGTAAAAAAAAGTGCTCTATATATGTAATATGAAATGTAATACATTCTTCTGTCATTTATAACATCTTAGAATAATAAATAAATAAATTAAAAAAAAAAAGAATTAGGCTTTTTCAGGGACTGTCTTTGGAGGGGAGGTTGTTGGCAGTGGCCCTAGCCTTCAGGTTGGGAGGCAGGCTCTGTAGCTCATCCCCCATCTCTGTGGTTATGGAAGAAATCATGAATAAACCAGACCAGTTCTCCTAATCTGTAATAAGGAGATAATAACATTTATTTTTGTGACTGTTGTGAGTATTGCTGAAAGAGCTCTTTGAAACACTTTAAGTGTTTTGATATAATCATAAAATATGAGGCTTTAAAAGAAGGATCTGAGAGTCCAGAGAAGGCTCTGCTTTCTCTGTGGATAATGTCTAATGCGAGCATTGTTTTCTGTTTTCCTTGAGGTAATTTGAAGATTAAAGGGCAGGGTGTTTTCCACATTTCCTGGTGCTAATAAAGGGCCCTTCCCCAATGCTTTGACCTTCACCGCTGTCATGGAGACTCCTAGGAGCAGTGACCACGATTCCGGCCAGCAGGGCTCACGCTGCTAACAGGGTTGCTCCCTCTCAGGGCCTTTAGCCAATATATTAAGAACCCCAAATACTGAAACCATTGTTTGGTTTTGCTCACTCTTATTAAAAATAACATGGGCTTATAAAAGAAAATAATAAACTGTCAGAAAAGCAGACATCCCTTTTTAACCCAGTAAGTCACATTTATTCTACACGGAGAGAGCTCTTAGGATACACAAAGCAACTCGTGGCTTACCTCTCCCCTCAAAGTGGGTAGCAAATACCGCTGTATTCATTTGTCAATCACCTTTACATGCAGTCATTTGTTCACCAGATGCACATTTATTAAGGTCTCACAGTTGCACAGGCAAGACATTGAGCAAGACAGGCACATTCCCTGCCCTCCTGGAACTTAGAGTCTCCCTGGGAAAACTAACACATGGAAAGGTAACTGCAATAATGTGGAGTGAGTGCTATGTGAAAAGTTTGGCATGATCTGGAAAATGGAAGAGACACAAAAAGATGCTTCAGTTTCTTTAATGGAATTACCAAGCATAACAAAATGAAGACACTGTGCATCCTGTCTTTGTGGCCAGAGCAGGGTAGAATGGTACTAGGGGTGTGGGGCTAATCATGGTTATTCTGGGATGTCAGACTTTTTTTGGATGACTTGGGCTTTAGTTTTTTTTTTTTTTTTTTTTTTTTTTTTTTTTTGGTACCGGGGATTGAACTTGGGGGCACTCGACCACTGGGCCACATCCCCAGCCCCCCCCCCACTTTTTTTTATATTTTATTTAGAAACAAGGTCTCACTGAGTTGCTAAGTGCCTTGCCATTGCTGAGGCTGGCTTTGAACTTGCCATCCTCCTGCCTCAGCCTCCAAGTGCTGAGATTACAGGTATGCACCACTGCACCCAGCTCAAGGGCTTTAGGTCTTACAGAAAAGCTAGAGACTTATATGAGTCAGAGGTGTCATCCTAAACCATTTTGGTCTCCATTGGCATTGAAGCAAATCAGTCACATGGAATAGACTCTTGGCCCAGGTATTCACCTATGTGAAGCATACATACCTGAATTGCCAGCAGCTTTCACCTGCTCAACCTTCTATCTGTCTCCTTGGAATCTCCTTTCGTAAGAAAAAATAAATAAAATAAAAACTGGATTCCCTACTTCTTCATACCTGTCATTTGGAGGCAGAAAGAAGACCAGGTCAGCTTAAGAAAGGGCTCGTTTGCCAGTCAGAGAGTTTTCCTGTGCTCTCTATCCCCTTTCCCAGAGCTGAAAGCTCATCTTCAAGCATGACTGGCAAGGTTTATCCATTGAGCTACCCTTACTACTCCATATATATATATATATATATATATATATATATATATTTTTTTTTTTTTTTTTTTTTTTTTTTTTTGGTTGGGTGCGGGTATGTGTGTGTGTGTGTTACCTGGGATTGAACTCAGGGGCACTCAACCACTGAGCCACATCCCTAGCCCTATTTTGTATTTTGTTTAGAGACAGGCTCTCACTGAGTTGCTTAGCATCTCGCTTTTCCTGAGGCTGGCTTTGAGCCCACAATCCACCTGAGCCACTGGGATTACAGGCACTACTCCTTGTATTTTCAAAGAAGCCATACATCTTGTTTCCTTTACTGTCTCTCACAAAATAAGATAGTGCTAGTCTATCATAGCCCCCAAGTTCTCTTCAGTAGAGGCTGAAAAAAATCCAGAGGAAGTCTGATTGGAGCCACATATGGAGATTCCAGGAACCCCCTCTTTGCCTGGGCCTGAGGTTGGGGGTGGAGGAGGAACAGGGAGAATTCCTGGTATTCAAGTCAGAATCGTCAAGATAAGTTCACCTCTTTGTACAGAAGAAAGAAGCCCAGAGAAATGGATTTTGGATAGCCACATCATCTTATGGTACAGAGCACCTACCCACACACTACCTTGGTCACACACTAGAATTGCTGGAAGGCATTTTAAAAGAAGCACTAATGACCAGGGCTTATGCAGATGAGTCAATCAAATTCTGAAGTTGGACCAGGGTAAATCTCCTCAAGTTGATTCCAACTGAATCCAGGATGGAGAACCAGCAGACAGGATTCTTGGCAGCCTGTTTGTCAAGAAAAAGCTTCTTGGGTTTGAATCTGCCTCAGCTGATGTGGAAACTTGGGCAATTCACATGTCTATGCAAACTTCTATTTCCTTCTCTACCAAATGAGGATGCTAATAAGGCCTGCTTTATAACAGGCCTGCTTTATAACAGGCCTTATAGTACTATAATTACTTATAGTACTATCATCCTATAATCCTTTATAGGATTGTTGTTGAGGATTAAATAATAAAATGCAATTAAAGCACACAGGATATATCAAGTCCTTAATAAATACAAGGGAGTGACTTTGTTATTTGGTAATGACAGACAGGACTGAACTTCAGGCCTCCCATTTCCAGGGCAGGGTTCTTTCCACCCTGATTGTTCATCAGGGTCTATGGAACAAATTCAGTGAGTCATGGAGTGCTCCATGCTTCTTTTTATAAAAACAGACATGAATGACTTTGTTTCTTAAATAAGGAAGATTATTTCCTGTTAAGGCCCCTTAAACTTTACTCTTATTCAGAGTCTCCTGCTTAATATCATTCATTTATTTATATGTTCGTTTATTTGTTGAGTGCCCATTAAGTGCCGAATACTATCTAAATATCATCAGTACAACAAAAATACAGATCCTGTCTTCCAGGATCTTAAAGTTGAATGGGGGAGGTTTGGGGATGTAGCTCAGGAGCAGAGTGCTTGCCTACCATGTGTAAGATCCTGGGTTTGATCCTGGCATTGCAAAAAGAAAAAAAAAAAAATCAATGGAGGAGAAAGATTGAAGCTATTGTACAACATTCTTACTGTGATAATAGGTTTCTTTAAAAAAAAAAAAAAAAAGTCTAAGAACACCCTCTTGTCTTCCAGGCAATCTGGCTGACCAAAACACTATTGCAGTTTTGGTATCACCTAAGATGCCAAGTGCTACTTCACCCCCAATCTGATTTATTTGATATGGGATGTGAGTTGGGCATGAAGTTTTTCTTTAAGCTCCCTAATAATTATAATGTACATCAAAGTTTGGGAATCACAGACTTAGAAGTTTCTTGTTCATTAAGGACATAACTAACTCTGAAGTTGAGTAGTTAAGTGTCTTCTGAGATCTGACTTGAGTTTTGGGAATTTGCAGCTTTTTCTCTATGAAAAAGAAAAGTGCAATGGAAGGGTTTTAAAAGAGGGATGTGACATTTAAGTTTCAGAAAGATAATTCTGCCTGCAATGTAGAAAATGGGTAAGACTGGGGACAGGGTAATCCATGAGGAGGAAGCAAAGACATCAGGGCCTAACTTAGACGGCATGGGGGACTCCAATGTCAGGTGTCAGCAGGGTACTGGGCACACAGGAAAAAAAGGGGAAAAGGACAAGTAAAATGTTTTGCTTCTGCTGGTTTTTCAGCTTTGAAATTTAATTGTTGCCTTCTTGGCAAGTATCCAAAGAATTCCAGTGATTCTTATGAGATTGGCCTTAAATGAAGATAGCCCCTTCAAGTACTCCCAATCATTTATGACTTTCAGAATGACACAGATGAATTATTGCCCTTAAAAAAAAAAGATACAGTTAGCTTTTATAATTACCCAGTTAATTTTGGCAACGTAGATCATTAAACACCAACATAGATTTTTCAGAGAAGGGTGGAGGAGGGGTGGTCTGTCTACTTATATTGATCCAATTACCTGGATAATTGCCAGCTATCCACTTAACTTTGTGATACGAAGATGGTTTCAATTTATGGGTTTTTTTCTGTCCCCCCTTTATCTAATGCTTCTACTAATCAAAAATTTTTACTGTGATTGGTTTTGTGGTGCTCATGTGACTCTGGTGGTGAGACGATTGGATTCTATTTGCCGTGTGTTCCATCAAGTTCAGTTATCAGAGCAGTTCTAACACCAGGCATATCATCATCAGTAAGGAGGTACAAGAAGGCCAGAAGAGCCCAGCTGGAGGCTCACAGTTTGGCTCAAAGGCATAGCACAACAAATTAGAGAAATTGTTTGCCTTCTAAACTGACTGAGCACAATATAATGTTTTCTACAAAAGTGAGGTTCTGAATATTATTTTTTGTAACCCTTTAAAACACAAAAACCATTCTTAGCTCCAGAGACATACAATGAACATCTCATTGGTCAGAATTGGCAAATCCCAGGTCTAATTAATGAATACAATAATGAAGTAAGCCCCGATGTGTACTATTTGCTGACCTCTCTGTTGGAAATAGTCTACGACTTGGTCTCGAAACACCAACATGAAAAGCCAGGCTCAGCAACTTAGTGAGACCCTATCTTAAAATAAAAAATTTAAAAAGAGCTGGGAATGTGACTCAGTGGTTAAGCACCCATGGGTTCAATCCCTGGTACCAAAAAAAAAAAAAAAAAAAGAAAGAAAGAAAGAAAGAAAAAACCAACATGAATGTTACTGAATGTGAAGTTAGGAAAAGAAGTGCAGAAGCAAACCATCATATAATATTTCCACCCTATCAATACCGGAAGATGTAAACAACTCTGAGAACAAAGATGATGGTAAAATAATTAGAAAGTGATGAGTTTTGAGTAGTTCTTCCCTTTGTTTCTAATAGAATTCATTTAATTGTAAGTTTACATAATTTGGTTTTCATATTGGCTGTGTTTAACAATTGGCTCACAACATTTCTGAAAATTTAACAATCTTCTCTCACAAGCTAGTACGAGCTGATGCCAGAAAGCTACTGCAAGGAGAAGGGAAGTTGGAATGTGCAGGCAGCTGGGATCAAAGCAAAGGAGTGAGGAAAGATGAAGTTCGTGGCTGTGGACAAACACGTGGCCCATCACTTGAGATGCAGCCAAGCATAGTCTTGCCAAAGACAATGGACAGTGGCTATCGCGATGAGCACGATTCAATTAATCACAGAGATCTCAGCTCCATTTGACCAGTACCTGGCAGAGAGGAGGACTTGACTTAATATATGGTAAATCTGATTTTAAAAATAAAATAGGGCTGGGATTGTGGCTCAGCGGTAGACGTCGCGGCCCGGGTTCGATCCTCAGCACCACGTTACATTGTGTACAACTAAAGTAAATAAATAAATATTAAAAAAAAATACAACACTCAAAATTTACATTTGAATAGAACTACGGGAAGTAAAGCAAAAGATAGAGGTTTTCCTTTATAGTAATGTTGGGGTTGCTTTCTTAATCTAGCTCTTACCAAAGTGCAAATAAATGAAACCAATTAAAGCAGTGATCCCTAGTCCTTAATGTTTTACAAAGTTGAACTCTTCCTTAAACATTGTCTGACAAAGGAGTGAAATGTATCACTCTCCACTTGACAGATGGGATTCTTATGGATGCTACTGAAGTAGGAAAAAAAGTAGATGCTGAATGAGGCGCTAGATAGGCTTTACTTTGTGTGTTAACTCTGTGTGTCAAGTGCCCCTGGGTCATGTGGATCGAATGGTTTGATAAATAGATAGGGGCAAAGGGGAAAGCAAAGGGTGAGATGGTTGAGATTCATAAATTGAATTCACAGCTGGGTAGTGGTAGAGCACTTGCCTAGTATGCATGAGGCCTTGGGTTCGATCTCCAGCATCATTAAAAAAATAAAGAAAGGAATAGAACCCCAGTGGTCTCTAACATAACATCGTATTTTTGTGAGGGGAGACTCTTAACTACAGTGGTCATTTGAATTGCTCACAGATTGATTTAATGTATAGTACCCGTGATATGTTAAATATATTTGACATGAAATGTGCACCTATGTGTATTTAATACTTACCATTTAATTGTATCCTTAAGATATCAATGGTAGAATGGCTTCATGTTTCTATTTATTACTTACACTCTTAAACTTTCTGCTGGGAGAAATAGTTTATTAGATGTCTTTTTATGTTACTTGCTACCTATGCAGCATGGTACCATGAGCATGGAGGACAATCTTCAAAATTGTGTTGAAGATAGACACGAAAAGGCATGTAATTCTTCCAGAGAGCGTTCTCTACTCTCTCTCTCTCTCTCTCTCTCTCTCTCTCTCTCTCTCTCTCTCATGTACATGTGTGCACACACATACACCTTTTAGAAGCTGAACAAAAAGCAGGAACAGGATTCCGTTAGCAACTGTCTTTTGGTGAACATCAATAATGATAATTGCTAGCACCCATTGAGGACTACCTACATGCAAAACACTTTACTGCATTAAAATTTAAATTTCAGAACTACCTATGAAGTAGGTACCAATATTATTCAGATTTTTCAGATAGACTAATGGGAGTGAGGGAGATCGACTAAGTTGCCCAGGCTCATGCCCCGTAGGCGGGAGGGCTGGTGCAGGTCTCCAGGCCCGTGCTCTGCTCTGTTTATGCTCTAGCACCTCCTTTCTCAAATCTCCTAATCAGGGTAGGTTTCCTAAAGTGGGAAGATAGGAGACCACAAAAGAAGGAAAGAAAGAAAATAGAAGGACCAGGGAATGGGCAAAGGTGGGCTGCTTATGGCAACAAAGGTTTGGTGGGAAGAAGAATAAGGGCTCTGGATGGAGTTTCCTGAGTCTACAAGTGCACTTGGCTACAGAAAAATGGTTGAGCAGGAAAGAAGGGAAGACAGAAGGGCTGATTTGGTGGAGGGCCATGGAAATAAAATTAGACATTGTAGCTGCAGAATATAAGCACTGAAACTACACTGAAATCTATAGAATCTCGGGGATGGAAGAGAACTTGAATGCCATCTGCCTAATACATAAATTTACTCTGCATCTTGAAGAGGTGGTGGTTCAGCCTCCTTGGATGTCCTTGGAAATGGAGAACTCATTAGATCCTCTCCACATATGGCATAATAGAAAATTCTTTCTTTATGGAACCCAAATTTGCCTACCAGTGACTTCTACTGAGTAGCCAGGAACTGACTTCATGGGATGATACACAAGTCTTTCACAGAATCATTTCCAGGGTAAATACGGAATTACCCACACATTTGACTATTCTTCCTCAGTGGTAATATTAGTCCTAAATACTAAGTTTTCAAATGCTCCCTAATCACTGACTATCATTCAATGCATTTCTTAACCAACTGCCTTCCTTCTAGGTAATAAAAATAGCTGTAACAGCCAATTTTGTTTACTCTCTACCAGTAGTTTTGTAAATGTTTCCTATATTGTCATTTCTGTCTTACATTTGAGGAATCTGAGGTTCAGAGAGCATAAATAACTTGCTCAGGATGACCCCAGGCTCTAAGCAGAAGGGTGGGATTTGCATATAGACAGCTTGAATATTGAGGTGGAGTGGTGTCTTGGTCTGTTTTGTGCTGCTATAACAATTTTGAGATTAATTTACAAAGAACAGAAAAATATATTTTTTTTCCTCTCATGGTTTTGGAGGCTGCAAAGTCCAAGATCAAGGCACCAGTATCAGGTGTGGGTCTTCTTAGTGCTCAATCACATGGTGGAAGGTGGAAGAGCAAGAGATCAAACCCACTCCTGCAAGCCTTTTTTTTTTTTTTTTTTTTTGATTCGAAGTTGTATATGTAACAATAGCATGCATTACAATTCATAGTACATATATAGAGCACCTTTTATAGTGACATTAATTCATTCAGGAGGGCTCTGCCCTCATGACCTAGACTCCCCAAATGCCTCACCACCCAACACTGAGGAATGGGGTTAATTTTCCAACACATGGATTTTGGGAAACACATTCAGACCATAGCAAATACCAGACAAATAAACTATTCATTCTACCTGGTATAAAAAGAATGTCGCTGGGCATGATGGCACACATCTGTAATCCCAGCAGCTGGGGAGGCTGAGGCAGGAGGATCACGAGTTCAAAGCCAGCCTCAGCAATTTAGCGAGGACCTAACCAACTGAGTGAGACACTGTCTCAAAATAAAAAGTAAAAAGAGCTGGGGATGTGACTCAGTGGTTGAGTGCCCTGTGTGCAATCCCTGGTAGCAAAAAACAAAACAAAACAACAACAACAGCAACAACAAAAACGTTATGGAAAGTAGAGTCTACCCAGCACTGGTTTCATGAACATGCAATTTGTACAGTAAAGAGGACTTGGGTTAGCATCCTTCTAACAAAATCTTGAAATCTTAAAATTTTGAACAGGCAGCCTTGTTTTTAGTAGCTGGCAAATCAACCACTTTTTTGGTGGCATGGTGAATGCAGTGTTTGTAGTCTTACAGGTTAATATGTTTCTGAGTAATCTTTAGAACCTACTCTCCACTCGGCAGCTCCTGTTCTTAGCATGGAGGAAAGTCCCAGGGGCAGCTGCACAAACTGGGGTGCGAGAGGTGGGGGTGGCTCCTTTTTTGTATCTTTAATGTCATGCATGCAGGCTGGACTGAGTTTTGGCAGGGATACTTTTATGTTTTTGGTTTTTGTCACTTTCTACTCCTTTGACACCGTATTTCCTGTCAAATGTAGTTTACAGGCACATGATGGTGGTTGACAGGAACGGCGAGCCTCCAGGATTTCCCTGGGAGAAACTTCCACCTGTTAAGTGAGTGCTTCCTTCTCTTAGCTAATGTGGAAGCTCTCTCGCTCTTATTACTTCCTCAGCCTGCTGGAAATGCCAGGAATGCAAACTTCACATAAGTAGGCGTAGGTGGGGTGTGGAACTGCAGCTGGACCTTGTAGTAACTGTTCCAGGAAAGTCAGCTGGGACAGGTCATGACGGTGCTCCTTAGATGTCGGCTTCCAATCATCTAAGTAAGTCCAGCTTAACAAAAATGTGCCTTTCTCCGTAAATATGGTTTAGCCCCCAAGAACACATATACACCCAACGCTCTTTTCTTTTTTTTTCTTTTCTTTTCTGTACTGGAAATTGAACCCACGACACTTAACCACTGAGCCACTTCCCCAGCCCTTTTTCATATTTTATTTAGAAACAGGGTCTCACTGAGTTGCTTAGGACCTTGCTAAGTTGCTGAGTTTGGCTTTGAACTCGCGATCCTCCTGCCTCAGCCTCCCAAGTCACTGGGATTACAGGCATGTGCCACCGCACCCGGCATCAACACCTTTCTTCACAACATCAGTCCTTGATATTCTGTTTTACTGCTTAATAAGCTTCAGTTAGATAATGAATACTTTCCAAGTGGCTGTAAGGTATCCGGGAAAGAGCAGTGGAAGGAATTTGGGAACCTGAATTTCTGTCCAGCTTAATCTTCCCATTAGGCAATGGCCAACTCCTGCACTTAGTATCCAGCTTAGGAATTGTTTTTTAAATATTTATTTTTTAGTTGTAGTTGGACACAATACCTTTATTTTATTTTTATGTGATGCTGAGGATTGAACCCAGGGCTTCACACATGCTAGTCAAGTGCCTGAGCGCTTTACCTCTGAGCCACAACCCCAGCCCCAGCTTAGGAATTTTTTATGAGAGGCTTTGTGTTTTGGGAATGGACAAATGTTGAGCTTGGGTTCCCTTCCTCTTGGCTCAGAATGAATAGGCTCTCAATCAACCAGGAGATATTTACTGAGGTCTTTTCATTTACTGCACTGTGAACACTGTGTCAGAGTGACATGCAGCCTGCCCAGGCACACTGGAGGCTCATTATGAGAAAATTGCATAAAGGGCTGGGTTTTCCCGACTTCTACTTTAGGCCATGGAGTCTTGGCTTTGACCATCAGGCAAGATCCACCTGTGTCAGGTATTTGTAGATGACATCCTTAGATGGGGGTACAGATTCAGCTGCTATAATAATGTGTTCGTCTGCTTTGTGTTTACGACAAATCCCTAAGATAACCAACGTGTAACTCATTTTGGCTCATGGGTGGTTCCAGTCATTACCAATTGGCCCCATCATTTTTGGGCCTTTGGCAAGGCTTATGGTGGAGCAGTCATTCACCTCATGGCTAAGAAGTGAAGGAGAGAAAGAAAAAGAGCTTGGAGTCTCACTCCCTAGTTCAAGGGTACACCTGAAGAACTCCCGCTGGGCTCTACCTCTAAAAGTTTCTACCACCCCCCAAAACACCCAGCTGGGGGCTAAGCCTTTAACACATGGGCCATTGGAGGACATGTCAGATCCAAACTATAGCATCTAACCTGCAATTTCTGCAAGTCTTTTTGGGATTCTGTGGCCATAATGAAAGGAAGGAGTCCCCTTTTGGTGGGAAGAGTTACTTTCTACTTTGATTCAGAAAGGAAAAATGACCAGAAAACATGTTCCATGGTTCCATGTTCCATGCACTATCTTTTTTTTTAAAAAAAAAATATTTATTTATTTGTTTTAGTTGTGTACAATGCCTTTGTTTTTATGTGGTGCTGAGGATCAAACCCGGGCCGTGCACATGCTAGGCGAGTGCTCTACCGCTGAGCCACATCCCAGCCCCCCATGCACCATCTTGATGAGCTTATCAAGGCAGAGCTATCTCAGCACAACTGGGGCAGAGCTCTCTGACCCCTGTATGGCCAACATCTGGCAGGTTAGTGATGCCGGGTGTTGTTTGGTTAGGGGCTCTAGAAGCGGGTGTGGTGGTAAACTTTTCTCATCCTAACTGCACTCTGCAGAATGGAGGGGCAGGCATTTTCTTATTGAGGACCAGTTTATGCTAAGCCTCCAATATAGTTCAAAGACTATTTTGTGTTTGGCTTCCAAAACTCAGCATGAGCTTCCTACTTCTTCCCTTTCTTCTCTCCCATTCCACCCCTCCCAAATGCTGTTCCCTCTTCTGTCTTCTGATTCAAATCCTCTTTCTCCTTTGTAGAGTCAAATGCCTCTAACTGGAAAAGATTGCTTCCCGAATACCAGCCTCTGAATATGTATGACATGTGTTGGTTCTCCCGTGTATTCCTTTTATAGGTCAAATCAAACTATTACTTATCTCTATTGTTAAATATTCACCTTCACATATCTTTTCTTTTTTTTTCCTTGGATTGTAAACCATCCCCCACCCCATACACTTATCAGTATGGGCAACAAGAACAGAACATACTAGAACAACAAGAGCAGAACAGAACAGAACTTTTCTAGTCAAAATGCTTCCAAAGACCAGAGTCAAACCAACTGCCCGGGGATGTGGTGGGGGACATGAGTGTAAATATTCAACAGCCTGAGGGAAGTGAGAATCGAAGGTCTAGGTGTTGGGGTGAGGGAAGGAGAGACAGAAGAGGAGGCTGAACAGGAGATAAATCTGAAAAGGTGAATTGGGCAAGATGCTGAGGCACTTATAGGTTCTGCTAAAGCTTTTAAATTATCCTGTAGGTAACAGGGAGCCTGAAAAATTCAAGGGGGAGTGGAATAGTCGGATGTTTTAGAACGATGATGATCGGACTTGGGATAAAATATAGATTGATTGGGGTTGGGAAATGAGCCTTTAGACAGATGGATCAGTTAGACACAAAGTCCTGACCAACAACAACATTGGCAAAGAGAGGAGGAGGGGATCTGAATGATTAGCCATGGATAGGAAGAAGGAAGGAGCACATTAGATTAGATGCGGGGGAAGTGGCAGCTGCCAGAAGTCTTCGTTCCTCTGCAGAAGATCATGTCTTTGATAAACAGTCAATGAACATCAGCTGGATCTTAAACCTTCTATACAGGGGCTGGGGTTGTGGCTCAGCGGCAGAGCGCTCGTCTAGCACGTGCACCGCCCAGGTTCAATCCTCAGTACCATGTAAAAATAAAGGCATTGTGTACAACTAAAACAAATAAATAAATACTTAAAAAAACCTTATATACAAATGTGTATATTTTTTGAACATTTAATTTTTGATGTTAACTCCTAAGAGTTAAGCACCACATGGATGGGGCTGAGGTTGTGGCTCAGTGGTAGAGCACTTGCCTAGCATGTGTGAGGCACCGGGTTTGATCCTCAGCACCACATTAAAAAAATAAATAAATAGAATAAAGGTATTGTGTCTATCTACAACTAAGAAAGAAAGAAAGAAAGAAAGAAGGAAAGAAAGAACGAACCACATGGATATTCTTTTTTTTTTTTTTTTTTTTTTTTTGTGGTGGTACCGGGGATTGAACTCAGGGGCACTCAACCACTGGGTCACATCCCCAGCCCTTTTTTGTATTTTATTTAGAGACAGGGTCTCACTGAGTTGCTAAGTACCTCGCCTTTGCTGAGGCTGGCTTTGAACTCTCAATCCTCCTGCCTCAGCCTCCCAAAGTGCTGGGATTACAGGCATGCGCCACCGCGCCTGGCGGATATTCTTTTATTTTTTTCCTTTTAGGTTGGTTATTAAGATTTCATGTTAGAGTTTACTGTGTGAGTACAAGACTCTGCAGTGCTGATTATCAGCCCAGTTGGTGGTCAGAGTATTTTCTTATTAATATTACTTGGGACAATTTGGGAAGAGCACAGACTATGTTCTGGGAGTACACAATCAAAATTTATACCTGCCATGTTTTAAAAGAAGAACTTGGGGTGCAAAATGATGCTTTTCCTTTAGGTATTGTGGGTTTAAAATATCAGCAAAGAGTAGCTTTCTAATCTCTTCTGGTCATTCTGCAAAGAAAGGTACTGTGATATTTTACTAAATTCAACCTGTGTTATTTTTGTTATTTTCTGCTGTCAGGCCAGCAATCCAAACAAAGATTGATGTGGGGCAGTAAAGGAAAGGAAAACAAACACTTCTTGGTATAATCTCTGAAAAATATTTTGCCCTTTGGGTAGTATATGCCACCCAAACAGCAGCACAAGGGGGTTTAGGGAAACTTCTTTTCCTTTCTGCCTGGTGTTGCCCATCACTGCATAATTGTTTTTTAGTTAATTGGTTCAGATGCTACATTGTTTCCAAAGGAGACCAATCTTTCTTCTCTCTCCCCCTGCCTTTTTCCTCCCCCAATCTGTTCCTCTCTTTCACTTTAATGCTTAAATGCTTAATGGTCTATCTGCTGATCTTCTTAGTTCCCAGATACTGAAAATAAATTATCTTTATGTTATGGCTGCTATTATATATTCCTGTTTGTCTTGGCCTCCGTGTTCTGGGTAGCCGTCTGCCTAGGGCATTGCATCAGAAGAATTGTATAACCTCTCCTAGCACTGCAGCAAACTTCAATCTGTAAATGCCTGTGGAATGAGAAGAGAGCAGGGTTGAACTGACTACGGACATTGAAAACACACATTCCCTTCCCTAGAGGTCTCTGTCAGTGCATCTTTCTAGAACAAACCCAAGAAACTCATACTTTCTCTGACACTTCTTGTCCAGTTATTTGTTGACTAAGTTTTTAATGATGGGGACTGGGTGAGATATCAGTATTACATTTTATGAAGAATGAAGTGGTACTACCTTGATAGATGTAAACCTCAAAGAAATGATCTGGCTTAATAATTTTAGAGTTATTTAGAGAAAACTCACAGATTCAGAAATGAACAGCTTGTGTCCCCAGAGGGGTCCATTGGGTTGGTGACATTTAGCAGTTTGTTAAGAGGGATCCTGAGCCCCTGGGAAGGTTTAGGCTTTGGCCAGCCTTCTATGTCCTCAGAGGGATTCCCTTGCACATCTTACCTGAAGCCTTGTCTCTGGGCAAAGTGACTAGAATAGCATAAGTTTCCCCACAGCATTTAAGAATTTATCAGGAGGCAGTATTGGAATTTAAGGTTTTTCTGTTTTATTTGTAAAAGAACCCTCAGAGTACCTCGTCAAGTGTTTTTCAAACTGTGTTCCCCAGACTCACAGAGGTTCTAGGACAGCATCTCAGAAACTGCTTTGAATAGGAGGGAGGTCCTGGATCTTCCCTCCGCTTTGAGCCAGAAAATCTCCACATTTGATCTGTTTTAGAAAAGGGACTTCTAAGTAAAGTTGGGTTTGAAGAATGAATTCTGCTGCTTAAGTAATTGGAAAACTATTGATGTAATCCAACTTCTCATTTAGTAAATGATACTGAGGGTCAAAGATGTTCTACACAATACCTGTGACCAAGATGGACCTAGAGCACTGATCTTCCGTCTCACAGTCTAGTATTCTTAACATATACCATGAACTACTGGATTCCTTGTTTAGCCAGGACCAATAGGGACCTATCTGCATCAATCTCAGAACTAAAATAAAATGGGTCCTGTCTATGCAGAAGCTGTGGAACACAAGGTTAAGCATGTGGACTCTGAACTTGGACCTTCTGGGTTCACCACTTATTAGCTATATGACTTTTTTCCCCCACCAGGCATTGAATCGGGGTGTTTATCCACTGAGCCACATACCCAGTCCTTTTTATATTTTATTTTGAAACAGGGTCTCACTAAGTTGTTGAGGCTGGCTTTGAACTTGCAATCCTCCCGTCTCAGCCTCCTGAATTGTGGGGATTACAGGCGTGTGCCACTGCACTGGCTTTAACTGTTGGGCTTTGCATAAGTTATCGAAACTTTCAGTAGCTGCTTTTTTTTTTTTTTTTTTTTTTCTTGTCTGCAAATGTCTGTTATCATAAAATAAGTCAATGCACATACAGTGCTTAGAGCAGAATGTTGCAAGTAGTAAATATTAGCTTTTATTTAAAAGTTCACATCATGAGGCTTTTGGGATCCTGGGCTTTCTGTAACTTTTCCTTAGATGCATTGTAGACTCTTGATACTTCTACATTTTGTCTTTGGTGCTGTGAATGACCAGGCCCCCCCCCCCCCCCCCCCACTGTCAAAACTTTTATTACCAGGATGGGAGAACTAATAGGGTCACAGAGTTTGAACTGGAAGTTTGCTTTATGTTATACATAAGTGACGGAGAACTGGAGCTCCCTGATTGGAAATGACTTGCTCAGCCTTATGGAACTTTTCAGAGGGAGGGCGGGAAGAAGAGACAACACAACCCTGGGGAGCCTCATTCTACCAAGAAACACGTCTCATTCATTGGTCCAATATGTTTATGTTGCATTAAAAAGTTTTTTTTGAAGTGAATTTCACTTAATGTAAAACTAACTAGTTTACAGTAAAAAACTCAAAGGCACATTCATAATTTTGGTCAAATATCACTACTATTTTCAAAACATTTTAATCAACCCTAAAGGAAACCCTGTACCCATTATGAACTCCCTGTCCAGTCCCCTCTTACCTCGGCCTCTGTCAAGCACTGCTCTGCTCTCTGTCTCTTTGGATTTACCTATTCTGGATTTTTTTTTTTCCATATAAATGGAATCATACAACATGTGAACCTTTGTGTCTGGCTTTTTCACTTAGCATAGTGTTTTCAAGGTTCACCCACATTGTGGAATACATCAATGCTTCATTGTTTTTTTTTTTTTTTAAATATTTATTTATTTATTTGCTTTAGTTGTACACAATGCGTTTATTTGTACGTGGTGCTGAGGATCGAACTAGGCCGCGCACGTGCTAGGCGAGTGCTCTACCGCTGAGCCACAACCCCAGCCCCAGCTTCATTCTTTTTTTTATGACTTTTATGTTGCTTTTTGGTTAAAGAATTTCATTCTCCTCTTTTGTCTCCCACCACCTCCTAAAGCAAGGCTGACTTTAAAACAGTTTTCTGTTGCATTGTTTCTGTCTTTCCTTCCACACCAAACTTCAGTCATTGATGAAGAAATAATACTGTGACTCCTCCATTTCTTTTTACCTTTTTTTTTTTTCTTTCCTTTTTTTTCCCCCAGTACTGAGGGTCAGACCCAGGGCCTTGCACATGCTAAGCTTTGCTCTATCACTGAGGTACAGCTCCATACCCCCCATCCTTTTTTTTAGTATCAGGGATTGAACCCAGGGATGCTCAGCACTGAGTCACATCCCCAGCCATTTTTTTTTTTTTTTTAGTTGTAGATGGACACAATACCTTTATTTTATTTATTGAATATTTTATTTACTGAGCCACAAACCCAGCCCCTATTTTTATGTTTTATTTTGAGGCAGGTTCTCACTAAGTTGCTTAAGGCCTCACTAAGTTTCTGAGGCTGACCTTGAACTTGTGATCCTCCTGCTTCAGCCTCCTGCACAACTGGGATTATAGACATATGCCATCATGGTCATTTCTTATGAACTCTATTTCTTATGGCAAACCTGTCCCTTGTCTCTCAGGATAGCCACCTCTATTCTTGTGTAGTCTACTTCCTTAGGCCTCACTGTCTGTTATTTAGACATATGCTTGTGCCAAGGCACTTATGACTACAGTATGAAGAAGGGACTTCTGGGGCTGGATGACTGGGTTTTGTGCAGAACCCATGTGGTAGCAGAGTGGCTCTCTAGCAGTTGTTGCCATCTCTATTAGTAGTTGCACATGGACAGCCTGAATAGGGAGTCCTGAGGGTACATGGGCCCATTGGGTCCAATGCAATGTCACAATGCATACCACCAGAGGAATATGTCACAGTGTCACTTTGAAATGTTGAAGTATTCCATTTGTTAATGGGGTGAATCCTTGTCTGTAAAGATGAACATCTGAACTGCAGAGGAGACATTAAAAAAAAAAAACACACACACAAATCAGGTCCAATAATTCCTCTTTTAAGCTTGGATCTAATGCTGAGGAATCCCTGGCATCCTTCCTTAGAATCAATTACAGTCAATTTTTTCACATTTTACATCATTTAGAGGAATATTGTCAAGATAAAATCTTGCCCAACATGGATTTTTTTTTTGTTTTAATTTCCTTACTCTCATAAATGCAAGACTTAATAGATTATTTTGCCCAAAACACACTTTGCAAGCCAAATTGATGAGCTGTCTTTATTTGGGCTGTGGTGATCTTGATCCTCACTGGGAAGTTGTGTTGCTTGGATCCCTTCCATGGGTCCCAGATGTGCCCTCAAGGCTGCACTTTGTCCAAATGCAGGGGACCGTGTCCTAGTTCCTTGAGTGCTTGTAAAATGATGTCTGTCTTGCTGATGGGGTTATTTGTGCTCATCTTTCTAAAGCACGGGCACCAGGCCACAGCAGGGCAGAATCACCTGGGAGGGGTCAGGGCTTGTAGCAAGAGACCCGACAGGCAGCAGAGGTCAGGCAGGCATAAGTGTACATTCAATGGGTCTGAAGGATTAGGTGGTGCTACAGGTCCAGACACTTGACCTCAAGGAACTTAACAAAAAGGATGAAATGGGTACCAGAAAGTGAGGTAGGTAAAAGCTGGAGAGCCAGTGACAGGTTGGGGACATTGCCAATGAGTATGGTTATGAGTCGGAAGTGATGTTTTTCCCGACTTCTTGGACCTTCTCTTTTGTTCTGGTGTTAGACAAGAATCCCCAGGTGTACATTTGTACTGAAAGGCAAGTCAGGTCTCTGCAGGTATGATTTATCTCTGATTAAGGACAGGCAGTAACCTAGACCTTCTCAGAGGTCACCTGATGTGAGTTACTAGCAAGAGATTTTGTTCAGTTATAACAAAGGGGTGCTGAGACCTGCTACTCAGCTGTCCATGGCCATTCTTGGTCCTTTGCTGCCGGGCAGACTCTCTCTTCCTCCTCATATTTGCAGCATCTAGTTGTGCTCTAAAGAACCATTCTGGAGTTAGTCTTTCTCAGCATTATGGTCTCAGTATGAGGAAACCAAGATGCATGCCACATAAGACCTTGTCCGTGCCTCCCTTATCTGAGCCCTTGGTAAGACATGAGTTCACACCAGCTAATTGGTGGGTAGCATGATCCAGGCACCTGAGCTTGACCTCAGGGAACGGAACCCTCCAGGCACCTGCTTCCCCAACACAGGTCTTTCCTGTCTCCTCTCCTTCCTTCCTTGTCCCATGTCTTTTGTTTGAACAAAAGAGGATTAAAGAACATGTTTCATTTTCATTTCTACCCTTATTTCCTATGGAAGTAAAGCTTTAAAATCATCAAGCTCTGGGAGCTGGGGTTATAGCTCAGCCTTAGAGCACTTGCCTCGCACATGTGAGGCACTGGGTTCGATCCTCAACACCACATTAAAATAAATAAGGGCTGGGGTTGTGGCTCAGCGGCAGAGCGCTCGCCTAGCACGTGTGCGGCCCGGGTTTGATCCTCAGCACCACATAAACATAAATGCGTTGCATTGTGTACAACTAAAGCAAATAAATAAATATTTAAAAAATAAATAAAGATATTGTGTTCACTTTTTTTAAAAAAATCTTTTTTTAAATATTTATTTATTTACTTTAGTTGTACACAATGCAACGCATTTATGTTTACGTGGTGCTGAGGTTGAACCCGGGCTGCGCACGTGCAAGGAGAGCGCTCTGCCGCTGAGCCACAACCCCAGCCCCTTAAAAAAATCTTAAAAAAAAAAAATCATCAAGTTCTGGTCCCCATCTCTCTACCTCTCCTGCCTCCCTTGGCCCTAAAGCAAAGTTTCTGGATGCAAAATAGAATTGCTAGGGAGATTTTAAAATCCTGATGCCCAGGCTATACCCCACATCCAATTAATCATTAGATTTTATTATGTAGTAAGGAATGCTTTGGTGCCATTTTGAATATAGATGGGTAGTGGCTTTCTTTTGGGGGGGGCGCCTTTTTATTTTCTAAGTTTCCTTATAGAGTCTTCCAAATTCTGTTCCATCCTTCCTGAGACGCCCTGAGAATACTGGCCTCCCCCAAAAAAGCAGATTAGCATGGAGAGAGAGGGCGGCAGTGGGCAGCTTCTATTTAGTCTTACCATTAATGCGTAATAGTTATGTTTGTTATTTCTCCTTTCTGGGATAGATATGTTGTTCTTTCCCTGCGCGTGCGTGTGTGTGTGGCACAGGGTAACAGTGGTGTAATCACAAGCTTCCACCTGGAGCTCCTTTGTGCTGCAAGTCTGTGGAGGGCCGACACAGATGTACCTGATGGGCACTGCCTGCTGGAGTCCCATTAGCTGGAGATGAGAGACATGTTCTGGGGCACAGTCTGAGGAAATTTCTGTGGCCCCAAATACCCATCCATTCCTACTTGAGTTCTTTGCCTTTTAGGCTTTGTACACACGTTTCTGTTATTACGACTCACATTGGCCTTAGCATCATGAGTGATCCCTAAAATGAACGCCAGTCACAGTCTCAGAGCCTTTTAGGTAGACCCTCAGTACATTTAGTACACTGGCTTGAAGCCTCCCGTCCCTGTTTGGGGGTGGTACATATTGAGAATGGTCTCTGCTGCTCTTGAAAAAAAGATTAAAAAAAAAAAAAAAAGAGAGAGAGAGACATTCTTATTTTTTCTTTCTTTCTAACTGAACCTACCAAAAGCATCTTTAGCTGAAGTCAAAGTGAAGACAGTTGATGCTTCAGAATAACTGACAAGCACAAGAACCTGCTGGAAACGGGAATGTCATTAGGCGGCTCTGTTTGAAGATGTTCAGATGTGAATTAGACCAATCCATTACACTTGTTTGGTGTTCGTTGGGGCTGCAATATTTTTATGCAGAGCCCATGAATGGAGACACAGTTCAGTGGTGTTTATTAGTGACCTTGTCTTGTCCTCTGAATTATGGACAGGAGGCTCAGAACATTGGGGGCTGGAGTGAACAACCGAGCAGTGTTTTCTTTGTATTCCACATCTCTGAGATGCTGCTGCCATCTCGGGCTTGGATTTTGAAGTAGAGGATGTGAATGTGGCTTTTCAAATCAGAAATATTTATAGAACTAGGTCTGATTGAACAATTGCTGTAAAGCCTTGTGCTGGGAATAATAACACAAGTCAGAGAGAGAGAGAGAGAGAGAGAGAGAGAGAGAGAGAGAGAGGGAGCTGTCCTATAAAATACCCCCACCCCGTGGCTTTCTTGGTTTTGGGGTACCTTCTTTGTGAAGAATTAAGGATTGTCAATCTGATCAAACTGGTTTTGAACTGCAGATGGGGACAGTAGCAGGAGAATGCCAAGTGAATCTTATGGCTTTGAACAGCCGCATTGGCTTGCCATGATTATGTTGCTAAACCATCCTTGGGAGTTCTGCTGTCCTGGTATGATTGGGCTTCCTGGTCCTAGACTTGCAGAGAACCCTGAGGACTCTGTGGGCAGGACCTCCCATAATGAGTGGCGCTCAGTCTGTGTCCAGCTGGGTCCTCTTCCTGATTCCTGGCATAGGAGCTTGCATGATGCCACTCTCAATGACTTCAGCCCCTTCATATGCATAGCTGCTGCCTGGGCTGCAACCCTCCTGGAATGCTGAGTTGGGGATCAGCACCTGACACTGTTGGACCCCAGAATACTGACCCCTTTCCCCCTCTGCATGTGGGCTACTCTATACCTTCAAAACAGGAAAGTCCAACCATAATTCTTTCTTGGAAATTGAGCTTCACTGGCCTTCCTCCATGCTAAAAATCTCCCAGGGTCCCATATTGTCCTTGTGGGTGCAGGACATTATCTTTAGGGCTTTGACTATGACTCATACTATCATCCAAGGGACAAAGTTTTTCCGGTCATCTCATGCTAAAACAGACAAGGAAAACAGCCAGAACAAAATTCCAGCTCCCCCTCATTTTGAATCACCCTCTTCCAGGTCAAATTTCCAGCAATGGTCCCATGAGAGAAATGAGAGCAACATGGTCTGAATGCCCTGTAACCTCAAGAGAAGCAGTTGTAATAAAACTCAAGTAACCATAGGCACCATTAATACAAGCATAGAGTCCAAAGCGAGAGTAGTGATAAAATGTTTACATCACCCTGGTCACATAACCCAGGAAGCAATGCTTGACTCTGGTGGCGTATTTTGAGAAAAACACTGATAAAGAATGAGAGATGGGCTGGGGTTGTGGCTCAGCGGTAGAGTGCTCGCCTAGCACGTGTGCGGCCTGGGGTTCGATCCTCAGCACCACGTAAGAATAAAAGTCATTGTGTACAACTAAAAAAAAAAAAAAAAAAAACAACAAATAAATAAATATTAAAAAAAAAAAAAAAAAAGGATGAGAGATGAGGATGGTAGAGAATGTGAAATTAGCTCATGTTTTGGCCTGAAGAAGAAACAATTCATGGTAAGGGGAGGAAGATAAACTAACTATATTAAAACACTTGTTAATAATAACAATCACATTTTGAATATCTACTATGCCTTTGGAACATATTAACTCACGTTAGTGGGACTCACACCAGTCCCACTGGGCATTTTTGTTCCTATTGTCTAGATGATGATGCTGAGGCTTGGAGAGTTTTCATAATTTGTCCAAATCTACATACCTGGTAAGTGGCAAAGTTAAGATTCATGGCCAAATCCTTTGAGATCCCAAGGCCATTTCTTCTGTCTCCCTAGTGAGTGGAAGAGCGAGTGCACTTTCTATGAGTGATGCCACAGAGCTGAATTAGAACTGCAGGGAATGAATACTCCAAAGGAACTGATGCTCAGATCAATCTAAGGAAGAGTTTTTTCATGGAGTTGTCAGAGATGGAATGAGGCCCCCCCAACTGGAGCTGAGTTGCCAGTCTCTCCAGGGTCTTCAGGCAGGGGCTGAGAGACTAATAGGGAGGGTTAACCAGTGTTACTGTGATTTTATAAGAGAGGGTTACTAGATAACCCCTAGGGATCCCCCCCACCTTTTTAAAAATTATTCTAGAGTAAATGTCCAAACACAAAAGCTCAAAGAGAAGGTCAATGTAAAATGCTGGGCCACTCATTCATTCATTCAACAAATATTTTTCTTTGTGTCTTCTATGTGTCAGGTTCTAGAGATATAGTGGTGAGTAACACATAGTCCCTGGTCCGCAAGGAATCTATGGATTGGAAGGGCAGAGAGATGTACAAACAGGTAATTTTAATTCTGTTGTAAATATAATTAGGAAAGTACTGGATGCTATGGGATACCTAATGCAACTTTGTGGGAAAGAGGAAGAAGATTTAGGAGTTTAGGAGTTAGCAAGGTTCAGGATGAAGAAATTTTTCTCCTATAGGCAGGCAAAGCGATTAAAAGCCCTAAAGGCGTAACAATGGCTCACATCAGAAATTTTTAAGTGGCTGGGGTGTCCACTTCAGGAGTGAGTGCTTGAAGGACCTGACCTGGTACACAAGGACCTGACCGCCCTGGAGGGCAAGGCCTTCCCACTGACACAGGAGCCTCAAACAAACAAAACAACAGCCTTGGCTGTTCCAAGGCAATGTCTCTTGCTGCTCCAAAATGTCCAGTGTCGATGTCCTGAGACAGGCCTGCTTCCCTGAATTTTCACTTGGCCAGAGTCATTCTGTAATTTTTTTTTTTTTTTAGAAATGGGAAAAACTTTTTTGCTCTTATTGGGTATTATGCTTTGTCACTGGAAATCTAGTAGGGTGTTTGTGTCCCTGTGTTTGTAGACGTCCCTTGGTTCTGCCTGCATCAGCTGCAGTCCATTGTCACACGTTAGGGCATGGGTAGGGTGGTGCTGCAAAAGGGGCCCGTGAGGTGGTAGGAGCCTGGAAAACAGACCTCTCCATTTCCCCCAACTCTGTTTCTTCCCCCTGAAACTCAGCAATAAACCTCTTCCACACAGGCATCTTCCCACCTCATCCAAACAGAGCCCTGTGGCTTCCCACCCTCTCCATAAAAGACTCATCTGTATCCCAGGGGCACACAACCCAGATTCAATTTGGATCCCCATAACACATGCACCCACATCCAGGTATGAGGGTAGAACCCCAAAACATGACAGGTAAGGGAATTATCTCATTATTTTCCTACCTCCAAGGCAGGACTGTACTTAAACCATCTCAGACAGATGGTTAACTGTCCTATTTTAAAAGATCTCTAGGGAGGACGATTTCACAATTCCCCGTGGCTGTCTGTTCTAGTATTTAATCATCTTCATTACCAGTGAGTTCTTCTTCATGCCGAATCTAAATCTCTTTGGTTGTGATTTAAGTATTTTTTCCTTGAGGGTAGCACATGGATCTTGTGCTTCCGGGGAGGGGAGGATTCTGGTTCTAATTTTGCTGCCTTGGGAATCATTTGTTTTAACACCCTTTGGAGTTTGTTTCCTTTATTGGTAAATAGGCGGGTGGAGTTAGGGATAGTTCTCAAGGACTCTTCTAGCTCCAAAATCTATGACTTTTCAAATTAAAAGTGCTGTGTAGATATGCTATGGTATTCAATGCTTCATGGAAATAATAATGCCTGGTTGCATGAAAAGCTTGTAGCTGAAATTTGAAGTGATACCACATAAACCTTGTCCAGAAAACCAAGTTTCCCTTAGTGACCTGGAAGGGGACTATAGGAAGGAATGAAGAGCTGGAGACTTGGGGAGGAACCCACTCTCAGTTGAACCTTACAGAAATCACTGCAAGGAGGCCCTCTGGTCATTTATTGAACCGAACAGGGATACCATGTTTTGAGAGTGCTGCCTCAGCCTCTAGCTCCAGAGAGCTCAGAAAAGGAAGACCCAGAGGAGGGTGCTTTTATAGTAGGTTATATTTTCACCCTCTCTACTTTCCAATCTTTAAAAAGCAACTGCCTAGCATAGGGAATACCTTAAACCATTATCAGGTACCTCTCTGGCAATCAGTTAACTCTTTGCTAGGAGGAGGAAAACAGGCCACCGAGGAGGTGATTGGTGTGTAGACAGGAGGGGTTAGCATAGCAGGATTCATGGTGCCCCTGCAAGACAGGTTTGTCAAGGACCAATACACAAAGGGTCCACACAAAGAAACAAGAGGATACAGAAGAAAAGTTAACTAATTCCCCACCCCACCCATCCCACCCCCCTCCCCCAAAGTTCTCATTTGCTACCTATGGTGTGTGTGTCCTGAGGAACCATTCTTGTTCCAGGCAGCATTTGGTTACCTCACTTTATGGGAGAGTTGCCTAGTTCATCCTAGGCAAAGTTCCACCAGCCAAAGCTCCCCAAGCATGCATCCTCATGTGCACATAGGAGTAAATACAGCTTCTGCCAATGACTGCATCACATCATGAGATGGATGAATCTGCCAGGCATTTGTATACTCTTACCTCCTCAAGCTCTTTAAAAGGGGAGAGAAAAAAAAGACTTCATTGTTGGGCAGGCTTGTGAGGAATTTTAATCTTCTGCACATGTCAATGTGAAGTGGTAGAATTTCTCCTGCCTTTATTAAGTGGTATCGCCAAGCAGTGCACAGTGCACGCGGTTCCCTGTCTGCCGACAACAATTCTTATATTGTTATTTCAGAGTGAGCTGGGAGTTAAAGTGCAACGAGGATTAAACTCAGTCTTGACATTGTTTGTTAAATGGCATTGTGAACACCAAAAAAAAATGACCTTGGGCTTTTGGAGGGAAGATGGGGAGATGGCATGGTCCCAACCCAGCCGTGACTTTCCTGGGAAGGGACAGTGTTCTCTACTTTGTAAAGGTGAGCTGGTGCACTGCTGAGTGGGTTCTCATCATTGCACCAGCCAGGGGAGGATTTACTTTGACACAGGATTCTCATTGTGTCCCCACTGGATGAATAGTAAAAAATTTGAAGGTACTTGGGACTCCTATGTCGCCCTCCATTTTTCAAAATACGGTTTGGGGAGCAGCATCCATCTCACCTGAGAGTTGGTAAGAAGTGCAGGATCTCAGCATCCATATCTGCTGAATCTGATTCCGTATTTTAAGGCTGGGAAAGCAGCTTGGTATTAGAGCACTTGTCTAGTTTGCATGAGGCCCTACAGTCCATCCCCATCACACACACACACACACACACACACACACACACACACACACACACACAATCTGTAGTTTAACAAGATCCCCAGTGGATTCCTATGTACATTAAAATCTGAGGCTGACTGGGCTAATTCACTGGCAAATAATATCCTTTGAGTCTATGTGCATGGTCCTAGGCAAAATTGTGAATGTTCTCTTTGAGACTACTGACTCTAGCTTCTGATATTCCTTTCTTACTTTAGTGTTATTTTCCCTTCATTCCCATTCCCCCTGCCCATAAAATAAAAATAAAAATAAAAAAGACAGACAAATAGGAACAAAGACTGTGTTCTCAATATTGTCCAGGCTCCCTACACAGTGGGGAGAAGAGACATGATAAAACAATTCATACTGACTTGCTAGTGACTTAGAAAGCCAAAGGGTTCTTTCTCATGGGGATATTACACTCTAAAATAGGATACTTAATGAATCACTGTTTAATGTAAAGATTCCATTTCCATTAATGGAATTTGAGTCACTGTGGTACTCTGATGGAGATTGTAGGTATCTGAGGGATAGGAAGACTTTCTAACCATGCACATGAAAATGTATGAGTGACCTCTTAATTCCAACTACATAACAGTCTGCCCCTTACTGAAAGGGTGACCCCCAAACTTTTCAGTTTAGTAAGTCCTCCTTATTGTTCATGGACACTAAATTCTTACAGCTGCTTCTCAGATACTTCTTTCTTATCTTTATTATTTTGATATTCTTGACCACTTAAGATACAAAGTCCCACTTTCAAAATAAGCAATGTATTTTAGGAGAGTTTTTGATAAGCCTAAGCAACATAAAAGGAGAGAATTGTGGAGATATGATTCAGGAACTATTTCTGGAGATAGCTGGACCCAGGCTTAACAGTGTGCTAGGGTTTTGCTGGGCAGTTTTGACACATGATGCTAATACAGCGTCAAGTGTCCATTTTATTTTCAGTTATTGTAGGGACAGATCCAACTTGCATGGCATTTCTCCTTTTTATTGCTTGATCAGATATTTTTTCTCATCTAAGTCACTTCCTAAAGACCCAATCCACCATCACAGCAATATGCTGATATTCCAGGGTCAGGTGTTTTCAGAGGGAAGATCCCTTGAATTTTGTGAATTTTATCAGTAGGAGCTTGTAAATGACAGATGCAAGGAGAATGAAATGGATAAATCCAGGTGGTACAGATGGGACATTGACAAATGCAAGGATTGCAAGTGTTATATAAGTAAACACACCTTTCGTAGGTGGGAAATTGCAAAAGACAGATGTTGTGAAAGATGGTCTATGGGGCCAATAGTCAGCCCCTTGCATGTAACATGGAAAAATAAAAACCAAAACTTCCATACAGAGTCCCAGCCCCCTAGTAGAGGGTCTGCTTGGTTAAGTAACGCACTAAACAATGATGAGAGGACAAGTGAGGTAACCTCCCTTTGAACTATTCTCCATGGGGAACCTACCAGGGAGATTTTCCAGGAACAGTAGCTACCAGCTCAAACCCAGCCTTTCATGTAGATACTTTTGTGAAATGATTGAGCGAAATAGGGCAGGTCTCTTGGTTCCAAAATTTATCCTCTACCAATATGCCTGCAATCACACCATTAGCAATATATTCCTTGAATTAACTCCCAACTATCTCCAAAGATTAATAGACATCCATTCCTTCATTCATCAAACGTTATTAAGCACTTCTTATGAACCAAACATTATTCTTGGTAAAGAAAATTCAAAGTTAAGTAGAACATGGTTCTTGACCTTGAGATTCTCAAAGTCTAGTTAGGGATACAGGGGTAAACAAATTACTGTAACAATGTAACTTGTGTTTTGATTAAAGTAACTCTAAGTCTTTTTTTTTTTTGGTACCAGGGATTGAACTCAGGGGCACTGGATCACTGGGCCATCCCCAGCCCTTTCTTGTATTTTATTGGAGACAGGGTCTCACTGAGTTGCTAAGTGCCTCGCCATTGCTAAGGCTGGCTTTGAACTCGCGATCCTCTTGCCTCAGCCTCCCAATCTAAGTCTTTTTGAGAGCTAGAGGAAGAGGGTCCAGATCCATGACTGGATCTTAAAGAATGAGTGGGGGGCTGGGATTGTGGCTCAGCGGTAGAGCGCTCGCCTACCACGTGCGTGGCTTGGGCTCAATCCTCAGCACCACGTACAAATAAAACGCATTGTGTACAACTAAAGCAAATAAATAAAAATATTAAAAAAAAAGAATGAGTGGGAACCTGCCAGACAGATGAAAAAGACAAAAGATAGCCGGGCACGGGTAGTGCACACCTGTAATCCCAGCACTTGGAGGCTGAGGCAGGAGGATCGCGAAGTTCAAAGCCAACCTCAGCAATAGCCAGGCACTTAGCAACTCAGTGAGACCCTGTCTCTAATAAAATACCAAAAAGGGCTGGGGATGTGGCCCAGTGGTCGAGTGCCCCTGAGTTCAATCCCCGATACCAAAAAGAAAAAAAAAAAAAAAAAAAGATGGCAATTAGGGTGTGGGCAGGGGGAAAGAATAAGGGACAATTTTGGACCATGAGTCCCTATGGGTAGGGGGCAAGCCTCTCTGTGCCTGGGCTAGGGATTATAACTCTTGGATTCCCATGGAATATTATATAGGAATTGGATCTGCAGAGAGTGTTCTGAAGATGGAGCAGGGTTTGTGAAAAGTAAGCTGGAGAATGGGAAAGACCAGTTTGTCTACTTGGACACTGTAGAGAGCTTCGCAGTACTAGATTTTTTTCAAGTGTCACCAGTTTTTTATTTTATTTAATATTTTACCTGTATTTTGTTTACTTAGGTTTTTTGTTTTGTTTTGTTTTGTTTTGTTTAATGTGGTGCTGGGGATCGCACCCCACGTCTCACGCGTGCTAGGCAAGTGTTCTACCACTAAGCCACAACCCCAACCCTCAAGTTGTTACCTCTTCCTTCAACTTGCTTGGTCATCTAGATGGTTTCCCACCTCTTGGCTGCTCACTCAATGACTTTGGCAGTACAAGAGTTAACCAGCAGATTTTGAGGTTGGATAGCAAATTTGGGTTTTTTGTTCATTTTTGTTTTTAACATTCCTGATGTGGGCATTCAAAAAACTATTAAGGATGGCGTAAGTGAGGTCTTTCTTTGTGTGATGGAAATATTTTTAGCCCCATGCTTCTCAAACGTCTGTAACATTGATCAGTCCCAGAAAATGAAGCTTGTTGCTCCGCTCTCTGCATAACATCTGTCTTGGAGGGTCTTAGCTAAATGCATAGACATGAAAGCAAATAATTTAGCTAACTTAACTGATACCACTATAGGATTTGTTTTCAGAGTTTCAAAAGAGAATTTTGACCATCAAATTATTACTTGGATAAAATTGTTGAAATTTTATTTGAATTTTATGAGAAATTTGGCAGAATTTGGTTATCAAAATCTAAGTGGTAGACTGGGCAATGTGGAGGTGTTGAATACCTTTGACTTCCACTTCTTTTTTTTCTAAAACAAAATATTTTTAGGTACCAGGGATTGAATGCAGGGGTGCTTTATCACTGAGTCACATCCCCAACCTTTTTAAAATATTTTATTTAGAGACAGGGTCTTGCTGAGTTGCTTAGGGCTTCGCTAAGTTGCTGAGACTGGCTTTGAACTCAGGATCCACCTGCTTCAGCCTCTGGAGCTGCTGAGATTACAGGCATATGCCACCATGCCTGGCCTTCCACTTCTTCTTTTTCTTTAATATTTGTTTATTTGCTTTAGTTGTACACAATGCGTTTATTTTTACGTGGTGCTGAGGATTGAACCCGGGCCATGCACGTGCTGGGCGAGCGCTCTACTGCTGAGCCACAACCCCAGCCCCTGGCCTTCCACTTCTTAGGAATTGGTTTCAGATACCTTCTCTGCAAATACGTAGTGGGTTCTTAAATAAGAAATAGTGACCAACTGTTCTTTTTCCAAATGGGGAACAAAGACAAAATGACAATGGTTGGAATTTTGTCTAGTGGTACTCAGGTGGAACCAGGAGAGATTATTGGATACTATGACAGGTTGTCAAACAGGATGGAAAATTCCATCTTCCAGATAATAAATACCCTGCTGTCTCTATACTTTCACTCGCCAAGTATTTTTCTACGAGTATTTTTTAAAAATATTTTTTTAGTTGTAGTTGGACACAATACCTTTATTTTATTTATTTATTTTTACGTGGTGCTGAGGATTGAACCCAGGGCTGCGCACGCGCTAGGTGAGCGCTCTACCGCTGAGCCACAACCCCAACCCTTTTCTACTAGTATTTTATTTTGCACCCCGAACCCTGCCTTTAGGAGTTCACCAGTTTATGGTTGAGGGAACTGATATTTGAAAGGACATAAGCCAGGTAGTAATAGATACAAGCTTGAACCCAGAGTTCATTCTAATACCTAACCCTTGGCCTTCTCCACTATAAATAAAAATGTAGCACCTTCAGATCTGTCCAATAAATCCTGACAGAAGAACAGAACTGAAATAATTTCTCCTGAGATTGAGAATATTTGAAAAGGTAAATAGAGGCAGTGAAGCCCCAGTGTCTGCTCTATTTGGGCCTTTCTGAATTAAAACAGAATGATTATGTCATAGAATAAAATATAAATAATCTGGGGTGAACAAAACCTGCTTAGGATTGTGGTGTTCTGAGGATGTTCTCTAGGTCCTTTGGGATAATGTGACCACGTGATGTCTCATGTTTCTTTCTACAAGAATCTCAAAAAGATTATAAGCCTTAAGAAGGGAGGAAAATGGTTCAAAATCGTGTTAGGAATGGAAGACACAGAATGAAAAAGCAGAGGTGTTCATTGGTTTCACAAACATTTAGTCATATGCCAAGGTCTGTAACTCTGGCCTTCCTTACGCAGAACAGCAACCTGGACAATGCTCAGAGGCAACATTGGCCATAAATCAGGCTGTTGAGCTTGGGCCTTCCAGGGCCTCAGCCTGTGCTGAACCAGGGTCTTCCACATTGTTTTGCTCGCATATCTCCCAAAAAGAGTTTTGAAAAAGCGCATGACTCCTCATACATTTTCAAGTTGACATCCCCAAATTTTCATGATAAGTTTAAATGGTTGCAAATGATGCAATTTCTGGTGCTTTGTAAATCTTGACAGTTTAAAATAAAATTGTTGCATCATTCTTTAAAAAGTTTCCAACGAAATATAAACACCATAGCTATTTGATACCTTCTATTATCCTTTCAAAAATGTATAAAAGCCATGTTTTTAGCAAAGATTTTGCGTCATTTCTTTTTCTCTTGGGAAACATATTTACATTCCATTTCCTCCTTAAAGTTTTACCCTAATACAATGTATTTTATGTTTGAAGGTCTTTCATTTTTCATGGAAATATAAATTAAATTTTTTTTCTGTGAACTTAAGGCTTTGTGTTACATATTTTTTGACAGAGGACTTTGCAACTTTTACCATTTAAAATATTTTGATTTTTAATTGACATATCATGTTTGTACATATGTACGGGGTACAGTATGACAGATGCATATATGTTATGTGTAATGATCAAATCAGGGTAGCTAGCATTCCCAACCCATCAAACATTTTTTAAAATATTTATTTATTTGCTTTAGTTGTACACAATTCGTTTATTTGTATGTGGTGCTGAGGATCGAACCCGGGCCGTGCACGTGCTAGGCGAGCGCTCTACCGCTGAGCCACAACCCCAGCCCCCATCAAACATTTTTTATATCCATATGTTGAGAGTCTTCGGACTCCTCTTTTCCAGTTATTTTGGATTATATCATAAGTTGTTTTAAACTATTAGCTACCCTGCTGTGGTATAGAATACTAGAACTAATTGCTTCTATCTAATGATATTTTGATTTTGATATCCATTTTCTTTTTTTTAAATTATTTGTAGATGGACACAATATATTTATATATTTATTTATTTTTATGTGGTGCTGAGGATCAAACCCAGTGCCTCACATGTGCTAGGCAAGTGCTCTACCACTAAGTGAAAGCCCCAGTCCTTGACACCCATTATCTAACCTGCCTTTATTCTCTGCCTTCCTTCTTTCTTTTTAAAAATATTTATTTATTTGCTTTAGTTGTACACAATGTGTTTATTTTTATGTGGTGCTGAGGATCGAACCTGGGCCGCGCACGTGCTAGGCGAGTGCTCTACCACTGAGCCACAATCCCAGCCCCCTCTGTCTTCTTTCTTAGTCTCTAGTGACCACTATTTCATTACAAATACAATTAATATATAATTGAGCAAAACAAAGTAATTCTATTATGAACTTCATAAAGTGATTATTAATATAAAATGAAGATAGTATTGGAAATATATCTTTAAAAAAGACAGATGTTTGGAAGGGTGTGATGTCTGATTAAAGAAGTTTTCTGGAAACCAGTCTTTCAAATGTCTTCTTAGTTGGTGCCTAGAATTATCTATATAGGTATATATAGATAATAATATATAGATATCTATATAGGCATATGTGTGAGGGGTGAGTGACAGGTGTGCTTCTCTTCTGTATAGCAGGAGATGGATATCTGTGAGAGAAAGGAGAAGCAGCAAGTGGGCTCTGACCTCTTCCTCCGGTTGTCCTTCACCCAGGGTTAGGATTGAGTACATCTGAAAGCTGGGGATTTAGAAATGGATTCTATCAGACTAGCCATGTCCCAAGAGGATTACTGTACACCATTTTGAAGATGCCCTAAACTACTCCAAACACTTTCCAAGTCCACTTGGGAAATTGTTAACACGCTCTTGATTCATCCACATAGGAATAGTTTGCATAAGCTATTCAACATAAATAGAGGCATAAATATGCTTAAAATTTCAGCAGAGGGAAATGCATCTTGGGGTATTTCATCTGTAGAATCAGTTGCAATGGATACACTCACTGATTTATCTAGAATAAATAAAAACTATTATATGTTACATAAATTATAAATGCCATCAATATTATTCCATCACCAGATCATTATGGTTATAACCTGCCCTCTTACAAATTAGAAACATTGACTGATATTATGCTGGTTGGAACAGAAGTCAATTCAGCTAATCAGAACTTGGCAAATTCCTCATTGCACATGGGTCACATACACAGAGTTGTTGATTTATAGCAGTCTGTTGGGATACAAAATCTTGTGGTATGGCAATGACTTCCAAATTCTTGGGGTTTGATACAATAAAAATTTTTTTAATCACACTGTATGTCCAGAGAATGGGTCAGTGGGAGTTTTTGCTTCATAAAATCACTCAGGGATGTAGGCTGATGGATGCCTCTCCATCTTGTAGCTGCATCATGTGGATTAGATAACAGAAGACCACATCTGAAAGTGACACATATCATTTCTACATACATTTCGTTAGTTAGATGTTGTCCAAATACTGTGTCCAAATGCAGAGTGGTTGAGAAGTGCACTTTTCCATGGGCCCAAAAGATGAGAAAAGAAGCATATTCTTGTTAATTAAACTACATTAGAACTTGATATAGGTGGCACTTTATACATGGCATTGGTTTATTTGAAAAAAAAAAAATGATAACCAAAGATTGGTGACAAATAATAAAATAACGAAGTGATATTCATTACAAAAATGATTACATAAATAGTACTAAACATGAGAAGTATAGACAATTAGAATCTTCTATGGAAAAAAAGCAAAAATAATAACCTTTGGAAGGATGAGACATGCATTCAAGATTGACCTCAGATCTCTAGCAGTAGAGTTACTTCTGTAGGGTGGTACCAAGAGATGGTTGGAAGTGTCCTGCCATACTTGAGAACTCAGTTAAGTTCTTGGATCCACCATGCACTACCTGGCCACTGATTGGAAGTCTTTTGGCAAGTTACTGATAGTCACCACTAAGAAGATACCTCATTGGTTAGCTATGTGAGACCTTTGACTTTGCTTTGTTTATTTATTTATTTTTTTATCTAGATGTATTATGGAGCATAGACCTCACTCTGAGGCTGGTGATGATTAGCTGTAAGTTTCCAACCCATCATGGAGTTGAAAAATGGCCTAATCAGCAACTTAAAAGATAGAATGAACTAGTACCAAAATGTTAATTAGCTATAGGTCATTCATTTGTGCTTAATGTTCTGAGAATGTAACTATTTGGAATTATTCCATCAGTGTAGCCCATATTCTTTTAGATTTGATACAAGGAAAGGACTATTGCAGTTTGACCAGAGTATCCCTATTAATGATCCTTGGAATCTAGAATCATAACAGAGGGGCATCCTTTAAAAAGAGGTCTTGGGGGGGCTGGGGTTGTGGCTCAGTGGCAGAGCGCTCGCCTCGCACGTGCGTGGCCTGGGTTCGATCCTCAGCACCACGTAAACATAAAATACATTGCATTGTGTACAACTAAAATAAATAAATAAATATTAAAAAAAAGAGGTCTTACTATGCTTTTTTTTTTTTTTTTGTCTATTGAGTGGCCTAATTCTAAATGTCATATCAGGCAAAGGGCTATCAGACCTATGTCAGACTAGGAACCAGAAATTTTCAAGGTTGCAGAAGTCTGACCTAACATGATTTCAAGTACTATAGGAAAGGAAGCTAGATAGAGATAAATGTCATGGAATTCTAGGAGGGGTGCATGCAAAATGGCCATTTACAAAAGAATAATCCCAAGCACAAATACGATCTGAGCCATCATGTATTAAGAGTCAGAAACAGAAGACATAGATTGAATGCCCCCTGTAATATTGAAGGAAAGCTGAAATTACTATCAGCTATATTAATAAGAGGGCTGTGAATGGAACAAGAGAATTGATGGCTGATTTCTGATGACCAGAGAAATGCTTTTACTCTCAGGACTATGTTTTGAAGATGACAAAGAACGTAGATGCATTCAAAGAAGGGCAGAAAGAGAAGAGAGAATGTTGATAAAGTTGGTTAGTAAAGGAATGTTCTGGAAGGCCTACCAAAGAGAACATTTTTCTGCTTCCTTTGAGAAAACATTTTCTGTCTAGCTCCAGTGAAGACTTTTTGAACTGGATTGGAAGAGTTAAAAAGACAAAGGGAGACCATGGAGCAGAATAAGCTTTGGGGTTTAAAGTTGGGTTCACTCCTACCTAGTTGAGTTGGTTTGGCCAAGTCACTTAAGTTCTCCAAGCTTTCCATTTCTCCAATTAAAAATCTGATGCTAATGTTAACCTAAAAAAGTTATTATATGTGTAAGATTGAACATTAAGAGAAAAGATTACCTTCTTTTAGTCCAGTAATTATACTTATTTACTTAAATCTTCGCATATGATCATAATTTCTATTTCATTAATGAAGGAACTGAGCCTTGGAAAGAGTCAGGGTTTCAGGAACCACCAAATGTTAGATTTGAGATTCAAACAAAAGTGGGTGATGAGAGCCGGGCACAGTGGCGCACGCCTGTAATCCCAGCACTTGGGAGGCTGAGGCAGGAGGATCACGAGTTCAAAGCCAGCCTCAGCAATGGCCAGGCACTTAGCAACTCAGTGAGACCCTGTCTCTAATAAAATACAAAAAAGGGCTGGGGATGTGGCCCAGTGGTCGAGTGCCCTGAGTTCAATCCCTGGTACAAAAAAAAAAAAAAAAAAAAAGTGAGTGAAGAAATGTTAGTGCAGATTAAGGTAGTGCAGTGAATTGTATGATGGTCCCCCAAATATGTATGTCCATGTCTGAGTCCCCAGAATGTGTGAATGCTAGCTTATTTGGATAAAGGATCTTTGCAAATGTAATTAATTTAAGGATCGTGAGATTAAGAAATCTGCTCAGTGAGCCCTAAATCCAATGACAAGTGTCCTTGTAACAGTGAAGCAGAAGGAGATTTGACAGCTAAGAGAGGAGAAGGCGACGTGACCACGGAGATGGTGATTGGGGTGATTGGGTGATTTGGTCTGTGTTGAGTTCTAAGTTAAGAATGCTGCCAACCACCAGAAGCTGGAAGAAGCAAAGAATGGATTCTTTCCCAGAGTCTGCGAAGGGAGCAAGACCCTGCCTGATTTTGAACTTCTAGCCTCTAAAGATGTGAAAAAATAAATTTCTGTTGTTTAAACCCTTCAGTGGTAATCCATTACAGCAGTCCTAGGAGACAAATACACATGGGAATAGCTTCCACTTTGTGATGGCCCTTGAGTACCTCAAAAAGTGGACACAACACTGAACTGGATCTGAACGCTGATTGGAAGGGTTCTTTCTGGAGGTCAGCAGAATACCCATATACCCATATGAAACAATCTGTCTAAGGACCCTACACATGTAATTAGAATATAATTTTTTAATATTTATTTATTTGCTTTAGTTGTACACAATGCAATGCATTTATGTTTACGTGGTGCTGAGGATCGAACCCGGGCCGCGCACGTGCTAGGCGAACGCTCTACCGCTGAGCCACAACCCCAGCCCCAGAATATAATTTTAATGATTTAGCTCTTCTCTTGGTATCAGTTCCCCTTTGCAAAGAATCACAGGAGATGAAGCCACATGTTCCAATTTTTGGGGTGATAAAACAGGGTATAGGCTAGTTATCTGATAAGTCTGGACCATGAAATTGCTGAGGTAGAAAGAGAGCACCCTAATTTGAATTCACACAAGGAGTATGGATTCTCCCAGTAGGAGAGCCAGTCCCCCGAGCAGGTCAGAAGCTGTCCTGCTGCTTTCTATCTTTGGGGGTTAAGTATTACTGAAAATCACTAGGGTAGTCATGTAACCACAGTGCAGTTATCTAGCAATTTAGGCTGCTATAGAATGAGGATTGAATTCTTCTCACTCTCCAAACACTCTGGCTTTCCCTTGGGACTTAAATTGGGGCTAAGCTGCAAGGAGAAATTGGGGCTGAGCTGCATTTCCTTAAATGCAGTATATAAAGATGGCCTGTGGGTTAGCAGGATTTGGCTTCCAGATGAAGGGACCAGAAGGCAAGATTTAGATGTGATAAAAGGGAGAACTTGGCCAGTAAAGATTTTTAAATATTGACATGGTTTGTGAAGGCATTGCTGTTATGCTGGGTCTTTCAAAAGAAGAAGGGTTATTCTGCTCCCTCTTTAGTCTGTTCTCTGAACTGTGAGTTTTGGGACTTTCCCCCAATCCTTTCTCTCCCTTCCACTTTAGTTTTAGAATCTGAAATGGCTTGTGTATTAGTGGACTATGCATGACTCCTGGATTCGTATAGACTTAAGTTCAAATCCCAAGTTTATCATTTAGTAAGCAAGCAATCTTGGGCAATAAAGTCAATCTCTTAGACACCATTTTGAACCTGTAAAATGGGGGTGGTCATTCTCATTGATAGGTCTGTGTTGAGTTCTAAGCTCACAGTAGGTGCTCAACAAATCTTTCTTGTGAGGATAAAGGATGGAAACAGCTAATATTAAATGAATATATTGCATGTGCTACATGTTTTACCTGGATGGTTTCATTTAATTCTTAAAACCACCTTACAGGGCTGGGGCTGTAGCTCAGTGGCAGAGTGTTTGCCTAGCATGTGTGAGGCACTGTGTTTGATCCTCAGCACCACATAAAAATAAACAAATAAAATAAAGGTATGCTGTCTGTCTACAACCATAAAACAAAAAATTAAAACCACCTTATGGAGGTAGGTACCATGATAAGCTCCATTTTGCAGGAAATGAGTATTAGAAAGTAAAGTCAGGTGTCCAGGTTCCTATAGCGCATAATATGGAGAGCTTAGCTCTATTCTTGGCATGACTCCAAAGGCCAGGCTGTTAGCTGGGTTGAAAATGCTTATCATAATATCTGATATTTACTAGGTTCTGTTAATTGGTATGGATTTAACAAGCATATATTGAGAAGAACTATGTCCCAGGCACTAACTACTTATAAGAACATCTAAGCAAGTAGCCTGGTAAAAGGGGGGAACACTACACTGACACATCAGTTAGATTTGATCAAGGAAGCAGTCCCACCATGAGTGACAAGGAGTAAGGTGTCAATAATAGGGATAAGCCGTTGCCTGATTTCTTGGGGGCTGGTGAAGAATCTATGGAATGCAGTTGCCTCCACCTCCAAAGAGGAGTCTAAAGTTGCTGGAGATCAACAGGACCAGAAAGTGAGAACAAAAGCCAGAGAACGTGGGAGAAGTGAGGCCAAAGTAGATTCCACAAGGACAATCAGAATCCCCATTAGTCTCTCACCATTTCCGACCTTGACAATGAAACATAAAGCTGTAACATTTTACTGCAGAACTGGCCTGTGCTTTTCTCAGGACTCAGAGTAGCTAAAGGAGAACTGGCAGGAGCTAGAGAAGTTGTGGGCAACCCAACAGGATAAGCCAGAAGACGGGTGACGATGTGTGCACGCTGACCTTCACAGGATGAAGCCGGCTATTTCGCTTCCACCTTTCAAATGCTCCCCAAATCCTTGTTGTGGATAACCTCAACCCAGGGCCACAAAAGAAAGGCAATTCTAGGAAATATGGCTCCCATTCAGTTAAGTTGACCCAATGCAAAACTGCTCCAGTCTCTGGCTTCTGAGAAGGAATGGTCCTGTGGGGCCTAAGGAAGAGATAAAGAAGGAAGCCCTGCAGGAAAGCACAATTAATCACTTCCTTTTTGAAATGCTTACCTTATATGTGGGCAATCCTATGGGTTAGGAATTAAAGAATGAAACCTATTCCCAGAAGGACAGTGTTACAATTTAACCATTGCCTTGGTGCAACTAACTCTCTACCATCAGCAGAGAGTGACTGACACTTTAACCAGGCACATTGGAATACAGTGAGGAAGATGTAGTGCATTTGGACTTGAGACACTGGCAGGTAATTTTTGCAGGTGGGTGGCAGCATTTAGTCCCTGGCTGCCAGGGAGGAGGGGCAGATGGAGAGAAAAGGCTGGGACACCTTGGGGCTTTCATGGGAGAACTAACCTAGGGACATTCATTAGAGGTATCATCCCTGGCTAGGAGATGGGATGAGTTCTCTGCGCTGAAAGCGTAGGTGCCCATGGAAGAGAAAGAGCCTGCTTTGCAACCTGGCTTTCCAAGTCTTTGGCCAGACAAGGAAACAAAAGAAGAAAAATCAACCTCCTATCTTTCAGGGAAAGCTCCCATCAACACTTTGGTGTGACCCTTTGTAGTCTTTTTCTTTTTTTTTTCCAGTTCAAGTATACATCTGTTCTTATGAAAAATGGAATCATGGGCTGGGGTTGTGGCTCAGTGGTAGAGCGCTCTCCTAGCACATGCGCGGCCCAGGTTCAATCCTCAGCACCACGTAAAAATAAAGGCATTGTGTACAACTAAATAAACAAATATTTTTAAAAAATGGAATCACACCTTATATAATATTTTGTAACCTATTTTTCTTTTTGAAGTAGTCTTTTCCCTTGTCACCTAACATTATTTACATCTATGCTAGATTTCTTTGTATGAACGCACCTTAGTTTATCTATGTAGTGGCTAAGAGAATAGATTTTGAAGCCAGGCTGCTGGGGTAAGTCCTAGGTCTTCCAACACTTTGCTTTGCAAACAGGAGCAAGTAAATCAACCTTTCTGTCCTTTAGTTTACTCAGCTGTAAAATGGGGATAATAGTACTTTCTTCATAGGGTTATTCAGAGGAGCAAATGACTTCATATATGTGAGGTACTTGGAATATTCTTTCAATGTTCTTATTTAAGCAATATTTTTGTTGACTGTTTAGTTTCCAAGTTTTTCACTCTTACAAGTATACTGTAATTAACAAATTCAGTGCACTCTTAGTTACTTTCAAGGGAAATATTTGTGGTCACAGTAAGAAATCTTTTACAGAATAAGTAAATCATGTACTAAAAAGACATTGAATGCCATATATAAAGCATCATGTTATGTACAAGGAGGAATGAGCATGCTTCTCTTTCTTAAGACATTAAAACTGTGAGTCAGAGGGGAGAAGAGACACACATACAATCTAACATCAGGTAGAAAGAGGGGCATGAATGAAGGAATATAGGATGGCGAGGAGAAGGAAGAGTATCTATAGCTGGAAAATCAAATCCTTTAATAAAAGAAAGAGATAGACTCCTTCCTCTGCTCTTACTACATCCTAAATCCCCAAATCAGATTTCCAAATGGTCTCTGTTTGGCACGCTGAGAATTTGTTACCTTGAAAGAGAACACCCAGGGCTGAGTTCCAAAGTTAGAAGCAGGGATATGGGTGTTCATTGCAAGACCAAATATTTAGGAAATACCTTTTTCTGGAAAGGAAAGAACACATTTCACAGCTGAAAAGAGAAGTGAAAAATGAAACTAAAGAAGCATGAAGGTAATATTTACTTGCTAGATTTATACAATGCCTACCTTTAGAAAAGCTGGGCTATAAATCCAGCCTGTGACCCCCTAACACATATACAATCTGTTCTCAGTTACCTGGCTTTCTGTGAAGCACATTAGCAATCATTTTGCTGCCATTATAAACTTCCATCTCCCTTCAGCCCTACCTCTGCTAGCTCACCTTCAGCTATCCCCTCAGAAGAGAGAGCTGGATAATGGTAGAAGTGTGAGTTTCATGTTAGACCCTCCTGGGCTAAGTTCCAAGCTCTACATTTTACTAGCTGGGTGACTCTGGACATGAACCTTAAGTTTCTAAGCCTCGATTTCCACATCTGTGAAATGGGGATAATAATATTAAGCTTTATGGTGCCGCAATGTGGATAAATAAGATAAAGCCTATGAAACACCGATCAGAGCACCTGGCACAGACCACTTGCACGTTGGCTATTATTATTCCTGTACTACAGTGTTTAAAGGAATGCAAATCACCTTTACTATTGGTTTAATGAAATAATCACACATCAATCTCAGAAACATGGTCCTCAGATGTTTCCTAAAGCAAATGGGAAGTATTTGCATTTGCATTGTTTTGAATTTTGTCCATGAGGTTAAAAGTGTGAACACACTACAATGCCAAAGAAGTCAGATTTCTCTTGTAATTAACAAAATCTAGACTGCTACTCATATTAGAATGAAGATGATTGATAAACCTTAATACCTTTCCCAGGGGCCCTTGCATTTTAATCTGGAGCCAAAACCACTGCCCAAAAGAAAGAGGCAGGAATGGTGAGGTTTCAGGTATCAACCAGAGGACAGAAGGAGGCATTTTGATTCAACACAGTGCATGAAGCATTCCTGTTAGCATCTTGGGCACTTATTCACTCATTCAAAACATGTTTATTACGTACTCACTATCTACCAGACATTGCTCTGTGCCCCAGTAAACAAAATGGGCAAGATGCTTACCTTCAGGTTGTTTGCATTTTAGTGGGGGTTACCAACAATAATCAATAAAATTAAAAAATTAGCTATGTAAGTATGTTAGCAAGGGATTAGATGCCACACAAAAGGTAGAGTAAAGGGAAAGCAGGATTGCTGTGAGGGTGGGCAGTTGGCAGTGCTAACTCAGAGTGAGGCCTGGGTGAGCCTCCTTGAGAAGGTAGGATTTGAGTAAGGTCTCGCAGGAAGCAAAGGAGTCTGCTAAGTGAATGTTTGGGAAGGATGTTCTGGGTAGAGGCCCTAGGTTTGTGTGCATATGTGTGTGCGCGCAAGAGAGGAGAGGAGAAGAATCGCTCCTGGAAAGTTTAGGGAACAGCAAGGAGGCTAAGGGAGCAATAGAGAGGCAATAGGAGATGAAGTAATGAGGTTGACCATAACCATTCCTCTTAAGGACATTGACTTTTACAGAGCGAAATGAGGAACCATTGGAGGGTTTTGAGCAGAAGGGAGTTGGTGATGTGCCATTTTAAATGGACTGCTCTGACTGTTGTACTGAGAAAATATCCAAGAAGGGAACAAGGAAAGGTAGACCAGCATAACAGCTACTGCAGAAACCCAGGGAAAGGCTGTGCAAGGAGGTTTGGATATACTGGGTTTGAGACGCTCAGGGAGAGTTTTGGACATACTAGGTTTGGCTGGAGTCTGGAATTCAGAAGAAAAGACTAGACTGGAGGTCAAAATTAAAAAAAAAGTTTTATTATTCATTTTTAAATATTTTGTTTTCACAATTAACACACATTAATTGTGCATATTTACAGGTTTCACGGTGACATCTACATACACGTATATATTGTGCATTAACTATGTCCACCAACCCTTCTACATTTGATAAAGACAGTTGCTTAAAGCCATGGAATGGTTCAGATCACTCAGGGAATGAGGGTGGATGGAGAGGCAAGCCGGTCCAAGGGCAGGTTGGTGGAGGTTTTCCTGGAGAGGGAGTTGTAGGCCCCCAGAACAGGCTCCGTAAACCCCACACTAGGGGAGCCCGGGCCTGCAGGGGGTGCCCTGGAACTTGCTGTAGCTTCCAGTGATGAAAAGAAGCATTTGCTTCTCTAGGAAGGAGAGGTGTTCCGCAGATTCCTGCCAGAGTGGCAGAAATAATTAAGAGAAGTAGCTAAGGATATCCTAGTAGAACACGTGCTCCGCTGCCTCCACGGAATCAGAAAACCTGGGTCTATTAATCTGTTCAGACATCTGGGCACCACTGCCTTGCCCACGAGGCTCCGCCTCTCGGGCTCCTCTTCTCATCCCCCTCCCCTCTTCCCACCCTCGCCTCTATATGTCACTTCTACAACCGCTCTGATTATAATTGATCAAACAGAATCACGGAATCACGGCTCATTTTGCCGTTTTGTTCAGTAGCCCGATCTGAAAAGAGACTGGTAGTTGGGCAAATTGTATTCCCTCCTCTTGGAATTCTGTTCACAGAGGCCTTCCCGGCGTGGCGGGCCCCGCAGGGACACGCCACTGCTGCCGAGGATAAGGAGGGCTGGGGGCTGTAGGCCGGCGCGGGGGTGAGCGACGCCAGCGGCGGGGCGCCAGGGGGTGTGTCCGCGCGGCGGCCACCACGGCCCGCGTCCGGCCCCCCGCGCGTACCAGCCTCCCCAGGGGCTTCCCACGCGGCCCCTCCCGCAGACCCTTTCGCGGCCTCGGCTCGCCTTCCTTGACGTCATGTGGGTAGAGGGCTTTCTCCCGCGGCGCGGCCGCCGGTACTCAACTTCGGGTTCAAGTCCGCCGCCGTGCGCCCTGCGCGGTGCGCCCGCTCCCTGCGCGCCGCCGCCGCCGCCGCCACATCTGGAAGCGTTCAGCGCGTCTGCCTCCAGCGCGCCGGGCGGGCGGGCGGGCGGGCGGGCGGGCGCGGGCAGGGGAGGGCGCGGGCGCGGCGGGGCTTGGCGGGGAGGGAGTGAGCGCGGCGCTCTCTCGCGCGCCCGGTGTCTCCCTCTCTCTGCCTCTGCAGAAACAGCTCCCTGCCAGAACGGCGCTCGGCGCGGCGCGGCGCGGCCCGGAGCGGCGACGGCGGCTCTTCCTGCCTGCTCGCCCTCAGGAGTTGGTGGCTCTTTTGGACAGAAAAAAACCGGGAAGGGGCCTTGGGGCAGACTCGCCAAGAGTGGGCAGAGACGTCTCAGCCCCCTGGTGGCCCGGGCGGACCCCCTTCGCCCCCCGTCTTGGGGTCCATTGCTCTCGCTTGCCCCTCCTTTCCGCCTCTTCTTGCTCTGCCTCTCTCGATTTATTTTTTCAAATGGTGTAGCCGCCAGAGGTGCGGTGCTAAATTCTTGGAAGGGGCCCGGATGTACTGAGGATGCATTACAATCTCACTAAAGGAGGCAGTAGTGGAAAGGAGCAGTTTTTGGTGTTCGATGCAATAATGGGAATCAGGTAATCATCAGAAGGGAAGGAGAAATACTGCGGATCCACGGCTTCCTTGAATTGTGCACGAGAGCCGCCGACCTCGGAGGAGGGATTAATCCAGACCCGCTCGGGGTGTTTTCACATTTCTTCCTCTTTGTGGCTGCTTCTCCTTTTCCAAACAATTTCTGGTCAATGGTCAATGAAAATACGAGGATGTACATTCCAGAGGAAAACCACCAAGGTAAGGCTGGACTCCACCGCCTCGCCGGGCTCCAGCCCAGGCTCCCCGCCTTCTCCACCCCGTTCCTGGTCTCCCCGCGCGCTCCCCGCGGCTCCCGGGCCGGTCCCTGCGGAGTGGCCCGGGGCTGCGTCCGCGAGGGGCGCCTCTATCGCGCCCGAGCGCGCGAGAGCCCGGCGGGACCCGGGGCCCGAACCGCCGAGCGAGACGGAGCGGAAAATTCCCGCCCCTCCCCCCCTCCCCGGCCCCGGCTTCTCCAGAGCATGTGTTTCCTATGAAATTCCAGGCGAGGGGGGAAAAGTTCCCCAAGTGTCTGCTGCTGCCTCGCTTTCTCGCGTTTGCCTTGAAAGCCCAACTGCCTGGCCGGCCGCGCCTGGGGCAGGGGGCGCCGGCGCCGCCGAGCCCCGCGGCCCAAGAGCTCCGCGGCCTGGGGTCCCTCGCCCTGCAACCGCGCGGCGGGGAGCGCGTGCGCGCACCCCACACCAGGCCGGCCCCGCGCCCTCGGGCTGCCGGGTGTCCACTCTCTTCCTGGCACCCCTTCCCCGGGCAGCGCGCTCCAGGTGGCGGGTGGGAGCGGGGGATGCAGATGTGAGTCTCAGCGCGCCTCCCTCCCTCCATCTCTTTCCTCTCCTTCCCTCCTCCTCGGCTCACCTACACCCACCCACCTCTCCACTGCCGTTGACCCCGAGCGCGCCCACGCCTCGTGTGTTCGGATTCTCATCCCGGTGTGGGCTAGCACCTGAGGATGCAAGCGGTTAGAATCCGGGCGATATGTGGGCTTTGCTTTTTCTTGTTTTAAGGAAATAATGAAAGGGTGTGACTAGCTCACGCGGCTCCATACTATTGCCCAGTGTTTTCTGAGCATCTCCATCCTGGGCATCAAGTGTCACCAGCTCCCCTTGTGATGGTGAAAGGCATTCAGGTAACTCCCCACTTCCTGGAAACTTTCTCCCCTCACCCCCCCCCCCCCCCATATTAACAAGTTATTATTTTTGGCATTCCTCAACAATTAAGGCTATGATGGGGTGTAGACGGAGTGGTCCTGCTAGAGTGTCCTGCATCCTCCAGGTGCCTCTCTTTATCTGTCCCTTGGGTGTAGTCTCCCTTTTCTCTCCTGCTACCCAGCCTCCATCTATCTCTTTTTCCTCTCTGCTCCTTCCTTTGAATGCCTGTCTCTGTTGGTCTCTGTTCCTTCCCAGGGTACTTCCAAGTGATCCTCCAAAGATAGACTTGGTGAAAGGAGTAGTCTCCACGTCTTTTTGGTCCGACCTCCTCCTTCCTTTTGGCCCCATCTCCACCATTTGGGGACGGGGCCATTGCCCTTTCCAGGCCAGAGCTGCCCTCCAGCCTGCCCTCCTGGTCTTCCTCCATCCCGAAGCTGACGTTGGATCCAGCTGTCTCTCTGCTTTCCAGCTTGGGTTTCAGTGTGGGGATTTTGGCTTCCTTGGGAAGAAAGTCAAAGATCATGAGTTCCAGGGTGAGACGGGCTTTGGGGTCACAAGGGCAGCTTCTATCGCTGGATTTCCCTACCCAGTGCTCCAACCCCTTATTTGTCCCTCTATTCCTCTCCTAGCCAATGGAGTCATAGGTAGATTAGGAAGGAGGAATGAGACACAAAAGAAAGGGTGATATTTTTGAAGAGTGGGGATGGATTACTACCCCCCCTTCCCCCGAGATTCTACCCACATCCTCAATCTAAGCAACCTTGCAGAGGAAAGCTTAGTAGTATTGTCCCAACTATTACTACCAATGGCAATATACTGCGGTAATAATAGTTATTATTCACATAACAATCATCTTAAATAGTTTACAAGGTCTCTGTTCTAGTGTAGGATAAACCCCTTCTTAGCCATTTCCTTACTTTGATTCTTTTCTTTTGCCCCTCTGCTCCTCAACACCCCCTACCTGCTGTGCAGGAGGCAGGCATTAAAAGTAGGAGCACCAACCTCTGAGCTTCCCAAGAAGGATGGAGGGGAAGGGAGCCAGTGAGCTGGTGGCCCGGAGCTCTACCTTTCCAGCAACATGCCAGCAAACACTATGGCAACCTGAATTCCAGTTCTCTCCCTTGAAGCTGCAGTGGTTATATAATTCATAGGAGCAATTTTGCCTCCATTCCTAGATGCGGTTCTCAGGTGAAAGAGCACCAGGATCCCCCCTCTGTTTTCCATCCCCTCTTCCTTGATTGGTTGGCATCACTCAGGTTTCTGTTTTTGAGAGGGGGGGGGTGTTATGGGAAAGTGGTAGAGGTGAGGAGAACAGACTTGGAAGAGCATACATATTTACAAGGAAGAGGTAGGTGGCTTGCTTAATAACCCATAGGGTGATGAAACATAATTGGGGGTTTAGAGTTTCAGGAGACAGAGAGAGAAGAGGAGCCAAAATGATTACCTTAGATCAGCAATGGTGGTGATGAACTAGAGAGGAGGATCAAAAAAGTTGCCAGGTGACTGGGGCTGTAATTTCTTCTCTTCCCAACACTTGAAAACACTGCATGCACCAGATCCCCAACACCCCAGCTTTTCTGTGGGATATGTTTTGAGGGTTAGGCCATGGAGGCCAGAAGTCTGTAACTTGTAACAGCCTGGAAGTTCACAGAAAGACTGGCTTCTGACCCTGGGTTTCAGGCCGGAGGGTGGCACATACAAAACGTGCCTCACCTCTGGGGCCCTATCTCTTCTGGTCCCATGCCAGCCTCCCACTTTTCTGGGCTGATTTTCCATTGCAGGCTCCAGCTAGCAAATGAGTTTCTTAATAGTCAACCATTTAACAAATAAAACATCAGAATGTCCCTTATCTGCTGGAGACAAGGAAGAGGGGAGAAACATGTGTTCTGGGAGTAGAAGACACACTGTGCTTTTCTTTTAACTACTTAGCCATACAGCAGACTAGTAATCATCATAATAAAGTGATGATCACAGTTAACTCTCTTAACAAATGGTCAGAACAATGTTCCTTGTCCCTCAGCTTGTGTAGGTTAAAGAAGGCTTAACATTAGCTTCCTTTTCTCTGGATGCTGTATGGAAGGAATGGGAGAATAAGGGCACTGGGGTTTAAAATGTTGTTCCTAGTATTGCCCAGGTACTTTTCAGTGTATCAGAATGTGATATAATAGAATATATTTAAAAGAATTATTAATTATTTCCACAAAATACATGCTAACAGCATTTAAATATGTGCCTATACACACACGCACATGAGTGTGTGCACACACACACACACACTAAGAAAAAGCTATTTTAAGTAGATTGCACACAACCTAATGCACCTGATTGAAAACCTAATGCACCTCACTGACCTGGCGTTTTGCAGAGGAATACTGACAGTGCGGTCACCTAAGATGGTTTGGACATTTCTACAGTTTTGGACATTTTGTGATAAGTAGAGACTTGTTTTGGCAGGTGGAAGCTACAGGTACATATGGTACTTATAAATGCAGTAGGGAGCCATTAGTCCCCTGGGGCTGTTTCTTAGTCTTGGTGATGACTTTAGTTAGACACCTTCAATTTTCTTTTCCACTTAAAACTGCTGAAGGTGTTTCATTTTTTTTTTTTTCTTTGAATAAGACCTACCAAAGGGTTTCAAGGAGCATGTTGAATGGAGGTTTTGAGGCCCTCCTGGTTTTTGGCTCCCCACTTCTTAGTACAGTTCTTGCCTCATACTATGGGCTGGACACATGATCCAATGCCTGCAATGAACGAATGAATGCAGACCCTGTTAAGACCAACAGTGGATGTGGCTTCTGCCTCTTCCAGTAGGTGGCGCTACAGGGCTTAGGAGTCAGTTGAGGGTCTCCAGGGCTAGTCAGGTGAGGAAAGACGGGGAGGGGAGCTTGGAGGCAATTTCCTGTTGGTGACTTATCAGTTTCATCAGGCCCACACCTGCTGGGTGCAGAGTACCTGAAAGACCAGAGTTTATTTCCATGGCACCACACACCAGAATGAGGGAGGCACACCAGTCCCCCAGTGACCTCTTCACCCCTTGGTCATGATAACCCACTTTGGATTTCTCCTGTTGTACCTCAGACTTGTGTTTACCTTTAGCACAGACAGCATCCTGCAGGGCATCAAGGGTGCCTTTGGGCCAAGTTTTAGCTGAATTTGTCATGGCCCCATATTGGTTTTCTCCCTGATTTACCATGGATGGTTTAGGAACCAGAGGTCCAGTGGTTCCCAAGCCTGGTCTAGCATAAGAGGAACTGAAGTTTGGGATCTGGAAATGTTAACCCGTGGGGTTACAAAGCTCATCAGCTCAAAGATGAAACATTTCCCTAACTTTATTAGGGAGAAAAAACCCACAAAAACAACGGCATATATTTCAGCAGAGTTCTGTTTTTAAGTCTGCCTGGGTCTCCTGCTGGGTAATAGCACAAAGACTCTGGAGACCTAGGTTAGGGAGCCACTGAGATTTGTTCTAATTTTTAGTGATGTTTTCCAACTCCTGGCTTTTTCCTTTCTCCTCCCTGTTTTCCTTGGTTTTCTGACTTGTAGTGGCGAGTGCTACGAGGTCTGGAAATCCTGCCACTGTGTTAAGAAAGGGTGAGTGGCTGGCTGCACTTTCTTCCTTTTACAGTAATCCTTCCTGCCTGATGGTGCAGCTGTCAGTGATGCGGGAGTTACAGGTCAGCCTGCCTCATGCCAGCTCCTCCTTCCCGGTCTCTTGAGATTGGGAAGTGGTCAGCGTCCAAATTCAGGAGACAATTTTATTTTCCAGTGTGGACTAAAGAAAGCCCATAGGTGATTTGGGAAACACCTGGAGACTTACCAAGACTGATTAGCAAAATAATCATACCGATTTAATCTATTTCTAGAATTTTGTCTTCATTGTTGCCTAGGTTAATGTTGGGCACTGCAGAGGAGAGCAGAGGAGTGATTAAAAATTTTAAAAAAAGGCATGGGGAATTGTTTTGCAAAATATCAGGTGCTAAATATTTAGCGACATAAGTGCTAAACGTTCTGATAATGAAATAGCACTCCGAGTCATGGCTGTCAGTATTAAACTAATTTAGTAAACACCTGTTTACATGTACCTCAGGGTTAGATACTGTATAAAACAAGTAGCAGTGACAGGATCCTTTGGGGAAAACGGAATAATTTTCATTGCAGTTTCAAAGCCAGACACTTAGGCTTCAACTGAACCCATTATGGATAAAATATCATGGAGGGGTCAAATGATTAATGCCATAATTGGAACCCAAGACCTGGGTACTTCAGAAGAAGTCTCCTGTGTATTTTTTTTCTCTAGATGGGGGACTGGGCTTTGCTGACCCAGTGTAGACACAGGCAAGGAGTGCTTCAGCACGTTGCTTCTACAGTTTAGGAGCTCTTGGAGACAAATGCTTCTAACAGCAAGAAGAGGAGCACAGCAGTTCCTGCCTTGTCCCCTGTCTCCACTGAATTCAGGCTGGAGCCTTGGGACCCTCAAGAGCTTTGCTTCAGTTGTAGCCACATGTTCTGTGGGGGTGGGAGGCCTGGAGCCCAGGATGCCTTCACAGAGAGGTGCAGTTGTGAAATGGCTGGGGCTTCAGAGAGCTGGGGTCTCAGAAAGTGAGGGCAGGTCATAAGAGGCCCAGCTGATTGGGCTGTCTGTTGGAGGAAGCTTGGGGAACAAGGTTACAGGTCACAGGGGTACTCACTGTATGGACTTGAACTCAATTTAAGTAGGGATTTGAGGAGGGAAGTTTGAGCGTGGAGCTTAGAGTCAAAGAAAAGTTGAAAATAGGTTCTTGCTTTCCCAGAGACCAAGGGAATCATAGGAATAGTTTATTTAGCTTTGAACAGAGGACAAAGGAAAGGGGTGCTAACCTGCCTGAGACCCAAACACTTACCTCCACTTCCAAAAGTCCCACAAAATAGCACTCTCCATGCTGTGTTTACTTTGAGACGGGCTTCTGGTGGTGCATTTGGGTGAGGGTTGTTCTAGACTCTGTACTGGGGTGTATGTGTGTTGGGGAGAGGGTTCTAGACTCATGTTTTTGAAAGGCTTATCAAACAGAATAAATGTAATGTCTCTGTGAATTTACTTTCCAGGATCAGAACATTTTATGGGCAGAGGAACCTTAGGGACACATTCCATTTCTAGTTGAGAAAATGGAAGCCCTGAAAGTGTCTCTCAAGCAGGGAAGTGACTAGAAAATACCGTCTTTGGTCTCTTTATCCTCCCGCTCTTTCTTGACCACTTTCCATGTAGGTTAGGCCCCCTGAGAGAGAGAGCATCACTTAATATTTCTGGTTAAATTTTACCTAATAAACTTATATACCTCTTTCTGTTTTCCTTCCCCTTGGCCCCCTCCCTTTGTACTGCCCTAAACTAATTTCTGAGATGTTAGATTTAGGAACAGAGTTGGAAGGGTGAGGGCTAGGGGAATCTATCATTGGAAAGGTTTAAAAATAATTGCTTAAACTACGGAATAAAAGTTCATAAATGTCTGCAAGAAATTCCTACCAAATTCACCTCACTATTTTGTCTGCAAACACCTCTGCCTCAAAGCCTTTCTTATTTGCCTGCTTCCCTTTGGTCCCAATCTCAGTTCTTCTCAGCCCCTTCAGGGGAGAAGGGTGGAGATGAGAATCCAGGCTGGGATGTAGGACTCCCCTTGGCATACTGTTAGGGGTTCTTGGTGGACTGGCTAACTTCACTATTGGCCAGGGCATGGACACAAGATTAGTTCCAGGGTAGAAACCATGGGGACGTTTAAGTGGCAGCTGGCCAGAGCTCAGGCTGCATGGATTCTACTTCAAAGGCTTCCTCCTGCTTCCTTGTCAGGGTGGGTCTCCTAGGATCCCCTAACTATTCCCATGAGACATTCCTTGGAGAGGGGGTTTAATCCTGTGTGTAGAAGAGAATTCACCTAGGACCTGCCTCTGACATTCCCATCATCCTTGAAGTGTTCATTGGCATCTCCTGAGAAAGTGGAAGGCTTTCGAGGCTGATTGGGTTTAACTTTAAGACAGAAGCATGAGCCAAACTCATGCTTGGAGATGTGGCCTTTGAGCTCCCTGGAGGAAGCCACCATTTCAGAACATAGCGTTGTGATAATTTCATGAAATATGCAAGCTGCCAATTTGCCAACAGGGGTTTCTTTTAATACACTTGGCTACACTTGGTGCTGCCCGCTTGAACCTAGCTAAAAGGAAAATAAAATAATCTTGTCTCCTGTCCTTTGGAGAACCAAGCCAAAATCCAGACAGTAAATGAATGTTCTTCCCCGCATTGCCTGTGGGCAGAAATGTTGACTTGATTACTCAATTAAGCTCTATTTACTTTATAACCATTGTGTCATGTTCAGTCATTTATATTGTTTTTTTCCCCCCTTCCAAAATAATCCATGTTGGGCTAAAACCTTTCAAAGATATTAGTTAGCTAAAGTAACAAAATAAATAACTAAATAGAAATAAATAAGGCCTTAGCTGGAGAGACAACTTGGGGCATATTCTTTGACTTCATCTTTTTCTCTGTTTTGAAGGAATCAGGTCTCATTTTTATTCATCCATAAAATGGAGATGATAATTCTTAGCCAGTTGACTTCAGGGGTAGCCATGGTACTTCGCACGGGAGGATGAGTGGAGGTCCCTTTGCAAGGAACAGCGAGCGATTCTTATCCCCCACCCAGGGAGCAGAGCATCAGAGTTTGAAAAGGCAACACCATGGGATGACTTTCACAGCATTTCAGATGACTTTGTAGGTGTCGTGGGAGGGACGATGTTATTCGAAATTTAAAGATGAAAATGTAAAAACAAACAGGAGAGTCTGAGATGGGCTGGCTAAAATCAGATAATTAAGGGAGAAGTGAAAAATCAGTCAAGCTTTCTTGAGAATTCAGCTGAGCCTGGTATTTTGATGTATATAATGTCTAGTATAGAATGTCTTGACAGCTGTTAACCATCCTGTGGCCAGTAGGATCCCAGGACTATTGATTCCAACCTGAGGGACAGGACCTGGGATGCAAGTTTCCTTATGCCCCTGCAGTGTTGGCACAAGGCTGTTTGCCTTCAGCTTCAGATCCAGGGCCAACTGGCCAGCAGGCCTTTGATGGACAGAATATCTGCACATTTGATATTTGGGCCATTAAGAACAAAAAGGACACCACCTGGGCAAATGAACATCATCTTTCTTTTCAACATGAATTTTCCAAACCTTGACACAGCTTCCCCGTATGAGAGGACAGACTGCCTGGAAAAGAAAACTTGTCTTCAAAAATAAACCTTGGCTTTGGAAAATAAACTATTTTTTTTTTTTATAGCAAAAGTGATGGAGGTTTGTAGATAAAGAGAAGGAATAGCTCCATATGGCTTCTTGAGACACTTATCAAAAGAGGAAAAGACTTTGATATCCAATTGTAAGTGGTGGGATTAGTCTTTAATTTCCCCAAGCAAAAAATGATCACAATCATTAAAAAGTACCCTGGGAAACTGCTGCATTTCACTTAGCATCTTGCCCTCCTCCCAGCCACTGGTTCCTGCAATCTGTAGAGCCATCCATGTTTGAATTTTTATTTAAGGGATGAAAACCCCTGTACTGAATTAAAACAACTATGTTTTTATATTTTTAGAATGGGCCAGGAGTAATATCTACCATGTGTTAGTGTCTAGCATTTCTTAGGCAATGTTCTTGGTGCTTCATGTACTTAATATAATTTCATCCTTACACTAATCCTATAAGTTGAGTGTTAACACCATTTTTCAGATGAGGAAACTGAAGACTAAAGATATTAAGAAATGTGGCAAACATCTTCTGAGAGTAGTGGAGCTAGGAATTCAATTCAGGTCTGTTGAATTTTTAAAAAACATTTGTCCTGTTATTTCTCCGTATGTTAGTTGGCTTTCTGTTGCTGTAACAAAAAAACCTGAGATAATCAACTGATAAGGAGGAAAGATTTATTTTGGCTCATGGTTTCAGAGATTTCAGTCTATGGTCTTTTTGTTCCATTGCTTTTTTTTTTTTTTTTTTTTTTTTTTTTTTGTACTGGGGATTGAACTCAGCGGCACTAGACCACTGTGCCACATCCCCAGCCCTTTTTTTTTTTTTTTTTTTTTTTTGTATTTTATTAGAGACAGGGTCTCACTGAGTTGCTAAGTGCCTCGCCATTGCTGAGGCTGGCTTTGAACTCGCGATCCTCCTGACTCAGCCTCCCAAAGTGCTGGGATTACAGGCGTGCGCCACCGCGCCCGGCTTGTTCCATTGCTTTTGAGCCTGTAGCAAGGCAGAACATCATGGGGAGTGTGTGCAGGAGCAAAGCTGTTACCTGATAGTGGTGGGGAGGTAACGAGGGGAAGAGACTGGGGTTCCAATATCCCCTTCAAGGGCACAACCCCAATTACCTAACCTCTTCTGTCAGGCGACACCTCCAAAAGGCTCCACCACCTCCCAGCAGCACCACAGGCTGGAGACCAAGCCTTTGGCACATGGGCCCTTGGGGGACATTGCAGATCCAAACCATAGCTCCACATTTGAGAAAGAATGGAAAGAGGAGCCCACTGCCCTGCTACCTTGGGAAAGCTGGCTTATCTGAGCTTCATGGAACCTTGCTGAGATTTGTTTTGTGGAAACTTCTGCTGCTGCTGGGAAGGTGTTGTGGGTGAAGAGCGGGATGATTTTCTTACTTGACAGCTGCTGCGCCGTCCCTTTACTCGGCCTCAGTTCATAGTCCCAAACTCTAGCTCTTACTATATTCCCGCGGTTTCGCCAGGGCTCTCTGGTTCTTCAGATCGTTAAGCGTGGTCATGGTGTCACCTTGCTCTCCGACCCTTTCCTGGCAAGTCTTCTGAGTAACTCCGTCCTGGAAAATAGGCGCTTTCCGTACTCCAGCAAGGTTCTGACGAGTTCAGGGGATCACTCTTGCCAGCTGAGCTCCCCAGACTTCATGCATTATTTATTGATTGATTGATTTTTAAATAGCAGCTTTGATGAGATATAATTCAAATGCCACAACATTCACCATTTTGAAGTGTACAATTCAGTGGTGTTTAGGATGTTTACAGTATTGTAAGATAATCACCACTATCTTGTTCCCAAACATCCCTATCACCCCCAAAAGAAACCCTGTACCCAGTGGCAGTCACTTTTCTTTCCCTCCTCCCTCCAGCCTTTGGAAGCCAAGAATTTACTTTTGTCTCTATGGATTTTCATGCACAATTGACAGCAATAATAATTCTACAATTGGAGTTTGCCTTGTAGTCTGTTTGCAACACATCTCATGAATTTCAGGCCCAGGTATGTTGTGACAATCTTACACAGAGTTAAAAGGAAGCATGTGAAATTAGTTAAGGACCTGGGTGTCATTTGGATGTGAGATTAAGAAGTTTGAACCACAAAAATGGTTTAAAGACTTATTTTCTTTTTGTGTAACGGGGATTGAACTCAGGGGCACTCGACCACTGGGCCACATCCCCAGCCCTTTTGTTTTTTTTTGGTATTTTATTAGAGACAGGTTCTCACTGAGTTGCTAAGTGCCTCGCCAGTGCCGAGGCTGGCTTTGAACTCGCTATCCTCCTGCCTCAGCCTCCCAAGTGCTGGGATTACAAGTGTGCGCCACCACGCCCGGCAAGACTTATTTTCTAAGTATCTCAGTAAAACTAGGTTTGAAAGTCAGATCGCCTATGATTTATTTATTTATTTTGGTACTGGGGATTGAACTCAGGGGCACTGGACCACTGGGCCACATCCCCAGCCCTTTTTTGGATTTTATTTAGAGACAGGGTCTCAATGAGTTGCTAAGTGTCTTGCCATTACTGAGGCTGGCTTTGAACCTGCGATCCTCCTGCCTCACTCAGCTTCCCAAGTACTGGGATTACAGGCGTGCGCCACTGCGCCCAGCTCCTATGATTGTTGAAGAAGACATGAATTGTGATCTTTCAATTTTTTTTTCACTATGGCAAAATTACATACCGTAAATGTGTATACTATTTTAAGTATATAAATCAATGGCATTAAGTATATTCACAGTGTTATACAACAATTACCACCATTTCTAAAACTTTTTCATCACCCTAAACAAAACCTCTGTAACCATTAAACAATAACTCCCCAACTCCTTTCTCTAGTCGCTAATAACATCTAACCTACTTTCTGTCTGTATGAATTTGCCTATTCTAGATACTTCATGTAAGTGTATTAAATGTCCGACTCACTTCACTTAGCAAGTTTTCTAGGTTCTTTCATATTACAGCATGTGTCAGAACTTTGTTCCTTTTTACTTCTGAATAATATTCCTTTGTAAGTATATATTACATTTCATCCACTCATCTGTTGATGGACACTGGGCTGTTCCCACCTTTGACTCTTGTGACAATACTTCAGTGAATATTGGAATGCCAGGGATATGTTTGAGTCCCTGTTTTCAGTTCTTTTAGGGATCTACCTAGAAATGGAAATGCTGGGTCTGAAATATATTTGACTTTCTGTTCTAAGAGGCCACTTCCTACAGCGGCTCCCCAAATTAGAATCTCATGCAGATGAGAATACAGCCTTTGGAAATCCTGTTGTGTCCATAGTGAGGGTCTCAGATTCTCTCTGAGCTCCTAGTTTCTCTGTCAGACATTTGACTTTAATTGGGTGTTTAACAGCCGACCAGCCGCCTTTTGATGAGGAGTGACTGATCCTGCCCCTGTTCCAGAAATAATGAAAGTCTCCACATGCATGCCGGCTTTCACCTCCATGCCGACTGGGTTTTGTAACTCGACAGGAAATGGGTGTTTGGCAAGACGCAGCTATTTAGTCTGTCTCTGTCTCCCTCTGCCTGTTTAGTCCAGAAGCGCCCAGGCCTGTGGACAGAGAGATTCAGCCTGACAATCACCTGGATTATGGGAGAGGATGGCTTCCTGACCCACGGTTGGGTGGAGTCCTCAGTGGACTGTGTGTCTGCAGCCTGAGGTGCAAAGCATGGCCAGTTCACGAGGAGTCTCTGCCTTCAGGCTTCATGCAGCCTGTGGGGGGGGAACAGCACCGAGGCCTCCCACCTGATCCTCATACAGTGAAGGACTAGATAAGGAAGGCGGAGAATGGGAGGAGGAAGGTAAGCAGAAGGAGGAGAGGATCAGAACAAAGGGAGGAGAAAAAGAAGAGAGCAGGGGTGAAGAAGCAAGGCCCTTTGCCGTGGGTGACTCAGTTAAATGACTCTGGACACCAATCTCCCAACTTGGGGTGGCTATTTTCTGTAATCATTTTCCTAAAAAATTATTAATGTCATGTCTATCTGAGCATGCGGAACTCTGTAATCTGAGGAAGAAATAAACACATATTGCTGCCTCAGCTGAATCTACATGTCTGAGACCTGGGTATGGATGAAAAGATGCTCAGCCGACTTCATGCGCTGAGGGCTACTGTACTTCATTTAATTCAGCTTCTAGGATGTTCCTCTTATATGGGCTCTGCCTTCACATCCTCTCCTTGATCCTGCTTGCAGGTGCTTCTTGGCCACTGTCCAAAACCAGAATGTTGCTCAGGGTGTTTGCAAGGTGGATGCTGCTGTCACCATTTCTAGCTGCAGGGGACATCCTGGGGATCCGAGCTCCACATCCAAGTGGATTATGGTGCCTCAGATCGCGTATTTTGGTCTGCAGTGGATAGGATCTAGTACTTTTGTTTTCCAGTTATTTAAAAGGCAAAAATTTTGACCTATGCCCAGCTGTCTGAAAGACTAGGAGATAAGAAGGCTTTTCAGGATAAACTGACTGTGAAATGTTTCTGAAAATGAGGTATCTCATGCCAGTGGTGATGACACGAACCCTAAATAACTCTCCTCCTTCCACTGTCCCCCACCCAAGTTAGAAAGGTTAGTCATTACAAAAAGTTATTAGCATCCTGCTTTCTGTAAGACAGTTTGTTCAGAGGATCTCTGGATTCCAGGGGACCTTCAAGGTTGCAGACCTTTAATCATCTTTTCCTTTAAGAGTGTATAGTGTAGTAGAGGTAAGATATGCACAAATGGCAGAATATCCTTGATTTTTTTTTTTTTTTTTTTTGTAGTGGGGATTGAACCTATGCGTTGTAACCACTGAGCCACATCCCCAGCCCTTTTTTTTGTATTTTATTTAGACACAGGGTCTCATTGAATTGCTCAGGGCCTTGGTAAGTTGTTGAGGTTGGCTTTGATCCTCCTTTCTCAGCCTCCCGAGCCACTGGGATTACAGGTGTGCACCACCGTGCCCAGCCTCTTGATTTTATAAGAGGATAAAGATAAAGGACTCATAACCTGGTGTAGTGGTACACACCTGTAATTCCTGCTACTCGAGAGGCTAAGACAGGAGGATTGCAAGCTTAAGGCCAGCCTCAGCAAGTTAGCGAGACCCTGTCTCAAAATAAAATAAATAAATAAATAAAAAGGGCTGGGGATGTAGCTTAGTAATAAAGTGTCCCTGGATTCAATTCCCACGCGCCCCCCCCCCCCCTAAATAAATAAATAAATAAATATCTCCCAGATTTAAACAGGAGGGTGATGTGGTTAGATGGAATAAATAAATGGACAAAACAATATACGAAAGTGGTGGTGTGGTGGGTAAACCTTGAAGTGTAGACAGAAATGTGGCGGTAGTGGTAGGGTAGAAAGTTCCAGCAGAAAAAATGGGTTACCGATAATGTGTTGATGGCATATGCATTGACTTTAGGGCAATAATGAGTTGGTTTGGCTGGAGCATAGGTTATGTATGTGGGAGAAGCTGGAGAGAAAGTCGGGGTGACAGGAGGAGGATAACATGTAGAATGCTCTCCCATAGGGCCAAAGAGCTCGCTCCCATGTGGGGGTGACGGAGGGCCATTTAAGCACTGGAGCAAGGGATCGGTGTGATCAGAGGGTGGAGGCAGGGGAGCTAAGACTGCCGGAGGAGAACCGTTTTGAGGCTTTTGTGATGGTGCAGAGGGGAGGAGTGGTTTTTCTAATACAGAGCCAGAAGGCAAGGGAACTCTTGATATTCTCTAGCTGGGGAGAGTAGAGAGTCTACTTGGAGGACAAATAAAAGATACCTGGTATACATGCCGAGTAGAGTTCTGCTCCCGAAGGTGACATCTGAAGCCATGGAAGTGATGGAATGATGGGTGGGAAGCTGAGAGATGAGATGTCAGGGGTCTCAGGAGAGGGTGCCGGGTCCTGAGGGAGACGAGGCAGCTTGAATGGAGTCTAAGTGCAAGGAGGCAAGATGAGGTAACTGTCGGAGGGGCCTCCGTGGGACATTCTAGAGAAAGAACTAAGGCTTCTCAAGTCTCAGAGTGAGCCCAGCTGAGGTCAAGACGCAGGAGTTAGGGGCCAGCAATGGTCAGTATTTCTAGAGGAGGTCTTCCTGGAACTGAGTTTGGGCAGGTGGTCAGGCTAACCAGGTCGGGGGCCGGGGCGGGGGTGGGGGGCAAAGGACTGGCTCTGTAAGGAGACCAACAAAGCTAGGGTTGGTGTGGGACAGTCACAGTTGCCTGAGTGAAACGAGTGACCGGTGGGAATGGAGACCCCAGGACACACCCTTTGGGTAGAGTCAGGGAGTCTGAATCATTCAGCCTACTTAGGTTTCCGTGGTCACTCATTCAGATCATCTGTTGACTTCTTGAGCTCTACGTGGATGTGCAAAGGGGCATGGGAACAGAAGATAACAAGCTGGGGTGGTGGGCTGGAGGCAGTTTAAGGAGGATAGTACTGTATATAGTTTGTATACCTCCAGTGGTCCATGGGCTGCAGGCTTGTCACCCAGGTGATGCTGTTGAGAGGTGATGAGCCTACTAGGAGGCTTTGGTCACTGGGAGTATGTTCTCTAAGGGGATAGTGGGACTCTGGCTCCTTCTTCTTTTCACTCCTTGGTCATGAATTGGGCAGATTTACTCTGCCACATGCTTTTGCCTCAGGCAAAAAAAAAAAAAAAAAATCATGGACTGAAACTTTCAAACCTGTGAACAAAATAAACCTTTTCTCTTTGCACGTTGGTTATCTCAGCTGTTTGTTACAGTGATGGAAAATTGACTGACACAGGTAGGTTTGGGGTAGTGGAGAAGGAGGCGTGTGTGTGTGTGTGTGTGTGTGTGTGTAGGTATGAAAGGGTGGGCACTTGAAGCAAACTGCTGGATTCACAGTTTGGCCTCCTGAGTCTTTTGGGTGCTGATGCTAAAGCAGAGAGCCCATGGCCCAGAGACCTGAAGTCATGTTCAAGACACGGATGGAAGGAAGCTGGTGACATGTGGAGGATTGGGGTGGGTGGGGTGGGTGGGGTGGGTGGAGGTAGATGCCTAACATCAAGCTTTTCACAGACTGTCTTGAGCATCATGGTCGACTCGCACTACTAGCCTCAGTCATGGCAGGACAGTAGAGAGGAGTGTCCTGAGCAATGCAGAACAGAAATACCAACCTTAGGGCCTTAGTTCCATGTTCCCTGCCCCACCTCTCCATACCCTCCGTCCACCCCATCCAAGCTTCCCAGCCCATGATATGGCTCTCTAGAGAATGGGCTATCCTTGTGGAGTGTTGAGCCCAGTCATTTTATGTCCATATATCAAAATATCAAATTCCTGAGAACAAAACATTTTTTCTTTATTCCCTACCCCCTCATAACCCCACAGCCAAAATGTTACAAACCACTGGTAAGTCTCAGGTTGGATATCCTTTGAGCTTTGCAATGCTCAATCAAGAAAAATATGATATTTTGATCCCTATAATCAAGAAAATATGATATCTTGGATGTTTCGTGAAAGACTGAGTTTTGGGTGCCAAGGACAATATCAGTTTGAATGTCATGGAAATATGCTCTCCTAGATGGCTCCAAGCTAACTCTTGGTGCAGGAAGGAGATAATAACCAGAAATCTCCCCAGAACCTACCCTAGTCCCTGTCATGTGTGCAAAGAGAGCTGGTTGAGAGGGGTCTGGCCAGTAGTGTTAGTGAACTTGGAGGCCTTTCCCAGAGGCTGTGGGAGGGGCAGTGGCTGCCAAGGTCTGGTGTCTCTGAGCTGAGGAGGCTGGCTCCTGCACTTGCATCAAGTTCCCTGCATTGGCCAGGGCCTCTGGATCAAATAGAGGCCAGTGCCATTCTTATATGTTGACATTGTTCTAAAGAGAGGCACAGTTTTGATTTCTCAGCACAGAAGCCAATTTGCACGTGGTTTGGAGTGGAGTGTTAGCCCATCATGGTGAAATGTTCAGACAGCCCAGTGGCCTCAGGTCCTTGCTTCTTTTCTGCCTTCTTGGCTAGGGAAGTAGCCCCAGTCGTCTGTCTGCCTTGCCCGGAAGCCGTGTTTTATGACAGCTCTTGTGGGAGTTGGCATGGCCGACACAGTGGCCATCACTTCACCCTATCTGGCCTCATCTGGAATTTTACTTTCAGAATTTGGCCTTATTCTGATGAACTTTAAGGACAGCACTGATCCCAACTCGATCCCTTGCTGGGCCTGGGCAACAAAAAAGTGTTGGGATTTTTCCTTTCTTTCCACTCCAGTGAAACGGGCAGAATGAAATGTTTTCCTCTGAGGGTATCAATTGTGGAATGAACTCAGGGTCCAGAAGAACAGGTTTCCTTCATTCCAGCTGTTTTTATCCTCCAGAAAACTGGCCCTTGGTATTTCTTCAGAGTTTGGCTTGGCTTTCATAAAACAAAGGAAAAAAAAAATCTTGAAGATAATGACCCTTGCAAAAGTGCTTGGGTTAGGTGCAGCAGAGTGGGGTGGGAGGTAACCCTGGACAGTAGACACAGCTCTCCTAGGGACCTGTGGATGTTACAGGCTGTGGTCATGTTCGTGCACCCTTAGCTGTGGACTGGAACTGTGCAGTGCTTCCTAAGTGGTTATGTTTAGGCCATAGTCAGTTTAGAAAGAAGAGGAGGATAAAAAGGCAGTAAAGGTCAGAAATAAGTGAACAGAAATTCTTAACCCAATACTCTTAGGGACAAGTTTCACTAATACTTGGGGGCCAAACATTCACAGGGTCTTGGATTTGCATGTGTGGTGTGCATGTGTGTGATTGTGGTCATGTGCAGTCCTGGGTGCGAGTTTAGCAGAGTGTATGTGAGAGAGAAGCAGAGAGGAGAGAGTGACATGACTTAGCTTGAAACCCCAGAGAGACTGTGTGTTGGCACATCTGGGAACAAGGACATGTGGGAGAAAGGACATCTATGTCTAGGTGTCTTTACCTCTTGCTTTTTTTAGTTGAATTATTTCACTTTATCTCTAGGGTTCTGCATCTGCCTTACACATGCCCTGTTAAGAATCTGTTTATTTTTTTTACTCTTATTAATAAATGATAACTACTTGAGAATTGCAAAGGGATAGATTGAAATATAGCAAGAGAAAACTTTGTGTTTGGACGTTTTTGCAATGTCATCTGCATTGGGAAATTGTAGCAATGGCTCAAATGCTGAAAGAGTAGTTCTGAGCTAAGTTTACACTGAGAAAGAATGTCTTGGGGGTGGATCAGGAAGACTGTAAAACAACCCTTTCCATGACTGGAAAATAGTACTAGAGAAAATAACTTAGGTTTTTAAAGGTGTGAGGATGTCTCATGCTTTTGTGTATGGGACTACTGAGGAGGTGTTGGATTGGGGTTACTTTGTCTTTATGCAGTACCTGTGAATAAGAAATCACATTCACGTCTAAGATAGTTTTTGGTGGATGATGCTTTATTGCATTTTGCATGTTTTCCCTTCCTTCTGGGTTTCTTTCTATAATACCGAAATATATATTTTGTAGTTCTTTTAGCAATGATCCATGAATGGTAAGCTTCCTTAGACTTTGTCTGAAATTGCCCCTCCCCAATCTTCACTCTTGAGTGATGGTTTAGTTGGCTACAGAATTCTGTGTTAGCAATTATTTTTCTTCAGCAATTTAAAGATATTCTGTTATCTTCTGGGCCCTATTGTTGCTGTTGAGAAGTCTACTGTCAGTCCTAATGAATAATCACTATTCTGATGTTTTGAAAGATAGTCTATTTGTCCTTAGTGTTATGCAGCTTTATAATGCTGTATTAAATGTAGATTTTTTAAAAGTCTTGCTTAGACTTGATGAGGTACTTTAGTCTAAGAATTCATATTGTTCATCAGTTCTGGAACATTCTCAGTCATTATCTCTTTTTATAATTAAGTTATTTTTAACTGTTACATAAAAACATAAAGTTAAGGCTAGGGCTGTAGCTCAGTGGCAGAACACTTGCCTAGCAGTGTGAGGCACTGAGTTCAATCCTTAGCACTGCATTAAAAAAAATAAATAAAATAAAGGCATGCTATTTATCTACAGCTATAAAAAAATAAAAAACCCATAAAATTGTATGTATTAATGGAGTAGCATGACATTTCAGTACCTACATACCTTGTGCAGTGTTTAAATCATATTCAGTCATATCTTTTCAAATACAACCTCTCCCCCAGTCTCTTGTTTTATTCTTCTGGACCTCTATGATTTAAAAAGATATTGATCTTATTTTACCCTTTCTTTTAAAATGATCTTTCCTGTTATATATTTTATTATTGCTCTTTGCACGTGCCCACACTCACACACATACACACCACACATGCAAATCCAAGAACCTGTGAATGTTTGGCCTCCACGTATTAGAGAAACTTGTCCCTAAGGGTCTTGGGTTAAGAATTTCTGTTCATTTATTTCTGACCTTTACTGCCTTTTTATACTTCTCTTCAGGCAATTCTTTATCTTTCAATTCACTATTTTTCTTCTTGTTTGTATTGACTCTGCTATTTAAACTTTAAATGTATTTTTATTTTCAATGACTTTCTAGTCCTAAAAGTTCTATTTTGTTCTTTTTCAGATATTTTGTTTTTTCTTACAGTATTTTCACCTTTATGATTTTATTCCATATTTCACATTGTTAATTATTTAAAACATATATTTATGGTGTATTTCAGGTTTTTTTCTGATTCCCTCTCTTAGGGAATGATTATCCTGTTGATTGTGTCCACAAACTGTCACTGATGGTGGGCCATTTCCTTCTGTGGCATATAAGTTTTGAGTGTGATCTAATCTTTATTTTTAAAAAATATTTATTTATTTGCTTTAGTTGTACACAATGCATTTATTTTTATGTGGTGCTGAGGATCGAACCCGGGTCGCGCACATGCTAAGCGAGCGCCCTACCACTGAGCCACAACCCCAGCCCCTGATCTAATCTTTCTTGTGACTTTTTTGCCCTGTGATATTCTCAGCACCCTGCATTGTGGAGGTATTGTTATTGCATCAGCCTCCAGTGGACAATGTTGCTGGTTTTGCTGGTCTGGAAACAGTTTTTAATGTTTGCTTCTTGACTCGGAGTGCTTATAGCATACTGATGCTTTAATTTATCAGGAGAAAATGTTTTCACATCCAGAACCTCAGTCAGAGACAAGTGGAACATGTATATGGAATGCACTGAATTCATCGTACATCAGAAAACATTTCAGTTGTGCTGGCGCTGTTGTGTCCACACCCACTCTGATGGGCTTCCCTTTCCCATTCTTTGCTGTGATCTCAGGCCTGTCTTGGCTTTCCACTCACATCCAGTTATTAGAACAGTCTCATTTCAATAATTAGGACTCATTTTACAGATATTAAAAAAGTTCAGTCTAGTCTGCTAGAAGCTCTAATTTCATATTCAGTAGACTACTTCTGGCCTTACCCATGACTTTCAGATTTGGTCAGGGGAAGAAGGTCCGGGCCTATTTTTTTTTTTTTTTTCTTCTCCTATATCTTCTACTCCTTCTGTTTTAGTCAGCTTTTGTGTCACTTTGACCAAAGGACCTGACAAAACGATGTAAAGGAGGAAAAGTTTATTTGGGATCATAGTTTCAGAGGCCTCAGTTCATAGGCTGCAGACTCCATTGCTGTGGGCCCAAAGGAGGCAGGAGGGTATGACAGAGGAAAGCAGCTCAGAAACCTCTGCTTACCAAGTGCAAAATGTAAACCCCACAGGCAGACCCCTAGTGACCCCCCTCCTCCAGCCACACACCCTACCTGCCTACAGTTACTGTAGAGAATGGAGGGGAAGCACTGTCTCCCTGAGCCCACACAGGATTCTTGTGTTTCTTGTGGGTGGGGTGGTTGAGGTAGGTTCAAGGGCCATCTTGGCTCATCCAGTTCTGCAGCAAGGTGCCTATCCAGTGCCTCTGTTGTTTGAGGAATATGCCACTTCTGATATTTCTCAGGTTTGGGGAATTCTGAACAATAGGAAAGGTCTCAATATTTTTTTTACCCGAATTTCCTTTTCTCTTCCTTAGTAGGTGGGCAGAGGTTTTAGACCCCTTTTACTGGGGCCTAGAAGTTGTTCTAGGTTCTTGGCTTTATGCCAGGGTCTCAGGTCTAGCTGTCTGCTCTGTGGTATCTTGTGATGATGTCTCTGACTCTGTATACCTCTTTCAGCCTGGTCCTGGCCCTTGGCTAGCTCCATATCCAACTTTATCACCTCAACCTGATGCTCAAACTTTACCTTTTCTTTTCCTTTTTCAGACTGAGAATTCCTGCTGCTTTGTGTTTAGCTCATATCATTCAGCATTGTTCTTCATTAAAAGAATAAATTCTCCTAAGCATGGCCTGCCATATTGTCAGCACCAGGAAATTTGCCTCTGTGTTTTATAGACCATTAGTAATACTTCTGCTTCTATCACAAGGGTGTTGCAAAGACAAGTGAGATAACAGATGTGGACATGCTTTGAAAGCATCAATACATTTACAAGGAAGGGAGTATGATAAATATACCTCTACTTGGTTTGTTAAATTATTCTCACTTGAACTGGACATTTGGTAGAACTATATTTTATAAGAGGAATTGCTCAGAAACCAATGGGCCAAGAGGATCATTAATAGCTTACCTCCTTAACTATTGCCTTCCCTTCACGGCACCTGGTGAGTTCTAGTCTGTGTGATAGAACTTACTCATTTACAGTATGCTTTAAATCTTCAGGGTGTTGATCCATTGTTAGTTTTTTTAAAAAAATCATTTCGTGTAAAAGACATACATTAGGTCTACATTATAATATATATTTGATAGATCCAGTGTGTTAACTTTCTGTTACTATAATACCTAAGATAATCGACTTACGGAGAGAAAAAAGAAAAAACTATTTGGAGTCACAGTGTCCACTTTGAGGGCTCATCCTTACTGACCTGAGGCCTCCCACTAGGCTCCACCTCTTAAAGTTTCCACCCTCTTTCCAACCTTGGGAACCAAGCCTTCAACACATCTGGACATTCTGGATCCAAACTGGAGTCGTAAGCCTTTATTAAGTAAATTGGGTGTATCAGACATACACCAGGTATGTCAGGCTGACTTACTCTGCTGTCTTCACTTAGGGAACCCCAGATAAGACAGACCATCCGTCATCAATCATCAGCCAGTCAGTCAATCAATCCAATCAATCAGTCAATGTTAAATTAGTGCTTACTGTGAGTCTGACACTGTAATAGCCCCTTGGCAGAGGGCATAAACAAGCATAACTAGTTTTGACAGCCATGCATTAAACGCCTACCAGCTACCAGACAGACACAGTGCTAGATACATTGATGACTTAAACAGATGGGCATCTGCCACCCTAGAGCATACAGCGGAGCCCCTGGCTGAAACTGCATTAGACTTCTCAGTGGTGTCAATTATTATAGCCATACTTGTTTGGGAAGGGAGCAAGTCCTCCAGATTCACAAAATCTTGCTGGATTTGGAGCTCCTCTTTGATACTCTGATTCCATCAAGCACCAAATATATACATGTACATAAAATATCTCCCTAGTCCAGCAGTTCAACAGCTTAGGAAATGGGGGGGAGCAGTCAAACACTGCATGAAAGATGATTTTTTTATGATGTTGAATTGCAATGTCTGTGCCATTGAGATTCACCTTTGTTTGTCACCTTCCCATTCTGTGCCTTTCCCATGTCTGTGGAAAGGGCTCTTCCCTTTTCTTTTTCCTTTCCTCTGTCAAACATGCCCACAGAAAAAAGTCCCTGAAGGTGCTGTTCTTGCTCTCCTGGCAATCATGGGCGTGCCTTGGATGAGCCCTGCTCTCCCTGGAGGCCGGCTTGGTAAAGGAGAGTGCAGGGTGGGTGGAGAAGGGTCCTTTAAAGGGTGCAGTTAAGCGCTTCTCCAGGGGGGTGGAGCCTTCCAAGGGAGGCTAGAATCATATTTGCATTTTTGTATAAATTTAAGTCATTTTACCTTCTTTCTGAAGTACTTGCATGTTCAGCCTTTTCTCAACTAGTGAAATGAAAGATTTTGAGCCTTCTCCAGGAATTTCAGGGATCAGTAAATAAGTTCAGGAAGAATTAGTAAGACTAGTGATCAGTCCATGGATGATTTTACTGAGGCTGGGGTTCCAAATTAAATTAGGCTAAGGATCTATCTAAGATGACAAATAGATTTCAGATCCTGGGGGGATTCAAGACGGGTTGTGGATGTCTGGAATAGGGTTCAGAACTGTTGCCTAAGTTCAGGGAAAAGTGTTCAGTGTTTGATTACTGATGTCTGCCACAAACAGGATGGAGGTAAGGAAAGCAATTGGCATACCTACTATTTTGGCCATTCCTCATAGACTTAGAGAGATTCTAAGCTCTGTTTTACACAGCTGGTTGATTCAATCAGTTCTCTCAAACAAAGAGGCAAGTCAATGAAAAAGTAAAAATCAGTTGAAATATGTTTGGTACAAGGTATAAAAAACCTATCCATTTAAAAATTATCTATTTCATCTTTTATTCAACTAGGTGGGTGAATCATAGAGGTATTTTTAAAGGCGAATTAAATCCAAGAGCTTCTAATTTCTGGTCTAACTTTCCTGAAGGAGTCACTAGATAGTATTTTATCATTTTATTGCACTTTCTTTTTCAGTATTTTTCAAAACATCTCACACATATTGCCTCATTTTATTCTCACTTGATCCCTGTGACAGATTTGTTTCTAGTGTAGGTGGGGAAACTGATGCTCAGAGATGATCTGACTCGCTAGAGGTAGCACAGCAAGTAACAAGCAGGTGTGGGTTAACCTTGCTCTCCTTTGCACCAATGAACTCTCTGTGACTCCTCTGGGGTCTCCCTGAAGGAGTGGAAATTTCCATGCAGTTGGAGATTGTTGATGTACTCTCTCAGGGCAAGAGACTGTATGTTGGTGCAATGACTCAAAATAGCTGTCTATTCCCTGCTTAAGACGTTGTCCTTTTAGCGGCAATCCGATGAATTAGACCCCACTGCTTCGATAAAATACTTTGGAGTTTATAGGATGGAAAATTTTGTTTGGGAATGAAAATAGCCCGTAGCCATTCATACCCTGAAGTTGTCAGCTAATGGCATCTGAGTCACCCCCCTCATCATCTTCTGGCACCCATACGGGGCCTCCCTGTGGTCCACCTAGAGTGGTCCGAGCTTGGCCATATTTGGCTTTCTAGAGCGCGATCGCTTTGGAAGTGCCTTTCAACCTGCCAACACCCGAGCGAGCGGGGACCCAGAGCAAGCCATGCATTTAGATGGCCAGGCTGTGGAGAGAGCGCAAGTGGAGACGGCCAAGGGATGTGGGGCCATTTACTTAACATAAATCAGCTCTCGGAGCACGAGCGCCTTAATGCATTCCTTCGATTATAAACAATTTAGAGTTATGACAGCCAGCATCTTCTCACCCCCCCCTTCAGCCCAGGCCTCCATTTGGATTTGTTTCTATAATCAGGGACTTTGATGATTGAAAGGATGGTGAGGAGGCCATTCTGGAGAAGGATCAGATCTTGTTTATGGAGCCCTTACTCCTGGAGCAGGAGCCGCGCCACAGGTGCAGACAGAGCGAGAGTCCTGCTCCTTCCCCCCCGGGGGGCGCTTGGCCCAGGCTATCACGTCACTATCCCATCTAATCCTCACCTCTCGCTTATGAGGGGGGGATTGCTGTTATCCCCATTTTCCAGAAAAGAAAATCAAGGTCCCAAGAGTTTAAGTAATTTCCTAAGGTCACTCAGCCAATAGACAGCAGAGCTGGAATTTGAACCTAGACACCCTCTTCTCTGAGCCCTTGCTCATCAAAAGCCCTGCCATAATTATATTGTGTCTTCTGATGTGGGTAGTTTCTTGCTGGGCTTTCAACATTCTTCTCAGTTGCTTAAAGAGCAGCCCATCTACTGGCAGAAAAGCCTGTGGACACTGTGCAGATTGTCCCCCAGCCAGAGGAAAGTTAGGGTTAGGAATGTGCGTTGTCATGGAAGTTAGTGTCATTGTGATGGACTTGTCCTTGTCCCAACCCCAGATTTACAGAGGGAGAGCTGGGGTCCCCGAGTCTTGGTTCTTGCTCTGCCCCCAGGTCCCTCCTGGGAGTGAGTGTGCCAGGCTTGGGCTTGGGCGTCTGCGTGCACCATGGAGCACCAACAGCCAAGGGAATCCATTTTGGTATAAACAGGGGTGGGTATATTTAGAAATAATCTCTAGAGACTGTCATATGTGTTTATCTGCATGCTCAGAGATAAAAGTCAGGGAGGTGGGTCAGGAAGAAAATGCTTGCGTTGACATCCAGTTGACACATGGCTCTTTCCCAGGGACACAGGGCAGGCTGATACACAGGGTCTATTTTGGGGTCTTTCTTTATCACTGTCTGCACTGCAGTAAAAGACTAGCCTGGATCTGCCTCTGCTGACTTGGGAAGAAAAAAAAAAAAAAAAAAAAAAAGATCATCACACTGGCTCGCCTGGGAGTCGCAGTCTTTCCCCAACATGCTCACATGTTGTAGGGCTCTTTATTTTCTTTCCCAACCCACCCGCAGATGTAACCTTCTGATTCACTTGTCTAATTTAGGGCAGAAACTTGCAGAGCAATGTCAAGAGGGTCTGTTTTCACTTCTGGATGTTACACATGCTGAATGTTCTTGCTTTGAATGCATTCCAAGAGGATACAATAAATAAAGGGGCATGCACACTTCCATGCTGTGGCTGCATGGCTCGTGTGGGCTCTGCTGCTCAGGGGATAAACCACATTTCTTTTTCTTCCTTCCCATCTCCTTCTTCCCCTCCTTCTCCCTCCCAGCCTCTCCCCAGACTCTTCCTTCTCTCCTTCCCTTTTTGCCTCCCTTTCTCCCTCCCAACCTCTCTCTCTTTTCCCTTCTCTTCCCTTCCCACCCTTACTTCTATCCTCCCCTTCTTCTTTCCTTCTCTTGTTAATCTAAATACATTTCTCATTCATTAGACAAATCAGTTTTCCAAGGGGTGGGAAAGAGCAATTTATCTCTAACACCATGTATTTTGCACTCACAAAGTTATTTGCCTCTGGCTTTTCTTCCAAGTTGTTTCTCAGTTATCCTAGAGTCAGCACTCTTGAACTGGGGCCATTGCTGTTGTTTTGGGGATGACCTCTTATTTGATGTAATGGGACTTCTTAAGTGGCCTACCCTGTTTGGAAGGCCCTGGATACCTCCTGCTTTTTGCACATGTAAAGCTGTGTTTGAAGGATGTTGGTTCTGCCCCACGGGACTTGGCACTGCAAGGGAAATTGAGAAGGGCTGCCATGGGCCAAGTACCCATAGAATCTAGGAGAGGGACACTGGCTGGGACAAGACAAGCTGTCATAATCTGAAACAGATGCTCAGCTGGGTTTATGTGTTATGAATAACTGGCTGTAGCTTAACGCTTAGCAGTGAGGTTGACCAATATTCAGTACAAGATGTTGTCTACTTGAAGGAAGAATGGACAGTTGATTTAAGATGTGTATCTTTTATGATCAGTTGGGAAATTTAACTTAGGAGCAAAGAATAGCTGTGTGGGTTTGTGTGTGTTGGGTTGGTGAGAATTCCAGGAATTGTGTTTAAATTCGAGTATCAGCTAAACTTCTAGGCAAATGCTTCACATTGGAGTACCTTGTGTATAAAAATGACATGGGGGTTCAGATTTTGCAGTCCCTTGTAGTTCTTTTTTTAAAAGAATTTTTTTTAGTTGTTGATATATCCTTATTTTTTTTTAAATATTTATTTATTTGCTTTAGTTCTACACAATGGGTTTAAATGGGTTTATTTGTACGTGGTGCTGAGGATCGAACCCGGGCCGCGCACGTGCTAGGCGAGCGCTCTACCGCTGAGCCACAATCCCAGCCCGTATCCTTATTTTTATTTACTTATATGTGGTGCTGAGAATCGAACCCAGTGCCTCACACAAGCCACAGCCACAGCCCTCCCTTGTAGCTCTTTAAAAAAAATTTTTTTTCCTCTCCTGTTTTTTTTTTTTTAAGGGAAAGGGGAGACTTTAATGGATGCATGTCCAGGGTACATACTATTTTATGTTGCAGTTTTTAATTTTTATTACTTTTTTAAGAGGAAAGGGAGTGTTTTGGTTAGACTGGGCTGAGTTGGGATTTGGAAATAAAAATAGCCACACTTCACTGTATATGGTGTATGCCAGGCCTTAAATTAGGAATTTCATATGAGTGTCATGAAATTCTCATAAGAGCACTGCGTATAGAGGTGTTTGAAGTGAATAGAGAATATGTGAAAAATAGCTAATGCCATGGTGGCCTCTAGAAGTTTGGATCTGGATATCATTGCATAGGTTTTGGGGTTTGGAAGTGGGCAAAGGTCATAGCCTCAGGCCTCTGAGAACGTGGGGAGCTGGAATGGAGCTCTCGCACAAAGCCCAGAACCCCAGAGTTTCCTGTCTATGAAAGGGAGATGAGAAAACCATTTATTCCTCTGGAGTAAGCGGCAAGGAAGCTTACTGTCTCAAATGGGCTTGCAGAATCACTTACGAGAAAGAAATGCTAGGCCCCAGCACTCACAGGCGTGGAGTGTGAATTTGTGGCTGCGTGCTGCATAACATGTGGTCAGGGGTGCACCACATATAATGGGGTCCCTCCAGATTATATGGCCTAATGACATTGTAGCCTCAGTCTGTGTAGGTACACTATGATGTTTGCACAGGATGAAATCACCTTCTGATAGCATTCTCAGAACATATCCCCATCATTATATGGAATATGACTGGACTTACACCTTACAGGAAATTTAAGATAAAAGCTAACATGACAAATAAATCTAGGATATTGATGGATGAATAATGAAAATGCGGTGTAGACACACTTCTATAGGCTGAATTATGTCCCCTCAAATTTATATGTTGGGCTGGGGTTGTGGCTCAGCGGCAGAGCGCTCGCCTCGCATGTGCGCGGCCCGGGTTCGATCCTCAGCACCACGTAAACATAAAATGCATTGTATTGTGTACAACTAAAGTAAATAAATAAATATTAAAAAAATTTATATGTTGAAGTCCTAAATCAATGCAATGGTATTTGGAGATGGGGGCCTTTGGGAGATATTAGGTTTCCATAGGGTCCTAAGGGGGAGACCCTCAGGACGAGATTAGTGCCCTTATAAGAAGAGGTGCCAGAGAGATTGCTCTAACTCTTTCTCCCTGCATGTGACAAATAGTGAGAAGGTGGTTGTCTACAAGCCAGTAGGAGACCTGTTACCAGAAACCAACCATGCAGATATTCTGAGCCTGGACTTCCATCATCAGAATTGTGAGAAAATACATTTTTGCTTCTTAAGCCACCCCGTCTATGGTGTTTTGTTATGACAGAGACACATACACTGGAATATTATTCGACCTTTAAAAAGAAGAAAAATTTATGATATGTTACAACATGGGTGAATCTTGATAACATTATGCTAAGTGAAATAAGTCAATACAAGACGATAAACACGTTATGATTCCGCTTGTATTAGGTATCTAAAGTAGTCAAACTCCTATAAAGTAGAATGGAGTCTTCAGGGGCTGGGAAGAGGGATAAAGGGGAGTTGTTGAGTGGGTATAGAATTTCGTCCATGTCAGATGAAAAAGATCTGGATATCTGTTCATGACAATGTGTGTGTGGTTAACACTAGTTTACTGTATATTTTTAAATGGTTAAGATGGCTATCTTGGTTATTTTGGCTTCTATAACAAATTATCATAGCTTGGGTGGCTTAAAAACAAATACCTCACACTTGAGGGTTAGGATTTTGACATGATTTTTTTTTGGGACATAAACATCTTGTCCATACAATGGCATTTTTTTTTTTTTTTTTTACAAAACAAAACTATCCAAAAAACTAGATCTAGGATAATTGATACCCATAGGGCCCTTCAAGAGTAAGCACAAAAAAACTGACTCATGCTTCTATAACGCAAGGGCCTTCAAACTTTCATAAAATAAGCAATCCTGGCTGCAGATGCACTAACAATAAAAAAAAAACCTCAAAATAAATAACCCATGAAGAAGACTCAGCAAATACAACAAGCAGAATTAACTACACCAAAAACTCAAGTAACAGCACAATTTGAAGACAGTCTAAACTCATTTAAAATAATTAATGAGATAAAGAAAGAACTGTAGAACATAATAAAATTATAACATTATATAAAAAAGGAAGACTGGAAAGATTGTACTTCTAGAACTGAAAAACACATTGAAATAAATAATTTTATGTCTGGGTTAAACATCAGGTTAAACATAGCAGAAGATAAAATCAGCAGGTTGGAAGATAGAGCTAAGGAAATTGCCCAGAATGCAGCATGGACATATAAAATACTGCATAATAAAAGAACAGTTGAAAGAACTGGAGGAAAGAATGAAAAGATTCATTATATGTTTTAATAGAGTTTGTGGAGACAGTGGAGAGAATGATGAGAAGGCATTACTCTAAAAGATAATGCCAAGAATGTTTCAAAATTTAAGAAAGATATTGATTTTTAGATGGTAATAGCACACTGAGTATTGAATAAGGTAATTAAAAACACATCCACTTCTAGATACTCAATGTAGAAAACTACTTAAATGTCAAAGAAATGAGAAAATCTTAAAAGCAAGCAGGGAGGAAAGACAGATGATCTCTCTACAAACAGCAGACTCCATCAACCACAGTAGAGGTCAGAAGATAGTGAAATAATATCTTCCAAGTGCTCAGTGAATATCAAACTCAAATTCCATGTAAGGCTATATTATCATTTAGGAGTTAGGATGAAAAGACATTCTTCATACAAACGCAGACTGAGAGTATATACCTCTCAATTGATCCTCTCTGAAAGAGCCACAAGGGACATGTTTTATAAAGAAGAATTACTTATCTTTTAAAGAAGACTAAGATGCGGGATGATTCAAAATTAAGGTAGTTTTCCACATGGAGCAACAATAAGGTAGAGGGCCAGGGACAGATGGGGTTGGGGCAAAGTTCAGAATTTAATGTATTCTGAAGGCTTGTTATTTTCTGGAGGGATAAGGAGTTACTATTTAAAATATTTCATAATTCAAAAGAAAAAAGAGAAATATCCAGACATTGACCTTTGACCACCATCATCATTAGCAGAACAGCAGCTAACCTCTCCTGAGTTCTTACTGGGTATCTGTGTCTTTCATTTATGTTATATTCATTGAGTCTCCCAGTAACTTTACGGAAAAGGGAATGTTCCCACTTTGGGAGGTAAGGACACTGGGGCATGTTTGCCTTCATAGCCTCATCACTCAGGATCACGTAAAGCAGTAGTATATGGTCTGTAAAAATGTGGGTGAACCAAACCACATTTTTTTTTTTTTTTTTTTTGGTACCGGGGATTGAACTCAGGGGCACTCGACCACTGGGCCACATCCCCAGCCCATTTCTGTATTTTATTAGAGACAGGGTCTCACTGAGTTGCTAAGTGCCTCGCCATGGCTGAGGCTGGCTTTGAACTCGCGATCCTCCTGCCTCAGCCTCCCAAGTACTGGGATTACAGGCGTGCGCCACCGCGCCCGGCTACCAAACCACATTTAACTGAGCTTAAAATACAGTGAGCTTGCCCACGACCCACAGTAGAAAAGGGATGAAGCCGTTGTTCTAACTCCGGTCTGCCTAACCTCCAAGTCCCCTGCTCTTTCCTTTGCAGTGCCGTGCCCCTCACTGTTCCCTTTTCTGGCTAAGTGCCTTTCTGGAAGAATCAGAAATTGGCTTTGCACTCCCGTGCACGGGTGTCCGATTTTCTCTCTCTCTGACATGCTTTGGCCAGTGGGGCTTTTCCCATTCAGACCTGATGCCCTGGCTGTGTTGTCACCCTGTGTCACATGGACCAGCTGTGTCTCCTTGATCCTTGTTTGGATTGCAACAAGCCTGGGCTTGCTATCCGTCCCCAGTTTCTATGCGGTACTCAGACAACATCACCAGCGCGGGGTTGCTAGGAAATGCAGTCGCGATCGTGGCGTTAGGAGCGCGCGTCCTCTGTCCTCCCTCCCATACACACCTGCCTTCACCATCTGTTCAGGATGCTTCTGGCACCTTGACCCTGTCATTCTGAGATGCGCCACTGCATTCTGGACTGCAGATCGTAGAGCCTGGATTTCTTTAATTATCAGTGAGAAAAACCAGTTCCTGGGGTTGCTAAGCTACACTGGACCCCATTCTAGTCACACACTGAAGAAGAGGTGCCAAGAATGAGATGTCCCATGTCCAGGGAATTTTCATTCAGTTTCTCTTGAACAAAAAGACCATCTCTGCTCAAGTTTACTTTATAACCTTAGTGTGTATGCACACATATTTATGCGCACACATGCATATGCACACACGTGTGTGTATACTTACACATGTATACACGTGCACGTGTAGAATTAATTGGTTAAGTCTGTGAAAAAATATATATATTTGCTGTTGTTTGCCTTTTGCCCCTTTGGCTTGTTTAATCCTGGGCCGTGCTGTTGGGTTTCCTGAATTGCCAGTTAATTTCAGAGTAGAACAGTGAATCAGGTAACCCACATGACCTGCCTTGAACACAGAATAAAAGCAGAGCTCTGCATGCATTTAGGTTCTTGTTATTGGCTTCTCATACAGTGTCATCATTCTTCTGAGGATTTTCCTTGGTGCATTCGGGCAGACCTGAGATCAAGTTCATACCAGAAGCATTCGTGATTTCAATAGCCAGCGTCAGCAGGCCTGGTGGACAGATGGTGTCTTAAAGGCAAACAAAGGCTCTTGGCTTGATGCTGATGGAAGCCATAGGCTCCTCCAAGCCCTCTGCTTTCCTCCAAATGCTGTAGATACCAGCATTGCCAGGGCAGTCCTGTTATTGCGGCCTGTGTCCTGTGGTATTGTGGCTAAGAAAGAGCATTTCATCTTCTCTATGAGTGTGCCAAGGATCAAGTATACCATTCCTAGGGACAGTCGAGGTGGATGGAAATAGCATTCAACTTGGAGCCGTAAGAGCTAGGTTCAGGTGCAAACTCAACCAGTCATGTCAGGTGTGGTCTTGGTAAAGCCTTCGAACCTCAAGTTTCTTCACATGGGCATTTATGGTATTTATCTTCACATTATAAAAAGAATTGAGTGAGGGCTGGGGTTGTGGCTCAGCAGTAGAGCGCTCGCCTCGCACGTGCGCGGCCCTGTTCGATTCTCAGCACCACGTAAACATAAATGCATTGCATTGTGTACAGCTAAAGTAAACAAATAAATATTTTTTTAAAAATCCACATTCTTTAAAAAAAAAAAGAATTGAGTGAGACGATGCAGGAGGAAAAGCTTTGTAAACCTTAAAACACAATACAAATATAAGGCATTGTTACTCTCAGTGCTTGGAAGATGTATTGTGGGAAGTTAATGGCCCTTGCTCTACCATATTTCAGTGCCAAGAACCATGAGAGCTGTCAATAAATATCGATTAATGATGAGGTGGAGAAGCTGTTTGACTCAGTGTGGAAGCCAGTGCTTTATAAATTAAATGCATGCATTCATTGAGCAAATATTTATTGAGTAGCTACTAAATGCCAGGCACTGGGAATATATCAGTGAGTAAAACGAGTAGAATTGTGATCAACATTCCTGTGTTGGCCTTCACAAGGTTAGAAGAATGAGGTGTGTTGTTTTCATAAAGTTAACTTTATTCAATAAAGAATTGGTCTTTACGCTGTATGTGTCCTGCTTTTGGTGTTAAAATGTCTTTTCTTTTGGGCAGTGATGGTGATAGCAGATGGTAGTTGATTTTGTGAAAAATTTCCTATGTAGTAAAAATAAGAAAAGGTGTTACCGGTCCTTGAAATTCAAAAGCCTGGGAGCCATCACCCGGCCCAGTCTCCCACCCAGTGCAGACTTGGCTTCGACTTCGCGTTCTTCCCAGGTGTCATCTAGTTGGTGTGTGGATGATTCTGGAGAAGGGGACCTCACTATCTTCAAAAAGCAGCCATTCCAGTTTTAAATAGCCTTTATCTTTTGAATGTCCTTTTTTAAATATTAAGTTGAAATCTGCCATCCAAGAATGTCTTCCCAGAAATCTTCTTCCATCTGGAGCAAACAAAATCCATCCACTCCGTTTCCTTTAGCCCTTCAGATTTATAAAGCAGGCTACCATGTTCCTTGTAAGCATATTTTTCTGGGATGTTTGTCCCCACTTTCTTTTCCCAAGTTCTTTTTGGCCTCATTCCTCACTCTGCGCCCTCTCCTGCCACCTCTTCTGGCCACCTTACACTCTGCCAGGGTTTCTGTTGGAATCTGCAGCCCAGAAGGGACCCAGGGCTTAGCTGTGGGCTGATTTGTGCTGAGTGCTCAGCCTGCTCCTTCCCCTACCTTGGGCTTCGAATACAAATGAAGGAAGTCGAGACTACATTTGCCTTTCGGGCAGCTCTGCTGGCCTGTTGACTCATTTTGCGTTGAAGTCTCCTAACCCCCCCCACCAGCAGCCCCCCTCCCAGAGTTAACCCCCTTGTCATATAAATTGCTGATAAGTCAGAGTTCCTCCTACCCTATGTTTAGGCAGTGCAATTTTTTCTTCATCTAAGTGCAGTCCGTTATAGTTCATGCCTATTATATTTCATCTTGTCACTTTGGACTGTGGTTTCAGCATGTTGAGGTCATCTGAATCCTGATTCACCCTCCCAACTTACTAGCTATTTCTCCCAGATTTGTGTCAGCAGCATATTTGACAAATTTGTCTTCATCCAAAATTTTAATTCAGTGTTAAAAGAGTGAGAGTCAAAGACAGAGCTCTGGGTCACATCAGTAGAGACCTTCCAAGTTTAAATGCATCTGTAATTCAGTGCCTAAGTCATCTGTGCAGAGAATCAGTGCATCTATGAGTGCACACATCAATCCTAAGTGTGTTTTTGCTAACTACAGACCTAAGAGTGTTATCCATGCTGCTGCTGTGTCAACTCTATTTCTAATTGTTTTGCATATATATGTATACACACACACACACACACCACCACCACCACCACCACCACCACCACCACCAGGGATTGAACCCGGGGGTGTTTAACCACTGAGCCACATCCCCAGCCCTTTTTGTATTTTTTAAAAAAATATTTATTTTTTAGTTGTAGTTGGACACAGTACCTTTATTTTATTTATTTATTTTTACATGGTGCTGAGGACTAAACCCAGGGCTGCGCACGTGCTAGGTGAGCACTCTATCGCTGAGCCACAATCCCAGCCCCCTTTTTGTATTTTTATTTAGAGACAGGGTCTCGCTAATTTGCTGAGGCTGCCTTTGAACTTGTGATCCTCCTGCCTCAGGCTGAGGAGCTGCTGGGGTCACAGGCATGTGCCACCAGTCCCAGCTGCTTATCATTCTTAGTGTGATATCAACCATGCCTGTTATTGAGCCATCATTGGTATAATTACGGCTTTCAAGTTTACTTTTTTAGCTCAGATATGTCTTAAGTTCACAGTTTTAATTTTTTTGCTGGACATATCTAGAATGTTTCAAGTTAAAAAAAAGAAATCCATTCTTTATCTCTCTGCCCTTTAAAGCCTTCTTCTCCCGAGGTGATCACTGTTATTTCAGTGACAGTGCCACCAGGTTGGTCAATCCAGATTCCTGGGAGCTGTTCTCAGTGTCTTTGTTCTTCTTCTCACTCCATAGCTGATCCAATCAGTTGGTCTGAAATCTTCCTCCTTAATACTGCAAAATCTACCCCTCAGACTCTGATCTGTCCTCTGTCCTATGCAGTGTAACAGCCTTCTGGCTAGATTCCCCATTCCTGGTGTCACTCCTAGCTCATCATTTGCTATGTCACCAGAAAGCAAAAGCACAATTGTATTTTGTTACTGGCTCCCTGTCCACTGTGAATGATGGCTGGTTCTTCATTGTTTAGCCTTTGTCTTACCAACCTAATCACTGTCCCTTCTACTGATCCTGCACTGTAGAGGTTCCCAAGTGCAGAATGTTAACTTGCACTTTGCTACTGCTGGTTCCCAAGTGCAGAATGTTAACTTAAACTTTGCACATGCCATTCCTTTTACTTGGAATGCTTTTCCACTCTCTCTAGTCAACTAACCTGAACTACTGGACTCTGGCCAAACATACCCTCCTTTGGGACTCTTCACAGCTTCAGACTGAGTTTGGCATCTCCTTTTCTGAGCTGCCATGAGCATACCCATTAGATAACTTGTCATGTGGCAGAATAACTGCTTGTCTGCCCTTCCTACTTGGTTGGGGCCCTTCTAGGGCAATGACTGTCTGCTTATCACTGTAGCCACAACAGGTGAATGGATGGCCTGAAAAATCACTTCCCATTTACCTGGGACTGAGTGACCGTTCATTTCCCTTAGCAATACTCTGATTCTGTGTCTGTGGCATCCTTTGATTTACCCGCCTTATAATTCTATTACAAAAGGAAAAGAGGTACTTTGACGTTGATTACGTCTTCTTCTTCTTTTCTTTTTCATAGGTGTTTCATCTGATTTCTGATTCACTCTAGGATTGTTAAACTCTGTTTTTACCGCTCAGTTACATGTTTGTTTCTTTGACCCTGTATTAAGTCAGCAAAGGCAACTAATCATAACAAACAGTCCCGACTCTCCTTGGCTTGGCACAATAAGTTTATTTTTTTCAGTTATGCCACAGTCCAGGGCAGGTATTCCTTGCCAGGTGGTCTTGTCATGGTGACTCAATGATGCAGTGTGTTTTCCTCTTACGGCTCTGCTCTGTTCCTGTCTTTGGAGTGCTCCCCATGATGCTGATGTATGGAAAGAGCAAAAGGAGTGCTCACGTGAGAGGTGTGTGGGAGGGTCTTGCCGGTCTGGCTTGGAGGTGGCAAACCTTCACTTCTGCTTTCATGTCATGGCCATCTCCAACTCTGGGGAGACCGGAAGGTGTAGGCTGGCTGTGACCCCAGCAAGAAAGAGGGGACACAGGTATGAGTGAGCATGAACAGTCTCTGCCGTTGCACCTGTTCTAAGGTTCTGGGCTCAGGTTTCCAGGCTGCGTTCCAGGATTCTTCTTGTCTAGGGCTCCGTACTCCAAGCTCTTGGATTTGGGGTCTTTGTTCTTTGCCTTCTGTTCTCTCAAACCCTCTTATCGGGGTACCTAACTTCTCTTTGCTTGCTGACTTGTTTGGATTCCACTCCTCCCCTCTCTAGTTTCCCAGAAGCTCCTCTTTGCTTTGCCCATGTGTCTGTGTCTGGACTGTTGGAGTCCTGGTACCTGTCAGGCGTGTTTCTGGGGAGACAGCTCACCCGGCTCCAAGCCCTAGCACGATACAGGTGGGTCCTTTCTGGTTGTCCAGTGCTGGGAGTCTTGGATCTGGATTCAAACTCTATTTTAAGGGACAGGGAGCTTGGAATTGCAGTTAAAGAGCCACTGGAAAAAAAAAAAAAAATACAGCCTTTGGGAAACCAGAGGAGTTAGTGCTGGATGTCTTAAAGAAGACAAGCCTGGGGCTGGGCTTGTGGCTCAGTGGTAGAGGCTTGCCTAGCACGCGTGAGGCCCTGGGTTCTCTTCTCAGTACCACACATAAATAAATAAGATAAAGGTCTATTGACAACTAAAAAAATATTAAAAAAAAAAAAAAAAAAAAGAAGACAAGCCTGAAATAGAAGAGAGCATCTCACATTTTAGTAAGAGATAAAGGCAAAATTCTCAACTTCCAGAACTTGGGGATATTATTATGGGTTCCTGAGAAAGGGTAAAAAATGTGCTTTCCTGGAAAACCTGTGAGTGGGAGATCCTGTCTCAGGTGCTCTGAAAGTGATCTACTGGGAGGGGGCAGAAGATGGATGAGCTATCTCACAATCTTTCTCATTCTGTGATTCTTTAAAAAGAGGTGGGTATTATGTGTTTGACTCATAGCTCTTCTGAGAGAAGCTCAGACTTATTACTAAATGATTTCATGAACAGAAGGGGTATTGTCTTATAAGGTTTCAGGGACAATGATGCCTGAATTCTATCCTTTACACTCTCATCCGCTCGCTCTGCAGGTTACACACTGGAGCGAGCCACTTTCCCCTTCTTTTTAAATTTTTATTTAAAAAAAAATATATATCAGTTGTTAATGTATCTTTTTTATTTATTTATATGTGGTGCTGAGGATTGAACCGAGGGCCTCATACATGCCAGGCAAGCGCTCTACCACTGAGCCACAACCCCAGCCCTTTTACCTTCTTTTGATGGTCTGTTAAGTGGCGATGGGGACAACATGATCTTTCAGGTTTCAGAGAGACGTAATCCATGTTTCTAACCTGCAAGTACAACATGCCTATGGAAATTCAAAATACAATTGTACTTTTGTTAGGTGCATGTCTCTGTATCTTGGTTATTTGCTTCTTGCCTTGAAACATGCAGTTTTTTTCTGCAAATACTGTTGTTGTTGTTGTTATTATTATTATTTCTGTGCTGGGGATGGAACCCAGAGCCTAGTGAGCCTAGTGCATGCTAATCAGGTGCTCTATGTTGAGCTATAGTCCTAGCCCACAAATAGCATTTCTAAGAAGTAGTTCCTTAAATTTGTGTGCCTCTCCTGGTGAGGACTGAAATGGAACCCTCTGCTGAGTTGGTGGTTAGGGAGGAGGGGGAAGAGGTCGAGGAGGCTGGAAGCCAACACATTCAAGCCAGGGACCTGACAATCAATAAAGGCCATGAGAAAGGTGGTTAAAACACGTGCCTTGATGCCAGGCTGCTTGGTTTGAACTGGTGGCTTTGTGCAAGTTAGTTATCCCTCTGTGCCTTAGCCATCTCATCTGTGAAATGGGCATAACCATGATGCCTACCTTATGATGATGTTATGAGGATTAAACAATTAATATGCATAAAATCACAAGAACAGGGTCTGGCCAGTGGGAAATGGTCTGTAAATATTAACTATTATTTTTATCAAGAATTTCAGACAGGTACCAGATACCTGTCTCAGATGCCTTCTCCTTGTGTTACTTGCTGAATAAACAAACAGCCTCCTCTTAGGTATTTTGAGGGTCCCAGGGCTGACTTCATTTTTACAGACCCCAAAAGGATTCCCACTGTCCTCATGCTAGCTTGGGTTATGTGAGGAGAAGACCATCAATGCACAGAGAGGCCAATTTTTCAGTTTATAGGGTTTAGTTGAAGTGGTTATTATGTGTAATCGCAGCATTGAGGGAGCCTCAGAGGGCTGTGCTGTGTCAGGCAGGGCTGGGAGCTTGCTCAGCTGGTATTCTTTCTTTTTTTTTTTTATATTTTATTTATTTGTTTTAGTTGTACACAATGTCTTTATTTTTACATGGTGCTGAGGATCGAACCCGGGCTGCGCACGTGCTAGGCGAGCGCTCCACCAACTGAGCCACAACCGCAGCCCCTCGACTGGTATTTTTTTTTTTTTTTTTGTACCGGGGATTGAACTCAGGGGCACTTGACCACTGGGCCACATCCCCAGCCCCCCCCCCTTTTTTTTTTTTGTATTTTATTAGAGACAGGGTCTCACTGAGTTGCTAAGTGCCTCGCCATTGCTGAGGCTGGCTTCGAACTCGCGATCCTCCTGCCTCAGCCTCCCAAGTGCTGGGATAACAGTCGGGGGCGGGGCTTTGACTGGTATTCTTAAATGAGTCAAGATGGTGCTAACCGGTAGGGAGGGCTATGCTTCCAGACTCACGTTAGTACTTCTGGGAGAGTCTCTGGGGCTCGGACACTTTGTACTTCTCAGTCTAACCAAATTGAGGCTGTCCCCCTTTCCTGGTGAGTCATTCTGCTTTAGCCTCTGATTCAGTGCTCTCGAGGGACGTAACCTGTTTAATGTACAACGAGGAAGGTCGGGCAGGGGCTAGAGAAATGGTGTGATATGAGCAGATAGATAATAACTGCATGGTGTCACTTGCAGTCGGAGCCTCTTCCACATGCTCTTATTTCCCCTCCCTGTCCCCTGACCCTGGGTTAAGCCATGGTGAGGGCAGGGGAACAGGTGGTGTATTAAGCACCGCTTTGGAAGTGGTAGGGGTCAAAGGTCACGCTCTTGTGAAAAATGAAATCCAAACAGATGTTCATTGGGTGCCTCCCATTGGTAGAGCTCAATACTGGGGGCTGTGGGAGGTAGTTGGAGTCGTAAGACCCGACTCCTGTCCTCAGGGAGCTCCCGATCTCCTGAGTGAAAGAGGTGGTGGTGAGTGTGGGACACGAAGGTGAGAGAGTGGAGCTCTCACACATGCTCCACTGTAAGAGTTCCAGGGGTCCCGCAGGGCTCACCTGGTGCATGTTAAGTATCCAGAGACTTTTACGTTGACAAGAATTTTTTTCTGTTATAGTAGCACATAGCATAAACTACCATCCATAATATAAAGTTACCATGACATAAACTACCATTTTTAAGTGTGCAGTTCACTAGTGTTAAGTATATTCATACCACATTTTACTGCTTATCCTTTCACTGATAGGCATTCAGATTGTTTTCACCCATTACCTATTGTGAAAGGTGTCACTATGAACATGGGTGTGCAAATATCTTTTTGAGACTCTGCTTCTAGCTCTTTTAGATTCGTGTCCAGAAGTGGGATTGCTGGATCATAGTAGTTCTATTTTGGGGGGGGGGGGCAGGAGTACCCAGGATTGAACTCAGGGACACTTGACCACTGAACCACATCCCAAGCCCTATTTTGTATTTTATGTAGAGACAGGATCTCACTGAGTTGCTTAGCACCCTTGCTGCTGCTGAGGCTGGCTTTGAATTCGTGATCCTCCTGCCTCAGCCTCCTGAGCCGCTGGGATTACAGGCATATGCCACCGCACTGGCTAGCAGTTCTACTCTTAACTTTTTGAGGAACCGCCATGTTTTCCACAGCAGCTGTACCTCTTCACGTTCCAACCAACACTGCACAATGGCTCCAACTCTCCCACACCCTCCCCAACACTTTCTTTCTTTCTTTCTTTTTTTTTTTTTAATGTTTTTTGATCCTAATGAGTGTGAGATGTAAGGTAAAGCTCATTGTAGGTTTGATTTTTTTTTTTTTTTTTTTTTTTTTTTTTTGGTACCAGGGATTGAACTCAGGGACACTTGACCACTGGGCCACATCCCCAGCCCTTTTTTGTATTTTATTTGGAGACAGGGTCTCACTGAGTTGCTAAGTGCCTCGCCATTGCTGAGGCTGGCTTTGAACTCGCGATCCTCCTGCCTCAGCCTCCCAAAGTGCTGGGATTACAGGCCTGCGCCACCGCGCCCGGCTGTAGGTTTGATTTTTATTTCTCAGATGATTAGTGATGCTGACCACTTACAAGTGGTCCTCTTTGGAGAAATGTTGATTCAAGTTCTTTGCCCTTAAAAAATTTTTCTCTTTGTGCTAGGGATTCGACCCAGGGCTCTGCACGTGCTGAGTGCATGCTCTACTACTGAGCTATATCCTCAGCCCCTTTCCCATTTAAAATCAAAACTCGAGCTTTCATTTAGGCTCTGTCCACACCACTTAGTCATCCGGGATTGGCCTGTTTCTGCAGCAGTGGGCAGTCCAGTCTTGCACTAGCAGAAACAGAGTAGCAGGTGCTTCCCCTTCAAGAAATGCCCCAAATATGGGTTACTTATTCTCATTGGCCAAATAACCAGGATCCTCTGGAAACACTTAGCTCTGCCCCTATTCTGCTGCTTCCAGTCTGTGATGATTATTTATACAGATGAGATGCTGGGTGTGTAAGTTTCCTATTGTTGTTGTAACAAATTGCTACAAATATAAGGACTTAAAACAACACAAACTTATTACCTTGTACTTCTGGAGGTCAGGGGTCGCTAATGGCTCACGGGGTTGCATTCCTTCCAGATGCTTTAGGTGAAGAGTCTTTCCTCCCTTTTTCTGCATCCCTTGACTCCAGGCCCCTTCCTCCACCTGCAAAGCCAGCAGTGAAGCATCTTCTCTCTGCTCTCTTGTCTCCACGATAAGGACTCTGCTGATTTTACCAGACCCACCTGTATAATCCAGATAATTTCCCCTTCTCAAGATGCTTAACTTAGTTGTAGCTGCAGAGCTTCTTTTACCATGGTAGGCAACATATTTACAGGAACCAGGGATTATGCCCCGGACAACTTTAGGAACTGGTGGTCATTTTTCAGCCTGTGACACTAGGCCTCTGCTATCTAGCAAGCAGTAGTTAGAGAAGGGTTTTTATCCCGACCTTCCAGCTTTGAACTTCACCCTGGGTTAAAGAATCATCATCCAGGAATTTGGAAGCTTGGGCCTGAGTTTGGCTGGACATTGGCCTTACTGGAACCGAGGGTGAGAAACTGGCTTCCTGGGCCCCAGTTACCCTTGCTCTAAAGGAAGGAAGCGGGCGAGTGCTTTCAGGCCCCCTGCTCTGCTCTGCCCTTGCTGAGTCTGCTGTCCCTCCCCACCCTGCTCTCATTTCCCATTTGGTTTCTTCACAGTGCTTTCTCCCCTCAGCGCAGGGGGAGATAGCACCTGCCCTGAAGGGGTAGAAGAGGAAAGGTATGTGAAGGCTTTGGGAAAAGGGCTCTTGGGCACCAGCTAGTCAACCAGTTAGTCAAGGGAGGCAGGCACAGGAGAAATGAAGGTCACCAAGGCACTACTTTATTGCCTGTCCCCTTTCTCCAGCCCCTACATAAAGTTCCTTGGAACAAACAAATGAAACTATTACACGCCCCATAAGCCTAATTGGACTATATATAACTTGTACACGGGCTTCAAACAAAACTTCAATTCTCCTTCTTTTCCAATTTATTCCTGATAAGGAAAACTATTCGTAAAGTGCCGGTCAGATGGAAAATGTGTCTCCCTGTGGTTCACGTGTCCTGTAACCCAATTGGTGTGGCGACTGGGACGGGCACTTCTGCATGCAGGGAACAGAGAAAGATTGGCAACTGTGGATGTGGCACTGGGGAGGAGACATCCTTAGGTTGTTTGCTCTGTTTGGGGACAGGTGGTCCACCTCTGCTCTGCTGTAGGCTGGTGGAGGTGACCAAAGGACAACTGGTATCCTTCAGTGGCTAGGGAAGAGGGGTATGCCTGCTTGTGACTCTCTTTATCTTTGCCACTTCAAGAGAATGTTGACTTGAAATAGTTAAACTTTAGTAGGCATGCATTAGTATTCATGTATTCTATTTGAGAATTATAGTACATTGTTCCCATTCTACTGACAAGAATGCTGAGGATCAAAGAGGTTAAGTTAATTTAGTGAAGATCACATAGCTGTAAAGTGAAGAGTTAAGATACAAACCGAGATGCATCTAATGTCTAATTAGATGTCTAATTCCAAAACACATCTTCTTTCTACTGATGGCACCTTTTATCTCCTGAATGGCTGCCTTCATTTAGAACCAGTGCCCCTGGGATGGAGAGTGGGACCCATGGGCGAAGGGGCACAGAGGTCTGTCCTTCACTGAGGCAGTCTGGATAGGGGGACAGCCCCAAGCACTTCGCAGAGGCCAGCCGAGCACTTCAGAAAGCCAGATTGCCTGGAGCTAACCTTTGGGCCAGTCCCGTGTTGGCTGCTTTGGTTTCAGGTCCAAATTTAGTTACAGATCCTGAAAGAGCAAGGGCCTGGCTGGGCAGAGTTACCCGAGAGCTTGTGTGGGTGGGTGGGTGTGCGTCCGTGCGTGTGTCTGTAGGTGAATGTGCAACTGTGGCCTGTCCTTCCCTCGGAGACTGGTGGCTTGCTGAGGCGGGGGGGTGTCTTGCACAGCTGTGTGTCCCACAACTCAGCACCAGCAGGGCCCCTGGTAGGCCCGCAGCTTGTTGTGGTGTGCGTCTGGAGAATCTCCCTACGGCTCATGTGTTCGAGGCCTGGCCCCCAGCGCAGCAGTGTTCAGAGGGGGGGCCTTAGGGAAGTGGCTGGATCATGAGGGCTCCGATCGCCCGAGAGGATTAATCCACGGATGGGTGGACGGACTGCTGGGAGGTGGTGGAAATGTAGGCAGGTGAGGCATGGTTGGAGGAAGTAGGTCACGGTGGGCGTGCCCTGGGGGACTATTTCTTGTCCCTGTTCCTGTCTTCTCTTGCTCTCACTGCCTATGGGCTTCCCTGAGCTGAGCAGCTTTCCTCCACCACACCCTTCTGCCGTGATGTGCAGCTCCAAAACAAAGGAACCTGCTGGCCATGGACTGAGACCTCGGAAACCATAAGCCCAAATCAGCCCTCTGTCCTCTAAGTTACGTCAGGTATTTTGGTCACAGCGATGAGAAGCTGACTAGCACCTAGACATTTCTTGAAAACTCACCCCGTCCCAGGAATTATGGGGGCTACAGATCAGAGTGAAACAGGACTCGGATCTCAGGTTATTCCTGAGCAGGGGGCAGAAGCCACACACATACTAACGTGGATGTAGGGAAAGCAGCGTTGGTGAGGCTCGGTGCCTCCGCGTCCCACGTTGCTGACACAAGTGTCTGCAAGGGGTCGTATGAGGACCTCCTTACTTGATGATTTGGGGTCAGTGGGTCCTTGGCTTAACCGGAAAGTGGGGTCAGGCATTTGCCGTCCTGAGTGTGAGCCCTGGGAACATACTTTTTTTTTTTTTTTTTTTTTTGGTACTGGGGATTGAACTCAGGGGCACTTGACCACTGGGCCACATCCCCAGCCCTTTTTTTTTTTTGTATTTTATTAGAGACAGGGTCTCACTGAGTTACTAAGTGCCTCGCCATTGCTGAGGCTGGCTTTGAACTCGCGATCCTCCTGCCTCAGCCTCCCAAAGTGCTGGGATTACAGGCGTGCGCCACCGCGCCTGGCTTGGGAACATAGTTTTATAAAGCAAACTGCCTCTTGGTCATGGTGCTAGCACCCAGCGTCTGCAGTTTCAGGCTGCAAGGGGACCATCCGGTGCTTAGTCCGTCTGTGCTTTGTGCTGAAGTGACATTTTCCTTTAGCAGTGTCCTGGGTGCATAGAGCAGAACAAAGCCAATGCCCTGTTTCTCCCAAGGATCTTCCCTCTGCTTGTGAAAACTGGGGAGCTCTTGACTTTAGGAAGATGCCTCCAAGTCACTCCAAAGCCTCTGCACTACATACACTCTTCTCCCCCACCCCAAGTGCCCTTATGGGTGGAGACAGCTTATTATCAGCCCCATTTCACAGGTTGGGGAAACCAAAGGCAGGAAGACTGCAGAAGGAACTTTTTGTTCAAGGAAGCCACTGAGCAGGCCCTTGAGATCCCCACGGATCCTACTGCAGAATCCTGAGTGCATCAGAGAGGGTGGGGAACAGCTCAGTAGAGCAGAGGATGCTTCAAAGCTGGGCGCTGTGGGAGTACAAGTCTTGCGTGTCCCACTCTCAGGGAGTCGTGGAGATCCTGCCCGCGAGTCATACTCCATGAGACTCGGGCCACGGCTCTCGGAAGTGACTGCCTGACTCAGCAGACATTTTGCAAGTTTCAGTAATTTATCAGCATTAAAGGCGGGAATTCAGAGGTGGGGGTGGGTGAGTAGGGGGCCTGAGGATCCATCTGGAAAGCTGATTTCTTTTGACAGCATGTTCCAAACAATAAATTCTTCTTCCTCCTCCTCCTCCTCCTCTCCACCACCACCCACTTGTGAATTCCAGAATCTGCGAATGCCAAAAACGCGTGCAGGACCTTGGAGATCGTTTGGTGAACTTCCTCATTTTACAGATGAGGGGACTGAAACACAGAGGGGGAGATGAACTTGTCCAGGTCGCACAGTTACTTAGGGAGGGAGGTGGGGACGCTGGCATCCATCCCTACTCAACCAAGTGACTCAAGAGGGAGCACTGCCCAGGAAGTGGAAGTAGCTGGCACTATCTGCTTCAGTGAAAATATGGAGGGCCAGACACTCTGGTCAGGGTCCATGTTGGGATGCCTCCAAAGGCCTTTCAACCTCTCCTTCATTCCCACAAACCCCTGGACTCAGCCCCCCTTAGCAACAACAAAACAATGCCAACTAATGACGACTGTTCATGGAGGCCTTGGTAGGTGGCGGCACTCTGCTAAGTGCTGTACAATTTTTAAAAACCCTTGCAAATAATGTGCCCAGGCTCAAGGGCCAGTAAATGGCAGTACAGAACAGGCACTAGGCGAGGCTACTTTCTCTGTGGGGAGGTGGCTGCTGTTTTTTTTTTTTTTAATTTTTTAATTTATTCTTTTTAGATATATACATGATAGTAGAGTGTATTTTGACATATCATACATACATGGAGTGTAACTTCCCGTTCCTGTGGTTGTACATGATGTGGAGTCACACTCATGGTGTATCTATATATGAACATAGGAAATAACTTTAATTCTACTGTCTTTCCTATTCCCATTCTCCCTCCCTTCTCTTCATTCCCATTTGTCTAATCCAATGAATTTTTACTCTTCTCTTGCTCCCCCTTATTGTGTGTTAGTATCCATGTATCAGAGAGAACATTTGATTTGGCCTTTGGATTTTGGGGATTGGCTTATTTCGCTTAGCATGATATTCCCCATTGCCATATTATTGGCAAATAGGTGGCTGCTGTTATTCATTAATTCCTTTGTAGTTTGGTCCCCCTAAAACTCAGTAATTTGGGCTGGGGCTGTAGCTCAGTGGTGAAGCACTTGCCTAGCATGTGTGAGGCACATAAAAATAAATAAAGTATTGTGTTCCCCTAAAACTAAAAAACAAAACAAACCTCGGTATTTCTAGATCCCACACTCTACACTCCCACTTTTTTCTTTGCTGTGGTCCTAGACTAAAACGAGGTCCAATTTGTCCTAAAGGTTATAACCTTCTTTGTTACTGTGGGAACATTGTCAGAAGACAGGAACATAAACAGGGTGACAGAGTTACAGAGATCCTAGAATTCCACAGCATTTTTACAGCCCTGGTTGCTGCACTGTGGATCCTAACTGCATTGCAAGATGAAAAATGGCAATGCTGTTGACCTCTGCCTTCTCCGTTTGGGCTCTTGAAGATGGACTTCCTCAATCTCTCTCTTCTTGCTCCCTTTTGGCCCAGGCTTTCCAAGCAGTTGAGGCTGAACTGCCTGGACTTGGCCTAAACTAGACTTCCAAGTACCCTTGACCTCAGTGGTGTCCATCCCTCTGCTCCTCGGCCCCAGCCAAGGACGACCCCAACAGATGTTTCCTCAGTCCTCCAAAGGGAAGAGATGTTGGAGTAGAGGGGCCCAGAGGGACGGATGTGGCTGCGTCTAGAAAGTGTCAGAAAAACCTGAGCAGAAAGAAAGAGAAAGGGCAGCTCAGGGCACAGGAAGGACAGGAAACCTGTCACTGTGGAGGAGGAGAGCTCAGGAGATTCCGAACTCATGAGGATCTGGGGAAAGAGCAAGGATGGCCAGGAAATGAAGTGGGGGTGGGGGCAGCTGATAAGTTGGCCCCAGCCTGGGCTCCCTGGAGAGGGCCTGTGCTTCTCTCTGCCTGGGTTTTATCTCTAGCAATGGGAATAACGTTGTCTGTCTCCTCACTTAACGTAGTCAGAATGCTGAGTTGAAATCAGCATTCATCAGCAAAACCCTTCTTTTTGTACCTGCTGGGGCCCAGCTCCAGGCTGGCGCCAGAGCTACCGAGATGGATATGCTAGGGCCTGCCCTGCAGGTGCTCCCGGTGCCGGGAGCAGGGCTTTTGGGCACTTTGGAAAGGTTTGGGGCTGACCTTGCGTCCCATCATCCATCTCTCCCAGCCAAGGGTCTGATGCCTGATATTTAATGGCACTTGAGAACACTAGATGTATTTGAACACGAGTCTGGTTTTCCTCTGTTGTGAAGGCATGTTTGTGCATGTGTGTGTGATTTATTTGATATTTGGAAGCAATTTATGACCAAAATTCTTTGCCTCCTTCTCTGGCACTGTCACGTGCTGAAGGCTCTGGAGAAGCACTCGTGTGGGGCAGGGCCGTGTCTTGCCACTGTCTCCCCTCCTCGTGGGCCTGAATTCACTCCTCTCATCCCCTTCCTGAAGGTCAGCCTGAGTAGCTCACATTAGCTCACAGTCCAAGACTTCACCCCCTGGTTTCCTGTTCCTGAGACAACAGCCGGTCTTCCCACATCTCCTTCCTCTTGGATGTTCTTCTAAGGGCTCTCAGTCTAACATTGAGCCCTCTTTGACCTTTTTTTTTTTTTTTTTTTTTTTTTTGTACTGGGGATTGAACTCAGGGGCACTCGACCCCTGGGCCACATCCCCAGCCCTTTTTTTTTGTATTTTATTAGAGACAGGGTCTCACTGAGTTGCTAAGTGCCTCGCCATTGCTGAGGCTGGCTTTGAACTCATGATCCTCCTGCCTCAGCCTCCCAAGAGCTGGGATTACAGGCGTGGCCACCACACCCGGACCTTTGTTGACTTTTTGAAAAAATGGAATTAATTTGTTGTTACGGTAAAACATATAGAACATAAAACTTACCATTTAAACCATTTTTAATTGTAGAGTTTTGTGGCATTAAGTGCATTCACCCTTTCATATATTCACTATCACTATTCATCTCCAGAACTTTTTCATATTCCAAACTAGAATTCTGTACCCATTGATTCCCCATTTCCTCTCCCGTCGGTCCCTGGCAACCCCTATTCTACTTCTTACTATTCCAGGCACCTCATAAGTGGAGCTATAAGGTATTTGTCCTGTTATGTCTGGCTTATTTCACTTATTGTAGCGTGTTCAAGTTTCATTTGTGTTGTACATGTGTCAGAATTTCTTTCCTTTTTAAGGCTGGATACTATTCCCTTGTATGTTGATGCCACATTTGTTTACCCATTTGATTTAGCCTTTTCATTTCTGTGACCAAAAGACCTGACAAGGATGATCAGAGGAGCAAAAGTTGATTTGGCTCACAATTTCAGAGGTCTCACTCAGTCCATGGACGGAGCCAACTCCTTTACCTCTGGGCCCAAGGTGAGGTAGAACATCATGGTGGGAAGGTGTAGTGGAGAGATAAAGCAGAGCGAGCTCTTCTCACCAGCTACAACCCCGAAGCAGTGACCTGTCTCCTCTAGCCACACCCTGCCTGGCTGCCTGCGGTTTCCCCACATAGCCAATCGACATCCATGGACTGATGTACTGTGATGTTAGGACTCTCATAATCCAATCATTTCACCTCTGAAAATTCTTGCAGTAACTCACACGTGAGCTTTTTGGGGACAGCTAATATCTAAACCATAACAGCATTCGTTCATCGATGAATGCTTGGGTCGTTTCTGTCTTTTGTCTGTTGTGAATAATGCTGCTTATGAACAATTGTACATGTATATCTGTTGGAGTCCTTGCCTTTAATTCTTTTGGGTATATATCCACAAGTGGATCACTGGATCATAATAATTCTGTGTTTAATTTTTTGGGAAACTTCCATCCTATTTTCTATAGTGGCTGCACCATTGTACATTCCCAGCCAGCAGTGCGTGAGGGTTCCAGTTTCTCTCCATCCTCACCAACACCTCTTGTTTTTGGATGTTTGATAACAGAAGCCCTCATAGGCACGAAGAGCCCTTTTGGCTTTGAGGACCATGGTGAGCCCCCACAAGTCCTGGGGCAAATGCTGAGATGATCAATTAGAAGACGGACGGAGGCTCCAGGGGTGTCAGGGAAGCAGTACTTCTTCCTACCGGAGAAGCCCCTTTGGTTGAACTTGGCTCAAGAGTACAGGCAAACTGAAGGCAGCCCCTTGGGACAGCTGAGTACTCTCAGGCCACCTCTCTCCTGGAGAGAGTCCCACCCATGAGCAGAAGGAGGGGACGCTCAACTGCCTTGGAGCTCGAGGGGCATGAGCCCCAGGCACCGAGGAATCAGTGGGAAGCAGCGAGAAGCTTGGACCAGAGAGTTCTGGAACCTGAGAATACGAGCCTGAAGGACCTCCTGTCCTGTCTGGTAGAACTTCCTCGTTCTAAAGAAGAGGAAATGAGAGCCAAGAAGAAACGGGATGGAGGTGATGGAGTTGGGACCAGAATTCAGATCTCAACGTCTGGCCCTGTTCTTTTCCCACCAAATTTGGGGAAGAGTCAAGATAGCCTCCTCTCTATACCAAGCAGCCACGGGGGAGGCTAGCAGGTTTTTTTTGTTGCCTTCCACCTTTTTGTCTGCCTGCTGTCTGGCAGAGGTTTTGTGGGGATTAATGAGATAAATGGCTTTGACTTTTCTAAATGAAAGAAGCATTATACTTTGCACAAAGCATAGCTATTAAATGGCCTGTGAGTGTATAGGAATAAGCGGATGCTGTTTTTTTTTTTTTTTTGTCCCACCTTAATGAGAATTAGAGACACCCGGGAGCAGGCGGAATTGGACTTCATGGGTGCATTTGCATGTGTTGTGTTTTTAGTGTGCACACGTGGGGTGATGGCCCTCCCCGCGGTTGAAGAAGGTGCAAGTCCTTTGCTACAGCGTCTCCCAGGACCGCCAGCACTCTCTGCCTTCTGGATTCTCTGGGTAGATTGACTTTTTCACAAACCAAGAACGAAAAATTTCACAAACTAACGGTGCAATATAGCAATTTTAAAAAGGTGGTTGTTTAACCTGGAGGATGTGCTTTAAGGAAAGAGTTTTTTTTTTTTTTTTTTTTTTTTTTTTTTTTTTTAAAAACAGCTTTCATGTTGTATTTCACTTTATTACACTCTTCCCTGGTGCCCGGAGGCTTTATGTGTGGGTACCTCTGGAATGATTCATATTAAATAATACTATACCTCTGGGTAGTACTTCCACAGACACAAACTCATTTGGCCTTGATGATTGTCCTGTGAGGAATGTGTTATTATTTCTGTCGTACAGAGGAGTAAATTGAGGTCTGGAGAAGGGTCCATCACAGGGTAGTTGGCAGTGTTGCTCGTACTGTGAGGGGTGGTTACAGAATCAGGGACCTGCATCCTGAGACGGTGTGGCTGTGCGGCTTGGGGAAAGCAACTCACCCTCTCTGATGTCCAGTTCTGGTCTAACTTCTTCCAAGGGCATATGGTTAGATGGATGGCTTGTTTCAGAGCTGGGTTTAGGCTCAGAGTCTTGCTGTTTCCGGGCAGGTGCATATTCCCGTTTGTCCTTCCTGGAGGTGTGTTGATAGAAGATGGAATTTTTTTTAACAAACCAGGATGAGAAGAAAAAGGAACCATCTGGCTTGTGTTCACTCCTTTTTGAATCATCGATTTCACTTTTCCTCAAGCCTGGGTACTTCTGTTTATAGAGCACATGGCTGGAAACCCGGGGCTGCAAATCACGCTTTGTCCAGAGCTCAGGTACAGTTGGCAGAAGGCTGCAGGACGTGTGTGGAGTCTGTGTGCCACTCACTCCTTGCTTCTTTCCCGGGAGCTGCAGGCAGCCATTGCAGGGTGGGACGCAGCAGCAGGAAATGAGGCTGGCACTGGTGTGGCCACAGTGACATTAGAGGTATAAATGACAAAAACCTGAGCATTTTCCCTTTTTCTAAGTAAAGAATTGCTTGGTGTATAGAATTTGGAAACCAGAATAATAAAATACAGCTAATGCTTAGAAGGCTTTTATTCTTGGGTGCTTCTCTGAGAGTTGGATATCATTGGCTCGGCACCATGACGCTCTGAGACAGGTGCTATCACTATCTCCATTTCCCAAAGGAGGAGCTCAGGCACAGAGAGGTTGTGTGACTGTTAAACTCACACAGCTAGTGACTGTCAGAGCTGGGATTTGGATCCCATCTGCCTGGTTTCCAGGTTCCTGCCCTAAGTGCTAGGCTGTACTGCCTTTCTGCAAATAAATGTCACTCGCTCCCTGTGTGAGTCAGCTTTCCACCACTGTTACAAAATGCCTGAACTGATAAACGTAAACAGAAGAAAGGCTCATTTGAGTTCACGGTTTCAGAGGTTTCGGTCCATGGTTGCTTGGCCCCATTGCTTTGGACCTGTGGTGACATAGTCTATCATGTGGGAGGGTGTGGCAGAAGAGGCCGCTCACCTCATGGTGGCCGGGAAGCAAAGAAAGGAAGAGAGGCCAGGGTTCCAATACTCCCTTAAAGAATGTGTCCCCAGTGACCTAACTTCCTGCATCTGGGCTCCACCTCTTCTAAGTCCTACCACCTGCCAATATCACTACAGGTTGGGGACAAAGCCTTCCACGCAGGACCTGTGGGGGTCACTTATCCAAACCATAGCAATACCTAAAAATAACATTGGTCATATGTTCATGTTTCCTTCTAGTCTTTTCTTTTAGAAAAAAAAAATCTTTTATAGAACGCATGGTCCGTGGTATACCATTTTGGACCCCATTTCTGTCGCTTAATATGTTGTGAACGATTTTTCTCCTAATATTTTTATGGCTTCCTAAGATCCCATCATCTGGATGTGCATCATATGGATCTGATTTATCTCACCAGGCCCCCACAAGGGACTGTTAAGTCATTTCCAGGTTGGCATTAGCATAAGCCACACTTTAGTGAGTGCCCAGATGCATGACTTTTGCCTGGGTCTTGGACTGGTCCTTTAGGATGGCTTCTGAGAAGGACCGGCGACTGTGGCCAGTTTTGAACGACTCTCACTGCTGACTGCTAACTGCTTCCTTGACAGGGTGGATCAGCTCATGCTTGCCTCTGGCCAGGGGCGAGGAAAGGGGAGTTCAGGGCTCAGCCTCCCCATTTCAGCAGGGCTGGAGGAGCTGCCGGCACAGCTCATCCATGCTCACAACACAGAACGGAAGCAGGGCGACTGGTTCTGAGAGGTCTGTGAGCTTTGAGCCCCAGGTCAGGAGCAGGGCCACGCCTCTGTTGCAAGGACCATGGTGTGTCCCGTTGAGTCATCCTGGGCTGCAGGGCTGAACATTCAGAGATACTGCACACGTAAGTCTGCAGTAAAATGGGCTGGAACAACTGACCCCCATCTCATGGAGACAGATATCTAAGCAGTTAATATGGGGGGAAAATCTTAGAACAATTACATTTCAAGATACGCATTCATTTGTTCACCAGGTTTTTATTACACACATACCACACTCCTGGGTGATCTGGGCTCTGGGGAATACAGATGTGAACAAAATAGACCAGGATTTCTGTTTCTTGGGGCTTCCCTCCTAATGGGGGATAAGAAACATTCATTTAACATAGTAATAGACAAATTTAGCAAACATACTAATTGAAAATACTCGAATAGTGGCATCCCTGTAAACTTCTGCACAGATTCTTTTGAAGGCTGAATGAAAGTTCTGTGAAAGGACTTCCGTGCAGCAAACGTATTTTGGCACCCACTGACAACCACTACGCTAGGATTTCTGAGGCCACAGACCCAGTTTCTGTTCTCAAGGAGCTTCCTACTTAACGGGAAGAATAAGAGAAGAACCCCAATATTAGTGCTTAACTCATCTCAGGCATACATCATCCAAAGCCAAGGAGCCGATGACCAGTGTTTTGGGTCCTATCAGTGTTGTTTCGGGATGCTCTGACACTGCTCCTCCAGACCCCCCCCAGCCCCCTCTCCCCGTTTCTGCACCCTCTGCCCATTCCTCATACCAGCAATCTGGAGCATTTCCCATTTTCTTAGCCTGGTCTCTGTCTTCCGTCAGAGCCAGATCTGTTGTTTCACTACAAAGACTATTCTGCTCTTGCCCTTAAAAAAGCCCCCAAATGCTGATTTTGAATACACTCAAATAAGTCCTCAGGTAGGGCCTATAATTTAGGTGTGCGGTCAGCTTTGGAGGTGAGGTGCTTCAGTGCAAACAGCAAGAGGTCAAGATCTCCAGATCTCCCTCCTCTCCATGCTTGGAAATAAGTGGAAGAAGTGTTGTTATTATTATTATTATTATTATTATTATTATTATTGCATTTTGTCCTCTTTGGTTGAAAAGCGTGGTTCAGCTTTAGACATCTACGAGTTTGTTTTTTCCTATGGCCTCTGAGGTCGGTATGAGCGCTCTTGAGTATCAAGGGGGAGTGGCGTTATGGTCAGGGCCCTCTGGGCACAGTGATACTGGCCTTTTGGTTGTATGCCTATCGTTTGCCTCCAGTGGGATTTTCTATTAGAATTCCTTTTTTTTGTTTCTTCTTCTTCTTTTTTTAAACCTGGTTTTTTTACTAGCTGCCCTGTAATGAACAGAGAAGAGGCTTTGTTTGCGGCATCAGTAGCAGGTGTGAATGCCCGTAGCTTTACCACGTTTCCCGCTGGCTTGGGCCTCTGAAACGCTCCAGGTTCGCGGCCTTCCCTTCTACTTTGCCCTGGTCATCAGGTGCAGGTGGAATGTTGAGTAGGAATCAGACAGTTTTATTTTAGGCAGCGCCTGATCGACTGAGTCAGGGAGATAGCCACAGATGTCCTTGGTCCCTCACTCTCTTTGTTGTGGACCAGATTTGACTACTGTGATCGTGGGGCCTGTTCTGAGCATCCCCATCTCTTAGGACTGTGTTTGTAGCAGGATCAGTGAAGAGGAAGATAGAGAGAGTAGGAATCTGCTCAAACAGTGGGAAGTAGTCAGGTCAGAGGAAAAAAGGATCAGACGTATAGCCTATGGTTGGCATCTTCAGAAGCCCCTTGGGTGCTCACTCTGGTGAGAGGGTTTCCATCTAAGCTGGGATGTCATGGGGTCTTCCTTACTTAGCGTGGGGGGCATTGTTACGTTTTCCATCTGCCCAGTGAGAAAAAATTACTTCCTCATTTATTTGTCAAAAATGGTGAGATACTGGGGATGTAGTTCAGTGGTAGAGTACTTGCCTACCATGAGCAATGCCCTGGTTTTGATTCTCAACACAGGGGGGGAAAAAGGTTAGACACTGAAAAAGACTATGACTTCTCTATTGTTTGTGTAGTTTAGAATCTCTTATGCTTTGGAAAACATGTCTTTTTGCATAGGGTGGTTATTTCATGATCAAAAAAAAAAAAAAAAAAAAAAAAAAAGAAAAGAAAAAATCCACCCACCCATCAACATCTGGATCCGTTCTTGATTGCATTTTTAAAAAGCTTTTTTTCCACAGTTTAGAATCAAGTGCTTATTTTTCGCTTTTTCCTACTTCTTACAACTTACTCTTTATCGTACTCTTCCCATTATGCCTTCTTTTTAATATAGACCTGTATTGTCTAATATGTAGCCTCCAGCCAAATGTGGCTAATTAGATGTGAATTAATTGAAATAAAATAAAATTTAAATTGTATTTCCTCATTTGTTGTAGGTATTCAAGGGCTCAACAACCATATTGGAGACAGAATGATAGAATGTTCCATTACTATAAGTTGTATTGGTATGTTGCTGTAGACTGGTGTGTCTCAGCCAAAGTTCAGATCTATAGCAGACACTCAGGAGGAAAGACACTTAATACAGGAATTTAAGGACTTATAAAATAATTGGAAGGATTGGGAGAGAGACCAGCTCCAGGCTGGGCCCGTAGGAGTGACTCCCAGAGCAGCATCGCAGAACAGGCCAAGGGATCTGCAACTCTGGTACCGTTAGGAAGCTGGGAACTGTGAAGCCCCAGTGCCAAGAGTTGGCTCCAGGAGCACACCACTCTACCCACGGTCCAGGAGGCCACTGCGGGGCCCCCTGTCAGCTCTGTACTAGCTAAATAGACATCCTCCTCATCTGACTTCTCAGTTTGGCCAATCCCAAAGTTGCATCAGGAATTCTAATTATAAGAGAGACTGGGAATTGTTTTTAGCTCTCAGGCAATCTAGGAAGGCACAGGAGAAAGAAGTTGGAGGAACTGTTGAGCTAGCCAACCCACTGGTCACCCACCTGCCACATGGTGGCTCTTGCTAAGGCATACTGGTTCCTTCGGATAGTACCACTTGTCTTGAGATGGACAGAGCCTTGAATTATCTTCCAAGACCAAGGGACATTATCCTTCCTGTTCATGTTTGCCAGCTATCTTTTTCTTTCTCTTGGCCACTGAGCCACATGCCTAGCCCTATTTTGTATTTTATTTAGAGACAGGGTCTCACTGAGTTGCTTAGTGCTTTGCTTTTGCTAAGGCTGGCTTTGAACTTGCAATCCTCCTGCCTCAGTCTCCTGAGCCTCTGGGATTACAAGTGTGCTCCACTGCACCTGGCTGCCAGCTGTCTTTGTAATGCACTAGATAGGGGAGATTGACGGCCTTCTGCTTTGTGGTCATTGGACCACCACTAATGGCTAGAGAAAGTATGGTTCCTCTTTCAGGTTGGCTGTTCTGCTCTTAAAGGGAACGTAGGCCTCTGGCCACAATGTTGAGATGACAGACAACGAGAGCCAGGTGGACTTTTGCAAACATCTTGAGTGACACCCTGGCCTGAGAGAAAGCACATTTTTACACTTCAGGGATTGATAAGTGGCCAGGACTTTAGGAGGAAATTCATTTGCAGTTTTCTCCTTCCTAGGTGTGAACTGCTGCTTCTTGTTCCCTGTAAGTTAATCTGAGATGGTTCTGTGTGTACAAAGGTGCTTCATTAGGAATGACCTTCCTTTGTGCATACCAGAAGGCACTAAGGCAAGAGCAGGAGGCCATGCTGTCAAAGCAGGCCAGAAGTCCCATTCTGTTTTCTACACCTGTGTCTAATTGATGTTCCTTTTATGGTGCCAAGGGGCTTGGGTGGCACGAAGGAAAGGAGGTGGGGAGAATACTGGAAACTTGTATTTGGGTTCTGCTTATTTGGATTGAATGTTTAAGGAGGAATCATTTATGCCCAAATTTGAAGTGTGAGAAGAAATCACCAAGCAAAGAGAAGAAGAAAGAACATTCTCAGAACATGCAAAGGCACTGTGGCAGACAAGAACTGTGCATGTCTGAAGCATGAAATGAGACCAGTATGTTGGGAGTGCATAAGACCAGGCCTAGAGAGGAATGCATTAAACTCAGAGAAGTAGGCCTGGGCCAGTTTACACTGGCTTCATCATAAGTCATGGGATAGAGTTTGGATTTTGAAGGGACTTAACTGGGGGAATGACAGGGCCTCATTTATGATTCATGTTTCTAAAAGGTCACTTTGGCTGCTGCATGGAGATTGGATTAGGGATGGGCAAGCCCAGGAATGAGAGAAATGTTAGGGGGCTACTGCAGCATTTCTGGGCAAGAAATGGATGGTGGTCTGGACTAGGGTGGTGGCATATGAGATGGAAATCATTGCTCATAACTCCTTCCTCAGTGCTTCTCCCCCACTACCACATCCAGGGTGTAAGTGAAAGAGTCTGATGCTTAAGAATAATACTGTTTTTAGGGCATAGATGGACAGATTCCAACAGCATTTTTTCTAACATTTATCTATAGTCCGCCTTTGTGTTAGTCTACTTTCTGTCCCTGTAATAAAATACCTGAAACAATCAATTCATAAGAAGTAGAGGTTTATTTTGGTTCACAGTTTCAAAGGTTCCAATCCATGGTCGGTTGGCTCCATTGCCTTGGGCCTGTGGTGAGGTAGAACATAATGGCGGGAGCCTGTGGCTCAGCGAACTGTTCACTTCCTGGTGGCTGGGAAGTGAAAGAGAGAGACAGGAAGTGCGTGGAGTTCCAGTTTTCCCTCCAAGGTCGTGCACCCAATGACTTAAATTCCTCCCAGCAGGCCCTACCTCCTAAAGATTCTACCAGTGCTGTAGCCTGGGGGCCGAGCCTTTACCACATGGGTCTTTGGGGGACACTTAAGATCCAAACTACAGCAACCTTCATTTTTATCATGACACCATAGCAAATAGATGTTGAGCATCTTCTAAGATATGATCCTGCATCCGGTGGCTGGATTGAAATGGATCAAAGAAAAAACGTCAATTGTTCTATCAGCAGACACCTTCCAGTCCCCCGCATCTCACTCACAGAGAATACCATGGAAGCACAAGTCCCTGTCTCCTGACTTGGACTCCTCAGGCAGACCCTTGAAGAGCAGAATGGCACGAGCCTGACCACTTCTTTTGGGGGTCTTGTCCTTGTTCTGGTCTCTCTGAGAAGCAGCAGCACTTGTATGCAGGAGGAGGGAGCTGCTGCTATCTTTAGGGGTGTCGAGCCAATGACAGGTGGGAGTCATTTTCTAATATCCGGAAAAAAGATCACTGCTGTGTAGTGCCTACCTGTGTAGATGTGACCTGATCTGCTAAGCTGCCAGTTGGGCTCATTTGGGGATGAGAGCATCAGTGGAAATAGCCTACTAAGGCAGGAGCCAGGGCAGACTTAAACGGTGGCATTTTTTCAGCTGGCATCCAGGAGACAAAGCTTTGAATCAGCTTTATAATTTGAAAATTGGTCTCTTTGCATTGGGTGGTGATTTTGTGCTAACAAGAGCTGTCAGGGACACAATGCTGCCTGCCTTACCTTCGCAGCACTACTCTGGATTCAAAACCATTGTGCCAGAGATGGAGGTTTCCCACTCCTGGGTTGGATGGTTATGCCACTTGATGTAGGTGACCTGGAGATACTCCTAGAACCTCAGGTCTATTGGGGAATCATCATGGTGAGTGGTAAAATGACTTGGAGAAGGGAAGGCTAAGCTGAGCTTGGAGTTCAGCCTTTACGGAGGCCAGCCCTGACAGGCCATACCTGTCTCACCTGTGTGTGGTTCTGCGTTTCCTGTGGCAGTGCCCTTCATCATGTCACAGGGCTGTAGCTATGCTCGGGGCTGCCTGGACCAAAATACTGGTTGTTTTTTTGTCCTCTGGCTAGGGAGAAGTTGACATTCCACTTTTCCCCATGGGCCTATTCATATGTGCTTTCTCCAGATGGTATGCTCCAGAGAGATCCTTGTGTTCTGGGAACAGTTCACAATATAAATAAGGTCCCCCATGGAGTGCAGGCTAGGGGGTGCTCAGAAATCAGCTTACCAAGGCCTGGTGTTCAGAACTGCCTCCTGGCTCTGTGGAGGCAGCCACCATCTTGCTCATGGCTCATGGATGCCTCTGTCTCATGATAAGGGGTCAGGGTGACAGGAGCACCCACATACAGCCCTAACAGGGTGATGGATGTGTTCTCAGTCCTGTTGCTTCCTGCCCTTTTCTCAAGAGTTATCCAAACGTTCCTGGGATTGCTTGGTTTTTGGAACTGGCAGGTGAGATTAGAGGGAGATAAAGATGACTCAGGGAAGTGCCAAGACAAGGGTTTGAGGACACTCATCTCAGGGGAAGTGTGAGGTCTTGTCATAGGTAGAGAAGTGGGGTCTGGAAGGCGGAAGGCAGGGGAACAGGGCTGCTTTTATGTTTGTGAAGGAAGAGGAGTTAGTATAGGGACCAGGATAGACTCTATTAAATTTTGTCATTGCCAAAGAGAGTCTAGGAAGGAAAAATGATAGACCACAGATTGAATGGAGCAAAACTCGGGTTCTAGCCCTCTCTGGGGAACCAAAGAAGATGGAAGATTGGGCTGCTTTGGACTTGGTCATTCTGATGCATAGAAGCAGGACACTTTCCATTGTCATTCACCCTGGAGTGCCCTATAATCACCCCCAGAGGGATCCCATGGAGGCTGTTAGTGTAGTGGACACTGTCCTGTGAAGATCCTATGAAGTTTAAGGATGTTCTTAGAAATGCAGCCTGTTCCATCTCAAAGCCCACAAAACCCAGGAGGAGGTGTGCGCTCTGTTTGTCACCATGCATGTGAGCACACACGTGTGTATGCATGTGGAGTGTGTGTGTGTCCGTGTGACAGAGAGATCTGAGGAGGCGGGAGTGTAGTCTGGCAGCTCACTGAGTCCTGTGTGCTGCAGAAATCTTCCATTGTCTCATTTTGTGACCTTTAGTGAGTCATACGCTCCTTTGTTTTCTTATGTGTTAAGTGGAGATACTCATCTTGCTGCTTATTAAAGCAGTTCTTGTGCTTCAGGTGCCTTTATTAATTCAGATAGACTCTTTTAATTTTTTCTCTCTGGGGGTCTTACAAGAAAGGTAAGCGTTCTTGGGGCCTTCCTCACATTATGCTTGGGATCCACACAGTGAACACGGGGAAGACTGGGACAAGCTATGTGGCCAAGGAGACTTGTCACCACAAGGAAGTGCTGTGCTTTTTGTAAGCCTGATATTCTGCTTCATATACTTTACCCCTGGGGAAGCAGCAGCTGCTTGGAGCCACTGGGAGCAGAGAAAAGGAGGAGGGCAAAGGGAATCAGTGGTGAGGTGGGAATCAGTGTCACATTGAGAATGCGGCCATGAATTTGGTTCAGTAAGGTGGCAATTTTCTAGGCCCTGGAGAGTGGGGTGGGGCTCTAATGCAACAGAATATGGATGAAAATAATGTAGCTGACCAGCTGGTACCAAGGAAGACCTGATGTGCTCATCTGGGTGTCAAACTGGGGTGGTAGGCATGTGGCACCTGTATATTTACCATTTACCCTACCCTTTGTGCCGTGATAGGTGTCACTAATCTATCATGATGTGTTTTCCTGTCTTGCTCAGGAAGGTCTCAGAATCCTGTACATACAGCATTTGGACGGTGATGTCAATCAGTCGGTATAAGTATTGAAGTTCATAGTCTCCCCCTTTTGTGATGGAGAGGACACAGACTATAGAATCTCACATAAATGACAGCCCAGTTGGGTACAAGTTTTGGGTACTGAGCAAGCATATTAGGTCTTTCTTGGTTGCATGAGACAGAAACCCAACTCGATGAGTTCCTAAATAACTTAATCATCACAGTGAGTGTGGGGAAATGACTTAAAGTAGAGTGGCTATGCCAGCCTTGAGGTAGATTTCATGGAAGCCAGCTCCCAGAGCTGCTCCTGTTTCACCTCCTCTCCCTCAAAGTAGGGCTAACTTCAGGCATGGCTGGATAAAAGAGTCCTATGATCCTGAGTTTTCTCTCTGGGATGGACTCTGGAGGGTGAGAATATTCTGTCTAGTTGTATTAGGGCTCTCCAGGGCAACAGAACAAATAGAATGTACATGCAAATTATTAAAGGGGATTTTTTTTTTTTTTTTGGTGAGACTTATGTAATCAGTCTGGCCATGTGCAGACTGGAGAGATGGAGAAACCAGTAGTTGTTCAGTCTAAAAGGTGGACCTGCAGAACAGGAGGGACCAGATAAGGCCCTAGTCCCCGGCTGAAGGTTTGGAACGCCCCTGGAGATTTGCTGGCAAGTTCACAGTCAGAAGTTGAAGGACACGGGGTTTGTTGTCTGTGTTAATGGCAACAGCAGCGAACCTGCTGCTCAAGAAGAGTTGAGTGTGCGTGTGTGCACTGCCCCCTTCTCCTTTGTATTTTGTTCGGTCTGGGCCTATTGGATAGTGCTGCCATTCAGGGCAGGTCTTCCCCCTCAGTTGGCTGACCTTTATGCCAAGTGTCTCTGGAGACACCTTCACAGACTCACCTAGAAGTGTGCTTTGCCGGTTTCTAGGACACTTCTCAATAGTTTAACCAAAACACAGGCCAAGCTGGGCCGGGTGCCCTTAACAGGCTCTTGTGGGAGACAAGAGAAGTTGTGGGGATGTTTTAGGTTTTAGGAAGCAGGTCACCCTGGCAGCAAAGTTATCTTGGAGCCCAAATAATAGAAGGATCTACCCAAGCCAAGAGCTGGGGAGATGACTGGGGAGGACTGTATGTCCACCTGTGTACTAGGGAGCCTCAGGTGAGGAGAGGGAAGGGGTTCAACAATGTAGCTCATTCTGTGCTTGGGGGGACCTGTGCACACTGAGCCGAGAAGGTCACTGTGGGCGGACTCAACTGATGTAAGTGAAATCGGTCTGGCTGCTCCGCCACTGTCTCCCAAGCAACTGAAGTGGCATCCAGATGCCAGATTCACTTTCCATGGTAGCATTCCATTCTCTGAGGCTCTTGTTGATCTCACTGCACCAGGTCAGCTGACCAGCATTACAAGCATCAAGGTCAAACATCTGTTCTGGGAGGCGCATGTTTGGGTCCAGGGTGGGTTGATCATTTATTTGGCAAACCTTATAGATTCTAGGGTGAGGCGTCTGGCCTAACAGATGAGAGAGTGTCATACATAGGTAGTGTTTTAGGGACTGTCTTGAAGGCTTCAGTGCTTTAAATCAGAGCAGTATAGCCATCTCTTCTTAGAGGGGCCCTCTGGATTTTGCTGGCTCCTAGCTAGGGTAACTCCCGGACCATGCTCTCCACTCCATCCTGCTGGCCCTGCCACAAAACTCGCCTCCCCAGATGTCAAATGCTACACAGTAAATCACCCCATAGCAAAGTGTCTTATAACAGCAAGCATTCTGTTATCTGTCAGTTGTTATGGGCCAGAAATTCAGGAAGTTCCTCATTTGGCACCATTCTGGCTTGGGGTCTCTCTCGAGGTGCAGTTGGTGACTGCAGCAGCCGTGGGCTGATCTGGTCTCTCTCTCCACATGGTCTCTTTATGCAGGCTAGTTTGGCTTCCTCGCAGCGTGGTGGCTTTAAGCAAAGCAGCATCCAATCCCGAGAAACGCGGGTGGATGCAACTTGGCCTTTTTTGAGCTTGGAAGTCCCACAGTGTCTCTTCTGTACTTTATTAGTGGAAACAGTCAGAAAAGGGCAGCTCATTTCAAGAGGAGGGGTCCTAGATCTTCTTTGTGAGAGGGATGTCAGATGTCAAGGGATTTGCCTATACAATTTAAAACCCTCAGAGCTCCCCTCCCTCTCCCACCTATGCCAAACTTAATGTGCAGATGCTGTGGGAGGCCTGCATGTGGTATTTGGCTTTCCATCTCTGTGACAGATACCTGATAGAATCATCTTATGGAGAGAAGAGATTTATTTGGGCTCCCGGGTTTGGAGGCTTCAGTTAATGAGCACTTGGTCCTGTTGCTTTGTGCCTACGGTGAGGAACACGTGGCAGAGCAGAGCTAGAGACTAGGGTCCCAGAGTCCCCTTCAAGGGCACACCCCCAATGACCCGAAGACCTCCTGCTAGGCCCTACCTCAAAGGTTCCACCACCCCCAATAACGCCTCCCTGCGGGCCAGGCCTTTGACACAGAGGTCTTTGGGGGACCCTTAAGATCCAAGCTGTAGCGCTGGATGTGAACTTACTATAGTTCAGTCCCCTCATTTTATTGTATTTAGTTTTGGAACTCAGGTGCAGAGAGTTGAGTGAATCACGCTTGTCAATGCATATTTGTTATGCATTTATGGGATACTCCGTCCCTCATGCATTCATTCTTTATTCCTCCTTATCCCCACATCTTACTCTGATTTTCTTCCTCACCTCCCCTTAAAAAACCATTCTATTCTGTTTGAAGAATATCCTTTCGTTTGTGTGTTGTTCTTACAAATGTGTTTTAATTTATGTATTGCGTTGTGTTTTATCTTTTAGTGCGCCCTCCTTTTCTAACTAGTACAGTGCTGCTGAGGTTCATGCATACTGTAACATACACTTCTCTTCTCTTGTCTGCCTCAGATGAGGTGGAGAGATAGGGAAGGGAGTGACATATCCAAGGTCACCCACCTGAACCAGACCAAACTCAGCCTAAACTGATTTCCTGGCTGTTTCTTAGCATGTCACACTAGTGTTTTCATGTGTCACCTCCCAATTTTATGCAGTAGCTTGAAAAAAAATTTTTTTTTTTTTTTATTAAATGTGACTCTGTATCCCAGGTGCACCAATTTTCACTCTAGTAACTGTTATCCTCTTTCCTCTTTTGCTTCAGGTTCCAACTATGGGAGCCCGCGCCCAGCTCATGCCAACATGAATGCCAACGCAGCCGCAGGGCTCGCCCCTGAGCACATCCCCACCCCCGGGGCAGCCCTGTCTTGGCAGGCAGCCATCGATGCAGCCCGGCAGGCCAAGCTGATGGGCAGTGCTGGCAATGCGACCATCTCCACGGTCAGCTCCACGCAGCGGAAACGGCAGCAGTATGGGAAACCCAAGAAGCAGGGTGGCACAACTGCCACGCGGCCACCCCGCGCCCTGCTCTGTCTGACCCTGAAGAACCCCATCCGGAGAGCATGTATAAGCATCGTTGAATGGAAATATCCTTTGTGCGTCCGGCCTGGGCAGGGTGCTTCTGGGACGTGCATCCTAAGGCCAGCCCTCCGGGGCTTACCAGGCAGCAGGCTATGTAGATGGTGCTGTGCCTACAGCTGGTTACTGGGTCTGCATCAGTGAGGACTGTGAAAACGCAGTGAGGGGCCCTATCCTAGACCCAATGAATCAGGATTCTGGGGACAGGGCTCACGATGCCTGGGTTTTAATTTTTACCCCCACCATATATGGCTTGAACATCCCTAGGCCAAAATCTGAAAACTGAATTGCTCCAAAATCTGAAACACAATGCCACAAGTGGAAGCTTCCATGCCTGCCCTCATTTGATGGATAGCCGTCCAAACACAGGCTTAGTAAACACACGCTATGAAATCATGAATCAATCTTGTGTTTAGACTTGAATCCCCTTCCCATAATTTCTCATTGCGTGAATACAAATAGTCTAAAACCCCCCAAAAATCCCAAATTTGAAACACTTACATAGCTGAGCTTGCCTGGGGATCCACTCAGGTGATTGTGTTAATAGTCATCACGTGCTACTTCAAAACCTTTGTTCCCTCCTTTGTCATGTACAGGGATAGTTTCGTGACCTCACCTCTCAAGGGTGAAGCAGCTCAGGAGATATGAGAATGCAGCCATCACTGGCCCCATTTCTCCGCTCCAGGGCCTGGGAGCAGTGGCTCTCAGCCTTGGTAGCATGTTAGAATTCTGCAGATAGTTTTAACAAACTTTAGATGCCTGAGCTCCACCCAGGCATTCTTAAAAAACATTCTCCAGGTGGTTCTAAAGTAGTTAAAGTTGGGAACACTGGTCTGGAGTTTAAAACACAGAGTCCTTCTGTACACATAGAAACCAATGAATGGGTTCTTCAGAAAACGTAGCTCAAAGGATTGGGCTGTCTGTCACCATGGTATTACAAGGCACTTAACATCTAAGTGTCATGGAGTTGTGGAGATTAGAAAAAAAATCTTAAAGATTTATAGGTCCACCTCTGATTTTCCTTAGTGATGAAATGAATCCCATGTGAGAGACTCTCTAGGGTCATACGCTCAGTATCAGATGGAACTTGAATCCTGGGTCTTTTTTTTTTTTTTTTTTTTTTTTTTTGGTACCCTGGGGTCTTAATGGTGGGCATTTTTGCAGTAAGAATTTATCCGGGCAGGGCCATCGTATCTCTTAATGCCCAGGATAGGGGTGTTGGATTTCATTAGTAAGATTTTAGGGAAAGATTTAAAAATCTTGGGTAGTGGTCAGAAGGTAGAAGAAGGTGATCTGGGGACAAAAGAAAGTTTCTTTAGCATAAGCAGTATTCATGCTATGAGTGGTTGAGCCTCTCGACTAAAAAGTACCTTCAAGAGAATGTGATTTAAATGAAGGGGCTGCTGCAGAATCGCCCGGTCCGACCTGAGCGACGTCGTAAGGATGAGTGAATGGGAGCTTGGGTTTGGGCAGCCCCATAGGCTGCCTCCAGAGCTGCTTGAGGCGGGACCATGGAGTGGGAGAACTGGGGGGGCCCCTGCAGGTCAGGCATAGGTAGGGACTAGAGAGGTACCTGGGTGCACCTTCAGGGGGTGCAGTCGAGCTCTGCCTCTCCACCTGGAGGAGGCCATGTGGGCCTTTCTCAGCAGTGTTTCATGGGTGGCCTTCCTAGACTGCCTAGGAAGGATAGCTGGACCGGTAAGGAGCTAACCTGGTGTACCAGCCAGCCACTTCTTGAAAAGGTGGAATCGGATGCTGTCATTAAGAAGGCTGTTTTAAAGATGATCCGGTCCTCCCAGAGTGACATGCAGTGCATCCAGGGCTTACCTGGGTTCTCTTCTGCTTCCGCTGATGGCTCTTCTTCTCTGCCTGATTGGTTTCTTTATACATTATCGTTTCCAGCATTAGCCCAGTGCTTTGAGCATAACGTGATGGATGGATAGCCTGAGCAGGGGCAGGAGGTGGAACTGGCAGCACACGAAACATCCCAAGCTCAGGTGCCATCACTGGGCTGGAGGCAGCCGGTTGACATTTGACAAATGGAGGCACATGAAGTCTGGCTCAGCGGACTTCTTGAGCCCTTGTCCTGGAGGGAAGAGCACAGGGTAGCAGATGATGAGAATGAAGCTGACCAGCCCCTGGGCCGAGGCACTCTCCTAAGCAGGTGGGAAAGGGTTTGGGCAGGAAGAGGTGCCACAGTAGGAGAGCTGGAAGGACTGACATCATGGAAATGCTCTAGGGTCTCACGGGAGAGATCAGGGCAGAGGAGCCCTTACAAATCCAGAGTCTGGAGCCAGACTAGATCCTATCCTACCACCAGCTCGGTGACTTTGGACAAGTTAACATGTACCTTTCTGTGCCTCAGTTTCCTGTAACAATGGGGGCGATAACTCTACTTCCCAGGCTGGGTGTTTGTGTGGTGCAGTTAGACCAGTGCCTAGCATGGAACAGGCTCTGGATTAGTGTTAGCGCTTGTCCTCACTGTCACCTATACCCCACCCTGGCATCTGCACCCCCAATATCACCACTGACTCCTTGGCCAACTCAAGGGCAGCATGAGGTAAGAGATTAGTGAGTGGGGCTGGGTTCTGGCCCTGGCTCTGTTCTTTGCCAGGCTGGAATCTTGAACAGTTGTTTTACTGTCCACATTTGTAAAGTGGGGAGGTTGGACAGGTCCACTGCATGCCACCTTTTAATATCAAGGCACACATGGAAAATGGCACCTTGTGGGAGGCATGCTGGCTAAATGGACCCTCAGCTCGTCCCTAGGGCTGAGGGGATCTGTCACTGGATAATCACTCAGATTCCTCCCAGTTCCAGCATTCTGTGACCCTGGTCCAGTGTTGCCCGTGAACACAAGTCAGAGGGCTGTCTGTGTGAGACAGGGAGTGAGTTCCGCACTGGTGGGCAGGAAATATGGGTTCTCGTCCCGGCTGGTCATTAATCTGTTAGGAAGCCTTGGGAAAGTTTCTTGGGTTCTCTGGGCCTCAGAGTTTTGGACCAGGTAATTTCTAAGGTCTTTTCCTGCTTCAAAATTTGCTACCTTTGTGAGTAGAGATTTCCCTGGGAGAATTAAACTGGTCCTTTCACCCAGCGATTTCCATCCCCCTCTCTCTTTCTCCTGTTAGACTCTGAATGAGGCTGAAAGTTGGCGGAAGGGACCGGGTGGGTAGGGGTGGGTTGGGCGTGGGGCAGCCTCCTTGGAAGGGTATTCTCCCATTAGCTCATTTGTCTCCAGAGGGTGTATCCTGTCCTGGTGTTCTGGTGAAGAAGTCAGGGGCCTGGGAACCTCAGAGTGCCCCGTTACTGGTGAGCGAACTCTGGGTTGTCCCTCCAGAGCCCAGCAGCATCGACGGAGAAGTTGGGAGGACCAGCGACTGGATCCTTGCTCACCGGAGGCAGAGCCTCTGCAGAACCAGGGGTGTCCCTAAAGGGGGGATGGCTGCCCGTCTCTAAACACGCAGCACACGTCCTGCCGCACTCTGGGGGGTCCTGAGCCCCTCACTCCAGACGGGCTTCAGGTTCTCTGGAATCTGTCAGAAATTGAAAGAGGAGAGGAAGAGGGAGGAGGGGGGGCGGAGAGGAAAACCACTTTCCACTTTCAAAGATTAAAAAGTAAATTCTCCAGATTTTAATGAAAAGCGTGAAAAGTCACTTTGTCTCGAAATCCCCCTCCGGGGCTCTTCCTGCCCAGGTGTGTTCGGGTCTCCTGGCGGTGGGGCAGAAACCACGTGGAAATAGGGATCTGGGAGCCCTGCCTGGGGCAGGTACTGCTCTATAAAAGCCACTCCAAGCCCACATGAGGGAAAATGCAGTCCAATGCACTCTAAATAAATAAAAGAAGGGGAAAAAGTTTTTAGAAATCTGTGTTTACTCTGGCACGCGACCGGCCTCCACTGCTTTTGACATATTAGGAAAAATTTTGGCGGGGCCCCACTAGAAGCACTTAAAAAGGCATATGTTTCTTTTCAGAATACAAGGGGCTTGGAATGCATTGTTTAAACAAAATTCTTACCAATCTTTGATTCATTTAAAAAAAAAAAAATAAGAGGGATGTATATTTGTTTCACTTGGGCTCGCTGCAGCATTAACTTCCTTAACTCCCTTCCTCAGACCATTTGAAATAATTATTTTACTGACTATTTTTGCCAATTGTGTGGCCTTAGCAATCTATATTCCCTTTCCAGAAGATGATTCCAATGCCACCAATTCCAACCTGGTAAGTCCTCAAGTCGTTTCTTACTACTGGGTGGAGAACTGAGCTTGGATCACATGGATTCGGGCTGGAATGTGCGAGAAGAGTGAGATGTGCGTTTGACATGTACCAAAGCGCTGCCGAGCACAGATCTGGAGTGCCATGTTGCTCTTTATTCAAATCAGCACCTGTCTTATCGCAGCTTGTTTTCAGAAAGAATATTCCAATTAGGAGGCAGCGAGTGCTGTGTGTGTGTGTGTGTGTGTGTGTGTGTGTGTGTTTTGAGTAGCAGATTCTGTGTTATAAAATGTGCTGCCTAAGTTGCAAGTGCAGGTGTGCTGGAGTGAGCATTTATTCTTGGATCATTTGTCCTATGGATTTTGAGTGCCTTTGTTCTATTGGTGGGATTTGCTCAGGCGATCCGCAGTCTCGCTGCATGATTGCATGATAAATAATTTCTAGGAAGCTTTCAGGAAAGTTTGCTTTTGCAGCCAAGATGTATTATTGAGTTTAAAAAGGTTTTATTTTCTTGGGAAAGGCAGCTTTCCATTTGGATTGTGGAGAGGCCAGTGCTGGCAATTTGGGGTTAGGATTTGTCCATGGAAAAAGTGGAGAGTGTGTTTACTTTTGGCTGAGCGCGAAGTCATTACAAAGGCCTTTGCTCCGTCTGGGCATGTGAGGAAAAGAGCTCTGGAATGCAGTTGGTGAAACTGGGCCACTTTGGGATGCCTCTGTCATGGGCACATAGAACAATCTTGTCTCTCTCTCTCCCTGCAAAGACAGCGTAACTTTTCATGTGAGTCCCCAAAGCAGTGTTTGGTCACCAAAGCCACCATCTTTCCCCTGTTGCCAGCACCTTCCTCTGGTGACTGAGACTGGACTATTGGATGAGATTGCTTCTAGAAGAAGCAGGAGGGTTATGTGAGTCTCCTTTCCATCGCTGCCGGCTGCTGATGCTATCTGGGGGATAATTCTTTTGTCTTATAACCCTTGACATATCCCTTGGTTCCTTTGGAAAGTAAATCTGACGCATGTTTTTGCAGCGAGTTGCAGACCCGTATGGGTTAAGGCGTTCCGTGTGTGGGGGTCTGCTGGGGCTTCTGGCTGGGTGTGGGGTTGTGTGGTAGGGACATGTTCCAAAGGTTCCCAGGCTGGGCAGTGAGTGCTGAGTGATGACATGACAGACCATCGGCGGCAGTCCGTGCAGCCATCTACGGCATGACCTTGTCTCTTAACAGGCAAGAAATTGTCCCTGTGTCAAAATAAGTACAAGCTGAACAGTCTCCCCAAAGCAGGAGCTTCTTCTGTTTGTTCTATCTCTTCTCCGCGTGTCCACCTCCCTCCCCTTCCACGGTCCTTCCCGAGTCCCCCTTCGGCATAACACTTAATCTGCAACTTTTCAAGAAGAGGCCTGTTTACAAATAGAATCCAGGTCTTGTTTTTACGCCAGTGAAGCTTTGGGGTACTTTGTGGGCAGAGGAGTTGGGTTTATCTTAGGTCTCAGAGATGACCATGTAATGGCCCCCTCATCCCACAGTTCCCAGGAGGATTAGTAGGGCCACTTGGGTGCATGCCCAGAGAGAAGCCCGGGGCTGGCCAAGACCTGTCAACCCTGTGCCTCCAGGAGGTGGAGGGGCTTGTGGGAGGGAACAAGGGGTCAAGGTTGGGCTTATTCTGGAGGTGGCTGGGCATAGAAGACGCTGGACAGATTGCAGTTTGTCTTAAACTTCACCAGTGAGCGTGCTCTGAAACTAGAGCTTTCCACGAATCATTCAATCAGTTACTTAGGATGGGGGTTTTTATGTTATGTGAATGACATCTCAGTAAAACTGTGGATTTGACTCATCATTCTCTGCATTCCATGCGGTCATACCTTCCCTGGGGTAGCCAGTGCCATGGACTGAATGGTGGAGTGAGGCCGTAGCCAGGCAGGATTCAGAAATCAACAAAAAAGGAAAAGCCCACATCAGCTGTGGGCCAGGGCAGCAGTAAGGGCTGAGCACTGGACATTGTTAGGATGGGGTCTTCCTGTTGTGATCATCTTCACTACCTTCCTTCTTATCCCAACCCAAACCTGAATCACCTTTTGCCTGGGCCATCCTGATGGCCTCTTTCCTGAGGTTCTCCCTTTAGTCTCTTCCTCTGCTGATGCTTGTGCAGTCACTTGGCAAGCATTGACACCTGGAGCCAGGCACTGGATTTGGGATTTTTCAAGAGGTAGACGCTGTGACTAATAGTAAAGATAAACATGCAAAGATGTTTGCAAATAGTGAAAGGTTTTACAAGAGGTGATTTCCAGGCCCAAAGAGGTGTTTTGGGGCTGGAGTACGCACATGTGCAAAGGACCTGTGGTCACACTCTGAATGATGGGGTGCTGATTTTGAATGAATGAGAAGAGCCAGGTGATAGTGGCTTCATGGTCCATGCCAACAGCTGGATTTAACTTCCAATGATGAGGAGCCCCTGAAGAGCAGGAGAGGACTCTTGTAGCAAGAAGGACTCAGCAGCTCAGTTGGAGCCTCACTGTGAAGAGTAAAGGAAACTTGGCCAAAGTGCAGAGAGGGTGGAGGATTTAGAAGGTGAACTTGCCTGCACTTGTGACCAGCCCAGTATTGTGGGCAGAGGAGAGGGCTGAGTCCCAGCATGGTGACGCGTGTGGCCAGGTGGCATTAGCAAGGAGAAGGACTTCAGGGGAAGGTCACGTTTAATTTAAGGGCCAAGGATCATGGATAAAATTAGGGATTCGTTAGGCGAGGAGCCCCTGGTATATATACGTGATGATGTCCAGTGGGCAGTTGGCAGGGGTGGAGCTTGGGAGACAGTTTTGTATGAGGCTGTAGACTGGGGGGTAGCAAGAGAATAAGAAGAGGAAGAGGCCGTGAGCATGGACCAGAGCGCCTGCCGCAGGCAGAGCAGGAGGAGCCGCAGGCCACGGCTGTGCCCTGGAGAGCAGTGTTTGCAGAGCGGCTGGAGAAGAAGGGCTAAGAAACGATATGGGGGTAGTTTGGTCTGAGAAGTAGGAGGGGGGATTGCAGAGAGCGAAGTCTTGGAAGCTAAGGAAACAGTTTAAAAATATAAAAGAGGGGAACGGTCAGTAGGCCAGAAGCTGGACTTTATGGCAACTCAAGGCTTACAATCTGACTTTGAGGAGCTGTGCTGAGCTCTGAAGAGGCTGTTGCTCCAAGTGTGCGGCCTTGCCTGGGCCGGGAAATCATAGGTACATAACAGCTGTGTACTGATGACTGAAATATTTCACTAGTCAAGCTGGACTGATTCCTTAAATTATTCAGTACTTCCAAAAGGGCTTGAGAATCCCCCCATTAGTGTCATAGCTTCTTCTTTTTTTTAAAAAAAAATTTTAGTTGTAGATGGACACAAGACCTTTATTTTATTTGTTTATTTTTTTTATGTGGTGCCAGGGATTGAGCCCAGTGCCTCACGCATGCTAGGCAAGCACTCTACCACTGAGCCACAACACCGGCCCTTCATTTTTTTTTTTTTTTTTTTTAATTTTAATAAAGAATTGCCATTTAGAGTCCCGCTCCGAGCAATAACAAAATAGAGACAGGGATGCGCCTGTATCAGAGTTTCTCAGACTCTGAGGCGTAAGAAGCTCACGTGCCTGTTCCCAGCCCTGCCCCAGAGAGTTTGATGCCAGGAGTCTGGAGTTCAGCACATGCTCCCTGGTGGTTCTGATGCAGGTGTCCAAGCACTGCTGTTTGAGAGCAGTGATCTAGAATATTCTCCATCATCATCAATGTGCTCCATCCACCTTCAGCTCTCTCCACAGTCTGCTCTGTCTACCCACAAGCTCTTTCTAGGATCCAAAGAGAAAGATGACATGCGTCAACTGCCGAGAGGTTTCCCACTCTGTTGGGTTGAAGAGCAGTCTATTTAGCAAAGCACGCTCGCCCTGTCACAGGATTTGCAAATGCACATCTGTGCTTGCTCCTGCTCTCGGGGTCTCTTACAAATCCGTCAGCTCCCGTCCATTCTTTCCTGGACTCTTTGCTTTCTCCCACCCGCTGCATTTAATCCCCACTTCTTTTTTTCTAACACTTTGCTTTCTTTCCTTTTTAAGAGTCGAAAAGTATTCTAGGATAAAGTTTTATTTTTAAGATTTTTCTCTCATTATTTAAAATAAAAGTCTTATGTGTCATCTAATATATACTTTTGCTCCCAAATCCATTATTTTTGTTATCTTTTCATCATGCTAGTGAAGCATACTGAAACCTGAGCTGGTCTGTGACATGAAGTTCTCTTCTTGATTATTCACAGACCTGGTACTAGCAGTGCCAGGTACTATATAAGCCATCGTTTACAAAATGGCAACTATAAACTTGTTCTGTCAATAGCTGTTGCTCAGTAGGTGAATTGAATGTGCCTGTTGAATAGCCTCTGCCAGCAGAGAGGACCTCTTGCACACGGAAAACTCCCCATTCTCTGCAAACTCCAAAGTCCACAAAGACTTGGATTGAGTTGGGATATTAAGAGAATATGTCTGGCATTTGACCTTGGGCAAAGAACAGTGTTATGTACTTTATGGAGCAAGAGCCAGGCTTTCGGCGGAGGCAGGGAGAAGGGAAGAGGCCAGAAAAGCAATGGTTTGGGGGCTGTGAGAGGAAAGTTGTCTTGCCCAGGGGCTGGAGCTAGACTTGGAAGAAACGTGGGAGGTCAGATGTACTAATGTATCACTGTGAAATTGAGGCAGGATCGCACCATTACCTGGTTGTGAAGATTAACATGTGAAATGTGTAGAGCCGTGCCTGGCATAGGCAAATGCACACTGTCCTTTAGAACTCAAGACCAGAGACTGAAAGCCACTCTCCTCCTGGGGTACACCGGGATCAGTGTTCTTCAGGATAGCTTCTGTCTCACAAGGGTACAAGGGGACACCAAATCTCTGTTTCCTGGCAACTCAAATCCAGCAGGATTGGTGTGTGTCTGTGGGTGGCTCACCTTTGTTTTCTGATTACATGGGGAGGGAAGCAGAGAACTCCATTAATGGTGGAAGAGGAATCCCCCCAAGGGAGAGCCCTGGGTGGCCTGTGGGGACTCCATTCCCCACCCTCATAGGGCTTTTTTTTTTTTGCCTTCTAGCCAGTTAGCTCAGGGATCGAGGGCATGTCAGAGGCACTGCAAAGCCAAGGTCACCTCCCTTCCTCCCAATTCCCAGGCAATGCTGGGTTGAAGACGCCACCATGGGGTCCCTCATTTGAACTCCCAATTTGTGGCATGAGTCTGAGTCCTCCTCCTAAGCTCTGAGAGGGGCATATTCTGAGAAGTGACTAAATAAAACTGTCCCTTTGACTTTCACTCATCTTTGTGCAGTGAGCTGTGTTTTTTTTTAATCGTCGCATTTGCCTGTGAGTGAGAAGTCTTTTTGTGGGGCTTTCATGCATCAACAATAATGATCACAACAAAAATGGGGTTTATGCCGGGCGCGGTGGCGCACGCCTGTAATCCCAGCACTTTGGGAGGCTGAGGCAGGAGGATCGCGAGTTCAAAGCCAGCCTCAGCAATGGCGAGGCACTTAGCAACTCAGTGAGACCCTGTCTCTAAATAAAATACAAAAAAGGGCTGGGGATGTGGCCCAGTGGTCAAGTGCCCCTGAGTTCAACCCCGGGTACCACAAAAAAAAAAAAAAAAAAAAAAAATGGGGTTTATTATTGCTCTCTTGTGTGTGTCATCCTAATGCACCAGACACGCACACACTTTGCAGATATACTAGGGTTATGAAACATATTAATAGATAATCACAGGTAACAAGCCACGTAGCTCCTGAATCATGTACAAACACCTCTTCTGTGCTGGGCAACGAGGGGCCACAGGGGTGCTACAGACAGCCGCAGAGAGACTGTTTTTCGGTAAAAGAATTAACTTGGACCAGTGCATTGAGAAAGGGCTTCTACCGAGTGAGGTCTCCCCTTAGGGATTCCAAATAATCTGGTCTGAGTGGAACCAGTACTAGGGTGTGTCTTAAAGCTGAGCTGAGAGTTGCAGGCATTGACCTAGGAAGAGACACCTGAACTGTGTGGCTGCCGTCAGTCAACTTAACCTTCTGTTTGAGTCTCCTCTGGCCAGTGAGAGTAGTAATACCTGCTTAGTCATAATATACCTTCCTTGAGTCTCACCAGGTGCCAGGATTTTGCATATACTATTTTAAGTACCCTTCTCCAAACAAACTGTACTATATTTGTTTGTTTCCTAGAGGGTTGGGAATTTATGCATCTTATTCACGGCGGTACCTCCAGCGTTTTGACCAGTAACAGGCAACTAGTCAGCTCTTGATAAATATCTGTTGCGTGAATGACTAGGTGAATGAATGAAGGCTGCTAGGCATTGTCCTTTTATTTCAGATGAGGAAATGAAATCTCCAAGAAGTAAAGTGACTTGGTGAGTGAGTGCCACAGCTGGGCTTTGAACTCAGGCCTGTATGAAACCCCAGCTTGGGCTCTTTTCTCTATTCTCTGAGTGTGTAGGGTTGCTGTGAGACCCGATGAGGCAGATGTGAACATGTTTCAACGATGAAACACTCTGTAGCAATGTTAGCAGGCATTTTCAAACAAACAACCAACCAACCAAAATCCTTGGTTCTGTTGCAAAATAAACTCAGTAAATTCTGAGTTGACCAAAGTGAAATTATTTTAAGACTTCTCAAGCCTCCTTTATATTTTTGTGGTGCTGGTGATGGCACCCAGGGACTTGGGCATGTTAGGCAAGCGTCTTCTGCTCAGCCCCAGCCTCAAACCCATCTCCGGGCCTTTAACACAGTAACAACAGGCACAGTTGATAAAAGCTTTGTGTGCATTAATGCATTGAAACATCACAATAATGCTGTGAGGAGAATATAATTGTTATCCCATTTTATAGATGAGAATGTGAAACTCAGAGAATATAAATGCTTTGCCCTGTAAGAGGTAGCCAGGAAGTGAAGACAGAGTGTGTAGACAGACGCACGGTGGTTTCCAGAGCTGTGTTCTTCACCCAGGCTACAGCTTCCTCCCTGGGTGTTTAAAGTGCCGCGTGACTCCCTAGGTCAGGCAGAGGGGGTATGCCCTTCCCAGCTCAGATCATCACACATGTCTTGAGGAGTGGGTTCTTCGGAACACCTCTTGAGAAATGGCTGCTGTGCAGAATGCAAAGGTTCAGAACCACAGACAAAACTCTTGTCCCCAGCACTAGCACCATCAGGAGAAAGGACAGAGCGCGTTACCAGGCCAGAGCAGGAAAGGAGGCCAGCAAGGATCACGGCTCTGCCTCATCAGGAACATGACATTTCAAATCGGATGGCAAGCTCCTGGATAGACTTGTGCCTAATCTAATGGTCATAAACCCTCAGGGTGCCTGGGGCAATTGTTTCACTCAGTGTTTATCCACTAAATATTTCAGAGAGAGAGGTGGAGGCATTGTCTGCTCTGCATTTGCTGATGGATGGGAGGAGAAGAGGTGACACTTTGAAGTCTAAATATGGTGACACCTCTTGCTCCATTTTTACCCACCTTTATTCATTCTGTGGGGGGGGGGGGAATGCTCCATATAACATTCACTTCTTACGAAATAGAACCCCTTTCATGCACCAAACTCCTCAGCACATAAATATATTTGAAGAAAGTCTTTCTAGAATATAAAATAAAAATCCCTGGATCTGTAAAAGAAAAATACTAAGCATATTTCATCCTTTTTTGAGAAGTGCACAATCATTAGGATTCAATTATTGGACTGGCAGTAATACCACACAGCCTTCAGGGAATGCGCAAGGGAATGCTCAAAGGGTCCTAGAATGCTAATATCTAAGAAAGGTTTTAGACATGTTTTTCATACCCCACCCTGTTGGGCTGTCTACCTGCTCCAGCACCCACTCTTTTTAACTTGCTGCTCCTCTTTCCAGTAGGCTAGGAAAGTAGATAACCTAGTCTGTTCTGGTTATGCGCAAAGTAAGAGTAAATAAATTCTGATCAAGGGACTCATGTATGAATAAAGTGAATTAGCTTTACTTTGTGGATTTTATAACATTGATTTGGGCTTCTTGGAAGCCCTTTTCTCCCCTACATTTCCTTCTTCTCACTGGTTTCCATATGATGGAAGTTGTTGGATACATGCCTTCTAACTAATAATAATAGCAACAGTAATGTCAACACTTACATTGCTGGCACTGTTCTAAGTACCTTACAATGTGTTAATGCATTTAGTCTTTCAATTCCATGAGACCTCTACTATAGTTTTAACCACCTTATTTATTTATTTAATTACATTTTAATTGATATATAATAATCGTACATATCTATTATAGTCCTTCCATTTTTTTAAAAAAAATATTTTTATTATTTCTTTATATGTGGTGCCGAGAATCAAACCCAGTGCCTCACACATGCTAGGCAAGTGCTTTCCCACTGAACCACAACCCCAGCCCTCGTCATTCCATTTTAAAGATGAGAAAGAGGCCCAGGGAAGTGAACTTACTCAAGGTCACCCAGCTATGAAGCAGCAGAGCAGAGATGGGCCCAGGTGTGAGATTCCTACATCTGTGCTCTTCACTGCTGTGCTCTGCGGCTTCCCTGGGGTCTAGGACAGAGGGGTGTGTGCTTGGAATATGGCACTTTAGTTTTTGAGCCCTCAGCTGGTGTGTATGTCATTTATGTGGTTGTTTCTTTATCAAGGACTGCAAAGGAGGAGCAGCAGTTAAAGTCATCTTCAGAGTATCTTAGGGGCATGACTGTGGAGCCCCTCCTTTCCCACTAAGGAAACATGGGGGTTAAACAAAGAGGAGTTTTTTTTTTTTTTTTTTTTTTAAATCCATGGTACCTGAAAGGTGGACTTGACTTTGAGGCCAAAGTCACTTCCCAGAGACCAGTGATTCATATTAGCTGAGTTCAACTACAGGGAGCCCTAGGAATTCTCCTAAGTAATTGAGGATCTCTGGTCGGGGTGAGTGGGACCCAGAATCAGCCCAAGTGAGGGAAGGGAGGGGAAAGGAGGAGCAAGGGGGGAGGGAGGGGGGGAAGAGAAAAAAAAAAAAGAAAAGAAAAGGTGGTTGAATGAGATGGATATCATTATCCTAAATGCATGATTGAAGACCTGAATGGTACGAATATACTTTGTATACAAACAGTTGTATGTAAAAAGATGCTATACATGTACACTATGAATTATAATACATACTACTATTATAAAAATAAAAAAAAAAATATGAGGCTTCTTGGTATTTGTGTTAAGAAATAATGACCCAAACACTTTAAAGTATTAAGAAGTATTATAATGAAAAATGAATGCCTTAGGAAATCCAACGTCAAGGATAAATCTGTTCAAAATCTCACTGAAAATACAGAACATCATTAAATTTGTGGCTCTCAAAAAACAAACAAATAAAAAAGAACCAGAATAACCCTTATTGTGGATAGAGTCACTGGAAACTGTTCCTGAGAGCTACATGGGCCTGCATGAGAATTTGGAGCCTTCTTGAGACTCTAGTCAGCACCTGTCTGGTGGCAGGGTCACAAGCATCAGATGTGGGAGACCACAATGGCATCCAACAGGGCCCACCTCTAGACCCTTTATAGTGTAAAAGGGTTACACCATGCCCCTTTTATGGAGTAAGCCTTCATAGGATGTGTCGGAGCACACTTCAGGTCCTGTTGGAGGTGTGCAAGCATTACAGAGCCAGAATCTAAACAACAGAGACTGTGAAGGATAGCAAGAGAACATTGAGTTGGGTATCACAGTCTTGGTGTCGCGTTCCAGTCCTGCCACTGACCAGCATTAAGGCCTTGTCACTTTACTTTCCTGGATTTTATATTACTCAGCCATGAAATAAAGATAATGACAAAGAAAATAACTCAGTGAATCCCAGCAAGTTCAAATGAGAGGATGTATAGAAATGCTCTGAAAGCAGAAAGTGCCACATGAACATAAAGGTGTTGTCACGAGAACTATGATACCATTATAATTAAACGTAGACAAATACATTCTGCTTCTGAAATATTTACTCTGTTCTTCTGGTACATTCCTTTGTGAACCTTTTCCCTCAGCCTCTAGATAACTTAGAGATGTAAAAGAACTAAAAGCCAAGTTCCAAATTTAGTTTCTGACCTTTCCCAGATGGATGGTGAGCGGTGTGGCTGTAACCTGCTGGCTGCTGAGAGCTGGAGCCTGGCTGGGCTGTTGAGGCCTGGGAAATCAGGCTGCGTGGATGCTTGACTCTGTGCAGTGGCCTGGTGCCAACCCTGTCCCCTCACACAGGTAGCTCCTTGCTGAGAGTTCGTTCAGTAACGTCTTGGTTTCTCACTGGGTCCGGTTTAACCTTCACATGCGGAGTGTAGCTGTTGAGTAGTTTTTTTAGCACTGCCCTACGACTTGTAAAGCCTTCCTCACACAGCAGAAATGATGTGAAGACACTGGAGCTTCTTTTTCTTGGCCTTTTGGTACATAGTCATAAATATGACCTGGGAAAGACCCTCTCTCCAGCATCTAAGTTCTCAGGAACACAGTCATGCATCAAGAATAAGGAAGATTGGGGGGTGTCAAGGAGGGGACCTCTTAGGCTATACCAGGCCTTCTATAGATCTGACCAGAGGTGCTTTGATGCTCAAGGCTGGGCAAGACTTATGAGGACCATGGAGCACACTTCTCAATGTAGTCTGTGCCAGAACATTCTGTTTTTTAGGGGAATGCAGGTGGCTGGTGGGGGAATTTGTGCTTGAAGGCTGGGCTGTGTACCAAGTTCAAAATGCATTTGAGCCACAGAAGTTAAATAGGGTGGATGGGGATGGGTCTTTCAGGGGAAGGCATTGGAGGTCCAAGACCTGGCTCCAAGTACCACCTTTGCCAGTCTGACGAGAGTGAGAGGGTGAGAGAGAAACCTCAGCAGCCTGGGGTGACTTCCACTTTCCCTGCCCATCGGAGGAGCATTTCAGTGTTGGCCCAGAGAGGGATAGACCTCAGCACAGCTTCTGAGCCCTTTCATTGCCCCTGTCTTCTGCATACGTAGCCACGTGTGACAACATAATAGGCAGAATTTCCCGCAGGTCTGTACTGAGCATGTCTGAATTGGGCTTGCTTTTCAGAGGGGTGGTATCCGAGAGTTAGCCACTATTTTCCTTCATCCACCTTCATCTGGGGAGTGCTGCCGTCTCGGCGGAGGGCTCAGGTATAGGACGGTCAGCACCAAATGGGGAGGTCCCTGGTCTAGTCCAGGGTTCACTGCCACCTGGCTGTGTGCCCTTGGCGAGGACGTGATGCCTAAAGGTTCATAAATGCTGCTAAAGCCGCAGCTCTGTGCCTTTCACGCGTCACCTCGCTTAATCCTCCCGACAACCACGTGAGGTAGACAAACGTTCTAACCCTTTGACAGAGAATGAAACAGGCGAGAAAAGCCAGCAACTTGCCCGGGTTGCAGGGGGCTGTGGTTACACCTGGACAGCAAAACCCAAGTCTGTGCTCTAGGACTCTCCTCTACGTCTTTGGCAAGTGGCTCCTGCTGGCTGGGCCTCTGTTTCCTGTTTCTGATCTGGGGTTGTGAGATTGAACTCTAAAGTCTTTTCTGATGCTAATGTCATGGATTTCACTAAAGCAGCAGACTACAAGCCATTGACAGCACCACCATCACATTCCAAAGGGAAGAAAGGAGAGCATTACTCAGTGCACAAAAATTATTATTATTATCATTATCTTTGGTACTGGGGATTGAACCCAGAGGTGATTTGCCATCGAGCCACATCCCTAGCCCTTTTTATCTTCTATTTTGAGACAGGGTCTCGCTGAGTTACTTAGGGCTTCACTAAGTGGCTGAGGTTGGCTTTGAACTCGTGATCCTCCTGCCTCAGCTTCCGGAGCCACTGGGATTAAAGGTGTGTGCCACTGTGCCTGGCTACAAAAATTATTTTTAAGAATTAATAAAAAAAAGAGGGCAAATTTAAAAAAAGTTTTGTCATCCACCAGCCCATGCCTTCCGGAACATGTGCATGTTGACATAACCTTTAATGTGGGAATCTCCTGGTTTTTGTTGGGTTGTGGGACCTTGCCCAAGCCTCACCCCTCACCCCAGTGCCAACCCTTTTGACTTGGCTTTTCATCTCTTCCCCCCCATCCTAACTCCTGGTGCTATTGATATACTGTAAGTTGTATCTTTAGTTTACTTTTAAGTTCCCTAAAGACATTTGACTTTACATTTATAATTACTGGTGTCTGAAAAAAAAAAAAAAAAATACCCGTGGCAGGCTAGTTAGGTGGTCCATCCAGAGACGAAGTGAGGCCCACTCTGTCGCCGCGTCAGCACCCTGGGAGCAGGTAAGGAGAGTCATCGCCCCCGTATAAACATGGAGAAAGCAGAACTAAGACTTGTGGGAAACTCGGGGCTAATCTTCGGGCTCTGAATATTAGAAGGCCCAGAAGGAAGTGATGAGCGTGAACGCATGAGCTGGAGCCGTGTTCCTGGCAGGAATATGACTTGGGTGAGGTCCTTGAAGAAGTGGGGAGGAATTGGCTGGACCAGGAGTGGAGAGATTCCAGGTGAAGAAAAGAAGAGATACAAGTTCCACGCAGCTGTTATGAAGTTTTGACCTAGATATACACAAAAGTTTACAAGTTCCGTCTAACAACGTTCTTGGGGTGGTCTGCATTCTTTCATTCAATAGAGAAGGCCCTGCGGTGCTCACTGCTTGTGTATTTACCCCCTCGGAGGGTGTCCTATCTAATGAAGACAGATAGCATCTAATTAAATTGGTTATTTGTTCAATGATAACTGGCCTCTGAAATATTTATGTTTTGGGTGTGACTATATTTATTTTAAATTAATATTTTACTTATGATACTGAACAAGCAAACCTCAAATTACTGATCACTTTTGTAGCACAGCAGGTGGGGTTGTGGTGTCTTGTCTCTTTATTTAAAATCCCTTTATGTAGTTGTAGATGGACAGAATGCCTTTATTTTATTTGGATCGAACCCAGTGCCTCACACGTGCTAGGTGAGTGCTCTGCCACTGAGCTACAGCCCCAGCCCTGGGGTCTGTCTCTTGAAGATGACGTTGCTCTTCAATTATGATCGAAGAAGTGCCGAAGGTTGTGTGTGGAGTTCTTTTCACCTTGCTAAAGTGATCCCTGGATCAGAAAACCCGAGATTTGCTGAAAAATGAAGAGATAAAGAGGGAGGAGGAAGTATAAATCTCATGGGGGGATAGATGGTGACTGCTGGAAGTCAGGTCCCACCTATCTTTAGGGACCAGGAGAGGATGGTAGGAGCAGAGAAAACGTACCCTAGGAGGAAAGAACCGAGCAGATTTTCAACCCTCTGCCGCTCTCGAGGCAGACAGGATGGTGGAGCTCTGTCAGAGAGATGGTTAAACAGAAAACTCAATTACTAAGCAAAAAGTTCATGCCTTTAAAGGGGGTTTAATGGTCAGGAAGCTACTGAGCCCTAAGGGTGCCTGCTATCAGGAAGATTTGAAATTCTGAGTTTTTATCTTCCCTACCTCCAGTAGTCAGCCATTTCTAGTAAACCTTGTTTATTTGTGTGATTTTTGTTGTTGTTGTTATAGTCAGTTTATGCTTTGGGAATCAGGAGAGTTTTCTGCCTGAATAATTTTTTATTTTCCAATTCCTTTTCTGCAATGTAGAATTCTTGATTTAGGGCTTTTGTAACTAAATAATAAGTAATCTTTGTTTATCCTGTGGGCCTTTGCTTGTGTTAGAGCAGTTTTATCTCAAATATTTGTAATTATAGAAATTGAAATCAGCTTTTCTTCAACTTGTGGATTCCTTTAGATTTAAAATCTACTCTAGTTTATAGTTGCAACACACCTCTTATTTTAGGTTTATTCATTTGTTTTTTTCGTTCATTTATTTTTTCATTATTCACTCATTCAACTACCATTATCGGGTATCTATTGTGTTTTAGGCACTGAGCAAGGTGCATTCAGTTGTAAAAGGCATTGTACCTACCAGCCCATGTGGCCACAAGCTTTTGAGGACAACACTGGATTGGTCTCAATGACTGTAAATGTCAAGTATTGCCAAGTGTGCGATTTGGTGGAAGGTGTGGAATTTCCTGGCATTTCTCTTTCTTGCCTCAATCCACCTAATAGCTCAGGTCCCACAGGGCAGAGGAAAGTGCTGATCTCAGACCAGAAATGCTAACCTGGCTCTCTGCCCTTGGGCAAGTCACTTAACCTTTTTGAGCCTCAGTTTCCATCTGTTACTTAGAGCTAATTACATCTACTTAACTACAGGCTTTTTGTGAGGAGCATTATCTCATTAGAGATAATGTTTTTAAAAGCTCTTTGAAAAATTGTGTAACATTATTCAAATGGCAAGTATTGTTATGTTTATTATCGAGTGCCTACTAATTCAGCACCAGGGGTGGTGACAAAAGAAGAGAGGCCCCCTTATCCCGCTCTGCTCCCTTACTCTGCTTGGCACTGGGTGTGTGTGTGGACCGGTGGGGCCCTGCAGGACAAGGCCAGGCCTTTGAGGAATTTGTGATCAGATTGGGGAGACAAGAATCAATCCGGGAACCATGTAGTTGCAATTGAGAGAATCTCTGGACCTTTCCTGTTCCAGAATTTTATAGCTGTAGTCAGGAGAGGCTTCACTTGGGAAGAGGCACTTGAACTTGGCTGTCACCCACATGAGAATCAGAATTATCTTTGTACTCTCATCATTAATCAATGAGTAACAGTGTGTGACAAGGGACATATAAATACATTTTGGTTGGGAAGATGGGAAACGTGCATTAAAAAAGATGAGCAGTGATACAAAATTCCCTCCTTCCAGGGCCAGAGGGAGGAAATACAAGGAGCAGTGCTGGTGGGACCCAGAGGAGGAGGCCATGCAGGCATGAAGTCTGTGGGAAAGGAACTAGAGGGACAGTGCCCAGGCCTAAGGAAGGCAGGATGTAGACACAGGCAGAGCTGTTTGGAAAGGGATTCCATGTTTCTGCTTATTGATAGCTTTTAATTATCCACTTTCCTATTAAACTTAAAAAGATTGCATTCTGTTCTTAATATCTTGTTTTGCTTCTGGTGGATGGAATATCATGAACCCAAACCCATGCAGCCCTCTTTCCCATTTGTTCTCTTTTGCAGAAGGGGTTTTATAGTGATGTGACTGTCTGCTCAAGGTGACTGTCTCAGGGTTAATGTGACCCAAGCCCAGGCTGAGTGTAGGATAAGGAGGGCAAACAGAGGGAGACCAGGAAGATGGATGGGCGAGAGCCTATTTTCATCCAGTTATGGTGAATCAGAGAGCGGAGACAGGCGAGTCGTCCCTGAGAACTCTGAACCCTCTCCCAGTAGCAAACCAAGTTAATTTCACTGAACGTCACATCTCTGTTCTAGCACTGTCCCTATTCCTATCCTATCTCTCTTTCTTCATCTGTAAAATTCAGGACTTGAAGGATGAGGATGGCATCCAGGGAAATTACAACCACCAGAGAGGGTGGCAATCCCCCAAATGCTATGATCACACTTGTTTAGTGTTTCAGAAGCTTCCCAAGGATCCAGCAAATTAGATTGAATTTCAAGAAGTGGGGCTGACCAAAGAGGGAGGAAAGTTCAAAGCAGTGCACTGCAGAGGTTGAAGGTGGGAATAAATTCTGCTGTGCTGGCCAGGCCAGGCTGCCTTCCAGACAGCCTGTTTCTCTGTGACGTTAATACAATGGGGACATTAGTGACAACTTCCTTAGGCAGCTTTTGGGAATAAAATGCCAAGTATAGGCAAAACAGACTCTTGGCTTTATTAGTATGGAGGAATCACCGAAAATGTTCTGTTATTCAATTCTTTCCAGGCACCTGTTGCCTTTTTATGACAAGTGTTAATTTCCATCAGCTCAGTGATTGATAGAGAAGGCAGAAAGGTGAGACGATGGAGAGAGAGGAAAGATCAAGTGAGGCTCAGCATTAATTGGAGGAACAGGGAAGAGAAAGAGAGAAGTGGAGAGGAAGCATATGTCCGCAAATAATAACATGTAAAGGGGAATCATTGAAGCCACCATGAGCAGATTGGAAGAAGACCAAATGTGAATTATGGTGTGAAAGGATCCCTGTTTTATGATCTCAAACATTTTGGGGATACTTTAAAAAAATAATTAAATAGGAAGCATGCTTTCTCCCAGGTGAATCATTTTGAAAAATTCACCCCTTAACACTTGGGTTTCTATGTTCTTAGTTCCTAATCCTTCGATTACCCACTGCCAGATGTGCAAAATCCCAGTAGAAAGCAACAGGCTATGGGTACATCTGGTAATAGTTAGGAGGATGCTGGGAATCAGAACATATTTATGTGACTCCTTGGGCCTCTTTTATTGTTTATATGTTCATGTGCATATATATACACACATGCATACTTCTATAAAACATGTGAAGTCTTTCAAAAAATTTTTTGGGAAGAATTGGCATTTATAGTCATAAGGAAATCTCTGAAGGGACTTTAGAGTAGAGATAGAAGTGGGGAAAAAAAAACACCTAAATACATCACTCTGCAGCAAACCAAACATCCACACAACTGCAGAAATTTCTGATAAATCTCTTGTGAACTGAATTCCTGCCTGAGAGTTCTTGGAAATGTTGCCTCTGCCTTTCATATTAAAATATTGCATTAAAAGACCTGCCATGGAGATATTGATCCTGCTTATGGGCAAGGAGGCATCTGAACTTACAGCCACTGCTCAATATTGTGCATGTTTCCATTTGTGTATTTAACTATCAACGCTCTCCGTAGCCAGACCAGGCTTTAGATTTTGGGAAGTGCATTAGGGTCCGGGGGTTCTGTGCCCCGTCTTCCATTTAGCTGCTAGCACCTTTTAATCATACTAATAACGACAGCTACTATAATTCTACAGCAGGTATTATGTGCCAGGAACTTTGAGTTTGGAATCTTTAATCCTCGTAACAGCTCTGTAAGGGAAGTGTTTTCAGCTCTAATTTGCAAGCAAGGAAGCAGATTCAGAGGCAAGGTAGCCTAGCTAGGATCACACAGCTAGGAGTTGGAGGAACCAGGAATTGAGACAAGTTCTTTGATTCAAATCACACAAGCCCTTGTTCTTCCCATTGTACAGAAAGTTTTGCCTCCATGTCTACTCTAGAAGCAGCGTAAAAGGGGTCTGAGAAGGATGGAAAGATGTTCTGGTGTCTGAGATCACAGGAATGAGTAAGTAAAGCCTTCCCTCTCTGGGCTTTGCAGGATGTGCTTTGATACTTGTGCTTCCTTGGCCCTGTGTGTACAACTAAAAGCAGTCCCGTGGGCAGGCCAGTGGATGTCCCTGGGAGTCATTGCTTTGCATCTTGTCTGGATCAACTCTAAAATTTATTTTTGACCTTTCCAGTGGAGATTTTGTATAGAATTGGATTTTTCTTAGGTCCATCTGTACAGACTTGTATCTGGAAAGATGAGGTCCTGGGGGTTACCTGAGCAGCAAAAGAAACCTTTCAAGATGACATTTGGGCCAGTGTGGAATTAACTATGAAACTGATGAGTTTGCTTGATCTGAGATTTCACAAAGGGCATTTAGATGTTTGAGGCTGAGGAAGAAAGGACAGCTCTAACCCATCTTGAGGTCTTGTGCATTGTTCTTTTGACCCTGTGGAAATGCTCAGATGAACGCACACGTTCAGACCCATGCCAGGCCAGTGTTAAGGATCAAGCTGAGTATACGTCCATTCTAGGCTCAAAGCCAAAAGAGGGGAAGGGGGGAGAGGCCTGGAAAAATATCATGGGAAATGTCATCGTCCCTTTTCCTGGACTCAGAAAGTCCAAGACCCACTTAATATTTAGATTGCAAGACTTATTTCTATTGATAGCATTTTGGAAAGCTGGAATGTAGGAAAATCCTGGCTATGGGGATTCTCATAGTAGCAGAGAGCAAGCTACTGACTTTTCAGGGTTTCAGCTGTCTATAGTTTGAATTTTAAGCATCTCCCAAAGGCCTCTGTGTGTTAAAGGCTTGGTCTCCAGGGTGGTGATTTGGGAGGTGGTAAAACCTTTAAGAGGTGGAGCCTAGAGAGAGGAATTTAGGTCATTGGAATGTGCCCTTGAAGGAAGTAGTGGGACCCTGGCTGCCTCTTGGTTGTCTTTTGCTCCTTGGCTCATAAGGTGAGTGGTTTCACTCTTCCCTGAACTCTTGCCTTGATGTGCTGCCTTGCCATAGGGCCAAAGCAATGGGACAAACAAACCAGGAATTAAAACCCTCCAAAACTGCGAGCCAAAATAAACCTTTCCTCTTTTTAAGTTGGTCAGCTCAGGTATTTGCTATAGTGATGAAAAGCTGGCTTCCACAGGCAGTATCTTAATTTTCCTGACCATTTATTAACTGTCTGCCACACCAGAGCTTCTTAGATCAGGACTCTACTTAAGTAACACACAGCAGCCCGAAACACAGGAAGAGAGAGGTTTCTTTTAGCTGAGGGCAGGAAGTGGGATCTGGACTTGAAACAGTTAATGCCAAGTAAGAAGGACCAACTTTCCGTGGGCATTTCTGGGGTCCAGGCTGGGACAAACCCCAAAGCAGGGCTGCTGGTAAAGCTGAGAGTCCAAACTTAGGGTACAGGCTGCATAGAAGCACAGACAGAGAGGGTCAAGAATCTGCATAACAGGTAGAGTTTTAAAGAACCAGACTGGCTTTATGAGCCAAGATTAAGCAACAGGTAGGAAGCAAGATAAGGATATAGGTTATGATACTAGAAATTGGGTATCCAGGCACAGAGAGCTCATAGTAAGGGGTTATGAATTTAGCAAGAAGAGTGGGCAACAGAGCTATTATATGCTTATGGGACCTGTGAGAATAGTAGCCCCAGAAAGGGTCTGGCAAGCCTTTTTATCAATTCAGGGACTTTCCATGTTGGTGATGAGCTGGGACTCAGTCTGGGTTTGTGCAGGACTGGAGCCTGTAGGTCATAGGTCGAGAAAGTCAGGGTCTGGCTAGAGTATAAAGTGAAGTGGCAGAATAGGACAGGTCTTGGCCTTGTCTGTGAAAGGACTGTTGCTGAGTGGAAGGAAGAGATAGAAGGCAGGCGTCCCCATCAATCTGTGGATCAACTGAACCCAAGAGAAATGAGTGTCCCCTCCACCCCCCAACCACCCGCCGTTCCCTGGGGCACAGAGCAGAGGAAGCAGAGGCATTCCAAGGTGAGCACTCAGAGTGTGGGGTGCTCACAACGAGGACCCCAACCCTTTTCACATCATGATTTTCTACCCTCTTCATTTCCAAAGAAGGCCACAAAGAAGGTTTGATAACAGTAATTTGTTTCCTCCTCTCTAGAAAATTAGGTGGCTTGAAAATAGGTAAGGCTAATTTTGTTCTCTCCATGAGTTCTGATGGAAATGGCATTGGGTGAAAAATGTGTGTGGCCTGGTGTGCAACGGATAGTTATTCCTATGGGTGTTTTAAAGACAATGACACAATCAAACTTCACTTACGAGTTTAAGTGTTCAGTTTCCCTCTGCTTCTCTCCTTCTTAGAGAAATATGGCAAACTGCCTCTGCCTTTCTTATTTTCTTGATCTAATAGCAATATATTATAGCAGTATTTGTAGAGTTCTGCATAATGGACAATGCAATTGGGGTATGCCTTTTGGGAATATGACATGTAAAACTCAGTGGTAAATGTTACCTCTGGGTAAATGTTACCTCAAGGGCCTGAGGCAGCCTGCATCTTTGTGTTCTGATTGCTTTCCTTTGTGTTGGCTGATTCTTCTGGATGGAATCACTCACTGTTGGTCCATCTTTGACAGTTATGGAGAAGCACGAGAAATAGTCACAAGATTGCACGGGTTTACTGAACTCCTGTATTTTGCTCACAGCAGACTCTAAGAGTGATGTGTGATGCCTCGGTCACAACCAGCAGTGGTCGAAGTCAAGGTTTATGGATGATTGGAACTAAAACGAATCCTAAAAGTTTATTTAATCTAATCTCCTAACTTTATAGGATAAGGAAACTGAGGCTGAGATAGATTTTGCTAAGGTCTCAATAACATGGAAACCACCTTTACCATGGGGTTGTGCTTAGTGTGTTCTGTAACTGCCTGGTGGTAGCTGGAAAATGGGATGGCACTGCTGGATGTCTGACCGAGGAGCCATTTTTATAGGGTTTAAAGCTGCATTCCTCACGCGTAAGATGTTTGTATAGGTTTGGAGTAGCAGAACCAAAAATAGGCTTTCCCTTTTCAGGAGCAACACTGCATAAAAGACTCGCTGGCTTTGGACTCTGTCCCTATCATATCCATTTCAGTAGCCAGGCTAAGGGATCTGGCCAGGAGGCAGAGTATGTCCCAGCCAGAGAAGAAGAGCTTGTCAGAATGAGTCGTGAAACTGGGCAGAGAGCCAGGTTTGCAGAAATGGCATCATATTGCTAAAGAAGGGAGATTTTATACCTTGTCCTGACCTCCATCATGATGAGACTGCTACAGAAAAGCAGAGATGACACCAGGCCACTCTGGGAAACACATTAAGCTTGTCTTCTTCCATCCCAAATACACAGGCCGGTGAACTCTCTGGAATCCATTCTGCTACACGGGAGGGATGAGCTGAAGCTTGGCAGACACCCATTTCAGTAGCTTATCACCTGCCAGGTACATCCTGAACCTGTGCTGCTCTGGGAATGCAGCACACCTCGGAGAGTCCCCAACCAAGCAATGACGTGGCAACCACTGGAATGACTGTCAGCCTCGGAAATCATTGGTCCATCTGGGCAGATTTATTTTTTAATTATTTTTTTTATTTTAAGATGTTATAAATGACAGCAGAATGCATTACATTTCATATCACACATACAGAGCACTTTTTTACAAATCTCTGGTTGTATGCAAAGTATATTCACACCATTCGTGACTTCATACATGCACTTAGGGTAATGATATCCATCTCATTCTACCCTCTTTTTTTTTTTTTTCCTTCACCCTTTTGCCCCCTCCCTTTCCCTCCCTCCCCATTGGCCATTCTAGTATTCCTCTAATCCTCCTATGCTCCCCATCCCAACCCGACTATGAATTGGCCTCCTTATATCAGAGAAAACATTTGGCATTTGGCTTTTTGGGATTGGCTAACTTCACTTAGCATTATATTCTCTAACTCCATCCATTTTCCTGCAAATGCCATGATTTTATTCTCTCTTATTGCTGAGTAATATTCCATTGTGTGTATATACCACATTTTCTTTATCCATTCATCGACTGAAGGGCATCTAGGTTGGTTCCACAGTTTAGCTATTGTGAATTGTGCTGCTATAAACATTGATGTGGCTGTGTCCCTGTAGTATGCTGTTTTCAGGTCTTTTGGGTAAAGACCAAGGAGTGGGATAGCTGGGTCATAAGGTGGTTCCATTCCAAGTTTTCCAAGGTATCTCCATACTGCTTTCATCTGGACAGATTTTAAATCCTCATGTTCTTAGTGCTCTGATCCACGTGAGAAGTTTGGAACTTAGTCTCTCATTGTTATTTGTGGTCATGGCTATTTAGTCTGAGGACAACCCCGGACGTGCAGTTCTGTACATAGCCACATCACAATTAGGGAATGCACGTCGTGGTGGGGGTTGTTCATACGAAAGAGGGCACTGACCCCAGAATCTGGTTTCTGTATCTTTCATAGTTATAGAAATTTCAGCTGAGTATGTGATTGCTTGGAATAAATAACTACAGTTACCACCTTCCCTGGGAGATTGTGTGACCAAGTTCTAGCTAGTGGGATGTCAGTAGAAATGATGGCAACTTCTAGGCTGTGCCCGTGTAGGGACAAGTATGCTCGTCACTTTCTTCCTTCCTGCTGGTATGAGTGCAACATGGTGATGACCATGTTGGACCATGCAGACTAAAGCAACACCCCAGGAATGACCCAGGAACAATACAGAAGGCACCTGGGCCACCAGGGCCTGTTGAAGGATTTTCATATGAGAGCCAATAAATGACTTGAGTGTAAGTCCCTGTTATTTTGTCTGTCAAGGACAGCTCAACTTACAACCTAAGTTATACTCTATATATTGGGAACTTTAAGAAAAAGAAAATATAACAATAAAACAAAAGATTGCATTTGGATAAGATGACCAAGTTAGCATGACACAGAAAAGGAGACTAGAGAATGGAAGCACATTGTTTCTATACCTTCTCTTCCTGGCCTCATCTTACACATAAGACTGGTTTGCTTATAGGAAAGATGGGTAGATCTCACTGATACTCAGTGTCCTGCAGCCCTTTATAGGATAGCACTGGGACTACTTCCTCCTAGAGATTGAAGTGGTGAAAGACAAATTCAAAGTGGGAGGTTAAGGAGTTAGTTAGTACCAGCAAAAACCAAAACCAACACACCTATAATCCCAGTGGCTTGGTAGGCTGAGGTGTGAGGATTGCAAATTCAAGGCCAGCCTTAGCAATTTAGTGAGGTCTTGGGCAACTTGGCAAGACTCTGTATCAAAATTTAAAAAAAAAAAAAATAATAATTAAAAGATGGTATGGGGGTATAGCTCAGTGGTTAAGCATCTCTGAGTTCGATCCTTGGTACCACCACCACCACCAATAACAACAAAACAAAACAACACCAAACCAGCATTGGGCATCAAGTTGTCTGCTGGTTGGTGGTACGTGTGGAGCAGATAAGTAGAATGTAGTGCTAGGAGACACTTTCAGATCTGACCTAACTTTAGTCATCAGTTTTAGTGTCCAGTGAGATAATGCAGGAGTTGATCCATCTTTTAATCTTACTAGTGTCTGATGTTCCTAAAAGAGGTTATTATAAGCCGGGGCGCGGTGGCGCACGCCTGTAATCCCAGCACTTTGGGAGGCTGAGTCAGGAGGATCACGAGTTCAAAGCCAGCCTCAGCAATGGCGAGGCACTTAGCAACTCAGTGAGACCCTGTCTCTAATAAAATACAAAAAAGGGCTGGGGATGTGGCCCAGTGGTCTAGTGCCGCTGAGTTCAATCCCCGGTACCAAAAAAAAAAAAAAAAAAAAAAAAAAAGAGGTTATTATAACTTACCTGAAGAACTGACCTGTTATGGTTTGGATGTGAGGTGTCCCCCCAAAACTCATGTGAGATAATGCAAGAGGGTTCAGAGGGGAAATGATTGAGTTGTAAGAGCCTTAACCCAATCGGTGAATTATTCCCTGATGGGGTTAATTAAGTAGTAACTTGAGGCAGGTGGCGTGTGGCTGGAGGAGGTGGGAATTGGGGGCGTGGCTCTGGGGTATATATAAGTATTTGGCGAGTGGAGATTTCTCTCTTTCTACCTCCTGATCATCATGTGAGCTGCTTCCCTCTGCCACATAAGATGTTCAGCCTCACTTGGAGGCCCAAGGAATGTAGCCGGCCTTCTGTGGACTCAAACCTCTGAAACTGTGAGCCCTCAAATAAACTTTTCCTCCTCTACGATTGTTCTGGTTGGGTCTTTTAGTCACAGCAGCAAGAAAGCTGACTAAAACATGGCCCTTGTCCTTGAGAATGATGAAAGGCAGCAGCTCTCATTTCATAGAAGCATGCTGCTCACATAACTCTTTCTTCACTTTAGGATGGAAGGCGCATTTTATTATTGTGGTATTAAATATAAGTAATATAAAATTTGCTGTTTTAACCATGTTGAAGTACATAGTTTAGGGGCATTAAGTACACACATATTGTTGTATAGCCATTACCACCATGCAGCTCCAGAACTGGTTTTCATCTTGTAAAACAAAACCCTGGACCCATTAATGACTCCCCGGTCCTTTCTCTCTAGTCTCTGGCAACCACCATTCTGCTTTCTGTCCCTATGAATTTGTCCAGGTGCAGGAGCCCTGTTTGGAGAGATGGCTTAAATTGCGGTTGACTATGGGCCATAGAGATTTGGGCATTGGCGCCTTCCGTAGTCTCATGGGACTTGGCCCGAGATCTCGAGTGACTTGGCCGAGATTGTTGATCGGGTCAGCGCCATTTTGGTGGTGTGTGTGGCGCGTGTTAGTTGTTGTTAGAGCCAGAGAGAAAAGTTATCAGAATAAAAAGCTGTTTGTCTCCAGTTTGCCTCTGAACTTCTTCCCGTGGCTTCGTTGCTCCAAGCGGCCATCGCTTCAGGCAGCAACATCCAGGTACCTCATATAAGTGAAATCATGCAGTAATTGTCCTTTAGGGACTGCAGGCTGCTTTTGATGAAGTAGGGGAGGGGTGGATGAATTCTTAATTAGCAGGAAGGAGCCCAGGTCTGTGTGGATTGGGAATGTAAGGAACCCAAACTCTAATTCTACTTCTTCCTCCAGTGTAGGGTGTGGAAGCCTTATGCTAAAATGCCTGCCACCATTTGATCTTTTAATTTTCCTTACTGGGAAATGAAGACAATGTAGCCTGTCTTTTTCATTTGGAGGCACACAGGCATAGATCATGAATAAAATAGTTAAGATGTACTGGGGAAATATTAAATATTGGGCTGGGAGTGTGGTCCAGTGTTAGAGCACTTGCCTAGCATGTACGAGACCCTGGGTTCTATCTCCAGTACAGGAAAAAATATTAACTATCTCAGTAAAACTATATGATGATGATGATGATAATAATAATAATAATAGTAATAGTAATCCTGGGATTCCTCCAGACTCCACCACATTAATTGCACATTCGGCCATCCTTGGACATTTCTTTTTTTCTTGCTCCAACTCTGTTCCCCATCTGTTGAATTCCCAGGTAAAAGTCTGTTTAAAATCAAGAAAAAAAAAATAAGACTTCACCTTTTTCCCCAAGGACACTCCCGAGGCCTCTTTGACTAGAGATTTCCTCTGTAAAATTCAACAACTGGCCCTCCCAGTGGATTTTGTTTTTTCCTTTAGCTTTTCCATTTAAAAATCTTGGGTTCTTCCTGACAAAAGGAGGCTTAGTCATCTCCCCTCAATGACAGGCCCTACTTAAAACACAAATGACAAAGAAATTCTGCATCCCGTGTGCTGCGGAGACTGGCCATTGAGTGAGCATGGGAGGATGCATCCCGAGAAGTGATCCCAAGGCTCTGGATGAAAAGAACACGCCTCAAAGGTGTAGAGCTCCTTGACCTTGGGATCCTCCTGCCTCAGCCTTCTGAGTCACTGGGATTACAGGTGTGTTCCGCACGCAGAGAGGTTATCTCTTTTGTATGCTGACTTCGCTTCTGGATCCTAGAATCGTTCCACTCCTTGCCCCATGTGTTGTGGTCATTTCAGCTCCGTGGCATCCTGGTGCCTACGTGGCCAGCAGGGACGGTGAGGTGTTAGAGAAGGGAGACTCCTCACTCAGGCCAACGTGGGCCAGCGAAGAGCCCAGGATTAGGATTTATGTTTTGGAGCCCTGTGTTTGCAACTGTAGCTCCAGTACCTTGGGATGTGCTTGGTGGGGAATCCCAGGCTCCTGGGCAGAAGCCACCAAAGGTTCACCAGGCCCTTTTGTAGATGACAGTTTGCCCAGACGGGCTCCTGGTCTGATGACTGTACCCAAGCTGCCTCCTGCCTTCTCTCAGAGTTCAGCATCCAGCTACCTACTGTTTTCTAGCAGTTTTCTGTGCCCGCCCTGTCTTGTGCATGACACAGAGCTCCCCACAGGCCGGGGGCGGGAGTGTGCCTCACCACTGCCCTATTGATGTTGACAAAGCTCTCCAAAGTGGGCTCTTCCCTCTGGCTTGTTTCCTGAGGCGCCTCCGTGTTCTTTAAGGAATCATCCTGCCTTCCTGGGTGCTGTCACTCCCTGCTTATTGAGTTATCAGGAGAGGAGAGATTTTCCACTTGGTGGCATTATGGGAAGACTCTTCTAATGCAGGCGTGACTCTCTGCCTCAGTCAGGTGGGCACGTACACATACAGTCCTACCCTGATGGGTATGGACCTTGTTTTGGGTTGAGAATGTGGAACATGAAGACGCATTTTCTGTGACAGCTGTTCCCGTGGTGTGGGATTGATTTACCTATAGACAATAGGATGTTAGTGTTCTCCAGGCACAGTGATCATGACGTACAACATCTTCCCTCTGCAGATGAGGAACCTACAACCTAGAGCACTTAAAAGGCCAGTTAACTTTATGACTTAGACACTTTTTTTTTAATTGCTGTTTTTTGCAAAGCTTAGGTTGGAACTCAGGTCTTGCACATGCTAGGCAAGTGCTCAGTAGTAACTGAGCTACACTCAAGCCCTAGACAAACAACTTTACTGCACTTGGGCTTCAATTTCCTTATATGGAGAAAAAGGATTATTCTAACACATCTTTAAGGACTCTTTCAGAATTCTGTACTCAATGAGTTTTTATAACCATTTTCTCACCATCTGATGGCCTTTGTAGAATGGACTAGAATAACTGGGTTGTTTGTGAAGGAATTTCTGGCCTCAACCCACTTTCTTCATATAAAGAATTAATGAGTTTTAGAGATTCGTGTCACTGGGGGCTATGGCTCACTTAAAAGTGCTGTAAGAAATAAATGTTGTTGAGGATGTGGAGAAGGAGGAACTCTTATACATTGGTGGGAATGTAAATTAGTACAGCCACTATGGAAAACAGTACGGAGGTTCCTAAGAAAACTAAAATAGAGCTACCATATGATCCAGCTATATCAGTCTTGGGTATGTATCCAAAGGAAGTGAAGTCAGCATACAAAAGAGATAACCTGGCTGGGTGTGGTGGCACATGCCTGTAATTTCAGTGATTCAGCAGGCTGAGGCAGGAGGATCCCAAGTTCAACGCCAGCATTAGCAACTTAGTGAGACCCTGTCTCAGAATAAAAAGTAAGTGGGCTGGGGAGGTAGCTCATTGGTAAAGCACCCCTGGGTTCAGCCCTTCGTACCAAAAAATGAGGTGGGGGGGGAATAAAGAGAAAGCTGTATGCCCAAAATGTTTACTGTGGCACTATAATCAAATGGACAAAGAAATATGGTATATATATGCAGTGGAGCATTATTCAGCCATAAAGTAGAATGAAATCCTGTCATTTGCAGGAAAATGGATGGAACTGGAGGACATCGTGTTAAATGAAATAAGCTGGACACAGATAGACAAGTGTTGTGTGGTCTTTCTCACATGTGGAAACTGAGAAGGAAAAGAAAAGATGACCTGAAAGTAAGAGAAGAGGAGTCCCAGAGATAGGAAGGGATCCAAGGAGAGGAAGAAGGGAAAAGGAGGGTAGAAGAAAGGTCAATGGACATGATTAACTATGTGTGCATGTACGGGAATATCACAGTGAACCCCCATCAATTTGTATGATTAATGTGTGTTAGTTATAATAATAAAGAAGTGCTAGAATAATGCACTGGATTACGGAGAGCAGGAACTGACCACTTCTTAGAAGACATCACCAATTCAAAGTCTGGATGTCCCCTTTCGTAGAGAAGTGGGCACGTAGGCTAGTGTAGACCTACCCCTGGTGGGAAGATGCGCCAGGCATCTCGGGAAAGCCATTGTGGAGGGGCTTTCCTCTTGCTTTAAAATGTGTAATTACGTTTATGCTTAAGAGAGAAATATTTTTTTAATCTGAGGATTTTTCTCTCTTAAACTTCGAGCAAATAACTTTTCTTTGTTTATATGCCACCTCCATAGCTCCCCAGTGCCTCTCACTTTTACTGATTTAAATTGTTTTTCCTTGAAAGGGTAAAGATGCAAACAAACAAACAAACAAACAAACCCCCACAATAGTAATGGCTCAGATAAAACAATAAGAATAAATGAGAGGAACATAAAAGTTTGTTGAAATAAGACAAAAAGAGTGTTCAATAGGATTGCATTCATAGAAAGCTAAAAACAAGCAAAACTAAGCCGTCTTTTAAGGTACACATACATAAATACTAAAGCCATAAGGAAAAGTCAGGAAGTGATTACAGCAAAGGGTCGTAGTATTGACTGGGAGGAGGTGTTACGAGGAGGAGGGACTTACAGGAAAGGGCTGCCGTGGGCTGGCAGTGTTGTTTCTGGATCTGGATGGTGGTTATATGACGGTTTGCTTTATCATTATTCATTAAACTGTAAAAATATGTTTTATGTACTTTCCTCAATGTATGCTATATTTTACAGAAATAGCATAAAATGATATGGAAATCAGTTTAAAAAAAAAAAAACCAGTAGCTTAAGAATCACAGATAAATATGGCAGATTGAATGCTCTCTTCCAAAATCACGCTAAAATGATGGTAAAGGAATCTTTAAAACATGTGTAAACCACAAAGACAAAAATGAATGGGAAGGAAGACATCAGCAATCAGATATGCACGTGCACACATGCACCCTCTTTTCATTTTTTTTGAGGGCTTGGTCTTTATTCATTTTTTTTTTTTTTGTGTCTGAAATATACTTTGACGACATGTTTGGCCTGAGATTCTCTGCCATGGTCCTTAACAGCCATACAACTGCAACTTCTTGCGATATAGGGATTTGTTTTCTGCTGATTTTTCGGGGTTCCTTTATTTTCTTTTGATGACCAGTCTCAAATACGTTGATCTGGTTTTCAACACAAAGTTCTGTTACCATATTTTCCTACATGGACTCATGACAGTTGGATGCAAGTATGCACAAATTCCCCAAGCTAGACCATTGTTAATAAGGGTGATCTCCAGCACTTCATTTAAAGCGGTTCTAATGTCCATTTCATCCCAGCAGCAACAGCTTCCTTGCCATGGTGGCAGGTCAGTTTTGGAGCTGAATTTTGAACTCTTCAGAGAGGGTCTGCCTTTATGCCACCCAGCAGCGGTAGCTGGGAAAGACAAACAGTATTTTGAAAGCTGGACAGTAGATGATTAAGTAGTAACTGACTGCATATGTCAGATAGCTAAATCCTAAGCTGCAAAGGGGGAAGTTGAGATAATTAAACCTGAAGTTCATAATCCCTAAAACGTTTGGGTTTTTATAATATTAGGTATTTTTTGTAAGTGGAGGTGAAAGGAGCTAAAAATTGGAGAATTGGTTTAAAGTCTGTTTAAGAAATAAGACCCCAGATTGCTGCTCTCATTCTTCACAGCCAGTACCCTTCCTTGATTGAGCTGAAGACTGAAGGGTTGTTCTCTAATGAGGATGAAGCAGAAGCTCCCTGGATTGGGACATTGGTGGCACAAGTTAGGGCAGGGTAGGAGGAGTGTAAGTAGCGCCAAGTCCTCTGAGCTGTCTCTCCACTTTGCTCTCACAGTGCCAACTTGTAGGCTGTACACACTCTAGGGATGGATTTGAACATCCTTCTCTGGCAGAGTAGCTCAGCTTGTAGAAGAAGGCACTGAAGATTCATCAGGGTGTAACCAAAAGAACAAGTCAACCTGACATTGTAATGAAGCCTAGTTGATGAGTCCAACCTACCGTTCAGAGTATCTTCATAGTTTTTAGATGTTTCATATTTAGTATGTTCAACAAAAGATTCTTAAATAGCTGAGGAAGGCTTTTAAAATGAAAATAGAAACCAAAGTGAATAAGCACAGGTTGCCTATTCATTTTATTTTATTTTTGGTACTGGGGATTGAACCCAGGGACACTTTACCACTGAGCTATATCTCTAGCCCTTATTATTTTTTATTTTGAGACAGAGTCTCACTAGGTGGTTTAAGGCCTTGCTAAGTTGCCCAGGTTATCCTTGAACTTGTGATCTTCCTGCTTCAGTCTCCCAAGTGGTTGGGATTACAAGTGTGTACCACCATGCTCAGCAAAGAATACTTCTTTTTTTTTTTTTTTAAATTTTTTTTTAGTTGTACGTGGACACAGTACCTTTATTTTATTTATGTGGTGCTGAGGATCAAACCCAGGGCCTCACACATGTGAGACAAGCACTGTACTGCTGAGCCATAGCCCCAGCCCCAAGAACACTTCTTTAAAATAGAATATTCAAGAAGAAAACTTAAAAACAATATTTCCCCCTTGTATTTGAAAAGATCAGAGAAGATATTACTTTCTTGAAACAGAAGCTGATTGCTATGAAAAAGGAACATTCAGAATACAAAAAGGAACTCTGGGAAATTAAAGATTTCATCAGTGAGGGTTCTGAATGGGTAGAAACAAAACTGAAGAATCTCCAGGAAAGTAGGACCAAAAATCAGAGATGGAAATTGAGAGGGAAAAAATATGACAATTAGATAACTGGTTTAAGAGGTCCAATATCTAAATAATAGGAATTTCAGAAAGAGATAAGTAAAAAAAATAAAACGGGAGAAAATCATCAGTGAGATTACCGTAGCACATTTTTCTGAAACAAAAGGGCATTATTTTCCAGATTGAAAGGTCTTCTTTGCAATTGCACACACAAGTGGATGCATTTGCAAAATGCATCATTTGTGAAATGCATCATTCTGAAATTTGGAAAAAATAGGGACAAGTGGATGATCTTAAAAGTTTCTAGAAAGAAAAAAAAAAGGTATTATAAATGTTTTGGAATCAGACTAAATTCCTAAAGACAATGCCCTTAAAATTCTGAAGGAATATGCTTTCCCATTGAGAATTTTATATCCAACCAAACTATCACTCAGGGTTACCCAGGAAAGCAGAGAGGCAAATAGGAAATGTGAAAGGAGATCTTTCCTAGTCATGATAATGTAGACAGAAGATGTTGATAAAATCACACATGGTATAACTACTGGGGAGGAAGAGGTGAAAGAGCTGAATTCTTATCTTCTAAATGGGTAAAAAGACTAAAAACAAATTAAGAAGGATATTACATAGAAATATGAAATTAAATACCAAAATAAACAGCTGAGGGGGAAATGAGAGTAAAAAAGAGAACTGGAGTTTTTTTTTTCTCCCGTTCCTTTCTTTCTCCCTCTCTCTTTTTAATGAGCCTTGCAGAACTTACTGATTTTTTTTTGTGTATGTCTAACATATAAACATAAAAACTGGAAAAAAGTAATAATTTATTGCTGTAACTGGCATCTCCTTTGGGATTATATCACATAAATCAATGTTGTTCATTCATTTGTTTGAAAAACTTTTGAATATTGTGCTAGGTATTGAGATAGTATCTTTTATCAGTTCCCTCCTCTTTTCATTGTTCTTATTCTGGACCATTCTGCTGGGACCCTAGTTTAGGCAGTGATGACTGTCTATCCCATCCTCCTCTCTCTCAGTTTTTGCTGGGCTTGGCTACGGCTCTAATGTGTTGTCAGGAAGTTTCAGCTGTGCCCCTTTTGTATTTTCTGGTGGTAGTTGTCAGGGGTGGTACATTTTGCTTTCTCTTCTAAATGGGGAGAAGCATGCCCCACCCAAGAATTTCTAAAGGTCACAGTGTATGGTTTCTTTGCTTAGCATAGTGCTTAACACATAACAGATACTCTATGGATGAATGAACGTGGTGGTGTGACATATGTTTTCTCCTTCTATGCTGTCTCTCATCCTCAAAGTGGATGTATTCATCCTCCTACATCCCCAAAGTGGCTCTTAGCTCAGGCAGAGTGGGGCTATTAGGGAGACCCTGCTGCAGCCCTTCCCAAACCCCCAAATATTTATACTTTTTCTACCTGAGATCTAATCATTTGAGGTTCAGTACTCAAAGGATACTTGAAGGATATTTGGAATTTAAGGAAAGTACAACTGTTCACAAGAGGAAAAAATATATGAACAGTTATCACATCTCATAAAGAGCATAATGTAGCTAGAGAGCTCTTTTTATTATTTCAGGACACCTATCGGAAATCCCCCCTTTATTCAAGATAAGGCAAAGAGTAGCAACCATGCCAAGTTTCTTGCTTTCTGCTGAAGGAATATCTCGTCCACTGACTAGTTTTGGTAGTTCTGGGTGTTCCATGATGATCAGATGCTCTTGTTGGTAGCCATCTATCTTTGATAAATATGAGATAAAATATCTTGCCAATGATGATGGTGATGCTGTGGACAATGAAGGGGACCTTTGGGAGTAGAGATGGAGTGTTCATGCTATTCACTTATTCCTGGGATTTGTTGGGCCCCAGACAGAGAGCTGTGTGAGGGTGCCAAAGATTAGCTTCATTGACCTCCTTTGTCATTTTGCTAAGGCCTGGCCTGAGGTGCCATTGTTGCTGTGCAAGGCACCCAACCTGTCGCCTCTCTGTGTAATCCAGAACCCTTCATGCAGCCTCCTGGCAGCAGAGATAAATGCTCCAACAAGGCAAATGAACCCAGAGGGAATAGAAGCCTCAAACCGTGAAAAATGATGGAGACTATGGCCTACTTTCTTGCTTTGTAAAAGTCATTTGCACTTTTCTGGGACACAGCTCAACTCTTGGGCACTGTAGAACAGAGATGTGCGAGAATGCCACTCTGCAAGCAAAGGGCGTCCTCTGGCCTCCAGGGGTCCAGGCTTTTGAGCTCCAGCTGAGGCAAGCCAAGTTGGAGACTGTATATAAAGCTTTGCTAGCCCATTTGCCTCTTGGGTGACTCAGGGGGCAGGAATGGTTGTCGGGGATTTTTGTTTTTGTTTTGTTTTGTTTTGAAGGAGTGATGTTTGGAAGCAGAAGCACTCAATAAACACATCCTGACCTTCTATGGCACTTGAAACCGCTACCGCAGGGTTTGGTGCTTGATTGTTCTCGGTTTGTTTTGATGTGTTCTAATTTTGTGTTTCCAACCAAATTGTGAGGTCACTAGCAGCAGTTTATTTACAAGCAAGCCTCAGTTTTCTCATCTGTAGAATGAAGATAACAATGACTATTTTGTAGGTTTGCTGTGAGTATTAGGGGCTTGGGGTTTAGGTTTGGTTCTAAATCCCACCATCCACCCTGCTTCTCCTCCAGGGCTCTTGCAGAAGAGACGGTACTTTCAAAAAACAATATCTAAACAGGAAAGAGATGATTCTTTTCAAAAACAGCTCAGCAAGCACTTGATACCCACCCATCCACTTCAGGTCTCCCCATTTCCTCCCAGTGAGTCTCTGAGGGGTGCAGTCCACCCTGTCTGTCCAGCCTGGATGCGGAGGTTGATTTCACCTCTGTGGGGCGATGGGCTTCACCCCGTTTACTTTCCACATGAGAGTACAAGAGAGCGTTGAGAAAACGAGGAGGGAATGTTCAGAGGGAAATGGCCCATCCTTATGGTCCACACACACAATACAAATAAATAAATGGAGGTGGACATGGCTTGGAGGCGTGGCATCCCTGCCCATTGACTATCCCTGGGTGTAACTAATTGTACTAGGGAGGGGTGGAGAAAGATGGAAGTGCCCCCATGAGTAGCAGAGGGGCAAACAAGATGACAAGGGGAGAAACTGCCTGCCTGGCAAAGAGAGTTAGAGGTGATGAATATAAGACCCCTGGAAGACAGTCCTGCCTCCAGGATGGTGAAAGGGCTTCACAAAATGTAACTAATTAGTAGCAGTGGCTTCGTCATGGCTTTGTCATTCCCGGAGTGGATGTCCATGGTTCAGTAACCATCAAACTTTGCTGAGCTGAATTTTTCTTGTAGGTGTACTTTTGTGGACCACTTCACTGAGAACCAACTCAAAGCAACGTCCTTCTTGAACATACTTCTTTATTAAAACTGGAATAATTGCCCCTCCTCATTTGCACTTGTGTCTGTAAAACCAGTGGATATGCTTTTTCTATTTTAAAATAGGATCACTGAAGTTTGTATGAGGCTTTGAAATATAACGAGTTTCCTTGTATGTCACTCAAATGTCATAAGAACCATGTGAAGACGGTGGGGTTAGAAGACTTACTATAGAGGTAAGGCAATGGATGTTGAAGTGGTGTGGGCACTGTGCCGAGCTCTTAAATAAGGCAGAATGCAAGCCCTTGGACTCCTCATCCAGTGCTTCTTTATTGCAATCTGTAATGTTCCTTTTGCTTTGCTGTTGATAGCCTGGAAACAAGATATGTTATTTTTCTTATTACCCCTTGATGGGAGACATTGTGCTTTTTTTTTTTTTTTTGGTACCAGGGATTGAACCCAAGGGCGCTTAAATACTAAGTGCCCCCATTTTTTAATTTTGAGGCAGGGTCTCACTAAGCTGCTTAGGGCCTCACTAAGTTGCTGAGGCTGGTTTTGAACTTGCGATCCTCCTGCCTCAGCTTCCTGAGCCCCTGGGAGGACAGGCATGCACCACTGTGCCCAGCCATTTTTTATTCTCTAGGGGGGGGGCGGGTGGTAAAGAAAATGGCCTTCAGCTTGTGGTGAAGGTTCACAGAATAAAAAAGGGGAGGGGGCTGTACATGGCTGTCTTGAAGTCTGGTCCAGATGCCGGAAGAGCTTGGCAAGTGAGTTCAGCATTGGTGAGTCAGGCCCTTCCTCCCCCGCTCCCTGGCTTTTGGATGGATTTTGCAATGGCTCTGGCGGCTCAGTGTTATTTCCCTTGGCCTCTGAGGCATTCCAGGGATGATGATGGCTTGTCAGGGTCATGGCCCCAGTACAAAGCAAGGGCTATTTGTGGCCGATCTGAAACATAACTGGAGCCACCTGCGTCTGAGGCTGGCTTCTCTGGCTCTGGGGCCTGTGACCCAGCTGAAGTGAGACGTTCACGTCACTGTGTGGCAGAGAGCAAGAGCAACGTCTTTTTCTTTAGGTTTACCTGAGTAATTGGAAAACCAAGCTGTTTACTACCTTCCCATGTTTAATCAAGCTGCTCGTTTTCATTCCATCCCTAGGGCCTTGGGATGTCTGTTTTCTTTGTCTATCTCGATCCTGCTTGCCTGAAATCTTCTGCTTCCTCCATGAGATCTCCATTCCCTGAATGCACCTGAACTTCATGATTGTCACCCAAGTTGGTGCTTTATTAAATACCTGCCCTGCACTGCTTTATGATTATTCCATGGACAATAATCTTGACTTGCATACTTTGGGGCCAGATGCATGGCCTGTGTTCTTTCTTCTTTCAAAGTGCCTGGATATGCTGCGAACAAGGAAATGCTTACAAAATTATTTGCTGGGAACTCAGAGATCTGGTTTTGTTACCTAGTCAATATTTTGGATACTCAGAGATCTGGTTTTGTTACCCATTCAATATTTTGGCTTCTCAGTCCTTATTTGTAAATTGAAAGCATTGAACTGGGTAATTCTTAGGGTCTTTTCCAACTCTAAATCCTAGGGCTAATTGTAGATTAATCAAGAGAGTCCACTGTCTTTAACTGTCTATATGCCCTACTCATATTGCAATCTGTTAAGCTATCTTTGACTTGCCACCTGCACCTATGATTTGACTGTATGTAACTTAAAAATAATACCTTCATATTCTCAAGAGAAAGGTTACAGAAGAGAATGAGACAGAATTGAGGAGTGTTTAGAAACAGACTCTTGGGAGTCAGACAAACCTGGGTTTAAATTCTATCCCCATCACTTACTAGTTGTATCATCTTGACCAGATTCCTTCATTATCACCCTTTCCAGTCATAAGCACAAAGTTAATGCCAATCTCACAAGGCAGTTGAGGGATAAGAGATAACCAGGTGTATGGTGCATACATAGTGTAAGTGCTCAAACATTAGTGTGACAATCACAATTGTTACAACTGTGGAAAGGGCAGGAGGCAAAGAGGTGTGTTTTCTAGTCCTTCAGTGAACAATTCCTGATTTGTACACTATGGGTTGTATTTTAAGACAATGCCTTTATCATTTTAATAAGCAGTGTAATGATTTGAGGAAAACCATTTCAGTTCTAATAAGAACACTAGCAGTACTAATTATGCACATGATAGCATTTTAATAGAGTTCCATAATTTATGGAATTGGGAGAGACTTAGGAAAACAGGATTGACTCTCTGGAGTCTCAAGATTTCTGGTGAGTGAGTCAAACAGTTACTCTTGCTTCCTGAAAGCAAATCAAATGTAAACCTTTGTTTCTTAACCAAGTTGTGAAAAATGGAACAAATTCAATGATAAGAAACTGTTTTAATGAGGAACTTCATTCTTGAGGTGATTTGCTAAGGAGAGATTCTCCAGTTTGTTCCTGAACAACCAAAAGCAACAAAACCACCATTGTACTTGCTTTGCCTTTCCCAGAGGCTCTGGGTTTAAGTAACTAACTGAAGCCTTCTCAAGTGTTAAAGTTGGAGGATGGCTGAGTGATCTAAGCAATTAAAACTAAAGAAAGACTTAGAGTCTGAATCACGATTTTCCCTGCTCTGGGATGCTGGGAGTGTAACTGACTAACCTTGGATGCCTCAATATTATCAAATGAAAAAAATACATTGATGCAATATAAACATAAGACTTGAGAGAGTGAGACCTGGATGAACATAACCTGATTTTTGAGGAAACAAAACTTAAAAACTTATGATGATCCTTTACTGTTTAAGTGAAAAAATATATGTTCAGTGAACGTTAACTTTCACATAACTTCGGAACAGACTCCAGGGGTACGTGTGTGTGTGTGTGTGTGTGTGTGTGTGTGTGTGTGTGTTTTAGCTTGGAGTCCAAGTACTTGTGAAGGGTTCCAGCACATAATGCCTTCAAGAAACAAAGAGAATAGTCTGATCAAAATTATGACTTTTCATCAGTAGTAGGTGAGCTAGACTTAGGCCTTCCAGATTTCCCATGTCTAATCTTGGCAATTTATGTTTAACGTGAGTTTTATGTTGACTCTTGAAGTCCGAAAGAATGATATAAGATAAAGGGGAAACAGAAAGGCAAACTTTAATAAATACTCAGCAAAAATAATTAATGGAAGTAGCATACATGCTGAGGGCCCATAGCTAGTAAAGAAATTGCTTCTGCTAAAACAGAACAGGCTGAAACTTCAAGAAGTGTCTTCTACTCATTAATCCCATTAGTTCTTTAATGATTTCTCAAGAGATTGAGGATCTCTGGGAACATTCCTCCAAGTTTTCCAGTCCCGTTAGGCCCAGCAAATATTCTGTACAATTTGGGGTGATGGGCTTTTGTACCATGTTTACCCATCTTCCTCTAGTTTGTCCCTCTCCTTGTGATCCCCAGTGAAGAACAGAGAGATACTTCCACCCTTGGTATTGAATCTTTGGGATTCTCACACTGCTTTGGAAGGCAAAAGAAATTTAAACAGAATGAGCAGGCAACATGTCCTTGGCTTCTCTTAAGGCTGACTGACCAATTCTTCATATGGCTTTGGTATTTATTTGGGATTTTTATGGTGGGTACAGAGACTGTTCCCATTTTAAATACCTCATTAAATTTCAACTGTGATATCTAAGAAGTGTCAAAAATGAGAGGAAAAAAAAGACTACTTTTGTAGTCCCTTTCTTTGTCTAGTATGGTAGGTGGACAAAAGGGTTTGCCAGTTAATAGTCTTATAGATAATAACCTTCTCAACAGTCTTAAGTTTGTCATGTATAAAATGACTGTGATAATAAAGCATCTCTTGGAGGTTGTTAGGAGCATTAAGTGGGTTAAAATTTGTTAAATGCTTAGCACTAGGCCTGCTTGATGCTAAAAAAGGCACTCAGTAAGTTAGCCAAAATGTTACACCATTCTGAGGGAAAGGCATGTTGGAGCTGATATTAAGAAAGAATAAGATCCCTTTTGGGAAAACAGGATCAGGAAGAAGACTAGTCAGGAGATTTCTGATTGTGAGAATAGTAGGATATGAGGACACCTCTGTCCTTAAGTATATGCTTCTGCCTACCACAGAAATCACATACATCAGACATAGTGAGGGAAGAAGACCCATGCATCTTCAAGACTGTGAGCACAGTACAAAGATGCTTATCATGTGTCAGCAATGTCAAAAATTTGAATATCCTTTTCAGTTACTTCATTTATTTAACCTGTTTCTATCAATCTTGTTATACATTGATGTTATAGATAAAAACGATCCATTTTTAAGTTACCAGATCATTAGACCACAAGTTCCTGAGTGATCAGGAAAAATGAATTGTACTGGGAAGATTTCCTGGAAGAGTTGATGTCTGAGATTAGATGAGTAAGAATTATCTAGTGAAGGGATAAAGGTGTTCCAGGTAAAGATTGCTACACGTGCCAAGGTATGGATAACAAATGACTGCATGGGACAAATCCTTGTCTGTTAATTCTAACATCTAAGTTATCTTAGGGTTTGTCTCCATTGATTGTCTATTCTTTCAAGCATGGGCTGTTTTTGAATATGCCTAGTAATTTTGAATTGTATTGTGGACATTGTTAATGATATATAGTAGAGCCTATGGATTCTGTTATATTCCTCTAAAGAGTGGTGATTTTTAAAATTTATTTTAGTAGGCATTTAATTTGACTGAACTCAAACAGAAAACTCTGTTTTGTTTTTATTTCCCCCCTGTGGTAGGCAAATGTTAAAAATTCTGATCAGTTCTGGTAATCTTAGCTGAGTTGCTTTGAATGTGCCTCATGCATTTATAGCTCCAGAGTCAGTCAGAGATCTAGATGGATTTATATGCAAAATTTGGAGCTCCCCTTCTGAGGCTCTCTACTTTTTGGTATATCACCTGTTTTCTGGATCCCCCAAACTGTATCTTTTGATTCTGCAGGTTTCTATCTAGTTTTAGCCATTTATTCTAGTTTTAGCCCCAGTGCTGATTCTGGCCTGTTTTTGAGGAAAAAAAAAAAAAAAAGATTTAAAACCCAGAAAACTTATTCAGTGCTCTCTTCTCTCAGTTTTTACTGGTTGCTCTCTAGTGCATACACATGGTTATCATTTAGTAATAGTTATGTGCAAAGGATAGGTTCCATATAAGCTACTTTGAGATATTGGAAGCTAAACTCCCACAAAGAATATTTCAAGAATATGGTTGGAGGGGAGTATGTGTGTTGCAGGAGACTTAGAGGAAGGTAGAATCCAGATCATCAAGAACCTCATGTGTTATGCCAAGCAACTTGAACTTTATGCTGAGTGCTATGGTGGAGAACTTTAATCAGAAGAGTAAAATGATCAGAATTGTGTCTCAGAAACATTGCTTTGCCTCTGTGTGAAAGGTGAGCTGAAGGGGTGGAAAACTAGTCGGGAGACTGAAGGATAAGACAGAGTTCAGCCTTCTCTGTAAGACGAGGGGCTGAACTAGTTGATTGTTAGTATCTTTTTTTTTGCCTTGACTATTTCGATTTTCCCATTGATGCTGTCACTTGGCCTTACTGGAGCTGGGAGTTCTGTAAGGCTGTTTTGCACAGCATTATACACACACCTTTAAATGATGCCATTAGAGAAAAATATGCTTGGTGGCGTTCTGTGGCTTATGAATAGAGTGAGGTAATGGCGTCACAAAGCAACACATATGAACACACCATAGGTGGTTAACAGCCTTTGAATTTCTTCAGCTACTGCTTCAGACTTCCTGTATCATAACATGTATTTGGTAATTTTATGGCTACTATTAATCTGGTTTTGATTTTTTTTCAGTCCTCAGAGAGAAGGAGATGGGCCCTATAAGAACTCAGTGGTAGGAACCTCTTACACTAGGGACGCTGAAATTGGAAAGGGTGGGAATATGTTCTACCCCAGTCCCCTGAGAGCTTCAGGAGATGCTGATGTCAGTGTGAAGGGTGTGTTGACTCCATCCCTTCCTGGTTCTGATCCAGCAGGAAAGGGAGCTCCTTGTGCCTCAGGATGCTCTGCTCCTTCTAGGGCTTCCTGCTCTGCCCTGCTATGTGTCAGAGGGATTGTGGCAATACACTGAAAAGCAATACCATCGTTGCTGCAGAAGGGAGTCCAGGGCCCAATAGCTCACCTTCAGCATGACTCAGTTTTATGTGCCTTGCCTCAGTAGGAGTTCAGGTCTTTTAGTGCTTAAAGTGAGCTGAGTGCACTGCCTTGGTAAATTGATCCTACATTTCAGTTTATGAAATGCCAAGTTTGGGGGGTTGGAGAGGCGGCCACACAATTAACAACAATGCTGTTGTTTGCATACAATTGGAAACTAAGGGTTTCCTCTTAGGATTGCAAGGCCTGGCGTGGTGACTGGTGAATCACCTTCTTGGATTTTTATTTCAGTGAATGTCATTTTACTCAGAATTGATTATCTTATATTGTTCTAAATTTTTCTTGGATCTGTGCCCAGTGTGGTGTGTGTGAGTACATCAGTTCAGCTATTTAGTAGGCATTTGGGCTTGGCCTGAGGATATTCAGATGGTTAAGACAGCATCCTTGTCCTCAGGGATACCCTCCTCTGAGTACCTGCTTATGCCTTTTCTTTGTCTGTCTGGCTTTCTGCTTTGCAAACTGAACTTGTAAACACAGTATGCCTTTCCATATTGGTTCTGTCTCATATCACCTTGTGGTCACTGAGTTGGATTTGGTGAAAATACCAGGATGTGGGAGAATGTGCCTGTGCCATGTGACGTTCAGGTTAGATGCAGTTGACATTTGCCAGCTTCTGTTTTATTGGGTCTGGTGGAATCCAGCTTAGGCTTGGACTGCTCTGTTATTTGAGTGTGCTCTAAGACCTGTTCCAAGTTTGTCTCCTACTTCCTTGCCTCTCTGCCTGGAATTTCTGCCCTTGGTGTAGCTGATATGGGCTTAGCCACTGCCCCACAATCCTTCTACTTATGAATACCATTATAGTGGAAGATGTTGATTGAGGAATCACAGTAACTTATTTGTGCCACTCCATTTGAGAATGGTGGACAGCAGAAGTAGGAGGTAGGGGTGAGTTTCAGGGGAGGGGGGGAAGAAAAGAGAGAGAGAGGGACAAAAGAGCATAGCAGGGGTAGGAAAAAGGAAGTCTCCCCTGTTTGAGTTTTGGCAGGCTCTGTTCCTGTCCCCAACCCCTCACTCCTTTACCCCCAGCACTTAGCCTAGTATTTGGCACATAGTAGACACTCAGGAAATGAAAACCCCGGGTCCAGCTGTGGCTGGCAGTTAGCTCTGTGAATTTCAGCCCTGACTTTAGTCTGGCCAGGGCTGAATCATTAAAGGATTCTTTGCGTTTTTGAATAGTGGAATTTTTACTCAGTCTCGTTCTTTTCAGTGTGGCTTTGGCATGACCAGGAATAGGAGAAAAGAGGTGTCTTTCCCAATAAGGGGACAAGCCCTCTGCTCTGATTCACCGTTTGTGATGCAGATCAAGCACCCATTTTAAGGGGGGGCGGGGTGGGGAATCCATTTTGGAACAAGAGAAAGAGTTGCTGAAGCATGACCTAAAAGAAAGGAGAGGAGCCTGCCCACCCTGCTGCTTCATGTTTGGTTGACTAAGCCAAGTTTGCTACAAACTGGGTCTTGGACCAGGATGGAGAGTATCCACTAATGAGGCAAGTGACTTCAAGAAGATCAAAATAATTAGTCAGTTTTCACTGCTAATGTGAGTCACCATCTTCAAGACATTATGTTCCAACTGGAGAGTTAGGGAGCTGAGGTAGGAGACTCCTGTTCTTACTCCCTGGGGGATGCCAAGTGTTTCTGGGAAGCCTGAGAGCTGGTGGAGATTCTCCTCCCTTCCGAGTTGCTCCTTCTGCATGGGAAGGAAGCTGAGGGGCATGCTGCACCCTTAGAGCTGGAGGGGGGTTGGAATGGACCGCTTGGAAGCAGACAGGAGGTCTAGCAGGAAGGGATCAGGCTTGCACTGCTTTTCTGGCCTTAGATTCTGAAGAGAGTTTGTCAGGCCTATGGGGGCTGCCGAGCAGTGTTTGGTAGACCCGACTTTCTAGGTGGGAGTGGCTCCCATCTCCATACGGAGGCAAGGAGAGGGGCTGCATGATCTCTGTGTCTTGGACTCACCCACTGGTGTGACTCATGAGGCTGCGGAGTGCCCTGTGGCGGGGAGAGATGGACTCAGGCTCTGTGGTTAGTTTTCAACATGTGGCTTTTAAAGAGCTGGGCTGGATTACCGAGAACATCTTTTCCCTGGGGTATCCTTGAGTAGGTGAGCTGCACACAGGTCTGGCTAGTTGACATCTTCTCTGAAGGCCGGGGCAGGAGCAGGATGACCTGTCAGGGTGATAAGTAAGTTCTGTAGCTGTCTGGCCGGAGTTGGAGGTGTGTCTGATGGAACAGAACTTGCTTTGGAATCGAGCACATTGGCTCTGGGGAGACACAGCCCTTAACTTTTGTTCTCATGCGTCCCCCTACTCCAGCCAACGTGCAAATGAGAGGGGGTGCAGCTGACCACAGCCGTCACCCCCACCAAAGGACAAGCCCAGGTGCGCATCCTCCACTCACACCTTTTGCCTCTGGGGTCTGGAGAGAGGAGCAGCCCGAGTGAGACTGTCAGGATGAGCTCCGCAGTGGAAAAGCTCACAGATAGAGAAGGGGGCTCCTTGCTTAAACTCTCGGACCTTCTTTCACTCCTCTCTCTTCTCCCTTTTCCCCATAAATATATATTTTAATTATGGGAAATGTTTATTTTGTTGGTTTATTTTTTTTTTTATGTGGTGCTGAGGATCGAACCCAGCGCCTCCTATATGTGAGGCGAGCCCTCTGTCACCGAGCCACAACCCCAGTTCTCCCCATAAATATTTTTTTAATACCCTTCAGGGGGTTCTAAGTGCTGGAAATGAGGTGGCAAATAATGTGGATAAGGTTGATGTTTTAGTAGGAAGAAAATTAGAAAGGTAAGAGAAAAACAACTAAGTATTTCACATCCTGGTAAGTGCTGCGAAGAAAATAAGATAGGGAGGTGGACAGTGTCTGGGGGTGCCTTGCTCTCTTAGGTGGGGCAGGAGGGAGGGTCCACTTGGGGAATTCCGTGTGGGCCATGACCCTGGGGTAAAGAGGTCCTTGATGTAGGTCTGGGAGGAAGGGCATTATGTGCAGAGGAAACAGCAAGGATGATGGCCTGAGGTGGCCAGACAGGTGGCCACGGTGCCCTAAGGGAGAGCAGAGCCTGGTCTGGATCATCGTGTGGAAGAATGCTGATCCCAAGTTGTTTATGCTGTGGAGTCTGAGCAAGAAATAAACTCCTGTTGTGTTCAGCCACCTAAACATTGGTGTTTATTTGTTACAGCACTTAGTGTGACCCTAACTAATACACTATGAATCATTGTATGCAGCGGTTAAGAAGATCTGAAGCAAATGTGGGAATTTGAGCAGAGGCCAATTATCACCTCGGCAACAGCGGGAGTCCTTGGAAGAGCCAAAGGGATGCGCGCCTCCCCCTGTGACTCGCTGTTCCAGCTAGTCTGAGCCAGAGGCTCTGTCCTCCTATAATGTCAACCCAGAAGGCAGCGTTTCCAGACTCTTGTCACGTCACCAGGAGCTCTTGGTCCTCTAATTAAGCAATAATGTGCTTGTCCAATAAGTACCATATGGTTGCAATGAATCAAGACCAAATTATCTTAGCTCTAAAAATTAATATTAGTGATGATAATAAAATCTCACAATTTTATGTCTGCTTTTCTTCAGAAGAGCTCAAAAAGCAAGTATTAAAATAAATGTCCAAATAGCCTATCAACTGTACCTGAGGAAGAAATGCAGACCCACAGAGAAGTTGGGGAAATGGCTTCAGATTTTAGAAGAGGATTCAAATCTCCTTCTTGTTTTTATCTTTGATCCCATAAAGATAGCTAATCTTTTCTAGCAAAAAAAAAAAAAAAAAAAAAAAAAAAAAAAAAAAAAAAATACAGAATAGTGATAGGATTAGGGAAATGGGATTATCTCCCTGTCACAATAAAGGGATGAAGCACAAATAAGGGACTGAAGTTAATTAGATATTACAAACTGCCAAGATTGGAGAGAGCCAGAGTAGATTTACCGTGATAAACTGTGTCTCTGGAGAGAGGATATGGGTGCGGGCAGGGAGTGGGGGGAGGAAATGGGCATCCCTGATGGGTGAGGTTAGGAAGTGGGGGAGGGAATGGAGAGCCACTGTCAGGGCTTTGCTAGAATGGGAGTGGCAGGTGATGACAGAAGTGATAAGGAGAGGAATTCATCAGGGTGTATTGAATTCTGAATGAAGGGATAGTTAAGGACAGGAGACTGGCATCTAAGAGAGACAGGGCTTAACATGAGCAAAGTAAGGACAGGATAAGAAGGTGCCCAGGTCAGGGGTGGGAGGAGAGAGTGCCCAGGTGAGGGTGGCACTAGAGTGTGCACAAGTCTCTTCTTTAGGAGTGACAACAGAAATGTGCAAGAATTTCCTTGTGGCCCTAACCCAGGTCCCCTTCTTCCTTGACTGGAGATGCCATGGGGTGACCTGGGGAGGCGAGGAGAGTGGGTTTGTACATCTGAGGGGAATATAGAAAAATTATGAGTCATAGAGTTTTAAAAAGTTTCCAAGGAGACTGTGGAGACATTATTTGGTCAGTTCTCCATTTCCAGGAAGTCTGTTACCATAAATTTCTTTTTCATTAACTTTTATTCAATAGGTGTTAATGAATTGGCTATTGTGTGCTTTTCTTACCCTGGTAGAGTTTATAATTAAGCTGACCATATAATTTATCATCCAAACCAGGCCACAGTTGAGAAAGAAAGGAGGCACCATGAAAAATGATGTGGGGACTTCAGCCCTGTCTCCTACCTACCCCACCGCCACTCTAGGCCCTGACTAGGTTTGTGATTTAACCTTTCTGTGCCTCCACATCCTGATCAGGGAGTTGGGGATCGAACACCAGTACCCTCCTTGCAGTTGTGGTGTGGGTGAAGTGGGTGAATCTGGATCGACATGCCACACAGCACCTGACGCAACGTAAGCACCACGTGCGTGCTGGCTATTACTGTGATGAACTTAGTGCTCTGGTAACTTTCCCAAGGGCTTTGTACTGTAGTTTCCTCATCTGGGAAACAGAGACAATAACACCTGCCTTTTAAGGACCTGGAATTCAATAAAAGTTAACTCCCCTGCCCCCCTCAGAATCAGCAGCAGACATCAGCGGATGAGTTTTGATACTTGCTACACAAGTTCACAGATTTATTACACAATATATTTAGATGTGGCTAAAAAAACATCTCCCTGCAGTGACAGAGGAGCTGCCCAAGGAGAAGGAAGTCGAGAGGGATGTGTGGCCTTACACGGAAGAGATAAGCAGGAACCCAGATAAATGGAGGGCCAGTCTTCCTGGTGTCCTCAGGCAAGAGTGAAACCCCCAGGAGCAGCAGAGCGTCTGGCCTTTCCTCAGGTTAAAAACCAGAGGGACTTTCTCTAAATTAGGGAGATGAGGTCCTTGGGTACATGTGTAGTCATAAAAGAGACCATCTCTTTCACTTTTAGTGTTTGACCTCCGGCCAGAAGCCATGGGGTTCACAGAACTATTTTAGGTACTTTGAATTTTATTTTTACTTCATTAAGTTCATCTATAAAACAGGAAGTTATATTTTTAAAAAATGTTTTTATAATGGAAAATTTCAAATATGATCAGAGTAAAGAGACTCATATGGTGAGTTTCCCTGTCTCCATTTCTCAGATTTGGATTCTTCAATAACACTTGCCAATTTGGTTTTATCTATTTCCCTTCAGACTATTTTTTTTTCCTGAAAATTTGAAAGCAAATTCCAGCCATTATTTAATTTCATCTGTAAGTAATTTAGTCTGCATCATTAGTAGACAAAATACTATTTATATGTCTATGTCAGCCCAGACAACAACAACAACAAAACCCAGGAGATCCTTAACATCATCTAATACTTAGGTCAAATTTAAATTTCCCTTATTAGCTCAAAACATCTTTCAATAGTTGGTTAGTTTAAATCAGGATCCTAAAAGCATCTAAGCATGCTGCTTGCTTGCATGTCTTGTGACTCTCTTTTGATCTCTAATGGTCCCTTCCTCCCATTTGGAATCTTATTTGTTTGTTGAAGAAACTGGGTCAGTTGTCCTGTAGAATGGCCCGCATTTTGATTTGGTTGATTACCTCCTCGTTTTGTCATTTAATTTGTTCTTCTGTATTTTCTGCTACCTAGAAGTTAGATTCGGGTCCTGCTTGTTTGGAAGGGAAGGTCAAGGCTATTCTGGTTGGGGTTGTGCTCTTCCCATATCACATTTTTAGTGATGCTGAGGCTGGTGAGTGGGCTCAGGGATTGTCAGCCTCATCCCTCATCCATTAGAGAGTTCCCCATCAACCTTTCCCCTAATGGTCCCAGCATCCATGGACAATTGCTGCCCAGAGCCATTATTTCATTAAGGGCTGGTGAAATGTTCATTTTTGGATTCCATCATTGCTTTTGTAGTTGGTAGTGGAGAATGCTTTCTCAACTCTTGGGTTATCCTGAATTACAATTTGACAGAAAAAAGCAGAACAAGTGTTTTCTCATCATTGACCACTTTTCAGAGTAATGAGTTAGTGCCCCAGAAAAGGAGGATAGATCTTTAATTAATTCATTAAACAAATATTTACTGAGTTCAGAATATATGCTGGACATTACTCTAAATCCTGATGGCTCAGCAGTGAACAAAACAGCACAAATCCCTGCTTTCTTGGAACTTATGTTCTAGTGGGGGAAGAGAGACAATAAAAAAGCAAGTGCATATATTATTAGGCTGTGACAAGAGCTACAGAGAGAAATGCAGCAGGATTGCTGGGGAGAGTGCAGGATTTGGACTTGCAATTTTAAATAAGATCAGGAAGGCTCAGAAGAAGGCCAACACCTGAAGAAGGTAAAAAAAAAAAAAAAAAAAAAAAAAGAAAAAAAGAAAAGAAAAGAAAAAAAGAAAAAATGTTGGTGAGGAACATGCCAGCAGATCTTGAGGTGTGAGTGTGCCTGAAGTGGGATGGAATCAATGACAAGGCCCAAGTGACTGGTATGGAGAGAGGGAAGGGACAGTTGGTGGCAATGGGGCCAGTGAGGGGAGGCAGAGGTCTTGTAGACCACTTAAGAACTTTAGTTTTTCTGTCTTGAATGAGATGCATAACTGCTGAAGGGTTTTCAGGAGAGGTATGACATAAGTCAACTCATTTTTTAAAAGATCCCTCTAGCAGCTTTGGGAGGAGGACATAGACAGGTAAGGGTAGAACAGAGTTTAGATTTAGAAAGAAAATGTCTTCAGCCCAGTCAAGCTTCTCTCCTTGTCAGATGGTGCCTGGCAAGGGGGAGGGAGGGCACTTTGTGCACGGGGAGTCTGCATCTGGCCAGAAGCTGGACTGGGGAAAAATACTTCCCTGTTAATTTCATCCATTGAAATTCCGAGGCGTAGCGTTGTCCTTGGCACATTGAGTGCTTCATGACATTAAACCCCAGGGCAGACGCCTCCCTTCCTCCCTAGATCCTAACAGAGTGACTCTGTGTCCCTGACCCCAGAGGAGTGGCATTCCATTCCATACTAAAAATTTGAGGCATGGGGAAACTGCCCCACTTGACCACCCATGGCCTTCTGTGTCAGGTAACATGTCTGTTGGAATATGTTCGCCATCCCTGAAAGATTGGTGTTGGCTAACGAGGTACATCCATTGGAAATTTTTTTTTTTTTTTTTCAGAGCTGGGTCTGCATTTGCCAGGGAGCTTGGGTAACCACCTTAACCACGGTGAGGGCTGGCTTACCTAAGAGGTGCCTGTCTGACGCCGGAAGGTGCAGGTCAGCCTTCTCCTTTCCATTTGAACTTTCTAGTGAGCTGGGGGCACACCTTCTCCTCGGGCTGCCTTCTCAGCATCCAGAGAGGCTTTTTGTGGATGAGCATTTCTTTGCTTGGAACTCCCGCCTGTCACAGGCTGCTTGTGAATTTCTGGGTGCTTAGCAACCAGGAGAGGGGACTCCACGAGCAGCTTCCATCCCTGTCAAGTCGCTGTTCCCCCTTGCTCATCCTCTCCTCTCCTCAGGGTTCACATATGCAACAAATAAGCAACTAGAGACACATTTAACCTCAACTTAAACAGTGATTTTTTTAAAAAAAAAATTTATTTATTTGCTTTAGTTGTACACAATGCATTTATTTTTATGTGGTGCTGGGGATCGAACCCAGGGCCTCACACGTGGGAGGCAAGTGCTCTACTGCTGAGCCACAACAACCCCAGCCCCAAACAGTGATTTTTTTTTTTTTTTTTTTAAAATAAAAGATTTACCTGAATCTAATTCAAGAAGATCTTGCCTCAAAGAAAGGTTGCAAGCATGCTTCTCATCCCTGTGATCATTTCTGGTGTTTCTCTGCAGTCTTTTGAGATTCTTTCCCACAAGCCTAGAGGGAGGTGGTAGGGGGTTGGGGGCGGGGGAAGAGGCCAAGCTGCAAGTTTTTTCTCAAACTGCAAATTCTGTGACAAAAAGGAAGGGCATAATGAAGGAACTCCAGGTAAGTGATATCATGATTTAGAAACGGACTCTAAACTTCTTATTAAGAGAAAAGTTGCTTGTTGTGGGAGTGGCAACAGAGTTCAGTGGCTACCAGAAGCATCAATTAAGCAGGAGTGAAATGGAGTCTTCCTGCTGGGAAGTGTTTGGAACCAGGTGCTGTTGGGAAGGGAACCACCATTCACTGGGTGTTTGCATGGGCCATGCACTGTTCGCTGGTTTTCTCAAAAAGACCTGTAGGAGGCATGAACTTGACTTCTTTTTGGTGAGTTGATGCTGTATGTAGGATTATGTACTTCAGACAACCCAGGGATGCAGAAATGGCTTGCCAAAGGATCTGAGTTGTTTTTTCCAGTGTTGGGGTGGAACCTAACATGCTAGGCAAGCCCCCTACACCTGTAGCCCAAAGAATCTAAACTGGGAGCCAAGCTGTTGAATGGACACATCTGCGTCTAGGAAACTGGACACTGGGACTTGGAGTCTGGGCCCTTTATTGGACTGTCACACAAGTCTGTGAGCATCTCTGCTCTTGGAATATGCCTTCCTTTCCTGGCCCCTGGGCAGACTCTGTGACTTCTTTCAGGACCTGGTTCTGAAAGAACCAGGGGACAACTTAGGGACTCCTTTAGGACCAGAGTCTTAGCAAGGTGTATGGGTGGCCTCTTTTTTTCCAGATGAATTCCATGGGCCCTGAGAGAAAAATGAAAAGATTGAACCTATGGGGATCTTTTCTATTGGTTAGAATAATCTAACACAGATGCTCTTCTGCATAGGAGGTTTGACTTACAATTTTTTTTTTTTTAACTCTACGATGGTGTGAAAATGATATGCATTCAGGAAAAACTTTATTTCCAATTTTGAATTTTGATCTTTTCCCAGGCTAGCAATGTGCACTATGATCCTCTCGCGGTGCTGGGTGTGGCGGTGGTCTCGAGCTCCCAGCCAGCCCCGTGATCATAAGGGTGAACACCTGTACTCTACAGTGTGCTGTGTTGGTGGCATTTTTCAGATACAAGTATTCAATAAATTGCATGATACAGTCAACTCTTAAAATAAGCTTTTATGTTAGATGATTTTGTCCAATTGTGAGATAATGTAAGTGTTCCGGACACATTTAGGGTAGGCTGGGCTAAGTAAGCTCTGATGTTCAGCAGGTTAGGTGTATTAAATGCATTTTTGATGTGATATTTTCAGCTTATGGTGAGTTTATCAGGATGTAACCCCATTGTAAGTTGAAGAGCATCTGTACTGATTTAATGGGATAAACAAGCATTAAAACGAATGCTTGATGACTTGGAATTCAAAGTCTTTTATAAAGATCTGAGTGTTTTTCTGTAACGCTAAGCAATCATGGTCATTATAGACATCCTGCCTGCTGGAGCTGGGGCACAGCACAGAAGCAGGGGTGGAGCCTCGCTGAAGAGTTATGGAACATTCCCTGGGGCTACCGCTAGTGAACTGATGTTCTTAGCCAGGTTCCTGCTCAGGTGAGTTGTCCAGCAACAGGAAAAAAAAAAAAAAAAAAAAAAAATCAAACTTATTAGTGAGTTCAGCACCCTAGACCACGGACATCCTTAGGTTCAAGTTTTGCTTTTTGCTTTTGAGATAGGGTCTTGCAGTGTTGCACAGGCTGGTCTCCAAGTTCTGGGCTTAAGTAATCCTCCTTCCTCAGCCTCCCCAGTGGCTGGGACTACAGGCATGTACCACTATGTCCAGTGACCTATTGATGCTTCAAGGTTGGAAGGACCTTGGAGGTCACCTAGCTATTGCCCCATCTGATGCTTGATTAGTAATTGCTGCAAACACTCCGGGCTCTGCATACGGAATGTTGCCCCAGATCCCTATTGTTGCTAGAGAATATTATTATAATTACTGGAATGCTGCTAGAATGTTGGCTTCAGATCTGAACCCACAAATTGGAAGGGATTCAGCAAGAAGGACATCCAGAGGAAGGAACGGACGTGACTGAAGTGAGAAAGGGAGAGGATGACCAAAGAGCCAGTCTGAGGGTGAAAAGGAGCAACCAAACCTTGTTTGTATGATACTGACCACAAATGAGCCCTGGGGCGTCAAGTCAGAAGAGTGCTTCCTCTGTGCTCATTGGATGCCAACGCTGGCCTTCCTGCCTTTGGCTTCTTTGCCCTCCCAACCTCTGTGCTCCTTCTGGCCTGACTGCCCAAGAGCTGGCCGTTCCCTCTGTGCTTTGAATGAAACTTCTATGGTTTCTCTCCATCTCACAGAAGAAAGGGCCAACTTTCTTTGTTTTTTAAGGCCTCATCCTTCCGTCTCCACCCTGTCGTACCAGATGTTGTTTTGATCAGTTAGGTCCACCCACTGCCCCCCAAGTGGGCTTGCTTTCAGTCTTTGCTCATGCCTGCTAGAATGGGGAGCACATCCTCCCGTTCCCTGCAACCTCCATTAGGATCTAGCAGAAGGCGGAACACATGGTGGATGAATGAATGGATGAAGCCTTCTTCCTGAGTAAACAAACACACAGGTATAAACACACACCTCCATGCAGAAACCACATACTCCTAAGTGCATATGGAGAGAAGGAACCCCTTCCCACTGGTGTCTGCCAAGGGTGAGGGGCCTGGAGCAGAATAAGCATCCACCTGGGGTACAGTGGGAGGGAGAAACATTAGGGTAGAAGCTTTGGTTCTTGTTTCTCCTTGGAACCAGCATCTGTTAGGAAGCCCAGCAAGGCCTGAGCACTGGCAAGCCTGGCATGGAGCCCTTCTGCTCACAGAGGAAGCGAAATGTCCCAGCAGGATGAGTCAGTGGGAGAATGGAACCAGGGAGTGAGTCACTTTGCGGGGAGAGACTATAGGATCTTCTCTGCTCAGAGATATTTTAGGTCTTGGTAGGCTTTTCCCACTTGTCTGATTTAGATAGAAGTTTGGGGCACATGACTGCAGGGGATAAGTTCTCAGATGGAATGCAAAAAGCTTCCCTCCACCTGTCCGAGTGCCGCGTTCTAGAACATCTTTGCCAACAGGGAAGAAGTAAAATGAGGGATTGAGAGGACTGCCTTTGGAGCCAGGCAGACTGAGTTCCAATCACAGTGCCTCCCCAAACCAGCTAGGGACCTCGAGTGAGTTTTTTAATCTCTGGAAGGTTCCTCTTTTATCACTTTCAAAATGAGGGCTCTCTGGAGTGTCAAGTGAGATCATGCGTCTGTTGACTCAACAGGGATCACTGAGTGCCGCTGTGGGCCTGGCGCAATGCTGGTGCAGGGCACAGGTGGTGAATGTAGCCTGCAGTCCCTGTCCTCGGGGAGGGCTACCATTGGGGGGATTCCCGTGTAAAGTATGTCGCATGGCACCCCGTGAATGGGAAGGGCTCAGAACGCCATAGCAGTTAGGACGATCATGACGACCTTTGTAAGCCCACCAATCTCTTTGCACCTCTGTTTCCTTATAAACTATGGAGGTGAAATGAAATCCTGTCAAAGGAGACGTCTCTGAGCCTCTGGTCTTTGAACTCATGTCCTGTGATAAGCAAATGGATACCCAGAAGTTGCACCATCCAGGTTTTAGTGTGGACATAGAGATAACACAGGAGGACACTTGAACCTAATATTTAGATTCCAGAACTCCCTTGCCTAAACACACAATGAGGGAGAGTAGGCTTGACGATAGCTCACGTGCAAAGCAACATCATCATCATCAACAACAACAGGTATTTTATTTTAGTCTTATTGTGATCAAGGCTGCTAAAAATAATATACAATCCCAGGTTGCATTCACAGATGAATAGTGAATGGTGTGTAGACAAGGGGAAGAAAAATAAGAGTAACAATAGATAATATTTGGAGTTATTATAGGCCTAGAGACCTACACACATATCATTTAATTACAGATTTTTATTTAATCCCTACACCAACCCCATGGGGTGGCTGTAATTATTGTTGCCATTTTATAGGTGAGAGCCCTGGAGCTTGGAGAGTTTAAGTAATGGGATTGTGAGGATGCTTTGCCTTGACGGATAATACACAGCAGAGGACCCAGGCAAAAAGATGTACTTTAGAAGAGTCCTGGAGAGAGGGGACCAGCTGGTTCTGAGTTACTCGTTGGTGAAGAATCGAGATCAGAGGGTGGACGCTAGAACTTGAGTAAGGAGCGGTTTGGAAATGGAGCATGCCGAGGGACCACCAGGGAGCGCCTCATCCCTGGAAGCATTCCAGCAGAGGTTGGGTGACCATCTGAGAGAGTGGAAAGGAAATTTTGACCTTGGCTGGGAACTGACCAGACGATGTGTGAGTTTTGGTCTGCTAAAAACAGGACATATCTGCCTCGAACCCATGTGATCTTCTTTAATGAGATCCCTAACAAGAGCCGCCACTAGGGGCTGGGCTGGTGGCTCAGCGGTAGAGCGCTTGCTCGCCTAGCACGGCCCGGGTTCGATCCTCAGCACCATGTAAAAATAAACACATTGTGTACAACTAAAAGCAGAATAAATAAATATTAAAAAAAAAAGAGCCACCATCAGGTGACACAAATGAGGTAACACGGGGGGAAAACAGATTCCAAGCACTGTGTTCTCCCAGCGAGAGCACAACCTGGGCATTACTATGGGGATAGGTTCCTGCACCCTGGGTGGTTAGCTGATGGGTGTCTTTTGCTTCTACTTCTGCTGGGCCCCTCTCCCATGCCTGTCCCAACCCTTTCTCCTTACTGGGATATTTTGCCCTCCTACATCACCTTATGTTGAAATCTGCTCACATGTGTGGAGATGTCATAGTCTCTTTGCATATTGGTGAGCCTCAGGGGTATCTCATAATACCGAGTTCACAAAAATCTAAAGTCATCCCTGAAAAATGGCTTCTCTACAGACATTTTTATAGGGAGAAATGGTCAGTTTAACCATGCACACCCTCCCATCCTTTGTCTAATTTATCCAGGAAATATTTGTCTAGTGCCCACTGTGGACGGGAGCTGTGCTAGGGGCTGGAGATTCTCAGGTGACTTCGATGTGCCTTCGTGTACCCCCTTGGTCTAAGGGAATACAGTACCTTAGCCTTGTGGTAAAACACACACACAGCCCTGTGGCATGTAGGAGGGGCACTTACCCAGAGGCCACCCGGGTAGGGTTTTGAAGTTCTGTCCTAGAGAAAGGAAGATGTTGGAATCTGCCAATCTTGGTTCCATCCTCAGTCCACCACCTGCAGGGTAATCTTAGGCAAGTTCCTTAGCCCTTCTGAGCCTCTGCTATTCACTTATTAAATGGGGATAATACTGCTGCTTCCTTTATGTGATTTCTGTGAAAATCAAGTTAAATGAGTTAATGTAGGGAAACCACTTAGCATAATCCCTGGCTCAAGAAAGGAAAGCTCCCTTCCCTTTCCTGTTTTAAGGATAGCAGATCTTTAACTTGAGCTCCAGGAGTCTTTACAGCAGAATTTTGGAAACAACCAGCTCATCAGGAATCGTTTCTAAACTACAAAGTTCGGGGCGCCTCCTCTATAGATTCTGTTTTAAATGAGTATGGGAAGGGGCTGCACAGGAATCTGAAAAGTTCCCTGAGTCATTCTGATGCATAGTTAGGTTTGGAGATCTGCTAAAACGTATACGGGAGCTTTTCAACTTAAGATGGTCTTACATCGTGATCAGTTCATTATAAGTAAATATTATAAATAAAAATGCATTGAATATACCAAGCCTGTAAATATCCTCGCTCAAGGACACAGCTTACTTTACTGTATCAGGATTTTTTAATCTCATGATCTTGGGGATGACTGGGAGCTGTGGCTTGCTGCTGCTGCCCAGTGTCTTCAGAGGGCATCAGATTAAATGTCATTAGCCTAGGAAAAGACCAAAATTAAAAATCTGAAATGTGATTTCTACTAAATGCATATGCTTTCACACTGTCATAAAGTTGAAAAAATCTGAAATTGAATCATTGTAAGTTGGGGACAATCTGTATATAAAAAAGTGTGTGTATATGTGTGTGCATTTTTCTGCAGAGGGGCTGTCTAATTTTCACCAAAGTCTCAAAGTGCTTCATGACCCCTCAAACATTAAGAAGCGCTCTTGGGTGTTGTGTGCATTCAGCAGGGACAGTGGTTTGGAGAGTTTGGGTTTAGGATGTGAAATAGCCCCCAATGCTAACCTTGTTGGGTCCTGGTCCCTGCCCCTAACTCTAGGAGATTCCCAAGGAAATAGGAACAGGTGGTTGGTTGTAGGACTCTCCAGCAGGTAGATAAGCAATTGGGGAAATGAGTATCTTATCAGCTCTGTCTCCAGGGGTTCTTAGGATACTCTGTTGCAGCCAGCCTGAAAAGTTGACATGGAAAATGTTTCAGCTCGCTTCCGGTGAACATAAAATCTGTTACGAATTACGTCCATCCAACTGAAAGAGAGAGGTAGAGATAGATTTGGTGAGTGTGCACAAGAGCCGGCCTGTGCATGGCAGGTCTGAAAGCTTTTTCAGTTTTTCCTAATTGACCCAATCCTTTGCTGTAAGAAATCTTTTTGCATTCCATCCCTCACTGCCTATAGCTTCTGACTTCTGGGCAAGGCAAAGGTGCACCAGAGTGGGATGTTTTTCTCTGAAGGACTTTCAGCTGTGCATACAAAAAGCAGACAGGAAGGGGGGCTGGGGTTGTGGCTCAGCGGTAGAGCGCTCGCCTAGCACGTGCGCGGCCCGGGTTTGAGCCTCAGCACCACGTAAACATAAATGCATTGTGTACAACTAAAGCAAATTAAAAAATATTAAAAAAAAAAAAAAAAAGCAGACAGGAAGGGAACTTGCTCCTGTTTAGCAGCTGAGAGGACTTGTTTTCGCCGTGCCTTCTGAGGCTGGGACACTTGGACTTTTGTTTTCTTTATTCTCAGTACATCTCCTAAGATGCCTCATGACTGTGGGAAGAACTCTGCCCCTGCCCTGCCCTGCCCTGCCTTTACTTGACCACTGACGGCACACGCAGTCACCATTTTTGATCTGGTTGCCTGATAACTTGAGATAAGTTTGAGTTAGTTCCTAGTCCTTGGTGAAGACTTTCGGGCACGGGTTCCTTCATTGTTTTGAGTCAGAGATAAGCATAGACCACATCAACCTGAGGATGTGATTTGCGTCCACCATGAGGCGTCTAGAACAGGAAATAGTCAGCAAACGTCTCAAGTGTCTTTCTGCATAATCTGCACGCTGCTCCTTTATTCAGCAGATCTTTCCTGCTTGTCTCCCATGTACCAGGCATAGTTGTAGGCTCTGGAAGTGCAGCAGGAACCACGGCTAAATCCTGCCCCTGCGGAGCTTCTGTTCTAGTGAGAAGACAGGCAAGGCAAATAAGGCAGCCTGATGCAGCGGGCAGAGAATCTCGTTTGCTAAGCCTGCCTCCTTCTCCTGAGGTTTAGCATCTTCCTTTTCCCACTTTCTCTATCCCCAAATGTCCTAATTAGCACTAGGATCTAAATGACTCATGATAAATTGAAATGCTACCCCTCCCATGAGTGTTTGCTTTTTAACTGGGGTTACAGTTTTTCAGGGATGTGGAGCTAACATTTTTAGGGGGGTGGGCCCCCCTAGAAGTCATGGAATCTCACAGTGAGGGGCTCATTACTCCCCAGCTGGCTGTATTTACAACCTGATGGCGCTGTCGCTTATTTACCATGCCTGTTGCCAAGCAACAGGAAAGTTCAAATGTCACCTCTCGTCTCCCCCCAAGTTTCTCTCTCTCTGGTTTCTCTCTCTCTCTTTTGTCACTCCCACTTTATCAGTGGCCCCAATCCTCTCTATTTTAATGTGAGGCAGGCAGGCAAGAGGGACAGGGAAGGAGGGTCCTGCCGCAGGGCAGATGGCCTTCCCTCCTCTGGCCTGGTGCACCTTCCCTGGGCCTACACCCGCACTCTCCTGTCCACTCCTTCATGCCTTCAGGGCCTCATCCTGACCCCACAAAGCCTGTTGGCCTGACAGTGCCTGTCTCTTGGCCAACCCCTTTGGTTGAGTTGCGTCCCTCCAAAATTGCCGTGTTGAAGTCCTAACCCCTGATGACAAGAGTGTGACTGCTTTTGGAGATACAGCTTTAAATGAGGCAAATAAGTTAAAATGAGATGTTAGGGTAGGCCCTAATCCAGGACGAGAGACGTACACAGGGAAGACCACATGAAGACACAGGGAGAAGTGACCATCACCAAGCCGAGGACAGGGGCCTCGGGAGAAGCCACCCCTGCCCACACCTTGACCTCCGACTTCCAGTCTCCGGAACGTGAGGAGGCCGGTTTCTGTTGTTGAAGCCACTCTTCCTCATGGAAGCCCCAGAACACGACCACAGGCCCTGGGGTGGCCTGGGCGGAGCCGCCCTGAATCCTTGCTCGTCTTTTCTCCTGTGCCTGGCCCTCTCTGTGCCACGGGGTTCCAGTGGGCTCTCTGAGAGTTGCCTGGACTTCCTACAGCATCTTACACTCTTTCTGGCCCTTGCATGACGAGTGCCTAACAAATGCTCACGGCCCGATGGATTAGCTTTCTCAACCAGGCCACCAATCGTTTCCCTGACCACAGTCTGGCTCCTTGTTCCCAGCACCTCACCCAGTCCCCCACTTGGAGGAGGCAGTGGCCAGATTCACGTCAGCAGCTGTTCCCTCTGTGGGCTGCGGTTTTTGATGAGCTGCTCTTCAGTCCTCTCATCTTTATGGGAAACCTGCCCAGCCCAGGACTGATTAGAATGGGATGGTTGCAGTGACGATTTCCTTTCCCTACATTGTGCTGTGCCCATGACCTTGCACAGGCTTCCTTTTGGGGCTTCTGGGCACAGTCCTCAGCGGTGTGGTGGGTCTGCGCCACTTCTTTATGGACAGGGTGGAAGATCTGGGGAGCCGGGTGAGGTTAGCCGCCCACTTCCCCCCTTGGGAAAGATGGTTAGTATATAGTGGGTTCCTGAGGTGGCAGCAGGCCACAGGGAGACCCCATCGATGGGGGTGAGAGCATCTGTCTGTGAGGAATGTGCCTTCTACTCAAGGGAACTTGGATTTAAGTTTTTCCCTTATTCACAGTGCTGGGGATGGAACCCAGAGCCTTCTACATGCTGGGGTGGTGCTCTGCCAATGGCAATGACCTCAGCCCCTAAGTTCTTACCTGAAAGAATCAAAGGTGGAGGGGAAAAGAGATCAGGAGATTTCTACAGGTCGGGGTCCAAGAGACAGCTAAGATGGAGACAGAAAATAAGAAGCACACAGAGGTGCAGGAAGAGAGTGAGAGATCCCCAAAGATCCACAAAGGAGAAAGATGACTGAATCAAACATGGCCAGAGAGAAGTACTAGGGGAGAGGAAGGGCAAGGAAGGGGAGAGACAAGAAGCCCAGAAGATGCAGCAGTGACGTCGCTTGTGGATTTATTATTGATCCCAGCTTGTTCATAGCTTGTGTCTGGGATCCAGTACTTACAAATTTTCAGAATATATTTTTAATGTGAATATCAATTTAATCATGATACGACTTCTTGAAGGACTTCTATGAGCCAGCTACTGCGTGTGCCAAGACGTTTTATAAACACGACTTCCTTTAATCCTTGTGACAATCTTCAGGGGGCGACTGTCAGCCCCACTCCGCAGCAGAGGTGAGTGAGGCTCTGAGCAGTTCACAGGGCCAGCCAGGGAAGATCTGTGACTTGGTACTCAGGTCTGTCGGACCACAAAGCTCATCATTTTGAATGTGTGTGACACCCACCCCTCTTTTTGGTGCTACATCATCTGCTTTAGTCTCGGAGGTCTCCTTTTCCCCATACTCTCTCTGAGTGCGTCCCACTCCTTGCCCACCCTCTCTTTGCCACCACCCGCTGCTTTTCTTGTTGCCAGAAGAGCCAAGCAAGCAGACTCATGATAAGATTTTATCTTACACTGGCCTACCATTTTATGTTTTGAGTCTTTCCTGGGTAGTATCTGATACACTTCTTACTATCCCACTGAGAATGGATATTATGTTCTACATTTTATAGACAGACAAACTGAAATTCAGAGAGATTAAATGATTGCCTCTGGTTGCATGGCCCAGCTTCTCTGTGGTGGAGCAAAGGACACATCCAGTGTCAGCGATTCGAATCCAGCACTCTCTGCGCCTGTTCCCCTCCCTGAGAAGCTGTCTTTTCCATAGCAGCCATTCTGTATGGAGCCAGGGGATGGCCAGGAAACAGTTTGCACTGAGACTTGAGGTGACACTGGCGGTGAAGCAGCAAGAGGGTCCCCTCTGGAAGCTGAAGCCTCTTCCCCAGGCTGAGCCTCAGAGCAGTGGCTCAGTTTGTTCATTCTGTGTGTTCCTAAAAAGTCTTCCCTCTCACAAAGTAAGAACGGGTGTCTTCGAGGCAAGTGTGAGGAATTCCACCTTCCTCAAGGTGTGTGTCAGTGATTGACAGGACAGACAGGGCAGGGCAGGGCAGAACATGCAGGCACCATGGAGGGAACTGGAAAGGCAGAGGGAGCAGGGTGAGGATGTGGCCTGTGGTGTTCGTTTCTCTTCTTTAAAGACAAATAAGAAGCAAAAGCAGATTTTTCTTTGGCGACCCCTCCTGGTTCTGCATTACTCATACCTGCAATGGAGGAGGAGGCGCCAGGGTCCCTGGTACGTTGTCCTGAACTTGGAGCCAAATCTGTTGATCCCTGAACAGAGATGGGACCATTCCATCTGCAGGAGTGGTAGATGCCCACTGCCTCTCCTTCCTTCCTGGCTTAGGCCTATGGAAAGAGTTGCTGTTAGAGAAGCAAGTGCCCAAACAGAAGAAAGGGACTGTAAGGGAGTCTTTTCACTCAGAATTAAAACAAAACAAAACCCCCTTTTATTATGAACATGATTCCCTAGGGCCACACACACTAATCAGCTACCTTCCCTTGGGTTGCTTTAAGCCTGTGAAGGCCCAAGGCCACCTAATATTTGGTAACTCCACCCTCAGCACATCAAACATCTTAAAATGGACCTGTATCCCACATCAAATAGAATGTTTGCTGCAATGAAACTGGAGAGAATGGTTGTATTTTTAAAATGCTGAGTTTTTTATTAAGAATAAATTATTCATTTTGGTCTTGCAATGTAAACTCTATTACACTGATAGATAACTCTCTGAGTAGAGCTGCATTTGACTAGTTGACACATGTTAAGTTTTGTAGAAGTTGAGTAAAATATTCATTTTGATCTTGCAGTTTTGTATTTTGGACCCAATCTAGTTTTGTTTTTGTTTTTGATTTTCAAGTGGTTTTGTGGGACCATGAGAAGCTTGTCTATATAGGCATTGAACTTAGGGCACTTAATGGATTGAAACTCTTCTATCCCTCTCCAATGTAGAGAAAGAGAGACTCATCAGTGAATTGATACTTGATTAGTAGACCTAGATTATACTAGGTTCTCAGGTCCTCTAATCTCTTCTTTGGTGGTGTTTTGTAACTGTCAAATAGAAGAAGATTTTATGGTTTGGATCTTAAATGTCCCTGAAGGCTCATGTGTGCTGTTGGGAGTGGTGGAAAGTGGCGTCTAGAGGGAGGAAGTTAGGTCATAAGGGGCGTGTTCTGGAAGGAGATGTTGGAAGCTGCCCCCTTCCTGTCTCTCCGCTTCCCAGCAGCCATGATGTGAATAGATTTGCTCTTCCACTTGCTCCTGCCACTGTATGCTACCTTAATGCAGGTCCAAAGTGATGGGACCAACTGACCATGGTCTAAAACTTATGAAATCATGTGACAAAATAAACCTTTCCTCCTTTTAAGTTATTTATCTTGGGTATTTTTGTCATAGCAGTGTTTCTATTGCTGATTAATACAGAAGTGTTTTCTGAGAAATGTGAAAAATTCTTAGCTATCCCAAAGAGATAATACTGAATTAGTTGCCTCAAATCTTTTGGAATAAGGGAGGATATAAATTCTAAATGTGAATGTTATAGCTCAGGGTTTCAGAAGAGGAGGCTAAATACGTGGTGACAGGAGAGAGGGTATGGTTCTCACAGAGCCTTGGATTGGCAGCTTTATATGGATCAACATGACAGAGATCAGGATTTCGACCAATGTCCCTGTAAGAGAACCTTGCACTGGATGCAGTGAGGACAAACACTTTCAGGCTGGTTGTACAACTACTGAATACCAAATGGTGACCAGAGGACCAGGGGAAAGAACTCACTTGTGATTAGGGTTGGGTAGGAGTAAGGAGAGAGGGCTGGACAAAGCTCTTCTAGGCCAAGGAACTGGCTCACCCAGACATGTGGGAAGGATCCATTCCATGGAAAGAGGGAGTCACTACCATATGGGGACATCGGATTTCTATATCAAGACCAAAGCTGGGTTCTGGCTGTACTGCCCAATTCAAGGGGACCAGGTTCAGCTTCCAAAGGGCCACTTCAAGGTAGAGGACTGCTAACCACCTGGAAAACTATCAGAATGTGGGGTGGGAACCAGTGGAGAAGAGGAAAAGGAAGGGACATTTGACCATCCTCAACCACAGTGATTTGCCTGACAGAAGAAAAACTAACATAAAACAGTTTGGAAGAGGCTGTGGCTGTGGCTCAGCGGTAGAGCGCTCGTCTCACATGTGTGAGGCCCTGGGTTCGATCCTCAGCACCATATAAATAAAAAATAAAGGTATCGTGTCCACCTACAAATAAAAAAAATTTTAAAAATTTTAAAAAAACAGTTTGGAATTGTTAGAGCCCCCATTAAAGTGATAGACTCATGAAGGACTCTAAAAACTAGTGATATTTAAAGAAGAAGAAGAAAGACCTCACAAGAATAACTGAGGTGATTTACAACAGGAAAAGAAAACAGATCCTTTGAGAGCACTGACAGAAGAGAACAAAGGAGGTCCTGAAAGTAGTTGATCAAGGGGAGAGCTGGAATCTTCAAGGTTGGGCACCAGTACTTCTTAAACTCAGGTGACACATCTTTCAGGTCATGCCTGTGCTTCTCCATTAAGGGAATTGCCTACCCTACCAGAGCTTGCTCTTTGTTAATGGAATGGAATCCCCTTTCTGCATTAAAACCGAGATGATGTGAAACCCTGTAAAATTTATTTGAAAGCGGGAGGGCTTTTTGTGTGTGTGTGTGTGTGTGTGTGTGCATGATGCATTACCCTAAAATGACACTCTTACTCCTTATTGCCTAATTAGTAATATTGTACTTCTATGTGAAATGGTGTGTTTAAACATTGCCAATCGATTGAAACAAAAGATTTCAAAATACTGTAGGATGGAGCGCTGGGAAAAATGTTCTGCCAGCCAGCATTCTCCTAGGTAAGGTTTGTCATTGAAGGTGTGCCTGCTCAGTGGGAACCTGGCAGGCGAGAGAAGGCTTTCCTCATCCCATGCTCCCCAACCCTGCCATGTTTTCTAAACCCGTCATTCCCTCCATCTAGGGCTTAGCTACTTTCATATCTACCGTTTTTGCTGTTCCTTATTTCAATTAATTTTTTAGGGTACTATAGGATATATGTTGGGCTCAGCTGGGACCTGTCATTCACGCATTTGTTGATTCATGGTACACTTGATGAAGACATAAACTATGTGTTCTAGGTACTAAGGAGATGGAAACGAGTATGATATAATTCCTTTCCTGGAGGAGGTTAATCCAGTGGGAAAACAGGCTTTTCTGTGGAAAACTGAAATGCTACCTGGTAGCAAGGAGTATGGTTGAGAGATGAAGAAATTACCATGGGAGCCTCTAGAAAAAGGATATTTGTCACAGTCTATCTGCTGTAATGAATGACACCCCCCCAACACACACACTTTTGGTGGCTTGACATTTATTTCTGGCTCATATCACAGCCCAACCTGGATTGGGGGAGTAGCAGTAAGGGTTATTTAGGGTCCTAGGCTCCTTCCATTTCAAGGCTGGGCCATCCTCTTGGCCTTGACCTCTTTCCCTGGATGCCCTGAAACTAACTGACAGATGAGTGACAAGACAGAAGGTGTGGAATGTTGCACCCAAAATTTAGGGTCCAGGTCTGGAAGTAGTGCTAATCATTTCCTCAATGTCCCCTTGGTTTGAACTCCGTCTGTGACCCCACCTCCTACAGAGAGATGGGAAAGTGTGGCTGGCCGTGTGACGCAGAGAAGAGGACCAGTGGTGTCTCCACTACCAGGAGCCACTTGCCCACCCTGGGGAAGTCCGCAGTGACTTCATCAGAGATGGGCTCTGAAGGCCGAGTGGAGCTTGCCAGGCGAAAAAGGGCGGTGCTGGGCGTGGGGCGTGGGGGGGAGCAGTCCAAGCATAGGAAGTGGGATAGGCCAGCTGCGTCTTCAGATAGAACTGCATTTAAGCGCTGGTGCCCAGTGCCCAGTGCTGTGACCTGAGGCCTGGTGCTTAGGTGTCTCAGGTGTCCGCTTCAGCCCTTCATCCCATGTTCTTCCAGACGTGGACAATCCCTGGAGACTGGCCTTCTGTTTTAGTCAACTGTTTTGTTGCTGTGACCAAAAGACCCGACAAGAACAGTTTTAGAGGAGAAGTTTATTTGGGGCTCATAGGTTCAGAGGTCTCAGTCCATAGTCAGCTAGCTCCATTGCTCTTGGCCTGAGATGAGACAGGACATCATAATGGAAGAATGTGGCACAGGAACGCAGCTCAGAACTTGACAGTCAGGAAGCAGAGAGACTAAGCGTGGCTCACCAGGGACAAAATATATATTCCAAAAGCAGGCCTCCAGGAACCCACCTCCTCCAGCCACACCCTTCCTGCCTGCACTTATCACTCAGTTGATCCATTCAAGTGGATTAATGCACTGATTAGGTTAAGGCCCTCATAGCCCCTCATTTCACCTCTAAGCTTTCTTGCGTTGACTCACACATGAGCTTTTGGGAGACACCTCCTATCTAAGCCATATCACCTCCACAGTCTCCACCAGATCCAGTTCCATCAGAAGTCATCTTTAGCCGTGTCCTCCTTTCTGGCCTGGATTAACCCTGACATGTACCTGATCCTTTCTTTTATTTATGCACACACACACCACTCCCACACAAGGTTTTCATTTCAGTCTGGACTCAAGTTTGGAGAAGGAGGAGGGAATTCACATCACGGTAATATGAATATTGAATGTTTGAAATTTCTGTGCTTAAAAAGTCCCTCAAGCATTTTTGCCAACTTAGTCTTTGGTGATTTTTTTTATATATTTCTTGCCCTTTTCACCTCATACAAAAAATTCTAACACCCCTCTCCTATTTTCATTATACAGAGAAGCTCGGCTCTAGTCCCTACCCGTCAGCTCAGCTGAGCGCCCTCTGTGTATCCACTGACACACCTTCTTGCCCAGTGGCCCACCTGATGTGGGCCTGACCTTGCCTCCTTCAACACAGGAGAGGGGGCAATTGGGACATTTATTTTCCTATTCCTTTGAATTATATAACTCAAACTTTCTTATAAGACAAAAACAGGTGGCATCAATTTCTCTCTATATTTAATTTAGTGAAATTCAGCATTTGGTTCTGTAAAATGGGAATGTTGCTACTTAAGATCAAAGGTGTCATGAGAATTAGAATAATGAATGAAAGCGTTAACATGGAACATAGTGGGCAGATTTCACCTCTCTCTGTTACTCTGTCTCACATACACCATATAAACATAGAGCACCAAAGGGTTCCTTGAGATGCGTCATGCATGCCCCAAGGGTAGAGTGCAGAGTGCATGATAGGAAATGGTAAGAGATTTAGCGAGGGGTGAATGGAGACAATAGATCCATTGTGTATTTTCCCAAGGAGACAGGCCTTTGTCTTCTACAGTGAGAGGTCAGAATAGAGCACATCAGATACAAATGGGAGGAGACCCTTTCCAAATAGCTGTCTGTTTCCCCGTCTGATTAAAGATGTAGCTCCAAGTAGGTTTCATTTTTTACAGCACATCCAGGAGCAGCTGGCCAGCTGCTCTATGATTCCACACTGCAGTGAGGGCAGTGCATGGTGGTGTGCGATGGCTTAATGATCGTGGAGGAACTGGTGGAACCTCGTCACCTCAGAGAAACTAGTTTGCCTGAGGCATCTTGGAGGGAAGAGGCTGACAGAGCTGGAAGGTTCCGGGTACTCCTCCCTTCTGGTGGCTGGCTTTGGGAGTCCTTCACTTTTACTCCTCTTTAAGAGAAGGAGGAAGAACTCAAGGCCATCTGTAGGCAGGTCATCTAAATTGGACAAGGACCACTCAGACTGAACTCTTCCTTTCCCCTGCCATATTCTAGTCTCACAGCCAAAGGGGCCTCTGCAGGTCACCCAGTGGTGGAGGCCTCTCCCCAGCAGTAGCCTCCACAGGTCTTTGAGGCCATCCAGCCTCTGCTTGACCCTTCCTGGCACGCCACATCCCTCAAGGCATAACTGTCACTGTGAGGAAGTTTTCCCCTGGAGCTTCCTTCCTTCATCTTCTGTCGCTGTTTGTTTTGCCTTGGGAATGGAGGGAGTGTTCTCTCCCCCCCACGGCGTCCTTCTTATTTTTTTTTTAAATATTTATTTATTTGCTTTAGTTGTACACAATGCGTTTAGTTTTACATGGTGCTGAGGATCGAACCTGGGCCACGCACGTGCTAGGCGAGCGCTCTACCGCTGAGCCACAACCCCAGCCCCCTTCTTGGTTTTGAAGACAACATGGACATGCCTCTTGCTCAGTTTCCTTCAGTTTAGCCCTCCGTGTCCCTACACCCTCATCTCCTCTTGGTCGCCCTCATCTGAACTCAGGTGTTTGTCCTTGATCACTGTGTCAACCCCAGCCGGACCTCAGGGAGAAGAGTCGTTGCTTCCCGTTAGGGGCAGCTCATTCCCATGGGTGCAGCCCGAGACGACGTGCCCCTGCTCCTCCTCTCCTTCCTTCTCCTCGTCCTCTGCAGCCACACGGCGTGGCTTGCTCCTGTTGAGCTTGAGTGCCGATAAGCTTCGTCGCTCTTCTTTTGTTCTCGAGTCGTTCCTTCTCCTAGATATTTTCTACTGTGTGCTGCTCGTGGACAGTTCTCACTGATGTGCGTTCATCTCTGGGTCCCCTCTTCCTGCTGTGAGATCCTGCAGTTGGTTCAATGTTTTAGTGACTGGGTGAGTTGATTGGGTTTCTTTCCGGTCATCACATGTGTTCCCTCTGGCTCTCTCCCATTGTCCCATGCAGGAACATTTGTCCCCAGAGTCCTGACTCTGCCATGGAACACCCGAAGGGGAGAAGCCCGGGGTTGCTTGCCCAGGTAGGAGCACAGCGCTCTTTGGACATTAGCCTGCATCCTATACTGGAGTATCTGAAAATTCCATCGCTGTAGAAAATAGGCATGTTTTCCAAACTAAGGTCTTTTGAGGACACTGGGGACACTTTATTCCTAACAGCAAACATTGACTTGGGATGTCTTTTTGGCTATGATGGGATCTGGGAGAGAAAGTCTCAAGTTACTAAAATAGAGGATGTGTTCAATGTTGTTTCAAAAAAGGACCAAATATACTTCCCAAAAGGAAGTAGAGGTGTGTGTGTGTGTGTGTGTGTGTGTGTGTGTGTGTGTGTGTGTGTTTATAGTCACTGATAACAACAGTGTGAGGACAGTGACCATTAGTCATTATGTGCCTGGCACTGTGCCGAGAGCTCTGCACACCTTTGTCATTTAGTTCATGTGGCAAGTTGTAAGGAGTAGGTTTTAGTGTCCCAGAGTCTCAGTGAGGTTACAAAACATTCCCTATCACACAACTGTAGGGCAGTGACTGGGTGAGCCCCAAGGACCTCACCATATGCCTCCTGGTGAAACTAGCAGTGCGTAGTTAGGAGTCTGTGTTTTCCCGTAGACACAGGACAAGCACGGAAAGCCTGTGGGCTCATGGTTGGGCCACTACTGCCGCCACTGGATGAGTCTTTAGGCCTTAATTTCTCTTGTGACAAAATGTTGGGATCGGATTGAATGTTCCTAAGAGCATTCCAGGTAAACACATCTATGATTTGATGTCTCTGTGACTTTAGAAATAGGTTCTTTGGAAAACATTATTGTCATAAGGAAAAAAAATGCCTTCTATCAAAATGTCTTCTGGTATTGGGCAAACTGAATGAGGTTAGGTTACTGAGGAAACTACTTCTACAGGAAGCCAGAGGAGGGATGAGGGACAGATGGACTAGCATCCCAAACAAAACAAGGGAAATAATTTTAGAACTGATTGTTCAGGGAGCCACAAGATCATGTATTTGTGATTCTGTACCCTGTAATTCAAGCCTGCTCAGAATACGGCATATCCAAGCTGACAATAGTCTTCCAATCTGCCCCAGACTCTCAGAATTGTATGCCAGATCTGGAACGGGATCCCAGAGACCATTTAGTCCACTCCTTCATTTTGTACTTGCATCAGTGGAGGCCCTAGCCTTTGGAAGAAAGAGACTTCTAGGCCATATGTTCCAAGCTCCCCAGGGATCACTGACAGAGATTTTAGATCACATGGTTCTGATCAGATCACACCTAACAAGTCCACCATCCCTGCTAAGTGTCTCTTCGGGAGCAGATCCTGGTAGAGTATGGTTTGCCTTAGGAATGTAATACTTTCAAGAACCTTTGCTCTCTTCGGTTAACTTCTGCTTTAGAGGTTATGATGTAACTGCTGAAAATTATCCAAAGGCCTAATGTTTTCTTTGGTAGGTGTATGCGGATCCATAATGGGGGAGGGGTATGGGATGAATGGAGGAAATTTGGATTGGGTAAAGGGGAGGAAGGAGGGGGCATGGGGGTATGAAAGATGGTGGAATGAGATGGAGATCATTACCCTAGGTACATGTATGATTGCAGTAATGGTGTGACTCTACTTCGTGTACAAGAAGAGAAATGAAAAAATTATGCTCCATTTGTGTACAATGAATGGAAGTGCATTCTGCTGTCATGTATAACTAGTTAGACCAAATAAAAAATATTTAAAGAAAACAATTACATGAGAACAGAAGACATACACATACACAAATTATCTTGAGATTTACTTTTGTACTTAAAATGGGTGGGGCAGGGTGTTTCAGAAAGAATGCCTGGACAAAAAGTATGAGATCCTTCTGTAGGTTTAGGAAGCCCTTCTTGTGTGTCTAACCTGACCTGCGATTTATCAGCTCATTCTAACAGTGAAGCACCTTCTTGGTGGGAATTAATGAAGCCAGGACTCCTTGCTACTTCTCCAGTGATGAAGGGTTCCCTAGCTTTTATTTTATAGGCAGAGCCTGAGTGAAGTCTGATTGCTAAGATATTTTGAGTTTTTCCTTTCAAAAGTACTTTATAGATAATCCCCAACTTTTTTTTAAAAAATTAAATTTAATTACCAACTCTTGAAACCTATTTTATTTATTCTTAAGTTGGTGTTTCAAACTTAGGAAACTGCAACTGGTATTTTGTCTTTCAGCCTGGCCTATCTAACCTATAAGTCAGCTGCAACAGAGAGCTGCCAGGAATCACAAGGGAAGATAATATTTTTGCAAATGAATGACAGAGAACTGCAGCTAGAAGCTCCCTCTATCTCGAACATTTTTGGAAGAAAAGGCCTTCCATAGTCTAGCTGGAACATAAGCACATTTACAGCACAGGGTAAAAGAAGGATGTCCCATTAATCTTTCATCTGATAGGAGGGGTGTGAGGAAGGAGCAGGACTTCGCTGTGTGTCTGCACAGTGGGTTTAGCATTCTGAGGGCACCTTGCTGTCCGCTGTATGCACCCTTATGGTCTCCTGTGAACTTTGCTTCCTATTTCTGAAATCACACAGACCTACAGGTGCAGGGCTCTTAGGAGCAAGGTGGGTGATAGGAAGCAAAGGCCCTTAGGGTTGAGCAGGACAGAACCTGTTAGCAGCTTGCCTTTTGTTCAATGGACAGACTGGACCTGCCCAGCAAAGTATGTTCTGACCCCTTCAATATCAGCAACCTCACGTCCAGCACTACCTCCAGAGCCCTGTTATCTGCTAGGTACAGGCTGGCCCCTCAAACCCCTGACCTGCTGGGGCACCCATCCTGATTTAAGGTTGGGAGTCAAAGCAGCGAGAACCAGAACCATGGTCCTGTCAATCGCACAGGTCTCACACAGTATGCCCCTGAAAAAGTCTAAGCCCAGCCACTCTTCCTGCGGCTTCTCTCTATCAAAGCTTATCAGCCTCGTCCACACTTGGTAAGCTACTTCCTCCCCCACCACTCCCCGCCAGCCCCCCTGCACCTTGCATCCATGGAAGCCTTTCACTGACCATCGAGAATGCCCAATTAAATCCTGAGTGCTGTGCAACTTAAATTCAAATTATACCCCAGGAAATCTGACACAGTCTGTGTTTCTCATTGATTTAAAAAATTAAGACCCAGTGATATAATGTAATTCATTATTATGTAATAAAAGCCTATTATGGATAGCAATTTTTCAGTGACTAACTTAATTTTACTTATTAGTGTTCATTTAAATCTCAGCTTATAATATGTTCAATACAAGTATTAAAGCCATGTTTTTCCCCCCTAAAATCAGCAATTTGGAATTTTTTTTTTTCACCAATTTAGTCAAGATTTCCCTCCTTCCTCCCTCCTCCAAAAATGTTTGGATAAATGAAGTTTTCCACATTTAAGTCAGTGATTAAATAGAACTAAACAGGAGGGATAATTAATTTTTGAACCAGAAATACCAAACTGAAAAAAAGTTAATTTCAAAATCTGACAGTTCTGAGGCCCCCCAAAGAACCAGAGTGTCTTTCAATAAACGTACCCCGAGACAGTTCAGTGTAGAAACCAACCCATACCTTCAACGGCAGCATTACGTTCTTTTTCACATCATATCATGATTTCATTAGGAATGTGCCTCTGATTTATATTTTTCTGGGTTAATTAATGAACTTGAAAATAAATTTGAATTTATCTCCTCCTATGTGGACTTTCACTACTGGGAGGCCCTCCTTTGGTGGGAGCTTTCTATCATTATGGGGTTGGCTGTCCCAGAGGATGGGACGGCCTTGAAGTTAGAGGCTGGCCTTGGCCATGGAGTGGATTGGTGGGTTGCTATCCAGGGCTGGGAGCAGAGCAGGGACAGGAGCAGAGGACTGCTCAGGAAGGAGAGTGCTCCTGTGTGTACCTTTGTCCTTTGGGACTAAATATCCAGATCTGGCAACCCCTCCTTATGGCAGTGGGGGGCTCATTACCTGGAGAGCTGCCCCTCCTACTTCCTCCCCACTGGGCCCCTCTCCCCATCTCTGCCTCCCTCGGAGGAGGTTGCTGTTGTTTGTGGCTAAGAGAATTCCTTGTCTAGGTGGAACCAGAGGCCTTCCCTCTGAGGCTATTTAAATGTGTTCCTTGGGCCTAAGGATGACTCACCGTTTAACAATTAATTACAGCTCCGTATATTGTAGGCACTGCACGTATGTGGGGGTGTAATCTCAGTGTTGCACAATGTTAATGAGCTTCTCTACATTACCAAATTGCGAAGACCTGAGGTTTGAAAAAACAGAAATTGAACCAGGTTGGGAGGAAAAGGCAAATTCATACAGTGTCTTTGATATAAAAAAAATCTTTTGATTTTCTACCCTGTGGCTTGCAGGTTCCATCCACCAGGGGGTAAGGCAGGCAGAGGTGGGAGGAGGGCAGGGGCAGATGGGGGTCCTGCTTAAGGGAAAAGGGCCAGGAAATTAAGTGCTCACAAAGCATTATTACCCAGAGGCTGCTGTGGCCAGCATTCATTTCCCAGGGCCACCAAGAGGGGACATGCAGGGGTATGAGAGAAGGGCATTTATCTTACATTATTATTATTATTTTTTTTAGGATGCCTTTAATGTTTTCTAATTTGTCTTAATTATGTATTATGGTCTGTTACCCACAAATCTTTTAAAAACTGTCCCAAAGTAAATATCTTAGCCTTTATAAGTGTTGGCTGCCTGAACTCATCTTTCCTATTTGTTGCAAGTTTGCCCTTTTTGAGCTGCAGCGAGTGGCTCTGAGGCATTGTATTACTCATATCCACTGTGTTCTGATAGGCTGTTAGGCATCCTCTTCCTTCTCTCTCTCTCTGCCTGCCCTATACCCTTCCCTCCCAGCCCTAGCTACACTTTATAGTTTCCTGTGGATTTTGGTGCCAGCATCATGCTGAGTTTGTTCTTGTTTTACGGACTTTACCCTTGCTGTTTTCTCTGCGTGGACTGCTCCTTCCACAGAAGACAGACACCTGCCCCCCAACCCCCACTCCGCAGTCAAGTCTCAGTACACATGCCACCACCACAAGAGGCCTTCTCCAGCCACCATTGTCCCCCTTGCTTCTTATTCACAGAAGTTGCTTGGTATTCAATTATTCTGTCTTGGTTTCTTTTCTTTTCTTTTTTTTTTCACAGCACTTATTCCTATCTAAGATGACCTTATAGATTGATTGATTGATGTCTGCTTCCTCCCAGAATGTTATCTTCACTCACTGCTTTATCTCTAACACTGAGTGCGGGTGGCTGCATATGGTGATGACCCCATAAAACTTAGTATGAGGAGGCAGGAATGGATACAGGAGCCCCCTCCTTTTATGTGATGCTGAGGATCAGATTCCATCTCGTGCATGCTAGGCAAGCTGTTTACCACTGAGCCCATTTGTTAGTTTTTTTTTAAAATACAAGAAACATTTCAGAGTTTTACTTTATCAGTATATCTACTCAAAAGGTATTGGGAATGTGTTAAAAAAAAAAAAAAAAAACCTTCCTGTGAATATAGTCTCTTTTTATCTGTGCGTTCTGATTCTCGGATCCAATCAACCACAGATGGCAAATATTTGGAAAAAAAATTGCATCTGTACTGAGCATATACAGACATTTTTCTTGTCATTATTCCCTGAGTAATACAGTATAACTATTAACATTTATATGGTAGTAGGTATTGTAAGTAATCTAGAGATGATTTAAAATATATGTGAGGATATGTGTAGGTTATTTGCAAATACCATGCCATTTTATACAAGGGACTTGAGTATCCTTGGATTTTGATATCGAAGGATCCTGTAACCAACCCCTCTCAGATATTGAGGGGTGGCTATACTTTCATCCAATCCTCTTATGGTGCTTACCCCAATCTGTAAGGAGATAAATCCTTCAATGGTTATTTTTTTTGTGTCTAAACACTGTCAGGCCCTGTTTGGGGGCAGTGATTCTAGTTGGGGATGATTTTTTCATCCTCTCCCCCAAGGGTCAAGTGGTTTTGGTTGATATGGCCGGGTGGCAGGTGTGCTACCCACCAGGACACTGCTAACCACCCTGCAATGCACAGGATGTGGCTAGAATGAATCTGGTGCAAAGTGTCCATAGTGTGAGGCTGAGCAGCCCTGGTGTTCAGGGATATGATGGAGAAGGGTGAGGCCCCTACTCTTATGAAGCTTCTGTTCCATTGGGGGAACGGGGGTTGATGAGCATTAAGCAAATGAGATCATTTCTAATCACGATAGGGGCTGAGACCGAAACAAAATAGGGCATTGTGATTATAGGTGCAGGAGCTACTCGGACTGAGTGGTCAGGGAGCCTTCCAAAAGAGGGTGGTGCATGAACTGGGACCCAAGAGACTACTTTAGGTCAGCTTGGAGGTGGGATGGATCCCATACCAGGAGAAGATAGTAAGTGCTACTGGGGGAGGGAATAGGGTGTAGGGCATGGCTTTCCAAAGGCTGTGAGGTTTAGGTTGGCTTAAAAGAGGTGCTGTCACACTGGAGCATAAATTGTATTTTAATCCAGTGAAGGTAACCTAGACATTTGCTTGAAAATCACAAGATTATCCTTTTAGTTTTTGCAATATTTTGTTCCTTGGAAAGAGCCAAGCTTCCTCAATTTTTTTTTTTTTCCAGACTTCAGTAAAGTTCTTTAAAGTTAAGAGTGGTTTATCTTTCTGAGGTTTGCTATCAGGTTTATCTCCTCTTCCCCCTTTTCAACCCTGGGATGCTTACATTTTCATTTCTTTATTCAGTGCACAGAGACTCACACACGTAGTTGTAGGATAGGATATTACAATCAATAAAGATGTCGGGACATAGACAAGGTAAGGGACTTTGCCTGGAACACATGGTGGTGTTTGGATTTTCAACAATTGAGCCTGAGATAATTTTTATATCCTTAGTAATATATTGGTGTTACTATCTGTTAGGTTACAAGGCTTCAAAAGTGTCATGTAATTCAATATCATTGCAAGTCTACAAATACCTGTTCTTCAATGACCAGTTTTACTATTCTTCTTAGGAGTACCCTGTCGATCGTTTAGAGTCCCCGAAAATTATCCTCCTTCTCCATGTTCTCCAAGACTGAACAGAAAACTGTAAATTGTCTTTGTTGCCAATCTTGGAAATGTCAAAGATATTAGGTTTTCTTTTTTTATACTCTGAGTATGTATTTATCCTTGCTATAAACGTAGTAGTTTTTACTACTTGTGTTTCAGTGATGTTGCACTTGGCTTCAAGTGTCCTATCCACCTTACCAATGAGTTCTTGTCTCAAGAAGTTCTTTGGGAAGGGATTCCAGGGCTGGATAAATCAGGAGCTCAGTTACATCAACCAGGTCCTGGGACTTTTTGTCTTTGTGTTATGTTGCCTTCAGTGGGACAGCTCTGTCCTCAGAGAGCATCCCTTGCAATCATAGGTAGCCATTGCAGTTTCAGGCATCAGTGTGGAGGCAGCAGAGTTGAAGGGGTGGGATAACATCTCTTCTTTGAGTGTCCCTGACGTGTGAAGAGACCCTTCCCCGTGTCCTGCAGCAGACTCTGCCATGTTGCGTGGACTGTGTCTCTGTGGCGAGGAGAATGAGGTTGTCTTGACTGGCTCCCTGAATTACAGAGAGGGGTGGGCACCAGAACAACGCCTGGGCCCTCCCAGCCGGGAAGAAAGAGGATTTTCTTCAGTGGAGGTCATGATTCTAATTTTATCACTTCCTGGCAAAGACTCTGAGATGACTGACCATTATATTTTTCTAGTCCTTCATCATATGTAAAAAATGTAGCTTCTTTTCTTTTTAAGGTGTAATGATTAGAGAGACAACGATGATGCATATCTCACGCCTTTGTTTCCTCTTGCCTGAGCTGGACCTTTGCGATACACAGACATTGATGTGGATAAATTGGGTTGACTTATAGGGTTTTAGAGTTGGAAGGCCTTAATGAGCATCCAGTTTTACAAACAGGGACACTGAGGCACAAGCTACTGAGTGCCCCGCTCAGGGCCTTGCACCTTGTGTAGCTGAAGCCTTGGTACCTGTGGTGCTCAAGGCCCTCATTTGGTATCTTTTTGCTACTTCCATGATACTTGGTTCTTTTTCTCTCCAGGTAACCAGTGCTGTTGATGAAAAAAAACTTTTTAATCTGTATCAATTGTATGTAAAAAAATGCTAAATAAAAAAAAAAATGTTCAAAAAAAAAAAAAAAAAAAAAAAAAAAAAAAAAAAAAAAACCTGCCCAAGAACTGGACAACTACAGAGCTGTCATTTATAGCTCAGCATGAATATTAGATGTTTCATATTTTAAATTGTCACTTGAATCATTGACAAACATTTTCAAGCATTTGTTTTGCAAGGGGATTATTTGGGGTTAGGGGAACTCCAATTCTCTTCCTGGCCCTTCAAAATCCCACCATCATCTGGTGGTGCCTCTTCTGCATCTTCCTCCTCTAAGGCAAGTCCCGCCATAGCCTCAGCAGAGGAGAGAAATGAACCTAGCCTCACGTGGGAAAAATATCCCACCTGACTCGATCCTGGAAACCTTTGCTTCATTTTAAACAGTTTTGAAATGAATTCCAACCTCTGTTGTCTTCTCTCCCATGAGCAGCATGAGATGAGGCTCGGGGTAAAGGGCCCTGGCCCCTGAGAGTGTTTCAAGCCTCATGGACAAAGGCTTCTGCCTGACAAAGGTCCCCCTGTGCCCCCAATTCCAAGACAGGCTGTCTTTGCTATGAAAAGATGATTTGCCTCTGGAGCTCCAAATGCTTGGTAACAGAGACCTAGGAAGTGGCTGTTGTTCTCCAAAGGCCAGACTTCCTTCCTTCCTTCCTTCCCTCCCTCCCTTCCTCCCTCCCTCCCTCTCTCCCTCCCTCCTTCCTCCCTCCTTCCTTTCCTTCCTCTCTTTCTCTATACAAATGGAAATCATCATGGGGATCCTATGAAAGTTCCCTGGAGTGTTTAAAAAGTGACTTAATTTCCACATTGAGGGTGATGGCCACACATACCTTGTCTGAAGTGACACAGGTCGTCTTTCCCATGAGGAAGTGCCTCCCAAGTGGTTGGCCCACTAGTCACAGAAGCAATAGGGAGTACCAGGAGGATGGTGTAGGACATTGTGTCCACCTGTCCTTGTGCTATCCTCCTTCAGTGCCTCATAGACATAACAGGCATAGACATTTGTCTTCTCGGTCTCTCAGCTGGGGGGTTTTGTGGGATCGTTCTTCATCAGGGTCTCTCCTGTGCCTTGAAGGGGGTTTAGACTCTTTGGCTTTCTCTCTTACTCAATTTCCCACCCCAGGTTCTGTGACAGTCAGAAGTGGCTGCACCCGCTTCTCGTCACTTGGTAGGTGGACATACTACTCGGGTCAGGAACCTCTGGTAGACTCAGCACTAATTGTGTCCGAATTCTGGAACCTGGCTTTGTCGTATGTCAAGCCTGTCCATTAACTTCCCCTGATCCTCTGTTTTGGGGGCAGTTTTGTGAATCTTGAGGATGTGCATGTTGCAAAATACTTCTTACGTTCACCTTGCTGCCGGCATATTATGGCTTCGCCTAGCAAATTGGTGATATGAACCTTAACTAACCTTCCTCCTCACTCCCCACCTCCCCTCACACCACCACCACCATCTTTTTGTGCATGCAATTGGGAAACATTTTCACACCAGAGAGCTTGCTAAACAGAGCCCAAAGGGACAGAATGGGGTGCTGTGACCTAAAGAATCTGCTTCTTGCCAAATCTCAGGGCCAGAGCCCCAGGCTCATTTCTTCATTGCACAGGCTGCATGTGATGTCCGCACAACTGCCACTTCAAAGGGGGAAGTGGGGTTAGGGAGGCTGGGCAGTTTCTTGGACATAAAACAATGCTTGCAACATAACAATTTAGTGAGTTATGAATGAATTAGAAACAGACGAGTTACACATCTCTCAGCATGCATATTTAAAACTCCTTACACACACGCGCGCGCACACACACACACACACACACACACACACACGCATACGCTTAAACTCTCACACTGCCCCAAAGAACGTTCCTCCCTTCCTGGGGGGGATGGGCCTTGGCCACATGTGTTGTAGGACTCGGGAAGCCCGTGTGTTTTCCCAGCCCACAATGCACCCGTGTTCTCTTCCTTTCCCCATTTCTGGCTGCCATTCTTCCTAGAAGGAGCACCTCGATTGGGGCTCTTTTAAAGGGCTGAGTAAAAGCATACAACAGGATACTGCACATTAAGCTGGGAGAGCTGTGTGTGGCGGTGCAGCGTACTGTCCCCTTCCTCCTGTGAGGCCAGGCTCTCACGTTTCCAACATGGGAGTTAGACTGCTGAGGCAGGCTCTGGAAGTTTCAGGTAGCCCAGGTCCCGGGAGGAGGTGGAGCACCCATGGTGCTTACTTTCAGCCTATCTTTTCACATCTCATTAAATATCACTCCATTTGAAAAGGCTTCTCTAGACTCCTATTCTGAATCATCTTCCCCTCTTGTGCTCTTGTGTCCTAGAGCACTTACAATTTGTTGCTGTATATTTATTGGTATGATCGTATATGGCCCCAGTAGATGGTAAAAAAGAAAGTGGGGATCCTTGTCTACGGTCATTACCATGTCCCCACTACTTAGTGTAGTGCTGGCATGTAAGAAATAGCTGCTGGATGAGTAACCAGCGATGCTCAGGTCTTCCTGGGTTGGTGTTCTGGGTGAGGAAGGAGGTAGCCACCTTGGTGCTGTTCATCTGTGTGGTCACCTGTCACAGAACACCATAGACTGGCTGCTGTGAAATAGCAGAAATGTATTGTGCTCAGTTCTAGATCCTGGGAAGTCCAAGATCAAGGTGCCAGCAGATTCTGTGTCTGGTGGGGGTCTGCTTCCTGATTCACAGATGGCTGTCTTCTCGCTGTGTTCTCACATGAATGTTAAATGAGATGCCTTCCTGCGTACCACAGCCATGCTTCTCAGGAAGTGTCCCAGCAGTGCGAGTTCCTAGCTCTTTCTTTTCTCTCAAATGGCCAGATTAAAATACCTTCTACTCTCCCACTGAGTCTAATTGATTCTGCCAACCATCTAATGTACTAACCGCTTAGTACATAGGTACATATTGCATGTTGTGCATATGTAAGATACCCTTCCGTTAAAGGTGGGCTAGTTTATCCTGTAAACAGATTTATTCTTAAACATTCTCCTGAGTTAACATATTCCTTGGGAGAATACATCTTAGTTTTTAATACCCCTTCTTCATATGTCATCTGCAGCTTTGAATAAAATGATTTTAAGCTGATGTTTATGTAGGAAAAGTTTAAATTTACAGCCACCAAACTCAATATAGCACATGAAAGAACAGTCTCGAGTTCCATTTTAAAGACATTGGTAGAACATGAGAATCACTTGTGGTGTTCTGTGAAGCCCACTGAGTGTCAACAAAGAGGCCACGCTTTGAGGATGTTTCTGGGCCGTGTGACCACATCTGAGGAATATTGGTTGCTTCCCAAGGTGAGGAGTCTTGGCCACATGTGTTGGAGGATTTATGAAGCCAGCATGCCTTCCCATCCCATAGCACGCCAGGTTCTTTTGCCTTTCTTTCCCTGCCTGCCACTCTTCCTGATAGGAGGTCATCCATTTGGGCCCTTTCAAAGAGCCAAATGAGATCAGCCGACAGGATTCTCCACATTAAAGAGAGGGACCAGAAAACATTCTTTTAAGTACTTTATGCCCAATGTGATCATTTATGTGAGAATTACATGATGTGATAGGCATTATGCTGTATTTTGTCACATTTTAGGAAACACATTATGTTGTATTTTGGTGACACTTTAGGAAATTGGTCTGTGGTTGACATGTAATGTATTATAATTCTTCTTATTTAAAATAATGGGAAACGGGGGTCGGCACTTCCCATAGGACATCAGAAAGAGATTATGAGCATCCGTCATGACCTCTACCCTCAGACAATGAATGGTTTGGTTGGGACCACAGGACAAGCAGTAAGAATTGCACTTTCACATAGGAGCCTATCAGCACAAGGTGGTATATAGTCAAATTAGGTGTTGAAGTTCACAGTCACTCTGTTGCTACCATGGACATTAAAAAAATAAAAACAAAAAGAATTGCTGTGAGAGGGGCAAGCTGAGAGAGGCTTCATGGAATAGACCAGCTCCTGCTGGACCTTTGACAGCAGGGCCTGGACAGTATGGGAACAACCCTGTAGGCCAAGGCTATTGGAACTTCAGGCTTTGGAAATTTCTTCCAATGAACATTCCTTAAATACCTATAATGCACCAGGTTCTGTGCTAAGTATAAAGTGATAAGCAAAGAAACAAAAACATGGCAGGATGCCTGTCCTGATTTCCTTTAAGAGGAAAGAGAAGACATTGGAGCATGTGCATCTCCCCACCCAGTGATTCAGGGTAGAAAAGTTATAGCGTACTGAAAAAGAGGGACAGCTAGATAAAGCATGGCTTAGAAGAGGGTTATGACATCAGGTGTAGAAGAGATTGCGTGTGTATCTGAAGGGTTGTCACAGCTCTGGCTAAGACAGATTTGTTAGCTGAGATGGTCTTAAGCAAGATCTTGAAGGAAGCTGTGCGGTTATCAGAGTGGACACCCCAGCAAGGAGAGCTGCCCCACCAGGCACCCGCCCTCTGCATACTAGAGGAAGGGAGGATCCAGGGGGGCTGGGAAGGGTGCCCAGGGGGTGAGGGGCTTTGGGAGACCCAGGGCAATAGCTATTTACCAACCAATAGAGAAGAATTTTAATATTTAGTGACTATGTTTTGCCCTTATCATACATAGTGGCTGAAGATCAGCCCTCATTTGAACCCCATAGATGGGTTAGCTAATGAAGCCATCCTCCTTCACTGCACCCTGGAATATGTCTTGTTTTTCTCTGAGGTTGTCCTACCTGGCTTGACCTAAAGGCCATAGGACCCCACCTAGAAATAATGGGGAAACCTGTTACCTGACCATTCCAGTTACTCTCATCCAGGTGTTCCCCTCTGCAACCTACCCTGTCCTGCCCCAGACCCCTGAACCCTCCCTCACCCAGCAAATAGCTCCTGAGCCCTGTGTCTATATTCTCTTTGGTGACAAAATCCATTCTGAATATGAGTATTAAATATTCTGTCACCCCTGCTTCTCAGACCTTCCTCTTCCTCTGTCAGTAAGCAACACATCATAATACCACACTGAAGTCTTGGTTTTGGATGAGGCACACAACAGTTAGAATTTGTTTTCATAAAGACAATAATCAAATACTTTAAAAAATTTACAAGCATCTACTCTATAAATCAGTGTGGTTTTAAAGCAAGCCAAAGGGAAATAAAAACCAACAATCTTTGTGAACAGCAGATTTGGTGGTGGTATGTTTGAAGGTTGTAGTAATATGAAATTCACTAGGAGGAGTCATCTTGTGTCTGAAATTTGATGACTCTCAGCAGATAAATCATTTCATCTGTGTGTGGGGTGGGAGGGAGGGGAAGGAAGAAAAGCATGTCTGTCAGGGCTGCTGTGTGGATTGGTGTTGGTTTAGAAGGTGGTTACTGGCTCGTACCATCATATACATGGTGCTCTGTTAGCAGTTGTTTGGCCAAGAATAAAGACTCCCTAATTATATTTTAGAAATACAATTTAAGGAACTGAAGTCTAAAATAACTGTCTTGAGCTTCAGAAAATTCATCTCTGGAAACCATCCACGGAGGGGTATTATTTGGACTTCCCAAGGGGGATCTGATGGGGTAAAAAAGCAAGTCAGATCTCTCTGCCTTTTAGTCAGTGGCCTCTTTAAATGTTATTTACACATTTCTTTAAAAACACCCTTGCTTTGTTTTCTCAAGAGCCAAGATCTATCCAGTCCCCCAAATCAAATTCTCAACTATAATCAGAAGCTTTAAAATCCAGTTATTTTAAGTGCTGCATACTTTTAAAAATGTGTATGTCTGGTTATGTTGTGTATATAAGTGGCTCATATCAGAGATGCAGCAAGTCAAGCTATATAAAATTCAGTAACACATGCCAGAGAGGAGAGAGAGAGAAGTGGGGGGGGGGGGGGGGGGGGGGGGGGAGAGAGAGAGGGAGGGAGGGAAAGAGAGAAGAACATGGAGGGAGATCTCCTAGGAGTCTTAAATTTTACTTTCATCCCTTTTCTAAAAATGGCAGATACAAAGTAAGAAAACAAATTTCTCCGTTGCAGGAAGGAAGGGCAGGGAAGGAGTCTAATTTTCAGCTTGGTGGGATACATTTCTATCTGAGTGTTTTTGCAATGGACTATCAGAGGGGCTGATGCGGAGTTGAGATCTGCCTGTGTTTCGGCAGCTTGGCTAGGGCCACAGAGCTATCTTCCCCATGGACCTCGGTGGAGCATGGGAGCCCTTCACATAGGAGTTGAGGAAGGGACGGACTGATGTGGCGGCTTATGAAGTTGTGAATACTATCATTTGGGAAGATGATGGCTGTGCCAATTACAACATTTTGGGGACTTACGACATCTTTGAAGGCATTCAGGGTAGTTTGCCTTGTTCCCCTTTCCTGTGAGTAACCCTGGATTGATGGCGGCACCTCCTGGGAGATCAGATGCCTCAAGCTTAAAGGTGGCTTTCAAACAGTGTCACATGGTGATTGTGTTGATGTTGACTTTTTTTTTTTTTTTCTTTTAGCAATGCTGGGGATCAAACCCCAGACTGCACACTTGTTAGGCTAGTGCTCGACCAGCCCTGAGGTTGCCATTTTGTGTCATATGATCTGCAAGTCAGTAACAAGGCAGATGTTATCAACTTCAGCTGGTGGGGTCTTAGAGAAACTGGACCAGGTTTAAAAGTTGGGAAAACTTCATTGATCAAAGTGTATTAGAGAAGAAGCATCAAATTAACTTTTCACCCATCCATCTGTCCATCCATCCATCCATCCATCCATCCATCCATCCATCCACCCAACTGTTCACTGAACATGTATTTCTTGATCACCTGTTAGGTGCTAGCACATTGCTGGGGTGGTATTTGGGGTGGATTGAGGATAGGTGCAGTGTCATCTCTCCAGTAATTCCTTTCCATTTGAATTGCAGCAGTGACTGGCATTTCATGTCTTAGAAAAGGAAGAAGGTAAACAGGCCGGTACTGCTAACAAGCTGGGGTTTTATGTATCAGGATGGTGGTAACACAATAGAAAGGCTGTTTCTTTGGGTACATTTTACCAGAAAATCTCCTGAGCCATTGAGAAGAGCTCTACTCTCTAGCTAATGTCAGAACCCACTTTTCTATTTGTTCTGTGGTCAAGGGAATGCCCTGCTGAGAACCCAGGGCTCAAGATGGCTTTCGGCATGAGGTGCCCAGTACCTCTTCACTGAGAGCAGTCAGTCAGGCATATCTCACTGGGTTAGAAATCCTCCCAGGGCTGTCAGAGCTTGTGTGATTTATAAGCTGCTACCCCACTTTCTTATACCCTAAAGTAACCATGCTCTAGCTGCATTCTCACATTGGTCCAGGTTGTGCCTGGCCATGAGGGCATCAGGTTTTGTGAACAGGTGGCCTCTTTGGCAGAGGTCTGGTATATCTTACTTTGGTTGGATGGAATATGTCCATGAACCCTAACTTCTTTAGAGACAATGCTAAAAGCAGACTGCCTTGTTTTTAGCAATGACTATTGCTGCTATATTTTTATAAAAATACAAACCTCTACGGAGGATTCTTAACTAGAGCAGTCTTGCACATCTTCATAACTATCTCAGTAGGACCTCACCAGCTGATTCTTATTCTCCCAATAGTGTCAATTGACTTGCACCGGTGTAGTCTTGCTTGGAGGTTGGAGTTAGGGGGAGGGGGTGACAATGAACAGGGCTTATTCTCGAGTCCCCAGTGGTCCAGCTCCTCCTTTCAGTTGTCATTCTGAATACTAGTGTTAAGTAGTATAAACTTGGGGGACTGGAAGCAGGTCCTGGGATTTGGGTTAACAACTGGATAATCCAGAAGAGTCAGAGAACCAAGAAATTATCTGTTTTGCTTTGGTCTTACACTTTAATGGGGAGATGGTGAGAAAAAACAATGGATTTAGTCTGTACTTGATCTATTAAGTTGAGCCACTGCTAGCATTTTCTGAGCACACATCAGCCAGTGGTTGGGAGAAAAAACTCAAAGGGAAGTGTGATTGCAGGAAGAAAAACCAGGGATCCAGTTGTTGCCGCGAGCTTCCCGCAAAGCACAGATTCAAATTATTACCTGATATCCGAGTTAAACAAATGATACTTTAGAGAAATTAGGTAGGTGTGCTTTTTGAGGAAATCTTATTAAGATTGCTTATAAAGGAATCATTGCCACCAGAATTCTGGATTTTTAGTTTATCTGTTCTCTTAAAGCATGGCACACCTGTATACATGAACTCACGTTTTTAAGAATAGAGACCTGGATAGGAAATTGAATTTAGTTCTTAGAATGCAGACCTTAGAATTTTAGAGAGAGAAATATTTCATCTAGGCTAGATATTATTATTGATAATGGCTTTGCTGTTCATTCAGAATCTCTGCATCAGTTGCTCCTTCCCTCTCTGCCTCTTTTTTTCAGTGTTTATTGGGCTCCTTAGACGCGATTTCTGCCTTCATGGAACTTAGAGTCTCTTGGGAGGGACAGACAAAGGAAGCTTTTAACTGTTGGGTACTTTGCATCTTCTCCTTTGATATCAAAACCAAACTGGGAGACTCTGAAAATAATTCTGTGGCAGATCTCTCTGAGATATTTACAAATAGCTTTATCATTAAAATATTCTGCTTTTTGGAATTATTATGACATGGCTTCTGGTTGGTAGTATAGTTGTATGAGAAGCCATCAGCTGCTCATGCTACCTAATCTAGGCGCCTGACCTCTGCAGAGGTCTCTGGGGTTTGGACCCAGTTAAGGGAAACCGGTTGGTCAGGGAGAGCATCTACCATTTCCCATCTCTCAGAGCCAAGGAGTTAGGTGACAGCCTGGAGCAGTTTCCTCCTTCATGCTAGAGTTGAGGTTAATGCTCAAGGTCAACAACTTCCTAGGGGAAGGAAAAATCCCTCCCGGGTTCTGCTCTGAGTTTTTTTCCTGTGCGGCTGGCTACAGTGGCCTTCGTATTTGAGACGGGCATCACCTGGCACCCTCCTACCTCAGAGAGGTGATCTTGGGCCTTCTGTGCTGCATGCTGTCTGGCTCATGTGGGCTTCCAGGGTCGGGGGCAGCAGAGGGGGCTGGCTGGGGAGAAGGGCTGGAGTGAGGAGGAGGAGGAGGCAAGATTACTGCCTGTTACACATGGACATCTAGACGGGGGAAGAAACATAACAGCTTTATTTTTAGGCTTTGCTAATTCTCACTCTTCTCCTAGTTCGCCGCTACCTGGCAACAGCTTATTGTCATGGCAACACCAATGTTAATGAGTGAAGCTCTCCGTGTCTCCGTTCTACCCGGTGCTCCGTGGCAGACACTGGTGCGGAGCTATCTTGCTGGCCATCAGAGGCTCAAAGCTAGACTCCCTTCCTCTCCACAGGCCTCCCGGGCCCTGTCCACAAAGGAAAAGAATGGAGTCAGTGTTGACAAGGGATTTATGCTTCTGCGTACGCATTCCCGACCTATTCTCTGTTTGTGGAGGGGCCTGCTGGCTACACACACCGCTCCTCCTCCCAGCAGTCCATTCCCTTCACGTTTTTAAGTGACAGCTGTAGGTCATTGAACAAGAACCGGTTTTCTCATGCTCAGAGCAGCTCTGCATTTGAGCAGGTTTTTATGGCACCTTTTCTGCAGTTGGTCAGCAGGGCCCTGAATCCCGTCCAGAGAGAGAGATTTGTTGCTCGTTCCGGGAGGGAACTGGCCATCACATACGGGAGTGCTGGCCTGCACCCCTAACCCTGGGCTGGAGAGTCAGTCATTGCACTGAACTTTTTTATCTCGCTTTCCCCAACCTCTGCTGCTGTTCAGGGCACGCAGCAACCCATGAGAGTGCAGGCAGCCGGGCCCAGCCTTTTGGGGCCTCTGTTTCCCATTTGAAGCTGCACTGATCTGAAATCCCAGTGGTCCTTACTGCTGGTCTGTTGAGGGTGTGTGTGTGAGAGGTGCTCTGGGCGCCGTTCCCCAGTTCATGGTGCGGGTGCTGTGCTGGACCTCTCAGTGACTCATTTTCCTCTCTTATTTAAGGATGACAATAGTACCTACCTTGGAGCCTTCTTGCAGGCCTTCAACCAGATCATCATGCGTCCAGGGCTTAAAGTAGTGTCTAGCACAAAATCATGGCTCAATAAATATTAGTTTTTGTTTTGTCTGGCTGTTATGTAATCTTCATGCTATTCTTGGGAACTAAAGGCATACTTTTTCTGAAATTGTGTGGAAGGAAACTGAGGCATGGAGCGGTTGAGCACCTGCCCACAGTCACTGGGAGTGACAGACTGGACAAGAAGTAGAATCTCGGTGTGCCCTAAACCCCCACACAGCATGGAGAGCCTGGGGGGCTCTCCCTCCACACCCCTCCTGGAGCTGCAACCTTCTTTGGGGGATGCTTTGGGGCCGTGAGTGTGTCTGAATAAAAGGTGCTGTGTGAACAGAGAGGTCGCCATTGTTGCCGAGTGTTGCCTCCTGAGAGGCGGCTCTCAGCTGTCGTGGCTCGTCTTGGTGTTGGTGCTATGAGGCTCCGTAATGAGCAGTGGAGTCGAAACGCTGTGTGGCCACCTCTCTGTGTGGCTACCTGATTTCTCAGGACGTGGGGTCTTTGGCAACCACCTCTCAGTTGGACTAGGAAACCACATTGTCACTTAGGTACTCCTGTTGCTTGTCCAAATTTTCAGCAACATGTGACAGATTTTCTTTTCTTTTTTTTAGAGTAATAAATTTTCTATGTATTATTTTTAAAGGTATCACATTCACATGGTACAAAATAAAAAATGCACAAAGGGTATATGATGAAAATTTTCCCTTTTCTCTTTGCTCCCAGTCTCCCAGGGCCTTTTCCTGGAGGGAGACCCGACCATCAGTTGACCTATCAGTGAACACACACATTTAAGCCCTGACAGGAACGCCGCATGTATATTCTGTCCTGCAGTGTGTGTGTGTGTGTGTGTGTGTTTTGCTTACCAATGTATTTGGGTTCAATGTCAATACATGATCAACAATTCATTCATTTTTAACAGACAACTCAAAAATTTTATTGTAGATGAGGTCAAGTATGCAAATCATTGTAAAATAAGCTTAAGAAGACTAGTGACTAGGAATAAGTTATAAATAATAGTGAGCAATTACCGAGTATCACCACAATCATAACATCAGGATTCTGTTTTATCCCTGAAACAGTTTTTTATCTCTTATTTTAAAATCTGAAATCCTAAGCCATAGGACTAAAAATGTCCCTGAGCTGCAGTTTGAACTCAGGTGTGTCCGAGTTCACCTCCCCATATCCAGTCAGCCACACCATGGTCCTTCTCATGCATAAATATGCTTGAAACTGGATTGCCACCAGGCACGGGCTGAAGGACTCTTCCCTGGATGTCACCATGCTATTTTAATTCGGCGATGGCATCACTGCATAGCCCTCCTCACACCCAGCTCTCTTGCTGTCTTCTCTGCATGCACTTCTGGTTAGCAAACATAGTTTGCTGGTGTTTGAGGTTCATTCGAACTCCATCTCTTCTATGCTTCTGTTTCTTTACCTAGGAAATGTGTAGAAATGTCTCCCCCCCCCCAAAGGGTACTGAAGAAGAGATAAAAATAGCACCCAGCATCTCATCCCTGCCTTTCCCTTCCTCTCTCCCTGGATGGGGGAGGGGCTCTGTCTGGGTTTGAGCTTGAGCCCCTTGTGGTTGGGAAGTCAAGCGAAAGGCGACAATAGGAGCTGGGAAGTAGGGCTGGGAAGTAGCTGTGTGGTAGAGCGCTTGCCTAGCATATGTGAGGCCCTGGGTTCCGTCCCCAGCGCCACAGAAGACAAAACAAAACAAAGAGTGGGGGGCAGTTTAGACCTGCGTAATTGCTGGTGGGCAGTAGGTGCTCAACAAACGTTGGCTACACAAGGTGGAGAAACAGATCCACATTCAGCTGCGTGTTTGCCTTCCCGGCTCAGAGCTATGGCAGAGCTGTGTGGGTGTGGCTTCTTCGCATGAGTCAGGGCTGGTCCTTCACGCCTCCTCTCCCTTCCCTTGCCATAGGAGCTTGTCCACTTCCTAGGACAGATTCTGGCCAGCGGTCGTGTTGTCGGGTGTCCTGTTAACCTGACAACTCACCCGCTTTGTGGGGCTGAGAATGCCCGAGAGGGCAGGGAAGAGTTGGGAGGTGGCCTTGCTCAGGCCCAGCCACATTCAGGTAGGTCCCGTCTCCCTGGGTGGCAGGGGCTCGCCCTTCCTCCTGGGCTTGACTCTTGTCACATCAGTCACCTGTCCTTCCAAGGGGCCAGCCCAGGCGCTGTCTCTCTCCGTGGCCTGCCTGTGGACTCTAGTTCACATTGTTTGTATCCTGTGACCTCCCACAGCAGACCCTACTCCTTGGCACAGCCGGATGCCCTATCACATAAGCATTCACACCGACACACACAGGGGCCCTAGAGCTGACTCCTGCAGCACAGTTGTCCTCCCTGCGTACCACCCCAGGATGCCCCAGCTCCTCAGATGCCAGCTCCAGTGTAGACTTGACAGAGGGAAGGGCCATATTCTCTTGTCCCAAATGTGCCAGTTATTGGGAGCTTGGAGCTGCTACTATTGGGGAGGGCTCTCTTCAGAGAGGCAGAGGAGCCCCCAGGTGAGTGGAAGGGCCTTGGAGCCTCAGGCCCACCCCACGTGTGGTTGGTTGATGATGAGTCTGTGTCCCAGAATGTGCCCTGCAGTGGCCAACATCACATTCATCTGTGGTTGTGACGTTTCTTGACACAGGTGTCTAGAATTCACCCTGCTCCTGAAATCAGAGAGCCCCCATTCTGTTGACGTCTCTGCTATCCAGAGCTCACATGCCACACAGAGATGAGTTCTAGGGTGGCGATCAGGGGAGCTGGACCCAGAGGGAAAATGAGGATAAAGAACTGGGCACAACTCCACCAATGTCCCCCAGAAAGCAGTTGGGAGTGCTGGGTAAGAGTGAGGGGAGGCTGGGGTTAGGGTGCTGTAGGTAGAGTAGGGAGACTATGAGGATGGCCCAGGACTCCTTTGCACCTCAAGCCACCAGGGAAGGGCCTTTTTGGCCACTTCAGAGCCTCAGCTGGACACTGGGGGTGGATTGGGCCACCTCTCCTCTCACCGTCCCTGCTGCCTTACAAGGACTGGATTACAATTACCTGAAAGACTGAGTAGGCCTCGAAATTCTCCCTACCTGCTTACTCATATCCACATTCCTTCTAAGAAAGAGGCAGGCTCTCATTGCACAATTAGAGATAAAAGGCTTAAGCCGGAGGAGGTAATGCTGTGGAGCGCCTTTCGCAGTTGAAATGCAATCAGTCAAACAACTAGGGTAATTGACTGGTTATCAAACCCTTCTGGGTTTCGATGGGAGGACAGGAGGGAAATTATTCACGGCCCAGGGATTTCTTAAATCAAGAGAAGAACCCCCCGGAGAAGGTTTAAAACAGTGGTCCTCACTCCTGTCTGTACATCAGAATAATCTGGGCAGCTTTTTACAAATACCAAACTTCCCTGCCTCCACCCAGAGGATTCTGACTCAGAGTTCATTGTGCTGCCGAGACATCAATATTTTTAAAAGCACCCCAAGGTGATTCTAACATATAGTCGGGGTTAAGAAACAGTGGTTTAGAGATAGAAGGCAAAATACGCAGGCCCCCGCCCCAGCATAAAATTTCCTACTTTTCAGACTGGGACCATTAGAAGACACAGCCCCTGATTTTAGTCTACAGTGTTGCATTCTGGAAATAGACTTTAGGCTTTAAAAAGTTTAGGTGCTTTAAAATATCCGCATACCCATGTTTGTATCTGTATTATTCATAATAGTCAAAAAGTAGGTACAACCCAAGTGTCCGTCCAGGGATAGATGGACAAGCAAAATGTGGTGCATACATACAATGGCACGAAATTCTGACACATGCTGTCACCTGGATGAACCTTGAGGACATAATGCTGAGTGAAATAAGCCAGTCACAAAAGGAGAAATTATTTCACTTCTGTGAAGCCCCAGAAGAGGCAAATTCACTTTTTTACAGAGGTGGCTGCATTTCAGGGGAGGGTTGAATGAGGTCATGTTAGATAGACCATGTGACATAGTCCAGTTTGAAGTCAGACAAAACCAGGGTCAAATTGTGGCCAAGACATTCATGGTCTGTGTGACCTTGAGCTTGACATTGCACCTGAGTTTCCTCAGTTTGGAATTGTTTCGGAAATTGAAGATAACTTGGGTGCCACCTGCCTACTCAGGCCCTCAGGACACAGGAACTCTTACTGAGGAATCACACAGGTGGCTTAGCATCCTTGCTACAGGCATTTGCTCTTTTCTTGTCTCCTTTGTATAAACTTTTGAGAGAAAAGCCCTGATCTGAGACGGAGGAAATCGTCATGGCTGCCACCTGGTCCTATAACCTTGGAAACACCATCTCCCTTCTAGGCCTCAGTATTTGTATCTGTGAAGTGAGCATATTGGACTGCCGGGTTTCCGGACTCCTCCCACCCCACCCACCCTAACAGCCTTTGCTTCTGCATAACCTTTTTCTCCCTGGGATGATGCAGTGCCCTTGGTGCATGTCCTGGACTTGACATTGAGGTTCCTGATCTGCTTAGCTGTGCCATGGTCTTGTTGGGTTAATCATCAACAGCATCCAAAATATGCACCATGACCTCCATAGAGACAAAGCTGCTCCATGACCAACCCAGGTACTCTTTTTTTTTTGTTGTTGTTCTGAGAAGTTAGTTGGTAACAGTGCAGTACCATGTTCTGCAAGAGCTTGGAGAGCTGTGCTGGAAGGAGAGTGGTGTTTTTCCCTGAAGACAGTACGTGGGGGAAACGGGGCAGCCTTCCCTGTGTAACGCCTCTAGTGCTTGAACAGGGGCAAGGGAAGCAGATGGATCATCAAGAGCGTGGAAAGAAGTCCTAAGTCTAGCCCAGAGCTGAGCGCATCGTTCAACTGCCAAACGGAAGGTCTCTCTGTGGCAGTGCTGGAAAGGAAAATCGAGTTAGGCTGGCTTGTTCCAAATAAAATGCTATATTTAATTTCACTCTGGGAAACATTTGATGTCCGGGCCACTGAAATACATGAAATATATTTAAGAAGATCTGTTTTGTTAGAGCAACAGGAAAAACAAAATAAAACAAAACAAAAAACCCCCCCCAAAAAAAAAAAACAAAGGGAAGGGAGGTCCTCACGTCTGCTGCAGGTTGTACACAGGAATCGGATCATTTCAATTTGGTTTTTCATCATCTGACAGCTGCTGACCAAAGGTTGGCCGATCCGTGTCTAGCATCCTGGACGACCCGTGCACACCGTGTATGTCTCCGTATTTCAGTCTGTGAAATGCCTTTTGCGTAAAGCAGGATGCTCGCTGCGGTAGTGGGGCGCTGTCAGATTTAAATTCCGTGATGTGCATTTGTGCGCTTGACATGTAGGAGGGAAGGATCGAGTCTCAACCTGTGCTGAGTTAGAGGCAGCAAATCTGTGTCAGCCTGGTGGAGCCTGGTTTTTCAGAATTTCTGTCTCCTCCATGATCATCATGGGCACCGCGGCTCTTGGACGTGACTTCCCCTCGCTGAGCTGAGGCTGGCCTGGTGTGTTTTGGAGCTCATGGGCCATGCAGGGATTTGGGGAAGGAGCCCATAGAGTGGCTTCACTTTCACACTGTTCCTGTCCCTTCTGACTTCCATGTCTGCTTCCTGACTCCACTGTCATGCCAGAAAGAGCTCTTTCCACTCTTCTGCCTTTGTTTTACTGTTCAGAGGTCTCCGAGAAGCAGAGACCTGCAAACAGGGCTCTCACTCCTCCCTGGAAACTCCCCTTTCTTGTTTTACCTGGCCAACTCTCAATCAAGCATTTTATTTTTTGTCCATTTATTTAAAAAAAAAAAAACAGAACTAAGTACTTTTGAGGATTGTGCCACTTTCTTTGGCTGTAAATAGAAATGGTCATATCTATGGATACTGGCTGGGACTTGTCAGAGGGAGAGTGCCAGCCTGCTGCCCCACAGCCTACTGGCTTTATCCCTTGGTGGTAATGCAGACCGGAGAGAGGGAGACTAATGTTTTTAAATGACCATGAAGGTTTCTTCTTGGAGCACCTGAAACACTGGAGGACATTTTCTTTCCCACACGCTACGGGCTTCATTATATGTGAAAAGGATTTTCAGAGACTGGGTCTCAGGAGAGGTCCTGGGAGAGAGAGGGCATACACGACACCATATGGCCTGGGGACCAGGGGCCTGTAGACCCAGTGAAGGGGAACCAAGGAGGGGGTGTCTTTGAAGAGTACTCTCTGACCTCGGGTGAGCTCATGGACACTGTGGTGGCCATGAGAATCCGTAGGAAGAAAGCTGTTCTCCATGGTAGAAAGGATTTTCTGCTTCTTGGAGACTGAGGGCAGTGCTTCTTTGTATCTCGAAGCGATCAGGGATTCCATGGAATCTGGCCAATCCTGTTCTCAAACTGGCAGTGCTGTGGGTTCCCTGGGCCACTGTCCTTAAAAAAAAAAAAAAAAAGGCATAGAATGTGTTGGAATCCTTACTCTGTAAATTCATAGCCTCTCTGTTTTAATCAGCTTTTCCCACTGCTATGGCTAAAAGATCCGCCCAGAACCGTTGTAGAGGAGGAAGAGTGTATTTGGGGTCTCACGGTTGGTTTCAGAGGTCTCAATCCATGAGAGAGAGGGCTTGGGGGGAGGCATGGAAGAGGGAAGTGGCTCACATGATGATCAAAAAGCAGAGAGAGAGAGAGAGAGAGAGAGAGAGAGACTCCACTTGCCAGCTACAAAGCATGCCCCAAAGGCACGCCCTCAGGGACCCACCTCCCCCAGCTGTCCCCTACCCACCTTCAGTCACCTTTCAGTTAATCACATCAAGGGATTAATTCACTGGTTGGGTTAGGACTCTTACAACCCAATCGTTTTCTCCTCTAAACCTTCTTGCATTGTCTCACACGTGAGCTTTTGGGGGACACCTCACTTCCAAACCCTAACACTCTCTGATCCTTGGTTTCCTTATCCATCAGTGGGGATGGTGGTACTGCAGGGTGGTGGGAATCATATATGATAATGTGTGTTGGTAATACATGACACATGTGCATTGTCACATGGCATGGGGAGCCAGTACTTCACCTGGTAAGGAATCATCAGTAGGCGACTGGTACAAGCCCTGCCCCTGCTCTCCTACAGGCAGCATGGGTACGAAGGGTGCTGACGTGCTTGAGAGTGCTACACAGGCATCCACTCTGATTCTTGTAACCTGGAGATCTGACATGTACGTGTTTTACATTTTTGTCTTTATTAAGACATTCGATCTTGAAATCCTGAGGCACAGTTCTGATGCCCTGTTCGTAGCTTATGCAACTAGGCAGTCAAAACACCTTTAAAACCGGAACAGAAACTCAGTTGTTTTCAAATATGTTTTAATTTTCTACAGTAAATTTTTCTTTTCTCCTTGAGGTGACTTTGCCAAGGACACAGCTTTGGTAGTCTGCTAAAAGGATTTTATTTTCTGGTGCAAAAGGATTGTAGTGTGACACTTGGTGAGATTCTGCTATGTTGGTCCGATGAAGGAGAGGCATGTGCAGCCTGGCCTTTTGGGCATCTGTTGTTCCCAGTCAGTCTTAGATCACCATTGTTTAGGGTGTCCCTTGTCTTTTTCCATTGTTTCTGGAAAACAGTTGGTGTTATGTTTTCCATTAGACTTTGCTTGGATTTTGTGCTTGGTTAGGGCAATACTGAAATTAGTTTCTCATTCTGGTGCATTCATCTATTCAACAAGTACTTATTGAGAGCATACTATGTGCTGGGCTGTTTGACAGGCACAGATGGTGCAGCAGTGAGCAAGAAGTTACATTCTCTGTGTATCTGCAGGTCAGGAGAGGGAAGAGGAGGGAAGGAAGGAAAAGGGCAGAATATTTAGATGTAAGCAAGTAGGCAAGAGATCTTGATATTATGGTAGGTGCTATGAGAAAGCTCAAAGGGAAACCAAGCAGAGTGATTGGACAGATGATTATAGGGAGGGGGGCCACTTTAATTTGCTAGCCAAGAATGACCCCCAGGGGACCTTGAAGACAAGAAGGAGCTATATTTGGAAAGAAAAGAGAAGAGCTTTTTGGGTGAGGGAACAGCAAGCGCAAAGGCTCTGAGGCAGAACAACCTAGGCATGTTTCAGAACAGAAAAGCAAGGCTCAGGGTGCAATGGCCAGGAAGACTAACTCTTAATGTTGCAGAGCACAGAAGGGTAACCATGGTGGACAACAATTAGTTGAATATTTCAAAATAGCTAGGAGAGAGAATTTTGAATGTTGCCAAACACAAAGAAATAATAAATGTCTGCAGTGAAAGATCTGTCAATTCCCCTCATCTGATCATTGCACAATGTCTACATGTTTTCAGTTGCCATACTGGACCCCCAAAATATGTACAATCACTATGTGTCAATTAAAAATTAAAAAATGTATAAAGAAGAAGAGACTGGTACACAGTGAGTGATCAGGAGGGTGGCAGGTGAGTGGTTGCGGCTAGGTACGGGATAGATAGATCATCCAGATAGAGTGTTTATTTATTTTTTCTTCTTAAAAGATGAGTCTGGGGGCTGGGATTGTGGCTCAGCGGTGGAGTGCTCGCCTAGCATGTGCGCGGCCCGGGTTCGATCCTCAGCACCACGTACAAATAAACCCATTGTGTACAACTAAAGCAAATAAATAAATATTTAAAAAAAAATAAAAATGAACGCATTGTGTACAACTAAAGCAAATAAATAAATATTAAAAAAAAAAAAAAAAAGATGAGTCTGCATGTGGATTAGAAAAGGGTCTTGGAAGGAGGTGAGAAACCAGATGAGAGGCAGGCAGGAAGTGGAGAGGCTGGGCCAGATGCTCACAGTGGAGTGAGACAGGTGGCCATGCCTCGTCTTTTGGCATGAATGTTGTGTGCTCTGGGACCAGGGCTGCTGGGCTGCGGGCAAGGGGGCCACAGGATGCCAGGCAGAGGGGTGGTTGACGACGAGAGTGTTGATGCGGGATTGGGAAGCTGGACGTTTTCAGACACAGCTGATGATGGGGTAAATAGTTAGCATTCACATTGGCAGGTAACTTGGCAAAAGGTACAAAAGCCTTAAAAGTGTTCATTCCTTTTGGCCCAATGATTCCATAGGATTTTGTCCTATGAAAAAATCAGAAAAGCATACAAAGACCACTTCAGGCACAGTGGTTGTAGTCTTATTCATGATGAAGTCAAAGTTGGAATATTTAACTTCTCTCCTTTATTCTTTCATCACTAAGAGACTGAGAAAGTCAGGATGTGTCCCTGTGATGGGACATCATGTAGCCTTCAAATGATGATAAGGAAGGACATTTAATGGCTTAATAGGGTGTTCAACTGGATTGCCAGTTGAAAAAAATATAGGATGATATATAATATGACCTTGATTTTATAAAACATTTAAACTCTCTCACATGAGGTGTATATAGGCTATATTATATCGTAGGAAATCCAATAGGGTATACACTCGAGCATTAAGAATAAGCTAATTAGCAGAAAGATCAGTGGAGTTGAGGGAAGGGATCGGGGAAGGGAAGGAGACATACTGGGGACTGAATTAGAGCAAATTATGTTCCATGCTTTTATAATTTTATCAAAATGAATCCTAATGGTATGTGTAACTAAAAAGAACCAAGAAAAAGAAAAAGAAATATAATAAGGTAATTCGGGAAGGAAAATAACAAATTCATTTCATTCTCTATTTGTGATTTTTTTCCAAATTTTCTACAATGAACATTTGAGACAAAAATTCTAAGAGTATTAATTAAAAAACAGTAATGTTTTTTAAACCAGTTCTTATTATGCCTGAGCGTAAATCTGAGTGGTGACTAGATGGGTGACATGGTGGCCCTTTGTAATATGCATCCCTATGTAGAACAGCCATTGGTATTCAGAAAGTTGGTGCTGAGAAAAGCATTGGATTTGGAGCTAAAAGTCCCAGATCAGCCACTTCCTAGCTTTGTGATCCTGAACTTTGTGCTTGAACCCTAATGTGCAGACCCTTCGCTTCTTCAATTTGCAAATGGGAATGAATGATGGTAATAGTAAAGGCAGTCATAACGTTTCCATGGAGTTGTGAGGGTTAAATAGCAGGGAATGAGGAAGTGTGCTGTAGGAGAAGCACCATGTAAATATTAACACTGTAAGGCACAAGTCTTCACACACAGACTTTGCACAAATAAATTTGGGATCATTTGTGCTATATACCGTAGCGCCCTCGGTGAGCATCTCAGCAACTGAGTGGCGTACTTGGACCAAGTGTTAGGCCAGCTCTTTCTGACCCATGCCCTGAATTAAGCAAACAATCTGAATGTAAGTACAATCAGCTTGTCCTGAGCAGTGGGCAGCTCTCAAATGAGGAGTGCTTTCTCCTTCCCTGGAAAGCTGCAAATGAAATGCCATCTCAGCAGCAGCCGCACCCGCACCCGGGGCCCCCTTCCTGTGTGGCTCAGCTGTGCTGTTTACATAAAGCCTTTGGAAATGAACCTGCCAAGGAGTGGAGCTGAGAGGAACCAACTGGAAGGAGGGTGATGGGGAGATGCACTATCTCCTGGTTGAAAGGCAACGTTTGCTTTTGAATGGACCCTGGACACTGACATCTGAAATGTCATGGTCCTTATGTATTAGGATGGACATACACAGCAATGCTGATGGACAGCTCAGCAGGCACTTACGTTTTAGAACCTTGAACTGCTGGAGGCCAAGGACAGCCTGCCTGGCTCTAGGAGACTCACAGTGGACCCGCGGCCTTGTCCACAGCAGATGCCATAGGCAGGTGTCAGCCTTCCATAAAGAAGTCATATGGAGAGTGAGTTCCGCGAACATCATTAAGGTTCGGATTCCTGTTTTCAGCTGGAGATCCCTGGGTAAAGGAAGATGAAGTAGTCTAGCCTGGCCAACCTTTGAGGTTTATTTCTCCAGGGACTCCCATCTTCAATGAGATGTGGACAATACATCACACGCCAGTTACCAACAACAAATGCTCCGGAGTGGAACTGTCGTGCCATTTTGAACAAGCGCTCTGGTAGCTGCCGATGAGACGTGTCCATCGTGAAGTTCCTTGTGGGGTGTTCCTGTAGTAGAGGACCCGACTGATCCACTTATTGATAAAGATATACAAGAAGGGTAATGACAACAGTAATAGCTGCTATCAGTGGGCATTTATTTCGTTTATTGTGAACACAGTCCCAGGGTTGGTGCACATATCCTCTCTTTGAATTGTCACATCAACTCGGTGAGGGAAGTCTTGCTGTCCCCACTTCACAGATTAGAAACTGGGTTTGAACAACTTGCCCAAGGTCGCAGTTTAAAACTTCCTAACTGGGATTTGAACCTGGATCTCTCTAGCCCTCAAGTGCCTGCTCTGAACTCCTCCACCTCTCTCTATCTTATTTTCCTAGCACTACTCATTTGGAATTAAGTTGCATCCTGTGTACATTAAGGAAGACTTGCTCTGTACCAAGTGCTGCTCAGGGTAGAAGATGAATAAACCATGCTTCCTTCCCTCAAGAAACACATATACATTATTATCTTTATGAATTTAAAGTCTATAGCAAGGGGTCAATAAAAACTTTAGTTATAATTAGTAATTTTTGAGTAAACTATAATATACAAATACATTTTAGTTTATTTTACAGACCTTTCTGACCCCAGATTATTATGCATCTCATAAAAGATGCACATGTGAAATCATTTGGGAGTTTGAAGAAGGGTGAGAATAACTCTGGAGAAATCAGAAAAGAATGAAGTCGAGTATAACATTTGCAGTGGGCCTCATAGAGAGGGTAGGGCCTTTGACAGGTAAAGATGGTAAAAATTGTTTTTCAGCTGACGTTGCCTTTTGGATGATACGCAGAACCTGCTGCTCGCTGATTGATTTTTGCAACTGACCCTGTGTACCCCTGGTTTGTTTCTTGGTAATTATATTTGTCCATGATGTTCACATCTGGAGTTTTTATTATAATAAACAAGGTGGTCACAAGAGACCTAGGTCAAAAGTGGGATTTCCAGGCTCTTCTCCACTACCACTTACTTGTGTGTGAATGAGTCACACATCTGTATCTTTATTCTAGAACTGTCCCTTGAACTTCTGTTCTACTGGCAGAACATCTAAATTTAATTATCTAGTATTCTCTTCAATTTAAGTCCAAACCAGAGTGTGTTACCTCCCCATTCTCCCTCTACATGAGCCCTCCACTTCCCAACACCTGTTCTACTTGACACCTCATGGTGGTGTGAGGAATGGTCACCTCCATTGTGTGTTAACCTTAAGGGAGAATGGAGTGGCTGGCCGGGAGTACTGTTTGGAAAGGTGACTTTAGAGATCAAGTTCTTCTGTTGGCTCACTTTGGGATCTTGGGCACTAGCATAATTTTCCATCAATTTCCTGATAAAGAAAATACAACGTGGCTTTCTTCCTATAAGCAAGCAGATCCGTGTTGGAGATAATTAAATTATAAAGCACCTTGGGGTCCACAGATAGCAGGTCTCATGTAAACATCATTGTGCCATTGCCAGTGTTGTCACCAGAAGATGACAATGTAATATTTGTTTATTACAAAGTGGGTTTTCTGATGTTTGGTTGAAAGAGACTGTATGTATTGAGCCAACTGTCAGGGCTATTTTTCTTCTAACACAATTTATAAAGTGCTTTTTGTTACACCCAAATTTTGTAGGACTGGAGAACTCAGATGTTTAAGGTTGTAGCTTTTTAGAATGGATGAATAAACATTAGCACTCCAAAGTGAAGCATGTGAAGACTGTCAAGACTCCATCTCTGATTTGCTTTCTGATCTCATGCAAGTCACTTCACCTCTCTGCTTTTTTGTTTCCCCATCTGTGAGACATTGCTCACTTTGCCAGGGTATCGTCAATATGAATAAGATAATGTGCGGAACCCTTTCAGCTGCTGCATCATTAAAAAGCATTTATTCAGCACTTATGTAGTGTTGCACAAAGAGAATGATAAAGACTAGATCCCTGCCTTGCCTGCTGGATTATATTCTAATATCTTCCAAAGAAAAAGGCAGAAACTAGGTAACTAAGGTGAGAAGGCACTCAGATGTTATCTTTTATGTCATACAAAAACCAGCAGCATAATTAACAAGAACTGATACTAAATGAAGTCAGTTTTCGAGAAGGAGCTCACATAGAAAGTATATAGATAAAATGATTAGGAAGCTTTCATCTATCAAGAACTAAGACAGGGGGCTGGGGTTGTGGCTTAGTGGTAGAGCACTCGCCTAGTACGTGTGCAGCCTGGGTTCGATCCTCAGCACCACGTAAAAATAAAGTCATTGTGTACAACTAAAACAAACAAATAAATATTTTTTTAAAAAAGAACTACAGGGACCTTTTAAAAAAGAACTAAGACAGGGATCTTTCTTTTTATATAAATGAAATTTCTGAACATTGCTCACAGGGACCTAAGCAAGAAAACCCCAGTGGGGAAGGGGCCGGGGCAAAGTTCTTTGGAGAGTTTTGCTTGGGATTCTGATAATTTTAGGTTGCTGTCTCTGTCTCTTTCCCGCTGTCTCTTCTGAGTCATTGAAGACTCAGACATTAGGGCTTAAGATTCAGTAAAGACAGATGTCTGTGCTTTAGAGATGCCATTGTAGGGCAATGGGCAACCATCTTGCATTTTCTGAATATTGTGAATATCGTGGTCATTGCACTGTGTGTGTGTGTGTGTGTGTGTGTGTGTGTGTGTGTGTGTTTGTTTGTTTTTGTTTTTGTTTTTTGGCAGTTAAACATACTCTTTGTTTTATTTTTTTTTTTTTTGGTTGTATACAAAGTATATTCACACTGTGTGTGTGTGTGTGTGTGTGTGTGTGTGTGTGTTTAAATTGTGGGCCTTCAGCAGAATGAGATCAGAACCAAGCAACTTGAATGAGGCCCTAGAGAGCAAGGCAGCCATAGAAATGCCATAACTAAGCTGTCTGCAGGACTTCCCATCACTTAAATTCTTTGAAAGGTGAGTTCCAGAGAGAACACCATTTGCTTCCTCAGTGCCAGGAGAAAGAGGTGATGGTACCCAGGTCACTTACTAAAGTATCCCCCAAATTTTCTCAGAAAAGTTGACCTGTAAGTAAGTATTGATCTCTCTCTCTCTCTCTCTCTCTCACACACACACACACACACACACACACACACACACACACAGAGCTTTCTTCAAACTGAGGTAGTGAAAACTGTCAGGAAATTAAGCAAATTAACTATTATTTATGTTTCTCTTATAGTTTATTGCATCTTTTCATTGGTTCATTTCATTTGACAACACTAGTTTTCAAGTCAGCTTTCTGTTACTGTAACAAAATACCTAAGGTAATCAACTTAAAAAGAAGAAAGCTTTATATATTTATTTTGAAATTTCAAAACTCATGGTCCAGGTTGGTTGACTCTGTTGCTTTTGGGCCTGTGGTGATAGAACACATCACGTGGGAGCATGTGGAGGAGGAAGCTGTTCACCTCTTGGCCGGGAACCAAAGACAGAAATAGACCATTGTCCCACAGTCCCCTTTGAGGACATGCCTCAGTGACCTCAAACCTTCCACTAGGCTCCACTTCTTTTTTTTTTTACTCTTTTTTTTTTAAATTCAAAATTGTTGTATTTGTAACAGTAGCATGTATTACAATTAGTAATACACATATAGAGCAGCTTCTTACATAACACTGTTTGTATACGAAGTGTATTCGTACTATTCAAGTCTTCAATCGTGCATTTAGGATAATGATAGCCATCTAGGCTCCACTTCTTTAAAGTTGCCACCATTTCTCAATAAAACCAAACTGAGGGCCAAGCCTTTAACACATGGGCTCTGAGGGGATGTTCCATCCTAAAGCAGTGAGACCAAAAATTACTCCTGTTGTTCACACAAGGAAACCAAAACTGGTTAAATGACTTGGCTAAGGTCGTACAACTAGTATAAATTTAAGAGTGTTAGTTCTTTGAACTCTAATATCCTGCCTTTCTCCCTGGAAAAACATCAGCATATCTAGGTAGCTGGATTTCTTCTTAATATGTTATGTTTTAAAATCATTATTTGTTGTCACCATAGCACGCAGTATGGTTAAAACCAGACTTGCTGCTATTAATAATTGCGTAGTGTCATTGTTTCCTCCAAGGAGATACAAAACGGAAGTAGCAAGCCAGGAACTTGTCCTTTACTGTACTTGGGTCTTAAATGGCTATTAAATACATGGAGCTTGACTCCTGTCTTCCTCTAGGTCTCAAGCTCTCTCCCTTTTGATTTTCAGCAAGAGTTTCAAGTATTCTGTGGGCAGGAGGAGACTCTTGAAAAATGGCCCATTGCAGTTCTGACTCTTTTCGAATGATTGCACTGTGCGCGCAGTAAATCTGAAGGAGCTGAATCTGCATCCTGTCCAGGTGGAAGGTGCTAAAGTGGCCAAAGCTTAAAATACGCCTGTCCAGGGCCAAACTGCAGATACTGCTGCTCTTGCTGCTGTGGCCTGTGCATAGGGGAGCAGCCCTAGCTAAGAGTTCACTCCAAACAGCTGGGGATGGGGGACACCATGCTTCTGGGCCCTGGCCTCCTCCTCTTCACCCTCCTCTCTCAAATCCTCTCTTCCCAGCTTTAGTGCAGGACCTCTTTCCTGTTCCCCTCCTTCCTCTCACCAAGACCAGCTTTCTGGAAAAATGATTCTTACACATCAGTGTCAATTTTTCCCAAGAACCTGAGCATTTCAAGCTTTTAGTGCTAATCGTGGGGAGGGAGTTTATCCAGTTACAGGGATTTCTCAGATAAGTTGTGTCGTCTAGTGATTCTGTTATGGACTTTGTGATCAGAGAGAACTGTTTGAATTCCAGTTCCACCTTTCCTAACTTTTGGTGAGTTACTTGACCTTTCTTAGTCTGTAAAATGAAGTTAGTGATGTTGTCTTGTTGTAAGGATTGAATAAGAGCAAGTGAAGTACCTGGGTGTGCTGGGCTTATAGAGGGTCACTATATTTAAGCTCCTTTTTTCTTTTTCCTCCTGAAGAACTCACAAAGCTTCTTTACACAGCTTTCCACTGGAGATCACTGGACGATGTGCTGACTAAGTGGGAGAAGCTAAAGGTTGCTTTACCATCAGTTATTATTCCTACCTGACAATACACATCAGGTGTCAATTTATTTTAGGTTTTGATGTGAGCATCACTCATCCCAAAATCCAAAATGCTCCAAAATATGAAACTTTCTGAGTGTTGACATGAAGTCACAAGCAGGAAATTCCAGACCTGACGTTTTGTGACACAGATTATGGTCAAAACAAAGGCACACTAGAAAGTGTGTGTAGAATTACCTTTATGTGTATATGAAACAGATGAATTTCGTATTTTGACTTAGAGCCCATTCCCAAGATATTTCTACACACACACACACACACACACACACACATGCACAGATGCACACACATGTACACACAGTCCAAAATCTGAAAAAAATCTGAAACACTTCTGGTTCCAACCATTCCAGAGAAGGGAGACTCAATCTGTGCTACATTTTATTGTTTCCGTTGACTGTAAGGCTTGCATCCCCCCCCCTTACATTTTAATTAGACTAAAATTGATATGTGTTTTCCAATAGATGGTATGTTGCAGTTAGGTGATAGCATTTTTTCCTTTCTCAATGGTACATAAAATAGGGGGTATGTCTTACAATCAATGACTTCTTTGATTTGCTCAAAATACAGTAGTTATTTTTAAAAATCTGACATTCCCTGAACTCAAGTGGCAAATAGTTGCTTTGGCCTGGTGATTCTTTTTTTTTTTAATATTTATTTATTTACCCTAGTTGTACACAATGCAATGCATTTATGTGTACGTGGTGCTGAGGATCGAACCCGGGCCGCGCACGTGCGAGACGAGCGCTCTGCCGCTGAGCCACAACCCCCGCCCCAAGCCTGGTGATTCTTGATCCCTTCCCTAGCTCCTGGTTCGGTGTCATCTGTCCAGTATCCATGTAGGGGGTTGCCATCTGGATGAAGGAGTAGCGGGGGGAAGAGTTTCTGGGACACATGTGAATAGGGAGCAAAAGACCCTTAGGATCACGTCGGATCCTAGGTGTCTTGCAGAAGAAGCTCTGCCTCCTTGGCCTCAGAGTGTCTTTCCAGTATCTTACACAGGAATATCAGGTCATATTCAGGCTGGGCCTTTTTTATAAATATCGATTGAGTGCTCACTGTGTCTAGGCACTGTGTTAAGCACTTGACAAAAATAAACTCTTTTAACTAATACAATAATTCCATAAAGTAGGTCCATTTGTATCTTTATCTTACCTATGAGGAAACTGAGGCTCAGAGATTAATTTATGTGCTCAGGTGTTGAACTCACATCTGTCCTACCCCGAAGCCCACAATTCAAACCTCCCTGCCCTATTGCTTCTTTCCCAGCCTGACTTGGCAAAATGGTCCTTGCATCTTCTCCACTCTTCTTTGCTAGTGGCAATGATAAACAACACAGGAGTAAAGTCTAATTTTTAGTCTCCAGAGAATCCAGCTGACAAGCCATGTGCTAAAGATGTGAGAGGTAAGTTATGGATTTTGGCAGAAGGAGAGAATGGAAGGAGGTAACTCCACACCAGATCTTGAACCTTTCCAAGTGAGGTTTGAGTTTGCAGGTTCTGTCCTCTAGCTGCACTCATCCCATCTTTCTACCTCTGGCATTGTGTCTGCGTGGGCTGGGGGTGACTCGGGCTGCCTGGCCTAAACAATGCCCACTCTGCCCGTCTGTGACTTTTCTCTCCCTTCTGTCTTGAATCAGATATGCCCCAGTTGCCAGGGAAAGAAGAGTGAGTGCTTGGTGGTTTGTGAACTCAGGTGGAAGGGAAATTAGCATTTCCAACAGTGAGTGAAGGAAATTGACTACATGCCAGGAAACTACTGTGCGTGCGTGCGTGTGTGTGTGTGTGTGTGTACACGATAGTCCCCCTTTAGCCACAGTTTTGCTTTCTGTGGTTTCAACTACCTGTCATCAAACACAGTGCAAAAATATTAAATGGAAGATTCCAGAAATAAACAATTCATAAGTTCTGAATTTCATGTTGTTCTGGGTGGCTTGATAAAAGTGTGCGCTGTCCCTCACCATCCTGCTCCCATGCAGCCTCCTTTTGTTGAGCAGCTCCACACTGTGCACACCACCTGCCAGTTACTCACTCAGTAACTGTCTCGGTTATCAGAGCAGCTGTTGCAGTGTGGTGGTGCCTGTGTTCATGAAGGGTTATTTTTACTTAATAATGGCTACAAAGTACCAGGATAATGATGCTGATTCCAGTATATTGTATGATTTTGCTATTTTATTATCATTAATCTTTCACCATGCCTAATTTATAAACCTTCTAAGTGTGCATTTAGAGGAAGAAATATGGTATATGTAGAGCATGGTACCATCCAAGGTTTCAGGCATCCTCTGAAGGTCTTGGAATGTATCCTCCAAGAATAAGGCAGAATGTATGTGTATAGATGTATGTGTCTATGTAACTATGTCTCTGTCTACAGGTATAGATATGTATCTGTGAATATAGGTATATGAAGATACCAATATACCTACCTATCTGTATCTGCATCTTGATTGATAATATATCTCTTGGATAAATAGAGACAAGGAAGGCACCACCATGGCCTCAGAAGTGCCAAGTGTGGTGGAGAAGACAGCAGATGACCAGGCCAGTTACCATTAGGGTGGCAAGCAGTGAGGGGCATGAGAATTGAGAGACTGTTGGCTGATGTGAAGGGTATGGGACTTGGGGTACCCACGGGCATATCCAGGCTTTTCCTTGCTGACTCACTTGGGAAACTTCCCTAAACTCTAAGCTTCTAATCTTTAGCCTCTTCGTCCTTACAATGCGAGGAAGTATGTTTATCTCATAGCCTCATGGAAAGGATCAGTTACCTATCTGTGTCAAGTGCCGTGCTTAACGCAGGCTCCTCCAGTGCCTGGCATGTTGTTGGATGTTGTTACATCTTAATGTGCCTACACAGACATAAATACATATGTGTTTGCATGTGTGGATGTAGATGTTAAAATTCTTCCCTTCATCGGATGTTTGATGAGTACCATTTTAGGTGCCAAGAACTCAGTGGTAAATAAAAGAGCCCCAAATCCTTGCCCACAGGATGCTTATATTCTAGTGGGGAGAGACAATAAATAAGGCAGACAAACAAAGGTTTGTTGGATGGTGATCAGTGCTGTGGAGAAAGCAAGCAGGAGAATGTGGGGTGTGAGTGGAAATACACATTTTAAATAACATGACTAGGGAAGGCCACCCAAAGGGATGTTTGAGTATGGATAGAATCCTGTGGGAATGAAGGCATCAGCAAGGTGGGTATTGGGGGAAGGGCATCCCAGGCAGAGGAAGTTGCAAGGAAACGTCCTCAGGTAAGAGCAAGTCTGAGCAAGTCTAGCATGCTCAGGGAAGACCAGGGAGGCCAGCACTTACAGAGTGGTGTGAGCGGGGGGCCATTAGTTGGCGGTGAGGCCCGGTGAAGCAGGGCCTGGTAGGCCATGGTGAGGATGAAAGCTTCTACTTAGGATGAGACAGGAGCCATTGAGAAATTTGAGCTGAGAAGTGGCATGGTCTGCCGCACGTCGTAAGAGGGTGACTGGTTGCTGTGTGGAGAAGTCACTTGGGGGTGCTGTGTGTGTGTGTGTGTATCTTGGCAACAGTTTGGAGAACTCTGATGTAAGCTGAGGATGTGATCACCTTTGGTCAGAAGGCCAAATGCAAATGGACAGTAGTGGAGGAGGAGGAGGCTGCAGAAATGTGGTTTGCATTGTGGATTTGGCCCTTCTTTGTCTCTGTCCTGAATGGTTTCCCATCGCTGTGGGCTTGGAATGCTGCACAGGAAGTGAGGGACCAGCCTGGGGTCCTGCATCCAGACTGTGGTTGGATGGGCCCAGGAAAGGCACAGTGCACTGGTGTGTGTCAGAAACAGGAGCGGAGGCCGTGGGCTGAGCCTCGAGGGCATGTGGAGGGAAGGAGGACGCTTCTCACCCTGGCTTTACCAGGGCGCCATCACCAGGAGCAGTGGGCGATCTCACGAGTGGTAGGCAGTGGCAGGCCTGGGCGCATGGCTGCCCGTGGAGAGACATTAAAAGAGTATGAATCTGGATCAACCCAGCCCCTCAAGAAGTCTGAGCACGAGAGCTGAGAGCATGACCTCGTGTCCAAAGGGCTCAGCAAAGAACAGATGGGACTGGTGAACGGAATTACACGCCCCACCCTGATAATCAGCAGCCCCTGGGGCTGACCAGTCCATGTACTGCTGACTTAGCCTCTTCTCCTGGTGAACAGAGGGGAGCTGGCCCTTGCTGGAGTAAAGAGACCTTTGCCACTAGAATTTTCCATTATTTGTGTGGGCTCCCCCTCCATCAATCACAAAGCTATATATAATTTACCCAAAACAAGAAAATAAAATTACTAATTCTGACATAGAGTTCATTTTGTGCAAGGTACTATCTTGAGTACTTGGTTTGTGTTAACTCCCTTAGTCTTTACAACAACCTATGAGGTAAGTAGATTACCATCCCCATTTTGCAGAGGAAGAAACTGAGGTTAAGACTCTTGTTCAAAGATCCATTGCTTTTAAGTGCGTGGGGCCATTATCCAAATTCATGCTTCTGACTCCAGAGCCTTATCTCTTTTCTCTTTATCAGCTTTGTAATTATTTCTTATTCACAATGTGGAATTTTGTGAGGGAGTTTTTGGAAATAATTTGTACAAATATGCAGAAAGGAACTGTGTGGTCAGAACGAGAAAAAGCAACTGGCTTTAGTCCTTTTTCTTCCCCATGTCCATGTGGGATACCTGCCAGGCAGCTGGCAGCTGGCAATTACTACTTCCTGTTTTATGTTGTAATTTATTGACGTATATGCCATTCTCCTTCCAAAGGCTGCAAACTCATTGTAGCCCAAGTACATGTGGATTCAATTTTAACATTTGCCATAGTATCTAGGCCAATTCCTTGAACATAGTAAATGCCCAGTAAGTATGAAATAATTTCTAAAGTGGCATGGGTGCTGTTGGTAACCAGTTCTTAAGCCATTCGGTTCTGAAAACAATGAATTGAGAACTTTCAACACATGAATCAAAAGACAGTTACAGGTGAATAATGCTTTTGTGATTTTCAAAACCCTTCCACACATTTATCCTCCTGCCACCCTCACGTCTTAATTATGAGAAAGCCAAGGTCAGAGACAAAAAGTGAGCTACCTAAGGGCACAAATTTAAAAAAAAATTTTTTGATAGTAAAATCAGAGTAGACATTGGCACTGTCATCTCCCAATTTCCCGTTTCGGGAGTGACGTCAGTATGCACACCTATCGGGTACAGAGCTTGAACACGGGACCTGGTGATGCTTCTCCTTTCTGGCAACTTGCTAACAGCCTGGCACAGTGATGCTTAATATAGGATCCCCTGCCACTTGCAATAGGACATACTATGTCAATAAACACACTACTCTAGGTGGCCTGGCTTTCTTTTTTGCTTGTTTTGTTCTATTTTGAAATAATTTTAGGCTTACATAAAAGTTGTAAAATGGTACAGAGTCCCGCTAGTCCCTTTGCCCAGCTTCCTCTAATGTCAACATCTTGCAAAGCCATAATACAATTATCAAAACTGAGAAATTAACCTTCTTTCATTTAAACTTGAGGCCTCATTGGGATCTCATCAGTTTTCCCACTTAGGTCCTTTTCCTGGTCCAGGGTCCAATCCAGGATGATGCCACATTGCCTGTAGTCGGCATGTCCCCCTCGTCCTGCCTAGCCTCCTTCCATCTGGGCTGCAGCTCAGGCTTCTCTTGTCTTTTTTTTATGACTTGAGTGTTTCCAAGAGTTCAGGTTGATCACCCCTAATTTGAGTTTATCTGATCTGGGTTTGTTTCCTCACAATTATGTTGAAGGTTTGTACTTTTGGCATACCTCTGAGTACTACAGAAGTGATGGGCCCTTCACAGTGTGTCCTGTCAGTGGGACAGTGTTGCTGATGACTTGTTCCTGGTACTGTTAACCTTCTTCAGTTGAAGGTGCAGGTGGCATCTGCTGTTTTTCCCATTTCAAATGCATATCTTAGGGGAGATAGTTTGAGAGTATTCAAATATTCTGTTTCTTGTCAAAATTTTGCTTATGATCGTGGCCTTTGTCCGAGGCCCCGGCCTGCAATAGTTAGGATTACTCTGAGGTTTGCCTTTGTTGTCTTCTTTCAGTCTCCATTTGTCAACCAGACTTCTTCTGTTAAGAAGCGTTGCTCCTCCTGTACATCTCTTTATCTGGTTAATCACTGATTTTATATCACCGTCGTGTCTATGCATCTTATTCTGTGGGTCATAATCCAATGCCACTGTTCCTGATTTGGTTGCTCAGATTCTTCTAGCCCTGGCCACTGGGAGCTCTTTCAGGTGTCCTCTGATACACCTGCGTCTCTCTCAAGTGTTCTTTTGCTTTGGCACCACAAGGTACTTGAGGCTCCCTGTTGCCGCCTGAAGCGCTTGGAGCAACGGAGCCGCGGGAAAAACTTCAGAAGCAAACTGGAGACAAACAGCTTTTTATTCTGATAACTTTTCTCCCTGGTTCTAACAACGACTAACACACGCCAAACACACCCTAAAAATGGCGCTGACCCGATCAGCAATTTCGGCCAAGTCACTCGAGATCCCGCAACAAGTCCCGTGAGACTACGGGAGGCGACAATGGCCAAATCTCCACGGCTCTTAGTCAACTGCAATTCAAGTCAATCCCCAAACAGGGCTCCTGCATTTCCCCCTTTTTGTTTTAAAAGAGGTAATGCTCTAGGACGTCTATGTGCAACCAACATTCTTACCCGTCATCGGAAAATCAAGGCTGTGCCCTTGACTCCTGTCTTAGGTTGATATGTCGGCCACATGAGACTGTCCCGTGCGACTGTGCCTGTCTTAGGTTGTCCCCCTCTGGGGATCTTACCCGTCATTGGCTAACCAGCCATCCAATGGAGCCCTTTAGGATCGACTATATATGATGACTAACAGCCGTCCAATTGTGAGGAGATGTTGTGGCTTTAAGGTGACAAGCCTTTTGGTGATGAGCCAAATTGCATAGCATATCAAATTGTTTAAACAAATCAGCTGCCCTAAGTTCCATCAAGTAACACATCAAGTAGACAAATACCCGCAAGGCATTGTCCCGTAAAGTCCCAAACAATGAAAGATCAAAATGTCCATTTGTTATAACATGTTGATGTAGGAGGCCCCATGCATGTAGAGCAGAGGCCACACTGTTGGTGAGGTTGTTTGATGTTTGAGCAGCAGGGATGCTTGCGGCGGCCGCGATCCCTGCAGCTGTAGCAGCAGACGTCTTTTTTATGTTTAGACAATGCCACCGGCAAATCTTCAGGGCCCGCTACCTAGAAACTCAAGCATCAATTATTAAAGGAAAGGCAGTGCTATTGCAGCACTGAGTCAAGAGGCGAGTTGTCAAACTACAAAATAGAATAATTAGATTAGAAAATTAAAGTTGATTTTTGTTCACATACATCGCTGGTTGAGCTTCTACAAACATAAGTTGGAAAAATGTCATATTTAGAACAAAACAAAGAAAGACTGAGGGTAATTACTGCATTAAAGATAGATTAAAGAAAAGGTAAAGGCACTTTAGAGAAATAATTTGTTAGCTGGAACCCTTGAGTCTCTGTATACAGAGCAATCTTTTACCTGTTGAGATAATTGAAATTAATGAGCTATTAAACAAATGAAGTTAATAACAAATAAACAATCTTAAGTCAAAACACCAAAATATCAGGTTATATAGCACTAGTCATATTGTTTGCTAAAGAGAAGTCCGAGGGACACCTATAAATCAAAATTGAAAGTACCTTCATTTATAAAATTATTTACCTAAATTGAATACTCTTAACCTAAAATGAATTAAAGTTATTTGGATCCATATATATATATATATTTTCTTTTTCATAAGCGCTTTGTTCTTTGTGACGTCACACTGGACAGACGAACAAACATACAAACATATATTTGTGACGTCACATTAACATGACAAATGTAGACAAATGTACAGACATAAAGACATGTATAAAAAAAGAAAAAAAAAAAAAGAGAGAAAAGAGAAAAAGAAATACAATTGTGTGCACACTAAAGAGAGATCTCCTCGTCCCGGCCGGGAGGAATGACACTTAAGTTGTGAAATATTTTGAAGGACTCTTTTGAGGGAATCATTCTATACCTTCATCTTGGTCCTCTTGATTTTGTACCTTTTTTATTAATCTTGATTCTTCAATAACTTCATCTTGATCATTTTGATGTGGTACCTGTTTTATTAATCTAGATGGTATCCATATTGGAGAGGATTCGTCTTTTGGAAAAACACAAACAGATCCTCTTCCCCAAATTAATACTGGATCTGGACCCTTCCATGTACCTGAAAGAACATCCTTCCAGTAAACCAAGGGTTTATGTTGTTGGTGTGGATTCCAATGTCTGTCTCCAGCAGAATAACCATTAGAGTCTAAAGTTAAAAAATTTAAGGTAAACAGGGCAACTGCCAATCTGTCCTTAGGACTTTTCCAATTTCCCTCTTTTTGTTTTAATAACATAATTTTCAGTGTTCGGTTTGCTCTTTCAATAATGCCCTGACCCTGAGGATTGTATGGGATGCCTGTTTTATGGGATATATTGAATTTTGCGCAAAACTGTTTGAAAGATGAGGATGTATATGCGGGGCCATTATCTGTTTTAAGCATTTTGGGGATGCCCAATGCAGCAAAAGCTTGCAAACAATGAGATGTAACATCTTTAACTTTTTCTCCAGAATGTAAGGAAGCAAAAATCATGCCTGAGCATGTATCTATGGTCACATGAATAAATCGCAATTTTCCAAAACTTGGCTCATGAGTAACATCCATCTGCCACAAATGATTGGGCATTAATCCTCTAGGGTTAACTCCGAAATGAGGATTGGGCAAATGTGTCATACAAGATTTACAATCTTTTACAATTGTTCTGGCTTGCTCCTTTGTGATTTTAAACCTACGTTGCAAGGTGGTGCTGTTGACATGAAACTGGGAGTGAAATAAAGTAGCTTGTTGTAGCGCTGAAAGTATAAATATTGTTTTTCTAAGTTCATCAGCCTTTTGATTACCTTCATGGAGGGGACCAGGCAAATTAGTATGCGCTCTAATATGGCCTACGAATAGAGGTTCTTTTCTTGCCCACAAAAGTTTTTGTATTTGATAAAACAATTTAAAGGCTGGAGTATGAGGTGCTATTGGTCCTGCTAACTCTAATTTTGGGACGGCTTGTACAATATAGTGGCTATCTGAAAAAATGTTTACGGGCTGGTCCCTAAAATTTTCCAGAGCTCTTACCACAGCTTCCAGTTCCACTAGTTGAGCTGATTTGTGTGCAGTTATGTAAGTCATATTTTCTTTTTTAGTGACTACTGTAGCAGTACCATTTGAGGACCCATCTGTAAATACATTAAATGCCTTAGGAATAGGTTGATTTTTTATTACCTGTGGAAATATAATAGGATGATTAATACAAAAAGATAATATAGGGGACTTAGGAAGATGATTATCAAAATTTGCAGAAGTAGAGCATTTAGCTATAGCCCAATCATTATCATTGATGCATAAGTATTCAATCTGTGATGATGAATAGGGAGTAATAATAGTAGCAGGGTGAATGCCAAATATTTTAGTAGAAGTCTTAAGTCCTTGAAGAATAAGTTTAGCCACCATGGAGGTATAAGATTCAATTATACTTTTAGGAGAGACGGGCAAATGTATCCATAATAAAGGCCCTTGTTGCCAAAATACTCCTGTGGGTGTATATTGTGAAGAAATAATAATCAACATCAGCGGTTGAGTTAAATCAAATCTATCACAGTGAGCTCCTTCGATGGCTTTTTCTACTAACTTTAAAGCTTTCCTAGCATCAGGAGTCAATGTTCGTGGTGAAGATGGATCAGGATCTCCACGAAGGATGTCAAATAAAGGTTTTAGTTGGCCAGTAGTGAAATTTAGTGTAGGGCGAAGCCAATTAATGTCTCCCAGTAGTTTTTGGAAATCATTGAGGGTGGTCAAATCTTCTTTATTTATTAGAATTTTTTGGGGTCTAACAAAAGTATCCATGATTTTAAATCCTAAATATAATATGGGAGATCTGGTTTGAACTTTTTCTTCTGCTATATATAATCCATATTTTTTTAAAATTTTCTACCACGTCACTGAATATATTAAATAAGATTTTTTGATTAGGGTGGGCCAATAAAATATCATCCATGTAATGTAGACACATGAGGTTTGGATATTTATTTTTAATGGGTTGGATAGCCTTGTCCACATATATTTGGCATATGGTGGGGCTATTAGCCATTCCCTGTGGTAAAACCTTCCATTGATATCTCTGATCAGGGCCATTATTGTTAATAGAAGGAAGTGAAAAAGCAAATCTGGGGGCATCCAGAGGATGTAGGGGAATAGAAAAGAAGCAATCCTTTATATCAAGAGTAATAAGATGGAAATTTTTTGGAATAGCTACGGGACTAGGAAGTCCAGGTTGGGTAGGGCCCATAACTTGCATGGTTTTATTAATTTGTCTAAGATCATGTAACAATCGCCATTTTCCTGACTTTTTCTTGATCACAAATATGGGGGAATTCCAGGGAGAGGTGGAAGGTTCTATATGACCTGCTTCTAATTGTTCCTGAACTAGTAGGTGGGCCGCTTGTAATTTCTCTTTAGATAGGGGCCACTGAGGGACCCACACTGGCTTATCAGAAAACCATGGTATTTTCAAAATTATTTTCTCAGTGGCCCGAAAAAAAATATCTTTTTCCTTTATGACAATGATTACTTTTAGGGTTAAGATTACTCTGTACTTTTTGATAATGAGTTCTTTTATGGTTAAGATTACCCTGTAGGTTTTCACATTTAACATCTGCAGGCTTGGTTGCAAGGTGTACTCCCATTTGTTGCAAAATATCTCTTCCCCATAAAGTAACTGGTAGATTAGGTAAAACATAAGGCTGAAATGTTCCTTTATGGCCTTCATCATCCTCCCATTTTAAAATTACCGCACTTTTATCTGGGAGGTTATTATATCCCAAGCCTCTTAAACTGGTTGAAGCTTTTTGCAGAGGCCAGTGCTTGGGCCATTGGCGTAAATTAATAATGGAAGAGTCAGCTCCAGTATCTATTAATCCCTCCATTTCTATTCCTTGGATTTTTATTTTACACATAGGCCTCCTTGAACAGTCTCGAACCCAGCAAGCCATGGGACTTGAGTCAGTGGAACAAAATCCTCTATTGTTCCCTTCTTGAGGCATACCCATTTTAAATGAATTATGTAAATTGGGAAGGAGAAGCAACTGAGCAATTCTATCTCCTTGATTAACAGAACTTATACTTTGGGGTGAGCTAAGCATTATTTTTATTTCCCCTTTGTAGTCTGAGTTTATTACACCTGGGGTCACTTGCAAACCTAATAAGCTTTTAGGACTACGCCCGATAATAAGTCCTACAGTCCCTGAGGGAAGAGGTCCCCTGACTCCTGTGGGAATCAGTTGAACCCCCATTTCAGGTGTTAACACTATTCGGGCGGTGGAACAGAGGTCTAATCCTGCATTTCCTCTTGTTCCTCTGGCGAGGGAGTGGATGGGTAGTAGGGATTGTGTCGGGGAAGCATCTGAGTGGATGCTTGAGGATACTCCTTCTGCAATGCCCCGTACATTTGTGGGCCCCAGGGTACTGGGCCCCGTGCCCCATTTTTTGAATTCCTGAACAAAGGATTTCCATGGATGTCAAATTTTGAATGGCATTTATTGGCCCAATGATTTCCCTTTTTACACCTGGGGCAGCGGCCTGGGGCACGGTATGAGCTTGGTCTTATTTCTCTTTTGGGATTTTGCCTAGAATTGCCTGATTGATTATGATAATTTTGCCTGGAATATCCTGATTGATTATAATATCTACGTTTAGCCTTTGTGAAATTTCGAGAGGAAGCACCTCTCATTGAGGCTGCAATCACATTTCCTGTGACAAAGGCGTCATTTATATCTTTACATAGTTGTATATATACGGAAAGATCCTTTTTAGTTCTCCATGGCCTGATGGCTGCTTGGCACCATTTATTTGCATTTTCATAAGCTAATTGAACAACTAATGGCATAGCTTGGTCAACATCTGCAAACACACTACCTGCAGTTCTCAAAAGTCGATCAGCAAAGTCAGCATACGGTTCATTAGGTCCTTGAATCACTTTTGACAAGCTACCTTGTAGATCCCCAGGTCCTTGTACAGTTTTCCATGCCTCTAAGGCAGCTGTGTTTATCTGAGTATATACATCTGGGTCATAATCTGTTTGAGCCTGTAAGTCTGCGAATTGCCCTTCTCCTGTGAGCATGTCTATATTATAGTTTTCAAACCCTGCAGCCGCGTTTCTTTTAGCCGTTTCTATACAAAGTTCTTGAAATTGCGATCGCCAAACCAAGAATTGCCCCCCGCTTAATGTTGCTTTACATAGACTTTTCCAGTCTGAGGGGGTTAAGCTAAAGGTGTTAAGGGACTCCAGCATACTCAACGTGAAAGGAGCTTGGGGCCCATAAGTCATTACTGCCTCTTTGAGATTTTTTATTGTTTTGAAATCTACTGACTGATGGACACTCTGTCCATTTTTCTTTTCAAATGCTGGCGGTTCCCAATGCATCTGTGAGTTGTCCTCGAGAGCGCATAAGCGATCAGAAAGACTTTTTATTTCTGTTTCTAGGGTATGCAAATGCCTAGTAATACCCTTCATATTTTCTGTAATGGATTCCACCCATGGGGGAGTAGAGGACGCAAGTGGTTCCTCTGCCTGACGGTCCTTTTTCTCGGTCTTTTTTAGTTTCTTTTTCCTCATTTTCTCAGGATCACTTTTACTAGATTCCTCACCACTGCTAATTTCACTGACAGCAATATCCTGAGGCCCAGGTTCCAGTGAGAGCAAGTATCCTTCAGCTTTCGCCAATAACTCCCGAATAGCTTTAATAGCTTGGATTTTTGTCATTTTTGGGTCTCTTCTAATACTCTCTTTACTGGTCTCAGTTGGCCCAGTCGAATCTACACTTTTTTGATCACTTTCACTTTTGTCTATATACTCCTCACTGAGAACAGAGTCAGGTATATCAAGGAGTCTTTGCATAGCCTCTATCACTTGGGATTCAGTTATATTCGAACCCATCTTTAGAGACCTTTCAGTTCTTACCTGTCCGCTCCGAAGTTCCCCGTACGGGCCGCCACCTGTAGCCGCCTGAAGCGCTTGGAGCAACGGAGCCGCGGGAAAAACTTCAGAAGCAAACTGGAGACAAACAGCTTTTTATTCTGATAACTTTTCTCCCTGGTTCTAACAACAACTAACACACGCCAAACACACCACTAAAAATGGCGCTGACCCGATCAGCAATTTCGGCCAAGTCACTCGAGATCCCGCAACAAGTCCCGTGAGACTACGGGAGGCAACAATGGCCAAATCTCCACGGCTCTTAGTCAACTGCAATTCAAGTCAATCCCCAAACAGGGCTCCTGCAGCTCCCCACGTATCTTGTCCTGCCTCAACCCTGCAATCCACCAGTTCTCCAAGGAGTCTTGTCTCCTTTTATTTGAGAGTGGTATTTGAAAACCAGTATTGGGCACTGGGTGTGCTCATTACTCTTAGCTCCCTTTTCTACATCAAGACTTTCTTGTGGCACGAAGCAGTGCAGTGATCACATGTGGGTGCCAGCTCTTTCTCCTGTCATGGACCAGTAGCCGTTTGAGACTCCCCGACTTTGAGTCATAGTGAACTTTACGATCTGCTTTTTTGCCATGTATGTGTGGTCCGTTTGGTGGGGATTTGAGATTCCACTGAAGTCTTGAGTTGCTTAGCTCCGTGTTGAGTGCACAGTACGTGCTGGCCTTGTGATAGGCACTGTTGTTGTTTTATAATGGTGAGTAAAATCCAGCCCTTGATGAATTTATAATACAGGATCTTTTATGAAATCTAGGAGACATTGCTCCTTTTCATGATCGCTGTATATTATGAGAACTTACTTCAGATCATTCAGTATTCTCTAACCTTGTCAATTCAGCCTGAGGGATTTTAAATTTTAATTTCACTTTTAGTTTTTAGACTGTGAAGGGGCCATTGCCTAGCATAGCATTGGTGCCATGAAAACCCTTTTGCCCACGACTTGACTCTGACACTTAGTTGGTTGACTCTTTCTGGCCTCATGCAAAGAGGCTGGGGTAAAAAAAAAAAAAAAAAAAAAAAATATATATATACATACACACACACACACACACACACACACACACACACACATTGACTTGACCAGACCTTTGGGGTCTTATGGTTCACTCTAATCAACACGTGAAAGAGAGGATGCAGGCAGACAGGACTTCCTCACTGGTGCCACCCCCTCCCACTGGACTATGGAATGGGGTAAGAGTACTTCTCCTCAAACCACTCTTAGACCCGAAGCCAACTCTCCAGCAAAAATGTGCATTTTCAAAATTCTGTTGCTTGATTTTAATCGACGCTACCTCCACATCAAATTGGATCTGGGTTCAGATTGAAGGAGATTAAAGCTGATGTCCCTTAAGGTCACTTGGATGAGCATTATCCTCACTCCCACCTCTTACGCTTCCCATCTGATTTGATTTAATTCATCTGGCATTATTCCAGTGCTTTTCCCTTGGACTACTTATTAGCATTTTCTTTAAATTTCTGAGCACAAATGGATTAAGAATTACTTTTACAGCCCAGAAAGGTGTGGCTGGCAAAGAGCATTCTACTGGCCGGACAACACAACGCTTTCAAACAAGTTGGTTGGCTGGAAGCCTCTATTGTCTCCTTTATTTTGAAAGAGATGGGAATGGCGGAAACTCGTGCTAAGGCTTGTTCTTTCTTCGCATTCGTTCCTTTCTCGCATCTGTTAAATCATGTCTTTTGTGTCACTGAACAAACGTGTGTTCTCAGCATGCAAAGCAGACACATGATGGCTGACCCGCTGCCTGTTCTGGGAAGGAAGAGAGCAGTCAAGCTGTGGTCAAGTTGATTGCCGTGCACCCTGTGGTCGGAAACGTGAGGACAATTGGGATCACCTGCATTTGCCTTGAAAAGCAACGAAGGGTCCAGGCATCCGAGAATCTGTTTGCCAGATGTGTCAAAGATGTTGCCAGAGATGGGCAACTGGACGCTTGTTCCTAGCAGTGTAGGGCCGTGCCCCTAAGGTGGCCCGATGCTCTAGCTCTGAGCCTGGTCGATGTCCAGGGGCCAGATTATGGAAATGAATTTTCACTCTCTGTTTTTATGTTGATGCTTTTCACAAAAAAAAAAAAAAAATTGTCTCTGTGTGTGCATTTTAATACATGAAATTTGGTTTAGAGACAGCCTTGTAGGTCCCATCCTGCTTATAATGCAGTGGTCTGCCCTTGAGAATTTTAAATTAGCTGACCTACATAGCTTAACTATTTCAATTAAAAGTAACAGTGTGGATTGGCAAGAGGAAGAGGACAGGGTAGGGGGAGGACAGAAAACCCCCTCTAGGAGCTTTGGCTCAGGCAAAATAATAGAAGTGACAGGCATTCTGGGAAGGAATCGTCATGAATAGTTGTCACGGAAGCTCTGACACTGTGGCTGAAGTTCTTGGGGAGGTGGCCTCTTGATATCACCTTGCTGTGGAGCCGTTATGGCAGGCAGACTCTCTTTGCAGGAAGACTATGGCTATATTATTCCTTTCCCCTCCAAACATCCAGTTTTCCACTTCCAGCTGTTTCTACATTGGATTCTCTGAAGGCTGCTTCTGGGAAAATACATGGCAAGGAGGTGCTGTTCATGGGACGGGTGGCCATTCTTGCTTTCTCATTTTCCATTTTTTTTTTTTTTCCCTCTACTACTCAGAATCAGAATTCTGATTCCACGGAAATTGTTAATTAACTCAGTTGCTCTCACAATGACAAGCTAACATCTGGAGCTACCAAGTCAGGGAAGCCATCGGCCTGGATCCAGCATGGATTTTCTCCTCTTCGCACCCAGCTCAGCAGCTGGGCACTGCACCAACCCCGGCATTGTAAGATGGGGATGCCAAGGGCTGGAGCAACTCAGGGCTAATTGATTCACCCAGAAAATCATGGGTTAGTTATTTTTAAATTGCAGGCTTATTTCGAGGCTTTTTGTTGTTCTGGTAGGAGATGGAGAGATCAATTAATCACTGGAGAGGAGATCTCGTTCACATGCTGCCGGTACCGTGCTCCTATACCTGGACCATCTAATGGCGATACGGGTTTACTTAGGGCTATGATGGGGTGAAATGCAGTGCTCCTTAGGTTATGTCTATGTGGCTGCCTGGGAACAGGGTGCAAAGCAGGACCCTGTCAGATGGAGGGAAAAAGAGATGAATGATTAACAACGGAATTGCCTGTCAGCCTGCATAGAGGCTGTTGGGTGTGCAGAAAGCTGTACAAAACACTTCCAGGTTCCATTCTTCAGTTCCCATTCACATCCACCCTACCATCTATTTGCTTATTGGGTATACAGTTGGCCTCCTATATCTACAGGTTCCATATCTCAGATTCAAACAACCATGGATAGAAAGTATTTGAAGAAATTTGTGTCTGTACTGAACGTGTCTGAACTTTATTTCTTGCCATTAGTCTCTAAACAGTACAGCCTAACACCTATTTACATGGCATTTATACTGTATTAGTTATTGTAAGTAATCTAGAGATGATTTAAAACATATGAGAAGATGCATTTAGCTTATGTGCAAATACCATGCCATTTTACATAAAGGACTTAGGCATCCACAGATTTTGGTATCCTTGTAAATTCTGGAACCAATTCCTCTCAGATACGGACGTCTGACTCTAGTGCTTACTGCATGGCTGGTGATATTAAGTGTGTTACATACATGAACTCACTGCCTGCCCACAGGACCCTATGAGGTGTTAGTATTGTCCCTGTTTTGCAAACACGAATACTGAATCATTGGAGGGATATATTTTTGCTCATTAACATTTACTTCTGGAGTTAGACCAGGCAGTTTGGCATCAGAGTCATATCATCAATAACATAGGTTCCACTCTATCCCAGTTCCAAGGGTTTTCAGAGGAGCAGTCACAGTTATCTCTCAGGACACTCCACTTCAGTTTGTGCACAAATCATTGGGGGATCATGGTAAAATGCAGATTTTGATTCAGCAGGTTTGGGACCGGAGGTGCTCATTTCCAGCAGGTTTCCAGGTGATGTCAATGTGGCTGGACTGGAAGACCCTACCTCAAGCAGCAAAGCATTAGTAGACCATTATGTTGTTGTTTTCAGTGTCAGATTGTACCTAACTATGTGTTTGAATAGAGGGTTCTTTCAGCAATAGAATAATACCAAGAAGAATTTAATAAGCCATCTTCTAGAGAAGAAAAGAACTCTAGTATCAGAGAGTAATCAATTTTTGTTTGAAGACTAATTTTCTGGAAATTTTTAATAGAAAATGGGAAAAGTGAGTTCCCCCTTCCCATATCTTAGCCAGTGGTCTTGTTTTGTTGGTGTTGTGCTCGGGTTTAACTTGGCACTTCTGGGCTATTTTCAGTCCCCACTTTTTTTCTGAGTTACCCTTATAAACAATTCTCCCCAATACAATTCTCCGCAGTAAGGTACGAGGGATCAGACACAAAGTTAGATTCCATCACAAAAGCAGAATTACCATGGCAACTGTTGTTTTTTGAGTGTGCCCAGCAACATGATCCGAGCCTATGGGTGAAGTGAAGTCATTTGTTCTCCAGGAGATGGGGGGAGGGGGGCCCTGGCCACACTAGCTCACTGTATCTCCAGCCCCACAGCAGGGGGCTTCCACTGACCCCAAAGACTCCACACACCCCAAATCCCCTCGCCTCCATGGAATCCTGAAGTTAGTCTCCAGAGTGTTTCTGATTCTCAGCTTCTGACACCATGAGAATTCTTCAGAGCCTTGGGATACTCTTGTTCTTCTGGCTGGAGTTTTGGTGGCTGACCACTTCTGAGTCTTGCTGTGTTTATGTGTCAATATTTTGGTTCATCTGCTTACTGTTGGTGTGGGGCCTCTGGCAAATCCAGTAGTGAATGGGCGAGGGCAGACCAGACCCTACCACGTGATGACCTCCTGGGGAATGTCAATACCAGTGTGTGGAACCAGTGAAAGTGTGGTTTTCTGGATTTGTTAAAGCAAAAAAAAAAAAAAAAAAAAAAATCTGCCTTCTATCATGTAGAACCATGTCCTCTCTTCTTTCTGCCTTTCTGTCTGGCAGCCTCACTTGCTCAGGGTATGATAGTGTGGGTGCACTTTGTCCATCTTGGTTGGATGACCTCATCAGAGAAGCACGCTGTACCTCTCCTGTGAAACCTGTGAAAGGACCTAATGTTTGATGGAACTGAGAAAAAAGATGTGGAACCAATGACCCAAGAGAACGTAAATGCCGATTTCTGTTGTTATCATTCAATAGAACGCAAACAGTGAACTAAGTTGCATTAGGTGGGCCCTGCGATGTCTTGGCAGGCACCTTTCAGATGTGGAAGTACTTCAGAGGATGGTATTGGAACCCTAAGATGACACTGAGCGCTCAACTCTCAGTGGTCCACAATTGATCTCTTTTGAGACATTACCAATCAGAAGGAAAGGCCGCTGCTCTTGCCTCTCATGGAATCTTAATTTAATGATGGTACCTTAAGAAGTCATGACCTGAGAAGAACTGGGTACAGTGATTTCGTTCTGACTCACCTTACTCTTCATTTTTATATCCAAGTTTCAAGAAACCAGTGTTAGGCAGCAGCACTGTTTTTACTGCTAAGCAAAACTTCAGGGAAGAGCATCCTTTGATAGAACACTAATTAACAAATTTTCTGTCAGTCTGAATTAAGACCTGCACTGCTTCCCTGTGTCCTCCCAATCTCTGCTCTTGTATACTAACCCCAAAACATTTCAAGTGGTACAAAAGTAACAATGATAGGTTTTAATATTGAAAACCTAAAACTAATAAATGCAGTTTCGATTGCTGCACCTGTGTGTTCCTTTATGTAGGGTTATTTTAAAAGCCAAACAATACTGCTGTTTCCAGAGACTCTTTGTTCTAGTTATCATCAAAGCAGACAGAATCAGGTCTGGGGGCAAGGATCATGCATTGGAAACTAGGAAACTATTATGCGGAAAGATCCTCACCACCCTCCCCACCTGCTCCAAATAACCAATACAGGTAGCAAACAATGTGTGTGTAAACCCAGAAGCATTTCCTGTGAAAAGGTAACTTGGTAACTAGTTGACATTGACATGGTCTTCCCGCAGAGCACTGGACCATATGTAGGCAAAGATAAATTCTACTGAATTTAGAAAGAACTGGAACATGGCCAGAAGGCATCTCTCTTCCCCCTCGCCTTAAATAGGATTTCTGAGCTGTGGACTAAGAAATTGCTCATATTCCATTATTTGTTGATTATGGTGGTGATGGGTAAAACGTTTGGGAAGAATCCCCAGAATCACAATGACTCTTAGGTGACTTTGGAAGAATGGTCAGTCTAACTCAATCATAAGCAGAGCCAATGGGTAGTTCTGAAGGGTCTCAAAGGGTCAAGTTAATTCTAATGGGCTTTGGCCCTGCATGAGGAAGGGATTGATTGGCCTTTCTATGGGAGTGGACGGAATCTGTACGACTTGGCCTTTTGGGTAGTTGGTCACTTACATTCAAGGACCGTCTTCTTGAAAAAGTATTCCCCATCTTTATTTTCTCCGAGAAGCAGAATATGAGGATTGCACTTAACAGGAAGTAGAGAGAAAGAAGTGAAGTTAGGAGAAAATCTCCCTGACTATGGCTAAAATATGGGTAATAGTGATTCAGAGAGATTCTGGAACCCCCAACTCTGGTTTTAGGGATTTTCATTTTGATTAGTTTAGTTCCTTGGCTTATTTAATGTCTGTTACCGAATTGCTTTAACACCTTAAGCCTTAGTTTTCTCATCTGTAAAATGGGAATAACACTTATTTCAGAAGGTCATTGAGAGAATTAAAAGAAGTAATATATGAAAACCATTTAGCTGGTGTCATGCCTATTCTAGAGCTCTTGAAATTTTGGAAATTACTTTTACTAATTCTGTGATAGGATCCTGACTAGGAGAATATAAATGGGCAAGGAGAAGAAGCTCTAGAGGAAGGCATTAGAGTTGGTATTGAAATAGCAGCACTGCTCAGGGGCAGTGGTCTTCAGAGCACCCATCTGGTCCGATCCACCAGGGCCCACTGCCACTGTGGTGCATTAGTCATCCAAGTGACAACAAAAATTGGACAACTGTAGCTCTCCAAGCCCCTTCCACACATTTTCCCTGCACATGTGTTTCATCCTGGAAGGGTCTTGGCGGAACCTAGCTGAGACACTCTGGGTCTGGGTTACCACGTGCCTGCAGGCGGGTCAGTTACCACGTACCTCAAGGCCCTTCTGCTCAACCCCTGGTGTCCTAAAGGCCCTTCATTCCCAGGTGCCTCTCTCCAGCACGAGGGTGCTAACTTCCTTCCTGGGAAGCCTGGTTTTCGCCTGTGAGAGTTTTATTCCCACAGTCCGTTTTCGTTCCCGTGCCTGTTTTGGACTGCCCCTCTTCCCTCCCACCAACCTCCCACCCTGCCCCCTTGCACGCCCTTCCTCGTTTCCAATTTTAGCGGTGTTACCAGGGCAGGTTTGCAGAGAGCTTGCTTCAGTGGCTCGCGCCCGGGCTGTTTCCACAGAGGCTGTGTGCCCGGGTACCATTCACTGAAGCTCAGCAATTGTGCCCATCTGTTCCTCTGGCTGGAGCCACCAAGCATCTGCAGGGGGCGGCGAAGGCTGCAGAGGCTCAGACAAGGGGCAGGGAGGACCTGGCCAACGTGATGCCTGGCCAAGCAGGACACCATTGGAGCCTCCACATAAAGGGTCCTTGCGACCTCTTTGGGTGGGGGAAAAATGGAAAATGGGGACAAAGTTAACATTAAAGTGTTCAAAAAAAAAGTGATTTACGAAGAATTAAGTTTCTTTTAAACTGCGTTATTACTCATAGGAATTGTATCAATCAACAGTGAGCACTAAATTGTTGGATCAGTCAGAAAATATTGTTGCTGCTGAAGAATCAATGCTAATTGAATCATTAGGGCATTATTACATGAAACACAAATAGCTCAGGATGATAACTCTTTGCTCAGCCTGCTCTGTAGTCTTCAAAGAAGCAGTGGAGCTGTGATTGCACTGCGCGGTCTGTTGACACACAGAGTTTTCCCTCCATTGCTGGCTTTCTCAGTGGAGTTAAAGGAGGGTAGTAGTTGCAAAAAATTTCCCCCTATTTCTTTTTTTAAAGACATAATGTAGTCCTTCTTGAAGTCAGTGATATTGAACAATCTGCAAAGGTAGGGAGGTTAAAGAATTTGAATTATATGTTAGAAATCCTCCGGTGAAGTTCATAACGTGCAAAGTGTCTGCCAAATTATGTGCATGTATGGATATGTCATAATGAATCCCACTCTTCTATGCAATTATTATGCACCAATAAAAAATGAAAAGAAGTGTCTGCTACCTCTCGTAAGGTAGGCAAAAATCCAAACAAAAGCCATTAACTGGCTTAGGATACCAGGCAGCGCCTGTCCTGGGGGTGATGGCTACAGCCTGGATGTTCAGGTGTAAGCCCCCACACTGGCTGGAATGATCCTGAAGGGGCAAGACATTTTGTAAGATCTGCAAGGCCAGTGCCAGAGTTGGATCCACTATCCCCCAAGTGCCTCCTGTTGATTGCTGCGTGGAGGAGACTGATGGATATCGGTCAAAGATGTGGGATGCATCCTTCTCCCAGGTCTGGTTCTTACCAAATGGCAAAGAGGGCCACGTTTGGCTTCTCACGCCCTCCTCTTCTACCCTTCTTTTGGCCATTTTTCCTGCCTTCTCTACATCCCCCTCCCCCCCTCCCCTGGCCTCTGGCAGTAGAGACCCCATTAGCAGTACCAAGCCTTTCGCCTCAGGTGCCTGGATTTCCAGGGTGAGAGTCCCCTTGCCCCGCCATCTTCCTGGGTGCTTGATCAATGTGAGATCCCTCTGGGACTCTGTTTGTATTTTGATTGTTTACTGTGCGTCTTAGCCCCTGGGTGGGGGGGGCGGGTTTAGAGTATTTCTGAAATAATGCCAAAGAGAAGCATAGTGCAGGTCAGCTGCCTCTGCTGAGCCCCTCTGAACACATGAGCCGTGAGGGTGAGAAAAGGGAGGCATTTCCCTGAAGCCCCCCAGCAGCTTCATTGCTGACTTGCAAGCGGCTTCAGAAGCCTAACTCCTCCGTGTGTCGGGAGAGTGAGGAGGACAGCATTTACTGAAGACCCACCGTGTCTCAGAGGCTGCCTGGCTGTGTGTTTTCATGTACACTATGTCATTTAACCCTCATAAAACATCCTCCCAGGTAAATATGAGTACCCTTCCTTTTTACATAAGTGAGAATATGGGCTTAGAATTAATTTGCCCAAGGTCACGCAGCAGAGCTAAAATTCAAGTTGTTCTGGATTTTTCCATTTGATCACATTCGTCATTTTTGCTCCTCCCCTTGCCCATCACCCGCCACACACATATACTCCGGAGGGCGGGCGAGCAGAAAAGAGCACTTGTGTGTGGGAATGTGTATGTGATCAATCACAAAGCATGAACAGCCTGGAAAAATAGGTCAGGGGAATGAGGGGACCCACTGCATCTGCTCAAATTCTAAAGTTCGTCCATTGTCTTCCCAAGATTAATGAGTGGGGTTTGTGGTTGCTTGGTGCTTTTGCAGGCCGAGCAGTGGCAGGTGATCATTTTTTAAAAACCCCTCCTCCTTCCCTTCCTCTCTATTAAAATCAACTCTGCCCCTTGTCTTCCTTAGCTTAAAAACGCCTTAACCATCACCACCTGTCCTTTGTCATACCAGGGAGACTTTGTGGAAAGATCCCTCCCAACCTGGAGATATACGCCGTGCAAGCAGGATTTTTTGTTTTCTTCCCCGTGGAACGCCTGGTACGTGGTGGGTGCACAAACAGTTTGTGTGTGGAATGAATGAGTTTGCAGAGTGTTTCTCCTGGTTCTTAACCATCCGTGTCTCCTCCCCCAGGTAGTATCAGCGTGCAGTGTTCCCCCTGCCCCAGCTCCTCACTGTCACCTTCAGAACTCAAGCTTCTCCCTTGGAGCTGCCTTTCTCCATCCTGGCTTCTTTCCAGGGATCTCTCCTCTCCTTCTAGTCAGCCTGCTTCCCACACCCCCGGGCTGGGTTTTCCCAGTCACACTTTGCTCTTGCCGTGGTCCTGCTACCGGCGTCCTGGGATTCTCTTCGTTCTTTAGGTCAGAGGATGCAAATTCAGCTGCCTCCTGGAGCCAGGCGAGCGAGGTACATAAATTCAAAGAGAGTGTTCAGTTTCCCCTAGGCACATGCCCATTTTCATTGTCACATAAAGACAGCAGTCATGGTAAATAGCTTGGCCTCCATGTTGGAGACATACCAGGGTTAGAGGGGGACCGTGACAAACACAAGGTCACCTATTCCTGAAAGGTGGGAGCCACAGCAGATTGTAGCCATGGGGGTATGTGTGCCCATTGTTATGGTCTCTTCTGAGTTTTTCAGATGGGACGTCCAGGCTGAATTCCAGTTTAATAGGAAATCTACTCTTTCTTAAATTTTGAATCCAAATAAAATTTTAAAAAGAATTATTCCAGCCAAATGAAACACATCTATGGGCCAGGGTCATATTGACCTGCTGGCCTTTCATGGGTCACCTCGACTTCCCAGATCACTCAGGCTCAACTGGATCTCCCCCTTCCCAGCTGCTCCTAGCGAGTGGCATCACATAGCAGTAAGCACTGGCCAAAGAATCGGGACCCAGCTCCAGACCTGCTATTCTGCCGGCCTCAGTTTTCTGCAATAATATTTGACGGGTCCACTACATACATTTGTTTGGTTTACGATGTGAGAGTGCTTTTGCATGTACTATTTCATTTGAGCCTCAAAAGACCTCTGTGTGGAAAGCATTGTGATTCTTGATTTAAGAGGAAAGAACTTGAAGTTCAGGGAGGTGGAGTGACTTACTCGGGATCATACGGCTTGTGAGTGGCAGAGCTGGCCTCAGCGTTGGGATCTTCTGTCTGCTGTGTGGTTTGGTGTGTTGTTTGAGAGTTGCATAGAATGGGGTCCTCTGTCTTGGCAGGCTGTTACGTTCAGTGTGGGTACTTAGGAGTAAGGCACTTACTGTTACATGGGCTATTACTAATGTTCCATGCCAGACATTTATTCGTAGTTGAACATAGGTCTATACACCATGGCTCTGATTATTTGATGTGTGATGATTCTCCGTCTCTAACCAGACCACGAGTGCCTGAAGGCAGGGATGAAATTTGGTGCAGAGATGCCGATAGAGGCATCCTGTAAGTAATTGCTGATAAAGCCAATCAAAGGAAAGTGGGGGTGCCATCTGAGAGAGAACCCTAACTTGAAGCCAAAGCAGGATTTTTAAAAATAATTTTTTGATTTTTTTTTATTCTAAGTTTTTATAAATGACAGCATAATGCATTACATTTCATATTATACTTATAGAGCACATTCTTACATATCTCAGGTTGTATACAAAGTATATTCACACCATTCGTGTCTTCATACATGCACTTAGGGTAATAATATCCATCTCATTCTACCATCTTTTTTTTTCACCCTTTTGCCCCCTCCCTCTCCCTCCCTCCCCATTGGCCATTCTAGTGTTCCTCTAATCCTCCTATGCTCCCGTCCCGCCCCTGCTCCTTATATCAGAGAAAACATTCGGCACTTGGATTTTTGGGATTGGCTAACTTCACTTAGCATTATACTCTCCATCTTCATCCATTTACCTGCGAATGCCATGATTTATTCTCTTTTATTGCTGAGTAATACTCCATTGTGTATATATACCACACTTTTCTTTATTCATTCATCTACTGAAGGGCACCTGGGTTGGTTCCACAGTTTAGCTATTGTGAATTGTGCTGCTGTAAACATTGATGTGGCTGTGTCCCTGTAGTATGCTGTTTTTAAGTCCTTTGGGTATAGACCAAGGAGTGGGATACCTGGGTCATAAGGTGGTTCCATTCCCAGTTTTCCAAGGAATCTCCATACTGCAAAGCAGGATTATGCCTGGGGATGGTTGGGTGCTTGTCTGGTGGCTCAGCAATTCCAATCCTTCAGATCTTCCTCTGTAAGTAGCCAGTATGTGTGACAGCCATCATTGACATGGTCACCATCCAAGACCAAGGTGGGGGATGAGAGGGAATGGAATGACAGGGTGGTAACGGGATCTTGAGAGCTGAACTGACCCGTTGCTGGCTGTCAGCAGTCGCTCGGTTGAGCCCTAGTCACGATGAGGATCGCGATGCCTCCCTCGGGTGTGTCGAGCAGAGTTGGGCGCTCAGGTGCGGTGCGCAGGACAGCCCGGGCTGCTTTGCGGAGCAGCACTCACCAGGGCGCTGTTCACCTGGCCTCGCCAGAGCCTGGGTCCTGCATCCCTCGCTACCGTGGCCCAGCGAGACGCACCGCACCCACACGCTCCTCCCTTCTGATGGTGCCTGGGGACTCGGTAGACGGGAGATTTTAGGAAGACAGGAAAGCCAAGTGGAGAACGACAAGATTGGAGTCACAGAAGGAGAGCTATTATTTTCAGTTTACTTAAACTTAAGGCCAGCCGTGGGTGTGCAGTGGTGTGTTATGAAGTTCCAGGCCCTCTTCACTAAGGAACTTCTTTCTGAAGTTAAAACCTTCCTGAAAGAGAATGGCCTCTGGATGGCTCTCTTAGCAGTTCCTCACTCTCTGCACCCCATTGCTGTTCGCTAGGATCTGCTTCTTTTGTTCCAGGGTCTTTACCCGCCTCAGGCTGCTCCAGGATTCTTCTAGCTATGGCCTTTGTTACCTCCTCTGTCAAGGGCTGCCTGCTTGACTCATCAGCACTGGCCAGGGACGTGGCTGTTGGCTCCTGAACACAGGCACGGGGTCCCTTGCCTGTCCATGTCCGTCAGTAGACAAGGAGGGACGTTTTCCAAGAGGAGGCCCCAGGTAAAAACAGACCTCATCCTTCCATCCTTCAGCAGAGGCGCTGCCCCGACACACCTATGTAAAACCGCTGAACACGGCTGTCTGCTGGCGCTGTCCCCAAGTCCCAGCAGTGTTTTAGGATTTTCCTGTTAACCACTTTGTGCCCACTGTCGTTTAGGCAGTACCCATGCCCCACGGGTGTAGGAGTAGGTAGGAGGGCATGTGGGGCCACGAGTTAGGCCCTCAGTAGGTCCTGCAAGCTCCTTCTCCTCAGAGCAGAGCCGCCGCTTACTAATGTGTGTGTGAGGCGCCGGTTGAGCCGTTCAGAGCCTAATGTTGATCTCTCTCTGCAAGAGTGTTTTAGGATTATTGGTTAATGCTGGCAAATCACTTGTGCTATAAATGTCAAGTTTAATGTTAATAAACAGGGGGATTAGGTTCATTTATGCAAAAGGGAACTCTTCATAATGGGCATCGGGGGGAAGACTTCTATCAACAAAAGCCAGAGTCAATTGTATACCCTATTGGAGTCCGAGGCCTGGGTCTTGTCTTCCTACCCAGTGTTCCCACTGGATTCCTCTCATGGACTGTAACCTCCATCCTGTTGTTGCAAGGCTGCCTGTTTGTGCTTGTGCCTTTGATGTCTTAGGGAGTGTTGAAAGAAGAGCAAACAAGGCAGAGATTGCTTGGCCTAATGAAGAGCCCCCTGTCATTCGTGATGTCAGGCGGGATGTGTATCGTGGCTTGGGATCTTGCCTAGGGAAGAGATGGTTCAATTGGTGGTATTCTGTTCTCGTTTCAAAGACAGCCAAACTGAAGCAAAAGCATCCTTCTCAGCTCCGTTTCCCTTAGAGAACCTTTCAGCACTCAGCTACCCACTGTTTAACTCTCCACTGGCCAAACATTAAAGAGGAGGAGCAGCACACGCAGTGTCTCTGACCAGGAGCTTCGGGTTCCCTGTTAGCCTCCCTTCTCAGGCATGCGCCGGCCCATTGCACGGGAGGCAGCTGAGGCTCTGGGGGGTATCACACGCCCAGGCTTGTGCTCTCTTCATTCCTGCGTTCAGCTGTTAGATTATCGGTTACCTTTACAAAATTTGTGGTTTTTTTTATGTCCTGAGACACCACAGAGCACAACCACTCCGTAGTGCTTTCTCTGTCATTCTGAAACTCAAGTCTCCTAAAAGTAGAAGTTCATTGATTATCCCTTTGACAACAAAAATTGACCCATCTCAAGCTCGCCTGCAGGCAAAGTGGATTGGAACTGACACGAGGGTGGGTACTGTCTTACTCCGTGTGCCCAGAGTTGAATGCTTGTGTGATTGACGGCAGAAGCATGGTCATATTTTTCCAGCTGCACGTCAGCCATTGATGGAATGCATCCGTAACGGTGGTCCCAAAAGATCCTGTCACCTAGTAGTGCAAGTCATTGCTCACAGTGTGGTGATGCTGGTGTAATAGCACACACAGTTGCATATAGTACATAATACTTGATAGGGGCTGGGGTTGTGGCTCAGCGGTAGAGCGCTCGCCTAGCACGTGCGCGGCCCTGGGTTCCATCCTCAGCGCCACGTAAAAATAAGGCAGGCAATAAAACAAAATAAATAAATATTAAAAAAAATACTTGATAATGCTAGCAAACCACTACGTTCCCACTATGCTCATGTAATTATTAGAGTGTGTTCCTGCTATTTCTCTGTAACAACGTTCACTGTGAACAGTATGCCCTGTGACCCTGGCAACATCCTCAGATACCTCATGTGCACCACGTCCCTTGGCTGCTTCAGAGCCACATCGAGTGGTTGACCTGTGCCATCTGGGTTCCTAAGTGCACTTTAGGATGTCTGCGCAATGGCGAAAATGTCTAAGGATGCCTTTCACAGAACGTATTACGTGACACATGACTATGTGTTGGCTTAAGAGGCCTTTCACCCTGCTGTGGTGTTACATGCAATATATACACAAATTACTTTTCTAAAATCCTAAAAAGATTCCAAACTGCATTTGGTCCTAAGAGTTTCTGATAGGGGTTTGAGGACCTCTGTAAAGCTGTGCACATAGTGAGCACTATCTGCATGCTGTTACTTTGTTAGTGTGAAACCTCAGTACCCTAACTTTTCTGTGTTATGCACTGGTACTTAGGTGGTCATAGAATCAGGCACCTGTTCAGAGTCTTTATTAAGTACCTGTCATTAGGGTGGGGAGAGGAAAGGCCAGCAAACAAAGGGAAGCTATGTGGTACCGCCCACAAACAATACAGGGCAGTGTGGGGGTGACTGCTAGGGTATCCAGCACTGTGGTAGGTGCACAGAGTGGGTCTGTTTGGTCAGATATGGGCTAAAAATGACAGATTCTGCAGGCCTTGACTGCCCAACAGAGGAGCATGGATCCAATTCTCCAGACAGGAGGCTGAGACAGAATTCTGAGAAGAAAAGTAGTTTACTTTGATTAGGCCTTTTGGATGGTGGCCCTCAGAATGGATCAGCTCCAAAGTCCTAGGCTTCCTTACCCGTCTGGGCCATGCTTCCTCTCCTAAAACAGGCTTGAGTAATGACAGCTTTCAGCCACTCTGCTTTATCTGTTGAAACCATGGTAACTTATGAACTAGATACTGCTGTGACCCCTATTTTATAGATGAGAAAACTGAGGCACAGAGAGACTGGGTAGTTGGATGCCGTAAGCAGTTACTGTAAGGGCTGTAATGAGAATCCAGCCAGCATGGCCCTAGTTTCTTGTGGTGGTTGTAACTGCGACCCTCCTTCATCCACTCTCCCGCACATCCCAGAGTATGAAGGGACCCATTAGCTCAGGGGACTTTATTGAGTACTCCATTCTTCCCCTGGAAAATTTGATGGTACAGAAGAGGGTGAGGTAGCACAAAGATGACCAAGACACATTAGACAAGTTTGGGTGTGACATTCTGAAGTTTATGATGTATTGGTTTTTCATTACTATGACAAAATAACCAAGGCAATCAAAAGAAAGAAAGGTTTATTGGGGCTCTTGGTTCCAGAGGTTTTAGTTCATGGTTGCTTGGCACTGTTGCACTGTGCCAATGGTGGTGGCAAGGCACATCTTGGTGGGACTATATGGCAGAGGAGGCCTGTTCACCTCATGGTGGCTGAGAAGGAAAGGAAGGAGGAAGAGGAGGGGCTAGGTTCACATATTCCCTTCAAGGGCATGTCCCCAGTGACCTAACTTCCTTCTACTAGGCCCCACCTTCTAAATGTTCTACCATTTTTCATTAGGGCCATGGACTGGGAACCAAGCCTTAAGCACCTGTGGTCCCATGGGCCTTGGGGGACATTCAAGCTCCAAACTATAGCAATGACCCAACCAATGAGAAATGTAATTTGATAACTTCAAGAACACCAGCTCCTTTGACTGCCTTCCTGCTTCTGTCCTCTCCCAGGCCTTTCCGTCCTCTCCCAGGCCATTCTTGCACCATGCACGCACACGTTTATGTATTACGTGCCCTGCAGTAGCTCCCTGGGAGGTAGAATTAAAATTCTAAACATTTAAGAAAAGCTAAGACTATAAAGTAAGAGACTACATCAGTTTCCTTCTTTTAGTCTTTTGACTGCTGCAAATCTGTAGCTCCTTTCAATTCATTCTGAGTTTGTTTTCTAGTTTTCAGCTTGAATATTCCAGAAATGAATCTTAATCTTGTCTTAAAAATATCTGGGACATTTTCCTTAGGTAATCAGGATGGCCTTTTTATTTTTATTTTTTGGTACTGAGGATTGAACTCGGGGACACTCAACCACTGAACCCAGCCCTGTTTTGTATTTTATTTAGAGACAGGGTCTCACTGAGTTGCTTAGTGCCTTGCTAAGTTGCTGAGGCTGGCTTTGAACTCACAATCCTCCTGTCTCAGCTTCCTGAGCTGCTGGGATTATAGGTGTGTGCCACCATGCCTAGCTAGGATGGCCTTTTTTAAAACTCGCTTTCTCTATGTGGCCATGGTGCATTTTGGGGAGTTGGGGAGCACTCTCGCATTTTTCCAGAAGGTCACTCTTTGATTTCCCACACCCCCTCTGACTTGTCAACACTGTAGGGTCCGTTTCTCCTATGTCTGATGTTCTTTTGCCCTTGAACTCCATCTTTCAGGTGGGCTTTAATTAGCTGAATTTGCATGTGCCAAAATGAGGTATAACTTTTGTAAGGAAATTCCTTACAGATTTCTGGGTTAGGAGCAAGCACAACTGTGCCATGTTGTGATGAAGTGTCCCCGTTTACCATGGCAATGTGACTTTAGACTTCCTCCTCCTGGCGGGCGTTCCATGCCCCTGGCTGAGTTCCAGGCTTCCTGACCTTCCTGTTGTTCCTGGTTCTTCTTCAGTTCCCTGTGGGCTGCAGGGTAAGATTTCGCAAAGGGACAAAAGAAAGTCTTGGCTGAAACTTTTTAGGTCTTTAACCAGGCATTCTTTTTTCTTCTGCATTTCTGGACTCTTGCCAAGCCTCCTTGTCCTTCCTCTTTTACTTCTCTTTCACCTCTGTTTACCCTCTTACCTGCTGTTCTTTCTCTTTGTTCTCCCAGGGAAGGGAAGATGACTTGAATTTCAGGAACAAAGTGAGAAACAAGACAAGGAAAGGTGGGGAGGAGCTGTGGCCACTGCAGAGGGTGGACAGATGGTGGAGAACCTTTGTCACTAGAAAGAATTCTTGTTTCCTGTCCCATTCTCAAGTTACTTATTTCTAAAACTGAGCTGGACTGTGGATATCTTTCTCCACTCAATACTTTTTTGATTCAAAAGTTCTATGCATGTGTGCGTGCATGCGTGTGTGTGTGTGTGTGTGTGTGTGTGTGTGTGTGTGCGTGTGTGTGTGTTTCTCTTCATTGAGGAAGCAATACCACTACAGCAGCTTAGGTCACCTGGAAAGGTTCAGTTCAAACATCCTTCACAAAGTAAGGGATAAGCCCTTCTCAGCTCTGTTTATGTCACGCATTCCTGTAATTTCCGCTTCCTGGCTGCTGAGTTCTTTATGAACATGACCTATGAGCAACGTCTCCTCCCTGCTCAACGCCTGACCAGCTAAGGAGAAGAGCGGATGAGTGCGGGAGTGGAATGCTGGGAATCTCCATGATGTCCTTCCAAGGAACGTTCCTCTGAAGCTGGGCCAAAGACCTAAGGGAACATGGTTCCCCACTGTGAAGGAGCTGGGCCCCCATCCCTGTGTGCCATTTTCCCATATTTCTAGTTGGCAGCTGCAAATGAAATGGTAAGCCCATACTGCCATAGAACTTGACAGATGACGTGTTGCTAAGTGACATCCTGGACAAGCAAGAGAGAATGCGTGTGCCTTTTTTTTTTCTTCCAGGAGTTTGGCAGGTATGAGTACCTCCAAGTCAGTGAGTGCAGAGATGCTCCTGGGTCTAAAGCCTCTGTGTCTATAGACTCTGTTTTTTTTTTTTTTTTTTTTTTTTGGGTGGTGTGTGTGTGTGTGTGTGTGTGTGTGTGTGTGTTATTTTTACTTTGAGACAGGGTCTTACCAATTGCTCAGAGCCTCCCTAAGTTGCTGAGGCTGGCTTTGAACTCACAATCCTCCTGCCTCAGCCTCCTGAGCCACGGGGATGTGTATGAGCTCTTGAAGAGCACATTGCCCAACTCCACTTTGGAGAGAAGTAAACCACAGACAGGAACAAATGCAGGCAGCCAGCCATCATGCCTTACGGTGTGGTGTGTTCAGGAAACGGGCCGACCCTGAGGACACTGACTTAGGTTCAGTTGTGACCTGATGTTTCCCAACTCTTGGACCTTGAGCAAGTGACTTTGACCCTCAACTTTAGTTTCTCCTTCTGTGAAATGAACGTTGTAATCATACTGTTTTCACGGGGACTGCTGGAAGGATGGCATATGGTAAGCACCTGGCCTGATGCCTGGCATGTAGTAAATGTCTGCTATAATTGTAATTGTGTGTTTGTGATCGTTTTTTTCTTTTTTTGATACTGGGGATTGAACTTGGGGCCACTTAACCACTGAGCCACATCCCCAGCCCTTTTTTGTATTTTATTTAGATACAGGGTCTCACTGAGTCACTTAGTGCCAGTTGCTGAGGCTGGCTTTGAACTCACAATCCTCCTTCCTCAGCCTCCTGAGTTGCTGGGATTACAGGCATGCATTTGATTGGCACTTTACTTTTATTTAGTGATTACTTAATTTCATTTCTAGTGCACTGAACAGACAGGTGAAAACTGCAACCAGACTGCCTTTGTTCAGATACCAGCTGTCACCTACCAGTTGTGTGACTTTGAGCAAGTTAATTTCCATATCTGGGCCTCACTTTCCTCATCTGTATAGTGATTGTGAAGTGACACGTACTTCCTAGTGTCATGGTGAGTAGAAAGTACGTATGGGTGGTAAACTCTGTTGGAAGTTGGGAGTTGGTAAACTCTGACCAACAGGCCCAATCTGGCCCACCACCTGTTTTTGCAAATAAACTTTTATCAGAACTCAGCTACATTTGTTTGTTTATGGATCGTTTGTGGCTGCTTCACTGCTAAACAGCAGAAATAGCTGTGGCAGACACCATCTGGCCTGCAAATCCTACAGTATTTACTATCTGACCCTTTGTAGAAAAAGTTTGCTGACCTCTGGTTAAGAGGTTTCAGTAGCGCCTGGCACAGTGCTCATGCTCCGTAACTGCTTGCTCATTACTGCTGGTGTCTCTAGAGTTTGTGGCCTCAAGAGTCCCCTCATTAGTCTGCTGAAGTAGGCGTGCACATACCCTTGTAGATAAAGCACCAGGGGATTCGGAGGATTCAAGTGACCTGCCCACGGTGGGGTAGGGACTTACGTCTGGTCCAGGGCTCTTTGCTAGTGGCCCTGCATCCACGACTTTATGGGTTCCTAGAGGACATTCTGGTCTCCACCCTTCCCCCAGAGGCTGGCCTCAGTGTCTCTGAATTCATTTGCTTCCTGGCCTGGCCCGCTCCCAGCCCTGCGCACCCTCTGTAGAGTCATTTTCAGCTATGGGTTGTTCACTCCTGAGCTGCTGGGATCGGGAGAGCTTGGCACACTGCGTGGCACAAGCTCCCTCCTCACACACAAGCATCAAGCCCTGGAAGGCACAGCCCAGACCCCCTGTCCAACCCCAGGCTTTGAGTCAGGAGCACGAGTGTGGTTGATGACAACTAGTCTGCGGTAGCTTTTCGTATCTGCTGAACACTTTCATATTCGAGATCTCCTTTGGTCCTTGCGGCAGCCAGGAGGGTGAGGTGCACGGTGGTGTGCCCAGCAGCTGAATCTGAGAGAGACAGACGGCCTCCTCAAGGCCACGTAGCAGATAAGTGGCAGAGCCAATGAAGCCCTCGTCCCCAGCTCGAGTTCAGCCACTCTGTCTGTCCTTAGCCTGCGGTCCCTGCTTGAGCATTGTGGCGATGCCACCACCATGCCCCGTGGGCACTCTCCCCTTGGCTGCTGACCCTCACCATCTAATATTTCTTTTTGGCCATAATGGAAATACTGTGTGCTTCAGGAGTTTGTTTTCTGATTGAAGATGAAGAGCAACTACCCAGAATAATACTTCTCTTTTAATCTTTGGCATTAAATTGTCCTCTCCCTAACCAACCCAGGCTGGCTTTTCTGTTTGTGCTGGTCTTCTGGGAAAGAGACCGCCCTATCCTCCATCTACTAGGTCTTGCGCTTGGAACAGCTTACAGAGTGAGGCAGAAGGAGGGACAGTTAGCTCAGCTCATCTGTAAAGGACCAACTTGGGAAAAGCCAGAGAGTGACAGGTGTGTGTATGCGTGTGTGTGTGTGTGTGTGCACGCACACGCGTGTGTGCATGCGTGAACCTATTCCCCACTCACTGAGTTCCTATCTCAGTGATATCCAGGGAGTGGAGAGTCATTCCTGATAGCTTCTGGGGAGCGCGGGAGAACACGGAAACAAACACAGAACACTTTCATGGTGATCATAAGGTCCCGGGGCTGAAGGGCAAAGGGAAGTGGGGTTCCTGGTGGAGAATGGGGTTCATCGTGATGGTTCAGAGTGGAGCAGACAGCCGGTGACTAGGCAGAGCCACATCAGCTTTCCAGTGAGGCAGGATAAAAGGACACAACTGAACTTTGTTGAAACTCCTGTGTATTATGAAACCTGGGTACTAAAAGGGGAAGGATTTGCTGCAGAGGTGTCCAAACCAGGGGGTTGAGGTAGCCCAGTAAAGCTACCAGGAGGCAGCCAGGTGCCCTGGTTTTTATCCAAGTGGCACTGCCACAGCCCCAAGTGACCCTACCACTTACCTTCCTGATTTAGTAGTGTCCTTCTGGATATGGGACCAGGGCAGTATAACCAAGCCCAGCCCTGGTCCCAGGTAAATGAGCATACATAGCTTTCAGTGGGTAGAAAAATCAATTGCTTTATAACCAAAGCACCCTTTTGGTTATGTGTCTCTGTTGGATAAATAATCGGAAACAGCTGCCCTGAGTTTCTCCAGAGAATGGAATCTTCCTCGGCTCCAAAAAAATGAAAACACTTTGGAAATCAGAAGCAACGTGGGGCTGGGGTGAGAGAGGCGGGGGGCTTACCATGGAGTCCTGGCACCACCTCTGATTGATCCTAAATCACTTCCTTTCTCTGGCCTTCGGTTTCTGCATCTGTTAAATAGGGCTAATGAAACCTCTTTCTTCCTGCGACTCCACACCATGAAAATTTATTCTCTCTCATCTGCAGCAGGCTGAGGCAAAGTGGCCAGCCACATAAAACAGCTTGAATCCTTGAGCAAGGGTGGATGGAGGTTGTTTAATGAGTGAAGCTGTGTAGCCTACTCCACGTCTGTCCCACCATTAAAATTTTTATTGTTATTTGTGAAGTGCCCACTGGAGTTCAGAAAGAGCCTGCACACCACTCAATTGAGTCGGCTCAGCTCCTGCCGCAGTTAAAACAAGTGCTGTAACCCCAATTAATAATGACTTTTTTTTCCACCGGGGCTGGCTGCTTGCATGTGTGTATTATCTGCCGGGGAGCACCAGTGGGCTCGCTCCCAGTGTGTAAATATTCCGTCCGACTGAAACAGAAAGTCCAAAAAAGGACTGGTTTATACAGAGTGGCCTCTGTGATCTGGCCACGGTCGAGGGCCTCTTCAAATCATCAGCTCTGATGTGACACACAAACCTTTGGGTCTCCGGGATCTTCTGGAAAGAGGACAAGAGAGGGAGAGTGGAGTGCTGAGTGGGAGTGGAAGGGTCCCCGGGAACAGGAAAACACAAACAGCGGAGAGCTGGGGAGGCGGCGGAGCAGGGCCGGCGGCTTCTGCATGATTCATGGCTTGTCCTGGGCTCGGCCTCTCCTGTCTGTCAAGACGCAGGGACAAGGGTGATGCACCCTGAATGCCAAGGTTGTCTCTGTAGGTGGCGGAGGCCTGGTTTGTCCCAGGGGATTATCAAGTCCTACTTAGAGCAAATGCCAGATGAGATCAAGGCGTTTGCACACGGAGAGCTGTATCACTTATATGATACCTGGTAAGTCAAGCCCCATCTTCCTTTTTTCTGAGCTCCGACTCTTCCCCATTTACTTTTTTTTTTTTTTTTTTTTTTTTTTTTTTTTAGTGTAGGAGGCCTTCTTAGGTCCCTCCAAGGCCTTTTTTGTCACTCCTTTGCAGACATACATTTGCCTGGTCTATGGATTACGATTTCTTTTACTCTCCCTGTGCATTCAACTTAGCTTGGAAACTTTGACGACCACCTTCCACCCCGGAGAGGATTCCCACTCATTCCCTACTCCTTGTGTCACTGTGGACTGGGGCAAGAGGGAATTTCCACCTCACATACTTAGAAGGGAAAGTCTAGGAGGCACACATCCCATTTCTCCCTGCCTCCTCATGCCCTTGCCCCAGGAGTGGGGGCGGGGGAGACATGACTCATCTGATTGGCAAGTTTGGCTCAACCCCTTCTGAGACTCTTTTGCATCCATTTATCCCCCCAAAGAAGGGCCCACCAAGTTACAGGGGCTTGCCCTGGCCTGTAGGGAAACTACCATGGTGCCACCTGGCTGGCCGAGTACTTTTAATTCTGGGTGAAAGATTAGGAAGTCCATCAAAGTCCATCTAAAGCACCATCTTCATTTTAGAATTTATGCATAATAAAGCTTTTAGTTTGATTTCAATCTCTTGTGTTTCCTCTGTCTTGTTCCTTAATTGGTTCTGAACTTGTAGAGGGCAGAAAGGACTATTATTTATTGGCCACTGCCCAGAGCCCAGATACCTCCTGTTAGGCAAGTATCACTATTTATGAGAAGAAAAAAAGAGGAAATAGTGATTTTTTTTTAGCTCTTTCTTCCCAGAAATGATACCTGCCAGATAGGAGGCTATGGCAGGGTCCATGAAGTAGTGCACACCACACGTACGAAGCAGTGTGTAAATGTCTGTGCTTACTTCTCCCATCCCTCCGTTGCCTGTGTGGTAGTTAGTAGCACTTGCTATCAGAAAGTTTATCCTGAAACCTACGACATGTCTTTCTTATTGCAGCTGGAGACCATTAAAATAAATGTATTTTAACCTTGTTGGGTGTAGGTCATAAGCTTGATATGTGGTTGGACAAACTGCTCTCTCATATACCCGGTTTATAGGATTGTTGGAGAGAGAAAACTTGAAAACCAGTGAAGAGAAGTGAGAGGCGTGTAAAAGTGGGAGAAGATCCAGGGGAGGAGAGAATCCGAAGGAGCTCCATCATTAATCGTAAATGCACAGTGCTGAACTTGGAGGCTACCGTGGGTGGACCCCCTCTGGGCACTCCTGAGCTGGCTGGGCCTTACTCACCGCGTAGATTGACAAGGTCCAGAAAGTCACTGAGGTATCCTGTGTGAGCGTATGGTCTTCTCTTCCTCCACTCGTAATGCAAAAGTGGCTGGTGTTCTGGAACTTTCCTGTGCATGCCCAGCACTGTGCTCACCACTGTGGAGCCTCCAGGTGGTACCCACACTCTAGTTGCTCCCAGGAAGGAGCAGCTGCCCTCCTCCCAGGTAGCAGAATGTCCAGACAGAAGAGAGACCCAAAGAGACACGGAACTCTGTCCATCAGTCAACTTCTTGAGGACCCAGGCTGAGTCTTAAAATTCATCTTGTGAGCCCTGAACATCTGCAGGGGCCCTTTCACTTCATTTCTTTATTACATGTGTGTCTCATTTATTTTATTTGTGTTTTGGGCTCTGACTATGAACTCTGTCTATAACCATATATTTTCTAATTATCTCTTAGTATGGGAATGGGAGCTTGGGGCCTTAGAAAGCCAGCTTGAAGCAGTTTCTGGGTCCCCCACTGCTGTGTCCTTTGCTTATTTTCCCTCCAGGCTACGGTAACCTGACAGAGACACCACACTCCTGCAATTGCTTGTCCAGGGTCAGGGTTCTCCTCCTTCCCACCACCCACTTTCTGTCCCCTTTGCTGAAACACCAGAGGATGAAGGGAAAGGAAAAACCCACTCAAGGGATGTATTTTGTGATTTGTTATGGACTCAGGCTGGTAGACTCAGGCTGGGGAGGGAGAGGATAGATGTCGAGAAAGTTCCCTGGTGATTCTAGTGTGCCCCACCCCACCTTGAGAGTGCAGGTTCATTTCCATGGTCAAGAGGAAGATTTTCCATTATCTCTTCACCTTGGACAGCCATTGAGGGATGGTCTCTCTGAAAGAGCTTCCTCCCAAAGGTCTTCCCAGTGAAGTGAGGTAAAGCTTACCTGGCATTTCTTTTCTGAAGAGCATATGCCTCCAATGTGAAACAGAGGAGCAACAGCCTTAAATTAAAGCAGTCTCTCTCCACGTTAACATGAAGGTACTTTGGCTATGGCAAAGCAGTGGCTTTGGATGCACAGAGCTTGGATGCCCTTCTGGCTGACCTGCTGTGTGACCTTGGGCAAGTCATATGTTTGCCATCTGCAAAATGTGGAGGAAGGCATTTGCTACCTACCAATTTTACTGATGTACCGTGAGAACCGGTGAGAGCGTGGGAAGGAGTGCTAAGCATTCTGTTGCAAAAAAACAAACCCTGGTTAAGAGTCAACCATTCCCGGGGGAGGGGGTGCTGAGACTCTGCTCCGGGTTTGCCGCCCGTCCCAGGGTCATTCTAGGGTATGAAAGACAGGCTCTCACTCCTGGGTCTGGGCCTCTTTGCCAGTGCCCTTGCCTGTCTGCACTGCATACAGAAAGGGATGTCTGAGCTGTCAGGAGGTGGTGGGTACAGATGGTCTCTTGTAGAACGAGAGGGAAGTGCCAATCAAAGGAGGTTGGCCTCCTCTATGAGAACTCTGAGCAGATGGGTCTGAGGCAGCCAGGAGAGGCACTTCCCAGTTTACCAAGTGTGTGTGACAGTTATCTGGTGGCCTTCAGAGAGCCAGAGGGTCACCGAGTTCATTTCCTTTCTTAAAGAAAGGGTAGTATTTAGGGCAAGTCAGCGCTACGAAGGCTGGTAGTATGCTCAGCTCAGCAGATGTGATATTAAGCAAAATAGGCCAGATGTGACCTCACCTATGTTATAGTCACACCCACTGTTTCTTTCCACTTACATATGAATTGAGGATGGAGTAGGAGGGAGAATGTCCCACATATAGATTCTTGTGCCCTACCTTACAACTGTCTGATAGCCTATCTGGGATCGAACCTGGGAATCTACATTTTTAACAAGGTCCATAGTTCATCCTTGTGTGCACTAAAGTCTGAGAACTGGTCACTTCACCAAAACAAAGGGTGATCAGTCCCCTCCTTGAGCTCACTGTTACCTTAAAAACTACCTGCACACCTGTAATCCCAGGGGCTCCAGAGGCTGAGGCAGGAGGATCCCAAATTCAAAACTAGCCTCAGCAACCTAACAAGGCCCTAAGCAACTTAGAGAGACATTGTTTCAACATAAAAAAAATAAAAAAAGAGCTTGGGATATGTTTCAGTGATTAAGCACCCCTGGGTTCAATCCCTGGTACAAAAAGAAAAAAAAAGAAAGAAAGAAAGAAAGAATTACCCAAAGGAAATTGTTTCACTAGGTCTAGCCTTCTATATCTAGGTTGCTAGAAAAGCCCTTTTTTATTCTTATTCTGATAGTATGGAAAATAACTGCTTGAATCAGATGAATTAAAGTGTTGATTGAGCTTTTATTACCTGCCTGGCTTCATGCTGTTCAGGAAAGAAACATAAAAGCTGTAACCTTGGCCCCTGATGAGCCTACAGGGCTCTTGAATTGATAAAATGCACTAGTTAGCCAGTTAGAGGTGAGGAGAGGACGTGTAAGATTAAGGGCCAGGATTGAGAGGAGTTTCCAGGAGCACAGCAATAAAGGCCTTCTGGAGGTGGGGCTTACAGCCACATTTTCTGCAGCCCTTCTCTGAGTCCAGTCTGATGACCAGAGTCATAACCTACTAAAGAACTTAAAAAATTATCCTGGGAAAATGCAGGAGGTCCAGGGTGGGGTGCAGAAATCTGTCCTGATGAAATAACTGTCCAGGTGTTTCTGGTACATTACCAGTTTGGGGAACTAGCACATTGTCTTTCTAAATAGTGGTCGGTGTTCTTTCCCCCATAGTTCTCTCTTTGGGGGACACAGGAACATTTATTCTTTTATCCACCGCTCTATTACATTAGCTTTGCAACAGTTGAGTTCGGAAATCACAGTGGTTTCCCACACACAGAAGCATACTTATCATTCACGTAACAAATGGGGTATGGAGCAGGCTGTGCTCCATATTTATGTTCCTAAAAACCAAAGCTCCGCCATCTTTGACAAATGACTTTTGGGTGTCGACATCCAGTAGCCAGCCAGAGAGTGACAGCAGAGAGCATCATAAGGTGGCTGTCATGGGTCAGGCCTGGAAGTGGGGGCTGTCACTTCCCCTGACATTCCACTGGTCAAAAGCTGGACTTGTGGCCAGGCCTAGCTACAGAGGAAGCTGGGCGATGTCACCAAACTGAGTACCCAGGAGGAAAGGAAAAAGGATATGGTGACAGCTAGCTCTTCTCCCACACAGTCCCTAAGCCGTTCCCTTCTTCTACAACTCTGAAATCATTTTCACTGACTTCTTCTTCCTCCGGGTTCTCCCAGGTTCTCAAGAATTAAGGTTTATAACTAACTTTGAGTTTCCGGTTTTCCTAAGTTTCTTTTGTAAGAATTACCCGAATGGCAAAGACAGCCTTGCAATCGTATATTCTTTACTCCTGCCCCCTCCTTCCCACTCATTTTCTCCTCTTCCCCTGCTTCACTTGGCTTTCCTGATAGACCAAACCGTATGACGTTGCTAATATTTGATTATTTGGGGCAACACAAAAATGACATTTTAATGCAAGTGAAACTACAAAGTCAACGTTCTCTAAGAGCACCCTAGGTTTGCCTTCAGCACATGCACTGTCAGTCTGCAGTAGGCAGATTCCTTTGAGAGTCAAGCTGAAGGAAGGGGAGGGGAGGGGTAGGTAGAGTCTCTTTGCATTAAGTCCTCTTACTGGATGTGCTTTGGGTCTGCCTGTCCTACCATGGGAGTAAGCTCATATCCCACCTTTTCCTTGAACCTTAATAGTGGCATCTTATTTCTGATTATTTACCAAAAGTTTTCACCTGCATTATCTCATTTTATTGCCTCAAGGAATCCATTTGTTTCTGCCTCTAGATTAACGAGATGATGACCATTAAGTAATAATTTCCTTCTTCAACTTAACTGCCAGGAAACTCAGGCCAGCATTTGTGATTTACAGAATAATTGAACTCTGCTTTGAGTGGGTTTTTTGAAAAAATATATTTTATTATTATTATTGTTGTTACTTGTGATGATGTGGATCAAATCCAGGCAAGTGCTCTACTACTGAGCTACATCCTCAGCCCTGTTTACTTATTAATTTTCATTAACTGACACTTTTTAAAAAACAATGCAGCCGGGCGCGGTGGCGCAAATCCCAGCATGAGGCTGAGGCAGGAGGATCGGAGTTTCAAAAGCCTCAAATGGCGAGGCACTTCAACTCAGTAAGACCCTGTTTAAATAAAATACAAAAAAGGGCTGGGGATGTGACCCAGTGGTCAAGTGCCCCTGAGTTCCGGGTACCACAAAAAAAAAAAAAAAAAAAAAAAAAAAAAAAACAATGCAAGGTTAAAAAAAAACAAGTCCTTTTAAAAAAATCTAATGTGAAGCCGGGCGCACGCCCCAGCACTTTGGGAGGCTGAGGCAGGAGGATCGCGAGTTCAAAGCCAGCCTCAGCAATGGCGAGGCACTTAGTAACTCAGTGAGACCCTGCTTCTAATAAAAATACAAAAAAAAAGGGCTGGGGATGTGGCCCAGTGGTCAAGTGCCCCTGAGTTCAATCCCCGGTACCAAAAAAAAAAAAAAAAAAAAAAAAAAAAAAATCTGATGTGGGATAAAACAAATAAATTTAATTGTATCATCTTTTGAGGATGCCATTATCTTCATCTTACATACATGGAACCTGAAGTCCATACAGATTAAGGAATTTTTCCAAGTAATACCAGTATGTCAGAGAGACATCCACCCTTGCATATTTATTGCAGCTCTATAGGCAATAGCTAAAATACAGTATCAACCTGGGTGTTCTTCAACAGATGATTAGATAAGGAAAATGTGGTTTATCTGCCCAATGGAATATTATTCAGCCATTAAAACAATGAAATTCTGTCATTTGCAGTTACATGAGGTGAACTGGAGGACATTATATTAAGTGAAATGTCAGGCACAGAAAGACTAACACCATATGTTCTCACTTAGAAGTGGTAGCTAAAGTTAATCTTAAAGAGGCACAGAATTGCTGGGCACTTGGCACCTGCCTATCCTCCCAGCAGCTCAGGAGGCTGAGGAAGGAGGATTGCAAGTTCAAAGCCAGCCTCAATAACTGATTGAGGCCCTAAGCAACTCAGTGAGACACTGTCTCTAAATAAAATATAAAAAAGGGCTTGGGATGTGGCTCAGTGGTTAAGTGCCCCTGAGTTCAATCCCTGGCACAGGGGGGGAAAAAAAAAAAAAAAAAAAAAAAAAAAAAACAATGCAAGGTTAAAAAAAACTCAAGTCCTTTTAAAAAATCTGATGTGAAGCCGGGCGCACGCCTGTAATCCCAGCACTTTGGGAGGCTGAGGCAGGAGGATCGCGAGTTCAAAGCCAGCCTCAGCAATGGCGAGGCACTTAGTAACTCAGTGAGACCCTGCTTCTAATAAAAATACAAAAAAAAAGGGCTGGGGATGTGGCCCAGTGGTCAAGTGCCCCTGAGTTCAATCCCGGTACCAAAAAAAAAAAAAAAAAAAAAAAAAAAAAATCTGATGTGGGATAAAACAAATAAATTTAATTGTATCATCTTTTGAGGATGCCATTATCTTCATCTTACATACATGGAACCTGAAGTCCATACAGATTAAGGAATTTTTCCAAGTAATACCAGTATGTCAGAGAGACATCCACCCTTGCATATTTATTGCAGCTCTATAGGCAATAGCTAAAATACAGTATCAACCTGGGTGTTCTTCAACAGATGATTAGATAAGGAAAATGTGGTTTATCTGCCCAATGGAATATTATTCAGCCATTAAAACAATGAAATTCTGTCATTTGCAGTTACATGAGGTGAACTGGAGGACATTATATTAAGTGAAATGTCAGGCACAGAAAGACTAACACCATATGTTCTCACTTAGAAGTGGTAGCTAAAGTTAATCTTAAAGAGGCACAGAATTGCTGGGCACGTTGGCACCTGCCTATCCTCCCAGCAGCTCAGGAGGCTGAGGAAGGAGGATTGCAAGTTCAAAGCCAGCCTCAATAACTGATTGAGGCCCTAAGCAACTCAGTGAGACACTGTCTCTAAAATAAAATATAAAAAAGGGCTTGGGATGTGGCTCAGTGGTTAAGTGCCCCTGAGTTCAATCCCTGGCACAGGGGGGGAAAAAAAAGAGGTCGAGAGTAGAATGGTAGTTACCAGAGCCGAGGAAGCGTGTGAGGCAGGGTGGATGGAGAGAATGCGTTAATGGGTGCAGGATGTGCTTGGATAGGAGGAATAACTCATGTTCTGTAGCACAGCAAGATAACTATTGTTGGCAGCAATTAACTGAATATTTCAAACTTGCTAATAGGATTTTGAATGTTCCCAACTCAAAGAAATGATGTCTATCTGAGGTGTAGATACGCCAATTGCCCTGATCACATGTTGGATACATGTATTAAAATGCCACACTGGACCTCATAAATATGTATGATTACCATATATCAATTAAAAATTAACAAAAATGTAAATGAATAATTGTTTTAAAAAGGGATTTTCCTTAGCCTGTGAGGCTCCTCTGTGGTGAAGGGGACTGGGTGTCAGGCTGCTCTGATTTGGATCTTAAATAGCCCATTTATTTGAAGGCTTGGTCCCCAGCCCACAGCACTGGGAGATGGTGGAACCTTCAGATGGGGCTTAGTGGGAGGAACCTAGGTCTCTGGGGTGTGCCCTTAAAGGCAGTATTTGGATCCAACCCTTTCTCTGTTTGCTTTCTGGCCACCACGGGGGTGAGCAGCTTGCTCTTCCTTGTATTTCTGCCCTGATACTCTGCCTCATCACACACAGGCCCAAAGCAATGGGGCCAAGTGACCATGGCCTCAAACCTTTGAAACCATGAGCTAATCTTTCCTCTTTATACATTGACTATCTCAGGTATTTTATCACAGCAAGAGAAAACAGTCTATCACACAGGTTCAGATCCAATCTAGTGCTCCTTTTACTGTATAAAGGATCCCTTTCCCTAACTGCCTGCTTTAATCACTCTCCTCTCAATTTCACATAACTCACATATTTTTTAAAAATATTTATTTATTTGCATTAGTTGTACACAATGAGTTTTTATTTTTTATTTTTACATGGTGCTGAGGATCGAACCCAGGCCGTGCACGTGCTAGGTGAGTGCTCTACTGTTGAGCCACAACCCCAGCCCACATAACTCATATTTTAAGAGACCTGAATATTTTCTATCTTATTATCATAGATGCATGATCACCAGCTCCTTAAAGTCACTGAATATTTCTAATTAGAAATATTCAAGCTTTACAGAAGAGAGGGGAGAAATGGGACAAAAAGTCCTTTTGAAAAGTAATCCATTTGAGAGATGGAGCAATAAAGTAAAGTTATGAATTCAGTAGAAATCACCTTGTATACCTTTTCAAATTCCAGACATCAGTGGGGGAGGTAGAATTGCCCTAGTGAGTTAAACATGATTACTAACCAGGCATTGTACTGAGTGGAAGTGGCTTACCTGGGCCAGGCAGTATTTCCTTTACTTTTCCATCTAGAGGAAGAAAAACACAATTCAGCGGTCACAAAGATGACAGGAAAGGTAGACTAGAATCTGGCCCTGAACCAACAGCATCAAATTCACCTGGGATGAGATGGGGGCGTAGCCCAGTGGTAGAACACTTGTCTAGGGTTCAGTTCCCTTCAAACACACACACACACACACACACACACACACACACACACACACACTGCCTGGGAGCCTATTAAAAGTACAAATTCTATAGACTAGGGAACCCTCCACCACCAAACCCAACATCTGTTTTTTTATCAAACAACCTCTGAGATCAGCTGGAAGCCACTTGTTCATTTGGATAGTAACTAGGTAGTAAAAATATCTGAGTGAAGAGCTCAAAGGTTCCCAACACACAGAAATGATAAATGTTTGAGGAGATGGAAGTACTAATTACCCTGATATGATTTATACGTGTATTTAATTATCATACTGTACCCCATAAATATGTACATATATATTATGTGTCAATTAAAAAGAAGAAATACATAAAAAACACAAGTCTAGAAGTGACATGCTTTGAAAAAAATCCTTAATAACTCTGATTATTTAGAAAAGAATACATGCCTTTTACAATGTTTTCAAATAAAATATTGATTGCGTGTGTTTTAAAAAGTGAATTAAAATGTAAAATTAATGCCTTTGTCTTAAAACCAAGCGACAACCAATCAATCAAACCATCCCTCATTAGTTAGTGGTCAAAGACCAGAAATAAGCCACCTCACTTCTTTAAGGGAACAGAACTGCTCTGGAGTGTTGAAGTAGAGCGTTGAGAGCTGACAGCATTGCCAGGGGTTGACACGAGGCTGCGGTTGGGGAAGACGTGGCCGTGACCCCGAGGGAGCTGTCAGTGCCGGATTAAGCACTGTGTCAGACCCATGTGTGTAGCTCACTTTGTATAATTTAGAGCAAGTTGTTGCTTTCTTTTTTTTTTTTTATCATTAAAAAGTAGTCATTTGTGCTTTAAAAGAATTTTCTTTTCAGTAGACAAAGTAGAAAAGATCAGGCACGGCATTGTAAGCTAAGTTGCCATGTCCTAGGTGTTCTGCTGGTCACACCCTGGGAACTCTGCTTCCCCGCCAGCATCCGCCAGATTGCACACTGGCGTCCAGGAGAAAGTAGCGTCCCAGAAGCAGCAGTCCAGCAGCCCCCAGCCAGCCAAAGGAAAGCAGATCTCCCGGCCTTTGATGAGACTGTGCTGGGCTGGGCTCATTTTGGCCTGGGGAAGGTACTTGGTAGACCAATCTGGTGAAGCAAAGAGGAGTGTAGGTCGCCCAGCCCAGCGGAGGCAAGGTCCCCTCTCTGATCCTGAGGCAGTCGACCCACCTTGGAGTCGCTGTGGTGCAGTTGTTAAGAGCAAGGACGTGGGAGCCGCCGCGAGGCCTCAGCTCAAGTCCTGCTTGACCCCTTGCTTGTTTTCTGTGGGACCTTGGAGGGGCTGTTGTCTCCTTCAGCCTCGGTGTTTCCGTTCCTCCAGTGTGGCTCATTCCTATACCTTGTAGGACTGTTTTGAGAACTCAGGAGGTTACCACAGCTGTTCTCAGCCCTTTTGGTCTCAGGGCTTGACATCCGTGGAAGACCCCAGAGAGGTTTTGTGTATGTGGGTGATAGCTCTCCATGTTTATTGTATTATTAATTACAACTTACTTCATTAAAAAAGTCACGAACCCATTACATGTTAACATAAATAACATTTTTCAATGAAAAATGGCTTTTCTAAAATAAAAATAACATGTAGTGAAAAAAGAGCGACGTGGCTCTACATTTTTGGAAGCCTTTTTTAATGTCCGCTTGATAGAAAGCAGTTGGAGCCTCGCATCTGCTGTCACTCAATATATTGCTGTGTTGCATTGTATGCAGACTCTGCAAATCTCCATTGTGTATTTGGGAGGGCATCAGAGTGAAAAAGACAGGTGACGTCTTAGAATCATCATGAAAATAATTTTGTCCTCTCAGACATGCCGGAAGGGTCTCACAGACCCTTCTAGCATTCCTTGGAACACACTTTGAGGACAACTGAGTTAAGAAACCATGGCAAGTGCTTTTGTAATGCCTTGCCTGTGGTGATCACTGAAGAGAAAATCATGGTAAGCACCACCATTACATGGACCCAGGGCCCCAGGGGAAGTTTCCTACACATGCAGGGGCCGGTTTCTGGAAGGGCTGCTGAACTTCACACACAGGCTGCCAAACAGTCTGGAGGTGCCCGGCTGCTGGGATGTGTGCACTGATATGCAAATGGTGTTCAGTGGACATCACCAGGTGGCCTTTCCTCCTAGGACCGCAACGCACCCACCTCTCCACCATGGCAATTGTCTCCTCAGTGTCCCCGTGGGGGAGGGACGCAGTCTGCTTGCTCAGTGAGTCAGTGCCAGGTCCAGGGCTCGAGCCTGAGTTTCCTGCCCTAGAGCAGAGTCAGGAAAAAGAGGGCCTGGGCGGACCAGCCAGCCTTTGGGGGCTAGGCAGAGGCTTGCCAAGGGGCCCAGCAGAGTCCCTTCAGGACTCCCAGTTGCCAGGGAGGGTTGGACGCTGGAAACTGGATCTGTCAGCTCAACCCAGTCGAGGTTCAGAGTCACCCTGGAGACATGGGCCAGAGTCCATGACTTTGTCCTCCCATCAGGAGGCTTGCAAGCCACGTGACCATCAGCTGGCACCCCCAACCAGCCCTCCCGTGGCCTTTTTTGGAGTCCAGAAGCCATAATGCAAGCAGTAGGCTGGAAGCTGTAGCAAGCTGCTGTGTTGGCATGTGATTTGGAAACCTTTTCACTGTGCCATCTATTAAACACCTGGTGTGTTTTGAGCCCCCAGTCTGTTTCCTCCCTCATCTCCCACCAAGGAGAAAAACAGAGAGAGAGAGTGACCAATGAGAGTGAGAGTTCCGTTTCGCGGTTGCGGTAGCCCGGCTTGCTGGTAGCCAAGACTGTGTCTCTGGCACGGAAGCTGGTCTGTGCAGTCATAGGTTGAGGAGGAAGGGCAGGGAGCGGGGACCGGTGGCTGTAGTCTTAGCGGACTAGCATCTGTGCAAGATGGAGTCAAGAGTTAAGCCCGAGGCTGGCATTGGAGGAGGCCAGGAGGCTGCCAGGAGCCAGCAATGCTTCATGGGGCTGGGGTGGGGGTGGGGCTGTCTAAAATCTGGGATGAATGCTAAGTCCAGACAGTTAGCAGGAGCAAGAAAGGGGGAGAGCAAGCAGAAGATCAGGAAAGCAAGTGGCAGATCTGGAAGGGGACTTCTCGCTCCTGCTTTTTAAATGTTCTCTAAGTGCCTACAGGCGGAAGCAGCTACTAGTCACTCAACAAATATTCATCAAGTGCCTACAACATACCAGACATTGTAGACAAAAATCCCTGCCCTCAAGGAGCTTGGGCTTTCATAGGAGGAAGACACCAAAGGAAAGGCGGAAATAGAGGAAAAATAAGTAAAATATATGTAGTACAAGATACTGAGGGAAAATAAATACAAGGAAGTTTGCTTCAGGGTGGGGATAGAATTTTAAATGAAAGGTCAGAGAAGGTCTTATTGAGATGGTGTTTGAGCAAAGACCAGTAGGAGTAAAGAGGTGATTTCTGTAGCTATCTGGGGGAAAGTGCATTTAAGGGTAGCAGGAACAGCAGGTGCAAAGGTCCTAGGGGTAGAAATGTGCTCAGTGTATATGGAGAATAAGGAAGAGGCAGGTGTGGCTAAAGCACAGGGTCTTTTGAGATGAGATCAATGAGCAAAAGAGGAAGAGCAGTCGGAGCCTTCTGAGACATTGTGATGACTGCGGCTTTCCCTCAGTGTGAAGTGGGAAGCTAACCGAGGATTGTGAGCAAAGGAGTGACATGATCTGATGATATTTCAAAGTTGGGAGATGGGGGAAGCTTCCAGGGCTGGTAGAAACATGACGATGATCAGTGATCCAGGGGCAGCTCCTGATAGCTTGGACCAGGTGGTAAAGGTGGAAGTCTGTGTTGGAAGTAAGCTGAAATGGTTGGCGGGCCTATTATAAATTCCGTGTGAAAGAAAGAAGACTTGGGATTGACTCTAAACTTCCTGGCTTGAGCAACTAGAAGGCTGGCGGGTAGCCATGATCTGAGATGGGCAGAAGCTCTTCGGGGTACGGGGAGTTCAGGAGTTGGTTTAAGTTAGAGATGTGCACGTGGAGACTGAGGGAGAAGTCCAGGCTGCGCCGGGAGGAAGACCTAGAAAGTGCAGAGGAGAGGGGGCACAGCAGGGGTGACCCTCCTGAAGCTGCTGTTGGCTTTGTTTCCTAGCCCCGGGGACCAAGCACACAAGGACACAGTGAAAGGCGAGCTCAGAGCCAGCCTCGAACCCTGGTCCTAACCCCAGGGAGCAGCAGCGTGGTAGCCGGGGCGCATCGCTCCTTCCTCCTCCCTGTTGGGGCGTCAGAGTCCCTCTGCAGTATTGGGTGTGGCGTCCAAAGACTCCCAGGTGCAGGGTGTGAGTCCTGCTGGGATGGGAGTGGACACACTGTGCCTCCTGGGGTCTCTGAGACTCCGCGAGGGCTCCAGGGGGCCTTCTGAAGAGGAGCTGGACTCGGCGTGTCCCCACCCAGCTTTCTGGCTCTGTTTCTTGGGCCTGTGTTCAGGTGATCCCGGTGGTCAGGGAGGTGGACCTGGCAGATCAGCAGCCCTTGATTAGACCTGCAGGGTGTCTGAGCTGACGAGGACCACAGAGGACACTCTGTCCAGCCCCCTCTTCTTACAGACAGGGGCGCTGAAGGCCAAAGACAGGAGTAAGTTTCTAAGTCAGAAGCTCCACCACCTCGGGCAGCTCCCTTAACACTTGCCAGTGTGCCAGGCCCTTTCTCAAACACGCTGGCTTGGAGATGGCCGCGTGCTTGTAGTCCTCCTGACTCTTCCTGACCCTCCTCCACACGGGCCTTTTGCCGCCAGATTGGGGTTTAGGGAATGATTGGCGGTGTGCTGAGGTCACCTAGCCCTTTTGGCAATCTGGCCACCTCTTGCATGAGGCATGGATTCCTTTGGCAGCCGGTACTTCCTCAAGAAAGGTCTCCTTGACAGGAGGGCCCTCTTTGGCTTTGCATTCCCTTGGGGCAGAGTTAGCTCTGTACCAGGATCATCTTCTCCATCTTCCAGAGTCTACCTCCAGAGCCGTTCCCTCAGGCCCGCCCAATCCCACATGGGCCCCTTTTGCTCCGTGCAAATCCCTCTGCCCTTCCAATGATCTGAGCTGCCTTTTTCTTGACTACTTTTAAGCCTCTGGATTTCTCCTTAAATATCCGCTCCAGGATGCCTGCCTGATGGGCTGAGGTCATTCCTACCCTCAAGTGACCTGGTGAATTAAGCAACAATACCAGGGATTCCAGGACAGTGAGCTTAAAGAGCGCATCAGGCTTCAGGAGGGAGCTGGGAGTGGCCAGGCATGTCTGGCGCTCTGAGTGAAGAGCTCCACCCGCTGCCCCCAACCAAGAGTTCTGGATCCCGCAGAGCTGGAACCAGTGCCCTGGGGCATTTGTTCCACTCCTGTTTTAGGCAAAAAAAAAAAAAAAAAAAAAAACCCAACAACAACAACTTAGGCCTGGGTCTCATTCCCAGGCAAGGTGGGGAGATGCCCCCCAGTCTGGCCTCCTGTCCCCTCTGCTTCCACCTCTGGGCAGTGGGGAGGTGAAATGGTAGCAGGGAGTCCTGGACCCTGTCCCGTTCTCCTCCCACACCTCTGTCCCTCCTTTCCAGGTAATGAGACCTCTTTCATTCTCCGGTCGCTGAACAGCAGCTCCCAGGAGAGCGTCTTGCCTGCAATACGGAGGGAGGGCAGGTGTGCCGTGGCTTCGCTGCTCTGGTCTTTCGTCCTGTTGGGGATGCCAGAGCACAAAACAAGGGAGCCGGGAACGAGCCAGGAAGTGAGAAGGAAGTCACCCGGGCGCAGGTTGCCCTGCCCGTCCCTTTCTGTGCCACCTGAGTGCCCTCACTCGCCTCAGGCCTGGGTCTCCTCCACAAGGGAGGGCTGGGTGGGCTCAGGCTTCCTGTAGTTTCCTGAAGGCTTCTTGTTCCCAGCGTGTTTTCCAGGGACGCTGCTGCGGTGTTCATCTCTGCGGCTCAGCTGCCCTCCGCCGCCCGCTGCTTCCCGCGCGGCACTGGCACCGAGACACCCACACTGTACCTCAACAATCTGATGAGATAAATGCCTCCTCCCTGGGCTCTGTGGCCACAGAGGAGCAATTCTCCTCTTCTGCTATCAAAGAGCTCCAAAAACACAGGCCGCCAGGGGGGACAGGCTGGCACGTGAGCCGCCATGTGCATGTCATTAGGCTAAAGCACATTGTCCCTGCCCCCAAACCTGTTTCCCCACAAACTGCCCCACTTGTCCCCTTCCTCTATCTCCAGAGTAAGACCTCAGAGCTTGTTGGCTTTTGAGGATGGGCTGGGCGGGCTGGTGCTGGGAGCATATGGCCTCGTTATCCTGCACAGAGCACTGAGTTGGATGCACCAGTCGCTGGCCAGGACTTGAAGTAATTAAGCTGAGCATATTGATCCAGGGGGGTGCAGGGGCCTTGGGTGGGCTCCAGCCTCTGACACCTGCTCTTGTGCTTCTTCTGCAGCCCTCCCCCCGCCCCCATGCTCCAGGAAAACCTGTTAGCCAGAACACGGGAGGGACTCTCCAGGTTGGCACAGCCAGGCATGACATGATGTGTTCGTGCCCCTGCTCCCTTTATGGACCCAGAGCCTGGACGGTGCGTTGAATTCCGAGAGAAGCAGGAGCCAGCATGGTCTTGTAGTGAAAGTAAACCTGGCTCTGGGGTGCTGGGTGAGAGACCTTGGGCCTCAGTTTCCCTTTAAGCAGAAAGCAGATAAAAGAAGGTCTTTCTACTTAAGGAATGTTATGTGTAATGTAAAATTCTTAGGAAAGCTTAGAGGGAGTTTACATATCAAATCCAGAGGCCATTGGGGCAAAGGGAAGGTCAGGGACTCCAGAGCTGGGCAGGCCTGGGCTTGGATCCTAGGCCTTCCCTTTAGACCGTGTGGCCTCAGAAACACACTTAACTGTCTTGAACTTCTCTACTTATCTTTAAACTGAAGAACAACAAAGCTACATGAGCTAGTTAGTGATAATAATAACAAGAGCATCTATGATTTATTGAATACATCTTAGGTGGCAGGATCCTCATCCCGTTTCTTCTTAAAACCTCTGTAGAACGTAGCAGGATCCGCAGTCATGTATGACTTCATATGAATTCTTGCTGGGTTGGCACCTGGTCTCTTGATGGCCCCACATGAGCAGGGTCTCTGCTAGGAGTTGTCTACCATTGCGTTTCCAAAGCCCAGTGCAGGAGCCCTGTTTGGGGAGATGGCTATGATTGCGGTTGACTTCGGGCCATGGAGTTTTGGACACTGCCGCCTTCCGTAATCTCACGAGACTTGGCCCGGGATCTCGAGAGACTTGGGCTGAGCGCGGAGCGGGTCGGGGCCATTTTGGTTGTTGGTTGTTTGCTGGTGTGTGGTACGTGTTAGAGTTGTTAGAGCCAGAGAGAGAAACTGACAGGATAAAGATCCTGTTTGTTCCCAGTCTGCCTCTGAACTTCTTCCCGCGGCTTTGCTGCTCCAAGCGGCCATCGCTTCAGGTGGCGACAGCCCAGCCCAGTTCTGGCCCTGAATCAGTGCTCGAGAAGTGCTCCTAGGGGAAGGGAGCCCAAGGCCCTCACACCCTCTGCTCATCCCTACAAGAAGCCCATTAGGTACAGACTGAGCCTCCCTTATCTGAAATTCTGAGCTGTTTCAGAATTTGGTTTCTGGATTTTGGATTTGGGGATATTTGCATATATACAACGAGATGTCTCAGGAATGGAACCCAAGCCCTGATAATGAAATTCATTTATGTTTCATATATGCCTTATACACCTAGCCTGAAGGTGATTTTTGCAATATTTTTTGTGCACCCCCATTTCACCTGCCACCCATCACATGAAGTCAGGTATGGAATTTTTCCATTTGTGGTGTCATGCCAGTGCTCAAAAATTTTTGGATTTTGGAGCATTTTGGATTTTCAGTTTGGGGATTAGGGATGCTAAGCCTGTATATACAATGGTTATCCCCATTTAAAATATAAGTAAAGTGAGGCCAAGAGAGTTCAGGGATGTGCCCCAGGTCACTGAGGAATTGGCTTTGCTGTCCAGTATGTGTTTGTTTCCTTCCAAGTTTGGGTGTGGTCAGACTGGGAACCTGTTAGATGCACCACACACCACCCATGGAGATAAGCTGTATTATACGTCACTCATGACAGCCCACAAAATTGGTGTTGCGGTGCCCATTTTACAGATGAAAAACTGAGGCTCAGAGAGAGAAGGGGCCTTGAGGAATACTCAGCTCCAACCTGGAACTGTCTGGGTGGGAGGATTGAATGATTAGAAAGGAAAACCCTTTGTCCTGAAATTCTGTCATCTCAGAGTAAGAGTCTCTCTCTGTCCGCCTCTGAGGAGGAAGAAGCGGGTCTGGAATGTCTTAACTGCTGCGGGCAGTAAGGAAGGAGCCAGGAATTCCTTCCGTGTGGCACATCTGGGAGTGGGTATCCCCCCCTCGGAGAGTCTTGGGAAATCCCGCCGTCTGGCTGGTGTCACTAGTCCTGTATCTCCATCTCCGACTTCCTTTGGTCTCAGAGCACCCGCCAAACATCTGACACCATTCAGGATCAATTGCACATAAAACGAAGAGCCGGCGTTTCAAACAGGGTTTTTGTTTCTGTCTTGTGCGTGGTCCCCCCTCCCTGGTGTCGCCGTCTAAGGAGCAGGTTTGCAGGTTCTTTGCTTCTCCCCCCGAAACACGACCATGTGGGGTCTCCACTGCTCACTCTGGACCTGTGCCTTTTGCAAGGGACCAGTTTGTTTTCATTTGTCATTGAACCTTCCCTTGCTCTGAAATCTGGAATCAGGTGGCTTTTAAGAGAGGGAGAGGCTGAGAGGGGAAATAATGGTCTCTCTGAAGAGTTTGACCTTCAAGGGTCTGGCAGGAGTGGGCCGAGAACCACGAAGGTGAGGCTTTGAGAGGCGGATGAGGGCCAGCAGGATCTGGTGAGATCCGCGTTCAGCGGCTGGAACAAAGGACTCTTTGAGCCAGCGGGCAGGGCTCCGGCGTGTTTGTGGATCGACTTATCTAGGGCCCAGGCCAGCTGCTTTTGTTCTAGAGGATTTCATGGATTAACTCCCTGGGCCTTGGAAAAACTTGTTTCTTTTTAAGAAAGGGAAGTTTTGAGGTGGGCTTCAAAGGAAATGCCGCTGAGCAGGCTGGGGGGTGTGAGGAGCATTGGAAGGAGTGAGGGTCACCTAGTCACTGGAGGTGTGCCCAGGGGCTCCCCGGAGGGACGGTCAGACTCATGGTGTCCATAGCCTGGTGAGGGCTTATGCAGTGTGGACAGGAGCATGGACACCTGGGCCCATGCAGGAGTGTCGTGGGCCTGGAGGCCGGGCCGCCACCAGGACTCCCCCAGGGCTGGAGGTTGCTAGGCACTGGGGAGGTTTCCCAGGGAGACCGTGGCTAGAAACACCATCTGCCAAAGATGACTTAGTTCCGGAAGAGGCAAGGGAAAGAACGAGATGGTCCTTTCTGTCCTACTTACTCTCGGTGCCATTCACCGGGGGCTGTGCATTCCCTCCTGGAGGGGAAGTGAAATCAAATTTGGTCTTGAGTGTCTTTTAAAAGGGAGCGTCCCACCTCCTTGGGTTTACCTGTTCCAGGGCCTGGGCATCTGCTCTCTGCCCACTGCACTGCCCTGGTGGCAGATACCTGCAAGCCCATGTGTTGGGGGTGGGGGGCGTATGATTAAATCCTCACACCTCACAACACTGACAGTTATACGAAATGCCTCCGCTTCTACCCAGGGAAGGGTGAGCAATGAGCAAAATGACTTCAATATGCAAAAGACATTCCGTGGAGGCCGGGAGGGAATGCTAATCCTAGAGCCAGGAGGGAGTAACAGGGATTAGTGTTTGATTTATAGACTGGCTGAAAGGCACCAGCTAGGCCAGGCCTGGCTGCATTCAGCTGTCCGCACGTGTGCTCAAGGAGATGCTCTCAGTGAGGTTTGAAACCTGTCTCCTATCTGTGGATGGAGGGGCAGTTACGTACCTGAGCAAGCTTTCGTGGGGAGGAATTCTGAGCCCCTGGGATTTGGATTCAAAATTATACATGGCCCTCTCGACAGGAGAAATTGAAATTCTCTTGTGGAGAATTTGAAAAATGAGAATGGTGGTTGTCTAGTTAGGACAGGTGTGGAAACCTACCCTCCGGAAGCAAGGAGTCAACTAACTATGGACGCTTTGTGTTTTCTGTGTAAACCTTTCTTGACTCAATATGAAGAATGGGTATCAAGTGTTCAATTGGCCTTACCACAGAATTCTACACAGATGGTTCTGTTGAAAAGAATTTTTGAAGGCCATATTTACAGAGGGGTAAGGAAACTAGTAGGGGATTTCAATATCAAGGTGCCCAGAGCTACCAGTAGAGGGGAATCCTCTCCACCCTGCAGACTGAAGGGGCAAGGGCAGGGAATAGTGTTATTGGGGTTCAGCAGGAACTGGGGTTGGGGAGCAGGGACTGTGAGGTAGAAACTCTGGTCATAGAAGGATGTAGTCACTGCTCTGGCACCAAACTAGGGGGTATGAGAGAGAAAAACACCGTGGCTTTTCTTTCCTGTCCCCCTCCAGGGTGTCCTGTTGGTGCTTCTCAGTGACCAGTCTGCTCTACAGCCAGAGGGCAGGGGCCTGGCAGATGAAGCCCACAGGCATCTGCCTCCTCGCAGAGCACAGATCAGGGATGAAGAAAGGGTGGGGAGAGGAGCCTGGGTGGTCCCGAGGGAGCAAGAGCTGCTGTGTGTATTAGCTTGGTTCAGCCAGCTCCAGAACGCTTGTCCCGAGAAGGGCAGTTTATAAAGAGGTTACCCACTTTCAAATTATTCTGCCCTCAGAACTAGGATGTCTACTTTGCAAAACACAGCAAACAAACTTAAAATGAAGCTTCTAAATGTCCCTTCTCTGAAATATCAGCTCTCTAAGGACAAGGACTGTATCTTTTATTACCAATTGTTTTGACTGACTTTGACCTCCCTCTTCACACATACCTGCGTACAGGGCATGCAACTTTTAAAAACACGGCAGCTCAGTGAACCCCCATACCAACACTTTGAGGCTGCCATTGGCAACAAGACGGCCATCTTGCCAAGTGGCCCCTAGTTCTCTGGTGAGAGGAAACAAGTAGGCCTGACTGAGCGGGGACATGAGTCTTCCACAGGGGATAACAAAGTCCCCCAGGGTGGAAGACCAAGCTGTGCTCCCCAGCGGGGGTCTGTGGTCAAGGAGGGCAGGAACAAGGAGGCAGAAGTGGGAAGACTTCCTTTCTGGCCTAAGCCTGGCCGTGAGTCTGTCAAGTAGCATTCTTGGTCCTTAAGTGTCTCTTCCATCCTGGGGCACATACTGCCACTATGCAGACTGCTTTCTTGAGTAAAGTTTTTGTGCACCCAAGGGGAGAGCCTGTGGAGTCATTAGCCTGTGTGGGTGGGTTCGATGACAACTTCCCACCCCGGCCAGGCTAAGGAGACTGGGTCAGCCAGGGTCAGCCAGGAGCGGTGGGTCCCTGGTGGTGGTGGTGGGTGCGTGTGGGTGAAGTGAGAAGCGGACTGGTAGCCTGAGACTCACTCTCCAGGGTGCTGTGGACCTGTTTGGGATAGTTGCAGACACTGTTCTTTGTCGCAGAGCCGCCTCTTCCGGTCTTGAATCTCACTGAGCAGTTTGCCTCCGTGGGAGCCAGGGGTGGGCAGGCTTCCTCATCCCCAGCCCTTAGAGGCAGCCACTCAGCCTGCCTGGAAGGGCCAGGGAGGGGCTAGATGTGGAATATAGTTCATGATTTCCAGTGCCAAATTGGGTGAAATGCAGGTTTTCCTCCACACTTTCTCTTTCCCAGTTTTATCCTAAAAGGGGAAAAAAAAAAAACCAAAAAACTATTCTATAGATTTAAGACTGAGGTGCAGTCTTGGAGCAGATATTTTCACTCCTTTATTTTATTTTATTTTTTTTTGTACCAAGTATTGAACCCAGGGACTTAACCACTGAGCATCATCCCCAGCCCTTTTTTATTTTTTTGTTTTGAAATAGAGTCTCCCTAAGTTGCTAAGGGCCTTGCTAAATTGGTAAGCCTGGCTTTGGACTCACGATCCTCTTTCCTCAGCCTCCAAAGCCACTGGGATTACAGGCTTGTGCCACAGCACCCGGCAGGTATTTTCACTTTTGTAACAAAACGGAAAGTGTAGACTGCCTTGAGTATTGGGGGACGTACTCAGAGAACCTCGCATAACCGCCAGACAGCCAGAGTTCAACTCTGGTGTGGCCGCTCCTTAACTGGGCATACGTTGTTTAATATCAAGGTCCTGTGCAGGAGCCCTGTTTGGGGAGATGGCTTAAATTGCGGTTGACTATGGGCCATAGAGATTTGGGCATTGTCGCCTTCCGTAGTCTCACGGGACTTGGCCCGAGATCTCGCGGGACTTGGTCCGGGATCTCGAGTGACTTGAGCCGAGATTGAGATCGGGTCAGCGCCATTTTGGTGGTGTGTGTGGCGCGTGTTAGTCGTTGTTAGAGCCAGAGAGAAAAGTTATCAACATAAAAAAAAACTGTTTGTTTCCAGTTTGCCTCTGAACTTCTTCCCGCGGCTTCGTTGCTCCAAACGGCCATCGCTTGAGGCGGCAACAGTCCTGATTTCCAAATCTATAAAATGGGAGGTGGAAAAGTATCTGCAGCACAGAAATTGATGAGAGGATCAAATGATGCGAAGAGTGTCAAGTTCAGAAAACAGTACTTAATGCATAAATATGTCATCTAAACTCTTGCTTTTTTTGTGGGGGGGGGGGATGGAAGGTTGAACCCAGGGTCCATTGAGCCACATCCCCAGCCCTTTTTCATTTAGGGACAGGGTTTTGCTCAGTTGCTTAGGGGCTCACTGAGTTGCTGAGGCTGGTTTTGAACTCACGATCCTCCTGCCTCAGCCTCCCCAGCTGCTAGGATTACAGGCATGCGCCACCGTGCCTGACAACACTTGCTCTATTTAATACAAGACTCTTCTGGGAAAAGCATCCTCACAGGACTCTGAAGAAATGCTGAGGCCACCAAGGGAGCAAACATCCCTCCAGCATATCTTTCCTCAAGTCATCTCCTTGCTCACAAACCTTCAATGAGTTGTGTTTGCCATGTGGTCCTAATCCTCTCTACCAACAGGCTTCCAACCTTACCCACTCCTTCCCACAAGTCCTCTGTTTGACCTGGGAAACCTGCTCACAGGCCCCAGATTTCTATTTGCTTTTACCTCCACCTTACCCTGCCTGCAACTCTCTCTGTTACCTCCACAGCCTTCAGATTCCAGCTTGAATTCCAGGCCTCAGGTGCAGTCTTGCCTATTCCTGTGGGCCACTGTCCTGTGACCCTTCCTGCCTCCCATGAGCCAGCATCTGAATTACCCTTGCCTTGTCTCATCAGTTATCTCTAAATAAGTCTATCGCTTCCTGTTCTCACAATGCCTTGAGCAGGAATCCAGGTAGCAGATATTATTAAACTGAAAACCTATGCATTCACCTCTATATTTTAACAGTGTCTTAAGAAAACAAGAAAGGAGCTACTTCCTGGAAGTTGTTGCTAGGGCCAGGCAATACGGGGATTTGCAAGGGTGGCTTTCTAGGGGACATCTGCTCTAAGGCAGGGATCTTGCTTTTTTGTTGCACTGGGACATCATTATCATAACGTAGATATGCCTCTGCCTTTCCGATGCTTGTGAGATGATAACAGAAGTCTCAGCAACACTGCCTCTGTGTTCTTCTGAAACAGGACGTGTTTTCATACACCATGTGCTGCAAATCTGTTTTATTAAACGTGTCCATAGGCCCTGGACCCAAACGACACAGTCCACAGCTGAAAGAAATCCACTTACAGGCAAATAAGACTGATGTTGGCCCTTCCTGAGAAATGACTTATGTTGTGTCTTCCACTCTAATTGTGTCTGTATTGGAAACAGAAGGTCTTGGTGATATCTTTGTCCATGGCCTGAAGCTCAGTTGTGAAATATGTTTGTCCAGATGCCTTTCTTGATCACCTCAAGTCTAAATGTGAGCAGTTCCGAGTGGGGACTCAGGGCCCAGGCACGTGTCATTGGGGAGGAGGTGGAGCTGGTGCGGAAGAAATGGGGCCCTGAGAGCTGACTTTGTGTAGCCTGAAAACTTGGTGGGGACTTTCTACAGCCCGCACCTGGGAGACACGAGGTTTCTTTTAGAGGTGGGGAGAGGACCTTGACCTTCTGGGAATCAAATCAGAGTGAACTGAGAAGTGGAGATTGGGGGTGGGTCTGGAAGGCGCTATGTTGCTCTCAATACCAGTGCCTGGAGAACACTGGTGTGCAGGTGCTTTCCTTGACCCTGGAGGGCCCTTGATGCACAGCTGTTGGTTTTACTTGGCAGCTGCAGGCAGGTAGGGCTTGTTCATCTGAGTTCTATACAGCATACAGCAAGAATTATCTTGGTCTTAGTGTTGAAAGGTTGTTTCAAGAAGTGACATTTTGGGGGCTGTGTGGCTCAGCGGTAGAGCGCTCGTCTAGCATGTGCGCGGCCCGGGTTCGATCCCCAGCATCACGTAAAAATAAAATGCATTATTTACAACTAAAAGCAAATAAATAAATATTTAAAAAAAGTGACATTTTGGTCATATTCAGGCACATGGTGATGATGATGATGGTGGTGGTGGTGGTGGTGGTGATCTAAGACCATGTGCCGCTTCCTACCTGACTTCCTCCTTCAAGCCTACAGGTTGTCATGCTATAGCCCCATTTCTAGCTGGCCACCCAGAGGCCACCTCAAAAAGCCCTGCAGAAAGATATGGAAACTCCTCGGGCTGGGGTTGTGGCTCAGCGGTAGAGCGCTCGCCTAGCACACGCATGGCCCGGGTTTGATCCTCAGCACCACGTAAACATAAATGCATTGCATTGTGTACAACTAAAGCAAATAAATAAATATTAAAAAAAAAGATATGGAAACTCCTGAGAAGTGTTAGTAAGAAAAGCCCCTGTGTGCTTTGTTCAGAGGTATCTATTGATACACCTGAGCTGTGAGTGTTTCCCTGGGTAATAGAAGGAAGCTTGATCTGGAAAAAGGATTGTGCCTATTTTGCCCAACTGAAGAGGTCCTGGGATATTTATAACAACCAGGGAGCCTCCTAAGAAGTCACTGGGTTGTAGTGAAAGGATTTGGCAGTTTGTAACTGCTTAGTTCAGATTTGGGAACAATAACAATAACAGTAATGATTGGCAGAGTGACCCTTAGCACACCATGCCTTACATGCATACTTTCTGATTTGCACGAGAACTTCACAAGGTAGACATTTGTGTATGCATCTTCAAATGGGGGAAACTGAAGCCAATAGAACTCAAGTATCTTGTCCAAGGCCACCTAACTAGGAGTGAGTGGAGCTGGAATTCCAACCCAGACCTGTCTAATTCCAAAGCTATGCTCTTTTTCTAGAGTGTGGAGCACAAGTGCTTTGCAGAGCAAGAGGCAGTGGGGTTTGCTTGGAAGGAGTGATGGTGGGCCTGGCTGATACCGCTCCTGGTAGTGATGGGATGCTCCCCCCACAGCTCTAATCCTCAAGTTTCAGGAACGGGACGAATGTCCCTGTCAGTGGTCAGGGTCCCCAGGCAGCCAGGCAGCTGGCGGTACTCCTGGTCCGGCACACCCTGCACATCCCTTCCGCGCCTGCCTCTTGACAGAGTGACAGCTGTGATTCAAAGCCGGTACCCGTGGCAGCAGACACGCGGGTAAAACAGGGGGAAAGGACTGTAATTACCTCTTAACACATTTCCACATTTCTCTGCTGTCAGGATGGTTTTGTTTTCTGATTTATTTTGATCCGCTTGAAAATTAGTTGCTGCAGTGCACTGGGTATGTAATAGTTGCCCTGCTAGCCCGCAGTCATCGGCAGCAATGTGAGCCCAACGAACGTGATTTTTCTCTCCTTTTCCCAATCTGTGACAAGTTTTCTGTGTGTTGAGAGATGACTGTGCCTGTCTGCCTATCTGCCATACCTCCTCACCGTGATCTAAGAGGGGACAATCTTTGGGGATCCTCGAGGCGCATGCTCCGGGTATCTGTGAACCTACCACCTGGACTACATTGCTCTTGGCTCTTCTGACCTAGCTTTCTCCCCATCCTCCCAGGCCAGCCTTTTCCACCTTCCTCTTTCCTCTCACAGCCTCCCCTCCCTTGCACCTCCCATCCCACATGCAGCTCCCCATCCCTCCGGTTCCAGCTCACAGCCCCCATGCAGCCCCAGCTCCCACCCTGGACCTGCCACCTCTGTCTGCACCCACTTGTGGAGCCTGTGTCCTTGGAGCAGAGTCGGGCCTGACCCCTGTCGGCCCACAGCGCCGCCACACCTCTGCCCCACTCTGAGGGAAGCTGGCTGGTCTTGGTCAAATGGCACTGGGCCGTTGCTTTCATGGCTGGGTCCCATGTTGCCATGGAGGCTCGGGTGGGGGAAAAGGGAGCCAGCACTGTAAGACGGTGAGGGGCCTGGTGCTTCCCAGGGTGGACGTTGATCCACAGGCCCACTCCGAGAGAGGTCACCCACAGCAAATCCTCCAGAAACAAGAATTTTAGAGCCAGAGAGAACTCAAAAGACATTAAGTCCAGTGACTTCTTTACTTGGGGAGAGAACTGAGGACTGTGCTTAGGACACATGGCCGGTTCGCAGTACCAGGAGCGCAACTGCATCCTGTCCAAAAGTGGGCTGAGCCAGTTTCCTGATTGGAGAAGACAGTGTGCCTGTGGTGGGATTTGAGGGCTCTGCCATTTCTTCCCAGGATTCCTGCCTTCAGCATTACCTTGGAGTAGGTCAAGGATTAGCAAATACTTTGTAACCAAAGAACCCTCTCTTCTGATAAAACCTTACACAGAACAGTAATGCTTTTGTTTAAGTGCATGAAGAGGAATTGATGATCCAGAGCCAAACTGTTGAGTTTCTCCTGATTCCCCAAGAAAGCCCTCTAGGCATCTGTCTAGAACATTCTGAGTTCCTTGGAATGTGGTGAGAAAACCTTAGGACTTAGGGGCCTAGAGAATAACCAGTGTGGGTGAATTGTTGGAGACATGGCTTCTATACCATCACATGGTATCAGTTCTCTAACAGGGTAATTGAAGAGACCAGGACTATAGAAGATGGGGGTCCCAAAAGGATAGTTTTTGATACAAGAAATATTTTCAGAGAGAAGGAAATATTTGCAGCATAGGAAGGGCCAAGTTCTGCTGCAATGGGTTGAGGGTGGGGTGGGTTCCAGGGCATCTTGGAAGCTGGGTGCCTGCAAGAGGGACCTGACAGGTTCTTACCATAGACCCTACTATTCAATAAAAATCACCTAGAGTATGCAGGCATTGACAGGGCCTAACTTTTCAGCATGTCACAAGTCACTGAAAAAAATTATAGCAGCAAGCTTTCCTCTTAGGGACTCTGCCCTCAACTAATATTGATAGCTAACATTTGCATAGTACTTCACACTAACTCCGGCATTCTCATATGTTAGCTGATTTTCTCAGCACCACCTGAGGTGGCTTTTATTCTTTTTATCCACATTTTACTGGTGTGGAAACACAGGATCCCGGCCCCAGTGAGCCTTGGCTCAGAAGCATCATCATTAATAGAGACTTCTGATGGTTCTGTCTATCATCTCATGTCCTGGAAACATGTAGTGTAATTCATTTTTCTTCCTAGTTGACAGGTCAATAGACAGACACACAGACACATATGCAGGTGTACCATGTACTCACGGTGTTCTGAGGATTGAAGGGAGGCTCTGTTCCTTGCAGTTTCTCTATATTTTGCTTTGTAACACAAAACTCTCTTTAGAAGCTCCAGCTCTGCTCAGAAATCCCAGGAGGCTCACGCAGCAACAGTGGGACCCACCAACCCTGCTATGGGTTCCGAGAATGTCTCTGAGAGGAGGCCTCCCAACACTGTCGCTCTTAGGGGATTGTGTGGTGTGGCTTGAGTCCTTTAACTTCAGATCTTTTTTTTTTCTTTCTAAATGTTTATTTAGTTGTAGATGAGCACACAGTATCTTTATTTATTTTTATGTGGTGCCGAGGATCAAACCCAGTGCCTCACACGTGCAAGGCAAGCGCTCTGCCACTGAGCCCCAGCCCCAGCCCCTGACTCTGGATCTTGAGAACATCTCAAGAGGCTGAGGGAGCCCTCTGTCTCTTGCCTCCTCTATCTAATGAGAGGGTAGCTCCTATCCCTTCCATCTTCCTCCCACCTCACTGCTTACCACAAATGGGTCTGTTTTTTCTGGTATTTCTTTATTGCACGTTTAACACGTCATTACTGGGCTTGATCCTATTACACTTGCACAGAAAGAGCAGAGTGGAGGGCCCTGCAGATATCACATTAGGTGCAGAAACGACCTTCAGTCTGATCACACCAAGGCAGGTGACATAGCATCACTACCAGAAGTGTGGACTGGGGCTGATCCAGCCACTGGTACCTAGAGCGCTGATGTGTGAGAGGGTTTAAGACCTGCTCATACCAAGGGGGTGAATTCCAGGAATTTTGTCCTGGCTTCTGGTGTCATCACACAGGGAACAGAAGGGGATCTAATTTTAAATTCTACAGGAACAGACCAATGGATGGTGTCACCAAATATCCAGATGTTTTCTCTTGGCTTTTATATCTACCATTTATTTTAAAAGATGTTTTTATTGACTGAGATATAATTTTCATACATACAGTAAAATCTGCCCATTTTAGGTCTATGGTTCTATGAAGTTTTAAAAACAATTTTAATGAGGTATAATCGATGTAGAACAAGCTGCACATATTTTATATATATACTTTGCAAAGTTTTAAACTATCTGCATGCCTTTGAAACCATTGCCACGGTGAGGGAAAGAGCATATCCACCCCCCCTATCCTATTTCCTCTTGCCCCTTTGTAGCCCCCTAGTAATCCACTAATCCCTCCCTAAGCTCCCCACCTCTCTTCTGTCACCATAGAACAGTTTGTTTTCTATAATTTTATATGCATGGAATCACATAGCAGATACTCCTTTTTGACTGATTCATTCAGCATAATTATTTGGAGGCCCATACATGTGGTTGGATGTATTGCTAGTTCATTTCTTTTTATTGCTGAGTAGCGTTTTATTGTATGGATACATTATAGTTCATTAATCCATTCAACTATTGAGAGATAGTTGGGTTGTTTCTGGTTTGAGGTTATTTAAATAAAGATGCTATGAACATCTGTGTACAAACCTATGTAGGCACATCTACTTTTCTTTTCTCTTGGGTATTTACCCAGGAGTGCAATGGTTACATCATATGGTGCTGTATGATTAACGTGTGTGTGTGTGTGTGTGTGTGTGTGTGTGTGTGTGTATGTGTGTGTGTTTGGGATCAAACCCAGGGCCTTGCACATGCTAGGCAAGCACTTTACCTCTAAGCTCATGATTAACTTTTTAAGAAGTTGCCAAACAGTTTTCCAAACTGGTCATGCCATTTTAAGCTCCCTCAGAAATCCAAGGAATGTCGAATAGGTAAACACCCATGAGAGCTAATTCCTCTCCATCCTCACCAAAATCTGATATGATCAATAATTTTCATTTTAGCCATTATAATATGTAGGCAGTGGTATCTTGTGTTTTCAATTTGCATTTTTTTGATGACTAACATTATCACACACCTTCCCTGAGCTCAACTGCCATCCATGTATCTTTGTGTGTTCATCATCTCTTCTACTTGGATTACTTTCTTATTATTGCATTCTAAGAGTACTCTGGCTGGCTATGTTTTGCTTTTTGGGGGTTCAGGTAGATACTTTGTAAGTAGTTTATCTTAGTCTGTGACCTATCTTTTCTCTTTTTCTGTGTTGGAAATCATTGTTGGTATATGTGTAGGTCATCTCTGGATCATTAATTCTGTTCCATCGATCCATTTGTCTGTCTTTACACCAACACCACACAGTTTTGATTATTACACTTTTATGATAAATCCTGAACTCAAGTAGTACAAGTTGCCCCTTCAAGCTTGTTCTTTTTCAAAGTTGTTTTGGTTATACTAGGTCTTTTGTATTTCCCATATGAATTTTAGAATCAGTTTGCCTGTATCTACAAAGAAACGTTTTTGCTTTGTGTATTTAGAAGCACTCTTAATAGGAACTCAAACATTTAGGATAAGTTCCCTTGAAGAATTGACCCCTGTATAACTTAGCTTTCTGTCACCCAAAGCAGCTAATTTATAAAGAGAAAAGGTTTACTTTAGCTAACGGTTTTTGGAGGGTCGAAGGCCAAGATTGGGTGGGGGTGGGGGTGGGGTGCCACTGGGTTGGGCTCTGGTGAGGACCATGAACGCAGTGCATCACGGCCGGAGCTCCTGTAAGAGCCCACGGCCCATCTCAAACGGAACAGAGAGAAAGAGGACCTATGGGGCCCGTCCTCCTTTTATATAACAGCCCTCTCATGAAAATAACCAAAGGGGTTAAGAAATGGCTCACGTCCCAGTGACCTGAGGACCTCCCACGAGGCCCCACCTCCTGAAGCTCCCCCTGCTTCCCACAAGCACCATCCAGCTATTGGACCAAGCCTCAGTCACAGGGCTCCTTGGGGACACTCAGCCCACACCCGAAAGGTGGCGGCCACCCCTTTGATGTTGTGAAGACTTTCTTTATACCTGGCCATGTCCTTTCTCTGAAATCTCCTTTTCCTGATACCATCATGGCCACAGCAGTTTTCTTTTGATTCATGTTAGTATTGTGTATCTCTTTCCATCCTTTTACTTTTGACCTATTTGTGTCTTTATACTTAAAGTGGATTTGTGTTAAGCAGCATATAGTCTTGATCTGTTTTTGTATCTGAAAATCTCTGGCTTCTAATTAGGCTATTCAGGCCATTTGCATTGAAGGTGATTATTCATACATGGCTGGGCTCAGGTTTATAATCTGCTCTTGTTTTCTGTTAGTCCTGGTTGTTCTTTGTTCCCCTTTCCCTCTTTTTCTGCCTGTTTTTGAGTTAGCTAGGTGTTTTTTTATTTTTTTCTTCTTTTCATTTTCTCTCCCTTGTTGACTTATTAGCTAAAATTCTTTGTTTTGTTATTTTAACAGTTGCTTTCAGGTTCATAGTATGCATCCTTAATCATCTCAATTGACTTTCAATTGTTATTATGCCACTTCATATATAGTGTGGGAACTTTAAAATAGCATGCTTAAATTTCTCCCTTCCCAGCCTTTCTGCTATTGTTGCCATACATTCTACTTATGCAATTGTTATAAACCTCATAATACATTGCTATTATTTTTGTTTCTGTAGTCAATTATTTTTTAGTGGGAAAATGGTATATACTCACCCCTGGGGTTGCTGTTTCTGATATTCTTTGTTCTTCCATGTAGATCCACACTTTTACCTTGCATTATTTTCCTTCTGCTTTAAGGGCTTCCTTTAGCATTTCTTTTAGTACAGGTCTGTTTTTCATGAAAACATTTAGGTTTTGTATGTCTGAAGAGGATTGTGCATTTTTGAAAGATGTTTGTAGTTAGCATAAGATTCTAAGGTGGTGGTATTTTCTTTCAGTAACTGAACTGGTGGTTGTTCTGCTGTTTTTTTGGCTGCTGTTGCTTCCAACAAGAATACACAAATGTATCTTTTTGCTCTGGCTACTTTTAACATTTTCTCTTTTATCACTGTTTTTGGGCAATTTAATTATGATGAACCTCATAATTAAATTGTGCAGGTGTGATTTTTTCCCCATGGTCCTTGTGCTTGGCCTTCATTGAGCTTCTGGGAACCTGTGGGTTTATATATTTTTAAAATTAAATGTGATTAATTTATGACTGTTATTCATGCCACGTTCCCCTGTCCTTTCCATTCCCGTGGGAACTCCAAACGCACAAGCAAGAGGCTGCTTAAAGCTGGCCAACAGCTTGCTGACGCTCTGTTATAGCTTATTTACCCCCCTTCATCCGCCATTTTGGATAGGTTCTATTACTGTGTCTTAAAGTTTACTAATCTTTGAATTTTTTTGCCATGCGTAATTTCCCTTTCTTCCTTCCAATTTCATAATGATTATTATTTTAAAACCGATCCAGAGTTCCGTCCCCAAAGCCAGACTATTGGTTGGAGGTCCTGGAGGGAGGAAATTGGGACACCTCCACTTTCTCTTTCCTCCCTATCCTTTCCTGTCCCCAGAGCTAGGACAGTTCTGTGAGCCAAAAGGCATCACACAGCCCCCGAACACATTCCCGGCAGAGAACAGAATGCATGGATTGGCTTTCCTGCTCGGAAGCCTGGGGAGTCTCTCTGAGAGGTAAGTGGTTTCCGCCGCCCCTGGGAACATGAGCTCCCTAGGTGCCCCTATAATCCTGCAAATTCCTGCCTGTGACAGTGACTTCAGGAGGTCACTGTGACCTCTTCTTCCTCCCTGCTGTGTCAGAGGGGAGAGTGCAGGAGTCTGGGAGGAGGAGGAACAGGAGTGTCTCACACATGTGTGCCCACAGTCAAAGCCAGCTGTGTCCTAAACGTGCTGTCACCTGCCTCCTGCCTGAGAGACCGGCAGTCTGGCCGTGGCCGGGCTTAGTAGACTTAGCTTTTTTCAGCCTTGGTCTGCTTCTTCAAGACCCTATGCTAAAGGGCTTGAGTACACATTAGTTAGGCTTCAACTAACAAGATATGTAAGAGGTCTGGAAGTAGCTTTAGGATCGGTCCAGCAACTCTAGATGCCACCGAGAACAAATGCTCGTTCTCTTTTTCCGCTTCCTTATCACAACATGATTGACTTTTCATACTTAAGCATATTTTCTCAAGGTCGCAAGAAGGTGGATGCAGCTCTGGATATCCCACCCTCACGTAAGGTACAAAGAATGAGGAGGCAGTGGTGTCAATGGCACCCTGTCCCTTTTCACAGTCAACAGAGGCTTTCCCAGGAACTCCCCAGGATGATACTTCTTAAACTACAATGTGCTGAATTATCCCCTGGGAGAATAATTGTTAAAATATAGGTTTGAATACAATAGATCTTGGGTGGAGCTTGAAGTTGTGCATTTTGACCAAGTTCCCAGAGCATGGCAGTGCTGGAAACTGTGTTTTGAGGAGCACAGTACAAGGCACAAAGATGTCAAGTGCAGTGGTATACACCTGTAATCTCAGTGACTCAAGAGGCTGAGGCAGGAGAATTGCAGGTTTAAGGCCAGCCTTAGCGACTTAGTGAGACCCTGTCTCAAAAATAAACAATTTAAAGTTCTGAGGATATAACTAAGTGGTAGAGCATCCCTGGGTGAGATCCCAGTATCACCACCACTACCACCACCACAACTAAACAAGGGACAAGGCTATTTCTCCTTCATCTGCAGCTAGAATTTAGTCACAACTAGCTGCAAAGTATCTTTTTTTTTTTTTTTTTTTTCAACTTTTATAGTAGAAGGAACAAAAGAGAAGAGAGTAGTAGGAGGGAGTTCAGGGAGGAAACCGACATCAGTCAGGGTTCTGCTGAAAATGCAGATGACAAAATTATCTAAGTCCCAAGGTTGGGTTAGGATGAGTTAGAGCTTTTACCTCCACAGGGAAAGACCATGGGTCCTTAGACTATGTCTAAACCCAGTACAGAGGGCCATGAGCCAGTCTATCTTGCGTGTTCACTGGAGCTGGGATTCCATGTAGGGAATTTATTAATTTATTGCCTCTGCACCAAGCACAGTGTCTGGCACACAGCAGGCACCTGGTAAATGTCTGTTAAATAGAAATGTTAGCAGCACATGGCCTAAAGATAGTGCCTCTCACTTTAATGGGGATATACTTTGCTCTGGGGGTCTTTGTTAAAATGAATCAGGAGATCCAGGTTGGGGATGCAAGATAGAGACCCAGTATGCTGCATTTGGAGCAAGGCTTCAGGCCAAGGCCACTGCCACCGATCCTGGACCCGAGAACAGGGCTTAGAACAAAGTCCGGACTCTGCAGAAGCCACTTATTCATTCACATGAGCAAGAGGCCACTTGTAAGGATGCGCGCAGACGTGTGGGGCAGCGGGAAGGGAGTAAGACTGGGCTTGCTTCCAAAGTAGAGGGGCCTGGAAGCCCGGGGATCTCACCCCTGCCTGCTGGAAACAAAAAGGAGCAGTATAGCTGGTGAGGGAGAAAGACCAGCCAAGCACATCTTTCCTCAGCTCTTAAGGTGCTTGGCTCCAGCCGCGGACAGGAACAGGCCCTCCTCAGCCCTGGTCTACAGGAAGTACGGAGGGCTGCCGGGCTGCGTGAGGGACCCAGAGGGACCCAATGCATTTCAGATGTTTGAGCTTCAGCAGGGGAGAGTGGAGGCAAGCTGGGGATGGGAGCAAAATGCATTTTTTTTTTTTCTTTCTGTGAACATTTGTGCCCGCGGGAAAAAGCTGAATTCTCTAGAGCAGAACTCTGGAATTTTTTTTTTTTTTTTTTTTTTTTGAAGTAGCGGGAACTGAGTTACTGGAATTTCTTCTGAATTAGAAGCCAAACAAAAAGTTTCTTGCGGTTTCAATTACACAAGAGGCTGCTGCCAAGATGGAATGAATGAGAAGAGCTGCTGAAAGGCAGAGACAGTGAGGGGGCCGGGGGGAGGAGCGCAGGGCAGAACAGGACCTGGGGCGAGGAATGGTTGTCCAGGTTGGGCACACTGCCTTCTTGTACGCTGTCCACTTTTAAGGGAAAGAACCGACTGCACCCGTCTTCCTCCCAGGATCAAAAAGAAAAAACATTAAATAAATAAAAAAAAAGATCTGCCAACACGAGGTGCACACTGTCAGACACGTACACATGCAAACGATTATCATTGCTTTGTAATTTACCATAATTCAGGGCCCTGCACACTATGGGGTGCCGCTTTATTGGCTTGCCTGACTGACTGGCAGTGGGACCAGACGGCTCTGCCCCTGAGCTACAAGCGGCCCTCAGTTCAGCCTTGCTCCAGTGTGAGTCTGCAGCCAGCGCCTGCTGCTCCAAGGGGTGGTGGGGATAATTAACTTCGACTGGTAATCCCCCGAGTTTGTTTTTCTCTGTGCCCTGCGCCGCCTCTCTCCGGTACCTTCCTGGTGGCCACAGAATGGCTGGGTGGAGTCAGGCCCACTCCACTTCTCCAGCCTGCCCTCTGCCGGGAGCCCTCCTAGAGTGACTGGGTGCCTGGGGGAGGGCGGATCTGCTCGATACTGCATTGGCCTCCCATGAGGCCTGGCTTCTCTCCTGCTCCCTGGGGGAAGTGGCCAGCCACTCAGTCCTGGCTGCAGCTTATCTCTCAGACCTGTTTCTCTCTCTCTCCAGTCCACCCTGTCTCCTGGTCCCATCGCCTATTTTTAAAGGGCTGTGGTGTCCTGTGACTGCTGGAGTTATTAGAACGAACGGTCACCAAGAGCTCGATATTCATCACCTGCATCTGGCCATTTCTGTTTTTTACTTGTCTTTTTTTTTTTTTTTTTTTTGCAAAGAGCTTTGAAATCAGACTAGTCTGTTTGACTTTCCATTTAGAGTTGATGTCAAAGCTCAGTGAGGCCTGAGAAGCAGGTCTGGTTGTTTGCATGAAAAGGGAACAGGAAACAAGACTCTTGATTTTCCCAGGTTCTGGTTTATTCTTTAATAAAGGAACTCGATGAACTGTCGTGCACGCTAGTATTTCTAGAACAGAATTCTTTGAGGTGGAATGAGCAGATGAAAATAGGCCTGAGGCAGGACTCCAGTTAGGAAGGGCCCATGTCTGCAGGTTCTGCATGCAAAGGCCAGGGGTGGGCATCGTGTGGGGAGGACATCTCAGGTAATATGGGGCTGATGTAGTCACCTGGTTTGCAGGAGCTCTGGCCCGCTGAAGTCCATTTACCAGCTCCTCTTGTGGCTGAGTGTGGATTATATGCCAGACATAGGACTCAAGTTATAGAGATGAGGACCATACATTCTCTGTCCTGGAGTATACTGGCCAACGGGGGTGGGGGACAGTCAAGAGACAAGTAACGATGTCACCTGGGCCTATAGAGCTCCCAGGAGCAGCTCTCCTCTAGAGAGGGAATGTGGTCAGGGCACTCTTCTTACTACTTTGTTATGTTTTTTTTTTTTCTTACTGAATGATACTCATAACAGCATAAAAGATTTCTTCACTGTCCCAAAAGAATGGGCCTCAGGTGCTGACATTGGCCAAAACAAAAATTGGTAGTAGTCCTTCTGCCCCAAGTACACTGGAATCCTAGCAGAATTTCAAACAGATTTTTTATTCTAGTTTTCTGGGTATAAAAAGCCAAAGTTTAGAGGGGGTAGGTGTGATAAATTTGGAAGCTGTGTGACTTGTCTGGCTGATGGGTCTCCATTACCCCTAACATAGCCAGGGCCCCAGGGCACAGGCATGGAAGGTCCCACTAGGGCCACCACAGTGAACACAGGGTTCTTTCAGACCCCCTCTGAGTATCTCATAAGATGGTTTCTAAACCCCTCCACCCTCCACACCCCCATGCGCCATCCCCTGCCATGGTTTCTTGGTACTTTCCTTTCTGTTTTTCTTCTCTCTTGGAGACTGGATCTCACTCTGTTGCCCAGCCTAGCCTTGAACTCCTGGGATCAAACCATCCTCCTCCCTCAGCCTCCTGCATAGCTGAACAGCAGGCATCGTACCGCTGCAGCAGGCTTGGTTTCTGAGCAATTTTAACCCCTTCTCTCTTTTCTTCCCAAAGAGTGTTCTAGAAAAGAGAGGTTCTGGGAATGGGTAGACATCTCACTTGACTTCCTTGAGGGAGAGATAAGAGCAAGCTTTGAGTCACTCCTGCCCATCGTCACTGTGGTCCCTGCACATGTGCCCTAAGCGGAGTGTCCATGGGTAAATGACCAATGTACCTCGAGGCAGTGCTAGGCACAGTGCAGCTCCAGAGAAACAAGGGAAGGAAAATGAATGTGGCTCATCTGTTCTATGGGGTTGGGAATATGGAGTCCGCAGAGAGCAGCACTTTGAAGAGCGGTTTCAGCCAGAATGGTCTACCTGCTTTCTTGTCTGATGACAAGGCATCCCCCGTTCTATGGTGCTGGGTGCAGAAGGTCATGGACTACTGGGAGATTCTGCATTCTCTAATAATTCTCATTATGGCCACACACTGGAACGACCTAGACTCTTTGAACAAAATGCCTACATCCTACAGCCTACTCTTGACCACTGGTTCTCAGACTTTATTGTGCATCCGATCCCTGGACTCAGAAGCTCTGGGGTGGGCCTGAGGATCTGCATTTCTGATCAGCTCAAGCATGATGCTGAGCCGTCGTTCTGAGACCATGCTTAGAGAATCACAGCTATGGACAAATGGATCAGAATCACTGCAGATATGACCTGGGCCTCAGAATTTTTTCAAATTCCCTAGTGAGTCTAATGAATAGCTATAGCTGAAAATGATTTCATATCATCGGTTGATTGCCTCATCTGATAACTATTCACTGGTCAGATTGTGCACCAGGCTCTGTGTTCGAGTTCCAGTGATCAATGAACCATCAAAGGGAACAGAGAGGGCTGGGGCTATAGCTCAGTAGTGGAGCACTGGCCTAGCATGCACAAGGCCCTGTGTCCTATCCCCAGCTCCATGGCGGGGAGGGAAGAGAGCAAGCAGTTATCCTTGTTTATTTGAGAAGGGAAGTTAAACCTCCCACTCCACCCAGTATCCTTTAGCACAAGTACAGCGAGCTGCCAATAGCAATGGCATTCACTCCAAGCCTCCCTAACCTCTTCAGCCGTCTTCTCTCTGAGGTCTGATGATTTCTTGCTAAAGACATGATCATGGCCTCTTTCTCTCACTCAGGAGTTTGGAGACTCCTGTGCAGATTCTGCCTAGGCAGTTTAGGAACCAATCAACTAACCAGCCCCGGGCACCTGGAAAATGTAGTCATTTGCTTGGAATAGGTTGATGACACCCCAAAAGTGCCCTTGCCACTCCTCCCCCATCAAGAGGGGTTTTTGATTCTGTTTTCCTTCTTGAGGCAACTTGTCTGTTACTGGGGGTGTGTTTCTTGATGGGGTCTCTGTTTTCCAAGGCCTTCAGGAGTGTTTTCTTTCTGCCCAATTTAGATTTGGGACTGAGCACCTGCCCTTGTGTCCTGTGTATGTCCCTGGCAGATCTGTACCTCCCTTCTGTCTCATCTCCCTCAGGACCTCTCACTACCCCCAAGCTTGTGTCTACAACAACTGTGAGGAAGAGCTTCCAGATGAATCCCCACACAGCGGGGCACCTCCTACCCAGGGCCCTGGCTGCCCCCTTGATGGATCCTTTGACGTAGCCTTCGCTGGTAGAGCAGTGACTGCCGGCCGCCGACAGGCAGCACGAATATGCCCGTGTGACCTCAAGATCACAATGTAAACGGCAGGGCGACCCGTGTATAAGAAGGCAAGTTTTCATTGAGATTCTGTTTTCCAACTCGGGCTGCCTGTAAGGATGCAGAAATGCCAGGCTGTCGGGTGGTCAGGTCGAGGGGGTGCCTTCGTGCCAAGAGGAGCAAGTCGGAAGAACTGGGGCTTCACTGAAATTGGGCGTCTTGGTTCATTGTGCACTAAATCCATCCCACATGGGGGAGACGCGCCCCAAGTGATAAACAGAGCTGGCAGGAGCCGAAGCTTCCAGAACGTTGGGTCTCCTCTTGTGTCGCGGCAGGGGAGCCGACAGCACGGAGGGGAATGTGAGGACTGGAGCTTCTGGGTTCAAATAAGGACCAAGCGGGAAAGGAGAGATCGTGGCCCATCCGCAAACGGTGTGTCTTTTCAAGAGGATGGCACTGTCAAGGCACTGTGCCCAGTGGTCACCCTCAGTTTGCCTGATTGCTCCAGGAGCGGACAGATGGGGAGAGAAACCCGTCACCTCCAGAGGCTACCTTGGTGGACAAGGTCCACTGCGGAATGCTCACGATCACAATTTCCTACGAAAATCTATAGGGAAGGGAAGGGATGGAAAAGAGCTATGGCGTCCATTAAATGTGTGATTTCCACCTAGTCCCTGATCTATTCAGGAAATCAGACCTGTACAATGGAAATCCATTCATGTGACAGATACTGATCAAGTGCTGGCACGGTGCTGGGCATGGTGAATGAGATAAACAAGGTCCCTGCCCTCAGTGAGATGCCTGTGCCGTTGGAAGGCGTGACCCGAACAGTTTAGTACATGATAAATGTATCAGGCCCAATGTGCACCCACTGGGGCACCTAGTTCCGAGATGACGGTTTAAGCTTCTAAGTGATCAAACCCAGGCGTTCTATTTTTTCTGTTTATTTTTTTTAAAAAAAATCTTTCCTATGTTGGCATTTATATGCTCACACTCAGCTCAAGTTACTCTTTACTGATAAAAGGAGATTTCTGTCATCACAGAGGATCTCAGAATATTTTCATTTGTAGGATCACATGGCCCAGTCTTTCTACTTTGAACACGAGGACATCAAAACCAGAGAAGTTAAGCAACTTGTCCACATTGTGCAGCTAGTTAGCAATAAAGTTTAATGGAAATCTGCTCTCCTGACTAACCCCCCCCCCACTATTACTACTACTTATCATCATCATCATCATCATCATCATCACTATTTTGTACCAGGGATTGAACCCAGGGACACACACTGAGCCACATACTCAGCCCTTTTTATTATTTTTTATTTTGAGACAGGGTCTCACTAAGTTGCTTAAGGCCTCGCTAAGTTGTTGAGGCTGGCCTTGAACTTGCGATCCTCCTACCTCAGCCTCCTGAGCCGCTGGGATTACAGGTGTGCGCCAGCATGCCCAGACCCACTTACTATTTCTTTGACTTTCCCTCACCTTTGGAAAAATCAAGCCAATTCAGGGAAAGTTCTTGGGCTCTTATGCCAGTTGCCCTCACGCTGAAGAGTTAATGTTTTAATTGGCCCAGCAGAGCTGGAGTCTGCAGGTGGGTAAGTGTGGACAGGTGGAGAAGCAGCATCAGAAGCAGCCTTCTGGCCAGCACCTGCCTCCCTCAGCAGATGTCATGGCAAGTGGAAACCGGGGCTAGGGATGTGACAAAAGGGAAGGGACAGTGCTGGGGCACTGACTTCCAGACACCCCTGGACTCATCAGGGCAGGCCTGTGTTTCAAAGAGGGACGGGTTGACTCCCTCTGGGAATCCCTGTGGGGTAGCAGACCCCAGGTGAAATTTGGGGGCAGATGCCTTGGGAAGGTAAGTATAAGAAAGAGCTGGTGGTAGGCAGGGAAGATGCCCCTTTTTGGAAGGAAGAAATGCTCTGTGTCAATGAATTTCCTTTCCCAACCACGCAGACTCGGGAAGATGACCACAAGGCAGGGTGGGAAGGCAGCAGTGGGAGCATGATTAATTAGACTGTTGATGAAAAGCGACCAGAGGAGTTTGCGTGTTGGCTTTATTAGGAAATACGCTCACGGCTTTTCCACCCGGGATCTCTCCTGCTGGACCCAGAGCTGCTCCATTCAGTGTGGTCCTTCTAAGTGAGAATGAAGAGTCAAGGGCTCCCACCAGGGTGGAATGCTCATTTCTTCCGGAGAGATTGATCACTCATGGGGGAGGGGGATCCCAGGATCGAGTCTCCAGTAGTATCAGCCCCGGTTACAAGATCTTTGGGATGTAGGAATACCTTCCTGACTGCTCTAAGGTAGTACTCCCTTGCCTTCCTCAACTGTGTTGTCAACATCTGCCAAGGGCTATCCAGGAAAAATGGTGGCTGCCTTACAGCGTGGATGTTGGGGTTCTATAGATGGAATTTAAATCCCCACTTTGACCAGTTGCCCACCATGTGGGTAGGACACTTAAATTTGCCAAGTCCTAGTTCCTTTGTAATAGGAGGTAGTAATAAAGACATCACCGGGTTGTTGCACAGATTAAAAGCACGTAAAGGACATAGTAGTGTGTCTGGTACATGGGAGGCAATTAAATGGTAGCCCTTGTTAAAATAAAACAATAAAAAGTTCCTCCTTTGAAGCAAGAAAAAAAAGTTGTTTGGAAACATTGCAGTCTTTTAATGAGGGGCCCTCAAAACCCAGAAAAACACCAGCCAAAACAATCGAAATGGAACCCAGACGGATATTTATCAACCTGCCCTTTGCTTACCTACTCTGCAGTCCTGCCCGCAGCCCTTGTGTAGAATTTGCCTGCACCACCTACTGGTCGTCTGCTGAAACTACAAGCTCTTTCTGGATTTGATTCCTCATTGAGTAGGACACAGGCAGAGTGGGGAGGAAAGGAAGGTAACTAGTAGTTTTGCAACTGTTTTGATTACTTCAAATTGAGATGTTTGTAAATAAGACGTTAGAGTCTGGAGATTTTGTTTGGTCTTGTGTTTGACATAAATATAGTTTTATTAAAACTTGTCACAGAAGCATCCTGCAGTGGAGAACATAGGATTTGGCTGTGACAGAAGCTACAGGCGACTTCCGATGGCAGCGTTTAGAAGTGCTTTCTGTGGAGAACACACTCAGACCACTTTTGGTTTGCCTTTGCCCTTTCCAAAAAAAGCAAGAGAGGTGAAGGTAACCAGGCCCTTGTGGTTGATTCATCTGCCGTTGATGGTTACTATGTGGGAAAATAGATTTATGTGCAGGAAGAAGACCTTTTCTAGAAATCCTCTGTGAGCCAGGAGAAGCGAGAGATCCAAATTAGGGAGTGGTGCCACATTTCATTTTGAGATTTTGTTTGGAAGCATTTTTCCAACTGAGAAGGCAGGAACTTCCGGGCCATCTTGGCTTCTTGCTGTTCTGTTAGGTTTACAGACCAGCCCAGATCTGGGGCTGCCCTGAGCCTCACTGTCAATGAGATCAGCAGGAGGGCATCTCTGGGGTTGGAAATGGGGGAGATCAATTGACAGACATCCATTAAGCACTACCAAGCGCCAGGCCTTGTGCTAGTTCCCAGGGAGGCGAAGCGGCACAAGACTTGACTTTGTCCTTAAGAAGATGAGAGTTCAGGAGAGGAGACAGGCTTATGTTAAATAAGAATGCAAACATGAAGCAAATGATGAGTCCCATAGGACAGGTCCATCCTTTTATGGACTATTGGAGAAGGAAGGAAGCAGGCATGCATTTAGTCAAATGTGGCTCCTGACCTCTAAGAGGATGATCGAGTTCCATGCACATTTCTCGTGTCCCATCTGCATGTAAAGAGAACATGTTTGCGAATGCTCTCAGGGGCTTGGCCCGGCACCCTTTCTCACCCCTCTCGCATTGTATAGCACAGAGGTCAGGGACCCGGTTACAGGAATCAGCCCTTACCATCTGTGTGACCTTGACCAAACTATCAAATCTCTCTGCAGCCTCATGTATTCATTCAACAAATACCGAGTATTTATAGCGCAGACACTGGGGTAGTATAGTGGCCAAAGCAGGTGGGTGAGGGGGACTGAGGGGCCTGGAGGCTCCAAGGATGTGCAGAAACAGGGAGCAGGATGGGAAGGGCAGGTAATGGGCATACTAAACGAGGCTGCCTTCCTTAGGTGGCCTGGAGTCTCCCGTCCTCAGCCCAACCCTTGCCCCACATGGGCAGATCCTGGGTGAGGGTCCAGGTGGGAAAGTGTCCCCAGTGTGTCTTTCTTCTCGGTTCCCTTCCATCCGAGCCCTGGGGCTCACGGCTTAGGTCCCTGCGGGGGCTCTCATGCCTGGTTAAAGGGTGCTGCCAAAGAGCTTTCTATAATTTCTTCCTTTCTTTGATTTCCTGGTGCAGTTATTAAAGGCCCCTGGGCAGCCGAGAAGATCCCACTTCCCTCTGCGGCTCATCTATGCCTGCCTTCCCCTGCGCAGCCACAAGCACTGGTGTGTACTGTCTGGTTGTTCGTGGGGGCTCTTGTAACATCGGAGGCCCCCGTGGGTGCACTTCAGGCTTGGGGGTGGGGAAGGGAGCGGAGTGGAGGGGAGCGGGGGCGGGGCAGTGTCTGGACCCTGAGGGTGCCGCTGACTGGCCGTCCGTCTGTCTTGCTCCTCCTCCGTGTCTGAGCATCGGTCCCCTGAGTGTGGCCTGCAGGACCAGCAGTGTGTAAACAATGGTCTTCTTGCCTCTGAAGTCCTCTTGCAAGGAATCAGTAATCACTTTTAAATCCCTTTTAAGACCAAAAGTGAAACAAATGGGCTCAGACGGTAGCATATGTGGCCCATAAGTGTGCTAGAGCTATCAGGAGCAAAATCTTGCCTAGTAGAGGTAAAATGGCTCTTTTGCTTGTTAGCAGTAAGCTTTTATCAATATGAGTGGGTCCTATCTGTGACATGATGTGTGGTCATATCTGCAGGCAGGGGGAATGCACTCAATGTCTAGAATGTTTAATTAGTGTTGGCATAATTAAAATTTTTCAAGGCATTGACTCCACGAGTGTCTCTCACACCTGGAGTTTTTTCACAACTTGACCTTTAGAACAGCTTTCTTTGGCTATTGGTTCGGGTTATGTGTGCACTTGCTTTATTTTTCAAGTCAGATTATATGCTTATCATTTTTATTTAGAACTTATGAGAGCCTATAATAGTGCCTGAATGTAGTAAGCAGTAAGTGTTTGATGAATGACTAATAGATTACAGTCGCTTCCAGATTCTGCCAGTGCTTACACTGTATTATAATTATCATTTTTTTTTTCTGGAGTTGACAGGGAGCTCTTGTAGTAACTCCAATAGCAAGTCTTGTTTTGTATTAATATGTTAATTTAACCATTTATTAACTGTCTCATAATATGAGCCAGCCATTGTCAGATGCTAGCAATTCGAGATCGTGCCAGCCCTTCACAAGAGGTCCTTACCATCCACCTGAGGACACAGAAATTCACACTGATATCAAGACAGTCTTTACACAATTTAAAGTAAAACCCCAACCGATAATGTATTCATGAAGACTAGGTATTAATAACTAGAAAACAGAGGGAGTGTTGCAGTGTAAAAAGGTAACATTGGACAGAGGATTTATTTGAGCTGGGTCTCAAAGATTAGTAGGGATTAGCCAGAAAAAAAAAAAAATGGTGGTGATGATGGGTCCTGGAAGAAGGAAGAGCTTTCTAGGTAGAAGAAAGAGCATGGCCCATACATGAGGCATGAAGATGGCTGTGGTCGAGGGCAGACGCTAGGGAGGGAGACAGTTATGGTTTGGGGATGCGGTGTCTCCCCTGAAAGCTCACGTGTGAGAATGTGGGAGTGTTTGGAGGTGAAGTGATTAGATCACCAGAGCCGTGACCTCGTCATGGATTTCTCCATTTGATGGGCTGATGATTTGTAAGGACTGCTGTGCTGGATGACAACTGTGGGCAGGTCGGGTGTGGCTGGAGGAAGTGGGTCACTGGGGGTGTGCCCTTGGGGATTATATATTTTGTCCCTGGTGCCTTGGGCTCTCTGCCTGCCCCCTGGACACCATGAGCTGAGCAGCCCTCCTCGGCCACACCATTCTGCCTTGAGGTTCCGCCGTGCCTCGGGCTCAGGGCTGGGGAGTGCGGTGGCCGTGGACTGAGACCTCTGGGACTGTGAGCCAGTGCAAGCTTTGCCTCTTCTAAGTTGTTCTTGACAGGTGTTTTAGTCGCAGTGACGAAAAGCAGACTAACATGGAGAGGAATCTGGAGATGTAGATTGGGACAGAGCATGAAGGCCTTGGAAAAGGAACTAGGTGGCACTTGGGGAGTGCCCTGGTGAGCCTTGAAAGGTCATGTGGCAGCAGCGGAGAGTGGGCAGGGAAGCCCTCCGGGCGCCACGGAGGCAAGTCTGGGGTGGTGAGGGTGGGAATGGAGGTGCAGAGCAGGCCCAAAAGGCAGTGACTCCACGGGGCTGGAAGACGGCCTCGTGTGTGATGTTGGGGCCCATCACGAGCCTGAACATGCCAGTGGGCCCCAGAGAGGAGGAGGCCATGGGGCCAGGGCCGGCCAAGCCAGAGAGGTGCAACAGAGCTGCTGGCTTTGTTAGTCATGTCACCTTAGCGTGAGCACCTCTGGAGGCTCCTGGGACTACCGATGCACTGTCGGTCACACTGGCCCAGAGGAGTAGTCTGGGCAACTTCCATCATCCATCAGGCAGACAGCCCCACCGCAGGTGGCATGGGACAGTGTCTGTCCACATGTGCCCTTGGGCACTCAGCGTGCCACCTCTGCCCAGCTGTGCAGGCTCCACAGCCAGGTGAGCCACAGCCGTGCTCGCTGTCCTGATTAGACTTTTCCCCCGGAAGGGGCTTATGGGACATTTGTCTCCCATCCCAACCCACCTTACTCTTTCCTCTTCCTCTGTGTCTTGTGGGGCCTGGATTGTTGCACCCTCCTTGCACTTGCAAAAGCCTCATTCATGCTCTGCAGGGGTTTTCTTCCTAGACCCCCTGTGCCCTTTAATCCCACTTTTTAAAAAGCTTCTTTGGTTCTGTGAAGCCAAGGCAATGAACACTGTTAATCCAGCGGGTGGCCCCTAGCAACCTCTCCAAACCTATCCTCCAAGATGACCGAGTTATTAATTCCTGATCTTTTTATTCATGTCATGCCCCTTCTCACTGTCAGTCCCGTCTACAAGGCCTCTTTCCCCTTCTGTCAAAGTTTCATTCACATCCGACCTTCAGGAAGCCCTCGGCAGCCACTCCTCACTGCCGCTTCCTTCCTCCGCAATCTCTCCCCCCTTCCTGTACATGCCACAACTTTGGCCAGAGACGGCACGTGTCTCCTGTACCTTTCTTTCTTTTTCCAGGGGAAAGAACTTTCTTATATTTCTTCATATTCTCAATACCTAAAAATAGTAGCGATTCAGTGGATGATTCTGGCTCGGCTGGGGCTACCAAAGAGATCCAAATGGTATACAGAACACTACAGTTCAAGAATAGTAACCATTCCTCCACATACTCATTACAGTGGGTCAGGCACAGTGCTAGACCCATTGCGATCACCGTGTGATTTAATATAACCACTCTGTGGCGTGGCATTATCTCCGTGGGGCGGATGAGTCTGAGAAGTGACACACCTTGCCCCACGCACGTCGCACGGCTGCTAAGTCTTCAATCTGAGTGGGACAGTGGTCTGATTCGTAGCCCATACTTTTGGCCTCTCGACACGCACCCCTCGGTCAGATTGCATTGGGTGTTTTCACCGGTTTGTTTTGGCGCCTGGGTCGCTTTCTTATCCCTGTGATGGGGTTTTGTCCTCACCTTTAATATGGGAGCAGCCTTGGTAAGAAGCAAGGAGAATGAAAGGGATGTCACATGCCAGAGTGGCCAGAAAAATGAGGTTGCTCAGCAGGTGTCATAAAAATGGATGACTTGTGCCCTGTGCCTTAGAGTAAAGATGGGAAAATGAAAAGGGAGTGGGGAAAAGAGCGACGGTGACAGATGACGAGTGAGCGCAAATGTTTATTCATGCTAATGGAGTGGGGACGTGATAGCCACTCCGCTCTAATGGTCATGAGGAGCAATCTCCCGGCTGCAAAATGCAGAAGCGCAGAGGAACCTAAAACCCCCGGCCGCGAACAAAGACTGAAGCATTTCTACAGGAGACCAGCCTCACGGGTATAAAAGACAGGTCACAGGCCACAAAGGTATTCCACAGTTAGGGAAAACAGCTTTGATAAGTGTTTGGGTTCAGGCTTTTCCTCCTCTGAATCCCCAGGAAGTACACATCACCCTGTGTGGCATGGCCCTGGGACAGGTGGGAGGCTGGAGAAAAATTCCTGGAGTTGAAAGGGACGCAGGCCTTCCCTTCCAAGGTCAACCCAAAGAGCTTCCTTTCAAATATCCTCTGAGACCAACCCCACCCACCACCATCACCACCACCCCTACTGAACCCTCTGTCCCCCAGCCTCCTGCTTTGGGGTGCATACTATCTGAATTCTCTGGCATGGAGCCATGGAGTGAGGGAAGGGGAAGGGAAGCCAGGGTTCTAAGGAACACAGAGTAATATGAAATCCCCCTGGTGGTCTGGGATCCAACACTATGGAAATATTCTCCTGCATGGGGTGGAAATTTCTCTCCCTTGCAAATGCCCACAACATGGAATTCTACCATGATAGTTTCACTCTGCTTCCATTATCCTTGTGACCCTCCAGAGAAAGAGAAAATTGTAGCTCGCTGACACCTTTATCAGAATCACTTCATCACAGATCAAATAAATCCACAGAAATGACTGAGGAAATGAAGAAGGGCTTAGGAAGCCAACTCTGTCTCCATCACCATTTGGCCAGGGTGCTGCCCTGGGGATGCATCCCTCAGTTTGTGGGAGACAGATATCCACGATCAAAAGAAAGATGTTGGGTGTAGGAGAGGGAGGCAAACAGCTCAATCAGGAACCGGCTCCAGCTGTGGTCACAGGCTCCTGAGTGCTATCTTCTCGGCCTCCTCCCCAAATTCTGCTGTTTACTCTCTGGAGATAGGGAACAAGGTGCCGGGGCCAGGAGCAGTCTGATTGACAGCAGCACGGACCACAGGCATTTAAAGACTAGTCATTGACTCCGTAGCATTGACTGGGCTTTGAAAGAGAAGGCCCACCTGCACCAGGGGATATTGACCGATAAATAACCGTAAGCAGAATCACAAAGTTGTTATTAGTGGGCAAGTACACTGGCTTGATTCAATAGTACTGCTAGTATGGTTTTTATTTTAATTCTTCAAGAGACAAGATATCTAGAAAAGGACAAGGCTATTGTCCTTGTCTCCTGAAAGGCAAGGCAAGGGGGAAAGAGGTGCTAAGGGGTCATTTCTGTAGCATGCAAACACCCAAGTATGTGTTTTCCACATCATTGTCAAGCCTCACAGCATGCTTGTGAATTTTTTGAGTGATGGTGTGACATCAAAATCATTCAGGTTGCATCTCTGGAAATCTTGGGCCCTGTCCTCTGCTTTGTATAAATATAAATATGTGTGTGCAGATACACACACACACACACACACACACACAGACACACACAGGGATCTATCTGAATATTTCTGTTTACCTCTTGCATATACATATACATATGCATATAATGTGTGTCTACCTGTATCTATTTTTAACCATTAGATATATACACATGTTTCAGTACTCTAACCTTTGCTAAGAAACACACTCACACAGGTGCACACACATACACTCACACAACTAAGAAGAACAAAAAGGAAAGTGCCTGAAGGAGGTCACCTTTTCGCTTTTAGGGGCCCTTAGCCGTTCATTGCAAAATATGCCTCTCTCCTTGCTCATTGGCGTCTGAGAGGACGACGCTGTGCCGCGGTTACACGCAGGGCCTTTGGAATCAGACATTTGGCTCAAGTCCTCCGGTGTGCTGTTGTTATCTGGTCTAGGAATTAACTTCTCAAAGCCTCAGTTTCCCCATTGGGTTGTTGGAATGCTTAAATCAAAGAGAGAATTCACGGAAGGAACATAGCATCCTGCCCATCATGTGTAAGTGCCCAGCAAGGGTTGGCAGTTTCTTTAACAAGGAACTGCAGCCATGGGGTTGGGTTCAGGTGCTGGTGCTGCCTGTGGTCCTCTGGCCCCAGACTGGTCCACTCTCCTCTTTTTTTTTTTTTAATTTATTTGCTTTAGTTGTACACAATTCGTTTTATTTGTACGTGGTGCTGAGGATCGAACCCGGGCCGCGCACGTGCTAGGCGAGCGCTCTACCGCTGAGCCACAACCCCAGCCCCCACTCTCCTCTTTGAACCCCAGTTGATCCATGGGCTCTCGAGTCCTCCAGGCTGACTCTCTGTGCCCGGTCACTATCCTCTCCCAGCACTCTGTGTCCGACGGTGTTGTTTCAGGGGACTTGACTTCCTAAGTTTGGGGGTATGTGTGTGTGTGGGGGGAACCTCCTATTTTATTTACTCTTCCTAATGAGGCTGGGCAGAGCTAGTGAGGGCATTAAAACATTTTAGTGTTATTAGTTTTAAAATTAGCTGGAACTGCTAAGGAGAGTCCCTGCTCACTTTCTTTATGTGCGGCAGGAGTTTCAAAGGCCAAGGTTGAATGGCCAGAGTCTTTCATCCTCAAATAGACAAGTTTATGAGCTACTCATTACGCTCACCAGGGAACTTTCAAAATGTAGATGTCGAGGCCCGGGTCCCCCCTTTTCCTTTGCTCTGCTTACTTTCTTTGGACACCAGGTTTGTTGTCGCTGTTTTTCAAAAGGTTCTCCAGGTGATTCTAATGTGCAGCCAAGGTTGAGGCCCTCTGGGCTAATCTAAATCCATTTCCCAGTGTATATGGGGAAGGAAGGAGAGAGGGAGGGTTGGTATGCCAGCCAGCTGTTCCCCGTCTACCACTGGGTAAAAGTGCTCCATGTGCTGGCTGAACATGTCCCACTTGAGGCCTGGCATGGTCTAATTCTGGTGCCATGGGCAGAAGGCACACCCGAGGTCAGTGATTCTCAATCCTGAATGACCATCACAATCATTCACTGATCTTTGGGAAACCACAGATTCCCAAGCCCCACCCAGATTAGCTGAAACAGAATCTCTGGGGATAGGAATAACAAGTCTTCATCATCACCATCACCATTGCTATTACTATGATCATGCCGACGCTTCCTAGAAAGGTCTCTGATAATCAGCCAGATCCAGAAACACAGGGAGGGGAAGACTCAGTCCTCATTTTCCATGAAGAAGATTTTATATCTTTTGTTTTGGTCATCTGGTGGCTCTGAACTCCACCAGGCAGACCACTGATAAGCAGTGGGACTTGGACTCTCATTTTCACCGTTTGTAAAATGTGAATCATGAAGATCCCTGCTTCTAAAAGTGGTTTGAGGATTGAATGAGCTCATGCGTGGAAAGTGTTTGGCACATCTAGATATTCAGTGTGCCGACCATCATCAGGACCGTCACCAGTGTCATCATATTGTAACCTAAATAGAAGTTACATACTACGGGAGAGAGTTATAAGATTTAAAGAGTATGAAGTAGCTGGGCATGATGGCGCACTCCTGTAATCTCAGTAGCTTGGGAGGCTAAGGCAGGAGGATCACAAGTTCAAAGCCAGCCTCAGCAACTTAGTGAGGCCCTAAGCAATTCAGCAAGACCCTGTCTCAAAATAAAATAAAAAAAAGGGCTGGGAATGTGGTTCAGTGGTTAAGCGCCCCTGGGTTTAATCCCTGTACCAAGGCAGGAAAAAAAAAAAAAGTATGAAGTAAATAATTCTGTCCCCAAAGCCTGAGGCAAATCTAGAGGCTAGAGGAGTCAAATTAGTTTTGAACGTGAATGTGAACCAAAAACTTCTCTGGGGAGAATTGGAGTAAGATTCTGTGTGTCATGCTCAAGACATATTTGTTATGAATAAAGGCCCTTCTTGGGAAAATGGTGAGGTCCTGATTATTATTTGAAATGAATTAATTAACATTCATTTGTTGAGTGCCTACTGTTTGCTCATCTTTGTGCTCCAGGGCATCACATATAACACAGGCAGCTTTGCCTTCCTTTAGGGCAGTAGCAGTCTGGTCTGGGAAGCACAATTAGCACCCTCCCAAGAAAGGAGCCGGATGAGAGGCTGTGTAATTAAGTGCTAGATTGTGTCATTGGGACTTTCCCGGGCTAAAGGATGCAAGGACTGGAACTCAATGAGCCCTGACGATGGCTAGAGAAGGCCTCTGGAGAGACGGGGAGAGGGACCTTAGTCAGGAAACTGCGGGCACATGCAAAGACAAGAGATGTCCAAGGAGAGGCCATGGGGAAGCATCCTGGAACGAGAGTGACAGAGTAGATGGCGGATGATGAGCAGAGGGACTTCCTGGGACAGACCGTATGGGTTCTTGTCCCCTCGGAACTGCACAGTCACTTCTGATCAGGGTCGTCTCAGTCTGTGGGCCCCTGGCACAGCTGTGGGCTGCTGGCATGCACCCCACTTCCTGTTCCGAGTAGGTCCTCAGGACTGGATCTGCTCAGGAAGCTGTGGGGGCCTGGCATGTTCCAAGAACACTGTCTGGGCCGGGCATGCCTGTGCATGCCTGTAATCCCAGCAGCTCAGGAGGCTGAGGCAGGAGAATGGCGAGTTCAAAGCCAGCTTCAGGAAAAGTGAAGCACTAAGCAACTCAGGGAGACCCTGTCTCTAAGTAAAACTGAGTGTTCGAAACCAGCGTCAGGGGCTGGGGTTGTGGCTCAGTGGTAGAGCGCTTGCCTTGCACATGTGCGGCCCGGGTTTGATCCTCAGCACCACGTACAAATAAACGCATTGTGTACAACTAAAGCAGATAAACAAATATTTAAAAAAACAACAACAGTGTCAGCAATTTAGTGAGGCCCTAAGCAACATAGCAAGACCCTGTCTCAAAGTAAAATATAAAAAAGGTCTGAGGATGTGGCTCAGTGGCTAAGCACCTTGGGTTCAATCCCTGGTACCAAAAAAAAAAAAAGTTTCGGGGATGTGCTTAGCTCTAGGACTGGTTTGACAAGAGAGCAGAGGATCAGGTGGCCTTTTTCCTCTGTGTGGCTCCTAAGAGGGCATTAGTTGAACCCAGAAGAACAACCCCATATCCTGCTCTCTTATCTTTGGGCCTTCAAAGCTTTCTGACCTTGTAAAATTAGATTTTTTTAAAAAAAATGGTTAGATTTCCTACCTTAGGTTGTATTATCAGGCAAGATCTTAATTTCAGATCAACAATTAAGCACAGAGCAGAGTGGAATTTTTTTGCAGAAAATCCTTGATCCTGATTTGCTTGGGGGTGGCAGGGAGAATGAGCAGGGTTCTCACAGTTTATAAGAAAAGCTGCAGCCAGATGCCCCTCCTGGAGAATCAAGAACACGTCCATTGGCAGTTTAAAGGTTCAGAGAAGCAGGGTGCGGTGGTGCACACCTGTCATCCCAGTGGCTTGGGAGGCTGAGACAGGAGAATGGCGAGTTCAAAGTCAGCCTCAGGGAAAGCAAAGCACTAAGCAACTCAGGGAGACCCAGTCTCTAAATAAAATCCAAAATAGGGCTGGGGATGTGGCCCAGTGATCAAGTGCCCCTAAGTTCAATCCCCCTCCGCCCCCCAAAAAGGTTCAGAGAAGCCCTGCAGGAATGAGCCCGATGTCGCTTCCAAACCTTCTTAATCATAGTACCTGTTCCTGTTCTGAGAAACTAGAGCGATAGGAGCCTGCAAAGCAGAGCCTGAGGCGTTCTCATGGAGAATCCTTTGCTCTTTCTTCCCCAGGATGCAGGCCTGGACACCAAGGAGAGCTTCCTAGACTCCTTAGCCTGGCCCTGGCAGGGATTGTGAGTCCTGGGCCCTGGGCCTTCAGTTGGAAATAAGAATGGGTGGAGCCTCACAGACAGACTCTGAAATCAAATACGTTATCCATGTGGATGGGAAGCTATTTTGAAGACATTTTAGATTTGTTTCTGGTTCAGTAATTTTACAAAAGGAGTGCAATCCAATGGATTTATTAGGAAAAAATTTGTAGACTTCTGTCGACTCACAGGAGGTGGTACTTGGGTTTCTGAAGAAGATACTACTTTTGAAACTGGAATGATTTTCATGACAGACTGGTGATTATGAGCTAAAATCAGGCCACCTCTGCCATTCATTGAGCGCACAGTGAATTTCTACACTGAGACCTCATTCTTGGCTGCTTAACCTGTCCGTCATCCTTTGCCCTGGCTTGCCTGGGGGACTTTTCTGCTCCTGGGGCCTTAGGATGGAAAATCTTGGCCTATATCTCACTTTGGGAGCACAGAGCAATGCCACAATTGCTGGGTCCTCCCTCCTACGCCCACCTACTGTGCCAGGATGCCCAAATGGTAAGAAATAAATGCCAAGGCCACCCTCCCAGAGGAGGCAGAGGGCAGCTGTAGATTATTTCACCTCAAACATACTCTCGATTCCCTTTCAAAGTTACCAGTTAATTCCTGGAAGTTCCTCCCTTGAAGCTCTGGCCCCCTGCAAGCCTAGGGACCCTTCTGCTTTGCTGGGTGGGTGCTGTTCTGCCCGTGTCTGGGGCCTCTGTCTTTCGAGGTTCCCCTAGTGATCCGGTGGTGGGGGTGGGGATGGTGTGCAGATAAGGAATAGCCACCTGCCTTCTCCGGCTATCTGCTCTTTCTTTAGAAGGGTTAAATACATCAATAGCTTATTCACCAAAATGTATCCAGACCTATTTTTAGTGCTTTGAACATGTTGACTCTTACATAAGATTCATTCAGTATATATAAACTATTCAGTAAATATTCCCTCATGAGAAGAATGGTATTTTGGTCTGTTTTGTTTCTCTGCCCTCCACGTTCTAATTTAGGGCCAGCCAGCACATCGCCTCCATCTTGGTGTTGGTTGCTGTGGGACTGAGCCCTTGGGTTGGATCTCACTGCCTTCACAGTGGTAAGGGGTGTGGTAAGGGGCTTGCATGGTCCCTGGGGGCGTCACAAATGCAGAAGGTACATGGCGGTGCAAAGAGGGGGAGCTGGGAGCAAGACAGAGAGCTGTCTTTTCATGCCAAGGGAATGAGGGCCCTGTTGCTGGGAGCAAAGCCCTGTGGGGACCATCACTAGGGACCCTTGTCCTGGTTTCTGACTTGTTTCCACCCTTACCTCCTCCTCCATCTCCATCATTTAGCCAAAGATGGAAGCAGGTATCAGGTGTGGGAACTTCAGGCATTTAACAGGTGGGGACCACAGTTTCTGTCTCAGAGGCGACATAGTTGAGTGTTGGAGCCAATGTGCGATTGGTGCATTAATGTGGCTTTCAGTCCTGAAAGGGTTTTACAGGTTGGAAATGAGTGAAGGAATCTGTGTTGGTTTGCCAGGGTTGCTGTGACAAAGTACTACAGATTGGGTGGCTTAACAGAAATCGGTCTTCCCACAGTTCTGGAGGTCACAAGTTTGAGATAAAGTGTCAACAGGATTGATTCCTTCTGAGGCTTCTCTCCTTGGTTTATAGATGGCCAAACTTCTCACCGCGTCTTCAAATCCTCTTCCCCTGATGTGTCTTTCTGTGCCAAATGTCCCTTCTCAAAAGGACACCAGTCTTTTTGGATAGGCCCAACCCTAATGACCTAATTTTAACTTAATTATTTCTATACAATCCCTGTTAGTACAGTTAAATCCTGAGGTGCTGAGATTGAGGACTTGAGCATGTAAAGTTTGGCAAGGGTTACATTCTGCCTGTTATTTGGCTTTCTGTTGCTGTGACAAAATACCTGAGAAAATCAACTTAACAGAGGAAAGATTGATTTGGGCTTATGGTTTTAGAGGTTTCAGGCTATGGTTGCTTGGCCCAATTGCTATAAGCCTGTAGTAAGGTAGCACATCATGGCAGAAGGTCATGGCAGGGCAAAGGTGCTTACCTCATGTCAGTCAGGAAGGGGAGAGAGAGAGGGAGGGAGGCTGGGGACAGGATATACCCTTCAAAGACATGCCCCAGTAACCTACTTCCTCCACATAAGCCCCATCTCCTGGATTTTTCCCCACCTCCCAATAATGCCATCAAATTATGGATGTATCAATGGATGAATCCACTGATGAGTTCAGAGCCCTCATGATTTGGTCACTTCCTAAAAGCCCCACCTCTGAACACCGCTGCTGTGGACATTCCCAGATCCGAACCATAGCTAGCCCATCACAGAACCTGTCAGTGCTTTTGTCTGCACGGGCAAGGCTGCCACGCGGGGTAAACAGAGGGCAAGATGGGCAGAAATCCAGAGGAAAGAGCACCTTTGTCACATTCCCCCTGAGGCACCTTGGGAGCTGGTGGCAGCCCTGCAAACCAGGGTGTGTCCCAGAGGTTTGAGAAAAGGAGCTGCCTTGAGGTCAAGAAAGGGCCTGTCTGACTTCTTGTGCCAATTCTTACCTGCATGAGCGCGTGCCGCTGTGGGTCTGTTGAGTGCACCATCAGGGACAGAGGTAGTGGGAGGACATCTTGTCGTGGCCCCTATTCTCTCCTGGTCAGATATGGTCTTTTCCTAAGAAAGAGCTGCAGGGGTGTGCTTGGGGACATAGTCCGGTCTCCATCACCTGTGGGAGCACGGGGGAGAGAGGAGGTAGTTTTGTCACTTCTCCTGTCAGAGCTCTTAGAGTTCAGACAAGGACAGAGGAAAGGATGTCTGTCAAGAGCGTGAGCTCTGGTGGAAAGTGAAAAGTCATAAAAGGTGAGTTCTAGTGAGCTGTCAGCAAGAAGTGTGTGTGTGTGTGTGTGTGTGTGTGTGTGTAGGGATGGATGAGGGATTGATGAGGTACAGGGCCCTAGAAGGAATCTGGAGAATGATCCAGGCTAGGAGACTTTGGAACTGCAGATCTTTTCCTTCCTTCCAAGCCAGCCCTCGCCGGGCATGCAGATGGTCCTTTTTGAAATGCAGCAATAACATAACAAAACCCACATTCGATGTACTAGCCCAGCACTACAGGAAGAACCCTAGTACCAAGTTTTCTGAACATGTGAGGTCACCTGTGTTGCGATGTGTTTTGTCCCCTGTGTTGTCATTGTTCTACCCCAGGAGCCGGGCTCACAGAGCCTCAAGAGTCTGCCAGCTCCTAGGACCAAGGGTTCAGGTAAGGTGGCTCCTGCCTCTCCCCGGTGGGAAGGCCAGAGAGCAGGCTGATTTCCAGGCCCCTCTGCATATTCCTAGAGGACCCTGGGCCTGTCTGGGTCTCCTTACGAAGGCGCCATTCACCGTGCACAGAGACCCACTAACGCTGGGACAGCCTAATCGTATTTTGATTCAAAGGACATTCTTTGCCCACAAATGCAGAGCAAAGATGGGGTTTTTCCAGCACTGGCATCTGGGCAGCAAAAAGGGGTCTTGAGTGAATAGAGGATGAGAAAAGCCTCTGTACCCAGGGACCTTGAGTGTTTGTAGAGATTTATTCTTGACTAGGACATGAAATTCTTCCCTCGTGGACCACAGCTCTTGGTAACCACATGGCCGCTGTGCAGGAGTATTTTCAGGATGACTCTTTCAGCGTCAGCACCATCCTGAGCCACTCAGACGACCGCTGGGCAGAGACTCCCCGGCAGGGGCTGAGGGAGGCATCTGCACATCCATCTTCCCGATCTTCCATCTTGCGCACAGATGCACGCTCTGCAGGGCTGTCTCTCTACTCAGTCTGCCTTTTTCTGTCATATCCTCGCCCTCCCTGTACCCAGTACCTGGACCTAGGAACCTGGGAGGGACTCTGAGATCGCTTACCTCAACCTCATCGTTTTACTCGGAAGATGCTGAGGCTCAGAGAGGCTGAGCGACCTATCCCTAGGCACAAAGCGTAACTCGTGGCGGTGCGTCAAGTGGAGGCCGGGTCTTCTGGCTCCTGATCCCGGGCTCCTTCACCAGTGATGACACATCTCGTATATCCTGTTGGTTTGTCGAATCCCGGATGCTCTCCCCATCACTGGGCCTCTCTTCCAGTGCATATTTATAGAGGTTCAAACACAACTCAGGCTGGGTGGGCTCATCCCCCTTCCTACAGAAACAGATTGTTAAGGAGGTGCAGTTGTGGGGTAGCTAATAAGACAGACACCTTTCTGGTGCTCCACATGTGCCACACTATTGGAAGCACACTGCTCATGTTTTCTCACTTATTTTATCTTGTCTTTCCCCATCTTACAATTGACAAAAAAAAAAAAAAAAAAAAAAAAGAAAAGAAAGAAATCAAGGCACCAAGAGGTTAAGGAAATTTCTGGAAATTATGCAGGTCTGGGTGGTAGAGTCAGTATTTGAGCCTGTGCAGTCTTGTTCTTGGTCGGTATTCTTTTTTTTTTTTTGGTACCAGGGATTGAACTCAGAGGCACTCAACCACTGGGCCACATCCCCAGCCCTTTTTTTTGGTTTTTATTAGAGACAGGGTCTCACTGAGTTGCTAAGTGCCTCACCATGTCTGAGGCTGGCTTTGAACTCGCGATCCTCCTGCCTCAGCCTCCCAAAGTGCTGCGATTACAGGCGTGCGCCACCGCGCCCGGCTCTTGGTCGGTATTCTTGACTGTGTATATCTTTCTATAAAAGAAGACCCACTGTGCAGCTTATCCTGTCAAGTGACAAGCGGCTAGGGTGTGAAAGGGACTTCAAAGCTGTAGCTAAGCTGTGCAAAAGGTTGTTTCTCAGGAACAGACAGGATCCACCTTCAGCCTGCCCATCCTGTGGTCTGACACCCTCCGGGGTCTGCCAGAGACAGCCTTAAAAGAGAGTGACAGACAGGACCAAGGGCCCCCATGGGTCCTCTGTCTTCTCTGAGTTCCTGTCAGAGGCAGCAGATAAACTTGGGGGACCCTGCAGACTCCTCCCAGATAACTAGTTTGAATCCTAGGACTTAAGTAGTCAGAAAGTTAAATCCTGGTGGTCTTTTATCCTGTGGAATATAAAACGAAAGGGAAAATGCCCTAAAAATAATTATTCTCTGCTTCTCTCCACCTCTAGATCCTTAAAATGTCAATCTTTTCCCAAAACCCACACTTGTCAGGCACTTGTGAAACCATACCTCTGTATATCACAAGTTTTCTTTGAGGGAATGGTTGATAAATTATACTTGTAAAAAGGGGCTATTGGTCCAGAGGTTTTGAAAAGTTGGAGGTGTGCTGACTTAAAACCATGCTAAGCACATTGATCTGCACTGGACTTATCAGGGCCTTTGGTATACGCATGCACTTGGAGGGAGGGCAAATCCACTGCTTGGTCAAGGGAACCCTTCCTCCTCCATCTCACATGCAAATGAGAAACTTTAAAAAAAAAATTTTAAATTTGTTTTAATTAGTTATACATGACAGCAGAATGCACTTTGATACATCATATATAATGGAGTATAATTTCTAATTCTTCTGGTTGTACATGATGTAGAATCACACTAGTTGCATAGTTATATATGTACATAGGGTAAAAATGTCTGATTCATTTTACTGCCCCCATACCCCCTCCCCTCCCTTCACTCCCCTCTACCTAATCTAAAGTAACTCTATTCTTCCCTAGCACCCCACCCATCGTGAATTAGCATCTGCATATCAGAGAGGCAAATAAAAAACTTGTTAAGTCCAATTTGTACCGCCAATGGCAGTGATAGCAGACTGGATAGCATCCATTGCCCAGGGCCCAGTTTTAGAGGCAATCTGAACCTCTCTGGCCAGACCACCACCAATTCACTCAGAGCCCTCTCCTAGACACCTGCCACACCTCAGCTGAAACAGAGCCAACCTTCTGCTGGGCGGCCCTTTACATCTCCCTCTCATCTCTCCTGGGTGGTAGCCTTGGGATGTCCCATCTACTACCAAGGGTGGTAGCTTTGGGATGTGCAGAACTGAAAGTCTGACCTTGACTGAGGTGATTGGCCCAGAGGATATTCTGTCATTCCTGGTCCCTCAGAAGATCCTCTGGGGCTGCTGCTTCTCCACTTTAATTTATTTTCTATACCCAGCTTCTGGGTATGTTCTTTGGCAAAAAACATTTTTATTGCCAGAAGAAAATCTGGAAGCTGCTGATTTAGTTTAATCCCCTTATTTAATAGTTGAGGCAAATTAAGGCTCCAAGATGCTCAGGGACCTATGCAGGATCCCACTGCTCTTAAAGGCTGCAGAGCCAGGGTAGAACATAGCTCTCTGCTTCCCAGTGTTTGTGGGTCTTCCCACTGCATAGCTTGGCCTCTCTACAAATGGTGCCGGGGCAGAAATGCATGGCTTCAAAGTGTGGTTTTCAGACTTCGCCATGCAGCAGAGCCACCCGGGGGCCCTTTCTAAAAATTACAAAACCATTCATCTTCAAAGATCAGGACCATGTGGGATGAACCTGGGGACATTGCCTGGGAAAGATGCTTCATCTTTTGCAGGCTCCAGATGGAACATCCTTTTGCTGTGCTTCATGGTTTTACTTTCCATAGTTGTCCACAGTTTTGCTTTCCACAGTTTCCATGGTCCAAAGATATTAAATAATAGAATATTCCATAAATAGACAATTGGTAAGTTTTATATCGTATGCCATTTAGTAATGTAATGAAATCTCCCTCTGTCCTGCCTAGGATGTGAATCGCTTCTTTGTCCACAGTATCCACACTGTATATGCTACCTGCCTGTTAGTCTCAGTGAATCTGGAGCATTGAGAGCCTTTGCCTGTTCTCTGGTGCATGTAAATTTGCACAGTCTCTTTTACAGGGCAGGAGGTGCAGATTTCTCTTGGCTAAGCCCACTTACGTAATGAACTGGCCACACCTTTAATTCTGAAAGACTAACATGACTGCCCACTGTTGTAGACTCTGCAAAGTAAGTGTAGAAACAGAAGCTTGTGAGAGCCACAGAGGCTGCTTTGGGTGGGTTGACTTAAGGGAAGATCCATAACTTTTCCCAGAATTTATGATTCAGGAGGTCTGAGTGGAGGCCAGGAATCTGCATTTATAACTAGCACACACTTTTCCCACTGCCACCCATGTGGTTTTGATGTAGCTCATCTTTGGACTATGCTAGGAGAAATGCTGACCATACACAGTGAATAACCAAGATTGTGAAATTATAGGAATCAACTTAAATAACCACATGCCAGGTTATTAAGCTAGGAATTCAGATCCAAGTGGGTTAGAGAAAGAACTAGGGTATTTTAATTTTTAATGTGGATGACCTGACACAATGACATAATCCTGATGATTATTTTTTAAAAATATTTATGGGGCTGGGGTTGTGGCTCAGTTGTAGAGCACTTGCCTCACACACATGAGGTGCTGGTTTCTATCCTCAGTACCACATAAAAATCTACATTTACAACTAAAAAAAATTTTTTTAAATTTATGTTTTCTGGGTGTGGTGGCACATGCCTACAATCCCAGTGACTTGGGAGGCTGAGGCAGGAGGCTTGCAAGTTCAAAGCCAGCTTCAACAAATTAGTGAGGTTCTACACAACTTAGCGAGACTCTATCTCAAAATAAAAATAACAAATAAATAAAATCAAAAGGCTGGGGAGGTGGCTTAGTAGTTAAACACCCCTGTGTTCAATCTTTAGTACCCCCCCTTAAAAAAGTATTTTTTTTTCCTATTGAGTTGAGTTTCTTATACATTCTGGATATTAATCCCTTATAGATATATAGTCTGCAAATGTGTTCTGCTATTCCATAGGTTGCCTTTTCATTTTGTTGAATATTTGCTGTGCAGAAGCCTTTTCACTTTGGTATAGTACCATTTGTTTATCTTTATTTCTGTTGCCTGTGCGTTTGGAGTCATATCCAAAAAGTCATTGCCAAGACCAATGCCAAGGAGCTTTTTCTTTATGTTTTATTCTAGCAATTTTGTGACTTCAGGTCTTACATTTAAATATTTAATCAATTTAAAGTTAACATTTGTATATGGTGTGAGGTAAGGGTTCCATTTTGTTCTGTTATATTTGGATATACACTTTTCCTAGCTCCATTTATTGAAGAGGCTATCATCTCCCCATTGTGTATTGTTGGTGCGCTTGTTAAAGATTAGTTGCCTATGTGCATGGTTTTATTTTGGGGCAATTTTGTTCCATTTTTCTCTGTGTTTGTTTTTATGACAGTAACATACTGTTTTGATTACTGTAGTTTTGTAATGTAGTTTAAAATCAGGAAGTGTGATGCCTCCAGCTTTGTTCTTTTTCAAGAGCATTTTGACTACTCAGGCAAATAATCTGATTTAAAAATGGGCAAAGGGCCTGAATAGATATTTAAATAAAAAGACATTTAAATGGCCAACGGCAAACGAAAATATCAGTAATCTTCACGGGAAATACAAGTCAGAATCACAGGAGATATGACCTTATACTTGTTAGAATGGCTGTTATCAAAAAGAGTAAGCTTGTGCTGGGGTTGTGGCTCAGTGGTAGAGCGCTCGCCTAGCACATGTGAGGCACTGGGTTCAATCCTCAGCACCACATAAAAAAGTAAAGAAATAAAATAAAGGCATTGTATTCTTCTACAACTAAATTTTTTTTTTTTTTTAAGAAAGCTATAAGAAATGTTAGGGAAGATAGGGAAAAAGTGGAACCCATACACATTGTCAGTGGGAATATAAATCAGTCATTATGGAAAATAGTATGGAAATTCTTCAGAAAATTAAAAATAGAGCTACCATATGATATAGCATTTCTATTTCTGGGTATATATCCAAAGGAAATGAAATCAAGATCACCAAGAGATATCTGCACTCCCAGGTCCATTGGAACGCTATTCACAGTAACCAAGATATGGAAACAACCTGGGTCTGTCAAGAGATGAATGGAAAAAGACAGTGTGGTTTTTATGTATACTACGTATGCTGGCTTTCCATCACTGTGTACATTATAGCTGTGACTCTCTTACTGTGCCTAATTTATAAATTAAACTTTGTTGTAGGTGTGCAAGTATAGGGGAAAAAAACTATCGTGTACATAGGGCTTGGTACTATCTGCAGTTTCAAGTGTCTGCAGATGAGGGCGAGACTACGGTATATGCAGTTTTAATTCATCAGCTGTATCTCAGTAGAGCCGAGGGGGGGGAAATCAAAACTGTAAAAATAAATAGGCAAAATGTATTTATTAAGCATCACTTTGCAGGCAGCACTGCATGCACTACACTGCACACGTGATTTTCACAGGTGAGGTCCCTGCCTTCTGGCCACTTAAGGTCTAGGAGAAGGCATGAGGAGGGGGAGCAGGACTGTGGGGTACCAGGAGCAGATGCATGTGGAGGGGACAACTGAGACCTGATTCATCCAAAGAGCTTCATGAGCTTCTGAGGGGCCTTCAATGTCTGTTTGGCATCTCTTTCTAGAGTTTTCAGCAGGTAGCAGTCGGGTACACCCCCGTGTGTCTGTTGTTAGAGACCTGGCCACCTACGAGTTCGTGAGGTCTAGATTCACATCTTACTGCATGGTCCCCAGAACTACTCAGCTCACTGTAGAGCTACCATGTGATGAGCACCTGTTATACAAAGCCCTTCATAATGATTACTTACTTCATTGATCCCTTGAACAACCCCACTTCACGTGCAAGTAAACTGAGGCTTGGAGAGGATTGAGTCGGGAATCTCAACCCACGGCCTATATTCTCTTGCTTCAGTTCCCTTAACTGGAAAAGTGGGGCAACGACCTTTTCCCCTGCACCCTCGCCCCTAGTTAAAATGTGAGCATGTAGAATTCTTGAACTACATCACCAACAGATGTAACTTGGCTATTGAATGAGGAGGAAGCAAAATGACATTGACAAATAATAGGATTTATATGTACTTTTGGTTTGTTTGGAAACCCTTTGGCATTGTTGACTCATTTGGAAATTTGACTTCCAAAGGAGCAAATGCAAAGTATTTCTTCATACCTTAGCTCTCCTTCCTGAGGTCGGAAGAGGGAAATAATGTGGCAGGTAATGGGAAGTGTGGGCTGGTTTATATTTAGCTTTGTCGCAGGCAGCAGGGTGGACCGCATGAAATCTGGAGGGCCTTTCGATTCACAGGATTCTTTCACTCCCTGGGTTCCAGTTCTCAATGTGTAAGAAGCGCCAAGGGTCCAGTGTGTTTGGGAGACATCATGCAACCAGCTGTAGCTTCTCAACACCCTTCTTCATGCAGATGGAATTCTTGGGGCTCCTGGAGGATGCACTTGGGTGTGAGGTAGATAAGGGCCGGGAAAAGGAAGAAAGCCCCGTCTTCAGCAGAACCGAGGACTGTTGTCTGCAAAAACATAAAACAACTCTACGAATCCGATCGTGATCATAGGTGCAACTTCTGTTCTGCAGGCCCTGGTCCGAGGCTTCCTTTCATGCTGATGGCCACTGTTTGAGTCAGCTCTTGCTGCTGTGATGAAAAGATCCGACCAGAATAACTGTAGAGAAAAAAGAAAGGTTTATTTGGGGACTCATGGTTTCAGAGGTCTCAGTCCACAGAGAGACAGCTGGCTTCGTTCTTTGGGGCTCGCGGTGAGGTAGAACATCATGGAGGAAGAATGGAGGGAAGCAACTCCCATGGTCATCGGGAAGCAGAGAGAGAGACTCCACTCGCCAGATACAAAATATGTACTCCAAAGGCACACCCCCAATGCTCACCTCCTCCAGCCCCCCACCTGCCTCCAGTTACCACTCGGTTCATCCCATCGGGGGAATTAATTTACTAATTGAGTTTAGGCTCTGATAACCCAATCATTTCCCCTCTGAGCCCTCTCCCATCGTCTCACATGAGCTTTTGGAAGACACTTCACATCCAAACCATAACAGCAACACACAGTGAGGCTTTCCTCTGCTCAAATCAACAGCCAGCTTGGTTCTCTCCTGCAGTCACCAGCTTTGGGGGAAGCCAATGTCACCTCCTCTCTGTCTTGAAGCATGTCTAACTTTCCCAAATAGCAAACTCTGGCTCTTTTAGCAAATGGCTTCCAGATGCTGGAAGCAGTGGCCAGTGGAATTTTATTGCCCCCAAACTGTCTTCTGGTTCTGGGCTGCATACTTCTGACTCGAAGGTAATTTGGAATGTAAACATTGCAAGGCCTGTACTGGAATTAATTAAAGCTACCCTGTATTCTCCAAGGCCTGCAAGCCTGCAATTAACTGTTTACATTAACACCAAGCCAGGCAGATCAGCTGGAGTGTGCACGAACCTTTGATTATCACTTTCCCCCTTTACCTTGAAAACCAAGTGCAGCGGGACCCACGCTGACCCTTTTCACCAAGGGTGGTCATCAATCCCAACCTAAGAAGAGGCTGCTAAGCTGTCCTCTCTACCAAAGCAAGCAGAGACAGGCAGTGCTTGGGAAGCGTGGCTACATGTTCGTGTGGAACCAATGACAGGTGTGACTCTCTTTAGGAACTACGTCAGGTGCCAGGAGCTTATTTAACCAGGAATACAAGTGCACACGCAGATAGGACAGGCACGTCCCCAGTGGGCCCATGGAGAAAATCAAGGCATCCAGTACTTGGATGATACAACAAGAAATAACCTTTGGGAATAATTTTTTATACTTCACGATGGCATTTAAAAGTAACATGAGAGCTTTGGAGATGGATGGTGGTGATGGTTGCATAACAGTGTGAGCGTACTTAATGTCACTGAACTGTAAACTTAAAAATGGCTTAAATGGTAGATTTTATGTTATGTATATTTCGCCTCCTAAATAAAAAAGGCAGGACATTCAGGCAGTAAAGGTCCTTTGGGATTATGTAAACCATGAGAACCCCTGGAATATTCTTTTCTTCCTCCTATGCAATACAGGAGGGTGACATTGTGGTTCCCTGTGAACAGTTTTAAGCAATGGCAGGGTATTTCAGGGGCATGTATGGAAAATACCAGGAAGCCACACCCCCTTGCTCTGACCAATCCCACATTCCCCTGCCCCCTGTGTCTTCAGAGGGGTGACTCTTACTACAAGGAGCATTAACAAAAGCTAAACAAGTGGTGACATTCATTAGATTAGATTTCTGTCACTGTAATTAAGTACCTGAGGCAATTAGCTTATAAAGAAGAAAGGTTTATTTTGACTCACATTTGTGGAGGTTCCTGACCATGATTGAGTGGCCCCATTGCTATGGGCCTCTGACAAGGCAGCACATCAAAGCAGGAACTCATAGCAGAGCAAACCCTTCCTTTTAGAAGCCAGGAAATCAAGAGAAAAAGGAAGAGACTTTCCCCTTTAAGGATGAGACAATCCTCATCAAGGGCACACCCCCAATGACCTAACTTCCTTCCATTAGGCCCCACCTCCTCCAGGCTCTACCACCTCCTGATAGCACCACCTTGGAGACCAAGCCTTTCACACGTGGGCCTTTAGGGGACATTTCAGCTCCCAACTATGGTATTCCCTATTGACTAAAACCAGTACTGACAAGGTCGTTTAGATTAGCTGGGCTACTGAAGGAGGAGAGGGACTTCAAATTCTTCTACGTGGTAGTGGGCACAGGTGTGCAGATGTGTGCACAGTGCTCGCTGCTCTGTTGTTGAAACCAACTGTTGGAAATTCCTCCTTATTAAGCCAAATAACAAAGCACTGTAATAGGGAGTGAAATTTAATGAATTACGTTATGTGCATGCTTGAGTATGTCACAACGAATCCCACTATTAGGTGTAATTATAATACACCAATAAAATTAATTAAAATTATAAAGCTCTATAATACATCCATTGACAGTTATTCTACCCTCTAATATTACACAGAATAAAGTGCCAATTCCTATCCTAATAGTTCTTTTAAAGTATTTGAATGCGATCTTTCAGTTATTACCAGCATCTCCTCTGATTCTCTTCATTTCCTGCAGGTGTTCTTCATGGGGATGGGTGTCTGGACCCCTTACCATCCTGAACATTCTCTCTGAGCTTATCGTTTTTTAGGGCAGTGTCCAGAACTAAATGCAACAGTGATAGAGGCCTGCTTAGAGAGAGCTGTGGGGATTTTATCATCTTGACTTCCATTGTCCAGCTATACAGCCCAAGGTTGAATTTCAACCATCCCATCACTCTTGCCTTTAAAAAAGCTTGCAATCACCTCAAGTCCCCAGATGATTTCTATATGAATGATTGTTGAGCAAGAGGTTCCTGATTGTTCATTTTTATCTATCTATCTATCTATCTATTTAATTTTGCCACCAGGGATTGAACCCAGGGGCACTTACCCACTAAGCCACATCCCCAGCCTCTTTTTATATTTTATTCAGAGAGAGGGTCTCACTGACCTGCTTAGGCCTCACTAAGTTGCTGAGGCTGGCTTTGAACTCATGATCTTCCTCCTCAGCCTCCCAAGATGTTGGGATTATAGGAGTTTGCCACCATGCCCAGCTAGGAGTCCCAGATTCTGAAGTTAGATAAATTTATTTAACGCAAACCCAGAAATTTACTGTCAACCTCATTATCATGAATTATGTTAAAACACTGCATTTGCTGGTGAGATACTGCATTCTGATTCCCTGTCCCATGCTCCCTCCCTAGCCTTGGGCATGCCTGCGTCTTTGTCCGAGTTATAATTCTGTATATCACAGTTCAATAGCAATGCTGTGCACCATCAGCCTGGAGCATGGACACCACCCTTTCTTTTCGCCATGTCAAAACTCCACGGGTGCAAGAAGGCAGAGCTGAAGCCACTGAGCGCTATCGCCCAGACCGTATTTCCCCACTTCATTCTCAGGGGTGGACAGAAGCTCCACCCCGGAAATATTAGAACAGCCTGCAAGGACACCCTGGTTCACGACAGGTGGCAGGTGTCCAGCACCTTTCTGAGTTGAGTTAAGGAAGACACTGTTCACCCCCACATCTCACTGTAGGTGATAATTAATTCAAACTTACCTTCCTGCCCGCCCAAGAAGTTTCCTCAAATCTGCTCACAAAATAAAGTGGGGCTTTGAGTTTAATTTCTGGTGCCCTGCAGGGAGATAACAATCGGCAGGAAGCTAACTCGGAGGTCTTTGGAAAGAGAAATGACCTCAGATGAAGGCCTTAGAAAATTCTACCCCTCCCCAAAGAAAGGTCACCCCTGTAATCAGGGCGGATCAACCAAATGACAGTCTGGGGCAGTGTTTGATTCTGTCGGTTCATTTAGAGCAATGACTTGGAGATTTCAGGCAGTGGATTTTTCTGGCTTTAAAGAAGTAGCGGCCTTTTGTCTTTGATGTAAACAGCCTTGCTCCGACCTCCCTCAGGAGAGGAGGCTGTCAGGAAAGGGCTAAGAGGGCACCCCTGTCTTTCCCGGGGAAGCGGTAGTAGCAGGTTTGTGGGGACAGAGGCAGACAGGGCTGGGGAAACCAGGCTTTCAGCTCCGAAGGCTCTTATTGCTTTTTATCTATTGACACTTTTTCAATTAAGGAGCCTCCCTTGAGATGATCTATTGCCTCCCTGTCTGAGCAGGAAGTAATTACCATGAAAGCAACTCCATCACAGGCTACTTGTCTCTCCCCTGGCCAGGGAGGCCGGGTGAAGTCAGCAGCCTCCTGCCTGCAGTGGCTCTGGGAGCGCAGGGCTCGCAGGCCTGGGTACCCTCCCTCTGGGGGACTCGGCCTTCCTGTGCTCCTCCTCCCCCCTTCTTCCTTCTTCCTCCTCCCTCTTCTTGCTCTTTGAGACGAGGGACAATGCTTATGCTTTCCTACCCTGTTTCCTTTGGGAAATACAGCTGTCCCCTTATCTCCCTGCACTGAGGAGCCATGGTCTGTCCAGGCTGGGAGCCCCTCTTCCTCTTATTCGGGGAGGCCAGCAGTGCTGCTCCTGGGTTCAGATGCTTAGGAGCATGGCCTCACTGGGGCGACCTTGGGATAGTGCTTTTATATTACTGAGGCTTTTTTTTTTTTTTTTTTTTGGAGAGTTAAATTACCCATGTCCACGATCAGACATTTTAAAATAAACACTTTTAAGTATACATTTGATCGACACAGGACACGGCTATGACCAAACGCAAACTCTAGGTACAGCTCGATGGCGTCCCACCCAGCACACACTGCTGTGTGGCCTGCTCACGGATCAGAAAGTCACGGTGTTCACACTCCTGTGCCCCCTTCTCGACCTTACTCCCCTGCCTGGGAACCACTCCCCTGGCTTCAAATTGCATAGATTGATTTTGCCTGTGTGTTTGTATTTATTTATTCATTTTGTACCAGTGATTGAACCCAGGGGCACTTAACCACTGAGCCACATCCCCAGCCCTCTATATTTTGTTTTGAAACAGGGTCTCACTAAGTTGCTTTGGGCCTCGCTAAGTTGCTGAGGCTGGCTTTGCAATCCTTCTGCCTCAGGTGTCCAAGCTGCTGGGATTATATGTATTTTATATAGATAAAGTAAAAAAATATGTATTATTGTTTTCCTAGATGTCTTCACTCAGAATTATTTTGGTGAGCTTTATCCATGTTGTTGCCTATAACTGTTTGCTCATATTCCTTGATATATAATGTTCCACCATATAAATACAACACAAGGTTTTTACTCATTGTGCTCTTGATGGATATTGTGTTAATCAGCTTTCCATTCCTGTAACTGAATACCTGAGATAACTTATAAAGAGAAAAGGTTTATTTTGGCTCACAGTTTTGGAGGGTTCTGTCTATGGTTGGTTGGTCCCATTGCTTTGGACCTGTGGCAAGGCAGCATGTCACATATGGTGGAGCAACACCACTGACCTCCTGGACAGAACTGAAAGAGAGAGAAGAGGAGGCTGGCATCCCACTCGCCCCTTCCAGGTCACACCTCCAGGAACCAGAAGACCTCCCGCCTCTGAAAGTCTTCACCACCTCCTAACAGCGCCTCCCTGAGGACTACGCCTTTAACACAAGCCTTCGGGGGAGACATTCATAATCCAAACCACAGCCACAGTTGTTGACGTTGTCTTACTAACTAGCATATGCATGCACTTTAGTTGAGTGTGATCCCTAGGAGTGGAGTTACTGGGTCACGCCAGCGTTGAGTCTTGTTACTGAGAGTTCTACCAAGTGGTTGTGCAACTGTGAAGTCTTTTCCACACTGAAAACCGTGAGACGGGTCACCCTACCCCCAACTGCCACTCATCCTGCTTTTAGAGAAGGCAACGCAGAGCCAAGTCAGGGTTTGGTTGTTTTGAGCCCTCACCTAGTTACATCCCCATCAGCCCCCAAAGACGCTTTCTTTTAACGGATGGGAGAGAAAAGGACGCACCCCCCACCTCTCTCTCAGATGCTCCTCCAACCCATTCTTTTGCACAGATGATCTCACACAAAGCACCTCCTTGGAACTCCAACTATTTAAGCCAGCAGGTGAGCACTGTAGGAGTGGCTGTTGCCTCTTTATCCAGAGGGTATGGGGGGACGTGACTCCCTGTCACTCCCTTGCTGGATATCATCTGCAGCTGTTTGTTTTTTCTTTTGTGCCAATAATCTGGAAACAAGAGAGGCATGAGTGTTTGCTTCAGGTTGGATTTATGGTCACACAGGGCCAGCCTCCATCAGCCAGAGTGGCGGATGCCTGGGGGGACATGGCACACATTTGTGGGGTTTGTCCTCCTTCCAGTGACCTACCTTTCTTGGTTAAGAAGCCGTGTTGTCAATGTGCTTGACTTACGAGGGAAAAGGAACGGCCTCTCACAGCCTGCAGGCCACGGGCAGTTTTCATTAAGGAAAGGAAATGAAGGTAGACCCTGTGCACCCATGTGTAGCATGGAGCCCCGAAGCGGCAGGTGTCCTCAGACCACCCGTCCATCCTCCTTCAAAGGGCGTGGGGGAAGGGGCTTGAGAGGGAAGAAAAATCTATTAATCGCACAAAGATTAAGTCCTAGGCATTATTTTAGGAGTTGCAGTTACAGTTGACTGAGCAAATAAATGAATGAATGATTAGTTTTAAAATACAATTAAAAGAGCTTTGCTTGCATTTCCAGAACAGAAATCTTTAGAGATTTTTACTAGATTGCTCCTAGGAGAAAGGATGCTCTAAGAAAGCATGGGTCTTTGGCCAAAGTGTCTCTCTCCTCTCTCTCTCTCTCTCTCTCTCTCTCTCTCTCTCTCTCACTCTCTCTCAATTCTAAGTTGTTACATATGACAGCAGAATGCATTACAATTCATATTACACATATAGAGCACATTTTGACATATCTCTGATTGTGTACAAAGTATATGCACACCATTCGTGTCTTCATACATGCACTTAGGGTAATGATATCCATCTCATTCTACTGTCTTATTTTTTTTAACCCCCTCACCCCCTTCCTTTCCCTCCCTCCCCATTGACCTTCTAGTGTTCCTCTAATCCTCCTATGCTCCTCTTCCCAACCCCACTGTGAATCAGCCTCTTTATATCAGAGAAAACATTCGGCATTTGGATTTTGGGGATTGGCTAACTTCACTTAGCATTATATTCTCCAACTTTTTCCATTTGCCTGTGAATGCCATGATTTTATTCTCTTTTATTGCTGAGTAATACTCCATTGTGTATATATACCACATTTTCTTCATCCATTCATCTATTGAAGGGCATCTAGGTTGGTTCCACAGTTTAGCTATTGTGTATCATGCTGATATAACATTGATGTGACTGTGTCCCTGTAGTATGCTGTTTTTAAGTCCTTTGGGTATAGACCCAGGAGTGGGATAGCTGGGTCATATGATGGTTCCATTCCCAGTTTTCCAAGGAATCTCCATACTGCTTTCCAGATTGGCTGCACCATTTTGCAGTCCCACCAGCAATGTATGAGTGTGCCTATTTCCCCACATCCTCGCCAACATTTATTGTTGTTTGTGTTCTTAATAGCTGCCATTCTGACTGGAGTGAAATGAAATCTTAGAGTAGTTTTGATTTGCATTTCTCTAACTGCCAGAGATGTTGAATATTTTTTCATGTTATTTGTTGATCGATTGTATATCTTCTTCTGAGAAGTGTCTGTTCAGTTCCTTAGCCCATTTATTGATTGGGTTATGTGGTTTTTTGGTGTTAAGATTTTTGAATTCTTTATATATTCTAGAGATCAGGGCTCTGTCTGACGTGTGTGTGGTAAAAATTTGTTCCCAATTAGTAGGTTCTCTATTCACCTCAACTGATTGTTTATTTTGCTGAGAAAAAGCATTTTAGTTTGAATCTATCCCATTCATTAACTCTAGATTTTAATTCTTGTGCTACAGGAGTCTTATTAAGGAAGTAGAGACCTAACCCGATATGATGGAGATTAGGGCCTACTTTTTCTTCTATCAGACACATGGTCTCTGGTTTGATTCCTAGGTCCTTGATCCACTTTGAGTTAAGTTTTGTGCATGGTGAGAGATAGGGGTTTAATTTCATTTTGTTGCATACAGATTTCCAGTTTTCCCAGCACCATTTGTTGAAGAGGCTATCTTTTCTCCAATGTTATGTTTTTGGCACCTTTAAATACTGCTACAACAAAAACTACAGAACACTAAAGAAAGAAATTAAAGACCTTAGAAGATGGAAAGATCTCCCTTGTTCTTGGATAGGCAGAATAAATATTGTCAACATGATTATACTACCAAAGGCATTATACAGATTCAGTGCAATTCCAATCAAAATTCCAATGGCATTCCTCATAGAAATAGAAAAAGCAGTCTTGAAATTCATCTGGAAAAATAAGAGACCCAGAATAGCTAAAGCAATACTTAGCAAGAAGAGTGAAGCAGATGGCATCACAATACCAGAACTTAAACTATACTGCAGAGCTATAGTAACAAGAACAGCATGGTATTGGCACCAAAATAGACTGGTAGACCAATGGTACAGAATAGAGGACACAGAGACTAACCCAAAGTCTCTTCAATGTCCCTGAATCCCAGAATCTTGTCCTTGTTAGACAACATGACAAAGAAAGAAAGGTCAGTGTTATCATTGCTTGTGTATAAAGATTCTCCTTGGCCCTTTTAAAACCAACTCTCAGGATGGGGGTAACCACAAGCTACAACCAGACGGCAGCCTTTTTGTTGATAGAGATTAGGAGCCCTGGGCTGCGTCAGAGGAGGCTGCTAACTAGCTCCAAGAGAACAGGCTGGGAGCCTGCTCAGCTTCTGCTGGAGTTAGGCATCCCCAAAGCTGGGCATGTTTAGGGAGGTGGAAGGGCAGAGTAATTAAGAGTCAAATTCCGTCTTTGTTGCCTCCTAACTGTGTGGCCTTGGGAAAGTGCCTGTGTTGGTCTGAGACCTGTTTCCTCATCTGTAAAAGGGAGGTAATCCTATACCTGCCTCACTGGGCCATTTTGAGGATGAAATCAGTCACTGTGTATAATGTGCAGTCAGGGGGATCATTCACATTGTTGCCTGCTATTGCTGTTCTTACAGAAAATATTTGTCAGGCACCTACTGTGTGCAGGCATGGGTGCCGGCAGCATATGCCTTCAGGTATCTGCTCCGTGCACTGCCGAGATGGTACTAACTCAAGAGTGTTCAGTGAGGTTTAGTCATTGCTTTTGAATTTGCTTTAGCAGTAAGGAAATCCCTTCATAGAGATAGGGAGTAGGATGGTGGATGTCAGGAGCTGGGGGGAATACAGAACGGTAAGTTGACATTTAACCAGGACAGTTTCAGTTTTGCAAGGTGAAAGGGAGATTGGTTGCACAGTGTACTTAACGTTACTGAGCACATACACATGGATAGGATGGTAAATTGCATTTTACTGCAATTTGAAAAATATAAACTTAAAAAAACATACAAGGAACTCAGAAAATAATATTTGCTGAATCTGAATCTGGCTGAACAGAAGAAATGTCTTGGAGGTGGTATTAGTCAGTCTTGCAGTGCTATAACAAAATATCGGAGGCTGGATAATGCATAAAGAAGAGAGGTTTATTTAGCTCACCATTTTGGAGGCTGAAAGTCCATACAGCATGGTGCTAGCTCTGTGGGGGGCTTTACCATAGATATAGCATCATATTGGTGGGAACTTGAGCAGGAGGGAAAGATCACATGGTGAGAAAGGAGAGGCTAAGCTTGTTCTTTTGTACTCTGGAAGAACTAATCAGGCTCCCAGGAGAACAGTTCCTGTGGAGGGCAGCACCCTCAACGACCTAACCCCACCCCACCCCCAGGCTCCTCCTCTTAAAGGTCCTACCACTCCTCAATATTGCTGCATTAGGGACCAAGCCTCCAACATAGGAGCCTCTGGGGGACAAACCAAACCTTAACAGAGGCAGGAGCACTGTGGTCCAGGGCAGCTAGTGATGGGATTCGGGGCGACAGGGAGGAGAGAAGCCAGCCCGAGCAGGCTGCCACCCCAGCCCCCTTGCTCTCTCAGTGAAGGTGGAGAGGAGATTTCAGGAAAGAAAGGCATGCTCCTCTCCCATCCCATAGTCAAACTGAAGCTGGCCCTGGAGAGGGGACAACACAGTGACTTAAGCGCATCCTAAGGAAGAAATGACGGACATGATGTTTTCATCAGTGGAGAGAAGCTCAGGGAGGCCGGGGCCTGGGGAAATGTGCGTTCCTGCTCCTGCGGTGGAGGCAGGAAATAGAGAGCAAGGAGGAGAGGCTCGGGGACCCGTTTGAGAGGTGCTTGGGACTGGAGGTGCCGTCAGTGGGTAGAAGTAGCTTGGAATAACCAGCCAAAGGTCATGGAGGGACAGAGTTGTTCTGGCCCAGCTGACCTCCCCGACCCCAATCTGGAGGCCCCTTGTCTCTGTCTTTCTTCTGCTGGAGACACAGTGAGAAAAGATTCTGCTGGAACCGTGAAGTGTAATTACAGACCTGACGGGTGACAGCAAGTCGGGGGAGACGTCTTACTCTGCAGCACTTAAACAATGATTTTCAGCAAGGTGACAGTGGAGAATGGCGTGGAAGTCAGCCCGGTTGAGGCTCGACCAGCGGCACCGAATCCTCAGGTGACTCACTTCTTAGGAGGAGATCGAAGGTGGACAATCCAGCGACGTTGGGCGCAAGCCAGGGCAAAGAGAGGCCCCGTCCACCGGTCCTTCCCCCAGCCACCCCCTTCTTTAGGGGCCAGCCCTGGGTCAGGCATGGTGCTGGGCACGGGGCTATGCACCCATAGGCACAAGGCTCTTGCCTTCAGGGACACACAGTCCAGAGGAGGTCTCAGCCAACAGAGGAGTCAGGGGCTGCCTGGAGGAGGGTGGGACCCGCAGCTTGGGTGTGTGCAGATGCCCCTGGCAGGCGGGCACTCACGCAGCACTCTGGGCCTGGCACAAAGTAACGGCTAAAGAAAGAAAATGAAGAGAGGGAGGAGAAAGGGGGAGAGAGAGGACAGAGAAGGAAAGGAGGAGGAGGGAGGGAAGGCGAGAGGGGAGGGCGATGGAGAAGAAATGTAGGTAGAGAGGGAGGGAGGTAAGGGCGGTAGGGAGGAAGGCTGGCGGCCCAGGCTTCAAGTCCCTCGCTCAGGAAGAAGACAGAGAAGCTCAGAATCGAACCCTTTTTCTTTCACAGCGACGCTTCCTGGGGACCGTCCTCAGTCTCCAGAGGGGGCCTGTGTCTTCACCAGCTCTTTCTGGAAACTCGAAGGCCACAGACTCCCCTCCTTGCCTCACAGGTGGTATGTCGGTCGCCCTGTGTGACAGTGACACCTCATGGACTCCCGTGCCTTCATCCCAGCAGTTTGTATGACGGGAGCTCCCCTGGCCCAGGCGGAGGGGTCGCATCTCATGCCGCGTGGGCAGTGGACGCCCGGCTCCCCAGGGGCTCCCCAGCGGCTCCCCCGCGGCTCCAGCGCCTCGCTTCAGTCCGGGTCGTCCGCCGGCCCCAGCACCCTGGGCGCTGGACACCAGCCGGGGGATGTGCCGGGGACGGGGTGCTGCCGCCGGGTGAGCCTGGGCTAGGTGCGCGGCTGCTGCCCCCCGGCGACCATCGCGCCCTCCAAGCAGACCCGTCTGCTTTCGACATTCCTTCTCCTATTTGGCTTGCTCTGGCTGTGGATTCTAACTTGATCCAGAGTGTCCACAATGTGGGGGACGCACAGGGAGCGTGCTGGGCCGGGGCGGGCTGAGCACGCCCGAGAAAGAGGCTGTGGGAGCGGCCTGAGGGCGGGCTCCCAGCCGGAGGCGACTCAGCAGACGCCTGGCCTTACGGTGGCAGGGTCTGGCTGGACCCTTCAAGGCATTCCTCAAGCCTGAGTCATTGTGACATTTCAGGAGAAATACAAACTGCTTCCCAGGGCTGAGGAAGCCCCGGGAGCTATTCTGGTCTCGACACCAGCTCCCTGCCCCTTTAGAGTGTTGGGCCTTGTGGTCCCCTGGGGGCTTTGCTGCAGGATGGCCTCTCGACTCTGCCCTTGCAGTTTCCCTTTCCCTTCTCAGGGAGCCATATCCTCCCCCGAGCCCCACGGGATGGTCCTTCGAACTGGCCCAGTATGTCCCTTGCCTGAGGACGGTACTACTGACCCCTGGGTCTCTGGCTCCAAATTGAGCAGAAAAATCGGCTTCCCAGTGGTGAGCCAGTGCCTGTGCTCAAGTCCCGGCCACCAGGTCCTGTGGGATCCGGCCTCCCTCCCCGCCGACTCCCTTCCTGGACTTCACCCAGGCAGCCAGAACAGCCTGCAGTTTTGCCCTTGATGACTGTCCATTGGCCTCACTTTCATTTATTTTCCTGTATTTGTTGAATATGTACATGAGATCTATGTACACGCACACATGTGTGTATGTAGGTGTGTATGTAAGTGGAAAAGAAAAGGAAAGCAGCAACCAAATGCTGACGTGCCCTTGTCCGTCAGGCTCTGCGTGTGCGCTCACGGTCTAAGAAATACACACAAATCATTAAATAGCAATTATTGTAATTAGCGAAATGAACACGTGATTAATCACCCTTCTGCCTGACGCCGTTTACCTGGCCTGTGGCACTAGTGGATGCTGTAAGGAGCTACTCAGCCGGCTTGCGTTCGAGGAAGGAGAAAGGGGTGCCAGTTTCCCTGGGGTTCCTCTTCCTGAGGGTGCATGGGTCTTTCTCTCTTTCTTTGTCACTATCGAGTGCCTCTGAGGCTGCCTTTTCTCCCCAGAACACAGATTCCCTCAAGGAAAATACTGTATGGAATAAGCAACTCAGGCATGGAGGCTGAGGCTCCCAGCAGTAGGAACAGAAGAGGAGAAGGACATTGTGATGTGGTTGAAAACTGCGCTCCATACTCGGTGCCCTCCCTGCCACTCCATGCACTAATGGCTGGGGGACAGTCACAGGTCCTGGGTGAGAGCCAGATCTGCTAGCTCCTCTGCAGCCCTGGGCTCAGAGGAGGGACTAAAGTGGCCAGCATCACTGTGGCAGCAGCTGGTTGAGGCCACGGATGATGAGGCAGCAGCCCGTGAGCACGTTTCCAGTGGCTCTGTCTGTTGAAGACTAAAGGTGTGTGAGGCGCCGCCTCTTCCTCCAGCCTCAGGGCTCAGCGCAGGCTGCCGGCATCATCCACAGCCAGACCCAGCCAGCTGCCTCCGCTCCTCAAGTTCCCGTCTTGCCCGTGGAGAGCCTCTTTCTGGCCCCCAGGGATGTGGTCGGGGAAGGAGCGGGGCCAGGACTGATGTTGGTGCCTCCTTTGTTCTCTGGGTACAACAGGGTGAATTCTGCCTTTTGTCCTTTGTTAAGGCAGTGCAGCCTCCAAATCCCAGTTCAGCAAGTTGCATTAGCTTGGGCCAGTTCCTCATCTGTAAAATGGGGACTTATACCCATCTCACAGGCTGATGGGACAATTAAAGGCAGTACCATGCAGCCCTGTGTTGACATGAATGAATGAATTTGTTCTGGTAATTCATTAAATATTGAGCACCTCCTGTGTGTCCGACCTGAACTGTTTTTTTTTTTTTTTTTTAATATTTTTTAGCTGTTGATGTACCTTTATTTTTTATTTATGTATATGTGGTGCTGAGGACCAAATCCCAGTGCCTCACACATGCTAGGCAAGTGCTCTGCCACTGAGCCACAACCCCAGCCCCACGACCTGAACTATTTTAATCTCTGGGGGTACAACAGTGACTGGATAGAGCTTACATTTAGTGGCATGTGTAAGATTGTGTGTTGTGTGTGGGAAAACAGATAGTAAACAAATAAACAAGACAAGGTAATTTGAGACGGTCCCATGTGTTATGAAGGAAGTAAAATAGGGTGGGGAGACAAGGGCTCTCTGGGAAGATATTTGAATTGAGAATTGAAGGAGGCTAAAGAACCAGCTTTCTCTAGATCCAGAGGAAGAACTTTCTGTGCAGAGACAACAGCCAATGCAAAGGCCCTGAGGCAGGAATGAGCAGAGTCTGATGGTGATGTGAGGGGAACTGTTTCCTGCCTCAAAGCAAAAGTGGAGATCAAGTTTGCATTTAATCTGGTGGTGACCCAGGAGGTGTATGTCTGGAGATTCTCCCAACCCCACTGGGAATGAAGGGCTGAGTTCCTGGGAGATGCCCCAGATTTTCCATATCTATCAGAACTAGATGCAGCTGCTGAGGCTCATTATTTTGTTCAAAAACCAGAACTACTTTCTTTATAGGTTATTATTAGGAAATCATTTTAACCTGTACTTTTGCTTAATGGCGTTGCCTTACACCTGCACGTGCTCATTGTTTATAAGTTGTTTCCTGTGCAAATGCTCCTGCTCTGGTGGTGAACAGGAAGTGGTGCCTGAGAACCTAAGGACACACCTGCTCAGAGGTGAGTCCCTGGAGCCGCCCCCAGATTCAAGGCATCGTTTTAAATTAAAGTAGTAATAGTTTTCCAAACTTCAGGAGCAGACCTGGCTCTGGGCTGGGGAGGACAGTACTGACTGCGGGAGTATGTGTCATATAGTCCTTCCACCTCGAGAAGGTTCCCTGATGGCCACTGATGGTCACGGTGCCCCGGGTGTGTGACACGAGTCACTTCCAACTGTATGGTCTCAGGCCAGTCCCGTAGGAAAGCGAGAGAGGCATCGTCATCTCCGTTGTAGAGGTGAGAAGAGCGAGGCTCGGAAACTCGAGTTGGCTGAGGTAGCCACGGGACCTGAGTTGGGGTGTTCTTCCCTTCCTGCATCCTCCCCTCTCTTCTTTCCCTCTGCTTCACCCACACCATTAGGAGGGAGTGCATTTACCCATGGTGGTCAAGAGGGTGGCACCGGGAGATGGCCTCCAGTCTCAGCTCTCTCCCCAGCCAGGTGCCTGAGCATCTATCCTCTAAGGCTCTCATGGAAATCCAGTGGGTTGATCCAGGCAAAGTGCTTGGTCCACAGCAAGTGCTCGCTAAAGGGAAGCTGTTTGTATGGCTATGCGCGGGGCTGCGCTGCCCACCGCACCATGCTGTCATTCCTACAGTTGTCCTGGTGCCGTCATCCTGGTGCTCGCTAACTAGGTCCAGCTCTGCTCTCTGGAGTCTTTTTCCACGTTTATCTCCGTTCCTCGTGTTTCTCTGTTACTATCCTCAGTCCTCCGCTTTCCTCCTTCTTCCTGCCACTTTCCTCTCCCTCCCTTCCCACTGTCTTGCCTTTGTGTGTGCACACCACACACACACACACACACACACACACACACGTACACACGCAGCAGCAGTGGCCAGATGTTTACAGCTGCAGCTCTTTTGCAGCAGACTTTTCGCCCTCTGTCTCAGTCTGGTAAACCACATCTCCAAGTCAATTTGAAGTTTAGAGGTGTCCTGTGAGCGCACAACCTAGGAAATTAAATCCATGCAGCTTTAGTTGGTAACAAAATTGGGGGGCCATGGTGTCCCCAGGGCCCGATATGTGTGTGCTCACCACTGTGGGCTCCATCTTGACAGGGACCATGGGGAGAAATTTTGGAAGCTTCTCTTTGTGGAATAGGAAAGCAATGACAGAATCCAGGCCAGGGGGAGGGGGATATGACAGGGTGCTCTGGGTGGCCTCTGAGCAGGTATCACACAGGATGTGCCCCATTTTTGTCAAGACGTCACACCTCCCCACCTCCCCACCAGTCCACACACACACACACACACACACACACACACACACACTCATTCTGCCCTGGGCCTGTCTCCTGACAACCCTTGAAAGACCAGGGCTGGTTCTGTCTCTACCTTTCCCAAGTAATGACCAGCTCACCTGGTGGTCAGCGATTGTGTGTGTGTGTGGTGCTGAGCCTCTCACACGTGCTAGGCAGGCGCCCTTCCACTGAGCCACATCTCTGGCCCCCTGGTTTCCTAATGGATCATCCTGGGTCCCTTCCCTAGTTTGTATCTGAGCATATTTACAGGGCCTTTGGGGACACTGTGCATTCACTCAAATGCTGGTCACAGAGGGCGCTGTGGCAGGTCAGTTTTTGGCAAGTTTCTGGAGTCACGCTTTGGATTCTCTGGAGCATGGGGTGGCCTCGCTGCCTCAGAGATCAGGACCTCCCCCTCATTCCCAGCAGAGCCCGAGCCGCTTGGAGCAGGGCGGTGGTGGGGAGGGAAGGGCACAGAGCACGTGACACACGAGCTGCTCCCTCCTAGCCAGTGGCCTTTCCATTTCTCGGGTGAGTCTGGGTTACGGAGTCAGTCTGGGTATTTCCTCCTGAGAACAAGCCAGTTGGCGCTATATATAACCCGAATGTCCAGAGGACTGGCCATTGTTCCCTCAAGCCTGGAAACTGAGTCGAGTCCCAACTCTGAGGCTTCAAAGTGACTCACGCTAACCTCAGTTTACCTCAGAGGGGCTGGGGCTGGGGCTGACACCCCAGCACTTCCATGGAGTTTGCCACGGTGTGACAGTCCCCGCCAGGGCAACAAACACTTAGGGGGCCTGACAAGCGTTTGTGTCTTTATTCATTTTGCTTCTGGGAGGTGTTGAGATTTCCCATTTCTCTGGGCCTAGGAGGGACTCAGGGCTTTATCTGCTGGCATCTGAGCCGGTACCCAAATGACCCAGTGGTTTACCTCATTTTGGGGGTCCAAGATCCTTCCATGTGTGCCTGAGAAACACACAGCCGCCCCCGCCCCCCCCACTCAGAGCTGCTCAGGCTCTGCCCTCCCAGGAGGAATGTCCCCGTCAGCCTGCACCTGCCAGAGGAGCAGCACTGCCCGGACCCCGGGGCTTGCCTTTCCACTCTGCAGTTCTGTCTGAAGTAGGAAATAGGGCAGACTTGCTGTTAGACTCCAAAGGTCATTAAAAATATGAAAAGGAAACAAACAGGCCTCCATGAATCAGCTCCTTGGCAGGTCTGCGTGGAAGGGGCCGAGCGAGGTGACAGCACTAGGCCTGGGAGCGGAGCTGGGTGTCTCTGCCGGGCCCACGTCTGTCCTGGTCCTGATCTCCATCAGAAGGAACCCAGTTAGGAGAATGCTCTAGGGTCCCTGCTGTGCGCCAAGCACTGTGCTGGGTACCTCTCCATGAGTCATTGGATCTTCAGCACCACCCTGTAAGGAGGGAATTGTCATCTCTATTTTTAGAGATGAGGAAACTGAGGGTCAGGGAGGTTCAGTGATTGACCCAAGAGGTTAAGTCACATGGATGCAGACCAAAGCTCCAGAGCTCCGTGCCTGGATGTGGGCTCTCTTTCCCAAGGTCTTTGCCAGCTGAGCTCCTCGCGGGTCTATGAAGTGGGCTAGCCGCTTCCCTCTCCAGCTCCGACCTGCTCTCTTTTTTGTGCCGCCTGGTCTCCAGAGGCCCCGACCTCACCACAAACCATTCCTGAGTAACCTCTGCCCACCACCAATGCTGTCTGGCGTCAAGACCCATTTCTGGGAAGCCACTCCCCATTGGAATATTATCCAAAAGCTCCCTGATACTTAGGACCACTTAGTCCGGAATGGTGGATTAGTTCGCTAATGGGGCACCTTGCTAGGTGACATTTGTAACGCACGACTCCTAGAGCCAATTCTAAGAGGCAAATATCCGGCGGTTGAATTTTCTTTCTTTTTCAGCACAAGGAATATGGTTTATTGCAAGGAATATAGGGCCCGACGCCAGACAGATACCAGATCTCAACCCTTGCTTCCTAGTTGTGTGAACTCCGGCAAATCACCCGCCGTCTCTCGGCTCTCACTGAGCCATTTGTCACATCAGGACCAGGTGAAATCATGCTCTTGAAGCACACGGCACAGAGACTGGCACCCAGGGGGACCCTCACCAAGTGCGTTGCTTTCTTTCTTTTTTCCAAGTCACATAATAGCTGTAACTCGTCCTGTGCGTCGGCCAGGAGGAAGGGGTGGTGTCGCCCCGAACCTTTCACTTAGGGGTACACTCCAGCTGCTGGCTCTTTGCATGGCAGAAGGCTTTCTCTAGGGCAGCGAGGAAAGGGTGCTATGCATTGGAAGGGCCCCCCAAAAGGCCCATGTGGTGAAGGCTCCGTCCCAGCTGCTGGTGCTGTTGGGAAGCGGTAGGGCCTTTAGGAGGTGGGGCCTAGTGGGAGGAAGTTAGGCCATTTCTGGTGTGTCTCTGAAGGGGAAGTTGGGACCCCAGCCTCTCCCCCTCTCTTTTTCCCAACTGCTACGAGTTGAGCAGCCTTTTCCACCACATGCTCCCTCCTGTAACGAGCCAACCAACTACAGACTGAAACCTCCATGACCGTGAGCCAAGATAAGCCATTACTTCTTTTAAGTTGATTATCTCAGGTATTTTGTCACAGTAGCAGAAAGCTGGTTGACACAGAGGGGGACTGCAGTAAACCCCTTTCAGACCATGGTACAAGCCAGGGTGACTGCTTTCCTCAAGGGGCCCTGCATCTCCATTCACACAGATGCGCAGCCCGCTCCAGCCCCTGTGGATCACCGAGGGGAGGACGGCATGAGGACATGCAGAGGCTCTGGGGCGGTGAATGGGTCTTACCACATTCCAAAGGGAACATTTTTTGCTTCGTTACCAATTTTTTTTTTCAGAAGGGATTTTTAAAAATATTTATTTATTTACTTTAGTTGTACACAATGCAATGCATTTTATGTTTACATGGTGCTGAGGATCGAACCCGGGCCTCACATGTGCGAGGCGAGCGCTCTGCCACTGAGCCACAACCCCAGCCCTTCAGAAGGGATTTTTGAGGGAAGGACGAAGCGAGGCAGGAAGAGAGAGAAAGATGGATAATGAGCGAGGGGAGAACAAAAGTGAATAGAGAGGGCAGAGGGGGAGCTGGGGAGAGGATAAAGGTAGTGTCCTGCCTTCAGAGGGAGCACACTAATCTCTGGTCATTTAATATCACCTGGGAATCTTGTTAAACCTGCAAGCTAGAAAACATGAATGCAGATCCCAGGACTTTGATCAGATAAGTCTGAGCTAGGGCCCAGGAATATGCATTTTATCACTCTTCTAGCAATTTTAATGTAGATGTTTGAGGACCACATATTGAGGAGCCCCGCACCTTCAGCGGGACCCCTGAAATGCTGGATTCTCAAAACCTCAGACTGCTGTCCCTGGAGAAACATAATTGTCATCTCAGAGCAGGTGGCTGGGTACCCAGCTCTGCAGAGGGGCTCCCACTGCCCTTAGACTCCAGGAACTATTTCCACAAATGCAATCAGGCACAACCCTACCTCTGCTCTCCTTAGGCCATGCCTCCTAGTAAATTTCCTCTGAAACTCTTAGCTTACCTTTTGGCCTTTGAGGGCCCAGCCTGTATTTCACCCACTTCTCAAGGCTTAACTGCATCGATCAGCCCATTGGATTTATTGCCCCAAACAAAGCTTGGTGTGATACTTCATTGATCTCTCCTTATTTCTCATCACTCAGAAGGGCTCATGGCTGGGAGCTACTGGAGAGAGAATTTTGTCTAATTGTCTTTAACCAGGATACGTATCAGCAAGCCTCAGGAAGCTTTCTAAAAATGTGCATGAGGAACATTCTCTGTATAGTGCTGTGACGGATCTATTCATTCTCTCTAGTATCCATTCTTACTTTCTTCTTCCTCTGCCAGCAATGTGAATGTGATGGCGGAAACTCTGGCCGCCATCTTGAACCACGAGTAGCACTAATGAGCTAATGAGCTGGAAGCATTCAGTCTCTATAAACTGCATAGCACAGACTGTTTCCCTCCATAGTTTTGCATACAAGAGAAGAAATATATTTCTATTTTGTTTGATTCACTAAAAAAGAAGCCCAGACCTACCTCTTGAGATTTGAGCCCTGGATGTTGGATGCCGTTTCTTTTGCTTTTTTTTTTTTTTTTTTTTTTTTTTAGTAACTTTTTAAGTTCTTTGCAGTAGCAATCGCTATACTGATACTTCCTTTGGAAATCTTACAAGGAGAAACAAAAACTATCAATCACATACAATTAATCAGCAAATACTCAGTTTATTGAGTGATTGATTAGTTTGTTTATCTTCTAGTTTCTCCTCAAAGAAAATGGGTGTAACATTGATGGTGTCAGGAATTCCGGGATTTAATTGTGAGTGGGTCGGTAACTAGCATAGCAGCCCACCGTGCAGGCACAGTTTCTGAATAGATGGCCTCCACACTCCATCCATTTCTACCATGCTCTGAGGCTGACTGCAGTTCTGAAAGGTATTTGTGGGGTGTGTGTGGGTGTGAGTTTAGAACGTGTGAACCAATGGGATAGACTCATTTTGTGGTGCTGCTGGTTAAAGTATGACTAGGAAATGGATGGAGTTGGGGATGGTGTAACAGTTGAATTGGAAGAAAGGTAGTGAACTTGGAAAGTTGTTTTGTCAAAGCAAGATGAAAATCCAGTGGCCTCATTAGAAGTACTCATAAAGAGCCGGGCACGGTGGCGCACGCCTGTAATCCCAGCACTTTGGGAGGCTGAGGCAGGAGAATCGCGAGTTCAAAGCCAGCCTCAGCAATGGTGAGGCACTTAGCAACTCAGTGAGACCTTGTCTCTAATAAAAACACACAAAAGGGCTGGGGATGTGGCCCAGTGGTCGAGTGCCTCTGAGTTCAATCCCTGGTACCACAAAAAAAAAAAAAAAAAAAAAAAAAAGAAGAAGTACTCATAAAGAAGAGAAAAAACAAACAAACATGACTAGACCTGGTGGTTTGAAAGCACTAGGAAGTGAGCTTCCTGAAGTCTGGCACGCTGGTGGAAAGTCCTTGGATGGGTTCTTTCACCTTCCCTCATCCTTCACTGATGGCCCATCATCCTGGATATCCAGTTCAAAAGATGGGACCATGTGGTAAAAGACACATCTTCCAGATGCACTACCTAGGGGACCAGTTCTTTGAAGAGGCGCATTTTGATAGAACTTCAGCCAAAAGAGATGACTTGTTAGATCTGTCTGTCAGAAAGGCAAGGCTGCTTGCTACTGTTCTCTCTGGACACCTAGAAGGCACCGGCTGCAATCTCTCTATCCACTCCCACTCCCAGTAATCCCTGAGCTTTGCAGAGTCTTGAGCAACCTGGTCTCTCTGTTCTTTCCTGTTGGCACCTGAGCAGCAGAACCTCCCTGGGGTTACTCAGCTCCCCTTGTTGGGCTGTTTCTGCCCCACGCGTCTTTGTGCCTACGTTTAACATTAATTCTGAGGATGTTACCATAGCACTTAAGTCACTGTGATTCTATCATTCTTGCTCCCTTCTTTTAACTTGTCCAAGGTGGTCACCTAATTCTGACCCCAGAATGGGGGTGTGACATAAACTGGAGGTGGAGATGAACAGATTAGTCAAACTGAGCTGCAAATCTGAGCAGATGTGTGCTTTTCCTAATTCTTCCAGGAAGGAACTTAGGAACCACCCCCCAAATAAGCATTGAATTATCACTCTTTAAACCAATGGGAGTAACTTTGGTGTGGAAACACGGATGGGCATGTTGCTTTACAGATATGTGTTACAAAAGTTGGGGATGGAACCCAGGAAGGCCACTTGGTCTGTTCTTAGGCATTTATTTGCCATCTTGGTGCAATTAGACCCTGATGACTAGTGGAGGCTTTTACTGTGTAAGCTCCAATTAGAAAGTCGTTTTTAGTTATTTTTAAAGCATCTTCTCTATTGTGCCATTGATCAACTGCAACACACACTTTGGCAGTGTGGGTAAGCAAGGCCACTCAATGAAGAAAAAACCCCCCCCCCCCCCAACAAAAAAAAAAACTGCCACAAAATGACTAAAGAGCCATGCAGGGTCTCACTGGGGACAAAGTGGATTTGTCTGCATATCAGTCAGGCGAAATTAAGTACTGCTTCTTGTCACCCGGGTTCTATTTTTACCTCTCAGATTGATTTGTTCAGAAGCAAGAACAGTACTGTATGAGCATTAACAAAGTTTGCCACGAGTACCTCCTGCTTCTGTGACAAAGAAACAAAGACAGTGTCCCGAATAGCTGCGTCGGTGTGCCATGGCCCCTCGAGCTTTGGTCACCTAGCGAATGGGCAAACACCACAGCCGTTGCTAGCTGCTACTGACCTAATGACGGCACTTCAGTCTCTGCCCATTTTTGTGTCCTTTCCCTGCATGTAATTTTGGAATGTTTTTGATCAGTGGAATAACATGCACAGAGTCTACTGCATTAATTATTATAATTTTTCAAACACATGGAACTCTGTAATACATTAGCCAGAATTAGGTGCTCTGCCTTAATATTATCATGGCTGTATGCCATACTCCAACCCAAGGAAACTTGCTCTGAAGGGAGGGCTCCCTCTCTCCTCGGTCTAAGTGTCCCTGCCGGTGCGGTACACCACTCATCAATGCAGTGAGTCACCAGTGCCTGCCCTCATGAATAAACATGGCCCCTGTTTGCCTGCCTTCAAGCAAGCCTGTCCTGTCCTGCCCATGCCACATCATCTGTCCTGACCTGTCACTTTAGGCTTTTCAAATCTAAATGATAATGATTGTTTAGTATCATTGTTGGCCAAATTAGAATATTTATCATCATTATTACTAGCCAAATAATAATAATAATCATCATTGATTTTAGCATTTTGGCAAGAGAAAAAATATTTTTGTGGACCCGCTGTGGCTGCTGGTCGTTGTGTGATGAAGGGCATATGGTGAAGCGTTTTAAGTGTGTGAAAGATATGATCTCATATGCACTTCATGAAGTTTACACCGGAGGGGAACACAACTGGAAAGGGGGACAATACCAAGACAAAACTGAAAAGAATCCCATTAGGTGGCTGTGACATTACTGTTATGGTCTTTAAAGTGAGTACAAATTCCCCTAAAAATCCAGTAGGAAAGTGCCAGGCTGCAGAATGGTATTCCACTTCCCGTGAAGACCACTGCGGCTGGTTTCTGCTCTAAGGACTAGAAGTCTGTGGCTGGGACTCTTGAGACCCAGATGTAAGCATGTGAGTTGGTTTGCATTTTGGTGGCCAGGGTGTTTGCAAAACACATTCCTTTGAACACTAGAAACCCACCCACCCACCCACCTCGGTGAGAAGCTGTCACCTTCTCTTACCTTCGTCACGTTCTCACAGGAACTAAGAAAGACTGGGTGGGCAGCTGTTGGGGGTCTCCCCACGCACACAGGGTGCACTTGGACCTGGTGTAAGGATGGATGGCACCACCCACACTGTTTGAATCACATCCTCTCTTCTTCTCCCTCTGTGGGAGTGGAATCCACTGAGTTAAAAGCACAGGTGATGTGACTTGACCTGAGCAGGAGTCGTGCCAGCATAGGAGGGCTGGGTTGTATGAGCTTGGGAAAATCATATTTCTGAGCCTCAGTTTCCCATCTGAGAAATAAAGGCATTAACATAAGAAACCACAAAGCAATTCTAAAAATAATTAGGGCTAAAATTTGTTGAGCTCTTCCATGTGTTCCATATTATTTTGAACACTTTAAAACTCTGTCTCCTTGAATCCTCCTGATCACCTATGAGGTGGGTACTATTATTGTCTCCATTTTAGAGATAGGAAAGCTGTGGACCTTGGATTTGAATCCAGGCAGCTGGGGTGCAGCCCAGAGGCAAAAAATGGTGAGCTAGTATGTGGTTTTTGTAAGGTTCTAAATTATGCAACATTAGGAGAGAAAACCAGTTTTACCCTGCAACCTTTATAAAAACCACTTGGCCAGATGGAGATACAAAAAGCAATTTCTAAAAACAACAATGATAAATCGGTGATGAAAGGAAGGATTATATAATAAATGGTGCTAGGACAATTGGTTAGCTACTTGGAAAAAATATCAAAGCAATTTAGATCCTCATCTCATACAGTTTGCCACAATATATTCCAAGTTGATTAAATAGATTAATGGGAAAAAGAAGAAGAAAATGAGAGTAAGTATCAAATCTCTGGCTGGGGGAGGACTTTAAATAGCTCAAAACAATGGAAGAAATTCCACATGTTGGTGATAGTTTTGGCTTCAAAAAATTAGAAATCTCTACACCAGAAATAAAAAATCAAACAGCACATCTGGGAAAATGCTCACCACAAATGTAATTTTTTAAAATATCTGTATTTAAAAATATGTCTAAGGCAATAAGAAAAGCAAAGATAAATGAGCAAAGGATTCAACAGTACCCTAGTACACATATGGAAAAATGTTCACTCTCAGTAATAATTTTTAAAAATTCTAATTTGAAAAGAAAAGTCATATTAGTATGATCATATTTGTGCATGCATATTATATATACACATATGCATGTGATTATGTTCATCCATCCTGCATTTCCTGTATAGCTGATGGAAGGACTTAGAAGTTGCAACACCCCTGTAGGAATAAGCACATGTAGCATCCAGACATTGGTTTCTAAATATTGTTCTCCACCAAAAGGAATCAAAGACAAAGTTAGCACAAGAGAGCTTCTTGCAACATCTGGTGCCACCAAGTAGCACTTTACAGAAGGACAGGGAGGTGTCAAAGAACTGAAGCCAGTTCCAAGGGACTCCCATTGGCTAAGTCTGAGATAATTAGAGTGTCAAGATAAATAATGACATTAACAGATTAAGTAAGAATCCATGAGTCTATCCTGATAAAAGGAAGTTAACGAATAAATAAATGGGGGACAATGAGGAAAACATTACCTTAGGACATAATGCCAACTAGCAAATGGGAACAGAGTAATGGAGTTAGAATGTCACCACTCTGCCTCCATCCCACTGCTTCAAAAGAATCGTCGGTACATGCTAAAACTAGCAGATGAACCTTGAATGAGGAAGAGGATATCTGCATAGCTTACTTACTAATTAAATAGTAACCTTTCCGGAGAAACCTGGACACCACTTGGAGTGATCAAAAGTAAATTTCAAATTTAAGTGGTCAAATGATGAAAATTAACCTCACCACGAGCAGGACATGCCGACATCATGCAGCCCCTGGTGTGATACGCTGAGATGGACACAACACTGTTGGGGTGTTCCTGCTCCAATGTATAGCCTTCATCTAGCCGGGAGGAAATGTCACAACAGATCCAGACTGAGGGACTTCTACAGATACCCTGGGTTATCCTTTTCCAAAATGCCATGGTCATGAAAGATAAAGACTGAGGGAACTGTTTCGTATGAAAGAGGCTATAACAGCATGATCTTGGATTGAATCCTGGACTAGGTTTTTTTCCCCCCCTATCAAGAATATGGGGTAAAATTTAAAACCTACAGGATAGATAGCATATTGCCCCAGTGTTAGTTTTCTGATTTTGCCAGTCATGCTATTTGAGAATATGTTGGTTTTTATGAAATCCAGGCATAAAGGGGCATCACCATCTTCTAGTAGCACCAAGTATTAGTAAGTAGCACCAAGCTGGATACCAAGCCTCTAACGCACAAACCTTTGGAATAAAGTTAGTCTCAGATGATTCTGAAAATATAGACCTACTTATGTATGTTTCATGTTATGTCTCTATCCATCTGTCTAGAAAATAATGAGGCAAATGTGGCAAAATGTTAACCATTGGGCAGTCTGGGCGAAGGGTGTATGGTTAATATCTTTCACTATTTTTGCAGCTTTTCTGTAAGTTTGAAATTATTTCAAAATACAAAAAAAAAAAAAAAAAGTTAAAAAAACCAGCAAGTGCTCTATTTTACCTCTTGAGTTAACAAGAACGTGAAATGAGAGGAGCAGGATGCGAGGGTGAAACAGGAGTTCCCAAGCCCTATTTTCAGAAAGGACATGGCCAGATTTTTCTGGAATGCAGCATGGCAATTTACATTGAGTACCTTAAAAGTAGTCATAACTTTTAGGCCCAGCTCTGCTCAAACAAAACATACAGAGATACAAAAATTTATTCCGGTGCCAGCTCTTGAGAAAGAGATAAAACTGTGGGAGATAAAGATGAGTTGCTGATATCACAGTGGCAGAGAGGAGTGTGGCCTTTGATGGGCCACAGTGGGTTGTGTGGGAAGCACTACAAGATCTTATTTAACCCCCAGAGGATCAGCTGAGGACTGGTTAGATTAATTGATGTGTCTAAGCTCAACTTCTTAAAAAGATGAGCCTGGAATTCAAAGTGAGGTTGGGTGATTGTGTTAGTTAGCTTTCTGTAACTGTACCGAATACCCGAGATGATCAACTTTTAAAGAGGGAAGGTGAATTTTAGTTCACTGTTTCAGAGGTTCTAGTCCAGGATCAGACAGACTCCTTGCTTTGAGCCTCTGATGGGGGTGTTGGATGGCAACGGTGGGGGCTAGGTAGTGGAGCAACACTGCTTACCTCGTGGTCATGAAGCTAAAGCGGGGGCTGGGATCCTACAATCCCCTTCAAGTGCATATACTTGGATGACCTGAAGACTACCCACTAGGCTCCACCTCTTAAAGGTTCTACCACCTTCTAGTAGCCCCAAACTGGAAACCGAGCCTCTAGTACACAGGCTTTGGGGGAAACTCAAGATCCAAACCAAAGCAGGGATGCTAAAACCTGTGCTTTTCATTCCAGCCCTGACTGGCCTGCTGGGTGAGGTCAGCAGGGGGTGGACTCGGGTGCTACCTCACGTTCCACTCCTGACTGATGATCAGCTTGTGTGGCTTCTCTTCCCTGCCTTGATCTGCTCAAGATGATTATTAAATACCAAACATCCTTCTCTGTCTTCCTTTTCTGGATTTCTTCACCTGAGGGGAAGGCAGAATGTTTGCTGAAGTGAAGGAAACATTAACATATCATCCAGTCTACTTCCAAAGGTAATTTACTGAGCTTTCAAACAGCCACCGATCCCAGGTTGTTAAAATGGTGCTGACCGCTGGTCCTCTCTCAGCTCAGAAGGCTCCGTCCCAGAGGAACCCTGCAGGGAGAGATGTCTTTGGGCATTCAGAAGCCTTCCTGACAGTGACAGGAAGAGTGAACAAACACAGAAATAAATTACACAAAGACACTGTCCGTTCCCTCCCCAGAGGGCCTTGAGAGGAACTGCCTTGTGTTTGTGTAGCTCTTCCCAGAGTTCAAAGGCACAAGCCGCCTCATTATGCTCCCAGGAGAATGTCCTGAGAGGGACGAGACAGGAATTACTGCCCCTAAGAAAGGAAATCGAGGCTTAAGAAATTAAGATATTTGCCTCCAATTATTGGCATCCAGGTCGGTCTTATGACTTCTAGGTCCGCATTCCTTCTACAATCAGCGCCAAGCTGGGCAGTGAGGAAGATCCTTTGTTGTCCCACCTAAGGGCAAGAGATGAGCTAGATTTCCTCAGCCAGCCTCCTGCCTTGAAAGATAAACTTACTTCTAATAGGTGGGTTCTCCAAGCCTATACACTTTTCTCCATCAGCTTACCCCCACCTGGTGGAAAAGACTGATACAAGGCACGAAGTGGATGGAAGCCCCCATTTGGCCACTCTTCATATGTCCTATTCCACCATCAAATGAAGGCGCCACTGCATTACTGCAGTTTGACAGGCACTTAGCAGCACGTACTAATGAAGCCGCTGCAATCCAGGAGAGCTAAAAGCAAAGCTAGCCTGGGGTCAAGTTAAAAGAACTCATTCCAGACTCAAAAGGATGCAGTTGTTGGTTCATGATGTTGGCTCCACTTCCATCTGGGGGACCGGGCAAATGTTCCAGAGAGGAACGGTGCCGTGGTGAGGCAACAGTGGGCTTTGACAGCTGGCAGACCACGGATCCAGTGTTGACTTCTTGGTCATGCGACTTCCAGTAAATTCTTCAACTGTTACCTTTATTATTACAGATAATTATAAATGATCTCATGATATGATTGTAGTGATCAACTACGATGACAAATACCACAGGCTCGCCACACTCAACTCTAGGCAATTTTATTTCCCCCCTAAATTAAATGAAAATGGCATGCTTTTGGGTTTCCATTACATTTTTAGGAAAGACAAGCCCCTAATTCCTTTCTTAAATATCCTGAGCTGTTTCTCCAGGACCTCTTCCATGCTGTTCCTCCACAGATGCCCCAACGTCAAGGCATGCAGGAGTGGCTGCCAAGAGACCTTCAACTCAGGGTCCTTACACATGTTTCCAAGCAAGAGGTGGCCCCTCAGGAGTCCCAGCCTCATTCTGAAGAAGAACTAGGAGTTGGCAGTCCTAGTGTGTCAGCCACATGTCATACCATTTTCCTTGGCCTCAAGCGGCCACAGTGTGACTGTGACCCCTGTCATCACCCTCACTCACCCAACAGCCTCGCCTGGGCTGCTGGAGTTGCAGGCTGACTTCCTCAAGTGGCCCTATGATTTATGTCCCAGAACCCAGCAGTCTGTGCCCACGGGCTTGCAGCCTCCCACCTGCCGGAAGTCATTGGGAATTAAAAACACCAGTGAAAATAAAAGAGCTGCCGTCTATTATGTCAATAGCTGTTTCCTTCCTCCTAAAGACAGCCTCCAGAGACGATTTTTCTTTAGGTCATCTATTCTTTAGTTGAGCAGATAAGCTAAAAGTCCTTTGAAGTGTGGAGAGATGTTTAGGTATAAAAGACAGGATTTTTTTTTTTGGGGGGGTGCGGGCAGAGGGAGCAGCAGTTTATTAGACAAAACTGGGGATCCACACCTTGGCTGCCTTTTGTCCCTGGAAGGCACGTCCACCCCGTTCTCTTCACTCAGATACATCTCCTCCTGGCCTCTCCATGTGTGTGACAGGGCGAGGGTCAGAAATGCTGGGTGAGGGCCTTCTTGGGACCTTTTAGCTCCTTCTGGGGTCATGAGACATCACAAGTAAAATCGTGGTAAATCCTGTAGTAGAGGTTCAAAATGAAGTGAGTTCTCATAGTTTTTACCAAAAAATAATACTTGGCATTCAAGGAGATGGTTTTCCCCCAAAAAAGTAAGGCTGAAAACAAACAAACAAACAAAAAACACATCAAGGCTGATCTTAAGACTGCTCAAATAGAAATAGTTTGTAAGTAGTGGAAAAGGTTTTCAAACTTTAATATAAAAAGACCTCAAAAGCTTTGAAAGGAAATATAAAACCACTCCAACAAAACAAAACAAAAACACAAAAATCCCTTAAGCATTCTCTTTGTTTTTCAGTGACAATTTCCCAAACTATTCTAATCCACATTGATTCTCAAGGGAGAAACCAGTACCAAAGCATGGATGGAGATGTTTCATTTCTCTACCACTGCTGTGAAAATACCCTTATGCTAATTTAAAGCTATAGGATTCTCTAATAAAAACAACCAGAATGTGTTGGGCAGGATTATTCCGACTCTGTCTTTCTGTCTGTTGCATCTGTCCGTATACCTTGCCAATTTCCAGAGGATTAGAGATGGCTTTACTAAATTGAAGACAACATGAATGAGGACAATGACAGCCCCTGTTTGATTTTTGTGTGATAGAGAGGGCAATGGTTCTATTAAAGGGCCATGTTTGTCTCTGTTCTATTTTGGGGCCCAGGTACATGATTCCTATTTTTAGCAGCTTTGTGGTATTGTGAATCTGAGATTTCAACCCCCAGTGAGTCAGAAGGTCTGGCTGCCCAGAGATATGTGACTCAGATGGGCAGGAATAGTCTGTTCACTGGGAGATGAGGGTTTAAAGGGGAGCTTTTGTGCTTAGTGAAACCGTAAATGAAAACAAATGTTTAAATAGAAATCTATTGCCCTTCCGGGAAGGTTCTTTCCTCTCTTCCCTGAAAGTTTTCATCCCGTATCAGGGAGGAACCCATATTGTTGGCATGGGAACGGGGCCAACTCATTAGCCATTTCCTCCTCTTTAGGAGCTGTCCGAAGCATCCTGCAGGAGAGGTTTCTAGGTTGCATCAGCCTTAAGAATAAACAGAACAGCCTCCTCATGGGCAGAGATGGTGGGTCAGAGAAGTCAATGGAGAGCATGTGTTGGGAAAGGTGAGGGATACAAGGAGGAGGTTTTAATTCTTTAGGTATAAGAAACTAGAAGGAAAGGCAGCTTCCTCTGAAAGTAGGGTAGCAACAAGTTGATATTTTCTTGATGAGAGATTGGATCAGAAATTTTCTATCCATTCACCATCCAACCATCTGTCCGTCCATCCACTCATCCATCAACCCACCCACTTGCCCATCCCTGCACCTGTCCATCCATCCATCTATCCATTTACCTGCCTGCCTATCCATTCATCCAAACATCCAATATATGTATAGAAGTCTGGCTATGCTTGAGGCCCGTTGCTAGGTACTAGGGGAACAGTACCCATCCTAAGAAGCCTATAGACTGGTAGGAGGAAGGTAGACAGGTAGAGAGACAATCTTGCTACAAGATCCCTTCCAAGGTTAAGGTCTCGTGATTGCAATGAGCCAGGTACTTCTGCACAGTAGTCTGTGAGGGGCTCTGTTCCCGTGGAGGTAAATGAGCATTCAGAGTAAAACACAAGAAACGACACATGAAGCCAGGATTGTTGTTTGGGCCATGTGAGCACCCTCCTCTTCTTTTGCTGTTCCCCCTGCACCTGGACTTCTTTTGCAGCCAAGTCCTCCTGGCATATGGGCCTTAGGGTCCCAGTGATTGTTAGCTTCCTAGCCCCACCAGAGTGAAGATGCTTGTCATGGAAGCTATGAGAGTTGTGTTTTTAGCTGCTGTTTAGATTTTTCCAGTGTTCCATGAAAGCTCCTGAATCTCTTCCCTAAATAACAAAGTCCTGTTTGGTATTTGGTGAAATGTTTGGAGCGCAGTGTTCAACTGAGCAGAACTAAGCTGCTGACAAAATACTGTCTCACCCCTTTAATAATAATAGCTAACATTTGTATAGCACTCTACAGTTTAACAAAGCACTTTTAATGCACCCAGCCTCATGGGCTCTTGGCAGCAGCCCTTTGAGATCTGAGGACAGGGTTATCGTGGTCATGTCACCCAGAAGTAATAGGCTGCCTAGAGGAGCTAAGCCACTTTCTCCAGGACCCACAGCAGGTGAGGAAGGCCAGTTGCATTGCTTTTGATTCCAGGACCAGAAACTTTATCTTTGGCCACCTTCTATGAAAGCTTTGGTGGCTACACCTCCTCCTTTGACCCCAAGTTTGATCTCTGCCTCTGGTCTCAGCTCCCCATAGCATGTCCCGCATGAGGCCACCAGCTATATCTCCTTAATTATGCCACTCTTCCACTTCAGTGCTAGAATGGCTCACCCAGGGTTAAGTCCCAAGCTGTCAGTACTGCAGTCCCTTCTGCATAGCCTGGTCCTCTTGCCATCCCAGACCTCCCTTTACTACCACCAACATATTCTCTTGCCTACAGCCAGGCTGGATTTGATCCACGCATGCCAGGGTCAACTTTAGCTCCTGGGATTTATTTGGCCAGATAGAAGGCAGGAAAGGGGCGACTCTTTTTTCCCCCTCTTTCTGTTGTAGCCTCTTGGGTCTCTCTCATGGGACTAGTTAAATTGCAGCAACCTCCTTCTGAATCTGAATTTCAGAGTCTGTAAATGAGTGAAGTGGGCACCTGTGTGGACAATACCATGAAGCCAAAAGCAAGAAGAGGCCCCGGCATGAATGTCTTGTAGGCTAGGAATGGCTTGAAATAGATGCCAAGGGGGAAAAGAGATGTCTGTCAGTGGGTCCTGACTATGATGCTCAGGATACATTGGAGCCCAAAGTGGCCTGTGTCCAGACATTCCCTGTTCCGCCCGTTGGGAGCTGGTTCAGCAGGAACAGGGGCACTCTTCCACCATTCTCCTCAGTGACCACAGAAGGCTGCTCTGAGCTGTTCTCCTGGTAGATACCTTTCTGTTATCCCCAGAGACTGAGTGAGGCCTGAGGCCTAGGGTTTGGTCTTGGAAGGGGAACTTGAAATAAGTAGCTTTGGAGAGTAGAGTGATGTGAGCCTAGTCCACTGGAAAACCTTGACATTGCATAGTGCATTTAAGTTCACTGCATGAGGCCTGGGGTCAGGAAGGTGTGAGAGTATCAGAAGCCTTGGAGGGGTGCCTTGGGAAGTGGAATAGGGGTGTTGAGGGCTCATCCTAGGCCCAAAACCATGACAGGGACCACTCTCTGCCTTGTCTCTTCCCTTTCCCCAACACACCTCCAAACAAGAGCTAGCACACTGATCACTCTGAACTCTTTCACAGGTTTTATGGGATAACCTGATCATCTGACTATGAGTTATAAATCATTTTATGAAAAAAAAAAATGCTTTCTTCTGTTGTTTATGATATGAGTAATCAGCTTTTGCTTTAATTTAAAGAATAATTTTGAAATCATAATTACACAAATCACACATAATCATTATAGAAAAATTAAAAGGCAGATTTTCAAAAGAAAAAAAAAGAAATAAGAAATAAATCATTTACAATCTCGGATGTCAGGGATACTATGTCTTTCATGTGTATACTCTTCCCATCTTTACCCATGCACATATAGAAATATATACTTTTTTAAAAAGGAATCTTACTACACATACTACTGTGTAATCTGTTTTTTTAATTATATGCCATGAATACCCTTCTGTGGTATTAAATATGAATCTACAGTATCATTTTTTAAAACTTACTGAGTATTGAATTACATGAAGGCACCATCATCAATTCCCTGTTTTGAGTGCAGTGAGGCTGTGTTCACTGATATTCAATAACACTGTGAAGAATGACTTTATTCTTCTATATATACCCTTGTAGCATATGTAGCAATATGCATAATAAATAATTTTATTCTTTTGGAAATATTATTCCTGAGGATGAATTCTAGTTGTGAGATTTATAGGTGAAATTCATTGTTTTTGCTGTATTTTGCCAAAAGGCACTTAAGAATCCAGATTCTCAACAGCAGAATGTAAGAGTTCTTGGTCCCTCACACAAATGCCAACTGGCTGAGCATTATCTTTATGCATCTGAAAGGAAACAAACCCACAAGATGTAGTATTGTAAAATGTTTTCTGAACCAACCCTCATTCTTTAAAAGCATGACCCAAAAGCTGCCTGTGAAATCCCTAACAAAATATGGCCAGACCCAAGCCCTGTATCTGTCTACCTGTAGTTAAGACAAACACCTCTGATGCAATGGAGGAATTTGGAGAATTCCTGGCAATGTAGTGAGAGGGTGTTGATTTAATCCATATTTGGGATTTTCTTAAAAAGAGAGATCACAATAAATGCTCAACAGTTTAATTTACACCTTGGGGACTTTTAATGAAATACCACTGTAGGTACCCTCAGGACCGTGTCAGGAGAAGTCTGTGTGAAGTGGGAAGCACCGGGACTCAGTCAGGAGCCCCTCCTTCCCTTTGTTCCCATGGTACCATGGCACTCTCCCAGCAGGCGGTGGTTTTCAGCAGCTAGAAGGAGCTTGGGCACTGGTTGGCCAGTCCTGAGTCCCTCCTCCAGCTGTGTGACTTTAAGCGGGTGATCTGCAAGGTGCTTATGCTACCTTCCCCCAGGAATTATTGTGAGGATTAGATGACACGTTAGGAGCGTGGCGCACAGTCACAGTTCTTCCTTTTGCCCTTTCTCTTTTTCATCTGTTCAAATGAGGGACTCATTTATCAGATCTCTGAGAACCCTTTTGGATCTAATTTCCTTCCATTCCAAGTCAGCACGGGCAAAGACCTGCCTTTGGAAGTGTAAATTTCCAAGGGGCTGTGGGACCCTTGCTCATTGGGACACGCTTTTTGGGCTTTGCACTTGGCATCTTTGCAGAGGTGGTGTTGTCGTCAGCTTTTTTCATTGCTTTGTCCGCGGGACCTGATGAGAACAATTTTGGAGGAGGAAAAGTTTATTTGGGGGCTCAGAGTTTCAGAAGTCTGAGTCTGTAGAAGGCTGGCTCCTCTTCTCAGGGCTCGAGGTGAGGCAGAACATCATGGCAGAAGAGTGTGGCAGAGGGAAGCAGCTCACATGACGATCGGGAAGCAGCTCACATGACGATCAGGAAGCAGGGAGAGACTCCATTTGCTAGATACAAAATAGATACCCCAAAGGCAAACCCACAGGGACCCACCTCCTCCAGCCACACTCTTCTCAGCTCAGTTACCACTCAGTTAATTCAACCAGGGGTTAATTCATTGATTGGGTTAAGGCTCTCATAACCCAATCATTTCATCTCTAAACCTTCTTGCATTGTCTCACACATGAGCTTCCGGGGGACACTTAATATCTAAACTATAACAGGCAGACACTTGGGGTTCCCAGGGAGACGATTTCCTGCTCAGCTTGCTTTACTGTGACATCGTCCACATATTTCTTTGGCAGATGTTTGAGTTGTCTCCTTGCCTTGGTGGGTTTTGTCGACAGTTGGAAAATGAATTTCCTAAGGGCAAAACCATGTCCATCATGTCATTTGACACTCCCCTGCCCTTGACTAAGTTTCCAACCTTAAGTTGGAAAGTGTACCTGGGTGTAATGGACCCACACACAAGGGTACCTAATTGGTTGATAAGGAGTTTGACTGACAGGGACTGCCCCAGTGGGCCAGCCTTACAGATCATGGCTGTGAAGTCCTAGTTGCAGGTTGACAGTTGCTTTATTGAAGCCCATCTGCACAACCCCTCACATCCCTATCCCCTCATAGCTGCATTTAACTCTCCCTGACACCCTGGGTAGAGGGGGAGGGATCTTCCCATACTGATCAGGTAGATTTCTACCCATCCTCTTGGGTTCACACAGTGAAAGTGAGGAGGCCCAGCCATCCGTCAGGGAAAAAAACCCAAACAGATTATTTCCAAGTATTAGAGAAGTAGGATGAGTCATTAAATATTAACCACTTAAAATTATATTTAGGAATGATGATTTTATTGCTTGTTCCATCAAGCAGTAACATCTGATGTATTACAATATGCCTGTAATTGCTGAGTCGTAATTCCCACCACATTACCTACCTCTTAACTCAGGACCCTCAGTGATGGAGCAGCCAGCCTTCTTTCTGAGTTTCCATTTTGTGTGCACACCGGCACCTTTTCTTTTTCCTGCTCTGTGCTGTCACTTATAAAGGAGGTTAATCTCGGCACAGGAATATCCTGGGTCCTTTTTGTGTTCCCAGCACTTTGTAAATATACCACAGGAGAATTGCTCATCCACTTCCTTGTTCAATCAACAAATATTTATCAGCAGGACAATAGCCCGCGGCTTTGAACAAAGGATCTCTCTCTGAGCTCATGAATGTGAAAATGTCTAGCCAGGTGCTTGGCACATTGGAGGCACTGAGTGCATTCTTAAAAAGCACCTCTAAGGGTCCTTTATCCCAAATACTGAAGCCCCAGGGCCTCCACAGATTTGCCTGGGTGGAGCACTTCTGAAACAAAATACATTGTGTATGATTTAATCTTTTCCTGATACTTCAGTGCTGTCATTTTGAACATCAGGGCTGTAGTGGGGTGATGTGAAACCTCTGTTATATCAATGTATCCAGAGTTCTTTGCTCTTACATGAAATAAGACCAGAGCATTGTCTTTATAAGTTCTTTTTTTTAAAAAAAAAATATTTATTTATTTGTTTATTTTAGTTGTACACAATGCTTTTATTTTTACGTGGTGCCGCGCACGTGCTAGGCGAGCGCTCTGCCACTGAGCCACAACCCCAGCCCCCCTTATAAGTTCTTTTGTTTGATTTTAATAGTTTGTCTCCTTCCTAGCAGTGAAACAAAGGCTGCTTATTTCTTATTCTGTCTGTAGGTCTTGGTGATAACAAACATATTTATTTAATGCTTTCCATATGCATTGTTTTATTTAATCTTTATGTTAGCTTAGCAAGATAGATAAGATTATCTCCATTTTGTTTTGTTGATTCAGAAAAGCAGAGCCAGGTTTTCTGATTCCAAGGGGGGGGGGTAATATGCCACAAAACTTGTTAAAATTGAGTATAAGATGAATAGAGGTTTGAGAGACTTTAACTTGGAGAGGGTGTTTGAGATTAAGCACCTGGGCTTTGCCACCTCTCTAGTTGGCTGTTCGCAGATCTTTTCTTTCTTTCTCTGATGTGTAAGTGAAGAAGGTGGATAGCAGATAGGATTGCCAAAGTCAGTAACAAAATAAAGAATCACCCAAACCAAACCAAACCAAACCAAAGATGTTCAGCTAAATATGAATTTTAGAGAATAAATAATTTTAGTAGAATTATATCCCATGTGCTATTTGGGACATAGTTATAAAAAGTATTTACTGTCTCTCTGAAATGAACATCTAGCAAGATGTCCTTTGTTTTTTTTTGTTGTTGTTGTTGTTGTTTGTTTGTTTGTTTTTTGTTTTTTGTTTTTGCAGCCCTAATAGCAGTACTCTGGCTGGATGAGTGGTCCAGAATTTCTTGAAATCTGCTCTAATGACCACATTGCTATGAGGGAGAATGGGGGCTAGGTTATTCACTGGAGGGTTACAGAATCTATGGTGCTAATTAGAATGTGCTTTCTAGAAAAGATGGATTTTGAGCTGCTATTTACACAGCAGTAGGAAGCTGGTTTGGATCTACCCACTACTGGAAAAGGAGCTACTAATACAGCCACTATGGAGAACGGTATGATGCTTCCTCAAAAAACTGAAGGTAGACTTCCCATAAGATCCAGCTATCCCACTTCTGGGCATATATTCAAAGGAAGTGAAATCAGCATACCAGAAAAATACCTATACACTCATGTTTTTTGTGGCACTATTCAAAATAGATAAGATATGGAATCAGCCTAAGTGCCCATCAACAGATGAATGGATAAAAAAATAATGTGGTATTTACAAACATGGAGTATTTTTCAGCCATAAAGAAGAATGAAATCCTGTCATTTGCAGGAAAATGCATGGAACTAGAGGACATTATGTTAAGTGAAATAAGCCAGACACAGAAAGACAAATACAGCTTCTTCTTTCTGTATGTTGAAGCAAGAAAAAAAAAAAAATTAACCTGAAAGTAGAATAGTGATTGCTAGGGATTGAGAAGGGTGTAGAGGTGGGGTGGGAAAAGAGAGATTGGATTTGATCAATGCACGCTATATGCATGTATGAAAATATCATGCTGAACCTCATCACTGTGTACAATTAATATGTTAATAAAAAATACTTTTTTAAAAAAATAAGGAGCTATGCTTGTGAAAAAAGAACAGTAAACTGAATAAAGGCTGAGGCTTAGAGACACCTGCACAAACCAAACTTTCACTGAAAGTATCTGCTTTTTTTTTGTAATATTTATTTATTTGGTTTCAGTTGTACACAATGCATTTATTTTTACGTGGTGCTGAGGATTGAACCCGGGCTGCGCACGTGCTAGGCGAGCGCTCTGCCACTGAGCCACAACCCCAGCCCAGTACCTGCTTTTTGAAGAGAGCAAGGTTTCACCGCGTGTTTCACGTAATGATCAGTTTGGTTACTGTACTGGAAGTGGAGAGAACCATGCCACTTTCCCCACATACTCAAGTTGATCTGACAGTGAATGTTTGAAAATTCAGTTCCCTCAGGCAATAAATTTAAAGAGCATCCCTGCCTTGAACACAGAATTAGGTTACTAAAGACATCTGCAAGGCAATCCAGAATTTCTTGAAATCTAAGTTATCATTTCCCCCTAGAACGTCTTTGTGAGATCTTACACGTCATGTTTTTAAGGCTGATTGCTACCTGCTTGTAGGGAATGTGCCTATGATGGTCCCGGTGGAGGAAGTTTGTGGGATAAGTTGAAAATTGCCAGCTTGTGGAATGAAATGATGTGGCAAAGAAAGGGCATCCTTTCTGAGCACCTCCTCAGGTGTGCAAGTGTTTCACACTCCAGGTTTTCACAGCATCTTTGTGAAGGTCTGTCTGGGTCCTCTTAACCCCCAGGGAAGTAGGGATGTGCCCCATGCCCTTGTCTAAGTATCTTCCCTGTCTTTCTTCTTTTTTGGATTGCATTTACACCTCAAATCCACAAATCAAGCAATGCCCTCTTAAAATTTATATTTAACTAATTTTTCTTGCATGCTGATTGTATACCAGGTGCACGAGAAGGCGCACAGTCCAGATCCCCTTCCTCAACTGGTTCTTGAATGCAGGCTTTGCACCCTCCCCTGAGAGAGGCTTTCATCTTCCTGCATTCTTCCAGCACACTGCACTAAAAATGGGGGCTGCAGGGGCTTGCCTGTTGCCCTACCACTAATAGCAGCAGGGCTAAGATTCAAGCTCACATCTTTTGACTTAAATGCCATGCTTTCTACCTACCCCACCAAAACAAGTGATTACCCAACAGGGGAGAGCAGATGGTGTATAGTAGTGGGGGGATTAAATGGATATAACTCTTGTTTCTTTAAGAAATATTTACTTTGATGCGCATGTGCTGTAGTCTCAAGGGACTACTGGTCTTGGGGTTTTCCTAGCTTCACAGAAGTGTGGACATTGATTTCAGTTTTCCCAAACATCTCTGGCCTAGAAATGAAGCTGGGAATCATGCAAGGTCAAGTTCTCTGGCTGTGAGCCCGTGTGTCTCTGAGTTTGAATAATCTGCAGAGGAATCGCATGCTCAATCAGAACCAGAAGAAAGCCGAGCAGGTCCCCTTCTCACCAGTGAACTGTGAGCACCTCTGAGATTCAGTGGAAGGCTCCATACACTGGGGACAGACTTGCTGAAAGTGGTTCTGAGTGTACTGAGGTTAAGAAGGAATTTATGAGCGTCTACAGGACAGGGGTGACATTCAAACATGGGACAGTGCTGAGACCCAGGTATCAGGGCAGGCACAGGCAAGCTCCACCTGCCTGCCAGGTCTTAATACCTGAGTAGCTGGATCATGGAGAGGTCCCAGGGCCTCAGAGGCAGGACCAAAGGGGTGACAGATTCTTGGGGGACCTCCATCCAGTTCCAAAACATTTTGATAGTTAAAGTATTTAATTATATATAAATGCTTTATTACATATATTAACCCACTAACCAACCTTCACAAATACTTCTAGAAGTTAGACTCTGCATTCCCAGATGTTGAAAGGGAGGCACAAAGAATGATTGAGTAACTTCCCTAAGATCCCAGCTAGAAAGTGCCAAGGCTGGGCTGGAGCTGTCAGCTTAATTGTGAAGACTGTGCTCTTAATTACAAGGTGACTTTTGTCTCCTTATGTAAATTGCCTGCTACTCTCCCTGAAGGTTGGTCTAGGCTGGCCACCAGAAATAGTTCATTTCAAAACAATGACACAGAAGATATTGTGCATTTTGGGTCATCTAGTGCCCCGTGATTATCTATCCTTGAGGCCCTAAAAGGAGCAAAGTGTGATGTTGATGTGTTTGAACTTCATGGACTTTTCCATCTTCCCAGGGCCAAATTCCAAGCTCTAGGGCCTGTATGGAGGAAAGAAGAACCCCATCTACCCCTTTGGTATCCTTCCCAGCTACCTGCCACCCCATCCATCACCTCTGATACACGGGCTTAGTCTGTAAAGGACCTCAGTCATCAGGAGGCCATCAGAGGAGATTTAAAGGAGTGTGTCAGATGCTTGACCTGCCTCTGTTTTCCATCCAGAATCACCGGAGTGGCCTCAAGGTCACTGGGAGAGCCCTAGGCTCACTGGCAAAACCTTCCCAAACCTTCCTGGCTTCCGTGCAAGGTGATAGCCAGGGCCTGGTTGTCCGAAGGTGGAACTGAGGAAGGATGTGCACGTGTGTGTGTGTGTGTGTGTGTGTGTGTGTGTGTGTGTCTCCGTGTGTCTGCATAGACCTGTCTGTGCTCCCTAGGCCTGGGACAAGCTAACATCTCACTGTCTGGGCTTTGGAACACTGGGCTTGTTATTTTATTTTATTTTTATTTTTTTAATTTGTAGTTCCAGGAAGAGATGTTGATTCCGCAGCAGGTGACTGGGGCTCTGCCAAATGCTTCCTTGGTCTTCTAAAGATGCCACAGCATGTACCTTGGAGCATAGTCACTGACCCCTCAAATCTTGACAGTGACTCCTTGCATCTAACAACATAACAAAGTGCAGTTTTGGCTGGGGCTTAGTAGGAAGCGATGAGGAGGCCTTCAAAAGTAACAGCTAGAAGCCAGGAGTCAAAATGTGATGTGCACAATAAACCTTGATTTACCTTATGGCAAGATCATACAGGCATATTCTCAAATATACACTAAACAGTGTGGGTGTGACAGTCATTTTGGCTTCTCACTCACGCTCAAGAATTGTAGGGGGTGCCCATGATTAACCAGCTAACCTCCAGATTTTTGCTTGTGACACCATTCTCAGAATACTAGTTCTTTAGGTACCCCACTTCTGCCAGCTTTTGCCACAAACCTCACAGGCCTCAGAGTCACCTGATGCCATCCAGTTTAGATGAGTGGGCACCCCCACTTGTGAACGATCACGTCCCTACCTTAGCCAATCTCTCACCTGGGATCCTTGGCTCCCCTGCATTCCCCAAGTGCAGTGATCAGGACTTGCTCCTGGTGCTTTCTCCAGGGGTCTAAGAGCCTGCCGGGGGTTTGCTGTTAGTATTGGAGTGAATGAAAGAACAAATGAATGAAAGAGTGCACCCTTTCTCACCTCCCCACAAACTGTTCTTTTTCCACATGTATCAGTGAGGAATGAATGAAGTGAGATTTACAAGCACCCACGTCACCCGTCTTCCAGATCATTTTATTTTCATTTGCATTTCAGCCAGCATCTGAGTGCTGTGTGCCGGGCACACGAACAGAATTCATTGTTTCATGTCATCTTGAAGACAGCCATCAGCCAGCTGCATAACTTATACTCTCTGGAGGTGGATGAGGACAGAAAGTTGGGTCCAGTGCAAAGCCTCAAGGGAGGTCATGAGTGCAGCCAGTTCAGGTCACAGAAGTCAGCAGGCAACGGGCCTGGCGCGCATGTGCTGCTCTCCCAGGGATTCCTTTGATCCCGTAGGGTCCTAAGACAAAGAGATTTCAGAGGACAGGAGCCCAGGAGCCCTGGACCAGCCTCTAAGCTCATACCTTTGAAATTCCAGGGAGAACTGGCCTTCTGGTATTCTGTTCCCTAGTCCCCATGCACAGAGCCAGTCCCCATTTCCTCTTTGTTTGATTCATGCCTGAGCTTTGGACCTGGGATCCATCTTCCCAGTGATCTCCCTGGACAGCTTCTGCTGCAGGAAAAGTTCCCACTTTGGAAGCAGGTTCCAGACCCCTGTCCTACCTCCCCACCTGCTCCAGGGGACTAAGTACCTGGGGGAGGGGGGGGGGCAGGGTCTCAGACCTCATACCAGATTCAAAAAAGGGGACTGGACCCCAAAAGGAGGGGTCGGGAGTGAGAAGATTTTGCCCTGGGGCTGTTGGAAACAGCTTTTGATATCCATCGAAAGGCCCAGTGGGAACTCAGTGAGGTCTCATGGAGAAATGAATGTTCTAGAAACTGCAGCAAGGTGACTCCCCACTGTGAATGAGCGCTGTATTCTCCCTTTCCTGTCCCAAAGGTAGAAAAGCACCAGGCTGGCTGTCAGGGTGTGATGACCTCAGGTGGGGAGGGGCATGGACTGCGCAGGTAAAACCTCAGCTTCTCTCCTCAGCAGGAATGCAGGTCTGTAGACCCACCTCCATTCCAGGGCTGGCTAGCCACCCCGAGTCCTGGCCGTGAGGATTCAGACCCCTTCAGATCCAGAATGCGGGGGACTTCCCAGTGGTTTGCAACCCATGACTCAGTCATGCTGCTTCTCAACCACTTAGTCAGACAATCCAAACACGGAGGTGATTGGCATATTTAAGAACTCCCTTCCTGTTGGCGGGTATGGTGTCTTCTCACTGAGGCACGACACCTGGTTTAGGGCTACAAATAGTCTCCCCACGGGAATGGGGCTTAGGAGCCGAGTGAGCAAGGATTTCAAGCGAGTAGTCGGCACAAGAAGAGGCACTATATTAAGGCCTGGTTATGTTTAGAAGTCATCCAGAGAATGTTTGGCATGCTGAATATAAACTCATGCTTCCGTCTGCCTGCCACACTTGAAGATTTCTCCCAGAGGGACACGGAACGTGGGGCGCCCTGGAGAAGATCTGGGAGTGTCTCAGGGAGAAGGCTCCTTTCTCAGGAACTGGGTAACACTGGGGAAGAGCTCCTGAGCTTGTTGCTGACTGGACTTCTCAGGATAAGGTGGGCCGGGGGTGTAGCTCAGTGGTAGAGCACTTACCTAGCATGTGCAAGGCCCTGGGTTCCATCCCTAGCACCACAAAAAGACAAAAAGGTGGGGATGTGGATAGATGTGACCCAGTAATGTCAGCATTCAGATTCCGGCAGAAAAGGCTTCCTTTGAAGTCGACCCAGTTCCTAAATGCCTCAATAATGGAATTCCTTTTAGAGACAGGCGTTAACTGCCAGTATTATGCTTTAGAGTTCAGTTAGCTTGAAACAGTGATGAAAATGATTGTCCCTCAGCCCACACTGAATTGAAGGATGGTGGTCCCAGAAAAGACTGTGAGTTATCTTATGTGGTCCCTTCATCTGTCAGCTGTGGAAACTGAGACCCAGAGAGAGGATGGTGACCCACTCAAGGTCACACTGCCATTCAGTACCAGGGCTGAATTGGTTTACTCTAATAGTGTGTTTCTGGGGATTGGGAAAACATGGCTAGGGTAAAATGAAAATGCCCTCAGGATGTAGGTGCAACCAAGTGAAGCTCCATTGTCCTGTGAGGTCTGCAGCTTGGCTTGGGAAGTGGCCCTTAGCAGGTTTGGGATATGGAAACTGTTTGGGCTGAGTTTTACAAGCTTTCAATAAGCTATCAGGGAGATACCCCAGGACTGTGTCAATTGGAATCTTCTCCCCCCCCACTCTTAGTTAAGGAGAAGAATGGAAGGACTTACACGGAATAAACTTTTGGCAATAAAATGCTTGGCTCTGCCAGGCTGGAGGCATGTTAATAGGGGTACACCATGCAAGGGGAAGATAGGCTCCCACACCTCCACACTGCCCTCCTCCACTTGGCAGCCATAGCGCTGTGCTTAGCATTGCCATGGAAGGGAAAGGTGGGGCTTGGGTGCAGCAGAAGGGTCCTGGGAAGGCAGGGAAGAGCTGCGCAGCAACACACAGACCTGGCTTTCTATCCCAGCTCTGCTTCGGTTGCTTTGGAGTCTGGAGCCTCTCTGGTCCTCTGGGCCTCTGTTTCCTCATCCAGAGGATGGGAATAGAATGGTTGAATGAGGCTAATGCGTCTTGCACAATTCCTGGCATACAGTACCCTTTGTAAAGGGCTCTGCCTACAGTAGTTCTCTGAAGATATTGCCATTCTGACTAGGATTTTGGACATTTGTGATTCATTTTGTCTTAGGGAGAAAAGGAGATAATTTCCCCTGAATTGATATGTGTAGATGTGGCGGCTTCAGAGAGGACCAGAGGAAGAAACAGCAAGGAAAGAAGGGCAGCCCCAGCAGTCTTTAGTTTCCAGGATTCCTTTTGGGGTCTCTGGCTGTGACAGTCTTCTTGGGAATCACTCAGTGGCGTGTCTGGGAAACTCTAGTGAGAAGTTGATCCTTTTCTCCAACTAACACCCTGTGCTAGTGGCCTATGAGAGATTTTCATCCTTGCTGTATATGCCTCCTCTCACTGTGCTCTATGAGGCCAGAGACCCCATGTCACTTCCATCTGTTGAGCATCCAAAGTTCAGAGACGCCCCTGACGGGACCTTCCCCAGGGGTAGGCTGTGGCAGCCTTAATACCAGTCAACAATGATGGAGTGCTCATCGCAGGCCAGACACGATGTGGAATGCTTCAGTACAGCCTTAGCAGGGAAGGCACTCTTCTTATCCCGTTTTATAGATGAGAAAGTTGAGGTATTGGAGAGCTCACATCACTTGCCCGAACTCACACGATAGTCCATGGCCATGCTGGTATTTGGACCGGGCATGCTGTGCCCCTAATTACTATGCCACACCACCTTTCCAGTAGGAGGAAGAGGAGGATCAAGGGGTGAGAAGAGGTCAAACATCCCACAGGGACAGAGAGCAGCAGAGGAAGTGTGCTGGGTTGGGTGACGGGTTCTTTCAGTCAACTGAAAAACCCAAACGCCCAAACGTTGGATGGCTGGACACCTCCCTAAATGAGTAACACACTTCCTGTGCCTTGCTCTTGTTGGTGTGAGTTGTTCAGTCTCCCTTTTCTCTAATCTTCTCCACTGAGCAGTTGCTGAGCTTGTCTCCCTTTAGCAGGTACCCCCCAACATCCGTCTTTCCTCCCCCATCTCCATAGCCATCTAATTATTGGATACTGGAGTCTACAAGGTTGGAAAGGACCATGCAGGTCACCCATGCATTCATCTGCCTGGCTCAGGAGTCCCTTTGTGGTCTTCATGGAAGGATTTCTTTAAAAAAAATTATTCAAGGATGGGGCTGGGGTTGTGGCTCAGCGGTGGAGCGCTCGCCTAGCACGTGCGCGGCCCGGCTTTGATCCTCAGCACCACGTAAAAATAAAACGCATTGTGTACAACTAAAACAAATAAATGAATATTTTAAAAAATTATTCAAGGATGATGGAGGCTTCTTTTTGTGCCCATCTCATTGTTAGGAGCCTCCTGTTTAAAAACTCGAGTCAAGTGCAGCCTCATAGAGACTCCAGCCACTGGTTCCAGCCTCTGTCCCTTCAGGGCCATTTCAAGGCCATTGCTGAATAAATCATCTCAGATATCATAATTCAAGATCTCTCAGCGTTGGCCCTATTGATATTCTGGGGTGGATGATTCTGTTGCCAGGGGCTGTCCTGTGTGTTGTAGGGTGGCTAGCAGCACCCCTGTCTTCTACCCGTGGGGTGACGTGGCAGCTTGTGACAACTGAAAAGTTCTCTAGACACTGCCAAAAATGCCCCCTGGGGACATGGGGGTCAAAACATTGCCTGGCTGAGAATCACTGCTCTAATCCTGCCTGGTCACTGCTTGTCCAGCGCTCAGAGGACCGCCCCCGCCCCAGACTCCAGTGGGCAACTGCTGAGGAGAAGAACCCCCCTCTGCAGCTGGCCTCTGCTGGAGTGGCCAAAGTCAAGACGCCAGGCATCCTCGTGGCAAGCTCCTGGCCCCAGAGACAGGTTGGTTTCCCGGGTGGCCCTGTCAGGAATGGCTCTTCCCCTCTGTTCCTCCTCGGGAGAGGCTGAGGCAAGCATGGGATGAAGAGGAAGTGGCGAGACTGGTGATTTCCAAAACCTTCTTTCCCATTTATCCTTCCTGGAGAGCTGCTGTGCAGTGAGCCCCTCGCGTTGCCGGGTGACTGCAGAATGGACACAGCACGTGCGGTTCTGACTGGGCTTAGTGTCCACAGGCTCGTTTCCGTCCTTGTCAGATCTGCAGTTCTGTGCTCCCTTGGATGACCCCTCTCCTGGCTGGTACCCTCAAATACATGCCCACCACCTCTCCACATGCCCTGGGTCCAGAAATTATCCACCAAAGAAACTGGAGCAAGGAAGAGACAGTCCACAGGCTCCAGAAAGTTCTGGAAACGGAAGCCAGGACTCCCATCTCATCAGGTTTTCTGTCTGCACAGTGCAGCAGGCCCCGAGTAACCTGCTGTGTTCTCTGGGACCTGACTCAGAAATGCGTTGGCTGCAATGTCTGGCCTTCACCCCAGATGCAACACAGTCTCCCGTGTCCCCAGGGCCGTACCCTTCCCCTTCTGGGGTTCTGATTTACTCTGCAACAGTGTAGTGAGAAAGTGGACAGTGTGGGGTGTCATCAGCTTAGCTGCTCACCTGATGTCCCAGGACCTGCACTGTGGGTTTCTGGCAAGAGGCCCTACTGGAAAACGCCACCCTGTGTAGCTATGCAGTCTGCTCCCCCTTCCCTGCTCAGTTAATGAGGTCGCCTAGTCTGCCGAAGGTTGTCAGAAGGTCTAAATGGTGAGACCTCAATTGACAGGCCCTCTGGAAATACAGTTACCCTGTAATTAAATTCTTATGTTAAAAAAAAAAAAAAGTCTTCATCAATCATACAAAACAAGCTGCCTGCATTTGAAGTGTGTGGGTTGCAGGAAGATTTGGTGCCACGTGGTACGGTTTGAAGACCTTCCCAAGACATGCCAGGTGAATCCTGCCTTGCTGCTGTTATCCTGGCCTTTGCCAGTGACAGCTTCTACTCCTTATCTTGGAGGGGAGATGTTTGTTACCCCTAAGGACCATGGAATAAGCAATGGATTATTTATTGGGGAAAGTAGATTCTGAGGACAGGTGAGTGTCAGGGGATGAGAACAGACTGAGGATTAACCCTGACCTACTTTAAGGTTGTGATACAGGCTCTGAAAAGGCAATTAGCCTCTCTGAACTTCACTGTTGCCAGTCTGTAAAATTGGATAATGATGTTCACACTAACTTTGTCAGAGCAGTAGTGAGGGTCAAATTAGACTCTGCAACACAAAGGCATTTCAACTTACAAATGGACACACACGAAGGATGGGCGGGTCGCTGTGTGGAAGACAGCACGGACGGAGCACCCACTATGTGCAAGGCTGGGTTCTGTGGAGGGGGTCAGCATCGAGGTTAGGAAGATGAGTGGCAGTGTAGAGGAGGACCCAGTCACTCCAGCTGGGATGCTGAGGGCCGTTGTCCTCCAAAGGTGGCTGAGATGGTGGGCCATGCCAAGAGGTACTCAGAGAGGTCTCTGATTCAGACTGGAGAGCCAGGAAGTTCCAAAGCCCCCAGTCCCTCATGGGGACCTGTGGCTCTCCTTTCGGACTCCCTACCTGTCCCTTGCCAAGAATGCGTCTTCACTGCTGCCTTTGATTACTTTGCTGGGCACGTGGCCCTTCCATGCTCAGCACCAGGTCTGGGAGCAGCTGGGAAGACACGTGTGCAATTCTCAGGTGGCTTTGGCCTTCCCCAAAGAAGAGGTGGAGCAGAGAAAACTTCAAGGGTTTGCTTTAATCAAGTCACAGCCCAAACGATCCACGGAGACAGTGGGTGAGGAGCCTGTCTTGGATTTGTCATCCCCCCTGGTAGTTTGGGGGGCCAGGGAGAATACTCGGGTGTGGAGAGCTTCCTGGAGGAGGTGAAGTATGAATTGTGCCTCGGCTATGGACAGGACCAGAAGCGGAGAACACTGAGGGATGGGAGATGAAGCACAGGCTAAGACCTGGGGCTGGACCCGGCCTGTGCGGGGATGGTGATTAGATCTGCCTGGCTAAGGGGGAAGTGAGTGGAGGGAAGAGGGGAGGCAGGCTGGAACGGTGGAGGAGCCACACCTCCGGCTCCTGAATGCCAGGTTATGTTTTTTTTTCAACATTGTGTTGTAGACACCAGGGTCTCTGTGTACGTGGCCAGAAAGGTTGTGGTATAAAATGCTGGTCATGATTTGGCATCCCTGACCCGGCAGCTGTGTTCACTGGAGTTAGAGGAAAGACTCTGGACCTGCACACCCAACAGGCCACCATTGCCGTAGTCCAGGAGCTATGGGAAGATGGCAGAATTAGGAAATTGCTTCCAAAATGTGATGAGGGTGACGTTGGGGTTATTGGGAAGGACTGGATGGAATGAATCCGTTTTCCAGAAGCTCCTAGCCCAGTGGAAGCCCCACCTTCCACCGTGCTCTGCACAGTCAGGCTGCCAGCAGCTCTCTCCCCCCCAGCCCCTCAGATCACTGCTGTCCTGCCCGCACCTGTCCCAGCAGCCCACTGCAAGGCAGGAACTAGAGTGCAGAAGGCCAAGCAAACAGGCTCTGTGCTTCCTCCAGTGTCTTGGGGTCCTTGTCCAGCCACCTTCTGTGAGTTGTGATAAACCAAATCTCTCCAGAAGAGCCGCTTACCAGCGACCAGGGGCCCACTGAGTTGCAGTCATGATGGAAACACTGGTGGGGTTGGGAGATGGGTTTGAAAAGGGACCGGGCACCTCGTCAGCAGCAAGCCTGCATCCTGTCTTTGAGAACCAGAGAACCAAGAGAGGGGAAATGTCTGTTTGAACATGAGCATCCCTAGCTATGCATGGGGCTGCGAGAAGTGATCGATACCGTAACCTGCAATGTAGAAGAGACCAGGAATTGGGGTCCATTCCTTTGTCCTGGTCACCAGGGAGAGCTCTGGCACTCCTGCCCACAAGGTGGATAATAATTTGATTTTTTCTGAGCACAGCAAGAGAATCCTGCATGTCTGACTCCTGCTTTTGCTTCCCCCAGGCACAGGAAGGCTGACCTTGACTTCCAGTTATATCCACATCCCCCTGGGTTATTCTCTACCTCTTTAGTCTCCGCCTGAATAATCATTTTAGAGCTGATGGATTCCCATACCCCCACCCAGTGTTTTTTTTTTTTTTTTTTTTTTTTTTTTTTTGGGGGGGGGGGGAAATCTGCACAACAAGAACCTGAGAGAAATGAAACCAAACCCTGGAGGCCTGGGGCCAGAGAACTGAGCAGGGGCCGTAACTTTCCATAAAGGAGGGTGCTAGGCTGCTATACCTGCAGTGGCCAAGCTAGCCCTGCTCCCCACCCCACAGTATTTATCATATTTACCTTCTTCTCGGTTATGCCATTCGCGTGAGCCTTCAGGCTGGAAAGGGTTTCAACATTGGTCAGAACTGTTTCTAGCCTTCCTTTCAGATCAAGAGTGGAGGAAGTTTTGGGAATCCGCCCTCTTGCAGAGGGGAAGGGCAGCCGGGCATTCAGCTGACCTACGGCAACAGGACAGCTCAGCTGTGAAAATGTGGGGAAACGTCAGCTGCCCCAGCCCTCCCTGTGCCTCTGCCCCTGCTGAGACCCCCGCCCCTCCCCATGTGAAAGGTCAGTTCTGGCACAGGACTCTGCTCCCATCAGCTCCCGGGGCTCCTTTCTACTGCTGGGCTTCACACTGGCTGTTACATATTTTGAGAACCCCCTTGTAGTTTGTAGTTTATGCCACCATGTCCTTTCACGTTGGGTCCCAGTCTTTTTTGCTGCTTTGTTTTTCCCTTATTAAGACAGAAATAGTACTTGCCAAAACCCTGCTCACTGTCTCAGGCCCTGCTCAACTGTCACTTTGTCTGTGAAGCCTGTCCCGGTCAGGATGAGTCACCTGCCTCTTTGCCCACATAACATTTGATGGTACCCTCTTTTGTGAAATCAATGAAATTTAACCTCCTGTTATAGCAGTGACTTACAAAAGGGGCAGTTTTGCCTCTCAGGGGACACTTGGCAACATGTGGAGGAGATAGCTCTGGTTGTCACAAGTGAAAGGGGTGCTCCTGGCATCTAGTGGGTAAAGGCCAAGGATGCGGTTAAGGTATATAAAGGATGCTGCTCCCCTATTCCAAAAAAATTACTGGGCCAAACTCATCAGTAGTGCTGAGGTCGAGAGGCCCTGTTTTAGGGTGTCATGTGTGTCTCCATGTCTGTCCACCTCCTTCTGTGGTGAGCTCCTAGAGGGCAGGCCACTGCTACTTGTGTCTTTCCCCAACCCCTTCCTCCCTGCTGACACCCCCAAGGAGCCAAGGCAAGACATTGCATTTAGATGGACACTCAATAAATGCGGCTGAATTGAATTCATTTAGTTAAATTGAATCAAATTGAATCGAACCTAAGCTGCCCTGCAAATCATTAGGCAAATGCACCAATTATTTTGGGCAGTAGCTCCATCTTTCCTTTGCCTCACAATCAGGAAATGTACAGGGTCCAACTCCAGCTGACCTTGTTGGCCTAGACCAGGATCCTGAGAAAGTGAATGCAAGGGCTTAGGGACAAGTGTGACAATTGTAAAGATTTGTAAATTATGACAATGAGGAGTTTTAGCTTCTTGTTTGCCATGCGTCTTAGTGACAGAGTAGTTCTTTGATTTTCTCATCCCCACCCACCAAAAGATGGCACTAAGAACTACCACGGACGCAGCTCTTTTCAATGAGTTGCAAAAGTATAGAACTGTCCAAAATCTGTCCCAAGAGGCAGTGCAGTTTGGAGTAGAACTTTCCAGCCTTCTCACCTTGGAACTCGCAAAGTGTCACATTCTAACTGCATACTAGAGGAGGGGGTGAGGCAGGCAATCAGCCTGGTACTTGAATTGGCTCAGGCCCTGCCCTTCTGCCCCAAGGCTGGCAGGGGTAGAAGCTCCTCACACTGGTAATGTCTTAGGGGCATCCCGTTTTGGGGTGCTCTGGTGAGGCAGAAAGACATGGCATAAAAGTCAGATGCCTTGTGTTACGGTCAATTCCTTCCACACCAGGCCCAATGGTCTGACCCTGACCTGTGGGCTTAGTTTCCTCATTCATAAGTGGGAATAAAAAAGCCTTACTTGCTTTACAGAAAGGGGCTGAACTTGGCCATCTTGCATGCCTCCCCTTAAGCATACGAGGTGTTCTATACGCATCGCTTCATTTCTCCTTCTATCAGCATTCCCGTTCTGCAGACGAGAACACCGAGGTGCAGAAAGCTTGTGTTGCTTGCCCAGGGTCACACAGCTAGTGTGCGGTCGATGCTGGTTTCCAGACTCCCATCCTGGGTCTTGCCTGTTCTAGAACACAGCTTTATCCTTTTCTTTCATGTCTCAAAAGTGCTGCAGCTGCCCTGCCTAGCAGCCTCCCCATGAGGTTTTGAAAACAAGGCTGCTTCGCCTGGTGGTTTTAAGCTATGCTTGGGATACACACAGTGATCTCTAGGCTTTTTATGTTACACTCGGACAAGATTAGAATCGGGGCTTTCCTTCTCTTCAAGATTAGATTTTTCTGTTCCATCCAGAACAACCTGCTGTTCCCCAGCTATACTGCCTGGTTTCAAGCACATCTAAAATTACAAGAGAATTACCTCGCTTCTGGTGTTTCTGTTTCTCCATGAAAGTAGATACTAGAGAGACAACTACCCAGAAACCAGGGGGCGGCATGTTGGCCATACGGAGACAAATAAAGCTGTTTTCTTTCTTGGCCCTCTGAAGGATGTGTCTAATTTGGGGCATGTTTTGTTTGGTTCATTTTGTATCTGGAGAGGTTCTTCGTTTCTCCCTAAGTGACATCTCTCCAGAGCACACAATTCCCTCTCCTCAAGGTGAGTAATCCACTCTCCAGCTGTTCATAATGACTAATTAGCGAAGAAAGAGGCTAATAAACAAAATTAGCTATTGGGCCATGGTTTGGGATTGAACCAAAGGGAGGAGAAAGGTCTCCGTCTACTTGCTGTTTATTTTATTTTTCCTTAAAAAAAGGAATCACAACAAGACATACCACACGTCCCCATGGTGATTTATCAGTCACATCTGAAATGTCCGTATCCAGTGTAATCTCTCCATTTGAGAACAGATTGAAGGTGGTTCCAGGAGAAGGGGTAGTCTGTTTCCTCTTTCTCTCTTCTTACTTCTCTCTCTCTTTTCAATATATCCAGAAAGAGATCTAGGCATTCTTGTTTAACTAACATTTGTGGATTTGTGGGCATGTAACTATATCATTTCATCTCAATCTTATTACAGCTCTTTCCATCTATTGGACCAAGAGACTTACAGATGTCCCCAGGGGCACACCTGTAGGACTTAGTACTGGGAATGAACTGTGGTCTCCAAATCCAGTGCCTATCATCTTAGGCATTTACAACTAATATATGCCTATTTTGTTGGGAAGACAAAAATAGCCTCTAAGAAGAGTTTTGAAAAGAGAGCAGTGCTAAGTTGTGAGCTACTAAGTACACGGGGCTTTTTGGAAGCTGCAGAGTCCGGCTTAGCCATAAAGCAGTGGGCAGTTTGTGGGTGGAGAACAGTGCACTCACCCACAGGGCTGTTCTGTGAGATCACCTCTCAGGAAATATTTAGAATCTGATGCCCACTTGCTTTACTTCCCAGCAAAGCCTACAGTCACTCCGCACCAAGTGGTGTGGTAATTGTTCTTCTGGGCCCCTCGGGGCTGTGCAGGCAAATTCTTTATCCATTTCCCTGCCCCTTCCACTGCCCTTTCTTCCCTCTGCTGTCTTCTCCTTTTCTTCCCGCTCTTCAGAGAAAATAAGTCTGTGGCAACCACTGAACTTTGTCCCCTCTTGTCTCACTTCCTTTCTTTCTCCTTCTCGCCGCCTGGCTCATTTTTCATATCTTCCTCTGGAGAAGTCTTCTGTATCTCTTAAAAGTCTCCTTCTGTTTTGGTCAGATGTTTTGCTGCTTCACCTAAGAGGCCCAACCAGAACTATAGGGGAGGAAGTTTATTTGGGGGCTCACAGTTTCAGAGACAGCTGGCTCCATTCCTTGGGGCTCGAGGTGAGGCAGAAACATCATGGCGGAAGAGTGTGGTGGAAGGAAGCGGCTCCCTTGATGATCAGGAAGCGGAGAGAGACTCCACTCACCAGACACAAAACATATACCCTCAAGGCACACCCCCAATGAACTACCTCCCAGCCACACCCCACCTGCCTTCAGTTACCACTCAGCTAATCCCACCAGGATTAAGATTCTCATAACTCAATCATTTCTCTTCTACATCTTCTTGCATTATCCTACATATAAGCTTTTGGGGGTCACCTCAATCCAAACCACAACACCTGCAAAGTGAATTCCTGTTTAAGATTAACTGATGTGCTGTCACAGGGCTACTGATGGCCCACCTGTCTTGGACCCATCTTCCCTTCATGTTTGGCTCACATATTCCATTTGGTTTCCACCTCCTTGGTTGGGTAGTCCAGCCTGCCCTGAGCTTTGCTACTAGAATCATCCGGAAAGCTCAATAGTCCTTTCCTGGCTGTCCCATGAACCATCAGGTAGATCTTCATGGCATAGAATTGCCTTGCTGCTTGAGCAAGCACCCAGGGAATTTTGGGGGTGCATTGTCATGGCGACAATGGAGTATTTATTGTAGTACCTTCCTCAGACTTTCTTATGCAACCTGCCCTCTTTCCTGGATTGCTGGGATGCCGCAGGGAGGTTTCTTAAATTAATCCTGTCAAAATAGCCTTTGAATCCTTTTGGAGAAGGATTTTTTTTTTTTTTTTTTATCTCACAAAACACAAACTGTTCAAAAGAAGAATTAGGAACAAAGACAACTCAGGACTGGAGAGAACTTGGAGAACATTTAGAGAAAAGCGTGGAAATGATTGATGGGTTGGAAAATAGGACCTCAGATGAGAGGTGAGAGGGATGGGGATTATTTAACTGGGAGAAGAGAGGCTGACAGGTGACCTAGTAAGAGCCTTCAAGTTTGTGAAGGGTTGGGATATGGAGGCTGGCGATTAGCTGACTTCCCATTACCACTGGAGAAGGAAAGACATTTAAAGTGGGCGGTCGGGAATTAGAGCTGCAGTGAGAACTTCTCAACACAGGCTTGATAAATAGAGCAAAGGAGGGTGGGCCCTAGGACCTTCCACCGTGCCATCTTTCGGGACAAGATCAGCTCTAGAACGGTGATGGCACTAGCAAGCCAATGTCCATCAGTCATCTGGAACAGAGATTCCTAATCACTTGCCCTCAGATAGTACCTAGATGGCGTTACCACCATCTCCTGGGGCACATGGCAAAAATTCATTTTCCTGGGCCCTACCCAGACCTCCTGGTTTAGATTTCCTAGGAGGGAAGTGTAGGAGTCTGCTTTATTTGGTTCTGTTCCACCACCACCCCCCCAAAGGAAACTTGTGCCTAACTCATTGAGAACTCCTATAATTTAGATCTCAAGGGTCCTTTAAAGGTCCTGTGTTAAAGGCTTGGTCCCCAGTGTGGTGGTATTGGGAAGGAGTGGAACCTTAGAAGTGGAGTCCAATGTGAGGTTTTTAGGTCATCAGGGGGTGCTCTTGAAGGGGATTGTGGGATCCTGGTCTCTTCCTCTTTCTCCATTTTCTGCCGTGAGCTGAGTGGTTTTGCTCCACCATATGCTCCCCCAAGGATGTGCTGCCTCGCCACAGGCCCAAAGCAATGGAGCCAACCAGCCATGGCCTGGAACCTCCAAAACTGTGAGCCAACATGCGCCTTCCCTCTGTTTAGGTTGATTATTTCAGGCATTCATTACAGTGGTAAAAAGATGTCGAACACAAGAACCAAGGGGCTAGTTGGGTAAAGAAAGAGAAAACACCTCCCTAATGTCTCTGGCTGTCCCAAATGTGTCTTGTATCCAAGGAGTTGTTGGCCATGCATGAGCTGTTCCAGAGCCTGGGCACATCTGCCCCCTGGCCTCCACAGGAAGAATGGACCTCTATGGGAATGGACCCTGCGTGTGTCAAAGCTGCCCTTGGGCTCTGCAGAGCTGCTGTGCTCTCCTTGGTGAGAGTGCTACCTAAAAAGCTCATCTTCATGTTCATCCGGGCAGGAGCTTATACCTTAGCAGCAGCTTTGTGGAGTTTTCCAGTACAAAGAAGTTGTAAGGGTCCAAAGGGGCTAAAATGGAAAGATCCTGGGAGTCAAGGGCTGCTATCACCTTTGTCCCTGAGCAGGAGAAATTAGCTCTCCTAGTCACAGTTTCTCTCTCTGGAAAAGGAGGCAGCTGGACTAAGCAATCTCCTAAGTGCTACCTGCTCTGCCTTTCTGTCTCTGCTGTTGGAAGAATGGCAATACTTGAGTATATATATATATATATATATATATTTTTTTTTTTTTTTTTTTTTTTTGTGGTACCGGGGATTGAACTCAGGGGCACTTGACCACTGGGTCACATCCCCAGCCCTTTTTTGTATTTTTTATTTAGAGACAGGGTCTCACTGAGTTGCTAAGTGCCTCGCCATTGCTGAGGCTGGCTTTGAACTCGCGATCCTCCTGCCTCAGCCTCCCAAAGTGCTGGGATTACAGGCGTGCGCCACTGCGCCCGGCCTTGAGTATATTTTTAAGAATAGAAAGTCCTAGGTCCAGAATAATATTTAATGGTGAAATTATTAAACTCCATGGTGTTTTTTTCTTTTTACATAACTTGCCTGGGGGTAGTTGGATAGATGAGGAAGAGAATAGTAGTATACTAGCATACTCATCTCCAGTTAACTCAGCTTATATATGAGCCTGCTGTTTACCTCATGTGGCTATAGACAAGCTTTTCGGCCACTTGGTGACAGCATGCCAACTATAGATTCTGTTCTTTGACCTTGAAATAGTTTCTGGTGTATTTTAAATGTGGAGGCTGTCATCAAAGAGTACTATTCATGGGAATAATAGGAATGTTGGGGGAAGGGGCTGGGAAAATTATTTCATAGCCTTGTTTGCTTTTTCCTTGTTGGGTTCCAGATTACTGTGGTATTAAGAAAAAAGGAAGTTCCAATGGTGATTTGAAACTTTGCTCTACTCCTCTGAATACTACTCTTCCTTGTCTTTTGTCCCACTGAGGTCCTTCCTCACCCAGGCATCCATCCAAGCTCTTCCAGCCAGTCCCTGGCATTTCCCTACACTTATTTCAAGATTGCCCGGCCTGGGCTGGCCTTGTTCCCCGGCTGGTCTGTGCATGTACGTGTGTCCTCTCCATCTGGACTGTGCGCTCCTGGAAAGCAGAGACCAGGTCTGGTCATGCTTTTTATGGACTCCGTGTAGTCAGGGAGAAAGCAGAGCGGGACAAGCTAAGAATCTGTTTCTACGAGAGCCTGGAACAGGCTGATGGGCCTCCCCTCCCTCCTGTGGCTGCAGATGGCGCCGTGAGGCAGAAGGGGAAGAGAGAGCCAGTGACGGGCAACCGGGCTTGGAGGCGCTCACTGACTGGCCCAGGCTCTGGGCCGTATGGCAGCGGCTCCGCCCAGCAGGCACAGGGAGCCCAACTCCTCCCCAGGTGTGAACAGGATGGTGAGAGGTGGTTTCTCACCCTAAGGAAACCTCCACACAAAAGGCTTCCTCACCACAAAGCTCCCAGCCCGTTCCAGGCTGTTAGTCAGATGTGATAATGGCCCAGGGGTGTGTGGGTGGCAGGCAGGAGGGATGAACATCTCCTTCTACCAAGAGGGAGCTCTTGGAGTCCCACACGTTCATCTCCCAGCTCTTCAGAGGAACCAGTGCCTCACCCTGAATCCTCTCGCCCAGGACACAGGCCAACTTGGAGGACTTCCTGACAGGTGGCTTGTTTCTCCCTAGAAATCCTCCTGATCTAATCTGATTATAAACAGAGGAGACTCATGGGAATCACTAGAATGATACTTTCCCCCTCTGTATTCATATTTTTGTAATATAATGAGGGAGATCTTGGAAATCATTAGAAGGATACATTTTCCCCCTCTGTATCATTTCTATCTTCCTCCTTTCCTTCCTTCCTTCCTTCCTTTCTTCCTTCCTTCCTTCTTTCCCTCCTTCCTCCCTCCCTCCCCACCTTCCTTCTTTCTAATTTCATGGTACTGGGGAATGAATCCAGTGGTGCTTTATCACTGACCTACATTCCCAGTCCTTTTTATTTTTTATTTTGAGACAGGGTCTCACTAAGTTGCCATGGCTGGCTTCGCATTTGCAATCCTTCTACCTCAGTCTCCCGAACTGGTGGGATTATAGGCATGTGTCCCCGCTCCCAGCTTCCTATTTTTATAGTTCTCTATATTCCTCATTTTATAAATTTCATTTTTGTGAAATGAATTTTTGTAATTTTATGGCTCACCTAACACTGTGGTCCCTACCAAATAACTACTGAACTGTCCTAACCAACCCAGTTTTTGATGTCAGAAGAGAGGTGGGTTACCTGTGCCTGTTTGCAGACACCCCCTGCTTGGGGAATTTCCCCCTAGTCTGTTCAGGCTGTCCAGGAAGAGTACTTACATACTGCCTACCTAATGCCCAGCATTGGAATCCTCTCCTCACCCTCTCCATCTTCCAGGATTTTCCAGAATTTCCCTCCTCTGGAGGTGGTCTGTGTATAGGACTAAACAACATGCACATATGGGGGTTGAGGATGTAGCTGTGCCGATCTCTTCCAGACTAGAGGGGCTTATTTTTCTCGAGTCTTGTGGTGATAGTGATTGTGTGTGCTAAGGTGCTGGGTAAAGAAGGCCCCTGCACCTCGTGTGAACTGCCAGTGAGGTACCAACTTGGAAAAGAGAGGGTTGAGGATGTTCACCTAGTAATCAGCACCCACCTCCCTCCTCAGGGACAGCTGCAAGTGGGGTTCAGGTCTGGAAGCCCGGAGGCCAGCGGCTTTACCCTCTGTGCCTGGCCACAACCCCTTCGAGCCTTGAGTGCATCCTGGGGGGTGTATCCTGGCCCTCGTCCAGGTCAGCCTTCACTCATCAGTTAGCCGTCCCAGCCCCAGCCTTGGGTTCCACTGCTTCCGGTGTGAGTCCTCAACCCCCAAGGAGAGGTGAGATCAGGGTGAAGGCCAACCCCTGCCCTTAAACACTTTCTCTTTCACCGTTGGTGTGATTCTGAAGGCCTCTAGGAAGAATGCCTGCAAGGACAAAGAAATACAGTAGAAGTGTTCACGCAAAAGGGAAAGTGTAATTTTTCACGGGCATCTCTGAGAGTGAGCACGCAGCTCAGGACTGAGCAGTGGCAATGGCGGAGCTCATCTTACTTAAAGGGGGCAGCTCCAGAGCAGAGGTAGGGAGTGAGACCTTCTGTTAGCCAGGTTATATAAATGAACAAACCTGAGTGTAGCGTCCTGGTGCAGATACTCTATGAGGATAAAAAGACAGAGGAACTTGAGTTATATTGTGGAAATGTACCACAGACAGCCTGTATAAACAAAGATGTGAATAATGATTTCTTAATACAGTTCATAAAATAGGTGCAGAGTCAAAATAGTCTTGTCTTCTGCTCAAAGTCTCATCTGGCTAAAAGCAGAGCATCTAAATATATTCTCACGGTGGACTGCTGCACATTCCAGCTCACAGGAAAGGAAGCAGCAATAAGGTTGGCCACATTGGGCTCAACTCTGAGCAAAGAAGAGTCTTGGGGTGAGGAATTCTTGGAGAATAGCCAGTCATTTCGGGGTTCTGCTTGCTCACAAAAGTACAAATTGTTATACATAATGCAGCCCCTGGAAGATAGCAGCAAAGGAGATTGCAGAAAGTGCAGAGGAGAGAACAGCCTTATGATTCTGTGAGACCCTCAGTTCCAGAGGACAAGTTCTCTACAAGCAGACACGTGTAGAGAATACTAAGGACACCACATGGGCGTCTGCAGTGAATTCAGGGGAATCAGAATGAGAGAGCTGCTGACCATGTCCATAAGAGTGACCTGTCGACTACAAAAGAATCAAACAAGTGCATTCACCATATCTACCTGCCTTAAAGGGTTCCAGTCTGTCATGATCGATTTTATCTTAAATAGTGGAAGAAAGTGATATTTTCTTAGAGCTTCTGACAGTCATCTTTATGAAATTATGGAATGTGTGTAAGAACCAGAGAAGGCAAACATTTTGATTTGCTAGAGTCCACAGGCTCTAGACGGCTAACTCTGATATTAATCCCTGGCAGATTCTTAGGATGTATTTCTTAAAAGATGGCATGGGCTTTAGAAAGAAATCAGTAATTTTGGCAACATGTCAGATTAACTAGATTTTCTTTCATTATGGGCTTAGATCAAAAACATCCTGAAGACAGTGTTGATTTCGGAAGGCATCTAGGAACATCTATTATGATTTTTTTTTCTTGAAAACCATGGATAAGTAGCTTTGAAATTGATGAGCCAACACTGTCCACAGAATGTGGACAAGCAGGGTGATAATCTGGAGAAAGGACTCAATGTCATAGGGCCCCAGCCTACCAACATGTCTAGTGTCAACCTTCTTGGAATTACAAAAAATCAAACCCACCCAGATTTGTTGAGGACACAGAGTTTGGAGAAATAACTAATGCCATAAATAGAAAAGGTATTTACAAAATCCATCCTGGTTTCCTACATAACATGACTGGAAACCAAACATGCTTGATATGCTTCCTAAGAACTTCCAAAAAAAATTACCATAAATATACTGACACATTTAAAAATGTCCATCCCATGATAAATTAAGGAGTAGTGAAGAACATACGTCAAAGCGGAAATGGAATTCCTACTAGTGGGAATGGGTGGCTTGAGAGGCCCATTCCTGGCCCATACTGTGCATGACCGCCCATGGACAGCCCCAGAGAACTGTATTGTTCAATAAGATGTAACTCAGATAGAAAATGTCATAAAGACATATTAAGTTATGCAAGGTCTCAGCAAATAAACCACTCATGTCTTCCGCATGAGACAATGAATCAATTAGTTCTTAATGTTCTAGGTGACTGAGATGAATCAGAATCAAGGACCCTAAGATTAGAATAAAATAGACCAGTGGTGAACTTGAAACCAATTAAGTAGAGTGAAGGCTTAATAATCAAGAGAACAGGCTCTGAGATCAGAAATACTTGCAAATGAATCCCACCTCTGCCACTTAAGGATTGTGGGACTGCGTAAGAGTTATTTAACCTTTCTGAACCTCACTGAAGGTGTATGATTTCTATAAGAATGACAGAAAATGTAGGTAAAGTACCCAGTAAATTATAACTTGTATCAACTCTATTAATATTATTAATACAAAAACTATGCTCAGGGTGGCTACAAAGTAGAAATTAAAATTAATTTTTAAAAAGATTTGAGAAATAATTATATCAGAAACTGTATACATAATACAAGATTAATTAATATTAGCAAGGAATATTAGGTGTGGGCAAAAAGCAGTTATTACATGTATTTTTAAAATTACTTTTCTTAATGAGGTGAGCCATGAGTAAGTTTGGTTTTGAACTTTGTAAATTATAGAAGTTTGGGTTGTATATGTAAGAGAAATGTAATATGTAATATGCAACCTAAATAAGTATTATGTTTTATTAAATATAAAGGTTAAAAATCATGGTCTCAACTTTGAAAAACATGAAAAGGCCAAAATAAACCAAAATGCACTCAATGAAACAAACAAAAAAATATCCCCATGCAAAAATATCAAGACATGTGGAACAAAATGGCAAAGTAAGGTCGAACATATTAACTGTGATTTAATATTGTTAAAAATCTAAGACTTGAAGTTTTAAGAAAACAAAACCCAACCATGCTCTCTACAAGAGACATAATAAAAACAAAGTGATACAGAAAGGCTAAAACAAAATAAAATTAATTAATTAGGAAACAATGTAAGATTAGATTTGATACATGTGTCAGGAGCTAGAACTATGAAATAAAAAAAAAAAAAAAAAACACAAACATGTGACTTCTGGGCTGGGATTGTGGCTCAGAGGTAGAGTGCTTTCCAAGCATGTGTGAGGCACTGGGTTCTATCCTCAGCACCACATAAAAAAATAAACAAACAAATAAACAAAATAAAGGTATTGTGTCCATCTACAACTAAAAAACAAATCTTTAAAAATGTGACTTCTGCAAAGTCTAGACTCAGAATGAATAAGGTGACATGATAACATACACAAAGGAGATTTTATGACTCAGAGAACAACAGCTATTCATAGTTGTATATTAAGAAATTTGAGGGCTGGGGTTGTGGCTCAGCGGCAGAGCACTCGCCTCGCATGTGCGCGGCCCGGGTTCGAAACTCAGCACCACGTAAACATAAATGCATTACATTGTGTACAACTAAAGTAAATAAATAAATATTTTAAAAAAAAAGAAATTTGAGGGCTGGGATTGTGGCTCAGCGGTAGAGCGCCCACCTAGTACGTGGGCGACCCGGGTTCGATCCTCTGCACCACGTACAAATAAAACACATTGAATAAAATGCATTGTGTACAACTAAAAAAGCAAATAAATAAAAATATTTAAAAAAAAAAAAAGAAAGAAATTTGAAAATCACAATTGCAACTTTCTTGAGATATGTAAATTTCAACTTTAGGTAATTTGTTTCAAAACACAGAAAAAATACTAAAGTTAAAACTTTATTTGGTAACACTAATATTATCTGACATAGATTTCTCTTCACACGTGCACACGCACAGAGTTTTAGAACAATTTTACGAATGTGTACAGATGAAAAAAGAAAAACAACAAAATAAAATTAAATCAAATGGATTCCCAAATGAACTCAAGGTCTATTTGATCCTGAGGAATTTATTACTCTAATAAGTTCCACCTGTAAGTCAACTAAGAAAATGCAGTATACAATAAAACAGAGTACCCACTTTAGATAAAACTTTTAGTATGCTAGAAATAATGACACCTAATATGCTAATGAGTATCTATCTCAATCCAACAGCAAACATTTAGTAATGAAGTCCCAAGGCATTCTCTTTACAAATTAAGAACAAAAAAAGGTATGGGCCTTGGAACCATTGCTAATTGTCCTTTTAAAAAAGGTCTGGAGAATGCAATGAAGCAAGGAGTGGAAAGGAAGAGACAAAATTGTCAATATTTGCAAAAAAATTTTATTATAGTCCTAGAAAAATGTAAAAATTGTTAGGATTAATGAAAGCACTCAGAAGGGTGGCTGGATAAGACATAAATATTTTAAAGGTCAATAGCTTTTTATGTATCAAAAATGACCATTTAGAGAATAGAATGGAAAATAATTCGTATCTACAATAATTACAAAACTGTAAAAATATGCTTAGGGGAAATATTTCTGAAATTCTGGGGACTGTATGACCTAATTAAATTTAAAAGATAAATAGTTCAAATGAAGAAAACATCTTATTTCTATAGGAAAGACTGAGTGTTGTGAAGATGCTAAATCTTCCCAAATTAATTTCAGAGGGGGGTACTGGGGATTGAACTCAATTGAATTTTATAGAAGTTCAAATCAGGCTTATGAAATTTTAATAATAAAAAAATCATTTAATTCTTTTTTTTTTTTTTTCTACCAGGGATTGAACCCATATTTAGAGACAGAATCTTGCTGAATTACTTAGGCCCTCTCTAAGTTGCTGAAGCTGGCTTTGAACTCATGATCCTCCTGCCTCAGTCTCTTGAGCCGCTGGGATTACAGGCATGTGCTACTGCACCTGGCTCAAATTAATTTTTAAATTTACGAAATCCAATAGCCCAGGGTGTTTCGTTTGTTTTGTGTTTTGTTTGTTTTGTTTTGGTGGGGAGTGGGAAGAAGGAGATCACTTGGCAAAAATAGTTTGTTTGTTTGGTTTTTTAATTTATCTGGAAGAATAAACAGGCAGAATTTACTAAGCAAAACACCTGAAGAACATAGTGAGGAAAGGATCTGCTCCTCTCTGAGACCATGCTCCTATAGTGGAACAGATGGGTCCAAGTAGAGGAATCCACAGACAGAGCAGTGAAAAACCCAGCCAGGAAATGGACTCCAGTAACAATCATTGTTGGTGTAGAGAATAAAATATTTGAAAAGAAATGTGTCCAAAATAACCTTGCATGTAATAATAGCACCATTTTAAAAGTGGAAAGCTGGAGCCATGAAATAATAGATCAGTTCAAAAACAGCAGAAAATTCGCATCATTCTGTGCATCTTCAATGTAGCATATATTGTGTACTAGAAAATAGAGTCTAGCAGGGTGTCATGGAGCACACCTGTCATCCCAGCAACTCAGGTGGCTGAGGCAGGAGGATCACATGTTTGAGGCCAGCTTGGGCAACTTAGTAAGACCCTGTCTCGAAATAAAACATAAAAAGGGCCAGGTAGGTAGCCCAGTGGTAAAGCCCTTGAATTCATTCCCAAGGACTAAAAAATAAAAATAAAACAAAATCTGTTTTCCCTATGGAATCAAATTTAAACTACCTCCAACCCATATATAGGGGGAAATTTTTATTTATTTATGTGGCTAATTATAATCTTCTATATGATCAAGGAAACCAAGTACAATGGAACCATGGGTAAGGTAAGGGTGCTGTATGATTAAGTATTTGGAAAGAAGATAACTTTACATATTTACCTTATTCATTTACTCCACACAAATTACAGATGGATTAAAGAGGTAACTGTAAAATAACACATTGGGGAAAATGACTATTTAACAGTTCTCAGGATTAGAGGATTTTGTTTTGTTTTTTGGTTTTGGTACTGAGGTTTGAACCCAGAGCACTTACCCCTGAGCTACATCCCCAGACCCCCAGCTCTTTACATTTTTACTTTGAAACAGGGTCTCACTAAGTTCCTTAGGGCCTCACAAAGTTGCTGAGGCTGGCCTTGAACCTGAACTTATGGTCCTCCTGCCTCAGCCTCTTGAGCTGCTGGGATTATTAATTAAACAGAAAAGTAAGGGAAGAAAGCACAAAGAGAAAGATGAAAAGATACAATTATAAAAATATGAAACTTTTACATGCAATAGAATTATAGAAATTGGGGTAGGGCAAACACATACTGGGAAAATTCTTTTATCAAATGATAGGCATAGGATCAGTATTACTCTTGTGCAAGGAGATCCTAGAAGTCAATAGGAGAAACACTCTCACCCCCATTAGGAAATGTGATGAGAGACATGAACAGATTTATTCACAAAATGTACTCCACACATTTGTCAATACATTGTTTTTTAAAATCAACCTAACAGGTAAAAGAGAAATATAAATTAAGATGCCATTTTTCACTTATTCAATTGACAAAGATTTAAAAAATATAATACACTAGCAAAAAGTGTGGTAAATGGACTCTCATATACTCTGGTCAAAATAGAAAAAGAAAGTTATAACCTTTCTGGAAATAACTTATTAAGATCTTTGATATATTCATAAACTTTTACTAGTAATTTTCCTTGTAGGAATACAAACTGAGAAAATAATTTAAAAAATATTTATTTACCTTTGCATACAATGATGTTCATTGCAGCATTATGTTTAAACAGAAAGAAAAAAAAACTGGAAAGAATCTAATGTCAAAAGAGAATGTTTAACTAAATCATGTTATAATTCATGATGAGCTAATAAAAGTTATGCTTTTTGAAGCTGACAAGTTGAAATGCTCATTTTTACATTAATAGTAGAATATAAAACATATGGCCAGCACAATTTTAAAAGGAAAATAGGTATGCATAATATCACATTTTCTATACAGTAGAAAAAATAAATTCAATTGCATATGAATGAAAATTTTAGGCCAGAACTAATGAGATACATTTATTATTAAAAAGCAGAACTGGAAGCAGACGTAACTATTGCATTTGTAAAGACCAGAGGGATTTTGTACTCCAGGCCAGACCAAAGCAGACCAGGGTTGCCTTGATGGCAGCCTGTGGTGTCCAGGCTGGGAAAGCGGCAGGCCCCTGTGCTCTTTGCAGGTCGAGTGCTCCTGGGGAATTGTTCTCCATGTTTGCTGAGGTTCAGAGAGGTTCCTCATCTCATGTTTGTCACACGCAGTGAGGGAGGCCAAGGAAGCCCTCTGGAAATTGTTTCATATAAGGAACCACAGAGGGATCTAGAGAGGTTTAATTTGGAGAAGGGAGAGTGTAGGGGCACTGTGTTAAGCTGGTTTCAAATACATGCAGGGCTGTCACAAGGTAGACAAATTAGACTGATCCTGAGTGACTTCAGGAAATGGGACTTAGGTAAGAGTTAAAGGGAAAGATGCAGTCAAGGGTTCATTGTACAAAATGCTGAGCTCATGGGGACAAAAAGCATCCTTAAGCAGCTACAATGAGAGGCTTCACCAGGCAGATATTCAACTAGTAGAAACCAAAATCCTCTTCCACTTGTAAGGTTCTGCAGTCCCATCTGACTGTCTAGAGGCCAAGGTGGGCAGAAAAACCATTGAATGTTGCAGACTCTTTAGGCCAGGGATTGTGAGTCTTTCCTTTGCAACAGAATCACCTGACAAGCTTGTTAAATCAGGCTGCTGGGCCCCACCCCCCAGAATTTCTGATTCAGCAGGGATGGGGTGGGGGCCTGAGAATGTGCATTTTAATCATTTCCAGGTGCTGCTTGTGCCGCTGTCCCAGGAATCAAACTTTGAGATACTACTACTTTAGGTCAATAATAACAAATAAGAAGATTTTCTTAATCCTGCAGTGTGGTTTAGTGGTCTAGAAAGCTCAGCAATGATACATGGCATGTGGGAGGCATTGCTAAGGGATAAGTTCCTTTCTTATCTCAAACTCTTAGATGATAGTGTTGCAGTTTGTGGAATTACCTTGCGGGCTGTTTGGAGGTCCATTCTTTCCAGACTCACATTTCTGCTCTGACATAGAACAGCCCTATTCACCAGGCCAAACAAATTGATACTGATCATTTAAAAGTTGATAAGGGGAGCAGGTGTTGACATTATTCTCCTGTCTTCCTTTAACTGCTCTTAGATGGTGGGGAAGTCTGCTGTCCCTTAGAAGTTTATGAAGGAAATGGCTTCCTGGTCTTGCACGTCAGAATAACATATAACTAGCTATTCTGGGTTTTGTTTTATTGGTGATTGGTTTGTTGTTTTACTTGACCCTGGAAGCCTTTCTTAGTGAAGCACCTTGCTATGTTACAGCCCATGGTTTACGATACATGAAACCACACGTGGTACCCAGACGTTGGATGGTGTCCTCAGTGTCTCAGAGTAATTCTAATGAAGATGCCCAGCCCCTGTGATCAACTCCACTCAAAGGGAACCTCACGTGCTTGAGTTTTTGGATAACTGGTTTAGGAAATAGTTACGTGTGCCTCCCCTCTCCCCACCTCCTGCTGCTCTCTTCCCCAGCTTATGGTGTGGAGTGTGAGCAGACTGTGTGCTTCACACACTTTGGAGTCTGTTGCCATGGTGCTTGGGAAGAATCTGGTTTCCATAGCAACGTCAGGTTGACTGGTTGTACCTTATACCCCATAGGCAGAGCTTGAGCAGTGGCTTGTGTGATCCCTAGTTAATCCAGGATTGACGGGCATATGTAGAACTGAAAAATGTTCCATTTTTCAACAACCCAGCCCATACTTCCTGCCTGCTCTCTACCACTCAACATTACCAAAATAATCACAGTAATAATAACAAATGCCCACTCTCTTTCTTTGGCAACCCACAACAATAAACCAAAGTATTACTTTAGTGTCTTCATCAGATTAAGATTTTGTTTTGAGGGTCTTTTCAAGACCAATGTACCCACCAGCATGCTGTCTGTCCCTTTAGGCCTGTCCCACAGGCCCAGCCAGCTGCTGAGAAGGTCCTGTCAGTTGCAGAGGCCCAGGGTCACACCAGTGGTGGCAGCTCTCTGAACAGTCCTGACAGGGCCTGACTCTTCTGCACAAGGCTTCGTTCTAGGGGCTCGTTGGCAACATGAATACATTGATTTTGGAGTAGCCCCAGCAGAGGCCAGCAAGCCCAGTTTTGTAGAGAACCACCTTTGAACCTTTCCTCCTTATAAGTTGTTTATTTCAGGTACTTTGTTATAGCAATGGAAATCTGTCTTACAAACAGAGCAAGCGTGCAGTAGTTCGGGGTTTCTCTTCCTCTTCTTATAAAGCCACCAGTCCCATAATGGGGACTCACTCCACTCTTATCACCTCATCAAATCCTAATTACTTCCCAAAGGCCCAGCTTCCAAATACCATTGACATGAATTTAGGGTTTAAGTATCAACATGAGTTTTGGAGGAAACATTCAAATCATGGCGGTGGCAATTAAGAAAAGCCATTTGCTGCCCTTTGTAGTCACACCTCATCCTTTCTTCCAGGTGCAGTGAACTTCTCTTGTGAATTGTGCACTTTGTTATGCCAACTCTCAGAGCACTTTCCAAACGCCTAGTTTTATAACATCCTAGAGCCAGTAAGGCTTAGCTGTGGAGGGAACACTTTTCCAAATTTTTGTTTCCCAGAAGAGAGAGCTCAGTTGCCCAAGTGGTAGGGTGATCTGGCCAGCATTACAGAACTAGTTAGGAGCTGGGCCTCTGGTATTGGCATCAATACCCACCCCCAACCCTCCCCAGTCTAGTGATCTTTCCATGTGCCCTTTAACTTACCAGTAGTTGTTTTCATCTTCTCTTCCCTTTCTGGTTAATCTTCCCTGCCTTCCTCTGGATCCTGCCAGTCATCCTTGGTATGCTAGAATTTTCTACTATTGGAATGTTGGTAAAACTACATGGGAAATACGGCTGTAACTTTTGATTATACTGAAGTTCTTATTGTGGTAGCAATTGTTGTCTTTCCCCTTTTCTGCTTTTGTGGTATTTGTGGCTCCCTGCGGGCCTTCCTGCAATCTCCATGCCTTCTCAAGTCCTGCTTGAGGACTTCAGATTTCCCAGACCTGGGATCTGGGAGTTAGGGCTACTCACTGGTAACTGTGTGTGCCAGGCTGATGTGGGGAGGCAGTCAGAACATGGCATCAACACCACCATCCCCTGCCTCTCGTCAGAGCATATCATGGCCCATACTGCACTGCCCTTCTATGGGCCAGGATGTAGGGTAGGAATTTAGCCAGGGTGAATTTCCCACTCCTGGGTCTTGACAGTATGGTTGGGGCTCCCCTCTGGCTCACACCCATGTCGAGGTCCCCACCTCCCGTGGGTCTCCTCCCCCCTCCTCTGCCCACTTAGTCATTCATTTAGCCATCAGAGAATTTAATAGTAGGTAATAACCACAGCTGCAGGAATGACACATTAGCATTAGGTGACAAATAAAACATCTCCCATCAACGTGAGTCCTGCCACAACTAACCAGCACAGTCAGAAAAGCAACAAGAAGGTTGAGACTCATTTCTTCCATCGTGAAGTCATGTGTCCACTCGAAGCTGGCTTCTTTGGAAAGCTGGGCAGCTCTACACCAAGATCCATGGCAGGAGGGCCTCATTTAGTGCTGTTGTCTGGGGACCTGGCAGTGACGATAGTAGAGTCCCTCCAGTGACAGTCGGTGGCTATCATTGCGCATGCTTTTGGAGATGAGATTATCACTCCCATTTTCATAGGGGAACACAAGTTGAGAGAGAAAAAGTGACTCATCCAAGGTCAGCAGATAGGAGTCAGCGTGGGAGCGTGAACTCAGGTCCCAGGCTCACTTCTCACCTGCTGCACTGGACAGCAGCCGTGCCTATGCTGAGTGGCCACCAAGGAAACAGCACTGTAGAGACACTGCAGAAGAAAGGACAGTCCCTTCCCTGTGCTTCTCAGTGGGACTGGGAAGACTGAGCATGCAGGGTTTAGGCAGTGCCTAGCTCAGCCAGGCAGGCCTGGCATGGGGTGCAGGAGACGTGTGTTCAGGGTCTGGCCTCACCTCCAGATCCCATGGGACCGCAAGCATGTCTTGCCACACACAAGCCACGCCTGGGCTTCTTACTACAGGGTGAAGGAGTTGGACTACAGTCTTCAAGGTCACATTCACTGATGTCAATCTAAGAGTTAAAAAAAACATGAGTTTCCTTTTTGAAGCACGTTCAACATCCCATTTATAGTTGATATGGAATTGTCACCTGTGGTTTTTCTGGCCCTTGCTATCTCTCCTTTCTGTACATCATACCCTAAGGATGCATTTTATTACTGTCTTTGTTAGTAGCTGTTGTTAAACCAAGTTCGCATGTTGGTGTGTGTGTGTGTGTGTGTGTGTGTGTGTGTGTGTATAATATATATTTTGTTGTTAATATATTAAGCTAGGGATACAGACTTTCTGATGGTGGGGATATAATGAACAAGAGTCTTTAGCCCCTGGTACTGCCCAGAGTTCGTTGGTAACTCAGGCTAATAGCACAGCAGAGCGTGAGATGTTGTCCGAGGCCACTGGATTGAGAGCTGTCTTCTCCCTGAGGGATGGAACTAGCAAGGGCCTTCTCACTTGCAAGGACTGTGCAAGATTAAATCAACCTAGAAACTGTCAGAGAGGAACCAAACAACCAAGCCAGCAGATTAGAAGGGGTGGAGAAGGTAGACCAAGCAGGGCCATGCATGGTTCACCCTCTCCGGGCCGCTGCTAGCAGGCGTCTGATAGACATCGCTGGGACCACCACACTGTGTCAGGCGGGAGCAGCAGGTGAGCTCCAGGTCAGAGCTGCCCCTTACATCCCAGCTGTTGCTAGCGGGAGTGGTATCTTTGTGCCACGAGGAAGCACGTTGCCATCGAGAGCATGCTGGACCAAACGTCCAGGCTATATGCAGTCCCAGCCCTGTGACCTACTGTGCGACTCAGGGCAAGTCATCCGACTGTGAGCCTCAGAGGGCAAGCGCTCCTTCATCTCAGACTTGTGGAAAACTCCTTATAAAATGCATATGGGATGGTGCTTCTGTGAGCACCAGTGCTTGGTGAGGGAGAGAGAGAGAGAGCAGGGCAAGGCCTTCCCCGACACGTGTCCCCAACATGCTGATAGGTCTGGCATGTGTGAGATTCTCAACAAAAACCAGGCAGATGGTTGGATGGATGAATAGCTGGGGAGACAGATGGACAATAAATATACCAGGGATGTTCTGGTTGCTGCTGAAGATTAACTTCATGCACTTTGAAGGAGTCATTCTGCACTTTTGCAATGGGCCAGGGGCCTGTGCCCTGCTGGGTATTTCTGCCCAAAGAAGCCCACTCCCTGGGGGAGACATGTGGAAGGCTAGATCACCCCAAGAGTACTTTGGCATCCACTGGTCTGGGTTAAACAACCCCACTCTTTGGCTAAAGAGTGGGTCTTGGGCACACCTTCTACACAGACAACCCGAGCTCCACCTACTCCCATCCATAGAAAGGACAAGCCAGGGGCACGGAGAGTAGCAGAGCCGGCTCCACACCCTGCCTGCCTGGCTGGAGATGGGTGACAGTAATCACAGAGCCCGGGATCTGGCCTTTTCTGCTGGGCCCACCTGCTGCTGCCATTGTCACGTTCCACGCTCTGCTGCCATCCTCCGCGGCGGCGGAGCCTGCATCTTGGCAGCCCAGGGGTAATAATTAGGGGTGGGGCAGCTCCCCAGCTGGTGTGACATTTGAGGAGGGGCCTGGAGGAGAAGGGAAGGCTGGGACCCTGCCAACAAAAGGAGGAATTAAATGGGCTGTCCTGGGAACCCACAGTTAGTATTTAAACTCCAGAGAGAGCTGTGGGTTTCACCCAAGAAGCAGGGATTTCGTGAGGTTTCAGCACCCTCCCTCTCCCGGGTCCCCTGCTGTTTGTGAGTGCCATTTATTCTGGGGAGGTTGGAAGGACTCTCTCTCAGCAGAGCCACCAAGATGCGATGCTATCGTGCCCCAGCTCAGGAAGCCAGGCCCAGGGCTTTCATGCAGTGTGAGGACAGATATGGTGACAGAAAGCAAATGAGACTGACTCCACCAGCAAGGCTATGGCCCTGCTCCACTCAGAGCCAGTGGACAGAGGCCCAGCCCTCAGGGAATTTACCATCTGGATGGCCTTGCTGTGTGCCCTCCACCCACATGCCAACAGGCTACCAACTTGTGTATTAAGCCCCTTATGCATAGAGTCATAGGTTTTGTTTCATTTATTGTTAGCATTGTTTAGACTGCCATACTGGTTGTGGGGAGACAGCCAGGAAATACAGAAAAAATGCCCCGCCACCTCCTTCTCCATTGCCGCAGACACTGTGCATTGAACGCATGCTGTGTTCTTTATCTCATGCATCCACACTGCACACTTAAGAGTAGGGCATATTAGCCCCATTTTGCAGCTGAGTAAAGTGAGGTTCACTAGCATTTCATGACTGGCCCAAGTTATGCAACTAGTGAGGAAGAGAAAGGACATGATGCTAAATGCATCTGGCTCCTAGCGTTCTTTCTGTTTCTATTTGTCATCCTGAGGGCAGGGAACAAGTTCTCCCTGACATAAGGGAGCGTTTCACCATCTCTCCTGATGGGAAAATGAGGTGAAAGATCACCTGAGACCTCCAGATGAACTTTTGAGCATATAAATGTAAGTGATCTGGTGGTCCAAATTCTGGTGGTCTTGAGCACAGAAGAGATGGAGGTGGGCGTCAGCTGCAGAGTGCCCTTCTTGGGACTTCTGTGTCTTCTAATAATGATGATGATGATGATAGCAAGATAGAATACAATTAATGATCATGACTGAGTTTACAACACTTGGGAATGAACGACACACTAGTAGTTCTTTTATTTTTTCTTTTATACCAGGGATTGAACCCAGGAGCACTCAACCCGTGAGCCACATCCCCAGCCCTATTTTGTATTTTATTTAGTGACAGGGTCTCACTGGGTTGCTTATCAGCACCTCGCTTTTGCTGAGCCTGGCTTTGAACTCGCAATCCTTCTGCCTCAGTCTCCAGAGCCACCCGGCAACACACTGGTTCTTGTGAGTGGATTCCCAAGGTAGAAATGGCCTCCTGAACTCAAGCTGAGGAAAGAGAAGCTTCCAAGAGAGAGCTGGGTGTTTTGTAGGACTTCTAGGCCATTCTGCACGGGTTGGTTTGGATGTTGCCGTGGACGGACACAATCAGTCACCTCTCTCTATGGCTTCTCCAACCTGTAGTTTAAAAATTTAAAAAAAAAAATTTCCCAACGGAACATCACAAGGCTGGGCTAATGCCTCTCATGAAGTTCCCAACCCCATAACAAGGTCCCTAACACATTTAAACACATTTATGCTGACCAATGTATATGCAGTGGCGTACCAAGGACAGACCAGTGGGAGCCATCTGCCCTGTGCAGGAAATTTCTACGGAGAATTTTAAAAATAATAATAAAACTGACACTGTTTAATGTCGTCATGCCCTGTCAATTCTAAATAAAGTTGGTGATAAAATACTTCTCCCCAACTTCACTTTCACCACTTGGCCCCCCCGCGAAATCTGCACTTCCCTGATCAATTGTGTGCTTGATGGGTGCGTTTGTCTGCTTTAAACCAACAGGCCACTAGAGTCCATTTCATTTGTCTTCCTGGTCAATCCCCTGTTGACCATACAAATTCAGTTTTCTTTTCTGTGGTTGTATTTAGGAAACTACCTAAAGAATGGTGAGAAACCACAGGAGGGATGGAGAACAAGTGAGAAAAATACTGTTTTCCTCTTTTCATTGTTTCCTTATAAATGTCACAGAAATATTTCTTTTCATTTTGTGTTTTAGCAAAGTGCTTTTTTTAACCAAGGCCTAAATCGGGGCCTATCTTGGCAGTGTCCCTTTAACAGAGTCGAGGGAGGGACAGCGTGGCAGGGACACGTGGAGCTGCAGAGGCTCTCGTACTGTACAATTTTCTAGGTCCTGACTGATAAATTATTGTGCGTCTTCCGTGCGCTCTGACATGCAATACAATTTGTCCGTGTAACAGTGATGATAGGCTGTCCTGGCTAATAATCAGGAACCCTTTATTTAGCTCCTTCAGCCTTTTAGAGAAATCTTAAGTAACCGTTCACATCCCTTTATTGGTTTTCTCTTCCACGTTTTTGCATAAGTGGAAAAAGCTTTTAACCTTGAGAATTTTACTCACCCAGAGCCGAGGGCGAGGAAGAAGACTTGTTGTTAACCGTGTAAAGGAAGTAGGAAGATCTTCACGGTCCCAGCCAGGATGGCTTTTTCTTGGCCTGCCTCACAGGACATGAGATGGCCTGGGTTTCAGAGAACATCCAGTCCAGCTTTTGCGCTATGGACGAGAAACACTAACCCCAAGAGATGGACGTAGCTCGTTCATGGTCATGTGGCACATCCATGGCGATGACACCAAGCCCGATCCCTACTCTCCGTTTGTTTGGTTTAAACACATTTGGCACTCTGCCCAGTGGCACACCTTCCTAGGTCAGAGTTGTCGCCGGTTGGTTCGGCGTGTACTCTTGAAGACACATGCCGTTCACGTGTGAACTGTCCATGTAGCATCTGTGTGGTCTAACCCTACCTTGTGCAGAACAGACTTTGGTGCTTGAGTGTCACTTTTGGCCTTGGTTTTGTGAACCTGCCTGTTTCTTTACAGCAGCAATGCTTGACACTTGGGTAAGTGAAAAGCCATCAGTAGACAATGGCCTTGTGATACAAAAATGGCTTCCAGAAGATTGGAACATCAAGGGGGAGGATGTGAAGCATTTAATGTGTGCGTCTTGATGGCAAGGTGATGATGAGCATTTGTTCGTTGTTTTCTATTTATCTCAAAGGATTTTTTTTATCCCTTTTCTAATAACCTGGGCCCTTAACAGATCGGTGACATCCCACATGCCCCCACTCCCCACTTTATCCTTGGAGAAAAATAACCAAGCCATTAGGAGCAGCTTCTTCCGACATACCAACCTGTCATCCGATTCCAATGAGATGCCTGGAACGTTCGTATTCGCAGCACCCTGATCATTTTAACTGGGAACTCAGCACCCTGGGGAACTTCCAAAGCAAGGAACTCTCCCCTGGCAGCCTCGCCTGCCAGACTTCAGCCCCAAGGAAAGTCGCTCCCCCTTTTCAGCACAAGAGAAGCCCTTGCTGTAAAGGGATTTGTCCCAGTGGGTGTCACAAAGGTTTGTTCTGGGCTAAGAGCTGGCACGAAAAGGCTCTGCCAGCGAGCAACATTAGAATTAAAGACCTAATGATACTAATTAACTTTCCCAGGCCCATGCTCCCTGCATTTATTATTTGTAGAGAGATAAAGCATTAAATAACAGGGCCAGCCTCTTTGGGAGCCCCACTTGGGGTGAGGGGAATGTCCTCATTATAGCAAGCAAGTTGGTTGGTGTTCTGAGACTGGGGCCCATCCCTGAGTATGGCCTACAGAAGGCACAGCCTCCTTCCAAGCCAGACCGTGTGCCTTCTCCTGGCACAGGAGAGGCTGGGCTGGGGAAGGGGACTAAGGTAAGCAGCCTGGCCCCTTGCAAGGTCCAAGTCCTCAGCCACCTGCCTCCATGGGCCTGCAGTGAAGGAAGCCCTGGGGCAGCAACGATCAACTTTGCTGCCTGTGTTTATGGGAAGGTCCCTTGCCTCTCTGACCTCCGTCTTTTCACTTATGAATAAAGGTACAAGAGGTTACATCAAACAAAATTGAATCTGGACAGGTTTCCTTGAAGTTCCTGGAATTATATGCAAAATATCAGGTGTGCTTCTGAGTGTTCTTCAGGGGCTGACAGTCCATTGCTTGCCTCTGACTTTCAGAGAAGTCTCTGAACCAAAGCATAGGGTCTTGGAGGAAATACTCCCCAAGTGTCCATCTTGCTCTTCCAGTTGATGACTTCAGAGCTGCCAAACCTGGTGCATTTGTCAGTCTCAACATTGGGGTTGCAAAGACAGATGATGGACACTTGGGTCAGAAATGCCCTATACATTAACCATTTTGAATGGATTAACCAAGTAGCCTCAGTTACATTCCCCAACAGACCTCCCCCCTCACCATCTCTAGGGTCCCCGTCCTAAAGCTGGCACTCAAAGACAATGACCCACTGAGCAATCATTAGCATTTCTCATTCTCAATTTACCAATGAATTATTAGTAACAATGAGTTTTAACTATTGGAGATGCTTGAGAAACTCCCCCAGAGTACTTGGAAGCATCTTAGGAGAAAATCAAAACAATTCTATTTGAGGATTGGAGCATCCGGGAGGATTCTGGGAGACTGATTCCCAGGGGGTCAGAGGGCCCTCTTCCAAGCTTGTGCTGCCTCCAGCCAGGTGCAAATAGTCTCCCCCCTGTTTTGTTTTTGTTTTTGTTCTCCCAAACATTCCTTTGCTCTAATCACTAGTTTTTAACCAAGGTGCAAGAGGTCTGCAGATAGAATTCCAGAGGGTCTGAGGACTTGGGTGGGAAATAACTGGATCTTTACTTTCTAACTGAAACTTATCATGTTATTTCTTTGTGAATAGAGGCAGAAACCACAATGGTATTTGTAGTTTCTATGACTTTGTCCACTGCTCAAAACTATGAATATTTTCATATCACATTAGGATGGTTGTAGATGTCTCAAAAGTACTGTTTTCCTTCCTCACTACTGTGGAATGCTGGTGGTCCACTAGATTTTGTTATTTAATACCTTGACAAAGAAGTATGTGCATTTTTATATTGCAAATTTGCCTTATAAATATTTTGAAAACTGTATTTCAATATAATTTATTTGCAATCCCTTATTTCCATTTAAGAACATTATTCTGGGAAAGGATCCACAGGCATCGCCAGAACTGCCAAAGGCATCCAAAGCCCAAAAAACTTACAAACTCTCACTCTAAATTGATAATTTGCCTCTTCAATTCTGTGTTGCTTATCCAAATCATACGCTGGGTGGAACTCCAGGTTCAAACAATTGTCAGGCTGTGGGCGACTTCTTAGAACTCCGAGAGATGCATGAGCCAAACTTGTGTGTGTTAAAAGTTGAAAGCAATCATATACCCTACCAGGAAAGGTTCCTACCTTGGCAAATTCCAGGTAGTACTTTGCCCTGGGCACTCTTTCACCTGCTCATTAAATAAGACCATGACCCATGAGCATTAAAAAGGAACTCACATCGCCTGGAACCAACTTAGAACAGCATACATCAGAGATCTTGAGATCAGTTTATTTATTCAGTCCCCCTTACAGCTGTTCCTTCAGGTCCCATGGGAGGGAGAGAGCCTTTGGTATTTATCACCAGGATCAGGGATAGGAAGCCACTTAGTCCTGGGCTACTAGTAGGTGAGAGGGGCTGTATACACTAGTGGTTAGGATCATGCATTCGAGAACCAGCTGGAACTGGTTTGCAGTCCTGTGTTCAGGTCCCCACACTGTCATTAACTGTGTGTGATACAAGCAGGTTGTTCAGTCAGCGTTCTCCAGGGGTGCTGTGCCATTAGGCATATTGGAGTTCCCAAGTTCCCATTAGCATTAAACAGTTATAGCTACTGCTCTTGCCCCATGCAAATAGCCCCTGTCGTGGTTGATCAGCCCTTTGGCTGTGGGCCTGTGGCAGCACAGTACGTCGTGGTGAAAGCATGTGGCAGAGACCTGTGTACCTCATGGAAGCCAAGAACGAAACAGGAAGGGACCAGGTTCCCAATATCCCCTTCAAGGGCACACACACTCCCAATGACCTAACTTCCTTTGGCGAGGCCCCACCACCTAAAGGCTCCAACCATCTTCCAATAGCCCCACCAAGCTTTTAATACACAGGCTTTTGGCGGGCATTGAGGATCCAAACTATAGCAAGAGGTGAATGGGGAACAATAGGGATTGGAGCAGGGAATTTTATAGCACCAGTTAGTTGATGAGCCTGAAATTCCCCTTTAACCTGGTGTTCCTGTCATCTACATAATCATTGTCTCCTGGTTGACCAGAGACCAGCATCGTGGGGCAGTTCTTTTGAGTGGTAAAAATGTGCCCTGTGTCCTTGGTTTCTAAGTAATGGTGTCTTTGTGTCCATTTGAGTGAGGGTCAGCTGTGACTCTAGAATAAACCTGTGCAGTTATAAACAGAAGAGGCTACGTTCCCAGACAGAAAGGAGGCGGAGCCAGTGACACAGCACAATAAGTTGGAATTTTCACTTCCTCGTCTGTAATGATAAAGTTAATAGCAATAACAATCATCTTAAGAAAGGATTTTTGTATCAGAGCCAGAGCAGGGGAAAGAGCCTTTTTCCCATGCCTTCCTGGGGACAGCTAGACACTCAAACCACGTCAAAACAGAAGAAACCAAAAATATAGCAAAGTGCCCTTTGCCCTATGGCCTTCGCAGAGAACCCAGTGTGAGACAACCCGCTGCAGAATGGGCCAAGAGGGCAGAGGAAGAGGCAGGAGTCCAGTTCCAAATTTATCTATTGGTTTCAACTTCCTCCTTTAATCACTTCAGAAGAGCTGTTAATGAGCAGGCTATCCAATTGATTAGCATTTTACCCTTTGGCTTCGCTTTCTACCAAAGGTGCTAATGAGCAGGGAAATCATAGATCCTTCAGGTGCAAGAATCTTAAGAGGTCAGAAGATTGCCACCCCTACCTGGAGGACCTCAGGACCTCATCCGAACCTCAGAAAACTGTTAAAGACCTCTCTGATTTTTCAGACTCTCTAGGTGAGCTAATTTTTTTTTTTTTTTTTTTTTTTTTTTTTTTTTTTTTTTTTTTTACCGCTATTGATCACAAACCACACAAGTTAGCAAGCCAAGAGCTCTCTGATGATTCCTCCCTGGGCAATTGCTAGTCACTCTTTTTCTGTGAGAGTTCCTTACATTTTCAAAGATGTTCTTATTTTTTCTTCATCTTCTTTCTATTGCCTTGTCTTCTCCAGGCTGCACCATTGTGTTTCATTCATCCTTTCTGAACAGGTTGTTCTTTCTGACCATATTGTGTTGAATTTTCTCCAGGTTCTCCTGCTTCTTTGCTTGTAGATCCCGGAACTGGGTGTAGAATCCAGGAAAGGCTTCAGCAATAGTGGGTAGAATTAGAGGAGGTCTTCTAGCAGCCTGCTGTGCCCTCCTTTCTTTCTTCCTAACAAAAACTGGTGATTATCCTCTGCAATGCACAGAGTTTTCCACCCAATTCTCTCTCTCTTTTGGGTTGCATGTACTCTTTTTCTTTTCCTGGTGGACAAGTCTGTATTTTCCCCTTTCTGAGCAGCATGCAAGGTAAGGGAAGCTGAAGGAGAGTAAGCAGCAAGGACAAACCCAAGTCACTAGTCTCTTGAAGTTTTAATCTTCTCCTTGGCGTTTGCATAGTGCCAATGAGGGGCATTGCAAGGATAGAGAAACTCCACAGCAGGAGCATTTCAGAGGCCTTCAGAGAAATTCTTTGCCATCTGAAAGTCCACTCCTCAGCTTAGCAAATATTTTTTTACATTTTGGAATCTACTGCAAGAGTGATTACCTTAAAGGTATGTCTGTCTCCTTTGACATTAATGGAACGTGATGGACACCCTCTGGATAGGGTCTTGGAATGGTCAGCTCTGGAAATGGGGAGTCAGCCATTTGCAAAAAGAATGAGCCAGAGAAACAACTAAGAGCTCCTTCCTCAAGGATGGAAGTCGCTTTTATCAGCTGAAGACACACAAAGATGAAGTCTTGATTCCCAGAGCAAATGAGTCTTTTCACCCATAACAGGTTGTACTGTGAGTCAGAGGCAGTTAAGAAAGAGAAAACATGAGCAAATGCCAGTGGAATAGAATCATAGTCTCCAGGCTGGAAAAGACTTTGGAGGGATCTGCTGTAACTCCCTCATTTTAGAAAAGGGAAGCCTGGCCTGCCTAAGCTCCTCGCTAATTACACATGCCAGGGACAAAACTGCTATCCTCAAGTCTTCTGCCCTATTCCCTGCCTCCTTCTCTAAGCAAATGAAACTCATCACCTATTTTAGATAGGGGGAAAATCAGGCCCTCAGAAAACAATTTCAACTTTCTCAGTCTTCACCAAGAAATAAATCGGTTCCTGAATTTACCTTCACCCTGTCCACATGGTGCCTCTACACTCAGCTGCTGTCTCCCAGCTGCTGTCTCCCGTGGCTTCCCTCCCCCTCCCCCTTCCCTCACTACCCTTGGTTAAGTCCCTTCTCTCCGTTACTTGAACAACTACAACTGGCATGACTAGTCTCCCTGCCTCCCTCCAGTCTTAATTCAGCTGTCACTCTGAAGCTAGGTTATCTTGCTAAAATGCATTTTTTGATAAAAATCACCTCTGTTTAAAAATTTTAAAATCCTTCAGTGGCCCAAACTGCCCCTAGGATAACTATCAAATTCCTTAACAGGGCTTACACATCAGTAGTCCTCACCCCTGGATGCACATTAGGAACACCTGGGGATCTTTAAAAAACATCACCAGTGCTTGGGTTTCACCCCTGGCGATTCTTCTGGGGTGAAGCTGGTGGTGTGCTACACACACAGCTGGAGTCTGACCTGATCAACTCAGAAAAGCCAGTGATTAAATTTTCAGAATTCTTGCAAATGGGTTGTTAGCTATTGTTAAAAATTATATAATCTTGCAGTCAAATAAATGACATTAAAAACAAAGGTAGGGACTGGAGTTGTAACGTAGTGGCAGAGCACTTGCCTAGCATGTATGAGGCACTGGGTTCCATCCTCAGCACCACATAAAAATAAATAAATAAAAATAAAGGCTGGGTGCAGTGGCACATGCCTGTAATCCCAGCAGCTCAGGAGACTAAGGCAGGAGGATTGCAAGTTCAAAGCCAGCCTCAGCAAAAGCAGGGCACTAAGCAACTCAGTGAGAACCTGCCTCTAAATAAAATACAAAATAGGGCTAGGGATGTAGCTCAGTGGTCGAGTGCCCCTGAGTTCAATCCCTGATACCATAAATAAATAAATAAAGGTATCATGACCATTTACAACAAAACACATAAAAGAAAATAAACAAACCAAAGGTAATAAGTCCTCAAAATAATTCACTCCCTAATGGTTTTACTACATTTTGTTACTAACTATGGTCTTGAGGTTATTTTTGTCAATTAAATCTATAGGGCGGAATATATAACAGTGCTCTACTACTGCACATCTCTTTCCAAACTTACATTCAGTGACATGTCTCATGGGTAGCTTGACATTGGTCATGGTGAGAAAAATTTACACCACAGAAACTGGCAAATTGGCCGTCTCCTGACCATTGCCCTAGGCTCAATACTAGCCTAGTAGATGCTCAGTACATGTTGAGTGGATAAATGAATGAATGGTCTCTTGACTCCCAGTGCTGTGTTCTTCCATCCCACCATCCCACCCGACCTAGGCTTTCTAAATTCCCAAAGAGTTGAAAGCTTATACTCTGGATTACTATTGTTGCACATGGTATGAAGATGGTTCCCATGGTTCTTTTAATAATAAGCCTTTTTATTGACTTCAGTTTTGTGTTTTCAGGTTTAGAATTTTCTCCATTTATTATTCATGCAATAATGCCAACATTATTCTAGGCTTAGGGATGCCGTGGAGTACGAAGCAGGTATGGGACCTCCTCACAGAGCTTTCAGCTAGTGGGTGGCTCAGATGATTAAACCAGCAATGGCCATGAAATGTGATCAGTGCTTTAGGATGGAAAGCATCTGACTCGGGGATACTGCCTAATCTGTGGAGTCTCTTGAAAGCTTCCCAGAGTAGGTAAAGTCTGGGGCTGACACTTGAGGCAAAGAGGAAGGTGGAGGGCTGGGATTGTGGCTCAGCGGTAGAGCGCTCGCCTAGCACGTGCGCAGCCTGGGTTCGATCCTCAGCACCACGTACAAATAAACCCATTTAAACCCACTGTGTACAACTAAAGCAAATAAATAAATATTAAAAAAAAAGAGGAAGGTGGAAAGGTGTTCCATGCAACTGGGAGGTCCTTTATGAGGGATGGAGAGACAGCCAGCAGGTTTAAGAAACTTCAGGAAGCAGGTGGCTAGCACGTGAGGGGTGAGTAGAGGCAGCTGAGGCTGGAAAATTAGCAGCCAGGACAAGAGGGTCTGGGGAGGCATGTCTAGGCGTCTGGCTTGTATCCTAGGAGTGTTGGGACACCGCTGAGGCAGAAAGCAGGGGAGCTCCTCTCTGAGATCCGTGTTAAGAGAACTTACTCCGAGCAAAGGTCCAGGAGAGACAAAGCAGGAGGGCGGAGGAGGCTGTTGGGATGGATAGAAGCAAATGGGTTCAGGAAGCAGAATCATATCTTTCACGTCGAATCTGAAGAAGTCAAACTCAGAAATAGAAAGTAGAAAGGTAGTTGCAGGGGTTGGGGTGGGGAACGTGGCTGGATGGGTCAAAGAGTACAAACTTTGAATTACATGATGAATGAGTTCCAGGGGAAAAATATATATTATGGTAACTATAGTTAATAGAAGTATATATTTGAAGTTTTCTGAGTAGATCATACGAGTTCTCAGCACACATACAAAGGGAACTGTATGAGGTGATGGATATGTTAATTATCTTGACTGTGGTAATTACTTCACAATGTATGTGAATATCAAAACACCATATTGTACACCTCAATTATATATCATTTTTATTTGTCAACTAAACCTTCATAATGTTTGGGGGGAAAATAAGCAGCAGAATCATGGAACGTGATCACTGGATTTGGTGGTGTCTGTGAGGGAGGCCTGAAGAACCTGGTAGAGATCAGCAGAGCTGATCTATTCAAGTTCATATTTGGGTTCACAGCGTTGGCAGTGTCTGCAACACATCCCAGCACAGTTGTCAAGGATGAAGTTAGATTTCTGGGTCTTGAAATTGAAGGAGAGATACAGGAGAGAAATATAGTTTGGAGATCATGAGTTTAAGGGCAGTAACCAAAACTGCAAGAGCAGAGGCCGTTCATTGTCCAAGAGGATCGACTAGAGTAAGAGGAGCTGGGGGCCTCTGAGGACAGCAAGGATAAAAAATGGCTGTAACAGGAAGAGCGATGAGACAGAGTAGGCAGAGAGGTGGAGAGGAAGTCAGGAGCATGTGGGGCCATGGAGGCTGAGGAAGGCAGTGTGGGGGAGTGTGTGGTCCTCGTGCAGAGGGGAGGCCAGGTGTGATGAGGACTGGGTGGCCATTGCATTCATAGACACGTCAGGCACAGCGAGCATGGCCAGTGGAGGGAAGAGGCAGGGTCCTGGAAGCGCTGTGCTGAGTCAGGGGAGGCCCGATCATGGTGACAAGGATCTCAGCTCCTGGGCTGGGAAGGAGAAGTGAAAGAGAGAGCAGTTTGGGGATCAAAGGCTATTTGTTGTTGTTGTTGTTGTTGTTGATGTTTGCTTTTCAGCAGGAGCTGGCTATGGTTGGGGTAAAACGGAGGAAGATTGTTATCCTGTCCTCTGTGAATGAAGGAGAACGACCTTTTAAAGGGATCAGTGCCCTGTGTCATTTCATAACCCCTGTGTCTAACCTGATAGACATTTAGAATCGTCCAAGGTGTTCCCTTGCGTAGCCTCGCTGCACTGATAACTGCTTCTGCAGCTTGTCCACCGCCTCCTCATTGTCCATGCTGTGGGCCTTCGTTTTTCTTTTTCTTGACAGATTTCTTAAGCCTCCTGTCACCAGCCTTTGGAGGCGTTGTTAAGTCCTTATGTTGGAGCTCTGTTGGGGCTCTGGCTCTGCCCAAGCCCACCCCTACTCGTTCTCTTTAACCCCTCCGGTCCCACGTCACTCTGACCCTTCCCTCTCTCTTTACTAGGCAAGTTCCAACTAGTTACAATCTGCTCCTGTCGTTCCTTCCTCTCTCATTTCTCATTTATCCGAGTTTACAGAAAACTGCCTACGGTGCCTCCTATTCCCAGGCTGAGGAAATTAAAGGGGCTGAATTTTTTATTATAGCTTCTCTCAAGAATAGTTCTAGAAATCAGACTCCTAGAAGCTTATTACTGGTGGAGAAATGGAGAGGTCATCTCCATTTCCTTACTTCTAGGCAGCTCATTTTCTAAGCTCTTTATAAATGGATCTTCTTTAAGAATTCTTCATAGAAGACCCCATGAGCCCAGGTCTTATGACTAGGGCAATGGTACAATTTAGCATTTAAACAGGGATACTTGTAAGGATGAAAGGGGGTCCTAATCAACTAGGACACCAGGACAAATAAAGTAAATGGGAACTGTCCTGGGATAGCCAGGGCATACAGTCACCCTACATAGGATAAGTGTAATGGACAGAACCAGAAATTTCTTTTTTTTTTTTTGCTGGTGTTTCACATTAAGGGATGATCATTGAGCATTTCCTGTAGGATAGGCATCATTCCACCCACTGGAACTGAAGATGGAGAAGGTAAAATCCTTGCCTTAAAAATCTGTTGAGGGGCTGGAGTTGTGGCTCAGCGGCAGAGCGCTCACCTCGCACGTGCGCAGCCCAGGTCCGATCCTCAGCACCACGTAAACATAAATGCATTGCATTGTGTACAACTAAAGTAAATAAATAAATATTTTTAAAAATCTGTTGAGGAAGAGATGCAAAAAATTCTCCATGATTCAGTTTAATAAGTTTTGATTTCAGTTTTTGATAGGTGATAGCTTTATGAACAAAGTGCTTTGTGAAAAAAGTAGGCGAGTGATTAGATTGGAGGACTTTGGGAATAAGAGGACATGACGTAAGAATAATGCTATGGTTGGAAAGTATCCCCTAAAGGTTTGGTCATCAACCCATGGAACTATTAGAAGGTGGTAAAACTGGAAAGAAGTTAAATCACTGGAGATAACCTTGAAGGGGATTGCAGGATCCCAGCCCTTCTCTCTCCCTCTCCGTACCTCCCCTCTTTCCTGGCCACCATGATGTAAAAAGATCTCCCCCACCGCATGCTTCCACCATCACAGGCAAAAAAACAAAACAAAACAAACAAACAAACAAAAAAAAAAACCCAGAACCAAGCAATTGTGGACTCTGCAACCATGAACCGAAATAAACCTTTTCTCCTTTTAAATTGATTTGCCTCAGGTATTTGTCACAGTAATAGAAAACTGACCAATGCAAAGAATGGTCAAGATTATCCAGCGTTGATCTTTGGGAAACATTTAACCCCAAAGAAAGGGGAACGAACTCTGGAGGCTTTTCAATAGGAGCAGTCAGTAGGGTAGGAGAAGGACCAAGGGGAAGACTGCCAGGGAAGCCAGAAGAGAAGAAAGGTCAAGGGGAGAATGTTCAATGCCATCATGGATAACCAAGAAGAGGGCACTGGAACTCAGAACAAAGCAGTCATTTGGGGGTTTTAGTCAAGTGACCAAACAGGATCCATAACTAGAGTGGGGTGGGAGGGTGGAACATAGGAGACAGCAATGGTAATAGGCTACTCCTTTCAGACATTTGAAGTGAAAACAAAAGGGAATGAAATGAGGTTTTATGAAATGAATTCCTTTTCAAGTTAATGAAGTTTTCAGAAAGTCTCTTTCTACAGTAAGTTCTTAAAGAATACCCACTCTGTGTGTCAATAAAAAAATAATAATAATAAAAAAAAGTTCACTCTTGGCCCACTAGACCAGTGTTTTTCGATAGACTAACCACTGGCCAGGTGTGGCTATTTGAATTAAAATCAATTAAGATTAAATAGAATTTAAACTTCAGTTCCTCACTTGCGCTGGCCACATACCAAGTGTGCCCTAGCCACCTGGCTGGTGGCTGCCCTGCGGGACAGCACAGATCTGGAGCAGTTCCAGCCCTCGGGGGCTGTGGCAGGAGCCTTGCTCAAGGCCCCAGTGCTCTTCATCGTCTACCCAATTCTAAAGTGAAGAAAGCCAGCGGATGTTGCCACCAGATAAGCTGAAGAACTATGATGATTTTAAAGTCAACATTTTCCCTAGACCTTGACCTACGATAAATCATTCCGTGATACTAAACAAAAAGAGAGAAATGTAGCTGTGTGCATTATTTCTAATGAGCTAGCTTATGTGCAGTCTTTTCGCAGTTATTATAACTATTTCCACCTGACAATTAGCTTTGTGCTAACCAGGAATGTGATATGTCTAATTTTCTTAAAGTTATGTGATCATTAGGAAAATGTGATAACATAGCCTCTTCCTTCCAGGCAACCCACTTCAGGGACCCCCCTAGCTTTCCTCCTGTCTGGGTACCTCAACCAGACCTCAATCAGTTGGTGGGAATAAAAAGCACCCGATTTGCCAGCTCCTTGGGTGGATCCATCAGATGGTGGTGAATTTCCGAGAAGCCACTGTGTGTGGGCACAGGCCCAGAACACACTTTTCATTTCTCCCTAAGTTACTTTCCCCTTCATCCCCAGTGGGAATTTGTCTTTGGATGATTTTCTGTAACCAAGAGACTTACGTTTAGAAAGGACTTTGCACTCTTTGGAGTGCAGCAAGACTTGAACTCAGGCTGGAGAAATGTGGCTGGTGACCAGGGAGGAGGCAGAAGACTGCACCTGAGCATTGCCCCAGTGCCCTTTATCTGGGGTATAGAGCACACTGACTGAATGTCTTCTGCTTGGTCCCACCTTACATGGGTGTGTTCATAGACACATTCAGCAGAATATGGCCACTAGAGAGCTTTTCTTTATGGACATCTGGCCTTTGCTATGTTGCTTAAATTCCCAGGACAGTCCTTACTTTCATCATTAAGAATCGGTGGCATTCATAGACCAGTGGCTAGAGTTAACCCTATAGTGTTAGTACAGCAAAGCTCCGCCAGTTTCCAGGCTCCTGGACAGACGTTTACTCCTCAGTCAGAGCTCGCCCTGGTAGCTGCTCCTGCTTTGCCTAATAGCCTGAAGCTAAGCATGTAACTTCACCTTTACTGAAATCTGGGCTCACTAGGAGAGGCAAGGCCCCCGGGCACTGTCTCACAATAGAAGCTGCCTGACTATCTGAGCAGAAAAGACAGCCTGGGTGAAGGAGACCTCATTCAGTGACCACTGGCTGAGCAGAGGAGGGGACAGGTCCAGCCCTGGATAACTGGCCTGTCCTCATCTGGCCTGGTCCTCCAAAATCTCCTCCTCCCAGAGAAGGCCCAGCATACAGAGATGGGACCGGTTTATAAGGTGCTGACACTGGAATCCTGCTCACTTTCTGGCTGTACAATCAGCCATCTGTGTAACCTCGGGCAAGTGGTGAGTGCCGAGAGAGTCGGAGTCTGACTGTCCAGATCTCCTTCACCTCTTGCTAACTATGGTTTGGGCCACACTACTAAATTTCTCTGAGCCTCTGATTTGTGAAAGAGTTTGTTAAGAATACTTACTTTGTGGTGGTGTTGTAAAGATCAAATGATGCCTGTCGAAATCCTAAAACAAATGCTCTGCCGATGTTCCTTTATTCTCTTGGGTTTAAATCCTTGTTGGGTCTTAATTTTCTGACCTCTCCATAGTTCTTTATATAGGTTATTAGATCCAAAGTTCTTTCATCTGAACCACCCTTCAGGGTAGGGCCTACATGTCAAAATTAGACTTAAAAAATGAGGCTTGGAGAAAAGCTACACAATTTTCCACAGTTCCAGGGCAAGCCATTGGTGGGCCAGTTTGGAAGCCAGTCCCCAACAATTCAGTAAGGCCCTCTTCTCACTCCTGATGTGGCTTCTCCCTGATGTGAACACAGGACCAGGCCCTCCCTCACAGGGTAAATTGGGGCATGACCATGATAAATACAGGTGTTAGAATCTGAGGGCTGGGGAAAAAAAAATAAATGGGACTAATAAAATCAAAATTTATACCTTGATGCTTGATTTTCAAGGCAAGAGGTTGAATAAATCTGAGGCCCTCCAAGTAGACCTTTAAAAAAATATGAAACCTTTTATGTAATTATAAAATGGTAACATCTCCTGCTGCCTGAAGAGAATGGTCATCTTCTCTCATTGGTGGAAATGAAGTCATCCCACTTATTGTATATGTAAAAGCGAAGGGCTTTCAGCATTGTGTAAGCCTGAATGGCACTCTGAGAAGTCTCTCTCCAGGGCCCACCCAAGGCCGTCCCCAGAGATGCCCTGGGGAGCTGGGTGGAGCTGAGCAGGAAGGGTTGTTGGAGTGGAGAATACAAGAAACAGTGCCAACCAGGTCCGTCTCAGAGTCAAACAATTTTTTTCCATAAGGAAAAAATTTTAATTGGTCCATTATAATTATACCTAATAATGGGATTTATTGTTACATATTCGTACATACACACAATATAACAGTACAATTTGGTCAGTTTCATTCCCTAGTACCTCCCCCTTTCTCTCCCTCTCCACCCTTTTCCTCTACATCCCTCCCTTCTATGTTCATGAACTACCCCCCAACCCCCACCCTCTTCCTTCCTCTTTTCCTCTCTAGCTTCCACATATAAGAGAAAACAATAGTGCGCTTGACTTTCTGAGTTTGGTTATTTCGCTTAACATAACCAAACTCTCAAGTTCCACTCATTCTTCTTTATGGCTGAATAAAACTCCATTGTGTATATATACTGCATTTTCTTTGTCTGTGTTGGCTGGTTCCATAGTTTGGCTGTTGTGAATTGTGCCGCTGTAAATGTGGGTATGCATGTATCACTATAGTGTGCTGACTTGAAGGGTTTTGGATAAATATAGAGAAGTGGTAGTGGTAGAACTGGGTCATGTGGTGGTTCCATTCCTAGACTTTTGAGGAAACTCTATACTGACTTCCACAGTGGTTGTATTAATTCACAATCCTACCAGTGTATAAACGTTCTTTTCCTCCATATCCTCTCTAGCATTTATTATTATTTGTTTTATTGATGCCTGCCATCAAGTGAAATCTCGGAGTAAAGTGAAATCTCACTTTGCATTTCCCTGATTGCTAAAGTTGTTGAAAAAAATTTTTTTCATATATTTGTTAGCCATTTGTAGTTCTTCTTTTGAGAAATATCTGTTTCGTTAATTTGCCCACTCATTGATTGGGTTATTTGGGTTTTTTGTTTGTTTGTTCGTTTTGTTTTTGGTACTAAGTTTTTTGAGTTCTTTATATATTCTAGCTATTAATCCTCTGTCAGAAGAGTAGCTAGAAAATGTTTTCTCCCATTCTGTGGGTCCTCTCTTCACATTATTAATTGTTTCCTTTGCAGTGAAGAAGTTTTTAAATTTGATGCCATTCCATTTATTAATTCTTGGTATTATTTCCTAAGTTTTAGGATTACTATTGAGGAAGCTGTTGCCTCCAACAACACTCTACTATGTTGGAGTGTTGACACTGTGTTTTCTTCTAACAGTTGCAAAATTTCTAGTCTAATTCCATTTTGGGGTTACTTTTGCACAGGATGATAAGGGATCGAGTTTTATTCTTCTACATATGGCTTGTCCAGTTTTCTGAGCACTATTTGTTAGAAAGGCCATGTTCCCTCTCTCATGTTTTTGGTACCTTCATCAAGAATCAGATGACTGTACCAGATTAAAAATTTGAATGGTTTGGTTTCTGATCTATACCTAAGATAGATGTACCATGAACTACATCTGCAAAACCAGTTTGAGGCTAGACTCTTCCTCAGGACCCAAATTCAACTTGCAAGTTCTATGATTGTATTTTTTATTGTTTTGATATTTCTTAGTTTCCTACTGAAATTTTCATATTAGAACTCCCAGCCTTATTTTAGCTTTGCTTCAGTCTAAAAAGTAAAGGAGCTTTAAAAAAGAAAAAGAAAAACAAAACAGCCTTAAGACAGAGGGGATCGGTGCTCCCCTAGTGGCCAGAGGTTGTAGTTACAAGGAAAGCAAATCAAGACTAGCTCTGAGCCCCTGGAAAAGCAAGAGCTGCTGGAACCTTCCCGGAGAAAGAAGATTTTCCAGGAGCTATTTCTTTTTTCCTTTCTGAGATTTCCCACATATTCCTTTTATGGTAGAACTTCCAGGCACATCTCTGAGCTCTATGATTTGAGACAAGTTAGTCAGTGAATGGGGAGCTGACTCTGCCTTTTTCTTTTGCATTTGCATTAGCACAGACCTGAGCCACAATAGCTATTATTGCTCATACTAATATCTGCTCCCCGCCCCCCACCTTTGTGTGTGTGTGTGTGTGTGTGTGTGTGTGTGTGTGTGTGTGGTGGTGCTGCTGTGGTCCGAACCCAGGGCCTCATGCATGCCAGACAAGTGCTCTACCACCAAGCCACACGCCCAGCCCCAAATATCTGCCTTTTATTGAGAACTTAGAATGTACAGACACACATTATCTTACTGAATTCCTACAAGCTGGGATTCAGTATTAGGCTCCCCAGTTTTCAGAGACTAATTTGTCAAGATTACAAACAGATAGATACTGGTTTGGCTCACTGGAGCCCAGGTGCCCGTCCCCATAATCTGTTGTCTTGATTGACATTGAACTTCAGCAGTGGATGGTCCTATCTAGTTGGTGGGGTTCAGTTGACATGGGAAGTGTATGTGAATGGCATCTTTTGTACAGGCTTGGTATTGTGTCCAACACCCTAGTTTGAATATTCAGAGCTTCTAGGACACAGGGTGCTTTCCAGGGTGCCAGGCTATATGCTGGAGTTCTGCCTGTACTGAGTTGTGTTCAGTGAGATGCATCTGTCTTCCAAGACTTCTGAGATGGGGAACAAGAAAAAGAGGGGAAGAGAGGCATCACACTGGGAATTACAGAAATATTTGCAGCTCATTATCTCTGCATTTATCACTGGCAAATCTGTCTTTACCTCATTTGCTAGTCTGAGGATACAGTGGTCTGCCCAAGAGAGGAGGGATCATTTTTCTCTTCCTGTGCTGGAAGGGCAGAAAGGCAGTCCAGCTGAACCAGTGGCTTGGGGCAGGCTGAATGGGGTCTGTGGCCTGGGGAATGTGCTGAGCTTAGAGGCAGCTGAGCAGTGGCTTGCTGCCCAGGCCTTGTGGTCCTCCAAGACACAGCTGAGAATCCCGTAACCTAGGGCCCCTGTGAACAGGGTAAGTTGTTGTCACCAAGACTAGCCTTGTCACCACCTATTATATTTTCTGGGGACCCAGCAGCCCCCGGCCTGTGGCCATACAGCAGCTGCCTCCTGGCCCAGAGCTCTGGCACAAAGCTAGGCCTCTCTGACTATTTAGTGTTTCATTAGTGGTTTTCCAAAGGCGTGGGTCCAGCTTGGCTGAGGCATTCAATTCGGAAGTACGTGAACACTTAATAAAACCAAACTGTTGAAGGATCCCAAACCCAGGAATCTGGTCATTTGGAAGTCCATCTGGAGGCCCAGGGAAGGCTGATGCATTGTCTCATTGGGGGGGGGGGGGGGGTGGGGGGAGGGGGGTGGGATCTCAACCCTTTTCCTGTCTGATAGCTTTTGTGCCATACATCTGTCTCTCTCCAGCTTGGTGGTAGTAGTTCTTAACTGTGGCCTTCACAAAGCTCTTTTCACATCTGATGAAAGCTTTGGACTCTCCCCAGAAGATACAGCTATGCAGGTACATACAACATTTTGCTTAGAATTGCAAGGTGTTCACAGGCCACCTTCTAAAGTTCAATAGATCCTAGTTAAGAATCCCTGTGCTAAACCAAAGTTGCTTCTGGATTAGACATGGGGCCTATGGAGTGTTATTTCAACAAGAAGAAGAATAAACAGGTTTTGTGTGTTTTCCAGTATTTTTTGTTTGGTTTGGTTTGGAAATTCCAGAAGTCCATGAGTTGTAAAATGGGGATTAGAATCACTTCTGAATTTACTGGCATTCATGGGAGCTCATTTGAGTGACAGGCCCATCCCAGGCACCGTCACTCGATGGCAATTGTGCAGAGTTCATGAGACCTTTTGAGGCTCTAGGGGCAAGTCTAGTAAACTCCAGCAGGGGATCAGGAGTGGTTTCCAGCTGGTGCCAATGTCACAGCCAGGTAAGGAGGAAAAGATAGAAGCTTTGGAGGCCACACACCTACATTCAAGTACTCATTGCTATGAGTTGTGTGGCCCTGGGCAAATCCGGAGGCTACCACTCTATAAAAGGTAATAAAGTCTGTGGTTGCCAGGAAGTTCAGGTACAAAGGGACTGGCACAAAGTAAGAGCTCAATAAACTAAACAGTAGTTGATGTCAGAGATAGTGGGAGTTGTAAAACCAGTGAAGATTGAAATATGCCCTGTTAACAGGTGATTAGGGTTAGTGTCTGCACGGGGCTTTCTGCTGGGTCCTCAAGCTCTGAGGCTTTGGAGAATGTGTATGGCTTGCCCCATCAGAGCTCCTGCTTTGGGGAGGGGAGACTGGGACAGTGGGGTGAATGCACAGGTGTTTGGTGGCTGGCTATGACAGCATGCTTTGTGCCTCAGGTAAGTTGCAACCAGTGCCCTAGATGAGCAAAATAGACTTCAAGTGTGGGTGAATCCTGTGGCTGCTACTCCTGAATCTCCACTGTTGGCCCAAGGACAGGCTCAGGGTTAGATGAACTCAGGCCAGCTGGAGAGGAAGTGAGGAGGAAGAGAGACACTTGACCTCTTCCAAAGGGTGGAGGGAGGACTTCTCCCTTTTATTCTCAAACAAATTGTTTTGGAGTCATTATTTGCCTCTTCCAAGTGGCACTGCTCTTGGGCAAACCCTCTGAACCCAGTCTACTTAGAGCACCGAGGGGCTCATCTGCATATGCCCCCTCCCCAGGGAAACCCCTGACATCTCCTGTGAGTCCCCTGGCAAGACATTGTATTAAAACTTACTTTGCGAAGTTTGTTTGATAAAAGCAAGAGGACTTTTTTTTTTTTTTCATCGCTAAATACAACATTATCACAATGAATAAGCTTTTCCAAACTATATGTCCTGCATTCAAATGGGGACCCCTTAAGTTCCATGCCCCTTCCCCTTGAGCATGCTAAGGTGTTTTGATAATGAAGAATCCACCCAGGCAGGAAGGAGTGGGAAACAGCTGGAGCTGAAGGACTGACTGTGGGCGCCTGCTTGTGTGTGGCTTAGCACCATCTTTCATGTCAGCCCCACCCTGACCCCCATCAAAGTCCCAGCTGAGCAGGAGCAACCCACAGCTGATCTACCACTGTCTGTATCAGCCACGTGGTTGCTTTGGCCAGCCTCGTCTGACCACCAGATGCTTACAAATCTATTGTGGTTTTTTTAAACACAGAATCTTGGCTTCTGTGACAGGGAACAATGATGTGGCTGGGTGGCATTCAGTGAGACAGAGCTCTGACGTTCAAATCTGGGAAGACATGTCACTCAGGAGCCTGATGACTTCCCTAAGCCCCGCCTCCTGGCCTGCGGGCTGGGCAGTGTGTGTCCTTCACACCCTGCCTCCTCCCCACCTTCGGCGGAGTCGTCCTCACCTGATGGAGATGACATCCACGGGAGCACTTTGCACCGTGCTGGTCCAGCATGCCAGGTCTGGGGAGGGCTTGTCTGTGCTGCTCAGAGCCATGGAGGACATGGGAATAGGCAGGATCTAGAGGAAGCCAACCATGGGGTCCACACAGCTCCTGGGTCTTCTGTCTCCAAAGAGGCTCAGCAGGTTAGGAAAGAGCAGAGGGAGGCCACGTCGTCGTCGTACTTGGAGATGTAAGACTAGAAAGGATTCATAAAATGCTGTTAATGGGGAGCCGGAATTTCTTTCTTTTTTTTTTTAAATTATTTTTTATTCTAAGATGATATAAATGACAGCAGAATGCATTACATTTCATATTACACATACAGAGCACTTTTTTTTTTTTTTTTTTTGGTACCGGGGATTGAACTCAGGGGCAGTCGACTACTGGGCCATATCCGCAGCCCTTTTTTGTATTTTATTAGAGACAGGGTCTCACTGAGTTGCTAAGTGCCTCTCCATTGCTGAGGCTGGCTTTGAACTCACGATCCTCCTGCCTCAGCCTCCCAAGTGCTGGGATTACAGGCGTGCGCCACCACGCCTGGCTACAGAGCACTTTTTTACAAATCTCTGGTTGTATGCAAAGTATATTCACACCATTCGTGACTTCATACATTCACTTAGGGTAATGATATCCATCTCATTCTACCATCTTTTTTTTAATTTTCTTCACCCTTTTGCCCCCCTCCCTTCCCCTCCCTCCCCATTGGCCATTCTAGTATTCCTCTAATCCTCCTATGCTCCCCATCCCAACCCGACTGTGAATTGGCCTCCTTATATCAGAGAAAACATTTGGCATTTGGCTTTTTGGGATTGGCTAACTTCACTTAGCATTATATTCTCTAACTCCATTGGAATTTCTATGATGAATTGGATTGTGTAACATCCCTTTTAAAACCTTCCCCAGTAGATCAAGCGCACAACCTCGCAGGCCCTCCATGGGCTGGCCCTCCTCATCAGGGCCTTCCTCCCCTAAGCAGCCATTCAGAACCACTGCTGTTTCCCAAATGTTCCCTTCAAGCTTTCTGTATCCTTCCCACCTTGTCCTTTGAAGGAGTAATTCAAATGTCACCTTTAATGAAGCCTTCCCTTGCCCTCCTGGGCCAGCGCGGGTAGCTCTGTCCTTTGTGGACTCGGGGATCAGTGCTCGTCCCTGTGTCCTGGCTTCTGTACATGAGGCTAGACAGTGCCTCCCAGCAGGCTCACAGTTGTCCACAGCACTGTGCCTGGCTTGCAGTAGTGCCGCGGAAATGCAGAGAAGCCGGTGGCCAGCTGACTCTGAATTCGTATGCTTTTTTTTTTTTCTCACCCTGAGATCTGACGCTCAGAGCTGGCTTCCACAACCCATGTCTGTCCCCAAACCTCTACACTTCTGTGGCCAAATAGCCACTTCCTCAGTGAACACCTAGGAGTTTCCGTGTCTGAGTGGGTGGGTAGGCCAAGACTTGCAGCCCGACACTGTGCGGTGTCCTGGCTTGTCAAGGTGGGCCCGGCAGCACCCATCTGGAGGCCAAGCAGCATGCATGGGGCAGGGACGCTGGGAGAAAGGCTCACAGTGCCTCCGCCTTGGGCTGAAGGTTCTCCCAAGACGGTGGGGAAGAAGAAGACTGCAGCCCACACTGGGGTAAAACCTCTCCTTGTCCCTGCATCCTGCATGTCATTCTCACCCAGAGTCACTGCTGGCTCTGCGTCCTGGGAAATAGTTACCTGGCCCTATTCCTGATTGCTGGCACCCTCTCCCATTCACCCCTGCTGATGTGCCCAGGTGACAGAGAGAAGGGAGGCTGGACGGGAAGGAGCTCCCCAGCAGGACCGAAGGCGTCCCAGGGCCAGGTTAGTTGTGCCTCGCCATGGCTTCCCTTGGAGCAAAGCTTACAGGATCAGAGCTGGGCTGGGAGAGCAGGAAGAACTTGTGCAGAGCATCTGGGCAGACAGGATGAGCAAAGGGAGCCAAAGAGAAGAGCGATCTGGCTCCGGGATCTGTCAAAGAACAGAACGTTAAAATAGGAGAAACAGACCAGGGACAAGCTGCGCGAGGGAAAATGTCTCAGGGAAGCCGGAGACCAGAGGTGTGCGGCCGCTCTTGTCGCGCTAAGCAGGATTGTTATTAGTGATATTGAATACATTACCCCAGCACCCGGAGGGAGGCGAGCGGTGTCACTGTGGAAACTGATTAGATTGGGGACTTATCATGCAGCTGGCAGTGGCCCTGACAGACAGGCTGGAGCAGTGTGGTGGACAGGGGCCTGCAGCCCTGCAGGGTGAGAGGGGCCTTTGTGCCAGGAGGGGCCGTTGCCCTGAAGAATGGAAGCTGGGCCGCTTCTCCAGGCACAGGCGGGCCCGCTGCCGAGGGGAGGCAGACAGCCCCTCCACCTGGAGCCCGACATGCGCTCACCGATCTGTTGTTTGACCTTGAACGAGTGCCTTGACCTTTCTAACCTGAAAGAATCCTTTTGCTGAGGAGGAGATGGGAGCCTGGAGGGAGGGCGGCGAGCTGGGGTGGAAGTGCTCCTGAAGGAAGCAGGAGTCCTTGAGAGCTGGGGGCTGCCTGCAGGGGATGTCCTGAGGAGCTCTCTTCCTACCCCCTGAGGGCTCCTTCCTGATGGGACAGAGTCAACAGCAAAATCCTCATCCGGAAAGGATTCTTTCCTTTCTATCTTAAAAGCATCCTGGTCTCTAGAGCTTTCTGTTTAGTCCCCAAATCAGTCTAGGATGAGCCAGCATCTCCAAGGCAGGGACATCTCAGAAAGGAGAGCAGCTCGGGAGGCTGAGGCAGGAGGATGGCAAGTTCAAACCCAGCCTCAGCAATTTTGCGAGGCCCTAAGCAACTCAGCAAGGCCCTGTCTCTAAATAAAATAAATAAAAAGGGCTGGGATGTGGCTCAGTGGCTAAGCACCCCTGGGTTCAATTTCTCCCCCCACCACACACACACACAAAAGCAGTATCCAGAGGCAGGTAGGGGGCTGCCCCAGCTCAGCCTGTCCATAGTTTCTCCTAAGACCACGCAGCTATAGGGCTTCCAGGCTCCCCTCTGAACTCTCCTGGTACCTCCTTGCCACTAGGGCACACTTTATTGGGCATTTTACCTAGAATTTCTTGATTCAGCTCATTTAAACCTCAAGGCAGTTGGGGACAAGCCTAAAGGGATGAGTGGGCAGCCTGGGTACCGGGAATCTGGTGGTTTTTAGGCTCCTGGATGGATCAGTAATGACTGAGATGCTATCTCAGTACCCTGGCTACTGTCCCTGCCACAGACCCCAGAAAAAAGGAGCTTTCTGTGCCATTTGACCCTCTCCCCACACACTTTATGGTCCATTTTATTGAAGAGTCACTCACAGTATCCTCAGGTCATTAATTACTTGGAATAAGCTCATTGTGTAGTCTGAACCCTGGCTTTTCTGTCTCTTGGTTTTCTTGGAAATTTAATGTCAGAGTGTCTGTCTTTAAGCACCAGGGGTTTGATTTCCCCCTTGCAAGAGATTTAGGAGATTTAGACAATGAGTCTTGTAGCAGTCGTGGCCCAATTTTAAAAAATCTCACCTCCTAGAGGTGAATGCAAAGGCAGAGGTGGGGTGGTCCTGAGACTGTGGCGGAGCCTGGGTGAAGTGACTGTGTTTTGAGTGATTTCACTGAATGTTGTCCACCTCAATGACGATGTGGCATGGTTAACATTGAGCCCATTCCACAGAAGGGAGAACTGAGGCTGGGGAATCTAATAATTTGCCCCAGTGATGAATCATGTGGACTGAGATTCAAACACAGCCTTGTGGTGGTATGTTTTCTCTTATATGTGGAAGCTAGGGAGGAAAAAGGACAAGAAAGACCCAGCTGGCTTCTGTGGGGCAGGGGCTGTGTGGTCTCATCACTCCAGAGCACACAATCTGGAGGCGGAGAGACCTGGATTTGAGGGCCCACTCCCTCATCTACATGCTGTGTGTGAGCCTGGCCTCACTGAACCTCGGTGTCCTCCTCTGTAACCTGATGACCACATAGATCTGCTAGGAACCCTCCATTCAATAGGGAACGCTGTCTTCTCTGACCACCTCAGATTAGTTCAGGGTCTCCCATTATGAATCCCTACAGCTCTCATTTAAGGCAATCTTCCCTCTGGGGTATCTGCCACCCTCCAGGTTCCCTAAGATCAGGGGCCCCCAGCTGACCTGCTCAATATTGAGTCCCAAGCCCCAACTCAAGGCTGCGTTTGAATCCTCATCCTGGTGACCCGTTGTGTGGGCAGTGCTCACCTCTGTGAAGTGGGTTGAACGTTCCCGCCTCGTGGCGGTAGAGAGAGGAATGAATGGGATCATGCAGACTACCAGGCTGACCGCCTCCAGGCTCCTGGTCAGAGATGGATATGTCGCGATGGTGAACTTGCTGGCTAGCGGATGACAGAGGCGTGGGAGCTACAGTTCTCACTGTTGTCGTTTCCTTCCCCACTGGCCACTTCAGCCAGTACCTTCCCTCCTGCCCCACCCTCCCCGAATCCAGGCTCCTCCCTCCTCCGGGCCTGGCCTTGCAGTGACCTCCTCCTCATTGCCCTCCAGCTCCCCCACTCTGTGTACCCAGAACCTGCTCAGGGATCTCGTCCTTCCTTAGTTCTCGCCCCCGCCCCCCCCCCACACTTCCCTGCCACTTCCCACGCCCTCCTCATAATAATGGGGCTGCTCCTGGTGACACCTCAGGGGTTGGTACAGGACAAGATTATGCTCGCACTAATGCACGAATATGTTTTCCCTTATATGTGGAAGATGTACGTGCTTTTGCGTTTTCAGCCATTGTGGGTATGTCGGGGCGCTGGCGGGTGGGGGTCCTGTAACCCCTGCCTCTAGCCCCACTTGGAGCGCAAGGCTAAGCAGAGATGGCTGGAGGGGTGGTCTGTTTGATGGTAGCGGGAGCTCACAGTTAAGTGTTCAGGGACATTGCAAGGGTGTGTGGTCTGAACCTTGGGCTTCTTGATTCTGACCATAGTCTTTGGTTTTGATCCTGCTTCATGATCAAGTAGAGGCTTTATGATGAAGGTTGTAGTTAGCATAGGGGGCAGAAGATGTTAATTGATTTTTGAAGAAAGGGCTAAAGTTTGCCTTTTCATTTTTTGTGTTCCATCCATCCATGCATCTCAAAATATTCATTGGCTTTTTCATGCACATGGTCTTCTGGTAGGCACTGAATCAAATGAAATTAACAGATTCGTTTTCTAGCTTCACAGTTTGAAGATAAAAAACCCAACCCACCAATGAGGACTAAAGCTGTGTTCTTAAAAATTAATAACATAAATGGATGGAGCTGGAGAATATCATGCTAAGCGAAATAATCTTATCCCAAAAAACCAAAGGCTGAATGTTTTCTCTGATATGCAGATGCTAATTTACAAAAAGGGGGAAGAATAGAGGTACTTTGGATAGACAGAGGGGAGTGAAGGGAGGGGAGGGGTGTGGGGTAGGAAGGATAGGAGAACGAATCAGACATTACTACCCTATGTGAATATATGATTACACGACTGGTGTAACTCTACATCATGCACAACCAAAAGAGTGAGAAGTTATACTCCATTTATGTATGATGTGTCAAAATGCATTCTACTCTTATGTATAACTGATTAGAAGAAATAAAAAAGAAAAAGAAAAAAGTTTCTTACACCTGTATTCATCTCACACACTTGCCATAAAGGATGCATTTTCATGTCTGTGACCTCATTTGATCATCCTGTGAGGTGGGTAGGTAGGATGAGTCTGCCCTTGAGCACATGGGAAAACTGGCACAGAGTGCAAGGGTGACAAGCTGGCAGACAGGAGAGCAGCTGCAGATCCTCCAGTGGGCGGGGCCCCTCAAGCACAGCCTTGAGAGCCAGATGGTCTGGGTGTGAGTCCACTGTTGCACGTTTTTTTTTCTTAGCTGTGTCTCCTTAATCTCCATATGCATCCGTTTTTCCATCTTTTAAATGGGTACAATACTTGTTTCATAGGATCATTAAGAGAATTCGGCGAGTTATTATCTGCAAAGTAAGTATCAATTTATAATGTGCTTGGCACAGAGTAAGCACTGAACGTTTGCTAAATAAAAACACAAACTTAGGAGTGCCTATGGAATTCTTTACACTCTGCCCTCGCCTTTTGTATGCCTCTGAATACCTCTGCAATAAGAAGGAAGGAATGAAGGAAGGAAGGAAAGGGTCGTGTATTTTTCTGCTCCTTAAAGAAGGACCCAGATACAGAGTGAGCCTTAGGAAGATGCAATGAGGATCCCCTTGTTTAAAATCATTGCCTAAAACCTCGTGGATTTGCTGTATGCATGAGTGTTGCATGTCTGCGCCTCTCAGCAGAGAAGAGCTATGCAAGCTCAGGTACAGTATCTCACTAGGATGGCAGTGCTCGTTGCAAGGGCTGGAACATCCTGCCCGAGAAGACCTTGATTTCCAGTCTGGCTCTCAGACTCCACCAAAGCCAGATAATGATCCAGGCAGCACCTGCCCCCTTTTTTTTTTTTTTTTTTTTTTTTTTTTTGTGGTATCGGGGATTGAACTCAGGGGCACTCGTCCACTGGGCCACATCCCCAGCCCTTTTTTGTATTTTATTTAGAGACAGGGTCTCACTGAGTTGCTAAGTGCCTCGCCATTGCTGAGGCTGGCTTTGAACTCACGATCCTCCTGCCTCAGCCTCCCAAAGTGCTGGGATTACAGGCGTGAGCCACCGCGCCCGGCAGCACCTGCCCTTTTTGACTGTTTATCTTATTGGCTGGCAGCGCTCCAGACTTCTCACGTTAAGCCTCTCCTGGAGGCTCGAAGGATGATCCTGAAGTGGGAGTGGAGTGTGGCGTGCAACGTGTGCCTGGCCAGGAGCCTGCTCCCGGGAGCACAGCTTGTAGGGGCAACTCCAGGTACTTCTAGAGAACCAGGGGCCGCAGCCAGAGAGGAAGATGGGAGGTTGCCCTACGGGCAGAGTGAATGTGGAAAACAGAGGGCTTGCTGCCCCGTGCCTCACGCTGCCATTTACTACTGTGTGATCCCAGTCGAGGCACTGACCTCTCTGAGTCTCAGTGGTCCCGTCTGTGCAATGGGAATTCGAATACTGGCTCTGATCACTTTGCATGTAAAATTGATGTGTAAACCCAAGGTTCTGCTGGTGCTCTGATCTGGAAATAGAGCAGCAGCAAATCATGCTCAGCTTGCTCGCTTTTTCACTCAGAACCACCCTGGTGGATGCCCGGGGTCTGTGGGAGCCTCGGTGGTCATGCCTCGGGGAAACAGAAAGGTTCTGAGGCACTAGCACCACTGGACCATCACTCCCTTCAAGATTCATTCTTGGGGTTATGATTTAAGCCATGATCAATTTTAATACTTTAAGAAGAATAGGTTTGCTAGATGTTCTTCCACCCATTTGACCAACTGCTAAGAATAGGGTTTTGGGTGGGTTTTTTTTTTTTGTGTGTGTGTGTGTGGGGGTATTTATTTATTATTATTATTATTTGGGGGGTATCAATGATTGAACCCAGAGGTGCTTAACTACTGAGCTACATCCACAACTCTTTTATGTTTTACTTTCATTTTAAGACAGGATCTCCCTAAGTTGCTTAGGGCCTCACTAACCTGCTGAGGCTGGCTTTGAACTTCCAATCCTCCTGCCTTGGCCTCCGGAGCAGCTGGGATGACAGGCATGCCCCGCTGCGCCCAGCTTCTTTTTGTTCTTAATAGGAATGGGAGTGGGAAGAGGCAGTCAGATCACGAGATCTTGGAGTTCCAGGGATTTAAGAATGGCACTGTAGGGCATGGGGAGAGGGAGCTGGGGACACACGTCATAGCTCAGAGACACACAAGGCCAGGATGCAGGACTGGAGTGACAAGGGGCAAATTGTAGTCTTCCCCCAATTTCCTGGCGGTCAATCCACTTTTACCACCCTTAATTTCCTCTGACCAATACCAATCCGCTCAAAAGTCAAGGTGAAGTGGATTCGACTGCAGGCTGAAGACACGTCTCGCGTTTGCGGCCGTGGGTCTTGGTCGTGGCTGACCGGCGGGCTGTGTCAGTGGCTGCATCTGGGTGGGCTGCCCAGTGATGGTGCTGGAGGCAGGGCCGAGCGTGGGATTGGGAGGACACGGAGGAGGTGGGTGTTGGAGAGCGGGGCGTGGGACCGCAGGCACATGACTCCCACACTGGCATCGCCTCTCAGACGACTCTGCACAGCCCCGACTGCCATCCCAAGGCTGTTTTCCTTTTTCTTTCCCTTTAATTAATTTAAACTTTTTTTGATTAAGTGACAGCTCTCATCACTCCTGGCAGCTGCTGAGAGACAAGATAATTTATAGATGCATTGACACTATATGATTAGGACAAGTGTGGTAAATAGCAGACGAGAAGACTGCTCTCCCAACCTGAGGGGCCCCTCCCGCCTCCCCAGCGAGTCCCAGGTAGGTGTCTCTCCGGGGGCCACGTGGAACGTTTGCCTTTCCCGGCCACCAGACAGTGAGGATGATGGTGTGCAGGTACTGGCATTGTCATGTGGGCCGTCGCTGTGCCCTGCTGCCCCAGGGACTTTCTTAGAGCTATCCATTTCCACCTGGGGGAAATGCTTAATTCTCAGGCTCAAAAGATTTTAGAAGGGCTGGGGATGTGGCTCAGCGGCAGAGCGCTTGCCTCGTACGTGTGCGGCCCGGGTTCGATCCTTAGCACCATGTAAAAACATAAATGCATTGCATTGTGTACAACTTAAGTAAATAAATAAATATTTAAAAAAAAATAAAGAAAGATTCTAGAAGGCCACAGGTCAGAATTCCCTTGCTGGTGTTCACGCAGCCAGGCAGGGCCTGGGACACGGGATCCCCTGGGCTGGTCACTCCTGGGCAGCCGTGAGCGCCCTCATCCATTTCCCTTTGAATGTCAGGACAATGCCATCACTGTCTCTGTGTGGCGTGTTGTGGGAAAGGTGGAGAGTTCCCACGAGTTCCACTCCTGCGCCTGCAGCCAGGGTGGTAATCAAGCTACCCCAGGAAATGTGGCCTCCGTTCTCCAAACCTGGCAGTCCCCAGCTCCTGGAGAAGGTCCTTACCACTCCTTCCTCGTGTTAACCAGCAGCGATCGCGGGGGTCACGTGACACCCTCTTTCTGGTTAAGGACCTTTTCTGTGTCCCAGTGTTCTGGATGTGCCTTTTCTTAGGGTTGGTCTTTTCTCAGGAGCACCCCACCGACGTCACGAGGGGTCACTCAGGAGGCATTTTGCATGGGGACGGGGGGATATCCTGTGTATCTATTATCAGTATTTTCAAGGCACGATTAAATCGGTGGCACCCAACCTGCACATCTTCAACAATTAGTCTACTTGTGAGATGAAGGCTTGTGTCCTTACAGAGCTCTGGCTTCCTGGGCACACCCCTCCCAACGTGGACCCTTCTCGTAACTGAGAAGTGAGGCCCGAGCTCCCCCACCTGATGCATGAGGTACTTCGGTTCTAGAAGGTTGAGTGGACAAACGCACGTTAGGATAAATGATCTAGCTTGTCAGCTCCCGGGGATTGCTTGTTAACGTGGGAAGAAATGAAGCAGTTGAGGTTTCCCCTGGAAGATTACACTTTATGGCTGGTGTTTTTGTGGCTTTTCTTTGTGACGAGCCAGGCACCAGTGACTGAGAAGGAACCCAGGCAAAAGAAGGGCTCTTGGGGCTGGGGTTGTGGCTCAGCGGCAGAGCGCTCGCCTCGCACGTGCGCGGCCCGGGTTCGATCCTCAGCACCACGTAAACATAAATGCATTGCATTGTGTACAACTAAAGTAAATAAATAAATATTAAAAAAAAAAAGAAGGGCTCTTGGATTTTTGAGGAGGGATCTGTGTGGTGCATATTCCCAGTTTCCCCTCAATTTGCTTGGCACAGATGTTCCCATAAATACCTTGAATTAAATGACTGTTAGTTTATTTTGTTGAGGGAACTCCCTGCCTCTGTTGCCCCACTTGACCACCAAGGCTTTCTGGTGTGAATATCTTGGAGGAGAACTGAGCTACTCACTGAGAGACGGCAGGAAGATTTGGGGAGGGAGTATGGATATATTCTACTGATCCAAGTCACTTTGGTTTTTAAAAGTTTCTATGTTAAAACAATTGTGGATTCATAGGAAGTTTCAAAGATGGTGCAAAGAGTGCCCTTCACCCTGTTTCCCCCAGTCGTTACATCTCATTTAACAATGGCATACAGTCAGCACCAGGAAATTGACCTTGGCACGTGCATGGATGGTTCTGCCACTTCCTCACATTTAGATTTACATGACACGGACACATTCAAGATAGAGAACCCTTGTGCTACCTCCTCAGTTTCACCTGCCATGTCTCTTCCATCTGTGACCCTTGGCAAACACTAATTTGTGCTCCATCTCTATAATTTTGGCCTTTCAAGAATATTACACAAATGGCTTTTCTTACCTTGCTGTGGAGTACTTGAACATTTTTCAGAACTCCATTTTTATTTATCTCCAGGGTTTTTGAGTGTGCCTCTGAGTATAACTCTTTTTGTGGTTGCTCTAAATATTACATTATATATACATAATTTATCAGCCTACTGGTATTACTTTTTCCCAGTTCAAATGAGGTGTAGATATTTTATCTCCCTGTACCCGCCCCCAATTGTAATATAATTGCTTTAGATATTTCCTCCACATGCATGAGAAACACATTAGGGCTGTGAATTTTACTTCGACCATCAAACATAATGTTAAAAACTCAAGAGGAGATAGAAAATATATTGTATTTTTTTGTAAAATAATTTCCTTTCTGCTTAGAGAACCTCCTTTAGCCATTCTTTTAGGGTAAGTCTGTGGGCAACAAATTCCTTTGGTTTTTCTTCCTCTATGTAAATGCCTTTATTTCTCCTTCATTCCTGAAGAATATTTCCACTGGATATAGAATCTGAGTTGATGGTTCTTTTCATTCAGTGCCTGAAAAATGTTAAGCCGCTGTCCTGACACCCGTGGTTTCTAAAGAGAAATCCACTGTTGTTCAAATTGGTTTTCCCCTATAAGTAGGTATCATTTCTCTCACTTTCCTTTCAAGATTTTTTGTTTGTTTGTTTGGCTTTAGTTTTCAGGGGTTGGTTTGACTACGATGTATCTGAGTATTGATTTGCTTGGGTTTTTCCTATTTAGGGTTCACTCAGCTAACTTCTCTTTTTTTAATATTTATTTTTTAGTTATAGGTGGACACAATGTCTTTATTTATTTATTTATTTATATGTGGTGCTGAGGATGGCACCCAGTGCCTCACGCATGCCAGGCAAGCGCTCTACCTCTGAGCCACAACCTGGACCTCTGCTCACTTCTTACAGAGCATTTTCTCTCTGTTGTTCTCACTTGGTAATTTCCATTGTTCTCTCTCCAAGTTTACTGATTCCTTCTCCTTTCCACTCCACTATTGAGTCCATCCACTGAGCTTTATAATTTCCTTTGATGTATTTTGCAGTTTTAAAATATCCATAATTTCCATTTAATCTTCTTAATATCCCTTTTTCCTTTTTTTCCTTCATTTTCTTTCTTTTTCCCTCCCTTCCTTCCCTCCCTCCCTCCCTCCCTCCCTCCCGCCCTCTCCCTCCCTTCTTTCTTTCTTTCTCTCTCTCTCAATACTGGGTATTGTATCCAGGGGGGCTCTGCCACTGAGCTCCATCCCCACCGTTTCATTTTTTATTTTGAGGGGACAGGATCTTGCTAAATTGCACAGGCTGGACTTGAACTTGCAATCTTTCTGCATCAGCTTTCTGAGTAGCTGGGATTACAGGCATGCACCACTGCACCAGGTGTATATCTCCCATATCTTTGCTGAGACTTTCTTGCTTTTCGTTGTTTCATTGCTTCAAGTGTCCTTATAATTGCCTGTTGAAGCATTTTTATGACAGGTGCTTTAAAATCCTTGTCAGATAATTTTAACAACTGGGTCATCTTAGTGTTGGTATCTGCCGATCACCTTGTCTCATTCAGGTTTACATTTTCCTGATTCTTGGTACAATGACTATTTTCCATTGAAACCTGAATATTCTGAGTATTATGTTATAGGATTCTGGATGTTATTTAAAGTCTGTTGTAGCTGATTTTCTTTGCCAGTGACCCAGCAGAAAGAGGAATGCACCACCTTGTTCACTGCTCAGTGAGGGTGAAAGTCCAGGTTCCCTACTCAGCATCTGCTGACTCAGTAAGGCAGGGCCCTTCCTTCATTATGGCTGATCTTCAGGTTCCCCGCTAGCCTTTTACTGATCCTGCCTTGGCTGGGAAGGAGAGGGAGCCTCATTACTGCTTCACTGACTCCACAGTGAGTGAGAGTCCTTATTACCACTGGACGGTGGTGACAGTCCTGACTCTCCACTCGTTCACTCACGAGGCCTCCACTGAGTCCACGAAGATTCTGGGGAGCCTCACTACCACCCAGTGGGGAAGATGTCCTGGCTACCCGCTTGTCCGACACCACCCTGCAGGGGGTAGGGTGCTGAGTGAACTCTAGCTTGTTGAGGATAGAAGTCTAGACTCCCCACTCAGCCCGTGCTAGAGGAGGTGAGGGTGGAGTCACAGTTTCTCCTGTGGCATGTGACTGAAGTAGGATGACTAATAGTTTTCATTTTCACTTAAAAATAGGAAAAGGGACAGGTGTGTAGCTTAGTGTTGGACTTCATGCCTAGCACACGTGAAGCCCCGGGGTTCCATCCCTAGTACTGCTGAGAAAAATAAATCAATGAATGAATGAATAAACAAATGTAAATAAAAATAGGCAAATGGCTTGAAGAGACACTTATTTATCCGAAGAAGATATGATACAACTGGCCCATAAGGACACAAAAAGATGCTTAACATCATAAGTCTTGTTAAAGAAATGTACATAAAAACAACACTGACTGAGATACTACTTCATGCCTGTTAGGGTGTCTGTTACTAAAGAACAGAAAATAGTCAGTGCTGGAAAGGATGTACAGAATCAGAACCCTTGTGCATAGCTGGCGGGAATGTAAAATAGTGCTCCCTCTATGGAAAAACAGTATGGCTGGTCCTCAGAAAATCAAACAGCATTACCTCGTAAGCCAGAAATTCTACTTCTAGATGTATACTCAAAAGAATTGAAAGCAGAGAGTTGAACTATTGGTACAACCATGTCCAGAGCAGCATTATTTTTTTAATATTTATCTATTTGTTTTAGTTGTACACAATGCCTTTGTTTTTATGTGGTGCAGAGGATCGAACCCAGGCTGTGCATGTGCTAGGTGAGTGCTCTATCACTGAGCCACAACCCCAGCCCTGAGCAGCATTATTTATAATATATAAAAAGTAGGCACAACCCAAATGTTCATCAGTTTCATTGATGAGTGATGGATAAACAAAATGTGACAATGGAATATTATTTAGCCTTTAAAGGAAGGAGATTCTGACATATGCTGTAACATGGATAAATCTTGAAAACATTATGCTAAGTGAAATAAGCCAGACCCCAAATGATAAATACTGTCAGATTCCATTTATGTGAGGCATCAAAAATAATTAAATGCATAGAGCCTGAGAATAGAATAGTGGTTACCAGGAGCTGGAGAAGAGAAGGTAACAAGGAGTTATTATTTAATGGGTACAAAATTCAGTTTGAAATGATAAAAAGCCTTGGGAGATGGATAGTGATGATGGTTGTACAATAGTGTGAATGTACTTACTGTCATAACTATGCACTTAAAAATGGCTAATGGTAAATGTGTTGGTTAGCTTTATAGCACTGTGACAAAATTCCAGAGATAAGCAGCTTACAAGAGGGAAAGGTTTATTTTGGCTCCCAGCTTCAGAGATTTCAGACCGTGGAAACTTGACTTTGTTGCTTTGGACCTGTGGCAGCACAATACACCATGGAGCGAGTACAGGGTAGTGGAGGCCTGTGCACCTTGTGAGAGAGGGAGAAGAAGAAAGGGGCGGGAGTCCCATGTCCTCTTCATGGGCACACCCCAATAATCTAACTTCCTCCTCCTGGGCCCCACTTTCTGAAGGTTCCACCACCTCCCCATAGCTCCGTGGTCTGAGGACCAAGCCTTTAAGACAAGGGCATTTGGGGGACATTCAAGATCAAACTATAGCAGTACATTTCGTGTGTATGTTTTACCATAATCTTCATGAGCAGTTTCTGTCTTTATAAATTTTCCCTTTCCTGGTCCTTCGACTAAAGGGGAGACATTAATTGGGCTTCGTTTTTTCTGTCTGTATGCTCTGGTGCGTCTGGGTAGCTCAGAAGCCCAGAGAACACAACACTGTCCTTCCTCGCCTTCTGAGGTTCCTAGCCAACCAATTGTCTTCCTTCTGTCCATTTTTAGAGTCTTTTTAATATTTTTTGTTATTTTTGCATTGCTGGGGATTGAACCAGGGACCTTGCACATGCTAAGTACTTTAAGTGCTCTACCACTGAGCTACACCCCTAGCCATTTGTAGTTTTTTGTCTAATGTTCAGGAGTTTTAGTTGCACTTAGTGGGAGGAAGAGGTGGAATATGTCTGCTTCACGTTTCCAGAAGCATGTCTCCACACTGCTTTATTTTCTGTGAAGAATTCTGTTTGTGTTTCATTTCATTTTGCTAGCTAGCAAAGTCTCATTCATTCCAATTTAGCACATACAACTCATACCTGGAAAAAAAAAATTACAGTTTTCATAGACAAAGGCTCCTACTTCTAAAATCTTATGTTAACATTTCCAAACATTGCCAGGGCAACAGTTATAGCATCAAATAAGTAGCATATTGCCATCCACCTAAACACTTCATTCCTGGACATCTCTTGTGCCCACGTTTCAATCACGAGCATTCCAGGTATATTTGACTTATGCCCATCCACAATCATAAAATTCGTTTCTTCTACTTGTGCTGACACTTCTGTTCTCGTCCTAATCGTTGGTGTTTTTCAACTCGCCCCTTTCCTACCCTTACTAGTGTATGCGATTGAATGTTGGATTTGTCCTCTGGAGCTCTTGGTTATTGTTGATTTTTAAAACACTCCCTGGGTGATACACTCCATATGGCAATAAAAGCAATGGGCTGTGAAGTAGGATGTTTGGGTTCTAGTCCTAGTTTTTCCATTTCACTTCATTTCATTCCGTTAGATTCCTCATCATTAAAATGGGAGAAGTAGAACCAGCTCATCCCTAAGGACCCTTCTTGTTTCAACTGTCTTTATGTTCTCCTCCAGTGAAGTCAGTGACACAGTCAGACCAGAAGAGTGAAGACAGAGGTGTCATTGTGGTCTGATCTCCTTGATGACCATCTGCCTGTGGCTATGAGTCAGCAGTGGTGGATAGTATGTGCAGAATTATCATTGAAACTTCTATGTATTGTCATTAAGACTATTAGCTTTACCTATCATTTTTAATCCTCATTGACTGTTGTGCTTGGAGCAATGTCCAAGTCATCAGTGATTTTTGTGTGGTTTCCCCTTGAAGTTAGATGACTTCACTGCAGGTCCTCTTTTTGTCTTTTGCCTCTTTCTTTCAGGATCCCTGCAGACCCCTTCTGCTCTTCCCTTCCTGATGCGGAAGTGCTCACCTGTGTTCTCTCCATCCCTCCCCGGCTTTCATGCCAAATTCAAGAATGAGGAGTGAATGCAGGGCCTGCCGTCCAAGAGGAGAGGCAGGTTCGATGCACGGAATCTCTGTCAGGGCAGGGAAGCAGGAGAGCAAAGCTGCACGAGGGAGAACTAGTGGAAAGGAGAGATGGATGAGCAGGATGGTGCAGGGAGACAGGAATGCAAACAGAGGAGAATTTTCTACCGGGGTGGGGATGAATCATCCTCACCTGTCAGCCGCCGGGCCTCAGCAAGCCGGCAGCTTCTTCCTCTCACAGACTCTGGGTTGTTTTTAGCTGCCAGCCTAGGATGGTGGGATGGTGCATCCTGCGCTTATTAAAATCTGCTAGAGGGACAGGCTCATTCTCTGGGGCAGCATGGCTTGGTCAGTCATCATGCCCCTTGGTGATTGATTGCAAACTTAACTCATTGTGGGGGTCCAACGTAGCAGCTCTACCACCCATTTTCTGGAAAAAAGACCCTGACCTCCCATCATCCACAGCATCATAGGGCATTATGAACCTGGCCCACCATGTCCCATGCCTGCTCTTAAGAGTTTTTCAAGAAATGCACCCTGCTGGGAACTTGATGCAGGATACAGGTTTTTTTTATTTCCAAAGGGTGATGATTTCTGTGGATCCCTTTGTGCAAAGCAAGCCAAAACCGAATGTTTAAAATATGCCTGGAGTAAAAAACATCTGGACTGTGTGTGTGTGTGTGTGTGTGTGCGTGTGCGTGCGCGCGTGCGCGTGCACGTGTGCAAGTGCATGCATGTGTTTGTGTGTGTGTTCCAGGGGGGGTGGCTCTAGGTGTATTGTTCCCCTGTCCTTTGTTTCTTCTTGCTGCCTTCTACTAAGACACGGATTTTCTGCCAGCTCCTTCTATATGACTGGCAGGCTCTGCCACTCTCCAGTCCTGTTCTGTCCTACTGGGAAGGATCTGGTCAGCATAAATCCTACCATCATGATACACCCCCAGACTTCCTTAGCTGTGTGCGTTGGGTGCTTCCAACTTTCCTCAGCAGAGCTCACCTCTCCCCAACCTCCAAAACTATGGGATGTCAGGAATGTCCACCACTTAGGATGAGGAGAAGAAGGAAAGAACAGGATCCCCATCCCCAGTACCAGCCCCCCACCCCTGGAGAACCATCAGCAAAATAATCTCTGGATTATTTTGGAAAGAAAGGACTCACAAGTCACAGGCCAGTCAGAGCACTGGGACCTTTGGGGACAAGGCACTTGTGAGGACTGTTTAACATCAGGAAATGCAGGCCTGGAGACCCCAGTATGATGGTACCCCAGCATACTATGTTCTTGTTTTTGCTGGATACAAATGGTAGATAATGACTGCAGAAGCCCTGTTCCTTCTGAGGGCTAGAAGATCTTGGAAAGCTGTGTGATCCGAACCATTGAGAGCCCCGAGGAACAGCAGGGAGGATGCTCCTGGCCCTGGGGTTGCAGGAGTCCCTGGAGGCAGCCAGGAGCCCCCGGCTGGTGCCTTCCAACTGCTTCAGAAGCCAGCCATGCCTTTCACCTTTCAAGCCAATGGCCCCAGAGGTCCTGAGCTTGCTGAGATGAATTCCAATGAGAATGAGATTGCAGAGCCCCGACTGTGGGGCAGAGGGCACTCACCAAGCCAGCTGCTGGTCCGCCTGCTGCAGGTCCCTCCTATACTCCCTTCCCTCGTGCCTCCGTGATGACAGTGTGTCAGACAGAGGCTGCATCTGCCTTCTGAAGCCACCGGAAGGAACTGGGGGTGTCTGGTTTCTCTTATCTGGGGAGTCTGCAGGAGGCGTGGGGGCCAGGAGAGGAGAAGATCTCAGGATGGATAAACTCCCTTCAGGTGTTCTTTGGAGCTTTCACTGGGAACCAGGAAAGCCGGGGGGAGAGGGGGTGCAGAGCCTGTTGCCCCAGGCCCCAGGCCCCCCAGGCCCACCTGCTCATGCCTCCGTGTTCCCTCAGCTGCTTGGCCTCCCAGGCTGTGTGCTACTGCGCAGGCCTTGCAGGAAGAGCGGCTTCACAGACAGGCAGGGGGCCTCCTCCGCTCTGCAGGTCTCCCTGAGCCTCTGCGGGAAGGTGGGCCGTTGGGAGTGAAGTTCCCTGAGAACTCAGCTCAGGGGCACATGCCCGGGTGCAATGGGGACTGCACCTCTGAGCAGGGCCCCTGGGGGTCAGGGTGTTGGGGTGGCCTGCCCACCCCCGCCCATGTTAGCAAGGAATCTGAGCAAGCGCCTATTCCAGGGGACAGCCCGCCTGACCCGGCCAAGGATCCACACGTGGTAGGTGTAGGTGGGAGAGAAGAAAGAGCCGGAAGTCAGAGAACCTGAGCTCTCTTCCTCCTTCTGCTGCTAACTTTCTGAGTGTCCTTGTCCTTATTACAAACCTTTGTTTTTCTTTTTCTCCATCTGGAGTAACAGTGACCACTGTGCATTAAAGGCGTATTAGACTCAATATGTCATACACTGATTATTTTAATTAATTATTTTTATGATTTCATACATTCAATATCCATTTAATATTTCATACATTCATTATTTTATGTGTAATAAAATATATAACAAGTATGTAATGCTTTCTGACCAGTCAGAACAGATAACAGACAAAATAAGCTGTGTGCTCACCCTGGGGTGTCCCAAGTGAATCTAGCCTGGCAAAGATGGTCTCCTTTAAACCCTACAGAACTGTGAAATGTAGGCATCATTATGATCTTACTGTGATTTCCATTGTATTTCACAAATTCTGAAACCAAGGCTCAGAGAGGTTAAGTAACTTGCCCCAGGTCCCACAGCTAGCAGAGATGCAAGGAAAGGGGATAGTGAGGAGGGGATGCCCAGTGGAATGATGGCCACCTTCCCTGATGTACAGCTGGGGAACCCCAGCCCCAGGTTGGGGCTCTTTGTCTGAGACTATGCTCAGAGCCTAGGTGTTTCACAGCTGCCCCATCCTAATGCCAGCTCTTTCCTGGGTCCATCCCCACGTAGTCAGCTCAGCAGTGAGCTCAGGGCCTGGGTGGGGTATATCAAACCAGCCATGACAGCGAGGGCTCCATCATCGCCCCAGCATCACTGTGCCTCTTCTCCAGTTTAACCCAGCTCAGAGGAACCCAGGGATCCTCCCATGTTGTTCTCAGGGGCTGGACCAGAAGGCGGAGAAGGCTCTGTGTCTTCCACACCACCCTCCATCAGAGCCTGGCAGCCTGGAGACAGACACCGGCATTCACTGGCATTTGTGTCTAGATGCTTAAATGGCATTTCCTCCCTAAAGTATTCTTCATTGCCCCCAGAGACATCAGGGGACAAGGTTCTGATGCCCTAGTCCTTGGCTGTGGCATTGGGGAAAACAGCCTGGAAGCAGGCCCCTGAGCAAGCGGGATGCGTGGTCCTGGCAGCACACGCTCCAGGGGGCCGCCTCGGCTTGGTGTTGTCACCTCTCAGCAGGGTTCTTAGAGAAACTGGTGTCCAGCAGTGAGGTTTGTGGTCATGCACTGCATTAAGTGCTGTACTTTTTAGGATCCTGTGGATAAGAGGTAGTGCCCAGCAGATGTGGCTGCTTCAGCCTGGGCCTCTGGGAGCAAGGCACGTGGACACACCCAGGGCACAGCTGTGGGCCCAGCACACTACCCGCAGCCCTGCAGGTCCTGGGCAGCTCTGGCTGTATGTTTCCTTCAGAGCCTGGGAGAAAGAGCACTGGGCTGCCTGGAAGGGGACGTGACTTCTGATCCCATCTCTGCTTGATCCAGCCCTCTCCAGCCCATAGTAAAGGCTCAATAAATCATTTTACCTTTTCTTGAATCAATATGCAAATAAATAGATATTTAACACAGGCCTATCCAATGGATTTAATGAATTTTCAGTCTATTACATTGGAGGAAAATCGAGCATCTGAATCTAGTTTCACTGATCTGTTGAGTATCTACCAATGGATCTGTCCTACAGGACAGCGTTGTGGAACGACTAAGAAGAGACGGCTGAGAAAAGACTGTGAGTCACGCAGTCCTGTCCAACTCTAACAGCTCAAAATCCAGGTGACATTTAGAGTGTGAGCAAACAGGTCTGTAGAAAGATAATTCATGCCAGCCAGCTCTTGGCCCCCCCTGATATTTCTGACGGACAAATGAATGAATGAATGAAAACAATTTGATAAATTGTGAATGACTCTCCTAGCCTACCCATCCCCTTGCCCTCCGTGCACCGTTCCACTTTGCCGTATGAAGTGCCATGTGAATTTATTGCTCCTGCCAAATGAAGTCAGCTAAGATGGAAATGTTAATTTATTGGACCAGACATGTGTCAACGCAGCTCTGATAAAATGCAACTACATGCCATTCCAAAGCCCACTGTCTTGAAACCACTTACCATACTCCTGCAAAACTGCTGCGTTGGAGGTTTCACGGCTGCTTCTGGCTAGAGCCTCCTCCCTGCCATCTCTGTCAAGTCTCACTGCCCCTCTATCAGCAGCAAAGGAGCCACCTGGGTCCCCAGAAGCCACACTTGCCTTTCCAACCTCAGTGTCTTTGCTTGCAATGCTCCTTCCATCCACAAGGCCCCCCATTGCCACTTGGGCGGCAGAAACCCGACTGTCCTTGCAGGCCCTCCTTGCAGCCTTCCCCTGCCCTGAACTAGACGACCTCTCCAACGTCTTTCCTTTTCTTCTTTGTCCTGTCATTAATTGAATACACTGACTTCCTCTCTTGCTGGACCATAAATACCTTAAAAGCTAAGACTGATGAATTTTTAAATCATGTCCCCCGCAGTCTCTTCATTCAAAGCAGTGCCTAGTGTAAAGGAGATGCAGCAGGAAGTAGTACAAAGAAAATGAGATTCCAAGTAGGACCAGCCCAAGTTCAGATCCTAGCTTCATCATTGGCTAGGTGAGGGATCTAAGAAGTTAAGTTGCTTAACTTCTCTGGGCTTTGGTTTTCTTATCTGTAAGATAAGGTGGGTGTGATACTGGTCACCTGTGTTACGAGAATGACTTGAGCTTGTTTCTTTACTTGGCAGTCAGTTGAAGTAGTTGCCTCTGTCTTTTCTTTCTCCTTGCTTTACCGGGTCCATCACCTTCAATGTTTCTTCTAAAAGGACCAACACCTATGCAACACGACCTTCTGGTTCTTTTGAACGTCAGAGCTTGGCAGTAGGAGTTTTACTGAGATGGGTAGAAGGTTAAGTCACATACAAGCCGTGGGAAGGAGCTCAACAGACAACCAAATTTTAATGACCTGTGTTTGGTGGGTAACATGATGAGTACAGATAGCTGAAGGGAAGGGAGGACCTTGGGAGGTTTGCATAGTGACCAAGTTCAGCTGGTGTCCTTATGTGTAGATTAGGCTGCCCACCCACTGGCTTCAAAGCCAGTGTCCTTGAGATGTGAAAAGCTGTTCTGAGATTTAAAAAAAAAAAAAAAAAACTGAAAGTGTTCTGTGGTTCCAGTTTGCCCACGCTGTAGCCCATCCCTGTGAGTGTCAGAGGGCACACTAGCTTATGCAAGGCTCTGAGAAGCCCTGAAACAAAGAAACCTTGTAACTTTGCTGAAGCAAAGTTTATTTTGTTGCTTACTGAGTATAGGCAGCTCTGAGCCACAGGTGTGAGTTCCATTCCAAGGGCAGTCAGATGTCTGCTGGGAACTCTGGCTTCTGTTGGGCAGAGGAGCTGGGATCACTAGCTTGCTTTTTCCAAAGAAGGTATGGAAGGGCCAACTCATTTCCCAGAGAAACCAAAACAGTGCTCGCCACTTCCAGTTCCAAGGGCAGGGGGCTCTAGAGTCAGGTGTTACGTAGGGACGTGATGAATTCAACCTGCATGCCAGGCCCTTTCCTCCAAGGCATCCAGGGAGCTGGGGTTCGTTTGACTTCAGGGGTGTGTGTGTGCTGAGGGAACTGTGAACATGGGGACCCTAACCCTGAGCGTCCCTTCATGAGACTCAGACTGATGTTGAGCTTTTCTTTCTTGCTCTTACGTATTTTCCCTTCCTGGCTGTTTTGCCTTTTGATCCTCTTGTTGTATTTTTCAGTTTTCCTCTTGAGTAATTTTGACTTGACTTTTTAGCTTCCGCCTTACTTCTTCCTCTGCGAGGACCCTTCCCCATTCAGTTGTTGCTCTAGAGTCAAGTCCACGCTTTCCTGCCCACATGTCCAGTGTCAGACCCTGGCAGACTCCCTGACGTTGAAGCCATCAGTCCCCTGCAGGACCCCTCAAAGCAAGCTGTTGTCCTGAGTTACAGTTGTTACAATGAAATATTCAGCCTTTCTTCTGAGTGGAAATACTTTATAGTATTTGCTCCAAGCCTGGAAGAATGACTATAAAAACTATAGCAGCATCAGGATCAACGGTGAAATCACAAGGAGAAGCAGTTGAAGCCAGGGAGACTGGACCTGAGCGTGGAGTGGCCAAGGCGCCTGCCTCTCTTCTGATTTCATCCCGGGGAGCAGTTGGGGAGACGCAGTCTTCACAGACAGTAGCTTTAGAAGCCCAGGCAGAGCCCCAGATGCTCAGGGGCCCTCCCTTGGCCTCACACCGCCCAACTGGAGAGTGTTGGGTCTGTCTAGGGCACAGTGGGCTTAATTAAGGGTTCTCTTTGGCCGCCGCCCTCCCCCCACATGTTTCTTTGCCATCTCGGGTCCTGCCTTGCTCCCTTGAAAGCGTTGCTCAGCTTGCTTCTTTCCTGGTGTCTTCCCTTCTTGGAAGGAAGAAAGGAAGGAAAGAAGGAAGGGATAATTTATAATATTTGCAAATTTTAAAAAAGTAAAATCCGCATGCCAGCCCCACAGGGCAGCTACCATTAGCTCCATGTTACAGATGTGAAACTAAGGCACAGTGTTTAATTACCCTGCCGCGGGTCTTGGGGTTGGTAAGTGTCCAGGCAGCGTCTCTCCAGAGACTGGGTTCTCAACCACCATGCTCTGGGCCTTGGTTGGTACTGGCTGGAGGCCTGTTGGAGGTGACTGGCACTCACTGCACTATATACCAGGGGATGTCTTCATGAGGAGAAAGAGAGAAGCTACTGTTCGTTTAGCATCTAACGTGAAAGTCGTGGTCATGTACATGATTTCATCTCCTCTTCATCCAGATCCTCTGACAAAGGAGTCACCATCATCACCCTTTAACAACGAGGTCTTGGAGAATCAGAGAGCCTGGGGGCCAGAATTCCCATAGCCAGGAACACACAGAAGGTGGACTCAAGCTCTCCTAGGTCTCCTTACCGTGGATTCAGTGTTTTTCACGTCGCTCATGCTCCCAATAAAGACACTCCTTTTGAGCTTGGTAGTTTGTCCCCCTGTTTGAAAATTCACATATACACACATGGTAAACATGTGTTTATCATTGCTAAGTGTGGGGTTGAGGTCATTGCTATGTAACAGTCGAATGATGGCAAAATCAGATGCAGCCCATGCCATTTGGTCATAGATCACCCCCTCCAGAGAATGGAACCTCCCCTTGGAAGGACCTCCTATACCCAATACTCTGCCATGCATATTACATCGGGCACTCATGCCCAGTGCTTTTCTGGGACAATCAGCATCATTCCTCACCTTAACCTCAAGGTCCCTAAATGATGGTACTTCAAATGCCCATAATGGGTACAGAAGATCTCAATTCTGGATGGCATTGGAGTCCTGTTGGGTGCTTTTCCAAATGCGGATGCCAGGGTCCCAGATGACCTCATCTCTGGGGATGAGGTTCCAATACTTTGTTTAAAGTTCTTGAGGACGTAAATGCTGGTGGCCTCTGCCCAGCCTTTCAGAGTGGGGAACCTTGGGTTTGCGTCCCCCTCGTGTCTTCTGGTGGCATGTGCCTTGGCTGAAAGGTGGTCGAGGGAGATGAGAGGAGGGGAGTAATGATGGCGTTAATCAGACACTAATCTGTGCTAATGTTTCATCCCTCCCAGGTAGCGGAATGCTCTAATTCAGTTAAAAAAAAAAAAAAATCTCATCTCCTTGAAAAGGCCCTTGAGAAGTGAGTGATGTGAATGCCGAGAGTTTCAGGGACCTGACTGGAGCGCTATTTTGGGCAGGAGACTTTTTATTGTGCCCTGATTCCCCTGTAAGTGGCTACCTCTCCTGCCTTCAACGAAGGTTGCCATAGAATGTCAAGGGGGTTTTCCTGGGGGCCGGGGGACACCCACCTCCTGTCATTTATTCAACAAACAAATAACAGAGAAGGGCCAGCCATGTGCAGGCTGAGCTTGTTCCTGGGACTTCAGTGGTGACCAAAACTAGATGCGGTTGCCTGCCTATGCCTACAGAAGGCTCGAATATGGTGAGGAAATAGATAGTGCTGAAGTCTCCACAGATATAGAATGAAGGAGCGGCCTCTTTTCTGAGTTAGGGTCCCTGCTTTAACCCTCTGAGTGGTAAACCTGCTTGGCCGACCGAGACATAGAGCCCCATCCTCAGGGCTGCTTTTGCATGGGTTAGGTTTGGCCTTTGATTTTGTAGCCTCCGTGAGGCCCCACCTGCCCGCCGCATGATGCCTGCCATTGTTTTGCCTTTGTCTGGGGCCGTCTACATCTCAGATGGATACAAACACAAACATCTGCAAACTCCATTACCCCAAGGAGAAAGACTTCCAGGATTTAATTGTACAATAAGATGTAAATGCCCTAATGTCCTGGTAGCAGGTTTTGATAGATGGAGAGAGTCTGACAGAAGTAAGGGCTGGAGGAGGACAAGGGAAGAACCCGTGCAAACAAATTCTGCCCACATCATGTTTCTGCTCAGATAGGCCAGAGCTGAGTGGAGGAGGCCATAAGTCCACCCTGCAGGATTTGAGCGATGAGATTAGGAGAAGAGGAGCCAGGCAGGAAGAGAAGGAAAAGACTCCTGGGTTATGGTTCAGGTTTACATCCTAAGGACAGGACTGTCCCAGGAAGAGCTCGGGGTCCTTCCTCCAGCAAATAAAACGAGCTTCGAAGATCATCCAGCAGCCTGATCTGTGGAACTGACTTTTGCCTGGAAGGAACTGACACCCCCAGAACAGGTGGCTGGCTGAGCCACCAGGGCAGTGCTGCTAGTCAGCTCTGGCCTTTAACTCTGCCCGTGCTGACCCCAGAGGGAATGTGCTGGTCACTCCAGCTCTACCAACCCCAGAGGGGACTCAGCACCTAACTGAAGGATTCCTCACCTCCTGGGGCTGAGAGCCCATTATGGTCTGTTGCAAGCTCCAGAGCCCTGTGGAAACACCTACAAAAATGCACAGGAAACTCTAGTGATTTTGTATCATAAAACTTGACATTAGCTGAGGGTGAAGAGATAGAGGTGTTCGTTTTACAGATTAGAAAACTGGGGCCCAGAGGCCCTTCCACCCATTCCAGTGCTTTTTCTTTCCTTGTAGATCATCCCATATCTACCATGAGTCACTTATCCCATCCAACTAGACTCTTAAGGGCATGAGCAGGGGTCACACAGCCTAGAATTTTCCAAGGTAGTCCAGGTGCCTCAACTTCTGCTTCCATAAGTACAGACTCACCAGCCTGTGTGTGCTGGTTCAGGGGTCCAGAAAAGGGGCATAAATCCACCCGGCAGCCACACACAGAGTGCTCGATTAATAGTGGTTGCCATGTTGTGGAGGAGACTAGAATCTCATGGGTGTGTAAGCATCTCCTCTTGAGAGATCTGCACTCTGCAGCCCAACTTCAGCCACACTGGAGAGAAGACAGCCCATGCGGGGCTGGACTGGGACTTCATAGAGGTGTCAGCTGTAGGTACTAGGGCCCAAAGCCTGCCCTGGGCAAGGGTCACTTCCACACTGTCTCTGTGTAGTCCACATGCTCTAATTTGGCCCACATTGAATTTATTCAGTCTTATTCTGTCCACTGCCAAGTTTTTCCTAATGGGGTCACTTTGGCCATGGCCCCATGCGTCTCTGTACCAGGATAATACAGCTTGATGTGGTAGCCAGTGCCAGAAAAAATGGTGCGTGTGTGTGTGTCGGGGGGGGGGGGGTGGCAGGGAGCATTTAATGGGGAGAGTGACTATGAGGGGATAAAGAGCTACAGAGCCTGAAAGGGACAGGGAGCCACTCCCACTAATTATTTCTCCCTCCTCTTTCCCCCACCTGCCTCTCTCTGCCCTCCACCCTGGGAAGTTCCTTTCCTCCAAGCTGCCACTATTAATTTATGTGAGAGATTAGACCAGGGAGATGCCACCCGTCCCTCGTCCAGGCTGTAATGACTGAGGCGGTGGGAGGGATGGTAGGGTTGATTGGGGCCATCTTCATTAGATGGAGCTGGTGTTGGGATAAAGGGGATGCTTCTCATCACTGTGCAGCGTCCTCTGGCTGACTTCTGTCATGCTGTGATTGGTTGTCTCAGTCATGGAACAGGTGTATTGGGTCAAGGTGGGAGGAGAGTGTCACCATTGAGACCCAAATTATCCACATCCCTTTGAGTGTTTCTTCTGCATGAAGAACAGTGATTTTTCTCTTGCCTACAGGTATCTTTCTGAGTAGAGCTTCTGGAACCATCTGTATGCATTTTGGAACCTTGGAGTGTGGATTCGGGGTGGGCAGGCAGAGCCTGATAAACGTTAAAGAGCTGCCTGAAGTGCTGGACAAAGCCAGGACTGATGGACTCTAGTCCTGGCCCTAACTTACAGTGATTTCTTGGGCAAGTGACTTAACTTCTCTGACACTGGTTTCCATATTTGGAGAAAATATACCCCTTACCTACAGCTGTTGTGCAGATTAAGTGGCATTTTATATTTGAAGCTTTTTGCATGGTTCTGGAGCTGAGGATGTCCTCGTGGGCACACTAAAACTTTGGTCCCTCCCTCTCACCTAATTGCATGAAATATACTCTTATGGAAGTCAGATCCTGTGGATCAAATTAGAAATGGCCACAATAGCTAAGAAGACCATCTATTAGTGGTTAGCAGAATTGAAGTCCACATCAGCAGTAGAAAGACAGTTCTTCTTGTAATTAAACAAAATTCCCAAATGGTTTTTCTCATACTCCCAACCCAGAGGATTATAAAATGTAAAACTGGGCTGGGGTTGTGGCTCAGCGGTAGAGCGCTCGCCTAGCACATGCGCGGCCCGGGTTCAATCCTCAGCACCACATACAAATAAACACATTGTGTACAACTAAAAGCAAATAAATGAATATTTTTAAAAAAATAAAACTAAGTGAAAAACATTATAGGGAACTTGTATTTGTAAAACATGCTATAATTGTGATATTTTTGGTGTAAAATGGCTTTATAACCATTTTGGGGACAATCTGCCCCTATTGACCCCAAAATTAGATAACTTTTTCAAACCTTGTTTCATAAAAGAGAAAATTAAAGGGCAAAACATCCCAGAAGAGATATGGTTAGTATTAAAAAGCAAATTAGTAGGGGGGTTGGGGTTGTGGCTCAGTGGTAGAGCGCTCACCTAGCATGTGTGAGGCATTGGGTTCGATCCTCTGCACCACATAAAAAATAAAAAAAAAAAATAAAAGAAGGTATTTTGTCCATCTATAACTAAAAAAAAAAAAAAAAAAAAAAAAAAAATTCTTAAAAAAAAAAACAGAGCAAATTAGTAGGACCAGGATATAACTCAGTGGTAAAGCACTTGCCTAGTACACAGGGCCCCTGAGTTCGATCTCCAGCACCACACACACACACACACACACACACACACACACAGCAAGTTAGAAACTGCCTGGTTAGAACATTTTGCACTTGAAGTTTCAGTTTGTCCATCAAATCTCTTTGTTACGAATCATTTTTTGAGGGAAACTGAGATTTGTCATGGGAAATAGAGTTATCTGAGGAACTTCATAGATTTGAGAAGGAAGTAAACAACATAGCCTGTCTAGAGTTGTCCAGCAGTTGAGTTCCATCTTGCTACAAAATAAGCTTTCTGTCCCTGGAGCCTCATGACTTCCTTTCCTCACTCCTCACTGATCTTCAACATGATTGTAATTATCTACTCCTTTGTTACAACCAGGCTAAGACCTGGTGAACCTGGCAGTGAATGAAATATCTTTCTCTGTTCCTCTGCTCAGGAAAATCCATCAATAATTAGACCTTAATTTTTTAATTTTGCCATCTAGAAACAAAAGCTGTCCATAATCTTCCAAAACAGAAATCAAATGCAGCCCATTTAATTATCATCGAGTAAACAAAGTGATTCTTCCTCCGTAAGATGCCCGAACACATTCATAATTGACTAATTAAACAACCGTAGAAACAATTATTCAACATAAAGAGGAGGAAAGAGAAGAAGGAAGGAGAGAGAGCATTAGCAGACATATATCGCTTTTGGCTGGGAAGGTAATGAACTGTTCCAGGCCAGTGAAATTCAGGGAAAGTAATGCAAGAATGGAAAATAACCTGGGGATGGTGGAGCTGCTTCTGCAGACAAGTCTATGAGCCAGAGTGTGCCTTCATGCTTTCCTACTAGAAGATTATATTTTCTTTCCCATTGCCGCCTCCCCACCATGACTTACGAAGATAGTCCCCTCAATCCTTCCTTCAAGTTAGTTTCATAGCATTCCTGTCCCACAAGGACTTAGGGCCACCTTGGGTACCTCCAGAGGCTCACCAGGGTGATAGTTTCCAGTTCACCCAAGATAATCCCAGTTTACACTTGTATTCCCGTATAATTATTAATAGTGCTCTTTTTTGCTCTCAAAAGGACCCTTATTTGAATGACAAAGTATAGGGCTAGTCTCTGTCTCACGGAGGAAGAGTGAAAAAGTGTCACTTTTTAAGTCAGCGCTGATGGGTTGATAGTAGCTGCTGGAGTGCTGTGTTGAGAAGGATTCTGGGGCCATGACATGGCTCAGCACGTAAAGCCCTGGTGATAAATCAGCAGCATCCGCCCTTGGAGTCAGTCAGGAGCAGGTGGTACACTGGTGTCATGGGAGGAAGGTCAGAGGATTGGGCTTCCAGACCCAACTCTGCTTCTACTTTCCGATGTCACCTTGGGTGGATCATTTCCCCTATCTGACACTGGACCAGGTTATGTGTAAGGACTCCTTCCATCCCATGATTCCAGTGCAATCTTGCATCGACTGGGAAATAAATGACCTCTGAGCTCCCTGCCAACCCTAACATTAGGTGATGCTCTGATGACAATTTTATGACAAGTTCCTCTTTGCCCCAAAGAGAAGCTATACTTTGGGACAGATGCCAACTGGCATCTCCATAGTGCCCTTTACATTTCACAGAGCACTTTTATGTATATAACCACAATCACATGACTCAGGCTTTCTTTTCATCATTTTCGTTTTATAGATGAAGAAATCAAACCTAAGAATCATGGTAAGCCATGAGACTCTGGGCTCTGACCGCCTGAATGATCTGTGTAGTTTGAGCAAGTTAGCTTACTCTTCCAGCGCCTCACTTCCACACTTGGAGGGTGGGGAAGATATATTTACATCAAATGCCATTGTGAGGATTGAGTGAAATAATTCATGCAAGGTGCTTGGGTTACTGGTTGGACTATAAATGCTAAAAATGGGCTAATAAAAGTGGTAGAGGTGGTGGTCATAATAGTATAATAGTTCTTATACCCAACACATAAATGGACTAACTGGGACTCTTCGCAGATGCTGTGACCTCAGAATTCATTGCACCTTGTCTACCTTAGAATTTGTATATGTGAGTCAAAAACATCAGGTGTGATAATGAGAAAAAGAAAAACATCAGTGAAAAAGATACTCTACCCATCTGGCATAGTTACAGTTTGGAAGTTGAGTGTCCCCTGCAAAGTCCATGTTGGTCCCCAGGGTGGAGCTATCAGGAGGCTGTGGAACATTTAAGAGGTGGGGCCTTGTGAAGCTCTTCAGGTGCTCTGGAAAGAGATTGTGGGGCCCTGAGCCCTTCCTCTTCCTCTTTGGCTTTCTGGCCATAGGTAAACAGTTTGCTCTGCCACACACTCCCCACCATTGCCATTCAGCGTCCCCACCAGTGAGGCCCAAAGCAATGGGTCTGCCTGGTCATGCACTGGAACCTTCAAAACTGTGAGCCAAAATAAAACTTTTTTCTTTATAAGTTGATTATTTCCAGTGTTGTTTTTTTTTTTTTTTATAGTTCCAGAAACCTGACGAACACAAACACTGAGAATATTAACTAAGGAGCTCAGATGCTTCCCTCCTCCATCTCTGACCATGCCAGTGTTCTTGCATGCTCACAGTGGTTGAGTGAGTAGGCCAAGCTCATGCCGGCCCTCTCCTCTCTCTCCCCTTCTCTCAGGTAATGCTGCCTCAGATGTCAGTATTCCTCCAGCGACCCATCCTCATTATGTGGTTCCATATGGGTCAGGAAATTTTCCCTCAATCCCTACGTAGCAAGGTCTCATGTTCCGTTAATGGCATCAGTAACCCAGGCTGATGCTCGCAGCTCTGAGTTCTTCCATTTTCATTGGAAGCAATTTACAAATTTTAAGCAATTTACAAGAAATATCTCAATTAGCTGAGCTCCTGTGACCCAGTGAATGCTGAATGCAGACATCTGCACACCCCTCAGATACAAGTGAGAAAATCTGAGACAGCCAAAGAAGAAAACAGGAGAAATGGTGGTGGGAAAGAAAAAGCAGGTTAGAAGGGGAGAGAAAAAAGAAAGGAGAGAGGAGAAGAGATGGGGAAGGAAAAAGAAACCAAAGGGTTCTAGAAGTGTAGACATGAGGATGGAGTTATTTTCACCCAGTATGAGATAGAACCACTTCTGTCTTGAAAATTTGGTGTTTCTGCTACAAATATGTCACCTTAATGGCTTTTTGGGTACAGGAAGACTCAGAGCAGCGTGGTGCTTTGCACAGGGGGCAGGCGTGGAATTGTGCTCCCGTGTGGGTGGGGGGTGAGTTCTTTGCTGTGCTGAGAGTGGAGCCCAGAGCCTTGGCAGCACGGAAACTCATTTCTCCAAGAAGTACCAGGGTTCCAGGGTCCCACTGCCTGCCTTCCTCTTTGGGCTGCATAGTTGTGTCACAAGGTCTTTTGGGGCACTGCTGTTCTGGGGGAAGAGGAAGAGGAAGTGAGGGAAACTTCTCCCCAGGACATGACCTGGCAGAGGCAGTGGGCCTGGAGCTGATAAGGGGCTGATGGGGGGTGGGGGTGGGGTCCTCACACTCATAGGCCAGGTCCCACCTCAGCAGTTTTGCACAGTGGTGTCCCTCTAGAGGCCACCAGTAGCTACTGTGTTCGCAAGGAGGATTCAGGGCTGTGTGACTCTCTGGTTAACTCTCTGGCCCTAGGATTGGAAGAGTCCAGGGCTAGGGACAAGGAAGGCAACACACAGGGGGCGAAACAGCCACTGGCCATCGACTTCCCCAGACAGAGACAGGACCAGATTCCTTGCCAGGTGGAGTGGAAACCTCAGCACCAAAAGCAAGGAACTAGTTAAATAAATTATAGTGCACCTATCCATGCTACTCAAGTGCTGTAAAGTTATTGAAAGTGATATTGTAGAGAAAACTGAATAATGTATAAGACGTTTAAAAGCTATTGTTAAGCACAAAGAAAGGAGAATGTAAAATAATATGAACAGTATGATCACAGTTTTGGAAACACACACACACACACACACACACACACACACACACAATATATATATATTAATCACACATACCAAAATGGTACCAAGGCTAACCTCAAGGAAGGGTAATGCTGTTTATCTTTCCTTCCTTCCTTTTCTTTCTTTCTTTTTGTCTTTCTTTTTTTCTTCTTTATCTCACAGTTTTCTTAAATTAACATGAAATTTGTTATCTTTGCTACTAAAAAAATACCATGGCCAAGACTACAAGAGGAAAAAATGGGCTCAGCTGAAGGAATGCATGGGGGTACAGGGTGTAGCTCAGGCAGGCAGGATCTAGAGGGAGGGAGACAAAACTCCAAAATGCGTGTCACTGACTTATTACCAGCTATTTAAGAAAAGAGAACAAAAGGATTAAAGGGCAAGAGCAAGACCTCCTGGCCTTTACCTTTGCAGGTTAACCTTTAGCAGCCCGGCACTCCTGCTTTAAATACATTCACCTCTTTTCCAGCCTGGTCTTAATGCTTTCCTCATTTGCAATGCTAAGCTTTTTATCACTTTCCCCTCAAAGCTTTGTAGTTCACTTGAAAGACCTTAGTGAAGACTGAAAGGCACAGGAAGCCCGGGATTATCCAATGCCAGTGTCTGGGACAAAGGAAAGGTCACGGGAATGAGAAGGGAAAGTTTCCAGGGGGTTCAAGAAATCCCCGGAGACTTGGGGAAGTCAAGGAATCATTCAACAAATGTGGTCTTCCTTGCTGTGGTTTGGGGGTGCCTCTCTGATGCTACATGCTATTTCCGTAGGGGGGACAGCAACCAATTTCTGTGTGTAAAAAGCCTCTGTGGTGGGACTGGGAAATAGGATGAACCCCGTGGAAAAGCCCAAGGAACTAGACCCAGCTCAGGGCAGAGTGGGAGGTGCATTGGTGAGAAGTGACCAGAAGAGCTATTTTCGAATACCCAAAGGACTTCCAAGTCTCATCAATCAATGAGCAAAAAATATCCCCTCCCTGTGCAAAATTCTGGGTTAAAAGCTGTGGAGTCTAAATACAAGACAAGGCTTTGCCCATGAACGACTGATTTGACTGAGAAGTCAAGATGTAATAGACCCACATAAAATTAACATTATCAGAAATAAATTACGACAGCAAGCAAGAAATGCCACAAAGTAATTAGTATGTGATTAAGGGGCAAGGAAACAGCATAGATGAGGAGCACTGAGTCTTTAAGAATGGCCAATGTCTCAGCATAGAAAAGGCAGATATTATAGGCCTGGGGTAGGGGCAGGGGAAAACTCTGGTAAATTCTTCAATATAGGAAAATCCAACTTGTATTTGAAAGGCAGTAGAGGGGTATAGAAAGTCCTTGCAGATTATGGCAGAAAGGTGGTGTACATGCAGGTTTCTGCAACGTAGAAAGGTAACCTGATACACAGGGGCTTTCAACATACCTTGTTTAGCTCACGTTTCTGCAGCTTAGCCATTTGGATTGGGCTTCTGGACCTCAGAGGCCATAGCTGGTCTTGGCTGGGCCTCTCCAGTGTCTGCTGGTGGGTTGCTATGGTCTGCTTGCTTGTGGCCATTGTGGGATGACTGGGTCCTTGATCCACGTGGTCTCTCATTCTCCAACAGGGTCCCTTGGGCTTGTTTGTGTGGTGGAAGAAAGGTTTCCCCATGTGGAAAGTCCAAGAGACCTGGGCTTAGGTGTTGCACAAGGTCACTTCCACGGTATTCTGTTGGCCAAACAAGTGACAAAGTCAGCTGCAGTTCAAGAGGTGAGGAAATAGACACTGATTCTTGAGGAGCTGAAAAACACTGTGGCCATTTTTTGTCATCTTCTATAAATGGGTTGATTGGATTGTGTGCCAGACAAAAGCCACCTTAGTTGGAGGGAAACAGGAAATATATAGTGAGCTAGAGAGTGGGTCAGCCTGCTGAACGTGCCAATCTGCAGCAGGTGTGTCAGTATGCAGCGAGATGAGAAAAATCAGAATAATAGGGGGCATATGTGCAAATGATGGCCACGGGGTGGTACTGGCGGTCCCCCTACTCTGTATCCTGGGGTTGTTTCTTCTTCCTTTTATGTAATGAAAGGGATAATAAATGCCATTGTTATTTATAATATGTCTACTTGGCAGAATAAAAAGTAGACAACCCTGTGTCTGTCCCTATGTTTCTTGTGCTGTTTTACTGATCCATGAAATCATGAAAGAGCCTGGGAATCACTGGCTTGTTAAAGTCAAGAATTTCCATAAGGGAAGAGAGATGACTCACCACTGACCTGCACAATCCAGGGATGCTTCCCAGCAGAGGAGTCATCCCGGCTGGGCTGAGAATGGCTAGCACTTTGCAAGGCATATTTTTATTTATTTCTCTTTTTTTTTGGGGGGGGGGGAGTTTACCGGGGATTGAACTCAGGGGCACTCAACCACTAAGCCACATCCCCAGCCCATTTTTGTATTTTATTTAGAGACAGGGTCTCACTGAGTTGCTTAGCACCTCGCTGTTGCTGAGGCTGCCTTTGAACTCACAATCCTCTTGCCTCAGCCTCCCAAGATGCTGGGATTACAGGCGTGTGCCACTGTCCCTGGCTATAAGGCACATTTTTAAAGTGTCCAATTTGGAATGTTTATGCTCTATTAGCCGCCTTATCAGATCAGGCACTTGGCCCCATCACTTCAGAGCATTTAAGTCGAGAAACACCTTCAAAGGAAAAGCTATCTTGAGCTATCTTGTATGACTTGCTTTGCAAATTAAAAATCTGTTTTAATTTTACTGGAATCTAATCTAATTCATAAGATCGACTTATGCATGGTTGGACCAACGCTGTCTACAGGTTAAGACCAAATTCCTTCCGCAGACATTGGAAGCCCTTCCTGATTAGAACCCCCCCCCACCTCTGTACCCTCCCTTCTCTGTGAACTCCCACTTTAGCCAGGTCTAATATAATCATGCTTGCATGAGCTTGACTTCTTCCGACCTTGATTCTCTCCTGCCCCTTCCCCAGTGTTCAGCTCCACTGCCCATTGCTTTTTCTAGGAAGCCTGTACTGCGTGATTCAGCCAGCAGTGGCAGTGGCTGACTGTGCCCCTCACTTGGTGTCTAGTTCTGTTTTATTCTATTAATGTGCATGCTGCTCATGCATTATGAAGAGGTTTTGTGTGCACTAGTAGATTTTCTTCGCCTTAATCCTAGCAGGGAAGAAAGAGTATTCTTTCCCATGTATTAATCTTACCCATTGAGACTGTGGCTCCCTTGTGAAGTTCTTGTCTTCCAAGTATTTGTGTTCCTTGCAGCATGTGGCACCTTGAAGGCACTGGCTTGAGGTTTAAGAGCCAGTTAGTAGCTAGTGAGGTAGGCATGGGGTGCTTAGGGTAGTAAAGTGACAGAGCTGGCTCACAGGGGGACTTTTGCTCTGTCTGACAGGGGCCAACACAGTGACCAGTTGTGTGCATCCACACTACCTACTTCTTCTTTTTTTTTTTAATATTTATTTATTTACTTTAGTTGTACACAATGCAATGCATTTATGTTTACGTGGTGCTGAGGATCGAACCCGGGGCCGCGCACGTGCGAGGCACGTGCTCTGCCGCTGAGCCACAACCCCAGCCCACTACCTACTTCTTGGTGCTGGTACTGGGGTCCCACTGAACTCGTGACCCAATGGGATGTCCCCCCACCCCCAGGTAGCTGAGCATTTTAGCAAAGGTCTGAGAAAAGAAAGAGAGTTTATTAAAATCAGAGATGCTTTCTGCTTGCTCTGGGTTGTGACTTTGCAGTGGAGGTGAGGATGACAAGAATAAGGTTTATCCTGTGTTTGTCCTTCGTCACGCTAATTCCTCACAAAGAGGAGCAGGGAGCATCACAGGCAATGGCCTTGTATTAGTTTCCTAGGGCAGCACTGAGAAAGCACCATGAATAGGGTGGCTCAAAACAGCAATACTTCTTCTATTCTCTCGTAGTCCTGGAGGCCAGAAGTCTGAGATCCAGGTGTGGGCAGGGCCATTCTCCAGTGGATAATCTGTTCGGTGCTTTTTTGTGCTTTTTTTTCAGCTTCAGCTGTTGCCAGCCACCCTTGACATTCCTTGTAGCTCATCAGCCACTCAAATCTGCCTCCGACTTCACATGTCTTCTCCATTTGTGTTTCTCTATGTTCCAGGGAAAAGCACACCAGCATGTTGAATTAGGGGACCACCTGTTCCAATAAAACCTTATCTTAAGTAATTGCATTTGCAGTGACCCTATTTCCAAATAAGATCACATTTTGAGGTTCTGGGAAGGACATGGAAGGGGGACACTGTTCAACTCAGTTCAGGCCTGAGTTCTGTGACAAACGGGCTGGGAAGGAGTCTATGTCCTCCTCAGCTAATAAAGCAAATTCTGGGTGCACACCAGGTTGATTGAGGGGGAAAGCACTGGGTTTGGAGTCAGGGAACTTAGGTGTAAACCTTCTCCCTACCATTTTCCAGCTGTTTCCTCACATGGGAAAGAATACTCTTTCTTCCCTGCTAGGATTAAGGTGAAGAAAATCTACCAGTGCACACAAAGCCTCTTCGTAATGCGTGAGCAGCAAGCACATGATGAACGATTGTGCGTCTTGTCCAGGAGGTGTCAAGCATGGGAATTTGCAGGAGGCACCGGGAGCTGGTTGATAGATCCCAGACACTTTGCTCACTTTCAAGTACTTCATGGTATATTCCATGTGGCAAGAGATCAGCAGAGCCCAGCTCAGCCCATCTTAGGTAGTGGGGAAGAGTGGCTTCCACAGCCTCAGTGTTCAGGTCAAGTGTGGTGAGGGAGGGACCTTTCAGAGGAGGGCAGGAGGCTGTTCCTGAGAGAAGCCTGTTGCTGGGAAGGCCTGAGATTTGGATGGTGTCGCAGGCCATTGAGTCTGGTCTAACAAAACACCATAGACTGAGGGCAGGGTGGGGGTTATAAGCCACAAAAATTTATTTCCCACAGTTATGAAAGTCCAAGATCAAGGTGCTGGCAGACTCTGTCTGGTGAGGATCTGCTTCCTCAGATGGCTGTCTGTTCCCTGTAACCTTACGTGATGGACAGGGGTCAGCTAGCTCTCTGGGGTCTCTTCAATAAGGGCACTAATCCTGTCATGACGGCTCCCGTCCTCTGACCTAATCACTTCCTAAAGACCCAATTGCCTAATGCCATTACCTTGGGAAGTTAATATATCAACATATGAATTTTGGGTGTACACAAACATTTAGATAATAATAATAAGTAGTGGTCCTATCTTTCCATAGGTCTGCTATACAACATTTCATCCCATGCATTAGCAGGACAATAATTAATTTTTCCATATTTTTATTCATGCATTATAATCATACCTAATGGTGGGATTTATTGTTTCATATTCACTCACGTATACAATGTAATCTGGTTAATATCATTCCCCAGTATTTTCCCTTTCCCTCCTTTGCTCCCTACCCCTGGTCCCTTTCCTCTATTATTTCTAACTGGGACCCAAAGACACTAAACGTCTCATCTGACTATCTGCAATTAGAAATGGAAAACCAATGCAGATGCCTTGATTCATGGCCCAATATAGCCTTTGCACTAGTTCCTGGGACTATTTGTAGGAAACTATAGATCTGTGCAGCTTTACCCTTGCCTTGGGTTTGATTTTCCTACCTGGAATACTTTCCCTATCTGCTCTTCTCTGACCCATCCCAGGAGAACAGGCAGGTACGAGACCAATGCTTGCACATAGTAAGTGCTTAGTAAACACCATTTTCTCCCCCACCCCGCCCCTTTTAATTTGAGCATCCTTGGTCTCTGTTGTTCAGTTGCCACTTGCTGAATACTCTCCGGGTCTTTTAGTGATTGGGCTGTACAGGTCTCATTTCCTCAGGAATATAGAAAGTTCTTCCCATGCATTCTCCACATCCTTCAACACAAAGCTGGGAACACAGGGCCCAGTCACCACAGGGGACTTTGCACTTACCTAACTCCCCCTCTGTTGGTGAGCTTCCCACCCTGGACACACCCACTACTGGACACTTCAGTGTCACCAGGCTCCAGATGCACATCCCTCCTCTGTGGGCACTCTCAGCAAAGGTTTTGCCTCCCCGCACACACACACACACACACACACACACACACACACACACACACACACAACTGTCAGGCCTAGCAGGTCCGGGTTGTTCTCCCACAGAGCACCTTTCATAAGCAGAAGCGGATTCCTTCCTTGAAGAGGTTCCCATGGGTTGAGGGTGGGGATAATATTTGAGAATCAGAGACTCTTGTAGGTGAAAGGAACCAAGGAGAGCATTTAGATCTGTAGCCCCAGACCTGGGTGCTCTTCAAGCTCGGAAGCTTTCTAGAAATACAGATCCCTTGTTCCTCCCAAGAAGACCCTGAGTCAGCAGATGCGGGATGGGGTCCCACAAGACTATTTTTAACCAGTGCCCCAGGACATACCTAGGTAGTTGTCAGAGAACCCAAGCTTGGGATCCACTAGTACAATCCAACCTCTTCATTTTGTGGATGAGGAAAAATTGGTTCATAGAGGCTGTTGGGTGACCCTAGGTCACCAGCTTGATACTGATGAGACTAAAATGAGAACCCAGATTTCTGACTTCCAGGATGATGCGTTTACTACTACAGCTTGCTCATTGCCCTTGTCATGTTTCCAGAGGGAAAAATACAGTAAGCGCAATGCGGAACCCAGCGATCCTAATGTGTCGCTCTATGTGGCAAGGTCAGTGTAACATGATGGGCAAGACACCAGTGTGGTGCCAGGCAGACCTCAGTTCCCATAAACTGAGAATAACGGTCGTGCCCACCTCCTAGAGATGGAGATAATGTACGTAAAGCTCTGAGCTCAGGACCTGGAGTGCAGCAAACACTGGAGCCATGAGCTTAGCCAGTTTGAGATGCCTTTGAGTCCAGTGACTGCACTCACCCGTCGTCACTGCAGTACAGGAGTCACACAAGCAGGTTAGGGCGTATAATGGCCATTGCACCTCTCTTCAGCAAAAGTCTCTATTTAGGAATCATCAAATGGGGTGGATGCAGGGACCCCATGCCTACATGACCTCCGGGCTGCCATCTCCCAAGATCCCCACCCCCCTCTTACCTACCACAAAATTCATCTTCATCTGAGAAAGACAACTCAAGGTTCAGCCCACCCCTGCTGAGATTCCCCAAAGGAAAAGACCGTGAATCACTTTTACCAAAGTCCCCTTTTTAGGGCATGTCCCCAGTTTTTACTGCTCTGTTTTGCATCATTATAATTGAACTGATCAGCAAGAGGAACAGGCCCATTTTTACAAGGGAAAGGAGACACCCACAAAAGCCAAAATCATGGCTGTTTACAGCTCACAGGAAACACTTTTTAAATTAGATCTGCCTTCAGTATAGGCGTCAGCCAGTTTCCGAGAAGAGCTCACGCCTGAGGAGCCAAGCCTGTATGAAGGGAGGGGAGTTCGCCCTTTTTAAGTGGGGTATAGTCAGTGGGAAAGCCAGGAGCAGTTGCTGACCTACTAGGATGAGAAGTGGATGGAGGCTTGTTCAGAGCAGAGACCATACCTGTGCACCATTAGCACCCTGGTACCCACAGGGGTGCCGAGTGAGCCTTTAATGGCTAAGTAGCCTACCCACCATCTGCATGGCCATCCATGAAGACTCGTTCTCAATGGCTTGAGAAAAGTGGCCCAAATGTTCTGGGGTTCAGTTTCTTCGGCTCCATGAGTCTGATCTTCCACCCTTTGCCTCTACTCTGATAACATCTTGGGGGATGTGTGTGTGTGTGGGTCCCACACTAGATGTGTCCGCCATCTTGTTTGACCCTAGGGAAGTCATTTCTCTTCTGCATGTTTCAGTCTTGACTGAGAAATCAGTACTTCTCGCCTCTTGTTTCACGTGTTTGAAATATTTCCCCCCTTTTCCTTACTTGTATAGTGATAACTCACACTTGTATAGCACTTTTGACAATTGCAAAGGGCCTCAACAAATACTATTTAAAATATTTATGTGAAAAAAGTAAAATCTTTATGTAAAATCCATCACATCCCTATGACATAGATTTTATCATCCCTGTTTCACAGATGAGGAAACCAAGGCTCATAAAGCTGAAGTGATGTGTCCAGCAGCCATGGTAACAGCAGTAGGAGTCATTCGGACTCTGTGTTGGATATCCTGTCACTTTTCTGGGTGTGCTGATACGTAGGACAAGCCCTGGCCTCTAGAAGGCATAATCTAAAGAGGAAGTAATATATGCTCATAAGGTACTATAGCACTGTTATGGTTTGGATGTGAGGTGTCCCCCAAAAGCTCACATGTGAGAGAAGGCAAAAAGGTTCAGAGGAGAAGTGATTGTGTTGTCAAAGTCTTAACCCAATCAGCGAATTAATCCCCTGGTAGGGATTAACTGAGTGGTAACTCAAGTGGTAGGGTGTGGCTAGAGGAGGTTTGAATTGGGGGCTTGGCTTTGGGCATCTATTTCTTTTTGGCAAGTGGAGACTTTTCTCTCTTCTTCCTGATCATCACACGAGCCACTTCCCTCTGCCGCACTCTCCTGCCATCATCTTCTGCTGGGGGCCGTGAGGAATGGAGCCTGCTGTCTATGAATTGAGACCTCCGAAACTGTGAGCCCTCAAATAGACGTTTCCTTCTCTACAGTTGGTCTGGTGGGGTCCTTTAGTCACAGAAGAAAGAAAAAAAAAAAAAAAAAAACTGACTGCTGACTGAAACAAGCACACACAGAATATTATCCCAAACAGGTGCCTCCCAACACTGGGCCCATCAGGAAAAGAAATGGTGAGTTTAGCTAGTGGGGCTGTCACATATTCTGGATGGTAGATCAGAAAAGGCATAGATGCAACCTTCTTTAAAAAAAAAAAAAACAGTATGTAAATAAGCATCACTACCATGTCATTTACGAACTTTATGACTTTGGGCCATTCCTTCCCCCTTCTTGTGCCTTACTGTCCTTATCCAGGAAACTAAGGTATCCAACCCTGTGGACCTCCAGGTTCTTCCCAGCTCTGGCCTTGCACCCAGATTCCTGTGACCCACAAAGCCTGTGGGTCTTTTGCAGCCTTCTGGGTAAAATATCAGGGAAGAACTAGGACATTAGGAGGGCAAATAAAATGGACACAGAGGCTGGGGACAGGAGGTGTGTTCCTTTGAGAGCCCCTGCCCCTGAGCCACCTGCACTAGAGGGACCTGGCTGCCTTAAACAAGGCCCTTGCTTGACTGAATTTGATGCGCACACTAATGTCTCTGTGCCATCTGGGCAGTGTGTCCAGGCTGCCTCTGGTGGGCATTTCATTTCTTTGCCTGTTGTAGTTCTAAGGAGCCTGGATAGATGGCACCACTGTGCCTGTCAGTATGGGAGACAGGCTGAGGAGCTGGGGTGGGAGGCATTCAGAAGCTGAAGAGGTATCTGGCCTGGTATCTCCCTGTGTACAGAGTTGGAGGTACCCCTGCACAGGAGTAGAACTTCTTGTGGGGGCCCCCTAAACCAAGAGCAGATGTAGGCCTGGGAAGGCCCAGGGACCTGGGGGAGGAGAGAGGACTGGCCAAGATAACAGAAGCCCTGCCCTGCCCTGGATCCTGGCCTGCCTTGAAAAATAACCCCTTTCTACCTCCATCCGTCCATCCATCCATCCATTCATTCATTTTGCTTCACTCTCATTCACAATGTGCGGGCGCCCCATGACATCAAGGACTGTTGGTCATCACGAGGTCTTGGAGGATATGTGGTCCAGCTACCTGAGGCCTCAGCTCCTAAACCAATGCCTACAGGTGACTCAGCTGTCTCTACCGTCTCACCCCTGTGCTTAGGGCCACAGCCTCCAGAGCCAGCCCTTCCCATTATTGGAGGACTCCAACCCCAGACAGTTCCCCCTTTGAGACAAAATTGGCTTCCCTCTCATTTCCACTGATCAGTCCTGCTTCCTTCTTCCTGCCTCCTGGACCGTCATGGATTAAGTCTGATCCTTTCAAGGGACGGCCCTTGAGCCCACTGTTTCCCCTCGTGTGACATGTGTGACATTTTCAGGTAATGCAGAGATAAACATTATTAATAGCTATATTTTACTTTCACGTTTATCACAGAAAGCAATAGACGTGGTGCTTCTGATGAAAATTTCTTCTCTAATGTTTATGTAAGAGAAGCGAGTTGATATAAAAGGTATTAAGTAAACAACACTACACACAATGGGCATGGCAAAAATTGTACTGGTCCTGAGAGATGCTGTATTGGACCACTTCCCACCAGTGTCCTCTTCCTGGGCCCTCTCCCTCCTTTCCCATCACTGCACTCTTATTTGACCATGGATGTCACATAGACGTCACTGCTTCATCTGTACAGATTGTTTCTCAAACCCTGACCTTCAGCTGTGTCCTGCCACCGTCTCTAATCGCCTGCATGCATTGCCTTTTGGGTCTTATTGCTTTTCTTCTCATGGCACGTCTTCACCATGTCCAGAATGAACAACGCAGATCCCATGAACTTCTAGAACCACTGGAGGTGGGGAAGGAGACATTATTTGGTATTTGCTGCATGCATTTCCCTCTCTGTCCTTAAAGATTCCCTGTCGAAAGTAGACTGTATCACCATCTTATAACCAAAGAATGGAGGCAGACAAACTTTAATAACACGTCCAAGGTGCAGTGGGTGTAGAAGATCTAAAATTGAGAGCTCATGCTGGCCTCTTGGTGCCATGGAGTTCCCACCACACAGCTTTTTAGCTGGATGCGGGAAGGACATTGACGTTTCTGGTCAAACGTCCCATTTGATGGATCAAAGAACTGAGTCCAATGAGCTGGCGAGACGTGTGCCCGGCAGCCTGCTGCCCACTCGCCGGCTCCACCGTGGACTGATGCTGTGGACAGTGTGCCCATTCTTCCAGCCATTCAGAATGAAGTCCTAATGCCATGTTCCACTGTCCCCACTCGCCCCACCTCGAGTCATAACATTTTCTGGATCTGTCATGTCTATTTTCTCCTCCTCGCTGGTCCAAACGTCATGGCCTCATTCCTGGGCCACTGCAGTGGTCTCTCTATCTGAAGGTTGCTTTTCATATTTATCTTTCTAAAACACAGCTTGGCACCTATCACTCTCTGATCACAAACCATCATCAGTCCAAGTCACCCTGGCTCTTAAACCCTAGGTACAGCATCCTCACTATGAAGTATGGACTCTTCGTCCTGTCACTCAAGACCTGCTTTAATTCAGACCTTTCCTGTCCATCAGCTTTACCTCTGGCAGTGCAAACTCTGGATGAAATGTTCGGCTCCTCGTTTCTCCTAGGAAACCATTGTTTTTCCCCGTATGGAGATTCCCTCACCTGGCGAAAGTGCAGGAAGGTAGTCTCCCGCCCCCCAATTCCAATCACCAGCCCGTGGCAGTTGCACTTTCTCCAAATCCTTTGACTTTTTGAGCAGCACTCATTGTCAAAGGAGCACATGGGACCCTGGGCTGTGATTTCTCTGCATGATGCACATCCACCCTGCCCACTTGTCTGTATTATGAGGCCCTGGAGGGCAGAGGCATCATCTGCCTTTAGAGATTTCTTTTCTTTTCTTTCTTTCTTTCTTTTATTTTTTTGATTGACACATAATATCTGTATGTATTTATGGGTTATAATACCATAATTTGATACATTTATACAATATGTAATGATTAAGTCAGGTAATTAGCGTTTCTGTCTCCTGAAGATTGAGAACCTTCAGCCTCTTCTACTTACTCTGAAGTACATCAGATTGCTGTAAACCATAGTTTACTGTGCTGTAGAACACCAGAAATAATTTCCAATCTGCTGATTGTTGGTACCCATTATCTGACCTTCCTTGTTCCCCTCCCCCTTCCTAGTCTCTCATGACTATTCCAGCCTCTTCCATGAGATCATCTTTCTTAACCTCCATGTGTGAGTGAGCCATGCAGTATCTGTGGCCACAGTTCATTTCAGTGCCCTTTTTGTGGGGTGGGTCCTTCAGGACATGTTCTCCATGCTGCTGATGCCACAATGTCCCAGTGGGTGCTCTGGTTTTAATCCACAGGGTGGGGGCATTGTGGTAAGAGTGCTGATGAAGGCCACTGTGCCCGGGAGTCACACAGCCTGGCACACAAAAGCCCATTGTCCGCCATGAAGAGCCGTGGGCACGTGAGAGAGGTTAGGGCCTGGAAACCAACCTTGGTGACTCTCCGTGTCCTGCCAATGCCACACTGGAGGATCTTGGGAGTCTCTGGCCCTGAACCAGGCACCATGGGGAAGAGATTAAAATTGCAACATAGTTTCTGCCCTCGGTGTACGGTGTACGCAGACTCCTGAAGGGCAGAGAGGTCTGGGACAACTGCTACACTTAGAGAACTTGTCTTCCATAGTGCCAGATATTGATATCCCAAATGAACAGACAGACAGACTGGCCATAAAGCTGCAGAGGCCCACAGCAAGAGGAGATTGCCAGGCCTGGAGAATCAAAGCAACCTTCCACCTGGGGGAGGAGCAGCTGGCCCTGAGGGAAGAGAGAATCTTGCAGGCAGTGGGCCATCGAGGCTGGCTGGAAATAGGTAAGCAGGTAGCTTTTTTTACTTGATCAATGGGCTTCAGGAGAAGACAAGGAACATAGGTGGGGAGGGAAAAAGTCAAGCAGGGAAGTGGGGCCCAGTGAGCTAGGAATAGAGAATCCATATCATTTTTTGAGGCAAAAAGTGGCATACTTAAAGTGAGATTCTGGAAAGTTCCTGGCTCAGATATTTCTTCATTTTTTACAGATAAGAGAAAACCCGTACTTCCAGGTCTGCATCCCTGTGTCCGTCATCTCCAGGCATCTGAGGCTGGCATGTCGAAGGGGCTTCTTCTCTGGTGCCCCACCCCAGCCTCTTTAAGATCTGCAACATTAGTAAATTCCTGCCTCGTACCGCCTTATCCTTTGGCTCCTCAGTCCTGTGCTGTAAGGAGAGGCTAAGCATAGAATTACGTGGGCTGGCCTCTGATAGGGATTTGGGCTGATCTCTCTAGATCCAGTCTGAGACCATAATCTGAAATAAGCATCTCACGCCCAGGCTGCAAGCTAACGGGGAGACAGAGAGGCATTTGTCTTCCAGTGTTTACAAGCTCTTGCCTTTCCCGGCTGGGGGAGACTCAGCTTAGTTTTAATGTGCCCCAATGGCTGATAAGGGGTGGTGGCCCTAAACAGCTGTGGGATAAAGATGTGACAGGAGGAGTGGCACATAAAGATAGCCAGTGGAGCCCGTTGATAAGGGTGCGTTCTGATGCCAGTGCTAGAAAACTCAACTTGAAATGGTTTCAACAATAAGGACATCGTATCTCAAAGACACAATGGAGGAAGCCCCAAATTAAGGTGCCATCAAAGCCAATTAATTTACTGGTTTAACAACTTTACTCGGACCCCAGGTCTCTCCACATTTTCTCTTTGCCACCCTCAGCTTGTTGCTCGTGCCCTCAGCTCACAGTCCTCATGGTCTCAGGTGTCACCATAGCAGATTTCATGTACAGAATGGGTGTGTCGAACTGAAGAAGGGCTTGGAGCACTTCCTGCCTGTATGCCTCTCTCTCTCTCTCTCTCTCTCTTTTGGAATCAATGAGGAAATTTCCCTTCATGCCACATTAGCAGGCTTGGGTCACAAGCCACTTCTGAAGCCATGGATGGTGGTGAGGAAAGGGATACCTTTTAATAGATTAGATGAGTGGATGATTTACAGCCAGCCATGCCCTGCACAGGATGGTGACCAGGTTTGGTCAGCAGTGGGCTGTGCACAGCAGTCAGCACATGAATCCTGGAGCTGTGTGTGCAAACATCATCTGTGGAGATGCAGAGTGCCCCAGGCCAGGTTGGGCTCTGAGGGTCAAAGACTTGGTACACTCAGATAACTTATCAAATTCTGCTTATAATACTGAGATTCACATAAAAACCAGGCATTTGGTGTAGACCCAATAAAGCCCCAGTGCACCTCCTAATTTTGACCGAAGTACCAAGGCACTGGGGTCATGGAGAAGTGAACTAGCAGAGTTTAGATTTTTCTAAAACCACAAGAAATGGAAAAGACATTAAATGTGGAGTGTGAGCTTTACTGCTTTCTAGCTGCGTGGCTTTGTGGAAGATTTCATAATCCCTTTGATCGATTTGCTCATGGAAGAAAGTGAGATGATATTTGTAAACATCATGCAACTACTGTTAGGATTAAAACTAATGTGCAGTCTCAGACTGTTGTTAATGGCAGCTAGGATGGAGGGGGTGGTGGCAATAACTGTGGCCGTGATGGTGGTGGAAATGGTGGTGGTGATGGTAGTGGTGATAGTGATGGTGGTGATCGGGATGGGGATAGTGATGGTGGTGGTGGTGGTGATGGTGTAGTGATAGGGATGTGGTGATAGTTATGGTGGTGATGGTGATTGTGAGGAAGAAAAAGACATGGAAGGAAGACATGTTAAAGAGGAGAAAAGTACCTGCCCTTCCTTCTTTACAGGGGGTCATAAGGCTCAACATAAAATTGGATGAAAGAAAGACCTTATAAACTGTGAAGTTCTGCCACGTGAGTTAGCACTGTGGCCATTATCACATCATTAGAAACCTCCTAAGCACACTGCCCGTTTCCCTTCACCTTCCTTCTCCATAGCTGTAATAAGTCACCTCAAGAGGCATTGGTTTGGCACAGACACAGGGAAAGTACATGCCACTGTGGGGCCGGGGGCTTCTGAAGCCATAACCGAATCTATTCCTGTAGATCAAAGGGCTAAGGAGGGAGCTGGACATGAATGTCCAGCAGACAGGATATAGAGAGAGTTTTTGTTTTGTTTTTAAGTGGCTTTGATAATAGAAAGCTGATGTGGGGCCTCAAGTCTCTGGTTTTTGCTTAAGTGAAGAGGATCAAAAGAAGACAGTGAATATGCTACTGATGTGAAGTCAGCTGATGTGGCCAGGGAGGGAGAGGACACAGAGAGCGGCAGCTGGGCCAGTGCTGACCACTCAGCTGCCCAGCAGAGACCCTGTTGGAGCAGGCAGAGCCGGGACCTGCGAGGAGGACACAGAGCCCCATGGAAGAAAGAATGTGTCCACTCCACAAAGGTGTGTTGCACGCCTAGTGTGCGTAGCTCCTGTAGGTACAGGTACTAGGGCCATAGCAATGACAGCAGCTGCTACTGTTTGAGTGACAGCTCTGTGATTTCTAATTCTCAAAATGACCCAAGGTAGATGTAACTGTTCCCAGTTCACTGGTGAAGAAACCCAAGTATAGAAAGATTCTGTAGCTTGACATAGGAAAAGTCTGATCCCAGATGTGTGTGGCCTCAGAGTCCTTTTTCCTCAACACTTTGCCTTTCACTTAAAGATACCTCTTAACCAAAGGTGATAAAGACACCTGCTTCTGCCCTGCAGGTGCTCTGTCCCTGGATAGGGGAGGAACATGGAAGCCACATAGAACATAATGCACGCTGTAATGGTAACATGAGCAAGGGCGCTAAGGCCACGAAGAGGGACTAACTCCTCTCCTTTGGGGTCCAGGGAGGCAGGTAGGGGTTGCGAGGTCCAGATCGGGCTGCATCTTGGGATGAGAAGGAGCAGGGATGGCAGGGGCAGGGAGAAGAGCACGGTGAGACTTTGGTATGGCTGGAGTGTGGGGTGGAGGTCAAAGATGCAGCTGGGGGTCGTGTCACGACAGACCTCGGCACCATGCTAAGGACGCTAGATTTTGGTTTAAGGGCAGAGGGGAACCACAGAAGGCTTTGGAGCAGTAGAGCCACCTAGATGTCCAGGTAGCAGTCAGGCCGCTTGAACACCCAGACAACCCATGATGGTGCCAGGTTGGGAATGGACAGTGAAAGGTGGCTGTGCTTCCCTGGGCCAGGTGTTAGTCAAGCTCCTTAAAAGGAGATGGGCAGTTAGTAGAGAGTTTGAGGCCACTGCTGCACCTTCCTCTCATTTGGGAAATTACCTACTAGCCCACAGGTCACTAAGCATATGCCCATTGTCCCCAGGAGTAATTCAGCCCTGATTGGTAATATCTGTCACCCTCTCCACTCCATTACCCCCAAAGAAAATGTAATATCTCTCTCTTTTTTTTTTTAACCTCAGACAGGAAGGGGCTGTGGCCATTCTGTGAAAGTCAGAGCTGCCCAATGACATAGGCAGCTCACAAAGATACGACGGACTGAGATAGAGGAGGTCAAGTGGGGAAGGGGGGGGCTGGCTAGTGTGACATGCAGGCTTCCCTTCATCTCACGCTGCAGTTTGTGAAGGTTGATTGTTCAAATGCTGGCATCGAGCAGAGGAACGAAACAGGCGGTGTCTGCCCCCTAGGGTTTATACTTACAGAAACACAGGCTTCTCCGAGGAGGCCATGGGGGTGTGTGGGGAGGTGACCTCATCTCCAGGAGCTGCCTGGGGGAGGTCCGCACAGGCTGGGGGTAGAGGGCAGTGAAGGCCTAAGGGCAGTGAGCAGGGCTGACACCCAGAGGTCTGGTGTCAGTCTGTCCAGAGCACCTGTGCCACCGGCCATGCCAGGGCAGCTGAGGCAAGGCCGGCCTCTAGGGAAGAAAACATAAATGCAGGAAACTGATAAGTGAGGAAGTCACTTCAACTTAGCATCATGGGCGAGCACGGAGAAATAGACCGTGGTTTTGTTTTTAACGGAGCGACTGTAAAGCCAGTGACTCTAGCTTGCTTTTCAACTCACCCAACTGCAATTGCTACTTGCCCTCAATAAATAGGTGAATTGTTCTTTTTGCGGCTGCTTTGCTCTTAGGCCATTAAATGACTTTCCCTGTCCCTTTATCCTTTGCAAAAATGTCCTGAATAGAAGGCCAGAGCATCCTAACCACCAGTCCCCTTCTAAATAAAGCTTCTGTAGGAAGCCTTCAGGACAGACCTGCCTTCCCACCTCCCACCTCCCTGCCCAGCGCCCATCTTCCCAATCCTGGTACCCAGGCATCTGTCCAGGTCTTCCTACCAAAGACTGTACTGTTCAACTTTCTGATGAATTAGCCTTGTTTTAGCTGATACAGGTTGGAAATTGACCCCCAAGGGGCTAGAAAACCCTTAAGACCCCCAAGAATGCTTTTTTTAAAAAAAATTGTGGTAGAGTACAAATAACATAAAATTTGCAATTCTAGCCATTTTTAGGGGATAATTCAGTGGTGTTAGTTACATTCACAATTTTGTGCAGTCATTGCCTCTGTCCCCATCCCAAACTGAAATTCTGTACCTATTAAACAGTCACTTCCTATTCCTCCCTCCTCTCACCTCCTGGTGACCTCTCTTCTACTTTCTGTCTCTTTGAATTTGCTTATTCTGGGTATTTTATATGAGGGGAATCGTACAATATTTGTTCTTTTGTGACTGACTTCTTCCACTTAGCATGTTGTTTCCATGGTTCCTTTATGTCATAGTATGTGTGGGAAATTCATTCCTTTTTAAGGTTAAGTAGTACTCCTTTGTGTGTACATTCCCTGTTTAGTTTATCCATTTCTTGATAGATGGAAGTCTGCTTCCTGGCTGAGTCTCAAGTACCAGTGGAGACCCCAGGTGTGGGATCCCCGCTGCCAACCTTTCCAGCCATGCCTTGGAGGAGGACACCTCTTACTTATCTAATGACACCTATTAAGAACATTAACCTAGGGCTTCCTCAGTCCATAGCAAAAGGACCAGTTTCACCATTGAAGAAACCTAGGTGCCCATCCCCTGGGCTAGAGGTGCAGCCCCTGTCTTCTCTGCACAATGAGGAGGTGGGATTGGGCGGCTCTGTTCTTACAGCTTCGTACATTCTACAAGTCTGTCGATCTCATTGAGAGAGCAATGCTGCAATGTGGCCTGGGGCTGAGCCAACTCTCAGGAAGTGTTTGCGATGCAGGATGAATGCACTAGAGGATGGGAGAGTGAGGAGCTAAGGTCTCTCAGCTGGGTAATAGACAGGAGATTGTATTTGGAGGTCAGGTTGAACAGTACTTAAGTTATGAAACAATCTGGAAAACAATGTGCTGTGTGAAGTATTATTATTGTGTCTATTGTCTTTTTGCCTTGTACTCAGATAAAATTGTGTAACCGAGTTTCTCATCAATTCTGTTTGATGTAGAATTCTTGGCAGCTTCAATAAATACACTTACATAAATTCAAGTAGGTACATGGGCTCTCTGGGTATGAATTCTCACACCTTGGCTCTTTCACATCGCAGACCTAAAGCCTTGTAGTGCTCAACACAGGAAGATGGGCTTTTCACAGCTTTATGGTATGTGTAGCTGTGCTACAGAAACACACGTTTGTGAAGAGACACATCAGTCCCTCCCTGGTTGTCCTTGTCCTAAAAGATCTAATCTAATCTAACTTCTGCTCACAAGAAGTTTGTGTTTCCCTAAAGCACGATTATTAATAATCTTATTGATAATGGATATTTTTATTATAATGTTTATTTGCTCTTATGGTGAGTCCCAGAACAACAGGGAGAGAAGGTGGAAAAGAGCTCTTAGCTCCATTCCATGTCCTGAGAGCTAGCTGTGCCTTTGCCACATCTGCACACAGGCTGGTGAGCTTCTTGCCAAAGGATTTCAGAGGGGTTTCGGAAGTCATCTACAACTTGGAACACTTTGTTGTTCCAAGTTATCAGAAAGACAACAAAAGCAGTGATCCATCTTCTCAAATAAAATTATATGCAGAACCCAGCAAGTCAAGTCAACAAAAGTCTCCCAGAGTGGTTGGTAAAGGTAGCCATTGCTTTTTGTGTGTGTATATTCTCTGTTCACATCCCATCATATCAGCTCTCTGGACTCTATTCAACTGGGTTAGGACTCCTAGGCAACTCAACCCGATGTGGGTTAACATGCCACTGCTCTGCTTCAAGAGGGGATGAGGCATCAAAGCCCTAATTTTTCAGCCTTCCCCTCACCTGTTCTGAAAACATTCTAGGAAGCTAGGGCTGTGTGTGTGTGTGTGTGTGTGTGTGTGTGTGTGTGTGTGTGTGTGTACACAGTATGTAATTTTAAAAAATTTCTTCTACATATGAGGAAACGGACCCAGAGAACTAAAGTGACTTGGCCTAAGCCACACACACACCAGTTGGTGCCAGAATCAAGATTATTGAACATTACTATCAAAACATTGTTGAAGCCCTGTCCTCTAGGAGCTTATGATACAACTGAATAGGTGGGACGTGTGTTCATGGGACGATCAATGGAAAGCTAAGATAGTGCATGCTCAGCCATGTCGAGCTCCGTGAGTCTCTAGAAGGCATTGTGTTCCTGGAACTGAGGCTCCCTCTCCACTCAGTTTCTGAGCTCTTTATCTCAGCTCTCCAGCACCCAGCAACATGCATAAGCACATTTGTGAATGTTTGAGTGGATTTTTGATTGAGTGATTCACTGATGTGTGGGGTGGATCCTTCTGGATCCCTATGTGTTATTTACCAGGGTGTGGAACAGATGACACATAGCATGGAGTAAGGAACAGGCTTCACTGGGAAAACTTATATAGGCCAAAGTTCAATAAGAGAAGAAACGACTCCCCCAATCCCTGCACCTCACAAAGGTGTGTGGCAGGTGCAGGTGCTGCTGAGCCTGCGTCCCAGTGGAGGGCCCTCCTCCCCTAGGGTGCTGTCATTTTAGAGGGTGCATAAGCAAGGGAAAGCAGTCTTGTCAATGAGGGAATAAACAGACTGGTGCCAGCCAGTCTGGACTGGGGGTGCCACCTGTTTATAGGAAGTTGTCTGGGAATGCCAGCCTCCTAGCACATAGGGCCCTGGGAGCGTTTAGAATATTGTTGTTCTCCTGCAGGGGGAGGAAGGACTCTGAGCTTTGGTGCTGTCTCTCCCAGAAAGTTCATTTCTAGGCCACCCAAAGAGAACTCCAAGGTCACTTTCTGACAGTGCACTTAGTTGTTCCATACTGGTCTTGAATGAAAGAGTGGATGGATGGATGGATGGATGGATGGATGGATGGATGGATGGAAGGATGGATGGATGGATGGATGATGGATGGAAGGATGGATGATGGATGGAAGGATAAATGGATCAGTGAATGAGTAGATGGATGGATAAATGGGTGGGTGGGTGAATGGGTAGGTGGATGGGTGGTTGGGTGGATGGGTGGGTAGGTTCATGAATGGGTGTGCAAGTGAATGAAAGTATAAAAGCAATAAGCACACATGTGAATTCATGAAAGCACCTAGCACCTAGTGATACCAAACTTTCATTTGTTTCCTTTTCCTTTTCTTCCCTTCTTATTCTACTTTACGGGTTTCCATGGAGAGTCACAGGGTTACAGAACAGGGTGTCTCTGGGGTAAACATGAAAGCTCTGAACCATCATGGGGATGGGGGCAAGAAGACTGGGGCTCAGTGGCTGTTTGATGGCTCCTTCCTCTCTCGCCTTCTACAGTATCCTCAGGTGGCATCAGCCCTTCGGTTACATGTCTTCCCTGTTAACATGGCCCTAATGCACACTCTAACACAGTCTCACCTAATCTGACAAGTTAATCTATCCTAATCTATGATGTGTGATGCTTCCACACATCATAGATTGTTCCTGGGTCACAACCCCCAAGGCAACCACATCCCCAGACCAACTGTATGGTGCTAAAAGGGAGAGGAAGTAAAAGATGAGTCTTCTGAGATGATGACTGAATCTGAACCCTCTACTCCTTTCCTATTACTGCCTGGTCTGGGCCTTTGTCAGCACCTGTGCTGGTGGCTCTTAAATTTTGAGTTGCCTCAGAAACACCTGGAATTGTCTATAATGCATATTGCTCGGCTTCATAGCCAGGAGATCTATTTATTAGGTCTGGATGGGGCCCAGAAGTCTGGAGTTTTTAACTTAGCATCTTCAAATTGCATCATCCAGAGCTGGGTACAGTGAGGCCAGAGCTCATTAAATGTCTAGGAGATGAGGAACAGTGACTGGGGCAGAGGGCACCTGTCCCTGCAGAACTACCCATTGCACTCCCAAGTGCCGCAGATTTAGAGCACCCTGCCAGCCAGCTGGGTGGGAGGAGGTGGGCCTTTGCAGGCAATGCCCCTCTCGAGGGCGAGTGGACCCGGATGTCTTCAGTGAGCTCCCCCCTGACCTGGCAGCAGGGGGGCAGGGGGAGGCCTGGTGATTCCGAGTTGAGTGTCTCCTGGGGCCAGTGGAGGGGCCAGCCCTGCTTTGGAAAACCTGCACCTGAAGGCACAAGGACAAGTATTTTGTGGCTCCAATGAGATGGGGCTGAAGCTCCTGCAGAGAAGAGCAGTGGAGCATGAAGGCATCCAGGCAGGCGTTGCCTGGTGGGGGCCATTAAGGCTCTGCGCTGGGGGCTGAGGAGAAGGGAGCAATTAATGGTGAGGGAAGTGAGTGAATCAGCACCGGGAGTCGGCTCGCTCTAATTGAGCCAACGCGCTCGTCCTGTGGACTGTGGCGCCCAGGGACAGGAACTGCATCCTTAAATGCAAAGCCCTTCTTCAAGGTAGCAGGGGTAGAAAAGATGACCCTCTGCTCCTTGAGAAAAGAGCTGGCCTTTTCCATTCATCACCCCACCCTGGTGACTGCTTCTACTCTCAGAATGCTGGTTTTCTCTGCAGACCTGGTCTGTGTCTTTGGACAGAGTCTCATCTGCTCAGGGAAGAGATTTCAAATTTCTGGATCCATTCATATATGTGAGCAGGTTGTCTTTTGGCGCTGTGAAGAGACCTTCAGTGTCTTGATTTCTCTGTGGCTGTATTTCTGCCGTTATGTTGGGGTACTCGGCCGGTACCCTCCCAGAACCGTGTCTGTGACCTTCAGTATTTATCACTGCAGAATCGGGGCATGATGAAAATCATGGGGTTCTGTTCCAGCCCTTTTCTCAGCCTCCTTCTCCTCTCTGTTGGTGTTGTTTCCCTTTAGATCAAGACGTTACGACTTTTCTTCTGAGAAGTTACAATAAAATGTTAATTGGTTAAATGCGATGTTTAGAAAACAATGTGAATTTGTGTACCGCCCTCATATTTACAATTCAACAGGAACTTTGAAAACACACACACACACACACACACACACACACACACACACACACACACACAAATCCTTTAATCCCTAGTGGATTGGAGCTCTTGCGCTTGAAGAAGTTGTGGATTTCCTAGTTTGGCTTGGAGGTCCCACTCAGTATCCCCTTATGTCCTACCACAGAGGGGGAAGCCTTCTCTTCCATCTGCTGTCATGTATTTGTTTGTTTGTTTGTTTTATTTTATTTCTGTAGTTGTAGATGGACAGCATGCCTTTATTCTATTTGTTTATTTTTTTAATGCAGCGGTAAGGATCAACCCCCAGTGCCTCACGCGTGCTAGGCAAGCGCTCTACTACTGAGCCACAGCCCTGTTGTGTGTTCTTAATGATGGGGTTACATCCTGAGAAATGTGACATTAGGTGATTTCACTGGCATCATGGAGTGTCCTTACACAAGCTAAGAAAGCTACGATGTCACTAAGTGATAAAGTCTTGTGGCGTCACCATTGTGTCTGCAGTCTGTGGTCGAGTGACATACCGTTATGTGGCATGTGACCATACGGGTGAGATCTGCTGGTTCAGAACTTTCCACATCCCTAATCTAATGACTTATTTTTCTCTTTTTTTCTATTTTTGTTTCCTAGGAACGAGTGGAATATCTCTTTCTCATTATTTTTACTGTGGAAGCATTTTTAAAAGTAATCGCCTACGGTCTTCTCTTTCACCCCAACGCTTACCTCCGCAACGGTTGGAATTTACTAGATTTTATAATTGTGGTTGTAGGGTAAGTACAGCTGTCTCTCTCCTTTCCCCGTCCTTACCCATGCATACCTCTTTTCCACGTCCTTACCGTACTAGCCTTCAGGCACGATGAAGGGATGTGAACAATCACTTTGAGTTCAGACTTTCTCCAAAGGGAGAGGAACTATTACCTAAGAGCACCCCTCACCACCATCCCCACATGCATCATGCACACACACGCACACGTGCACACACACACAGAGGCAGGCATACACATATGCACACACGCACACACACAGATACGTACACACATGCACACATGCATGCAGACACAGAGACACACACTCGTGTGCACTTGAATTTGTGTGCTCTTAATGGAACCAGGGTCTTCTGTGCAGCTGAGGCAGTTCCTCTACTTAAGGACTTTTCTTCCCCCTCCAACCATATCTGACCCAGCACTTCTTCTGACCAATTTTCCCACTGTGTCACTGAGCAGATTTAGTCAGCTAGCCTAGGAGTATCCAGCCCACTGGTGTGGCATGACGTGGGGGTGCCTGCCGAGATGCCAGGCTGTGCCTTTGGTCCACAGATTGCTCACGCATACCATCCTGTCCCCATTCTTAACTCCACAGTGGGCCCTGTTCTGTGGCCCCAGGAAACCAGACTGCTGGAGACAGCTGAGTAAGAAGGAAATGGAACTCTGAAGGCCTAGGTGGCGGGTAACCCCGCCCAGCCTAAGGTACCCTCCTCCAAATACTGTTTCATGTTAGGATGAGGCAGAGTTGACGGTGGCTTAAAAAAAAAGGAGGGTCAAGAATCTCAAGTTAAATTTTGGAAGTGACAATTTCCTTACCAAGAAATTAGTAATGGCACAAAAAGATTCTCTGTAAAATATTCGTACCTACGTAGGCTGTGTAGAATCGAGTGTATTAAGACACAGTAGATGAAGTTCCGACGATGCGTGTGTTTTGTTGATAACTGGGGTCACTTGTACAGGAGCTTCTACTTCAACAATGAGCTGGCTCCTCCGAGCTGACCTTGTGTTACTTGGAACCTGGCAAATGCTTCCATGGTGGCCACCCTGCACGACTCAGGGTCGGTCCCCATAGGCTTCAGTGTGAAGAGCGGGATGTCAGGAGGCTGTTAGACCAGGTGGCTATTTTGGGTGACTTTTTTTTTTTTTTTTTTTTTTGTGCCACCCCGGTACACACCAGGGCCACTGCGGGCTTCTCCAGAGCACTCGCCCATTCATTATCTCGGGGGAGCGCCTGGTCTTTACTACAGGAAACAACACAGGAGCAAATCGAGATCATTTACAAGTTATTTCCTCGTCCTTGGCCATCTGGCTGGCTCCTAATGGTTGTTTGGAACATGTTAGGGTTTTTCCTGTGTTGTCTCATGTTGCCTGGCCAATGAATGACGCATTTGGGCCACATGAACATCATGGGTATTTGGGTGACACGAGGAGAACTAAGGTTATTAGCCATTTATAGATCTGGCTGCAGGGGACTCAGGGTGAGGGCACAGTTACATGCGAGGTTTTGCCGCTGCTCTTCAGGCCAGAATAAACAGAGTGGCTAATAAATGCCTTGAATGAACTCAGTAAATAAACACTCGCAGAAGTCCTGAAGGTGGGTTGTTCCAGTACCCCTAAATCCTCTTAAAATTTAGCCTCTTTCTCAAGGCCTCAGTCTCCTGGTAACCTGTGGCACGTGCAAAGACAGAAATCTCAGGAATGAGAGAACTGACGCTTCTGGGACCAGTGGAGAGATGGGGGGGTGGGTAACTTGCAGGACAAGTTTTTAGGCTACATGCTACGTGTTTATGCAAAGGGTTGGATTTGACTAGATATACTCGGCCCCATTCATGACCCTACCTGAGGCTTGAGAAGTGAAGACAAAAACAGGGGAGCCCTCAAATAAATAGGAGTCCTGGGAAGGCGGGCAGGCGCCGTCCCACTCGGGAGAACGTGCGTGGCTGGCCCGCACTGCACGTGTGCGGTTTATTTGGCCCTTGCTTCATCCCTTAGATGGTTGCTCCTGCCCACCTCGACCGGAGGCAGATTTTTCTTTGGATTGGTCCAGAGACCAGTCACTTCTCCTTGGGGTTTTGGCCATGAGGCTGATGAAGAGGGCGAGGCATCCAGATTGGGCTCTCTTCTGAAAGACGCCTCTACTTAGTGTTTTTTTTTTTTTTTTTAATATTTATTTTATTTACTTTAGTTGTACACAATGCAATAATGCATTTTATGTTTATGTGGTGCTGAGGTTCGAACCCGGGCTGCACACGTGCAGGCCAGCGCTTTGCCGCTGAGCCACAACCCCAGCCCTCTCTGCTTAGTGTTTTAAACCACAGAGGTGATGAGGCCAACACCTGCTCAGCTTGTAGTTCACCATGACCTGTGGGGTGTTTCTCCCCTCGTCTCACACTTGGCCATATTTAGCAACTAGTTTATCTTCTCCAGGAGCATTGGTCCTAGGTGTTCTCCACCCCGTCTAAATCTCAGCTCATCCCTCTACCTAGAAAAGTGATCATCCATCCCCAGAGGGTATAGCTCATTCCTTCTCTCCAGCCATGACTTTTTTCTACCCCTTTTATGGTATTAAATGAACATCCCTCTGCTTCCCTGAGTCTCTTGGGAAATCTCTGCTCTCCTGGGCCCTCTCCTCTGTAGCTAGTTAAAGCAAGGTTTCTTCCAGCCTCCTAGAAGTCAGAGACGAGGTCAGGGCTGCCTGCTGCCTCGGGTGCATCCCTCCTGTCTCTACATTCCCATTCTGGTGGTACGTCACAGGAGTCATTTCCTTCCCCAAACGGAGGCCTCTCCTTGGTGCAGTGAGGAGATGGGACCAATGAGTGAATGTGGAAGGGACTTAAAGGGCCTCTGTAATGTACCTCCCCGAACGCCAACCCAAGAACCAAGGGCTCCTCAGTAGGCCCCTCACTCAGGAGATCCTACCCCAGCTACAAAGCCTTTCGTTATGTCCCTGTCTCCCTCACAGCATGGTGGCCCTGCCTCTCTGATTCTTTGGGTCCTCTGGAGCCTCCTTGTCCTCCTCTCTTCAAGCTCTTGCAAGCTGGTCTCCATTTCCTCAGCTGCCTGCAGAACTGCCCAGCACCTCCTAGAGAAGTCCCCAGACAAGCGTCCCCATCAGCACCCACCCAGGGTCCAGCAGGCACAGAGCAGTGGTTTTGCCCTTACAGTGTCTAACTGAGGAGAGGCTCACCCAGCACTCCACACCAAAACCCTTCCCACGCCCATTTCTAAATTACCTATCCCTTCAAAATTAAAAGAAAACACTTAATGAAAGAGTTTCAAGCTGGGCTAGGGATGATAGAGAAGAAAGTTGTCTCGTTTCTGCTGCCTTCACTGAATAATATTTTGTGAACATCTTGTATTCCAATAAGCATATTGCTTTCTTCCAGGAAATACCGGGAACAAAATCTGGTTTGGATTTGGAATGTTGTTTGACCAACTTGCAAGCTGGTCTCCATTTCCTCAGGTTTCAGTGATCTAGATTTCAGTGGAAAGAACGCTTCCCTTGTAGAGAAAGGAATCCCTTCCCCTGATCCTTGGCAACTTCTGCCTGGGATTCAAGACATAGGAATCCAGCTAACATAGGACACCATCAGATTGCCAAACTAAGTCAAAGAATCAAAGAGTTAAGAGACTTTAGAGACTTACATTGTTTAAAGTCACACCTATAATTCCAGTGGCTTGGGAGGCTGAGACAGGAGGATTGTGAGTTCAAAGTCAGCCTCAGCAGTGGCGAGACACTAAATCACCTCAGTGAGACCCTGTCTCTAAATAAAACACAAAATAGGGCTGGGGATGTGGCACAGTGGTTGAGTGCCTCAGCATTCAATCCCTGGTACTGAGAGAGAGAGAGAGAGAGAGAGAGAGAGAGAGAGAGAGAGAGAGAGACTGACTTTAGGGCTTCACATATGCTAGACAAGTGCTCTACCACTGAGCTACATCTCCAGCCTGTATTTTCCCCTCTCTCTAATGATGCTGGGATTGAACTCAGAGCCTTGTGCATGCTAGGCAAAACTTCTTTTAGGTGCAGAACACATTGTTCAAAGTCTTACTCAGGCCCAGTACATAAAACAGATAAAAGTGGGCTAGGGACATAGCCCAGTGGCAGAGTCCTTCTCTAATAAGCACAAGGCCCTGGGTTTGATTCCCCCACCAAACACACACACACACACCCCAAAACAAAACAAAAACACAGAAAGGAAGCTGCTCTGTGAAGTCTGGCATAGTGGTACTAGAACCCCAGACATGCAGTTCTGACTTCACTGCCCAAGAAGTTCCTGAAGGCTTCCACAGAGCACAGTTTAAAATCCTTAATCTAAACCAACCCCAGCACTGCCTGGCCATGCCTGGCTCTGAGCTTCGGCCAAGTCCAGCCTTCAGCTGCACCTGGACCCCTGTTCCCAGGCCCAGTTTCCTGGAGCATAAGCTCAAGAACCAAAGTTGCCCCGACCATTGTTCATATGTGATATGGCGGCCCAGTTCCAATACTTGGGCTTCCTCCTTGATCATAGCACCCCCTAATGCAGAAACAACCCAGGACACATTCTGACAATGACTTATTGAGTCATTTCTAGGAATAAAGGACAGAAATTGCTGCTGCTGCCCTTTTCCCTATTTTTTCTTGGTTACCACCCAAAGCCCAGAATGCCCGGGTCATCGCTCATCACAGAGAGTCCCTTTCCCATCTGATTATGTGACCCCGGGGTCTAACCTTCCCTCTTGCCACCTCACTCCTGAACCCTTCCCAGCGTGCCCTCTGGTCCCCATAGGCATCGTCTATTCAGGCGGGAGCACACCTTGTCTGTAAAGGGCCAGATGCTATTTCCAGCTCTGTGACCCAAGCAGCCTCTGGTCAAGAGTCTATGGCTGTAGCAGGAAAATAGCAATATGTAAATGAGTGGGTGTAACTGAATCCCAGTGAGATTGTATCTAGCGGGCAGGTGGGCCCACTCCTGCCCTGAGTCCTCAGCTGCGTTTCTGGTCACTACCTCCCCTTCCGCTCTTCCCCAAGCACACTGCTTCCCTGCACCCTCGAAGGAGGTAGTTCACTCTCTTCCAGATGCCTCATTCCAGTGGGGGTGGAGTGTGGGAGGGGCCTGCCTTCTCTTCCTCTCTGTTTTCAGACCTCCCCCGTTTCCCCTCCCTGCAATCCTCCAGTGTGGCTGTTCCGTCATCGGACCCTCTGCTTCCTACTCCTTATTGCATACCTTTGATGCACCTGGAAGACGTTCACTCTGGGCTCACTCCAGCTCTCTCCAATGCTCACTATTCTGCCATCTTGCCCTCTTGTTCCTTGATGCCTTCTCTGGGGAGTCTGACCTCCATCCTGTCTCAGCTGCCCATTCCCATGATTATAGCCAATCTCCCTGCCGCAGCTGATAACTGCACCCTCCCCATTAGCTCAAATCCAGCATCCTACTCTAACTAGCACCACCTACTTTGTCAGCATACTCTTACACCCCGACTCTGTCAATCCACTCATCCCACCACATTCTCTCTGTTCCCCTCCTTCTCTTGTCCTTGCCACGCTCCATTGTTACAACCACTCACTGGCATTTACGCTCAGTTTTTTACTCCTCCCTTCATTTTTCTTGCTCCCCTGGAAAAACACCAACCCTAATCAAATCCAATGAGATGGAGATCTACACGGGACCTGGGAAGGGCTGAGAAAAATGCAAAGCCAGCTAAGTCTTGCTTCTCTCTCACGACCAGCAACCTCAAGCCAGACCCTGGGGACACCCAACAACCTGACCACATGTCCCTCCTCTATTCCCTTTTCTGCGCTCCTGATTATTTCACACCTTTGCCTCTCTCTTCAAACTTCCAGTACCCCCTCCCCTTTCCCATTTTCAGCTGATGACTCGGGTACCTCTTTCCTGAGAACACAGGAACAAGCAGAAGAGAACTTTCCCATGTTCCCACAGTCACATCTGTCCTCTTACAATGTGCTTTCCTGCCTGACCCGTGATCAGCCGCTCTGCCTCAGCCATAGATTCCCTTCCTGCCTGTGGAAGGGCAGGAATCCTTCTAGTAAGCATTCCCTCTCACTTCTGCATCATCAGCTTTCCTCGTCGTGGGTAAAAATGCTGTGATGTCTCCCATCCAAACCTCCTGGCTCCACAGCCCCTTCTGGTGACCACCTTTTACGTTCTGTTCACTTTCATAGCAAAATCTCTCAGAAGAGTTGTCTATATACCACATTGTCTTTATCCATTCATTGGTGGAAGTGCACCCACGTTGGTTCCATTGCTATAAACATTCATATGGTTGTATCACTGTGGTGTGCTGATTTTAAGTCCTTTGGATATAGACCCAGGAGGGGGATAACTGGGCCAAATGGTGGTTCCATTCCATGTTTTCTGAGGAATCTCCATACTGCTTTCCAGTGTGGTTGCACCAATTTGCAGCCCCACCAGCACTGTACCTTTTCCCCACATCCTCACCAACACTTATTGTTACTTGTATTCTTGATAATTATATATACACAAAGGAATATTACTCAGACATAAAGAAGAATGAAATGATGACATTTGCTGATAAATGGATAGAACTAGAGATTATCATGCTAAGTGAAATAAGCCAATCCCAAAAACCCAAAGCCCACACAATGAGGGGTGGGGAGAATAGAAGTTCCTGGGATTAGACAAAGGAGAATGAAGGGAAGGGAGGAGGGATGGGATTAGGAAAGACAGTAAAATGGGTTAAATATAACTTTCCTATTTCACATATGAATATATGACCAGTGTGATTCCACATCATGTTCAAGTACAAGGATGAGATCCTAACTAGGATAAATTGTACTCCATGTATGTATAACATGTCAAAATATACTCTACTGTCATGTATATCTAAAAATATCAAATTTAAAACTTTTTTTTAAAAAAAAGAGTCATCTGTATGGTAGCCACTAGCCACACATGGCCTTTCTGCAGTTGAGATGTGGCAAATTTGATATGAAATATGCTTTAAGTATAAAACATAAGCACATTTCAAATATTTAGTACAAAACACAGAATAACAAATATTTCCATAATGATATGTTTGTTTATTACATTTTTACATAATATTGGGCCAGATAAATTATACTGTCACAGTTGATTTTACCTGTTTTTGCTTTTTTAAAATGTGGCTACTAGAACAGTTAAGTTAAACACAGGCTCACAATTGTGGCTTACATTATATTTCTATTAGATAGGGCTCTCTCTTCTCACTGTTTCTACCTTCCCCCATTTGCTCACGGACTTACCTATGAGTCTTTTAACCCATCACTCTGCTAAAACAGATGTTTCTAGATGTCCGAGGTCCTCATTTCACTAACCCAGTGGCCAATTGCCCATCGTGGTATCTGCAGCACTGAGGCAGGTACCCATCGCCTTCTTGCTACCACTTCCTTCATGGGCACCATTCTCTCCACTGCTCCTTTCCCACAAGCTGACGGGCAAAAATCACACCGGAGACAACCGTGCAGCCAAGAGATTTATTCACCAGCCTTTGTGACTGGTCGAAGGTAGAAGAAGTACAGGGAGAGAGGAGTCAGGGAGAGGAGAGTGTGCGAGCTCTGGACGGAGGGTCTGTGCCTGGTTGTGCCGGCTGTGGTCTCTGGAGCTGTCGGCTGGGGCAGCTGCCGTCAGGCTGGAGATGGTGGGTCTGGAGCTGTTGCAGCGGCTCCTTCCTCTCAGCAGGGAGGAGCTGTTGAGTCTGAGCTCCGGGCAGGCAGGAGCTTTAAATAGGCATTTCTGGTGGGGGGTGTACCAGAGCGACCTTTAATGCCATTGGCTCTTTTCCCAGGGAATAGGGTGACCTTTAAGCCGATTGGCCCCTGCCTGGGGAAAATGAAACCAGGTTGCTCCTCATGGGAATTCCCGAGGGGGAGGTGGCCCATCAGCCCAAGCCTCTCTATCACAAGCCACTCTTCATCAGTCTCTGTTGTTGGCTTCTCCTCTCTTTGACCCTTTAGTGTTGGAGGACCCCGCGGCTCAGTCCTTTTACACCTTCACCTTCTGCGTGAGCCTCCTAGGTGATCATATGATTTGACTTTAGATACAATGTGTACATCTACCAAATTTTTTCTTCAGCCTGGACCCTCCCTGGACCTTCAGACACATTAAGCCAAGTCACACTGCTCATGCAGATGTCCAGTCAACCGCTCAAGCATCAATGAGTTAACAGGAGAATCCTGGCTATCCATTCTACCCTATCTCACCCTTCCAGTTGATCAAGACAAAACTATTGGGATCATTCATTCCTCTCTTTCCTCACACCTCACAGCTAGTCCATCAGCCAATGCTATTACCTGATCTTAAATGAACATAGGATCCCACTCCTTCTCACTGCCTCCAACACCACTGCCGGGTCTAAGTCCCCAACATGGTGCCTGGCACATAGTAGTTGTTCATATTGATCGGAGGAATAAATGTACAAGGACAGACACACAGTGTTAGAAAGGAATTCTCTGTGTCTCCATTAGGTGTGGATTTGCTCCCACTTGAAACTCTTTCATTTAACCATTCAAGCATCCATTTGTTCAACATACATCTCCTGAGCAACCATTATGGGCAAGCACAAAGTAGATTCCTATGGGATTATTTATTTGTACCCAAAAATAGATCAAAGAGAAGGGTTTGCCAAGAGCTAGGGGGTGGGAAGGGAAGGTATGTGGTTGTTGGCTCTTGTGGGAGGGGGAACTAGGATGTCACGGAGGGGGCAGAGGGCATCCCAGAAGAGATAGCCAACTTCACCTGCGTTACACATCTGTCCAGGATCTCCCAGCTTGCACAAAGCCAGATGTGTTCTCAAGGCAAAAGTTCTGTCCCTCCCCTTGCTCAGCCCTCTCTAGGCTGTGGTGACCACTCTTGGCATAGGTGATACCCTCACTGAGAGAATGCCAACTTTCAGCCATCCACGGAACCTCCCATTTGCACACCTAGCGCTAGTCCAGGCTTGTTCAGAGAGTAGAGCCCCAGCAGGTCAGTGAAACCGGGTCCTGACGGTTGTGCTCTCTTTCCTCTCCTCTAGGCTTTTTAGTGCAATTTTAGAACAAGCAACCAAAGCAGATGGGGCCAATGCTCTTGGAGGGAAAGGGGCTGGATTCGACGTGAAGGCGCTGAGGGCTTTCCGCGTGCTGCGTCCCCTGAGGCTGGTGTCTGGAGTCCCAAGTAAGTAAAGCACTATTCCTGTTTATGGTGTTACCTGGTCACCAACTTCCCCTTCCTTTTGCTGAACCATCAGGAGCACTTCGCAAAGGGACCTGATTTCCTATAAATGGAGGGTTTTCTTACAAATGAGTGCCTTGGTTTAAAGAATCCAAGTGCTGGAGCAAGTACCTCAAAATTGTGGTGTCAGCTCCTTTTAAACACCTGGAAAAAGTTCACAATGGACACATAGCCACAGGAAGACAACCCACACAGAGCACAACCCCGCGGTCACCTGAGCAGTCCCCACAAGGCTCTGAGCTGAAATTTTAAATACATTGGCTGCAGAAAAGCCAGGAGAGGGGTATTTATTACAGCCCATGAGATCATCTGTACTTTCTGTATTTTTCCAAAGAACCTCAGGAGAGCATTGCTGGGTGTTCTGAAAGTTCTCTCTTGCCATTTCTCTCATCCCTGTCTTCCCCTCCTTCCTTCATGTCAAATGGGGGAATCCCAGGCTTCAGGAGCCCCCTGTATAGTCAGGAACCTGTCATTGTGAGAACTGGTTTTTCCCAAGAAGTGGTATTCGGCTTCTTGAAATACTGTTCACCAAGAGATTGGCCACTTTGACAAGTCCCCTTCTATCCACTATGGATGCACCCCAGCTACTAAGCAGAGCAACTTCGGGAACCTGAGTCAACTCCAGCACACCCCAGCCCACATGCTCCCAGGAAGAATTCTGGGCTTATTTTCTGAGACTATACACTTTCAGATCAGCACCTTCAGGTCGTGACTCATGACAGAGGAAACGCCTAAACTCGGGCTGGAACCAGACCAGCTTGGAGATGGGGGCAAGAGACAGGGCAGCAAAGAGGTCCCTTGAAGGCACTACCTTGCCTACCTGTGCCACATACTGAGCACCTGTTGCATGTGTGCTGCTAGATGATATCTCATAGTTGTAGAAATTGCACCATAGAAATGTGAAGGACCCTTTATCAACCTGTCCATTTCTTTTTGTACATGCTCAGAATATGAAAAACTCTTACCATAACTTTAAGGAGCAGCCAAGCCAGGATGAGAACCAGGTCTCCTGACTTCTAGTCCCAACTCTCTTTCCTATCATACCGCTCTACCTCTTGTGAAGAATGAAGGGGTATGCAGTTCTTGATTGTCTCAGATTTTTACACATACTTTCTGTTTCTTCAATTATACTAAAGGCCCCTTGAAGCCCAGGATTATGCCTTAAAATTGTCTCTGATTGCTGCAATCTTGCTAGATAGGTCTCTAGACAAGGTAGGGAAATTTACCGAATGAACGAAGCAAGAGGTTGACTATTCTCATTGCAGGGCTCTCTGGGTAAAGACTGTGGATCATCTTAAGTTCAAAAGCAACATAGAGCTAAGCCTCACAAGCACAATCAAAGCGGATTGTCTCTACTTGGCTGTGACCATCTTGATCAACTTCACGTTTTTTAAGTCTAAGTGATTGGATTTTCTTGGTCAATCATCCATAACTCAGTAGACTGACATCAGGGAGTGCAAGGGCAGGGTGAGAGTGACTTGGAACATGGCTTTCAGGCACTTAGGATGATACAGCCAATGTGTCAGTAATGGGGACTGTGAATGAATCCCCAACTTCAGACAACAGAGCTACCGTGGACATAATGCATCTTGTCCTATTACACAAGTGCTTATTAGAGGCCTTCAACTTCACAGCATTGTGTTGGGCGTTGGGGCATACCATAAAGACACATGCGGCCTTGCATCTCAGGAATTTGACAGCTTAATAAGAGAAGGTTGGTAAGCTTTTGCTGCAGGAACAGAAGATCCCAAACTCTCAGTGACTTGCAAGCAGATATTCATACCTGGCTCACGGTACGCGAGGATGTTGTTTAGCTGCAGTTCTTTTGAATTCAGCTGGGCTCTGGGCTGGACCAGGTTCTGTATGCCATCTAATTCCAGAGAACAGAGTAAGGTAGCAGGAGTAGCCACCATGCAGTTTATATTGTCCTCCTGACAGGGACAGATACTCACTAAAGGAGGTATAGAGCAACATCACACAAACAATTCCAGGCTCATGCTCATGTGGTTGATATCACAGCTGCTCACATTGCATTGGCCAAAGCAAGTCACATCACTAATCCCCACTATAATGGAACTAAGAAGTACAATCAGCTCTCCACATCCACCATCCCATACCTAAGAATACGGTCAACTGCTGATCAAAAATACTTTTAAAAATGTGTCTATACTGAACATTTGCAGACCTGTTGTCTTGTCATCATTCCCTTAACAATACACATTAGTGTAACAACTGTTTGTGGAGCAATTACATTGTATTTGGTATCATAAGTAATCTATGATATGATTTAAAGTATACAGGAGGATGCATAGATTATATGCAAACTCTGTGCCATTTATATAAAGGAACTGAGCATCCTGAGATTTTGGTATTTGCAAGAGGTCCCAGAACCAATCCCCCATGGATGTTGAGAAACAATTGTATACTGTCCCTATAAAAAAAACATGGACAAATAATTGTGAACAAATAGTACAATCTGCCACAAAGAAATTGAGGGGATTATTATCAACAGAAATAGTTACAGTAATTACTCGAGCACAGAGATTCTTAATTAGAGATGCATATGTTGAGAGCTACTCATGCATCAGTGCATTAAAAGGGAGGGTTAGATTAGTTCGGGTAGCTAGGGTTCCACTACAGAAGACACTTCCTAAAGAAAGTGTCTTGACTCCATCCTCACTTAAGTAATGGTAGAACTATATTATAACCAGTAAGTGGTAACATTCCTCAGAATTCTCATGGAGAAGATAAAGACATGACAGAGCACCTCAACTAGAGAGGCCTAATCATATTTGCTATGCAGTTCAAAGTGATATTTTCATCATTAAACTGAGATGGTTTTGCAGTGGTGGAAGCCTTGCTTATGCACAGGACCAACAACTTTGTCTTGATTTTCGTGGATCACCAATAAAAAGATAGCGGCTCTTCTTTGAGTTTAAGGAAAGGTTTATCCAGCTTTTTTTTTTTTCCCTTTCCAGCGTCTAAGCAGCTTTTTGAAAGAGTGAAGGGTACAGATTGAGATAGAGAAGGGGATTGAACCAGTTAGGTGAAGATCATTACAGAAATGTCAGGCGTATCTCCTACAAATACGAACCTGGATGAAGACCTTCTTCTTCCATTTCTCATAAACTTAGGTTATTTCCTTTTTGGGGAGTTTCAGCAAACCTCCTCAGAAGAGTTTCTCCCTGCTGTCTCCAGTGCTTATCCTCTCATTCTCTTTTCTTTTCCTTCTTTTTATTGGAGGAGTGGGGGGGTGCCAGGAGTTGAACTCAGGGGCACTCAACCACTGGGCCACATCCCCAGACCTATTTTGTATTTTTATTTAGAGACAGGGACTCACTGAGTTGCTTAGTGCCTCGCCGTTGCTGAGGCTGGCTTTGAACTTGCGATCCTCCTGTCTCAGCCTCCTGAGCTGCTGGAAGTACAGGTGCATGCCGCCACACCTGGCTCTCTCATCCTCTGTTAAATCCACTCCAGTCGGGCTTTCACTCCCACTGTTGCACCAAAACACCTCTTGTCAAGGCCACCAGTGATCTTCACATTACTGTATCCAGTGGCCAGTTCTCCGGTGCCATTGCATTTGATCTGTCTGCAGCATGGATCTACCTGCTGTCGTCAACTGTCTCTTGTTGTCCTTTGTTGTTAAAAACTATCATCACACTATTTTTTTTTTTTTAAGCTCTGACCTTAATTCACTTAGTGAATTCCTCTTCTTGGAATCTTTGCTGATCTCCTTTTCATCTTCTCGCCCTCTTAACATGGGAGAGCTCCGGGGTAGGTCCTTGCCTTCTTTTTTATCTACACTTAGTCCCTAGCTATCACGTCTCATTCAGCCTCGTGACATTAAATATCACTTATTTATCTTCCAACAATGACCCACTGTATGTTGCCAGCCCAGACCTCTCCCCTAAACCCCAAACTTGTATATCAATAGCTTGCTCCATTCCTCGTATCAGATATCTAAGAAGTATCTTGAGCACCTCCATATCAGTACTTTCCGTCTTCCCAAATTCTTTCCCATCTCTGTAAATGTCAACTCACCCTTCCAGCTTCTCAGGCCAAACATCTGTGACTGGTTTCTTTTTCTCACTTCCTGCATTCAACCCATGAGAAAATGATATCAGCTTTACCTTCAAATGATGTCAATAATCTGACTGTTTCTCCCACCTCCACATTCACTCCATTGCCAGTCACCATCATCTTTCACCTGGGAAATTACTGGAGCCTCCTAACAGGATTCTCTCCTTCTGCCCCTTCCCCTGTCACAACCCAAGCTTCACACAGCAACCAAAATGAACCTTTTAAAATCCAAGTCGGATCATGTCAGTGCCCTGCTCAGAACCCTCCCAGGCTTCCCTGAATCCCTGAATGACAGCCAAAGTCCCGCAGTCCCTGGATCTCTTGTCTCTCTCCTCTCTGACCTCACCTCCTTCCACTCTTCCCTTCTCTCCGTCTTCCTCAGCCTCAGTGAACTTCTTGCTGTTCCTCTAACACTCTAACCCTTCATAAGACCTTTGCACATGCTGCTCCTTCCTCTTGGAATGCCCTTTACACAGCCGTTCACACGTGTGCCCTCTCTCCTGCTCACCTCCTCCGTCTCTGCTTGGGATATCAGCTCTGTCCTAGGGTGCCATCACCACTGTATTCCAGTCACCCCCACCCCGCTTCTTATGCCTCTTCCTTGCTCTATTTTTCCCATCTCACCTGTCATCATGTGTCGTACTATGCATTTTTTGGCTCATTTGTTTATTATCTCTTGCCTAACTAAAATGTAACCTCCATGGGGAAGCAGTTAAGGTTACTTCATTCACAGCTATGTCTCTGGTGTCTACAATGGAAGATAAATATTTGTAGGATGAATGGACATCATCACATGAGCGCTCACAGCTGTGGGGCATCACTACACACAGCGTTACTGAGCTCACCAAAGTGGTGCTGATGCTAAAGATTGTTATGTGCTTTCACTAGCCTTTCCAAAGTTTATACTTCTCTTTTCTTTCTTTCTTTCTTTCTTTCTTCCTTCCTTCCTTCCTTCCTTCCTTCCTTCCTTCCTTCCTTCCTTCCTTCCTTCCTTCTTTCTTCCTCTCTCTCTCTCTTTTTCTTTCGTGGTGTTGGGGATTGAACCTTGTGCATCCAAGGCAAGTGCTCTACCAACTGAGCTATATCCCCAGCCCTTTACTTCTTTCTAATTTGATCTTCATGAAAATTGTGTGCTATGTAGAACTAAACATAAATGATATGTAGATATGCATGGTATTACTTCTAGTAACAAAGGTTAATTGGGGGATTTTTGTGATTCACAACTCTGAACCAATAGCTCCTGCTATTTTATTTTTTTCCTTTCTTTTTTTATTTATAATAGTAGTATGTATTACAATTCATAATGCACATATATAGCATCTTTTTACATACAACTGTTTATATACAAAGTATATAAGTACCATTCAGATCTTCAATCATGCATTTAGGATAATGATGTCAATCTCATTCAACCACCAATTTTTTTTCCTTTTTCCCCCCTCCCTCCCCCTTGCTCCCTCCCTTCCCCTCCCTTTCCTTTGACCATTCTAGTGTTCCTCTAATCCTCCTATGTACCCCCATCCAACAACACTGTGAACTAGCCTCCTTATATCAGAGAAAACATTCGGTATTTGGATTTTTGGGATTGGCTAACTTCACTTAGCATTATATTCTCCAACTTCATCCATTTACCTGCAAATGCCATTATTTTATTCTCTTTTATTGCTGAGTAAAATTCCATTTTGTATGTATACCACATTTTCTTTATCCACTCATCTACTGAGGGACATCTAGGTTGGTTCCACAACCTAGCTATTGTGAATTGTGCTGCTATAAATATTGAAGTGGCTGTGTCACTGTAATATGCTGTTTTTAAGTCCTTTGGAAATAGACCCAGGAGTGGGATGGCTGGGTCATAGGGTGGTTCCATTCCCAGCTTTCCAAGAAATCTCCATACTGCTTTCCATAGCGGTTGCACAATTTTGCAGTCCCACCAGCAATGTATGAGTGTGCCTTTTTCCCCACATCCTCTCCAACATTTATTGTTGTTTGTGTTCTTGATAGCTGCCAATCTGACTGGAGTGAAATGAAATCTTAGAATAGTTTTGATTTGCATTTCTCTAATTGCCAGCGATGTTGAGCATTTTTTCATGTATTTGTTGATTAATTGTGTATCTTCTTCTGAGAAGTGTCTTTTCAATTCCTTAGCCCATTTATTGATTGGATTATTTGTTTGTTTTTTGTTGTTAAGTTTTTTGAGTTCTTTATATATTCTAGAAATTAGTGCAGTATCTGATGTGCACCTATTAAATATTTGTTCCCAATTAGTTGGCTCTCTATTCACCTCACTGATTGTTTCTTTTGCTGAGAAGAAGCTTTTTAGTTTAAATCTATCCCATTCATTATTTCTTGGTAATAATTCTTGCGCTACAGGATTCGTATTAAGGAACTTGGGGCCTAATCTGACGTGTTGGAAATTAGCTCCTGCTATTTTAAAATATCCATATATGTACTAAATGCCATTGGAGTCTACAATCACAGATTATACAGGAAGAGTTGACAATGAGAGTACAAATCCATGACTCATCAATTTGTTCAACAAGTTCTACTGAGTCCTAGCTGGTGTAAGAGTTGGCTAGCCATCATCCATTATCGCAGGTACAGAAGTGAGTCAGAGGCTAACTGTTCTCAAAACTGTTCTCAAAAAGCTTGAAATGTAGTAGGGAAAATATTTATAAAAATGATATATCGAATAAGAATTTGAGATGCCAAAACAATGTTGAGGTATGAGGTGAAGAGTTCTGCAAGGTTTGGGGATGCCATACTTTGGGAGTAGGGATAGGGAATCAGGAAAGCCTTTTTGGAGGAGGTGGCATTTGGAATGGATCAGGTGCATCTCCAAGGATAAGCACGGAGAGGCATTCCAGAAGATTCTGAAGTGAAAGGACCATGAATGTGACCCTGGAAACATATACAGTAAAACCATCGGTTGAGGGGTCAACTACACTATGGATGTAAAAGTCAAATAGTCTGTTGCAACAAAATTGTGTCATTGAAAGATGTGCTTATTGTGGTTCATGGAGATGGCTCCATAATCAAGGAAACCAGTTCCCCACTGCTCCTGAGGCATCCACTTCCCCACAGCAGAAGTGCTGTGAAGCATGCATATTGTACCCAAGGATAAGCCATATGGAACAATAAGCATTACACAACAAACATGAACAATAAATATGGAAAGTTGTGATTAAATGTTTGCAATGTATGTGCAAGGAGTACACTTGTTTGCAGAACAATAAGCAAAGGGTCATTTCCTCCTTTCCATATAATCCCATATGTCCTCCCAGAGAAGACCTTTCAAGGAAGGATTGCATAAAAGGATGTTTACTGAACACTTTCTGCGAGCAAAGCCCTAAGCCAGGTGCTGGGACACAGAGGTGGATGGATGCACTGCCCTTCTGTCCAGATACACGAATACTTTAAGGACTTTTCATGAGAGACATTTTTCCTAATACGTGAATTTTTCTAAGATTAGCTTTTCAGGATGAAATTTACTTCTAGAAGCGTGCAAAATAGAAAACAGCTTGTTAAACAAAGGTGAGATGAAGCATTAAGACCATGTGTAGAGGGGTCAGATTCTCTCTGTTTTCCTTGCTCACCTTAGAAATGTTTCCTGGAGATAAATCAACACCAATCAGTCCACAAGTTTCTGTGGAGTGGCTTCCATATAGATCCATGAGGAACACTTAAGACACAGTAGTTTTGAAACGAGCTCTTGAATCAGACTACCTGGGTTTTTCCACTTACTCATTCTGTGACTTTGAGAAGCTCACTAAACCCCTCTGTGCCTTAGTCTCCTCATCTGTAAAATAGAAATAATATTAAAACCTATTTCATATGTTGTTGAAAAGACCAATGAGTTAATGCCTGCAAAGTACTTAAACAGGGCCTTGCTTATAGTAAGTACTCTGCAAAATTGTAGCTTTTGTGATATATATGTATAGTATTAGAAATATATGATAAGATCACCTTCAAGAGAAAAAATAAATATATTTTAAAAAATAAAGAATATTCAAGAGTTAAATAGCAACGCGAGACCAACAAATGGCAGAGACTCGTGTATGATTACTTGACTTGCATACTGTAGATAATACAGTGGATCCTAGGGGAGACTTTACTAGGAACTGTGACAGGCTGGGAAAGTTTGATGAAGAAGGAAGCACTGGAGATGAACCCCGGGTTTGTGGAGAGAAGGCAGGAATGCAGATGGAAGGACACTGCGGGGTTCAAGTAAGCCAGCCCAGCCAGCCCAGGGGTCTGTGCATGGGCAAGTCCCACCACGAAAAAGGAAGCAGCGAGAAGCTGGTGAGACAGTGAGCAGGAGCAGCACCCTGAGATGCCACAAGCAGTTCTCTAAAGAGTCACGGCTCTTTCCTCTGCTGTAGAAACATTCAAAAGATGGCACTGCAGAGAGACAGCAAAATGTGTTGGCAATCTACTAGGGTGTCCGAGCTGACAGGGGATCTTGAATTCAGAGAGGTGCATGAGCCCACACGGGACTCAGCGGGCTGGTGGCAGAGCTGAGATCCCAGCTGTACCGTGCTCCACACCCCCCACTCCCCCCCACCGGCATGGTCTCCATCCCAGAGGCCACATCTGGGGCATCCTCTGCTCTGCTGAGATCTCTGCCAGATGATCTTACACTGCATGACACTGAACATTCTTTTCCTACCATCGTTAGGAGAATGAGTCTGTTATGGTTTGGATCTTAAATATTTCCCAAAGGCCCATATGTTGAAGGCTTGGTTCCTAAGCTGGTGGCATTGTTGGAAGGTGATCAAAACTTTAGGAGGTGGGGCCTAGTGGGAAGAAGTTAGGTCATCAGGGGCATGCCCTGGAAGGGGATATTGGGAACCCCTGTCCCTTCCTCTCTCTCTTTTTCCTGCACCATGTCCTCTGCCATGATGTTCTGCCTCATCACAGGCCCAAAAGCAATAGTGCCAAGTGACCATGAACTGAACCCTCCAGAAGTGTGAGCCAAAACTAAATCTTTCTTCCTTTAAGTTGAATCCCTCAGGTAGTTTGACATAGCAATGGAAACCTGACTAACAAAATCCTTGACCTAAAGATGCCTGCTACAAAAGTTAAAAACTCACCGGCATGCCCAAGTGGCCAGGTAAACCACAGTTATCCTGAAGATAAGTTTCCAGTTTTCCACCCAAAATGGGTTCTTCCCTCCTGGGAATTAGTAACTGTGAAACTAGCCACAATGATTAGCAAATGCTACCAGTTAATCAGACCCATATTAGAGCTACTGAAAACAACTTTTCTGTGTTTTCACACTTTGATGGTTCAGAGCAGCCATGCCATCCTGCCTGGCGTTTGTTCTTTGTAAGTTGAGCCACAGTGGATTTGCAATCACCATTGCTGCTCCCAGCCAGGGGTTTGGTGCACCCACTCTACCAGTGAGGAGGGAGGCCCAGACTGGACGTGGTCCTGACAAAAAGCAGGTACAGTTGTATTTAAAGACACCTCACTTCTGCAGATTTTATGAGGGAAAGTCATGAAGTTCAGCCCTGAAATTGACATACGGGAGGAAACCAAGTTCCAGAGAAGATTCCCGAGTTAGAGCAGAGACTCAAATCCACGTTGCTTTACCCGCCATCCCTTCCCCTTCCCACTGCCTCTGACATCATCGCCTGGGACCTCCCTTTAATCCCAGTAAATGTGAGAGAGCCCTGCAAGTGCCAACACAATGCAGGTGGTGCCTTCAAGCACAGGCATTGGACAGAGAACCTGGACTCTGTCTCAGCCCAGCTAGCTCTGTGGCCTCAGGCAGGCTGATTCTCCCTCTGGACCTCTGTCCTGCATCTGCAACTGGAGGAACTTGGACTGGCCTATGAGACAGGTCTGCACCAGCCCATCTCCCCTGCCCCTGCAGGACTCCCTGCCTCCCCACCCTCTGCTCCCCCCACCACTTTCATCTTCACCCGAGCACTTGGGCATGCAGGTGAGTTTTTAACTTTTGTAGCAGGCATCTGTAGGCCAAGGATTCTGTTCGCCAGGTTTCCATTGCTATGATGAGAGTGGAACTGGACCCTATTGTTCCTCTCACTTTCTATTTGGCTTTTTGTTCTCTGTCCTAAAAGTGTCTTACATGCCACAGGGCCTTAAACCAAAAATGAGAGGGGGCACTTAACAAAGCTACTTGCAAGGACAAGTATGTGTACCAGTGTTGCCGCCGGAAGCGATGGCCACTTGGAGCAACGAAGCCACGGCCACGGGAAGAAGTTCAGAGGCAAACTGGAAACAAACAGCTTTTTTATTCTGATAACTTTTCTCTCTGACTCTAACAATGACTTTAACATGCACCACACACACCACTAAACAACCAACACACCAAAAATGGTGCAGACCCGATCAGCAATCTCGGCTCAAGTCTCTCGAGATCCCGGGCCAAGTCCTGCGAGATCCCGGGCCAAGTCCCGTGAGACTACGGAAGGCGGCAATGCCCAAACCTCTCCATGGCCCGTAGTTAACTGCAATCTTAGCCATCTCCCCAAACAGGGCTCCTGCATACCAGAGGGCCACCCGTCAGTCACTCCTCATTCTGCTTCTCAGACAACCAGAGGCCCCCTAGTCCCTCTGCCTACCCTACTCAGAAATCCTTTCTGTACCATCTTCCTGTCCACTTTCCCTACCACTTCTTTCCTGGAAACAGGAAGTAACAGAAACTTGTCCCTGGCATTCATCTCAAAGTCCTCTTCCTGAATTAGAATGTCTGAGCAAAAAGTCACTGTAGACATTTAGTCCAACCGAGTGCCCATTGTACAGGTGAGAACACAGCAGCCAGGGAGTTAAAGAGCTTTCTCAAGGTCATAGCAGCAGGCAGACAGGACTCTCGGTTCTATTCTGACTGGAGGAAGATTCTACCAGTGATCACCATGAGTACTCCAGTTTGGAACAGTCTTTAGAGCTTGTGGAGCCCTTGACCCACTTGGTGAACAGCCCTCCCCCCCAACCCCGCTCCCAGAAGTAAAACAAACACAAGGAAATGTCACAGTTCCCTCCTACCTTGCCACTTGAGCCAGACACAACTGGTGTTGGCAAGGCAGGTCAGAGCCCTCTGGAGGACAATTGTAAGCAGTGTGCCTTCTTAACACTCCAAACAGGCTGGCTTCCCAGAGGATGCAAAACAGAAGACTGATGTGTCCAGCTGGCTGGCCTGCTTTGCTGTGAGGTGTCTGACATCGTCTCCCTGATATTGGCATGACTTGCCTATCAAAACAGCAGAATTTGTAATAGGGTCCCACGCACGCAAGCCCCAGACCCCCAGGCTGCTTGCAATGTCTGCTCACCCACTCTTTACTACGTCACCTGGCAGTGAGTCCTGGTCTTTCACCTGCAGACAGCTCTGCCCTGCAGCCCCCTCTGTCCTCTGACGAGGCCGCTCTTCTCCCTGTCCCTTGCAAGGCTCCCTTGCAGCAGGACTGCTGGGCTAGGAGTTCAAGAGCACAGCTACATCCCAGTCCTGCTGCCAACTTTTCTGTTTCCCTGCTTCCTGTTTTGCCTCAGTTTCTCTTTCTACAAAGTGTGATCCATGATCTCACCATGGATAAAGGTGAGATTTTTTTTTTATTCTAAGATGTTATAAATGACAGCAGAATGCATTACATTTCATATTACACGTATAGAGCACTTTTTACAAATCTCTGGTTGTATGCAAAGTATATTCACACCATTCGTGACTTCATACATGTACTTAGGGTAATGATATCCATCTCATTCTATCATCTTTTTTTTTCCTTCACCCTTTTGCCCCCTCCCTTCCCCTCCCTCCCCATTGGCCATTCTAGTAGAATGCATTACGGTTCATAATACACACATAGAGCCTCTTTTCACATAACACTGTTTGTATACAAAGTATATTCATACTATTCAAGTCTTCAATCATGCATTTAGGATAATGATATCCATCTTATTATACCTCCCTTTTTTTTTCACCCCCCCATACCCCCCTAACTCCCTCCCTCCTCCTCCCTCCCCTTTGACCACTCTAGTGCTCCTCTAATCTTCCTAAGTACCCCGACACCCAACACCACTGTGACTCTGACTCCTTATATCAGAGAAAACATTTGGTACTTGGATTTTTGAGACTGACTAACTTCACTTAGCATTATGTCCTCCAACTTCATCCATTTACCTGCGAATGCCATTATTTTATTTTATTTTATTGCTGAGTAAAATTCCATTGTGCGTATATACCACATTTTCTTAATCCACTCATCTACTGAGGGACATCTAGGTTGGTTCCACAACCTAGCTATTGTGAATTGTGCAGCTACAAACATTGAGATAGCTGTGTCACTGCAATATGCTGTTTTTAAGTCCTTTGGGAATAGACCCAGGAGTGGGATGGCTGGGTCAGCAGTATGGAGATTTCTTGGAAATCTTGGAAAACTGGGAAAGGTGAGATTTTATACCTATAAAGCCCCATGGCCTTCTAACAACAAAGACTCTTTTAAAAATACACCCCTTGAAGGAGACTTTAGGGATTGTGATAAGCCACTGCATGAGGTAGTAAAAATAGAAAGATGACCTAAAGGCAGCAAAGTAAGTTAATTTACACAAGATGCATATTTCAAAAGTACCAGTCTCTGTTGTCATGGAGTTTTACTGAGAGGTAAATCAATAACAGTATGTGACCGAACTGGGAAAATCTCTATTATCTGGTGCTCTAGATACATAGGGTAAAAAATAACAATGACAAAGAATGCATCCCATCTTAGAACAAGGCCTCCTGTTTACTAACGTGCACAGACATTCCCCCAGTGATGAAAATGTCCCTTTTTGATTTCAGAACAAAATGTAGATGGTGATAAACATTAGGGCTTCGGCCAACGGGAAGCAATATACGGTACCCGGGCAAAGTGTTCAGACTCCAAGAGCCTGATTAGCTGATTAACCGGCCCAGTGGTGCAGGAAGGCAGGGACATTATCCTTAATTTATAGACAGGCAAGTACAGCCCCAAGTGCTTCTCCCAAAGCAATGCACAGAGATGAATTCAGACTATTCCCCAGTGGAGAAGAACTCAGTTCAGGACTTGGGTCTCATGAAGAGAGCACAGTTTCCCCAGAAGAAAAGAATCATGTTGTTGCATGTGCCACAGGGTACCCTGTCTGGCTTTAGCGGCTGAGGGGACGTGGTAGTTGGGGCCTTGCTTTCTTTGTGTTTCAAGGGTTTGTGGGCCTCTTTTGTGGTAGGGGTTGATGAGAAATGGTATTATCACCACCTTGGGACTTGTGATGATGTGGGAGGCACTGCAGGTCTGCAGGTGAGGACACCAGGTGTGTCTGACCTTGTTGCTTAGCCTCTGACCTTCAGTTTCCTTTTCTGTGAAATGAGAGAGCTGAACCTCATTAGCCCTGAACCTCCTGAGCATTATCACTCTGTGCTTCAGCGATGATGGAGAACAGCAGTACCCTGGGAATTTCTTTTTCAGTTACTAAGTCCAGACCTGGGGTAGTCATTGACAGGGTGTGAACTTGGGCCAATCCTTTTGGTCTCTCTATACAGTAGCAATGTGACAGTCCAGAGGTGGGAGGATGTCATAGGATGAGTCAGCAGGCACTTATTAAGTACTGACTACGAGCTGAGGACCATGGCAGGTGGCCTAAAACCACAGAAGCCAGATGATCTTCTTAAACTCAGAAAGCTCCATGATTGATTCTCTTTTGTGTCCAGCCCTTTCCTGGAGATCCTCAAACGTGACAGAACGGTCAATAGCAAGGTGACGATAACCTAATTAAAAATAATGGTCATAATAAAGGCCACTTAGGCTTATAAGTGCTTTCTAAGTGCCAGAAAGAAAAATGAGGGAAGAATGAAATAAAGATACAGTGAGGTCAGTGTTCCATGAAGTGATCAATCCGTGGAACAGGAGCACCATGAACCTGTTCTTGGCGTATTCCCTCTTGCTCCTTTACGACAGTTAGTGGTTAAGAACACAGATGGTGGAATACCACTACCTAGGTTCGGATTCCCAGAGCCACCCTGATTGGCTATGTGACTCAGTTTCCTGATGTGGGGGTTACAATCGCATCTACCTCATGGAGTTGTGAGAATTAAATAAGTCAATGTTGGCCAAGGGTTTAAAGTTGTACCCAACACATAGGAAGTATTCGTACGGGTCTGGTTTCTGTCTACAAGCCTCAGACTCCGGGTCGGCTGAAGGAGAGAGAGGACTCTGTGCTTCATTTCTAAAGCGACTTTTGTGTCCGCTTTCCGTCCGCGTAGCCAATACCTGAGGTGATCAACTTATAAAGAGTAGAGGTTTATTTCTGCTCATGGTTTCAGAGATCCCAGCCTGTGACGGTTGGCCTGGTGCCTCCGTCCGGGCCTGTGGTAAAGCATCGCATCGTGGTGGGAAGCACATGGTGGAGCAGAACTGTTTGTCTCATGGTCAGAAACAGAGAGCGTGGAGAGGACTGCGGTCCCACAATCCCCTTCAAGGAGCACCCCCAATGACCTGAAGACCTCCCCCAAGGCCCCACCTCTAAAGCTTCTGTCATCGCTCAGTAGCACCAAGCTGGGGACAAAGCTTTTAATACATGGGCCTTTGGAGGGCATTCAAGATCTAGGCCATAGACACTGTATTGAAGTAAAATTTATATTCAATGACATTCACACAGTTTAAATGTTTAGTTGCAAATGTAATGCCTGACACTCTTACAGTAGTATAATTTTATTAATCAACCCCTGTCCTCTGTGACTGTTACACATCTTTTACTTATAAAAGTAAAAAAAAAAAAAAAAAAAAAACCCACAAACCACGAACCATACCCTATAATATTATCATTTTTACTTTAAGCAATCAGTTGTCTTTTCAGTAAATTATGAGAGAAAAAGAAAACATAGTCTTCTACATTTGCCTATTTATTTTCCATTTTTGGTTCCCTCTTTTCTGTAAGTACAAGTTCCTCTTGGTACCATTTCCCTTTGTGCCAAAGAATATCCTATAACATTTTTATAATTCAGGCTTCTTCTGATGAATTATCTCAACTCTTATTTATCTAGAAATGTCTTTACCTTGTCCTCTTTCTGAAGATTTTTGCTGAATGTGGAATTCTTGGTTAACAGGGCTCTTTTCCTAATAGCTTTAAATATGTCGTCCATTTGCCCCTGACCCCCGTTGTCTCTGATGAGAAGTTATTGATATTCCTTCCAATGAACGTTTTTTCCTCTCTGACTCCTTTCAAAATACTCTATATTTGGTTTTTAGAAGCTTGACTATAAAGTGCTTCATGGTGGTTTGCACTGTATTGCCCTGCTTTGAGTTTGCTGAGCATCTCAGATTCACCCATAAATTGGAGGTTTTCATCAAGTTTAGAAATTTTGGGGGGCTGTTATTTCTTCAAAAACATTTTTCTGCTCAAATCTCCCACTTCTCTGTATGGGACTGTGGTTGCAGCTCTATTTGGCCACTCGATATTATCTCATTGGTCCATGAGGTTTTGTTTGGTTTTCTCCAGCCTTTTCTTCTGTGTTCCACAGATTGGATCATTTCTGTTGATTATCCTCCCAGTTTGCTCATTTTTTTCCTCTGCTGTCTCCATCTTCACTGAGTCTATTTGGTGAAGTTTTCATTTCAGTTACTTTTCAATTATAGAATTGCCATTTGGTTCTCTATTATAGTTTCTGTTTATCTGTAGAATTCCCCTGTTCCCTCTTTAAAAACATCTACTCATTTATTTCACAGGATATGTTTTCCTTTAATTTAAACACACACACACACACACACACACACACACACACACACACACACACACACACAGCAGCTGTTTTTAAATCCTTGTCTGATAAGTCCAATGTCTGAATGATCCCATTTTCTGTTTCCTATTGATTGCTTTTTTATTGACTATATATATATCACATTTTCCCATTTTTTTATATATATATATATTTATTTTTATATATATATATATATATAGTGATGTTTTTGTGAATATTGGAATCTAGAGACTCTGGATTCTATCTCTTCCTAAGAGTATTAATTCTTCATCAGGCATTTAAATGGCTGGTTGATCACCATGAGCTTGTGTAAGCTTGGTTGCTTGCTTGTTGGTGCTGACCAGTTGGAAGCCTAGACCCCTCAACCTCCAAATTCCCTTTCCCTTTCAGATCTTGTCAGGATTGGTTTTAGGCTTTGCCAGGCCTAGAGTATGTCTTACTGTAGGGTAAGGTTCGTACTCCTAAGGTGTGTCCTTTCTGGGACTTGAGTTGGTTGCTCTTAGGTTGTTAATGAGATATTAATTAGATCTCTCTACTATGTCAGGGCCAGAACGCCAACCTCCCGACACTCCTTTTTCTCCAGCACTGACTTAACCTGAAATCTCTCTTTTCTACTCTGAATCCCATAACATCTGCTGTCTGACACACTTGAGTGTCAGACACGTGTACTACCTAGTCCTAAGCCATGGATACACAAGTGACTCTACTCAAATTTCTCAGGCCCCTTATCTACCGAGCTATTTCTCTCTGATGTCCCCACCCCACCACATCAGCTGTCCAAATTCTGATCTGATCTCTGTCTTCTCACATCAGCGGGACTGCAGGGGTCTGTTTGGACCATCACTCCATGTGTGGCAGTCAGGAACTTGTTTCCTGTCAGAGAACCAGAACAATTATTGTGCTCACCCCACGAGTTTCCGTTCTCTTAGGGATTGCACTCCTTTGCTGCTTTGTGTTCACTTTACAAAAATAGTTGCCTCTTATATTTTTGTCCAGTTTTTTAAATGCGTGTGATGAAAGGGCTAGTCTGGTAACTCTTTCTCCAAAATGGCTGAAAGTTAAAGTGTACCCCATTTTTAAATCAGCAGATGTAAGCTACTTCCCATACATTATGTAAGTTATATATTATATCTTACATAATATGGTACAATATACAATATTACGTAATATATGACTTATTATAAGTTATGTATTAATTTATTTGTCACACATTTACAGAGGACTTTCTGTGTGTAAAGAACAAAAGTAGTTGGAGGAAGGAAAGGTATTAGAATCTTTAGTTAAAGATATTTGGGAAAATAACAGACCAGAAAATTTTAGTGCTAGAGTGGTCTTTCTTATTCAATGTCCTTATTTTTTTATTTTTATTTTTTTAAATATTTATTTATTTACTTTAGTTGTACACAATGCAATGTGTTTATGTTTATGTGGTGCTGAGGATCGAACCCAGGCCGCGCACAAGTGCAAGGCAAGCGCTCTGCTGCTGAGCCACAACCCTAGCCCCATCAATGTCCTTATTTTAAAACCCAAAAGGTGATATGATTTGTCAAGGTCACACAGATATTAGTAGCAGAAGAGGAAATGGCTTGGCATTTTTTCCACTAAATCTAATATATATATATATATATATATATATATATATATATATATATATATATATGTATATTTCAAACCAAACATAATATTTGAGGATTTCCCCTTCTTTAGAAACTTTGATCAGGGCCAAAGTCCTTATTGAATTAATGACTTGAGCCAGAGTGAGGAAATAAGTAAGTTTGAGATCCTGTGATCATTTTTTTAAGTTGTACAGGAAGATTTACTTTTGGTATAGAGTGACCATAGGTTGGCAGCAATGAGCAAGCTTGGTTCTTTCTTACACTAGTCCTCGGGGACATCCAGAGAAGAGAAATCTGTGAGTTGCCTGGGAATAAAGGTATGTATTGGAAACCTCGAGATAACAGGGCTATCCTAGTAACTCAACTTGTTAACTCTGTAGTGAATCAATTTGTTACCCAAACCGTAGAGAAATTTTGTACTTTTTCTAAAAACTGCACCTTTTATACACTCCTGAAGAAAGGAGTAAGAACCCGTGATGAACACAACCCAACCACCATGTCCTTCTATCTAAACTTATCGACACGTATGTAACTCTGCAGACAGGTGGTCTCTTGAAACTTCACTCCCAGAAGCTCTCTGTCCGGGGTCTGACCCTAAGAAAATTTTACTGGCACAGATTCACAACCCTGTAGAATATGTCTATGCATTAAAGGACCCAGTCCTCTAGTTCTGGGGGTGAAGGTGGGAAGAAAAACTACAATGAGGGGACTTCCCTATGTGGTTTCTCTCTCAAGGAGTGCAGGATACTTTGCTTTCAAAAATGTCAGATGAAGTAATTTGGATCAACCATCCCGCTGAGGACAATTAGAAATGCTGGGAAAATATGTTCTAAATCTTCTTTTTTGAAATGTGGAAGAGAGGCCTGACAGAAATATGAATCCTCTCTGGAGAAAGATAACATCATCAAAGTTGTCAAATTATTTTGAAAAACAGTTTTGTGAAAATAAGGTCTAACTCATTATACAAAAATAACTGGGCACACGAGGAGGCAAAATAAATGAATGGAAATGGAGAGAAACTATGGACAATAGAAACAGACCCACGGGGGATCCAGATACTGGAATTAATCAGATGTGGACTAAAAAATTACTGTATTTTTTTTTTTTTTGTATTTAAAGAGATCAAAGACAAGATTGAATTTTCGAGAGAAAGAGAAGAAGATATGGAAAGGAACCAAATATAAATTTTAGAAATGAGGACTACAATGGCTAAAATGAAAAATGCAGTGAAGAATTTAAAAGAAGACAGCACAGCTGAAAACAAAATTATTGACTATAGAGAGGGCAGGGAAAAACTACTAAGATTCAAGCACAGAGATTCAAAAGAATGGGAAATACATAAAAGAATGTGAAAGATTGGGGAATAAATGGATGCTGAATTTTATGAAATGATTTTTTTCTATATTTATGGAGAGAGTCATGATTTTTTATTAATGTGGTGAATTACATTTTGACTTGTTATCAGAGTATGAATGGGGCTTCTATAGAGCTGGTGATGGTCTATATCTTGCCCTGAATGATAGTTACATGGCTATTTGTTTTGTGATAAATCAAGACTGTAATGCATTCATCTTATGCAATGTTCTGTATGCATGGTATATTTCACAGTTTTTTTCCCAAAAGCCCAGGCATCTACATCATTGGCATGTGTCAAAAGAGATCAGCTTCTATTATTCCTGTAGCTGAAAGAGAGTTTGTCAATAATAGGGAAGCAGCATAAAGGGATGGCAAATCAATGAATTAGAGTTGTCCCAAGAGATAAACTGCTGAGGATTGTGAGGCCCCATTTGGGACCAGAGAGACAATGGCCATGATCAATAGCAACATCTTCCGTGTTACAGAGTCAAGGGGCAGGGGCATAGGTGCAGTGTATGCCATTTTTGTCTGTATAGTTGCTAAGGAGTGGAAGTTGGCTTTTCAAGTCTTGGCTTCAGCTCCATCACGTACTAGTTTTATAGTCTTAGACAAGTTATCCATTTTTCCAAAGCCTAAATTCGTGTATATTTATAAAGATAGTTAGAGAATTCAATGAAATGAGCTATGTTAACGTGCTTAGCACAGTGCCCCTCATGTGCCAAGTCCTGGAGAAGGTGGTACCTAACTTTATCATTGTTGTTTACTTCGAGTCAATTTGTCTCCGTTCTGCCATCTTTAATTTTCTTCTAACATCAGATTTCTATGTCTTTTTCTCTGAACCTCTCTTTCCAGCCCATATTGCTAATACTGAACAAAAAATTAATTCAACCTGAAGGTGGATACTTTAATTTACTCTTAATTTTTAAAATTTATTAGGCAGCTGAGTATCCACCATCCATTCCCTAGGACAACAACTCTCCTTTGGTGTTCATCAAACTGCTTATGGGTTGCAGAAATGTATTAATATGGAAGGTTTAGATTAAAAATAAATGAAATTCTCTGTTGAATAAGGAATTCAAATAAGAACATGCAAAAATCACAAAACATGATCCTGCAGAAGGCAAGAATCCTTCCCCCTTTAATAGGAAGACTCTTTTTCATTTAAACAAAGAATGTGTCAGGCATCCTGAAGCTCACTGTGACAAACTTACTTTTTAGCCCAAGGGAGAGCTGCCTCCCTTCTTAGTTTTAGACCTATTTCCTTTCAATAGCCATTAGGCTTGTGAGACCATTAAAAGTGCCTATTGCTCCATTAGCCAAATGAAGCCACAGAATGCAATCTGTGAGATTTATCATGTCTCCATTTTCTAGCTTGTGCAAACTGGTTCACATAGGTCAGAAGGAAGAGCAGGCCAATAGTTGCAGCCAGATGATGATGATGATGGTGATGATGATGATAGTCACAACCACAAATGCTGGTAGAAGCATTGGCTTTTATACACAGTCAGGTAAGCCCTTGGGAGATGAGGACCTAGACCTGGCTAGTGAGTTAGAGTCAGATGTTTACCTGTTCACCCTTCCTGGAGGGCTTTGGTTCACAAAGTTTAGAATCCCTCCCAATAGAATAACTTCTCCTGGCTCATTGGGATGATGATGGTGGTGGTGGCATAGAGAAGCCAAATATAGGCACTCAAGCTCATTGTCCTGTCTGCCAGGTGGCTTCAGTTTGCCCCACATGGTGGGCTCTCCACCCTTCCCCCACCAACTCTGCTTTCTAGCTGGGGGAACTGGTCACATGGACTATGTCAAAAGGCTGCCTTGCCCTCCAGCTTCTAGATGGGTTCAGTTGGTGGAGATCCCAGAAGGGGTCACCAGGAGGGAGGAGCGGAGATCAGGGACGTTGTGTACCCAGATCCTTCCCGCCCGTGGTCTTGTGCTGGCATCCTCACAGCCTCAGAAGGTTCTCTCTCCCTTCTCCCTGTAACCACTCCCTCCATTCACTTCTTCAGGCCCGGGTGAGAGATCATTCTTGTTGCCATCTCTAGGACACGATACTCTAGCTCCTTTATGGTTCTCCTTACCCCCATCCCTTCATATAAACCACCAAGTACCTTGAATGATCTTAATTTGAGTACATTGCTGGTTTCCTGCAGGAACCTACTGTTGTGATGATATTAGGAAACTGCTTTCATTCTTTCTGCAAATAAACTTTGACTGTCTACCATGTGCAGATCGTGCCTAAGGGGATGTTTGAGTCTACTCTCTATGAAGAGAACTATTGCAGGTTTCTGATCTGCACAGTGTGGTGAAAGCAGAATTTAAGGATGAGTAATGGGGTAGTGGTGCAGAAGGTGGGAGACAAGGGAACAGAACACAAGACACCCCACCTACCAACCAGGCAGGAGAGGTAAGGGCAGCAATAGCTGCAGGGGCTGCAGCTGATATGATGGATGGTAATGCTTGAAGAATTGTGTGCATTTGTCAAAGAAGCCAGCAAGAGTGATTACAGGTTTTAGGGAGACTGGTTTCAGACAGAAGGAGATGGGTTGAGGTTGAAATTTCTTGCATGTGATGAGATGGTGGAACAACCTGGTAGAAATATCAAGTTGACTCCTGGAGGAGCATGGCTTGAACTTAGAAGAGAGGGCAAAGTAAATGCTAGCGGAGATTTGGAGTTGTCTACTTGGTAGTGACTATTGAACTCTCAGGAGGGAGTGAAGTGAATGAATTTTTTGACAGAGGGGTTGGTGGGGGGATTTGGAGAGTAGCACAAGAGGTAGAAAACTAACCAAATAAAAAGACAGAGAAATTTCCCCTGTGGACACAACTCACATGTCCATTCCTCAGGGACCTGTTGTTGTGTTTTCCCAGGCTAAATTAGCTTCTCTCTCCTTTATGTTTCTGCAGTTCTTTAGGCATAATTCTTAGGCATATAATCCCCTGATTTATTAGCTGTTTCCACCTCTGCCTCCCATCTAGCTGAAAGTTCCTCATGGGTAGGGCTGCATCTTTTTTGTCTCGGTAGTATTTCCCAGACTAAAAGAGGTCCAGAAAGGTGGGGGTAGGGGGGGGGGAATAAAGGAGAAAAAGAATTAATTATGGGGGTGAAAGTGAACTAAAATTATACATTGTCACAGAGACCAGAAGAGAGTTTCAAAAAGAAAGGGAGTAACCAAGAACATCAATTAGGTCAAGGAAAAGGATGGCGGAGGCAAAGGCATGGATTGGCCAGTGAGAGGTCCTAAGTAACCTTGAGGATGCAAGCTGGGTAAGTGTGGTAATGATGGAGGCCACACTGTCAAAGAGGAAATTCATGTTTAGCTGCTCATACCTATAAAGCTGCAGTGTGGGATCACGGTTGTCAGTCTCCTCCATAACTCTGTTGAATAGCTTTTATTGCTGCTGGAAGGAGCAGCACCAGCATCCATCACTTATGCTCCCTGGTGGTGCAGCAGCGGTGTATGTCTCCCTGTCTTGCCCTCTGCGGCGATCATATGTTCATAGAAGTTAGTAAATAAATAGTGTTTTTTTTTTTTTTTGGAAAATAACCCTACAGTACAGTCATACCAGTCAGCATGTGGCATTTTTCTGCATCCAACTTTGGCCTCACATTCTTTACTGATTAAAAATTACCCGAGTGATGTGACCAGGATCACACTATGACCGTGAAAAGCCAGTAACTGCTGAGGAGTGGCTTGGATCCAAGCAAGGTTGACTAGGTGCTCGGGGGGGGGGGGGGGTCTTGCTTCTCAAAGTGATGGGTGGATGAGCAGCACTGGTATCAGCTGGGACCAGGTTAGAAATACAGACTCACATCCCGCCCCAGATGGATTGCAGCAGTCTTCATTTTCACAAGATCCGGGGTGACCAGTGTGCAGGTTCACCTTAAAGGTTCCAACTGAGACCCTGAGCATACTAATGACAATAACAGCCATCACTGACCTAGAATTCACTGTGGGCCAGACTTTATATGAATGAACATGTGGAAACCTCATAGCAATTTTATGGGGCAGGTATTGTTATCATCTCCACTTTAAGATGAAGTCCAATAACTTGTCCGAGGACACATGGCTGAAAAGTGTAGAGCTGGGACTCAGTGAGGTCATTTGGCTTTAGGGGTCTCCTTCTTTAACCACTGCTCTGCCCTTCCTCTCCCCCCTCTCAGAGCAGTTGGCAGGGTGCTTCACAGGTGCTCATTGTGCTCACAGGTGGGGGACAGCAGAGCTGTCTGTGGAGCCTGGAGAAGGGCAAGCCTGACACTAGGGAAGAGTTTCTACAGTGCAGAGGTACTTTTTTTTTTTTCTGTTAAGGAAGGGAGTTCTCCTCCAATAATATATTCTGAGAAAGGATGCAACTGATGATGGAAAGTCTTATTTGAGACTCCTCTCCTGGGAGAGGTTGGTGTTTTATCTACACTTCCTTGAAGTCTAGATCCCAAGTCCCAGGTGACGAAGGTCCAGAAACAGTGTGGGTTTGATGGACAGGGTAAGGACAGCACCCTTCACCTGAGCCTCTGTTTAAAGGAAGATCTGTTCCTCTGGATGACATCCAGGGCTGAGCTGAAGGACTCATAGGAATTTGCTCACCACCTAGTGACGCTCTCATTTTGTTTGAATTTGGTGGAAAGTCTGTTGGAAAATACAGAAGGCATAACTTGCTTTGGTGGGGCCAGCCTTTCACCAGTCATCATTCAGCTAATCAGAACTCGGATTAAAGAGTATGGTTTTCTGCTCCATTCAGTGAGGGTCTGACAGCCACTTACATCAAGGAGATGTCTTCTGAAAGCCCAGGGGAAACCCTAGGGTAGGACAGGTCCTGGCTCATCCCCCAGTCCTAGACATGGGGAGGTGTCATCTTCATGCTGGCCCTGAGCCACAGCAGAATCCTGAGTTGGCAGCTCCCTCAACCCCCCTGACTGAATCTTGACGGGGCTGCCACATTTAGAAGAATGTTCTCTGCGTGCAGGGTTGACTGGACATTTCTCTTCACTTGGGCTCTCTGTACTGTGTATATCTACATGGTGCCATAATGCTGTCTTTAGTTAGATTTAGTTTGCCGGAAGCTTGTGGTAAAGGTTGCCCTAAAAACACCAGCAGAGAAGAGGAGAACTTTTACCTCACCGTTTTCCTTCCTGTGCTCCCTCTGTGGCCCGAGATAGGAATTATTTCCTCCATTTTACAAACGAGGATGTTGTTGGGAAGATCTTTGTCATGTGCTTCCTGAATTGGTTCCCTGAAAGTGCACGTGATTTCTGTTTCCTCTGACTTCAAACAGAAGCATTGACCTGGTTTCCCAAGTCTCCACCCAGGAATTCCCTTTAAGAGCAGAGGTACAAGGCTGAGTGATTCTTTCCCCAGCCATCCAGGTAGCCTTGCTCACCTGGGATTCCCCAGTACCTTAGCAGGGACCCATCTGCCTGCACTTACCTAACCTCGTCTTCATTCAACCTTCTGTTAAAAGTTTCTCTTCCTGAAAGAGACTTCCTCTACCACTTTGCAAAAAGAAGACCTTCATGATACCCTGTTCTGTTCTTTAAAGACTCCTACATAGTTTGTAATTATATATTTATTGGGTGATTGTCCAATTCGTGTTTGGCTTCAATTATGAGCTCTGTGAGGGGAAGGGCTATGAGTCTCCTATTCACCAGTGTCCCCCGTCCCTAGCACGCTGGGTGGCCCATAGAACGTGTAGTTCAGTAAATACTCTTTGTATGAGTGAAAATTATGGCATTGATGGTGATCCCAAAGTCTTCTTCCTGTTCTGACCAGCATTGAGTCCATCCATGAGAAACTTATACCAACCACCACTCTAAATACCAGCTTTCTCTTTCTTAGTTTAGTAATTCTCAGCATTGTTTCCTTGTGGATTATGTCACTAAGCCTCCTTGATCATTTTTATTAGTTTCCTAAGGCTGGGCTGGAACCATCAAGTCTGAAGAGTTAGGGACGTGAAATGTTCATTCCTACCACCCAAAGAAAAAGTCACGAGTCAACATGGAGTCCTAACAATGAATTCAAGCAACATTAGCACAGACCTTCAATGTGGGGGTCTTCCATTATTTCCTCCCTTTTCCCCCTCCCATTTGATCTCAGAGTGACTTGGAATATGAACTCAAAAAGAGGGAAGTGTGGGTGTAGAGTTCACATGTAAAGGATACCAGATAAGCCAGCTCTTATATTTAGTTCTGGAGCAAGTGGCACCTGGGCACATTACCTCTCAGCCCCAGTTAGTTTTCATTTTCCTCTTTTCTCAGACTCTTGCTTATAAAGTCATTTTCAACCTTCCTGGTATTGCCCCTGGAGCCTTGAGCAGAACAATTTATCACCAAGGCAAGGCTTAGTAAGATTCTCTATTACAAAACAGAAGAGCGTGTGATCTGTCCTCAGCCTTGTGAGCATCAGTGGACTGTTACAGACTGTTAGAGTCTATAGCAGGTTGTGGAGGCTCCAGCTTTAGCCAACCTGAACATCTGCAGGCTAACCTCAGCACCACTTTAATGAAAGGTTTCAGTTTTGTCTTTTATAACTGATGGTTTCTCTTGATCTTTTAAGGAAAGATAGGATGATGTATATATGCAGGTCATCTCAACCTTTCCTAACATGGAATTTTCGAGTTGAACCCCAGAGAGAATGCAGACATCTCTCTGTCCAGAGCTTCATAGTTACATAAGAGGAAGACAAAGAAAAGCCACCTATGCTAGCTAAATCCATCACTGTCCTCTTCCTAATCCTAGCATTTAATGGTGTCATCTTCCAAAGCCCTGTCTCTCTGAAAAGTCTTCTTTGCAGCCAGGTATCTTGGGACTCTTTCTATCCATGGAGAATAGGTTACCTGACATGAACTGCATATTAAACATTGGATTTCTAGATCATATGTTGTTTGATCTTGTGTGGATCTCTATGTACCAATTTTTCCAGTAATGATTTTCATATTAAATATTCCATCCTGTTGTCCCCATGAGTACACACACATTCGTCAGATCTCCGATCCTGATTTAAGGCTAGGAAAATAGGCTAATCCTACATGTGGTCCAATGGTGATCTTGTGTTCATGGGGTATTTTATAACAGTTGCTTCACCAAGTTACCTAGGGCCCATTTTCTTCCACCAGCATGAGCAGCCAGTCCGAAAGAAGGGCTCAGCAATTGCTTATCAGCCACAAGCATGGCCTATCTGAGAAGAACACCTGGGTTGAGAAGTGTCACTGTGATTTCCAAATTAGAATATGAGCCGGGGAGCTATTTCTGAGACGGCTGTGAGCTAGTCCTAAGAAGAAGCTATTAAACATCCAGGCCCTGAGAGCCAAACTCTCAGGAAAGAAGGAATGGAAAGACGGGATTTTGGCCCCATGCCTTCATACAACAGCCTGGCTTCTGCCATCCCAGGTAGACCAGGAGACGTCAAGCAGAATCTAGGAGCCCTTTCTAGACCAGCCTTGGAAACTTCTGGGCTCTCCCGAAAGCAGAGACTCACACTAGTCTCCCGCACCTTCCCGGCAGATGCTGGAAGCACGTGTTACTGCTTTACGGACACAGATCCTGAAGGGGCACAGGGAGGTAGCTGGTAGCACTAGTGAAGCCTACAGGCTCCGGAGCCAGGTCACTTGGCAGCAAGCCCCATGCCACCGCTCGCTAGCTGTGACCCATGGGCAGGTCATTTCTTCTCTCTGGACTCATTTTTCCCACCTTTCAACTGTGGTTAATAACAACACCTACACCATACAGTTGTTGCCAAGAGGAAACGGAGTAATCTAAGTAGAGCATCAAGAACTGCACCTGCCAATGGATATCATTATCCTAAATGCATGATTGAAGACCTGAATGGTACGAATATACTTTGTATACAAACAGTTGTATGTAAAAAGATGCTATAGATGTGCACTATGAATGGTAATACATACTACTATTATTAAAAAAAAAAAAAAAAAAAAAAAAAGAAGAACTGCACCTGCCTATGGTGAGTCTTCAGAACACAAAAGCTAAAGAGGTTATAGGGCTTCGCTGTCCTGTAGCCATCCTTCACCCAAGGCCTGAATCCCCACCAAGGCCCTTCCTCAAGAGCTTTCCAGTCAGTGTACAAATACCCCTAAAGATGAGGAACCCACTACCTCTTTTTTTAAAAAAATATTTATGTATTTGCTTTAGTTGTACACAATGCGTTTATTTTTACGTGGTGCTAAGGATCGAACCGGGCCGCACACGTGCTAGGCGAGTGCTCTGCCGCTGAGCCACAACCCCAGCCCCCCCACTACCTCTTAAAACACCTCAGCCTTCTTTTAGGTAGGTTTGTTTCTTAGACAGCATTTATTTGTGTTGAATTTAAATCATTTCTGGATAGTTCCTAGTTGATCCTAGTTCCATTTCTGTGGTTGGAGAGAAGTCAGTGAAACTACTCCTTCCTCAAAAAAGCAGTTTAAAATCATAGGAAAATTTGGTTGCCATCGCCCTCCCTGCTGATAGGCTTCTTCCTTTCCATGAGTCTTAACTCCTAGTGATCCTTGAATGACATGGTCTCCAACTCCTTCATTACTGTGGTTTCTGTCTTTCAAAGGCTTCTGTGCTTACTGGTTTGACTTAGCTTCATGTGCATTGAGTCCCTGCTAGATGCCTGAGATCAAAGATGAGAAGACATGGAAAGACTCAAGGAGCTCTCGGGCAGGCAGGAAATAGCATTCCAGACAGGCAGGACAGCATGCGCCAAGGTGTGGTGGCCAGAAGCCAGAGACCTCCAGATGGCTGAGTGCATTGCTGGAGTGTAAGGTGGAAACCAGGACTCGTAGGAGAGCAGACCTGGAAGGAGGAGGTGAGTTTGACCTGTAGGTGATGAGGAATCACTGGAGCACTTTTAGTAGTGGCACTTTCCAAATGTGTACTTCAGGAAAAGCGCTCTAACTCCAGCATGAAGAGAGGGCCAACCTGAAAGCAGGGAGGCTGTTTAACTGAATGGCAAGTACCAAGAGGATACAGAGGGGAAAAAAAGTCATGGGCCCAAAGTATATACCAAAAGACTTACAGTGGTGGGACAATGAGTGAGTGCTCCCCTACCCCATGTTTTCCAATTTCTCCTTAGTAAGTATTTTCTATTTCTATATAATTATCATGTATTATTTATGTAGTAAAAAAAATAATTTATGCATGTCTAAAGACAGTTCAAAATCAAACTAACAGAATTTGGTGACTGACTGGAGGGAGGGATCTGAGGAACTTGCTTTCTGGCCTGGGTGCTCAGGTGGTTGGTGTAGCCACCAACCCAGATGGAGACTTAAGGAACGGAGCACAGTGTAGGAACTCAGTGGCATCATTGATAGCTGCAATGAAGCCCACAGCTGCCTTGAATCCCACTTGGCCTCTTTGAAGCCTGCTCGAAAGCCCTGTCCACTCTACACTAACCTAACCTGTAAAGCAGACTTCATTGTGGTGAAGCCCACTCACTCATGCTCCACAGTAGCAATAGCATTTATTTAAATGTTTGGTCACTTCTTCCGTAAATATTTATTGAGTGCTCTGCACCCAACCTCCTTAGTGATAACACCACGAGAAGAGCAGGCACAGTCCCCATCTTCACAGAACTCAGCCTCACGCGAGAGACAGATATCAATCTTTTAAAATCACTTTGATAAACATACCATTTCAAACCGAGGCGAGTGCTCCAAAGAAAAGGAAATGATTCCAAGAAGACATAGAACCAAGGAAGCACATCTGGTCTGGGAGTTTTTAAGGAAGGATCCCTGGGGAAGGAGATGGGTGGGCCGAGAGCTGAAGGGTGTAGAAGAAGGAATTAGGCAAAGGGGTCCCAGGCAGAGGGAACAGCATGTGTGGTGGCCCTGTGCAGGGAGTACACATTGACATCGCATCACCAGGAGGCAGCATTCTGAGAAATGTGCCCTTAGGCGATTTCCTCTCCCTGTGAGCATCCTAGAGTGCACTTACACCAACCTGGGTAGCGTGGGTCTGTCACTGAGTGTAGCCTCTCAGCTGCTGCCAGGATCACACAGCATACTATTTACAGTGAGCTTTCTTTATAAATAGGCGTAGACCCTAAAATAACAATAAAAAGTATATTTTAGTAAATACATAAACCAGACGTGTAGCCATTTATCATTATCAGGTATTATGTACCGCACATAATTGTATGTGCTTTAGCTTTATGTGACTCCAGTCACCACAGACATATGAGTAATGGCTTGTGCTACAATGTTATGACAGCCACAGTGTCACTAGGCAAGAGGAATTTCTCAGCTCCATTATAATCCTTAGGGACCACCATTATATATGAGGCCCATCATTAACTAAAACATCATTCTGTGGTGCATGACTGTATAGCATATTTGCAGCTAAAATAAAAATAAAAAACAAACCAAAAAAAAAAAAAAAAAAAAAAACCAAAACCAGTGCTGTTTTACTGGAACCCAGAGAGAGGAGCAGGGACTGGGAATGTAGAAAGGTGGGTGGAGAGGTGGGTGGGCTGGGCCCTAAGGACCTTGTGGGGCACAAGAGCATCCTGGTCTTCATCCTAAGAGCAAAGGAAAACATTAGAGATTTCAGAAGCCTGAGGTGGCCCTTGGACCGAATCCTCTGGCTGCAGCCTGGAGGGGAGCTCCTTGCCCACGGCTCCTTTGTCTACTACTTTGCCTACCATTTCTTGCCCTTTCAGGCTTGGCACTTGTGTCGATCAACTTCCATCACAAAATGCCTGAGATAAACGACTTAAAAGGGAGAAAGGTTTATTTTTGCTCACAGTTTCAGTCCGTGGTCAGCTGGCTCCATTGTTGTGGGCTTTTGGTGAGAGACAGCATCATGGTGGGGGAGGGTGTAGTGGAGCAAAGCTACTCACCTCATGGAGGCCAGGAAGCAGAGAAGCAGAGAGAGAGGCCAGGGACAAAATATACCCTTCCAGGGGACACCCCCAGTGACCCACTGCCTCCAACTAAGTCCCATCTCCTAGTGTTTCCACCACCTCCCAATAAGGCCAACGGCTACTGATGAGGTCAGACCCCTCATGATCCAATCACTTCACAAGGGCCCCACCTCTAATATTGCTGCACTGGGACCAAGCCTTTGGGGGACATTCCAGTCCAATCCATAATAGCACTAAAATCCACATAAACCACTTCCCTCATGGCCTGGGCATCAGGATGCGGGGTCTCCCTCCCCTGCTGTGAGTAGTGTTTAGAAGTCTCTCCCTGCAACAGCCACCTCTCAAAAGTTGCTTTGCAGCTCAACTTTCTTCGTGGCTTCGCATACTTTAACACTAATGTGTGTACAACTTGCTAATTAATGGAATCATTTGGATCCGAAAACATCTTGTTCTAATGGGAGGCTGCAAAGCACTCTCATTAATTCACAGGTAAAATTATTCCAGCTTTTCTCTTTTTATTTTTTTCCCCTCTCCCCAGCTTGGCTTAATAGCTGGGGAGAATTCTTCTAATTAGCCTTGTGAAAACCACTCCACCAGAGCGCAAAGCACCAGGGACTGCCTCAGGGTCTGCGGGAGGGTGACATAGACTTGGTTCACCCAGTGAAACACAGAGGTGGGACTCCCCAGACCCCGAGAAGTGGCGTGAGACCTCCATGGCTGGCATGAGAGATCACTGGGAGGGGGGAAGTCAGGTGAGGACACTAAAGTGACTCCCGTTTGGGATTCAGAGGTGTGCATGCTACTGGGACGCGTGTCAGCGGAGGTCCCCAAGGTGGTTTTCTGTACAACTGGCCTCTGGAAGGGAGCCTTCTCCACCCTTGTGGAGTGCACTTGCCGTGGGCACAAAGCTCACCAGTGACTATGTTGGGGTGTAATCTGGGGTGACCTACTGGTAACCACCTCCCCACCCTTGGCAAATGAAGCCTGCAGCATCCCCTTTAAATGAATAGCACTACAAAATGATCAAGGCTGTAAGTAAGGGGGTCCTCCTTCCCCCTAGACCACAGAACAAGCCTAGAGACCTCGAGGACACTGACAAGACCCAGGTGTTCCACGGGGTATTTTGTCTGCTCCCCACCTTCATGGATTCTAGATACTTTTTAGATTTTTTTTAAGAAAAAACTATGGTAGTAAGGACATAACAAAGTTTACCATTTTAACCATTTTTAATTGTACAGGTTCGATGGCACTAAATCTGTTCACATTGTTGTGCAACCACCACTTTCAACCATTTCCAGAACTTTTTTTTTTTTTTTAATCCTCCCAAACTAGAACTCCATGCCTTTCTAAACAAGATGTCCCTTTCTGTGGGGCATTCGAATGGAAGGTATAATGATCTGATAGCTTCCCTTGTGAACTCAGCTTGATAGCATTTCCTAGTGGAGAGTGGTTTGTCAACTTGCTTAGTTCAGAGAAGGGACCTTCCAAGCTGTTTCCTCAGCCCTGTCACAGAGGTCTCACCACCCAGATGTACCCGGTTGGTGAGTCACTTTAGCACTGGGAGTCCTACCCTCCTGGATGCCTGTCAACCAGGCTGATCTGTGGTTTGTAGCAGATAGGTCACCCATAGGCTGTAATAATCCCATCATGAAGAAACCTTGAGAGATAAATAGGTCCTTCATGGCCAAAGTGAGTCCTCACTGTACCGAACTCTGCTCTGAGAGAGAAAGGGGCTAGGTGTCTCTAAGATAGGATATAAACAGACTTGATAGTTATGGATGAAAATAATGTGTTCTTCCCCTTGGAGGTACAGCCTCTGCCAGTCCTTTTATTTGGATGTGCCTCCAAGACAGATGTGGAGTCAGGCCAGCCTGGATTTAGATCCCCACTCTGTGGCTCACTGAATGTATGACCTTGAGCTTCTGTTTCCTCATCTAAAAAATAATAGGGCTCGTGATACCGCCACTCTCTAAGCTGCTAAGAAGATTGCGTGAGGTCACGCCTGTGTGGCATCTGAGGCAGCACCAGGCTCGGTGAGTGGAGGCCGGCATTCTGGGTGTTGTCACAGTTGATGATCCTGCCGTTACAGGTCTGCAGGTGGTCCTGAACTCCATCATCAAGGCCATGGTGCCCTTGCTGCACATCGCCCTGCTAGTGCTGTTTGTCATCATCATCTACGCCATCATCGGCCTGGAGCTCTTCATGGGGAAGATGCATAAGACGTGCTACAACCAGGAGGGCATAGCAGGTAAGACAGGGTTGCTGGTGGCAGGTTCCCAAGAGGAGGCTGTTCGTTTTCTCGTAGCTGTTTACTATGCAGTTGGAGGCACTGCTGTCACCTGTCCAGCCAAGCTGGAGGAGGTCCTTCCATTCAAAGGCCCATGTTCATGTTAAGAGCAAAGCAGTGATCCTTATTCTTTTCCTCTCGAGTCCAATTTCTGTTTTCACTGAAAAGAGATCTGTTAAAACAGCCAAATGCAAGCTTTGTCCAGCACATGTTTGAATGAACTACACAATTTGAGAAACACAGACTTAAGAACTTATCATTGGTCAATTTTTCACTTTTGAAGCTGATTCTGAATACTTTAAGAATCAGCATTAACCTCTGTGCTCCATCTGCATATCACTGTGACACATCATCAAAGGCCTTTCTGGAAGGCAGTAACACACTCACCCAGCACAGCCCTGAGGTCTTTTCACCCTCTTAGGGCTGATCCTGGCTTTTCTGCAATAAATGTTTTCTTCTCCTTTTATGGGCAAAAGCCCCTGAGCCCCTACATCAGGGTGAATGAGAGGGCAAGCGGGGAATCATAGCCCCTTACCAGCAGCCAAATTGCTATTCCTCAAGGAGAAAGTTTAGCTCTATCTCATGGCTATCAATCCTTTCCTTCCAGAGTCTCTTCTCTCTGTGTTCCTTCCATAAATCAAATATATTTAACAAGCAATGCTGGTTCATTAAGCACTTCCCTGAGTGGCACCAAAGTTTTGGCTCATGGGATATGCTACAAACTGCAATCTTAAGTTACTTGACCTTTTAAACAGTATTTAAACAGAAATTGACGAGGCTTTACATAGACACATAAAGCAGTTTAACGCAAAGACCTTGTTGAAAAACAATATTCCCCACCCCAAAATGGTGAGCAGTGTTAAATTTATATGACTTTTTTCAAACAATAAGATATGTCATCTTAGTGTTTGGCATCTTGGTGGAGAGAGGAGGGCATCTGTCTGGAGCATTGAGGGACACCTCCTCCCTCTGTACCTAAGCTGCTTCTCATGCCCTTTCAGCCCAGGCATTAAATTAAATTTTGCCTCTCTTGCTTTGGGGAGTGAGGTTGGATAGCATCTATACAACCAACAGTGAAATGGATAAATCATAATACAGAAACCAAGATAGGTTACTTGGCATGAATGATCTGGTTTGATTAGATGGATTGGCTGGGTATTTGCAACAACCTAGGTCATCACCACATGGTCACAGTGCCCCCCTAAAACAAAAACAACCCCACTATAAACCTATAGTCACATAATCACTCAATTGCTTTTACTTTTTTAATGGAGCATCTGGTTAAGAGGAGGCTATTCACTCCCAAGATAATTTCTAAATTACTTGGGTCATCATTGTCCAAAATAAATTATCATGACTTAAAATATGTAATTTTTTTAAATTAAAAAAAAAAAGCTCTTGCCTTTAGCTAAAATTCTGAGATTTTTAACCCTGCTTAGAGAAATACAAAGCATAATTAATAATATTTCCCCTTTAATTCTAATCTTTCCTTTTATTCAGTTTGATCTATAGCCGGCCCTGAACCAATAAGTCTATATTAATGGTGTGGCTTTGTTAGAGCTCCATTCTTGACCTTCTTAAGAGCTGACTGAAGTATGTCTAAAGTTTATGCAGTTGTATTGAAATGATCAGTGGTCTGTTTGACCCAAACTCCTCAGGCAGTCACAGAGATGTAGAGTCTCAAAGACTCCTCATCAGCTTGGCAGTGACTAGCGGTGGGGCTCTCACCAGTGACGTGGGCAAGCATGAAATGGCAAAATTCTGCTGGGGCTGGGATTGTGGCTCAGCGGTAGAGCGCTCGCCTAGCGCATGGGCGACCCGGGTTCGATCCTCAGCACCACGTACAAATAAAACGCATTGTGTACAACTAAAGTAAATAAATAAAATTTTTTTTTTTGGTACTGGGGATTGAACTCAGCGGCACTAGACCACTGGGTCACATCCCCAGCCCTTTTTTGTATTTTATTAGAGACAGGGTCTCACTGAGTTGCTAAGTGCCTCGCCATTGCTGAGGCTGGCTTTGAACTCGCGAGCCTCCTGCCTCAGCCTCCCAAAGTGCTGGGATTACAGGTGTGCACCACCGCGCCCGGCAAATAAAAATATATTAAAAAAAAAAATTCTGCCAAAGAGCCCAAGAAGGTAACCATGCCATCAAATGTCTGCTCACCGGTAAGCCAAGAAGAACTGCTCCCAAAACTGCACATCATTTCTATCATCCTAATGGGAAAATTGCAAAAGCATGTTTTCTAATGGTGGCAAGGATCTTGCAAGGGCCTCTGAGAATCAGCAGCCCTGAATAATGGTTGGAAGTATCAGGTTTTGTTATCAGGCCCCAAGGCCGAAAACAGGAAAATGCTGGGTATTTTAGACAAAGAACACACAGGATGGGCACCTCTCCCCTAGGACATAGCCACAGGGTGCACTGAAAAGGCCACCCGAAGTGCTGAAAGCGTCAATGGCCTCCTCCGCTCTTACGATGAAGACAGACATGGCCTTAGCAATTGGACCGGCCAATTTAGGATCGTATTGTTCTTGACAGTAAACAGAACCAGGTCAAGCACCTGAGAAGTTTCCTGCTTCCTACCATAAAACTCATCAGATTATTCATGTGGTAGGTTTTATCTTTACCCCACGAGTTCAGAAGAGAAGTGGGCTTCCATTGTGTAAACTTGGGCCAGTGCATCAGAGGACAACGAGAGAAGTATTCGAAGGAGAGGCGCCCTGTGGGGCTCCACCAGAGGTGACCTCACTGGTGTGTGTGTGTGTGTGTGTGTGTGTGTGTGTGTGTGTGTGTAACCAGACTCCCTGCTGGGAAAGGGGTCGAGGGCACTCAGCTGCAGAAGCCTGTCCTTGCACACACTCTGCAGTCATCTCACCCACCTCCTCCTTCCTACACCTGCCGTCTGATGACACTCCAGGGACCCACTTCATTGCTCCCAACAGGACATGTTCCTGCTGCTGTCAGGGCCTCGTGTACCCGCACTGCAACTAATCCCATTGAGGAGGGGGAAAATTGTACAGAAATCTGGACATCCTCCACACAGCCATGGAGTAGAAGACCCAAAACCAATGGAGTAGAAGACCTTTGAAACCAACCCCAATGTGTTTAGAGAGTTTTGAAAACCTTTGCAACGAGTGGTCTCTTCCCCATTTTTATTTCGGACTTTCAATTAAATTGCCATGTTTTCTGCGTACTTAGATTATACAGAAGTTCTGTGTGAATCCTTGTTTTAATTTTGAATGGAATTTCCATCAAATTCTTCTTTTTACACTTTGATGTTATTTCACAGACTGTGAATTTTATGTACTTCTAGATTTTAGAATGCTTTGTACTTCGAGCCATGTTTCCTATAAAATCCATATAAGGAAGATCTGGAGCTATGCAGGTGAACCACTGTTCTGCCTCTAGGCTGCCTCTCCGCGGATGGCCCCCAGTGGAGATGGTCTCAGAAGAGGCAGTTTTCCCCTAATCCCTGCGGCATCTGCAAGGCGCCTTCTTGGTTCCTCAGCAGATACAGCACCATATGCCAATACCTTTTGTTTCTGGTTGTCCCATCTGTCTGATGGTTCTCAGAGCCAGGTCACTCTGAATAGCTCTCCCAAGCACAGTAATTACCCCCGGGACTGGCAACGAATTGGTTGGCTAAAACCTAGCAATGAAATCACCTGCATTCTCTTCACTCCGTGAAGTCGGACCTAAAAAAAGTAATTGTTTTTGTCTTTGGTGAATTCTCCTTGGAACCTCTAACTGGAGCTCTCCTAGGATTTCAGTTCTTGTTGGTATTGCCTGCATTTCTAAAATCTCTCCTAATCCTCGCCTCCATTATTGTATCAAAAAACTTAATTTGGACTTCCTAGAATGATTCTGCCTTTCTTCATTTGTTTTGAGACATAGAGCTTGATTTGCTTTGTCCACACCCCCACCCACACTCGTGTTCCCACTTTCCCAACACATTTCACATTTAAGTTCATTTCCCCTCGCCCTGGAGTACATTTTGCAGGACCTGCTGATTTATGTGTGTTCACATATTTCGAGTGTTCCCTTTAGTGCTTTTTATAGATTCCTATTTTTACCGGATCATCGTTGCTTCTTAATTGTTCTCCAATCTTTTTTATTGTTGTTCAAGACAGATTTAAAATAGCAGAGAGGCACTTGAGCTGGTGGATGATAATCTTTCTGAGACTCATCCCTTTCTCTTTTATTAATGAGATCACTCTCCCTTGATGCTATTTTCTTTGTAACATGTATCTGCAAAAATCCCCCAAACATGTTTTCATTCCTTGAGGACACTCAGAGCTCGCTTTGGCAGCCTCCCCCTGCCTTATTTCTGCAGTTTTAGGAAGGGAGGTTACAGGGAAAGCTGTCAGATCAGCAGTCACGATGTGAAGATCAACAGCATCGTCAAGCCACTAAAAAGCAAAACAGAGGAAAAAGAAATGCAGGTATTCCCTTTATTTTTTCACCCTTTTTTCCCCCCATCTCTCATATCATTCCAGCACTTTCCCACGTGACGGAACACATCATTCTAGAAAGCTATTTCTAGAATGAGTGAGAACCAAACAGAATTTATGATCTGTTTGGTTCTTGGTCTTCCAGTCTCTCAACTCTGAATTTTTTTTTTTTTTAGGTGCTCTGCTATTTTTAATGTATTATTTAGGTTTGGGATTCACTTTTTGGTTTCTCTCCTTTTTATATAGCCTCACCACCACCACCCCCAATCCCTAAAGATTTCATAATATCAAAATTCATACAAAGAAATTGTGGACAAAGGGGAGTTCAGTTCAACAACCTCACTATTCGGAGCCCTCCTGGGAGCCAGACCCTGGAATAAGGGAATGGTGTGGATGCCATTGTGCTCTCAAACAGCTCAGAGATGGGTAATGCAGACCCGTCACCTGGGTCATTGAACAAAGGACCCACGTACAACTTTGAGCACAGGGCCACAAATAAGCCAGGAGGAAGCATTGCTCAGAACAGCCCAAACCTGGAAAGAATCCAGATGTCCACCAGCTGGCGAATGGATCGGCGTACAGTGAAATACGCTGCTCGGCAATAAAAAGGCACAGACTAGATGGAAACAGGCAACAACTGGGATGAACCCAAAAACATGATGCCGAGGGAAAGAAGAGGAGCACAAAAAGAGCCATGATGTCTGGTTTTATTTATATGAGATTTTGAGAAGAGGCAAAGCAGATGAGATTGTTAGGGGCTGGGGACAGGAGCAAGGCCCAACTGCGACAGCGTACTAGGGAGGGGCGAGAGAGCTGTAGAAATTGGATTGTGGTGTTGGTTGCACAACCATGTAGATGCACTAAAAATAATTGCGATATACATTCACATTGATGAATTCCAAGGCATTTAAATTATGTTTCAGTACAGCTCTGTGTGGTGTGTGCGTGGGGTAGAAGAGGTGAGGACTGGGAGGAGGAAGAGGAAGCGGCACACCCCGTACAGCCACCAGGGAGACACCAGACATATATTTTCAACCATCACACTCAACTCCATTCTCCTAAGAATTATCTCTGAAGGATTACTATTTCTGACTTCTTCTTGAAAGTGAGCAGTTTTAAATTTGAAGCCACAAACAGCAATAGCCAGGCAACCAATCATCTTCCAAGCAGAGCCTTGGAAGATGGGCAAAATAATCACACTTGCCATTGTTTTTATCCTTACAAAAAAAAAAGAAAGGATCCTGGGTGACCTCTTGTCTCTAAATGAAGAACTACAAGCAAATTTTCTCTCTCTGGTTGCATTTTTACTGCTGTGAATTCTTTGTAAGAACTGAAGTCTCTTCTGTTCGCCATTGTCATCATTTTCCACAGGTACAAGAGCCTCAGTTTCACCAACTGCAAGGAAGTTCCCACTCTCACCTTTCACAGGGGATCAAGACTACCTTAGTATTTTACTGTAATTTAAACCCATCAAGTCTTAAAGTTACCAGTGATTTGCACACTGAGATTATAAATTGCATCTTAACTCATGAATTTGCTAGTAGCTCTTCCCAGCAAGTGGATCATCCCCGGCACTGTCTTTCACCACAGATGACATGTCATATTTTGTCCTGAAAACATCCTGCCCATACCTAGGAAGTATTCATCCTGTCACCCACCACCACTCTTTCTTGACTAGGGGTCAGGAAATGATTCTTCTCTTCTGAACGGTGTTAATGCTGGAGAGCTAAGGAGAGGACTATAAGATTCCACTTGACATGTACATGATACAGGCAGTAGTGGGTGCCTCTCCCCTACCGTCAGCTCCCCCTTCATCTTCAGAAGGCTCCCCTCTGAAGTAACTTGAATCCTGGTGATGCACCATATAATATGTAACGGACTCGTGTCATCAGAAAGCATCATTGGCTGGGATCAGTTAACCCACCATGTGAAGGAATCTTCTAGCCTTGACTTGGAAGGAAGGAAGGAAGGGAGGAAGGAGTGGGGGGAGATGTTCTGTCATTTTTCAGAACAACTTCCACTTGAAATGGTTGCATCATCATTTCTTTTTGGTCGGCCACTTGACTATGGTGCCAACTCATTACAACAGAACGGGCAATAGTCCTGCTATCCTTGAAATCAGTTGCCAAGGTTAAACTACAGTTTTTGCAACAGTTACTTACCGGCCTTCTAAGTCAGTGGCAGTCTCAAATGAATACCTAGATCCTTCTGTTTGATTCCTGGATGAGGCAGGGGGCTCATTCATACTGGTTCTGCATGATCCAGTGGTTATCCCCTCAACCTGTCCTGCCACTTGTCTCTCTAATGCCTTTGCTTCTTTCTCTGCCCACTTCTTTCCCTCCTTCCCTTCTCCTCTTTCCCCTGACCTTGGAGATGTCCCAGCAGAAGAGGATCCTTCCCCCTGTGCTTTGGAGACGGGCCATGGGCGGCAGTGTCAGAACGGCACTGTATGCAAGCCCGGGTGGGATGGACCCAAGCACGGCATCACCAACTTCGACAAATTTCGCCTTCGCCATGTTGACGGTGTTCCAGTGCATCACCATGGAGGGCTGGACGGACGTGCTGTATTGGGTACGTACCTGGAAGCGGGCACTCGGGGCAGGGAGTATGGAGGGATGGGCCTGTCCTCCACATCTCCTTTCTCTCCTCCCTGTGATCCTGGGGTCATGTACACATCTTGAGGGAATGGTTGACAAGTGTCTTTGAGTTCTTCCAGGTCTTGCCTGAGAAACAAAGCATGAAATGCCACCCTAAATAGTCTCCTGTCCCTGCCCATCAGCCTTAGAGAAACACCATCTTCACTTGGTCTGACTGTGATGCGAAACAGTGGCGCGCAGTGGATGCTCTGTGAATGAGCTGGCCATGCCTGGCACGGAGATTCTGTCCCACTCCTCTTCCCATTGTGGAGTCCCTTCTGCTCTTATTCCTTTTCCCCCGTCCTTCTCCAAGAGAGAGCAACAGGGCACCATGACGAATTCTTAGGGCTAAAGAGAAAAAATCAGCCCTGATCTTCCAGAAAGAAATCCTATAAAGAGGCCATTTCTTCTGAATTGGATAGCACGTGGCTTGCTACCATATTTTCACTTCGCGTTGGTCTTACCTTAACATAATGGGATAGACCATTAGAAAAATAAACTGTCATTGTTTTCACAGTTAACAGAACACTGTGCTGGTTGTGTGCTGCATATTTAGAAATCCCACTTCTCGAGTGCCAACCAATCCATAATATATTTTCATTTACTTTAAATATGCTCCTCTTATTATCCCGCAGCTGTCACTACTTTGCCAACGTTCAAGCCCTTGAAGTGCCAGATTTGTATATAGTCTCTCCCATCGGCAAATCCATACACTGTATTTGAGCTGTCTCCATTCTGGCAGAGTCAAGTCCATTATTTGTAAAACCTCCAGAAAAATAGATTCTTTGTAGTGTCTCCTACTTCAGCATGAGAAATGACTTGCCAGGATCCAGTGTTGTTCTCCAGAATTTTGGGCGAATAAAGCGGTTGCCAGTCTTGAAAATATCATCTCTCCCAGAGTTTCGCAAATAGTCAAATCTATTTGGCCATCGTGAGAACAATCTAAGAGGCTGCGTAGGGAACAGTGTCTACAAACTAAAGCAGGGAAGAGTGAGAGGGAAGCAAATGCCTTCCCGATCCGCAGAGCTGCCAGATAGAAAGGAAATAATGCCAAGAGAGGTGTTTGACTTCTTACAGAATCAGAAGGAAGAGTTGTATAACAGTACAGAGATGTGATGCACAGTATCATATCTTCTAAAGTTGTTGTTTTTTTTCATAAGCACCATGTCCTATTGATTCAAAACCTCTCTTCCTGAGTTTTCACATTATAGTCAACATGCCAAAGCCCATTGTTGCTATGGAATTTGTACCTCTCTGTCAATAACTACTGGAAACTTGCCTGAGTCCCTTGTACCCAGCAAACATTTACTGAGTGTCCTTGCATGGCAGGGATGCTCCTAGGTAGTGAAGATTCAGTCATAAATATGATCCAGTTCAGTCTAAAAAACAGACCAAATTCTAAACTGAATAATGGTGCGCAGGGAGCCTGTACCATGGCAAAGTGGTTGTTCTGTGATACTTTGAACAGAAGATAAGGGTCATATTGCCTCTGCCTCAAACTAAAATTAAACCCAGAAAATATTTTTCAGGCTTACGTTCAATGAGAACTTGGGTTTGTAAAATTTGTAAGACAAAGAGAAGAATTTGAACTTATTACACTTAGGCAAATTTATTATACTTAGCAAAGCAAAGCAAATTCCCAAGTGGCTCGAACTGGTCCTTCTAACCTGGGTGAGTCCCTCTGGCCAACCCAGGCATGAGAGATCCTCCTGCAAATAGGGAATTTCCACCTGCAGACTGTGGACTGTACGACTGCGTGGGCTTTGGCACCTCCTCACGTGAGCTTCAAACCCATGCCTTCAGTTGCTATGGAAAAGCCTCTGATGGCATCAAATTGAGGGCAGGGTGGCAGGGGTGGGTGGGTGTTGGGTGGGGGGAATGGGTATAATTTACTTGGCTGATGGCTCTGATGTATTTTCATGATCTTCTCTCTCCCTCTCCCCCATCACAAGTCATTGATACCCCACCAACCAGATGTGACCCAAAGAAATACTGTCACAGTGACAGCCAGAGAGGGGAATGGGAAGAGGCACACAACTGCAACTACCAATTTTCGGCAGCTGTGTTGTGCTTTCTCCCCTGGGGTGTGTGTGATAGAGCTCAGGCTGAGAATGGGAAAAGTGTTGGAGGTGAAGAACGATCCCGGGCTCATGGGACGTGCCTCGCTCTGATTTTCCCAGCACTTTTACAAAGTGGCCATGTTATGTGTGTGTGCCTGCAAAAGGTCTATGTGTCCCTGCCCCCCCCACACCCCCCTGAAGCTGAAGCACAGGCACCTACTTGGTTATTCATGATGGAAGCACCTCCCAGCCCAATGCTCCTGCTGTCAGACAACTTCTTTAATTGCTTTGACCTTTCTGTGGCCATTTCTTCCTTCCCCTTCCCCCCTTTCTTTCTCTTCTGCATTCCTTCTCCTTGCCTCTCTGCTATATCTTTAACTCACAATCTCTCAAATCTCAGTATATTTTAACATCAAAGATAGAAATTTCTTAATATACAAATGCCAGAACTACCTCTAAGCCATTGAATTAGAAGTTCCTAAGTTAGGACCCCAGTGTCTGCATTCTGGAAGGGGGGGGGGAAACAAACTTAACTCTCCAGGCCATTCTGATGCCCAAGCTGGAGTTGAAACTCCTAGAAATCTCACTTATTGAATGTACATGTGGCTGCTTTGAAGCCACTGGATTTGAACCAGTACAGGGAGATAGTTTTCATGGAGAATGGGGAAGGAGTCTTCCCTTATAAAGAATGTATTTTTCCTTCAAGTCCCAAGTATAAGTCTAGAGAACATGGAAAGGAGTACTCAAGATTTTTCCAGTACAGCAGTAAATGGGAACCCTGGTAGTGGGTTCATTCTAAACTAACTAACAGCCAATAGATGTTTCTGGGGGAAAAGAAAAAGTCATTAACGCATTAAAGAAGTAAGCCAGGTGCGGTGGTGCACACCTGCAATCCCAGCTACTGGGAATGCAGCGGCAGGAGGATCACATGTTCAAGACCAGCCTGGGCAACTTAGCAAGACTTTGTTTGAAAATAGAAAGTCAAAAGGGCTGGGGACACAAGTTAGTGGTTGAGTGCTTTTCTACTGTGCATGAGGCCCTGGGTTCAACCCCAGTTCTGCCCCGCTAAGGAGGAAGAAGAAGGAAGAGAAGCAGCAGCGGCAGCAGCAATTGATTGAGTCACCATATGTAGCCTCTTACAGAAGGAACCCTTGTCATCTCCAGTTGCACATGACAGATACTGCCTCCTATTGCAGATGATACTGAGTCTGTATCTCTTTTCCACTGACATTAATTATTGTATTCTATTCTCATGATTTTGAAGAGTTAATGGACCAAAAATACAATCAAATTTGGTCACATAATACTTGAATATTGCCTCATCTATGAAAGCCATTGGCCATTGGGTTGAGACCTGACAAGCTGAAACAGTTCGCTTACAACATTTCTTTTACCTAGTGCCCTATTCTCGGGGTCTACAGATGACAGGGAAAGGACAGAGCATAGAATTTAGAAACTAAACCAAACTTAGATTTGGGTGGAGTTTTCTTGGGAAATGACCTCTTAAGCTAAGACCTCTCCATTTACTCTCAGAATGTCCAATTCTCTCAAAAACTAGGATGGTTAGGAGGGGGAGGGGATGTGATCAGATTAAAAACACCACCTTTCTTCTGTAGGAGCAGTGAAGCTCCAAGAGAGGAAAGCATAATGATAGTATAATATCACCATTGGTTTCCATTTCTACTTCCAGGTTGTTTTTTTTTTAAGTAAACATCCCTATCTATCTGCATATAATTCAAGACTGTCTTATATGGTTTAGGCAGGTGCCTTCCAAAAGATATAAGAGGCTACTGAGTTAAACTGATCTGCCAGACTCTCTGTAGAATTCTCAGATATGGTCTGATCATTAGCGTCAGTCTGAAACTGAGCATTATCTCTTTCAAATTGTAGCCAGGTCATAACTAAGTAACACGATCATCAATCAATAAAATATCTTTGTGCCCAGCATTTGATACAGCCCCATGCTCATGGGAAATAGAAAGCAGTGGTCATTGACCTGGGGTCTGCAACACCCAGTGAAAGTGGCATGTGAAACTCATGGACAAGGGAGGCAGCAGCAAGAGCAGGCACCACACTGGGTGTGCGGCTCGACTCTGCAGGAAACCAGATGCCTGAATATTCATGGAGAGGACTCCAGTGGCCTCCGCTCACCCGTCTTCTGATCCAGGGACCCCAAGAATATAGTGCAGCACAGTAGATACCTTTGGTCTTTGCCTTCCTAGACTCACACCCCTCCCTGCCCTATCCATCAGCCTCTTCCTGACACCACCCATTGTTTCCTCAGTGACTTCTCCATAATCAGTTCTTCTATTAATCTTTTAAAAACGAAATGTTGAAGCTGGGTGTGGTGGCGCACGCCTGTAATCCTAGCCCTTGGGAGGCTGAGGCAGGAGGATCGCGAGTTCAAAGCCAGCCTCAGCAATGGCGAGGCACTTAGCAACTCAGTGAGACCCTGTCTCTAATAAAATACAAAAAAAAGGGCTGGGGATGTGGCCCAGTGGTCGAGTGCCTCTGAGTTCAATCCCTGGTGCCAAAAAACAAAACAAAACAAAACAAGAAACGAAATGTTGAGCTTTAACATAAGGCTAGAAAGAATTCTTATTGAGAAGTCATAAAAAAGAAAGATTTTTTTTTTAATTTTTATTTTTTAAATCACAAAATAATGTCTTTGGTAGTCCCAGATTGGGGTTCATTTTGATTCAGCCAACCAGAGACCTCGAAAAACAAAGTCTAATGATTTAATTTTTCATAAGCCAGTTGTCAATTACACACTTCATTTTGCCATCCCCTGTATATGTCTAGACATGCAGAGAAGGTATTCCTACTAAGTTCACATCACACACACACACACACACACACACACACAGCCACTAATTTCCTTAATTATGACAAAAGTCTTTTGCATCCAAGCAGGTTGAATTTGGGTGTTTGATCCTATTTTTTCCACTCCACCTTGCTTTAAAAAGTCCACCATCTTTCACTGTAGAATATAGAACATGAGTCTAAAGGTATCAAAAAAGCTCAAGGGGCAGAGCTGAATTCTGCTGATGAACCAATATCCATTCTGCGGGAATTGCTGAGAGAAAATCCTCAGCTCCTAGGCTCTTCATGGAGATGGAAGAAGAGACTCTGTAGTCTTGAACTTTTAATCTCAGAGTATCACCCGTTTAGTACATGTGCTGATTAAAACAGAGACTCCACTAGCTAAGCCATAAGTTGATGATTCATAAACACATGAAGAAAGAGAATTATCACTCATTCGTCCATTCGTTGCGTTTATTTCACTCCTTTCACTGGTTTTGGATGAGTAAGCCTCAATATTCAACATTTCAATTTAGCAACAATTATTGAGCATTTACTATATTCCCAGGGCTGAGTGAGCATAGGGCAAAGTGTGGTATGCAGAAGAATAAGGCTGCCCTCCAGGAGTGTGGGATCTAGCTGGAGGAGAGTAGCTTAGTGCTACAGAGTGCAGAGAGCTGTGCAGGGCACAGAACACTCTCGGGGGAGTGGGATTCTGCTGACCCTGAGGAACAAGGGAGCAGGTGCCAACGGCTAGGGAGAGCAGGCCTTCACAGTTTGGGACGCCAGAGTAACCTGTGTTTTAGGTTCTCACCAGACCCAAGAAACGGCTGGGCCACCCCAAAGTGTTCTCGCCTACAGCGTCTGCAGGCCGCTGAGGTGCCGTTGGAGGGGTCCGCCGGGACCCCTCGGCCTGCTGTAAGCATCTCTGGCTGTGAGCCAGCTGTGCCCTGGACAGGTGCTCAGACCGAGCCCGCCATGCTTTCTGGCTCCTGACCCCCCCTCACAGTGTCACTGCATGAGCCCATCTGATTTCAGGGATTTTTTTTTTTTTTTTTTTTAATACACGGAGGAGTTTGATTTGATTTGTTGGCTTGCCTTGGTGTTGGAAGCCTGTTGTTTTCTTCTTCCACATAAATGAGGCTTCTACTTATGCTCAGAGACAGCAATTTTCAGTGAACAGCAATAAAAAGGTACAGGGGTAGAAGGGAACCGGATGAAACCTGTTTTCCCACTTACTGCTCCCTCAGTGACCCACCCGGTAGACACTCACATTTCTGTGACACAGGTCATGAAGAGTCACTGACATATGGAGCCATTGCCCTGGGCTGACTGGCATTCACTGGCAGCAAAAACTGTGTCCTCTAATGACACTCTGTGGAAAGCACTGTGACTTTTATGGGCTTGTACCTCCTGCCTTTTGACAGAAAATGGCCTCTCTTGGCACTTGCTGCAACTATTTAGTCTTTCTGGATCTACAGTGCCTGTGCCAAGAACATTATAGGAGAAGGAACAAATGACATGGAGACCCACGGAGATCAGATGGGATCAGGAGAGGCCCCGAGGGGACAAGCCAGGGAGGTGCTGTTCCTCTTTTTTTTTTTTTTTTTGGGGGGGGGGGGAAACAAATGGTGGATTAAAAGATTTAAGGCTGTGGTCTCCTTCAAGGCATTAGATACTGGTTTCAGAAGGGTTTTTGGTATTTTTTCATTCAGCATTCCCTTTGTTCTGTCCACAGACTGGGAATAGCAGGGCTGTGTGTTTTAGCAAAAGCAGGGGTCATCCTGTTAGTTCTTGGACCTGGGGCCTGAACTGCAGATGGTGGACATCAAGATGCCTCCCTGTGGTGCCTCCTTGGGGAAATCACACGGCTCCTTTGTTACAGACCTAAGAAACATCTCGCTTAATGGTTTGAGAAGACCTATCCGTATTCACTTCTAAATAAGGGTGTCAGCAATCTGGGTCGTTTTTTAAAATATGACTTTCTTTATTCTTCCCCTTCTTAATAGTGCACTCCAGCTGATTTAAGACATGAGTCTCATCACTCCAGGCATCGTCCTACTTCAGAGCCACCCAGCACCGTGTGCTCTCTACCCAGCCTGCCCCCCAAAAGTAGGTGGCCCAGAATAAGGAGGAGAAAGAGAGAAAGCAAACAGGGGCACTTTGCCCTCAGACTGGAGCCCAGAGAAACGCCTTCTGGGCTGCTAAGTGTTGCTCTCTTCCAGGGAGTGGTGGGGCTCTTAGGACCCCCTTGGAAGCTCCTTCATCCCTCGGCTGTCCCCCTCTCAGCCCTCACCTGCTAGTCCCCACCTTGAACCTCTAAAGTAACTAGCCCACAGCCAAGGAAGGCACCGGAGCAGAAGCACGGGACTACAGGGGAGGTGGAGACCGTGAGTTTCCTCCTTACAGCCCTGGCAGTCTACGGGATGACGAACTTCAGGTCCGTAGTTCCGTCTGCTGGGGGTCCGTAATGATGCTGCAGCCACTTGCCTTGCGTGTGGCACACAGGAAAGGATGCCCACAGTAATCAAGGGCCCAAGGCACTCTCCAAGCCTTGTGGGTTTGTGTGGCCTGGGGGCTGTTTCTGGTGAAGTAAAATGTACACCAGGTTTAGGGGGTGTGAGGCACCAGTGAGGAAAGAGTTCATTCTGGGGAGCTGGGGGAGTGCCAACCAGCCCTCCCTCCCACTCACCATCTGCCCAGGCTCTGGGGGCAGCTCTGGGAGGGTGAACACCATCGCCTCCTGGGACTGTCTGCTCCCGCCTGTCCTGTGCCAGGGGGTAGGGACTAGGACGGTGTGATCCAGGGATAAGCAAAGGGACCCTGCTCAAAACAGAGCTCTGCCACCACGGACCCCCTAGCTCACATGAAGAGAAAGCTTTTCTTTGGAGTTTGGATGAAATAAGCCCATTGATCATTAGAGCAAGTCAGTAACATGGGGTGCAGGCATGGGCCTCAGGGGGTCAGTGCCCCTTGGGACTATGTGCAGAATGCAGCATGTATGTGCACATTTTCTGGTGACAGTTCATAGTTTTCATCAGTGTTTCCTGACCTCCTACTTTCCCCCAAATTAAAGAAGTACTAATTTAGAGGAAAGGTAAAGACTGCTTTGACCTTTATTAGCAGCATATAATAATCTTAAGAAAGGAAAAAAGCCACAAAGACACTCTTGACCTGATGCCTGATGCCTGATGTCTCAGGCCAGCTTCAACTCTGTTGCTTTCTCTGTAGCAGAGAGTCCAAGACAGAGCCCACGCTTTACACATTGTGGTCACTCAGTGACTTGGTGAACAGATGTGGATTTGAAAGTGACCGCTGCTGAGAGTAGACAAAGGGTCAGCTCACGGTGCCCGTGGTACAGAGAGACAAGCACACTCTAGTATTGCAAGGCCACCGTGGCAGCGTCTCGTAGCTCCCACGCCTTTCTCTCCCTAGTCTCACTTCACCCATCCTGCCTCAGTTTATGTTGGTGTGATGTTGTTTTTCTTTTCCTCTGGTCTGGTTTCTTTTGCATTCTTGGTTCAGACATGCTTTCTGGCCAAAGGAAGGCTCCCAGGCTCCCTGTGATGGGGACAGAGTCCCCCTTACACACACACACCCAGCCCCACCAAAGACCTTCTGCCCTGCTTCTCCCAGCAGCTGCTGTTTTGCTGGATATTTTAGTAGTGCAGCCACTGAGAAAATCCTGCATCCCACAGCCAGGAAGGCTTTACAGCTGCACGCTCTATTTTTAACAATGGCCAAGTTCCTAGGAAACCCCCATTCCCATCAGAAGATCACGTGGACTCCGGGCTTCCTTCCTGCCCCTTAACTCCACTTGCCTTTAGTGACTCTACAGTACAAAGTTCACACAGCCCTGCCTGTTCTGGCCCTCGCCAGCGCAGCCTCATCCAGCCAATCTTCCCTGTTTCCTCCTACAATTGGCATTTACCACCCCTGTCTTTGTAATTGCTTATTACTTAAGTCTCCCCACTAAGAAGGGCTTCCTATTTACAGCACACCACCTAGCACATCTTAAATTCATTCATTCACTCAACAAACATTTACTGAGTATCTACCATGTGCAAGGCATCTACTGTTCCAGGCATGTGGGATTCACCAGTGCACAAAGCTTGTGGAGTTTACAATCTAGCATGGAAGACAATAAATAATAACTGTAATAAATAAATAAACTGCACAGTTGTAAAGTGATAAGTCCTATGAAAACAACAGAGCAGGGTAGGTGGGAATGGGAATGCTCAATAAATTGGTTAAATTGAATTTAATTGTGACATGGTTACGTGGACATAGGTTGGGAACTCTTCCCTTCCTTGTTAATGCAGTTCAAACCAATGATCCACAGACACAATTTTTATATTATGTGCTATGACTATACTTGGTGAATTTCTCTATGCAAAAAATAAGAAGTATTAATGGATTCATAAAGAACATATTGTGAGGTAATACTTCAAACCAATGAGACTAGGTGGATTTCTCAGTACTTCTCAATCTTTTTTATTAACAGCACACAGAGTACATAATATTTACCAGCATACTTCAGTTCATGGATAAGGTTTTGAGAGCCTGAGAAGCCCTGACGGATGAGGGCCTTAGTGTCCCACCAGGCCTGTAATTCACTAAGGCATGTGGAGTGGAAATAGCAGCACTGGTTACCAAACTTAAGCATACCTTAGAACCACTCGGGCTGATTACAGTGCAGATTTATGAGCCATATCTTGGGGCTGGGGACAGGACCAGGAACCTACTTCATCAGTTGTCCCAGATGATCCTGGTGCTAGTGGTCTTGGGACCACACTTTGAGCAATGCTGCTGTACAACATAATGGAGATATGGGGGCAATCACAATTTCTGTTGTGTTGTTATAGATGAGGTTGGGAACTATGGAGAGAATGATAGGTCAGTGATCCTCAAACGTTAGCATGCATCAGAATCACCTAGGGGCTTGTAAAAACATGGGTTTCTGGGCCCACCCCCAGTTTCAGAGTGGTGACCAATTATGCTCATTTCTAAACAAGGTACCCATGATGTAGGATGCTGCTGGTATTTAGGATCGTGCTTTGAGAACCACCGATGGAAGTCATTTGGGAAGCTTGAATCTTAGGAATTTGGGGTTTATAAACTAATTTCACAAAGAAAATGTTGGGTTTATTTTTAGGACAATAGGACTAAACCCTGTTTAGTCCATGCATAAAGCATCAGCATAAGTAGATTTGAGACACAATCAAAATGAATTTCTTCTTTGATAAAAACGTTGCTCTGTGATCTATCTTGGTATCCACCCTCCAGCTTGAAGGGACAGGAAGTTGAGGCAGCTGCCCATTTCTGTGGTGTAAATACTTCCACCTTGGTCATTGTCAAGCTACCAAGGTGAAGTCACTGAACACAGAGCTGGGAAGAGATACACACTAAATTCTCCACAGCCCATAGGAGTCAGCTCTGGAATATACACACCACTTCTGGCTATACACGCCACTTCTATCTAGGCTGTGGTGACAGGCACAGATCCCCTTCTCTAAATGCATAAACCAAAATGGCTGCCTTTCCAGGCCTGTGGCCTGTAAGCTTATGGAGCACTGAGGTTCAGCTTTAGATGCTGGGCACAGCCCAGGGTCCAGGTGGCCAACCTTTAGGAAGATCTCTTTCTTCACATCCTGTAAGGCTTCAGTTCTCCAGCTTTGTCAGTAAAAGCTGACAGGCTTCACACTCCAAGGTCAGGATGCCTCAGGGTACAACGGAAGATTTGATGGCCACATAAACCCAACTGAGATAAATCTATCCCACAGCTTAGAAATTATATTTTGAGGTGACCTACCTTGTTAGACAAGTGAATAGAAAACATTGGCGAATTTTTTTCTTTTCCAGAAATAAAACAACAGAGAGAGGAAGGCAAGATTCCTCTTAAGAGAGAGAGCCTGCAAAGTCCCTTCACAGTTCAGATCAGGGTCACGGGCAAATATTCTGAGTAGAGATGAAGCCAAGGGTAATGGTAGATCCCGATCCACAAGTTCAGCCCCATTGTCTCCTCCGGACATGTTCACACACCTTTCTACCTGCCTCTTTGCTTTAACTCAGTTCTGCTTTCTTTTTCCTAACTTTCCTTCATCTTTCCAGATGCAGGACGCTATGGGCTATGAGTTACCCTGGGTGTATTTTGTCAGTCTGGTCATCTTTGGATCCTTTTTCGTTCTAAATCTGGTTCTCGGTGTGTTGAGCGGGTAAGCTGACCATTTCTATGTCCTTTTTACAATGCAGCCGAGCAAGGTCCCAGGTTCCACTATGACCATTGCCAGGATCCTCAGGAATAGGACCTTAACAGGCCCAGGAAAAGCAGAAGGAAAAAAAAAGTCTCCATTCAACCACAAATTCTGATCCATTGGCTGGGCAGGCTGTTTGGCCTCTGAGTTGCACCTAGAGGATCCTCGGGTCCCTGCGCTGCTCGGGTCAGCGTCTGGGGAGCTGGTGGCTGGCACTTGGCCATGCTCGGTTGCTATGTGTGCCTCACTAACTATCATTCCATTCTTCTAGGTCAATGATGCCGTAGGAAGGGACTGGCCCTGGATCTATTTTGTTACACTAATCATCATAGGGTCATTTTTTGTACTTAACTTGGTTCTCGGTGTTCTTAGCGGGTAAGCAGGACCAAGGAAAAAGGTCTTGATTTTTCCATTTATTTTTATTCATTCTTTCCGCTATTCTTGGCTCTTTCCTTTTCTGGCTCTGATGATCCTGGGATAAGGGGTTACCTCGGGAGCCTTGAAGTGAATGTCCTTGGCCTGGCTGGATAAAGAGTCAAATGCATAAGAATGAATCCATTGGTTTGGGTGATAGATGATGGAGAAGAGATGCCTCGTCTGCCTCTCTCCTCATCAAACCCCCTTCCAACCCCAAGTAGCTATTGAGGGAGGCAGGATGCTTTTCCTCATATATCAGTAACCTCAGCCTCCAGAGCAGCATGGGGAGGCCCTTAAGTAGAAAGGACTTGAAGCAGGAATTTGAGGGAGGATTCATATAGGATGTGCTTTCAACATACATAGCAGTCTTACAGATAAGTACTCGCCTCATCTCTTGGGCCAGTTTCTATTTTCAGGCTAATAGTAAAAATTTCAGATCACTTTTACTCAGTGGTGAATAGACCAGGGTAACAATAGTTTGGTTTAAAATATAAGTAGGGCTGACAGTGTGGCTCAGTGTTAGAGTACTTGCATAGCATGCAAGTTTTATTTGAAATATATACACACACACACACATATATATACATATGTATATGGTAAACAAACACAGATCAGTTTTAATTCATAGGCTGAGCAATCCATTACTGATATTTCCCTTTCTGAATGGAAAGGACACACAATTATTTAAAGTCATAGGTTATTTGACAATAGAGGAGATGGAATTTACTTTCCTTTAAATTGACCTAGTTGGCTACCATATAAAACCTACCTGATCTCAGCCCTTGTTCATATAAAACTAAAAGTGACAGGTTGAGTGTTGTGGCACATGCCTGTAACCCCAGCAACTCAGGAGGCTGAGGCAGGAGGATCACAAGTTTAGGGCCGGTCTGGACAACTTAGTGAGACCCTGTCCCAAAATAAAAAAGGGCTGAAAATGTAGCTTAGTGGTAAAGTACCCCTGAGTTTAATCTTTAGTACCCCCCTCTGAAAAAAAAAAGAAAGAAAGAAAGAAAAGAAAAACTGACAGAGGCAGCACATGGTTTGGGGGACATCACATGGCCTGAGGACAGCCACGTTTTCCCTGGGAGGCTCAGGATGTTTCTTCAGCCCACTTTCTTCTTCACCAGTCCACGCCAGCCATGCCAAGGCCTGACACCTAAACGCTCCTGGTGACCACTCATGGGCAACCCACTCTGCTGCCTTTTCTCCTTGGGGGGTGGGATCAATCTATTCCTGCTCTGCTTGAACAAGCCAGCTGCTTCGATAGCCTTCCCTGCAGGTATAGGGACACGAACGCTGGGGGGCTGGTGAAAGTTCAGGCTTGAGGGGAGACAGACGTGGGGCAGAACCGTTCCCACCTAGAGCAGTTGAATATGAGGCAGGAATGTGGGGTCACTCTTGGGAACTGGGTGAAGGAAAGGATCTCACCCCACCCCTTTCCATGGCAGATGGCCTGTCAGAGACCCTGATGGCGTTCTACCTTTTTCTAAGGGCAGGCCACATGGGAGACAAGTGTTTTCCAACAGAGTAAAAATCAGTGAGCAGGGCAGGGGTGCAGCTCAGTGGTAGAGCACTTGCCTAGCATGTGTGAGGCCCTGGGTTCCATCCCCAGCACCACACACAAAACACACACACACACACACACACACACACACACACACACAAAGTGATGAGCAGAATAAGGGAATCCCCTAATTAGTTGCCTGGAAGGTAAAAAGGTTTTTATTTTTAATTGTTTTTTTGTTGTTGTTGTTGTTGTTCCAACACAAGAAAATTCCCTGAGTTTATATACGAATGTCTAAGGGAAATGACTGGAGGAAAACAAACAAACAAACAAACTCATTATTTCCATTCCAGTCAGAAATTTGGGTACCCAGCTCTGCTCTGCACCTGTCGGATGCATAATGTTGGGCAACTTCACTTTTTTAAACCATAGTTTCCCCATCTGAAAAAAAATGAAGATGATAACAACCAGTTCACAAGCAGTTGTGATGATAGAATGAAATCTTTTATGTAAGACGCAGCAGAGTGACTGCTGTACCGTAAGTACTCAGTAACAGTGCTGTCACCGTCGTGAATATTGTTTACCTGGTACCTGTCATAATTGGAATTATTGAACGGGATCATCACAGTTCCAACAACTTTAACCTTTCCTTTTAAAGATGAGAATGTGAGCCCAGAGATGTTAAGTGACTTGGACAATGTCCCTTCACTGGTAAATGGCAGGATGGGACCAGCACTCAGGCCGGGCCTGGCTGCCATCTTCACTGGTGAATCACTGGACGTCCAGTGAGTGACTGTGGCCCACAACGCAGGCCAAAGCTCCAATCCTTTAGGAGAATGTAGTTCCACTTTCTTCTCTCAGAGGTTAGGAACCAAACCCAGCAGGTAGATTCCTCCAGGCATCTGAAGTGGAGAATGAGGACTGGACCACGAGAGCCCCTCCTGCAGGAGACTATCTGGGCCTCCCACAGGAATGAGCTTCCCCATGTTGTCAGATCAGGGAAATCAGATGACAGCAGCTGCTGATGTCAGAGAAAAGGTCATTTTGAAGCCACGTCCTGTTCTCCCTCAGTCCGAGTGGGAAAGGGTGTGTGCAAACATCTCACCTGAAACCTGGTGCTTAGTAATACTCACAGAGAACATTAAGGCTCTCTCACTTGGGAAACTGTGAGCCTTTGAGTCTTTTCCCAGCACCTGCCACCCGCCCACTCCCAGACCTGCCGTCTGCTCCTGGCAGCTCCAGAATCACAGACTGGCCCTTTGCCCAGGCACGGAGTTGTCCGAGGGGGAAGGCCTCCCCTCCCTGGTCCTCTCCTAAGATGTCAAGGGCTGGCCACTCTGGTGGACTCCCCCAGCCCTCACAGTGACAAAAGGCAGAAGCAGGCTTCTGTCGGCTGACCACAAAGTGGTGACGTCTCGAGTCAAGCACCTTGATTACCCAGGACGATATAATAGTCACCGCAAGAATGTGGCAAAACGCCGACTTATTCGGCCCTTACACTATTCTGATTATAAACCAAACCTTCCAGAAGCACTTGAAAAAGTCTCAGAGCCACACAACATTCACTAGGACAGCGTAAGCAGTTGCCGCCGTTCCGCACCGGGCTCTTCACTTGGTGCTTCTGGTGCATTAGCTCACTCGCTGCTCACAACAACTCTGTGAGCTAGGTGCTCTTCACATTTCCATTCTGCAAAGAAGAAGAGTGAGGTTTGAAGGAGGAAACTCTATTCTAACAGGTAAAAAATAGAGGATCCAGGGCTGAGCCCAAGTAATGTGAATCCGTAGCCTCTATCTCTAACCTGTATGGTATATCTGCCCCAAGCCCATTTGACCCATTAGTCCAATGTTTGTGAACTACAATCGGGTCACGGGGAGAGGAAGAGCAGAAGCCACGGTTAGAAGAACGAACAGAAAGGCAGGCAGCAGAAGCAATCTACAGTCTGGGTCCTGGACACAGCCAGGGGAGCAGAAATAGTCCCAAGAAGAAGCTGCAGAGACCACCCGGAAGGCAGGGGTGCTAAGCACGGGGGCTGCATCCCTGCAAATGAGCCTTGAGAGAGCAGTTCTCCCACTCAATAGTACTGCAGTCTTCTGGACTGGGGACAGAGGGTATGGAACCCTACCTACGTCCACCAGTTAAGGATGATGCTATTTTACAGCCCAGCACAGTAACTCATCCTCAAAAATTATGTCCTTCATCCAGTCGAGAAAGGGTTAAATTGTGCTCGGTGTGTTCTGCTCATAAAGAGAGAGAATGACATTCTATAAAGTTTCCATTAGAAAGGTAGAAATTTAAATATTTTGGTCATTGAGGGTTAGGTACCCTTTATCTGGAACATTCTCTCCAGAACACCTTATTTATGATGAGGCCAGATAGAGTCAAGTGTGAAGAATATACATCTCTTGGGATATTTTTCAAAATGCTTCTTCCATGTTATTATCTACTGACCTTCACATAAACCCTATGCAAGTCATAAAACCGGCGGTGTATAGATGATAATCGGATTATAATTACCTTCCCCTTCAAAAATCTCAATCTCTAGCCTATTAGAATTAAAATGACAACAGTGACAATGAGATTCTCGAAACTGCACTTGAAGCTATGACCAGATGCAAGTCTGCACACTGGAATCAGTTACCTTTCGCTGTAAGTGATGGTGAACGGGCCTCCAGATGCACACCTTTAGTTTGCAAAGGTCCAGGATCTCTTACATGCATAAACATCCCATCTTTTTACCCACTGGGAGATGGACACATCTCTTGCCCAGAAAAGCAGAGGACCTGAGGAGTAAGCATTTCACAAACTGGACATAAAACTGGACCATGGTACCAGTCGAGACAAAATATCCAGGCCAAGAAGAAAACAATTAAAGGCCAGACACACGTGCCCTGTGGGTGGGGACAGACGAGCTGGCCACACATACATTCAATTCTCATTATTCACAGTCGTTGTGTTCTATGATGTAGCCATGAACACTGAATTAGTGAATGAATTAGTGAATACTGAATCATCGATCTTAGGGGAAATACAGGGTCAGAGTCCTGCAAGCCTCTGGTCACAACATTTTGTGCACCACTCAATACATACCCTTGTTCATGTGTGTTTCTGTGTAAAGACACACTATTTAGTATCTATCATTGACTCGTTAACATTGAACTCCCAGCCAACAACACTTCACCTCGTGCCTGACGAAGCTTACCTAACACACGTATTTTCTCCGTAAGGCACGTCACAGCCTTCTTGCACTTAGGAACACTAGACAGCTCTCCATAACTATGCTTTGACCATTTTAAACAGCAAAACCACCAACAAAAATGCAAAAACAAACAACCATGGCATGAAATAGACTATAAAAGGACATTCGTTTACATTACGAGAAATGGATCAAAAAAAAAAAAAAAACCAGAGCGTCACTTCGTTTGGCCTCAGCTGGGAACATACGAAGCGAAGCGAGACGCGAACATATGAAGTCGTCATTCTGGGCATGTTCACAAATGGCCGCAAAAGGGCCCTGAGTATTGATTTGGGGGTTTACAAATAAATTCACTGTAAATAGGGGACCCACAATAATGATGATCGACTGTATTGACTATCAAAGGGCCTAGAGCCCCAGAGGTGGGTATTGATGGGATTTTCCACAGTTACCTCCTGCCACATACTTTACCTGACTGAGCACCAGCACCCTGGCCCTCCACTCCACCCCTCATTTTTCATATTGGCCATTTCTGGCAAGAAATGCACTCCTGCCTTATGACAAATCCCACAGCGGTGACTGATTGTCTTGTCGGCTCTGGTCCCTGGACCCGGCGCAGCCCGCCAGGCTGGGGCTTCATGTCTTCATTAGCTCAGTCCCCAGAGCAGGCGCGTGGCCGGCATCCAGGCAAGGAGAAAAAGAGAGCCAGGCACTGCCACCCAGCACGTTCCTTGCCACAGGGGCCTGGCAAGGGACACCTGGCTCGCCTGCCATCCTGCCAAAGCCTGGGTATGCCCACACTCCATGGGATCCAACAGGAGCCCCATTCCATGCCACTTCCCAGCCCCCTCCCGCCCCCAAACATGTTCTTCTATAAGAGAAAATGTCTTAATATCAGTAAGAACCACACGCACCTTGCTTTTCCCTCTCCCTGCAGATGTTTATTTTTGTTCCCCAGAAGTTTGAGGTCTAAGTGATGAGCTTTCGCTCCATGGGGCAAATGCGGTAAAACTGGGTCATCTACCCTCACTCCAGTTGGATCCAGGTCCTATCCTCCTAACTCCAAAAGAAGGATAATAGGTGTTTTGCAACCAAACCTGGAACTCTCGGCAAAATCATCCAAAATAGCTGAAGTGAGCCCTTAACAATTCAGTCCTTTAAGATCTCAAACCCACTGCAGGGGAAAGGGGCAGAGAATGGAAACAGGGGTAGGCAGAAAGACAGGAGAGGCGACCTTGAAGCCAGATTTTTGTAGTTTATTTACACAGAAAGGAAAATCTGTTCTGAAGTTTCTCTCTCCAGAGAGCAAGACCAAGGCCACAGGAGGCTCAGAGAGGCGTGAAGGAAGGAGCTGTTGCCCACCCCCAATGGCAAAAGGAGGGCAGGAGCAAAGCAAGGCAAAGCCCCCATCTTTATTGTGAGCTGCTGATCGGGTCCCTTGTCCCTGGCATGAAACTCCCTGGAAAGGAAATGAAGGTACCCTTTAGTTGGCAGGAAGCCCAAGAAATAGCAAATTCAATTCAATTAAAATGGGATTCAATCAAATTTAAGAAGAAAATTCAATCCAAACCCAAGCATCATTGAGGCAGCAGTTGACAAAAGCTCATTAGTTGGAGAGACCCCACATTCTCCCAATTAAAAACTTCCCCAGACCCCTCCCAGCCCCAACCCCATTTCACCATAAAAATGGTGAGAACTAAATTCTGTGCTCTCCAAGACAAAATGCAAACACGGGGCAGTCAGTGGTGATAGAGTAGCTCCTACATGACAAATTAGGAGCTGAGTCTTTTGTCCCTCTAAGGTTTGTTGGTGCTGTCCTTCCTTCCAAGGTGCCTTTCCTGTAGAGTGTTTGACTTGTGCAAGAAACTCCATCACGCTGGTGTCAGCAGCCTCTTGCCTTGAATCAGACCTTTGCTGATGAACGAAGGAAGAAAGTGTCATGCCTCCCAGAGATCAACCAGGACAGGGCATGCAGGCACGCACGCGTGTGCACACACACACACATACACACACAAACACACACACACACTTACTCCACTAAGGGCCATATTTTCCAAAGACTTCTTATCAATATAAAACGTCCATTTACCAATTTTGAAAGAAAAGGCACCAACTTGCTTTGAGAGTTGAGAACTAGCCTTATTGGTTATTGCTTTCTGCTGCCAGACTCATCTTTTCTTGGAAAGTAAGTTTAAGGAGAAAACAAGGACCAAATCATGTAAAAAGAAAAATATCCAGTGTGTGAGAACATTTCCAGTAGACCTTTCTTTCAGCAACTCCCAATCTAATTCTGATTGCTACTCATTATTAGACTGAATGTATCATTTAACTTTGATTATCAACTTGATTTTATGTATTTTTTCATTCCCATTTTTTGTTTCCTTTTGTTTTTATTTAACCAAAAGGGCAGCCCCCAGGACATTTTCTTGTGTTTGGAATCTATATTGGCTCCATATGGGAAAGAACCTTCCCTAAATTAGAAATCCTTCCAGGCATGCCAAGAGTGGCAGGGTGAACTCTAGCAAGGAGAACAAAGATGGAAGCAATTACATCTGTGTTCCATGTCAGCAGTGTACTGGTAAATTGTGAACAATTGGCTCTCCGGGGAGAAAGCCCTGGTCTTTAGCAGCTGCCAGATTCCATGGTGTAAATATTCCCAACACGGGCGATTCTCAAGCTACCAGCAAAACATCACTGAAGCTAGAGTTGGGAAGAGACATACACAATTGGCTCTCAGGACCCAGTGTGAGTGAGTGGGCTCCGGCCCAAGTACCTTGTGTCCCCTGAAGACCCTTCTCAGATTTTTTTGATTTGCCACCTAATACTGGGTGGGATGAATACTGAAAATGCATATTCCATAACTATTGGAGAGTTTTTAGTTACTGTTTGGAAGGGGTTTTCAGGTCTTTGGAGACCAATTGTTAGGAAAAGACAAAGTCTTTGATCCTGTTCTAGGGAAATAGACGTCACCCACCCCCTTAGACTCAGGCATGTCCCCCTCAGTGTCTCTTCCATCTATGTGACAGTGAAGACCATGTGGGCTGACTAGAGAAGGCTGTCTGTGGAAAGCAGGGGCTCGCGGGCAGGGTTCTCAGAGCGACCCCACCTCCCCTGCCATGCCTGACCTTCTCTGTGCTCTCCGCCCTGCCCATCCTCCTTCTTTCACCAGAGAGTTTTCCAAAGAGAGGGAGAAGGCCAAGGCTCGGGGAGACTTCCAGAAGCTAAGAGAAAAACAGCAGCTGGAGGAAGACCTCAAAGGCTACCTGGACTGGATCACTCAGGCAGAAGACATCGACCCCGAGAATGAGGACGAAGGCATGGATGAGGAGAAGCCCCGAAACAGTGAGCAGCCATCTTCTGTCTTGGGGCTGGGTTCTGGGAGAGAGAGAGGAGACAGCAGCAGGTCAACCAGAATATGTTTACCACAAGCCTTTCTTTACAGCCCCGACTTGGTCTTCCTGGAGCAACATTTGTCTCATTGATTGCAATCATTTGCTACTCATAGGAATTAGTCACAGATGGGAAATAATTGCCATCCGTCTATAAAACCTCATATTCCTTTTAGAATCTTTGATCCAAAAAATCAGCTAAGGTTTGCTAAGGCAATTCTCAATTCTCTTTAAAAAGTCTTTTTTTTTTTTTTTTTTAAACCTCCTCCTGACTCCATCTCTTTAGGCAAGGGAGCAGGCTTCCTGCTCTTGGATTGTTCAAAAAGAACAATTTCTCCCAAGCAGCTACCTGGTAAGCTTTTTCACCTGCATAGTATTCTCTCCAAACTTGCCGTAGACTTCCAGGCACCATGGAGCTTTCTCATAGGAAAAGGAGTCAAAAGTTTCTTTTAAGTAGGTTAGAGTCAAGGAGCTGGGGAAGTGCTAAATGGGAAGATTGGAGGAAGCCCAGAGGAATGTGACAGAATACAATTAGATGACAGCAATGGAGCCAAATCCCTTCCTCTGGGGTTTCACGTGGCAGATTGTTGGGTAGGCTATAGCTAGCATAGAAATGAAAGTGATAGATAATATTAACTTGCAAGTATATTCAAGATGATGAATCATGGAAATTCAGCACCTTATCAGATTAGCCCAGTGGTTCTCAAAGCGTGGTCCCTGGACCACCAGCAGCAGCACTTAGGAACTTGTTAGAAATGCAAACTCTTGGGCCTCTGCCCAAACCCACACACTGGGAAATCGCAGGGTTGAAGCCCAGTAGCTGTCTGCCAGTTACCACCTCCCCCAGGTGACTGTGATGGGCAGTAAGTCTGAGAACCACTGGGTTAACTCTAACTGCTCTGTGTATCTCCTTTGACCTTGAACTCACTGACTCCAGCTAACATTCTTTCCTACTCGGTGTGTGCAGTTTCTTTCTTTTGTTTTACATGTTTAAATAGGTACATTTCTGTACTCTACAGCAGCCTAATTTCAAAACAGTTCCTAAACATGGGGCATCTAGAATAGTCAAGGAACCAGCCAGATTAAAAAGGTAACCAGGATATTTGATGGAGCCACGCAGGTAAAGGCAGGAAGCCAGAAATTTTTCTTTAGCCAGGAGAGAGATGAGGAGAGCCAGTGAAAGGAAAGGGGAGATAAAGAAGATTGCCAGAGGTATTAACAGAACAGAATCTCTGCTCCCTCATTTCAAAGACTGATTTAATAAATCTATCAACTACTCCCTTTCTGATAACTCTGCTCAAGGTGCAGATACAAAATTAAAACACATAAATAACAAGGGACTGGTAACAACATAACTTAATAACTTAAGGAGGCCTTCATGCTCCACTAAGTAGTTTTGCAAGTTGGAAGATGGGGCCTTTGATGGATTATAACAATGAGCAATGATGCCATTGAGGGTCTTTCTGGAAAAATGCCTGACAGCTTCCATTACATTGTTGATGGAACTGCAGGGTAGTTGATTAGTTGTGGCACTGAGTGGTATGGTAAATAGATAAATCGGCCCGTGAGCCACAGAGAAGCTTACCTCTCCAACCCAGGAATTGCTGTTTCAGCTCCTCACTTTACTCACATTCAAAGTGGAACCCCTAGCTCACGATTAATAGTGATGGGGATTTTTCTTAACATGTGTTATTAAAAGCATGCAATACCCATGACTTGCTTAGCAGCCAGTCGCCATCCACAGAGACATGGTTATTCTGTTCTCCGCCTAAAGCCAGAGCTTCCACGGGGGTGTGTGCTACTCCTCCATCTTGCCTACTAGAAGAAGGAATTCCAAGGAGAGCTTCTAGCATGCAGTCTTCCTTGCTGCCGAAACAGATCACACCGACAGGGTCCATCTAACCCAAATTTCTGTCCCAACTCTGAGAACAGCATAATGGACAATTTACCCCAGTAGACAGAGTCTCTGCCAAATACGGGTACAATCAGACTTTGGAGGCTGTTGTTCCTCTCCCATGCTTCCTTACGGCTGGAGGACCTTTGGGGTCTGCTTCTTGTCTTCAGCCAGCCTTGTCTTAGGAGGACTGGAATGGGAGCCTGGCTCCTTCATGAATGGGAATGCTGGTGGGACCGTTCCAGAGGGAAGGACAAGGGAATGAAATTCCAAGAAAGCAAGGTATGGCAAGTAAAGTAGCCACGGTGATGAAATGGAATTTGAGACTTAGGAATAAGCCAGGAAAAGAGACCAAAGGCTGGTGTCTACTGGGGAAGTCCAATTAAAAGTAGAGTCAATGTGATTTCATTATTAGGGAATCAGAAGCCTAAGAGACTTAGAGAAAAGGCAAGAATATGGCCTGGAAATTACATTCTTAGCCTCAGAACTTCATATTTTGCCCTTTGAAATAAATACAAGAGAAGAAATTCTGCTACAAACTAGATGTGTGTTTTAATAGTGTAGTAGCCTTTGAAATTGCTGCAAGATTACAGTATGGTTAGCCTTTGAAATTGCTGCAAGATTACAGTATGGTGTATTTGTCAATTCTTTTCAGCTCTGAAAAATGAAGTAGTCTTTTAAGAAACTAAAAAAGGCATCTAGGAAAATCACTTTCATAGTGGCTCTGAGTGATCCATCTACCCTTTTGGCCTGGACAGTGTCCCTCTGGGTCAGCATGTACCAGATGTCTGCCCTGAAACAGACATAAGGCACTGGAGGAAATGCAGCTGGCTACGGTGGAGGGACAACCCAATGACACATCAAGGCCCGCATGGTGCATCTGAGAACAGAGAGAGGGCTGAGCAGAATGATGGGTGATGCGGTCCAGGGGGGACCCACATTTAACGTGCTAGTGGCAAAGCCAAGCATTCAGCTGCCACCTTGGGAGATGACGGCGCCTTTTCCGTTGGATTTGGGATGTAGAGGAAAAGCATTACAGGAGCTAATAAGGCAGTGGAAGAAACAGGAGTTGAGAAGATTATAGAGAAAAAGCATGACAGCAGGGCCCCACCAATGCTTAAACCCATATGTCTGCATTAGGGAGGGAGGTCTTTGTTTGGGGGTCATGGGCAAGAATCAGCAAGAAAGACTTGGAAAGATGTGTCCAAAGATGTAGGAGGAAAACAGGAAGGAGGGTCAGTGCTGCCAAGAGATAATGTAGGATGGGGACTAGAAACTGTTGGTTTTAGCCATGTAGGGATCCCCAGGCCCTTGATGAGAGCTGGCTGGTGGACCGTTGGGGCAAAAGCTTCATGGCAGGTCAGAGTCCCATTTCACGAGTCTCTTGAGTTGCCTCTTCGTAGGACGGCATTAGCATTGCTCTGCAGGCTTCCTGTTCAGTTGGTATGTCTTTGCTGCCCAACATCTGAGGAGTTGGGCCCTCAGGAAAAAGAAGGGAAGAAAGGGAAGCTCCTAAGATAAATGCAGCATGCCAGTGGCCCTGAGGAAAGCAGTGGCTGGAGCCCAGCCCTTCAGTGTGTCCCCATCTACAACTGTGTCGGCACTGGGCGTTCCCACGCAACTGGTCATAGACGAGCCCTCCCCCCGCCAAAAAAAAAAAGCAAAGGACATGTTACTCAAGAGACATTTCAGGATCAAAAAGACAGAAGGACAGCAAGAGAAGAGCATGTCACTGTTGCCCTCCGTGCAGCTTCCAATGTGGAGCAGCCACTGGGTCTTGGTCTCCAAGCCCCTTTTTGTCTGGGTAAACACTAGAACAGTGTGGGGTCTCATCTCTGTAGTGGCTGCCACTCTCCTCCCTCCCAGCTGCTAGGAGCATCCCTTTGCAAAACTATCACTGTGGCACAGGGTTCAATGTCATCAGTAGAGAGCACTGCTCCAAGGGACAGGGTCCATTTTCTGGTTCCAATATTGAATCTGATAAAAGGCCAGGCATTAGAAGGAGAAGCTGTAAAGAAAGAGAATTTCTTCTTTCTTTTTCCTCCTCAAGATCAAAAAAGGCATTTATTAAATATCTATCCATATGGGAATCTCTCTCTCTCACTCTCTCTCTCTCTCTCTCTCTCATGTCATTTAGACAATTTAAATGCAGCCCCAGCCTTCCAAAGCTTGCAATCTAAGACAGACATTTATGTGAATGAGCATATAAAAGACAGACAGACGGTAGAACCAAAACATTGAATTTTCACATAGATAAGCAATATTAAATATTTATACTGGTGGTGTTCAGTCATGTGACTTGGGAGCCACTTTTGCAATCATCATTAACCAACAAAGCCACATGACTGCTGCATGCCCTGCAGAGTCTAGGATAATGTATTATAGAAAAACAGAAATTTGAGGGCTTAGGAGAACTGCAGGTTGCTCACAAAAAGGCCCCATGTGGCTTGCAAGTAGAAATCGGAATATCGCTGATTTACATTCTATGTGTGTCAAGGGCATGTGCATAGTTATTTGATCTTTTCTTTTTTAATTAATGAATACAGTCAGTATTCCTCTGGACCTAGCTCCTTGGCCAGGGGTAGCCACATGTCCAGGTATCTAAGACATAACCCCATGAATCATCCAGCTCAGATTGCGTGAGAAGAAACACCAACATTCATTTTTCCCCTTGATTCTCTTCTTCCTGGCAGTGTCAAGTGATAGTGCTCTGCAGGGCCAGACTGACCCCACGCCACTCAGTCAGGGCAGATACCCTTGTGCAGGTCCCGGATGTAGCTCCTATCCCCCCACGTAACTCTCACCTGGTCCTAATCAGAGCCCTACGGCTCTGGAAAGTTGCCTTTGAGATCCGGAGAGGAAACTGGAGCAAACATGGAAAACAACCACCTGAGCTCATTATTAGCCAAGTCAGCAGTCTAGCCCAGGTCTTCTCAGTCCCCATCCAGGACTGCCCACCGTACCTTGCTGCACCTCAAAGAAGCCTTCTCAGATACCCCCAGGCACTCTCCCTTTGTACTGTACCCTGAAAATGGCAGTGATTAATGAGTGGGGTTTGCTATCACTGGGGTTCTGCAGTGAAACTATTTCATGGATTCTTCTGGTAGTAATTAATGCCCATGAGCAGGCTCCCATGGACTTAGTATTTTGTTCCATACCTCACGGGGGGGGGGGTGGGGGGGGTCATGCATGACAAAGATCCTGGAGGGTGTTTTTACATGAGTAGCACATCTGCCTTTGGAGCACTATCTGGCCCCAGGGAGTGGCGGAAGAGCTACCTAAAAGGCCATGTTGAGTGTGCAGTAAGAAGAAGGCACACCAACCCAGTTCCTGTGCACTGCTGTACATTTTCTAAAGCAAAACCCACCAGCCTTGAGCAAGGCTTCCTAATTTGAAGCTGTCAGGAAGCCATGATGATCTTCTCATTGGATGACCGCTGTATGCTTCTGGAGAAGAGGGAGGTGAGAGCCACACAGCAGTTTGACAGGACATTTTTATGGCCTGCCTGCCACCAGCATTAGGTTAGAATAACTGTGCCTGACTGGTCCGCCAAGTCCTCAGTTAACAGAGGCCGTGTGTCCCTTAAGAAGACATCTGCTCTCGAGACAGAAGGAAGCTGTGCATCCATACAGAGCCCAGGGCCACATGATGAGGACACAGGGAGAAAAGAGAGGCAGTCTGGACACTGATATCAATGCTCATAGGGCTGTGTCTTTAGGGACATGTCCCAAGTCAAAAAAAGAATTAGCCCAACAAACTCCAGAATATAAATGGTTATATTTATGGTGGAGAACATGGTCAACACCAGAAGAAGGCTTCTCAAACCCCTTTCTGGATGTCTGTGTTGGCGTGGTCTCACTGCTGTTGTCTGGTGTCTGTGGTGAACACGGGGCCAGCAGGGAGGGGGCCGTGGAGCCGCGCACAGGGTCTGACCTGGTGCTATGCAGATAACGGTGGTTTCTGAGGGACAAAAGCTTACCAGGGAGCCACCAGGATCTCTCCTGTGGTTAAAGGAGGAGAGTAGGCATCTGTGTTCCTGGGGTCACTGGCCAGCCAACCACCCATCAGGGGACAGAATAAGCAGGCCGTGGGTTCTCAGAAGCCAAGTGTGGCTGCAAGTCCTTGTCAGGAGGCAAAGCTTGGAAGGTCCTGTCTTCTCCAGTGTCTGGAGGGAAGCCTTCTCCCTTCTGGCCAGGCTCTCTGCCCAAACCAGCATCTCCCCAGCTCACTTCTCTCTCCAATGGCTCCACCATCTTCCCAGTTACCCAGGCTGCAGCTGCTCCTTTCTCCTCCCCTGTTCTCGTCCTTCCTCCCGCGTCTGTGATGCCCCCAGAGTTAAACAACTCCTACAGTCATCAGTCACCGAGTCTTAGCAGTCCAACTTGCCCACTTGAATTGTCCCCCTCACCCTTTCCCTCCTCTCCTCTCTACTTCTCTTCCCCTGAGCTGGTAGTGACCTCACTTAGCAGCCCTGCCCTCCAGCCACACCCCACACAACCTGTGTGATGTAGTCCAGTTCATTTTTCCAGAGCTGACCGTGTTGTTCCTTGCTTAGAAACTATGGATGTCTCTGTGCGGCTATAGAATAAAGTCAGAACATCTTCCCTCGGTATTCCAAGCATCTCTGGACTGTCCCAGCCAATGACTTGGACCGTGTCACTCACTTCTTCCCTGTAGTAAAACCGCTCTGCTTCCTGCTTTGCAAACCTGCCAGCTACCTTCTTGTTTCTGGACCTTTGTTCATTTTTCCTCCCTCTGTTGGGAACACCCTCTCCCCACTCACCTCACCTGCTCCTCCCACGCTCCCAGCACCGCCCTCTCAGGACAGGCACTACCAAAGCCTGAGAAACCTCTGCCCGCCTGGCCAGTGTGATGGAGGTGTCCCAGCCTTCTCGTCATATAGGAAGCTCCTAGGGGCAGAGAACGTGCTCACTCACTCCTTATTCACTTCCTAGTCCATCTCCAGGATGCTGATTTTTATTTAACAGACTTCCCTCCCAAAATCATACTGGATTGAGATGAATCCTCTTTGGATCCAGAAAATCGGGGTTTTATAGCCTTGCATTCTCACCTGGGTTGGCCTTTGTCTCAGCCACACCACGGTGCCTCTCAGAGAGGGTATTGTAGTTGACACTGTGGGTGGAAATGACTTCAGGTTGAAAAAGTGGGCCTATAGGAATGGTGGGAAGGTATTAGAATAATGGATCCATTAGAGAGAAAACTGGGTGGTCAATGGAGGAAGGGGCAGAATCTTTCTCACCCCTGCATCCTCTCCTTGAGGAGTAGGGAGGAGATGGTTTTGTAGCTTGTGTGGGGTCAGTGTTTAGGTTCTGAGGTTGGATGGCAGAGACAGAGCAGGCTTCTGTGGGCTCTTCCAGGCTAGAGGGCAGAGGCAAGATGGGCAGGGGCAGGAGAGGAGATGCATCTCTTACTTGCAGTGGAAGGAGGGCAAGGCATAGGTTATCTCATGTGAACTTCCCCAAGACCACCTCCTGTGGGTTCTATTAGCCCCATTTTGTAAATGGAAAAACTGAAGCTAAGAAAGCAAACTTGTTTTATGTTACACATAAACAGCTTATAAGTTGCACGTAAGTAGGCCTACGCCTTCAGCCCAGTGCTTCTAACTCCACATCCCCCGCCTGGGACCCCCAAATGCTAAGGTTCCTAAGTGACCAGAGGCTCAGAGGTGATTCCCTTGTAGTACTCCACACTCCTGAATTTTCAGAGATAGACTCTATCACATTCCTGGTGGTATACTTGCCACGGCAGGACCTTGGGTGGTCAGGGACCTGGAACACCTATTCATGGAGCAGTTGGGTTCATCAACACCCTCCGCTACCCAAACCCAAAAGGAGAGACCGTATAATTGATAAATCCCCTTCCAAAAAAGACTATCTCCTAAATGAATGGCTCTTGAGCTCAGTGAACTTTCCTTGTCTTGAGCAAGATGCCATCACTTCCTTTCTTGCTTCAAACATAGTTTGTAAATCATAAAGTTCATCGTTTTTCTTCCTTTGGTGCTGGGCATTGAACCCAGCACCTTGCACATGCTAGGCACACCCTGTACCACTGAGCCCCGTCCCTCAGCCCCTCATCTCTTATTTAAATCAGATTCGTGCCCCATTATATTATAACTTGAATTTTTCCTACTACCTTCTCCCTTACTCTATTTCCTACCTTCTCCCTTACTCTATTTCCTCCTTTTCTTCATCCATCCTGATTTGCATATTGGACTGTCCAGGGGCAGCCTAGGCAAGGGGCTGATATATGGGGTCTCAGGAGAAGTCTTTGACAAATGGGTCTGCCCATGCCCTCTTTGACTTGCCCAGGGTAGAGACCCAATGAAATGCTGAATTGATTTTAATTTGATGCTTTTCAAACAGATCCACACACCTGGGGGCTGAAAGTAGCTCAGCAGAGGACTTGAAGGGGAGATGAATCAGCCTAAATTTCCCTTTGATCCATTTTCTCCCATAACAGTGCCGAGCCCCAAAACAGAGCCACCCACAACACAGTTAGCCTTAGCTCCCACCCACCCCACCCTCCCTTGCACACAAACACTGGGGGATAAAAAGCCCATGCTACATCGAGATGCATGATCTGTCAGAAGGCCGTTAGCGGAGGAGAGTGACAGTCCTGCCTTTCTCATTGCTCACTGATGTGGAAAGTCATCATCTGGTAATGGAGAGATCAGCCACATACTGTATTCCCATCATCCAGGCACATGGTATGGGAGGCTGATTTAGGGTCCACAGAGCTCTGGAGCCAGTGGAAAGAGCACAGAAATAGGAATGATTGGCCTCAGAGGGGTAGGCAGTATTTGGAGAACCTCCTGGAATTATCTATATTCCTGACTGTCCCGTTTCCTGGAGAAGGACATAGGTACATTCATTCAACTTGTATTTAAGTACTCGCCGGGCACTCAGAATACCAAGATAAATAAACACAATCCCTGTCCTAAGGGGACTTACAGCCTAGTTAAGGAGATAGATGCTTGACAAGACACGTTACAGCAAAGCATTGAAGGTCTGAGCAAGGTACTGGAGAGCTGCAGAGGAGAGAGACTAGAGTTTGGAGGAGGGAGGGACTGCCCGCCCCAAGAATGACGCTGAGTGGTGCCATATAGATCAGGGTGGGCAGCCTCTTGTAACAGGCACCCCCAAAATCAAATCTCAGCCCCTTAATACTCATCCCACAGTTCCATGTGAGCTGGGCATTGGTGGGCGGGGAAGTTGAACTCCACATAGTCTTCAGGGACCGTGGCTGCTTCTCTCCTGGCTCTACCACCGCAGGCCTCACTGGCCCCTCTGCAGCCAGCTAGCAGATGGGAGGTTCTGGAGGATTTAGAAACCAGGCCTGGGAGTGCCGGCCTTCCTCCTGCCCATAGTCCACTGCCCAGGACAGTTACCAATTCCACCTAACTCCCAGGGGGGACTGGGAAACTAAGTGTCCACGGAGCAAGAGAACTAGAAATGGGTTGACACAGAGTCGAGTCTCTGCCGCTGACTGTCAACAGTTCACATAGCCAAAAGGACTAGAAAGGACGCTCTAAACTGAAGGGCTGCGTACCAAAGCTGTAGAAGCAAAGTAAGTTTAAAAAGAGGAAGAAAGATGGAAATGCACCTGTGCAGAGTAACTCTGATTTCGGGTGCAGAGGCGATAAGCCAAAGTGCAGGTCAGAAGGGAAGACTGACAGGGGGGTCCCAAGGGGCTCAGATTTGAACTTTCACACTGTGGATAAGTAGATCTACCAAAGAGATTTAAGCAGAGGAAGAGAAGATTCAAGGTCACTGTCAGAAAAGGTCACTGTGTGGACAATGGGTTGGATGGAGAGAGAAGCTGAAGGCAGGGAACTCAGTCTAGAGGATGATAAGACTGAATGAGAGTCCACAGACAAGAAGTGGGCTGGAAAGGTGCCCTGCACCCACCAGGACAGAGTCCAAGGGCTGGCAGATTCCCTAACATTTGCCCCAGAGTCTCTGAAATCAACAGCTCCTACTTTTTCAGCAGCGATGAAGGACTCTTCCTGAGAGTTGGTTTGTCCTGTCTACTTAATGGTGGGAGTCTGTCCTGGCCCTTTGCCCCTTGCTATTCAAAGGCCTACTTCCTATCCATGACTATAAACATACCAACAAGAGTCCCTTACCCTAAAGGTGCACATGAAGAATCCCAAATGCTTCTACCACACTTAATCCCTGCTGTCCAGATTAAGGGGCCTTAAAAAAAATTGAGAAACAATCCCAAACTTGGGAGTTGATGGCACCATCCTTCAGGATCACGTCATCAAACAGAAATATGGATGCCTCTGGTGAAAGTCTCTGTGTCTCCAGGGAAGATTTATGCTCCCAGGTAATAGGAAAGATTTTGTCCTCTTAAATAACTGTAATACCTGCTGTAAGTACAAGACTATTCATCATTGTAACCAGTTTGTATCGAAGCCACACAGTTAGAAGGCCAGGACTGAAGCCTGGTCAGAAATGACAAAATCTGCTTAAAGGAGTTGCTGTATAAAAGAGGTGGCCCCTTGAGGGATGTATGGAGTGCTTCAAAACAGAGGGCAAGTGGCTGTGCTCGCGGTGGTGACAGTAGGGAGAGGAGGCGCAGCTGCAGAGAGGAGACTGGCACGTTGACATATTATTATCTCTCTGTACCCTGTGCCAGTCCCTGAATTCCTTCTTTAGCCACATGGACGGCTCCATCACAATTTGAAAACAACAGATCCTAAAACCCTAGGAGACAAAGGGTTCCCCAGGTCACTGATTCTGTCCCTCAACCTCCGGTCAAACCACATGGCCTCCAGCCATGCCTTACCTGTGTCAGAGCTGTTGTAGCTAAGCCAGGTGTCTGAGCTACCGTGCCAGGGCCCCATCTGCCATCAGACTGGATTGATCTCCCAGCCGACAATGTCCCAAATTCTGTTTCTCATGGAGATACGTGCAGCTTGCAATCCTGTCCCTGGAAAAATCATGGGAGGCATAATGGGAGCTGGGCAAGGGCCTCCCCAAGAGAACGGGCAGTTTTGCTCATCTCCAGACACCTGACTTTAACTTAAACTTGGATTTCAATAAAAAAGGTCAGTAATGTGTCCCCTCTTGCTCCTGGTTTGCATTCACTAGCTGGACCCACGCCTCTAGTGATAGTCAGAACTACTCCTTCTAAAGGAAAGATGAGCAGGAAAAACATGGGAGACCAGAGTAGTGAGGTCATCCATGGACAGAGCCAAAGAGTAGGGTGTTCTGTTCTACGTGGTATCCCCAGGTCACTAAGAGAAGAAACAAGAGTCAGCCCTTTACTCAACCATAAAAATATGCATTCATTGTAACTTATATTCTATTAATTCTTCTAGACTTCTAAGAATTAGGCTTGCATTATATTCATTCATCAGACTGACCAAGAACCTTCCATCAAAGGCCTGCAGAAGTCATCTGCTAGACAGATAAGCTTTGATAAGAAACATTTAAAGGTTTACCCTCCCCCCCAATATACATATTTGAATTCTGTAAGGTTCTTCAGAGTTTTGCCTTATTTTACCAAGAAAGTAAGAATATTAAGACATTGTTTTAGTATTTTTAAGGGTCTAAATGGGTGAGCTCTGGCTGCTCCCTAAGTCATGCTGTAAAAATTATTTACCAAGCCTGAGGCTGGTTTTGACCCACAAACCCTAGCACACCAAGATGAGAGGTCAAGAGAAAACAAAACCACAGGCTAAAACCATTGAATTCTTGCTGCTGCCCTGGGCCTGGCCTGTGTCTTTTGCTTGGAAGTGATAGAATCGGTCTGTTCTCGGTGACTTTGCTGACCAGGTGAAGAGCCTTAATTCTATGCGTGGCAGTCTGGCTTTCAGGGGACAAGCCTTTGTTTACCTTCTCCTTTCCAAGCTTCAAAGCAGTTGGTCCGTCCATTATCTCTTGCCAATGACTTGAGATATGATAACGGTATCTAATGTCAGGCCAGTTATTATGTTAACAAAATCCTAAAAAAACAACAGGATATGTGCACGCATAGAGCCATGCACTTCCCCTGCACACGCACACCATACACAGGAGCCAGAAGACATGAAGGGCCTCTGTCATGTCAGGAATGTTCAGAGTTTGAGTCTTGTACTTATTAGTATCTGCGAAAGTCAGCTGGGTCTGGCTAGAGTGGAAGGTTGGTGCAGAATTTGCTCTGCTCAAAAGAGGCAGGTAAAAATTAAAAAAATTTAAAAAGACACCTGCAACCCCTGAAGAAGGACATCTGCTCGGTATGACAAGTGGAGTCAGTGGTAGCAGGTCCTACCCTACTTGGCGCACAGCTCCTTCTGCTCCTCTGCATTGATGAGAAAGTTAAGAGGTCAGTTGCCAAAAATCAGGCAGAGACCCTAATTGTCCATCAAAAAGATCTCAAGCTTTAATGAAAACTACAGAGCTTCTTCTTTTTTATTTATTCTAAAGATATACATGACAGGTGTGTGTATTTTGACATACACACGTGGAGTATAACTTCCTATTCCTGTGGTTGTACATGATACAGAGTTTCACTGGTCATATATGAACATAGGAAATTTATGTCCAGTTTCATTCTACTGTCTTTCCTATTCCCATCTCCCACTTCCCTTCATTCCCCTTTGTCTACTCCTCTGAACTTCTATTCTTCCCTTCCCCCCTCTTACTGTGTGTTAGTATGTGCATATCAGTTTAGCCTTTGGTTTTTGGGGGATTGGCTTATTTCACTTAGCATAATATTTCCAAACCCATCCACTTACGAGCAAAAAGTCATAAAGACATTCCTTTTTATGATTGAGTAATATTCCATTGTGCATATATACCACATTTTCTTTTTTTAAATATATATTTTAGTTGTAAATGAACCTTTATTTTATATATATATATGTGATGCTAAGACTTGAACCCAGGGCCTCACACATACTAAGCAAGTGCTCTACCACTGAGCCACAACCCCAGCCTCAATACCACATTTTTGTTATCCATATATCTGTTTCTTGAACCTGGTAGAAGGAATAAAATCATTTCTCTTAACTATAATTCTCATAATTCCTTAATTTAGTCTGTTAATCCTTTAAGTCATACGCCTTGATTGGATGAGCTAAGAGTACAGAAATGTGAGGTGAAAGACCCTCATCTTTATCTCCTAATAAGATGCTAGGGCTTGGGGTGTGAACAGCCCTCCTCTGTTGCAGTGGAACTAATAGGAGTCCGAGAAACCCAGGCAGCTGACCTTCCAGGCCCCACTCAATGACCAGTCTGCAATTTGCCTCTCCCAGTTTCCTTGTTTGTGGAATAAAGAGGTCATATCAGACAGATGCAAGGCCCTTCCAGCTCTGGGTTTTGTTTCTATAGCTCTAAATTTACATACTTTAGCTTTGTCCCTGGGAGTCTGGATCAAGCCTGGATCATTCTAGTGCGTCAGACCCCTGAGGAACTCAACCGATTCTATTATCCTGACATCCCAGGCTCTTGGAATTGTATTGGGTCTCCTACAGGATGGCCTGCACCCTGAAAGCCAGCTTGTTTTTTCCAAAGATCATGTGCACACCTGTGCATACACTGATCTCTCTGCGCGGAAAGCCCAACCCTACCATCTGCCTTATGAACTGCTGCCCGCCTTCAAAACCTTCTGCCTTCCCTACTCCTCCTGCTCAGCATTGTTTCATTCCGTCCTTAGTACTCCCAGAATACCTATCCAATACCTGCAAACGAATCCTTTTTGCACGTGACCTATTCTATCCATATATTGATTTATAAATAAATATAAATGTTATAAATATCGTGTAGGGATATTTGTATTCCCAGCACCAACCCAGAGCCTGGTGCATAGGCAGTTAGCGAGTACCGGTTGCAAAATGGGTGGGAAATTAGAAGGTAAGAGTGGGGTCTTGGCTTGGAAGCTCTCAGAATCTCACCTCTGAGAACAGATGACTTGGGCCTGCCTTGTCACTATGTTAGATCTAAAACCAGCTAGGGCCAGATCTGGTCCAGCAGAGGCTATATAATGAACCAGACCTGCAAATTAACTTTTCATCTTCCATTCCTTGTCTGTCGACGTTCTTTTTCACTTCTAGGGTGGGATGGGACTGTTCCGCCGTGTCTTTCTTTGTGTATTCATCTCTTCTCCCTTTTCTTCAAATTTGTCTGGGGAAGTGTTGGAAATACTCTTCATTTTGTTCTATCTCACGAAGCCCAGCTACCCAGCGAAGAATAGCTGTCAGGAAACAGTTAAGAGAGTACCAAGAATAAATTTCTAGTTGCTTCTTTAAGACCGGAAAGCTGAATACATTTAAGCCTTGAAAAGGTCAGTTCCCTTCAAAGGGGGCAGAGGTTTGATTTCATCCATTATGTGGTCTTCACATAATGCTCATTTCATTCACTGGCTGCGATGGAGATTTATGGAGTAAATGTTATCACAAGCTGAGCCTTAATGAGATCTCAACTGTATCTCCTGGATGTAGTGGAAAGCAACCATTTTGGTAATAAATAGAGAACAGCATCTAATTTGTAAATTCCTCTTTCCGTTGCTAAGTTTAATCAGATCAGTGAAACTGAAGGGAATTGTTGATAACCAAAAATTATTTTCCATGTCTTAATCTGGCCAGGAAATATTACTCCTAATGGAAATGGCATGTTGCTCTGGAAGTGATCCGGGATGACATTTGTCATTAGACTAACCCAATTGTTGCATATTGAAAAATATGTTTAGACCATAATCTATTAAAAACCAAACTGAAACTGAGGCCTCATATTACTTTGTTACTGGTGTCCCTTGTTCACAGAAGCAAAAACTTTCCAGTTAAAAATCCGTAGCAGTGGCCAAGCCTATGTTTTAGCTTGACCCCAGTGAATAATCAAAGCAAGGCCAGGTGGACCACCACCGAGTATAGATTATGGTCATAAATAGCTTTTGCTGACATGGCAGAGAGCTGATTAAGAGAAACCACATTATCCCTGGGAGGCCTTGGTTTAGGTTAAGGTTAAAAAAAGAATTCAAGAGGCACAATAGGGAGGTTAATGCAGCTGTATTTTTTTTTTTTCGGGTTCTGCTACATATTTTTTCATGATTAACCGTAGTGAAAGATTTTTACAAATTGCCTTCTCACAAGCGATTAAAGCATTTCCAGAACAGGGACTATGTCTCGGGTAAGATGCTGTTGGCACACAGTAGGGACAGCATGAATAGTTCATGATGAGAAAGCCAAGCCGACAGTGATGAACACATCTGGGAAGCTGATGGCCCCAAAGGGAACATCACTGACTGTGGCATCCTCAGAGACACATTTGTCATCACTAATAAGTCTTCAGACTCGCACTGACCTTTGAGATACAAAGCAGGTGATCCTGAGCTTGCTCCTCTTTGGCCCACATTTTGCTTTTGTATTGCCCAATAAATATACCATGCCCAGGCATTCCACACACGCACATGCACACACTGAGCACTGTTGTTGAAGATCATGCACAACAGCAACAATTAATTAAGCACCTCGTTTTAGGAATACTATCTTTACTCCTCACTTAACCCTCTCAGATTGGTACCATTATTTCCACTTTTAGATTAGAAAGGCACAGCACAGTGACTCCCAACATCAAGTCTATCCACAAGACACTAATTTTTAAAAAAACCTATAAATAAATTGCAGGAAGATCAGTAGAGTAGAGGGAGGGCAGCAGAGGGGAGGGAGGGAGAGGGAGAAGCGCTGGGGACTCAATTAGAGCAAATTATATTCCATGCCTTTGTGATCACGTTAAAACATATCTTTTTTTAATATTTATTTATTTGCTTTAGTTGTACACAATACAATGCATTTATGTTTACGTGGTGCTGAGGATTGAACCCAGGCCGCGCATGTGCTAGGCGAGCGCTCCACCACTGAGCCACAACCCCAGCCCCATAAAACATATCTTAATGTTATATATAACTAGAAAGAATCAATAAAAAAGAAGAAAGAAAGAAAGAAAGAGAGAGGGAGGGAGGGAGGGAGGGAGGGAAGGAAGGAAGGAAGGGAGGGAGGGAGGGAGGGAGGGAAAGGTAAGGTAAGGTAAGGTTTAGGTCATTTGCCCAAGGCCAGATGACTAATAGAGGCTTCCATAAGCTCACACCCAGGCGTACCAAGTCTGCCTCCAAAACCCACCCTCGTTCTCTTTTCAGGTGGGAAAGAGGACAGGGTCACCCTACAGAAGAAGGAGGCTGGTGGTGGGAAGAGAAACAGTGAAAAGAAGCCCTAGAAAGGAAGTCAGGAGGTTTGGTTCCTATCCCAATTCTAAAACACAAACTAGCTCTTGACCTCAGACAACCCTTCCCTGACCCGTTAATATAACACCTAAAGAATCTCTAGTTTTTCTATAAATTTTGAACCTTCTCTTGGAGTTTCATCTTCCAGGAGTGATATGTGATTGGCCCAGGGAGAGGATGGCCTCGTTTTTTAAAAAGCATTAGTATTGTTTTTGTTTTTAAGTTGTGGATGGACACAACGCCTTTATTTAATTGTTGTTATGTGGTGCTGAGGTTTGAACCCAGTGCCCCCAGGTGCTAGGCAGGCGCTCTACCACTGAGCTACAGCCACAGCCCCAGACATCCTCATTTTGTAGACAGTAGCTCCTCCCCCTCTTGGTAGAGCAGTGGATGGCTGTGAAAGGGGAAATGTCTGCTACTTAGAAGCTTAGGACAACTGCCCCAGTGCACAGCAGCTGACTTCTGTCTTCGAGGGGAGCTCCTCCTCTTCTGCTGTTTTCTGAGAGCCAGTATCCTGATCACTGTTGTCTTTGTCTTTGCCTTGAAAGTGTCCTAGCTGGGTGCTGAAATGCCCCAGAGGTTTTCTCCACCTCTCCCACACCCCCCTGCATGCACCAAACTCCTCTACACCATCTGCAATATGGAGTCCCACTCCACCCTCTCCTCAAACACCCTCCATGGTAGCCGCGCGCCTTACCGTGTCACAAGAAACCCCTTGCATCTTGGCGTCCTCCACTTTTTGGAAAAGACTTTGTCCTCAGGAGCTGACACCTGCAGCTATTTAACTTCAGCACACTGGTCTACAATGTCCGTGGGTGCACTGGCATCCTCCCAGTGGGGCTGTTAATTATCCTTGCATGGTTAATTGCTCACGCTAATTGCTTTGCTCTCTCCCTCCTGCCTCATGTTTCCACTGGAGGTGATGATTTGAAAGCATTTCCCACCTCTTCTTGCTTGGGCCTCCCAGTAACCCTACGAGCTGATAAAACAGTGCACCTTCTTAACCAGTGGGCATGTCCTGAGAAGACCAATGCTGCACTGCTGGCTCTGGAGTGAACAGGTACTAGCAGACCTCTTTGCCTGCCTCTCTTCTTCCCTGCCTTTCCACGCACTGCCCATGCAGACCCTCTCTCCTCTGCAGGGCCGACAGCCATACTTGGTCACTCCCATCCACCAGGGGGCCCATTCCCCTACACACACACACACACACACACACACAAACGCACACACACACACACACACAGTGTAATTGAGACCAGATTAAAATAATAATAATAAAAAAAAAAACAGATATAGTGGTATGCTCTTGTTGACCCAGCTAGTCAAGAGGCTGAAGCAGGAGGATCACTTGAGCCCAAGAATTAGAGACCAGCACAGGCAACATAGCAAGACCCTGTCTCTTTAAAGAAAAGAAAAAAAGTCTCCTTTCTGCTTTCCCCAAACAAATAGGGCCAGTTTCTGTTTGCGCCAACTATCCAGGTAGTTATCACCACTGCAATGCAGGAGACAAAAGCAGAAGACCTGCTTGAGTCTGCCCAAGGTCCCTAGGCTCTGGCTGCATGATCCAGCAGCACCTGCACACTGCACAGACCACACAACGGCCTTTCTGAATCCCAGGGCACCTCAGCCAGGGCTGTAGGCTTAAGCCAGAATCTCTATTTCTTTTCCTTCCTGCTGGGGTTCCTGGACCCTGAGCCTGCAGCAAGAATCCTGATCTAAGTCTCAAAGGAGAAAGAGTAGCCGGGTTGGGCCTCCCCTTCAAAGGAGCTTTCTGGATCATTAGCATTCCCGCCCCCCCACCCCCGCTGTGCCTCCAGGCCTTGTGCCTGTAGAAGACAGTGGTCCCTGTCCTCAGGGTTTCAGACACCACTCCTGTCTTCTAAGGGAAGAACAATTGGCCCCTCCAGCAAGCTCAGCTCTCCGGGGAAATCACAGGAGAGTTCTAAGATCAGGGCAGAGAGGAAGAAGAAGGGTGAGTGAGGCCTTTGATTCAGATTCAGCCTTTAGCGGAAGAATCCAGAGGGAGGGTCTGGGCCACAGAACCGCAGGAGCAGCCCTGTCCAGCCTGAAAACCCGTCTGCTCTCCTTCCATGACGTGGGGTCAGTTTCTCCTGCTCTGTGATTGGCTGAGCTGCTGCGGGCTTGGAGGGCCGCTGCCCACCAGTGGCCACGTCTCCGCTCTTAGCTGAAATAGCAGAGAAGGCAGGAAGGCGCTGGCACATGCTAGCCTCAGCTCTGTAGGGGCAGTGAACCAGTGGACAGGGCTGCCCTGGCCTGGCTCAGGCAGGCTCACGCGTGCCCCTCTCTAAGAGAGACGAAGGATGACAAGACAGCTGAATTGAGTGTGTGTGCACTGTGGCACACACAGTGTTGTGCATGGCCCCTGGGCCTCCAACCCAAGTTACCGGTCACACTCCCGCCCAGAGTGTCCCTACTGAGCCAAACAGGTCAGCCTATCGCAGCCACTCGAAGCACATGCTCTCTGAAACTTCACATGGAAGGACAGCAGAGGAGAGGAGAAAGGGGCTGGTAGAGTCGGCGAGGCAGGGCCTGGGTAGCCTGGGCTCTGCCTTGACCTTGGGGAGTGAGTGTCAAAGGTGCAATTGGCTCAGGAAACACCAAAGAGCAGGTAACAGGTCTCTGCAGGTCCCTGCCCAGCTTGGTTTATCCAAAACCTCGGTTTCCCCATCCAGTTGTGGATGAGTATACCATCCCTGCGTCCCCAGGTTATCGTGAGCACCAAATGAAGCAGCGTCATGCCGTTGCTTCAACGCCACATGCTTCTGTATCTGTTTTGTAATGAGCAGAGAAAGAACTGGGTGTCTACCAGAGCCCTAACGGGCACGGCACAAATGGCGGATGTCTTAGGAGAAAGCAGATCCCGCGATGGTGTGGTGTGAGTCAGGAAGGCTTCATGAAGGCAGCAGGGCTGGGTGGGAAAGAAAGGTCTTGTGAATGTGGAGGAGCAGAAGGGGCTTCAAGAGCGGGCAGAGGTGAAGACTCCTGGGAGGTGCGCAGCCCCTCGCGAGCACACTGCAGGCGTGAGCCGTCCGTCAAACGGGGTCAAAGCAGGCTGAGCTACGCATGGCACAGTCTGCAAGCAGAGAGTACGGGGCCGGGGCCTGGATCAGAAGGCAAATACTGAAAATGGAAAAATGAAACCGGGTGGATAGAGTGAGGCCACATGACAAAGAGCCTTGCGAGGCAGCCTGAAGATTCTTCGGGGCAAGTGACAATGATGTGATTGATGAAGTCACCTTTCTCTCTGTGCCCGTCGCTCCCTCTTCCGCTTCCCCTCAAATAATCAACAACTTGGTGTTTCAACAAGTCACAGCACTCCTTTCTTGTAAGGCTCAATTTATTTTTTCTCAGGCAAAAGAAATCTTAGGAATCTCCCTTCAAGCCCCCCAGCTGATGCTGATCCAGGCTTTGCTGGAAAAGCCTCGATAATGAGCACTACCTCACCTCTCGCGGCAGCAGGGCCGTGTGGGAAATGCTTCTGTCATTAGGGCAAAATCTTCCCCCAGGTCTCCTTCCTGATGCATTTGCCTTGTGGCAGGTGCTGTCTTCCCCTCGTGGGAGAAGACTTCAGATAGTGGAAGATGGTGATGAGGCCTCCTAGCTTATATTTTCTAAATTCAACCTGTCAGCTTTCTTCACCTGTTCTCTGTGAGTCATAGAACATGGTCCTGAGCGCTGAGCCTCTGTCTTAATCCTGACTCGTCCAGAGGAGAGAGGAACTTGGCCTCCCTGGTTCTTTGTCCAACGCAAAGAAATGTGGCAAGCAGTGCTGCTTGGTGAATGATGTGGGCAATTACAGCAGCCAGACAGACCAAGGACACCATCCACAGCCCGGCAAGGAAGACAATAACCACTGCAAGCGTCCAGCAAGTTGAGAGATTGATTAAAGGATCTGCCCAGAAGGGGGCAGGCCGATTGATAACTCTGACAGCTGCCCTTAAACTCATTCATGAGATTATGGAGCTGAAGAGGCACCATGGGGTTGGGACGGGAACTAAAATGACTCATTTCATATAAATGCCAGTAATGGAGGCAGCCTAGAAATTTAAGGCTGCAATTTACTTGCATGCTGAACGGAAAGGCAAGTCTCAGACCCTTCTGGAGAAGTATTGCTCCTTGCTCTAGACGGCTCACCCTCTGTGGGTCTCTGCATCCTTCAAGGTAGTGCTGGGCCCCTGTGGCAACTCCTTGCAGGAAATGTGACCTGGGTCAAAAGTATCCTGAGTAGCAGAAAGCAGTGAAGGGGCAGATAGAGCCAAGAGAAGAGAAACTGAGAGTGAATCATGAGCTCTCTACAACAAAGGGCACAAAGTTCAGAGCTTATCCACAACGGAACTTTTGGATTCCAGACAAGGGAGGGTGCATAGGGTCTGTGCTGGGCTATAATGCCTTTCTGACCAAGATGGGCTTTCAGCCTCTCCATGATGTGAGTCATGGGCAATTGCAAAGGGGAGGCAGCAGTGGAGGGCAGGAAGAGGTTTGGTACTCGACTGTGTGACCCTGGGCAATTCACTAACCCTCTCTGGGCTTTAACATTCTTACCTATAAAATGAAAGGCTGGCCTACCACCTTACAGACCTCTTCTGAGTCTGTGCTGCAGGTCCGATTAAGAGGTCCACTTTTTATTGGGGAAACTGAGACACAGAGCGAAGAAGTAACAAGACCACATATCTCCAAAATGGAAGAGACAGGATTCAAACTCAGGCCACCTAGCTCAGAGTCCGTGCTCCTACGCGTGCTGCTGCTCTGCTTCCTGCTCTCCCTGTCTTCCCAGGATTGTTAGCAGGGAAGCCCTGGGCAGGGGTATTAAATAAGGGGCATCTTTCCAGGACTGCCACCTCCACTCTCTGTCCGCCTCTCTTAGTGACCCAAGCACAATCTCAGGTCTCTTTCCTTCCCTCCCTCTCTCGTGTGATTAGGAACAGGCTTTATAAGTTCATCTATTATCTACAGGGACTGAGAGGACAGACTTGGCGTTGGGTCTACCTGAGTTCAAATCCTGGACCTTAATAGCTGCTTGTTTTGAATAAGTGACTGAATTCTCCAAGCCTCAATTTCATCATCATAAAACAAGCACATATAATATGTCCCTCATGGGGTTAAGTCAATTAGGTATGTAAATTACATGAAAGAGTAGCTGGCACATGTAGTGAATGATCAAAAACAAAACTACTATTAACATTAATAAGATCGTTGGTAAGGTAGAAATGGCGGATAATGCTGTTGTACACTCTGAAGGGACAAGATTTTAAAATGACAGGGCTGGACTGGAGAAGGATTAGGCACACATATCATCCTGTGGGTGACCATCTCCTAGACCTTGGGAGCTAGAATAATGTCCCCTCTCCAATCTAAAAGTAGTACTGTGCTTAAAGAATTGGGCTTCCAAAGGAGTCCTGAACAGAAAGGCCACCACAGCCCATGGCCAGGAGGTCCCTGTCTCGTCCCTGATGGTCGCACGCGAGGTGTGCTTCCCCTTTGGGCTGTCTACCTCCCCCTGTGCAATCAGATGTCCTGAGTGCCTGCAGGTGTTCCGTGCTGCCCTGCCACCCCTAGTGAAGGTGGGTGGGGAAAGGAAGGTGAGGGATGTACCAGAGTCCTGATGCCACCCAAATCTTCCCGGGCTCTTCTCACCTCTCCTGGCTCTCCCTCACCCCCTGGATTAACGGAGGTGGCCTGACCCCACGGTACCGTAATGGTGGAGAGAAATTTTCTGCTTGGGAGCACTGGATGTTTACGGCCTGCTGAGTTCACAACGACTCTTGTTTTCTTCTTTGGCTTATGGCTGCTGATCAAGGGCAGGCATTTATGCCTCCTCCCAGTTTATAGCAGTAATAATGATTATTATGCTGGCACATCGTGCTTATATTGTGCCTTTTTAATAAGGCCACTTTGTTTGGCTTCTTAATATTTAATCCTGTTTTATATTTACTTTCTGATGGCTTAAAATCAACCCAGTTTTAATTGCTTATGTGGAGGAGGCCAAGCTGGGCTGGGATGACAGGAAGTTGTTGAGAAGGTTCTGGAAGCAGGTGGTATCTTTCTCTGTGACCTTTCTGTCCAGGCAGGCTGTTGTGCCTGGGTACCCCTTTGCTCCCTCTCTCTCTTCTTTTTCTGTCTCACTGTCTTTTTCTTGTTTCTCTACAATCTAGTTTTCTCCCCTCCCTCCCCTTCTCTCGCTCTCTCTCTCTCTCTGTCTCTGTCTCTCTCTCTCTCTCTGTGTCTCTCTCTGTCTCTCTGTCTCTCTCTCTCTCTCTCTCTCTCTCTCTCGTTCCCTTAGAAGAGACCTTCCTCATCTAGCTCGGTTCAGCCAGGCAAGAGCAAAGGAAATGAGACCCAAAATCACGTGATTCGTCAAAGCTGAGCAGTTATTGAGAGTCAGGGGCAAGATAAGAACCATTTTGGTACTTCCTTGACTCAGCACCAGGGAGATCCCTGAGATTCCTAAGACTCTGGGGTGGTCAAAACCCGTGAAGGGCTCCATTAGTGTCACTGTCACTGTCACTGTGGCCATCTGCTTGATCTATCACACTGAAGAAAAATAGTGAGGAATAATTTCCCATGCTGTTTTTTTCTGCAAGGGAAAAGTAATTTAGATGGAACGTACCTTAGTTCCTCCCAAAAGAGTCTCCTGGGGCAGTAACTACAATCGCAATGTCTGATTCCACCTGCTGTGGCGCTGAGGCAGCCCTGTTGTAGTACCTGCGTCACCAGTTCGTGTCAATCACTCGCCCCTGGACATGGACTATTCCAGAGGCTGCCTAACGTGGTCGGGAGAGCCCCGGACCCAGAATGAGACATTCTCTGCCCGGTACTAGATCTAACCTTAGGCACCTAACTTCAACTTGGTGGTGAATGAGAATAATGACATATGCCTTCCTTCACCAGAAGGACAATGCTGTCAGGGCCTTCATGAGCCAGAGGGGACTGTTAAACTGGATGAGTTAGGAGGGTTAGATAAAGATGCAGGCAGGGACAGTGCAGCCCCTGTTGGAGCAGCTGTGGGAGCTGCTACCACTGCAGGCCTGAAGTCCAAAGAGAGCGGGCAGCTTTCAGAGTCAGAGGGCAGCTGTGGAAGAGGGCCATGTGACCAGACTCGTGGCCTTTGGCAGCAAGATGCAGCCAATCTATGCCAACCCTGCATGCAGGAGCCAGTGGGGAGTGCCCAGTGTCCCTCTTTCAGGCCCACCCAGAGACACCCTGCTGGCACTACCCATTGGCCAACCCAGCAGGAGGCCCAGTGAAGGAGAACTCCTTGATCCAGCTTACAGAGGCCAAATCCAGGGAACAGGGCATGGTTTAGAAGGACGGAAAACAATAAAAGACATATAGGGACCATATTAAAATTCCATGGAGACGTAAGGTGTTGTGACTATAGTTCCACAGGATCCAAAAAGGAATCCACAGAATTCTAAGGTAGTCACCGACCTTGAGAAAGTTGAAGTTTAGTCATGGAGACAAACCCAATACTTGAGAAATAAAACAAACTTTAAGAAAAATAATTTAGCTTTAATATTAACAAATGTTTATATACTGGCCATTTTACAAAGTTCTGTTTACAAATATTGTTCCATTTAACCCTTACCCAAAGCTTTTGGAGTAAATAATATCATTATCTCCTTTTTAATAGATGAGAAAACTTGGGCTCAGAAAGGTTGAGTCACTTACCCAGTCACTTGGCTGGGAGAGAGTGGATCTAAAACTTGAATCCAAGTTTTTACTTAAACTTCTCAGATTCCCAAGAATAGGTCCTAATTAGAATAAGATATATTCCATGCTTATATAATTTTATCAAAATGGATTCTACTGTCATGTATAACTAAAAAAATAATAATAAATAAAAATTCTCAGACCCCAGTGTTTCAGGAGATCAGAGAGAGGACTTGGTGGGCAGTGGAAGGTTCTGGAAGCTGCTACAGACTAGAACTAGGCCTCCAGGAATGGATGAGATTTGAATGGACCAGGGATTAGCCAACTCTTTCATGAAGTAAACATTAAACATTTTTAGGCTTTTCAGTTCCCACAGGGTCTCTCTTGCAGCTCTGCGGCTCTGGTCTGGAGAATGGAAGTTTGCTGACCCCTGATAGGTGAGGGGAGGTGGTCAGGCACTCCAGGGAGAAGACATGGTATGTGACACCATGTGAACAAAAGCCCAGAGTTGACATAAAGATGGCACAGTCAAGGGACAATGAGGAGTGCAGCCTGACTTGGTTGGAGAGTTTCTGCAGGAAGCAACAGGAAATGAGGGTGAAGAGATAACGTTTTAGTCCCCAGGGCTGCCTTCCACAGTACCACAGACTTCAGCAACAGACAATGATTTTCTCACAGTCCTGGAGCCAGAAGTCTGAGATCAAGGTGTCGCTGAGGTTGGTTCCTTATCAGCTGTGAGGGAAGGATCAGTTCTAGGCCTCTTGGCTCGCAGATGGCTGTCTTCTCCTGAGTCTTCATGGGGTCTTCCCTAGGGATGTGTCTGTGTTCAAATTTCTTCTTATAAGGACACCTGTCATATTAGATTAGGGACCAGCCTTGTGACCTCGCTGTAGTTTAATTACTTCTTTAAGACCCTGTCTCCAAATACCGTGCCATTCCAAGGTACAGGGCTTTAGGACATGTGAATTTCTGCAGGACATAATTCAACCCAAAACAGACAGAATAGCCAAACTATAGGGAGATCTGGATTCCAGATTACAGTGAGTGAGGCAGGAAACTGAAATTCTTTTGCTTGCTTATAATTTTGATTAGTACTTTGAAAAAACAAATACTAGTTATACATTCGTATCATAAAACAGGCACCTGGCCCAGTAAACAACAGGCCAGGTTCCATCAGAAGAGCATGGGGGCCTCGGCAATAGGGTCCCAGCAGGCTGTCCCAGGACTCAGCTCCTTTCAGCATCCACCACACACCACGGATGTTCAGGTTGGGTGGTGAGAAACACCTTCAGCTCCTTCAGCTTCCACTCCAGCTGCTGCCAGGGGTGCCTGGGCCTGATGCCTCAACCCCCTCCCAACAGGGGAGGTAAAAGGTGGACAGTAGTGGACGTTCTCTGAGCTTGGGTAACAGGCTACCAGTTGTTGTGCATAATGAAGACTGGGCATTCTCTTAGCAAATCTCATAAGAGGCCAGCTATTTATTCCTACCAACTGCCACATAAGGGCCTCCCAATGCCTCATCCCTGGGACAAAACCAAAACTGTTTTGGGCAACTGAAGTTTTCAGAATGATGCAGATTTCACCACCTCTCCTCAATTTCATTCCTCCTTTCCCACATGGAACTTTGCTGTGATATCTCTCCGGGAGTTAGGATCCAGAAAGACAGGGCAGGCCCAGATTTCAGAGGTAGATGGTTCTCCACATATCTCCCCCCAACTTCCAGGATGGGGAGGAAGGGAGAGAAAAGGGACGATTGCCTAGAAGATTTTGCTCACTGCTTCTTTTGTGGATTTATTGCCAGGTAACCTCAGTGACTTTTTTCTTCTTTATCAAAACTCAAATTGCTCTGACTCTCAAACACTTACCAAAACCCCTTCCAGAGTTATTTTTTTATTCACACGGATAGGTTTGGACAAACATCTTATGTCATCTGGTCATTGTGGGGACTAAGTGAGACCTGATTCCTTTTTAAGGAAACTATGAGTGTTGATGTTCTGGCCCAGCCTGGAGCAGATCCACCACAAGGAGATTTGTTTTAAGTGATAGAAGCAGCTGTCCAGAGACAGTCATTAGTTTTATAGAGAGTTCAGTTCCTATAGGGGAAAATAAGGATGGTGTGCTGTGAGCCTCTTTCTCTGGTGACCACAGCTGCAGACAGCCAGGCCAACTGGGCTGCCAAAACATCACCTGGTGTTCCATGGCAGATTCCCACAATCAGGTGTATAAACCCTCGGGAGTTACAAACCCAAACATACCAAGGAATGCCAAACTTGACCATGCCTAGAGCTAATGCTCCTCCCCCAGGGTAATTAGTGTGGTTTCCAGTGTCAGGAGTCCACACCCACACAACTGTTCTCCAAGCAGGCCAGGGGAGAGACGCTAGCTGTGCAACCCTATTTCTATAGAAATAGCCTTACTAAGCACCATTTAAGCAGGAGTGGCCACCAAGAGGAGATGTTTGAGGGAGAGGGAGGGAATGCATTAATTCAAGGATGTAAACAATTATGGGCAAGATGGAGTTTCAGCTGGGCGTGGTGGCTCCCTGCAACTAGAAAAGCTGAGGCAGGAGGATCCTTTGAGTGCAGGAGTTTGGGGTCAGCCTGGACAACATAGAAAGACCCTAACTGTTAAATGAAAGGGAAAGAAAGAAAAAGAAAAAAGATGGAGTCCATACTTCTCCTTGATGATATTACTAAAAATGCAATGTTAAGAAGCCAAGGGACAGGGCAGCCCAGAGACCCACATTTGGTCCATAGTACCTGGTACCAGTGAAATCAGAAAGTCAGAAAACAAGCTTCCTCCCTACTTCTCTTTCTCAGCATTTTCCTTCCAAAATCTGCCATGCTTTACAGAGGTGTGTTGCCCTGACATTGCCTGCAGATGATCAGACAATCAAGCTTCATTTCCAAGGGCACTGGAGTAGGTAGCCCTTAGGGAAAAGGTGCCCTGGGGCACCTGAATTCTTTGCCATCTTTTTGCCTTAGTTTCCAACCAACTCATCAGTTGAGTGGCCAGAGGAGGGGTCTGGCTTTCCATCTCACCCATAGGATAAGTAGCCAGCATTTATGACTCCAAACTTTCAACAGTTTGGCCATTCCGTTTCCTGTAAGTTCCCCATAAAGAATCAACACTGACACTGCTTTCTAATCCCTTACTACTAGGAACACAAACTCCACCTTCACCCGTTTTGTTCCCCCAGGTGTTCATGGGACTCAGCACTAACCTATTTCTCTTGCCAGGGAGATAATGTTCATTTCAGCAGGAACCTTGAGATGAATGACTTGACCCAGGAAGCAGATTTAAAGGAGACACTGAGGGCATCAGGGAGATGAGTGAGAGGGTCTTCAGATCACTGGGCACACAGGTGGCTGTAGCTCTACCCACATGAAAGACCAGCCCTGGCCAAATTCACTTGTATGCTAAATGGCCATGTATGTATCGAGCTCTTCCTGTTGCTTTTTAAAAATTACCATACAGTTATTTCTAAATAGAGCAAGAGGAGGCACTCTTGATGTCAAAGCCAAATGCTAGACAACGCCTCTATACAAGAGGGCTCAAGGTGTCCTGGCCTCCATCACTGACTAGAGCTCCTGTCCCTGCAGAGAAACCACACGAACAGACAGGACGTGGTGACTGGTAGGCTTATGTTCACCCTTTCACACCTCCAAGCAGAAGACCCCTCATTGTGAGATGCTTATTTGAGTGCCTGTCCTCATTCTAAATTGAGGCATGCTGCCCTCTAGAAGGGAAACCCGAACCGAGTCATTCATTTCCTCTTTTGACCCTTGGTGCTTTTTTCATATATGTATTAAAAAACAGAAATATTTTTAAAATATTTTTAATTTGTTCTAATTAGGTATACATGACAGTCGGATGCATTTTGACACATCATACATAAATAGAGTATAACTTCCCATTCTTCTGGTTGTACACATGTAGAGTTATACAGGTCGTGTGATCGTATATGCACATAGGGTAATAATGCATATAGGACTTTTAAAAAGGAAAAAAAATGTACTGTACTGATTGTGAAGTTTCTGTTTTGTGAGTCATGGCCCTTTACGTGAGTTACAATAAGTCCCATCCTTTCTAAACATGAGCCAATCTTCAGAATTCCCACTAACAAGCCACGTTCAAGGAAGTTCACTGCACATAATCTGAGTTTCAGAAGAGGATGGACGAGAGAAAGCAAGCAAGCCCTAAAACTTGGGTTGACCTGCAGACCCTTCCTTGGGGGGCCCCCACCCACTTTTCATGGGGCACATGCTTGCTTGCTGGTCGGGAGGCTGATTTCCCACCTCTGTTTGCTGCTGCTCCTCATTAATAAACGGGGATTATGCCATATCCATCACTGTTCCCAACACCCTCCTCTGTGGCCTTGCAAAGGTGCCATTGCTGCTTGTTTTACTGAATGAATTGGGGAAAAATCTCTTTCTGAGGAATTAGCTAAAGCACGGGCCATCCAGAACGCGAGACCACTGCAGAATGCAGACGCCCCCTTCCTTTGCAGCAGAGCGTCTTGACAGCCCCTTCCACTGCCTCCTCTTCAGCTATAGGCCAGACCTGGCAGGAGCAGAACGTACAGAGTTTTTCCCCCCTGTTTCCAAGCTTCCTCAAAAGCCCCCCCCGACAGGCAGCTTCACATCTGCTGTGCCTGTGTAAATTGAGTAAAAGTAGGCACAGTGCCAGAGAGGGCCGCGCCATCGCACCTCAGCCTTTCCCTGGAATTTGCCTCTTTCTCCCCGACTACAGCTCCCTGGCAGCGCTTGCGCAGAGAACTCAGCACCGCGATTGTCCAAAGGCACAAGGAAAATGGCGGGAAATTTGCCGTCAGCATTGCCAGAAAGCGATCTATGGCTTTGCTCTTTTCTTAAGCTCTCAGTTTGGCTTCAACATTGGGCAGCTGCGTTACCTGCCCACCTCCTTATTACTATAGCAATCAGCTATATACTCTTACTTGGAATTAACATGATGAGTACTTCTCCGCTCAACTCCATTCATGCAATCACAGATAACTGCTAAAAATCAACAGCCGAAGAAATTCCAAGAAGAGGCCATCCCAGGGTTAAGAGATATTCCTTGTAGTAGAATAAACTAAATGTGCTTTCTTGCAGCCAACGAACTTCACACCAAAAACTGAGTTGTGCATAAACATGCTAACACCAAGCATTATAAGTTTTTGACAAAGTAGTTTTGACCATAATTATGTCATTTTTCTCGTCTTAATTCCCAGTATTAAGATGCCAAAAAAATGAAAATTGTTCTTCTCTTAGGTAAAGTTCCATTAATATTGTAAATGTCTTCAAATATTCGTTATTAATAGAATAAATAAAATACTGCATTATCCTATAGCAGACTTTAAAAACAAATAAAAGTAGATACAAAAGGTAGTTTAGCTACTCTATACTAAAGCAGACTCTCAGATTATCTCTCCTTAAAAGAAAACAAAAAGTGAAATGCACTGCTCATTCAAAAGGAGTATAAATCTGGTCTGGGATGTAGCTCAGTAGCAAAGCATTTGCCTCATATTTGCAAAGCCCTGGGTTTGATCCCCAGTTCCAAAAAAGAAAAAAAAAAAAAAAGAAAGAAAAGTGTATAGAATGAATGTATATTGCTGAAAGAATAATAAAAATGAAAAGAAACATAAGCAAATACCTGTATGTTTTGGGATGTGGTCAGGACTGAGGCAGTTGATGGTCTTCATCAAAGAGAACACAATGATTTAACTGGATGAAGGGGCAAGGAAGTCAACAGGTCGTTTTTCCACCTGTAAGTGGCGTATCCAGCTGTGGGTGGTGAGGGAGCCCTTGAGTCCCTCCCCAGGAGGGGGGAGATTCATGGCATGGTCCTGCCTGGAGGAGAAGACAAGTCACCTGGCCAGTGGGTAGGGGTGAAGGTAGATGCCCGTGCTACAGTTTGCTGTTAGCAGTTGCCCTACTTGAGCCCTTAGTGGCACCTCCCTAAGCAGGCAGCGGAGATGAGTGGCGGCCCCCTCCCAGGAAGTCCTCACATCCACCCGAATCACTCGTTAGATGTACCTGTGCAGGCGGAAGCCAAAGTACACGTGAAGGATAGCATTTGTTTTATTCAGGGTCCATCATTTGTTTTGTGTTAATTCATGTGATTTGGGGTTTTGGTTCTATTTTGCTATGTTTTCTTATATGTTTTGGTTTATTGCTTTTTATTTATTTATATATGTTTGTTTGTTTGTTTGTTTATTTTTGGAGATGAAAATGGATACTCTATGTGAAAGCTGAGTTCCTTGTTTCTTTCTTTTGCCCATGGCTGACTGCATGTTCTCTATTGATGTCTTGTTCCTGGTTCTTGACACTGACCACCTTGTCTGTGAAAGGAGGCACTCCAGCGGGCTTGCTTGATCAGAAGAAAGGGAAGTTGGCTTGGTTTAGTCACTCCACAGAAACCCATGGTAATGTGGCCCTGCGCTCTTGTGTGTGTACGTGTCGGTCCATGCCAGACTGGACGGGAGGGTGTTCTCTTGATGGCTTGTGATGTGGTAGTCGTGTGTGTGCACACATGTGTTTATGTGTTTGTGGATGTGTTTGTACATACATATGTTTTTGTGAGGGGATGGTAACTTGTCCCTCTCAAAGCCACTGCCTCATCACCTCTTCCTGTGTCTAAAGTCAGCACTCAGCAGCAGCTATTCCTCGGTGGAGCCAGCCCTTCCTTTGGATGGTGTCAGCCAAGACCAAGGCCACAGCAAATGCAAAGTTGATACTGGTGCAGGCAGTGCCTTCATTTAGGAGATGAGACACTTACTCCTAAGGCCCAGGACTGCCTACTGCTGCAGTTGTCTTTCCAAGCCCAGCACCACCATTGTCACACCACTCCACGTGCACATAAGGGGTCTCAGGGAGTCAAGTGCCCCACAGTCAGGCATCTCTCCACGCAGCTTAGTCCTTCCAACAGTGACGCCTGGAGGGTCAAAGGAACCTCTGACTAGAGATGGCTGGAGATACCTGCATAAAGATACTGGAGGCTCCTCAATTTTATGACTTCTTCCCTAGCCTGGACCAAGCAAGGACCCAGGAAAGCTCTGAAGGTCTGTCTTCCAAGCTCCCGGTGCTAAAACCAGACCTAAGGTCTGCTTCCACCAGCTCCCCCAGACCTGGAGCTATAAAGTGAATGTAAATGCTTCACACCTCAGCACTACTGTGGCGCCACTCACTGCTGTAGGATGTAGAGCAGGGGTTGGTCAACACTGGGACAATCAAGATGAGCATGATGTGGCGGCATGACACCTGTGCCCTGGTCCCAGTTCTGCTCCAAACACACCAGGGACCTTGGACATCACATTCCTCCTTTAGGCCTTGTGTTCTTCTCCTGGTAATGAGGGGGACATGTTAGAGCTGAATGATTTCTAAAGCCCCACCCAGCCCTGAATTTCTTTTTACCCAACTTGACTGAAAGGGAGTCCTAGGTAGGAGAGGTCTTTTCTAACTGACAGTCAAGCATATGGTAAGTCACGGGGTTTCTGTTTGTACCTTCCATGTTCTTGAGATGAGTCTCTTCTCACCCACCTGGCTTGTCTTCATCCAAAAGAAAAGAAACTGAGGAAAGTCCATGCCTGTCAGTATTATCTATATAACCACCAGGAGTCATTACCTGGTCTGTGACAGCCCTGTGGAGACTTGTCACCCAATGCCACACCATCACTAATTGCAGATTCTGTGGCTGCTGAGCGCTAGTGATGTTCTCACCAGATGATAAAATTGGAAGAACTGAACCAGCCACCCTACAGAACTAGCATTGGCTAAAGTAAGGAACTTGTGTCGTATTAAAAGGGTGACAGAAGATCACAGAATTCTTTGATTTAAACTTTTATGTAGAATGATAAACAACAATAAAAGAAATGGCTTCTTCTAAGCCGCCAACCTGGGTTCCAAGCTAGAAGACTCTTCTGGAAACGTAGCCCACTGTTGCCTCGGGAAGAGGCTGGATACTGACCGGACAGGTTGACCCTTGTGGAATTAGATGGTTCAGCCTGTTGGGATGGGGATGTCAGGACTGCTGGAAGCAGGGGAGTGGGGAGGTACCCCTGAAGATTGTCCTCAGGCCACACTTAAACTTAATCTGTGGGTTTCACACTCCAGTGCCTCCGTTCCTACTATCGCCAGTGCTGGTGTGAGCCTCAGTACATGACTCTGGTAGTGGCCATCCACTTAAGGTTTGCCATTTCAGGTACCATCGTAAGTGTCACGGACTCAGGCCCAGCGTGCACTGCCAGAATGAGGCAAGTCCTCAGATCCATCTGGCAGTTCATGCAGGCATCAAAAATGTCCTTTCTACAAATAAAGGCTGGACCCTGATCTTGAGAATGGAGCCCCTTAGAATTGATGGGTGGAAAGAAGAGAGAGAAATGGTGAAAACTCCTCTTTTTATGGCAAGTAAGAGACGCAGATGGAAAGCTTCCACGGCTTTCCTGGGGCCACAGGGTTGAGGGTAGAGAAAAGATTCAATGGTCAGTTTTTCCCCGATGTGTCTTATGAGGTAAAATGGTCTGATTGCCAGACCCCTCCCACGGTCCCACTAGTTAACTGTGTCCTTGGCAGCAAGCAGCAGGGAGTGGGTCAAGGAAACTCCTGAAGCTGGCCTGATTCTGCAAGGGGCCAGCAGATCACGCAGGCGCCTTCCCCCAGCCAGCGCTCCGTCCCAGGGTCGCGTGTGCACACTAATGCTCTTCTGTTCCCTTTTTTCTTTTCCCACCCCCAATGCCTTGCCCTGTGTCCTTTGGCTCTTGCAGTGAGCATGCCCACAAGTGAGACTGAGTCTGTCAACACCGAAAATGTGGCTGGAGGTGACATGGAAGGAGAAAACTGCGGGGCCAGGCTGGCGTGAGTAGGCACGGGAACCCAGGCGCTTGGGGCTTTTCCTGGGGTGCGGGCAGGGAAGCTGGCGCCTGAAGTCGGGATGGGTGGGCTCATCACTGGAGGGGCAGAGACTAGAACATGAACCTCAGGTGACAGCCGGTGTGGAGAGAAGAGGGCCCTGGGGTGGAGTACGGCCCCAGACTCGGATGGGGATGAGTCCTAAAATTGAAGCCAGCCTTTAGCTCAGCTCTTCTGTGAGGGGTCGACTCTCAGGTTTTGAGCCCAACTCATCCCATCAGAGAAATATAGTATGGGAGGGAGCAAAGTGTGTTTCTCCCCATTCCCTCTCATAACCTTACACACAAAAGATGGTAGTTTAGGTTCCCTGGGACCTGTTGACCACTCTTTCCATTCTGATAAATGTGGCCGGGAAGAAATACAAACAAGGAAGAAACTGTCCCACTACATGATAAATTTGTTGGTCCTTATGGGCAATGCTAAGTTATCCTTCTAATGAAGCACCATCTTGAGTAAGTACAAACTCACCTGTGTTTAACCTAGACTGCATCCAGGTCCTCCTCCAACATAAGTCAGTGCTTAGATGTTCCCCTACCTAATTCCTGAGTCAAATCCCAATCCCTGGCTCCTGGGAGCTGACTTTGACCTAGAACTGGGCCAGGTGGGATGGAGCAGTTCCTGAGGCATTGATCACTTCTGGGTTATCATAATCTTAAAAGTAGAAACCAGTCTTCCATGTTCAGTGTCCTCCAACAACAACAACAGAAATTAAGGGGAAGTGGTTTAATTGATTAAAAAAAAAAAAATCTCCTGGTTTTAATTACCAGTACCTCAGAAGGCCAAGTGAAAATTGAAAACATGCCATTAGGTAGTCACATTGACCTTGAGCATGAGGCCTCTGAGACCATTTAGGCATCCCCTTCCTGGGGAGATGGAGACTGCTTTTCCTGTTACCTTGAAATATAAGAACTGTAAACTCACCCTGGTCAGTGGAAGGAATTGCAGACAGAAGGCTCTGAGAAGGACCAGTCTCAAATAAAATGTCTTTCTAAGTTGCTCCATCAGCAGAATAGCACCTTCCTCTCCAGCCTGACTCAATAGCTGGGAAAACCATGATGAGCTTCAGGTGACCCTGATCACAACAACTCAGCCTTGAGAATGGCCTTCAAGCCAAAGATGGGGAAGGGAAAACAAGGCTGAGGACCAGGCCAGCTTGATAGCCTGTTTCCAGGATGCACGGAGCTCAGTAACACTAACCTGACAGTGGCACCGGGGAGTCGGCACTGCAGATTTCTCAGCATTGTTGGGAAGCAATTATTGTCAAAATGTTGTTAAAATACGAGGCTAATTACATTTTTGAAGCAGCAGTCCAAGACTTCTTGCTCTTCTCTTCATTTGGAATCATACAAAACGAGCGCTTGAGTTTTTGGAAGTGGGCCCCAGACAGCAACGCTAGAGAAACGCTTTGAATCCACAAATTCAAGACCTTTCTGTTATCTGGACACCAAGAGAAGGGTGGAGAGAAGATGATCTAGGACCCTGCAACTCTGGCATTTGGGCATGGCCCATGTTGCAGACCACGAGAAACCAGGAACCTGGCACCGGAAGTCACTTGACAGTACATTTTACGAGTGTGTGAGGCTCTGTTGGAAGGAGAACATGATTATCCCCCGTAGAGGGAGGCTGGCAATCTCTAGTCTATGTGTCACATCCTTGGAGGACACACTCGGCAGTCTTCAAGAGTTCTGTAGAAATGGTTGCTGCTGTTCCTGTGCAAGTCCACACTGAGGCATCTCCTCTGTGCATACAAAACACCCAACCACGGTGCCAGGATTATAATATGCACTTATTAGGTTAAGGTCTTTCCCCATCTCTCTGCCTCCCCACCCCACCACAGACAATGTTGGGGTAAGACTGTGCCAGTGTTTCTAATGGGAGAAATAATATGAGAACAGTAGGAGGCTGAAGAGACACCCAGAGCCCGGCGTTTTGAAAGCTAAGTCTCACGTAATAAGATGAGGTGAGGGTAAGGACTTCTACTTGGCAAGAAGGCCTGGGTAAAGATGGTTCCTGTAGGGGCAAAGGGCCAGAGAGAATCTGATACTTTGTTGGGGAGGGGTCAGTGAGCAAGGGAGGTGACAAAGAGAATGGAGCCATCAAAGTTTGAAAAGAAAAAATGATAATGAGGCTGGATAATGACACCAGCTGCAAGGATCTGCAGGTATCCCAAAGACAGTAGGATGTGGAGATCCACAGCTCAGCCCTGAGCGGGGCTGGAAGCACACATTTGAAGTTGTCGGTGTAAACCTAGCAGTGAGGTAATAGGACGAGGGTTCACAAAACTGTAGAAAGCAGGAGGCCAGGGGCCAAACCTTGGGAAACACAGAATAGGAAGAAGAAAACAAAATGGGCATTTTTGTGTTAGTACAGATGACAGCATTGGCCTGGGAGCTGAGCAGGGAGGAGAGCTATTTGACTCCCTATGTGACAGTGTGCCCAGCCTACTGCTGGGCAAAGGTGATCTACAGTCATAGGAAAAAATTGAAGCCACCTCACTGGAGCTCACAATCGAGTGTATGAAGGACACTCGATAAATACATATGTGATTCTGAATTGGGATAGACGTGAAGAAGGAAAAGGAAAAGGAATGCAGGTTCCATGACAGAGGAGCCTGATTTAGAGGAATAGGTTAGGGAAAAAATTTGAATAATTAAAATTCAAGTTGAGAACAGAAGGGGGAACAAAGAGTAGGGACTAGTGTTCCAATCAGAGGCGTGTTCCCAGGTCCTTGTGTGAGGCCGTGGCATATGTGAGAGGACAGAGGGGGACAAGGAGGGGGAACAAGGCCGGAGGGAGGGGAGGGCTGGGTAGAACCCTCAATGAGTTTGGTCTTTGTCACAAGAGTGTGAGAAGTCACTGAAGGGTTTTAGGAATGTGAAGCCGGGTAGGGAGGTTAATTTGGTTGGCTCTGCATTCTTGAAGGTTCACTTCAGTGTTAGGAAAGGAACAGGAAGGAGCAACACAAGTGAAGTGGCCACCATGGCTACGCAGGCGCCAGGGGATGGTGGCTCAGGCCAGAGTCCTGATGTGGAGATGTAAAGAGAGGGGGGTCAGGGTGGTGAGGGTGTGCCGGCGCTCTGCCCGACGGGGCTTGAGGGTGCACTGACGCTGGGAGTCGGTCTTGGGGAAGGAGGGGTAGAATTGTGCCCGCCTGGGGCACCCACTTAAGAAGTGAGGCCGCAGAAGGGGGAGAGGAAGACAAGAAGGCGGAAAGAGGAGGCTGCGATCTGACGTCGCCATCCTTGGGACCATCTTCGAGGCAAAGAAGCAGCCACTGGAAAGGAAAAGGCTAAAGAAGCTGGAGAGGAAATGAGCACTTGTAGGAAGAAATCTCTTAAGAAGAGGGAAGGTTGACTTGAAGGTGTAGTTGGAGACACTGAATGCACACAGAGGGAGGTACCTTTACCTGGCACCTCGAGTCCTGGCATCTAGTCCCCATCAGCCACCAACTAGCCCTGTGGCCTTGGCTCAAACACTCTGCTCTGAGTCTCAGCACCTTCCTCTGGAAACCAAGGGACTGGATGGACCATTACTTTCCGCAAAGCCAGGAGGGGCTGAAACCACATACAGGGTCCACTTTCATTTCTTTGACAAATTGGTCCCCTGTAAAATCTCACACGAGTGAAGTTCCACAGATAAGAAATTACACGCCAGAGGTCCCTGTGGTACCAAAGATTCCTTCCAGCCCTCAAAGCCTAAGGTTCTATAAAGAATATAGAACCAGAAGCAGGCTCTGATGAAGAGGGTTGGTGAGGGGGGACTACACCAAATATCTCCGTCATCTCATCACAGAGTGAGGGTTAGGTGTTGTAGGACCTTGAAGGACCGTGCAGAAGGTTCAAGCTTGTGAATCATCAGGGGATGACTAAGAGATTACTACTGCGTGACACCAAAGCCATGGTGGAGACCGACATCATCAATATGGAGTCGGCTTCACAGAACAATTCTGTGTATTTTTTGGCAAACAGCGTAGCCTACGAACACTAGAGACAGAAAGAGGAATGGACCAGGGTGGGGTTTAGCCACACAGACCCAGCCAAAGGCCAGGCTGTATGGGCTCAGCCTTGTATTGAGGACAATGTGGATATGAAGCTGAGCACAAGAAGTCAGGTGTGGCTTCAGCCTGGGAGCCTTGGATGAGGGTGAGCTTTCTTTCCCGTCAGGTGAAGAGTGGTTGCTGTGAAAGAGCAGGAAGGGGGCTCAGGGAGGGGGCTCAGGCCTGAGATGTGTTAACTGAATTCATCACCCCGTATTTGAAGCAGTGCTCTGAGGTGGTAAGGTCCAAGGTGTGTTCCCTCTAGTGATAATAATTGTGCTGGTGACAAAGTTGTGGAGTTAAGGAGGCCGAGTCAGAGTTCTGTCCAAGTGGATGACGACTGCGTGCCATATGACTTATGTTAAAGGCAAATTGGGGACAATTCAAGGAAATAGTATTTCACACAGCAGGTAGTAAACATATGGCGCTCATTACTCAAAGAAAGCAAGAGAGGCTGGAAATATAAATAGCTCCTGAGAAGTTCAAATATTTGTTAAATAATGACAAATGCAAATTGAGTAGCTAAGCCCAGAGGCGGGTGGAGAGAAAAATGTTTTGGATTTGTCTCTAATTTTGAACCTCAAAATCAGAGAAGAAAATCATGGTCTCCTAGAAGCTTTGTCCTGGAGGCCTGGACAGAGCAAGTGTCTTGGGCTAAATGGACTTCGGTTTCTATCCAGTGGAGTACTGGTCTCGCATGTAAGTTACTGACTTTCTCCATCTCCTTGTTCTTCACAAATCCACTTAAAACACGAGGTGGGAGATGCACCTCACTAGATTATTAATGATGGAGAAACCAAGAAGTCTTCTTAGCATGTCACACGTGTCCCATTGGAGTTTGGAGAAGCTGGAGTCTTCTACTGTTCTAAGGACTGTTTGGAACCTGGGGAGACAGTAGGAGGCAGCATTTGCCACAAGCTACGCAGCCCAGGATGTGGAGTGGTGCACTGATTCCAGGGCACCCACGGCCCTTAGCTCAGTTACTCACACAAAGGAAGCAGCTGTTCAAACACCCAGCCCATGGCTACCACCCAGGAGGCAGAAGACTGCCAAGCAGTGGTGTCCCGCTACTCTCATGAACGGGGCTTCCATGTTCAAGTGCTCTCCGTACAGAGGGAGTGCAGAGTAATCAAGGCCCTTAGACCGTCAAAGAGTTCTAAGTCCAGCTCTCCAAGAGCTGAAGTTTTCCTTCATCTCCAGACAAATGCCCCTTGAACAGTACACGCCCTGTCTTCAGCACAGGTGCCTAGGTAACCTGGGGCTTAGCATTTCTACTGATCAATCATAAAATGTGCCACTCTTTAAAAAGGGTGAATGTTTCAGACTCACAGAACCTAAAATTATGCTCACAACCCCCTGAAAACAACAACAAGAAGAAAGCTAGTCTTCAAGTTGGGGTCCAGCCTTCAATAGGACTTGGAACTAAGCGGGCAAGAAAGTCCTGTTCCACTCTGGCTTGCTCAGAGTACACCAGGAAAGGACCCGCAGACAATGACTGTGCATGAACTGGGACCTCATTACAAACAGTCACCCCCAGCCCTGAGCCTCCCCTGAGTCCATGTCCCAGAGTCATTTCCTCGGGGGAGGTGGACATTCGGATGTAGGTTTCCTCGCATGACCGCTCTTAAGAACTCACTTTTGCTTGTGACTCATCTGGACTAAAAGTGAGGAGAAAACTTAAAGGGAGGGCAAGTGGTCATCAGTGACGCACATGCCGGAGTCTGAAGGCTGAAGGCCATAGTTGCCCACTTTGACTTTTATTTAATAGCAAGGACAGGCAGATGCCCAAAAGCAAGCCTGGGAAAGATGCTGAAGGCCCCAAGCTCGGCATGGCCCTGCTGGAAACGACAGTGCCCTGGATTCCCCATCACCCTATTAGCAGCTGGAAAACATTTGTTTCCCCCATTAAACTGTGGCTCTAAATGAAAATGCTGCCCTTGGCTCCTGGTCCCCCTCCCATACATTTGTTAACGTGTGATTAAACCCTCCAGTCCTAGCAGGCAGTCTTTGGGGTGGGAAAAGGTTATTAGCTAACGGTTCTGAGCAGTAAAGGCACTTGGCTCTGATTCTCAGCGCCCCAGAGATATAATTATCTCATGCACGATGGCTTTGCCACCTGTCACATCTTCTGGTTTAATTTTTTTTTTAATAAAAAATAACGAGAGGGGTTGGTCTTTCCTTGCTATGTGACACAGCTCACTTTGTGCTCGGCTGGGACAGCACCAACTTGCAGCAGTAGCCTCCCAGACCCCCCTCTCCTGTTTTCCTCCCCACATTGCTCCTTGTCTCTTACCACTGTCTCCATCTCTTCGTCTTTCATTTGCACCGTCTTTCTGCTTGTCCGTCTGAGTGTCAGTCCACCGGCAGTCTGGTCTGGGTTCACTCCCTTCTCTTACTATCAAGCTAAGCTGGCATGTGCCTTCAAGGTTTTGGTCTTAAATGCCTTCCCTCATTCCCTCATTCATTCATTCTCTCCCTCTCCCTCCCCCCGCCCCATTTTTTCTTTCTGTCTCTTTTTTACTCTCTCTTCCTCTCCCTCTCCTCTCTTCCATGTTTCTCATTTAAAAAAAAAAAATTTATTTTTTAGTTGTAGTTGGTATTTTATTTATTTATTTTTACATGGTGCTGAGGATTGAACCCAGGGCTGTGCATGTGCCAGGCGAGTGCTCTACCGCTGAGCCACAACCGCAGACCCCCATGCTTCTCATTTACTCTCTCTCTCTCTCTCTCTCTCCCCTCTCTCGCCTTCTTCTCCCTGCCTCCTGTCTCCTCTCAGTGTCCCCTGGACTCTATCTATATGATCTCCTTGAAGGTCTCACTTTTCAATAGAACCCCCCTCCCATATAATGATTCTGTGAGGTATCCATCATAGCAGACCTACTCTGTGCTTCTGTCCACAGTCCCCCAGTCTTCGGGGCTGCACATGACTGTCAGCATTCTGGATTTCTCCTCGGAAGCCGTGGCTCTGTCCTTACATCTGTCCTTACGGCACTGGAACAGGTTCCTAGCAGCCTGCCCACCTCAAGCTGGCTCGTTTTGCTGGTCTTCACCTCATAGCCCAGCTTTGGCAGGTCTTCTGGCAAACAGCAGTGAGGTCCATGCTGACGTGTCCTGCCTGGGGTTTTTCTGCGGGTGGTGTTCTCCCATGTGCAGGAGGGGCCTTCCTGAACTCTGTGGCTTTTCTCAAGAGGCAGCTCTTCCCAACCTTTCCTCATGGGACTTACTGTCCTCATGATGATCTGAGGACATGGGACTCTCCTTTTTCAGGGATACTACTTAGAAGACATTAGTAAGTGTCCTCTGAGCCAGCCCTCAGTCTCCACATTCAAATACCCAAAGTAGTGTTCCTTCTGTCCAACTTCTAATTCATACTGGCACATCCTTCCAGTGCCCATGTAGAGTCACCCAAGGGCACCAAACTCCTCTGGGACTGTTGGAAAAAAGTGAGTGTATATGTCTTTTGGTAATGTTTCCTTTTTCTCTTTCAGCCACCGGATCTCCAAATCAAAGTTCAGGTGAGTGTGAGCCATTCCTTCCTTCTGCCCACCAGCGTAGTCCTTGGCTACCATTTTGGGTGGCCCAGTTGGCAAGTAGAGCAAGAGGTGTTCTTCTAAGGGGTAATGGCTTTCTTTGTGTACGGTTATGAAGAAGAGGCTCATGGATCAAATCAGGCAAATAATTCAGGGTTGAGATTTGTTGAATTCTCTGGGACTTTTGAGCAGTGCTATTCCTGGGGGATTGAGACCAAATGCGTCTCTCTCCTTTATAAGATGGAGTCCAGTTGAACACGTGAGCACTTGCTACTCTCTTGGCCTGCTTTATGTTTATGGAGCATGGTGAGATATGAACTTTGAGGATTGTGGAAAGCAAGAAGGATTATGACTCTGCTCTGAGTCACTGTTCTGAGACAATATCAGAACCTTCCAGAGGGCCCATGGTCTTCAGGCTGCAACCTGTCTTTTGGCTTCACTCTCTGTATTCCCCGGTAAATACCCTTTGTTCCTATTGCATGCAACTTCTTGCAGTTACACGAGTGTTCTCCGTCCTCTTACACATTAAGACCTTTGCACAAAGTTTCTCCTCACCTAAATCACCTATCCATGTCGGTTAAGAACCTCAAAGGTTACTGCGTCTGTGACACCCTCTGCACATTCCCAGAGGAGACTGACTCACCTACCCCCAGCCCCACAGTGCTTTGCAGATGTCTCTAGCACTGCACTTACCAATTATTGGCTCAGAGACCTGTTGCCTCCTCTAGGCCCTGTCTGCATGCCTCAGAGCTATTATTCCCTGAGAGTCTAACTCAGGGCCGGTCCAGCTCTAGGCTGCCCCACTGTGTGTGTGCTGAATGGATGGACGTGTGGAGTGAGAATGCAAACTCACTCCTGCCAATCTTACATGTACCAAAAATATTTATCTTCACTTTTCACAACCTAATCCTGCTTCCCTAGCATCACCTACTACGTAGCAGGAGTGCCAGTAATGCTGAATTAAAGGCCAGCTGGGTAAATCTAGCCCAGGCCCCTGAGATCACATCTGTGGTCACTCAGATTTCCTGTGGCTCAGCTCCTCTCTAGGCCTGTATAGATGCAGGGGGAGAAGGGGATTCCAGATACCAGAGACGGGTCTTGGTGAGGACTCCTCAGGAGTCCTCTGGGTTCTTGTTGCTCTGTTTTATGAGGCCACTCTGAGCTGCTCTAAGCTGGTACCTGCTGAGGTTCAGCAGGTCCATCTGGTTGGGGCATGCACCTGTGGAGGCCACGCCCCATCCCCTTGCATCCAGTCTTAAAGTCTCCACATCCGCGTTTCGACCCCTCGCTGTGTTGGTCCACTGACTTGAAGCACCTGCACACCTCATCTGAGTGCACAGACACCTCCAGGTCACTCACTCACACTCCATGAATGCCCTGTGGGGAGCCAGGAGCACCGGGGCAGGTCCTCCCCACCCCTGAGTCCCAGTCAGATGGAGCTCTGAGTCGAAGGCTGCCATTCTCCCTGCAGAGCCTACCCACCAGCCCCGGTGTCCCTGGCCTCCCTGATGGCTTTCTAGTGTTTCTAAAGCAAGTCCCTTTAACTTTCTGGGGCTCAGTGCCCAAGGGCTAAGGTTTAATGAGGACTCTGGTGTCAGACTCTCTGCTCTCTTTCTGGTACTTTCTTTCTCCCATATGCTACTGAGAATGGAAAATGCAGGTTTTCCTCCTTGCCCTCTTTCTCTAAGACTAAGACCTCCTTTATGTAGAAATCTAAGGTCAGCTCTATTGAATCTGGCTCTTATTACATGAAGGAGAGCTCTTAAACATTTTTTAAAAATCCTCTTTCTCGATAATGCATGGATTTTTCCTGCTTCATCTCCGGCATGAGGAGCAGTTTCTGATACATAATAAGGGCCTAATAAGTCTTTGCTGAGTGAATGAATGAATGATGCCTAAATAAGACAAGAGACTGGACACACTTTCAAACAAAGTATCTAATCTGACAGCCCGAAGCTGATCAAACATGTTGTGCTCTTAACAGTTCCAAAGCCCCCACACAATAAAGTAAAAGGATATAAAATATCTCCAAAATTTCATTCTTATTACATGCAAATGAATAAATCAAAAATGAATGAATGAATAGATAATGAATGAATGAATGTGATCTGGAGGATAAGAGAAAGTTACATACTTCAGTTACATCCTCAGTGGGCACTCTGGGGAGCATTTTGTTAATCCAATGATCTGCTTTTGAAAAAGAGGGAATCTCTGCTCCGCTTTGAGGCGTTGCTCATTCTGCTTTCTACCAGCCAGTGGGCCCTGATCCCTGAAGGATTTCTCCTGCTCTAACCACACTCTCAACCCAAGTGAAATGCAGAGAAAGGACTCCATGTTCCCAACTGGCCTATTGCTGGTAGTCTGGTAGTCATTAAACCTACCTGCAGATACGGACCCTGAGGCTTAGAGAGGCCCAGGGTCACACAGCCAGATGAGTTCTGAGTTAGGAGTCCTGCTACTAGTCTCTGTGCCATCCTGCTGGTCAGGTCTGCCCAGAAATACTAAACCCTGTCCCCAGACAGCTTATTGTATCCTGGGCATGAAGTGGATTGTGCTAGGGAAGTGGTAAGGCAAGGCACATAGGAGATTTAAAAATGTTACTGTGGTATCCATGTTTAAGAAGTATGAAGAAACAGGAGGAATTAGTCTTAATACCTTTTATTTAAACCAGTGGTGTGTCTAAAACATTATTATTTCAACATGTAATTAGTATGACACATTTTTAGTGAGAAAGTTTACATTTTTTTTTTTAATGCTAAGCCTTTGAAATCCAGTGTGTATTTTACATTTACTGCACTTCTGTTTGGATTGGCCACGTTCCAAGTACACAAAAGCCACATGTTGCTAGTGGCTGCTGCCCCAGCCAATGTGACCCTAGAAGTTCTGAGTAGATATCAAAGGGAAGCCACCTAATTCAGGTTCTGAAGCCTCTTGTTGGTGTCTTGTTGGTGGAATGTCAGAGGCCTGCAATAGATTGGAAATGCCTCCAAAATTATCAGTGTCCCAAGTTGTTCTCTTAGGTAGAACAGTTTAACAGGGACATAGAACTTGAGCCTCAAACTGGCCTGTTCCATGTGCAAGACTGAATGATGCAAAGTCTACAAAGTCACAGTTTATTTTAAAAAAATATATTAGAACTGGGCTTTTAGGGAAAATTTGGAAAATTATCAGACTTATAGTATTAAGGCAATACTAGGGTATTATTTATTCCCTTGGTAATCCAGGTTTCCACTGAAAGGAATTAGATAAAAGAAAGAATGAGCAACATGTGGGGCCCAGAGTTCAGCATAGGATGTGAACAGACCGGGACATATGATTCAGAGAGTCTTTTGCAACCTGGGGGTGTGCATCGGATGACCTTTTGGAGTTTTTGGTCCTCAGCTGTGCAGAATTCTGAAGTGAACCTCGTGGGTTTTTAACATTGGAGGACTGTGTCGCCTTGTCCCCAGAGCTCCCTGTACTTCTTGTCATTCCATAAGCAACAAGGCACAAACTCAAATTTGCCCCAATCTTTGTCTATTTTTAAGTTATTTGTTCATAAAAGAATTCAAATTAATGATTTCCTCAGCTGCCTGCTGCCTGTTGTCCATTCTGATAAAGAAAAGATGGAGACTTACTCTGGCCCCTTGAGAGAGCCCGACATGTTCATTATTTTCCTGTCATCTGCTCTTCCAGATGCCCGTCAGCAATTGCAGGCTGAGAAACTGGTTTCGGAGTGTTGACCTCTCCTTACCCCACCCTGTTCCCTGGGTCACCGGAGCTCAGGGATCGCCCTCCTCAGGGAGTTAGTAGATCTATGTCGTTTGTCTCTGCAGCTCATGCGGTCTGTCAGCTGAATGTCCCTCTATGTGGGACAGACTGTGCTAAGTACTACGTGTCTATAACAAAGTGTAAGGCACAGTCCCTTCCCCTTATGGGTCTTACAATCTCGTTGGATAGGCAAGAACCATACAAATAAAAGCTAACTGATGATACAAAGTCACGGCAAGTTATTTCCTCTGAAAAACTTCTCCTGGCTCCTCCGTGGCTGGCTAAGATGTGCTTTACATGCCCTGGTGGCATGTTGGCAGAGTCCCCAGCGTGTCTCATGCTGCCTTGCCTCCTCACTTACTCCTCTGTCCCCTGCCCGGGCTTCATGCAGGTGAGGACTGTGTCCATCATATTAACTATTGAGTATCTACTGATCCATGGTAAGCATTTAATAAATGTTTCTTGGCAAAAGTGAGTGAGGCAGACAAGTGCTCAGGGGTGGCAAGGCTGGGAAGACTAGGAAAGTTCATCATGGAAAGCTAAGTCTCAAGTTGAGCCTTAAAGGATGGGCAGGACCTAGAGGATGGAGACAGCGCGTGGAGGCCCTAGTTGTTGGGAGAGTGTGCTATGTAGCTGGAGAGGCAGGAGCGAGGCCCAGTACTGGGAGAAGGCAAGGTAAGCCAGGGGCAAGGGAGCAGAGTGCAACGGTACACATGTCTAGAAAAATAGATTCAACCTGTTCGCATCCATCCTTCTCTCCTATGTCTACATATGGAAGCTTCTATTTCTAGACTAAATGACTTCCAGTTAATGCAAAAGGAACATGAAAAGCAGGCAAATTTCTCCTCCCTATTTTATCATTTAATTTCTATATCCTCCATGCATATGTAAACACACAAATAAATTTACACATTCTAATAAACCATTACATTTATTATACAGTAAGAAGTGTTGCCAGGAAACCAGTTGTCAAGCAAAGCTATATTTTGAAGAGTGGGAGGTGTATAATTATCTTTAAATACTTTCTCTGGATAGTAATTACCCCCACCCCCACCCCAGCCCCAATCCACGTGACTCTCCTGAACAGCTCTGCGCAGGAGCAGCCGGATTTAATGGGACTGGGGCAGAGCAGTTCCAGATCCACATGACAAGTCTGACCTTATAACACCCCACAGCTGCTACCCACCAACTGGAGAAAAGAGGGGCTTGGTCAAGTTCCTGGTGTTAAACTGACTCCAAGTCAGTTTCTATACTAATATACACAACAACACTGAATAAAAAAGAAAGAAAGAAAGAAAGAACAACCTTGATTGGTTTGTATTCTGAATAACAATTATCTATGAGTTCTGTATTATGAGGTTGTGTCTATTTAAAACATACTCTTTGCAAATATAATGTAAGCTGTTTAAGATCAAATATGACTTTGTCCCAAAAATTTATTTTATAGGAAAACTATATTACCAAATTTCTCTATAATATTAATAATCACAATTGCAAAAAGAAGCAGAATTTTTCCCTGGTGTGCTAGGACTTCTCAGTATCAAAATATGGCAGAAGTTGGATGCTGTGGTGCACACCTGTAATCCCAGTGGCTCAGGAGTCTGAGGCAGGAGGATCACGAGTTCAAAGCCAGCCTCAGCAAAAGCAAGGTGCTAAGCAACTCTGTGAGACCCTGTCTCTAAATAAAATACAAAATAGGGCTGGGGATGTGGCTCAGTGGTCGAGTGCCTGTGAATTCAATCCCCAGTACCTGCACCCCCGCCAAAAAAAAAAAAAAAAAAAAAAAAAAAAAAACTGGCAAGTAACAGTGAAATTCACCCTTCATTAAGACTGTTTGGGACTCATTGTCCCACAACTTTGTCCCTCTCTATATCTTCACTTGTATCCAAGGTGGTTGGTCTGGAGGTTGCAATCATCCCAAAATGCATTGGAAGCTAATTTTCTCAAGGTATCGCTTCTCTCTAGTGTAGCAGGTAAGTGCCCCCTTACCTGCCGGCCTGGGTGCTCACTGGAGATGGTGTTCAACCACCCTGATTAATTCTTCCTTCCCTCCCCTAGGCCCAAACCTATATTCATCTAATCTTTTTTTTTTAAATATTTATTTGCTTTAGCTGTACACAATGGGTTTATTTGTATGTGGTGCTGAGGATCGAACCCGGGCCGCACACGTGCCAGGCAAGCGCTCTGCCGCTGAGCCACAACTCCAGCCCCATATATTCATCTAATCTTGTAGCAGATTTTAGCAGAAGCTTGCTAACAGGATTTTCCACAGATAGTGGGTAGACAAATGGCAGAGTCAGAAACATAGGTGAAGACAAACAATCCCAAAAGTGTTGCCACCTGAAGCGATGGCCGCTTGGAGCAACGAAGCCGCGGGAAGAAGTTTAGAGGCAAACTGGAAACAAATAGCTTTTTATTCTGATAACTTTTCTCTCTGGATCTAACAATGACTAACACGCGCACACACACACCACCAAAATGGCGCTGACCCGATCAGCAATCTCGGCCAAGTCATTCGAGATCTCGGGCCAAGTCCCGCGAGATCTCAGGCCAAGTCTCGTGAGACTACGGAAGGCAGCAATGCCCAAAACTCTATGGCCCATAGTCAACCGCAATTTAAGCCATCTCTCCAAACAGGGCTCTTGTACAAAAGGGCGTTTAAGGTGTGAGTGAAAGGATCCATTACAGCAGAGGTCTCCATCCCCAGAGCCTCAGAATGTGAGTTGTCCCTCATACCCTAGAGTCGGGTGATATTTGAAGGGGCTTACCTTCTGAAGCTAGGAGGGGACAACATGTAGCACACACAGCAGACCCTTGCCCACTCCACTCCAGGCACACTTGCACCTAGTGCTGCGTGACCCAGGGGGCTGCTGTCGGACACGCCATTTGCAGGGCAGCTTTCTCACACAAATGACCTGTGATGCTCCGTCAGAATAACTCCACGGAGGAAATGACCCTGAGGTGCTTGGTCATCTCTGGCCAGAAGACTGGTGATATGGACTCACGCTGGGGACTCGGATTTAGAATACAGGACCGTAATTCAGTTTTATTGCTCTAAAATATAAGGTCCGTTTTTATAGCCTGTCCCAGTACAACGCATGCACACACACACACACAAACACACACACACAACCTGAAAGTTTTCTTTAAAATTTTTCCTTACTGTTTATTTTTAAATTTCCTTATGATATGTATCAGGATATTTTCTATTCGGTTCCTTCTCTCAGTGCCAGTCATAACCAACTAGATAACTTTCATGGCTCAATAACGGGCTTTAGTGCAAGGTGTTTGAAAATCTCTACTCCATGGCATGTTTATTTAGAGGAATGTCAGCCTAGACCAGGGACCCTAGAAAATGGAGGTTATTTTTTGAAAAAAATACAGATATTCATGGACTAGGCTCCAAGATTATTCCTTTTTTGAGTACCCACTCAAGAGTTCTGAACCTGCCTGGTGGGCTTGTCTACACACATACCCAGCCAGCACCAAGCCCCTGTCCCCAGCTGAGCACCCCACCTTTCTCATAGCTGACCTCCTAGCCCAGAGCACCCCTCCTCCTCTGGCCCTCTATTGCAGGAGCCCTGTTTGGGGAGATGGCTAAGATTGCGGTTGACTACGGGCCATGGAGATGTTTGGGCATTGCCGCCTTCCGTAGTCTCACGGGACTTGGCCCAGGATCTCGAGAGACTTGAGCCGAGATTGCTGATTGGGTCTGCGCCATTTGGTGTGTTGGTTTTGGTGGTGTGTGTGGTGCATGTTAAAGTCATTGTTAGAGCCAGAGAGAAAAGTTATCAGAATAAAAAGCCTATTTCCAGTTCGCCTCTGAACTTCTTTCCGCGGCTTTGTTGCTCCAAGCGGCCATCGCTTCAGGCGGCAACACTCTATTGGATAAGGGTACCACTCACCCAGATCATCCCAGCTAAAACTTTCATCATACCTTTCTTTCACCTGGCACCCCAGTCATCTCAAAGTCCTGTTGATACTGCCCTCAACACTACGGTCAACTCAGTGTCTTTTCCTTAGCAAACTTCTACGCTCATCACCTCCAACCCAGACAACCGAAGGGCATCCCTCACACCATCCCTGAAGAAGCTGACAGTGTGGTTGTGTCTGTCGGATGTTGGTTTTCTGAAATCAAACCCACGTGTGCCGTTCCCTTAAGCCCTCAGTGTGGCTCTCTGCATCTCCCTCCTAACACCTCTTCAGCATCCCCTTCCTTCTCTCCTGGGTGCCGTGTAGGCATTTATTAACCATGTCACCTACTGTGTTAACCATGTAGCTATGTTTTCACGGCATGAGGAGGATGAAACTAAGAACAGGTTGTAAGCCCCTCTGTCACAGAATCATGAATGTGAACGTGTCTTCGGGATCATCCAGCTTCATGCTTCTCGATCATAGTTACATGTTAGGACCCGCTGGAGAATGTGTAAAAATACCAGTGGAGTTTGGGGGCTACTTAAAAATACCCAGCTCCCAGAAAATCAGATTCAATTTGTTTATTATTGGGGTCTGGATACTGGGGAGGGGGTATCAGATGATTTTTAAAGCTTCCCAAGGTAATCCTAGGTGTAGCCAAGTTTGAGAATCACTGACAAAGGTCCCTAATCAAGAGAGTAGGAACACTATATGGACCGTGGATGAACTTCAAGGGACCTGTGTACTGCATGAACTTTTACGTAAATGGGTGTGCATGTGGGGTGCGTCCAATTCTGCAAACAGAGGATCTAAATATTCATCAGATTCTCAAAAAATTCCACAATTCCATAAAAGCAAAGATCCTCTGATGCAGATTGATCCTTGCTCTGAATGGTAAGGCTGCATTAAGGAAGGAGCACGCGATCAGGCTGGGGGGAAAACCACACCTGACTCTCGCTACTGGGACACTGGTCAAGCTGCTTAACTACCATGGCCCAGTTGTCTCTTCTATGATAGGAGAATAATGCCTGCTTTGCAGTTATTTAAAGAATTGCAGAGACATCTTGAGAAGTACTAAGACAGTACTAGGGCATATCAGAGGTTTTGTTAATGGTAACTATTCTAATCCTATCACTATCACCACAATCATTACTAATTCTTCTTGATATCTGTAATACTAGTTCTAATAATCCCATTATTAGGAAACAAAGACACTTTGATTTATGGAGTGCTTCAGCTTGGTACCATATGACTTACGTGACATTTTATCCATGCCCACAACAACACTGTGAGGTTGGCTCTATTCCCATCCCAAAGATGAGAAACCAAAGCTTAGACAAGTTCAGGGCCATACTCAAGGTCTCACAACCAAGCAATGAGCCCAGTGAACTCGGTGGAGATCTTGCCTCCTCGCCACCAGGCTGCTCTGCCCTAGTAAGACCCCATCAGCGAAGAGTGAGCAGAAGCCACTGTGGCTTGCTTCACAGTGGCAGAAATCTGCATTTCACAGCCAGCCCCGTTCTCTCCTTGCCCTCTTTCCAGCCGCTACTGGCGCAGATGGAATCGGTTCTGCAGAAGAAAGTGCCGCGCCGCGGTCAAGTCCAATGTCTTCTACTGGCTCGTGATCTTCCTGGTGTTCCTCAACACGCTCACCATCGCCTCGGAACATTACAACCAGCCTCACTGGCTCACGGAAGTGCAAGGTGAGCAACAGCCCCTGGCTCTGTCCCCATCGACTCTTGCTAACTCAGCCCTGGGTCCTGAGGTCATCACAGGCAAACTGCCAATGGCTGTGGCTCTTGGCAGGTGCCCTGCTGGAGACACCAAGGCCTGGCAGCTCACATGTCACACAGTCAAATGCACAACCTGTTTATAAACAGACGTAGCCCACCTGACCAGGTCCGTACCATCTGCCTGCCCCCACAGCCACTGCTGGGCCCAGGTGACAGAAACGCAAGCTGTGGCTTATTTAACTCTCTGAGACCCTGGGCTGCCAACTTCCCAGAGTGGATTTTGAATTCAGCCAGCCTTACTACAGCCTCCAGGTGGCCTTACACAGAACACATGACGATGAGATGAGCAAAAAGACAGGCAAGAGAAAAATAGCACCTGAACCCAAGGAACTGTCCCCAAAGGCTGGTTAGGACCCACCATCCTGTTCTGGACCACTAGAAGGGGTCCACCAGGCAGCATCACTCCCATGGAGGGCGCTGCCTTCCAGAATCCTGGAGGCCATTAATCTAGTGGTTAAAAGATCAAACTCGGACAGCCTGGTTCCAACTTTTGGCTGGCTGACTTGGGCAGATTACTGGTCTCTGAACTTTTTTTCCTCATCTCTAGAAAATGGGCTTGACGATCATAATTCCAAACCACAGAATTTTTGTGAAGGGTAAACAGGATAATGCATGCAAAGCCTTTGATGCATGGTAGATGCTCAATAAATGTTTATTATGATTTAATTAGATATCCCTTTCCTGTTGGATTGGCCCTAATTGTTTGTTCTGGAAGGAGCGGATGGGAGAATTGTCATGGGAGGGAGGGAGTGCTGGGCCTTTTTTCCTCCAGATGTGATAATTACTGTTCTCTTTCTCCTCTCCCTTTGTCCTCTCTGCTCCCCTCTCACGCCCCTGCTTGGACCCCACTTCTCTCCTGAAACTGCCAGACACAGCCAATAAGCCCTACTGGCCCTCTTCACCGCAGAGATGCTCCTGAAGATGTACAGCCTGGGCCTGCAGGCCTACTTCGTGTCCCTCTTCAATCGCTTTGACTGCTTTATCGTGTGTGGGGGCATCCTGGAGACCATCCTAGTGGAGACCAAGATCATGTCTCCCTTGGGCATCTCTGTGCTGAGATGCGTCAGGCTACTGAGGATATTTAAAATCACAAGGTATGTGACACTTCGGTTTCCTGTGGAAATAGGGCTTGGGGAGAAGTCTTCCAGAAGGCAGGAGATGTGAACAGGCCTGGGTGGGAGAGTAGCTGCTATTTCTGGAAGGGTCTAGCCTTTAGCTCCTAATCCAACAGAGCTTTGAGTCATCTGGGTGGCATGTGGTTCAGAAGTTTTGTCAGTTGCTAACACAGAGAGGCTCAGCTTAGTGACTCAAGCAAATCAGGGATTCAGTCACATAAGAAGCCCAAAAGTGAGCCACCGAGGAGACTGGGACACAGTGTCCTCTGACCTTTGCTTCACCAGCCTTGTGCCAGTTCCACCCCAGATGCCTTCTGGAGCCTCAGACATCGTGCTCAAATTCAAGGCAGGAAGTAAAAAAGGGGGGGGAGGGAAAACCAACCACTAAGTCACTTCTTTACACCCAAGAATCTCTCCCAGACATACCTGTTGGGATTGATACTGTTAAAAAAATAAAATGAAATAACAGGCATTGGGGAGGATATGGAGAATCTGTAACCCTCGTGCACTGTCAGAGGGAATGTGAACTTGTGCAGCCACTACACGGCAGCTCCTCAAACATTTAGAAACTAATTACCATATGATCCAGTAATTCCACTTTGGGGTATATATCCAAAAGGACTGAAAGCAGGATCTTGAAGAAATTTTTGTACATACATGTTCATAGCAGAATTATTCACAAGAGCTAAAAGGTTTGAGCACCCCAAGTATCTATCAACATCTGAATAAACAAAATGTGGTATATGCCTACAATGGACTATTACTCAACCTTAAAAAGGAAGGAAATTCTGCAATGTGAATGAACTCTTAGGACGTCATACTAGGTGAAATAAGCCAGTCAGAAAAATGCTGCATGACTCCACTTACGTCATGTACTTGGGTAGTCAACATCTCAGAGGCAGACAGTAGAAGAGTGAGTGCAAGGGCTGGGGAGAGGGGAAAGGAAAGGTATTATTTAATGGGTACAAAGTTTCAGTTTTGCAAGATGAAAAGTTTCTGGTGTTGGTAGTGGTGTTGGCACAACATTATGAGTGTATTTAATACCCTTGAACTGTCCTCTTAAAAATGGTTAAGATGATCATTTTTTTTTAGTGTTATCTACATTGTAGCACATTTTTTAAAGTTGGAGATAAGTATCTCTCCCAGAAATCTCACCAAGGGTTTCTGTTCTCATTGCCCCCCCCCCCATAACTGTTAGAAAGGCTGAGAAATGGAGTGTCTTAGCCAGGCTTGGGCTGCTGCCAACGCAATAGAGATGCGTTAACTGCGGAGCGAGATGATGGGTTTGGTGGCACAGGTGGTTGCCATCCCTCTCCCACAAGCTCAGCCCCCTCCATTTGTCTGTCTGCCCTCCACCCAGACACTACAGCCTCCCTCAGTTTCCAGGGAAAGCGTGATTCCCATGAAGCGGACCGGACAGGGCGCAGGGGGGCAGGAGTGAGCAGGATTGGGCAGGAGTGGGCAGCCTTCTCCAAGACAGTTTTCAGCTGTGCTGTGGTCCAACTGGGGTGGTGAAACCAGTTCATTGGATCACAAACATCATTTTAAACAACTGTGCTGAGATACAATTCATATGCCATATATTCATTCACCCTTTGGAATGTGTCATTCAAAGGATATTGTAACCATCGCCACATTCTGGTTCTAGGACAGTTTATTTCTCTCAACTTCCCCCCCAGCCCTAGATGCTAATGCTTTAGGTCTCTATAGATTTGCCTATTGTGAACTATTCATATAAATGAGATCATACATTATGTGGTCTTCCATGACTGGCTTCTTTCACTGAGTGTAATATTTTCAGGATTCATCCAAGTTGTAGCATGTATACTTTTTTTATTGCTAAATAATATTCCATTGTATGAATATATCACATTGTGCTTATTCATTTGTCAGCGATAAGATTCATTTTGCTAGCATTTTTGGCTACTATGAATAATGTTGCTGTGAACATTCATATGCAAGTTTTTGTATAGATTATATGTTTTCATTTCTCTTGGATATGTATAACTAGGAATGAAATTTCTATGTCATTGGATAACTCTGTAATTAAGATCTTGAAAAACTGTTTAGCTGTTTTCCACAGACTGGACCATTTTATATTCCCACCAACAGTATACAGTATCAGGACTCCAATTTCTCCACATTCTCACAATGATAATTTATATTTATTACTTTGTTTTTAGTTTTCTAATATTTTTATTTTTAATCATGTGGATTTGGGGAGGACAGTATGGCGTTTCAATGCACATATACTCTGTGTTATGATTAGACCCAGCTACTTGGTACACCTATCACCTCACATTTACTGTCTCTTTGTGTTGGGGACATTCAATAACCTCTCTATAAGCTATTTGAAACCATCAATTCATTGTTGTCAACCATAGTTATCCTACTGTGTTACAGAACATTAGAAATCATTCCTCCTACCCAACTGGCCCCTTTACCTGCTAACCATCTACTCCCCATCCCCTTCACCCCCACACCCTTTCCTCCTCTGGTAACCACTATTCTATTCTCTACTCCTTTGAGATCCATCCTTTTAGCTTCCACACATTGGTAAAATCATGCAGTACTTGCCTTTCTGTGCCTGACTTGCTTCAGTTAACATAATGTCCTCCAGTTCCATCCATGTTGCTACAAATGACAACATTCCATGCTTTCTTGTCACAACCATCAACCATCATTTTTAATTAAAGAATGAAACAGAATGGGAGAACCTCAGAGGGCCTCCCCAAAACATGAGCACTGTTACATAAACCCTTGGAGATGTGTGTCTGCTGTGTGTGTGTGTGCTTTCTTTTCTTTTTTTTTTTTTTTTTTTTTTTTTTTTTTTTGTGGTACCGGGGATTGAACTCAGGGGCACTTGACCACTGGGCCACATCCCCAGCCCCTTGTTTTGTATTTTATGAGAGACAGGGTCTCACTGAGTTGCTAAGTGCCTCGCCATTGCTGAGGCTGGCTTTGAACTCGCGATCCTCCTGCCTCAGCCTCCCAAAGTGCTGGGATTACAGGCGTGCGCCACTGCGCCCGGCTTGTGTGTGCTTTCTTAACGTGGGTCGTGGTCAACTTTAAAGGACGTGTCAAAAACACCCGGAGGAAGCTTTTCAAACTGCACCCCCACAAGGCAGAAGCCCCTCTCCTTAAGAATCTCTTTGAGACACCCTCCCTGGTGCATGCACAAATCTTTGCTCTGGGGAAACTTTGATAGTAGGAGCACTAAAGCCACCGGCTGAACTGTGCTGAAGAAAGCACTGGGGGCCGGTGTCTCCACTTCAAGGACTGAACTCTTCGCAGCTGCTCAAGACATGCCAGACTTGACTGAGTGAGTCACCAGGGCCATGCAAAGCATCCCTGGGTGTCCCTGTTCTCTTCCCAGTGCTCTCAGGAACCATTCAATATGCACAGGTTCCTCCACTATTGAGGCCCCAGCAAGACAAGGCCTGTAAATGCTGAGTTCAGTGCCAGGCACAGGAAGCACTCGGTAACCAGAGCCTTTATTATTAGTTTAGCAAGTCTCATTGCTATTATCAGGAGAAGGAGGAAGGATTAAAGGGATAATAGTAATGTAACATACACATTCTTATACTCATTTATTTGTCCACCATATATACAGCCCTTTGTCACTTTGTGATAGAGGTATGTTCTGAAAACTGTGTCATTTTGCAGTTTCACCACTGTGTGCACGTCATAGAACCCACACAGCCTAGAAGGGCTATGATGTCACAGGAGATATTATCTTGGGGGACCATCACACCATCGTAAATGCAATCACTTGACTTAAACGTCATTATGTGGCTCATGAGTACAGTATGTTGAATTCTGAGAAGTTAAAAAACAAACGAAAAAAGCAGGGCACGGTGGCGCATGCTTGTAATCCTAGCACTTGGGAGGCTGAGGCAGGAGGATCACAAGTTCAAAGCCAGCCTCAGCAATGGCGAGGCACTTAGCAACTCAGTGAGACCCTGTCTCCAATAAAATACAAAAAAAGGGCTGGGGATGTGGCCCCAGTGGTCGAGTGCCCCTGAGTTCAATCCCTGGTACCAAAAAAAAAGAAAAAAGAAAAAATGGTGTGAAGTGAACCCAGGATAAATTTATTGTCTGGTTGGGAGGTGAAGATTGTGCATATGAAAAGATTAAGGAAACTCTAAGACAGGATATCATGAACTGACAAAGTATATGTGGGGGAAATAGCTGCTACGGGAACTTGGGAATAGGAGCAAGTCCCTGGGGAAGGTATAATACCAGGTGAGGGATTTCAAGGGCATGAAGAATTTAAATCCACACATTTAACACTCTAGTACAACAACATCATTCCCTCTCTTTCCCCAGAAGAGCTCTTCCTGACCATCCTGAATATACTGGCATTACAGAAAATCTGCAGTTTATAATAAAAGTAGTAGAGAGACTAATAGTAATAATCATGAGCCCACACCAGGGTTCACTATATACCAGAAAGGGTGATCTGAAAGTTGACATCCAGTAGCTCCAATATCCCTCACAACCACCTCTAGGAAGATGAGGATGGGGTACTATAATTATTAGTATTCCCACTTTGCAGATGAGGAAACTGAGACTTAAAAGAGTTAAGTCACTTGCCTGAGATCACACAACTGCTCATGAGTAACACTGGGAGTAAAAAGCAGGTCCTCTCTCAGACTGTCTGTGCTTCTGACCCCACCATTGATGTCCCTGAAGTGCCTTGTTTTCTGCATCCTGAGATAGGACCTAAAGAATTTTTTGCATATGGGTTCTTGTTAGATAAGTGCTGATTCAACTTGCTGCTCCTGGATTCCAGTAAAACTTGAACTTTTCAGTGCCTTTTAAATAATGCTCAAAAGTCCACATCTTGAGATTTTGTTCGCTTGTTTTCCCTATAGAAAAGAAATCTTGCTGCTAGATATTGCTAGAGCATCTTTAAGAGACTAAGCATCCATTCTATTTGGATCACCAATTTATCTATTCCTAATGCAAAAATATGGCCAAGGAACTATTTTTCAAAATCCATCTTGATCAGAGAGCTTTTCGTAGCCCTTTCACAAGAAGGATTAGTAGTATTTTCAGATCTCTAGACAGTTTGTAAACAGAATAATTCCATTATTTAATTGGAAGTTATTTGGGCAAAGGCCATCATTTTCCTCCTTCGAAGTCTGCAAACTCTCTGGAGACTTCTGGAAAACAAAACTTCCTCTGAACCTTGTCCCCCAACCCAGACCTATAAGCAAAAGTCACTCTAGTGACCCAGGAACTGTCCACAGTGTAGGCTGTGAGTGGACACTATGGTTCATTAAACAGCCTTGACATGGGTCACCTTTGTGGTCATGCTATCAAACAGGTGTATTTCTTCCCTCATGGGTAACACTGGGAGTAAAAAGCAGGTAGAAGACTTCGCCTCTACAGATTGGTCAGCTACTCCTGGAGAGCCCTGTGTTGATGGTCCAGTGACTTTCCTTTGAGAACCACTGGCCTAATTTCCCACTGCTATCCTTTGTCCACTCTTTTGCCTTAAAACACAGCCCTCCGTATGCAATTACAAACCTCTCCTCTGTCTTCTCTGTCCTGTAGTCCCTAACCGTGTCAAGATTATGTAACTGAATGCAAAATGGGTTTAGCCCTTGCTGAGTGCAAAGCCAATAAGCACAACCATGAGATAAAAGAGTAAAGGAAGGTTTATAATTTGCAGCAAGTAAGGAGTACACTGGGGATGTTTCTCAAAGCAGAGTGTCTTCCCAAACAAAAGAAGCAAGGGGATTTCATCGGGGAGACACGTGCATACTCATACTGTAGATATACCATCAGAGGTGGGGCCTAACATATTTTTGCACATGTGTGTTTTGAGATCATGTGTCTTCATACATTGCATGTTTGTTTGAAAATGGTGTGTGGGAACACATCATGGGTAGAGAGTTTAGCATCATAATGAGATTATAATGAACAAGTTCACTCTGGATCACCCAGAAGAGTGATTTGGAGCAATTTGGCTGGCTTAAACTGGTTCCTTGTGGTCTTCTCCTGAGGACTTTATCTGAAACAAACAAAAAAATAACTGGAAAGGTTGTAGCAGCTTCTCTCCTTCCCCTCCCCCACATCAGGCACAGGTGTTTAACCCTATGCGTTCCTGCCTAGCAACCAGCAATCATGCTTTTGATAGTTCTTGACTGAGAGAACACACGATGGTAAGAGTTACTAAGAATTCAGCAAAGCTTTTACGTTAACTTGATTTGTATGAATTCCTGCACAACTGTATGCATTTGAAATATGATCATGGAAACGCAAGTCAGCCTAGAGTACTATAATGATAGATGAAATTGTGGAGTCATGGATCCCTTCTTAGAATTCCACACCGCCATTCTCCCTGCTCTCAGGGTCCATGGTCCAAGAGTTGGGAACCACTGATCTAGATCAGTGGTTCTCAGCCATGGTGTCCTGACACTTTGCCACGTCCAGAGCAGTTGAACAACGTATAGCAAGCAATCTGATATTGCTTGCAATGTGTATAGTAATCTGAAAGCTAAAGTGCCAAAGTTTGTGAATGATGTCTTTAAAAAATAAAAAATTTTAAAAAAAATTCAACCTTGTCCTTGTAGCACCAACACTCTCTGACTTGCATTCCCAAATGCTTTTATGAATGGGCAAGGCCAGGATGGACTGAGTCCAGCCATGTTGCCTGAAGGAGCAGAAGTCTCAAGAATGTTATTATGATGAAAATGAATTATTAGTGTGCTTACATTTTGGGGGGGGTGTTTGTCAGAATCTAAAATCTGAGAACACCTTCAGGAGTATGCAGTGCCTATGAATATCATCCATCCATATGTCTCATGAAAAAAAAAAAAAGACTGGGAGCCCTGTGCTAGACTGTAAGTCAGTTGATTACTGAGTGTTCACAGTGCTGTGAGTGGGAAATCACATAAAAAGAAAGAATAAGGAAGACAAGATTTCTACCTCCGAACAACGAGGCATGCACATGGCCGAAATCTTTATCATCTGAGGGTAAATTACCCATAACAGCCGGCTTTCTGGCCACATGATGAATTGGGTTCTTTTTCCTGCTTTGGAGCTTTATGGGGCTCTAACTATTGCCAGGATTCAATACCTAGTACATCTACTCTTTGTCAGTCCATATCTTTCTGTGGAGAGGAAAAAGGGCTTCCCATAGATTAGATCCAGATGTGAGTTCAGTTTACTAATTACATCTCATTTTTTATGCAATTGGCTTTTAAATGCACCAATATTCCTGTAGCACTTGCTGATTTCCCTCCCCTTAAACCTTCAATCACTCTCTATTTCTCCTTCCTGCAGCTCCCTCCAGGCCCTGCAATGCCCTCCAGGCCCCGGAAATGTGAGATTAGGCTGACTCAGCACAGCCACAGTTACACATGAATCATGGGCACCAAAGCCATTCACAAATCCTCCAGGCTCTAAAGGCCCCCATGTCCCTGCCAGAGTCTGGCAGTGAACACCAGCCCCACCCCCGTGGCTCCCCAGCTGACTCCACCACCTTCTTGCCCTCACGCTCCTCAAGGACCCATAAAGCCCTTGAGCTCATTAAGGGCCTTTATTTAAAACAAAAACAAAAACCTGACATTTGCCCAGTTCCCAAGCAAGGATCTATGGAGATGGCAACTCAGACTCAAGAGCCTGCATGCTGACTAACATAGGAAGGGTAGTTATTCTCAGAGACAGGAACTGACTGGTGTCACTTGCTGGGGATTAAGAAAACACGTGTGAGGAAGAATGTGCTCCCTCCCTAAGCCTGACACATCTTGGGTCGTAGGGGTCAACTAGGTAACCCTGAGTAGCCACATGGTCCAGAGGTGCACCCTCCTAAAGCCATCCCAAAGACAAGGCCAGACTGTCTTATCATCCTGGCCAAGTCATGTCCCCCATGCAGGTTCCTTAGTGTGACCAAGGCCTCTGATGCAAACAGGGAAGACAAGCCCTCTGAACTTGTTAGCCAAGTGGAAAACACAAAACGGGCTTCCCAGCCTTGCTAGGATGGAGGGGGCGGAGGCAGGTGCCAGCAGGAACTGAACCAGTAGAGGAGGCCTTGGGCCTGAGGCTGTGCCGGACCCTGGCCGAGACAGTCTAGAATTCTCTGTGGCTCCTCCTGGCTCAGGATACACCCCTTCATCCTCCTGTCACCCTGATGCCTCCAGACTCAGACCCCACTGTCTGAATCTTCCAAGACCAGAGCCCCACTTCACTGAAGCTCTGATTCAGGACACCCACCTCTTGCATCTCTGTAGCTGGTCCAGGGAGTGGAGAGAGCCAGGCTGAGCCTACTCACTGACTGAACTCTACCTGCTTCTCCAGGCTCTTACCTGGCTTTCACTCCAGAACCTTCCCAAAGCCCTGCACCACACAGGTTTCTCCCATGAAGTTTGCTTTATAAATACTCTTCCAATAATAGATCACTTGACACCAAAACTAGGATATTTTTTTTTTTTTACCCCTCAAGATGAAAATGGTTGGGACAGGTATAAATTTAGTCATGACCCTCTCTGGAACAGAGAGGGAGTAATGTGGGGCATTTGCAAAGCATCCAAAGCAATGGCACTGTTGTTTTGAAGTTCTTTTATTTATAGCAAGTTCAAGGCTCTGTGTTATACCAGAATAAAAGAAAGGTAAAGAGCCCAGCCCTGAGCTTTTTTTAAAGTAAAAGGTTTGCTAGATTAAAGATCCAGTTCAAGGAAGGCTCAGGTTACTCTATTATAGAAGAGGAGGAAGAATTCCACAGAGCCCCAAACCCAAAGACAGGCTCCCAGAGGGAAACATCTGGGGATCAAAGTATCCCCGAACAGAGGGTGGTAACTTAAACCAGGCTAGATGGAGGACAAGGTAACCATCGGGAATGGATAAATGGATACTCAACAAGCGAGAGGTCTTGGAGAAGGCTGGGGAGGAGGAAAGGGGAGAACTTAGGTAGCAGAACACTTGATCAGGTCAAACGCCTTCAAATGCACCAGAGTTTATAAAGAAAACAGTAAGCTGGCTTGGATGGGGAACAGGGTAGGCAAAGACTCCCACTTTGGCGGAGGTGACACAGAGTGGTAGGAGAACAGTAAGGGAGAGGTGGTGCCAGGGATGGTGGTGCAGGTGGAGTGTCTGGGGAGGGGGCCAGGAGGCTCCAGGCTGGCCAGGGGCCCCCGGGCACTGCATGTGAGCCACTGTGGTTGGGGGGCCTGCGTGTGCCTTGTTCTGAAAGGAGATTCTCAGGTGTCCTCAAGTTCCCTATAAAGTCTGTGGCCAAAAGACACCAAGTAGTTTGTTCCGATTCTTCTCACTTTCCTCCAGACCTCTTCCTTTTGTGGGCACGTGAGAGTGTACATTTCATATTTATGATCGATTAGGATAGAAGCCTCTGTGGATTGTTAATACACCATTAACCCCACTCGTTTACCACCAGCTGCTCTTTCTAAAAAGGAGGGTGATTCTGGGACACGAGGCCATCACCCCCCCTTCAGGCCACGGCAGTAATGGCCATGGAGAACCAGATTGGCAATAAGGAGGAGAGAGTTTGCAGACCACAAGGCTGCCAGCCATTTCATCTAAATGGTCTTTCTTCGCCCTCCCCACTGCCAAGCTGCCCCCTGAGCACCTACAGGTCTCATCTCTCTCAATGCTAATGGAGCTCTGGATCCCATTAGCGCTCTCCACCACACAGTAGCATTTCGGCAATGCCTTGGTCTGTCTCCTGGAAAGTGCTTTTCTACATGCTTAGAGATGGACAGTTCAGCAAACTGGGTACCCCTCACGATGCCAGGCCACTGGCTCCAGCTTGTCTCTTTTACTTCTTTTCCAAAGGGACAGGAAGTACAGGTGGCAAACCAGCCTCCGGGCACAACTCCATCTTGCCCTTTTGAAAGGAAGCAACCACCCACTTAAGACAAACAGCACGTGCAGCCATGATTTCCATCTGTCTTAACCATGGCTTACCCACATTACTGGTCCAAAGGGCAGTAGCTTTTTTTTTTTTTTTTTTTTTTTTTTTGATATTCAGTTGTTGATAGACCTTTATTTTATTTATTTATGCGTGGTGCTGAGAATCGAACCCAGTGTCTCACACATGCCAGGCAAGTGTGCTACCGCTGAGCCACAGCCTCAGCCCCAAAGTGCAGTATCTTTTGAGCCCAGGTGTCCTCTGTGTGGTGGGCCTGCTGGTACCTGGCTGCAGTCATTTCCTAATCAGAGCTGCCACATGCACACCAGGATGGGAGTTCTCCACTTCACAGTGCTCTTCCAGGGATACTACCCCAAGGATCTCAAAACCATGGCAACCCTGTTTTCTTTAGGAAAATGGATCCATATTAATTTGACACATGGTCTGGGGATGGAACAGCCAGGAATATCAGAAACTCCCTATCCATGGGTTTAAGGAAGCTAAAAGAATAGGAATGACACGGGGGAAGCTGCTAGGCAGCCATTCCTCGTGGTTGGGCTCACTGCATATTCAACTTAGATAGATACATGAGAGTTCCCACCACCCACCCCTGCTAACTCCCCACAACACACATACACACACACCCTGAGGTGTCTGTGACTCTAGGGCCTCTTCTCCTTCCTTGCAGTAAGCTCACATGTGCCACACTTACAGTAAAGTTCGTTCATTCATTCATTCCTTCAACAGAATACTAGTTGAGCACCTTTAATATTTTTTTTTTTTTTACCCCTCAAGATGAAAATGGTTGGGACAGGTATAAATTTAGTCATGACCCTCTCTGGAACAAGAGGGAGTAATGTGGGGCATTTGCAAAGCATCCAAAGCAATGGCACTGTTGTTTTGAAGTTCTTTTATTTATAGCAAGTTCAAGGCTCTGTGTTATACCAGAATAAAAGAAAGGTAAAGAGCCCAGCCCTGAGCTTTTTTTAAAGTAAAAGGTTTGCTAGATTAAAGATCCAGTTCAAGGAAGGCTCAGGTTACTCTATTATAGAAGAGGAGGAAGAATTCCACAGAGCCCCAAACCCAAAGACAGGCTCCCAGAGGGAAACATCTGGGGATCAAAGTATCCCCGAACAGAGGGTGGTAACTTAAACCAGGCTAGATGGAGGACAAGGTAACCATCGGGAATGGATAAATGGATACTCAACAAGCGAGAGGTCTTGGAGAAGGCTGGGGAGGAGGAAAGGGGAGAACTTAGGTAGCAGAACACTTGATCAGGTCAAACGCCTTCAAATGCACCAGAGTTTATAAAGAAAACAGTAAGCTGGCTTGGATGGGGAACAGGGTAGGCAAAGACTCCCGCTTTGGAGGAGGTGACACAGAGTGGCCGGTAGGAGAACAGTAAGGGAGAGGTGGTGCCAGGGATGGTGGTGCAGGTGGAGTGTCTGGGGAGGGGGCCAGGAGGCTCCAGGCTGGCCAGGGGCCCCCGGGCACTGCATGTGAGCCACTGTGGTTGGGGGGCCTGCGTGTGCCTTGTTCTGAAAGGAGATTCTCAGGTGTCCTCAAGTTCCCTATAAAGTCTGTGGCCAAAAGACACCAAGTAGTTTGTTTCGATTCTTCTCACTTTCCTCCAGACCTCTTCCTTTTTTGGGCACGTGAGAGTGTACATTTCATATTTATGATCGATTAGGATAGAAGCCTCTGTTGATTGTTAATACACCATTAACCCCACTCGTTTACCACCAGCTGCTCTTTCTAAAAAGGAGGGTGATTCTGGGACACGAGGCCATCACCCCCCTCTTCAGGCCACGGCAGTAATGGCCATGGAGAATCAGATTGGCAATAAGGAGGAGAGAGTTTGCAGACCACAAGGCTGCCAGCCATTTCATCTAAATGGTCTTTCTTCGCCCTCCCCACTGCCAAGCTGCCCCCTGAGCACCTACAGGTCTCATCTCTCTCAATGCTAATGGAGCTCTGGATCCCATGAGCGCTCTCCACCACACAGTAGCATTTCGGCAATGCCTTGGTCTGTCTCCTGGAAAGTGCTTTTCTACATGCTTAGAGATGGACAGTTCAGCAAACTGGGTACCCCTCACGATGCCAGGCCACTGGCTCCAGCTTGTCTCTTTTACTTCTTTTCCAAAGGGACAGGAAGTACAGGTGGCGAACCAGCCTTTGGGCACAACGCCATCTTGCCCTTTTGAAAGGAAGCAACCACCCACTTAAGACAAACAGCACGTGCAGCCATGATTTCCATCTGTCTTAACCATGGCTTACCCACATTACTGGTCCAAAGGGCAGTAGCTTTTTTTTTTTTTTTTTTTTTTTTTTTTTTTGATATTTTTCAGTTGTTGATAGACCTTTATTTTATTTATTTATGCGTGGTGCTGAGAATCGAACCCAGTGTCTCACACATGCCAGGCAAGTGTGCTACCGCTGAGCCACAGCCTCAGCCCCAAAGTGCAGTATCTTTTGAGCCCAGGTGTCCTCTGTGTGGTGGGCCTGCTGGTACCTGGCTGCAGTCATTTCCTAATCAGAGCTGCCACATGCACACCAGGATGGGAGTTCTCCACTTCACAGTGCTCTTCCAGGGATACTACCCCAAGGATCTCAAAACCATGGCAACCCTGTTTTCTTTAGGAAAATGGATCCATATTAATTTGACACATGGTCTGGGGATGGAACAGCCAGGAATATCAGAAACTCCCTATCCATGGGTTTAAGGAAGCTAAAAGAATAGGAATGACACGGGGGAAGCTGCTAGGCAGCCATTCCTCGTGGTTGGGCTCACTGCATATTCAACTTAGATAGATACATGAGAGTTCCCACCACCCACCCCTGCTAACTCCCCACAACACACATACACACACACCCTGAGGTGTCTGTGACTCTAGGGCCTCTTCTCCTTCCTTGCAGTAAGCTCACATGTGCCACACTTACAGTAAAGTTCGTTCATTCATTCATTCCTTCAACAGAATACTAGTTGAGCACCTTTAATAGGACAAGCACTGTTCAAAGAGCTAGGGATATAAACAAAACAAATGAATTCCTTTTCCCATGGACCTTATGTTCTAGAGAAGGAAAAGAGACACTAAACAAAGAAAGAAGTATCTGTCAGGTGGTGATAAATGATATTTTTAAAAGCAGGATATGGTGTTAGATTGGAGGTCCAGGAAAGCTGCTCTAGGAGGTCAGAGAACTCCAGGATCACCCAGGGTGTTGAAGAGCCTGCAGACAGCAGAAATAGCAAGGACTGGGAAGGTGGGGCATTTGGATTTCAGGGGAACCGCGAGGATGCTGGTGTGACTGGAGTTACCAAGGGAGGAAGAGCGTAGCAGGTTGCCGGGGCAGTGGGAGCCAGACCTCGCAGGTCTGTGGGACCGTCATGAGCACTCAGGGGCTTTTACTCCAAGGTGCAAAAGAAGTAGTTAAGAGGGCCAAAGTGTGGTTGGGGCTTGATGTGGCTCAAGCTACAAAAGCATGCTACTGAGGCTGCTGTGGTAAGGAACATTGCTACAGACAGCTGGGATTGAGGCAGGCCCACCAGGTAAGAGGCCACCCCAGCCTGGACAAGGTGGTAGGGGTGATGGGAGCTGGCCAATGCAAGATTTGTTTTGAAGCTGGAGTTTGCTCACATGGGTCGAGAGAGAGGCATAACAGGCTGCCCTCCGGGTCTCATGTTCTGAGATGGGAAAGGTGCTCGGGTGGGGAAGCAGGACTTTGGGCATACCACAGTGATGTTATGAACCACCATCCATTCACCATGTAATGCCCAGACTTTTCCAGGATAACCCTTGGGGTAAGAAAGGCAGGGGGTTGCAGGGTAGCACAGGGATAGAGTTCTTTCTTAACCTTTTAAAAACTTTAAACCAGTGTTTGCCTCATGGTCTACCACTCTTGACCATGACCACTCTCAATGCCAACTCCGCTGCCAGCACCTCCAGGGCACTCACCAGTGGCCATTTTCCTGTCCAGGCACTCCCAATGAGTTCTCCTCTCCTGATGACTCAGTTTGCTTCAGCCTCCTCTTCCCTGGAGCCCCAGGCACTCCAGGGCGCCCCAGGACAGGAAATGTTCCTCCCACCCCACCTTCCTCTCTGCCTCCTAGATTAGTCCATTCTGTGAAGCTTATCCCCATATGTGGTCACTTTCTCTCCAAAGACAGAGGCCTTCTCTTCTGGCTGCCTCTAGGGTTCCCATGGCTGTCAGATGTAGCTGAACCTCAGTTACAAGCCTGGAGTGAATTATTTCCCATTTGTCTGTGTACCTCATGAAAATTAAGGATCCATGGATATTGAGACTTTTCCAGAATATTCCATAGCAGTTGAGCACACAAAGGGCCTCTCAGGGACCTCTGACTCAATCCACATGCAGATACTCACCCCTCTGGACAACTGGAAATTTTCATTATCAATATGCTCTGAAGTTACTGGTTCCCAAATACCAGTTTATTAACAAGTACTGGACCAGCTTGCAGAAGAATCGTGCTGGTCTTGCTGCCACCCAGGATCATACTTCCATCGGTAAGTCCCCCAGTAAATTGCACTCTGCACAGACCAAGCCTCAGAAACAAAGAGTATGATTCCATGGTTCTAGGTGGGACTTGAGAATCAGCATTTAGGAAATAATAAAGCACTCAGTGAGATTTTCTCTCCAGGTGGTTTGGAAAATAACTGTAAATATAAGTGGGTATGGTGTTCTACCCCTAAAGAGGTTCTGTTACATCTTGCTTTAACCTCCTGGAAGCCTGTCAATTTTGTTGGTTGGTTCAGAGTAATCCAGCCCTAGAGTATGAGGACCAGCCCCAAGGTGCCTTGAGACCCAAGACAGAGCAGCAGATAGATCTAGGTCTGCAGAGAGTGCAGTTTATTGAGAGACTTACAGGTTGAAGCATGGTCTTGAGTGGCAGCAAGACCAGTAGGACCCCTGCACTTTGGGTCAGAAAGAGGGGTATATTTGTGGGTTAGGACAAAGGTGACTTTATCCTGCCTGGGATGTACCTGGTTTATCTTAAGATAGGGTCTTACATAGCCCCACATATGACTGATGGTTTTATCTATTGATAGTTTGCTGGGAAGCTATGCAGGAAAAACCAGCTAGGGCTACTCTGGGGAATCATGGTAGTTATGACTCAACTGCGGTCCTGTCAAGCTGAATCCATACACTGGGTTGTGCAGAACTTATCTAAGGACAAAGATGGGGGACATAGAGGAGAACTCAAACAAACAAACAAACAAAAAACACCCATGACTCTTTGATCTCTGCCTCCAAAACTCAGGGTCTATTTTGGTGAGATAAGACTGCCATCAATAAAAACCACGTAAGAGCATTTGCAGAACGGGTACAAATAAATGTACGTGCATGCTCTGCAAACGAGAGCTGGAAGGGTCAGTCTTTGTGTCTCTCTCACATTCCATCAGCGAATCCTGTGGGTCCATCTTCAAAACAAATCCTGAATTTGGCCACTGTGACTGGCAGGCAAAAGAAGGGCGGGGACAGGCTGATTTTGTAAAGGAGAGAACAACATTGAAGACCCGGGTTGAGAAGAAGTTCATGCTTCCATCCAAACTGTTGGCCCCTCTGCTTCTTTCACTTAATATGGAACCATTCTCTGGAGAGAAATGCCTGGGCTGGGGTGCAGCTGTGGGCAGTTACGGGGTGGTTCACACGTCATGCACTGAAGTAGCAAAAGCAGTTCCCTGAAGGGGATGGTGATGAGCAGGAAATCTCTTAAGAGGAGGGAATCTGAATGGAGTTCTGGAAGGCAGGCAGACTTAGAGGCAGAGCTGCTGGGGAAAGGCACAGCCCCGTGTGGAGCTGTGGCCCTGTTGCTACTGTGCATGTCCTGGTCCTGAACTAACCCTGGCACAAGTGCCTAAGCCACATCCAGGAGCCATTGGTAGTTTCCCACCACTCACTTTTCCAAGAGATCGGGGTTCCCTTGGGCCATGAAGGGCCTCTATACAAATAGTGGAGGGGCTCAGTGACCATAAGGAGTAAGACTTCTTCTCTAGGTAGCTCACCCAACACCCACCTCTGCTCAGGGCAGAGCTCCCAGACCTGCTCACAGAGGACACTTACTCTGAGCTGTCCCCAGTGGGTATGATGGGACTGTTGTGATAAGTGCTTTCCCAAACTTATCTGCTTATCAGTGTCTTGTGGGATGCTTGTTAAAAATACAGATATCTGAGCCCCCAACTACAGCTCCTGGGTCAGAATTTCCAAAGGAATGGCTTTATAAAAACCAACCCTTAGGACAGGGTAAATTTGGGAAGCTGTGCTAAACCTTGCACCCTCTCTTACCCACAGATAGCCTAATTCATACCTCTGTGGGGCAGCTGCCTCAGATTGACATTCTTGGGAGGGAAAAAGAAAACCTTTTTTCTTTCTGTTTAAAGACTAACAGTGAACAGTGATAATAACAATAATTACTAACTTTTATCAACTGCACACCAGGCACTTTACTGTGGACCTTTGGGGGTGAGGGGGATTATCTCAGGCAAACTTCCCAGTTACCTAATGAAGTACATGCTGCTATTATCTCCATTTTTTCAGATGGGGAAGCAGAAAATAGGGAAACTAAGTGGCTTATCCAAAGGGACATGCAGCCAGCAGCTGGCCCTGCTGGGTGGGAACTCAGGCTTCTGACCCCAGCGCCCCATCTCTTCATCATTACACATAACTGAAGTTGGAACCTGAACTTATCACAATTAGCTCTGCACGCTAATCGTGAGTCCAGTTCACCACCACCACCACCCCTGCCCCAGGAAAGGGGAAAAGAGCAGGTAGTGGAGATTCATCTGAGAACTTTCAGTGGGCACGTCGTAGAGGACTGACGGGAAGGAAGGCAGAGGGAAAGCAGGCTGACCTCCCTCATCTGGTCCTCAGGTACTGGAACTCCTTAAGCAACCTGGTGGCATCCCTACTGAACTCTGTGCGGTCCATCGCCTCCCTGCTTCTGCTTCTCTTCCTCTTTATCATCATCTTCTCCCTCCTGGGGATGCAGCTCTTTGGAGGAAAGTTCAACTTTGATGAGATGCAGACTCGGAGGAGCACATTTGATAACTTCCCCCAGTCCCTCCTCACTGTGTTTCAGGTATGGACTTTTCTCTGCTGGGATTTTGAGGGTTCGGTGGTGGAGGAGGTGGGGCTGGGGGAGGAAGAAGGAGCCTTGAAAAAGATGGTGGAAAGTGTTGCCCTTTCACTGGGAACAAGGCCAGCCTAGATCAGCCCTGAAGGTCCCTGGTGTCTCCAGCTCTTTCTGTAGTTTCCCCTCCACCCAACTCCATTGGAATTCCTCTGGTGGGCAAACCATTGGAAGAAAAAAATCTAGTTGCTTAAAAATGCTCCCCTAGCCATATAACCCTTTAGGCAAATTACATCTACATGAAAGCTCAAAACAGAAAAAAGGAAAACGGTGTGCTCATTTTGGGGAATGGAGAGTGATGGAGTTCTGTTTTTCCTCTCCACAATGCTTGCCCCTGGGCAATGGCCTAAGTAACTCAGAGAGTTGTGATTTCATAGCTATTCTGGCTTACAGCAGGGCTAAAGTAGCACTTATTTAAGTCTAAAAGTAGATGGACTCCTAGAGAAAAATAAATAATACGTGCATGTTGCCAGAATCTAAGGATGATGCCCATTGGCTGATGTTTGGGACAAATGGCTGTAGCACAGCACCAACTCCATGAACACAGTAAAGGGACCCCGATCCTCTCCCCAGAGGAAGGGCTGATGGTGATCATCTCATGCACTAGATATAGACAGAAGGACAGATGTTGGCCACAATGCCTTTGCAGTCACTCCCCAAGTAATATTTGCCAGTCGCCATGCATCTTGTCTAAGGATAGAGTCAAACTTGCCCAGGTCAATAGCTTAGAAGCCCTGGGGAGGAGAATTGGGGGCTAGAAAGAGAGATAAAAATGGAAAAGAGATTTGTGTTCACATAGTGGGGCAGGGCAGGGGAGTTTTGGGGTTTGCTGTTGGTCTAACGCTGTGTCCCCTATTGGTGGGAATGTGTCATTCAGATCCTGACCGGGGAGGACTGGAATTCGGTGATGTATGATGGGATCATGGCTTATGGCGGCCCCTCTTTTCCAGGGATGTTAGTCTGTATTTACTTCATCATCCTCTTCATCTGTGGAAATTGTATCCTTTGTTGCTGCCCCAACCCTGCTGCCCCCACCCTCAGCCTGCCGCACAATTCCACCTGGGTGTCATCTGCAGGCCCTGGCTCTGGCTGGACGCTGGTTGCCATCCACAGGGCCCCCAGGCGAGCTGGGGAAGGCTGCCCTGGGAAGAAAACATGGCCCAGCCTAGAATCACTCTAGCGCGGGGGCGGGTCTGGGTGGGAGCCCGCCGCACTGAGCGTGTGCACTGCTGTTCCTGAATCTGTTCAGGCTGCAGGTCTCTCAACCCTGGGAGGCATGTCCTGATCGTAAGGTGGGTGGATGGCGCCCCCTGGCCTTGTGGTGTGTGCAGCCACTCACACAGACTTAGGATACAAAGGCCCCTAGGGATCGGGGCCCTGGCAGCCCTGGGTGTCACACCTGCTTAGTGAAGGAGGACTGAGCCATCATCCTTGAAATGACCTTCATCTCTCCTCCCTGCTTTTTGGTCAGCACTCCTCTCTCTGAACCTGTTCTCCAGGACTTTAGTCTCAGGCAGACCCAACAGATCCTTCCTGATCCCGGCTAAGAACAAGTCCCAGGGTCTCAAACCCAGGTCCTTCTTTGCTCCCCCTGGTTGTAACCCCATGGGAGTTGTGTCCAGAGCCTGGGTGGTAAATAAAAACAGCTTTGGCCCAAGTCTCAGGGGTCAAATCCCAGCTTCAGCTAATGCAGAAGAACAAACACTAAAACTGCAGACAAAGCTTCACATTGTACCACCTCAAGACCGCCCACAAATTAAAGGCTCTCTACCTTGCAAAATGCTATATAGGTTGAGCACCCAGAAGCCAAAAATCCAAACTCCAAAACTTTCTGATCAACGTGTCACCATAAGTGGAAAATTCCACATCATAAATCTCATGCACAAAATTATTTAAGGTACTATATAAAATTGCCATCAGGTATGTACAAGGTATATGTGAATAATGTAATTTGTGTTTTGACTTGTATCCCATTACCAAGAAATTTCGTTATTTATACTTGAATATTGTAAAATCTTTAAAAATTTGAAGTCAGAAATACTTCAGGTCCCAAGCATTTCAAATAAGGGATATTCAGCCTGTAATAGAATAATAGTAGTTGCTATTTAAGGGGTCATTGTGAGTTTGAACAGGACAATGCATGCAAAGTTCCTACCATGTTCCAGGGCCCAAGGGTGAGGGGTTCAGTAACCTCCTTGGACAAGCCCTTCACCTGCTTTTGGGCTTCTGCTTCCCTGTCTGAGAAATGGTGTGAGTTTCTGGGTGCTCAGGGGTGAAGGTTGACTTAACTAACTTTAAGACCCTTTAAGCTGTATCTCTTTTGCAGTTTTCTGATCCACAGTGTTTCTGTTGGTAAGAAGTGGGGAGGTAGAGTTGGGAGAAACAGACAAATGACTGCTTCAATTAGGAATTCCCAAGCTTTTGGCCAGCTCCAGCTAGACCCTCCAAGGGTCTTTGTACGTACAGGCTCACATTAAGAGTTGGCAGAGATACAGGCCACCTCCTCAGCTCCCAGTTATAATGAACCGCTCTTAAGAGCATTCTGTATTCTGCTAGAGACAATACTGCTTATAATGTCAATTACAGCCAGTCATCTCAGTGGGGAAACCAATAACGAAACCCAGCAATTAAAGAGCAAGGCAGGGCCTGCTGCCTCACTCCCAGCCCCGCTCCAGCCTGCAAGCTATCCTTGATCTCAGCCACCCAGAAAACTCCAGATAGGGAACAGGGTCATGGGGAAGGAAGAGATGAAGAGACACTGTTGGAATCTGAACCCCTCAAAGTGAGTCTCTGCTGGGAACTCTACTTCTGTATGTCCTACACCCTCCCTGCTCCCTATGCCCATCAAACACCCCAAGGCCAAGGTCATTTTCTTTAAGAATGGACACAAACAGATATCCTACTGAATGTATTCTTGGCCATTGCTGTGGACAACCTGGCTGATGCCGAGAGTCTCACCTCTGCCCAAAAGGAGGAGGAAGAAGAGAAGGAGAGAAAGAAGCTGGCCAGGTAACCCTCTAAGCTCACCCAGCCCAGTTCAAGAATGCCATCCCCACTGGTGGGAGAGGGGCATGACACCAACCACTAGGCACCATCCTCCTGGAAGGCCTGGGTCCAGGGCTTCCTACAGTAAGTTGTTCCTGTTCCTTAATGCCTAGGCGTTGCTCAGAAGCAAGGACCATCATGAATGATAGTCTCTGCAAAGGTGCTGCCTTTCCCCACCTGTCTAGAAAGTAGGGGGTTGCTTTTGAGATTAGAAACCATGGGCATATAAGGAGGAGAGGGGAGGAAGGCAGCCTTCAGAAGGGAAATAGCTCCAGGTTAAGGAGCAGTGATTCCTCACCATTTTGTTCTATCTGCAGTGCTGGGAAGGCAAAGCAGGGTCCCCCATTGTGTTCCATTGCTATCTAGATAGGACTGACCTGGGCCATGCCTCTGCTAGGAACCAAGTAGAGTTCCTCCCCGAACCAATCCTAAACAGGACCCAGAACTGTTCTCTGATTTAGGGACCGAAGCAGCTGAGTAGCTACAAGAGGCCACCAGAATGCCAGACAGAGCCAGGGCTGGCTCAGCCCAGTGGCACTTGGGATTAAGCCACGCTTACAGCAAACCCTGGGAAAAGGCCAATGGCTGTAGATCCAGGGACTCTGCGCCCAATGACCCTAACCAACCACAAGGTAGTTCCTGTCGACACAGCCTCCTATCACTCCAGTAAACATTTATTTCTGTTCGTTTTCCTCCTGCTGACCGGCCAGGACTGCTAGCCCAGAGAAGAAACAAGAGGTGGTGGAGAAGCCAGCAGTGGAGGAAACCAAGGAGGAGAAAATTGAGCTGAAATCCATTACTGCCGATGGAGAGTCTCCCCCCACCACCAAGGTGAGGAGCTGCCTCCTTCCAGGAGCTGTGGGGGCTGTCGCTGAGGAAGGAAGGCAGTCACCCAAGAAATGGAGAAAGAAGGAACCTACCCAGCGGAGACAGAGCAGCCGTGGGGGTGGGGCAGGAGGGCTCAGAGGTGATGAGAAGGCATGGGGGTTGAGCCCAGCCCCTGCTCATGTCCTCAAGAGGGTGTGCACAGTGACAAGGATACATATTCGAGCTCAGTCGTTCAATGTAATGCAATTTCAAGTCTATTTTGAGCCCCCCCCCAAACTGTGGCACTGATCTGACTTAATTCTTCCTCCTTATCCCCTCTACTGCCTAGATCAACGTGGACGACCTGCAACCCAATGAGAATGAGGATAAAAGTTCCTACCCAAACCCAGAAGCTGCAGGTACCTGTCACACTGTCTGATCCTGAGTTCAAGAAGCTGGGGACAGAGATCTAAACCCCATAGCCATGCAGGGTGGTCGTGCGCTGGGGACCAGTGGTCCACTTTCCCTCCCTAAGTACCTTGCACCGCTAAACATCTTGGCTAATATATTGAGGCATTACCATTGCCATCTTGGGGAAAACTTTGATTCTGGTTTCCTTGTAATCGTAATATCTGGCTAAATAAGAACACCTTTGAGTGGTGCTTTTTAAAAATTTTTGCTTATTTTTACTTATTTTTTAAGTCATTATTTCAATTGTACCAATGCATTGGGTACCAGGTAATAATTCAATACGTGCCTACAGTGCATAATGATCAATTCAGAATAATTAACATCTCTATCTCCTTAAATGTTTTTAACATTTTTATTAACATGTAAATAATTTTGCATACTTATGGGACACAATGTGATTATTTTGGTATTTGTATAAAATATGTAGTGATCAAGTCAGGGTAATGAACATTTCCACCTCCTTAACATTACTTTGTGTTTGGAGCCTTGGAGTTAATCTCTTCTAGTTCGTCATAAAATATATAGTAGGTTAGGATCTGTAATCTTCCCATCCCCCATAGCTGCCCTATAGAACACTAGTACTTCTTCCTTCTATCTAAGTGTATTGGGGTACCCATTATCCAGTCTGCTTCTATACTCCTTTTTTTGTCCTTTGGAAGCTGGATTCTATGAGCAATTAAGGTTTTATTATATCATGTGCTATATGATCATTATTAATTCATGTAATTTATTGGTATAGCATATGTTGCAGCTTTATGCTTGCCTAATAATAACAGGCAATTCCAAACCCGCCTTGCCCTTGCTCAGGAGATATTACTGAATACCAAGACAGCTGCCACCACAGATGTCCCACTTGTTGCTCTGTAAGATGCTTTCAGGTCTCTTATCATAAAAAGAGCTCTTGCTGACACCGTCTTCTCGTGCATCTATCAGATGTGCGAACTGGCAGGTGGTCTCCTTACGAAAGGTTTTGATGTCAGAATCCTAGGTTCTCCCTCTCTGCTTCCTGAAGTATATCTTCTGCTTCCCGTAGCCAAGTCCCCAGGACAATCTTGGGGCTTGCCTTCCTCTAACCTAGAGGATTCATCACCAGCTTCAAGCTGGAAGTCAACACACACCACCACGGTGGCTTTTACTGACCTTTCTCTGTGTAGGTTAGGCTGTATTGGGGTTGGTAACCAAGTTGGGTGGCTGAAAGCCTTCTGTGATTCTGAGTAAAGTTAGCTCTTCCCTGTTGCTTTCCCTCCACCTGTTCTCTATCTGAGCTGCAAGGACAGTAGAGGTGTTTTCTATTAATCCTAGAAGCAGGCTCCCTGCTTACCAGCCCATCACTCTGCTCTCCCTTCAGGGAAATAAGATTTGGCGTCTTGTGCTTAGACACAAAGGAGAAGAGAATGCCTCCTGTTGGAACATTGAGCCTATTGAAGTCTTAAAACCCTTCTTGGGGAGATGAAGAGAACTATGGCAGAATTTCAGGAACTTGCTAGAAGTATTAATAAATGCAATGGAAGGATCTTTTCTGAATCCTGAAAAAAGCAACTTAAATTTTAAAAGAAGATGTTTTTAGATAATTGGGGGGGGGGACTCAATATGGACTGGGAACTAAATGATTTTGAGTAGATTTTGTTAATCACATTGGTATAATATTATGATAGTTCTGTTTTTAAATCACATAAGTGTTTAGGTCTGAAATATTTAGAAATTAATTTTTAAATGCTCCCCCCAAAAAAGGGAGAACAGAAGAGGTAAGTGAAACAAAATCAGTGAAATGGCAATACATGTTGAAACTGAGCATAGGGAAGTTCACTATAAAGTCTCTACTCCTGTGGGGATTTTTGTTTGTTTTTGTTTTGCTTTCTTTCTTTTTTTTTTTAAAGAGTAAATGGAGCATGATTTATTTAAGTGAGAAGAGATAGAACTCCTACTATGCAGAAGAAGGCCTGATAGCAGAAAAACCCATTTTGGTGTGCTAGCTTATGGTTCTGGGCAGAGCGTGGAGCAAAATCTATGTAAAACAGGCAAATCTACTCTTGTGTTTTAATTAAAAGTTTAAAATGAAAGACAGTAGTAGGGGCTGAGGGTGCAACTCAGTGGTAGAGCACTTGCCTAGCATGCACAAGGCCCTGGGTTCCATCCCCAACACTGCAAAAAAGAAAAGAGAGAGAGAGAGAATAGTAGAACAAATCCCTCTGGGCCCCAAGAAGATCCTATCCCAAGCTTGCCTGGCCTCCAAAATGCAGCCTCCCTGCACAGAACTTGAGGGTCTTTACATACACACACACACACACACACACACACACACACACACACACACACACATCCAGATACAGCCGGGCCCAGACCTGTCCATTTCACACAGCTATAGGATAACACACCTCTTGCATCTGTGACAATAACCTCAAATTCTGTTGTTCTAAATAGACTACTGGCTTTTCTCTCTTTTGTTGCTCTAATGAAACAGAAGAGGAAATGTCAAGGAGAAAAAGGACTAATGAGGACACTGTCACTAAGTGGGCCATCATAGAAATGTCTCTCTGCTGCCCCAGCATGACACTGTCTGGGTTGGCTTTGCAGATTCTTGGGATGCTTGTGCTTTGGAACTGAAAAGCTGTTCCTACACTCTGCTGATTCCTCAGGATTCTTTAGACTTTGGGGAGTGATCACGGGGCCACTCTTCTCTAATCTCCTGCAGACCTTTGCCTTCATTTCTCTTGGTTCCATGTATCTCTTTGCCTTTGCTGTTAGTCAGCTTTCCATTGCTATAATAAAATATCTGAAATAATCAACTTAAGGGAAGGAAAGGTTTATTTGGCTATTTCAGAGGTTTCAGTCCATGAGCATTTGCACTGTTGCTTTGGGTCTATGGTGAGGCAACACATCATAGGGGGAGCACCTAGCAGAGGAAGCGGCTCACCTTGTGATGGCCAAGAAGTGGAAAAGAGACAGGAAGGGCCAGGGTCCCAATATCCCCTTCAAGGGCACCCCTTGGTGGTAGAAGAGTGGGTGCATGATCTCTTAGGTGGTATGCACTTGGCCACAGAGGACTCCAAGTGGCTAGTGCACCTGCCACAGAACAGAGGGAGAGCACTAGGAGATGAGATGGGACACTAGACAGGCCTCAAAGACCATGCACCTGGACAGTCACCAAAGGGTCTTGGGCAGAGGAGGACTTATCCTTTCAAGGACTCACTTCACTCTGGATGGCATGTGAGGAAGTGGGCAGTCGATGGTTAAGGGCAGAACTTGCACTTGGAGTTCATTTTGCAGATAGAGCCATCTGGATTTATCAATGGATTAGAGGTTGGAGGGAGAGAAAGAAGAATGAAACATGGCAGGTTTTTAGTTGAGCCAGAATAGAGAAGATATCTGGGACAGAAACTGCATCCTCAGACTCCTCTTCCTATCCTCTCAGACAGTGCTCTGCCCTAGATGTTTGGCCCTTGCTAATCATGCATTACCCTGGGGTTGCTAGCAGGCTCTCATGCTGAAAACTGTAAGCTCCCTGAGGACAAGAACCATGGCTTTGTATTCTTAACCTTGGGTTGAGTGCTCTGTAGGCACTAGGTATTTGCAAATAATGTTTTTATTCCAGTTGGCCTTAAGCAAAATTGCAGAGGCAAACGTGAGCCAAGGGATGCCAAAGACCAAGACGGGCCTCAAGACCAAGATGGCCCTGTTGACACCTTGCTCTCAGACTTTAAGCTTCTAGAACTGTGAGACCTTTTTGAGTTGCCCTTCATCTCAGTACTCAGGATGGGGTACTCAGCTATCCAGTGCTTCCTATTTACTCACTTGTTTGGTTTGTTTTTGCAGTGCTGGGGATGAACCCAGGGCCTTGCACGTGCAAGGCAAGGGCTCTGCCACTGAGCCACATTTCCACCCCCTGCTTTCTTCGCTTTTGAATTCTCTAACCTGCCATTCAAAAAAGCAGCAGCATTACCTGACTCATCACACTTTTTCCAAACCCCCAAGAACAGAAAAGAGAAAATCAAGATCCTGAAGGGATTTTACCAGCATTTAGGAGTAAAGGTCCAGGTGGTTTTGCTGCCAGCCCCAAAGTGAACTTCATCTGACCTTTCCTGATCTGTCAGCCTCCCGCCTTATCCATGATACCTGCTGGCATGGCGTGCTGTCAAATTTCTGTTCCTTTACAAATTTGAGTTTGTCCTTCAGAAATCATGTCCTCTGAGGAATGATGCCTGCAGTTCAGCAGGTGTGTCTGCTGGAGCGACTGCCTTGCTTACCCCAGGAATGGAAATCAGTGTAGAGCTTCCTCAGCAGAGAGGCAGTCCATGCTGATGCAAGAGTATGCAAAATCATTCCTTAGGACATCAGACTGGCACAATGCCAATAAATGTGGTTTTCTATAAACATACTTGATTTAAATAAGCTTTAAATCACCTGTTATCAAATTGTCATGAACAAAAAAATGTTGGCCCATTTAGAGCAAAACTGAAAAGAATCGGAACACCTGGGCAGAAATTTTAAATCTTTCCCTATTAAATTTCACTTGTGAATATGATTTGGACCAGCTCTAGTTTTACTGATTCTACTTTTTTTATTTTTTTACACAGCAAGGTTTGGGTGTCAGAAAGCTTCAATTCTTTGCTTTCACACAATTTTTTATCTTGCACCTCTCCTCTGAAAATATTAATTGCCTTGCTGGTCAGCTCTAATGACCCTAGGGATAGGATCTGATTTATGGATATATTCTGCTTGTTCTCCAAAAAAGGCATGGTGCCTAAATGCTTCTTCCTTGCTTGATAAAGAACTACTTTTATGCCAAGCATTCTTGTCTCTGCACCACCTGGCTTTTTTTTTTTTTTTTTTTTTTTTTTTTTTTTTTTGTCCCCAAGTGCTGGGGATGGAACCCAGGGCCTCCCGGGTGCTAGGCAAGTGCTCTACCACTGAGCTCCCCCCCCCCCCCGGCTTCATTTTAACCAGAAGAAGAGAGAGCATACAAGGCATGGCTGGGTTCCTAAGATGCTCTTCCCATAACTCTAATTCCCAACCAGATGAGTCTCCACCTACCCCTCTTCTTTTGCAAAGTTTCCTTCCTTATGAAAGTGTCGAAGTTTAATCTTCATCAGAAATGAGGGTGTGGCGCTTCCTTCTAGAGTTTTCAGTATATGTGCTGAAAGACAGGACAGACATATTGAAAGCCAGGCATCCGAGGCTTTGTGTGCTCAGTGCCTGGTAAATGTGAGAGGCCCAAGGTGCTGCTGGAATTTGCAGGAAGATTGTTCTGCAGAGCCCAGGTACTCAGGAGAGCCAGACAAAGGACACTGTCTGGAGTGGGGGTCCTCACTAACTCTGCAGAAAAGGAGATGAAGGGCAACTCAAACAGGTCTCACAGTTCTAGAAGCTTAAAGTCTGAAAGCAAGTTATCAACAGGGCCATACTCCTTCTGGAAGGCTCTGTGGAAGAATTCTGTCTCCCTTCTTCCCAACTTCTCGGGATTGCCAGCAATCCTTGGCTTGTAGATGCACCGCTCCAATCTCTGCCTCTGTCTTCACGTCGCCTTTTCCCCTGCATGTACCTTTGTGTCTCTGAGTGTCGTCTTACAAAGAAAACCATCATTAGATTTAGGGCCTGTCCTAGTCCAACATGACTTCATCATAGCTAATTACATCCACAAAGACCACATTTCCAAATAAGGGCATATTCTGAGGTTCTGGGTAGGCATGAACGTGGGGGGACACTAGCCAATCCAGTGCAATGAGTGTTCAGAAAATAGTTGGATAGGAGTAGACAATTTGATAGAGCATAGCAGCAGTTAAAGATCAGACTGAGAAAGATGTTGAGCATTCATTCTCAGGCTTAGAGTCTGTCCTGTGGATGGAGATGGCAATGAAAGTAGCTGACCCTCATACAGCGGTCACCGTGTGCCAGGCACCGTTCTGAGGTGCCTATATGCTGTTACTGTTCTGACTTAGATGGGGAAACTGAGGCACAGGGAGACTAAATAAAACATCCATAACCAGAAAGAAACGGAGTCACAATTTGGAGGAGGCACTTGGCTGGAGAGCCTGAGCTCTTAACTCACACGCTGTTTCCTCTCCCATGCTGGACATGTCTAAGTGCATTTCAGAGTATGCAGTGGTTCTTCCCATGGGCAATGGGCCGCAAGCAAAGGAGCAAGCTTTTTTACTTCCGTCTACATTAATAAGGTCACTGGAGAGGAGTCAGTATCTAACCCTTCTAGTGAAGGGGCCTTTACAGTCAGCATTGTTGTCCTGTTATCCCTAGAGCACGTGATTTCTGTCGTAGTTTCATAAATGGGAAAGTATTGGTTTTAAATTCCAGGAACTTTCAAGAACAGAGTGGTTTGTAAGGGATTTACAAACTAAGCTATTCCCTTTCCTCACTGCAGCCAAAATGGCAATGCCTGGTTGTATCTGGTCCCCTTTCCAGTGCCTTTCAACCAGGATGACCAAGCATGCCCATTAGACTGGGGTGGTTTCTTGGACTGTGGAAATTTCAGTTTTAAAGTCAGGATAGTTGAAGTAAACTAGGACAAATTAGCCACTCTACTTACAACCCCTCTTATTAAGTACTGCCAGGGAAGTCTGTCCCTATCAGACAGGAACTCCAGGAGTCCTCAGAATGCCTGTCTTGATTGATCCTCTACATGTTCAGAGATGCAAATGATGTCTCTTTTTTTATATTTTTTTAAATATTTATTTATTTGCTTTAGTTGTACACAATGCGTTTATTTTTACGTGGTGCTGAGGCTCGAACCCGGGCCGTGTACGTGCTAGGCGAGCGCTCTACCGCTGAGCCACAACCCCAGCCCCTAGCAAATGATGTCTTGATTCCCTCCACTGGGAACGTCTCCAGAAAAAGGCGCACAGGGGTAAGAATCAGTGGAAGTGGTAGTTATTTTAAATGGTGGTTTTCTCTTACAGGAGAAGAGGAGGAGGAGGAGCCCGAGATGCCTGTTGGGCCCCGCCCACGGCCGCTCTCTGAGCTGCACCTTAAGGAAAAGGCAGTGCCTATGCCAGAAGCCAGCGCGTTTTTCATCTTCAGCCCCAACAACAGGTGTGTGGGAATGGTGGGGAGGGTGGGTGCTGCTGCCTCTGGGAGACAGACCCAGCCCATGCCTGCGTCTTACCCGTACCTGTGCAAGGAACCTGGGACTCTCGCAACTCCCTCAACTTGTGTAAACAGACTCCGGGTCAGGGACGAGAATCCTGAACTCTCAATCAGATGGTCCGCATTTATTTACATATATTTGCTTATTTACATTCATGTTATTTTATTTATTTACTTGTTGGTGCTGGAGATTGAACTCAAAGCCTTGTACATGCTAACCACCCGCTACACTATTGAGCTACACTCCAAGCCCCTGCATTTATTTATTTTTTTCCCCAGATTTTGTGTGTTTGCTTGTTTCTGGTTTTGTTTTTGTTTTGCTGCTGGGGGTTTAACCCAGGCGTTCTTTACTGCTGAGCTACATCCCTAGCCTTTTTTATTTTATGTCAAGACAGGGTCTCACTAAGTTTCTTAAGGTCTTACTAAATTACTGAGGTTGACCTCAAACTTGCAATCCTCCTGCCTTAGTCTCCCAAGTCTCCAGGCTTACAGGTGTGCACCACCATGCTGAGCTCTCTCCAGGTTTTGAAATGTATAAACTCTATTACTTTTCTTTTAGTGGTTACCTTTGACACTTTACTAAGTTTATTTAACTTAACAAAATGTAAAGCTAACCAATATCTTAAGCCTCCTCCTGTACAATAGAAGGAGTTTAGAGTATTTTAACTCACTAATTTCCTCCTGATTCACATATTATTGTTTAGTCCTGACCTTTATTTAGAACCCAACAAGTTAGGCATTATTATTATTATTATTATTATTATTATTATTATTTAGCAGAGTATATTTAGATTTACATACAATTTACCGTTTCATTTGTTGACCATTTTTATTCATGTCAGTCTCTTCTGCAAACATTTTCTTTCTTCCTTTTAAAGCACATTCTATAGAAGTTATTTAGTTCCTTTATGGTCCACTTGGCCTGTATTCATCTGTAATTGTTTTCATTTCTTATTCTTAAAAGATGGTTTTGCTATGGGCATAATTTTGGACTGACAGTTTTGGTCCATCAAAGTGTTATTCCACTGTGAAGTTAGCTGGCATTCCAATTATTATTCCTTTGTAAATAACCAACCCTTTACTACCTTGTGTCTAGGCATAGATTTCTCTTGTCTTGTTTAGAATGTGTTATGCTTCATCACTCTGGATTTGTATTCCTCATTCTGGATTTGTATTCTTCTGTGGTTCTTGAAAATTGGCAGCCATAATCTCTAACTATTGCCTCTGTTCAATTCTCTGTTCCTTCACTCTGCACTCCACTTAGACATGTGTTAGACCTTCTCATCCTGTCTGTCTCACTCTTCCCTCTCTCTTAAGATGCCTTGCATGTCTTTCATCTCCTTGCCTCTCTTTCAGTTGTCTGGCTGATTTCCTCTGATTTATTTTCCTGTTTGTTAATTCTCTTCTTAACTTTATATTACTGTTTAAATCATTTTTTTTTTTTTACATTGCCTATTCTTGCATTCTGGTTAGTTCCATTTGTTGCTTTTTTTTTTTTTTTTAAGATCCATCTGTCTAGGTCCATCTGTTGATTCACTGTATTTGTGATTGAGTCTTTTATTCCATTAAGTATCAAATACAGTTATTCTGCATTTTATACTGATATGCACAATGCCCTGTCTTTTGGAGTCTAAGTCACTTATTTGTTGTTCTTTCTGGTTTCCCTAATGGTAGTTTTGTCTTTTTGTGTGTTCTGTGATCTCTTCATTGGTGAGAATCCTAATGTACATATAAATTGTGATTGGGAATCTTTCTTCCAGTGTCCCTTGAGGGCTCAGCCTCAGAGAGTCCCAAGCTCACCCCAAGACTGCCTCGAAATTCAGTTTTCTGGCAGCAGTGCTATTATGGGCATCTCTCCTCAGGCAGTTCTGCCCTTCCTTGCTGCCCGTGCACAGACCTCAGCTCAGTGGGTGGGTTGATCAGTTGGCTGGTTGTTGGCTGACTGACTGGTTGATTATTTGGTTGGTTGACTGGTTGGTTGGTTAGCTTGCTGATTTGAATGAAATGATCCTTGTAGACCTCTCCTAATGAAACCAGCATTGTCTCAGAGAATTTGTCCTTCCCAAGTCTTGGTACTTCTGTAGCAGGTGAGTCTCTTAGAGGATTGAGTTAACCATGATGGCAGCAGTAGAAGTCTGAAGGCCTGGGACCAAGCTCTGACTCCCCCACAGTATAGGCTATGTTTGAGGGCCAGCCTTCCTTTCCTGGGTTTCAATACTGTTACCTGTGAAATGAAGGTGGTAACAGTCATACTTCCCTTTCTGTGCTGTTGTCAAGATGAGATTGTGTGCAACACACACTAGGTATTTATGGTACTATCTTATGAATGTCCAGAGGTCCCAATGGGTAGTTCTTTGTAATTGTGCTGAGATGTGGAATCAAATTGCATGCTTGAAGCTATCACTCAGGGGCAAATCCCCTAGCCAGGTAGCTCTATTATTCCCTGTGCATAAAAATATGAAATAGATCGCATAAAGTGATTTTTCCCAAATGATAAGGAAAAGAAGTCTCCAAGCAAAGGCCAGTTGTTAATGTCAGAGCAATATTTGAAAATCCAGAAATTCCTGAATATTTCAGATATAACCCTCCAAAACGTCGAAGGTTTCTGCCTGTGAAGGTGCTTCAGAACTAAATTGTGTAGAGATGCACATTGTGGGGCTGGTCATTACCCAGAAACAGTGAGACTTCAGGCTTAAGACCACTCCCTGAACCAGTAAGCACCTTTTGCAAGCTGGTGGAAGGAATTGAGGGGAGCAGCTCCTGAAACCCAAGGAGCTGTGTCCACATCTTTCCTGACACATCTCTCTCTTTTCCTCATTCCCATTCAGGTTCCGCCTCCAGTGTCATCGCATTGTCAATGACACGATCTTCACCAACCTGATCCTCTTCTTCATTCTGCTCAGCAGCATTTCCCTGGCTGCTGAGGACCCCGTCCAGCACACCTCCTTCAGGAACCATGTAGGTACTCCCTCCTGTCCTCTGCACCCCTTCCTCTGGGAGTGTGACTGGGCCCGCAGCTTCTGTTGCTGACTTCATTGTTAATCAGGAGCTCAGTTCTAACACTCATGATCAGATGCACAACAAACAGTTCCTTAAGAGATTAGGGCTTTGAGAAAAACCCATCTTGGGACCACAAGCCAGTAAGAGAGCATGTGCCCAATGTCTCAGGCTGGTTTGATAATTGGCAAAGGTCAGGCCTTTGATTGCCTGTGGATGTTCCCCAGGAAACTCTAATAACCTGTAAACGTAGTAAAATGTGGCCACTGACTTCCTACCCTGCTCTCAGTGTACCCTGAGAAGCATTGGTAGATAGGTGCCCGTAAGTGCCCATGTAGTGGAGAACATCCGGGATCTTCTGCAGAGCGATCTAAACATGAAGACCCACCCAAGGCTCTGGTGAACATCAAAAACTAGAATAGGAATTGTATCAAGTCCCAACCAGATGGGCATAAGAAAAGAGCCCACTGATCGGAAGCCATACATGTGTCAAAACACTCAGCAGTCTGGGAGCCCACTTGGTCCAGGCTCTTCCTGTGGTTGACTGGTATGGACCCTACCTCTGACCCCTCCATTGATGTAATAAAGCGAGACATCCCGTAGCCTGTCCTCAGCCTAGGTAGACCTGGGAGATGGCCTCCCGTGCCCCAGAGGGTGGACGCTCATATAGATTTCCACCAGTGTAGGAAGCTAGCTGGTTCAGTCACACCGATGAGAGTTAAGCATTTGAATCCCCCTTAAAGAAAAAAAAAAGAAAGAAAGAAAAACATTCTCTGTTCTTTTGACAAACATCCCATTGGTTGGATTTGGGTTTGTAAATAAGTTGGGTTAATGAGAAAAAATATTCCGCCAGATACTGCCTAGACCCATTACCAGCTGAGGCCTCTCCCTGAAGCTCCCCTCACCTGTCTGGGGTCTCCACCCTGAGCCACCTGTGTTAGCCCCATGTTGAGCTCCAGTGTTAACTGTGTGCCACTCGTTCCCCAAGTCTGTCCGTCTGTCCCTGTGGGAAAAGTCTCCATGTGTGCACCTCCTTTTGAAGTGTGGTTCTTTTTCTGGTGAACATCCACTGACCTGGCCCCCCAATCCTGCTTTTGTCCTACCCTCTCCCCATCCCTCCTTGTTTCTTTTTTGTTTTGCAGATTCTGTTTTATTTTGATATTGTTTTTACTACCATTTTCACCATTGAAATCGCTCTGAAGGTAAAGGCCCACGGCCCTCTCTCCTCCTGCTCCCTCCCTCCCTTGCGCCTGCCTTTGTTCTCCGCTGCTGTCTGTCGCTAACACACATGCTCCTGTTGGTGTTGGGTTCACTCTTGGAGCCACTAATCCAATTATGCTTATTTTTCAGATCCTAGGCAATGCAGACTATGTCTTCACTAGTATCTTTACATTAGAAATTATCCTTAAGGTAATGCACCCTGAGCAATGCATTCTGTCCATCCCTTTCCTTGTCTGTCTCTGCTCTGGCTGAGTCTTTTCTTTCTTCTGTTTCCTTCACTCTCCCTTTTTGACTCTCATGCCTGCAGTTGGAAGAATCAGTGCCCCCCCCCACTTTGTGCCCTGCACTTTACCCAGGTTCAGAAACCATAAGAAGTTCCCCCTCCACCTGCCACGGCCACCCCGTCTCTCTGACCACCAGTAAGCAGTTCTGGCTGTGTCACCACTAATACCGTCCCCTCACTGGTTGGCACTGTGGCCATCAGCAGTGCCCCTACACATGCTCACATGTAGCATCTCCAGTCAGTTGGTGACTGAGATCCGCTTAGAATTCTCCCACCCTCCTCCTGCCCAGCAGAGACGCCAACACAAACCCCAGACGTGGAAAAGCTCTGGGGCATGAAGGAGTCACGTTGGCTGCTCTCTGTGGATGCCTGTCTTCAAGACCTTCCTCAGTACTTGCAGCAGACATCAGGCCTGAGCTGGAGTGGGGCCACGTAGACGTAATCAAGATTGGGAGCCAGTCTCCCAGCCAAGGCCTTTCAGCAGACAGCTGTAGATCCCTTCTGACCCTCCAGGGACTCACTGAAAAGTTTTTGTTACAATTTCCTTGCCCCAAGCACAGGGGAGGGAGAGTTGTCTTGCAGAGCAAAGTATAGGGAGTGAGGCCCAGTGTTGGAAGGAGCCTGAGCACCCAGGCCCCACCCCTGCCTGCTTCTGCCAGCTCAGATCTGTAGAGTGGCTCCCATATGGTTATCCCAGAAACACACAGCACCTATGTCTGAACAGCACTGTGATGAGCGAGTTTCCCCGGTACACTTCTGAGCCTCTAAACCAGTGCCTTCAGCCAGTCCACCTGGGATGCGAGGTGTGAGTTCTGAGGCCTCGGGTAAGGCAGGCTTCTCTCTGAGCAAGGGGTCAGTTTTACCCTCAACCCAAACAAAAGGGCTATAGACTCTGAGCTTCAGATAAAGCATCTTTTCTCTGGGACACTCACCTGGGGTACCCCTTCCCAAGGAGCTCGGGCCCCCTTCCCATCCATCACTGCAGCTGACACGACTGATGTCCACCCCAGCTTTGTGCCGCCGACGGCTGCAGACCCATCCTTCCTGATGGAATTCCATCCTGGCACAACCTTTTGAGAAGCATGACATTCGAGTGGGGTGGTTTCTGAGTACCTGCCATGATGCCCTTATCCCCAGTGGCCTGGTTGTGCCACTTCTTTTGCTCACCAACAGTGTTGCTCAGAATGTTCTTTTCTGCTCTGTGAGAGAGATCTGCCCAGGCCCCAATTCCTGGAGTCAGGGAGTGGGAACCAGGAGTCACAGGGCAGCATTGAGACTGCTGGGAACCACTTTTCCATGGAGAGCTGCTTTTTTCCTGGACTTCAGACACAAAGAGGCACACAGACACCCAAATTTCTTTCCCAGGACAAATCAAACCCCAAGGCCCCGATTCTCATGAATCCCCCCTCCGCACCCCCACCACAGAGCTTCCCTTGTGGATTTCAATGGTGCCATCGCTCCTTCAAGGTCGCCATGCAAGCGGAAGTGAAAGTCTCTCTGCAAGCATTGTCATGGCAAGGCCCTTCTTTCCCCTTCCTCTCTCTTCTTCTTCTGGTCTCTTCTATGCGCACTGCTTCTGAATATCGACCCCCATGCCCAGAGCGCTTCCTGCACTTCGCTTTCACTGGGTCCCTCTGCCCAGCCTGAAGGCCCAGCACTGCACCAACCCGCGGGCTATGATGGCCGTCCACTAGGCTCATTTACCCTAAGGAACCATGGGAGGACCTCGGATGGATGATTTGGCCTTGAAAAGAAAACGCATGTCAGACCCCCCCACCTTAATAATGCAAAGGACTGTCACAGAGAAGAAAAAGTAGAATCAGAACCAATGCACGGAAATGAGAAGAGTGAAGATACATTTAGTTACTGGAAGGGCTGCTTAGAGAGGTGGTAACTGCCTGTGACTGAGGAGGGTATGGCTGCCCTTCCAGCTCCGAGAGTTAGTGAGCTTACATCCTGTCCCTTTTCCCTCCTCAGGTGGCAATAGACCTTTCCTGGTTATGACTGAGAACTTTTAGAAGCCAGGGACTAAGAGGGGGCAATCAGCAAAGGAGGGTAGAAGGACAGCTCGCACTGAGTCCCCTGAACCTGGCTTTTTCTGGTGCCCTGAATGCCACAGATGGTTCTCAAATAAATGTCCCCTTTCTCTAGTACCCACCTGTCCTTTGTCCCACAGCCACTCTCCTTCTGGCTCCCAACCCACATACACATGCACACGTTCCAAAAGGTGGGTTTCCTTCTAAGGGTTCTCTGACCAAACAGAAGCACAGACCCAAAGGACAGAAGGTGGCACTCTGAGTCCTACTGCCCACCCATCTAAGGAATGCTTTTTCCCATATGCAGAGGGCTCTACTAGAAGCAGAGCAAGAAGGGACCACCTGAGACTAAAAGTGAGGTGGCTGGGGAAGGTGCTCAGCCTCCTGCAGGCACAGGAGGCTCTTTGGTGAATGTGAACCACAAGACGCACCTGAGCCCAATCTCTGGGGTCCCAGCTCTTCACCAAGACAAAGACAGTGGGCCTTCCAGATGGCAGGCCTTTGGGAGAGATGGGCAACTGTATTCCCCTGCAACCTTTTATGTAACCTCCCCACTTCTAAAAACTGTTGCAGAACACAGGTGCCTGAATCCCCTGTGATCCCTTGCTTCAGGAGATAAATAGAAAGAATTAGGTTGCAAGAGCTATTTTTGCCAATTTCCCCCTGTGTTTGCTTTTGAATTGCTCTGCAGACACACCACCCTGGGCATGCTCTGATTCCAAAGAGATAAACTGGACCCCAGATGACCAGGGAGCTGCTCTCAGCCTCATGGCCATCAGCTCCAAATTTTTCCCTTTAGCTGATGCTTCATGGCCCAAGGCCTCTCACAGCCCTTATCCCGGATATCCACAGGCCCTTCATTTATGTCACAAAATGGTAAAAAGCTCTTGGTTGAGCACCTACAGTGAACAGCTTTCTTCCAGCTCAGAGGGAGATAATCATAGCCAGGTCCTGCAACCATAATCATTATCTCATGTGTTCTCTTTGTTCAAAGTGTTCAAAGACCTGCCTTGTTTTTCCGTATGAACCTCACAAAGATAAGGGCATCGTATCTCCACTTTATAGATGAGGAAACTCAATTTCCTTTATACAGGAAGAATCCAGAATTCAAATCCAAGACACAGTGACAGGTGACACATATGGAGTAGAGCATCTGCAGGAGAGTGTCCCAAGTGTCTTTTATATATTTACTCAGTTGACGTTAACAACCCAGTGGGGTAGATATTATCATCACCCTCATTTTTAGATGAGGAAAATAAGGCAAAGAGAGGTTAAGAATTCATGAGAGGTGGGATCCAGACCAGGTGGTCTGGCTCCAGAACTTGCATTCTTCACCCTTGTCCCACGCTACCCCCTCTGAGCACACAGCTCATGCCCTTCCTTAAAGAGCTCCAGATTCTGTCTAGAAGGGAAACAAACAGTCAAATTGAGCTTAGAACATTTGACATACTGTTGAAGGCCAAGGAGGAAAGGGATGCTAATTGCCAGAGTTATTGGGAGAACTTTACTCTGAACACCAGAGACATCCCAATTTGTATAGGATGCAGGACTTTTCAGGGATATGATTAAGTCCCAGGCAAACCAGGACAGTTGGTCGCCCTCCTGGACATGCTGCCTCCAAACCCCAAACTTCAGTTGGCTCTGAAGTTCTGAGGATGGAAAATGTGCATACGGGGTAAACCTGGCCTAAATAGCATCAGTCAGGAGTCCTAACATCTGGAGCCATCATGGACTTGTGATGAGGAAGAGAAAAATCAGAGAGGAGTGGTGGGCCATTTGAAGGGGCTTTGAGCACAGTAGTGAAGAGTCTGCTGTCGGGTAGGAGTAGGAGCCCTTGCACATCCTGAGCTAGGGAATTCTTTGGTGGTTGAGTGAATGTTTGCAGAACCCTTTCTGGCCACCGTATCTCCTTCCTCAGTCCTTCCTGTTCCCTTGGACACTGTGGGAGAAAAGGGTGCTGAGGGGTGTGGGTGGTCTGTGGAACTTGGGCTGAGCTCACTTACACCCCTGTTTCTCTGTCCCTTCCTGCAGATGACAGCTTATGGGGCTTTCCTGCACAAGGGCTCTTTCTGCCGGAACTACTTCAACATCTTGGACCTGCTGGTGGTCAGCGTGTCCCTCATCTCCTTTGGCATTCAGTGAGTAGGGCTCCCTTAGCCCAAGACGAGAGCATCAGCTAGGCATGGGTGTCGAAGAAGACACCAAACCCTGAAGAGCCTTCCTGCAAGGCCACCACAGTGGGACTATGACATGAACGAACAGCACAGGGCCTCTGAGGTTGCACGACACAGTGGCTTTGGTTTCTGTGTCCATATCCTCAATGGTGTGACATTTGAGGGTATGTTGGTCCTCAGAAATACATTTAAATGTCTAGCGTTTGCCGCAGCAGGTAGAGCCAGGCTCCATTAGAAAGAAACCAGTGTCCCCAGTCCCTTCTTATCTCCTCCACCATGTGCACAGGACTCTTGGCTTCCCTTCAGCTGCCAACATCCTGCCCTTGCCATGACCTCCTCCTGAACTTCTGAGCCATCCCTTCTCTCCCTTTCTCTTACCTCTCTTTTTAGTCAAAGCCCCTGATGTGTGTGTGATGAAAAGAGACAGAGAGAGATAAATTACTGATTTTCGATCTTGGCTGCACCTGGGAAACTTAAAATAATTACATTTGCCTGGATCCCACCCTCGGGACTTTCTATTGTTCTGGATTGGGGTACAGTCTGGTGCTACACGTTGTGAAAGCTCTCCAGGTGATTTCCCCATACAGTCAAGCTTGCAAACCTTTCTCAGGTCTGAAAGGATCTGACCACAGGTTTCTAGCACATTTTAAGGCTGGGCATGTCGATTCTGCACTGGAGCTTTCAAAGCACTTTCACATACACATTTTTCCATGATCCTCTCAAAAAAAAAAAAAAAAATTCTATGAGGTAGGCAGTGTAAGTGCTGTTATCATCTTATAGACAGGAAATATGACCTTCAGGACCTCAGGAGACTTGCTAAAGGTCATACCAATGGCACAGACAGGTGTAAGTCCCAGGGGTCCTGAGTCTCCCATCCCAAGGTTGTTTCGTGGTCAGCCTCTAGGATGGCCGTGGAGGTGAGACCCTCTTCTGTAATATCAATTAGATTACTCAAAATTTTCTGCCTGGGAGCCTACAGATCCAGATTCTAACCCCGGCACTACCATCAAATCACTATTTCACCTTGAACTAAGAATTTCTCCTTTCAGTCTGTTTTTTTTTTTTTTTTTTTTCCCTATCTGACCTTTAAATCCTTTCCATTGTGATTCAATACAAACTGACTCCCTCTCAGAGACACTGGGGAAAAAGATGCAGTGATAGATAGGAATGCCCTTTGAATCTTTGGGAATAAAAGGCCCATGAACCAGAGAAATTGGATCTTTCTATAGATTGTGCGCACATCATTCTGAACTATGAAGAATAAAACTAGCACTTACCAATGCATCAAATGCTTTTTAGTGTCCAAGGAAGATGATGAGGCCTCCTCTCCCAACGCTCAAGAAAATATCTCAATCACAGAGTTAGCAAGGGAGCACTGGGACAGCCTTCAGAGTTGCTCAGCAACTGGTGCGGTTCATAACCTTTCCCTGGGTTGGATGGACAACTGGAAACCATCCAGGCATCTTGGCATGGGCCTGTGGGGGGAACTGCCCTTCCTGCCTCCTTCCCACCAGAGAATGGCAGCATCCCGATGCTCCTGGAAGCTCTGGCTTGGCCTTGGCATCCTAGGCATGTGGAAGCCATTCTTTCTAGGAGTCATGCTAGGAACCAGAAAGGGACTTCCATATATATGGAGAGTATGACTCCCTGGGTTCTGTGTTTGGAGATCTGCACTCAAATGTCCCCTCTCTACCCCCACCACCTCTGCCCGAAGGCCTGAAGTTCTAGCACTGTTGTCTCTCTTTATGTACAATGATGTCTTCAACAGTCATGGTAATAAAAGCCACATTTATTCAGTTCATAAGTGCCAAGCACATTGCTAGGTGATGCACATAAAATTCTCATTTAATCCCTGCAGCATCCTTATGAACTAATTGCTGCCCCATTTTTCAGATGAGATAACAAAGTTAGGAAATGTGACTTCAGGTGACTTGGCTGGCAATGGACAGCAGTGGAGCTTAAATTCAGGATGCCTCCCTGAGTAACACATTGTATTGCTAGTGATTGATGTCAAATGCTTTCTATGGTGTCGCCATGCTAGGGATGAAACTCGGGGGCTATATCCCCAAACCTACTTTCCCTATTCTCTTACCAATGGGAAAGTCCCAGAGTTACAGCAAGCCCCAGGTTCTTAGAGGTGAAAAATAGAAGTAAAAAGTATCCCATATGTCAGGTTTGCCTGGAATCAGCCCGTCAGGATGTCACCTCCCCTCGTCATTTCAGAAGCATGGGAAACTTACCACCCACCCTTTTTTCCTCCCAGGTCTAGTGCAATCAATGTTGTGAAGATCTTGCGAGTCCTGCGAGTACTTAGGCCCCTGAGGGCCATCAACAGGGCCAAGGGGCTAAAGGTGAGATGATGGACCTGGGTGGGAAGCCTTCAACCTAAGAAGCATCAGTGGGCCTGTTGGTTGGTAGAATCTCAGCTAAGTTGAGGGGTGGGAGTGGAAGGAGGAGAGAGTGATCAGGCCAAGAGGCTGCCATGTTGGAACCTAGACATTGGTCCAACTCCAAATCCTGTTTCCATGAGGAGTGGAACGGTAACAGGCAACCATTTAGAACCTGAGTTCCCACGTAAAACTTTGCAAAGGGGAACACAAATCCAGAATCTCTGGGTGGTGATGAGGTCCCTGCATGCCCACCACTATCCAGCAAGAGGTTCATAGGGCTTGTGCCTCTGTAGTCAAATGGAAAGGGAGTCCCTAAGGGGGACTTTGTGTTCTGTTGGACTCCATCGCTCACCGTGTGACTCGGGGAAGGCTGCTTGACCTCTTTGAGCCTGGTTTCTCCCACTTGAGGCCGAGGGGCAGCTTCTGCTACCTCCCAGGAGAGACTCAGAGCTTGACGGAAGGACGCTCGGGCCGCAGGCATCTCCTGAAACCGTGTTCCCTTTCCCCTTCCCCTCTTCCCACCATAGCACGTGGTTCAGTGTGTGTTTGTCGCCATCCGGACCATCGGGAACATCGTCATTGTCACCACACTACTGCAGTTCATGTTTGCCTGCATCGGGGTCCAGCTCTTCAAGGTGAGATCTGGGTTCTGATCTGTCCGGCCTCCTTCCCTCCCCATCAGCATTCCCGAGAAGGGGAACTGGAGGGTACAACAGGAGGAGGCCAGCAGCCCGGGTTGGACTGGAGTGGATGTGGTCTCCAACCGCAGCCCCACTCAAGCTTCCCAGACCAGAGGGAGGAACCAGAAGGAGGCATTGCTCCACCAGACCAAAGGCCTCCTGCCCTCTCGGCTTTGCCGACCCTTTAGTTCACTGCCCCTCTTTCCAGCCAGAACAGGAGAGGGGCTTTCCTTGTCTGGAAGAGAGTCAGTCACTTGCATGAGACCCTACAGCAGCTACTTATTGTCAATAGCATCAAGTCCATCTCCCGCCCCAGCTCGAGGCCAGGGTCCTCCACAGTTTCATCTCTTTCGTCCTGCTATTTTCCCACATGCGGCCTTCTTCCCCTGCCCTCCCTCACCCACCACGTAAACTTCCCCTGACTTCCTCCCATCTAACTCCCTCTTCCCACCCCAGCTCCGCTTCTTCCTTCCTCGCAAGACCTTCCTAGAGAGTTCAGCTTTCTTGGATTGGAGCTCCCTGTTTTTGAATTCCAGTGGTACTTGCAGCAGTGAGGGTCTTCATTCTCTGCTGCTGTGTGTATGTGAGTCACGTCTGCCCCGTCGGGATTCTGTTCACCTTGCACTTTTTATCCCACAGCCCCTAGCTCAGTGCTAGGCCTTAGAGACACTCATTAATCGTTTTGTGATGGATTCATTGATTAAGGAACATCTCTAATCACTTTGTTATTTTGCCTTTTAGGGAAAGCTCTATACCTGCTCAGATAGTTCCAAACAGACTGAGGCAGAATGCAAGTAAGTATAGGCTGAAGAGCAAAGGGTGCCCAGGCCACCTAACTCGGGGAGACTGGGGACTTGGTCTCCGAGGAGGGACAGCAGGGCTATTATCCACATGTAATCTGATTCTGATGTGACAAGTGACAGTATCGATTGCTGAAGGGTCTACCCACTGAAGTTCTTCCCAATAGCTGGAACAGTGTGGTTCCATTCTAGATGGTTCCATCCCACCCAGCATGCCAGGAGTTATTGGCAGCAGGTCAAGTGTGAAGGGAGATGGAGAAGCCAGAATTACTTTTTCTCCTCTTCTCTCAGGGGTAACTACATCACATACAAAGACGGAGAGGTTGACCACCCCATCATCCAGCCCCGCAGCTGGGAGAACAGCAAGTTTGACTTCGACAATGTCCTGGCGGCCATGATGGCCCTCTTCACTGTCTCAACCTTTGAGGGGTGGCCAGAGTGAGTACGCAAACCAAGGTCCATCCGCTCTGATACTGGAGGCCCAAGACACCGGCTGTCCACCCATTGCCCAAGTTTTGTTAATGTCCCTCATTCCTTCCCAAAGATCCCACTTGTGTCCTCCCCCTGAAATAAGGGTGTGTTTCTAGAATAATCTGTAGGCCATAGTCACTGCTGAAACATAGACTCTTCTAGGAAATGTCAATGTTTTATTTTAATTTATTTATTTCATGGTTCTGGGGGGGTCAAACCCAGGACCTTGCATGTGCTAAGCAAGCACTCTACCGGTGAGCTACAGCCCCAGCCCAAGAAGTCAAAATTTTAGAAACTCCAACCAAAAATGAGTGCTTTCCCAACTTCAGCATGAGCCACAAGGTCAGGAGTCTCTGTCATTCCCCTCATGACATCTGGGAGTGAGGTGTGGGGAGAGTTACGGTCCCTTTGATCACCATGAAGTTTCACATTATTACTCCCAGTGTGGGTAAATGTAGCTGAGATCTCTGTTTTATTAGGCTTTACCCCGGTCTCCTTAGAGGAAGCCTTGTTGACATTGACAGTGGAGAGTAAGAAAGAGATGAAAGCCTGGGTCCAAGTCCCTCTGCAGAGGCAGCTCTTTCACATCTAGACCAACCTGCTGGCCTTTTATTCCGCGTCACCTCTGGCAGGCAGCTTGTCCATCCGGTGCTCCACATACCTTTGTATAGATGCCTGCAGCCCTTGTCCTGTGGTGCATGGGTCTTAGATGAGAGTCACCATTATTATATGGCAAGATGTAGGTGAGACCTAGGGAAGAGCCAAGTACTCACAGGGTTACAAAGGAAGGGAAGGAGATAATCCCTGTCCACAAAGGATAACAAGCTTAATGGGGCATGTAGCCCAGGCTCAAATGAATGGTGTACAGGTGTAAACCACTTAAGTATAAAACCAAACCATTCTGGATGATCTGAAGCATGGGTCATGCTAGTACTTGTATCTAAATGGATAGTTTCTCTCTGATTTATTTTATGTTCACTTTAACCTCCTTGAGTCCATGCCAGTTTGCAAATCTGTTTCAATATTTACCGATATTTCTGAATTTGAAATCAATGTCCATGAATCATGTTACATTTAAATAGTTCTTGACACTTTCAAAACACCTTCATACACATCATATCAATTGCCCCACAGGTTAGGAAAGTTGGGAATTATTGTCTCCATTTTACAGATGAAGACTCTGAGTCTCAAGAGATTAAGTGATTTACTCAAGGCCACATGGCCAGGAAGTGGCAGAACTGAGACTTGAATCCAGACCCTCTGGCTCCCAGCCCAGAGCCATTTCCCTTGATCCCAGGGATTCCTAGGAGTCTTGGTGCCATCATTCTACAGAGGTGACACTGCTTCTCCAGTTCCCTCTGTGGGGCCTGTCTCCTCCTGCAGGCTGCTGTACCGCTCCATCGACTCCCACACGGAAGACAAGGGCCCCATCTACAACTACCGCGTGGAGATCTCCATCTTTTTCATCATCTACATCATCATCATTGCCTTCTTCATGATGAACATCTTCGTGGGTTTCGTCATCGTCACCTTCCAGGAGCAGGGAGAGCAAGAGTACAAGAACTGTGAGCTGGACAAAAACCAGGTAGCTTTCTAGGAAGGAAAGGAGGAAGGCAAGGAGGGCAGCAGGGCCCACTGAGGAATGGCAGCGATCGGTACTGAGAGTTCAAGAATAGATCTATGTGCATACAACGTCCTCCATCCTATCCTCAGCCAGAACAGGGTTCTTGCTCTTGTTGTAAAAGAAATGCAGATCCCTGCAAATTCCAGATCTGGAAAAAGTATTCAGCCAACAAGAATAGGGCTTTCCATCTTGAGGGGGTCCATGCAAAGGGAATGCAAATCCCTGCCCCTCTCAGATCTGACAGACTTATGCAGCCAACAAATATATGTTAAGCCCTGTGGGGGGAAAATGTCTTATACCCTATCTAGAAGTTGAAAAGTTAGAATGAACCCAAGTGGGTTGGCCCTGTGGATAAGAAAAGAGAGAAACTAAAACAGTGAGGCAGTGAGAGCTTTTGGGGTGGGCAAGAGAACAGTTTTAGGAAACCACTCTTACATGGTTTCTTAAGTGAAATACAGAGGGGCTATGCAGGAGGTAGGGACAGGAAATAGGCTTACGTGGGAGGGAGACCGCGATGCCAAGTACAGAGACAGACGTGTTCTGTTAGCCGGTGAGAAAGGGCTGGCAGCTCTGTTGGTGAGTAATGAGGCTGTTAAGGTGGGAAGTAGGTAAAGCCACCAAGGTCAGTTCCCCATCATCGTCAGTGGGAACAGTAGTGTGAAATACATCCCTATCTTTGCTTATAGGAAGGAGCCCCCAAAGCACAGTGTGGTCCGCTCTACCCAGATTAGGAGAGCTGACCTCTCGTGGGTTTTGATGTCTACATCTTAGGTTTAAATTCATCATTCTGGTGGTTATGTGGACTGTGGGTTGAAAGGAGCACAGGAAGGAGGGAGGCCAATTAGAAAATGTAGATGAACGATGCTTAGAGCCTGACTTAGGATTAGGTTAATGATAATGGAGATGGGAAGAGTAGAAGGAGGTAAAGTCATAAGGTAGAGGCACTGGACATGGCGGCTGAGGGTTAAAGAAGTTGGAGTGACTTCCTGGTTCCTGATGTGGGAATCTGTGTAGAGGAGTGCACTGATCTTTGCTGGAATCCCAAGAATCGAGTTAGCCCAGAATCTCTTCCCCTTCGGTGAACTATGTCTTCTGATCCTTGGATATTGGAAAATAAGGAAGCTGCGTTTAGGATAGGAAAGAAGAATGGAAGCAAGAACCTCCCCAGGGAGACTCTGTGGTGTGGGAAATAATTAAAAATAATTAATAATTAAAAAATTAAAAAGACGATCAGTGATTACCAGGTGCCAGCCACCTGCCAAGCAGTATACCAGCCTTTACCAGGTTAAAAAACAAGAGACGCATGCTCCTTGCTTGTAATCTCGATAGATTTGACAAGAAGGGACTCTCTCTCCTTGATCAGGGGAGTGATGAAAAATCAAAACCTTCCCCAAATTACACCTGAAATCTGTATGTAAGCCAGAGCAATAGATGAGTTCCCTAACTTCCAGAGAACCCCCACCCCGGCCCCAGGGCACGTAGTGTCATGTACATCCCACCCTTCTCTGCCCTCGACCCCGCATCATCCAGGTAACTAACCCCACTCTCTCCCCCTCCCATCCCACTCCTTCCTGTGCCCCCTCCTAGCGACAGTGTGTGGAATATGCGCTCAAGGCCCGGCCCCTGCGGAGGTACATCCCCAAGAACCAGCACCAGTACAAAGTGTGGTACGTGGTCAACTCCACCTACTTTGAGTACCTGATGTTCGTCCTCATCCTGCTCAACACCATCTGCTTGGCCATGCAGGTCAGTCCAAAGGGGAACCTGGTCCTGCCCAGGGAGAATGGTCTAAGAGGATGTAAAGTGTAAAAGAGCTGCAGACCTTCTCATTGGTCACCTCCCTGGTATCCAAGGGAAGCAGAAAGAGCAAAAGAGCTATCCTCTTCTCCCATCTGGAAATAGAAAAGTGTCCCTTCCCAAGGATCAGTTCCCCTCAGGGGCCTTATGAAATAATCCACGGGGTCCTAGGTTTATAAAATGAAGAGAGCAAAGGAAATGAAGAACCAAGAGAGTGAGCTTGAAGCAGTCATTGGTATCAGGAAGGCATGGGTGTGGAGTTGGATTCTACACCCACTTGTCTGCAAGGAGGTCAGCTCATACCAGGGCTCTTGAGGGCCCACAGAGTCATCACACCCAATCAAAATGGACTAAGAACTCTGCCAACTCCTGTTTTCAGAGATGGTAGAGAAGAAAAGAACTTACAGGCTCTCCCGCGTCCACCTGGCTGCCCAAGGAGAGGTGGATGGCCTTCTAGGGGGTTGTTTCAAGGAAGGTCTCTGATGAGATGAGGGTTTCCAGGAAGTCGGGGCGAAGGTGGTGAGGAGGCAGCGGATGCCTGCCTCGTGTTCACGGTTCCTCCCGTCTTCCTTCACTCAGCACTATGGCCAGAGCTGCCTGTTCAAAATCGCCATGAACATCCTCAACATGCTCTTCACTGGCCTCTTCACTGTGGAGATGATCCTGAAGCTCATTGCCTTCAAACCCAAGGTAGGCCTCTGACAAAAGCCTGGTTGACAGGCATCAGGGAGAGGGTGAAAAGGGGCATGGGAGTGCATATGCTTGAAGAAGGAGAGTGAGGGGCAGAAATTATCAGGGAAGAACCATCTCTTCTCCAGTGATAAGTGCCCAACTCCTACACCTGCCGAGAGTGGAACCAGGCCAGCTCCTTGAAACAGGATTTCAGCTCATGACTGGGACTCACAGGAAGCAGATTCCTTCATGAACTGAGCCATGGCCCTTCTTCCGTGTCTTGGACTGGCAAACCAAACCTCTGAGCTCAGTCCCCCAGATCTGCTCAGGCTTTTGTTCTACCCTCCTCTCATTTAATTGGCCATACAAACCAACCTCACGTGAAAAATTCAACCAGGGCTGCATTTGTTCAGGGGTCTGGGCTCCAGCCTACAGGCGCCTTCTGTCCCCTCCCTCAGAGGCTATGTCGTTGCTCCCTTACACCCTCCAGCACAGAAAGAGTAGTTACCTGTAAATTTCTCTGTATTGTTCTTGTAGGCAGCTCCTTAAAAGGAATAGATTAGAACCACTGTGAATGGACATGGTAGGCAAGATTGGATTACCTGCCATTTTGGATTATCTGCTCTTCCTAGCCAGCACCACCCCCATTGTCCTAAAAGGTACGGGAGCAGGTTGATGTGAGCAGTGCCTTCCATCCTTGGCCTCCGTAGACAGGTCAGAATTACAGGCATTCAGTGGCCTTGGATTCACAACTCAGGCAGCTACTTCTGAGGGAGGCTCTAACAGCAGCTCAGGGACCCCCATGGCTACCACAACATCCTTTGGAGAGTGATGAAAAGGAAAGGTTGGAGAATTGCACAATTACTGGTTTGAGAAAATCCTTCCAGCTTTCTGAGCTTTCTCTTTCCCCTTTCACTAATTTTCCCAGTTGTAGCACAGATCAACAGGACGCAAAAAGAATGAGTCTCTGGCCATCTCATCTATGTTTTTTACTTGTTTTTTTACTTGTTTCAGGATTAACTCTGGATAAGGACCCTTCTTTGCTACTAGATCTATGTTCATTAACAAGATATCCATGACCTTCTTTGATATAGTCACCTAACTTTTTTTATAATGTCCCATGTGCTATGTACATATCATTGTATGTAGTCCTTAAGACATCCCCATAAGGTAGGGGGGAGGGAAGCAATGTGCCCAATATCAGTTACACTACTTGTAAAGGGCAGAACTATTATTGGAATCTAGCACCCCTGACTTTATAGTCAGTATTTTCTGCCACACTACATTCTTAGCAAGCATTTTTCCATGTCAAGTATTCTGCTGGATACTTTTCAGAAAGAAGGAAGCAGTCTTTGAGGCACTTTAAAAGATTAAGACAGACAGTATTCTTAGGATGCTGATTCTTCTTCTCACTCAAAGAATGCCCAAGGATCTTAGCTAATCTTCAGAGAACAAGACTCCTAATGAGTATTATTTGGTAAAAGTAATGATGCTTCTCGACCTCTTTCAGAGAAGTTAACTATATTCTTTATCACTTTGACTTCCAAGTTCAATCCCATTTAGGGGGTAAAATATAGCTTAACCTAGAAATAACCAGCAAATTTCCCTGGCTATCTTCTGTGGGGCCCACAGTATCTCTGCCCACATGTGACCCTATTCCAAGCCCTAGGACCCAGGAGTACTAGCAGGTTCCCCAACACAGCAGCATGACCCAGAAAGGCTGGGATACAGGATCACTGCCAGGCTGAGCTTTAGTCTCCGATGACAGCCTCTCCGTAGGGAAACTGGCATCATTTTCATCTGGTGTCATGAGACATATGGTTTAAATATTTCAAAGCCTTGAGTCATCCCACAGTTGACTCAGATGTGTTCCTGATGATGTCTGAGGCAGTCTGCAGAGCCCTGCAAGGGACTTTCTGAATCATGTCTCGGGAGCAAGGTGATGGATTGGGTAACCTGCACTAGGAAGCACATGAAATTGACACTTTCAGGGGTCTCAGTCTAAAAGACACTCTACCTAAGTCCTGCAGATCAAGGGATAAGCCAGGTTTCTAGAAGTAACCAGTTGGGGCAACCTAAATTATAAAGTGCCTCCTAGTTTCCTCAGCCCCTGGTTTTCTATCATGAAAAGACATGGCAAAATATGAGACTATTCCCAGAGAAGGAAGAGAGCATCTTGGAACCATTTGCATTTCACACCTGACAAGATCGGTCTGTGATGTAGGGAGAAAGGAGCCTGGCACAGTGGCATACACCTGTAATCCCAGCTATTTGGGAGCCTGAGGCAGAAGGATTACAAGTTTGAGACCAACCTAGATGAGTTAGCAAAGCCCTGTCTCAATATAAAATTTTAAAAGGCTAGAGATGTAGCTTAGTGTTTGCCTAGCATGTGTGAGGCTCTGGATTCAATCTCCGATACAGGAAGGAAGGAAGAAGAATGGATCTTTTCTCTAAATTCCCTTAAAGGGACTTGTGACAACAGAGGGACAAAGGCCACTGGCTCTAGCTGAGCAGAGAAGGTTGACCAGTTGAGAGGGGGACAGAAGAGTGTCAGGTCCCTGGATCATCACTGTACTATGTTCTTCATTAAGAAATATATTCCAGGAAGAGTACCATCAAATTTTTAGGAAGAAAACCAACACAGAAACCCCTTGAAACTCTGATAGAAATATCTAGATGGATCTTGCTTAAGAACCAGTTGCTTCTAATAGTGTACCTGAAATACATAACAACTTTCATATCCTACCATTAAGTAAAATTCTGTTCTAAACTTTCTATTTCACATGGCATGATTGTTGATATAGCATACAAATGAGTTTGTACTTTCAAACATTTACTGTAAAAGGATAATTAAGCAGTAAGAATATGGAAAACTTATGTATTAGTCAGCTTTACAATACTACTATAAACTACCTGAAGCAACTAATTTATAAAGAGAAAATGGGTTATTTATAGTTTTGGAAGTGTAGGCAGAGTGACAGCATCTGGTAAGAGTAGTAGATGGTGGCGTATCATGCAGGAGGACATATAGGAGCCAAATAGTCACATCTGCAGCCGGAATGCAGAGAGAAGACAGACTAGGCTCCTATAGTCCTTTCAAGGGTACAGCCCTGTGGCCTAAGGACTTCCCACTAAACCCAATGATACTTCTAACCACTAATAGTGCCGCCCTGGGGACTAAGTATTAAACATGTGGACATTTAGGGGACATTCAATATCCAAACTGTCATAGTTGACATTAATTTTAGTCAGAGGTAAATCATCTGAGGGGTGAATGCTTGGATTTTTTTTTTTCTCTATCCTTTCTGTCTCTCTGACTACTTGGTGGGTTGATCTATCAGTAGAGCAGTTTGTACTCTTCCTTCCTTCTTTTATTGTCTTCACAGTGATTGATGTTCCCAATTTCTTCATTTTTTTATGTCCTCTTCACCACTCCTTGGGAAATGAATTTACTCAAGTAAATCCCTGCCCTAACTCCAACTGCCCAACTCCTTTAAATTCATATTGTGTTCATGCTAAAACAGATTCACAAAAAAACTAGAAAACATAAACTAGTTTAGAGAAGTTCAGGCCCCCCAAAATGTTAGGAATCTGCAGGGATAGTCTGAAGAAAGTGGAATGAATAATAGTATTCATTTGAATAACTAATAGCAAGCCGGAGGAAATTCCTTCCCTAGGAATAAAAGATAACTAGCTGGAGATACCTGGATGGTACCTGGGCCCTACATGATTATCAAGACCAAGCTGGTCAGCATGGAAAAAGGTTGGGCTGGAATGGTTGATAAGCTAGATCATCATCCTGTCATGAGCTGAAATTTATCAACAAAGACAGGGAAAAAAAATTAAGATACTTTTTATGATAAACACTGAAAAAAATATCCAGTGCCGAGGAATAAATCTAACAAAAAAGTGGCTGAGATGTCTACAGGAAAAAACATAAAATTTTACAGAGCTAAATGAAGAAAGACTCGAATGGAGAGATATGTTCATGAATTGGAAAACTCAGTATTATTAAGATCTCATTTCCCCTCAAACTAATCCCATAGATTCAATACAATCCCAATTAAAATTCCCAAATTGACCCTTCCCAAAGGAGAAGGGGAGGAGAAGAGGGAGCCCCACAGCAGATACTTTAGGCCAAGGTTTCTGCCCATTTGGGCAGCTCTGACATTACCATGGAGGGGAGTGCAGGAACCTGGTGAGGCAGTAGTGTTGGCCACAGACACTCCACTCTCAGCTCACAGATTTGGGTACCAGAAGGCAAGATGATATCACTCAGTTGCCTGGAATTTGCTGTCGACAGTGACTGAGCAAAAACAACAGAGAGAGGAAGAGTGGGGTTGATGATGAACTAGTGGTGGGCTGTCAAAATGCTTCTCCCCCTTAGCAGAAGTTGACCTTCCCTGGAAGGCAGGCGCTCACTCCAAATGGAAGCTGCCTAACTATTCCCCTTGCCTTAGGCTCCCATGTGGGTCATGGAGGGGTGGAGAAGTAAGGGTTTCTATTTCTGAGACTCCCCTTGTCTCCCTTGGCTGGAGGCATCCTGTTGGGCTGTTGTTGCCTGCACAGGGAGGAGCCAGTGCCCATCACCTCTCACTACCTCCCCAATGGGAGGACACCGGAGGGGGTTTGTCCCTGGAAGCTCTCTGTGATCAAAGCCTTGGCCTCCCTTTCAGCTTTCTCCAAGCCTGAGAACAGTGCAGAGAGGGCAATGGAACCACAGTAGACACGCTCGTTGGCCCTCCTGGCTCCAGCAACTTAAGCCTTGGAGCTCACTTTCACACTTCAAGACAAATTAGGGCCCAAAGGCATTTCAAACCAAAAGGATGAAATGAAACCACTAGAGCAGCACTATCTCATAGGATGTGCTGCAACAATAAAGATGTTCTCTACGTACCATGTATGATGTAGCCACTAGCCTCCTGTGGCTGTTGAACATTTGAAATGTGGCTACTGTACTGAAGGATTCATTTTTAATTTTTTTTTTATGTAGATGAATTTACATGTACCTTTGTAGAGCCATAGGTGGCCAGCTGCCATGCTGGGTAGCCAAGCTCCGGTCCTGCTTCTTTCCCATGACATCCCAGGCTCTGCTCTCCTCTAGCTATCTGTCCTGACTTCATCAGCCCAGCTGCTCCAGCTTCATGAAGCCAGATGGTCTAGCTCATGCTCCCCACCCTCTGTCCGTCTGGCTGCTTGCTGCCAGGAATTGACTCACAAGTAGTGGACACCCCTGTGACTGGGTAAGGCCGTGTCTTTCCCTGGGATCCTCCAGTGTGGCTGTTCTCTTGACTTTGTCCATTCGCACAGTCATCCCTGGATTTCCCCAGCCCTCGACAGCTGCAAGTGCCAAGGCCCCTTCCCTATAGACTGCGTCCCGCCCAGATCCTAAACTGGTCCTAATGAAGGCAGAGAGTGCTTTAAGAGCTCCACACTTGGCAGCTGTGGTCTGGAGTTTGTCTTGCTTTTGTAGCCTAGTACAGGGTTTGTCCCTGGTGAGCACCTAGCTACTCTTTTTCCCAGTCCATGGGACTTATTAGTAGGTTTCCCAATTAGCATTTTAGTACCCTAGTGACACCGAAACCTGATCTCATACCTGGTTCTTACTGACCCTTTCCCCTGGATACAGAATCTTGTTCTTGTCCATCCCAGTTGTTGGCCAGAGACTTGCTGCTAAATGACCTTGCTGCTACTTCCGGAGTGGAGGAAGCTTCTTACCCTGTCATCTCCCAAGCCTGGCTGCATCTAGCATCCTCACCCTGCCCACTGCTTCTGTGGCTAGGCCCCAGCTTGCCTTGCAGAAGGCTGTCTAAATTGGAACTGTGACTCCCGCCTCCCCCAAACACAAGGACTTGGCTGACATTTCCAAAATATCAGCTAATCGTGGGGCAGTAATTCAGCTGCTACTATATATTTTCTGCTTTGGGAACCCCAGTTATCTCTTAGGAAAGAGGAAATGATGGCAATGAAGTCTTGCTTCTTCTCACAGGGCAGAAAGAGGTCAGGTTGGCAGCAATGGTGGACGCTGACAAAGAAGAGAGCTCCTCCTGTCTGTTGTCTTGAGGAGTCCAACAGTGGGCTTGTTCTGGTTGGGAGTGAGATGAGGCATAGCTAGAAGGAGGTCTGGCTACCAGAATCAGAGCTACCCAGGCCATGGAGGTCAAGTGCCCTGTCTGCTGAGGCCACTCCCCATAGCGCAGTGCTGGGCACAGCATTGCTGTGGGCTCTCCCACATTCCACAGCTGAGCTATGAGAGGAAAGAGCCAGAAGACTCTTAAATGGTCTTCCGAATGATTGCCATTGTGGAGTTCTCAAGGACAATCTGCTCTTGAAAGTGTCTGAGCCTGCGAGAAGGTGTTGATGACCTTGGGCTTCTCATGCACAAGGGCAGCCTTCCTCTTCTACCCAAGCATCCCTGTGTGGTGCATGGGGTCCCGAGGCTTCCAGTGGCTTCCAGAGCATCCTTCTCTGTGTACTCTCTAGTTCTTAGAAATAATTTTTGCTCTGGAGACTGACTGTTGCCACTGACGTGAGGGGACACAGGACATGTCAAGAGGAGCGTTTGTGGGTACCCTGGGGGTGTGGTCAAGATGACAAGGGTTCCCACGGTCTGACTTCTTCCCTTCATTTGTCAAAAGGGACAAATGAGGGCTGGTGGGGGCTCTGAGTTCGCCAGAGGGAGCCCCCATGGAAGGCGCTTGCTTGGCAGGGACACTCCGCGGCTCAGTCTCTCTAGCTACTCTGTCGCACCTGTCCACATCTTGACACTTCTTTCCATACAGTGCCTAGTTTCCTCTTGGGCAAACAGCTTTCCTAGGTGACCTGGGAATTCTGGGGTCCACTTCTTCAGGGGCCTCCATGCCCTACAGATGCAAAGGGGGGCTTCTGAGATGGAGGGTCTACATCGGTGGGGTGTGGACCCACTGGCTTAGGCGTTAGAATCCTCGTCTCCAGGAGCGAGCTGCTCCCTGGAAAGGGCTTGAGGCTCTGACCTTCATCTGACTGGTGAAGTTGGGACAGACAACCCACGCCCAAGTCGAGTTTATCATTTTTACCATGTTTGTGTGAGTTTTTGATTCTTACGAAGGAAATTCTGCATTATTTCTTGGCTAATTATCTGCTGCTGCCAGATCCCACCATGAAGAAGATTCTGGTCGATGGAGACCCAGGGAGCCTGAATCCCACCCCAGTTTCACCTTGAATGAGTGGGTGGGGAGGAGAGAAGAAGCTCATGCAAGCACTTAGTCCTTCTGTGTCTCGGTTTCTCAGTAAAATAGGGAGATTGGCTGAGCAGGCCTGTGAGACTGAGCAAGGTCGTGCCTACAAAGTAACTAAAACTTGATGATAGAGCCACCCAGATGAAACTCATCAGGATCCATAGGGAATCCATCCCTCTATCTCAGTACAAAAGAAACTTCACCTCCAGTCTTATTGTGCTCTTTTTTTTTTTTTTTTTTTTTTTTTGTCCATAATCCTTTTTAAATAGATCCTTTTTTTGTTCTGGTATTTTGTTCTCTCTCATCCTGAGTTCATTTATTCTACCCCTTCACCCAGATTCCTGCCTGATGCCATATGTTAGGTCACCTTCCATCGCTGTGATAAAATTCCTGAGGTAATCAACTTAAAAAGAGGAAAGGTTTATTTTGGCTCAAAGTTTGGGAGGCTTCTTCAGTCCATGGTCTAATGACCCCATTGCTTTTGGGCTTATGTTATTTAGCTTCTCATTTCTATGACCACATACCTGAGAGAGAAAGAAAAAAAAAAAAAAAAAACAACCAAGAGGAGAAAAAGGTTATTTTGGGGTCACAGATTCAGAAGTTTCAGTCCATGGTCAGCCCACTCATTGCTCTGGGCCTGAGATGAGGCGGAACATCATGATGGAAGGGCATGGCAGAGGGATGTGGCTCTGTTCGTGGCATCCAAGAAGCAGACAGAGAGAGAAGGGAAGGGGGATCCAGTGACCCACCTCCTACAGTCACACCCCGCCACCCAGGTAGTCCACTCACGCCGGGATGGAGCGTGCAGTCACAGCTCTCATGATCTACTTAAGCTCACGCACTGACACAGGAGCTTTGGTGAGACGCCTCACATCCAGAACATAACCGGGTCTATGATGAGGCAGCTCACCATGGCAGGCGCATGGAACCGAGGATTCTGCTTACCTCACGGCAACTGGGAAGCAAAAGAGAAGGGATTAGGACCCGATATCCCCCTCAGAAGCACACCCTCAACTCCTTACTTCTTCCCACTAGGCCCCACTTGGCTGAAGGTTCCACCATCTCCCAATGGTGCCATTGGCTGGGGGCCACGCCTTTTACACATGATTCTTTAAGAAACACTGAAGGTTCAAACTACAGCACAGCATGATGTAATTTCTGGGTTCATCTTAATGCATCTGTGAATTTGGATCGTGGAAGACATAGCATCAACCATGCTGTGACCATCTCAAATGATCACCACCCTCTCCTGGAGCTAATGGAACTCATCGCTGGGCCTCGCCAGATTTCCGCTCAGTTTTTTCACCGTTTCTTCTCTCTCTGTCTCCTATGCCTTATCATTCTTCATATTATTTATTTCAAGAAATCTGTACCCATATGATATTTGGCTAATGTTTTGCTGCAGGCCAAAATTACCCAAAGCCCAACAAATGTTTATTGAGCACCCGACATACTCGGCAGTGTGCTTGGCTTGATACGAGGAACTCAGGAGTGAACCACAAGACAGGCCAGTGAGCCCAGACTTGCTCAGATTGACATTTGCTCAGAATAGACATTTCTGACTTTGGTCCACTCTTGGACCTTATAGACTCTCCAGTTTACCATTTCATTCATTCCTAGAAAATTTACTATCCCACCTGGCATTCATATTCCAGGTTAAAAAGAAGCCATTAATAAACACATTGACTCATTTTGTGTCAGTTTCTATGCCTGAGGTTAAGTGGTATTTAGAAGCTAAGGAAGGAAGTAATGTATACTAAGTATCGATGAAGAACCAGACATTGAGCTAGGTGTTTTACTTTCCTTATCTCCTTCCATCCACAAGACAAGTATGATGGTCTCCCATTTTACATCCAAGGAATTAAAAGGCTATGTAACATGCCCAGGATTGCAGGGGTGGTTTTTTGGTTATTGTTTGTCTGCAATAAACCACACTTCTAAGCACCTTAACAAATATTAATTCATTTAATCTTCACAAAAATTCTAAGACTTTAATGCAGGCATCAGAGACTCAAAAGACAAATGCTTTCCACTATCCATCCATTGAAGCCAAAACTGTGGCCAGCCTAGGTTGTTGCATTGCACTCTGAGGGTCCTCACCAAATGTTTCTTATAAGGAAACAAGAGACAGGAAAGCAAGCCATGATCAAATGACAACTCTATGCAATTTAATGTGTTTCTTTCCACCTCTCAGAGGCCCCTTATCACCCCTTTGCCTCTCATTTCACAGTTCTGTCTTCAGCCCCTGTTTCTCTAGATCAGCGCAGACCTTCTGGATTCCCTTTCCAAATCTGCACTGGCAGGTACTTTCAGGAGACAGTCACCTGATAGTGGACTCCAGAAAATGAGGTGGTAACCTAACACAGACTCATATTTGTTTGTGAGCGCACACATATAAACACTTACAATGGAAGGCGTGCAAGTCATGGAGACAAAGATCAAATTGCTGAGTTCCTTGGAGGCAGAAACTTTTCTGTATTCATTGTGTGTCCTGTAAGAGGCATTCAGTGAAAGTTTAATGCATCCATAAATGAATGAAAGAATGAGAACTAGAGAACTGAAAAACAATAAAACGAGTCAGAATATTAATGTCAAAAAATATTAAGATCATTGATTTTTTCATCAATGCAGAAATTCCTACACAAAATCCTGTTTCCTGCCATAAGCCCCTCCTTATTTCCAGAGGCAGCCCTGTTGGGAATCTTTCTTTATATAGAGCTGACATGTGCCCCTCTGCACTTCTACTTATCCATTCTTCTTTTTTCATCTTTCCTTTCTGTAACTCATTTCTGAGCATCTCAGTGATGATGTTGAGAAATGGCCCCCTCTTTACAGGGCTCACAATACCAGAGTACCAGGTAGAGGAGATATGACAGAGAGGCTATAGATGGGGCGAGTGCTTTGATGGGGAGACAGGATAACCCAGAAGGATAATGGGGACAAGGCACCTGTTTTAGGTCAGGTGGTGGGGAAGGCACTAGTCCGAGCCCTGAAGGTTAGGAAGGAACTGGAGAAAGAGCATTTCAGGCAGAAAAAAGAACAAAGGCCCTGGGGTAGGGCCTTTGCTTTCTCTGGGAATTGAGAGCAACGACTGAGGTGGGGGGGGGGGGGAGTAGGCAGAGGCCCTCAGGATCAAAGGAAGGGGTGTGGAGTGACTCTGCCCTTGGAAGCTGCAGGGGACCAGGCATTGAGTGGGGGACTTATGTAGTCTGATTGGCATTTTGAACCCACATGTTGGCTGCTTAGTGAAGGGTGCCGTGTTGTGGGGTGAGGGGGTGAGCTGGGAGGAGCCTGCTGGGAAAACCGGGGAGCAGTAGAGGTGAAGAGAGGGTGGCCCTGTGGTGACATTATTTGATGGTGAATCAGATACAAGGATGGAGAAGGGGCAGCAAGGATGGCTCAAAGGCTCCTAGCTTGTCCCCGGGGGGATGGACTGGTGCTGCAATTGGCTGAAACTGAGGAGACTAGGAGGAAACCAGCTTAAAGGAGGAACTTGGAGACCTATTGGGTTGTTAAAGCCACATAGCCTGTTAAAATCTGGAGTTCAGATGGCAGTCTGGGCTGGAAATCTATTTAAGGAGTCCAACTCTGAGAATGCTGTCCAGAAGCCTCCTTGTCCTGGGGGAGAATTTGGACAATGGGCAGAATAGGCAGGAAACTGGAGGAGAAGGGAAGCAGAAAAAGGGAAGAATTCTGGAGGTTGAGAGCTAGAAGGGCCAAAATGAAAAATGAAAAAGGAAGTGGTATTTCTTAGGATGAGAGTCTGAGTGAGCAAATCCAGCTGTGGAAAAGAAACAGGAAGGACAGAGAGAGGCCCGAATGCTCCCCTGCCATCCAGGAAGGAGGAGGGTTCTGAACTGTGTGGTTCCCCTCATCCACATCCTCCCTGGGTGAGTGGTACAGAGGATTTGTATTTCCTCACTGACCTGGAAAATTCAACTTCAGAAACCTCAGGAGCAAGCACAATTATTTCCCTTTTGAAAATTGTATGCAAGGCTGGACATCCTTGAACACTAGTGTTCTTCAATCCTTTCTGGACCCCAAAGTCCCCCTTTTTATACAAATACTTTATAATACCTCCTTAATTTTCCTGACATAAAATTCACCTCCATACCCATAATGTCAACGTATATATATAATTTCTTAACTATAATGCAATTGGAAAATTTAGTAGGAGTAAGAATTCAAAGTAGAGGAAAATGGAAGAGCAAAGAGACCTTAGAATAAAAACTGAAGTTATAACTGGTGAGGCTTATTTGCATATGGCACCTTATATAAATGTCTTGCAAAAACAGTCACACACACACACACACACACACACACACACACACACACACACACACGGCTGCCCCACACATTGCAGGACACACAGCATCCTTGTCCCCACCCACTAAACACTAAATACTAGTTTTGCCTCCAGAAATCACTGGGATACTCCTGTCAGCTCCAAGACGCCCCCTGGAGGCCAGTGCTCTCCCCACACTGGGAACCACTGCCTTAGTGCGACTTCCATTCAGCCTCCTACAGAATCAGCTGAAACGTGCTTCCCTAAACTATTAAAAAACCAACGTGTCTCCCACCATCAACGAAACCCCTGGGCCCAGAAACTCACCACACATGTCACTTAAAAGGAGCAGCAAGGAAGGGAGGGAGGTGCCTGGGCAAGGACCGCAGCTACTCCCCCCAGCCCGCAGGGACTCCAGCATCAGCACAGACCCAGGAGGCCTGTGCTGTGTGGGGGCAGCTCCTGCCATTCTTGGGGCCTGGTTGGAGAGCTGGCATTGCCCTTGTGGTGATTTATTTGTGGAATGCCTGCAGCGCACAGGACGCACACAGTGCACAGCAGACGGGCACAAATGGGCTCGTTGGGGACAGTCCTCCCCACCACAGCTCTTACACCCAGAGATCTGCATATTGTTACAACACTGTGACAGGTTTCTTTCCTGCCTGGTGTTTGAGCACTTTAGAGTTACCATGAATGATAAAAAATAATTATATGACTTGCATAAAGCCTTCGTGTGGGAAGGGTAGTATTAGCTATTACATTTAATTATTTAATGTGGAAAATTATTCACTCTGTGTAAAAAAGCCTGGTGGGAAAGTACACTGTGGTTCCCTGACTCTGTCCCTGCCACTGGGAAAGAAACGCAGCAGGGGAAAGAGGGATTCCCATGTCCCTAGGATGCTGTGGCATTAACCCATTCAAACCAGAGGCACTGCCAGGACACCCTGCCCCTGCACTGGCTCTGCCCCTTTAGGGGCAGGAAGGGCCTTCTGTGCTGTCAGGGGCTGCCAGGCCGTGCAGGAGGGCAGCCAGCGAAGCCGGGACCAGGTGGCTTCCCAGGGCTGGCTCAAGCATCCACGCGCCGCGCACTTCCTCAGTGCCAGAACCTGCAGGCGCGCTTCACATGAACTCACTGACCCTCACAGCCCCGGGGCACGTTCTATCATTATTCCCATTTTGCAGGTAAGGAAGCTGAGGCGTAGAGAGGCTAGGTGACTTGCCTGTGCTACTCAAGGTTCATCCCTTGAAGTGACAGCAGTCGATCATTTCCTTCACAACTCATTCAGGGAAGTGGTGCAGGTCACTGGCTCTAATGACCTCAGTTGGGTCATACTTGCCCCTTTGCAAAAGAGCAGCTGGTGAGGTCAGAGAGGACATGGGATTGGAACAGGGAATGAAAAGGATGGGCAGTGGGAGCTACTGACATATGTCAAGCAGGAAGGGACCTGTCTGATCTGGTGTGGAATGCTCCCTCCAGGGCCTAGTAGAGGGCTGCCACAGGCCCAAGCTCATTCCCATAACGAAGGAGTGTACCTTCTCCTCCTGTTCCCTGCTTTCCATTCTGCAAAGATCACATGGTGATATGCTTTTGAACTTGAAGTTGCCTGATTACATGGCAACATGTCTGCCCTGCTCCAGGGATATGTCCATTCAATACCCTAGTCCAGGAGGAGTCCTTTGCAGAAGTTAGCTCATTTATTACAGCATGAGCAATGAGAAGCAGCTACGCTGAGATCCCCCAATCTCCCCAGCTACACTGAGGCAGAGGAAGAGCTTCCTGAGGCTCCCAAACGGAGTGTGGCTCAGAACCCCCAGGTTTCGTCTGCTCTAGTGGGCAGGCCTCCAGGCTTCGGGAGGTGTGATTTGGGTCTGTGTACACTGGCCTTGCACAGTTCCAGGATCCTTGTGTTGGTGAGATAAATAAATGAATGTGTGAATAAATGAAGTCCTTCAAAACTGTCCCACATCAGGAAAAAGCTTATTTCCAAAGAAAACAGGAGCAGAAAAGTGTCCAGTCAATAGTGTGCAAGGGTGGGGGTGTAGCTCAGTGTTAGAGCACTTAGCTAGGATGCACAAGGATCTGGGTTCCATCCCAGCATCTCTCTCTCTCTCTCTCTCTCTCTCTCTCTCTCACACACACACACACACAGAGCCACACACAAGTGCATTCCTCCAACAATCATGAAAGAACCCCCACTGCCTGGGTTCTCCACTCCCAAGGACACGGGCCCAGGCCCCTGCCTGCTTCTGCTCTCTGTCCCGGTCCCTAGCTGTCTGTGAAGGATGCTCCTCCAGGCACTAGGAATTAACGCATTGCAGGATGGGCTGAGAGAAGAAGGCAGGAGTCCGCACTGCCTCCCAGGCTGGGCTGCAAGCAGCTCTGCACTCCCGTGATGCCTTCCCCATTAGACGCCACTAATTTCCATGATTGCTGTTCAGTCCAAATGGCATCCTAACATAATGCAATTGATATTATCTCTGCTTGGTGTCAGTTACCGTTGTGTCCCTGGTGTTCCGTGCAATCAGCTCTTCACACACACACTGAGGCTTCGTCACTGCTGCCGCCGCCGCCAGCAGACTCCATGCCTTTCTCTGCTCCTTCAGCCCCCACCTGCGACTGCACAGCCCGGAAAGTCAGGAAAGATCAGGACTCCCACCCCACCGACCATCTCTGCTCAGCACCAGCCTCACAGACCTGCTTTCAGATGCGTGCTCATTCAAGTCAGGGGGTGGCTCTCTTTCAGGGACCCCTGCCCTAGGTCAAGCGCGAGCCGCCTTCTGCGCCCTCTCATTTAGAGCTTGCTGCACCAGGAGGCTGCGGCCACTTCCCCTCGGTTCATGTTGACTGAGGTTTCTTCCCCCTGTCTGAGTTGCAGGGTCACATTAGAAGCCTTGGACCCAGCTCTGGGGAGGTGACGTCCCTGCCCCACTCCCAGCCTCTTTCCTGCTCTTCCTCCTCCCTTTCTCCCCCGCCTTCTCTTCCCCTCCCTGTTTCTCCACTTTCCGCCCTCTGTGTGGCCTCTCCTCCTCCCCCTCTCCTCCCCTGCCCTCTGCATCAAGCAGCCTTTCTTACCCTTCCCTTCTCCACCTCGTGCTTCTCCTCAACTACTCGAAGTCCTTTGCGTCTCTGCCATCTCCACTTCCTGGAAGCTGGGTCTTCTTCCCTCTCGTAGGTTTAGCCTTCCCTTCCTTGCCCTCTCTCTGCTCTCCCCCTCTCTGTCTCAATGTGAGCGGCTCCACAGCTCAGCTCAGCTCGGAACCCCCACAGCTCTCTGATGCTCCACGTAGACTGGGGAAGGAAGAGCCCCTGCAGGACAGGTGCCCTGGACAATCTGAAAGTTAAGTCACCTTCACCATCAGAGGCCAGGAAATGTGTCCTAGTCTCCTCCTCTGTGCTTCTCTCCTTTCCTTTCTCTTTGCCAGAACCATCTGGATAGATAATGCAGGTGAACAGGAAGGGACAGAGAAGAAGAAGAAAAAAAAAAAAAAACCAGAAAAACAAAAACAGATAATGGCAGGGAAAGAGCTTTTCACCTTGGAATTCCTAAAGATAAACCACACAGTCCCAGGCTGTACATGAAACTGTGTGCAGATTTTTTCTCAGCCACGCTGCTATAAGGCTCCTGTAATCTCAGAGGAAGCCTCTGCTCTGGACAGAGAAGGAGCTAAGAATCCAAAATTCCAGGGCAAATGCCTATGCCCATAACCTCTCCCACAACAGTCTGCTCTCTGGTATCAGAGATGGAAGACAAGCCCCCCTGACAGCCTACCCTCTTCTCAGCACTTTAACCAACGGGAGAGTAACTCACGTTTTCCCTGGTCCAGTAGTAGTTTCTAAGAACCTAGGAGTTAACCATCTACATGCACTGAAACCTGACAGAATTTGCCCATGATAACCTGCAGACCACCATCCACCCCCAAGAGTACCAACCAGAATTCATTCAAGAGTGTCTTAATGCTAGTGACCAGAGAATGGGCAGAAAAGTTCTTAGAAATGGACTAAAGGGGAATTCAGGATTCCATAACCTAAAACCTCTTCCCTCCTCCTCACCCACCTGGTTTTGCTTTTCCCTCTGCTCAATCCCATGCCCCAAACTGAAACTGTGACTCTTACTTAATTCGGAGGGAGGCAGATCAACTCTAGTTAATAATAACCATAGCTAACACTTAATATAAAGCTTACTTCAGATTAGGCACAGTTGTAAATGCTTTGCACATATGGCCTTATATAATCCTTACCTTAAACCCTATGGTTGACCCCATTTTCTAGGTGGGAAAACAGAGGCACAGATAGGTTAAGTTATTTGCTCAAAGTGACTACTATAATTTGGATCTTGAATATTCTCCAAAGTCCCACGTGTTGAAGGCTCAATCACCAACCCATGGTGTTACTGGGGGTGGTGAAATTTTTAAGAAGTGGGGGCCTAGTGGAAGGAAGTTAGGCCATTGGGGGTAGTCCTGAAGGGAACACTCACTAGGACCCCAGCCCTACCCTTCCCTGTCGCTTCCCAGCTGCCAAGAGGTAAACAGGCCTCCTCCACCATGATCAATGTGACACCACAGACCCAAAGCAACATGGCTAAGCAACCATGGACTGAGACCTCTAAAAACATGAGCCAAAATAAATATTTTCCCTTATTAAGTTTATAAGCTCAGGTATTTTGTTATAGTAACAGAAAGCTGACTAACAGTTACCCAGCTAGTAAGTGCCAGAGCAGGACTTGAACCAATCTACCTCCAGAGATAATAGTGTTAACCACTGTACTGCCTCTTTCATATTTGGTATGTCTCCTCTGGTATATGTCCAATGACAGAGCTGAATCCAGGCACAGATTACAAAAAAAAAAAAAATAAAGAAAAAAAGTAAAAGAAGAAGAAAATCCAAAATTCATGTGCATGTGAAATGCAGCATAGGGTGCTTCTGCAGCACACTTTTTTTTTTTTTTTTCCTAATAATGATTTGGTGAAGTTAACATCAATCGAGTTTACATTTTCTCAGCCCACACCAGTCAGTGAGTAGAAGTTCAGCCCCAGTCAGAGACTGGATTCTGCCCTGGGAAGTGGCTGCTTGTCAGCTGGGGGAATGTGACCTTCCCTAGCATGGCCAGAGACTGGGGACTGAAAGGGGGGAAGCCACTCAATCAGTAGGATTGGCGATGGCAAGGGGGAGGCTTCCAGCTATGACAAACACCGTCCCTTCTGAGTAACCCGCCCTGCTTGGCTCTGAGGAGTTCTGAGGAGTGGGACAGGAGGAGGTTTGGTTTGCCACTTCAAGGAAAGTCAGGAAAACCTTTTCCCAACCATTCCTGACTTCCCAACTGTTTGGTACCCAGTCACCAGAGGAAAAGGGCAGACCTAGGCCCGGGTCAAACCGATTTTATAAAAGAAAAAGTCTTATGGTTTTTCCCACCCTCCCTTCTATACGCCCCGAGCCCCAATTACCAGTGCTTTCCAGCAAACGCGAGGGTGGGCCAAAACAGGTGAGTGTGTGAATGTGCATGTGTGTGTGTTTGTGTGGGTGTGTGTGACAAAGACAGGGAGAGAGGCATCAAGCTCTTACACTCCAGAGTACAGGGGGAAAGAGTAGTCCTCCCAGGCCCCGCCACCGGGAGAGGGCCAGGTGCTGCCCTGGACAAGCTGTTGAGCAAAATGGCAGACATGGGCTTGGTTTCTGGAAGAGGTTGGAAGAAGATGATGCTGAAATGGTGGGAGGAAGAGGCTGACGAAGGGAACAGAGACCTGAAAACTAGATCTGAAACCGTCTTCAGGGTCCCTCTTGGAGGACTGATGGGCTGGGGGATGAGGGATGGGGTGTGGGTGGATGGGCCCAGGTGAAAGCTGCCTCTTAAAGGGACTCTGTTCACCCTCCGAGACACGTTCCCCACCCCCTCATTTCAGCCGTGTGACTCTCCTCAGGGCTGGGTCCCTGAGGAACCCTTAGCAACAAGGGAACTGACTGGTTTCTGCTGCCGACGGAATGTCACCAGGTAGCTCGTCACAGGACAGAGACGTCAACCCAAAACTCTAGCAGTGCGGCCTAGGGAGGGCAAGGGTGGCCGTGAAACACTGATCCAACAGATTCCAGCAGGTTCCGTGGAGTCTGGCATGGGGCCATGGTTGAGAGAGGGTGGTGATCAGGAAGGAGTTGGCTGGCCCGCATGTCCTTCTGTCTGCACATATCCAAAGAAATCCAAGGGATGCCCAGCCTGGAGGGTGACAGGGTCCCTTTAAGTCTTGGCCCCTTCCCCTGGTGTGCGCCAGCAGGTTAACTTTGCGTGTGTATCTGGTTTTCAATATGTAGCTTTTGCTGTGATCTCTGCCTTTCTTCCCTCCCCTCTCTCCTTTCTCCGAGATGTTGCAGACCATGGCCAACTTACCCATTTTGTTTCAGGTCTCTCTAGTGAATGAAAAGTCTCTGACTCATCCTCCTTCCTTGAGCACTGAGATTTCCACTCTCCTACCTCTCCTCCGGCCCCTGCACCTCAATAACTTTTGGTTACCACGTTTTCTAGGTTGGTGCTGAGCCTCCCTGGATTCTGCTCTTGTTCCTGTCCTTCTCCCTTCTCTTTCCTGACCTCTCTCCTCTCTCTTCTGAAACATCTCTATTCACAAAGATGGTATTCACATCTAGCGATAGTCCCCAGGGTTTTCCAAAGTCTAATTTTAAAACACACACACACACACACACACACACACACACACACACACACATCTCTAGTTCATTTGGGGTTTTTATTCTCAACTCCCCTCCCCAATAAATTCAGTGTTCCCCCTTTTCCCTGTGAAGGCTAGCTGAGAACCTGGGGAGGACTTGGTTGCTTCCTGCTCATAGCATGTGACTTTTCTGGGAGAGGAAGTCCTTGTCTGCCTCAAAGGCCCCCATGTATTCAGAAAATACTCTAGAAAGCCAACAAGAAAACCACGGCTTCAAGCCAACCTTCCCTTGACCCAGCCCTGGCCAGCCTCTGCTTCCTGGGTCTAGCTGTCCAAAGTCTTGGAGGTGACGTTTATTTTCTTTTGGCAGAAAAGCCTGGGAACCCAGAGGCTGCTTTCCCCATGACCTGACCTCCCACTCTGAGAATTACAGCCCTAGGACAGCATGCCTTGCCGTCCCCCTGGACAGAGGGCACGGCTGGGAAGTGGAGAAGCTAAGGGAATGGGATAGAGTCAGGAGGAAATGGAAGAACACAGAGGCTTGACTCTTGTGTGTGAAACAACAAAAACGGGAGAGTTGACAGCCTTCAAGAGAGCCGGGGCGAAGTCTGAACCTTTCAGAGGACACTTCCTGCTTTCATACCCTCACCGACCAAACTCCAGATTTCTGTCTCCCGGAAGCCTAGTGAACAGGGAAATGCTGGGCCTGCTGAGAAAATGTGGCCAGCCATGCCTTTTCCTTTTGCAGAACATTTCAAAAAAAAAAAAAAAAAAACTAAAGGAGCAAATGTCCCTTCTTAAAGAAGACAAATCTCTTTAGTACTAGGCCCTTTACTCTCTACCCATGGGGGACGTGACTGTCCCATTAATGGAGTTTCCTGAACCGTGGCTGTGTGCCCCATGAAGTCACAGATCATGCATTGCTCTCGAGGTCCCCAGAGAGGCACATGGTACAAACCCAAGAACCTCATCTGCTCTTTTTGAAGTGCTTACCCATCCATATGACCATCTGGAACAACCTGTTGGTTGACCAGTTGTCCAAGTAGTCTCAGACTAGTCTTTCCTGAATATTCATTGTGTTCCTTCCCCAAATATGGTAAGAAAGACACAAATAAAAGCCACGTCAACAGGATGAAGTGGTAAAGCTGGGACACCGATCAGTCTTCCCCTTCTGTGCCATGGCTTTACTGCCTTTGTTCCCTTTCTAAGAAGCCAGTGTCCCCACATCTGCCACCCAGCCCACCTCTGTCAGACCTGTTCCAGGGAAAGTGTTTGGTGACTTCACTCACTGTGGGTGGCACTTGCATCGTGGTGGGACCTTCTATCAGAACATGCTAATGTGAGGAAAGGAACCTGGGAGGCCCTCGGGAGACACCGCTGACAGTGCTGTCTGGAGCCGTGTAGCTATTCCGGACTGTGCGCCTGGGCTCAGCCCCGTCTCCTTCCAGTTAGTTAAGCTTCTGCCGGGGTAGAACTGCCCCCGGAGACCATGGGCGTGTCCAGTGTAGGGTCAGGGTCGGCCTGACTGGATGCCATAGAGGCCAGCTTACTGCAGATGTTGTTTTCATGATGAGTTACCTCTGAGCCCTGACAACCTGGTCACCCGTCTGGCCATGCTGATCGCTGAGGCTTTGGGGGCCTTATTCATGGCCATTATCGCCATTATCACCACAGGACCATAGGCCCGTTCCCCTGTCAGGAGGCACACACCTGTGTCCCCTCCCTCCCAACAGGTCCTGCTAAAAGAAAGAGCCAGAGGTGTAGGCGAGGCTGAGACAGGGACTGAAAAGAGTCTGGCCAAGTCGTGGCTAGCATGGCCCTGCCGCCCACACCCATGCCCGCTCCTGCCCCTGCTGGGACGTGGAGTGGGCCCCTGTGAAAGGGCAGAGAGGTGGATAACTGCAGAATGAGTACTGTGTGGCCAAGGGAAGGCGGGGCAGGCAGGCTGGACCAGTGTCTCCCTTCTGCTCCTCCTTCTGAGCTCCAGAGCTCCTGGCCAGCGTGAGGTATTTAGAACCCGCAGCATCGACACTGAGGTGCCTGGACAGTGATTCTGATGGTGATGTTGCTCTGTTCTTGTCTGTCTAATATTCCTTTTTAATCCCCATCCTGCCTGCCCCTCCCTCATGTAGGGTTACTTTAGTGATCCCTGGAATGTTTTTGACTTCCTCATCGTGATTGGGAGCATAATTGATGTCATTCTCAGTGAAACTAATGTGAGTATTACTCTGCCCTCCCCAGGAAACCTCTTCCTTCCACCTCTTCCACCTCCTCTGCTCCTCTCTCTCTCTCTCTCTCTCTCTTTTCTCTCTCTCTACCTCCTTTTATGTTGTTGTTGTTTTTTTTTTTTTAATTTCCTGTTTTTACCTGCCTCCAGTCATGCTTTTTATTGAACCTGCCGTCGTCCTGTGGGGGAAAAAAAGTGGGAGTTTGTCCTCCTTTTTTTCCACTTATCCCAGCTCTGCCTGGCTGTGCTGGGCGGAGGGAGCAGATGGTGTGGCCAGAGGCACCTCCCAGCTCCCCTCCCAGGTGGCCCCAGCCTGCGTCACCTTGGAACTAACCCTGCTTTGTCAGGCCTCTCCGCCCGCGAAAACCAGGTTGCCCAGGTTTGATCCGCCAGAACTATAGAGTGGTAAGAGAGTATTTAATATGCCCACGTAACCTCTTTCTTTTCTCATTTTTTTTTCTCTTCTCTCCTTTCTTTCATACCTTTTTTTTTTTTTCATTTTCCCTCTTCCCTTTTTGTTTTGTTTTTCTCCTTTGTTGTTGGTTTGTTTTTTTCCCCCCTCTCCTCTCTCTCTTTTCCTCGGCTTCTCTGCCCCATGCAGCACTATTTCTGTGATGCATGGAATACATTTGACGCCTTGATTGTTGTGGGTAGCATTGTTGATATAGCAATCACCGAGGTAAACGTAAGTACATGGCGTCTGTAACCTAACTGTCTGTGCCTGCTCTAACATTCATTAGTCTCTCCCTGGTTTGTTTTTGTCCTTCATTTTTATTTTCTCCTCCCCACCTCCTTATTCTTATTTCATTTTTGTTTATTTAAATTGGTTTAAAGAATTTTTTCTCATTGCTTTGTTTTGAGATTTTTTTCATTCTTTTTTTTTTTTTTTTTTTTTTTTGATTGTTTGTTTTAACTTTTGGAACGCATTAGGACTTCCCCTTTCCTTTTAAGTGTTGATTGCTGCATCTTTTTCTCTCTCCCTTTACAATCAGCCTGGCATGACTCACACTGTATAGGAGGATGCAGCTCTGTGAATTATGGAGTGAGAAAATGAAGGATTGTTTATGACTTCTGGGTAGCTGCTCGGGCCAGGACCCAAACCTCTTCTAACCCTCATCTTCACCTCCAGACCACTGTCTCCCCTCTGCCTTTCCATCCACATAGCATCTTGGAAAGGAGCTCTTTCAAAGTGGAGCACGCGGAGTTGAGGCTATGACTCTGCCTGCATTGTCAGCCATAGCCTGCCTTCTCCCAAGACCACCTGCTGATCTTCATGTTGAGTGGATTCTGTTTCAGTTTAACATGAGTAGCCCATGCAGCTGGCCTGGTCCCCTCCAGGCTCATTTGGGAGAAGAGAATCGATCACATTCCAAAGCCTGCTATTACCCACTTCTCTGGAAAAACTAAGGAGCCAGGGTGATCCACTGAGAGCCCTTCTGGGTAGACTTTTTCTCTGGGTTGCAGTGGAAGCAGGTTCCATGTGGGCAGGCGCCTCACTCCAACATGAACCTACACAGAGAACGCAGTGGTGCACCTGCTTGGTTTTTCCTCCTCCAACCCATCCCCTTCTCATAACCTGCCCTGGCTCCTTGGCCTCAGACAGAATCCCAGCCCCTGCACTCTAAGGCCTCCTGCCTCCTTCTCCTCCCAAGAGTTGCCTCCTCCTATACAGTTCCTACCAGTTCCTGCACATGTCTTTTTGTTACTTGGCATGTTTAAATCTTCTCTCTTTATCTATAGGCAAGCCTCTTGCGGTCAGTCTTTAACATGTGTTGTTTAATTTTTTGTCATTATTTTTCCTTAATTAAGAGACTTGATAATGTTTGCATAAAACTTTGATGCATTGAACCATTGAATAACAGCACAGAGCAGACACTTTAGAGTTTTGATATAAGATGTGTGAAACTCTATCCCCCCAGTCCCCCATCCCCTGTGCATCCTTACCCTCTCCCAAACAGTTGAACTGATGTGTTATTTTATTGGCCTGATTCCCCCAGATTAGAAGTCTCTGTCTGCTCCCTTTCAGCCAATGGACTTGGAAGGAGGCTGTTACACTTCCATACCCCTCTCCCATATCCTCTCGCCCTGCCCTGCTCACCCTATAGCTCCAGATTTGAATGCCCTTTATCTCCAAGAACCGTAGACTGTCTTTTATCATGCGTGTGTGCATGTGTGTGTGCACGCGTGCACGTGTTTGTGTACACTTTGCCTCGACTTCTTCTAGTAACTCTTCAGATCATTAGAAAATAAACAGGCTTCCTGCAAAAGCTGCTAGCCTCCTCCCTTCCTGAGTGGACTCCCAGTTTTGCAGGCTTGATGAGCCCTGAGTTGTTTCCCTGGTGCTGTTCCAGACCGTGAATCTAATGGCCAAAGCTTTTGCCATGCAGTTCTCGGCACCGGGGGCACCATGGGAACAGCAACAAGAAAGAAATGCAGTGGTGGGCTTTGCCTTTTACAGACCCACACCAAAGTCTATGCAGAGGGGCTCAGAGCCCCGTGACAGGAAACCACAAGAAGGACAGCAAGCTGCTTCCCACAGTGGCAAAGAGAACCCATTGCAATCCCAGGGGCTCCTTTGTGGAGTAAAATACTAACAAAACATGTAGCATCAACCTGCCATGCTATCTCAAAACTATTCATGCTTTCAAAAGAAAAACAAAATGTAAATGTGTGTGTGTATGTGTGTGTATGTGTGTACATACATGTATATGTCCTCGGATAAAATATTTCTATAGGAAAAGTGGCTATATTGGGGGAGTAGGGAGGTAGGGTGCAGGAAAAGGGAGGAGCCCGGAACCATCAAGCAGATCCTTTCATGTGTACAGTGGTTTTCTATTTACAGTTCACTTTTGCCTTTATCTCACTTAATTCTTCACTATCCTGTGAATCTGACAGACACACACACAAAAAATCTCATCCCCAGGTTGTGGTGCTAAAGGTCACGATGGAGAGAGTTAGTCTCTTTGCTGCCCCAGAGCTGGAATCCAGGCCTCCTGTGTGTGACCAGTTCACCGTGGCCTAGGCCAGAGTCCCTCTATCTCTTAACTCACAGTGCCTTTTTATAAACATACAAATCTCACACGCCCCCTCACCCCAGAGTCCTCCCACCTGCCAGAACTTATTCGAATTTTACTTTCTGTGATTTATATTTTAACTAACCATAGAGAATTTTTTTTCTAAATAAGAAGTTACTTCTTAGCCGCCTTGTGCACCTCTCTGCTCCCAGCCTCCCTCCCTCCCACGCTGACATGCTCTGCTCCCTCCCCTGCTGAGGACCTTGGGTGTTTAAAGTCACACTGAAGGGTCTTCTCTGAGAGGATGGCAGCAGTGTCTGTGACAGAGAGCCAGAGAGGATGTCCAAAACACAACACTTATTTCTGGGCTACTTTCTCCCTTCTCCCACACAAATAATGTCTTTGAACAGAAAGAACAAATGTGACATCACCCAAGGGTGGTTAGGAAAAGTCAGGGCTGGGCTTGAAGTCAGAAAACTGGCAAGTTTTTGAGTCTTTCTTCTTTGGTTACCAAAATGCCCTAAGACTTAACTTCCTCGTCTGTCAAAAGTACGTGACATTTACAGCAGTGGCTTTTGAAGCTCACATAAGAGCATCTATTTAAAAGCTCTATGTAAACTGTAAAGTGCTGTGGAAGGTTAGACAAATGTGGCACTCAAGCCAATGACATTCTCTCTAAAACCCCTGCTGGGATAACTTGGAGGACCTGGTCTCAATCCAAGACCATCCCCCTAGTCCAATTGTGACTTATAACCCACAGACACTGTTAGAGCACTCGTCCCCCAGATATGATTAGACTCATGGCAGCAACCAATAGGAACAACCCAGTGACAGCAAGCGCAGGCTTCAACAGGCCTGTTCCAGAAGCACAGTGCTGGTGTGACCCTGCACTCAGAGGACAGCCAGCGGTACAGATGGCAAGTTTGTGAGCAATAGTTCTTAGTCTTGGAGGTAGCTCCCTCGACCCCACATCCTTCTGCCTTCAGGTTATTAGCAGCTGTGGGTAGCTCTAGGATCTCCTTCCCAGTCCCACAGGATTCTTTAGAAATTCCTACATCCCTGAGTTCTGCTCCAGGCCTTCCCAGATTTTTCTAGACATACAGTCATCACAAGACATGGATTATTAGGCTTCTGTTCTATTTGCAAGTAATCCATGCTTGAATTTCAGGGGAATCCATGAGTTTTTCACCTGTGACCCGTTATCTCTAACTCCTTTAAGCCTCAGGAATTGACTCTCATTTCCCCCACCAGATGCCTCATTTATCCCAATATCCCTCCAACTATTTCCTACATTGGAACCCATCTCCTCTTTCCTCCTTGCCTTTACCAGGCCATGGTGCCCCTCCTCTCAGAAAATGGATTTCCCACCAACTCCGGGAACCATCAGTCAGTCATTCAGTCCACAGCATTTATAGTCTCACTTTCCATGTGCCATGCACCTGGGATACATAGGTGGCCAAGACAAAAAGCCCCCGCCCTCCTCGGGCTTTCTAGAGAGGACTAAATAGACAGTGAGCAGTAAGAACAGAAAATAAGGAAGTCAAACAGTATATTTGAAGACATTAATTGCTTTGGGGGGAGAAAGCACAGCACCAGATAAGGGGGCAGAGGTGTTAGGGAGCAGTGGAGGCAAGTGCTGCTGTAACTAAGATGAGCTTTCCTAAGGAGGTGGCATTTGAACGAAGCCAGGACGTGAAGGATATGAGGAGTTATCCAGGCAGAAGCGGGTCCTGCAGGCCAGTACGGTGATGCATACTGAGTGGGGGAGGGGAGGAGTGGGCTCCATGGAGGCAAGAGGGGCCGGGGCTGGGCTTTTACTCAGAGCGAGAAGGACACTCTGGTGGCTGTGAGCAGAGGTATCATATGATCTGACTCCGTTATTTAAAGGACTGTCTGGCTATCCGTAAGGTTCCAGGTGGAAGTCAGAAGAGCATTTAGAAGGCAAATGCAGTCAGTAATCCAGGTGGGGGATTGGAACCAAGAGGCAGCAATAGAAGCACTAGGAAAAATGGTCAGACTCTGGATCTGTTTTGAAAGTAGAACTAACAGTGTTTCCTGACACACTGGATGTGGGTGTCGGAGGACAAGCGCTGGGGATGACTGTGTGGTTTGGGCTGAGCAGCAGAAGGATGGAGCTGGTTGGAGCTGGGGAAGCTGGGGGTGGAGCACTTTTGGAGCAGGCAGGGCGGAGCTCAGGTTGGGCGTGTCTGTTGGAGTGGAGGCATCAGGAAGACAGCTGGACACACCCATCGGAGGTCCCAGCATAGAGTCATTGGCAAATAGATGGCATCAGGCCATAGCACTGGAGGAGGGTGCCAAGGGACGGAGGAAAGACAGAGAGGGGCACAAAGAGGGCTGAACCAGGGGCCTCCAGCAGGGAGAGGTAGGGACCCTCTGAGTGTGAAGTGCTCAGAGCCACTTCATGATTAAATTTCCATTCCCTCTGAAAATTCAGAATTCAATCCTCTGAACAACTGCTGGAGGTCACCAAAGCACCACCCTAAGTGGCCCCCTCGTTTGGTTAGATTAAATTATACTTTAGTGTCTAAGACCCAGGCCACTGCCCTTCTCTCAGATGCATTGCCTTGTTCTAAATCTGAGCTGCTCTTCCCTGTGAGGTGCGGGGCAGTTTCACACCACTCTAATGAAGCCTCTGCTCTTCTTGATTTCTTGGGTCTGAAATCATATATTCCAGAAGGAAAACCCATAGCTGTTCCTGAGAGACTGGAGCATCAAAAACTGCTCCCATACATCCCAGATTGCAATCGGATTGGGGGCTTGGGCCAGCAGCCTTTCTGAACGCTCTTCATTCTGCCTTTTAAAGCACTCTGTACAATAGAAAGTGCTGAGAATTCTGGATTCTTGCATTATGGATATAGCAAAATATTCTCAAATTGCAAATTAAGACAGCCTGTTTTGTTTCCAGGTTGGGCACGGTGAAGCCAGGTGACAGTGTAATCTACCCCATTCTCTGGGGTTTGGTTTCCTTGAAGGTGGGGGGCTGGGGGTTGGGGAAGTGAGAGTCTCTTGCAACTCCAACACTGAGGGGGCATTTTCTGCTAGCTCGAGGTGGATGTTTCCTTTCTCCTTTCCTAGAGCTCCAGCACCTTTAGGGACCTGGCTCCCTTGGCTTGGGTGCGGCTCACATGGGGATTGTAGAGAGAAGGGGCAGGAAAGAACTGTGGGGAGTGTGGCAGGCAGAGAGGTGGTGTGAGGAGAAAGAACACTGCTTCTAGGGAGCTCCTGGGAAAATCCAAAGGAGGAAACACTGAAGGATTTACGTAAGTGCAAGGTGTTGGGCCATGGAAGTGACCAGAACAGGAAAATAAAGCTAAATAATTATGGTGTTGTGACTTCAGCTGATTAGAAGGAAGAGGAGAAGGAGAAGAGGAGAAGGGCAACAGAGAACTAGTCTCTGATCGGAGAGCTCAGATCAGGCATCATGCCAAGGACATTACACACGAGATGGGATTAAATCCTCAGAGGACTGACTGACCCTCTGCACAAGGAATCAAGGCACAGACAGGGTGAGCTTCCGCCCCAAATCATACAGCTAATGGGTGACACAGCCATTAGCTAATGGGGTTCAAAGCCATTTCTGTCGGAGAATTGACTCTTGCATCTCCACAGAGCCCATTGACTAAACCCCTGAGCCAAGCTGGCTGGCCTAAGCGTGGCATTGCCAAGGAGTGGGCCTCAGTGGCTCCTGCCACTCACTGGTCCTCATCAATGCCCTCCAACAATCTGACTTAGGCGGAGCTGCTTGTCTTAACGTCTCTGTGCCTGTTGATGCTGCTGATACTGAGCCAGGGGGGACGGATGGCCTTGGAAGGCTCAGGCAGAAGCACTCTGACACCAGCACCCATGTGCCTGGCCAGTAGCACCCAGGAGACAAGGGCAGAGGGAGCATGGACTGCCCTCGCCTAGTTGAGAACTTGAGCTTGGGCATGAGAATGGGAGGAGAGAGAACACAGGAACGAGGCAGGGCACACTGGGCTCTGCTGCAGGAAGTGTCCCGGGATAGACGTGTGAGATGCTGGCCCCAAATCTCCCTTGCCCTCATCCCTGACCCCTTTCCACCTTGGCATCTTCTACCATACACCAGCAGGCACAATTATTTGTCCTTTACTGGCTCCCCATAAAAACCATAGAGCAGGTTGGCTCCTGCCCTGGTTTGAGGTCCTGCTGTGATGGAGAGGAGCCGTGGGTCTGAGTCAGAATCGCTTCCAGACGCACGTCCACCCCCTCGGGGCTGAGTCAGGAGACTCAGTCTTCACGACTCCTGCCTCTCACCCATCCTCCAACCCCCGTGCTGTTGTGGGGCAGCTGGCCCTGCTATCCCTGAGCCTGCCTGTGGCCCAAACCCCCCATCCCTGTCCCTGTCAGAGCAGAGAAGGGGCCAGAGCAGCCTCGAGGAAGGCCAGGCTGAGCAGTGCTCCCCAGACCTGTCCCGAGGACCCAAGGTGGCAAAGACTGTCAGAAAACGGACTCGCCCCAATGTGGGGTGGAAGCAACTTTGGAGGCCTAAATCTAAACCAAACCCTGTCTTCCTCAGCTGTGCATTGAAAACCTACTGTGTGCTAGAGCCTGGGAAATATTTTATAGATAATATTTTATAGGTAAGCATGCAAAACCAGAAGCAGGAAAGGACTTGCTTGTTTTCATAGCAAGGCCAGCCTAGAACCTGACCCTGACCCCTAATCCTGTGTTGAGTAGAGGGCTCAGATGGTGCTGTTGCCAGATATTGTCTAGATGACAGTAGCTGGTGTGGTCTGAGCTAGTTCTGCATTAAGTAAAGATTGGTGATCTCAGGACAGCTGGACAGGGTGACCCATCTCCCTCTATCTTCTTGTCCCATTGCTAGATCCCTCCTTCTGTTGCCCTCAAGGATTCCCTTCCAACTTCCTGCCACTTTCAACACCACCCTTGGCCCCTCCGACAGATAAAGGCCACCAAGGTGTTTTGTTTCAAAAGGAAGTGATCCCAGTGCACTAATTCATACTAAGGTGGTAGTGACTCCATAGGCCACCCTTCCAAAAATAAGTTTACCTTTAAAGAGATCAAAGTCTTGCTTGACCTGTAGGTTGAATAGTGAGCACATCTCAGGAAGAGGAGACCAGCAACGCGACACCAGAGTGGGTGGGATATTTTTGTTTGGGTATTTCCCATCCTCCACCCTTCGAGGGGTTCCATAGAGGCAGTTTTCTATTCTGTTTAGGAAGAAAGCTGGCCCTCGATGGGTTTAGCAGAGCTACGCTCAGTGCTAGAAATGAGACAACACATCTCACCATCAGGGGCCTGTCTGGAAATGGAGGAGCCAAATCCCCTAAGTCTCTCTAGGGTGAGGCTTGCTGTGTGGGCAGCATCTTTGGAGCACTATGAGGTCATACACCGTAGGGGGACAGAGAGATGGCCCTGATATAGTGGCCTGGCACAGGGAGTTTTCCCCAAAGCTGTTTGAGAAGTATCTTGCAGGCTTGACCTGAAACGTTCCTGGGAACCTGGTTTTTTTATGGACATCTGATCAGGGTTCTTAATTCAACTGTGTTAGGTGGCCTGCGTGGCCTGACACAGACATGAACTGCCCGTTGTTCCCTTTGCCCTCTGCCTTCTGCTCAAGGCCCCTTCACTTTTTATTTCCTCCTAATTTCATTTCCTTCCCTATTCCCATTGTTCTGACCTCCATGCTCTCCTTTCCCAAAAAACAGAAGAGTGGAGGAAGCGGTCGCACACACCCCTTGGCGGGGCCAGGCCGCTGTCTTTTAGTTCTTACGGGCTCAGCAAGCTATTGCCAGTGCATTTTCCAGAACCCTCTAAAACAAGAGGACCTAGAAGACTCCATGAGCTAGTAGTGAGGAGAGCTGCACCATGGACAGGCTCAGAAATGCCCACTGCACCTCCGAAAATGTAGCCACTTCTATTGACACCCACCTACCCTCATAGTTGGTGTTCCAAACCTGACAATCACCTGTCCTTATTGAATCTATACCTCCCTGCCTTCCTGCTGCACTTTTTTCTCCCTTCCCTCTCTATCCTTCTGATCTCTCTCCCTCCCTACTACCTTCTCCTCCTCTTCCCCCTCCTCCCCTCCTCCTATTCCCCTCCCCCTTCTCCCTCCTCCTCCCCCTCCTCCTGATCCATCCTCCTCCTCCTCCTCCTCCTCCTCCTTCTCCTTCTCTCTCTCTCTCTCTCTCTCTCTCTCTCTCTCTCTCTCTCTCTCTCTCTCATTCACACTGGTAGCACTGCTGACGAGCTGATTCCATTCATTCATTCTTCTTGGGACTGTTTGTTTGAATGACTGGATACTGGCTGTCCTCCCCAGGGGGAGACAAAACCACCCTGGCCATTTTGCAATCAGTCTTGTTTGATGTGTGTTTCTGGCAGGTCCTAGCACCTGGGGGCCATCAGGTTGCAGATGGATGATAGAGTGACTCCTGGCTTAAGCTGCCTCCAGCCGCCTACACTGGCCACTGTGCAGCTGATAGCACAAGCTAGTCACAAATGTCCCCCTTCCTTAGTTCAGCATGAAAGGACAGGGAGAGCCTGGAACCAGCAATCCCCATTCTGTGTACCTGGAGGATTCTTTCAGCTGCATGCAGTCACCACAAAAATACGAGAAGGGCCCTTCTTGCTGAAATTCCATTCTGTAGAGAGAGGTGGAAACCAGTGGGTTTCGTGGCCTAGCCATGGGGACAGGGTGGGGGCTGCTCTTCCACTCCCCTCTTTCCCTTCTATGGCTTTGTCCTCACTTGCTCTCTGCCTTTTCCCACCTGGTCCTTTCCCCTCATCTTCCTCTGCCCAGCACGCCTCCTCCGCAGATTTATTTCCATCTCTCCATTCACACCAGAACAAAACAGGAATTCTGCTACAGGTAGCCATATTTCCTTCACTTGCTCTTAAATCTGAAAGCCACTGACACCTACCCTCAGCTTCCGTACATCCCAGTTACTTATCGAAATTTTTGCATCTCTCGTAACAAGTAACCTCTTCTTTCATCCTTATGAGGCTCACTTTGACCTCCTTAAAATCCCTTCCTCCCTTGCCATCTCCAGTACCTTTAAGATTCAGCATCTCACGACTCCTTCACAGCTAGAAGGCCACATTTCAGTTACTGGGATGTGCAAGTCTCTGGTAGAAAAGGAGACAAAAAAATATAAGAACCCCATCCACCCTTAACCTGCACGTCCTAGCTCCTGGCCATGAACTTGGTGTCCCGTGTCTCTAGAAACTCGTGACTCCTGCCGTTCTCAATTCCCTGTGTATAGCATGCCCTCGGTGACCTCCGGTGCTCACCAACAAAACACCAACCCCCCAGTCTTTGGCCACACCATGGCACTGTCCTGACAGACCAGCTGTCCTGTCTTGCAGATCACACAGAGACGAGGCAGCAGACAGAGGAGCAGAGCTTGGGCAGGGCAAGGGGGCTGCCAGCTGGCCCAGACCTCCAGGTGGCTTGGAGTGGAGTTTATAGCAGAGATTTAAAAATAAATAAATAAACAACGCAAGTGTTCCTGCGGCAGAGCAGCGAAAGAGTCATGTGTCCCCATGACCTTGCTCTGACCCTGTTTCAGAGCGACGACGTGGAATCTCAATGACCCTGGAGTCGTGGCCATGGCTTCTCAGTGGCAGCCCTTGGGATGGGGGCGTCCTTTGCCACGCCAGGGCATCAGAGGATTGTCTGCCCCTTTCAGAGTTAACACACCAAGGGCAGTGCAGCCGTGACGCATGACCCCTTCAAAATGCTCTCTAGCCCCCTGATCTCAAGAGGATGTCCTGGAAGACCGCGTGGCTGGATATTCTAGCCTACCTACCTGCTACTCCACCCTGAATTCCTAGTAGTCCTTACCCCCTGGCTATGCTTTTAAAATATTTTTTAAACTTTTTTATATGATGAAAAGCTACTTTTCGACTACCTGTTAACTCCCCAGAGAGTGTGATGTGACAACTGGGAAACAATTCCATGGGTCTTCACACCATTCTCTTGGGAAAATCCCCTCCACCTAGGAGAATCTGTCCCCCGGCCTCTGGCATTGCCTGGGCGTCGTCCCTCAGCCTCCATGGTGAGGTCTACACCTTGTTCTCAATGACAAGGAACAGTGGATAATTCCAGAAACAAAGTCTTCATCTACTGAGGTGATGCTTCTAATTTGACCCTGAACTTGATTCAGAAATTAAGGTTTTCCAGGGAAGATCTCCTGGTAGCAACCCAGAGACATTCCATCGCTGCTGCCAGTTACACCAAACCAAGGCAATTGGCATGAGGATATTGAAATGTGGTAACTGCTTTTGCTTCCTGTTTGCCCCCTGAGCCTGGAACCACTCATGGGGTCTCTGAAAATGCCCCACCTTGGCCTCCACTATGAAAGAATTATCTCATTCCATTTATACAGATTGCATGAACAGATTAAGTTAATTGCCCCCAATATCTTGAAATCCTAAATTACCAGATCATTGGAAAACAAAGCTGAACAAATTGGCTGCTCAGAACTTTATTGCTTGCCTCCCATTAGTGGAGACAGTGCCGTATTAAAAATCAGCCAAAATGTTCAGGCTGGGAAAACAGTTCTGTTGGCTCCTGGTAGGTGGGGGTGCTGGAAGGGTCTGCAAGCATATTAGGCAAGTCTTCAGGAATCTCACCCACCCCTTTCTTCCTCAGGAAGACCACTGATAGAGAAACTATAAACTACAGTTTATAGTTATAAACTAACTGAGAGGAAATCTGGGAGGGGGTTAGAGATTGATGCACAAGCATTCCAGGCTTCAGAGTGAGGCGAAAGTAGATTCAAAAGCAGAACTCCTGCTAGGCAGCTTCTCAGAACATGGAACCACTTGCTCATGAAGACAGTGGCATACAGTTCAAACACGTCTCTGGGCCAAGCTTGGGATCCACAGATGCCCAGTGCCAGTGAGCCCAAGCTCCCCTTCAGCTCACCAAGGAATTCCACTTGCAGCTGGACAGTCACCAAAGATTCAGATGACTACAGGGATCATCTAGGAAGTGTCCTGCAGGGCTGCCTGGGTATCAGCAGGCGAGGGTTCTTGGAGGACAAGGGCTGTCTTAGGCTTCTTTGTTGTTCCCACATAGAACTCACTCAGTGATTGCTTTCGGAGTGACTATGAATGGCTCTTTATTTGTGTGACCACAGGTCTTGTAAACAGTTTGTGTGAGACGTTAAAGACAACGCAGCTCCAGCAAGTCAAAAGCATACTCTGAACGGCATGGCTTCTATGTTAATCTATGAGTTTCCAGACTCTCCCGAAGAGAGGCTCTTGGGAAAGTTGACATCTCTTAGGCTGCCAAGGCCAACAGAGAGATCCCAAGAGCCCTTTCCTTCCTCTCAGCTGCCCTTAGCTCCTCCTGACTCTTCTTGTCTGCTATTACAGAGACACTCATAAGGATTGTCCAACTAGTACACATTATTAATATAATAGAATGCAATCAAGGTGATTACACCTAAAGTTAAATCTTAAAGTAAAATATGATTCAGATAGATGAGATTTTAATTGGAACCATAAAGGGCTCAATAAAAAGCAACAGGAGAAAAGACGGTTAAGATGAAAGTTTTAAAATCTAAGAATTCTCAATGTTTAAGAGATTAAAATAAAGAAGCTTTTGTTTGGTCTGTGTTCTAGTGGCTCAGTGGGCCAGGTGAACCAGTAGGGTCTGAACTGTCTTCACTTTGGTCCTATTCAGGAAGGGATTGCCCAGGGTTCTTAGCAGTAATGGGCAGCTGTGTTGGTTTTTCAGGTGGATCTAAAAGGGAAGCAAGAGCCCACACCCCCGGAACGCTGCCTTATCCCCTGGCATTATAGGTAGTGCAGAATCCCTCCCTGTGCCCTCCTAGTTCCCCTCCCACTGGATCCCAGAAACAGAACTCCTCAGCCATCAACACAGGGGACACTCACTAGACCAGCCTGGGGCGCAGGAGGACACCAGAAAATACCTAGATCTGAACATCATCTGTCACACACCTGGGGAAAAGGGAGTTGGGTGCTTTGCAAGAAATTTGCTTTGTGTGAGTGTATATGTATGTGTGTTTGTCTGTCTGTCTGTCTCCATGTCCAATATCAGCCCTGTAGCCAAATCCTAGTGACCCTACTCCTTCCAGGTATGAGGACTGACCCAGCAGCTGGTAATCCTCATAAAACAGAAGCTGAGATTTAGAATGCGTTCTGTAAATGACTAGAGGAGCGTGCCTTGCCTCCTCTTCCCTAACCTCACCCTATATCACCACCATCTCTACAAAAGGACATCCTACTAATTTTCTATGGGAAATTTTTAAAAAAAGAATTTGCTGAGAAATCTGTTACCGAGGAAGTATTTTCAGGCTGCAAGCAAATGTCTACTTATGCACATTTCTATCCTTCAAAAATTCTGTTATACATTTTCCTCATTTGTACCTTTAAAACAGAAATACAAGGGAAACCAACTGAAAGTGGGGGCAAGAGCAGACTGAAGATTTTGTAGAAAGAGTTCGAGCTCAGACGGGTAGGGTCAGAAGGGGCTGAGCTCTGTATGCTGGATCCCAAAAAGCTGGCTCATCTTCCCAAAGACAGGTGCAGGGAACCCGGAAGAGGACAGGCCCGGGATATGTACCTGAACTTCTGCCCAGTGCAGAAGCAGTCAGACCCAAGAGCCCAACTTCCTGGGATGTTGATAATAATATCCTAAATTGTGTGCAGGACTTTCAAGATGAACAATCAAGTCCACACTCATTATTTCATGCCAATGGCCAAGGTACTCCACACCTATGGACCTACAGCCAAGCAAGGTCCTGCCTGAGCCTCTGCCTTAAGAACCAGTTACTGGTTGGGGGAGGGCTGAGGGCCGCCTCCCGGGTCCTCCTTCATGATAACTAGAATTCCGTCTTCCCCTAATGCTAAGGGCCCTTTTGCTTAACTGGGGTGGGCAGGACAGGCACAGGGTAGGAGCAGGTGTGGCCTTCGACCAGCACTGCCTGGCGGGAGCTGAAGTGCAGATAGGCAGGTGGAAGCTTCTAGAATACAAGGCTGACTGAACAAAACCAACCTCCATTCTCAAAATCCAGAAGACTGACCTGCTCATCGTGGGTGTGAGTTGCTCAGTTCATGGCCAGAGACAAATGCCTTGTGAGGCCCAGTGACGCACAGCCACACGCATGGTGGTGTCCCAGAGCCTGCCAGGCCCACGCTATTGTATTTCTTTCACTTGTTTCCTTGTGCCCTCTCCTGCCACTGTGTCGCTCCTGTGTTAGCCAAGACCTAGAATACCGGGCATCTTCGTTGGAGACTCATTACAGCTTATCTCTGTCTGCCTTTCTTTAAAGCCAGCTGAACATACCCAATGCTCTCCCTCTATGGTAAGACCGACCCTCCAGACCATGCACCCAGCTTCTGTGAACCCTCTAGCACCCCTACTCTTACCCACTCCAACCTCCAGAGTCCTGGGGAGCCCAGCCTGGCTCCCTTGCATGTAACCACCGTGTCCGTGTGTGCCTTGCCCTGCCTGTGCTCGTGTGAACTGTGCAAAGGCTGCGTGCGTAATGGTGTTCTGCCTCCCCCGGCTTCCTTTGGGTGGTGATCCCCTGTGATCTTGTCTATCTAATGAGCCACTGGGAGAGAATTGGACCCAAGAGCCATTTCCTGTTAAACACCCGAGGACTAAGACTAAGCTTAATCTGACTGGGAAATTTGCAGAGTGCACCTGTGAGAGCCTCTTAGGGATTCCAGGAAGAGGGGAAGAGAGAGGTGGTCTAGCCAAGAAACTGAGAGGAGGAGGAGGAGGAGTTCCTACTATCCATGTCTGTAGCTACCAGCAGCCTCCCTTGGCTCTGAGTGTAAGGCCACTGCAAAAGCTTTACACTGGCATTTGTTCCTAAGAGGGCGGTTGAACTTCCAGTCACTCAAACCAGGGTTACCCCCTCATCTTTATAAATTCCTGACGTTCATTTCAACCAGGTTAAACCCACATTTCTACAGCAGGCTGTATACAGAAAAACAATGTAGGAGTCCATGACCCCCTCTGGCTAAAGTGGTAGAGATGCCTCTCAGTATGACCTTGAAGTGTCCCTGTACAGCCCCCCTGTAAAATGTGGCCATCACACATTTCAAACTGAGCCAAGTGTGAGTTTTTAGACAGACCAGTGGGTTGATTCCTCAAATCCCAAAAGTTAGCAGACCGGAGGCAAGGTTGGGTGGATTGGCGGTGACCCCACTGCAGGCCATTGCCGCCAGGGCAAGGCTACGCCGCGGACACCCTGCCCAGCTTCTCGGGCCTCTCAGGAACGGCGCTTGAACCTGCCTTCCCGGTTCACTGTCACTCCCTTCACTACGGGAAACCGGGAAACCGTCCTGCCCGATGGGAAGCTGCAGCTCGGGGGCAGGCTCTGACGGTCGCAGTGGAATCCAAACAGCCAGCTTGGGTTTGGATCTGTGTGGTTTTGTTTTAATTCATCAGATCCCGCTGTCCTGGTGGCACCAACTTCTCAAACTCTTGACACCCCCAGCTGAAGTCCCCCACTTAAGCGTGTTCTTTCTTCTTTTTCTCCTTTCCCGAACACAGTGGAACTGACAGCTGGGTTATGAAACCCTAAGCCTCCTCTGTGAGCTCCTCTGGGGGAACAAACCTCCTTCTAGGAGAGAAAATAGAATTCAAGTGGATACACAGGTGATGGAAATAGAGGTGAAGGCCATCAAAGACCTCAGAATACGCAGGCAGGGGCAGGCCTAGGGACAGCACAGGGACTGCTGCCTGCAGGTCCCTCTCCAGGCCCCCAGGGAGCCCATGTAGCAGGCCCCCAACGCCCACTCTCTGCCCCCTGCCTTGCAGGGAGCAGGAGCCCTAGGAGGAGCTGAGGCAGCTCTATCTTGAAACCTAAGAAATATTTTGACTCTTCTCCTGTCTAGATGGTCCAAAAGCCAGGAGACACCCTTTGGCTTGGCTTCTATGCAGTACCCCCAAGGTGGAAGTGGGCATGCTGTAAAATCTGCCTCTGCATTTCCCTGTTCCTTGGAGGTCTCCTGATCTGAGTAGAGATGAGTGGCCCCTGAAGCCATCCCACCAGGTCAGGTTAGAGTGGACAGGTCTGTGGAGCCCTCAAGGGCTTCGGGCTAGTGGGGTGTTCAGGGAGTGGAAACAGGTTTGGACCCTGTCAGGGAATAGTGTAAAATAAAGGGAGAGGAAAGGGCAGGTGGAGTGGGCCACCAGACACCCCTCCTTCCTTGAGGGGAACCTGGAATGGGAACAGTAACAGGAACCTCGGGGCCGGTTCTCTCCTGGTGCCGGCAGGGCTGGGTGAGCTGCACCGGCTCTGGAGGTGGGAAGGGGCTCTCCTGGCTGCCAGGCGCCAGCTCTCCAGGCTCCGCGCACAGCCCGCTGCTCCTGTGGGCAGGGGCTCAGGACGGGGAGGTCAGTGCTTGTTGTTCTCGGGTCTGGAGGGGACAGGGCAGTCTGTCCCGTCTTTGGAGCCCTGGCCAGGCATGGGCCCACACCGCCTGGCTCCTCCAGGTCCCACAGCTTCAGGTGAGCCTTCAGCCAGCAGAGCCCCCTGCAGCCCGAGAGTCATACGCCCACTCCAGCTTGCCTTGGCCTCGGTGCCCACCCCTTCTCTTCCCCTGCCCTGCAGGACTCCAGGGAGGGCGACAATCCACCCTAAACACATCCCTTGGTCCTCACAGAGCAAGGCCCAGACTTTCCAGGGCTCACTGCAAGTGACACCTCCCTACCTCCCCTCTGTGCCCCACCCCTACCAGGGTCTTCCATGGCCTGGACGGGGTGGGAGCCTCCTAGAAGCCCCAGGGAGGAGGGGAGTTAGAAGGCCCCAGCTGCCCTCCTGTGAGGAAGGCACGTGCCGCAAGCCAGCCCCTCGCCCAGCACCAGCAGCACCCACTCCCCAGCCCCTTCCCTGTAGCTGTGGGAAGCGGGGGAGGTGACACGAGAGAACTGCGGGGGTCCAGAGCAGCCAGGGCTTGAGACCCCTTCAGTAGGCAGCCCACCCCATCCATCAGAACCCCTGAATGCAATCCTAGGGACAGCCACCACCCAGCCTCCTCGCAGAGTGCCAGGTCCCACTCAGGGTGTAGGACTCTCAGCTGAGCCGGACAAGGGAGACCAGGAACTCCAAGGGCAGCCAGCTCTTGGCCTAGATTCCAAAGTATATGGCAGCTCCTTCTGGAACTTTCTGTTGCTCCACGCAGGGCATCACAAACTAGGAGTGAAGGGGAAGAGAGGGGGATGGGATGTCAGGACCTCAGTCTCAGGGCCTAGGCACAGCCTGGCTCTGCAGAGACCATGACTGGCTATTGACCCAGAAAGCTGGACACTGACCTCCCACCCATGCCCAGGGAGCAAGGACCTGAGGGAAGAGTCCAGTGCAGCTGACCCACCCCAGCCTGCCTCCCCGCAGTCAAAGACTGTTTCTCAGGGCACCCCCTCCTGTCCCACACCCCTCTTGCTGTGTTAACTGCACCTCCTATTGCCAATGGCTTCCAGAACGCAGAGGAGAACTCGCGCATCTCCATCACCTTCTTCCGCCTCTTCCGGGTCATGCGCCTGGTCAAGCTGCTGAGCCGTGGGGAGGGCATCCGGACCCTGCTGTGGACCTTCATCAAGTCCTTCCAGGTAACCAGGCCACTTCCCAACGCACTAGGAAACAACCTCCTGGGATCCCGGGGGGAGCCGGGGCTCCCTGCCCCCACCCCTGGGGCTCCCTGGACCAGAGCTGGCACAGGAGCAAGGAGCCTGGGGCTGGCCCTTCCTCTGCGGCTCAGCAGCTGTGTGAGAGCAGCTTCCCATGGGGCGCCATGCCTTCCTCATTTCTGAGATGAGAGGATGAAACCAGATCTGTGGTTTTCAAAAGCCAACTCCTGGAGCCCCACATTTCCCTGAAGGCAGGGTACAAAGGGTGGGAGGAGAGGGAGGCTGAGATGGTTCTGCACTCTCCTCTGGTTTATGCATTTCTCCTCAAGAATTTACTGGACAACGGGGTTATGTGGGGAACAAATCGGAAAAACATGGGTCTAGATCATCTGATAACCACTCTGGCCCCCTCCAATTCCTGCAGTTGGGGAATCTCCCCGCCATGTCTGCTGACCCTACCTGGTTATGGTCCTCGCCAAACTCTAAGGGACCCTGGTGTCACTCCACTCCAGGAAAGCAGCCCCCTTGTAGGGCCCCAGGATTGCCTAACTACTTACTGCATAATTAATTTCCTTTTCTCAGCCATCATTTTTCCACCTGTAAAAACAGGCTCACAATCACCTCTGGCAGCTCTGAGGAGTGTTATGTAAGTGTGAAGTTAAAGAGAAGCAAAGCCGTTAGGTCACTGGGATTCCTGGGAGATGACGCAGCAGCCCCTAACTGTGCTCCCCTGGCCCCGCACAGAAGCAGGCCTCTCTCCTCCTGTGGAAGGACCATTCTCAGAGTCCCCAGGACTTGGAGAATCATCATCTCTAAAGAACAATCTCCATGTCCCCTGCCCTGGCCAGTCCAGGCCTCAGATAGGGCATAGGGCTGGTCTCTGGTCCAGATGTGTCTCCAGCTGTGGTTGCAGCCAGAGGACAGGTGCTCTAGGGCCCTAGGCTTCCCTGCTTTGGAGTCCCCTCCCAAAGGCACTGCCCTCCAAGAAGGGCCTCAGAGACCATCTTGCTGGACTAGCTCTCCGCGAGCCAGTGCTCCTCCAGTCGAGCCCAGGCTGACTCCCCACCTAACAAGGAGCTGCAGCTCCCCTGCCATGGCCCTGCTGGGCCACCAGGTGGGGAAGGGGCTGCTCTCTGGAGATTTGAATCGTCAGCCCTAAGGGGAGCAGAACTGGGGGCTGACCTTGTCATTTATCCTTGGAGCTCAAAGCTGTGGTGGCCGTACAGCCCCCACCCCCAACGTTTCCCTGGGCTGGAAAGCCACAACAGGCTGGGGTGACTGTGAGGAGTGGCACTTGAATGAGGAGCCCGGTGCAGCGTGGTGAGGAAAGCGTTGCGCGGGCTCGCAGCGCCATCTAGTGTTGCGAAGTGCGATGGCGACGCACTTCCTTCGGAGGAGCATGCCGGGCTCTGGGATCCCACAAAAGGAATTGGTGTGGAGGCCCACGGTGCCTCCCCAGGAGAGGCGGCTGTGGTTCTGGGAAATCAAGCTGTCAGATAATATGTTGAGTGACTAAAACGTTTGGCACGTGACTCTGCGAGGTAGTGCACTAAGCGCTCGGTAAGCCTCAGTCATTTAAACGCCACAAACCCCAAGAGGCCATTGTTGTCACTGTGGCTCAGGGAGGTTCCTAACTTGCCCAAGCTCTGGTATCTGGAAAGTGTTTTCACTACGGTAAAACCTGCTCCCACAACTAGTGGAGCAGAAGTCAGCTGAATAAAGAGGGGCACAGCCCGCCCCCTCCACCTCTCCCCAGGTGTCAGTGGCCTGCGTGGTGCGCATCCTCCAGCCCTCTCTCCTTCCTCGTGCTAATATTTATGCACTGTTGAAGGAGGTTCGGCTCCCCTGGACTCTCCTTACTACGGTGGTGTGGTGCTGCATCCATGGAGCTGCAGCCTGCTTTTAAAAGCAAGTAGGGACCGGGGTGGAGCTCCGTGGTAGAGCACTGCCTGCCTGGGTTCCATCCCCAGCACCACACACACACACAAAAATAGATAAATAAGAAACTAAAAGGAGAAGTCAGTGCCCATTTCTCAGGCTCTCTCCAGGTGCCCAGTTCTTCTGTAGGGCTCCTGGAGGTGCCCCCTGCCCAAAGTCAGGCAGCAGCTGATGACTGCAGAGAAGGGGACGCAGTGCTCCCTGGGAAGGGATCCTGTCCCCTGGGCCTAATTGGTGTCCTCCATGCTTCCTTCCAGGCCCTGCCCTACGTGGCCCTTCTGATAGTGATGCTGTTCTTCATCTACGCAGTCATTGGGATGCAGGTAGGAACAGCTCCCCTCCCCCACTCCCTGACCCGAGTCCCAGGCCTGGGTTCTGCAACTGGTAAGGGAAAACTCAAAATTATGCAGTTGGCCTCAGAAAAAGTAGCCCCTTCTCAGAAACAGCAAGAAGATGGCTGACCAGCACCCTCTGCTTTGCCCATGTCTGATGGGCGTGAGAATTTCCCTGCACCCAATGGCATTGAAGCCGAGGACTGAGCTGGGAGAAGACAGAGGGAAGGGAGGAAGGTAGTACCTCCTCAACCATGCAGCAGTTCCTGGGGCCTCTCTCCCAGATGCCCACAACTCCTTCTCCTTCCCCCAACCAGAGTTCTCCAGCCTTTTCAGGGTTCTGGCTGAGTTCCCTAAGTTAGACTGGGTAGCATATCCCTGCCCAGCACTGCACACTGGCCAGGAGCTTAAGGAAACTCCCTACTTGCTCACTGCAGAAAAACCTGAAGGTTCATAGGTCCAAACCTTTGTGATGAAAAGTGCTCCCTTGACGCCTGATAAAAGGGACCAGTCTCCAGGATAAGCATAGCTTTAAAAGGCTAGGGGGAAAAAAATGAAGAGGAAACCTCTGATTTTGGGGATGAATTAAATTTGTCCAAGCCCCAGATCACCCATTCAATATCACTCCAAATCCAGTAACCTAAATTTGGAATAGTGCTTGGACATAGGAACTAAAATGGCAAAGAAAGGAAGGCAGTGGGCCCTGTGTCCCCACACAGCAGGTCCTGGTCGCAGCCTCCACAGCTCTCAGTCCCAGCTCCTGCTGGCTGTGGGGACCTGGGCTGATGGCAAGGGCGCATTCTTCTTACATGTGTCCATGGAGAATTGGGACAAAAACTGGGTGGGGCTGCAGGCGCTGGCCAGGTCACATCAGGAAACTCTGGGGCATAAGTCAGCCAATCCTTGAGTCACTTTGTCCCCTAAAAAGACCATTGAAAAAGTGTTGGCTATTAGGGTCTTGTTCTCACGGGTCACAGAACTTCTCTTCCTGTCCTCTGCTAGGTGTTTGGAAAAATTGCCCTGAATGACACCACAGAGATCAACCGGAACAACAATTTTCAGACCTTCCCCCAAGCCGTGCTGCTGCTTTTTAGGTGGGTGTCCAAGGACACAGGTGCACACACACACACACACACACCTGCGTGATGACCTGTGGCCTGGGGGTAGAAGAAGAGCCAAGTGAGTAAGGGAGGGCGAGAAAGGGCAGAGTGGGTGCTCCCCTCACTACCCCTCCCCTGACGGGGAAGCTGCTCGTTTCACTGTTATTCTTATTAACTTTCCATGAGCAACATACTGGACTACTGGACGGCGACACCTGCTGGTAACCACCGAAAGCTGTTATAGGATCAAAGTCAGATACTGAAAGCACCCTTGCTTGGAATCTGAACAGGTTCAAAGCCAAGGTTGCAGTGTGCTGGATCTGTGACCTTGAGCAGGACATCTGCCTTCTCTGAGCCTCAGTTTCCCCATAAAACACATATAGGTGTTGATCACTATGGAAGTGTGTGTGCCGTCCGCTGTGTTAGTGGTTACGTCCACCTGCGCTGACTTTTATACTCACTGAAGTCAGCCTTGAGCCCCCACACTTCTTGGAAGGCCACCACCTCTGGACTGCTGGGGAAAGGGTGTTTCTCCCAGTGCCGCTGAGTGACTCCATTCTGCAGCCTGCTTCTTCTCATCCAGGTCATGACAATCCCTGGACTAGATGATTTCTAAAGTCTATGCTAGTTCATCTATTCTACGTGTGGCACTAGGAGAGGTAGTGAGCCCTGGAGTCCCTTCCCAAGGGTCTGGGGACCCCCTATCAGATAACCCACCTTTACCATGTCTCACAGAACCCATTCCCCAAGCCCAAGTATCATAATTGCTCAAAAATGCTTTATATCATACTAGTGGACTCCCTAAATAGCAGTCTGACATCACCACCTCCCTCAGATTATAAACTATCAGAACACAAGGGCCGTGTAAACTGCCACTCAACAGCAGCTCTCTGGCCCATGCCACATTTAAATACAGAGTTGAACACAGATCTCAGGATGATCACCTGGACCCATCTCCCCTCCTTTCCTTGATGACAGAAGACATTTCTTAAGAAAATAAATCCATAACAGTGCTAAGGATAGGTAAAAAAAACATAAACAAACATGTTAGAGTGCCTTAGGTGAACCAGAAATGCTGAGAGATTCCTAAATGGAAGAAAGCAGTTGGAATTCAACAGACAAAGGAACAAGACCCAAGGAACACACACCTCCAAACAGGGTGAGACTACGGGGAAGTGAGAGCAGCTCAGGGAGTCTCCAACCTCAGGGTCAACAGATGCAAAGCACAGGAAAGACCTGGGACTTAGGCCCTAGAGCCCTGGTTCCTCAGGGACTTACTCTATTGGGGATCATTTGCTAATTCTTGCAAGCTGGAAGCACTATCACTTGGCATTTCATCCCTGGGCTTTGGAGTCTGGAGAGGCAGAGCATGCCTCTCCCCTCAGGAAACCCACAGTCAAAAAGAAGCCACCTGCCCAGTCTACCTGTAGCACATCTTGTCTCTCTTTCATGATCCCCAGGGAGGATCCTGGGAGGAAGACTTCATCCAAAGAGCTGTGAACTGGGTTCTCCATCACAAAGAGAAATCAATAATAAACCCAAAGTATTTGGGAGAAACGAATATCAAGAAAGAGAGGCCTCACATTGGACCCACAGATGAATGAAGAATTAATATAATTATCTTATGTATAATATAAATACAATAAATATAACTAATATATTTAGAGAGACTAGAGAACATAACCCATCTATTAATTAGAAGTAGCAGCAGCAGCAGCAACAGCCCCTATTAAAAAAGCAAAGTGAGCTGGGCACAGTGGTGCATGCTTATAATCCCAGTGACTTGGGATGCTGAAGCCAGAGGGAGGATCACAAGTTCAAAGAAAACCTCATCGATTTAGTGAGGTCCTAAACAAGTCAATGAGACCCTGTCTCAAAGTAAAAATAAAAATGAAGTAGAAAGGACTGGGGGTATAGTTCAGGGGTAAAGTGACTCCTGGGATAAATCCCCAGGGTGGGGGTAAGTAAAGTGTGTACTAAAAAGAGAAAAATACAATGGTTGAAATATTTTTAAAAAGTAAGATATAGAGCAGAGGGGACACAGCTGAAGAATTAATTAATGCACTGAAATATTAACCAGGGGATTTTGTTTTTTATATAGCTAAAGGACAAAAAGAAAATATGAAATGAAAGTTAAGACATGAAGAGTAGGACCAGAAAAATCCTATCTCTGTAATATAAATTCCAGACAAAAAGAACAGAAGGGATGGAGAGAGTAAAATAGAGAAATGATCAAATAAAATTTTAAATAAAAGTATGAACCTTCAGTTTGAAATGGCCTACTAAGTGTAGAATAGGTTAATTTTAAAAATCCTTAACTAGACACATTACGATTACTTTTTAGAATGCCAACAATAAAGAAAATATCCTAAAATCTTACAAAGTGGAAAAACATCAACAAATTGAAGTTTCACAAGGCCAGCATTACCCGGATATCAAAGTCAGAAAAAGATGCTGCAAGAAACTAAAACTACAGATCAATACTACTGATAAGCATAGATGCAAAAATCCTCAACAAAATACTAGCAAACTGAATTCAACTGTACATTAAAAATATCATTCCCCATGATCAAGTGGGACTTAAACCTGGAATGCAGGGATGGTTTAACATATGCAAATCAATAATGTGATATAGCACATTAACAAAATGAAGGACGAAAACCATAGTATCGTCTCAATAGATACAGAAAAAGCATTTGACAAAATTCAACCTCCTTTCATGATAAAACCTTTCAACAATTCAGGCATAGAAATAAGGTACCTCAACACAATAAATGCCACAGTTAACATCATACTCAATACTCAGGAACAGTGCACCCACTCTCCGCACTTCCATAAAAGACATCCCAGTAAGAAAGGAAGAAGTGAAATTATCCCTTTGCTGATAACATGATCTTGTACAGAAAACCCTAAAGATTCCACACCAAAAAATTTAAACAAAACAAAACTGTTAGAACTGATAAATGAAGTCACTAAAGTTTCAGGCTACAAAATCAGCACAGAAAAATTATTTAGTGCATTTCTTTGCACTAACAGTATACTATCTGTAAAAGAAATTAAGAAACCAATTCCATTCACCATAGAGTGTAGAAATAAAAATAAACTTAACCAAGGAGATGAAAGATATGTTTGCTGAAAACTATAAAACACTGGTGGAAGAAATAGTTGGCAACACAAATTAATGGAAAGGCATCCCATGTGCATGGATTAAAATATTTAATATTGTTAAAATGTCCGTACTACCCAATGCAATCATCTACAAATTCAGTGCAATCCCTATCAAAATGCTAATGTCATTTTTCACAGAAATAGAAATAAAATGTTTGTGAAACCACCAAGGACCCTGAATAGCCACAGCAATCTGGAGGGAAAACACACACACACACACACACACACACACACACACAGAGCTGGAGGTATCACACTATCTGACATCAACCAGTACAAAGCTATAGTCATCAAAACAGCCTGGTAGTTTAAAAACCGACACATAAAAACAGACGCATGAAAACAGACACATTGACAAATGGAACCGGACAGAGATCCCAGAAATAAACCCAACATTTATAGTCAATTGATTTTTGAAAAGGTGCCAAGATCACACAATGGAGAAAGAACAGTCTCTCCAGTGAATGGTGTTGCTGAAGAGGAAAAAGATTGCTTTGCAAAGCATCAACTGGCCTTGGTCTTCTCTTCAACAAAAGTGCACACTAGAAGCTAATGGAATAATGTGTTCAAAATTACGAGGAAAAGGTACTTTTAAATTTAGACTCCTATATTCAATCTAATCAGTATTCAAGTAGCAACTCAAAATAAACATTTCCAGAAATACAAGAACCTCAAAAGTTTACTCTCACATAATCCTGCCTTGTTGTAATCATACAATTATGTACTTCCATAGAATGAAGAATGAATATAGGAAGAGAATGAGCAGAATCAAGATATGAGTGAAGAAACTGTAATATTTATAGTTATGACTTACAAAAATAGAAATGGTAAAATTTATATGAAGATTTTTGCAGTACTGGAGCTCAAGCCAAAATAGTTGTTAAGAGGAAGTGTCCAAAATCTTTTTTTTTTTTTTTTTTTTTTTTTTTTTTTTTTTGTGGTACTGGAGATTGAACCCAGGGGCACTCGTCCACTGGGTCACATCCCCAGTCCTTTTTTTGTATTTTATTTAGAGACAGGGTCTCACTGAGTTGCTAAGTACCTCGCCATTGCTGAGGCTGGCTTTGAACTCGCGCTCCTCCTGCCTCAGCCTCCCAAAGTGCTGGGATTACAGGCATGTGCCACCGCGCCTGGCTCCAAAATCTTTTTTTAAAAACTACACATTTTGTTTACCTTTATTTATTTTTATATGGTGCTGAGGATGGACCCTATGCCTCACACATGCCAGGCAAACACTCTACCACTGAGCCACAACCCCAGCCCTGAAATGTCCAAAATCTTAATAACAATTTGGAAGTAGAATCCCATATTATCTCAACAAGTTTGGAAGTGAAATAATAGAAAATTGAGAAATATGAAACTCTGCCAGGATTTTTCTCTTGTATCAAAGGAAGATGTGGATACTGTGTGACTCTTTATGCAACCAAGGGGAAAGTGGGTACAAATACATACATTAAATATTGAAAGGTCAACTAGAAAAATGTAAATGGAATATGTACATTCCAAGCCACAAATGGAAAAAAAAAATGGACAAAGAAAATCTTAGCAATTTATGAAAAGGAAGGAAAGGCTACTTTTGTAACTACTTTTGTAACAAAAAAAATGTGGAAAATAAGAAGACAGAACAAAGAGAATAAGAACAATGATACTAATGATTACTAAAAAATAAATGATTTAAATTTCTCCATTAAAAGATCAATACTTCAATGTTAACTTTAAGAATTCAACCAGTCCCTTCAGGAGGCTGAAGCAAGAGGATCACAAGTTCAAAGCCAGTCTCAGCAACTTAGCAAGGCCCCAAAGCAATTTAGCAAGACCCTGTCTCAAAATAAAATACAAAAAGGGAAAAGGGATGGGATTGTGGCTCAGTGGTTAAGCGCCCATGGGTTCAATCCCCAGCACCAAAAAAAAAAAAAAAAAAAAAAAAAAAAAATTCTAGCCATAGCCTATTTCTGAGAGAGGATGAAAATAGAGAGCTGTAGTCGCCTGAAGCGATGGCCGCTTGGAGCAAAGAAGCCGCGGGAAGAAGTTTAGAGACGAACTGGAAACAAACAGTCCTTTATTCTGATAACTTTTCTCTCTGGCTCTAACTACACCCCAACACGCCGTCCACGCTCCTCTAACCTCCAAATGGCGCAGACCTCCTCCGCAATCTCCCTCAAGTCCCTCGAGATCTCGGGCCAAGTCTCGCAAGATCCCGGGCCAAGTCCCGTGAGACTACGGAAGGCGCCAATGCCCAAACATGTCCAAAGCCCGTAGTCAACCGCAATTTAAGCCATCTCCCCAAACAGGGCTCCTGCAGAGAGCTAGAGAAGGCATGCAAAGCAGGGCTTGATGTGTTGATGTGACAACAGCAGTACCAGAAGAAACAGAATCCCAGGGGAAAGGCATCATGTAAGACAATAGGGGCTTTTGGCACTGAGAAAGGAATAATCCACCAAGATTATTCCACCATATGACCGTCATAAAAACTACATGAGCCTAGCACTTTGGAAGTGTATCTGATAGATGGGGATAGAAGTCTAAGGAGAAAGTACACACACACACACACACACACACACACACACACACACACGGGGAATTGAATGCAGGTCACAGAAAGTGACAGATCAGACAGGTCAAAGTAGAAGAAAGGGTAAGGAAAAGCCAAATAACACAGTTAACAGATTAATAAATTTCTACTCAATAAATGGCAAAAGACACATCCTTTATAAGCATCTAGAAACATTCACAAAAATTAGCCATAACTTAACTCACAAAGCAGAATTTAACAAATCCTAAAACTCCTCTGACTTCAATATAGCAAAATTAGAAATTAACCGTAAAACAGTAGCATCTCCGAAACCTACCCACTTAAAATTTTTAATTCATTCTTCTAAATAACTCAAAGTTGAAACTACAGATACTTAGAAATTAGTGATAGTATTGTATCTGACACATATGAGATGACCCATCAATACCAAAGGAAAATTCAGAATGTAAAATTTATTCATTTTGAAAATTACAATAAGTAAACTAATAGATGCCAAAAGAACAGCAAAAAAAATCCAAAATATGAAGAAATGCATTCATAAAAATAAAAGCATAAATCAACCAAATATAAAACAAAAATAGATTTTATCAGTAAATGCTAAAGCTGATTTAAAAAAAAAACAATAAATAAGACATTTATCAAATCCAGATTTTAAAAAAAAGACAGCAATATCAGGCATACAAAAAGCAACATAATTATGGATGTAGAAGTGATTTTTAGAATTATGAGATAATGGTACGCTTTCTTAATGGCACGTCAGAGGTGATCAGCTACTTGAAGATGCTGAACATCTTTAGAGCCACTTAGGATTAGAGATTCATTAAAGTAGACCAGGAACGCAAACTTGGTACCTTTTATGAGAAGTGAATGGCCACAGATGTTGCTTCTGGCCCCCTGAGGAAAGGATGGAAGGTTATGTTGTTTGAGTCAGTGGCAGGAAAGACAAACAAGGTTTCCCTATGAAGCGCAGCTGTGTGCACCTCCAACTGAGTAAGGGCCATTCCTGTTGTAAACCAAGGAGAACTGGAGAAAAACACGTGCATATCTATTCAGGGCTGCATTGTGTTGAATGTTCCCCATGTGGTTATTGTGAAAAGGAATATTTCTGGTTGGACTAATACTACCTAGGACCCCAAAGAGCTAGCAAAACCCACAAATTTTCAAATATCTCTAAAGAATATGAGATCCACCAGTTTTGTGTGTGTGTGTGTGTGTGTGTGTGTGTGTTTGCAAAAACCTATGTTAGTTAGATTTACATCACTGTGCCAAAATGCCTGAGAAAATCCACTTAAGGAGAAAAAGGGAGCTGGGGTTGTGGCTCAGTGGTAGAGCCCTTGCCTACTATGTGTGAGGCACTGGGTTTGATCCTCAGCATCACATTAAAATAAACAAATTAGGGCTGAGGTGGTGGCTCAGCGGCAGAGCGCTCGCCTTGCACGTGCGCGGCCCGGGTTCGATCCTCAGCACCACGTAAAAAATAAATAAATAAAAATAAAGGTATTGTGTCCAACTACAACTAAAATATAAATATTTGTTAAATTAATTACTTAATTTTTTAAAATATTTATTTATTTACTTTAGTTGTACACAATGCAATGCATTTATGTTTACGTGGTGCTGAGGATCGAACCCGGGCTGCGCACGTGCGAGGCGAGCGCTCTGCCGCTGAGCCACAACCTCAGCCCCTAATTAAATTTTTTTTTAAAGGAGAAAAGGTTTGTTTTGGCCCAGAGTTTCATGGATTTCAGTCTGTGGTTATTTAACTTCATTTCTTTGGGCCTGTGGTGAGGCAGAACATCACGATAGGAAGCTCATGGTGGAGCAGAGCTGCTTAGCTCACAGCGACCAAGAAACAAAGAAAGTGAGGAAGGGGGCAGGTTTCCAGTATCTTCTTCAAGTGTATGCCCCAGTGACTTAACTTCCTTCCTTCCACTAGGCCCTACCTCCTCAAGGTTCCACCATCTCCAAACACAGCCACAGACTAGGGACCAAACTTTCCCCATATGTGCCTTCAGGAGACATCCCAGATCTAGACTACAGCAAAGCCCTAAACAAAGAATGTAAGAAACCTAGAACCAAAGTGTCCATGAGTTAGCCTCGTGTTCCTCCACCTGTGCTGCAACACAGACACTACCATGTTATCATGAAGAAACAGGACACTAAGAAAAATAAGCAAGAGGCCAAAGAATATGCTAAATGTTGGGCCAAGAAAGTGAAGGGGGCCAAAGAAAAATGCCAGGAACAGACTGCCAAATGATGGAGGCTGTACCCTCTGAGACTGTCTACCTGTAAGGTTGAGTCCAGTCAAAACCAAGATTTTTCTAAGTGTAACAATTAAGATTAGACCTTTAAAAGGGGGTGAGGATTTTATGAGCAAATTTATGTCAATATATTTAAAAGTATAAAGTCAATGCTTTTATACGGGGAAATGCAAATTATTAAAAACTGCTAAGAAAAAATTTTTAAAACATTGATTGATAAAAGCAATAATCAATGAAAAAAGTGTAAGCTTAGAAAACAAAATACTCATTTAAAAAGTTTTCCATAAATAAAACAGTAAAACAGTTTTCTTGTCTGTCATAGATTCAATATAGATTTGATATAAGCATAGCCATCTCATATTGGAATGCCCTAAATAAATAAGTAGCATTAACTATGATATAAATTGAAAAGATAGTCAAAATTTTAGCCTTCAAAAAGGCCCATACTTCAATATTTTTATTTGTGAGTTCTAACAAACTATCAAAGAATAGACCATTCCAATATTATAAAAACTTTTCAGGACTAGAAAGAGGTGGCAAACCTCCACACTCATCCCATAACATGAACTTAAAGCTAATACTAGTAAGAGAAGGAGAAACTAAGAAATTATAAAAATGAAAATATGAATGGGACTGGGGATGTAGCTCAGTGGTAGAGTACTTGCCCAGTATGAATGCTTCACTGGGTTTAATCCCCAGAACAGGAAGAGGAGAAGAGGAGGAAAAGAGGAGAGGAGAGGGGAGGGGAGGGGAGGGGAGGGGAGGAAATGTATTGACATAATTGCCAATGTTTGAAAGCAATAGGCTAATCCAAGTAGAAAATCCAAGCAAAACTATTAAAAATCGCTATAACAGTGAATAGGATCAGTAAGGTCGGAAATTAACAAAGAGAAAGAATCACTATTTTGTACTTGAAATAGCTAATTAGTAAATATTATGGATAAGATCCTATGCTATCACTCTTTCTAATAAATGTTATATTGCAAGTTTTGTCCAATACAATAAGAAAAATAAATTGAAAGGTAAGACTCAGATAAGAAACAAAACAGCCAAAAAAAAAAAAAAAATTGCCTGTGCAGAAGGTACAAGAGAAAGAAACTACAGATAAATTGTTGAAACTAGAAAGAAAGTTCAGCAAATCTGTATATAAAATCAGTTATTCTACACTATAGCAAACTGATATAATTTTTAAAAATATGTATTTATTTGCTTTAGTTGTACACAATGCAATGCATTTATGTTTGTTTATGTGGTTCTGAGGATCGAACCCGGGCCGCACACGTGCTAGGCGAGCGCTCTACCGCGGAGCCACAACCCCAGCCCCAAACTGATATAATTTTAAACTGTATTTGTTTTTTGTGATGGGTCTCATTATATTGCCAGGCTAGCACCAAAATCCTAGACTTAAAGGATCATCCTGCTTCAAACTCCCAAGTAACTGGGACTATTGGCTTATAGGACCATACCTGGCAAACTGTACCCTTTTAAATATGCATCAAAATAAAGAAGGTACTTGAAATAAAGTAACAAAATATGTACATGGGGAAATCATGACATTTCATTGAAGACATTAAATAAGGACTACATAAATGGATACAGCCATGTTCATGGCTGAAAGACTTTATAGCCTGAAGTTGTCAAGATTCCTCAATCTAAATTTTAATGCAATTCCAGCAAGACTCTCAACAGAACTATTCATAGAACTTAATGAACTGATTCTAATGTGCCTAAGGAATAGAAAAATAAAGTGAACAATCAAGACACAAGAAACTGGAACTCACTCCCTATGAGAGAGCAAGGCTCACTATAAACTATAATGATTAGGACAACATGGTACCAATGCTCCTAGGCAAGTAAACCTATGGAATATAATAAAAAGGCTAGCACAAGACCCACATGTCTATGGAAGTAGAATTTGTGTCAGAAAAGCTATTTCAAATCAGTAAGCAAATAATATGAAGAAAATTGTTATCTATGCAGAAAAGGATGAAAGCATATTCCTACCTCATATCAAAATAAATTCAGGTTAATGTGTTCTTGTGAACACTGAAACTTTGGAAGCTTGAGGAGAATATCTTGATGTCCTAGAACAGGAAAGGACTAATTAAATGAGATGCAAAGAGCACAAAACATAGTGTAAAAAATTATAAATTTGACTTCATTAAAATAAAAAAACTTAGATTTATCAAAATATACCATCAAAAAAAAAAAAAAAAAAGAAAAAGAAAAGAGAAAAAAGAAACCCTAGAGAGACAAGCCACAAGCTGGAGGAAGATACTTGCAATGCATATGAATAACAAAGGATGATGATAAGAACCAGCTAAAGGACCCAACAAATGAACAGGAAGACAACTCATGAATCAACAAGCAAAAAACATGAACATGCAATTCAACAGAAGGTGAAATTAAATTTCTCAACCCACTGGGCATGTTAAAACTAAACAAAAACAGCAGTGAAGTATCATTTCACATCATCATATGAGCAACACTTTTTAAAATCCGCTAAGGGCTGACAGGTCTACGGAGAATGGCATTTCTCCTACACTGATGAAAGGAGTCTGAACTGAACAACACTTGGAGAATATGCATCGCCTAGAAAAAATGAAAACCCATGTGTCTTCATCTGGCCATCCCACCTCGGGGCAGATAGCAAAGATGTGGACATGCCTTGTCTTTGCAGTGTTAATTGTAATAGAAAAAAAAATTAAAAACCTAGATGTCCCTCAACAGGAGGGTGATTTTTTTTTTTTAATGGCATGGTCATTAAATGTTCTCCTGTATATCAGTTAAAATAAACTAGAGCTAAAATGTATCCAGATAGTTAAATCTCAAAAACTTTGCAAGGATTACAAAAACAGCAAATTTGCAGAAGGGGTACAATTTGTTACTTCCTTATAGAAAGCTTTAGAACATTCAAAATGACGCTGAATGTCTTCATATTTGGTGAGCCTATCCAAGCCCTCAGGGAGTGATAAATACCACATTTGTTTTACTACTTCCTCCTGGGGAAGGATGCCAAAAGAGTTTCAATTGCATGTATGAGATTGGCTACATGGGTGCTGGGGCCTCTTGCCTCTCCTCCAGGTGTGCCACAGGGGAGGCCTGGCAGGACATCATGCTGGCCTGCATGCCAGGCAAGAAGTGTGCCCCAGAATCCGAGCCCAGTAACAGCACAGAAGGAGAGACGCCCTGTGGCAGCAGCTTCGCAGTCTTCTACTTCATCAGCTTCTACATGCTCTGTGCCTTCCTGGTAAGCTGGGGGGACTTGCTGGCCCCAGGAGACTAGGACAGTTTCAGGGCAGCCCAAGCCCTTGACGCTGCAGCTCACTGTCAGGGCAATACACAGAAGCCAGCTTGGGGAGACTAAGTCAGTGGTCATGTCCAGCCACACCAAGAGAAGAGCAGGAAGGCTGGCCAGGGCAAACTTGGCCATCCTCTTTCTTGTTCCCATTCCCAGAGGACAAAGGGGATATGTGGAGGCTCAGCAGAAACTCACACATTTTGGCATCTTACTGTATGCTCACGTCCAAGAGACCCAAGTTCTTGGGGCTGGTATTTTAAATGCTGACGTATTTCTGGTATTTGGAAATGTTGGCTTCTGCCATGCCTGGGCTGACAAGGTGGGTTCAAGTGGCAAGTGTGTAAGAAAGTCCTTGTGGAGCCCCTCACGGTACCTACTGTTCCCTGCAGATCATCAACCTCTTTGTAGCTGTCATCATGGACAACTTTGACTACCTGACAAGGGACTGGTCAATCCTTGGTCCGCACCACCTGGATGAATTTAAGAGAATCTGGGCAGAGTATGACCCTGAGGCCAAGTAAGTTCCCCAAGGGAAATCCTGTGGAAGAGGCCTGTGATTGGTCAGCACAGGGTGGATCAATGGGAAACACTGAGCTGTGTGTCAGACTCCAGGACAGAGGGTCAAAAGCCTGTAAGAGGAGGCCGAGACCCTTGACTAAGTTGAGAACATGTCAGTTGAATGGAAGAACAGGAGAGCTAGCATCGGGAATGACTAGTAAGTACTCACTTCAGGGTATTTAGGGCCGGGAAGATCTTGACTCTATTTCTGACCTCAGGCCTAAGGATACCCTCATCTGTTGATCATCTTTGATTGACATCCCATAAATCCCTTTTGGTCAAAGGTTAGTGTGTCAAAGCAGTGAGTACCTATTGAGGAATTTAATTGTTCTACTAAAATCCCTTCCACCTGGAACATAGCATAGTCAGAAAATTGTCCATTAAGATCTTAACATGTGCTCATTGGTTTTTGTATCGTTTGGGGAATTTTACCATGTAATTCTGCAATCTGCCCTATTTGACCAGAAGGGCCACAGTATGGAGAGTACCCCTCTGTAGGTGGAACCCCACTTCCATGGTACATGAATCCTGGGCTGCAGACAGAAACCGTGGCCCTGACCGTTCTCCCCCTCCTGTCCTTCCTCTTGCAGGGGTCGCATCAAACACCTAGATGTGGTGACCCTCCTCCGGCGTATACAGCCCCCGCTGGGTTTCGGGAAGCTGTGTCCTCATCGCGTGGCCTGCAAAGTAAGAAGCAACCTGTGTTCTGGGTGGTGGGAGAAAGAGAGAATATGGGGGCCAGGTGCCTGTTTACCATGTGACCTTGGTCAGGCCAGAGATCCTTAAGGGAATAAAGATAATAATGAATGTGCCTAAAGAAATGAGCCTGATCAGATTGTATTTTACGGATCCTTCTAGATCTAACTTCTCAGACGCAGTAAAGGAACAGCAGGCTGAATGCTTCATGTCCCAATGAACCCTGTGTCCTGTCTGAATAAAGGACTTGTTCTGCCCAGCAGGCTGTAGCACCCTGGCCTCCCGCAGAACCTCCAGCTTAGAGTGATGGGTGAGGAGTTCTTTCCCAGGAGCCAGAGGGCCACTAGAGAGGCCATGCCTTGGCTTCAGGGATCTGCAAAGCACTACTATTTTGTGCAAAATCACTCAAACACTCACAAATTTTGCCAAAGAGAGACTCTGCCATTTTTTATCAGTGGCAGATTCACTGAGTATATGAAATAAGTGAGTTATTTCATAATTTATATTTCAAATAAGTTAAGAAAAAATGCTAAGTTCTATTAGACACACCTTCTGCTTGACCCTGAGAGAGAGCATCCCCAAGTTTGTGAGCCCCTGACCCCTCTCTTGCCTTGTTGTAGCTCCAACCATGCAGTCCAGCAACTGCTGAGGAATATCACTCCCACTCCTGCCCCTCTTCTTTCAACTCCCATGCCACCTCCATTCTCCCCACTCTGTATTTCTATTGGAATCATAATGAGCTGAGAAAGAGCTGGGGGAAATGAGGCCAGAGAGCTGCATCGGGGAAAAACCATGAATGGCAGAGAGATTCAGATCTGTGGATAATCCACTCATAGAAAATGGAGAAGAGAGAAATTATAGAAACTTCTGCTTTGCTATGTTTTATTCAGGTTATAGAAAATATGAGAGATAAAGAACACTCTGTTAGTCAGCTTTCCATCGCTATGACAAAATAACTGAGAAAAGATTTATTATGAAGAAAAATGAATTTTTGGCTCATAGTTTCACTCCATGGTCACTTGGCCTTGATAATCTGAGCCTGTGGTGGCACAGTACATCATGACAGGAGTCCATGGTGGAGGAAAACTATTCACCCCATGGTGGTCAGGAAGCAAAGAGAGAGACAGGAAGGGGCTAGGGTCCCACTAGCCCCTTCAAGAAAGTGCCCCCAATGACCTAACTTCCTTCCACTATGTCCCACCTCCTAAATAGTGCCACAGATGGGCACATGGGCTTTTGGGAGCATTTGAGATCCAAACCATAACAAGCACAAATCAAATGTAAAGTAGAAGCACAATGGGAAAGAATGTGCCTAGCCCTGAAGTGCACCCACCGAAACCTCCAGACAGGACTAGGAGGATTGAGTACCGGGCTTTAAGCGTTCCAATTCACACTGCCCGTGAGATGCAAAAAGATCCAGTGTCTCAGGAAAGGACAACCCCTCCTGGCACAAGGTCAGCAGGAGGACCCCGTGTGGTCGGAGAAGCAGCCTCCTTGCCCACCCCCTGGTGTGCGCGCCATCTTTCTCACGGTGACCTCACCTGCGCTGCCAGCTCAGCGCCAGAGCCCAGGGCCTTGGAAGCCCATTTTGGGAGGCGGGAAAGAGGGAAGAAGGGCACACCGCCCTCCCCGGAGTCAGCAAGCTTCTGACCCGGCTAGATGGAGAGGTAAAGAGGATGCTGCCCCTCCCCGGAGGGCATCGCTGTCTTTCCGGGGTGTGGGCGGTGCTGTCGGCAGGGGCTGCCCAGCGGTGCCTGGTGCACGGCTGTTCCTCGTGCCAGCAGAAGCACACCCGCAGGCCTGAGCTCCACTGGCCGGGACAGCAGGTAGGGTGGGCTCAACATGGTTTGTGGAAGTGAAGGTCCAAGGAGGACAAATGCCATCCGCCCCCCACTCTGTGGAGAAGGGCAGGAGTTCCCACAGCAAAGCCCAGATTCTCCCCAGAACAGGTTTTGAGAGCATGCAGCCACCCGTGCTTCACCCCCCACTCCCAGCAGCACCCACAAGTCACCAGGCACCTTCCCGGCATTCCCACCATGGTGGCTGTGTGGGGCCGTTGAGAACCACCTGCTGTGATCTCTGGCTTTGCCTCCCTCCCCTCCAGCGTCTGGTCTCCATGAACATGCCTCTGAACAGCGATGGGACGGTCATGTTCAATGCCACCCTGTTTGCCCTGGTCAGGACAGCCCTGAGGATCAAGACAGAAGGTAAGGACCATCCACGGACCACTGGAAGAGCCACTTGGAAGGTCCAGCCAACCAACCAGAGAGGAGCTCAGCAGCCTGCCACGTGCTTGGGGGACCTTCCCACCCAGTAGGGCTCAGAGCAGCAGAGGATAACCTGCTTTCTGAGTTGCTGTGATTAAAATACCTGATCTCAACAATTGTTAAGGAGGAGAAGTTTATTTGGGGACTCCTGGTTTCGGAGGTCTCAGTTCACAGGCAGCTGGCTGCATTCCTTGGGGCTCCAGAGGCAGAACAACATGGCAGAAGAGTATGGTGGAAGGAAGCAGCTCACATGAAAATCAGGGAGCAGAGAGAGAGCTCTCCACTCACCACATACAAAATATATACCCCAAAGGCACACAACCCCCATGACCCACCTCCTCCAGCCACACCCTACCCGCCTCAGTTACCACCCAGTTACTCCCATCAGGGGGATTAATTCACTGATTAGGTTAAGGCTCTCCTAACCCAATCATTTGTCCTCAAAACCTTCTTGCATTGTCTCACATCCAAATCACAACAGTGAGTCTTAAGGAGGCCCTGCCCGCTCATGTTTTCTTTGCTTCTTGAATGACCTCTTGGCCTCCAGTTTATTTATTTTGAACTCTCCCTCTCCATTAAAGTCCAGAAATTATTCTGGGTGTTGGCTTGAAGTGGTAGGGTATAGTTTAAAATACAGAAGGGGATGGTTGTTACCTGGAGCCGGACTGAACCCTCATGGATATGCACAGGCTACAGGTGGGTCTCAAATGCTCAACTCTCTTTTGAAATTAAAAGGACCCATGATGGGAAGGGAACGTAATGACCAACGGCAACTATGGTGGAGGTCATTGCACACCATTATGCATGCTGTACCTGACACAAGGTGAGCAGCCCCTTGACAGGTAGGGGTTAAGGTCCTACCTGTGCTACACTAATGCTACACTACCTCAGCCTGTGGGACACGCTCACAAGCCACTTCCAGTGGGTCTCTTCTAGTTTGCACAGAGGCACCCTGTGGGTTAGCAGTGACCCTGGTTTAGGTCATCTGCTGTCTTTATCACTAAGGATCTCTGAACGACTCTGCAAAAGTCTTTATAAAATGTGCCTAAGAAGATGCCCTTGGTCTCCAAGAGCCTCTAGCCATACAGTGCTTTTTAGAGTGCAGTCAAAATCCATGAGCCACAGGATTAGCTCTTGGGACTTGTTCAGAGCTGAGTCCTGGTACCAGCTCGGATTTACCAAACCTGAGTGTCTGAGACTAGAGCCAGGAATCCGCACTGTGAACCAGCTGCGTGGATGGTTCATGTGTCAGCTGCAGTTTGACACCCACTGGTGCAGTAAAAGGAGAACATACACACGAGGCCAGCAGTGTGTTTTCTTCCCCTTTTTACATTCCACCAGGGAGCCCAGGCTGCCAGCCAGTGTTTTCCCTTGGTGCCACAGAAGGGGCACTAAGGAGGGAGATGGGAGGTTTGGGTCTGCATCTCAGCTCTCACCAACATGCATGTGATTCTTTATTCTGTCTCACTTCAGTGTCTTCATTTGTGAAATAAATAAAGCTAATGACATCTGGGAATTTAGTTCAGTGCATAACCAGGAGAGCTGCCTTCTTTCCATTAAACCTTTCCAGAGAATAGCAGAAACCTCTGAAAGGAAGGCAAATGAGAACCTGTGCAGCAAGATGCCTGTCAAAATTATGAGCTAATCTTTAAAAATAAACACAGGTCAAGTTTTGCTGAACAAAGAAAGCAAAGTATCAGAATCAATGCAATAACTCAATCCAAAATGGCTCTCAATAGGCCTATTAATGGCTTAAAAGAATTAGGTAGACATGTAATGCACATGTGTGTGTACAACAGAAGAAAGTCAGAAGGAAAGTTGTTAATACATTAATATGGAATATCACTGTGTGCAGAGTCTTCTTCCTTTAGTTCTGTTCTTTCCAAATTTTCTACCATATCTATTATTTCATTTATGTGCAGGGGAAGGGTTTTCTCTTCCAAAAAGGGAAGACACTGACTACTGGAAGGAATATGCTGTATTACTAGAAACTTAGTGTAAACTAAGGCTGTAGGTTTTGGTTCTATAGAGAAACAAAAATTACTGATTGAGGGCTGGGGTTGTGGCTCAGCTGTAAAGTACTTGCCTAGCACATGCGAGGTGCTGGGTTCAATCCTCAGCACCACATAAAAACAAACAAATAAAATAAAAGCATTGTGTCCAACTACAACGTATATATATATTTTTTAAAAAATACTGATTGAGCAGTGTTGAAGCTGTACTGTCCAAGCAAACCAGGTCCCAACAGTACCACCAGCAGTGGCACCAAGTTTGCTGTAGCCAGACGTGTCCAGAGACAAGGGCAGAAGCCAGCCTCGGGGTACTATAGCCAAGTCAAGAATTCAAGAAAATCTTTGAAACACAGACATTTCAGAAGAGCCACCAACGTGCCTGTAAGGTGTTTGAGACTGAGCCTCCAGTCTCAAGTCCTCTCCACGGACTTGTTAAAATCCTAAGACTTGGAGACAAAGGAAAGAAACGTGAGAAAACGTAGATTTGTGAGGATAAGACTTAGAGTGGCCTTGGTCCTTCAGGCTTTTGTGAGTGGAGGGAAGTGAGAGACGTTCACACCGACTTTGGACAGCCAGCACTCTCTCCCGTAGCAAGCCTTAAAAGTAGTTTGATGATATAAACCAATGGCCAGTGATGCTGCAGAGTACATAGATCATTGTGATGATGAATGAAGACCTGGGAAAAAACATGAGAGATCCTTTTGGAAGATGTGTTTGTGTCCCCGTGTGCCTGTCTGCTGTGTGTAAGGACACCAGGCACATTGGACGTAGGGCCCCCCCTTATCCCCATATGACCTCGTCTGAACTAGCTACATCTGTGAGGACCCTTTTTCCAGCTAAGTCCACATTCCCAGGGGCCAGGTAGCCATGAATTTGGGGAGGATGTTCTTCAACCCAGCACAGACGTTTATTTGAGCATTGTTTGAATTAGGACTCAGATCCTGCATGCTAGAAGCCTTCATGGCCTCTCTCGGAAGCCCAGTAGGTGTCCTCTGGCTTCAGCTACTGTTTGAATCTGACCTTCTAAGGAAGAACTCAGAAGCCCTCACTCCCTCTCCATGGCCACATCTGCTTGCTCTCCCAGGTGGCTTCGGACCTGGGTTTGAATGCAGGCTGTCTGAGCCCAGAGCTCTCCTCGACGCCCTACAACATCTCCAAGTAGTAGCCATGTCCATCCCCCGGACTGCTGCCCTAACCCTGTAGAACAATTAACACACACTTTTTTTTTTTTTAACTTAAAACAACACGCGGTTATTAGCTCACAGTTTGTAAGTCAGAAGTCCAGCATGGAGTAGCTGGGTTCTCTGCTCAGGGTCTTGAGAGACCAAAATCAGAGTATGAATCAGGCCGTGCACCCTCTGGAGGCTCTGGGGAAGATACCACCTCTGAGCTCATTCAGGTTGTTGAAAAATTTTTATTTCCTTCCATTGTGGGTGTGTAGTCCTCATTTGCCTGCTTGCTGTCTGCTGGGAACTACTCTCAGTTCCTGGAACTCTCAGTTCATCCCACAGTATGGGTTTCTGTGCTCTTCGAGTCCAGCCAGGGTCCATCTCTCTCATTTTCTCTCTGCTCCCAGCTGATGAGAACCCTGGACTTTTAAAGGGCTCCTATGACTAGGTCAGGCCCACAGAGATCATCTCCCTGGCTGAAGGTCATAGGTGTCATATGACATGACCTAACTGCAGGGTTATGCATCGTGTGTATGGTGGTGGGGGAGGGTGGGTATCTTGCATAGCATCTAGAATCCTGCCTACCACCTCACTCTAGTGGCTACCAGTCTCAGCTTTCCTTTTCCATCACTATGCAGTCTGTGTCCTGTGGCTTACTCCTGTAAAGTCAGGCACGCAGGAGGCTGGGGCAGGAAGATGATAAGTTTGAGGCCTGCCTCAGCAATTTAGCAAGGTCCTAAGCAACTTAGTGAGATTCTGTCTGAAATTTTTTAAAAAGGAGGGGCGTGCTGGGGATGTGGCTCAGTAGTTAAGTGCCCCTGGGTTCAATCCCTGGTACCAAAAAAAAAAAAAAGGCCATTGTCCCAGAGGCATCTCATTAAGCCTATTTTACCAGTGGAGTAAGTAAACCCAAAGAAAATCCAAAACCACAGAACCCAATGTCTTCTGATTCCTGCTCCCATTGTTAGGTGTTGCACCTCGTCCCTGTGGGAGGCTCAGGACGCAGATGTGCCCCTGAACTGCGCTTCCTTCCCATCACCCATTTCCTGCGGCAGCCCAGGGAGGTCCATGACAAATGCCACCTGTGAGGACCAGCCCCACTGCAGTCCTGGGGGGGTGATGAGCGTCCGGGCTGAGCAAAGAGTGTTGCTGATGGAGGTGTCGGGGGAGTGGGGGCTGCAGCTCAGTCCCGCTCTTCATCTCCAGGTGCCCCCGCAGGCTGGCCTGAGCAACAGTGGGGAGGAGGGGAAAAGGAATGGCACTGGACAGGCCTCAGGAGGAAAGGCAGAGAGAGGGAGATGGAAATGGGAAGACTGGGGAGAAAAGAAGCACTGAGAAAGAAAGAGACACTGATGAGTCGGGGCCATGTGTGGGGCAAAGGCCTCTAGCAGCGGCTCCCCTCTTTACTCAGAGGCCCATCTCCTGGGAGGGTGCCGCAAGGGGCTGATGATCATTTTCAGCCTCACATGCCCTCTCCTCCAGGGAACCTGGAGCAAGCCAACGAGGAGCTGCGGGCCATCATCAAGAAGATCTGGAAAAGGACCAGCATGAAGCTGCTGGACCAAGTGGTGCCCCCTGCAGGTGGTAAGTGCCCTGGATGCCCACATCTCAGCCACCCGCCCAGCCCACATGATTTCTCTGCCTTCCTCTATGCCAGCTCTGGCACCATTAAAAACACGGCAGCAGCCTGAGACCTACATCTTGAGGCTACTGGGCTCCCTGGCACTTCCTTTTTCCAGACCTTTCTTGTGGGGATCAAAGATCCTAATAGGACCTTTGACCTTGAAAGAGACTAGAGTGCAATGCCCTGCACAAACTCAGATATAGACTGTCAGGTTGGAAATCTGCTGCAATCTGCATTTTGCATTATGGGGACAGGCAAGCCCTGTGATGCATAGAGATTTGGTAGAACTTCCAAGGGAACCCCACAAACAGTAGGTTTCCCCGCAAGCCACTGGGTTGATTGCTCTAGATTATTCTAGAACCCTGGAAGAAAATCCCCTGAGATCCCTCCTGTCTCTTGAAATTTGTTTCATTCATCCTAGAGTAGTGCTCCTCATCTCAACTAAACAAAAGTCCCTTTTTATAACAAATAGTTTAGATTGCCCCTACTATGATCTAAATGAAAATTGTTCATAATATAACCTTCCTATATGTGTTAACAAGGGCTTTTAATCCAACGTAAAGTATATTAAAACTAAATGTTTTCAATATTGAAATGCTCAGCACAACTCTGCAAGAAGTTAAAGTCAACTATGGATTTTGCTCTCATGCACCCACACATTTCCAAAGCTTCCTGAAGAGGTGATACCCCTGTTGAAAACCACTTCCCAGAGGGAAAGCAAGACTGGGGCTAAGAATCCCGAACAGGCCAAATGCCATCATCCATGTTTATATCTTACATACTTTATTTATTTAATGTTTATTTTAACAGTTTGCTCAAGGAACTAACATTCTTAGCCAATTAGCTAACCAAGGTTGCATGGTGCATCCAGAGCAGATGCAGGAGTCCGGGACCGAGGGAGCCTAGGAACCCCCACACGGGCTTCTGACTTCCCTGGACAGAGATCACCAGGGTTCCCGTCCCTTGTGGATATGAGGCCGTGCCAGAAGGAGGCCCATCAGTGTCATGGAGTTGGCCATTCTCAAGGACAGCTAGGAGCAGGCGTGCCCATCTCAAGCCCAGTGACTTAACCCAATCACAAAGGACAGGAGCTAGGGCAACTGGTGACTTGCTAGGCATGAAATGGTTCGCTTCAAGACTTACAGCTTCCCTACCATCTGGCTCATGCCTGAGACAGACACTGATCTTTAATCCTGTGTGATCTCAGGTACCCAGCCCGGCAGGAACACATGGTATGATAACCCAATCTGTCTGGTTTGAAGAAAAACCCAAACTTCAACAAGAGAAAGGTGTTGCTTGCAACAATCCCTCCCTCCAATCTTGAAGCAGAACTGTGTGCATTTAGGAGACACCATTCGACCATAGGTGGACCATAGGTGGATTAGTAATGTCAGTTCAGGGTGAATACAATAAAAGCAAAGTGGGAAGGTAGGAATTAATTTTGACAATAGGCTACAGTTTCTGTTAAAAAAAAAAAAAAAAGATTGTAGTGTGTAGCATCCAGGTGTGGTGATATGCATCTATAGTCCCAGCTACTCAGGAGGCCGAGGCAGGAAGATTGTTTGAGCCCAGAAGTTCAATCAAGATCAGCCTGATCTTAACCTAGTAAGACCTTGTCTCCAAAAAAAGAAAGAGAGAGAGAGAGAGAGAGAGAGGATAATAATAAGTAAGAATAAGAACATATTTGCTTATTTGCATGAAGAATTTCTATAAAAATACTCAAGAAACTAATAAAAATTACCTAGTAGAAGAAAGTAACTAAGCAGATAGAGATATAGTTAAAGAGAGACTTTTCACCATATTCCTTTTTGTTTGGTTTTTTCTCTTTTTAAGCCAAAAAAATTTAAATTGAAAAAGTAAAGAAATTTTCGATGCTGAAAAGTAAATTAATGAAGTTTGACTGAATCCCCATTTCCCCACAATTCTCCTCTCTCCATGTGTCTTAGATGATGAGGTCACCGTTGGCAAATTTTATGCTACTTCCTGATCCAAGAATACTTCCGTAAATTCAAGAAGCGCAAAGAGCAAGGGCTTGTGGGAAAGCCCTCCCAGAGGAACGCCCTGTCACTGCAGGTAAGGGGCTGGGGGAAGGATCCACACTCCTAGGATGGTCCTGGTTGCCTTCCTTAGGCCCAGATCTCTCACCAAGTGGTTGAGCAGAAAACTTGCTGAGAGCACTAAGCCTTTCTGAAGGCAGATATGAGGAGGGTGACAAGCGCCTTTCCCTCCCACAGCCCTCCACCATCTTGCCTGCTTTCGCGGCAACCCCAGAGTTCCCATGCACTCCGCTAAATTCCAGACAGCCCCAGATCACTGGTGGTCTTCTGAGCATGGCTTCTCTCCTCCCAGATGGATGAATAGAATCTTACACCCTAGGGTGACAATAGGGGTCCCAGGGAAGCCCATCCTCTGGTTCACCTACCGGATAGAGTGGTTGGGTGGAGGAGAACTAGGGACATAGCTGACTGCAAAGCTAGGTAGAAAAGGACCAGGGTCCTCACGTGTCCCTCTGGGTTCCAGGCTGGCTTGCGTACACTGCATGACATCGGGCCTGAGATCCGAAGGGCCATCTCTGGAGATCTGACTGCTGAGGAGGAGCTGGACAAGGCCATGAAGGAGGCTGTGTCTGCTGCCTCCGAAGATGACATCTTCAGGGTAGGTGCTGTGAGTCACACTCTCCTTTACCAAGGTCAGCTTGAAGCAAAAGAGGGGTGGGCTGGGGTTCTGCCAAGAAAACCCAGAAGGAAAGGCTGAACTCAGTGGTGGCTCTGAGCCCTTCCACTCAGCCGTCTCCTCATCCTGTGGAGGATGGCCTCTTCAAGCCTGAATCCTTGTCACATCAGTCCTCCCAGGATGGCATCTCTGAGCATCACTGGCTCTCAGAGAACTGGGGAGGAGACATGTTCCCGAGGGAAATGTTTCCTGGGAAGCACTTCTACAGTAGGAGTTGCAGGGTGGTAGCCCGTGGCACATCTAATCTGCTGACCTCTTTGGTTTGCCGATACTTGAACATCTGGCACGTCCAATAAAAATCTGGATTTCTGGCCGGGCGCGGTGGCGCGCGCCTGTAATCCCAGCACTTTGGGAGGCTGAGACAGGAGGATCGCGAGTTCAAAGCCAGCCTCAGCAATGGCGAGGCACTTAGCAACTCAGTGAGACCCTGTCTCTAAATAAAATACAAAAAAGGGCTGGGGATGTGGCCCAGTGGTCGAGTGCCCCTGAGTTCAATCCCCGGTACCAAAAAAAAAAAAAAAAAAAAAAAAATCTGGATTTCTGGCTTTCCATGGAAAAAAAGTCAGAAGAGCTGGCCATATTGTGCTTGTGTTCCCACATGGTGGCAGAGGCTAGAACAGAACAGTGGTGGCTGTCCTGTGGAGATGGGCATGTGCTGAATGGGTCACCAAGTTCCCCTCCAGGCCTCCTCTCTTCTTCTTCTGGAGACCAAGGCTGACCCTCAGTGGCAATTAAACCTGGCTAGGCCAGAAGACCCCAACTCTTGCATTGGGCTCCTGTCACTCATTTGAGCTACCTGCCTCATCCCAAAGGTGTTTGCCTGAGATTCCTTCTATAGTGAGGGGGAAGCTACCAACCATGGTGGAAGGGGTCCCTGTTCCACCTGTGGCCCAGCCCCCAGGCCCAGCTCCTGGGCTGTAGAGCTAAAATCAGCCCATCCTTCCCATGATGGCCTCTTGTCATCTTCATTCTCACCCCATACTGAATGGCATCAGGGACATCAGGTGCCATGTTAACGGCCCCACCAAGACCCCAGAAACTTGACTCTATAGTGGGCAAGCCAGGTTCCCACAGCCTGCACTTCTCAGCCCCACCTGTCCAAGGTTCCTCCCTCCAAGAAGGAGAGGCAGTCAGGGTCTTCTCCTCCGTCCACTGTCCCGTCTCGCCTGCAGAGGGCCGGAGGCCTGCTCGTCAACCATGTCAACTACTACCAAAGCGACAGCCGGAGCGCCTTCCCCCAGACCTTCACCACCCAGCGCCCGCTGCACATCAACAAGACGGGTAACAACCAAGGCGACACTGAATCGCCCTCCCACGAGAAACTGGTGGACTCCACTTTCACCCCCAGCAGCTACTCCTCCACCGGCTCCAACGCCAACATCAACAATGCGAACAACACCGCCCTCGGCCGCTTCCCCCGCCCCACCGGCTACCCCACCACAGTCAGCACTGTGGAGGGCCACGGGGCCCCCTTGTCTCCTGCCATCCGGGTGCAGGAGGCTGCGTGGAAGCTCAGCTCTAGGAGGTAAGCAGGAGGGCGGGCACCCCAGCCCCGTGATGGGGTCTCGTGCACCCTAGCCTAGGCCACACCAGGGTGGAAAAGAGTTTGGCCCTCAGGCCACCACCCACCCTGCAAGCTTCAGCAGAGGCTGCTGCCCCAGAACCCAGCGAGAGAGGTGGGGGCCAGGCTGCCACCCAAATTGAGTTCTGGGTTCCACATGGCAGCCACAGGCAGGACAAGCCAGCGTCATCCCGTGGGCTATAAGGAAAAATTTAAGAAGGGAGACACAGAGACAAGGTGCAGGGGCAGGAAAATGGCAGAGTGGCTGAGAGGCCAAGCTGCCAAGCTTTATTTCTATCAATAAGTTACGTTAGGCCATTAGTACCATAACTACATTTTGTTTAGAGTGTCAATGAGGTTGCTTATTCTGCAGTTACATTCTGCAGTTACAATATGCAATGTCAGGGGCTTTGTGCAGCTCTCAAGACAGTCCATTGTCTAAAGTTTCTGTTAAGCAGGCAGATCCAGGAGCACCGGATAACAATAAGGCGGGTAACAACTAAGGTGACACTGAATCGCCCTCCCATGAGAAACTGGTGGACTCCACATTCAGCCCCAGCAGCTACTCATCCACCATCATTGTAGTTATCTAACAAGCAAGTTCCTTTATTCCCAGGAGTTATGTGCCTGCAATCAAGGTCGAGGCTTGATAAGGCTCTAACACAGACTTCTCAGGGCATTGCCATACCAGCTAGACATTGCACATATGTTTAGTTATATTACTAGATCCTAGGAGAGATGGCAGGGCATTCTAAGGGTGGGAAACAGAGTGCCTCTTACCCCCTGGGAGTTTGCTCACCAGGGGACGCCTCCCTGTACATTTCCATGGTCAGATCCCTACGATGGGCCAGATGTGTCCTGAGGTGCCATGCCTCTGACAGAGCCCCTCTCCTCTCACCCTTCCTGAGTGAATGCATGCTGTGCTGTGATCCTCTGAGACATGTGAATTTGGGCTATGTGACAGAAACCATCCCCTCTACCCTTTGACAACTTCTGCCCAAACCTGGCCTTTCACCCACTTGAGATAAGAAAGGTGTAGCCACCTTTTCTTCAAAACCCCTCATCAGTCCCCTGGGCAGGGGGCTTTCTGGTGGCAGGTGGCCCTTTTCTGTAGCACCGACCTATCTGCCCCTGGGTAGGATCATTCCTGGAGGTCTTAAGAGCAACTCCCACCTCCTGACTTGCTCTTTTCTCCCCGCCTGGCCCTGTGTGTAGGATGCACTGCTATGAGACACTGGGACGGTAGGTGCCTACTTCTGTGCTCTGGGCCCCAGAAGTACAGCCTGGGATGCCTGCTCCCCTCTGCAGCTCCAGACTCCCCGAGGCCCCGGGTGGGAGAGGACACTCCTCTGCTTCTTGCCACATCATCCTTGATTGTGCTGCTCTTCCAGAGTAGTATAGTGAGGGCCCAGAAGGCTGGGCAGATCCCCCGCATGCCAGGTTCTTGGGCAGATCACCTTTTTTCCTGCCCTCCAGCTCACATAGTAATCAAGAAATGTGAGTTTCTTGCTAAACCTCTGGACACGTGTCCTGAATCTGCTTCTACCCAAGGAGCAGCATCCTTGACCACTGGTTTTCCTGTCCTTTTATAACACCTATCTCCAAGTGGCCATGCAGCCAGGTGTGGTGGTGCACACCTGAAATCCCAGTAACTCAGGCTGCTGAGGCAGGAGGATCACAAATTCAAGGCCAGCCTCAGCAACTTAGCAAGGCCTTCAGCAACTTATTGAGACCCTGTCTCAAAATAAAACATAAAAAGGGCTGGGGACGTGTCTCAGTGGAAAAGTGCACCTGGGTTCGATCCCCAGTACAAAAAAAAAGGTCAAGTGGCCACATGGTCTGGGCACTTACCCAGTGTCTGATGACAAGCAAGTGGCATCGGCCATCCATCCAATCTGCTGTACTCTCTGGAAGACTGGCTGTTTTAACCACCTGACAGCAGTGTTGGGCGAATCCCCCTTCTATGCTCAGTGTGCCCAGCACTGGATCTGTGTGCTGAGCTGAAAGGCCGGCTTTGCATAGAAGGTCAAGTTTAAGTGGCCTGCCGAGCCTGACCTGATGGCCCTCTCCCTTTTATGCATCCAGCTCCTCCTCCACAGTCTTCAAGGACTCAGTCCAAGTACCACATTCTCCCCTGTGCACCTTGTCACCACCTCTTCTTGAAGAAGGCTCTTTTTGTCCATCATTGGCATCCCAGTGTACATTTAATTACCTCCCTTGAAGAGCATTTTCATATTAAATTTCGATCTATATTAAATAAGAGGAGACTTTTAGAGAGGAGCCATGGAGCAGACATCAGGGGATTTTTCTTCTCCCCCAGATGTATCTATCAATGAAGAATAACACACACACACAGTGCCCAGCACATAGTAAGTGCTCATGAACGTCGGTTGCCTCTCTTCCATGACAGTTGATAAAAACTGCAGGTGTTAAGCCTTAACCAGGTGAAGAGGCAAACACAGCCAGAGTTCCAGCTCTGAGCCTTGTCCTTTACGTCTCAGCTCAAGGCTAAGGGCAGCTAAGGCTCTGGCATTGCTTTTGCTAAGAATCAGAGACACGCCATCTACAGATGGCCTCCCTGCCCTCTATAGTACAGCCCAGGGCCTTCTTTAAAAGCCATCAGCAGCTGCAGGAAGCAGAGGCCACAGTGGTTGTGTCTGTGCATGCATGTGCATGGGTGACACCTGGCTTGCTGAGGGCAGAGGAGGACAGTGGCAGTTCCTGACACTTTTCTCCCTCCTGGACACTGTAGGTGCTCCTCCCGGGAGAGCCAGATAGCCATGGTGTGTCAGGAGGAGGTGTCTCAGGACGAGACCTACGACGTGAAGATGAACGAAGAGGCCGAGTACTGCAGCGAGCCCAGCCTCCTCTCCACAGAGATGTGAGCCCTGCGTCCTCTGCCCTGGCCCCCCGGGGGGGGGGAGGGAAGATCTGGGGATATGGGGCAGGTGGACAAAATCCCTCCTCTGGGCATGACTTGGGGAGGGGAGGAGATGGCACATCAGTAAAATGTCTGTCATCTCGGTAGAGGAACGGGAAGCCCCACATATCTCTCTCTCTCTCTCTCTCTCTCTCTCTCTCTCTCTCTCTCTCTCTCTCTCACACACACACACACACACACACACACACACACACACAATCCCTTTAGCTTGACCTTTCCTTACCATAAAATACTTCCAGGAAAACTTGTCAACATTGTTTCTTAAACTTTTTTAGCTACAACCAGCAGTCATAACTATATTTTCTAGTGAGACTCAGTATACACATACATATATTGACATTTAAACAAATGTTTCATGAAACTGCTTATAATAAAGCTACCCAGAAGATGGCACTGTCGGCAAATCTAGGGCTGCTGGGTTTGCCCTTGCTGGATGTGTGGAGCAGGGCTTTAAAAATGCAGATCTAGATCCATTAGAAGGTTGCAATGTCCGTCCCTTTTAGAATAGACTAAATATACACTTATGAATAAATAGAAGAGAGGAATTTGAAGGCTCCAGACAGAGTAATGCTAAGGAGATGGAAAAGCTAATTATCCTGATTTGATCAGTACATCTGTACACAGGTACTGAAATATCACACCAGGCCCCACAAATGTGTGCAATTATTACATGTCAATCAAGAAAAATGTTTTAAATGTTTAAGGTGAAGGAAATGTTAATGAACTGATTCGATCATTACACATTCTATACATGTGTCAAATTATCACAAAAATATATGCCCCATGAATATGTGCAAATTAAAATAATAATACTTAACAAAAATAAATAAGTACAAATAAAAGGATAGCTTAGCATACAAAATAGCACATATAAAATGTCACGAGGGTAAGTATTACTTCGTGAAACATTTCCTTAAGTAGATATACGCGTATGTACTTTACAAGGTCTCCTTCCTTGTAGTGTGTTTTGGGAACTGTAGGTTGGATTCAGAACAGTTTCAGATCTCCTGTTTTAGAAGATTTCCTAAAAGCAGTTTACTATGAGGAAGGACCAGCCTCTTCAGTTTTTGAGGAAAAATAAGGTGTGGCTGGAGAGAAAGGTAGTGGAGGGGGTTGCAGCCCCTAGGGAACCTTGAAGTAAGTACAGACGTAGCCAGCTTCCTGTGTGGCTTGGCCCAGGGAACTGTGTTGAACAGTAGCAAAGATCTTTCCTTTCTCCCTGGTTAATAGAAAGATGGAAGGAGTGCAGAGAACATGGAAGTAGTGGTCAAGACTAGTGACTTGACTAATCAGTTAACCTCCCCACACCCTCATGTCCCCCTCAGAAATGTGGGGTGGGAAGTCAGATGCCTTCTGCTTTTTTGACTCAATGGCACAAGGCATAAAACCTAAAAAAATAACCAGAAACTCCTTGAGAGATACCATTCTCTAAATTGACTTTTAGAGAATGCAAATGGATACATGACCAATGCTCCTAGAGATCAGGAAAGGTAATTTCTCTAATCCATTATGGCTCCGACTAAGAGTTTGGTGCATCTGGCTGCTCTACGGGCCACGAAAACCAGCTTGGAACTCAAGGCTATCTTACCAACTAGTTAGGAAGCTCAGAGGATCTCAGAAGAGGGAAATACCATGGAGATTTTGTGACTAACTGGCCACAGAGTAGTACAAATGCTGAGAAGTACAGGCATTCAGAGAAGGTCAAGGGCTGGGTGACCAGACCATGCACCACACATAGGTCCAACAGAGGTCTGACTCAGATAAGAAGAACAAGTGAGAAAGAAGACTCACCTAACTGAGAATGAGAGAAAGGTCTGGCGCCATAAAAACGAGAGGTTTTCCTTCAACAAACTTCCCTGTACATCTACAGGGGCTCACAGTCACTCTGCTAGGAGCGGAGTAGATTCAAAGAAAACAAAGGCTGTGTAGTCTCCACCCTCAAGATGCGAGAGGTACTCAAGGCTCAGTGGAACCTAACACAGGAAAGTCCTGCTTCATGTCTCTAGCACCACAAAACTAACTGACTAAATAAATAAATTCTTTTTTAAAAAGATGTGAGGAGCCGGGCGCGGTGGCGCACGCCTGTAATCCCAGCACTTGGGAGGCTGAGGCAGGAGGATTGCGAGTTCAAAGCCAGCCTCAGCAATGGTGAGGCACTTAGCAACTCAGTGAGACCCTGCCTCTAATAAAATACAAAAAAGGGCTAGGGATGTGGCCCTGTGGTCGAGTGCCCCTGAGTCCAATCCCCAGTACCAAAAATAAAAAATAAATAAATTAATTAAATTAAATTAAAAATTAAAAAAAAAAAAAATAAAAAGATGTGAGGGACAGCACCAGGGATCTAGCCAGTGGCCTCATCTGACTGTAGGCTGGCCCACTAGGGATTGTGAAATCACTTCAGTGGGTTGCAATCAGCATTTAAAAAAAAAAAAGAGAGAGAGAGAGCAAAGTAGATGAAAAGTTGCCAGGACAGGGAGGAAATGGGGAGTGAGAGATAAGTTTGGGCTAACACTGAGCATAGCCAAGGTCAATAGCATGAGTATGTGTAAAGACTGGAGCCTAGACCACTCCTAAGGAAACCTGTGAGCCTAGGATTTTTTCTAGCTTTCTCAACACCTTCACCCGAACAGTGATTCCACTGCCTCAAATCAGACATGCAAGACTCAGAGCTGGGCAGGTAGCTCAGTACTAGAGCACTGGCCTAGCATGTGCTGGGTGCTGGCTAGGATCCCCAGCACCACACACCAAAAAGGCAAGGCTCATCAGACAGACAGCTGTGCATAAAGAGCCAGAATTTCCAGCAAGCAGGCTTGTGATGCCAGAGAACAGGGGTGCTCTTTTCTTGGGGTGCCAAGTCCCTGATGCCCCTTTCCTAAACCTGTACGGGAGCACAGGGGTGCAGTTGTTCCTTCACTAAGAAAAATGCAAACTGCTTGTGGGGGTGGCAGCTGTGTCCCTGGGTGGCGGTGCTCAGCCTCCAGGAATAAGCCCCACGAGTTCTCTTCCAGGCTCTCCTACCAGGATGATGAGAATCGACAGCTGACGCCTCCGGAGGAGGACAAGAGGGACGTCCGGCAATCTCCAAAGAAGGGCTTCCTCCGCTCTGCCTCACTAGGTAAACACATGCCTTGCTCTCCAAATGTGGCCAGTGGTCACCCCCAAGATGACATTGTCAGGTCCCAGGGATGATTGAGAAACTGCTCTGGCCTGGTCTAGGCAATCTCCGTGCAGTGGGCTGGGCAGATTTCCAAAGCGATAAGTCAGAATTCCAAAGGCAGAGTGTGCTGGGACGGGATTTAAACATGTGCTGCTCGGTGTGTCTCAGAGATGAAGCAAGGGGTGAAGAGAAGTGTATCCAGGGCCACTGACACTACTCCTTGCACCCGCCTGGTAATGAATGGGTCTGTGTTAGTCAGCTTTCCCTTGGTGCAACAAAATACCTGAGACAATCAAATTTATAGCTGGACACCATGGTGCACACTTGTAGTCCCAGTGGCTCAGGAGGCTGAGGCAGGAGGATCATGAGTTCAAAGCTAGACTCAGCAAAAGCAAGGCACTAAGCAATTTAGTAAGACCCTGTCTCTAAATAAAATACAAAATATGGCTAGGGATGTGGCTCAGCGGTCAAGTGCCCCTGAGTTCAACCCCTGATACCAAAGAAGAAAAATGTTGGCTCACAGTTTTAGAGGACACGTGGACAGTTGGCCCCATTGCTTTTGGGCTTGGAGTAAGGCCATACATTAGGGTGGAATCTCATGGCAAAAACCATTCACCTCCTGGCTGGAAAGGAAGGAGAGAAAGAAAAAGAGACAGGCATCCCATAATCCCTTTCAAGGACATACCACCAATGACATAAAACCTCTCACTAGGCGCCACCTCTCTTAAAGTTTCTACCACCTCAGTACTACCACACAGGGGACTGAGTGTTCATCATGTAGGCCTTTGGGAGACAGTCAAGATCTAAATTAGAGCAGAGTTGTCCCCCGGCCAATGTCCCCACTTGCTGCTCTGATCCTGGTTCTTTGACTGCCTTTGCAGGTCGAAGGGCCTCCTTCCACCTGGAGTGTCTGAAGCGACAGAAGAATCAAGGGGGAGACGTCTCTCAGAAGACAGTCCTACCCTTGCATCTGGTCCATCATCAGGTACCCACATTTTGGACAGGCCACTGGCCACTGAAGGGCAAAAACCCATTCCAGAAACCACTGTGTAGCAAAGGGGTTTATTAAACCGCCCCTAACAGCCAGTCGGACCAAAGGAGCACGTGGAGGGAAGGGGAGTGAGGGGACGGGAAAGGAAGAGAAAGGGTATAGATGGGGCGATGGAGAAAAGGGACAAGTTCCAGCCTGGTGGGGGTTTAAGTAGCCACTCCGGTGGTCCAAGGGACTCAGACTCCATAGGCTGCCGGGGGTCTCAAGGGGAACCCCTATGCCATGCTTGGCTCAGTAAGGCACCTGAGGTGTGGCCTGTTTAAGGTACCTGGGAGGTGTGTCTGGTCAGCCCAAATTTATCTAACAGTCACCACTTTGCAGGACAGATAGTCCCTAGAAGGATGGGCAAATCCTCACGATACACATCAGTCTTCCCTGTCTCAGACCATTGATGGAGGAAGCCCAGGTCCCAACAACTCCCAAGTAGGGCCACCCACTCCTCTGTAGGCAAAGGAGCCCCAGCAAGGTCTTTCATGCCTGAGCTAGGAGACCTAGAAACCCTGGTAAGCAGGAACTCTCCTGGTATCCAAGGAGAACAGAACCAGGGAGATTCACTAGATAAAATGACTCTTGGTGTGGCTGGCTTGACTGAGATGGCAAACTCCAAGGCACCAGTATCACGTATATTCCCGGTTATAAAAATTTCGAGGCGCTATCAAGGCCAGTCTGTCACCTGCGGGGAAAGTGGGATCTAAACCTGAGTTTTCCTCAACCTCTTTACCTTTTTAATTCTAGACTCCCTTACCTTGGACCTATGCTTTAAATGACTTTTTTGTGCCCAAAGGCATTCAACGGCCAATCAGAGCTTATAATCGCATACGATGATGGGTGTGGCTCAGCTAAGTTATTCAATTCAAAGCAATAGTTTTGCTTAGCCTGTGGCATTACCTTAAAAGGAGGGTTTCCACTGGGCATTCTGTAATATCCAGCCTAGCCTTATACTTTCCTCAGGTCTCTAGGGATCCAGAAGCCTCAGCTAGGGACCAGGTGAGCTGGGGAGAGGAGGATAGCAGGATGTGGGGACCCTGTGTGTGCTATTGTAAATGATTTCCAGAACTTGGTTTCCTCTATCTGTTCTCATCATGCTGGTGGGCAAGGTTTTCTTCTTTATTTGTAGACTGCTCTTTGTGCCTTTCTGTCACCTCCACCCTATGTGGTGATGTTCTCATCTTCTCTGCCTCTCAGAACTTGGCTTTCCCACCACAGAGTGGCATGCTCCCCCATGAATGCATCACATCCAAGCGGCTGACACTGCTGAACACGTTATGGTACCTGCCCTGGGGGTGCTCTAGGGAACACTAGGGACCGAGGATGCAAACACACCAATCATTCAGTTACAATGCAGTATAAGGTGTAAACGCTAATTCAAAGAGAGCCTGAGCTGGAGAGGGGAAGGGCATTGTTAATGACCTGAGTCATGGTAAAAATCAAAGCAACAACTGCTGGTTTTGTCTAGCTCTTTAAGATGGACACTGTACTTCTCGGCCCTTATTTCACTTAAACTTCACACTGACCCCACAGGGAGATGGATAGACATGATACAAGATGAAACAATCGTCATTCTTCTCTCTATTCTACTGATGAGAAAACCAAGAGAATGCAAATCTAAGGGGTGACAGGAACAGCCTAAATAGCAGATGATCTTGATCCAACACAATTTCAGCTTTCCAAAGCCACAAGAAAAAGCCATCACTTCAGACTGAGGTGCTCGTAAAATATATCTTGAAATTGTTGAAACTTATGCCAGGTCTGAGAGAGACAGGATTCAAATGGGTAAAGGTGGTGGCAGTGTGGATTCCAAGTAGGTGGAACACGCTGGAAAATAATAGTTGCAAAGCTGCTCAGAAGGCAGAGGCCTGCCTTGCTTAGGGCCTGACCACTCCCAATAACACTGCTCTCTGTGTGTCCACAGGCATTGGCAGTGGCGGGCCTGAGCCCCCTCCTCCAGAGAAGCCATTCCCCCACCACGTTCCCCAGGCCCTGTGCCACTCCCCCTGCCACACCTGGGAGCCGAGCCTGGCCCCCGCAGCCCATCCCTACCCTAAGGCTGGAAGGGGCCGAGTCCACCGAGAAACTCAACAGCAGCTTCCCGTCCATCCACTGTAGCTCCTGGTCTGAGGAGACCACCTCCTGCGGTGGGGGCAGCAACACCATCAGGAGAGTCCGGCCGGTCTCCCTCACGGTGCCCACGCAGGCTGGGGCCCCAGGGAGGCAGTTCCATGGCAGTGCCAGCAGCCTGGTCGAAGCGGTAGGTGACTCCGAGCGGCACCACCAACAGAGGGAGAGACCAAGGGCAGCAAGGAGTTTGGGGTGGAGAACTGAGAAGGAGACGCCTGGTTCTTTCCCAGGTCAATTGGATGTCAAGTCTCTGAGTAGAAAGACCTTCCTTCTCAGGACCTGCAAAAGGGTCCAGGGTGCAGAACATTATGAGCCCACAAGATGCCGCTGGCTTTGTTGAGGCTGGAGGATGAGAGGGACAAAGAAACCACTGAGTGATGGGTCCTGCCACAGGCAGTGAACCCTGAGGAGCCCAGCCGCGTGCTGTGACTACTCACAGCACATGCGTGAGCTCCGGCTGCTTTTTGCATGGAGGGTGGAGACCCTTGGTTCTCAGCCCTGACTGCTCACGAGGACCACTGGCAGAGCTCTGGAAACCTATGACAAACAGATTTTTCCAGAGCTCCTTAATGATTCTAATATACAGCCAGGATTGAGAGTCACTGGTTTAGAACCAGAATCTCAATTCCACCCTCCTCTGCCTGGCACCACATTTTAGGGGACCTTTGACATATTGGAACAAAAAAAAAAAAAAAAAAAGGAGACCAGGATGACCAGCTTCCTAAAAGCCTTTTTCATAGGAAAAGTGCCGGAGGGAATGAGAGAAGTAAATCCGGTGGAAGTGATTTAAGAGGCTGTGACAGTGGACACTTGTCTCCGCCCTGTAACGGCAGCTCGGGTTCTCTCCATCCCCTCCCCTGCAGGTCTTGATTTCAGAAGGACTGGGGCAGTTTGCTCAAGATCCCAAGTTCATCGAGGTCACGACCCAGGAGCTGGCGGACGCCTGCGACATGACAATAGAGGAGATGGAGAACGCGGCCGACAGCATCCTCAGTGGGGGCGCCCAGCAGAGCCCCAACGGCACCCTACTACCTTTTGTGAACTGCAGGGACCCGGGGCAGGACAGGGCGGGCGGCGAGGAGGACGGGAGCTGCGCGCGCGCCCTGGGGCGCGGCCGGAGCGAGGAGGAGCTCCCGGACAGCAGGGTCTACGTCAGCAGCCTGTAGTCGCAGGGCTGGGAGACGCTGGGTTTTTTATTTGTTTCAATGTTCCTAATGGGTTCGTTTCAGAAGTGCCTCACTGTTCTCGTGACCTGGAGTTAACCGGAACAGCGTCTTCATTCATTTCTGTTGGGACAAGACGCAGAGCTGGGTGGTGTGAGCGCCCGCTTTTCAGGGGGAGAGAAGCCGCGAGGCAGTGCGTGTCCACCGAGCGACCGGCGAGAAGCGGGCGCGGAGAGCGAGGCCCGCGCGCCCGCCCTGCGCCGTCAGCCCTGCGCCGGGTGCGGCGCCGCCTCCGGGCCCGAGAGGACCTACGCTCCCTGCGGCGGCTCGCTCAGAAAGGACCCTCGAGCACACGGGTGTCTTTCAACTTCGCTTGTAAAAAAAAAAAAAAAAATCATTTGCACACATTCTGTATGAGCCTCACTGTCCCCGTAGAGCCAGGCCCTGTGCATTTGGAGAAGGAGAGGGGCGTGACTTCCAGCAAGAGCGCAGCCTACCGGAGAGGGACGAGGGACCGCGGAGGAGGAAGCAGCGCTGCGGCACAGGCGCCAGGGCCCGGCACGCGGGCAGCGTGGCGGCTTCACCCCGAGTCCCGCCGCTGCAGCCCCGGCCACCTCCGCTCGCCGCGACAGGATCCTTTAGCCTGCACAAGCCACGCGAGCTGCAAACCAGAGCCCGGCCAGCGTCAGCGCGAGCCAGGACGGGACCGAGCTGGCGCTGCCCGGGAAGGGGCCGCCAGCTCTCACCAAATGAGGTGGTGCTGCGCTTCCCTTGGGCGCTCTTTGATTTTGTGGTTTGACATTTTTCTTGACAGCATGTTGCAGTTTTTCTTTTTTCCTTTTTTTTTCCTGGTTTATTTTATTTTTGTTTTCCCAGGGGGAGGGAAGGAAGAAGAGCGTTTACGAATTTTGTAGCCACCCACTTACTGTTTTCACTTTTGCATATGTAAACCGGGTTTGGTTTTACTGTATTCGTTAAGCAGTTGCGGGTTTTCTTTTTCCATTGAGGGAGGGTTCAGTAGCCACTGTAGGAGAGTTTTACCAGCCATCGTGTATGCCCTATAATTTGTTATAATTTCCTTAGGTAGTAACAATTTTTCTTTCTGGTTTGGTTTGGTTTTATAATTTAAAGGTAATTGGCAATGCACTTGATAGGTCTTGCACAAACGGGCGATTGGGGGTTGGTTTCCTTACGCTGGGTGTGTTGGTGGGTGCAGGAGAGAGGAGGGTGTGTGTGTGTGTGTGTGTGTGTGTGTAGTGGGTTGTCTGTGTGCATGTGTCTGTGTTGTGCGTGTGTATATGCACCCACGCAGTGTGCCCATGCACACAGATGAGTGCAGAGTTTCCCCTTTCTGGCTTAACTGTGGGGAGATCTGAATCTAGGGCCATTTGAAAGCAAAAACAAACCACTGTCTCTGCTTCTGAAACGGGAATCAGTAACTCTTTGCATTTTCTGTCCCACAAGATATGCAAAAACAATGCAATAATATTCATTTTAAAAAATACAATTGTGAGTCGTGTTGGCATTAGAACTGTATTTAAAAAAAACACACAGAAATTTAAGAAAAAACTCAAGAAGGCATTTTGCTTCGATATATTCCGTGTAATGTTTTATTGCATTGATAATGTTTCTGTTGAAGAAACCGTTATACTTGAATTCAGGTCAGTTTCAGTATTTTTCAAATATTTTTTTAAAACTGAATTGCAATTGTGCCAAGCGAATATAATGAATTAAGTTTGTTTTTGAATTCACTTCTTGTATATTTTGCTGCATGTAAAGTAAATCATTTTGTATTTGGAGTGTGACAAGCTTTACCTTTGAACTCAAGTGCTTTTCTATGTGTGGTTGGGGGAAAGGGAAGGAGTTTTCTTTTCATTTGTACAATGCACAAAGGTATCCCCAGCATAAGTCATTACTCTGCTATCCACAAACAGGTTCAGAAATGACTGTTTTGCATATCTTGTGTTCGCGTCCATTCCCCTCAATTCTTCCAAACTCTTGTGATAGGTATGTGCATACCACGTCTTGCTTTGAGACACCAGGACGTGTCTCATTCAGGTCTTCGCTCTCTCCTCTCTGCTGTGGTTCTCTGACTCAGTACTTGTCCAAGAGTAGCCTTCCCCATGAGGTGCAGTGCGGCATCGGCATCCCCCTAGGAAGAGGTGGCTGGCTTTTCTGGTCACTCCCAAAGCACAAAGATTTGGGTTCCTCAGTAACTCCCACACTGACAGAAGATGAAATTAAGGTAGGCTAGTGGGAAAGGAGGGGTAGCCTCCCTTCAGACAACTGGTCTACCCAAATGCAGCTAGCCCTGTTAGGAGGAAACTGGGTGAATCCCTGATCCTTACAGAAATCATTTTCTGTCAGACTCACTTCGTCCTTTCCTCACCCTAGAGCAGGATTCCCTCCAGACCCTAATGTATGTGGCAGTGAAGGGGGGACCCTAACAAGGGAGAGAGCATCAGGAATTCATAGTGGTGGAGGAAACAGATTTTGTGGGGGCATCTCTTATGCTTTTTGACACCTACCTGGAGCATCACCCTGTTAGTGCTGTGTCCTTCAGTTACACCAATGATAGCTGGAAAGGACTGTTTGGGAGAAAATAAACCCAGCAGTTCACTCAGAATTTACCCACTGGACCTCTTCTAGTCCCAGCTGGTTAGAAATTGCAGGAGGGGCAGCACCTTCCTTGGTGAAGAGGAGTTGCACTCTCACGAACTGATTCAAGAAAACATGGAAAAATGCACCCAATGCTCCTGAGCTAACCAGAGTCTAGAAACAGTGTTTCTTCTTGGCTTTCCACACCAGCCCACCCAGACACTGATGGTTCCTTTCAGTACTGACAAGGTCTTCTAGAAATTAAGATTAGGTGTCATTCTTTATCCAGTTTCCCAAAATTTCTATCACTATGCTGCTGAGATTTTAGTTATGATGGAGAGGGGAGTCCTTTTGAATTGATATCTGGTTCTTGCTTACCTTTGGCCCCTAGATGGAAATTCAGAGTTTTGATTGATCCTACACAAGCATGCACTTAAATGCTCACATTCACACTCAACTTTTTCCTTTTGCCTCTCTGTTCCTTTTGTATTTCCAGTCTTTGTCACCAAGTGCCATTGTGCAATGGCATGGGCTGCAGGCTGGGCTCCTGACAGCTCCTCGTGTCCTGCTCAATGTGGTTCCCCAGCCTTGCATGGCATCAGCAGAGATAGGCATGGTGGCACAGGCCTGTAATCCTAGCAACTCAGGAAGCTGAGGCAGGAAGATCACAGGTTAGAGGTCAGCCTCCATAACTTAGCAAGAGCTGGTCTCAAAATAAAAAGTAAAAAGGGCTGGGGCTGGGGGTTGTATCTCAGTGACAGAGTGTCCCAGAGTTTAAACCCCAGTACTGCAAAAATATGAAAATAAAATAAAGAGTGGCATCATTGGGAATATGGCCCTCCTTGCCATTTGGTGTCAGGAAGGAAAGGGGTACAAATGAGCACTCCCTCTCCTGGGCAATGAGTGTTTCTTAGCTTGGCTTAGTGTAAGACTGACACATGGTACTTGTCACCATGACAGACTGATGCAAGAAGTAGTTATGATGGAGAGGGGAGCCCTTTGAAACCAGTGACCCACATCTACAGTGGATTGAGTATGTCTACTCTCCACCATGTCAAGTCTTCCACAGATCTTCTGACAGCCCCTGAGTGCCAGGAGAAAAGCATCCAGTGACTGAGGACCCAAGGGACTTGAAGGACTGCAGTTACATTCTGCAGTTTGGAAAACTTCATTTTCCCTCTGACTAGCCCTGCCTCTTCTATTTCCACACCTTGGTCTTTAATAGTTTTTCGTGTGTATGGAAACATCAAACAGAAAAAAATGCCAGCTAGCTCCTTTCTGCCTTATTCTAGAAGATTCTTTGGATCTTAAGAAGAGGGCATTTTTCCTGGGTTTCTGCTTGATCTGTGAACTTTCCCCTGCTTTGGTTCAGCAGCTGTTAGGCACAGCCCCTCTCCTGCTTCCTAACCTCAGGCTTTCCTTGGACTAGAACAATCAAGGTCAGGTGCAAGGCTGTGTCATTTACCCTCCTCTGTTTCCCTGGTTCCAAATGCTGGCTGCCTGTCACTTCCTCATAGCCCTTCTCCATCCAGGGCTGACCAGCTGAAGACAGGAGGGCACCCGCTGCAGTGTGCCTTCCCATGGCAAAGTCATGTCCTTGTGAGGATTAGAACACCCTGAGGAGGAGGAGACTGGTAGTCAGCAGAGGATGGTGGCTGTTCTACAGGGGACAGTTGATCTACCCCACCTCCCAGAGGCGGAGAAATAGAGCATTTAGGTTAGGTGTGAGTGGAACCCTGGTGGTCAGGGTTTTAGCCTCATGAACCCATGTTGAAAATGTTGCAAGGAGGACAATGTCACCTCTATCCTTGAGGACCTAGAATAATTGAAATCTCATTGTCTAGGATTTAGAAAACCCTTTAGCAAAGAGGCTAAGAAAGGGTCCTCTGACTTCCAAAAGAGATGCTTAAAACCCAGGGAGTCAAAAACTTGCTGTTAGAGTCCAGGCCAATTCTGCCTTTTAAAGACCTGGCTCTGAGAGAAACATCGGCATGGATAACCTCAGGGGAAGTCGAGGCAAGAGAAGGGCAGGTGTTGACACCCCAGGAGTCCTTCCCATTTTATGGAAAGAAGTTCAGCCACCCATAGTGACCAGTACCGTGGAGAGGCTGATGCCTCAAGGATCTACTTTAGACAGTGAGAAAAATACAATTCCAACCCAGTGTTGGCTTCCCTGCCAAGCCAGGTCACCTGGTGGACGCCCCTCCCCTGCCTTAGCCAGTGATCGCCTGAAACAGGCTCCTGTCAAAGGACAGAGAAGCCCAATCTCAGCCACCCAAGGCCAGGTTCTCCAGCAGCTGCTTGTTGGGCTGATATAAAGGAAGGCTGTGAAGGGGGAGTAACCCAGGATTGCCAGGGAAGAGGGACGGCGCCTCTGTGCCCCTTCCTAAGAAGTCCTCTGTCCTCCCCTCCTCCCCAACTCCCTGCTGTCCTCCCTTCAGCCTAGACAGACAGAGTGGAAAGGAGTCCCTGTGCAGATGTTTACACTGTTTTTTTTTGTTTTAACTTTATATATTATTTATTAATTGTTTTTCAAAGCAACCAAACATTGTTTTGTGGCACCAGATACCAACACAACAAGTAAACAGGTTTCTACCAGATTCCCACAGTGTTGGGGAGACACTTGAATCTCTCTGTCTCTCTGTCTCTCTCTCTCTCTCTCTCTCTCTCTCTCTCTCTCTTTCATTTTCACACACACACACACACACACACACACACACACACACACACACACACCATAAGGCACCAGCACTGAGGTTGAGCTCCTCAGATTAGTGAGCTCCTCCATCGAAGGCTAAGGACCCTGTGGAGGGCATATAGAGAACCAGAGCAACTCCTTCGGTGGACACAGCGCCACCTGAACCTGTTATTATCATGGATTAAATATCAATTTTCTGCACTGAGAAAATACTACCACTCCTAAAATCGACCCTTTCTCCTGCGATGACCCGAGGAGTTTAACCCACAGCGCATGAGCTGGGAAAGCCCTGGGACTCTGGTATACCCGAGAATCCTTTTAACCCCCCTCTGAAGGAGAAGTGGGGACTGCAGCTGGATGTGCCCAGCATGACGCAGCAGTGCAGCCCCGGAGGAGTCAGAGCTGGGGTTTCCCAGGAGAATTCTCTAAAGTCTCTGCTAACAAAAAGGAACACAGGACAAAGGCCAGGTAATTAGAGAAAAGTCTCATATGTCATGTCACCAGAGCCAGATCCTCTCCCTTCAGAGTAGGTACTGGCTCCTGCAGGGGTGTGCCTCCCTTTGTGGGGCATCCCGTGCACCCCAATGTTCAGAATCTAAAAATTTGCCTTGTATGAACCTTCCAGAATGGGTAACATGCCATTCATGTCAACTTTCCCAATAAACTATCACTCATGGACTTCCTCAAGGTCGTTATCAGAGAAGGCTCTGGTGGAAGAGGGTGTAGGTTTTAAGAGAGGGTAATTTCTATGTGAAGAAACACAGAAATGGACCAAACGGTTCTGATCTCTCCATGGGCCTGGAGAATTCCTGCCTGGTATTCTTAGAGCCCTCAAGTTTATATGCAGGAGGGTAAGGGAGAGGAGGGTGAGCAGGCACGGGGTAAGCAGGCGTTTGCTTGCCTTTGAACTTGAGGGTGCAGGTTTCAGACCCCCTTGAAGAAGTGTCTCCTGAACTGTCAGGAGAGGAGAAGGGAGACGTCTCCTTTCTGTAGAGCATACAAGGGACAAAAGAGGATGGGTCACCAGATGCTGCACCAAGCCTCCACCCAAGACTTCCCAACGTGGAGAACTATACCAAAGTTGTTGGGGGGACTTGAGAATCAAGGACAGGTGGTCTGTAAATTAATGACGCTGTGCAGAGGGCTCCCTCAGGAGGCCTCGTAGAGGTCCAAATGCTGTGGGCACTCCCTGCTTCCACACACCACCCCCTCCCTGCATCAGCGGCACCCACCACCCAAGCTGGGCATCCACCTCTCAGCTGCCCTACTCGACCACGGACCACTCTGTAGCTGCGTCCTGCCCTCCCATTACATACAGGGACAGAGGTTCTGCACTGAAATAGGCCATGGGTGACAAAGGAATACCAGGTTTGGACATAGCTGTGATGGTCATCATCTGGAACAACCTGTGGAAAACACACAAGTTCATTAAGATACAGGGTGACAGATCCCCAGCGGGTGACGCCCTGGAATGACTATCATTTTCAAAACATTGCTGTTTTATTTCAACAAGCCAGAGCTACCGAGCAGAACTTCCCTCCAGGTGAGAGAGTCCAGATGAAGCCCGTCCATCCTGTCCTCATGTCCTTCTGCTTGGACTACGTTCATGCCCCCAACCCAATCTGTATCATTCCTGTTCTCAGAGGGGTGCCGAGCGGTGCACAGTGCCTCTGTGTCACCATCCCACACACACCTGCACACCCCCACTCCTGCCCCTCCAGGCTCCGCGACTTCACAGTCCGCCTGCTGTAAATATTGCTGTCCAGTTTGTAATCAGACCATCCCGTTGTTAAAGGTCTCACCTGCTACGCCTTCTCGCCCTTGAGCAAGGCCAGGGATCTAGAAGGGGAAACCTTTCCAGAAGAGCTTCAGGGTCATCTCTGTGTGAGAAGCGATTGTATATTCCTGTAAGATTGCATTTTTATCTACGGAATGATGTTATTTAAAAAAACAAACAAAAAAAAACACAAAAAATAAGAATTGCAAATAAATTTCTTAACAATGTCTATCTTGGTTTAATTGTATCCTTCCCTCTTCCGTATCCCTTCTTCATTCCTGTTTCCTAGAGTTCACAAAAATATACTAATTCTCAACTACTCTCACTTGTCTCAGATCCTCCAAAGGGAAGGAAGGCTGGAGCAAACTTGGGTAATCTGAGTCCAATGATAACACCTCACTTTATGTCAGCACTTAATCTCTCTATTCACTTCCTCCCTTCATTGAAAGGGTTAATGGGAAAAAGGCCAAAGCCTGAAAAGTAGGCAGAACAGGAGGAATGAAATGGATAATTCATAGAATGGAAGAGCTGGGAAAACTATATTGGTTTGAAGAAAGGAAGGAAAGAAGGGAGGAGGCCAGGAATACAGAGGGAAGAAAGAAGGGGGAGATAAGATAGTGTATAAAGTACTTTGAAGGCTACAAAATGCAAGGCATTTTTGTCATTGTTCTTATAACTTAAACTGACTCAGACAAAGTGTCCAGGATAGTTCTCTGTGTGAAAATACTTTGTTCCAGAAGATTCTGGGAAGATGGCAGAGTAGGCAGTACCAGGAATCTGTCTCCCCATGTGTCATCCTTGAAAGAAAAGAGGACAGTGAAACACAATGTCCCTGAAACACCCCTTTCCATTCCCAAGAACCTAAGCAGGTCAGGGAACAATGAGAGTGGCCCAGACTGGGATGTCCAGATAAATATTGTCTTAAAGGATGATGTCTCCCTCCCTCCCCGCACCTCTCATTTTTTTTTTCTTTTATTTATATTTTCCTCCTCTTTCTATAGCCATCACTTGCTACATCTCTTCTGCTTTATCTCTGCTCACATTTTGAACATTTTTTTAACTGGCTACCCCATTTCCTTTTCTCTTGATGAACCATATTTTCACCATCTTTTAGAGCTGTTTAGTTTATATAATTCCTGCCCCCACCATTCATATTGCAGTTATTAGTACTGTGGGTGGCATAGTTGACACCTGCTGTAACGTACTTTACCAGATCTAGTTCTCAGCTATTTATTATGGTTGTTGCTACTGGCAATTGCAGACCCTTCCATTCCTGTTTGGGTGGTAGTGTTGTAGATGACATAGTAGACATCAGGTATTTTGTTTTCCCCTTTTCTGTGAGTTACTAGGAATCCACTGGGATATTTTAAGTTCAGAGGCTAGAGACCCAACTGATGAGCTTCACCCACAACTCCACATACTAACTGTACGCAAACTTAAATTATACTTTAGTAAAAAGAATAGGGTAGGAAAAAAACTAACCTGACAACCAGGCCACAAGTAGGAATGGCTGGTGTGTGTGTGGGATACTCAGGTCCCACTCATAGGTACTGCTTCATAACAAAATGAAGAGAAATAACACAAAGTATATGAACTGCACACCTGTGAGAGGTCTCAGTCTACGTAACTTCCTTATGCCTCTAATCCACTCCCATAACAGAGTTTTTTAGTCTATAAGATCAATCACAGACGGTATATCCTACATGCTCTGCTATATACAGCACAATTTCCTGATATACAAAAATGACCCCACTCTGTTGAGACCTACAGGGAAAGTGTAATCCTCAATCTCTGACACCAGACACACTGTATCAAAATGTACTAATCATCACAAAAGAACTAACAGGGAAACCATACTACAAAACCTACTTGGAAATACGTTGAAAAAATTATGGTAACCTGATATGCCAGAACACCTTACCAAGAGAATTTCTATGCCCTCAAAAGGCCCACATATTGGGCTGGGGTTGTGGCTCAGTGGTAGAGTCCTTGCCTAGCATGTGTGAGGAACAGGGTTCAAGCCACAGCACCACATAGAAAAATTAATAATTATTTTTTAAAAGTTTTTTTTAAAAGCCCACATATAAGAGTGGAAGAGAAATTCATCCCAACAGATGCAAAAATCTCAAAACAGGAATATAAGAAATTAAAAAGAAATAAAAAGGTAGCATGAAACCTCCTAAAGTTTATAATTCACCAGCAACTGACCCCAAAGATACTGAAATGGATGAAATACCATATAAAGGATTAAAAAGAATGACTATTTTTTAAAAACCCAATTAATTCCAAGAAAACACAGAAAAACAACTGAATGAACTAAAGAATGGGATATGAATGAGATATTCAATAATGAGACAAAGAAATTGAAGAAGAACCAAAAAGAATCATGGAAGTGAAAGGCTCAGTAAATCAAATAAAATGTTCAGTTGAAAGTTTCTCCAATGAGTAGAACATGCAGAAGACAGAATCTCAGAACTAGAAGACAAAGTGGACAGCTTTGAATATTCAGACAGCATTAAAGAGAAGAAAACAAATAACCATGACCAGAATATACAAAACTATGGGATAACATTAATAGACCAAATTTAAGAATCACTGGAATCAAAGAGGATTGTAAAATGCAGGCTGATTGCATGCATAAACTCTTTAGGGAAATAATACCACCTCCCTGGCCCCAAAATTCCAAACCTCAAGAATGAGATGGACATCCAGATATAGGAGTCATTATTCAGAAGTGTAAATAAATAAAATTTAAAAATGTATCCCTCCAGGACACATTATAATTAAAATGTCTAACATACGGAATTAAAAATACTCAAGAGAAAAATATCAGGTCACATTTAGCGGTAAGCCAATCAGAATTACTTCTGACTTGTCAGTATGATTTCTATACCCTAGGAAGTCCTGGAATGATGTATCCTGACCCTGGAAGAAAAGAGCTGTCAACCAAGACTGCTATATTGAACAAAGCAATCCTTCAGAATTAAAAAAGAAATAAAATAATCCAAGATAAGCAGAAAATTAAATAATTCATTATAACCAGAGTGGTTCATGCCTGTAATTCCACTGACTCAGAAGGCTGAGACAGCCTCAGCAACTAAGTGAAACCCTAAGCAACTTAACAAGACCCTGTTCCAAAATAAAAAATAAAAAGGTTGCAGATGTGACTCAGTGTTTAAGCACCCCTGGGTTCAATCTCTGGCACCTAATAACAATAATAATAATAATAATAACAACAACATTAACAATAATAATTCATTACTACTATGCCAGCACTACAGAAAAGTAAAAAAAGTAAGAAACAAAATCCAAAGCATGCAAAAAAAACAAGTCACATTTAAAGAGTAGCTAAGCAAATGAGAAATAAAACACAAATATATATATCAAAATGGCAGGAATTAATTTTTTATTCTAATTTGTTATACATGCTTCCAGAGTGTAATTCATTTCATGTTACATATAAAGAGCACAAATTTTCAAGTCACTGGTTTTACATAAAGTAGTTTCACAACAATTGTGTCTTCATACATGTATTTAGGGTAATGATGTCTAACTCATTCTACCATTATTCCTATCCCACTACCCCCTCGCAAAGAAATCACTTTGCGAATGATTTCTTTGTTTTGAAGATACTGATTTATAATGGCAAAGGAGGGGGGTGTGAGGAATGAAGGAATTAATTTTTTAAATCTCTATAATAATGTAAATAGTTTCAACTCTCAAATTAAAACATATAGTCTTCTGGGATCAGTGGCATATGCCTGTAATAATCCCAATGGCTTGGGAGGCTGAGGTAGGAGGATTGAGAGTGCAAAGCCAGCTGCAGCAAAAGCGAGGCACTAAGCAACTCAGTGAGACCCTGTCTCTAAATAAAACACAAAATAGGGCCATGGATGTAGCTAAGTAGCTGAGTGCCCCTGAGTTCAATCCCTGGTACCCAAAAAAAAAAACAAACAAAAAACCCCATACATAGGCTGCCAGGTGCGGTGGTTTAAGCCTATAATCAGAGCAGCTTGGGAAGCTGAGGTAGGAAGATTGCGTGTTCAAAGCCAGACTCAGAAACTTGGAGAGGACCTAAGCAACTTTAATGAGACCCTGTCTCAAAATAAAAAAATATAAAGAACTGGGGATGTGACTCAGAGGTTAAGTGCTCCCTGGGTTCATTCCCAGGTGTGAAATACATACATGGAGGCCACTAGAATGGGTTAAAAAACAAGACCCCTGTCATGTTGTTTGCAAATGACTCACCTTAAAGTCAGAGACAGCCAGTGACTGAAAGACAAAAGATGGAAAATTATGTTTCATGCAAATGAAGCCTAAAAACAAGCAGCAGTAGGTATTCTCATATCCAACAAAGCAGACTTCAAGTCAAAATTAATCAGAAGATACAAAGACCACTTTATGCTGGTAAAGGGAACAAATCAACAAGATGATGTAATGATAGTAAATATTCATGCCCCAAATGTCATTGCACCTAATAAAACAAACACTATTTGAATTAAAACACACACATAGATCCCAGTACAATAATACAGGGTGATTATAACACACCTCTCTTACCAACAGACAGATCATTCAGACACAAACTGGGTAAAGACTCTTGAGACATAAAAAAAATATTATAAATCAAATGGACTTAACAAATATCTAGAGACTATTTCATCCAACAAGAGCAAAAGCCTTTTTTTTCCCTCAGCTGTTCATGGAACCTTCTCCAAAGTAGTCCATATCTTAAGGCACAAAGCACTCTGAGCAAGTAAAAAAAAAAAAAAGTCAGGATAATCCCTTGCATTTTATCAGATTATAATGAAACAAAATGAGAAATCAACACCAAAAAAAACTACAGAAACTATGTAACTATATGGAGATTGAACACTACACTTATTTTTTTATTTGTTTTTTTTAGTTATACATGACAGTAGTATGTATTTTGATATATCATACATACATGGAGGAAAATTTCCCATTCTTGTACATAATGTAGAGTTACAGTGGTCATTTATCTATATACAAACATAGGAAATTTATGTCCAATTCATTCTACTGCCTTTCCCAAATCCACCCCACTTCCCTTCCCCCCACTTCTCCCTGTCCAATTTGGTGAACCTCCACTCCTCACTTCCCCCGCCTATTGTGAGTCAGTGTCTGATTATCAGAGAGAACATTCAGCCTTTGGTTTCTTTGGATTGGCTTATTTCACTTAGCATAATAGTCTCTAATTCCACCAATTTGCCAGCAAATGCCATAATGTCATCCTTCTTTATGGCTGAGTAATATTACATTGTGTATATATACCACATTTTCTTTATCCATTCATCTGTTGAAGAGCACCTAGGTTGATTCCATAGCTTAACTATTGTGAATTGAGATTATGACCATTGATGTGGCTGTGTCACTATAGTATACTGATTTTAAGTCCTTTGGGTATATGCCAAGGAGTAGGATGGCTGGGTCAAATGGTGGTTCCATTGCAAGTTTTCTGAGGAATCTCCATGCTGGTTTCCAGAGTGGTTGCATCAATGTGCAGTGCCACCAGCAATGTATGAGTGTACCCACCCCCCGACATCTTTGCCAACATTTATTGTTACTTGTATTCTTGATAATTACCATTCTGATTAGAGTAAGATGAAATCCCAGTGTAGTTTTAATTTGCATTTCTCTAATTGCTAGTAATGTTGAACATTTTTTTCATATATTTGTTGACCATTCGTATTTCTTCTTCTGTGAAGTGTCTGTTCAGTTCCTTTGCCCATTTATTCATTGGATATTTATTTTTCTGGTGTTAAGTTTTTTGAGTTCTTTATATATCCTGGAGATTAGCGCTCAGTCTGAGATGTGTGTGGTAAAGATTTTTTTCCCATTCTGTAGGCTCTCTCATCATGTTTGATTGTATCCTTTGCTGAGAAGCTTTTTAGTTTGGATCCATCCCATTTATTGACTATAGATTTTACTTCTTTCACTTTTGGAGTGTTGTTGAGGAATTCAGTTCCTAAGCTGACATGAGGGAGATTTGGGCTTACTTTTTCTTCTAGAGGTACAGGGTCTCTGGTCTAATGCCTAGGTCCTTGATCCACTTTGAGTTGAGTTTATCCAGGGTGAGAGATAGGATCTAATTTCATTTTGTTACATGTGGATTACCAGTTTTCCCAGAACCATTTGTTGAAGAGGCTATCTTTTCTCAAGTGTATGTTTATGGCACCTTTGTCTATTATGAGATAACTGTATTTATGTGGGTTTGTCTCTGTGTCTTCTATTCTGTACCATTGGTCTTCATGCCTGTTTTTGTGCCAATACCATGTCATTTCTGTTACCATAGCTCTGTAGTAAAATTTAAGGTCTGGTATTGTGATGCCTCCTGCTTTGTTTTTCTAAGGATTGCTTTGGCTATTCTGGGTCTCTAATTTTTCCAAATGAATTTCGTGACTGCTTTTTCTATTTCTGTGAAAACATCATTGGAACCTTAATAGGAATTGCATTAAATTTATACAGCACTTTTGGTAGTGTGGCCATTTTTACAATATTAATTCTGCCTATCCAAGGACATGGGAGATGTTTCCATCTTTTAAAGTCTTCTTCAATTCCTTTCTTTAGTGTTCTGTAGTTTTCAATGTAGAGATATTTCACCTCTTTTGTTAGACTGATTCCTAAGTTTTTTTGTCAAGGCTATTGTGAATGGGATAGTTTTCCTAATTTCTCTTTCAATTGCTTCATCACTGATGGATAGGAGGGCAATTGATTTATAGGTGTTAATTTTATATCCTGCTATGTTGCTTAACTCATTTATGAGTTCTAGAAGTTTTCTGGTGGAATTTTTGGGGTCTTCTAAATATAGAATCATGTCATCAGCAAATGGGGATAGTTTGAGTTCTTCTTTTCCTATTTGTATCTCTTTAATTGTTGTCTTTTGTCTAATTCCTCTGTATAGAGTTTCCAGGACTATGTTGAATAGAAGTGGTAAAAGACGGCATCCATGTCTTGTTCCAGTTTTTAGAGGGAACACTTTCAATTTGTCACCATTTAGAATGATGTTGGCCTTGAGTTTAGCATAGACAACTTTTATAATGTTGAGGTATGTTCCTACTATCCCTAGTTTTTCTAGTGTTTTGAACATAAATGGATGCTGTATTTTGTCAAATGCTTTTTCTGCATCTATTGAGATAATCATGTGATTCTTTTAAAAAATTCTTTTTGTTATAGATGGACACAATATCTTTATTTATTTTTATGCAATGCTGAGGTTCGAACTCAGTGCCTCATGCATGGGAAACAAGTGCTCTACCACTGCTAAAACCCCAGCCTCAATCATGTGATTCTTGTCTTTAAGTCTATTGATGTGATGAATTACATTTATTAATTTCCATATATTGAACCAACCTTACATCCCTCGGATGAACCTCACTTAATCATGGTGTATTATCTTATTAATATGTTTTTGTATGCAATTTGCCAGTGTTTTGTTGAGAATTTTTGCATCTATATTCATCAGAAATATTGGCCTCAAATTTTCTTTCCTTGATGTGTCTTTGTCTGGTTTAGGCATCAGGGTGAAACTAGCTTCATAGAATGAGTTGGAAGGGTTTCCTCCTTTTCTATTTCATGGAATAATTTGAGGAAGATTGGTGTTAGTTTTTCTTTGAAGGTCTGGTAGAACTCAGCTGAGAATCTTTCTGGTCCTGGGTTTTTCTTGATTGGTAGGCTCTTGATGGTGTCTCCAATTTCATTGCTAGAAATTGATCTGTTTAAATTTTCCATGTCCTACTGATTCAATTTGGGTAGCTCATATGTCTCTAGAAATTTGTTGGTGTCTTCAATATTTCTATTTTATTAGAGTATAAATTTTCAAGATAGTTTCTGATTATTGTCTGTATCTCAGTAGTGTCCATTGTGATATTTCCTTTTTCATTGTGAATTTTAGTAATTTGAGTTTTGTTTCTCTTTCTTTTTGTTAGCTTGTCTAAAGGTTTATCAATTTTATTTATTTTTTCAAAGAACCAACTTTTTGTTTTGTCAATTTTTTTGAATTTTTCTTTTGTTTCAATTTCATTTATTTCAGCTCTGATTTTAATTATTTCGTATCTTCTACTGCTTTTGATGTTGTTTTGTTCTTTTTCTAGGACTTTGGGATATAATGTTAGTTTTTTTTTTTATTTGTTGGCTTTCTATTCTTATAATGAATGAGCTCAATGTAATGAACTTTCCTCTTATCACTGCTTTCATAGAGTCCCAGAGATTTGGAAATGTTGTATCGCTATTCTCATTTACCTCTACATATTTTTTATTTCATCCTTGATTTCTTCTGCTATCTGTTTGTCATTGAATAGCATACTGTTTAGTCTCCAGGAATAAGAATAGCTTCTATTTTTTATTTTATCATTGATTTCTAATTTCATTCCATTATAATCTGATAGGATGCAAGGTATTATCTCTAATTGTTTTGTATTTTCTAAGAGTTGCCTTATGGCCTAAGATATGGTCTAATTTAGAGAAGGGTCCATGTGCTGCTGAGAAGAAAGTGTATTCAGTCCTTGATGGATAAAATATTCTCTATATGTCTGTCAAGTCTAAATTATTAATTGTACTTTTAGTTCTTTTTTTTTTTTTTTTTTTTTTTTTTTTTGGTACTGGGGATTGAACTCAGCAGCACTCGACCACTGGGCCACATCCCCAGCCCTTTTTTTTGTATTTTATTAGAGACAGGGTCTCACTGAGTTGCTAAGTGCCTCACCATTGCTGAGGCTGGCTTTGAACTCACGATCCTCCTGCCTCAGCCTCCCAAAGTGCTGGGATTACAGGCGTGCGCCACTGCGCCCGGCTTACTTTTAGTTCTATAGCTACTTTATTTAGCTTTTGTTTGGAGGATCTATCCAGTAGTGAGAGAAGTGTGTTATATTGTGTTGTGGTCTATTTGATTCTTGAAATTGAGAAGGGTTTGTTTGATGTAAGTAGATGTTCCATTGTCTGGGGCATACATATTTGTGATTATTATGTCTTCTTGATGTATAATTCTCTTAAGCAGTATGAAATGTCCTTCTTTGTCCCTATGGTTACTTTGACTCAAGGTCCATTTTATCTGATGTGAGGATAGAAATCCCTGTTTGTTTACAAGATCCATGTGAGTGATGTTTTTTCCCATCATTTTGCCTTCAGTCTGTGGATGTCTTTGCATAAGAGGTGAGTCTCTTGGACACAGTACATTGTTGATATACAATACACTTATGAATGATAAATGTGTGACAGAAAATATCAGGGGAGAAATTAAAATATTAGAAACAAATAGAATAGTGATACAACATACCAGAACCTCTGGGACACTATGAAGGCAGTTCTAAGAGGTAAGTTTATAGCTATGAGCATCTATATAACAAAAGCATAAGGATTCCAAATAAACAATCTATTGATGCATCTCAAGGCCCTAGAAAAACAAGAACAAACCAATTCCAAAACCAGTAGAAAGAAGGAAATTATTAAGATCATAGACAAAATTAATAAAATAGATAATTTAAAAAATACAAAAGATCAATGAAATAAAAAATTGGTTCTTTGAAAAGACAAAAAAAAAAAAAAAAACAAGAGTGGTCAACCTTTAGGCAACTGAATCCCAAAAAAGAAAGAAGACCTAAATTATTTAAATTAGAGATTAAAAGGGGAAACATCACCACAAACATCACAGAATTCCAGAGGATCATAAGGGACTATCTTGAAAAATTATATTCCAATTAATTGGAAAACCAACTAGAAATGGGCACACATGACCTGTCAGAGATGAACCAAGAGAATATAGAAAACTTAAACATGTCAATAACAAGCAATGATATTGAAGTATTAATAAAAAGCCATGTAATAAAATTAAGTCCAGGACCAGATGGATTCTTAATTAAATCCATCTACCATATCTTTAAAGAAGAACTAATGCCAATGATTCCCAAATTATTCCATAAAATAGAAAGGTAAAGAACACTCCCAAATTCATTCTATGTAGCCAATATCACCCTGAAAACGATAACTAGACAAGAACTCATCAAGGAAAGAAAACTACACACCAATATCCCTGATGAACATACATACAAAGATCCTTAATAAAATGCTTAGCAAATCATGTTCATCAACATAGTGAGAAGATTAAATACCATAACCAAGTTGATTTTATTTCAAAGATGCAAGAATGGTTTAACATGTATAAATCAATAAATGTCATTCATCACGCAAATAGAATTAAAGACAAAAATCACAGTCATCTCAATAGATGAAGAGAAGGCCTTTGACAAAATTCAGCACCCAGTAATTATTTTAAAAAATTGAAAAAAATTAAGGGTATAAGGAACCTACCTCAACATTATAAAGTTTATATAAGACAAACTCAAAACCAACATCACAGTGAATAGGGAAAAACTAACATCATTTCCTCTAAAATCAGGAACAAGACAAGGACAGCCACTTTCACCACTCCTACTCAATTTAGTACTAGAAATTCTAACTAGAGCAACTAGGCAAGAAAAGGAAATAAGGGATGGGGTTGTGGCTCAGCAGTAGAGCGCTCGCCTAGCACGTGCACGGCCCAGGTTCAATCCTCAGCACCACGTAAAAACGCATTGTGTACAACTAAAAGCAAATAAATAAATATTTTTAAAAAGAAAAGGAAATTAAAGGAATACAAATATGAAAGAAGTCAAGTGTTCACTGTTTGCAGATGATATAACCCTTTATCTAGAAGATGCAAAAAGCTCTACCAGAAGATTGCTAGAGCTAATAAACAAATTTAGAAAGTATCAGAATACAAGATAAACACAAAAATCAATAGCTTCTCTATACACCAATAATGATGCTGTAGAGAAAGAAATCAGGAAAACAATCTCATTCACAATAACTTCACAAAAATAAAAAACAAAAATTGAATGATAAATTTAATCAAGGAATTGGTTAAAATTATAGAACATTGAAGAAGACCTCAGAAGATGGACAGACATTCCATGTTCACAGACATGCAGAATTAATATTGTATATATATATACATATTCACACACATACACACATACACACAAACACACACCTCCAAAAGCAATCTACAAATTTAATTCAATGTTCATTAAATTCAATGACATTCTTCACAGAACTAGAAAAAAAAGAGTCCTAAAATTCATTTAGAAGAATAAAAGATATAAAATAGCCAAAGTCATTCTAAGCCAAAAAAAGCAATGCTGAGAGATCACCATACCTGACTTCAAAATATACCACAGAGAAGCAGTAACAAAACTGCATGGTACTGGCATAAAAGTAGACACATAGACCAAGGGAACAGAATAGAAGATAGAGAAAATCTACAGTCACCAGATCCTTGATAAAGGTGCCAAAAACATATGTTGAAGAAAGGGTAACCTTTTTAACAAATGGGTCTAGGAAAACTGATTATTCATATGTAGAAGAAGGGAGATAGACTTCTCTCACCCTGAACAAAAAGGCAATTAAAAATGGATCAAAGAACTAGGAATTTGGCCAGGAACTATGCAACTCCTGGAAGAAAATGTAGGGTCAACATTCCACCACATAGGCATAGGCAACGACTTTTTCAGTAGGACTCCTAAAGCTCAGAAAATAATACCAAAAATTAATAAATGGGATGGCATCAAATTAATAAGCTTCAGCACAGCCAGGAAAACTATTAAAAATGTGAAGAAGGAACCTACAGAATGGGAGAAAAATCTTTTCTAGCTTCTCTTCAAACAAAGGATTACTATCCAGATTATATAAATAACACAATCATGTACTTAACAAAAACATGAACAACCCAATTAATAATCGAGCAAATGAATTAAGCAAACACTTTTCCAAAGAAGAAGTAAGTGCAAATGGTCAACAAATATATGCAAAAGTTGAAGGATATGGAAAATAACATCTCCCAAGAAAAGGGAAAAAATGACAGCCCCCCAGGGAGAAAAGGAGGACCGTGTGATCAGGAGGGGAGGAGGGGAAGGCAAACATGGGTCTGGACTCTGTCTGGGCTTTCATCCTTGACCAGTAACAATGAGTCCTGGGTAGAGAAGGCAAAGGATAGGCTCTGGGATCTGGACTTTCATCCCAGTATCAATGGGTTTCAAGCTTTCACAGCTGTTTCCCTGATTTAGGCTTTGAACCTGCACAGCAAATTTCCTGAGTGCCCAGATTAAGTCACACTAACCATTCTGCTATGATTAATTCTCATTCAGACCCCTCTTGTAACACACAGGCCCCTCTTGTAACCAGTTGCCATTTTCTCCCCTGAAAATGTGCCATTCCACTGCTACTTAACAAAGACAGCTTGCTGATCCGAGGTCTGCTCCTGTTCTCAGTTATTGTTGCTTACGAAAGTGTTTAACATTTTTAGAAATTAGGGAGACGCAAAGAAAAACTTCCATGAGATTTCATCTCATACCAGTTAGAATGGAAGTCATCCAGAATACAAACAATAATAAATGCTGGGGGGATATGCGGGAAAAGGGATAATTTTATACTTTTGCAGGATTTTAAATTAGTACAACCACCATAGAAATCAGTATCAACTTTCCCCAAAACACTAGAAATAGAACCACCATATGATTTAGCTATAATACTCCTTGGTATTTATCCTAAAAAACTGAACTCATCGTATTATAGCAAAGCATGCATTCCTGTGTTTATAGCAGGACAATTCACAATAGCCAAGTTATGGAACACACACACACACACACACACACACACACACACACAAATGGGATTTTATTTTACCGTAGAAAGAATGAAACTATAATATTTGTATGAAAATGAAAGAAACTTGAGAACAATATGTTAAGCAAAATAAGCCAAACTCGGGATGGGGTTGTGGCTCAGCAGTAGAGCGCTCACCTAGCACCTGCACGGCCCAGTTCGATCCTCAGCACCACGTAAAAATAAAGGCATTGTGTACAACTAAAACAAATATATAAATGTTAAAAAAAAAGCCAAACTCAAAGTCAAGTGTTATGTGTTTTCTCTCCTATGTGGAAGTTAGAGAGGAAAAAAAAAAAAAAAAAAAAAAACAAAAACAAAAAAAAAAACAAAAAAGGTGGTGGCAGGGAATCTCATGAAAATAGAGGGAAGACCAGCAGAATAGATTAAAGGGACCAGGGAGGATAGAGGAGAAGAAGGAAATGGGAAATACTGGGGAATGATATCAACTAAATCATATCCTTACATGTGTATGTATGAATATGGAACAACAAATCCCACTATTATGTATAATTATAATGCACCAATGAAAATTTGGACAAAAATAAAGCACAGAGCCCTGGGCCCAAGATGATTAAATCCATTCCATGGAGATTGAAGCCCATCAATGTGCATTTTACACAAACTCCACAGCAAACATTGGAAAACAGAGATATTATATTTTGACTCCTATTAAAATTCAAAGGTCACTGGGAGAGAAAATGTTTCTATCCCTTCATAACATATAGTGACAACCAAAGGTCTAGAGGTATAAACAAAAGATTCAAGAGCAGAGCTTGATGGGAAATGGGGCAAAAGTTGTCAGCACAGCACTGGGAGAGACGTGGAGAAAGGAGAGAAAGTATAACAAAAGGTGCAAGAGGGCATGGATTAGGCAAAATGGCCAGAGGCATCATTAAACAAGCTTCTCCTGTTTCACCTACCTAGAAGTTTTTATTTGGCTAGGGAAGCAATGAAGTCAGCTGAGGTGGATGATCTGGCCTCTGTTCCAAGGTCCAGAAGAAATAAAAGACAACTTGACCTTCTACACATGGCTGCCATCTTGGGTGTCTTATTAGAAAACTGGAAAGACTTCTGCAAACTCCTTTGAGGGTTTCATGATCTTCAGAATAAGGCTATTATCAATGGAACACTCCCCCAGTCCTTCAGGGGATCTTGGTCTGGGACTTGACAACATAAGGAAAGCAAAGAAAGAGGAGTTGGATATAGAAAAGGGACCAGAGACATTCCCTGTTCTTCAACTTTTTCCAAAGACCGTGATGACATGCCTGTCACCTCTAGAAGTTTACCAGTAATCTTGAAATTTCAGGCTTGTTTTCAAGAAAGGAGAGAACTGGAGTTGTGTTAGAACTAGGGTGGCAATATAATGGCCCATTGATAGACCCAAGTCAATTAAGGCATGTGTCACTCACCCTGGTTAGAGCCAGGAAAGTGCAGTCTGAAGCAGATGGAGGGCAGATTAACTAGCACTTGGTATTCAGAAGCCTCCCTTGTCTCCACTTTTGTTCCCTACAGTCAAGAATCCACATAATTATCAAACTGACCTTTCTGAAAGAATCAAATTGCACCCCTTCTCTACACTGTTCCTTGTGTTCCCGTCACACTTGGATCTATCAAGCCCTAAGTGATCTGACACTGTCTACCTCTCAGCCTCTCAGACTTCATTTCCCACATGGTGCCTGTTTGATTCCTTATCCCAGCTACAGTGGACTTCTTATCTTCCATTCAATTGACACATTTATTCACCTATGCCAGTTATCAGTTGATTGCTTTTCAATTCTAAATCCTTGCTTTCCATTGCTTTGTAATACCAGAGTTTGACCCTATAAATCTTTCCCCTTTACCAGTTAATTGTTAACAGGAACTTCGTCAATAGAGAGTCTAGAAGGGACACTGCAAGACCATTGCAGAATAAAAGGACTTCCTCCCCCAAGGTAGGTGCGTTATTGTTAGGCAGGTAGCAGAGGAGTGGTGTGTGAAAGTCCTGGTCAGGAGCCCTTGCAGAGCAACTCCAGCCTGCAATGCCTTCCAACACCTTTCTCTTCCACCCTCTGGGCCACTCCTGTGACCAGCTCTGGTTCATGCTCTCTGACAAGTTTCTTTACCACTTCAGGCTGCATGATCCTGTGGCAGCCACGCTTCTTCAGGAAGGTCTAAATCTGCCTTGAGAAGGGTGGTAGGAAGAGCTCTTCTAAGTTCTCAGTCTCTTTCTAAGTTACTCTCCCTCAGCCCCAGAGTTAATAGCTGGTTTTTGCACTTGCTACTTCTGGTTTGATAGTTAATCACATTTGATGAGTTAACAACCATTTATATTAAATTTTTCCTCGTCAAATGACTGGCATGTTTTCTGTTTCCAGACTGGACCCTGATACAGAATTGGTACTAGGAGTGATCTGATAGAGACAGACTCTCAGAGATGGGATTTGGGAATGGGTTTGGTCATGTGTTTCTGTTTGAGGGTAGTGTGAAGTTCCTTGCCAACTGGAAACCAGATGCTAACTATTCATGACACACAGTGAGTGACATTCCAATCAATTAAACTGCCTTCAGTCATTGATCATGATAAAGCGCTAACTAAAGTAAATTCCTTGGCAGTACAAATGGTCGCTGAACTTTGTTATGGCACAAGTGACGGCAACAAGGACTATGGTGTAGAATCAACTTTTTGGAGTACATTGCAGCACTTCTAAAAGGAAAAGACAAGCTCAAGCTCACAATCCGAGAAATGGATGTTTTCAGTGTCAACCCTAATATAATCTCATTTATTCTTCTTTTTTTAAATATTTATTTATTTACTTTAGTTGTACACAATGCAATGCATTTATGTTTACATGATGCTGAGGATCGAACCCGGGCCGCTCACGTGCGAGGCTCGCGCTCAGCCGCTGAGCCACAACCCCAGCCCCATAATCTCATTTCTTACAACCGCAAAGAAACTATTGCTGAAAATTAAACACATAACCTGACTCTACAAATGACTGTATTAAAACAGCAGCCAAATTCACAGGCTTTACAAGATTTTTATGTGACTGTCAGGGCGGGATTGAGAAATAATGAGACCCCGAAACTGGAAATTGGGAAATCTGGTAGGATTTGGATGAAATTGAAAAATCCCAAATCTCCAACTCTGAGCACCCCTTGATGGTGGAAGTAGGGCATGACTAGCCCTTCTTTGCTTGAAAGTCCTGTAATAACTTCGTCTGGGGCAGATTTCTGGAAATAGATGCTCATTCTCCTCAACAGAGATGCTTATTCTCCACCATGCACTGGACCCATAACATGGGTCAAATCTCAGTATGTTTCAGGAACTCACAATATAATGTGACCCAGGAGTACATAGCTTACTCACTAAAGTCATTTAAAGACTTTTCTTATACGGATGGGGGCAGAAAACTTTGGGAATGTGGGTGTGGGTGGATGCAATATAAGCATGTCAGACCAGATTCATTTATATGGGTGAACTGAAGACACATTCCACATGTCATATTATACATTGTGCAGTTGCAAGTGGTTCTAAGATCTCAGTTGGCTCATTGGCTGAAATTTGGACTCAGTAACACCCTTCATTTAACAGGGAAGAGATGACAGAGTTTCCATGGCATGGTGTGGAGGAAGAAATCCAAAGGCTTAGGCAGACGGAAATCCTGCTGTGTCAAATGCACACCTATCTCCCAACCACACTCTCTGAGAAGGATCGGAAGGCCCTCCTTCATTAAGCTATTGACAATAGAGAAGAAACACCTGCCTACTTCAAAACTCTATGGCTACTCTCATTTAGCAAGTAGGTCTGACTTTTGGGACACTATTGTGATTGCAGTAAGGTTAATGGAATCCTAGAGTAACAGAGGCTAAAAAGCAGCCAAGATAGGGTGTCCTAAGGAGAGGTGTTTACCTTGAAGATCAGCAGAAACATGTGGATAATTGGCTTGCTTGGCCCACATGGATCTCACCTAGTGGTTAACTCATCACAAAGTAATAAAATAATTGAGAGTCTACTAAAACATTCCTGGATCTGTATAAGGAGTCAAAAAATTATGACCTACGTGCAACCCTCTGCTTATTTTGTAGATGAAATTTTACTGGAAAACAGCCACATCCATTTATTTACAGATTGTCTACAGCTACTTCCCTACGACAACAGGAAAGTTGAGAAATTGCAACAGAGACCATCTGGCTTGCAAAGCTTAAAATATTAACTACCTGCCCCCTTTCAGGAAAGGTTTGACAAACTGATTTATATAACTGGAAAATTTACAGGTCTGGTGGATCAAACCTTGTTTAAGTCACTGCAATGAAGAGTGATGGCCTCTCACCCAGTAGCCAGACCTAGCCAGTTTATAGACTCAGAGTACCCTGGTTGAAGGGGAAGGACTATGCAGTATTGCCAAATTATATACAATAAGTATTCCTCTAAGACTTCCCTAAGAGATCTGTAGTCATTTACTACAACATTCAAGTGCTGAGAAAAAAAGAACTACTCAAACTACTAAGAAATTACTAGACCCTGGATCTGAATTAATGCTAATTCCTAAGAATCTAAGACACCACAGACTTCCACCAAAGCAGGGGGCTTATTGGGCTTATGGGGTCAATCCCAGTCCCACTTCCAGTGATCCTGGTTGGCCTATAGACTCACTCTGTCATTACTAACTCAGTTCCTGAACATATAACAGGAATAAATGTACTTACAAACTGGAATAATCCTCACCTTAGCTCTTAGATCCCTATAACAAGGGTGATTTTGATAGTAAGAGCCTAGTGTAATCTCCTAGAATTTCCACCCTCTACCAAGATATTAAGCTACAAGGAATATCACATCCCTAGAAAAATGCAGAAATCAGTGTCAACATCAAAAACTTGAGAGATACAAAACAGGTGATATGTATCACATTTCCATTTAATATGTCTGTTGGAGCCTTGTAGAAATTTGGATGTATCTTGGAGAATGACTGGAGGCTATTATAAACATAATCAGTTGGTAATTTGATTGTAGCTGCTATCCCAGATGTGGTATCTTTACTGGAGTAAATCAACAGATTTAGCCAGTGCTTTTTCTTTTCCCCTCCACATCAAGTTGCAAAAGCTAGCTAGAAGTACATTGCTTACCTAGAAGAGCCACAGGTACTTTCTTTTCTTTCTTTTTTTTTTTTTTTTTTTTTTGGTCCTGGGGATTGAACTCAGGGGCACTCGACCACTGGGCCACTGGGCCACATCCCCAACTCTTTTTTGTATTTTATTAGAGACAGGGTCTCACTGAGTTGCTAAGTGCCTCACCATTGCTGAGGCTGGCTTTGAACTCATGATCCTCCTGCCTCAGCCTCCCAGGTGCTGGGATTATAGGCTTGCACCAATGCACCCGGCCACAGGTACACTTTCACAGCCTTGTCTCAGGACTCCATCAACTCTCCTGCTCTCTACCATAATATAGTCTAGAGAAATCCCAAACATGTTGACAATTCACAAAATATCACACTGTTCTACTACATTTATAATGTTATAACACTATGCTGATTGAACATGATAAGAAGGAAGTAACAAATAATTTTGATGTCTTAGTAAGGCATGTAAAACTCAGAAGGTGGAAAATAAGCACCACAAAAATTAGAAGCCCACCAGCTTCGTGAAGTTTCTAGTGTCTAATGGTCTGGACACTATTGAGATATCCCCTTCATGGTTAAAGTCAGGTTACTTCATTTTGCAACATTTACCACACACACACACACACACACACACACACACACACACACAAAGAGGCTTAATCATGTTTAATCTGCTTTTGTATTTTGGAGGCAATATGTATCCTGACTTTTATCCAAGTTGCCTATAAAACTGACATTATAGATTTTTTTGTTTTGAGGGTAGATTGCAGGTGGTTCCAGACTTTAAAACTTCTACTTTAGACTCTGATAGACACTGACCATACTTGTTGCCCTTAAAATCTTTATTCTAAAATGTATATGTAGTCAGATCCATGCCTTCTGGTATTCAGTTCATTGCATTTTGTCAAAGTCATGAAACCACCATTGAGATCAAAATATGATTCCATTTCTCTCCAGTTTTTCACATACTGCCCTTTTGAAGTCAACTCTTCCTCCACCCTTCACCCTAGAAACCAGTGGTTTGTTCTTTCACTCTGCAGTTTTCCTTTTTCAAGGATGTCTATGTCTAAATGGAATCTATATGGGATGTTGTTCTTGGAGTCTGGCTCGTTCAGCTTAGTATAATACATTTGAGATTCAGCAATAGTTCATTTCTTTTTATTGTTAAGTAGTATTCTATTGTATAAATCTACTATGATTTGTTTGAATATACCAGCTAAAGGATATTTGGGTTGTGTATAGTTTTTGGCAATTATGAATAAACTTTCATGTAAAGATTTTTGTATGAGCATAAACATTCATTTCTCTAGACTAAATACGTAGGAGCAGGACTGATAAATAAGTAAATGTTTGATTTTATAAACAAATGCCAAACTTTGGTTAAAAAAAAAAAAACAAAAACCTGACGCTATTGAATTGAATAAGGATTAGAGTAAGGGAGAATCCTGTAGCAAATCCAGTCTGCAATACAAGCTACTCTTCCACTTATTTTCCTGCTGATACCATGATTTCCTAAGTGCCTATGGAAAATGATAATGTGCTTGGAGTCTGTCAAGCACCAATAGGATATGTAACCCTCTCAGATTTTTACAAATATACATTTTTACAAATATACATTTTTACAAATATACAAATATCCTTTTCTGCAGATGGTTATTCTCCTTTTGAGAACACTTTCTGGCTTGCTACAGGCTCTTGCAAGATATTAAACATCCAGTCAAAGGACGTTAGGTGGCCACGCAGGCTGAGCTCCCTCATGAATTCTGTGTCATCTTATGTAAATCGAAAGATTGGGTGTGCACTGCAGCAATCTATCAAGTGGAGATGTTATATAAAATCTGAGCTCAAGGAGCTCCGTGATACACGTAAGTTGTATGAGCCAATGACTGATTCTTTGAACACTAACATTTCCTCCTTCGATTCAAGTCTAAGACTTGATGGGAAATTCCATAAGACCAGTTTCCTAAGGAATGAAGGACCACAGGCAGATAGGGCGGCATGATATACTGACCATGAAAAAGTAGGCTCCAGTAGCATAAGCACCCATTCTGGGATGACCCTGTGGGTGGAGAGGTGTTGCTGCCTGAAGTGATGGCCGCTTGGAGCAACGAAGCCGCGGGAAGAAGTTCAGAGGCAAACTGGAGACAAACAGCTTTTTATTCTGATAACTTTTCTCTTTGGCTCTAACAACGACTAACACGCGCCGCACACACACCACCAAAATGGCGCTGACCCGATCAGCAATCTCGGCCAAGTCACTCGAGATCCCGGGCCAAGTCCCGTGAGACTACGGAAGGCGCCAGTGTCCAAATCTCCATGGCTCATAGTCAACCGCAATTCAAGCCATCTCCCCAAACAGAGCTCCTACAGAGAGGGAAGGGATAAAACAAAATCCTCAAATGGGCAGGATTTTAACCCATGTATTTGTCCACATAACTGGACTGAGAGATGATCCAAAGTAAAGATTTAAATGTCTCACAAGCAGTTATTAACAGCCTGGATGGACGATCAGGGATTTGGAAGGAACCGGATATGGAGGGCCCTCTCAGCATTGGCACAGGCATTGTCCCACATGCATGCTCACCAAAGACCATTCACTGCCAAATTCTCAATGATCAAGTGGACAAAATCACACACTCTGTGCAAGTCAGCTTCTTTTCCCAGGCATCCCATTAATTGCTCAGTGGACCTGGGAACAAAGTGGCCATGGTGGCAGAGATGGAGGCTACTCATGAGCCCATCAATATGGGCCTTCCCACTTGAAGGGCAAAAATCACACTGGAGACAACCGTGCAGCCAAGAGGTTTATTCACCAGCCTTGATGGCTGGTTGGAGGTAGAAGAGGTGCGGAGAGAGAGGATGGCTGGGGTGAGCTCTGGATGGGAGGTGGGTGCCTGGACGTGCTGGCTGTGGTCTCTCTGGAGCTGTCTGCTGGGGTGGCTGCTGTCGGGCTGGAGGCGGTGGGTCATCTAAGATTGATGCAGTGGCTGCCTCTGCTCAGCAGGGAAGAGCTGTTGTGTGTGAGCTCTGGACAGATGGGAGCTTAAGTAGGGATTTTGGTGTACCAGAGCGACCTTTAAAGCTATTGGCTTTTTGCCCAGGGGAATAGAGCAACCTTTAAGACCATTGGCTCCTACCCAGGGAACATGAAACATGGAAATTTCCATGGGGGTGTGGCTCATCAGCCCAAGCTCATCTATCATTCCCCCTTTTTTGTTTTCTTAGGAAGTGGGATGTCGTGTGTCATTCTGGCTACTTCCTACTGAAATGGGGCAATGTGGGGTGTTATGGGGGGGTATGACAAGAAAGGTAGGTCAGGCTCGAGGGCAAAAAGGATTCCCAGGAGGCTGGCACCAAATGATGAATCTCTGCAGGTGTGGATGAAGGTTCCATGAAGCCATAGGTTTGCAAGGATGTCCTCCCATAGAGAGGAATTGTAAGCATCGCTAATTTAAAGGCAGCATCTTATAACAAAAAGAAAGAAGGAAAGAGGGATTATTGTCCTTCTGCCTGTATTCCACTGGTGGGACTTACGGTGAAGAGGCCAATGGAGAGAGAGCAGGAGGCCCATGAACAAGGTCAGGGCCCCTCAGAACGAGCCGTCTGGGGTATAGTTGATCCCTCTAGAGACCAATAAGTCTGCCCCAAGGTGATGAGAAGTAACAGGTGATCCCTAAAGAGAAGCTGGTTAAAGGTTCAGAACAAGAAAGACAGAAAGATGATTTTGAGTCATTATCAGAGACACAAGAGAAGCAAATTTTTAGGGGATTGGTGGGAAGGAAAGAACAAGTATACTGGGGTAGGTGTCTGTCGTCCTTTTGTGGATCCTCAGCTGGTTGAGCAGCTGGTTTATGAATCCAAGATGTCAAGTTCCCTGAGGTCTACCCGGGTCAGGATTTTAGAAGGGAGTTGGCGGGGAGGGATGAAGAAACCCCCATTTCCCATTCCGAACAGGAGAGATATATTATCCTGAGGAGTGTCCCCCTCAAGATAAATATCAGAGAGATCCAAGTCCATGAGACCCAGTCATCACTGGAGTCAGATGGACATGGGGTCCAAGGGGACCGGAAGACAATGGGCCACCCTGTGCAGGGTTTTTTTTCCCCATTCCAAACAGGAGAGATAAGACCCAAGTCCGGACTAGGCCAGTGGCCGGACAAGGACTTTCTTCAACTTCTCCCATCCACAAACCCAGGAGACAGAGGCTTTAGGCTGGACAGGCAGATGGAAAGGGAGAGAGGTGAGGGGGGAGATGAACACCTAAATCAAAAGGGTGTAAGAGTCCTGAGCTGTGGAAAAGGAAGGGCTGCAAAGGAGAAAGTCACATACATATTGCAGAAGAGTGGAGTCAGAAAACCCAAGATCTTTGAAGTCAGCAGCCAGTGTCTTTATGAGGGCTGTTGCAAAAACCCTGAGGGAGGACTGTTCAGGTCAATTGTTGGGACCGTTGAGTATCGAGGTCAATCCAGGTAAAGGCAAAGAGGTCTTGTGATTCCTGAGCTAAAGCGACAGTGAAGAAGGCATTCTTGAGACCAGTGACCGAGAAATGGGTAGATAAGGAAGGAATTAGGGAGAGAATGGTATAAGGATTTGGGACCAGAGGGTGTGTGGGCCTGACAGCCTCATAGATGAGATGAAGATCTGGGACTAGCTGGTACAACCCATTGGACTTTTTGACCACCAGTATGGGAGTATTATAAGGGGAATGGGTGGGTCAGAGAAAGCATTTCCACAGGAGGTCTGAGATAATAGGTTGGAGACCTCTGAAGCTAGTGGCTGGGAGTATGTACTGGGCTCTGTTGGGGTAATGCTGGGGGTCCTTAAGGTGTATGTGTACAGGGTTACAGCGAGCAAGGGAGGGAGTCTGAGTGTCCCAAACCTTGGGGTTTATCAGATGTGTGGGGGCAGGGTAACTAGAGGTTTCTGTACCGGTAGAGCATTGAGAGGTCTTTTCAGGGCTATCATCCTCTAATATGGTGAGGAGAAAGATGAAGGAGGAGATGGAGTGAGATGAGTCAGGGAGCACAACTGAGGCCTGAAATTTGGCCAGTATGTCTCAGCCCAGTAAAGGCACGGGACATTGAGACATTACTAGGAACTGGTGGGTGAAGGGATTGAGGTGGAGGTGGCAAAACAGCATGGGAGTCTTGTGGGGGTGAATGGTGTGTCCCTCTACCCCAACAATAGGGGACAATGCTATGGTGATGGGCTCCCAAAACTCCCTCAAGACCGAGAAAGTGGCTCCCACATCTAGTAGGAAATTTATGGGGTAGCCATCAACAAGAAGGGTGACCCTAGGCTCCTGTAAGGCGATGTCAACTGTCGGGAGAGGAACCCCAGGGCCCCGTCAATCTTCTGCAGCCAGTCCCGGCAGGTCGGGTTTCATGACTGGTCCAGTGCCCCTGCGAGAACTGGGCAGTCAACACCCCAGTGGCTCATCTTGGAGCATTTAGGACATGGGAAGTAGGGGGCCTGAGGTTGGGGCAAGTTCTAGCCCAGTGTCCTTCGTTCTGCACCTGAACAGGGCCCTGGAGGTCCTCTCTGCATGGGGTCATGGCCCCCTGTTTGTGAGGCCCAAGCATCAGAGCCCTGTAAGTCCTGGACCAGCATTTGAAATTTTGTTCGTTCAGCCTTTTCATATTTCTGAAAACCTATGGTATTCGGCATTCTTATCTCTGTTATGATAGACCTTGAGGCCATGGCCAAGATCTTGGTCTGAGGTGTTGCAGTCCCTTGCTCTAATTTTCTCAATTTAACCCATATGTCAGGGTAACTTTGGGACAGAAAGTAAGTCATAAGGACCTGATGTCCCCCTGGAGATTCAGGATCTAAATTGGTGTATTGTTGGAGAGTTTTTGTCAACCAATCAAGAATTTCAGAGGGGGTATCTTCCCTTTTCTTTATGATTTCCTGCAGCTTGTCAAAATTAACAGCCTTTTGTGCCACACTCTTAAGACCAGCTAGTATACAAGTGGAAAATTGATCTCACAAGGCCACATCCCCTGGGGAATTATAGTCCTAGTTAGGGTCCCTTTTGGGGACAGCATGAGGTCCAACAGGATGGTTAGGGTTAGTTCTATGGTTCTCATCAGCATAGGCCCTTGCCTGCTCCCAGACTTGCCTACACTCCTTGGGAAGGAGGGTATTTGCCAGAATCATATATATCATGGAAGGTGAGGCTATAAGCTTGGAGGACCCATTGAAATTCCCTAAGGTATGTAGTGGGGTCAGTGGTATAGGAGCCCAACCATTTCTCAATTTGCATTACCTTGGTCACTGAAAAGGGAATGTGGACACGGATGATTCCTTCTGCCCCCACAACTTCCTGGAGTGGGGCCAGGACTTGGGCGGGAGTAAGAGAAGGAGGGTGAGCAGACATTGTGCGAGATCGCGTGGCAGGTGGGCTGAAGGAGGAGGTGGCAGGAGGGGGTGGAAGTGGGGCTGGAGGAGCCAAGGGAGGAGGAGGGGTTTCAGGTTCGGTATGGGGACAGCTTGTCTGTGGGATCAAAATCAATAAAGGAGGGGGATGGTAGGGGAGCATCCAGTTGACGGGCAAGGAGGACATTTTCAGGGCTGCAGCAGGTACAGAGTGAGTGTTTAAACAGAGGAGGAAAATGGCCTGAATATATGGAATCTCTGCCCACTTTTTTGATCGCTCGCAGAAGTTGAAAAGATCTCTCAGTATAGAGGGATCCAGGCACCCAGAAGCAGGCCATGTGTTTTGGTCATTTAAGGGGTATGTGGGCCAATCTTGAGTGCAAAACTTGATGAGTCTCATTGGTTGTATATCAGGAGTTAGGCCAAGAGTGGCTAGGTTGTTTAAGAGGCATTGTAGAGGGGAGACAGGAGAGGATTGATTGTACAGAAAGAGATGTGGAGGTCTGGGAGGTGGATAGCCAGCAAAGCATTGCCCATCTTTAAGGAAAGAGCTGCCATCCATGAACCAGATTAGGGAAGAATCAGGAAGTGGTCCTTCTTGAATGTGGGAGGGGTGAGGGATTAAAGCCTCAAGCATCTCTACACAATCATGTACTCGGGCTCAGAGGAGGCTGGGTGTAAAGAGGAGTAGGGTTGGAAAGAGATTGAGGAGTTGTGTAGAAAAGAAATGAGGAGAAAGAGAAGAAGAGAGAGAGATAGCTCCCTGAGGTTCACTGTGACCATGAAGGTCTAGGTGGGGTGTGGTCCTCCCCATTCGGGCCACCAGTGGGGCTGCTGGACAATCAACGGTCAGGTCCCACTGTGGAAAGGCCCGATGGGTTTAGGAGCGGGGGTGGGGGGGAGCTTAACAACCCGACAGCTGGTGGTGGATGCGTTGGAGTGGCGATCGAAAAATGGGCGAAGGCTGGGGCAGTCCCGGGTGATTGTGCCCTTCGGCTCGGGACAGGGTCCCAGGTTTCAGTGCCAATGAAGGGCAAAAATCACGCCGGAGACAACCGTGCAGCCAAGAGATTTATTCACCAGCCTTGATAGCTGGTTGGAGGTAGAAGAGGTGCGGAGAGAGAGGATGGCTGGGGTGAGCTCTGGATGGGAGGTGGGTGCCCAGATGCGCCGGCTGTGGTCTCTCTGGAGCTGTCTGCTGGGGTGGCTGCTGTCGGGCTGGAGGCGGTGGGTCATCTAAGATTGGTGCAGTGGCTGCCTCTTCTCAGCAGGGAAGAGCTGTTGTGTGTGAGCTCCAGACGGGCGGGAGGTTAAGTAGAAATTTCTGGTGGGGGGTGTACCAGAGCGACCTTTAAAGCTATTGGCTCTTTGCCCAGGAAATAGAGCAACCTTTAAGCCTATTGGCTCCTACCCGGGGAACAGAGCAACCTTTAAGACCATTGGCTCCTGCCTGGGGAAATGAAACAAGGTCTCAGGACATGGAAATTTCCATGGGGGTGGCAGTGGCCCATCAGCCCAAGCCCATCTATCACCACTGAACATGGAACTGCCCTCATCAGCCAACAGAAGATTCCAATACTGAGGCCCACACGGAACTGTTCCCCGAGGAAACCAGCCAGTCAACTGATGGCAAGTTGATTTTATTGGACCTCTTCCGCCATTGAGAACACAGATTTGTCCTCACTAGAGCAGATGGATTTTCTAAACATCAACAGCCTGGTTGGACTACAGCAGCCTACATGCTTCTGCGAGCACCATCAGTGGACTCATGGACTGTCGCATTCACCATCCTGGTTCTTCCCATAGAATGTGTCTAACCAAGGGAAAAAAAAACTCAGCAATGCAAGTGTGGCGATAGCTCATGCCATGGAATCTCACCACAATCCCCCTCACCCAGAAGCCAGGGACTTACTGAAAACGCGGTCACAATGTCGACGGTGAGACAGCACCTGGAAGAATGGAGTCTGTCTTATGGGTTGCGGCATGTGCTCTGAATCAGCGATCACCATATGGTGCTGAATATATTTTTATTATAGTCAGAATATATTTTTTCTGGGAATAAAAGGGTGAAAGTCAGAGAAGCTCTTCTCACGATTATACCTAATAAAACATTAACAGAATTATTTTCTTCCCATTCAGCAACCTTAAACTCCTCTGGTTGGGAGGCCATAGTTCCCAGGTGGGAACTGAACAATGACTCTATGGATGTTGAAGATGAGACCATCACTTGGCTACATGGGGCTCCTATGCCACCAAACCACTGGCAGCAGTGACTGATCCACAACTGATCACTGTATCGCACCACACAGTGGGGGACAAGGAGAACTGTATCTGGAACCCCACGTGCTTTCCATGCCCAATAGTAAAGGCTAATTGAAAATCACAGCAAATACACCAAAGGAAAAGTTGAGACTTGAGGATTCAGACCCTTCAGAATGATGGCTTGAATCACACCACCAGAATAAGAATTCCATCTAGTTAAACTTCAGACTGAGGCAAAGAGAAACTTGGAGAGCAGAGAAGAGATCAACTATGACCTTCTGACCTTATGACTAATTACAAGGATTGTGGGAGCTCCCCAAGCTTTTTGTTTGTATACATGTATTTTAAACAGTAACTATTTTCTTCTCTGTTCTTTCCTTTATTATTTTATAGATAAGTTGTTAAAGATGAACTTTGCAATAGGTATTACATAACAAAGATTTCAATAGGAATGGCTAAACTTGAAAGACTAAATATAGCCACCCATGGATATAATGTCTTTGGGGACTGATTTATCGCCTTTTTGGGAGAATGAGAGGGCTTTGTCATGTATACTAAGGACACCTGCGGTATGTTTCATTGTTGTTTGGAAGCTCAAATAAGTTTATGAGGATTCATATGAAAGCTGAGTAGCCAAAAAGGTAGACTGCCAATTATCAATTTTTGCTTCTCAGCTCTAAATCCACCCTTTCTCCACCTGTGCTGGAGAATGGAGCTGGGTTCAGTAAACATTTCTCCTTTGCCAGAAGACGTGATGTCAAGACTTGTCAACAGATCATCCTAGAAGCATGTGATTCTATTTCCTGTACCCCAAAAGATTCACTGAGCCCAAGTTATGTGCCAACAACCCTTTGCAGGCCCTGGGTATACAGTAACACTTGTCTATGATTCACCCCTAAAATGTCTTTCAGATCTGAGAGGTAACCCCTCTTCCTTATAACTCCAGAAGAGCATTGGGTCCCACAGGATGCTAGCCTTCCTGCAAACCTGACAGAGTTTCAAAAGGAGGGCTCAAAGTGTCCTGCACACAGTTGTGCAGGTGACTTGGTGCATGAAGAGGCCCTTCACAGGATGAGCATTAAAGGTGGCATCATGAGGTTCGAACTGCTGAGCCTTGCGCCTGGTGAGGTTGGTGAAATCTGGCAGATAATTTGTTTGTTTGGTGCTGGGACCTCAGGTCCCCCTTGCTGACCCCAAATGCAGAGCAGGCTGCATCTATTCAGGATGGTGAACATTGCCCCAGGACTGGCCTACATAGGAGCTTTGTAACCTGGAGAAGGGGCTGGAGCAGCAGTGGTCTCAGTCTCTGGCACTCTCTGCTAAGACTTGCTCAGGCCTCTTACAGTGTGGCTGGGTCAGCTGCCAGAGAGGCAAAGGAGAATTGTTGGGATGGAAGAAAAGCCTCTCCACAGATGCCCAGACCACCAGTTTCCCTTGGCTCCATGGTCCCAGAGTCAGTGTGTTAGCTTTCTATTGCTGCACAAGAATTTTCCACAAACTTAGAAGCTTAAAACAACAGGCATATATCATGTCATAGTTTTCATGGGTCAGGACCCCAAACGTGGATCCTCTGCCTAAGGACTCACTAAGTTAAACAAAGTCCTAAGTGGGGCTATGTTCTCATCCTGAGGACTGACAATGCACTTCAAAGAATTCACTTCAAAGTGTTTGTCAGAAGCCTGTTCCTTTGCAGTTGTGTGACCAAGGTCCCCATTTTCTTACTGGCTATCAGTGGTGGTGGTGGGCGGGGCTCTCAGCCTACAGGGCCTGCCATTCCATGCCATGTGACTCCCTCCATAGGCCCTCAGAACCTGGCAAATGGTTTTTTCAGTCATCAACAGAGAGCCTCCTACCTAATCATCACAGGAGTGACATCCTTCATCACATTAATTGGGTTACAAGCAAATCACAGTCCCTGCCGGGCTTAAAGGAAGGGGACTGTACATAGACAAAGATACCAGGAGGCATCTTGGGGACCATCTTGGGGTCAGCATGCCACAGTCAGCCTTCAGGACCAAGACCACACCAGAGGAGGATCCCAACCACCTTCAACTAGGTGACATGGGAACACCACACGAGTCACTTGCGTAACCAGCAAGGCCGGTTCTTAGAACTGCTCCACATCTCACCCTCAGCCCCTGGGGAACCCAAGTCTCAGGCAAAGAACGATCAAGCTTTCAGGGTGACACACTTAGCACAGGATGAGGTGACTACCCACAGCTACACTGCAGAGTCCTCACTCTGATCCCCATCTTTGCCCTCCCCCACCTGAGAAGCGCTTTAGCTGCGTCTGGTCAAAGCCCCTGTGCTTGCAAACAACAGGACACAACAGGGAGCCCTATAGACGGTCAACAGTGCCCTTGTGGACTGAGCTGGCCTGTCTCCAGATAGCCAGGCCAGGTCTGGGAGGAAGGCACAATTGTGGCACACTGAAATCCAGAGGGCTGCTCCCACTGAACTTGACACCACCTTGGCCACACCTGTCCTCCCTCCCACAGAAATCATCCAAACTTACTAAGTTCTCGCTGGAGACCACTGTAAGGTGGCAGGACTGAGCCCTCACTAGGAGCTTGGGGGGCCTCAGCATGGAATCACCCTGCAAGTCCAGCTAAGAATTTTCCTTTAGAGAAGAACCAATACTGGAGAGGCCAGGGTACAAATAAATCAAGCTAACGCCATTAGGAGATGAAGAATGATGTCCCAAGTTCATTGTCAGGCTTTGGGCAAGGATGAATTAGATAGCAAACACTAAAGATCTCAGCAATGTTATCATTTGCCTACCACCCACCCACCCCATAGTTAGACAGCCTCAGCCTGGATATAGAGAGAGGAAATAAGAACAGCAAGTGTTTATTATTTACAAGAGAAAAACCAAGAAATTTGGCAGGAGGGGCCCCTGCCTCAAATATAAAATTTAGAGGAGGGAGAAACAGCTTTGCATGAAAGGGCACTATTTCTCCCAAATGTTAGTCAATCCAAAGCTTGGTAATGGAAATGCCCCTCAGCAGGTAATGGTGAATACTGTACACAAAGAAACCTGAGCAAAGAAGGATGATCGCCAAGGACAAGGTGAGCAGGATGCAGATGGACATCTGCTTGTCTACGATTGCCCTGATCAGACAGAGATAGGGGCCAGGGCAGTCATCAGAACCACAGTAAATGATGCTTCTCATCACCATGGACAGGTGTCGGTACATGAGAAAACACACACACACACACACACACACACACACACACACACACACACTGGACGCCAAACTGCAGGAGAAAGTGAAGGAGGTATAACATCAATAGCATCTTTTCCTGGTGGAAGTCCACAATAGATTTATTTGAATAGGTGACCTCCTCCTGGATTCCCACCATAGATCCCGCCTCTACTTTCCCTGCAGGTGACCCCATAGACTTCATCTTGGTGTGCTTATGATGGATCTGAGACGAAGATTTCCATAAGGAAGAAGAGGGTTAGGAAAATGAAGTAAAACAAGCACTAAGTTCCCATTACAGCTTCACTAAACCTCGTTTCAAAACACTCAATCACACATGAATGGCTGATGTTGCCATAGCACCCGAAATCTCTCCAAATGTAGGTCCAGGGCAGGCCGACCACATACACCACCACACCATACATGGCGATTAGGCCAAACCATAGCTGCCGCCCACTGTGGTAGCCGGATTTGTCGCCAGCCACAGAGTGTAGTACAGGAATCCGTCTGGCCACCACTGCTGCAGCCATGTCCTCAGACTCTCAGGGCACCAATGGAATCTGAGACCAGAACTCCAACAGCACCCTGGGGCGGAGAGCAAAGCAAGGAGAAGATAGGGTCAGAAGGTGAGGACAGTTGTCAGGAATTCTAAGCCCTGCTCTAGTTTTAGATCCCTTCCCAGCTCTCGGGTTCAAGTCTACAACTACCCTGGACAAGCAGCAGGTACCGGCCCATGATGTGGTCCTTCCTCCCTCTCTGTGGCAGCCTATGGTAAAGTCTGTCCACCTCTGGACACCACACAGCCCAGCTTGTTAAAATCACAAGTGTAGATCTCACCTCTTCTTAGGAGACAAGCTCCAGAGGTCCAGAATTAAACTTTCTTCACACTTTCAAATCCTTACTAGCCTGCCCAGAGAATTGCATTTAGTAAGAACCTAAGTATATGTGATAAATGAAGGATAGAAGGGACAAACAAATTTAAAAATTCTCCCTGTGTCTGGCTATTCTAGGTGTCCTATGACAGTCTATACTTTGCATCTTTACCAGGAAGTGTCTTAACAGTAAAGAGAAAAGAAGTGGAACATCCCCTTATCTTTCTTGATGGTGCACATGACTTCCGACTGCAGCTCTTCAGAGTAGACCCATGACCATTCTTCGTCTACAGTGATAATAAGGTTGACCATTATGGACTGCTTGGATACGGCAAGCCTTCTGGTGGTGGATTAGAGACCATCTCTACAGAAGGGGAAGAAGTCTTTGCAATGTTGTTTTTGTTTGTTTGTTTGTTTAATTTTTTAGATGTTGATGGACCTTTATTTTATTCATTTATTTATATGTGGTGCTGAGAATCGAACCCAGGGCATCACACATGCTAGGCAAGTGCTCTTACCACTGAGCCACAACTCCAGCCCCTGCAATGTTATTATTAGCTTAATTTGGGTAATCTTCCTCTCTTACACACATTCTTACATCTGACAAGACCCAGTCATTAAAGGTGAGGCTTAGAGTACTTTAAATGGGTGCTTTTTTATTGTGGTAAAATGTTAAGTGTAAAATTTATCATTTGAACCATTTTTAAGTACACAGTTCCGTGGCATTAAGCATGTAATCATCTCCACCATCCATCTCTAGAACTTTTTCATCTTCTCGAATAGAAACTTTGTCTCTATTACATACCAACTCTTCATCACAACCCCCCGCCTTTCTCTGCCCCTACAAAGCACCTTTCTATTTCTAGTAGTCAAATTAGACTATCCTAGTACATCATGTAATGAAATTACACAGTATTTGTTCTTTTGTGACTAGCTATTCACGCAACATATCTTCAAGGTTCATTCACATTAGAGCATATGTCAGAATTACCTTTAAGAGCTGAATAATATTCCATTGTATACATAGATCACATTCTCTTTGTCCATTCATCTGCTGCTGGACACTTGAGTTTTTCTCACCTTTTGGCTAATGTGAATATAGCTGCTATAGCTTCTATGAATATGAGCATAAAAATATCTGTTCAAGTCCCTGTTTTTGTCTGGGGTATATAACCAGAAATGAAATTTCTGAGAGCCGGGCGCGGTGGTGCACGCCTGTAATCCCAGCACTTTGGGAGGCTGAGGCAGGAGGATCGCGAGTTCAAAGCCAACCTCAGCAATGGCGAGGCACTTAGCAACTCAGTGAGACCCTGTCTCTAATAAAATACAAAAAAGGGCTGGGGATGTGGCCCAGTGGTCAAGTGCCCTTGAGTTCAATCCCCAGTACCCACACACACACACACACACACACACACACACACACACACAAAACAGAAAGAAAGAAAGAAAAAGAAACAAATGAAATTTCTGGATAATAGAATAATCCATGTCTAATTTCTTGAGGAATTGCCATACCATTTACCATAGCAACTGCACCATCTTACATTCCCATTAGCCATGCATCAAGTTCCTATTTCTCCACATTCTTGTCAACATTTTATGTTTTCTGATTGTGTTGTGGATTTTTCTAAATGTTGTTTTTATTGAACAAAAAAAAAAATCATAATTAGTGCTGAAGAGTTTCTTGGGTACATTCTCTCAGCAATATTTTTAAACTACCCCCTACGGTTCACTCACGTGTTAGCAGATCATGCATAGGAACCATGAGTGGCAGCCTTCAGAATGAGCTGGTGGGTGCCGGACTATCCATTTCCCAAGGAGGGTGGAGGATCAGAGAAAAGTGCCAAAGAAGTAAATGGGCACAGGGCAGACACAATACATTTACTGGCCATTTACTATGTTCCAGGCACTTTTCTACTAACTGATAATTTTGAGCTCATTATCACATTCAGTCCTTAGTCAATCTTAATTATTCTTATTTTACAGATGAGTGGAAATTTAGAATGGTTAAGTAACTCAATTAAGTTCACTCAATTATACAGGTGCCAAAGTTAGAAACCAGAATTGTCTAAACTCAGCAGCCGGAATGCGGGACCTCGCCTGCTTTACCTGGTTATGGCTCTCGTCCATGGTGCTACAACAGGGAAGAAGGGGGCACGGCCACCCTGGACCCTTCCACCCTCACCTGCCTGCTCTCGTGGACAATGAAACCTTTGGAGTCCTCTTCTTTCAACAACAGTTTTGTGGCTGAAAATGCCAGTGAGGTCGAAGCACAGAGTCAGAAGTCCCAATACCACGTGTCCAGTGGTGAGCACCAGTTTGGGCCCTCACGCCACGGCCCAATTTCTCCAGGACTGGATCCCAGGTGGACCACCTTCCCGCGTCTTTCCTACGCAAGGCCCCGCCCTCAACTGGAAGACTCTGCCTTTCCCACCAACTGCTCCCTGCCTGGGACTCTCTCAGCGGCCTGCCCCATTGGCTGCGCCGCCTGTCAGTCTGTGGACTCTACGAATCGCGAAGCTCAGACAGCAAGGGGAGGAGAATCTGCAGATCCAGCCTCCTCCAGTTTACTTAAGGAGATTTTCCTAGGGTTAGGATCCTGCTCTGGAGGCGCCGGGTCAGGGGGTGACCCTGGTGACATTTCTGCCTGGATTTGCCCATTTTTTCCTTCTTGCATTCCTGGATCTAGATGTCCCAACAGTCTGAATCTGGAATAGACAACAGTTTCAATAAGCAGAATCTATAACTTTTCCAACCATTTCAAACCTCTAACCCCTCTCTCCCACGCTTTCAGACTTCAAACGTTTTTGTTTTTGTTTTGGTGGGGGGGGGGGAGGGGCACCAGGGATTGAACTCAGTGGCGCTTGACCAGCTCTATTTTGTATTTTTTAAAAAATATTTATTTATTTGTTTTTGTTGTACACAATGCCTTTGTTTTTACATGGTGCTGAGGATCGAACCTGGGCTACGCACGTGCTAGGTGAGCGCTCTACCGCTGAGCCACAACCCCAGCCCTTTATTTTGTATTTTATTAGAGAGGCTGGCTTTGAACTCGCTATCCTCCCGCCTCAGGCTCCCTAGATGCTGGGATTATAGGCGTGAGTCACCGCGTCCAGCTCAGACTTCAAACTGAAAAAACAAAATTGCCACCCAGAAACACCCTCGTTTTTCTCCCAAACCCAGGAACCTATTTTCATTCTTTGTGGTGTAGGCACTGTGAAGAGCTAGCAAGCACCTTATGATAGATAGGTTACCCTCCCCCCAGAGTTCTCCACATCCTGAGAGAAGCAACCTTGTTTCATTCTCGGCAGGATGTTTCTTCCCCGGACAGGATGTTTTTTCCCCCAGGCAGGATGTTTCTTCCCCGGGCAGGATGTTTTTTTTCCCCTGGCAAGAGCCAATAGGCTTAAAGGTCACCCTGTTCTAAGGGCAAAGAGCCAATGGCATTGGGGTTGCTCTAGTGCACCCCCCACCAGAAATCCCTATATAAGGCCCTGTCTGAGAGACTCAAATCAGACAGAGAGAGACACACGGACACGCAACATCGCTTGTCGCTGCTGAGAGGAGGAAGACAGATACATCGGTTCGTCGCTGCAGAGAGGAGGAAGCCACTGCAACAGCTCCAGACCCATCGCCTCCAGCTGACGGCAGCTGCTCCAGCCGACAGCTCCAGACCAACCACCTTCAGCCCGATGGCCGCTCCCAGCTGACAGCTCCAGCCTCCAGCCAGACAGCAGCTGCTTTAGCCAGCAGCTCCAGAGATCCCAGCCGGTGCAACCAAGCACCCACCTTCTGTCCAGAGCTTGCACACTCCCCTCTCCCTGACTCCCTTCTCCCACCAGAGCTTGCACACTCCCTTCTCCCTGACTCCCCTCTCCCACCTCTTTGACCTTCGACCAGAGCACCTCTTCTCCGGTTTTTGCTACCAGCCACGAAGGCTGTTGAATAAATCTTTTGGCTGCACGGCTGTCCCCGGTGTGATGCTTTGCCCTTCACCTTACACTTAAGACACATCCGTCCTCCCCTGAGAAGGATGCCCACCCAGCCTCAGAAATGCTCTGGACTTAGGGAGTTATAAGGAATCAGGACACTGAAGGCATGTCCCCATGCTGCCCTGGGGATTCGATTAGGACCCAACACCAAAGGTTGAGGCAGCATCAGGGCCAGGACACATCCTGGATGCACCAGCCAATGAGGCCCAGTGACTTCCATCTGAGCCCTGGTAACATGTGGGCCTCACAGGTGTGTATTAGGCATGCGCAACAGTATGCCAGGACCAGCTAGTATGCATGCAAACAGCACACCAGAACCCAGAGAAACTTTTCATGTCACAGTGCCATGGTCTTATTTGAATGGGTACTGTTGGGGTCCTTGCCAACCACTGTCCTGGCATGTGGAAAACTGCAGCTATTACTTCCATCAAGGAACTCAGTCCACCCTCCTTGAAGTGCAGGGTTGGCCCCTCTCGGGACACAATCCGGATTCCTCCCCATGCACCACCGTAGGGGGCAGCAGGAGTAAATGGAAGACAGACAACTTCCAGGGAAGCAACACGCAGCACCAGCCCCACCCAAGCCAGGAGACACACCTACCTAAAGCAGGAGGAGCGGCCAGAGCCAAGAGGAGGTAAAAGGACAGGTCAATTCAGCCTCACCTTAGTGCCCGCACACCAGGGGCTGGATGTGGACACTGCTCCACGCGGTTCTTTTTCTGTCATTCCGCAGCAGTGACTATGGACTCTGTGAAGCTGGGGCTCTGTGCCCCATCTGAGGCCACAGTGAACTCTGGAGAGTCTTAGGCATCCCACTAACCTCAAAGTCACCTTCCCTCTGGAAGGGTTTGGGGAAATCTTGAAATCCAGTCCCACTAAGGGAAGGATGGTAAGAAGTGTCAAAAATAAGCAAAGCTGGGAGGCTGAGGCAGGAGGATCGCGAGTTCACAGCCAGCCTCAGCAATGGCGAGGCACTTAGCAACTCAGTGAGACCCTGTCTCTAAATAAAATACAAAAAAGGGCTGGGGATGTGACCCAGTGGTCGAGTGCCCCTGAGTTCAATCCCCAGTACCACAAAAAAAAAAAAAAAAAAAAAAAAAAAGAAAGCAAAGCTGGACCCTGAACTGATAAGGACAAATTTTAACCAGCAATACACTGTTGCAATAGGGAAGAATCCAGCACAAGCTGAACACAACTTTGACCTGTACAGAGGTGTCTGGAGGCTGCGAAGAGAGAATGAGGGAGAGGGAGGGACTGAGCAGGGGTTCACTAGAGTCCTGCCCAGGGTCATCCTAGAGATGTGGCCTTGAGCTGTTAGAATCTATGTTAGTGCTCATTCAAGTCCTCATAGACCAAGGCTGAGGCCTAGTGGCAAAGGGGCTCAGAGGGGCCTGGCTAGAGTTCAGTCAAGGACAGAATCTTTGTGGGAAGAGAGGTATCCAGGCTGTCAGGAGGAGGTGGTGGTGGTGTTTTGCAATGAGGGGAGATTACAAACCCTGTGGAAAGGCAGCTCGGCCCCACACTATGGAACTGGCTGATGGCAGAGATGGCCTTCCTGCCCTTTTCCAGAATCATTATCTGGGCACTTGGTTGCCTGAATAAGGCTACTTCTGCAGCCTCTACAGAAGCTACAGCATTCTGGTCAATGGGATGTGAGCAGAAGTGATGGGTGTATCTTGTAGGTCACGGTCATAAAGTACTCCCACCTTATCTGAGGGTGTGTGTTCCAAGAACCAATGCCTGAAACCTCAGATGGCACTGGCCCCGTGTGTGCCAAGTATTTTCCTGGACACGTGTACCTCTGAGGAAGTTTAAAATTAGGCAGGATAAGCTGGGTGTGGTGGTGCATTCCTATTATCCCAGGGACTTGAGAGGCTGAGACACAAAGATAACAAGTTCAAGGCCAGCCTCAGCAACTTAACAAGATCTTGTCTCAAAATAAATAATGAAGCAGGGTAGGGATGTGGCTTAGTGTAGAATGCCCCTGGGTTCAATCTCTACTACTGCAAAATAAATAAACAACAAATAAATAAGGGAGAGCAAGAGACTAACAATAACTACTAATAAAATTAAACAATTATAACAATATACTCTATTGAAAATTATTTTAAACTGATGAATTATTTATTTCTGAGATTTTCCATATAGTATTTTTGGCCCACAGTTGACCACAAATAACTGAAACCTGGAAGAGTGAAATTGCAGATAAGGGAGATGACTGTATCCTTAAATGGCAAGGGCTCACCTTTCACTTTCCCTTTCCTCCCTCTACTGGCTGAAATGCCATCCCCAGAGCAGACAGGGACACAGGGACACTAGCCCAGGGATGGTGGAATAAAAAGACAGGAGCCTGACCTGCTGATGTCCTTGTGGAGCACAGCCTCATACGAACTTGAACTTGTACAAAGAAACCAATTCTCCTATTTTCAGCCTGCATTAATCTGGTCTCTTTTGCCCCCAGCCAAAAATATGTCCAGCTAATACATGACCCAAGGCTAGGTAGCCAGGCAGAGTCATGTGATTCCAAAGAATCCAGAGAACGTAGAGTGAGTGGCAGAGAAAGTCCAAGGACAATACACATTTCAATCCAATGGTGAAATTGCTGCAAGGGGAGCAGAATGCAACCCCTCAGCCACCTCCCTCTGGGAGCTGAGTAAAGTTCATAACTGAGAGTACAAAGAGGTCACATGGTTCACAGAGGATCGGGCTCTTGGAAGGCAGATCCAGAAATCAATTACCTGAGTCAAGATAGCAAAGCTCCGTGCTGCTCTAACCAAACTGTTGTCCTTCCAGCCTAGAGAGGGAATAGGGATAAAAAACAAAGTTAGTAAAAGCATTCTATCTCTCATTATGTTTTCTTAAACAAGTATTTTAGGTCTCCTTAAGGTTCTGATGTCCATGTGGGAGAGGCCACTTCCTGCAAGTCTCTTGGACACTTTTTCACTCTAGTACGATGAACCCAGGGTTTTATTCCGGCAAGTTGCAGGGGTGTGTGGGTCATCAGAAGCACGTCATAAGGTCCTATCCACTTTCCTCCCAGTTGTTGCTCTGGTCCCTGTGCTTTCCAAGTTTTAAGTAGCACCTTGTCATCAGACTGGAAGGGATGGAGAGGTGATTCCCAACTTGGAGGGGACCTGAAAGAAGCACATTCATGCACAATGGTTAATGTTTGACTGATTGTTGTACACACTGTTTTAGTCTAGTTTCTCCTGAGATAGCTACATCCTCCCTTCTCCCCCAGGATGCCAGGAAGGGTCTTCCACACACTATTTCAAAGGGGTTCAATTTAAGCCTACTTCTGGGGGCCACCTGTATTCAGAGGAGAGCAATTGGCAACACCTTATCCCACTACAGGTGGGTTTCTTTGCATGGTTTAGCCATTTTCTTAAGGTGTGGTTGATTTTTTCTATTTTTCCTGTAGATTGGGGTCTCCAGGATGCGTGCGACTTCCACCAGATATCCAACACTTTGCTCACTATTGTCACGTTAGCAATGAAAGATGGTTCGTTGTCACTTTGTTTTGGAGGAGGGGAGCCTGTATCTCAGGATCAACTCCTTCAGGAGAACTCTAGTTATTTCTGAAGCCTTTTCTGTTTTGGTAGGATACACCTTTACCCATCTGGAGAAGGAGTCTCCCAGTACAGGCAAATACCTGAAGTGTCCTGTGGTGTGGGATGTTTAGGTAAATCTATTTGGCAGTCATCAAAGAGCTGTGTTCCCACGAGTTGTGTGCCTCTTATAGCAGGCTGCCTTTCAGTCTTGGGTAGTTACTGTCTCATAAGACACAGTTCTGAGTCACCTGCTACGTGGTTTTTTGGCGGCGTGGTCCTCGCAGATGTGGTTTGATGAAATTCACCAACGCTTCCCTCCCACAGTGTGTGCTCTTGTGCAGGTGCTTCACCAAGGGCCAGACCAGTCTGTCAGACAGGAGGATGAGTCCATGGGAACCACTCCTGGCAGTGCTATCCCAGGAGTCAAGACCCCATTCTTTGGCCCATGTTTTTTCCTCCCCAGTATAAAAGGGCTTGTGTTGGTCCAGTGTGCATATACTGTTGTGAAAGCCCATTTAGAGTGGGTATAAATGTTTGCCTTCTTTCCATTTGACAGCCCCAGAGCTCCTGTCAGGGCAATGAGCTCTGCTTTCTGGCCTGCTGTCCCTGATGGGAAAGCCTTAGCTTCCAGTACCTGCTGTTCGGTGACCACATCATATCCAGCTACGTGCTGGTCATTGTCCAGGAAGCTGCTCCCATCTATGAAGAGGTCCCAGTCCAGCTCTGTGATAGGCTGATCAGACAAGTCCAATCTGCTAGAGTAGACTGCTTCTAAGATTTCCAGGCAGTTATGTTGTATGGTCCCATTATCATCTAATGGCAACTGTGTTGCTAGATTTAACATGGACATGACTTTGAGGTTGACATTGGGGTGGTCTAGTAGGATGGCCTAGTGTCTCCCCATCCTCCCAGCAGTCAACCAGTAACCGTTCTTCTGTTCCAGTAGGACCAAGACTTGGTGAGGGACAAACAGTGATGGGTGGTCCTAAAGTGAACTTTTCAGCCTCTTATAAGAAGCCATGGGTCCCCAGCTCCCACGAGGCCATCGCCACATGCCAACTGCACAGCAGCAGACGTGGCAAGGGCTGGAGGAGACCCGGCCCCCCGGGTGGGAGGTGAGGTGCCTCTTCTTAGACCAACAACTGAGGGTGCCTCGTGTAGGTGGCTGCATGAAGTTTGACCCATATCTAAAGTGCTGGGTGCAGGGTTAAGGTCTTTAAGGCCCTCCGTGGACATCAGAGATGGGTTTTGTAATTACTGCTACTAATTAAGAACACTGTTTTCTCTTTTTTCCTTTTGTTCTCATACCAGTCACAATTGCAGGTAAGCTCACACCCCTTCCCACATGTCAGAGGACATTCCCCAGGGGTCACAGAAGTTCCTGACTGGGCCTTGTACCCAGCCAGGCAGACACGGCTGAACCTGAGGCTCAGTGTGTCCTGGTGCAGGCCAAAGAGGACAGAGCCAGGGACTGGGGAATGGGGCTGCCTGTCACTCACACTGTTCTGCTCACCACAGAGTATATACGCCTGGGGGTGTACGGCTTCATCACGGGCATCTCTGTCCTGCTGGTGGGCTCCACCATCCTGCTGGTGATCTTCATCCTCCTCATCGTCTGCACAACTTGGAGGCAACATGGTAAGGATCAGAGGCTCTGGGGCAGGCATTGGGCTTCCCCTTTGATCCTCACTTTTTCCTGTGTTCTTCCTTCTCCTTCCTGCTTCAGCCTTATCCCTAGACCTTGTCTGTAAGTCTGTGCTCAGAGGGTGCCTTCAATCCAGCTCCGTAATCCCAACCTAAGTATCTACTGTTAGCATAATTGCAGCCATCTTCCTTTTCCCCGCCCCCATGCTATGAATACCGTTCTTATTCCCGAGAAATAGAAAGTAGCCGGAGATAAAACCTACCGACCTGGAGACACGCTGGTCTCTCCCTGTTCTCTCATTGAGAGATAGGAGACAACTTACTGGCCCCTGAGATGGGGACATACTGGTTTCCCTGTTCTCTCCTTGAGAATAAGATAAAGGGACATGCTGGTTTTCTTGTTTCTCCCGCCTCTGGTAGGAAAACTGCCTGTCTCTGTTCCCAAGAAACAAACTTGCCTTCCGCAAGATCGGGGGATGCTGACTATGTCAGTCAAGACTAAACCCGCCCCTGGCACGCGGCCATGATTCTAGCCGATAGAAGGCAACGTTCAAGGGAGAGTTGCTGCTGCTGTCCCTCTCACTGGGCAGAGCAGCCTTGTCGGGCTCCTGACAATAAACCTGCTTCTTATCCCAGGTGTGTGTGTGTGTGTGTGTGTGTGTGTGTGTGTGTGTGTGTGTGATTAGTCCTGAGCCACTTTTCTTTCAATTATATTTGCCTCTCTTAAAACGCAGTTGTCAGGAACCTAGAATGAGGCATCTGGCTGAACCTGGGCTCAAAGACCAGCTTCACCACTGACTATCTGGGAAGGTCACTTAAGTCTCTGTGCCTCAGGTTTCTCTTTTGAGAAAATGACAATGATAATGCTACCCACATCATAAGGCTATTGTAAGGACTAAGAGGAATAATGCACTTGAATTCTTAGCTCAGAACCTGGCCCGTGATATTTGCTTAAGAGCTACTGGCCAGTTATATCATCATTAAAAATAGTATTATTAAAAATCAATGGGTTTGAAGAAACTAGAGAAAATTCCCCTGCATCAGGAATGATCAACCAGGCAGATGGAACAACTGAACAGCCCCATCCTGCAGCCCTCAGACTTGTGTATACACGGAGGACAATAAGGCACAGCAGCCTGTGGTAGAGAAGTCTCAGTCTCTGGACCTGAACCCGCAGCTGTAGACTCAGCTGTAGACCCTAGCTTTGCAGTCATAGGCAAGTAACTTGACAAATCTCAGGTTCCATTTTCTTTCCTATAGAATGAGATAGCAATGCCTCTCTCAGGGCCGTGGTGGGATTAAATGAGATGCCAAGGAAGGCGCCTGCTGGGGGGCAGTACATGGCGGTTCCTTCTCCCTCTGCACCCATCTGCTGGCCCCAAGCTAGTCAGGGAGAACAGGAATCATAGGTTAGGGGACTCAGTTTTTCTGTTGCCGCCTGAAGCAATGGCCGCTTGGAGCAACGGAGCCGCGGGGAACAAGTTCAGAGGCAAACTGGAGACAAACAGCTTTTTATTCTGATAACTTTTCTCTCTGGTTCTAACAACGACTAACACGCGCCACACACACCACCAAAATGGCGCTGACCCGATCAGCAATCTCGGCCAAGTCACTCGAGATCCCGGGCCAAGTCCCGTGAGACTACGGAAGGCGACAATGCCCAAATCCTTATGGCCCATAGTCAACCGCAATTTAAGCCATCTCCCCAAACAGGGCTCCTACATTTTTCCTTGCCCCACTGTGACTCTAGGCTGTTTCTTCTGTCTGGGAAGCTGTTTCACATTTGTGAGGCAAGCTCCCTACCGCGGGGCTACACCCCAGCCTCCTGGTTTGGTTTCAATTCAAGGAGGAGGCACGTACTTCCAGTGTCTGAACTATACTGCCAGCTGCTATGGCATTTCTGACTCTTTCCTGAATTGCCTCCTACCACAGGAAAAACCGCAGTAGTTACCAGAGTGTCGTCTGTAGTTCTGAGGGGGAATCCCCAAGAGTGAGGATTAAAATTAAAGTTCTAAATCTCTAGCTTGGGAACTGGGGTGTAGCTCAGTGGTAGAGTGCTTTCCTAGCTATGCAAGGCCCTCCGTTCATCATCCTCAATAAATAAACAAATAAATAAAAAATAAATAAATAAATAATCTCTGGTAGATGCATGGGTCACCTCAGCTGTGTGCTGTGATTCCTGAGTCCCTTCAGGAGACCCACATTTAGGAGCCACCTTCCAGCACTTCACACAGAGGGCTTTTCAGGGCACCCAAACAGCAAGTACTGGCATACCATATTTTCAATCAGACAAGGAAAAGATGGTGAATCTACTATATTATATGGAAAAAAAAAAAAGGTCCTTCCCTGAGCAGACACTTTTATTCCATAGCCAGGTCTTTGTGCCTTTTTTTCTTCAATTAAAATGACTAAGCCTGGCGCGGTGGTGCACACCTGTAATCCTAGCATCTGGGAGGCTGAGGCAGGAGGATAGTGAGTTCAAAGCCAGCCTCAGCAATGGTGAGGCACTTAGCAACTCAGTGAGACCCTGTCTCTAATAAAATACAAAAAAGGGCTGGGGATGTGGCCCAGTGGTCAAGTGCCCCTGAGTTCAATCCCTGGTACCAAAAAAAAAAAAAAAAAAAAAAAAAAAAAAAAGACTAAAGGATTAACGTAAGGCCAGATAGGAATGTGAGAGAGAAAGAGACACCGTGCTGATTTTTTTCAAGCTTCCCAAAGAAGCAACATTTGGCTTGTCCCAAATGACCTTGGTTGCATTTCTTAGGCTAGGGAGGGTCCAGGTCCCTCACAGACTGGCCAGCAGGGGCTCCACCCTGGGCCTGGGCGTGAGGATCAAGCATGTGGTCTTGCTTCTCTCGTTTCCCCTAGACGTCGTCGTATCTGCCGATGACCTGACCCTCCCAACCCCTGAAGCCCGGGAAAGTCTGGCCCCCTGCTCAGCCCACCCTCCACTCTACGTGATCGTGCTCCTAAAGTTCACCATTTCTACTAGCTCCCCTAACCCACCTGCCCCCCCGGCTCACCCAGCTCACTACCTGACCCACCACTTCAAATCTTCAGCTTAATTTTGCTGGATATAGTATCTTTGCTTGGCATCCATTTTCTTTCAGAGCTTGGTATGTATTACTTCAGGACCTCCTAGCTCACCATTTCCTGCTCCTGGTTGCCCACGAAGTTCATGGCCCCTGCCTCTGGGATGACCTGTTTTACCAGGAGGTTGAGGGCCATTTTAACACCACAGGAACTGCTCAGAAACAATGAACGTTATTAATTTATTTTTTCAGCTCTTTTTTTTTTATTGGTTCTTTCCTTCTTGATCATAAACCTTGAACTCTAGCCATTCTCTGAGGTCATGTCAATAAATGTCCTCAGTTGGATACCCTTTATGTCCCATGCATACACTTAATCTCCATAGTGACTGATTTTCTTTCTCTGACATTTTTTAAAATACAAATCCTTTTAATAAAATGTATCAATGATAACTTCATGTTTAAATAGATTGTTAAAAATTAGCAAGAGCATTTTATTATAATTACCAAGAAAAAGTTGAGACTACCATTCTCTCTGCAGAAATGCTATGCACAGATGCAAAATGATTGAAGGCTGGTATAATTATGAATCTCAGGTAAGTAGAAAAATCATGAGCCACAATTTCTTCATTTTTAAACTGCCCCTCTGTGTGTACAACATCATTTTCAATCTACTGCTTAAAATCAACTGGCTCTTTAGATGTGTTCTTTTCAATCTTCAAGGTCCACACTAAGTAACTTTGGATCATAAACTTTTCAATCTTTACATTCTTGCAAAAACAAAGAACTCCTGGGGAAACATCCCTGTTGTGGTCCAAAATGATTTTGGATTCGCATCAATATTTTTCATCACTTGATGTAGCAAAATGCCTTCAGCCCCTTCAGAGCGCTAACAGAGATCTACTTTCTCATCTTCAAGTGTTTGGCCTCCCCTTTTCTGGACAACTGCCCTGCCAACCCACTTGCCTGGGCCTCAGGGTCCTCTGGGCACATGGACCATCCTGCTCGTTTCCCAACATCTTTATTGAGTTATAATTCACGTATCACACAAGTCACTGCACAACTCAGCGGCTTTTAGTATATTAAGAATTTGGCAACCATCAGGACAGTCAATTTTAGGAGATTTTTTATTATCCAAAATGAAACCCAGACCCAGGGTCTTCATGCATGCCAGGCCAATGCTCTACCACTCAGTTATACCCTCAGCCCTAGGTCTTAACAAGGCTTTGTTCAGTCACTTAAACATCATCCTGTCAGCGTTGAGATCCCTGCGTTGAGAAGGGCTGTTGTAGCCCTGAAGCCATAAGTTCCACCTGATATGTATGTGACGCACCTGTAGGCACCTGCAAACCTGAAGGTATATAACCGGGTGAAAGCGGTCCGAGTTAGGAGAACGGAGAATTCAGTCAGCCGGGCAGTCACTCGGTCGGTCAGAAGAATCAGAGCGGCCAGAACGTAGGCAGAGCGGTTACAGAAGAGAAACCAGATAGAAGAAGTAATGACCGGCCAGAGTTAGGCCGAGGCTCCAGAGGACTGGTCAGAGTAAGGCCGAGGCTCCCGAGGAAGACAGAAGACAGAAGACAGAAGAAAGAAGCTCTAGTCTTTCTCTAAGCTAAGCTCTATCTTTCTTTACTTACTCTAAGCTAAGAAGAAAAGCTAAGCTCTATCTTTCTTTACTCTAAGCTACTCTACTCTAAAGTAGAAGTAAAAGTAGTAAAAGCTTAACTCTGCCTCCGAGAATTTTCCTCCCGTGGCGGCGCCGTGGCTGGCCGTGACAGGGCAGCTTACAAGCAAGGGTACAATGGATTTTACCTAGTTCCTACTTACGTTTTACAATTAAATAGGGCACAAGAGTGAAGATAATGTAGTTAGGATGCAGTGGGTGGTTTTAATTCTATAGTGCATAGATTATAGAAGACTCATTTAGGTCTTCCCATCCTAAACAAATCAGGAGAGTTTAAGGCCCTGTCCTGCCCTAGCACTTCCTGAGAGGGCCTGCCACCTGAGGGCCACCAGACATATATGGGCTCCAGGCTATGCAGGAGATCAAGGGCCCGAGAGTACTCCAGCCTAGCCCTGAGTCTAACAAGCCAGGTGTGGTGGACAGAAAGTTTCCTTACACAGAGGAGACAGTTGCCGCAGGTCTGCTGCTCTTCAGCTCAGTGACCGATTAGGCCATCTTCCCCAGGGCTCAGGTCGCTTATCTCTAAATTGGGCACGGCAGGAGTTCGCGCTCACCAGGTCCCGTGAGTCCATGACTCCACACGCGAGGCACGAGGTGTCCCACACCCAGGAAGCGCCCATCCGTGTTAGCCGCTGCTGGGTCCAACAGCCCCTGCCTCTGCAGGAAGCCGAGTGGCTCCTTAGTCCTGAGCCCTGACCTGATCCAGGGGCAGAGCTGCTGGTGACCTGGGGCGCTGACTGGCTGCTTCTCCTGCTGTTATTTTGTTGCTTCTTCCCTCTAGTGTTGGCTTTTCCAAATTATAAAAACAATCTATGCTCCAATCCTCGGTGTGTGTTAGGAGCTCAATAAATGTGTGAACTGAGTGAATATGCGCATGCGGGAAAATGGCGACAACAGAGCCTATAGATTATATCATAGACGAATATAAATCACCTGCCCCCAGCCCCACGTGTGTGACCGGTCAGGTTGGAGTGCCCCTGCTTCCCCCATCACATCACTCCCAATGGCTCCCAGGGTCATCTTGCTTTAGGCTATTCCACAGCTCTCCATGCCTGATGGCCTCCCCAAGTCCTGGCCCTACTCTTGTCCACTTAGGGTAATGAAGGCAGGTGGTCACTCAGTGGAGCCAGCCTTGTCCACTCATGGAACTTGGAGACCCCCTGTCATGATGTGAAGGGTGACAAGAACATGCCCCCACTCTGCTCTGGTACCTAGATTCCTTACCGAGGGGGAGCAGCCCCTCGGGTTGTGAACTAGCTTACTGGATGTAACTGTGACCCAAGAGGAGGAGGAGAGGCCAGCTGCCACTGGCCAGCCCCCTACATGAGCCCTTGCCCTAACATGGGTGTCTCACTGGTTGGCTTTGCTCGCCTCTTCCGTGGGACTCACATAGAAATTGAAAAACAGCCCTGCTTTCTAGCCAGAACTGAGCTTCAGTGGAGGGAAAGGTGATGTCTGAAGGCTCCCAGGGTGCTGCAGATTCTGACAGACCTGGCTTCCCGTGCTGACTGCAGTGTGGCTTTCTCAAGCTACCTCATCTTCCCAGGTTGGTGGTAGTAGGTAGGGGTGAGAGTGCAAAACCCCCCAGACTTCCTCCTAATTGCAGGGGCCACAAAGTAGACACAAGGAAACAATGCCTCCCCTCCCTCCATCCATCTTTATCTACTTTCTGGAATAGACACGAGGGGAAGAGTGGCCACTAACCACAGCCTAAAAGAGGCTAGTGAAGGCCCAAGGCACAGCCCCCCTGCCTGGATAACCGCCTTTCCTCCATTCTCTCCCATAATGGATGGGAATTTGGGTGAGTCAGGGAAAGCAGGAAGCAAAGTCACCAGTGCCTTGGAAGTCAGTATGGAGGTAGCAGGTGGAGAAGGAAGCACGGGGTAAGTAGATCCACCTCCTGCTCAGAACGATACCACACTCCCTGCTGCACGGGGCCTCCTGGGCAGTCCCTTCACTCATTCTCTCTTCCCAAGCGGTCCACTGCCTCAGGCACCACAATTCTGGGACCAGGTCCCAGGCCTCAGCAGCCGCAGCCACCTTCTGATCCTGGTGGACTTGCCCTTCCTGGCCCTGTGCTGCATCCCGGTGCTGAGCAGCCCCTCTCCATCTTCATGCTCAGGAGCCTCTTCTTTCTTGGCTGCCAAGACTTGGAGGCCCTGCAGGACTGTCAGGGTGTGGGGGGCCAGAAGTGGCGATGGCGCTCTGCCCTCCACCTTCCTGCCATCTTGGCCATCTCAGGCAGGTCCTCACCTGTGCCTTGCATCTAGGAGAAAGAGGAGGTGCCCCGTGGCTATGTCAGCACTCTAGATGTGGCAACCCAAATCGAAGGGGCAAAGGGCAGGGGGCTTGGCTTTGGGGTTGAGAGTTTCCAGCTCCCTTGGCCTTCTGACCTCCCCACAAACCCTCTGCCAATTGATCAGGCTCTGTTGGGAAGAGGAAACTTTTACTAGGGCTGAAGGCAAGTGCATCTTTCTGCACTCCTTGGGTAAAAACTCCTTGGAGGTTGGGTCGGGGAGCATAGGAGGATTTAGAGGAACACTAGAGAGGTCAATGGGGAGGGAGGGAAAGAGAGGGGGCCACGGGGTATGAAGGGGAAAAGAAGATGGTAGAATGAGATGGATATCATTACCCTAAATGCATGTTTGAAGACATGAATAGTATGAATATACTTTGTATACAAACAGTGATATGTAAAAAGGTGCTCTATATGTGTATTATGAATTGTAATGCATACTAGTGTTATATATACAACGACTTCAAATAGATCAAAAAGAAATCACCAAGCAAAACAGAAGTTAAATAAGGATCCTACAGACATTATAGATAGAACAGGTGGCAAATAGCACATGACAAAATTGTATTTTTAAGACATAAATTAAAAAAACCCTCCTTGGAGGGAGATAGCAGTAAACAGTGAAGGAGCCACTGGCAAGGTAAGGGTGAGGACGTAGAAGAGAGAAGCAGTAAGCAGGTGTGCAGGCAGCGGCACTGCGGCCTTCCAGCATCAGCTCCACCAAGTTGAAGCTGTCCCGTATGTCCAGACATGTTCACAGGCAGTAGCCAGCGGCTGTGGAACTGTTGGGGTCCCAGCAGGAGGGGTCCAGCTGAGCCAGGGGGTGCATCCACCTCCCTGACGGCCCACACCACACTGTGGAGCTGGGGCATCCACAGCACCTTGGAAAGGCAGAAGCCCATGGTGTCAACAGGCACAGGCAGCACAAGGAGGTCTATGATGGACGTGCCCAGGATAAGCATTACCTTAGGCATGAAGGTGATGGACCAGATGAGCCATGCCAGGCAGGCAAAGGCAAATTTGCCCACCGTCAAGGTCGCCCCAATGGCCGCCAGAGTCCCTGAGTTAGCCACATATCTTGGCCTTGGCCGCACCCCCAGAGGCTGAGGAGGCGGTGGGCAGATGCAGAGGTGGCTGAGGCATGGTGGTGCTGCTGGTGGTAGCTGACTCCAGCTGTTCTTGATGATGAACAGCCCACCACCACCAGGTTGGTGGCGATCTAGCATCATCAGTACAGGGCGGCGAAGGTGAAAAGGTCTAGTTCCAGCCGACTGCCCTGCATCAGAACCATCACTATGGACAGCGCCTTGTAGTCCCAACCTTAGGCGCTATCATGCTTCAGAAGCAGGTGATCAAGCCAGAGAAACCAGGAGGCTAGCAGCCCCAAACACGATGCATAGGAGGCTTCAGTGGCCAATGGAAAAACACTGTTTAGTATCTTTCATTTGAAATCTGTGATCACTCCCCCTCCAATACCTTTTCATGTCCTTATTTCAAAGACCTTTTAAAATGAAGATCCATTGCATTTCTAAAAGCAACATAGGCTTTACAGATGACCACACAGTTACAATGAGGTGGACCGTAGTCTACTATTTACTCAGGCATTCATGTTGCCCTCTGAAAATGCAGTTTCTTCTAATTGTGTCTCTCTTTCTCTCCTTTTTTTTTACAGTGATATGTTTAATGAATTTATTTATTTTAATTAGGTATATATGACAGTAGAATGCACTTTGATTCACTGCACACAATTGCAGCACAACTTTATATTTGTATGGTTGTACACAACCTAGTGTCACACCATATGTGCACGTCATACGTGTACCTAGGGTGATGATGCCTGTCTCACTCCACCATCTCTCCTGCCACCACGCACCCTCCCTCCCTTTTGCCCGAAGCTCCTCATTCTCCCCATGCCTCCCCACTCCCCATCATGGACCAGCAGCATCCACTTCTCAGGGAGAACATTTGTTTTTTGGGGATTGGCTTGCTTCACTTAGCATGACATTCTCCACTTCCATCCATTTACCTGCAAATGCCATAATTTGATTCTCTTTTAATGCTGAGTGATATTCCATTGTGTATACATACCACAGTTTCTTTATCCATTATCTATTGAAGGGTATCTAGAAGTAGGTGAAGGAGGAGACTGTGACACAGGTGGCTGGCACAAGGTGGTGGGTCCAGACACCTCCCTGAGCCTGGAGCCCCAGGAACTCGGTGGTGGTGGCCAGCATCAGCAGCTTGAAGATACTGATGCTCTGGTCATCATCCTCTAACTCTGAGCCTGTGTTGCTGCTCGGGGTAGTGGAGGTCTGGGGAGGTTTTGCCCCCAAACCCCACTATCACTAAATCACTGCCTAACCCCCAAGCTGGTGCTGGTGCTGGTGCTGCTGTCACCCAAGACTCTGGCCATGGTTGGACCCCCCACCAACCTAAGGAATAGGAGCTATAGCCAGCAGCGGTGAGAAAGGAGGAGCAGGGTGAGGACTGGGCTGAGCGAGGCTTGTGGAGTGCAGGATGTATTGTGCTCTGAGGAGCTCTGGGGGCTTCCCAGCTCTCCCTCCCAACCAAATTCAGCTAGCAGCTGGTGAGGAGGCAGAGAGGAGGCACAGGGAGATCCCGACTGAAGCCTCCAGAATGGGTGAGTTGAGTCCTGGGTGTCTGAGAACCAGGTAGGCAAGGAGCTGAGCCCACTGTGGAGGTGGGGAGCCAGCCCAGGGAGGCGGAGGGGAAAGCAGGACTGGATTCAAGGTGGAGAGGAGGAGAGACCAGAAGAGGAGAACGCTGGATCAGCAGGAAGAAAAGGGGGAGGGGAGCTCTGAGGCATCAGAGTCGGTGTGGGGAGCTCTGTGGGCCTGGAGGATGGGAAGGAAGGAGCAGGTAGCTGCCAGATGAGGAGGATGGAACCAGGTGGGAGGGGCACCAGGAGGACATAAGGGAGCACCACATTCCTAAAGACGTCCTTCTGCCACTGCTGAAGGCCGGCTTCAGCAAAGAGGAATCAGGGTTTTTCATGATTGGTGCTGATGAAAAGAGTCAGTGGATGAAAGAAATCAGCAAACAAACACACAAGTCAGGCTGCTGGATCTTCTGTCCTTTACTTTCTTTTTTGTAAGTATGTAAGCATAATTTTCTTTGGCAGCATACATTAACTTTTTGTGGTTACATCACAGTCATAAGACTTAGGGAAGCGGCAACATCGGCTGATTACATTTCAGACATTTTAATCTTTTACCCAACATGTTTCAAGGTCCCGTGCACTCATTATTTGAATGCCCTGCATTACTGTTACTCTTTATCTGAAACTAGCCTGGCTCCAAATCATTTCTCATGGATTCTCTGAAGCCATTTTTCTGCACACCTGCTCAACTGTCTGATAGAAGTCAATTTTTTTCTGCCTGGTTTCAAAGCATTATTGTTTCTCTGTAATAGTTTTATTTAGAACCTGGGGGCAGGGAGGGGAGGCATAGCCAAATGTTAGCTCTGAAGGACTTCTACCCTAAGGAATTTGTATGCATCTATTTTAAACTACTCTGAAAGTAAGAGAAGTCTCTTTCAATCACAAAAAGACTCTTAAAGCTTTTTCTTGGTGCACTTGGTTATAATGAGAAGAGATCAAACAGTGGGCATTTATAAAAGCTGTTTTTTAACTAGAAACTTGCTATATTAGTACAATTTTAGAAAACGTTTTTATGCTTTTAACTTCAGATTCCATAAGGTTATAATTTCCAGAACCAGTCTCATTCTAAATAATTGAAATAGCGACACCTGGCGGCCACATATATGAACAGAAAACAGAATTTACATAGACAGGAGCCGGTGAGAACATACACAGACAAAGTTAACTCTTTCAGCACCGTATTTGTGTGAACATCTATCCAGCAAGGGGGGTGTGCCATTGCTTCTACCCCCTTATCTTACGACGAGGACGCCCTGCTCACTCTGTCGCATGGGTGATGCCACGTACCACGTGAATCCCTGGAGCATCAGTGGTTAGGTGTCCTTACTCTCATTATAGATGGAGCCTCCAAGCACCAGGCTTAGGTGACAGAGTCAGGCTTCTGCACCTGGTCAGCAACTGTTCCCATTGCAGTCAGCATCAGGACAGCATCCTCCCATACTCCATCCAGTGCCCTTCCCACTGGGCCATCCTGCCTCTCCCTAAGGCACTCAAAACCAAATGGAAGAGTCGGGCAATACAGATTTTGAAAACAGACCCAGACATGCATGCTATATATTCATGCACCCAGCATTGGATTCCGAGTTATCCTCGGGGAAGTTCCAACTTCCAGTTGATCAGGAAGAAACCTGAATATAACTGCTTGGAAAGAGAGACAGAGTGAAGGGACTGATCGAGAGGACCCAGTGAAGTAGGCCTTTTGGTATCTATTCTCAAAGGTTTTGAGTGGGGTTGGGAGTAATATGAAGATGTATCTAGCAGAGAGGAAAACAAAGGACCATTAAGACACGTGGGCACCTGGATAAAAACCAACACTCAAAAGGGGAAGCCAGGGAAAGATATAACCTGCCAAAGCAGACAGAAGGAACAGTGAATAGGCCGGCCATGTCAGCCACCCTGCACCAACAAGCTCAGGAGTTCATACTGACTCACCCACATGGGCCTCAGTCCATGGCAGGGGCTGGAGATCCACACAGCAACTCCAGAAGGAAGAAGGTAGGGCTGCCTTTAGGTGCTGGGGGGAAGGAAATGACTAAAACATTTGGGTCTCAAGAAAAACCTGGGACTCCTGTACAAGCCCCATCAAAACTAGGCAAGAAGCTTGTCTATGCCTTCCTCCTTCCCCACATCCCTCAGACTGTTCTTTGCCCTGATTTCATTATTCTAAAGCTGTGGCCACTGGACTCATCATGGTAACACTACTTAGCAGGAGAGAGGTGATACAGTGAGACCATAGTGGCTACTTGTCCAGCTTCTGCCTCTTTAATAAGGGTCAGTTTCAGACAAATCTGCTTTCTCTGGCCTCTTGGAGGTCAGTGTGCACAACTAATCCATGGTAGAGTTGGGATTTAGACCTCGTGACCTGCAATATTTACCTTTGTCCTTGGCACAGGCAACCTTTGAAAAGTTCTATGTCCAATCACATAAGGCAGAGCAGGTTTAAGGATGAGAGCAGGTGGATTGGAGCTGGTGCCCCAATGCTGCCACGTAACAGTCCGAGTGATGTCATCTCAGTTATTAGACCTGAGTCTCAGTTTAAAACTTACCTTAAATGGGTTATTAAGAGTATTGAGAAATCACGTGTGTAAGAGGCTTGGCCCTGGGTATGGTTCAGAGTATATATACTCAGTTAGATGTAGCTGATGGTACCATAATTCTGCTCAGTTCACATCTTAGCCTCCCAGGGAGCATGTACCCAAAGCAGGACCACCAGTGGCTGCTATCTGGGCTGGATTCCTTCCTGAGGCCACATTCAGAGCTCCATTCCCCCACAGCTCCGCACTTCCAACAGTGGGAGCAAAGTTGCTGTCATTAGGAGCACTGGTTCTTGAAGCTGGTCTTCACAGACCTCATGGTGTGATTCAGCCATGCCAGCTGGTGCCAACTTGTGAATGGGTGAGTGGGCCATGTTGGAGCACAGCCACCCACATGGGGCAAGGTCGGGAACAAGAACTTAGCAGACACAGCCTCTAATCATGGGTGCACACCATGGTAGCTCTGACAGACAACAGAGCTGAGCCTGCAATTCCAACTATTTGGGAAGCTGAAGCAAGAAGATGGCAAGTTCAAGGCCAGCCTGGGCAAATTAGCAAGACTCTATCTTAAACAACAGATTGGGGAGATGCCAGCTACTAGCTGTCTCCCAGTCTCCCCTAGGGAAAATACAGGCCAGCACCTAACATGGAAGCTGGCCCAAGCCTCCTGCTCAAGTCAAGGAAGCAACTGAAGAAGCAAAAGCAGCTGATTAAGCAAAGAACTTGGACTCCTGAGAAAACGCAGAAGATCCTATCCCCACCTCCCCCTGTGTCCACCCCCTCCCCAGCCCACTCACACACACTCTCCTCCTCTCAGATTCATCTGTTAGTCTTGTGAAGTTATTTTATGCATTTCTAGGAAGTGTACTGTCAACCAGGCAGATTAACTTTCTGTAAGAAATTCTTTACCCAATTTCCTTCAAGCTATAGACCCTGAAAAAAAGAACAATAATCAGGATGAGAAGCCAGGGTACAATCTATGGAATAAATTGGTGGCTGGAGTACTGGTGGAAGCTCCTCTTTACACTGGTCTGTTTCCAACCTTCTACACACACACACACACACACACACACACACACACACACACACACACAACCTTTGCTTCAGCCTGGAAAGGGCTTGACAAAGGTGGTGTAACAAGGATATGACAGATATAGCTTGGCGTGGTGGCACACACCTATAATCCCAACTACTTGGGAAACTGAAGCAGGAGCATTTGAAGCTCAAGACCAGCCTGAGCACCTCAGCAATATCATTCCTAAATAAAAAGTAAAAGCAGCTGAGGATGTAGCTCAGTAGTAGAAATCCCTGGATTCAATCCCCAATGCTGGCGGGAAAAATAAAAAAGGAGCTGGGTGCAGTGAAACGTGCCTGTAATCCCAGCAACTTGGAAGGCTGAGGCAGGAGGATTATAAATTCAAGGCCAAGCTGGGCAACTTTGCAAGACCCTGTCTCAAAAAAAAAAAATAAGGATAGAATGGCCCTGGGTTCAATCCCCAGTACCACCCCCACACAAAAACAGATGTGACAGACAAGAGTCAGGAAGGCAAAAAGTCATTCTCATACATACAGTAAATATCAACATCCCACAATGATCTAGAAAAGGGAAGAAACAGTCCCTGAGCACCTTGTAAACACCTAGGGCCTGTGCTAGATGGCTTACATTCAATACCTGGAAGCTTAGAGTCAGAGAGGTAAAGCAACTTAGTCCAAGTCACACAGCTAGCTAAGGGCAGAGTTGGGTTAGATGCAGACTTGTGACTCAACTCAGTGCTTTTACCAGCTGCCAATTCTCCTTCTCACAAACCCAAATGGCAGCAGCTCACAGGCATCCAGGGGATAGGGACAAACTAAGCAGGAATCAATCCAAAAACCATTTCCCTGAGCATCTGTTAAGTGCTGGGCACTAGACAGGCTCCTTTAGTGACATATTATTCTTGTCCTCCTGGAACTGCAAGGCCAGTGGCTCACCGCTTTCCTGAAGCAGAAACAGAGAGACCAGGAGGGAGGAGAGGTGTCCTCCTCAGTTCAGTGGTAAAGAACCTTGGGGGACTGAGCCTTTCCTAGGACTGAGCCATGGTCCCTTCCTTTCTGATCCATTCTCTGGTCATCATCAATGCCTCTCCCCCTCAGAGCAAGAGGAAAGGACAGGACCAAAGGGGACCGTCAGAGGGTGTGTGGAGCCCACAGATGCTCCCTGAGTGAACACAAGATGAGAAAAGGCACAAGCTGAGTTCTCTGCCTTAGAGTCACACAATCACCATACACTGCGGCTCAGGAAGAGGGAAGCCAGCAGGGGACAGATGAAGTGGGAGGAGTCTGCGACGCTTCAGCGGATGAGGAACTTGAAGCCTCAAAAATACTGTGTGAGTTCTGAAAATAGGCACCACATCCCTCCAATTCGGAGCTCTTCGGTGTGCCCTGAGCTACCCCGCGGATGACTCACAGTGATGCCACCACCCACAGGGACAAAGGAGAAGCCTCCGCATCAGTGTCTCCACTTGTCAGTCCCTGAGCTAGGTGCTGGGGTTCCAGAGTTTTAAAAAGAAAATAAAAGGACAAGTTCTTCCTAAGAGGGAAAGATAAGCAATAAAACACAATAAAGTATTCTGAGCATTATGACCAAGTTCTACACGGGGTCCAGAATATGTACAAAATATGAGATAAAGAAACTATAAAAAAAGCAAATTTCCGAAAATTAGAAAGCCAAGTGTGGTGGTACACACGTGTAGTCCCAGCTACACAGGGGGCTGAAGCAGGAGGAACACTGGAGCACAGAAGTAAGCCTTCGCTGGTGAGAGGTGTGCTGATTATATGTGTGTGTGTATATATATATATATATATATATATATATATATATATATAATCTTTTTGAATGCATAATATTTAATCTCATAAGAAGTTAAGGGAAATTTTTTTTCATGCAGTGCTAGGGATCAAACCCAGGACCTCATGCATGCTAAGCAAGCACTCTACCACTGAGCTGCATCCCCAGCACTAAGGGAAATTCCTGAAGTCACTGAATGTAAACGGAACTAAAAAACCAGAATGTTAAATGAAGGGAAGATGCTGTGTTGTGCCTTCAGATATGCAGTTGGTCTCAGGAAGCCACACTAATAAAGTGGGGACCAGGCACATATGGCCATGTAAACTTAAATTGATTTAGTGTTAGTTAAAATTTAAATGCAATTCCTACTTTTCCTTAGCCATATTTTAAGTGCTCAATAACCCCATGTAACTAATGGTTATCATGTGGGGCAGTGCAGATATAGAACATGCCCATCACTGTGGCAAGATCTACTGGACACAGGCTGATGATGGACAAGATCTACTGTATAATAGCTAAGCAGAGACAGGAGACATGGCATTAGATTCACTGAGGCAGGAAGACTTAGCTGAGTTTTCTGCACAAAACCATCAAAGTCAATGAAAGGGTGGAAAAAAAAAAAAATCCACCACCAAAACAGGAGACCACATGGAAATGAGTGAATCTTGCCTAGGCTTAAAGTGAAATGAGAATTTTTCCTGGAAAATCATAACCTTGGACTTATAACATATAAATTTGGGATTTTAACAATATCATGGTGAGAAATCAACATAAATGCTGTTTATAGGCTGGCAATAAACACAAGTTCTATAGTAACCACAAGTATAAATGAGTGCTGAAGAGACACACCTTCAACCCAGGTTTTCTAGGATTCCCATAGATGAAATACCAGTAAAAGCAAACTCACAATCCCAAATTACAAACCACACAAGGAAATCAACCCATCATGAATTAAAGTCAGCAGATGAAACAGGAGGATTCAGCCTCCAAGAAGTTCAGAAAATGAAAGCTGTAATACAAATAGGTTTACCATGATCACATGATTAAGTATAGAACAGGAATAAATGCTATGGGAAAAAAAAAAAAAGATTAGTATAGTAACAGACTTCCAGAAGGGCAGTGTGTGGATCTCTGAATTTTTGCCCCAGTAAAACAACCATCACTGGTAGAAACTATTTAAAAAATCAAATTTCTGAAAATTAGAAAGCCAAGTGTGGTGGCACACACCTGTAGTCCCAGCTACACAGGAGGCTGAAGCAGGAGGAACACTGGAGCTCAGAAGTCCAAGACTAGACTAGGAAACAGTGAGGCCCTGTCTCAAAATGAAAAAAAAAATTACAAAAATTGTTCTAGGGCACACAGCAAACAGGAAAGTATTTCTTTTTTATTTTATTTTATTTATTTTTTATTTTTATTATTCTAATTTGTTATACACATTTGTAGAGTACATTTCATTTCATATTACATATAAAGAGCACAATTTTTCAAGTTGCTGGTTTGATATTAAGTATTTTTACAACAATTGTGTCTTCATACATGTATTTAGGGTAATCATGGATAACTTAAAAAAAACAAAACAAAACAAAACAAAACAAAAAAACATGCTGGGTGTGGTGGCGCACGCCTGTAATACCAGCACTTGGGAGGCTGGGACAGGAAGATCGCGAGTTCAAAGCCAGCAAAATATTCCATGAGGAGGAATTGAAAAACAACAATGAAAACCTGTGAAGGGAATAACTACAATAAAGGTAAACTAACCATAGGAGAAATCAAGTCAAGCTAAATACCAAAAAAAATTAATTTAATTTAATTTAATTTAAAATGACTGGTAATACAAATCATATCTCAATAATAACCCTGAATGTTAATGGCCTAAACTCAACAATTAAAAGACATAGGCTGATAGATTGGATTAAAAAAAAAAGACCCCCAACAATATGCTGCCTTCAAGAGACACATCTCATAGGAAAAGACGCCTACAGACTGAAGGTAAAAGGATAGGATAAAATATACCACTCACACGGACTATGTAAGCAAGCAGGGGCTTCCATCCTCATATCAAACAAAGTAGACTTCAAGACAAAGGTAATCAAAAGAGATAAGAATGGACATTTCATACTGCTTAAGGGAATCATACATCAACAAGAAATAACTGTCACAAATGTATATGCCCCAAATAATGGAGCATCCACATTCATCAAACAAACTCTTCTCAAGTTCAAGAGTCAAATAGACCACAACACAATATTTCTAGGTGACTTTAACACACCGCTTTCACCACTGGATAGATCTTCCAAACAAAAGCTAAACAAAGAAACTGTAGAACCTAATAATATAATCAATAGCTTAGAGTTAACTGATACACACACACACACACACACACACACACACACACATATATATGTAGAGTATATTATCCATCAATGAGTCAGTACACTTTCTTCTCAGCAGCACATGGATCATTCTCTAAAATAGACCATATATTTTGTCATAAAGCAACTTTAAACAAGTAGAGATACTACCCTGCATCGTATCAGATCATAATGGAATGAAATTAGATATCAATGATAAAATAAGAAACAAAACCTACTCCAACTCCTGGAGACTAAATAATATGCTACTGAATGAACAATGGGTTGCAGAAGACATCAAGAAGGAGATTAAAAAATCCTTAGAGGTAAATGAGAACAACAATACAACATATCAAAATCTCTGGGACACTATGAAGGCAGTACTAAGAGGAAAATTCATTGCATGGAGTTCATTCCTTCAAAGAAGAAAAGGTCAACAAATAAATGAATTAACATTACACCTAAAAGCACTAGAAAAAGAAGAACAAATCAACCCCAAAAGCAGTAGAAGACAGGAAATAATTAAAATCAGAGCCAAAATCAATGAAATTGAAAGAAAATACACAATTGAAAAAATTGACAGAACCAAAAGTTGGTTCTTTGAAAAAAATAAATAAAATTGATAAACCATTAGCTATGCTAACTAAGAAAAGGAGAGGAAAAAAACTCAAATTACCAATACCTGTGATGAAAAAGGAAACATCACAACAGACACTACAGAAATACAGAAGATAATTAGAAATTATTTTGAAAATCTATGCTCCAATAAAATAGAAAATAACGAAGGCATTGACAAATTTCTAGAACATATGATATGCCCAAACTAAATCAGATGATATACACAATTTAAATAGATCAATTTCAAGCAAAGAAATAGAGGATGCCATCAAAAACCTACCAACCAAGAAAAGCCCAGATCCAAATGGGTACACAGCCGAGTTCTACAAGACCTTTAAAGAAGAACTAATACCAATACTTCTCAAACTATTCCATGAAATAAAAAAGAGGGAACCCTTCCAGACTCATTCTATGAGGCCAATATCACCCTGATTCCAAAACCAGGCAGAGACACATCAAAGAAAGAAAACTATGGACCAATATCTCTAATGAATATAGATGCAAAAATTCTCAATAAAATTCTGGCAAATCAAATACAAAAACATATCAAAAGATAGTGCGTTATGATCAAGTGGGGTTCATTCCAGGGATGCAAAATTGGTTCAACATAAGGAAATCAATAAATGTAATTTCATCATATCAATAGACTCAAAGATAAAAATCATATGATCATCTCAATTGATGCAGAGAAAGCATTTGACAAAATATAGAACCCCTTCATGTTCAAAATGCTAGAAAAACTAGGGATAATAGGAACATACCCCAACACTGTAAAGGTCATCTATGCTAAGCCCCGTGCCAACATCATCATAAATGGAGAAAAATTGAAAGCATTCCCTCTAAAAACTGGAACAAGACAGGGATGCCCTCTTTCACCACTCCTTTTTAACATAGTTCTTGAAGCCCTAGCCAGAGCAATTAGACAGATGAAAGAAATTAAAGGGATACTGATAGGAAAAGAAGAAACAAATTATCACTATTTGCAGATGATATGATTCTATACATAGAAATTCTAAAAAATTCCACCAGAAATCTTCTAGAACTAATAAATGAATTCAGCAAAATAGCTGGATATAAAATCAACACCCATAAATCAAAGGCATTTCTGTACATCAGCAACAAATTCTCAAAAAGAGAAGCTAGGAAATCCACCCCATTTACTATAGCCTCAAAAAAAAAAAAAAAAAAAAAAAACTTGGGAATCAACTTAACAAAAGAAGTGAAAGACCTCTACAATGAAAACTACAGCATGTTAAAGAAAGAAATTAAAGAAGATCTTAGAAGATGGAAAGATCTACCTTGTCATGTGTAGGTAGAATTAATATTGTCAAAATGACCATTATCCCAAAAGCACTATACAATTTCAATGCAATCCCAATCAAAATCCCAATATAATTCCTCATAGAAATGGAAAAAAACAATCATGAAATTCATCTGGAAAAATAAGAGACCCAGATTTGCCAAAGCAATTTTTAGCAAGAAGAGTGAAGCTGGTGGCATTACTATTCCAGACCTTAAATTGTATTACAAAGCAACTGTAACAAAAACAGCATGGTATTGGCACCAAAATAGGCCATTTGACTAATGGTACAGAATAGAAGACACAGAGAATAACCCACACATCTACAGTTATCTTATATTAGATAAAGTTGCCAAAAATGTTCATTGGAGAAAAGACAGCCTCTTCAACAAATGGTGTAGGGAAAACTGGAAATCCTCATGTAACAAAATAAAATTAAATCTCTATCTCTCACCATGCACAAAACTCAACTCAAAGTGGATTAAGGACCTAGGAATTAAACCAGAGACCTTGCACCTAATAGAAGAAAAAGTAGGCCCAAACCTCCATCATGTTGGATTAGGACCCAACTTCCTCAATAAGACCCCTATAGCGCAAGAATTAAAACCAAGAATTAATAAATGGGATGAATTCAAACTAAAAAGTTTCTTCTCAGCGAAAGAAACAATTAGTGAGGTGAATAGAGAACCTACAGAATGGGGGCAAATCTTTACCACAAGCACATCAGATAGAACACTAATCTCAAGGATATATAAAGCTCTCAAAAACCTTAACACCTGGCCCTCTTCTCAGCTCTGATCCACAAGTCAGCTCCCAAGAGCAGCCATGAATCCTTGGAGGTTCTGTGAGCATGCAGGGCACATGATCTCCCCTTTTATTACAGAAGGAGAAAGTGTGGTCCGGAGAGCAGCTTGCTCAAGAGTTTACAGGTAGAAACTGGCAGTGGGACTCAGGCTCAGGTTTCCAGTCTTGCTGCCCAATGTCCTCTTTGTACTCTGCCAAGCTCCTTCTCAGAGGGGGCCCCAGCACCTGAGTGGGAACAGATGGAGGTGGTGAGAGACAGAACCAGGAATAAGATGGAGGGGGAGTAGAAGATGGGGCAGAGTAGTGATGTGGGAGCCAGTGGAGGAAGAAACAAAGAGGGCCCTTTGGCCCCCTCTTGCTGTACCATCAGTAGGATCTTGAAGCACATCATTTGGTTGTTCTCTTCATTCTGGTATGAGAAAAAGAAAAATTGAAATCTGATATCATTGCTAGCTGAGTCTTCTGGCTCAAGCCTCTCCAAGCGCAGAGTCCTAGATGCCAAAGCTCCTCCTAATCATACCAGCCACCCCTTTGTCTTCTTACCCTGCTATACCCACATCCAGAATGAGCAGCAGAGGTCAGCATCATCCAGGCCCTGAAGAAGCAGCCATCTCATCTGTCCAGAGCAGACCAGCCAACACTTCCTCTCAGGCCGTGCCACCTGCTGAGCAGGGGAACAGCCATTTCAACCAGCTTTGGTCTCAAGCCTCTCCAGCTGGCAGCCTGACAAGGAACACAAAAGATGGCCCTTGCTCTCTCTGAGGGGTCCACAACCCAAGAAGACATAGAAAGAAGTGTGATTAGTGAATATTTACTCTTGTCCGATTTTAATTACCTTGGCAGAGATAAATATTTTGATTTTCATTAAGACTTTTTTATTTGCTGATACTCATATTTTTCCTCCTTATTTTCTTTCCACTTTTCACCTTTTGTTATCTTTTTAACAATCCCCTTCCCTTAAGAATTCATAAATTCACATTAGCATATTTAGCAACGATGAAAAATGTGCATCCAGCCAGGCGCGGTGGCGCACGCCTGTAATCCCAGCACTTGGGAGGCTGAGGCAGGAGGATCGCGAGTTCAAAGCCAGCCTCAGCAATGGCGAGGCACTTAGCCACTCAGTGAGACCCTGTCTCTAATAAATACAAAAAAAGGGCTGGGGATGTGGCCCAGTGGTGGAGTACCCTGAGTTCAATCCCTGGTACCAAAATAAATAAATAAACAAATAAATAAAAATGTGCATCCAGATGCTAACTTTGAGGGGTATAACTGACCAGCATGTCTAGCAGCTATGCTCTAAAATTCGTGTTAAACGAGGCCCAATGCCCAGGTTCACTCAGGCAGGACTGAGCTTTCAAGTCATGGGGCTTCTCTGATGGTGACTTAAGTTTGATATAGAACTATGATCTAAGACCTTCCTCCTTTCTTCCCCTTATGAAGGTTCAGCCCTGCCTCAGAGTCTGATGGTCTGACTTCTTTCTTTTCCCTCACAAATTCTCCTCCAATATAGTTTCTTCCACTTTGTTTCTTTATTTGTTCTGATCAGTCATACATGACATCAGAATGCTCCTTGATTCAACGTGCACAAATGGAGCAGGATTTTTTACTTCTCTGGTAGATTTTTTTATTTCCAAAGTAGGGTCACACCGTTCGCGCAACCATACACGTACCTAGGGTGATGATGACAGTCTCGTTCCCCCATCTTTCCTACCCCCATGCGTCCCCTACCCTTTGCCCCATCCAATGTTCCTCCACTGATCCAATGCCCTGCCCCCCATTATGAATTAGCACCCATTTATCAGAGTAAACATTCAGTCTTTGGTTTTCTGTGATTGGGTTATTTCGCTTAGTATGATAGTCTCTAACTCCATCCATTTACCTGCAAATGCCATAATTTTATTCTCTTTTATTGCTGAGTAATACTCCATTGTGTATATGTACCACAGTTTCTTTATCCATTCATCTATTAAAGGGCATCTAGGTTGTGAATTGTGCTATGAACATTGATGTGGCTGTGTCACTGTAGTATGCTGTTTTTAAATCCTTTGGGTATAGACCAAAGAGTGGGATAGCTGGGTCAAAATGGTGGTTCCCTTCTAAGTTTTCTAAGGAATCTCCATACTGCTTTCCATATTGGCTGCATCAATTTTCAGTCCCACCAGCAATGTATGAGTGTACCTTTTCCCCCACATCCTCTCCAACATTTATTGTTGTTCATATTCTTGATAATTGCCATTCTGACTGGAATGAGATGACAGAGCAGTTTTGATTTGCATTTCTCTAATTACTAGAGATGTTGAACATTTTTTCATATATTTGTTGATGGATTATAAATCTTCTTCTGAGAAGTGTCTGTTCAGCTTTATAGCCCATTTATTGATTGGGTTATTTATTTTCTTGGTGTTAAGCTTTTTGAGTTCTTTATATATCCTGGAGATTAGTGCTCTGACATATGTAGTCTCTTGCACTTCTAATCCCGTGTTGGTATCTGCTCCTTGGAGGAGCAAACTCACCTATACATTAAAGGTGCTGAAAAGTCCTACAGTTAAGAAATTTAGATTTAACACAATTTCCCACACATTTTAGAAAATAGCAGACCTCTTTTTTATGGAATACATGTTAAAAGTTGATGCCATTGAAATAGGTGGTCTGAAACAACAGTTAGAAAATTGGGGCTCTGGGTTCTGGGTCCTCTGCTAATAAAAATATCTAATAGCAGCATGACATTTCCATGGCAGACAGAATTTTGGAATGGCCCCGAAAATTCCAGGTCCCTTATATCCACACACCTTCTGTTAGTTATTCAATCAAGCATTAATCTAGGCATTGATGTAGAGGGATTTTGCAGATGTAGTAAGGTCCCAAATCAGAAGTAGGGAGATTGTCCCAGTACACCTGTCCTAATGCCAGAAACCCTTTACATCTGGGTCTACAGGTCAGATGTGGAAGTAAGAGAGTTTCAAAGCATGAGAGATTCAATAAGGAAAGTGACTGATGGCTTTGAAGATGGTGTAAGAAGGCCACACTTGGTGCTTTGAACATAACACTTGCTGTTCTGCCACAGTGGCTTACTTTAAAACTGACATTTTTTTTCCCTTCCTATTCTCCCTCTCCATTCTCCATAACCTTGGAGGAAGCGAGATTACCCTCTTCCCATCCTAAGTTGAGTTACTGTCTTTAAACACATGTACTGTAGGAATGAAGTAATTCGGACTTCAGGGATGGTGCCAGAAGACCTAAGCAACAGCCATCTTTCAAGGATACAAGTGAATTATGACTCCTGACTGGGCACACCTGGAATGTAACTTTTGAATAATCTCTCTAAAAGGTGGGTGGCTTTGTCTCCTTTTTTTCATGGGGAACCTTTCCCAAATGGTGAAGGACATACTTCCAAGGTGGTTCTAGTCACTCATGCTTACCTTCAGATCCCAGGAATTTGGAAGAAAGCCAGCAAGCCTTGGGATGAGAAAATAAATTTGCCTGACAAACGTATCTGCCCATAACCAACAATTCCATAGGAAGATAAAGATAAAGAAGCATAATGTATCTTCCATGATCAAAATGGCACAACCCACTGGAAAAAAGCACTGCCGTGTGCAAAAACAAATGGAAAAAGCATTGGTTCCCAGTTTTAAATATCTCAATGATTCCCAAGCAGCTGCATTTTAGACAGGCTCAACTTGTTTAGTTGGATGTTTAGACATTGGTACTTAAATCTCTGCTGCCCTTTCATCTGAATTGCTGTTTGCAGAAGGAATTCAGAAACGTGGAACCAATTTGGGATTTTGTTTTAATGATTCTCATCAATTTCTATTTCCTGTTTGACAATTTAAACAGGCGCTTCTTTCTCTCTGAAGTTTTGATGCCAAAACCTCTGAAGAAGTTACTGCTTATTTGGCTCAGCCTGGAAGAATAGGAACCGTGGCTCTTCACATCTTCATCTATTTTTTTTTTCAGGATAGCATGGACCATCACCTTGATAGCATCTCTGGGATCATTCTTCACATATTCAAGAGCTGAAACCAGAAGGAGGTCAACTTCTGGGTCACTGAAGACTGTCTACCTAGCCCCACTCAGGCCTCCCCAAATGAGAGGTCATTACCACACAATTCCATTTAGAATCATTCTTGGCATTATAATAAAAGTAATACTGGTTTCATTATAGAAAATATGTTAAACACAGATTGTTTTGAAATATGGAAAGGATAGCTGAGCTCCTGTAGCTTCAGCTATTTAACAGATTGAGGCAGAAGGATTGCTTAAGCCCAGGAGTTCCTGGTCAGCCTGAGCTGCAGGAGCCCTGTTTGGGGAGTTGGCTTAAATTGCGGTTAACTATGGGCCATGGAGATTTGGGCATTGTCGCCTTCCGTAGTCTCACGGGACTTGGCCCGGGATCTCGTGGGACTTGGCCCGGGATCTCGAGTGACTTGAGCCGAGATTGCTGATCGGGTCAGCGCCATTTTTTTTTGGTCGTGTGTGGTGTGTGTTAGTCGTTGTTAGAGCCAGAGAGAAAAGTTATCAGACTAAAAAGCTGTTTGTTTCCAGTTCGCTTCTGAACTTCTTCCCGCGGCTTCATTGCTCCAAGCGGCCATCGCTTCAGGCGGCTACACTGAGCAACATAACAAGACCCCAACTCGAAAAAAAAAAAAAACATTGTGGGGAGGAGGAAGAGGAATCAAGAACCCTCAGAAAAAATACTGCTAATATTTTGGTACCTGTCCTTGCAGAGCTTTTTTTCATATTGAAGATAGAACTTTACTTTACAAAAATAAGAATAACTTTTTTTTATTCCCATAAGATAGACCTGCATACAGTATAAGATCAAATCACAGGATTGTCATAATATTTTATGAACCTTCATTACTGAATAATTAAGTTGTCTCCAATTTTTCACTGTTATAAATAAGAATCATTAATTCATTTGTCAACTATTATTGAGTTCTTCCTATCACCAGACACTATGCTAGGTGCTGTGGATGCAGTAGTAAACAAGAAAGACAGATTTCCCACCCTGGAGAGGTTTACATTTTTTCTGGTAGAAAGACAAATAAATGAATAAACACAAATTCAGTACAAAAAAGGAAACTGAATTGAGCAGTGGGAACCTGTTGAGGATTTTATGCAAGGAGGTAACATGAGACAAGTTGTACATTTTAAAGAGATTCTGGTTGCCTTGTAGAGAAGAGAAGGGGCGCTAGGGGCTGTTAGCCTGCCAAAATAGGGAACAGTGGGGGGCTATAATATGGGAACAAAGTAAGTAGAGACAGGAAAGTCCCTATCATGAAAGGATAAGGACAACAGAAAGAATCTTGATTCAACAAAATGTTTTGGTATTAGGTTTTCAAACCCATCAAAGTCTACAGTGTCATATTTTTAAAATATTTTTTAGTTGGATGGAGGTGACCGGGTCACTGAGGGAGAGACTGCAGAGCGTTCCCCTCCAGCGCCTTCACTCTTTGGCACCTTGAGTTAGTCTGGTTGATTGCAGTTACTGAAGCTGCTGCTGTGAACCGAGGGTCTCACTCAGCTCTGCCTAGGTACTTCTACCTCATCTGTAGCTGCGACCCTGATGGTGCAGCAGGCTCTGGACTCTTAAAGCTCTGGAGCAAATTTAAGAAGATTTTATTCATGTACGTGGCATAGAAGATGAATTCTTCGTCCTCCACCATGAATGAAGAACCTGATGCTCTATCAGTAGTTAACCAGCTCCAAATTTGGCAGCAGATCCACTGAATAGAAGAGCCATTGTTCAAGATCAGGGATGCTTGCCTGGCCTTATTTTACTGATGGACCACCCAAATCCCTCTGTTGTCCACTTAGCTTTGCTTGCTCTTCGATACTTGGTGGAATGTTGTGCCAACAGAGAAAAGATGAAAGGAAAATTAGGTATGATGTTAAGCTTGCAAAATGTTATACAGAAGACTCCAGGAGAAAGATAACTTCTCGCCTCTGAAATCTATGACATTCTTCAATCCTCCAATATGGCAGATGGTGATAGTTTTAATGAAATGAATTCATGTCGAAGGAAAGCTCAGTTTTTTCTGGGGACTACAAACAAACGTGCCAAAACAGTGGCTTTGCACACAGATGGTCTTGATGATACATCTTGAAGAAATCCATGTGAATTACCTTCCTTTGGAAAAATGTCCTCCTGCCTAGATGATGTAAGTAGTTGTTGCTGAAGGCTGGGTGCAATAAGAAAGGCAAGGTCTCTGAAGGGTCTACAATTTTATCCTTAATATAATTTCCCTGAGATGGTTGGTAGGCTGGGGAGCAGAGATCTCAGTTGTGAAAGCAAGAAAAAAGCATCAGAGGTAAAACATGCTGGTGGTTATTAGCTTCACTTTTCAAATGGCTGTTCAAAGATGTGTAGTACGAATCTGTTCAGATTTGAAAGCAGAGGCTTTGGTATCAGCAATAGCATCAACCAAGGTTATGAAAGCTCAGCAACTTGTGAAAAGTGAAAGTGGGGAAGAGATACTGGTCCCATTCCAAGATACTCCTGTGGAAGTAGAAGAGAACACAGAGCTGCCTGACTACTTTCCTGAGAATGAAAGTCCCACTAAAGAGCAGGACAAAGCAGTGTCCATGGTGGGCTCAAACCCAGAGGGTGGAGCTAGCTGGTTGAGCACAGCCGCAAACTTTTAATCCAGATCATTTTACTGGTGACTTCTGTTAGAAATTATTAGGACAAGAAGTTACTCCGGAACGCCATGGTAGAAAGGGATGGTTTATTGGGGTACCACGTGGCATGGTAGGGGACAAAAGGGCAGGGAAGGTAAAAGGACAAGGGAAGGGGAGGACAAGGACAGGAACAAGCACGAACAGAGAGCGGTTTCAGTCCGGGGATGGCTTAAATAGAGTAGGGGGTCAAAAAGCCCCCCCTGGAGTGAGTCCTTGCCTTATAGGCTACCAGAGGTCATAAGGTAGTGGCCAGGGCACCTGCTGGTCAGTTTTTTTCTGGTCATGCTGAGGATCCTTGGAGCTGTAGTTTTTCACAAAGCACCTGGGGAGGTGTGGCCTTCTGCCTGGGAGGCGCAGCCTCTTGCCTGGAATCCAACATTCCCCCCTTTTTGTTTTCTTAGGAAGGGGGCGTCGTGTTTCAATCTGGCTGCTTCAGAGCTGAAGTGGGGCAACGTGGGGTGTTATGAAGGGAGGAGATGTGGGCAGGCAGGTCCAGCTGGAGGGTGAAAAAATTCCCAGGAGGTAGGCGTGGAAAAGATGAATCTGTCCAGGTATGGGATGGATGAAGTTTCTTTGAAGCCATAGGTCGGTGAGGGTGTCAAACCAGGCTTCTGCAGAAAGTCACTGAGGGAGTCAGCCGGCTATCTTTTCAAAGAGCATGTAGAAATTGTGGGTCTTGCGAGTTTGCAGGTAACACTATTATGGAAGCAACAAAGGGAAAGAAGGTAAGATGGATTATTGTCCATAGGCCTGTGTTCCACCAGGTGGGACTTACGGTGAAGAGGCCAATGGAGAGTGCGAAGCACATCACAATGAGCATCAGGTGGCAGCATAAGGGCAGGACTCAGCAGGGCTCTCTGGTTGGAAAGTCATCCGTTGGTTTTTTTAACAGTTGATTGTCCCTGAGAAAAACTGGTTAAAGTTTTAAAACAAGAAAAACAGAGAAGATTATTTTGAGTTGGTATCAGGGACACGAGAGAAACGAATTTTTAAGGGATCAGTGGGACTGGAAGAGCAAGTATATTGAGGTAGTTGTTTGTCATCTTTTTGTGGATCTTCAGTTGGTTGAGCAGCTGGTTTTAGTCTGGAAATATGAATCCAAGAAGTTAAATTTCCTGAGGTTTCACAAAGCTTAGCGGCCGTGGGTGTGCACAGCACAACCTGGAAGGGGCCTGTCCACTTTGGGACAAGGGAGACCGATCTTGTGTCTTGTGGAGGGGAGAAATATACCCAAGAACCGGGTGTTAATGGGAATGAAGCAGTGAGTCTACCTGGGTCAGGCAGAATGAAATCTTGGCACGTCCATATCTGATGTCTGATGAAGGATAAGAGAGGAGAAGAGAGATCTTTGGGCAAGGGTCCTCGAATTGGGGAAATTTCAGGTGGAAGAGCTGGTCGCCCAAACATAGCATCAAAAGGGGATAGCAAAGAAGGTTTCTTTGGGAGGACTCAGAGCCTAAAGAGGGCGAGGGGTAGTAAGAGTTCTATTACTCTCTACCTTTCCTGAAGACATGGGGTGATATGGGATGTAAAAATGTTGAGGAATGTTAAAGGAAGTAGATATATTTTGGGTAACTAGTACAACGAGCACAACTGAATTGGGTTTGATCAGAGGAGGAAGAAAGCTTGGATATAAAAGAAACTTTGCCCATTCTTTCGACTGCTAGAAGTTGAAAACAAATTTTCAGTTATCTAAGGGACTTTAGAGGGGTGTCAGCCGGGATGGATTAAGAAGTTCCAAAGACTTAGAGGGAGATCCAGGTCTGTGACTCGGTTGTCACCGGAGCCAGGCAGACGTGGGATATCATGAGAAGAGTCCTTCTCAAGATATCGGAGGACTATGAGCCACCTTGCACAAGGGTTTTCCGTTTCCCATCCCGGACGGGAAGGAGAGACTCAAGTCCGAAGTAGGCCAAAGGGCTGGAAAGGAACCTCTGTAACCATCCCCAGCTGAGAGGCAAATGTTGCCAGAATGACACCAAATCTAATGATATTGCGGTCAAAAAGATGAGCAGAGGCTGAGTCAGGCAATTCTAGAAGGTTTATGTCCTCGGAATATGATGGAAAAGAGAATGGAGATCAGAGGATTGATTGTATGGAAAGGAATGTGGGGGCCTGGGTGGTGGGAGGTTTCCTCAGAGGCACTAGTGGCCTCTAAAACTGCAAGGATAAAGACAGAGGTGGAGATGGAGTGAGACGAACTAGAGAGCACGGCTAAGCTAGGCAGATTAGAGAACACAACTGAGGCCTGAAATTTGGCCATTATGTCTCAGCCCAGTAGAGGCATAGGACATTGAAGTATTACTAAGAATTGATGGGTGAATAGGTGGTGATGAAGCCAGCAAGACAGCATAGGAGTCTTGTGGGGCGAATAGCATTTCCCTCTACCCCGACAATAGGGGATGGTGCTATGGTAGTGGGGCCCCAGAACTCCTTCAAGACCGAGGAAGTGGCTCCTGTGTCCAGCAGGAAGTTTATGGGGCGGCTATCAACAAGGAGGGTAACCCTGGGCTCTTGTATGGCGAAGTCAATGGTCGGGAAAGGAGTCTCTGGGCCCCATCAGTCCTCTGTAGCCAGTGCCAGAAAGTTGGGGTCTGTGTCTGGTCCAGCCCCCCTGTGGGGATTGGGGCAGTCAACACCCCAGTGTCCCATCTCAGAACATTTAGGGCATGGACGCTTAGGGGCCCTGGGATTAGGGCAGGCTCTTGCCCAATGTCCTTCCTTCCCGCACCTGTAGCAAGGCCCTGGGGGTTCCCCTTGTATGGACTTATGAACCCCTGTTCTCAAGGCCTGAGCATCAGAGCTCCGAAGGGCCTGAGCCAACATTTGAAGGTCATGCTTCTGAAACTTGCGACGTTCCATCTCCTCTTCTCGATTATGAAATGCCTTAAAGGCTGTGGCCAAAATCTCAGTCTGAGGAGTTGTGGGCCCCTGTTCTAGCTTCTTTAACTTAGCTCTTATGTCGGGGTAACTTTGGGATATGAAATAAGTCATAAGGACTTGATGCCCTCCTTGAGATTCTGGATCTAAATTTGTAAAACGCTGGAGGGCTTTTGTGAGCCGATCAAGAAACTCAGAGGGAGTTTCTTCCCTTTTTTGAAAAATTTCCCGTAGCTTATCAAAATTGACAGGTTTTTGAGCTGCTCGCCTAAGGCCAGCAACTATACAAGTGATAAACTGGTCCCTTAAGGTTATGCCCCTTGATGAATTATAGTCCCAGTTCGGCTTTCCCTCTGGGACTATTTCAGGACCAATGGAAAAATCCGGATTCGTTCTGTTAGTCTCATCTGCATAGCCTCTTGCCTGCTCCCAGACTCGTCTGCGCTCTTCTGGGAGTAGGGTATTTGCCCAAAATTACATATGCATCATGAAATGTAAGATCATATGTTTGGGTGACCCGTTGGAATTCCTTTAAGTATGTTGTGGGATCAGTCGTATAAGAACCCAGCCGTCTTTCAACCTGTGATAAGTCTGTCATTGAGAATGGAACATGAACTTTAATTACTCCCTCTGCCCCCGCTACCTCATGCAAAGGTGCTATGGTCTGCGTCATCTGTTCTGTCTGCTTTTTTGAACGCGTGATACGGGGACTGAAGTTGGGATTAAACGGCGTGATAGCCTGTGGGTTTGGAATTGGCTCTGAAACTGTACTGGGAAAAGTTGTAGGAGCCGCGGAGGAATCAGAAAGTATAGTTGGCGCGGAAGTCGCGGGGGGGGGGGGGGTGAATCTGTTGCAGGGGATGACGTAGGAGGAGGAGACGGAAGAGGAGGGCCTGAAGGCATGGTGGGGGCAGAAGAAGATGGCGGATCTATGAGGGGCGGAGCCGAGGGTGAAATGGGGTTCTTAGGTTGGTGGTAAGGAGGCGGCCGAACCTCTAACCCTGGGTCAAAGTCCGGGTCTTCTGGGGATGGCTCTTTGGGTCGGCATGGGAGGAGGGCTGAAGCACTGCCAGCCGAGCACCGAGGGAGGGGTTTCGACTGAGGAGCAGAAATGCATCTGCGTAAGGTGACTCCTCCCACCGTCTCGATTGCGGCAGAAATCAAACAGCTGCTGTAAAGCATCTGGGTCTACTGAACCCAAGCAAGGCCACCGATCTGTTAAAGGATATTTTGGCCAATCGCGAGTGCATAGCGTAACTAATTTTTGTGGCTTTATTTCAGAACTCAGGCCGAGATTGATCAAATTATCCAGGAGAAGCTGTAGCGGGCAGTCGGTTGGGCGCGAATGGGATGGAAAGAGCCATGACCAGTAGCGACTGACTGCTAAGCTGAGGACTAAAATTACCATCAGGGTAGAAAATAAAGTAATTAAATTGCACTCAATCGATATAGGTTGTCTTAATTCTTCTAGAAAGGACGAAGGGGTTTCGGTTTGGGGTACTGACGAGAGAAGCGTGCCCATATTGTGAGCCGCGGGGGAATCTGGCCTGTGCGTGCAGGGACGCTAGGCTAAAAAGATCCGAGGAGGCTAGCATCGGGACCAGGCTGGGAGAGTGTTGTGGCCGCGGCTGCGGCAGCAGTGGCAGGGAGGGGGTAGGCCGCAAATGTGCAGCCGGGACACAAACTGACCGGGTAATCGGAAATTTAACTGGAAAGGGAGGTGGAGAGAGCTCTGTGAGGTCCACTTTCAACCTTGAAGGTTTAGGTGGGGTGCGGTCCTCCCCGGGTGAGCCAGCGGGTGGGGCTGCCGGACATTCAACGGTCAGCTCCCACCGTGTGAGGCCCCTCGGGTTTAGAGCTCTCAAAATGGAAAGGGCTTACCCATTTGGCGACTTGGTGATGGAAGGTCAGCGGCGGTTGGAGGATGGGTGTAAGGGTTGTTCACGGAGGTAGCTTTTTGTCCTCTGAATTCAGACGTGCCCCGCATGGGCGCCAAAATGTTAGAAATTATTAGGACAAGAAGTTACTCCGGAACGCCATGGTAGAAAGGGATGGTTTATTGGGGTACCACGTGGCATGGTAGGGGACAAAAGGGCAGGGAAGGTAAAAGGACAAGGGAAGGGGAGGACAAGGACAGGAACAAGCACGAACAGAGAGTGGTTTCAGTCCGGGGATGGCTTAAATAGAGTAGGGGGTCAAAAAGCCCCCCCTGGAGTGAGTCCTTGCCTTATAGGCTACCAGAGGTCATAAGGTAGTGGCCAGGACACCTGCTGGTCAGTTTTTTTCTGGTCATGCTGAGGATCCTGGGAGCCGTAGTTTTTCACAAAGCACCTGGGGAGGTGTGGCCTTCTGCCTGGGAGGCGCAGCCTCTTGCCTGGAATCCAACAACTTCGACGTCAATCTGGGGCTCAAGGACTGTGCAAACCAACAAGGGGCCAGTTTTCCATTGTTGTGGTGAACTGTCAAGTGCAATTTGCAATAAGTTATCATGAAAAATTTTTAGATCACATGATTGTGTTTGCTGCATTTTACATTTTATTGGACGTTTTACCCCACTGAGTGGTAAAAAGGACAGAGGTTACAGTTGAAATTCATTTATGCAGAGAGTTTGGTTTTGTTTTCCTTTGTTTAATTGCCTCACTTTAAAAAAAAAATGGGTCCACTGTTAAAACCAAACTTGTATGTATGTGCAGCTTTACATTTTATTTTACATGAAGCATGTGATTAGGAAAACTTGTTTTCTCCTCAAGCCTCAGGATCTGTCAGAAGAGAAGTTTTTTCATAGCTCAAATTGTGCATGAATTACTTAACATTTTTCTCTACTTTTCTTCATGAAAGATACATGCTGGGGCTGGGGTTGTGGCTCAGCGGCAGAGTGCTCGCCTCACATGTGCGCGGCCCGGGTTCGATCCTCAGCACCACGTAAACATAAATTCATTGCATTGTGTGCAACTAAAGTAAATAAATAAAAAAAATTTTAAAACAAAGATACATGCTTTGGTACTCTTCACTGAAAGTTGAAAATATTTCTTCTTATCCCCTTTTGTGACTTTTTATTTTGCCAACCATGTTTATAGAAAGAACATTACTAATGACATTTTGTAAACTGAAATATTTTCATTTGAATATAGTAGTCCCCTAAAAATACAAAATATATATATATTAGTTTTAAATGGACATAATACCTTATTTATTTATTTATTTATTTTTATGTGGTGCTGAGAATCAAACCCAGAGCCTCACATATGCTAGGCAAGCATTCTACCCCTGAGCTACAACACCTGCCCTACAGTATCAGGAACAGAAGGAGCTATGCTTATCTACGTTATAACAGAAAATATGTAAGCCTTTTGGAAAAGTTTTGGGTTTTTTTTTTTTTTTCCACAAGAAGTGCTGGGCACTAGGTATGGATATAAGTGTAGCTAGAATTACCTTCCTTTGGAAAAATGTCCTCCTGTCTTGATGATGTAAGTAGTTGTTGCTGGAGGCTGGGTGCAATAAGAAAGGCAAGGTCTCTGAAGGGTCTACAATTTTATCCTTAATATAATTTCCCTGAGATGGCTGGTAGGCTGGAAAGCAGAGATCTCAGCTGTGAAAGCAAGAAAAAAGCATCAGAGGTACAACATGCTGGGGGTCAGAACTGCAGCCAGCATTAGAGCAAAGGGGACAGATACTGCTCCCTACCTAGTACCCATGGCTGCTCTCCAACAAATTCATTTTTCCTTGCCACAGCTCCAAGAACGTTCGCTACCTGTCAACCCCAATATCATCCCACACCCTGGCCCAGATAGCTGAAACAATTCAACAAATATCTATTGTGGAACATGTATTGCTAAACAAATCTCAGTACTTGACATGCATTTTAACTCAATACCTAAAACCAGTTAAGATCAGCACCATTATCCTCATGATGAAGATGAAGAAACTGAAGCACAGGGATTCAGTATCAAACCCAAGTATGATATGAACTAGTATGGCTAGTTCCTGATAGAGCCAGGAATTAACACTGGTCTGACTAATATTGGGGCCCATGATTTTCATTATATAACTGACTTGAGGGAAGAGAGGACCCTTAAAAGTCATTTAGTTGAATACTTTATTCTATAGATACAGAGCTGTGAACAAACCAGAAGGGAATCAAGGATTTGTCTACCTCCACTTGTCTGCTATGCTTTTCATTTGAGGTATTATATCCAAAACCAGCACATCCAAAATATCATCTCTCAGCTGGCACTGAGGTTCTCTAACTATGTTCAAACCAGAAGGCAAACACCTGAGAATAAGCATTTCAACACTAAACAGCAATGCAAACCTGAGGAAACTCAAACATATACACACAGTCTCAAATATAAAAGCACTTAGAAGCATGACCTATAACAGCAAACATCTTTTAATTTTGTCTGTGCATCAGAGGAAAGAGACTGAGCTGGGGATATAGCTCAGTTGGTAGAGTGCTTGTCTCACATGCACTAGACCCTGGGTGCAATCCCCAGCACCACACACACACACACACACACACACACACACACACACACAAAAACCTATGGCACACAATGAACCCAGTGAAGAACAAATCACTGAAAAAGTCATTTCCATTTGGTTGGAGAATGAGTTGAACGGCCTCGCCAACCATCACAAACATCCCCAAACCCCTTTCTTTCTCAGAGGAGTGTAGAACTACATTTAATGGAGCTCCGATGCTCAAAGTAAAACCTGCAATCTTTACCATGGCTGGAAGACCCAGCACGGTTCCCACCCCACTGCTGGTCTAATCTTATCTCCAGCTCTTCCTTTTGCTCACTCCTTGCCAAACACAGAGACTCTCTGTTCCTTTAATGTGCCAAGTGCTCTTCCCTCAGGTTGTCACATGGCTGGCTCCCTCATTTCCTTCAGACCCTTGTCAGGGAAGCCAACCCTAGGCTGCCTCCCTCTGAAGCTTCTTATCCCCTTCTCTGGCTCCAAATTCTCCACGGTGCTCATCTAATGTATCCATGGGTGTTTAGGGCCTGTTCCCTCTCCCTGACTAGAATGTACCCTGTGGGGGAGCAGGGATGTCGGTTTTATTCAGTGCCTTGTGCCCAGAATTAGAAGAGTGTCTGGCAGTCAGTTTTCAATAATTAAACTAATTTTGTAGAGAAAACAAGGGCCAAGTGTTAGCAGAAGGACATTCTATTTGGTGACAGCTAGAAGCTGGGTAGGGCACAGGAAGGGAGATGACAGAGGGAGTTTATAATGGGCACCAAAACACAGACAGGAGGAGTGAGTCTTGGTGCTCCACAGCACGGCTGGGGGCTGTAGCTCACAACAGCCTATTATAATTTTATGAAGAACTAGAAGAAAGGAGCACAAAGGCTCCAAACAGAAATATTAATTACCCTGATTTTATCAGGGTACATATTATATACCTATAATTAAATATCACACTGTATTCCATAAATATGTATAATCATGTGATCATCAAAACTTTTGAAATGTTTAAGAAGATTCTAAGGTTAACTATCCTGATTTCATCATTATATGCTATAAACATGTATTGACTTGTTGGAATTTATGGGATATATTGTATCCCATGTATTTACATAATTAAAATAATTTAAAAATCAGAATCTTTTTTTCATTTGTTTTACATATTTGCTATTTTATTTTTAATAATTTCCTACTTGCATTTTACCAAGTCATGTAATGTTTCATCATATAAAATATGTAGAGTTTATGTAGAAAACGTCACATATTTGGACACTGAAAGAAAAGCATAGGTACAGGGGGTTTTCGAGATGGTGGACTAGAGGAGGTTGCTTTCCTGGCTGCTCCATGGCAGGAAACCAAGAAAGCTGACAGCAGACAGGCAGCTTCTCAGCAAAGTGGGTGAAAAAAAACAGGGAGGGACTTTACTGGAATTTAAAACTGGACATTCAAAGCAGATGGGGGACTCGGGAGGGTAGATAAAAGGAAGAAATCCCCAGCACCAGAGCCACTGCTATGGCTGGGCCAGAACACCAGCCAGAGCAGTCCCTCCACAAACAAAGTGGAGGGACTAGGGAATTAAAGGAACCCACATGTTTAGAAGGCCTAAGGCATGTCTGGGGACGGAGGGTTTAAATATTAAGGACATTGCCCAACTAAACTGAAAGGCACACGGCATAATATCCTTGTGCACGAAAGAAGCCCCCATCTCTCCAGGTGGCATGCTGAGGAAAAAGGAACCATTTTGCAGCCGTGGTGTGGGGGCCAGCAGCTGAGGAAGCCACTTCCTGGCAAACCTGAGTTTAGCCCAAAATACAAGCCCAGTAAATACACACTGCATGACACAGAGTGTACTTTAGTGACCAGGAGAAAATCAAAAGTGGGGAAAGGTTTACACAGGACACAACTGGTCATGGAAACCCACTTGCTCTACCTCTCCCACTTCAATCTGTCTGCTGGCAGAACAGGCTAGGAAAAACACATCTGGCTGGGAACTTGGAAGGGCAGGGGTGGGAGAAATTGAGTTTGGAGACTGAACCCAAGACCAGGAAACATGGGGTCTACAGGTGGTGTAGGGGACTAAGAATTGGCTCCTCCACCACACTAGTGGTACCCAGGGGAGATCCCTGGGGCAGAGTCTTCCAGCGGGGACTGGCAATTACTGGGCCCTAGAGGTGCACTGATTTAAAATCTCAGGACCAATCAGCATTCAGCAAAGAGTGTGGGGCCTAAATCCTGCCTCCAGGAATTCTGACTACAGGATTACTTCTCTCACTTAAGCAATCCTGAAGGTAGAACATCATGCTCTAGATGAACCCACCTAAACCTGCTTGGAAGAGAAGCTGAGACACTTTTCAGTGCCAGTGGAATGAAACCTTTAATTTTTCATCAAGATTTTTTTCTTCTCTTTTTGTTTCTTTTCTCAGGTTAATTGTGATCTTAATGGTACATGGACTTTTAAAAAAAATATTTATTTATTTTATTTTCTTTAGTTGTACACAATGCATTGGGGGGTTATTTTTACGTGGTGCTGAGGATCGAACCCGGGCCACGCACGTGCCAGGCAAGCACTCCACCGCTGAGCCACAACCCCAGCCCGGTACATGGACATTTATACATACTCATATTTGGGGTTTTTTACTCATTTCTCACATTTTTGAAGCCAGTTATTTTTCATGGATCAGTTTTTTGAGGAATAGAATGTTTGATTATTATAGTTTAGTTTTATTTTGTATTCTTTTATTTTTTAACTTTTCACACTACATATTTTTTCTCTTACCTCTTCTATTTCCCTTGATTGTATTTCTCTTTTCTTCTGCTAACAGCCAATCTCTATTGTTTTCCCTTTCTTTCTTCCTTTCAGTTTTTACTTCTATATTCTCTCCTCCTCTCATAATCATTACATCCTATATCACTTCTGTTCTCTCCCTGTCCACCATATGAAATTGTATACCATTTTGCAGACTTGCAGTTTTTATTGTAGGCAATAACTGATCATATTATTTCTGCTTATTGTGATAATCAACATTGTAGATGTCTTGGTAGAAACTCTTTGGTTAAATACTGCATATTGTTTGCATCGGTTGTTATTATTTGTCTCCCCCTAAATGGCGAGGTACTGTAAACTTTCAGGGACACTACAAGTCCACAGGGTAGAAACTCTATTACCTCAGATCAATTAGATGTTAGATGGGTAGACACAAACAACATGAAAATGCAAGGGAACAAATCACCCCAAACAAACCAAGTACTCTAATAACAGAATCCATCAACATCACAGTGGAAATGTCAGAGAAGGAATTTAGAATGTATATAGTTAAACTGATCTGTGAAGGACAATATAAGGACTAAAGTCAGAGAGGAAAATAAAGAAGTGAAAGATAGCTTCAAAAAAGAGGCAAAGCCGGGCGCGGTGGCGCACACCTGTAATCCTAGCACTTTGGGAGGCTGAGGCAGGAGGATCGTGAGTTCAAAGCCAGCCTCAGCAATGGTGAGGCCAGAAGCAACTCAATGAGACCCTGTCTCTAAATAAGATACAAAATAGTGCTGGGGATGTGGCTCAGTGGTTGAGTGCCCTTGAGTTCAATCCCCAGTACTAACCCCCCCCCCAAAAAAAATGTTAAGAAAGTTCTTTTTGAATCTGGGTTTGGATTTCATTAGGATTTGGCATATTTAGAAGACATCTGTCATTCGTTGGCTTTGGAGCCCTCCATAGGTGCTGGGACACAGGGGCCACTCTCATAGTTGCTTTGGACCTCCCACCAGCTGGTTCTGGTTTGTCAGCTCAGGGGCCTGTGGCTGGCTACTTAGAGGGTGCAGTGTCTGTTGGTTATTTCTATTGTGTGCAGTAGTTCAGGATGCAGGGTTCTGGGCTATCCTGATTACTGTGTACCCATTCCCCTCTACAGGATCCTTTTTGTGGTAGAAAGTGGTGGCTGTCTGTAAGCACAGGTCCTGCAGTTGTGGATTTTCTACAGATGATCTGTGGTGTAGATACATTCTTCTTGGCCAACATAGCTCACTGGGATACTGTCCTTAGTTCCGAGTAAATATATTCAACTGGTTCACCTAGGTTCCAGTTTCCACTGCCCCAGACTGTGAATGGTGGGTACAGATTCCCTCTGCTGAATGACTGAGGCAGGGTCCATCCAGTGTCCCAAACAGTGCCCTAACACTCACCAGTCAGTCTGGGAGCCCAATCAAGCAAGAAGCCACTACTCTCTGCTGCCTTGGGCCCAGGCAAATTTCTTCTTTGACTGAACTTCCACTGGTTATGGTAATGATCTGGGCACCTTTCCTTTAAGCTTCCTAGGTACTCAGGCAACTTCTCATCATGGCCTTCTGCAGGCTGCTGCCATAATCTGGAAACCATCCCTCTATTCCACTAGCTATCCAGGCAGCTTCCCTCCAGGACAGGGCCCAGGCAGACTGCAACCACAATCAGGGGAACAGTCCCTCTAGTCTTCTTGGCACAAGCAACTTCTCACCATTCCTCCCCAAAACTTCAGCAATCCTGACTATTCTCCTTTCCTCTCCTGGGGCCAAAACTGCCTTGCCACTTGGATTTGAGCTCTCACTTCTCACAAATTGCAAGCATCCTCTGCTCAGTCTCTGAACAGGCTCTCTGGCGCCTGCAGAAGCTATGCAGAGTGCTGGGCTGAGCAAGCACTTCTTGGGCCAGGCTGTTCCACCCCACTACCCCTTTTTGCAGTGTTGGAAAGGAGTGTTAACAACTTTCAACTAGTAGTTTATCTCTACTAGTTATTTCTAAATGGATTCTTAAAGAGACCCCACTGCAGGGGTACTTACTCCCTCTCATTTAATTTGTTGCTATCTGGAGATTGGAAGAGGCCACATTGATTTAATGGGGTGACTGGTCAGTTGTGGAGTCACAGTCTAATTCAAATCCCACTGTCTCATGGCAGACTCTTTTGATTTAAGTGTTTGTCTGCCAAGCCTTTCCCTAGATCTCACTCACAAGGATCACTGCCAATAAAGAGTTGCAGGTACCAGCTATTTATCAACCATCTAGTTATTTTGTTCTTACTGTAGGTGAAGCCACCATTAAGAGGAAGCAGAATGGGAAACAGAGATCAGGAACCACTGCCCCAGAACAGAGATGCTCAGGAAAGAATTATTGGGATGTATGGACTGTTGGCCTCCAAGCAGACAAAGGGAAATTTTATCCTAGTTATAAAACAAGGACTACTTGAGCATATTGAAAGGGTTCTCTTCAGTCTCTCTTCTCAGGTCCTCCCTTAGCTACCAGCTTTTACTCATCATGGTCATTGTCATCCATGCTCACTTGCCCATATCTGTATTTAGTTTGTGTCAGCCTTACCCATGTTATCTCACTAATCCTCACACTAAGGCTTTGATGTAGACATTATCATCCCCATCTTACACACAGAGAAGTATAATGGCTCCCAAATCCAGATGTCCAACCCAGATCAGAGATCCAGATCTCCTTGGCTACTAAGCATTCCTATCTGACTGTACCATGGGAATCCCAACCCCTCCTGTCAAAAGTCAACTACATCAGTTTGCTCCCTCATTTTCTCCTAGATTCCTCATTCCCATTAAAAATACTATGAACCTCCTGATTTGGGACACCAGAAACCCAGGAACCATCTGGAGCATTCACCTTGCTCTTATCTTTATTCCCTGCATCGAGTCTGTTCCCAAGTATTGGCAGAGGATCACTTTCACTTCCCCGTCAAAGAACTTTGCATTCCAGTGCAACCAGAAAACGACTGCCCTCCAGACATGGCCCAAGGTTCTTACTCTTCTCTCCAGTCTCAGCTTGGGGAAAATTATCATCCTGTGGGAATACCTGCTTTCCTCCAACTACACTACCCCCACTAGCCCAAGCATCAATAGTCTTGACCACCACCATGCAGCCCTTATTAAGGTTACTCTGTGAAGCAACTGGGGAGGCTGAGGCAGGAAGATCACAAGTGCAAGGACATCCTCGGTATTTTATTGCGACCCTGTCTCAAAAAAAAGGAAGAAAAATTGATATTGGCAATTTTTGAATTGGGTCTAAAAATTAGATAATGATACTATAGCACTGTTAATTTCTTGATTTTGATTTTTCACTGCGACTATATCTGAGAAAATTTTTGTTTTTAGGTAATATACACTGAAGTATTTAGAGGTAAATGAACATCATACAATTCCCTGAACTGATTCATAAAATAATAAATATATATGTATGTATGTGTATACATACATACATACATACACGAAGAAAAGGGAGATATAATAATACAAAGGAAAATGTTACACTTTGGGAAATCTGAAAGAAGGATATACAGAAATTCCTTATACTATTGTTTGGTTTTCTTTGATAAAATTTCTGCAAACATGAAATTATTTCAAAATAAAAAGGGTTTTCAAAAATATCCTAAGAGGAAGGTACCATAGCCTCATTTTACAAAGGTACAGAGAGATTTGTAATCTACCCGAGGGTACACACTTAGTAAGGAGCAAAACTGAGATTCCAACCCAGATAGTCTGGCTTGTCAAATATGAGCTTTAAGCCATCATGCCATCCTCTCTAAAATGAAAAGGGCTCCCCTTCTGTAGGGGTCCTCTGCCTTACCTCTCTCTCCTGCAGCTTCTCGTGGGCACTGTTCAGGATGGATAAGAACATGGTCTTCACCAGCTGAAGATTCCTTGAGGTCCGCAGAGTGAAGCTGAAGAATTTATATAGGAAAGCCTGGGATAAATGGGAGGGCAAGTCATCAGAGCTTGGAATGAAGTTGGAGCAGCCAAGGGAACAGTCATTTCAGAGGCAAGAATTGTCAGCCACCATTCTCCCTTTCTGTCCCAACTCCCCCACCAGCCTTCTTAGTCCTCGGGGTCAGGGTGTGAGTATGGATAAGATAGCAGTCTCATAGTATAGCAGCTAAAGCTGAAGGGAAGAAAAAAGTTGCCTATCTCATTTCTCAGCCTCTTAGGGTAGGGAGCATCCCATCTTAAAAAACTCCCTGATCCACAAACTTCCCACTTCCACCTAGGAAATAAAGTTCCTTAAATTTGCATGTTTAAAGCAAAATTGCATAATGGTAGGTATGTGCTCCTCCACTTTCCACCTTAATGTCTTTGCATTTCCTATTTTTTTCTATCTGTATACTCTTCCTCTACTCTTAAAATGCTGTCTCATTCTTCTTTCACTCATGTTAGCCCCAAGCCTCCCCCTAAGGTCCCCTCCAGTGCACCATACTCTTCATTTCCTTCAGAATCTCATCAGACACTAGCAATCCTGCTCATGTATTTGTTTGGTTTATTCCTGACTCTCCCCAACCCACATCTCTGCCCAGAATAAAGCTCAGAAGCATTGTCTATCTTGCTGTTCACAAGTGCCTATGCAGAGCCTGAACAGCATGCATACAGATGTCCTCCTTGATGACTGAATGTCTTGCCAGAACCTCTTCCCCACTCTATCCTGTGCTGTTGGCTCCCTGTCCAGACTTGACAGCACTTTCCCTGTGACTGGCTGCAGGCCAGTTTCCATCTTTAGAGTTTTTCCATCATTCCTCAGGTTAATCTGGGCCTCTGTGCCCAGCAGAGCCTTGGAATTGCATTCCTCCCTCTTTCTGCCTAGCCTCCTCCCAACCATGGAAGCCTGAAGCCAAGGGCGGACAGGCAGGCAGAGACCTAGGCACAAAAGCCCCGTTGCTTGTCTCTAGGCAGGAAAGACTCTGCAGTGCAAGTTACACCAAAGACTTCCATGGGACTGGACCAGGTCCTTGTATGGCTTCTGTTCTTCCCCATCTAGCTTTCTTCACTCTACTCCAGCTTCTCCCAAGAGTACCCCTTGACAAATCGCTTGCACTAAAATCCCCACCCACATAATAGATCATTTTCACAAGACTCTCCACACCTCAGGCTCTGCTTCTACCACCTGACTTAAGGCACTGATTTTAGTTGGCAATTATTACTCATCTTCCTCTGCAAAGGGGCCCATCTTCCCAGTGTACCCAGGACCAAGGCCTTTCCTGGACTTTCAGTGCTAAAACTGGGACAACCCCTAATGAAAGAAAACAAATTATATTTTATATTATGGATATGTGCAAATACGTGACAACAAAATCCACTGCTATGTATAATTGTAATACACTAATTAAAAAAATAAGTGGGACAACCACAAGGAAATCAAGATTGTGGATCATCTTCAGGAAAGCTGCTTTGTCCATCTTCATAGGCCAAACATTCACTCCCCTCTGCAGTGCTATCTCCTAGACCACTCCCTCAAGTAGACATGGTTTCCTGAAGACAGAACCTGTCTTTTACAAGAGGAACCTGGGTCTAACAGTGCTTGCTGCATTGTGGGCACCTAGTACATATTTCGAGTAATTAAATTTGTAAGATAAGAATTCCTGCTCATATCATGTTGCATCCCTAAGCCACCATCCACAATGCAGTGCACCTTGTAGGTGCTTTATAAATATTTACCAATACTTAGGGTCCTAGAAGTTAGGCCTCTTTCCTAGAGACTCCTATGCAGAAGCCCTGATTAAAGAGTTGGCCGAGACCGCATTTGTTTACATCAGAAATGCCTCAGGCCTTGCTGCCTTCTGGGTTCTCGTTCGCGAAACTTGGCCTGGGATCTCGCAGGACTTGACGCGAGATCTAAGGGAACTTAGACCAGAGGAAAAATGCTGGCCAGCGCCATTCCTGCCGGACCTTGCCCGGGAGAGAGCCTACAGAGTGTTCTCTTTGAAAGAGCCGTTGTGTGTGTGTGTGGGGGGGGGGGGGGTGATTGTAAGAGAGAGAATTAAAATAATCTTTTCTTTTCTATCTTGTCTCTGAGTCTTTTCCCACAGCCCCGCTGTTCTAAACTGCAGCTTGCCCGCCGGCAGTTACAAGTGGTGGCCCGGACGGGGAAGCAGGCAGTAAGGAACGCAGAGCCGCGGCCCAGCTCTATCGGCACAGCCAGGCGGTGGCGCAGGCAAGCTGTGCAAGGATTGACTGCAGCGTGCAGACACATCAGGCTCCCGAGGCCCCAGCGGCCGCCCGGCCTGGCGCAACGCAGTCAGCTCGAGTGCTCCCGGTGAGGAGGAGGAGTTTGGCCGGCAGATAAGAACTGACTGAAAATGGGAGCAAAAGTAACTAAAAGTCGCATTAGAAAAGCCATGGATGAGTTTTTTGATATTGCGGATTCATTGGATAGTGAGCAAAGCGATCAAGAAAGCATAGCCCCTGAGTCAGTTAATACCAGGGAGAAGAGTAATGATGTAAATTCCAAAGCAAGAGCTGAAAAAGCCATCAGGAACTTATTGAAATTAGCCGAGGAATATGTACTCTCCTTAGAAGCTGAAATTCAGGATACCAGTAAAGGTTATAATAGTGAAGGGGAATCTAGTGATTCTGGGAGCACAGTCTCCAATAAAACCAACAAAAAGAAATTTAAAAAGAGAAAAAAAACATCAAGGAGAGGAACCACCTGTGTCCTCTACTCCCCCATGGGTGGAATCCATTACAGAAAATATGAAGGGAATTACTAGGTGTTTACAAACCCTTGAAATAGAAATAAAAGGTCTTTCTGAGCACTTATATGCTCTTGAGGGTAACTCACAGTTAAATTGGGAACTGCCAGTATTTGAAATTGATGGACAGAGGGCCCACCTCCCAATAGATTTCAAAACAATAAAAAATATCAAAGAGGCAGTAATGACATATGGACCACAAGCTCCTTTCACACTGAGCATGCTAGAGGCCCTTAACACCTTTAATTTAACCCCCTCAGACTGGAAAAGTCTATGCAAGGCTGTTTTAAGTGGAGGACAATACTTGGTTTGGCGATCACAATTTCAAGAACTGTGTATAGAAACAGCTAGAAGAAATGAAGCTGTAGGGTTTGGAGATCATAATGTAGAGATGCTCACAGAGAAGGGCAGTTCGCAGACTCACAGGCTCAAAAATATTATGTGACAGGCATATATGCCCAGATCTATGCAGCTGCATTACAGGCATGGAAAACTTTACAAGGCCCTGGCGATCTGCAAGGTAGCTTGTTAAAAGTAATTCAAGGACCTAATGAACCGTATGCTGAATTTGCTGATTGACTTTTGAGACCTGCAGGTAGAATATTTGGAGATACAGACCAAGTTATGCCATTAGTTGTTCAATTAGCATATGAAAATGCTAACAAATACTGCCAAGAAGCCATCAGGCCATGGAGAAATAAAAAGATCTTTCCATATATATACAACTATGTAAAGATATAAATGATGCCTTTGTCACAGGAAATATGACTGCAGCAGCTGTGAGAGATGCTACCCCTCAAAATTTCACAAGGGCTCAACATAGACATTATAATCAATCAGGATATTCCAGGCAAAATTATCATAATCAATCAGGCTATTCTAGGAAAAATCCCCAAAGAGAAATAAGACCAAGCTCATACGGTACCCCAGGCCACTGCCCCAGGTGTAAAAAGGGAAATCATTGGGCCAATAAATGCTATTCAAAATTTGACAGCCATGGAAATCATTTGTCCAGGAATTCAAAAAACGGGGCACAGGGCCCAATGCCCCAAGGCACACAAATGTACAAGGCATTGGAGGAAGAGTATCCTCAAGCATCCACTCAGATGCTTCCCTGACACAATCCCTACTACCCATCCACTCCCTCGCCAGAGGATCAGGAAGAAATGCAGGATTAGACCTCTGTTCCACCGCCCGAATAGTGTTAACACCTGAAATGGGGGTTCAACTGATTCCCACAGGAGTCAGGGGACCTCTTCCCTCAGGGACTGTAGGACTTATTCTCGGGCGAAGTCCTGAAAGCTTATTAGGTTTGCAAGTGACCCCAGGTGTAATAAACTCAGACTACAAAGGGAAAATAAAAATAATGCTAACTCACCCCAAAGTATAAGTTCTATTAATCAAGGAGATAGAATTGCTCAGTGGCTCCTCCTTCCAAATTTACATAATTCATTTAAAATGAATATGCCTCAAAATAGAAACAATAGAGGATTTTGTTCCACTGATTCGAGACCCATGGTTTGCTGGGTTCGAGACTGTACAAGGAGACCTATGTGTAAAATAAGAATCCAAGGAATAGAAATGGAGGGACTTATAGATACTGGAGCTGATTCTTCCATTATAAATTTATGTCAATGGCCCAAGCACTGGCCTCTGCAAAAAGCTTCAACCAATTTAAGAGGCTTGGGATATAATAACCTCCCAGAAAAAAGTGCGGTAATTTTAAAATGGGGGGATGATGAAGGACATAAAGGAACGTTTCAGCCTTAGGTTTTACCTAACCTACCGGTTACTTTATGGGGAAGAGATATTTTACAACAAATGGGAGTACACCTTGCAACCAAACCTACAGGTGTTCAATGTGAAAATCTACAGGGTAATCTTAACCCTAAAAGAAATCATTATAAAGTACAGGGTAAACTTAACCCTAAAAGAAATCATTATCATAAAGGAAAAAGACATTTTTCTTCGGGGCCACTGAGAAAATAATTTTGAAAATACCATGGCTTTCTGATAAGCCAGTGTGGGTCCCTCAGTGGCCCCTATCTAAAGAAAAATTACAAGCATCCCACCTATTAGTTCAAGAACAATTAGAAGCAGGACATATAGAACCTTCCACCTCTCCCTGGAACTCCCCCACATTTGTGATCAAGAAAAAATCAGGAAAATGGCGATTATTACATGATCTTAGACAAATTAATAAAACCATGCAAATCATGGGCCCTACTCAGCCTGGACTTCCTAATCCTGTAGCTATTCCAAAAAAATTCCATCTTATTACTCTTGATATAAAGGATTGCTTCTTTTCTATTCCTTTACATCCTCTGGATGCCCCCAGGTTTGCCTTTTCAGTTCCTTCTATTAACAATAATGGCCCTGATCAGAGATGTCAATGGAAGGTTTTGCCACAGGGAATGGCTAATAGCCCCACCATATGCCAAATATATGTAGACAAGGCTATCCAACCCATTAAAAATAAATACCCAAACCTCATGTGTCTACATTACATGGATGATGTTTTACTGGCCCACCCTAATCAAAAAATCTTATTTAATATACTCAGTGATGTGGTAGAAAATTTTAAAATATATGGATTTTTATATAGCAGAAGAAAAAGTTCAAACCAGATCTCCCATATTATATTTAGGATTTAAAATTATGGATACCTTTGTTAGACCCCCAAAATTTTTAATAAATAAAGAACATTTGACCACCCTCAATCATTTCCAAAAACTACTGGGAGACATTAATTGGCTTCGCCCTACATTAAACCTCACTACTGGCCAACTAAAACCTTTATTTGATATTCTTCGAGGGGACCCTGATCCATCCTCACCACGAACAATGATTCCTGATGCTAGGAAAGCTTTAAAGTTAGTAGAAAAAGCCATCGAAGGAGCTCATTGTGACAGATTTGATTTAACTCAACCGCTGATATTGATTATTATTTCTTCACAATATACACCCACAGGAGTATTTTGGCAACAAGGGCCTTTATTATGGATACATTTGCCTGTCTCTCCTAAGAGTATAATTGAGTCTTATACCTCCATGGTGGCTAAACTTATTCTTCAAGGACTTAAGACTTTACTAAAATATTTGGCATTCACCCTGCTACTATTATTACTCCTTATTGATCGTCACAGATTGAATATTTATGCTCCAATGATAATGATTGGGCTATAGCTAGATGCTCTACTTCTGCAAATTTTGATAATCATCTTCCTAAGTCTCCTATATTATCTTTTTGTATTAATCATCTGATTATATTTCCACAGATAATAAAAAATCAACCTATTCCTAAGGCATTTAATGTATTTACAGATGGGTCCTTAAATGGTACTACTGCAGTAGTCACTCAAAAAGAAAATATGACTTACATAACTGCACACAAATCAGCTCAACTAGTGGAATTGGAAGCTGTGGTAAGAGCTCTGGAAAATTTTAGAGACCAGCCCATAAACATTTTTTCAGATAGCCACTATATTGTACAAGCCGTCCCAAAATTAGAGTTAGCAGGACCAATAGCACCTCATACTCCAGCCTTTAAATTGTTTTATCAAATACAAAAACTTTTGTGAGCAAGAAAAGAACCTCTATTCGAAGACCATATCAGAGCACATACTAACTTGCCTGGTCCCCTCCGTGAAGGTAATCAAAAGGCAGATGACCTTACAAAAACTATATTTATACTTTCAGCGCTACAACAAGCTACTTTATTTCACTCCCAGTTTTCACGTCAACAGCACCACCTTGCAACGTAGGTTTAAAATCACAAAGAAGCAAGCCAGAACAATTGTAAAAGATTGTAAATCTTGTATGACACATTTGCTCAATCCTCATTTTGGTGTTAACCCTAGAGGATTAATGCCCAATCATTTGTGGCAGATGGATGTTACTCATGAACCAAGTTTTGGAAAATTGCGATTTATTCATGTGACCATAGATACATGCTCAGGCATGATTCTTGCTTCCTTACATTCTGGAGAAAAAGTTAAAGATGTTACATCTCATTGTTTACAAGCTCTTGCTGCATTGGGCATCCCCAAAATGCTCAAAACAGATAATGGCCCTGCATATATGTCCTCATCTTTCAAACAGTTTTGCGCAAAATTCAATATATCCCATAAAACAGGCATCCCATACAATCCTCAGGGTCAGGGCATTATTGAAAGAGCAAACCGCACACTAAAAGTTATGTTATTAAAACAAAAAGAAGGAAACTGGAAAAATCCTAAGGACAGATTGGTAGTTGCCCTATTTACTTTAAATTTTTTAACTTTAGACTCTGATGGTTATTCTGCTGGAGACAGACTTTGGAACCCACATCAACAACATAAACCTTTGGTTTACTGGAAAGATATTCTTTCAGGTGCATGGAAAGGTCCAGATCCAGTATTAATTTGGGGGAGAGGATCTGTTTGTGTTTTTCCAAAACATGAATTTTCTCCAATATGGATACCATCTAGATTAACAAAACAGGTACAAAATCAAAAGGGCAAAAATGAAGTTGTTAAACAATCAAGATTAATAAAAAAGACACAAAATCAAGAGGACCAAAATGAAGACATGGAATGATTACCTTATAAGAGTCCTTCAAAATATTTCACAACTTAAGTGTCATTCCTCCCGGCCGAGAAAAAGAGATCTCTCTTTAGTGTACACACAATTGTATTTTTTCTCTTTTTAAATATATGTTTTTATGTCTGTACATTTGTCTAAATTTCATGTAATTGTGATGTCACAAATATATGTTTGTAAACTTGTGTGGCTGTCCAGCGTGATGTCTCAGATAACTAAGTGCTTATAAAAAATATATATCTATGGATCCAAATAACTTTAATTCATTTAAGTTTAATAAGAGTATTTAATTTAGGTAAATAATTTAATAAGTAAAGGTACCTTCAATTTTAATTTATAAGTGTCCCAGAGATTTCTTTTTACCAAAAAATAAGACTAATGCTATGCAGCCTGATTTTTTGGTGTTTTGACATACAGATGTTTATTTGTAATTAACTTTATTTGTTTTATAACTGATTAATTTCAGTTATTTCAACAGATAATGTCATATAAGGTTACAGAGACTCAATGGTTCCAGCTAACAAATTATTTTTCCAAAGTGCCTTTAACTTTTCTTTATCTTTAATGCAATAAATACCTTCAGTCTTTCTTTGTTTTGTTCTAAATATGATATTTTGCCAGCTTATGCCTGCATGAGCTCAAAAAGCAATGTGTGTAAACACAAATCAACTTTAATTTTCTAATTTAATAGTTCTGTTTTTTTAGCTTGACAACTCGCCTCTTGACTCAGTACAAAAATAACACTATTTTCCTTCAATGATAAAACCCTTAAGTTTCTAGGTAGCGGGCCCTGAAGATTTGCCGGCGGTGTTGTCTAGACATGAAAAACACGGCTGCTACAACTACAAAGATCCAGTCGCTCCAAACATCCCTGCTTCTCAAACATCGGACAACTTCACCAACAGTGTGGCCTCTCCTCTACATCCATGAGACCTCCTAGATCAATGTGTTGTGACAGACATTTTCGTCTTTCATTTGTTTGTGACTTTGCGAGATAATGCCTTGCTGATATTTGCCTACAAGACTCAATGTGTTACTTGATGGAACTCAAGACAGCTGATTTGTTTAAAAAATTTAATATACTATACAATTTAGCTCATTAACAAAAGGCTTGTCGCCTTAACAACATCCTCTCTTTTAAAACAAAAAAGGGGGAAATGCAGAAGCCCTGATTAAAGAGTTGGCCGAGACCGCGTTTGTTTATATTGGAAATGCCTCAGGCATTACTGCCTTCCAGGATCTCGCTCGCGAAACTTGGCCTGGGATCTCGCGGGACTTGATGCGAGATCTAAGGGAACTTAGACCAGAGGAAAAAAGCCGGCCAGTGCCATTCCTGCCGGACTTTGCCCGGGAGAGAGCCTACAGAATGTTCTCTTTGCAAAAGCCGTTGTGTGTGTGGGGGGGGTGATTGTAAGAGAGAGAATTAAAATAATCTTTTCTTTTCTATCTTGTCTCTGAGTCTTTTCCCACAGCCCCGCTGTTCTAAATGGCAGCTTGCCCGCCAGCAGTTATACTCCTAAGCTGAAATAAAGTATTGCTCAGGAACAGGAAAAACAAGATCAAAAATCAAAGAACCTGGATTCAAATACCAGTTGTACAATAATCTGCTTAACCCCTGGATTCTGAGTTGTTTAGCCTTTTGAGTTAACAAAGCATCTTCACAGGAGCCCCATGTTTGCTCCTCATCAATCCTCCTAGGATGCAGAGGTTATTGTTGCCATTTCCCAAGTAGGCGAGTTAGATTAAACACAGGTTAAGACACCTGATGCCCAGAACACTTGGAACAGCCAGGCAAGGACCCATGCCTTTGCCATCGGAGACCCAAGCACCATGAGGGAAAGGTGCCCCACTATCACAGTTAGCTCTGGATCCTAACACCAAACATAGTCCACAAGCCATGCTATATCCTCAAATAGTTTGAATTAACTTGCGTAAGTTTGACTCTATGGTCAATAATATTTCCATTGTACCCAAGTACCAGCTCTATTCCTTACAGAATTGCTGGGAGGTTCAATTAAGACCACAGAAAATAAATCCTAAAACACTAATCAAATGTGAGATACTCCCATGCTATTGACATTCCAGGGTGATGTTTCCCATTCCTCAATTCCTCAGGACCCCGGGGACACCACTTTACTCTTGCCCCCAAGACCTACCCTTTGTGAGAATTTCTGTAGCCCTTCCCACCAAGCTCCTCCCCCACCCTCACTCCACACCCCCACCTGCTTCCCTTACAACTCCCACCCCAGTCACACATACCTTCTCCTCATCACCATTAAAGTAATTTTTCTTCTCCAAGATGACCTTGGCGAGTTGCTCCAGCCAGTCATCATCATTGATGGCCACTAGTGACTGACCTAAAAACTGAGAAAGAGGAAGGGAGGAGAGAGCTACAGGAAAGGTGGGTGGGTTTCTCTGCCTTATAGAAATGGGGTAAGAAAGAACAAGAGGCAAGGGCACTATCTGGAAATACAGAGAAAAAAATAAAAAATGGGGACTGGCTTGGTCAGGGACTCAAGAACAGCACTAGAATAACAGTCATGCCAACTCATGTATGAAGAGGGCCCTTCAGGTCAGAAGGCCGTCTCCTTTATCATCCTATTGAACTGTGTGAGATTGTAATGATCATTCCCAGTTTGCAGATGAAGAGGCAGTAGTCTGGGACAGCTAAATGACCTGCCCAAGGACACACAACCAGGGATCTTTCCTTGCTCTCCACCGAAGGTTGACCCCTTTGGGGGGTGTGAAAAGTGGGTCAAGGGCTGGGGTTGTGGGTCAGCGGTAGAGTGCTTGCCTAGCATGTGTGCAGCCCCGGTTTGACCCTCAGCAGCATGTAAAAATAAAAGGCATTGTGTACAACTATAAATAATAAATATTTTTTTAAAAAAGGAAATAAAAGTGGGTCAAACCTTTAGAGTATCATCAGAGACCCCAATACAGAGACCAGGAGGCATGAGTGCCCAGACAAAGGTTCCATGATTATAGCCTTAGCCATGGGGTTCCCAGGGCCTCTCCTCCCCTAGGATGCTGAAGAGGGAACCTCACTGGGTAGAGAGAGGTATCTCAGGGAGGGCCTCACCTGGAGGAGTCTCTCCTCCCACTCCTTCTGATTCAGGGTCTTCTCAGTGTGATCTGGAAAAGATGATAGCAATGGAGACCCATCAGATCAGAAGGCCCCAGCCAGGGAAAAAAGAACCAACATCAGAACATTCTACCCTCTCATCTAACTCTCACTATAACCTGGCAAGACAACTGCTAGACCACTTCATGAGGCCCCAACAGATGAGTGGCATTCCAAAGGTCAGAGACCCATAGCTGGTCAGTGTCAGAGCAAGGATGCAAACCTGGGTCTGTCTGAAAGCCTCTCCCCTAATCACTCTCCCCTAATCCTCTACCTACATGAAGAGGCAGTTGTTACTCTGGGACTCTAGAAACACAGAACTATGAACTGAGAATTTGCGTCATGCAGAACACCAACCAAATAAGCAGACCCCTCCAAACAGCATTCCAGGAGGAAAGGAGCTGTTCCCACACCTCCTCACCCCTAACCAGATCCTTCCTATACCTTGTGACTCAAACCCTTCTGGAGTCTTACCCACTGCCCCAGCTCCATCCTTCCACCCTCCCAGCCCACCCCTCACCATCCAGGATCCGCAACATCTGGGGTATCTCCTTCTTCCAAACCTGGCCCACACCTGAGTTGATAACAGGATGCAGGGAAGTGATAGGATGCAAGGCATATAAGAGCCTTAAGGAGCTCACACCAAACTCTTTTTCTCTGTAAGGCTTCAGGGAAAGCAACTGAGAAACAAGAAAAACAAACAGGAGGAAGATAAAAGGGTTTAAGGAAAGATAAGGAAGAAAAATAGAATAAAAACCACAGAAGGGTAGACCTGAAGCTTAGACCTTCCCCATTCATTTCAACTTGTTGAACATGTTCTCCAAAATGCCCTCAAATATCACCTCTTCTGCCACACCTTCCATGACTCCTGGGAGCCAAATTGCCCCATTACTCTGCCAAGACCCCACTGCATTTGGCATGTTCCTGTTAGTATACTTATCGCACTGATCTCTAGTGACTAGATTATTTCCACTTGTCTGCCTCATTACAACTGTGAACACCTCAAAGGCAGGTCTATATGGGGAATGCTGCATGGCCCACACGGAGGCAAATGTAATTGGGGCTTTCCCTCAGTGCCATTCGTCTACCGATCACCCAGATACCCCTTAGGGCCGTCGGGAGAGGGTTCAAAAGAAGGAACCTTAGGAATACGTCTGAGTATAGCCCAGACCTGAATTCCGCAATTGTTCCAACTCCTTCCTCCATCTCCATGCATCTAAGGCAGGTCGGGACTCAGGACACTGTGTACTCATGCCAAGTGCTCTCTGGGCCTGGACAGAAAAGTAGGAAATGGCTTCGGCAGAACCCAACATGCCTGCTCTACACAGAACAGGGGATTGAGAGCTGCCTAGGCCTGGAAACCTCTCACCCGAGTCTTGAAGAGTGGCGGCTGCACTGACTGCATTTAAGTAGCCAACAGGTGCCCACATCACCTCCAAAATGAAAGAGACAGAAAGAAGCACCTCAAACAGATGTGGGGTGTGTGGAGAGGGGCTTATGTAGATCTTGGTGGGACCTCCATAGATGATACCGCCATTTACCGGTGATGAGTTCTGCTCCCAAAAATGTTGAAGTTTGAACATTAGAGAAGCACGCCGAGGCAAGCATCTAAAGCAGGGTTTATTTAAAAGGGATAACATAGACTTCTCCCAGGAGGGAGAAGGGGGCCATTGCTGGTATTTCAGTGTCCCCAGGTGTCCCCAGGTGTCCCAAGAAGCATGGCAGGTCTGCCTTTTTTATATGTGTCAGGGCTTCCTTTGTTCTCCTGCTCTCTTCGCCTTCCGTGTACATGATCAGGTGCTGAAGTCCAACTTCAGCAAAAGGGTCTCGATGGCACAAGTGAAGGAGTCGGCGGGCAGTGGCGAAACAGCAAATAGACACTAGAGTCAGGTTGCTACATTCTCTACTTTTCTCAGCATGGTTTTTATATATCCCAGCAAACACAGCAATTTACATTACAGCTTTCGAAGTTTACATTCAAGAATTTCAAGAAATTTCAGGGTCATATAATCAGGGGAAAACAAAATATTTATCCTAAGTACATACTACTGATTAATCTTATCTATAGACAGAAGAAAACGTTCTAAAATTTGTATTTATCTAAACCTATACCAAAGATTCCTCAACTCTAGGCATGCTTGCTCATAAGGTTTTTACAGCTAAGTTGACCTAATATCTTTTCTTAAAACTTCAACTGGACATAGACTTCCTGGCTCCTTCTGTGTCCCTATAATGACTTTGTTTTGATCTCAGGAAGAAAGAAGTATGGTTGTCTATATCCTAAATTTACTTAAAAGATAAAGAGAAGTCCTTATCAAACCCAAGAAAACATTTAAAGTTTTTCTATGGAATGCATGATTACAACAAGGAGAAGGTTAAACAACGGGTATTTGCTGTGCTCAATGATTACAGCAGGGAGGGGTTAAGCAGTGAGCATTTGCAAAAGCTAATTTCTAACTAAAAACCTGTTATACTAGCTCAACTTAAGAATTTGTTTTTGAGCTCCTAACTTAGATTCCACAGAGTAATAATCTATTGTGGTCAGTTTCACACTAATACATTATGCCTAGTGGTCACATATGGAAAGACAAAGACAGTTAAGAATATACACAGACAGGGTTAACTCTCTCAGTACCATGTTTGTGTACATCTATTCCTTAGAAAGAAAGAATGCCTTGCTTCTTTCTTTTATTGATGATGAGGATGCTTTGCTCACTCATCATAAGCAAGATGCCACAATCAGGTCCGGTGGGATGGCCAAAAGGTGAGCTGATGGGGGAAAGACAGGATGGAGCCGCCCAGGACACATTAACAACTTCAAAGCAAAAGGTTGGGGCAGGGTTGTGATAAGGGTGGAGGAAGGGCTCTGAAGCAATTAACATTCCAATTCCTCAGGCCAACAAGTCTCCAGCTTTCCAGACTCACTCAAAATTGTCTTTCTTGGTCCGACTTGACTTGATTTACCCATCTATACTAACTGCCTAAAAGAGTCTGGCTTCATTGCCCCCTCTAATTTTAGGAACTCCTTACTACTGTAAGGACATGGGACGATGACCGAATCTGGCTTCTTAAAGCTGAAAGGGGGTGATGTGATAGGGCAAGTAGTTGGAGTTCCCTTTTTAGAAGTCAGGTCGGATTGAAGCCTGGGGAAGAACAGGTTGTAATGTCATGGGCTCTTCTATGAGGAAAACAAAAATCATGAGTACTGAATAAACACTGCAGCACCTGGAACATGTCAGTGTATATACCATGAAGATGATAGTAATCAATAAGTTGTCACCAGGAGATGTGATGGCAGAGAAGTTGTTCTCATAATAAGGCCAGAGTGGACAAGGCCTTTATTTGTGAAAGTAAACCTTTCACATCCCCAGAGTTATCAGGAATGTAAACACAACTTTTAATGTTACAGATGTCTATCCCCATAAGATGTAGTTAAGCAACTTAATGTCATCTGATCTTATAAATTCTTTCTACTGGTATGTTCTATAGTAGAGAACCCTTTATTTGTATTACTTAGGGCTAGATAATCATGTTAGCAAATATTAACCCTACCTGTGTAGGAGGTTAGGAAGATGTACAGGATTAAACTGACTAAAACTTCTGACTCTGGCAGTTCCTCTTGATAGTTATCAGGTATTCTTTCCTAAGAATCTCTTTTGTAGCCTCCAGTCTTACTAATTCTTGGGGCTAATACAAGTGTATATCTTAAGTTACATTTAACTATTATTATTTCTTAAATGCTGTGTTTTGGTTTTAACTGTTTTTGCTAGGTGTTTAAGATGAAGTATGTCAAACTGACTTTTATTTCTATCTATTGCTAAGCATCAGCTGAGTTTCCATGGGAGTCACTCTGGGGGAACTTGAGAGCAGCTTTTCCATTCTGCTAGTGCCTTCCACGAGGATGGATCCAGGTCTTGCTTGACCATGTGGCTTCCCTTGGAAGCACCAGGGATGTCTCCCTTTTCCAGGACCCTCCTCTTCATAGCAAGGGCACTGATTGGCTTTCTCTTCTCTGTAGGTCTCACAACCTCTTTGATTGGGAAGTTATGTGACCCGGAGTTGCAAAGCTCTTTAGAGAAATTCCCTGTTCCCTGGATTTCAGACTGACTCTGAGGGCAAGAGCCAAATGTTGGTTTACTTGGCCCTTCTAATTTAACTTAAGATCTTGATCTTAAACATCTAGCAAATTAGTCTCTTAAATTGAGAGCACTGGGCCTTAACTTTAATGCTTCTAACCTTACAGCTTACAGTCATTTACCCTTTATTTTAATTGGGGCCTGTGCTTCCTATCTGTCCTGTAGGTGATGGCTTAAATTAACTCAGGTTGTGTTCTTGAAGCATTACCTCTGCAAAACATTAACAGGCAACTTTTAGACAGTTTACAAGGAAAATACAAAATAAAATTAACAACAGTAATAACACATTTAGTTTGTGTAATAGCCATCTTGAATTTTGACTGAGTTATATATTATAACCCCTGTTTCTTAACAGGAATCACCCCTTTAACCATAACGGCAAACAAACTGAAGTTTGGCCTACTTTGGAGCCATTCTGGCATGTAGTAAGGTGGAAAAAAAGAGCCTTACCTTAAGTAAGGTGGGGCTCTTTATAAACCTTAGGTCAAGTGTTCTAGTTCTGAAGCTGATCTTTGCTTCTTAAATGGAATTTTACAGAGCTTACATACATTGTTGCTCAAGTTCACATGAACGTTAGCTAACACAATATATTACATTTAAAAAAATTAAAGGCTGAGAGTATTTAACCTTTTGTGGAAAAGTAGCAAAATGCTTTTTGTGCTTTACAATATTAACCTTTATATAGATTAGGCTCTCATTAACTTAAATACCTTTAAATTGTACCCTAGTATAAAAAGTAACATAATGCTTTATATCTTATTGACAACAGGTCTAGTTGTAGAACACATGATATAAATAAATCTCTAATGTGTTATCTTTATAAGCCTAAAATTACCATACAACTCTAGTTTGCAGAACACCAACTTGGTATAATGCTCTTTTAGAGCTTTCACCTCAAGGCTTATATACCTGAAAGATATGAACACTTTTAATATGCAAAGAAGAGTATTACTCCACCATAATTATATTGATGTTTTTACATTAATCAAGTTTAGCTCTTAAAGAAATAACATTACAATATTTTAAAATAATAGTTGTTGTTCAACCACAGCTGTATAATTCTTAATTCCTTTCAGATTACTTGTTCAAAAAAAAATCAAAACTTAATAAACACAATGTTATGGGTAAATTAATGTTTTAAGACATCCTTGTCCTCTTACCATATAGATTAAACCTTGGTTTATATTAGTATATTAACATTTGATCATAGGATAAAAACCTTAAATAGCTTTTCTTGATTGTTTTATATACTTATTTAACCAACTTACACAGGACATTTACATCACTTACATAAACCCTCTTATTTACTTCATCACATAAAGACTTTCTTATCTTGAAACATTTTCTTTTCCTTTTATTAAATATGGTTTCCATATCTATAACCTTCTAATTTCTTTCTCTAACATGTTAACCCCTTTTTCTGTTCACCTTTTGAAACAATCCTTATAATAATTTGAATTTAGACAAATTATTTCATCTCAATAAATATATTTTGTTATTTAAAGTACTCTTAATTTTAACAGTTGAAACTTTTGAGCCTTTATATATAGAGAAATCTTTTATAATCCTTTGTATATAGAATCACACATATCTGGTAACCATTTCATGAGAACACAATGTTCAAGTATATAGAATTATACCTGTTGGAACTCCGACCTTTTTCAGTGATGAAAAAGTAACTTTAAAATCCCTTTTTTAATTTACCAATTTATGAAAACAACCAATAATGTTACTCAATGGAATTCAAAGAGTTACTTGATGGCATATTTAACAGTTAGCATTTTAACCTTCCAAATTAATCAGATGTTAAACAAAGTTATTCACAAACGAGCAATCCCATGTCAAATCTACTTATTTTATCAAAATATCAGACAAGTATATTGAACACTATTACCCATTTCTTCCTTGTTGAAAATAAGTCTTAGAACCAAGGGATATTAAGTCTTCAACATTTTATTAGTTCTTTGACCACCTAGAGAAACTTGTGAGCTAAGTTTAATTTAAAGGCATCTTTGTTTTCATTTGTTTACCCAATTTAAATTGAACCTTTTTTTTTTTTTTTTTTTTTTTTTGGTACCGGGGATTGAACTCAGGGCACTCAACCACTGGGCCACATCCCCAGCCCTTTTTTGTATTTTATTAGGGACAGGGTCTCACTAAGTTTCTAAGTGCCTCGCCATTGCTGAGGCTGGCTTTGAACTCGCGATCCTCCTGCCTCAGCCTCCCAAGTGCTGGGATTACAGGCATGCACCACCGCGCCTGGCTGAACCTTTTTTTTTTTTTTTTTAAATCATGTGAATTAAAGGTATTTGGATCCATTTATAAAAATTTTTTTAATGAGCACTCATTTTCTATTTGCCAATATTTATATCATGTACATGATAAATATGGACATACGCACATATAGACATACAAACACAGAACACAATAATTGGAGGACAATCACAGATGTTTTATCTATGAATTCTTTAAGTCTTTAGCTAGGGTTTGACCACACAGGTGAGGGCTATTTCTAAATCCTTGGGGCAATACTGTCCAGGTTAATTGAAATCAGCTCTCTTGTTCCTCAAAGGCAAACAGATATTGTGATTGGGAATCTAGGAGTATATGGAAAGGCATCTTTTAAACCTAACACAGTAAACCAAACAGCAGCTGCTGGAATTTCAGATAACACAGTATACAGGTTAGGAACTATAGGGTGGAGGAGAACAACTGCTTCATTAATTACTCTGAGGTCCTGGACTAGATGCCATTCCCCATTTGATTTCTGGATTCCTAAAATAGGTACGTTGCATGGACTATTGCAGGGCACTAAAAGTTTTTGCTGTTTGAGGTTCTGAATGATCTTTAATAATTCCTCTTTTGCCTCTGGGCGTAGGGAGTATAGTCTCTCATGCAGAAAGACTGAGGGATTTTTTTAAGGCTATTTTGATTGGGACTGCACTTTTTGCTCATTGGATTTTGCCTTCAGTGGCTTATACTTCATGGTTTATATCACATTTTAATAAAGATAGGCATAATGGTCCTCATGGTCCCAAATTTATTGTAATGGAAGTCTGAAGTTTTGAAAGTAAGTCCCTTCCCAATAAAGGGGTAGGACATTCTGGGACTATCAGGAATGCATGAGAAAACATCATCCCATCCCACTCACAACTCAGTTGGGAGTTAACCTTTTGGTAAATTTATCTTTTATAAGTAGGTGGCCCTTTATGGATTCAGGATTTAAGGTGGTATGTTTTCTCATTGCCTCCCTGAGTTTCTCCATGAAAATAGCAGGGCTTTCCTGTGGGCTCTGAGTAATTCCTGAAACCTTAGAATAGTTAATGGGCTCTGGCTTGACTCTTCTGAGGGCCTCAGGAATTAGCATTCGAAAGTGACTAATTTTCCAAGCATCTTGTTCATTATTTGGGTCCCAGTCAGGATCATTCCTGAGAACTGCCTGTGCTCCAGATGAATAATTTAATTTGTTTCTAGCTTGTTTTGCTGGGGAATGGGCAAAATGTAGGCCCATCCCCCAATTTTGCTTCTTACTTTATGGTGGCCTCCTTCTTATTAGAGGCTAAAGTTTGGCTAAGTGATAACATAATATCTTTCCAGGAGAGATCAAACACCTGGCCTAAGTTGTGAAATATCACTATACTAGAACACTAAAGAAAGAAATTGTAGAAGACCTCAGAAGATGGAAAGACCTACCTTGTTCTTGGATAGGTAGAATTAATATTGTCAAAATGTCCATACTACCAAAAGCATTATACAGATTTAATGCAATTCCAATCAAAATCCCAATGACATTTCTCAAAGAAATAGAAAAAGCAGTCATGAAATTCATCTGGAAAAATAAGAGACCCAGAATAGCTAAAGCAATCCTGAGCAAGAAAATTGAAGCAGGCGGCATCACCATACCAGACTTTAAATTATACTATAGAGCAATAGTAACAAAAACAGCATGGTATTGGCACCAAAACAGACTAGTAGACCAATGGTACAGAATTGAGGACACGGGGACTAATACATATAATTTCAGCTATCTTATATTAGACAAAGGTGCCAAAAATGTACAGTGGAGAAAGGATAGCCTCTTCAACAAATGGTGCTGGGAAAACTGGAAAGCCATATGCAACAAAATGAAATTAAACCTGTATCTCTCACCATGCACAAAATTCAATTCAAAGTGGATCAAGGACTTAGGAATTAGACCAGAGACAATACACCTAATAGAAGAAAAAGTAAGCTACAATTTCCAACATGTCAGATTACACTCCAAGTTCCTTAACAAGAATCCGGTAGCACAAGAATTAATGAATGGGATAGATTTAAGCTAAAAAGCTTCTTCTCAGCAAAAGAAACAATCAGTGAGGTGAACAGAGAGCCAACTAACTGGGAACAAATATTTAATACATGCACATTGGATAGAGCACTAATTTCTAGAATATATAAAGAACTCAAAAAACTTGACACCAAAAAAAAAAAAAACAAATAATCCAGTCGATAAATGGGCTAAGGAATTGAAAAGACACTTCTCAGAAGATACACGATTAATCAACAAATACATGAAAAAATGCTCAACATCGTTGGCTGCTGAAGACCAGCTTCAGCAAAGATGTTAAGTTTGACCCAATTGATGCTGGAGGGAACATCGACGAGATGAAATAATCCACACACGAGCCAGGTTGTAGGAATCCTTCTACTGTTCTGATTTTACTTTTCTCAGCATGGTTTTTTATACATCCCAACAAACACAGTAATTCACATTTTTTCTTTAGGAGGTAACATAAAGGAATTTCAGTAAAGAAGATTACAATAAAGGATTGCCAGGAATTAACTATACAATAAAAATTTCCAGTAATTGACTATAGGGGGTTACATTAGGTTTCCAGTAATTAACTCAATAAGGAATTTCAGGAATTAACTATAATAAAGAATTTCCAGTAATTAACTATAAAGGGTTACAATAAGGAATTTCAGGAATCAGCTATAATAAAGAATTTCCAGTAATTAACTATAAAAGGCTACAATAAGGAATGTTAGGAATTAACTATAATAAAGAATTTCTATAAAAGGTTTCAGGAATTACCTAGGGAAGATCAATTATCCTAACTACTAAGTAATCTTATCTATAGGCAGGGGAAGGTATTCTAAAAATCTTAAAGCTAATGTTAAAAATTCTTCAACTCTAGGTATGCCTGCTCATAAAGTTATATTGCCCTAGTATCTTCTTTAAACTTCAACTGGGCTCATCCTACCGGCTTAGCTAGTTTCTGGCTTTAGATTCCACAGTGCCATTGAACTGGTTTTTATTATTGATAATTAAATGTATTAGAACCTGGTGGTCATACAATAGAAATACATCAAGAGTACAGACAAAAGCACACAAAGTTAATTCTTGGTGGTCGCATAAAGTGGCATCTCATCGGCAAAGAGGAGCCAAGCTCAGACCCCCAGGCATTTGGAGGGAGCTTGGGCTCAAACTCATTTGCATAACCAAGGAAGAACCCAGATTCCTGGATTAGCAGGCGGACACCTGGCTTGATCCTTGGTTTGGAAGAACTAGGCCCACACAGCCCTGAATTAACAGATTGGGGGTCAGCTCAATTCCAGGTTGGGGAGATCTCAGACTCACAGCCCCGAATTAACGGGTTGGGGGTCGAGCTCAAATCCCCGGATGAGAAATACCGCAGTTGGCAATTAGAGAAATGCAAATCAAAACTACTCTAAGATTTCATTTCACTCCAGTCAGAATGGCAGCTATCAAGAACACAAACAACAATAAATGTTGGAGAGGATGTGGGGGAAAAGGCATACTCATACATTGCTGGTGGGACTGCAATATGGTACAACTGTTATGGAAAGCAGTATGGAGATTTCCTGGGAAAATGGGAATGGAACCACCCTATGACCCAGCCATCCCACTCCTGGGTCTATCCCAAAGGACTTAAAAACAGCATATTGCAGTGACACAGCTACCTCAATGTTTATAGCAGCACAATGCACAATAGCTAGGTTGTGGAACCAACCAAGATGTCTCTCGGTAGATGAATGGATAAAGAAAATGTGGTATATATACACAATGGAATTTTACTCAGCAATAAAAAAGAATAAAATAATGACATTTGCAGGTAAATGGATGAAGTTGGAGAATATAATGCTAGGTGAAATCAGTCAATCTCAAAAATCCAAATACCGAATGTTTCCTCTGATATAAGGAAGCCAGTTCACAGTATTGTTGGGTCAGGGTACATAGGAGGATTAGAGGAACACTATAATGGTCAAAGGGAAGGGAGGGGAAGGGAGGGAGCAAGGGGGGAAAGGGGGAAAAAAGTGGTTGAATAAGACAGATATCATTATTCTAAATAAATGACTGAAGACTTGAATGCTGCGAATATACTTGGTATACAAACTGTTTTGTGTAAAAAGATGCTATACATGTATAGTATGAACTGTAATACATACTACTATAAAAAATTTTTTTTTAAAAAAAAAAAAAGAGAGAAATATCAATATACTTATTTAAATCCTCTGAAAAGTTCCCTAAATTTGTTCTTTTTTGTTTTAAGTAGGGGGGGGGTCCCCTTGATTTATTTTCCATAGTAGGTGATTTCTTAAGGCTTTCTTTCTCATGGCAGTGACTAAGGTTAAGCCTGACATGACATGAAAATGAGGCACTTTTCCTATCATTTGCAATTTTCCAGTATGTAGACTAGTGGTCAATCTACAAACTGACTTGAGAGAGAAGCTCCCACCTGAGTATTAGGGACGTCTCCCTGAATATTTGAGCTTCAATATGGTCCAGAAAACCCGTCTCTCATCACCTGGCTTTGTCAAAGTTATTTCTGGCCTCCTTTGGCAAAGTGCTAGGGTCCCAGTCTGCCCTGTGCCAGAGACCCTGGGAGGATTCAGACTTAAGGGCATTATTGCTTTCCTCCTTGCCACTATAAAAAAATGAAGAGAGAAAATAATTGTATTTCTTAACCTTTTGTGCCTAATTGTTGTCCTGTGTTGCCGCCTGAAGCACTTGGAGCAACGAAGCCGCGGGAAGAAGTTCAGAGGCAAACTGGAGACGAACAGCTTTTTATTCTGATAACTTTTCTCTCTGGTTCTAACAATGACTAACACACGCCACACACACCACCAAAATGGCGCTGACCCGATCAGCAATTTCTGCCAAGTCACTGGAGATCCCGGGACAAGTCCTGTGAGACTACGGAAGGCGACAATGCCCAAATCTCCACGGCTCATAGTCAACCGCAATTCAAGCCATTTCCCCAAACAGGGCTCCTGCAGTCCTGTAGACTAAAGGAATCTCCAAAGGGAAGAGAGACATCTATTGATTGCTAAGTGCATAACAGACACCCCTTTTACAGAGGAATTTACTGGAGGGGTTAGCTAAAATAGAGTGCTTCCCTCTTGCAACATTTAAAAAAATACATGGAGTACATCTGAGCACAGTTACCATAATGGGAGACTTTAAACTGGCTTGTGAAGGCTAACTATGCAAACAAAGGGAGCCTTCACAAGCCGGCTGAAGGGACTCAATCCAAAGTAAACAAGATGTCATAATGCTGACCCGAGTCCTGGGCTTGTGGACAGCGCGTGGTCACCGTTGAAAGTACTGGCAAAAGAGAGCACGTGAACAACCTCCTAACTGCTGCATAAAGCTGTTCTAAAATTTGATTGGTTCCCTGCCATATATATACCTTGCACGCTTCCTCAATAAACAGTTCCTGCTTTGGCAGAGCTCCCTGGTCCATGTCTCTCTGGGCGGCGGGCTAGGCACTTTGCCTTTCCCCATTGGCCCCCTTGTCCAGGTGTTGGGCTTATCTCTCCCTCCCTTGCTGGCCAAGGGTCTTTGCAAGGGTGGGCCCTACATTCTGGCGCCCGAACAGGGACTTGAAGAGACTTAAGGTGTGGGAGTCATTGCCGAGCGGGGCTAAGACAGAGGCAAGGTAAAGGATCCCTGGAAGGATGGGGCAACCGAATTCCAAGGTAGATGACCCAGCGCTAAAAGCACTGAGGTTTATGCTGAAGAGTCGAGGGCTAGAGCTCTCGGATCCACAGGCTGAGAAGGTCTGGGATATGCTCACTTGCGCAGCACCCTGGCTGCCAGCGGCTAATCTGTGTGATTGGAGCACCTGGGACTGGATAAAACAACTAGTAAGAAAGAGGGAGGTCAATCTTGAGAGGAGCCCCCACTTGGGGTGTATCCAATGCTCTTGGCCCTTAAGGTATGCTTCCCCGGTCCAAGAGTTAAGGAACAGGGAGGGACCTCTTGCCCCCGGGAGATCATGCCTCTGTGGGGGAACATGGTTGGGTTGCGTTCGATGAGGAGCAAGCCCAAACAAGGAGAGAGCATCCCAAGCCTGCCGCAGGAGCAGGGAAAGTGGATTCTGTGAAACCTAGAGAGCCAAAGGAAACTTGTCCTCCTCCATACTGCTCTCCCCCTGAGGTTTCGCTTCTGCCTTCCGCACCACCTTCCCTTGCCTAACGTTTCCTGTTAACGTTAACCCAGGAGGCAACCGCCCTGCAGCGCAGTACCCCTGGGAAGCTCAAGATTTAAAGGAACTCAAGAAGGCTGTCTCAGAGGACAGGCCCAACTCCCCATGGGCAGAAACTATCCTTCAAGGGTTAGCCCACCAGCAATGTTCTACTCGGGATTGGAAGGATTTGACTACGGCTGTCCTCCCTGGACCACTTTATTTAAAGTTTAGTGCCTTCTTTAATGAAGAGTGTAGGGAGCAAGCCGAGAGAAATCAAGCTGCCAATCCTCCAGTTCCCATAACATCAGAAATGCTGGCCAGCTCATCTGACCGCTACTCAACAGGGTTACAGCAGGCTGCCATTCCTTCCCCTTACTCGGAACAAGTGAGAGCCATTGGCTTGGCAGCCTGGAAAAAATTAGAAGAGGGTCCTTCTGAACCCCCTATATCTGGGATTACTCAAAGAGCTAATGAAGATCTAGCCACCTTTATAGAGAGAGTAGAGAAGCATCTCCAAAGAAAGTTCCCACCAGGCCCCCTGCAAGATCAGTTTGTCCAAATGCTAGTGTGGGAGGGGATGACTACAGGCCATAAGCTAGCATGTGCGGGACTTAAAGATAGGTCTATGGGTAAGTGGATCATTGCTTCTAAGGATGTGGGAACTCAGTCCCACAGAAATCAGGTCATTGTCTCTGCTTTGCAGACGCAAACGGCATCTCTCACTGAAGCCTTTAAGGCACTATCAGTCTCAGTACAGCAATGCCGTGGGGTGTGTTTTGGGTGTGGTCAACAGGGACATTTTAAGAGAGACTGCCCCGCAAAGGTCGCAGGGCAAGGACCCCCCCCCCCCCCCAATAAGGCCACAAAGCCCTCTAAGGGGCAAGATGTTAGGCCCAAAACGCCTTGTCCCCGATGCAGGAAGGGATTTCATTGGCAGAAAGACTGCCGTTCCAAATTTGACATTGAAGGCAAGCCTTTAAACTAGGTCAGGGGAAGCCTCCAGCCCCATCATACCAAGGAGGCTGGAGGGATAATGGGCCCTCCCGAGTTCACTGGACGGTGCCAACTGTTCCAGGAGTAATACCAAAGATGAGAGTTCAAATTGGGGGTCAGCTGTTTAAATGTCTCATTGATACAGGAGCAGACCGTACTGTCCTGAGAAAGGAGGAGGTTCCAACACAATGGAAGTTGACTTCTGGCCCCACCCTGATGGGGGTGGGAGGAAACAGCTGATCCCAAAAGACTGTTGACCCTCTAGATTGGAGAGACGTAGATGGTAATGGGGGAAAGGTAAGGCCCCTAGTGGCTGAAGGACTTTCTTCCAACCTACTGGGTCAGGATATTCTAGGACAGGTTTAGGCTTGTATCACCACCGATGATCGGGAATTTTATGATATGATGGAACATCAGGAGTATACCCCACAGCCTGGACGGAACCCTTTACCAATCAGACCGAGGGGACCCATGGTTAATCCAGAGGGTCACCCCCAATACTAGAGGCCACTGCTCCCCTGGTTCCCCCCATATCTTGGAAAGCGGGACCTCCCATTTGGGTAGCGCAGTGGCCTTTACCTCAGTTTAAATTGCAAAAGCTTCAAGAGATAGTGGCTGAATGCCTGTCCCTGGGTCATATTCGGCCCTCGTTGAGCCCGTGGAACAGTCCTGTGTTTGTTATTCAAAAGGCTAATGGAAAATGGAGGATGTTGCAAGATCTTAGAGAGATAAATAAGAGGATGAGACTGGTAGGGACCCCCCTAAGGGGCCTGCCCTGGATTCCTGCCATCCCAAAGGACCTCCGCGTGGTTGTTATAGACATAAAAGACTGTTTTTTCTCTATTCCTCTGCATCCTGAGGACTGTGAAAAGTTTGCTTTCTCTGTCCCTTCCCCTAATCATCAAGGGCCAGATGATAGATATGAGTGGGTGGTTCTGCCACAAGGGATGGCTAACAGCCCTGCTTTTTGCCAGTATTATGTCTCTAAAGTTTTACAACCTGTTAAGAAAGATAAGAGAGTCACTCTCTATGGATGACATTATTATAGGGGCAAAGGAGCAAAATGTATTGCAAAAGGCAACACGCCAAGTTATGCTTGCCCTACAAGAGGGGGTATTAAAGGTCTCCCCAGACAAGGTCCAAACAACTCCCCCATTTAGGATATTAGGGGCTCAATTAAGTCTTGACTTGGTGTCCCCCCTCAAGCCTCAGTTGTCTTATAGGCCCACTTATGAGCTTACAAGTTTCCAAAAGCTGCTAGGAGAGCTTAATTGGCTTAGATCATGGATCCACATATCCACTGAAGATCTGCTTCCCCTTTTTGATCTCTTGAAGGATAGGCTTCCTGGGGATCAAATACATTTACAACATAAACATAGGCAGGTGCTAGAAAGAGTTCAACGAGCCCTAGATAACGCTCAATTGGCTCAATTTTGCCCATGGATACCACTAGAGCTGTGGATTCTCCTGGAAGAGGAGTTACTCTCAGCTGTCTTAGTCCAAGAAGGAAGGCCGGTGGAGTGGATACATCTTTCCGTGGGAGGAGCCCCGCGGGTGTATAGTCAGCTCAACCGAATAGCCGATTTAATAATCAGGGCTAGAGATACTACATGTAGGCACTTTGGAAAAGACCCTGACAGTCTGATTGTCCCCTATAGAATGGTGGACTTCAATTGGATGCTTCGGAATCATGGCCAAATTGCTATATCATTAGAAGGATTCACAGGCCAAATTGATTGTCATTATGGCCCTTACAAATGGCTCACTTCCCTTCCACAGTTTAATTGGAGAGCTCCTAATCTTTTTTCTAAACAACCAATAATGAAGGCAAAAAATGTGTTTACTGATGGAGGGAGTGTTGGAGCAGCCATTGTATGGCTTTTTGAAGAAATAAATGGGTCTGCCCAGTTTAAAGAGCTATATGCCGTAGCCATGGCCCTAAATAATGTAGAGGAGTCTATAAACTTATTTTCTGACAGTCTATATGTAGTGAACTTGCTTCCCGCCTTGACCTGTGCCTATATTAGGTTAGATAACAAGCCTATTACTCCCTTAATGATCCAGGTCAGGTCATTGCTAATGACTCAAGCCAATCCCTTATTTGTACAACACTTGAGAGGTCACCAAGGAATGTTGGGGTAGATCTCCAAAGTCAACGCCTTGGCTGATTGTTTGGCCTCGGGTAGAGTTGTAAGGACCAATGCCTTTCCAATTAAGTGCTTGCAGCTTGCCAAAGAGTTACATGATCTTACTCATGTCAACCGGAGAGGTCTTCATTATAGGTTCCGCTTGGTCCCCATAAAGGATCTAAAGAAGATTACAAGGACTTGTAAATCTTGCATGCCCTTTTTGCAAGTTCCACCCCTTCAACACACAGGAGTTAACCCCAGAGGCTTAAAGCCTAATGTTGTTTGGCAGACCTATGTGACTCATTATGCACCATTTGGAAAGTTAAAGTACATCTTTATGTCTGTTGATACTTATTCTCATGCTTGCTGGGCTACTGCTCATACTGGAGAAAAGGCTAAACATGCTGAAAGTCATCTTTTACAGTGCTTTACTGTCTTGGGATTACCTTCTCAAATAAAGACAGATAATGGTCCTTGTTTTGTAAGCAAGACCTTGCACAAATTTTTTCAGCGATGGCACATCAGGCATACTACCAGTGTCCCATACAATCCACAAGGACAAGCCATCATTGAGAGACACAATAGAACCCTAAAGACTCAATTACAAAAACAAAATGGGGGATATAGTCCCCATGGTCAACTGCAGACAGCAATGTTAGTCTTAAATATTTTAAATTTTTCAAAAACTGACTCTTTGACACCTTTTCAAAAACACTGGAGTGGTCAAATTACCTACTCTAGCATCTTGGTATGCTGAAGAGATCCATTGACGGGCTGCTGGAGAGGCCCAGACCCACTCATTAGTGCTGGTAGAGGTTTTGGGTGTGTTTTTTCCCCTGAGATGAGTCCTCACCCATTTGGGTGCCAGCACGGGACCTTAAATACGAATTAAACCCAAGAGAAGAAGCTGTTGAGGTATGTTCTCCCTTGTCATTTCAGAAATGAAGATATCGTATGGGATCTGCTGCCTGATTTGCCTTGGAGTGATCGGATTTTCCCTAATCTTCTTTATTGTGTGGACTACAATACAGGCTGCCTTAGATATACAATTTCAAAGTGCCACCCAAGGGTAAAGGTCTAAACGCCCACCTGCCTTTGCCTTGCTGGACCTTTTCTGAATGGCCTTTTGAGGTTCAAGTTCCCTTTGGGTGGCCAGATTGCTGTAGTAGATTTAGCCCATATTCTGTACAGCCTGATGGTAAGTAATGGCACAGCCAGCTGGACTTTCACGCAGCCGTCGGGACTTTGGCATAACTGCCAGGGTTATTGCTGCAATAGCTGCAGCATCTGTGGCCACAGCCACAGCTGGAATAGCCTTAGCTCAACAGGTGACCACTGCTGAGACTGTCAATAAGTTGGCTTCCCAAGTTGCTGATACACTCCAAACACAAAATATCATAAATGAGCATATTCGAGTAGGTGTTTTACAATTAAATCAACAGATACTATATCAAATGCACCATGTCAGTTGTTCTCCAATATTCTCTCAGGCTTGTGTAACTCCCTTAAAGTTTCAAAATTATTCCTCAATGGTAAAAGAAATTAATATTTGTTTAAAAGGGTCTTGGAATTCGGATTTTCTTAATTATACTGCAACATTATCTCACAAAATTATTGTGATTAATGAAACTAGGGTTCCCATCACAGATATCAATCATTTCCTTTCAGCCCTTGCCACAGGGTTTCAGTGGTTTAAAGCTTGGTCTGGAGTTTTATGTGTTGTAAGTTTAAAAAAAAAAACAGGTTGCCGCGCATCGACGAGAGTTACTAAACAAGTTCTCACTACTCAGAGCTATAAGCCCTCACTGACTTAACCCCAATTGAGCAGGCTAGCCTGCCCAAAGGGCCTGAGATCTGAAGAGCTAGAGCGGTAGTCAATGATGGGTAAGACTCCCAGAAAGGGGGCAACCTAAATAGGCACCCTCTCTAGTAAGACTAGGGTGCCTTAAAATAAAACTAAAGGGGGAGATGTGGGACGCGCCTTAAAATGGCACCGGCTGAAGGGACTCAATCTGAAGTAAACAAGATGTCATAATGCTGACCCGAGTCCTGGGCTTGTGGACAGCACGTGGTCACCGTTGAAAGTACTGGCAAAAGAGTGCGTGAACAACCTCCTAACTGCTGCATAAAGCTGTTCTAATATTTGATTGGTTCCCTGCCATGTATATACCTTGCACGCTTCCTCAATAAACAGTTCCTGCTTTGGCAGAGCTCCCTGGTCCGTGTCTCTCTGGGTGGCGGGCTAGGCGACTTTGCCTTTCCCCATCGGCCCCCTTGTCCAGGTGTTGGGCTTATCTCTCCCTCCCTTGCTGGCCAAGGGTCTTTGCGAGGGTGGGCCCTACATTCTGGTGTCCCAAGAAGCATGGCAAGTCTGCCTTTTTTATATGTTCCAGGGCTTCCTTTGTTCTCCTGCTCTCTTCTCCTTCCATGTACGTGACCAGGTCCGGTGGGATGACCAAAAGGTGAGCTGATGGGGGAAGGGCAGGATGGAGCCGCCCAGGACACATTAACAACTTCAAAGCAAAAGGTTGGGGCAGGGTTGTGATAAGGGTGGAGGAAGGGCTCTGAAGCTATTAACATTCCAATTCCTCAGGCCAACAAGTCTCCAGCTTCCCAGACTCACTCAAAATTGTCTTTCTTGGTCCGACCTGACTTGATTTACCCATCTATACTAACAGCCTAAAAGAGTTTGGCTTCACCAGCATCCCTCCAAGTGTTCATAATGTTTGTCACAGTGGTGAGCAGACAGGGAAACAAAATGAGAAAAATGGCATCTAGAAAGGCATGGGGACTTATCCAAGGTCAACAGAAATAAGTTCATCATTGGGCCACAGAGGAGACAGGTCAGGCCTTTTCCACCTTACCTTCAGTTCCCAGGCTCCATGTCCTACCACTTATGCTCCAGTTCCCTCCTCCAAGCTCTCTGGCCCAGAATGCATCTCCCTGGGACTGCCATGATCCTTGGCCTTACCTCCTTATTCCATATCCAGCCTAACACTTAGAATAGAGTACTTCTCAAACAATTTAGGGATGATTCGATGGATGGACAGACAGATGAGTGATGGTGTGTGGATGGACAGATGGAGACAAGAATATTCATCACATCATCACTTACCATAAGATAGGTCAGTAGTTTCTGAGGGGAGATGACATGGTTAGCTGAGAGGATAAATGAAGGGTACAGAGTCAGTGCACTGGCAGCCACCATCAGAACCACACAGGAGGAGAAAAAGCAAAGTGGAGAAACAGCATCAATGCCAGTGCATTGTCACAATGCTTGTGACATTTTTGACTCAGAAAAAGAAAAAATCAAACAATATATTTTCAGTTTAAAAATAAAAATAATAATGTGCTGAATGACACCCTTACCCCATCCCTAACTGCACCAGGACTATAGATCAGGGATGGGGTAAGTATGGGGCAAGTCTCCAAGCCAGGGCCAAGGAAAAACAAAGGATCAGGAATGCCTACAGACTGCAACTTTTAACCAACAGTGTTTTCATGTCTTGACTCAAGTACTTTAAAATAAAAACTATAGGCAAGAAGAAACTGTGTCCTAGGCTGCTTCTTTTTCAGAGGAGGCCCCTTGTTGTATCATAAGGGGCCAAGTGGCCTCAGGCTGCTGCCCTGACCCTCTGCTTTTCACTCATGTCTAGGCTTAGTCCCCATTGGCAGCCTTACCCACATCATAGTTCTGTACCCCTCCCTCCTCCACCTGCCACCCCCACAGGGTCTCAGCTGCCTCCCACTCTCATACCAGGCCTGTCATAGCCTGGATGCTCACAGCTGCCACCTGTCCAGAGGATGTCCCCCCACCCAGTACTCACACATGAGGTGGAAGATTGAGGTAGGGGACCTGGCCCAGGGTCCGTGCCTTCAGGGCTATCTCTGTGGCTGCCTTACTCAGAGTCACAAAGGCCAAGACGTTGCTGGGATGACACACTCCCAACTAGCTGGCATTACAGGTCTATGCCACCACACCCAGCTCTGAATTCTTCTTTCCCACTAAGACATAAATTACAACAGCTTAAAGCAAGAGTCCTTTTGTGTGTTTGTGTGTGTGTGTGTGTGTGTGTGTGTGTGTATGCACTTCATGCATGCTTCTACCACTGAGCTACTCCCACATTCATTCATTTAGACAAAATTATTTATTGAAAAAAGGTGTTGCTTTATTGCTCATGCTGATCTCAATCTCCTGGTTTCAAGTGATCCTCCTGCCTCAGTTTCTAAAGTTCCTAAAGTAGAACTACAGATATGCACCATATGCCTAGTCCAAACAAGACTTCTTAATCTAAGAACTATGGATGAGCTTCAGAGAGTCTGTATGCAAAATTCTATCCAAATGCATCTTTCATCTTACCTCAATGAGGCCTAAGTCACAAAGCAGGTTGAGAATTGCTTCCCCAAAGTTGAATGCAACCTGTGATCTTCAGTTCTTCTAGATACCTTGTAAAACATGATTGTATCCTGTTCCTGTGACAGCTATTTTGGGCTCTCTAGAAACTAATGACATCAAGAGTCTAGAGTAATATGATGATGCTCCAGTCAAGGGAATATTTCCCAGTCACAAGAAGAACTTGATCTCACTCCATGAGAATAATCACCTTCTCATCTACCCCAAATGTCATTCCGAAACTGGCCCAGAAAAGGATCCTATGCTCATGCTGTTTCCTCAGCCTTGAATAGCTTCCCTGACCTTGTCTTGTCTGGTGAAAGTTCACTTTGTTCTTTTTTTTTTTAATGCATTTATTCTCTGTCATGTCAGATTAGGCCCCGACTTCTTTAATAAGATTTCTGTCGCACAAGAATTAAAATCAAGAATCAATAAATGGGATGGATTCAAACTAAAAAGCTTCTTCTCAGCAAAAGAAACAATCAGAGAAATGAATAGAGAGCCTACAGAATGGGAGCAAATTTTTACCAAACACACATTAGATAGAGCACTAATCTCTATAATATATAAAGAACTCAAAAATCTTAATACCAAAAAACAAATAACCCAACAATAAATGGGGCAAAGAACTGAACAGAAACTTCTCAGAAGATATACAATCAATCAACAAATATATGAAAAAAATGTTCAACATCTCTAGCAATTAGAGAAATGCAAATCAAAACTACTCTTAAGATTTCATCTCACTCCAGTCTGAATGGCAACTATCAAGAATACAAACAACAATAAGTGTTGGTGAGAATGTGGGGAGAAAAGCACACTCATACATTGCTGGTGGGACTGAATATTGGTGCAGCCAATATGGAAAACTTGGAATGGAACCACCATTTGACCCAGCTATCCCAATCCTTGGTCTATACCCAAAGGACTTAAAAACAGCCTACTACAGGGACACAGCCACATCAATGTTTATAGCAGCACAATTCACGATAGCTAAATTGTAGAACCAACCTAGATGCACTTCAGTAGATGAATGGATAAAGAAAATGTGGTATATATACACAATGGAATATAATTCAGCATTAAAAGAGAATAAAATCATGCAGGTAAATGGATGGAGTTGGAGAATATAATGCTAAGTGAAGTTAGCCAGTCCCAAAAAACCAAATTCCAAATGTTTTCTCTGATTTAAGGATGCTGATTCATAATGGGGTTGGAGGTGGGAGGCATGGGAGGATTAGATGAACTATAGATAGGGCAAAGGGGAGGGAGGGGAAGACATGGGGGTAGGAAAGATGGTGGAATGAGATGGACATCATTACCCTAAGTACATGCATGAAGACACAAATGGCATGACTCTACTTTGTGTACAACCAGAAATATGAAAAATTGTGCTGTATATGTGTAATATGAATTGTAATGCATTCTGCTGTCACATATAACAAATTAAAATTTTTTAAAATTTAAAAAATAATTCCTATACTTAAAGTTTCCTGGGTTTCTCTTATTTATTTATTAAATTTTTTTTAGATATAGATGGAGATGATACTTTTCTTTTTTTAATGTGGTGTTAAGGATCAAACCCAGTGCTTCCTGTGTGCTAGGCAAGCACTTTACCACCGAGCCACAACCCCAGGCCCATCTTTTATTTTTTTAATTGAAAAAAACTTGTATAAGTTATGGAATGCAACATGGATGTTTAGAAATGTCTACACTGTGGAATGGCTAAAGTGAGTCAATTAATATATGCACGATATGCTTATTTTTTCTGGTGAAAACACTTAAAATCTACTCTGCTATTTCAGGAATACAATACATTACTATTTATATATGTAAATATTATCACGTCATGCAATAATCTCTTTGAACTTTTTCCTCATGTCTAAATGACATTTTGTGCCTTTGACCAACATCTCCCAGATTACCCCTGACAACCACTGTTCTACTCTATATGATTTCAACTTCTTTAGATTTCATATGTGATATTATGTGGTATTTATCTTTCTATACCTGGTTTGCTTTATAAAATGTCTTCCTGGTTTATCCATTTTGTCACTAATGACAGGATTTCCTTTTTCCAAGGTTGAATAATATTCCATTGTGTATATGTACCACATTTTCTTTACCCACTTATCTGCTGACACATGGGTTGATCCATATCTTGACTATTATGAATAATGCTACAATGAACATGGGAGTGCATCCTAGAAAAACTTTTTAACTTTTCACCATTGACTATGATAGTAGCTATAAACTTGTCATATATGGTCTTCATTTATGTATATTCCTTCTATACCTAGTTTGTTGAGAGTTTTTAATCATGTAAAAACATTCAATTTTAGCCGGGCGCGGTGGCGCACGCCTGTAATCCCAGCACTTTGGGAGGCTGAGACAGGAGGATCGCGAGTTCAAAGCCAGCCTCAGCAATGGCGAGGCACTTAGTAACTCAGTGAGACCCTGTCTCTAAATAAAATACAAAAAAGGGCTGGGGATGTGGCCCAGTGGTCGAGTGCCCCTGAGTTCAATCCCCGGTACCACAAAAAAAAAACATTCAATTTTGTCACATGCTTGTTCTCCATCTATTGATATCATAATAGGCTCTTGTCCATTTTGTTAACATGTGCTGCATCCTATTATAAATGTTGAACCATCCTTGCATCCCTGAGAATGGTGATTGATCCTTTTAACATGCTGTTGAAATTTATCTGCAAGTATTTTGTAGAGTATTTTTGTACCTCTGATTATCAGGGATTTGGCTTGCAAGTAACATCCTTGACTGGTTTTGGTATCAGGGTAATTGTGGCCTCATATTTTGGAACTATTCCCTCTCCTTTGATTTCCTTTTGCACAAAAACATCAGAAAAGACTTGGTATTAGTTCTTCTTTAAATGTTTCACAGAACTCATCAGGGAAACCATCAGGTCCTGTGATTTTCTTTGATGGGAGATTTCATATCTGGTTCAATCTCTTTACTTGGTCTGCTCATGTTCTTTGAAGTACAATTCAAATGTCACCTCTTCTGAGAAGCCTTCCTTAAATTCCTGCATGCAGAACTAATCCCGTCTCTGTGCTCCAAAAGGCCTTAATTCAGTCCTATCTTTATACAGAACCTCTAATTGTAGCATTTATCACCTAAGTTGTATTTCTCATAGTTTTCTTTTCTCCATAGAAAAAGGTAATTTATTTACCTCCACTTGCATATCCTGGCATATACTAGTGTCTCAATGAATGTGGGAGGCAATAGCACAGAGGGCAGCAAATTTTTTCTGGAAAGGGTCAGATAAGCAATATATGTGTATATTTTAAAACATTTTCTTATAGTCTTGTTTTTTCCTCTTATGGTCCCAGGCTGGGGATGAAACCCAGGGCCTCATGCATGCTAGGAAAGCACTCTACCATGGATCTAAGCCCCTGTCCCCAAGAAATATTTCACACTATGTCTGCCATAGGTTCTCTATAACCAACTATTCAACCCTGCTGTTTTAACACTGAGGCAACAATGGACAATATATTTTTTAAAAATATGTAAATGAATGGGCACAGCTAAGTTCCAGTAAAACCTTATTTTAAAAAAAGGCTTCGGACTGAATTTAGCCTGTGGGCCATGTGTTACCAAGCCCAGAATTCACTACTAAATACATGAACTTCATGAACTAGTTCCATTTCCTTATCATCCACACTGCAGTCACCTGGGAAATGTAGAAAGGCTTCACTCTTGCTGACATCAAAGTCATTAACCTTTGCATTAACCAGTTCACTTGGTTCTTGAGTTTGTATGGTGACATGAGGAAGAATAGATGACCTATTATCAACAGAGCCTGTTCTGCGACCTGTGCACAAGAAGATGAAATGAGCTGGCCTCAGTTCAGGGATAAAGATAGGACAAGTCCTCAGTGGCTTTTCCTCATTCATCTTTGTCTTTCCAGAGCCTGGCACAGTGCCTGGAAAACAGAAGATATTCAGTAAATGCAAATAATAATTACATCATTAGTGAAAAAGTGAATGGACAGTAGAGTGTTTTGGGTTTTTTTTTTTTTTTTTTGCAGGGGGGGCGTGGTACCAGGGATTGAACTCAGGGGCACTCAACCACTGAGCCACCTCCCCAGCCCTATTTTGTATTTTATTTAAAGACAGGGTCTCACTGAGTTGCTTAGTGCCTTGCTTTTGCTGAGGCTGGCTTTGAACTCGCAATCCTCCTGCCTCAGCCTCCCAAGCCACTGGGATTACAGGTGTGCATTACCATGCCCAGCGATAGTAGAGTATTTTTTGACTGTCCCCTTCTCTGGACAATGGGAAGAGGTAACTGAAAATCATCACCCTCCTCTTTGGGGACAGACATTGCTCCTAATGACACTGCTTGGGCTTCAGCATCAATCCTTCAGCCCATCAACCCAAACCCAACTATCCCCACTCCACCTTCTTCATGCTCTTCAGGAGCCAACGGTTGAACAGAACCCAAAGGGTATGGTAGGCCTTGATGGACACTGTCTCAGGGGTTATGTTCATTTCTTCATCATCCTTAGAGCCCAGATCCAGATGCTTCCAGGCACTGACAACCAATCTGCTGAGTACTATGAGAGGAGAACAGAACTTGAGCTGCCCATTGAACTTTCCTTTCCCACAAAAGAATATAGTCCTCTTATACCCAACCCTAACAGGGTCACTGGAATCCTACACAGGAAAACACCAACCCATTCACTGCCTCTCCAATGATCCTTCCTTCTGACTATAGCTGGTTTACCCAGAAGCAACAAGGAACTTGGTGAAGCTGTTACTCACCCACAGCATTCCTATCAAGTTTAGCCCTTGCCCCCAACCTGGGTGATAGCAAGCATCTGCTCATACCCTGTCCTATTCCCACCATTTTCTGCCCTTTCCCCAGGCTACTTGGATCTACATTATCTGGTCTTTTCCTGGCTTTCGTTCCTCTTATCCTGACTTTAACATAGCCTTCCCCAGGGTCATCAGAGCCTCACCATGACACATTGCCAACATGTCCTCCTCCTCCTCATCCATCCTTAGCAGACGCAGGATACAATTCCATGTAGCACCAATGTAGGTGGCCGTACCTGGGAGGGAGAAGGAGAGGAGATCCTTCCAACTGTAGTGTAGAAAACCTAAGTTAGGGACCATAAGGCCTGCATTCTGCCCTAGGTCTACATCCAAAGAATCTGGGAAACCTAGAACTGGATACAATTTATCTGGACTTCAGATTCTTCCACTGTGAGACAGAACTACAGTTTCTGATGAGGCTATCTCACAGAAATCATAAGAAAGGTAAAGCTTAATAATGGGAGTTACCACACCACATAAATCCACACAGCCTGCTAATACACCCTTTCAAGGAAACTTGAACAACAAAGAGCTAGGCTGTCTGAGGTCAATGTGAGGCATCTGCCTGGATTAGATCAGAACACAGCTTTTATTGCCATGTCTTCTGAGCTTTCTGAGTAGTCCAACCCACATGCCTTATCATTTGAAGCCAGTAACCATAAGAAAAGCTGACTTCCCCAGTCTCTGACTTCAGATACAAGTGGTAAATAAAGGACAGGTGTCACTTGCCTGGTGACTTATTATTTTTGATTGAGGTTGGAATGGAATGGATTAAGAGTCACCACTGGCTACTGAGCAACAGAGATGGAGACTGTACTCCATGGTGGTCCTCTGCCTCATCCTACTATGACACTATCACCTTATGAGATTCTAATCAAATTCAAAAACCAATTTTCCCTAAGCAAAGCATTCCTCATGACCTCCCCCCTCCCACTGTCAAGTGGGGACTTTCTACTCTGCCTGCTCACCCATTTCTTTGTTCCTAAGTGTCCTCCCCAGCAACCCCCCACCAGGCTCCCAGGCCTTAACATCTTTCCTTCTATGCCATTTCTGGTCTCCAGGAACCCTCTCCTATGTTCCCATCACCCTACAGGGACACTGGTTTGTCCCTGTCCTCCCCTACAAGCCTCAGCCTGACCCAGGTGGAGCTGTTCCATGACAAAAATAAGGCGATGAAGACAGTCTCAGGTCCTCACAGTGTCCCACACTCAATGTCCTGACCTGTGATCAAACTAACTCCTCCATCACAGGGATCCATACCCTGGTAGAGGTTAAGTTTCCCCACTGCCACCAAGAGGATCCTTGAGGGCAGGCTGTGCAGATGAGATCTGTCCCACAGCTTGACAATGACCATTCCTGGGCAGTGAGACCCCACAGCCATTAAGACTACAGTATACATCTCCTCCAGTTCTCCGTATAGCTTCTGGAAAGAAAGAAAAACTAACTATGCCAAAGCTAATAACCAAGACACATTCCCCAGGCTTCTGAGAATCGGCTTTGGTCAACAACCAATTCTATCAAGAGGGCAGGAACTCACTTATATCAACCTCCCACTCCAGCCAATATGCATCTTTCTAGTGATGGATGACAAGAGCTTGTTACTAAGTCTACACAGTCTCTATGTAATATTTTGTGATGGGGGTGGGGACTGGGGTTTCCAGAGTACAGAGCTTCCTCTGCAGCAGAAAGTGAACCAACAAAATGTGAACAGAAGCAACAACTTTGGAAAATCCCTGATAGATCCGAGGTCTAGGTCAGAAGACAGGTGTGCCAGGGGAAAGCAAGTTATCTGAAAGAAGGACACCTCATAGGTAGATAGTTAACTAAGAAAATAAGACAGCAGATTAAACTAGAGTCATAAAAGTAAATACAAAAGCACGAATGATAGATACATAGACAACATGGACATTTTGTCTAAAGGGGTTAGCAAGACAGATGGGTAGCTGTAAATAAGTTAGTTAGTAAACAGATTGAGATGATTAGTTGAGTTACAGTAACAAAGATGACTCTGTAAAGCATCCCATAAAAAGGTTTAGGTCACAATCTGAGGACAAGATCACACTTTGAGGCCAATCACCCAAATCCTTACCCCTTTCCATCTCACTTGTCCTGCCTAACCCTTTACTCCATTACTATTTGTTCAAACTATCTAGATCACAGTTCTTGACATACACTAGGATACAAGATGTGGGCTCCAATAAACTTTTTAGAAACTTGAGTTACTCATATTCCAGGTCCCACTTATTTTCCAAATGCTATAAGCCACCAAAAGAGAACTCCTGGGATCAGATCTTATACCTTTCATTTCCCCTGAAATAGAGGCATAGACTCCTCACCAACATGTTCAGGTAGGTGAGAATGGTATCTGTCACCTTCTGGCACAGTGCAGTTGACATTTTGTTATTTAAGATTTTGACTTCTAGTAACTTGAGGGTTTCTAAGACATTATCAGCTAACACCTGTAGGAAAGAGAGAACTCAAGAAGAAAGTACCATTGAAGGGTGAAAATAGTAAAAGGAACAGCAATCTCTGGTAGGGAAAGGAACAGGAAGAGTGGACCTAGGGAGTGGATTAAAGCTGGGCTAGGGTGTAGAGGTGTGGGTCAGACCAAGGACATGAAAACCAGGCCTGGAACTGTAAATAGATTGGACCATATAGTGTTCTGCTGACTAAAAATTCTCCCCATTCTCCTGGTATAGTGGTTATGTGCCCAACCAGCTACCTTGATGGAGGTGGTCCAGGAAGGTATCTGAAACATCCTCACCTCACCAGCAACTTGGAGGGCCTCCATAAATTTCTTGATGTTCTTTCTTGTGATATACCATTCCAAGTCCCTTTCAGAGGTCACTAACATAACTGTAAATATCTCTGTAAACAATAAAGAGGGTGAGGAAGGGAGCTGTTTATTTCATGTAGGAGTTGGGTATTTCCTTGGAAGTATTTCATCATGGTATGGAGAAAATGCACATAACCAAAAAAGACATTTAAGAATGAGAAGGGGTTGCAGCTATAGCTCAGTGGCAGAGCACTTGCCTAGCACATGTGAGGCACTGGGTTTGATCCTCAACACCACATAAAAATAAATAAGGTAAAGGTATTGTGTCAACTAAAAATTTTTTTATTTAAAAAAAAAGAATAAGAAGATATAAGTTTTGCTCCTGATTCCAACTCTGTCACAATATTAAGCATATTAAGCAATCTTTAACTCCAGGAACCTCTTCTTCATACATGAAATAAGTACAAGAAAATTTAAAAGAAAATTAAAAATAATAGGATATGTGTTAGTAGGTATCAACTTTCTGGATCTACTCTAGTCTGTTGGATCACATCATTTCCCCTAAGGTCATACATGCTTTTTAAGGGGACCAGTGAGTTTTAAGGGTGGTGGGTGTTTATCCATAGAACTAAACATTATAATTATACAAACTACAAAGCATGTTACAGTTACATTAACCTGAGTCATAAATTAATATTATTCAGAAAGAAAATAACTTAGTAAATTGATTAGTTGGGTCTCAGTTTATTAATATTAAGGATAATTTATTTATTTAAATGCTTCATTTATTTTTATTAAAGACATTACTTAATTTTTCCATGCCTTACTTTACTCATTTGTAAAGTGCTTGTGGTCATCTTTGTGGTCCTCAACATTGTATTGTAGTTTTACCTACCTCACAGAGTTCTTATGAGCATTATACGAGACAATATATGTAGAACAGTAACTAATATGCAGTAAGAACTCAATAAGAGCTTATTATTTTATTATTCATTACAAAATGTGAGCACACTGCTTAAATCCATAGCACCACCATTGTCACTGAAAGCAAGGAGCCATTTGTTGTTGTTGTTATTGGTTTTGGGGGGGGATGGTATTGGGGGTTGAATCCAGAGGCACTTTACCACTGAGCAACATTAGTAGGAAGAATGAACAAGAACACCAAATGTACAAAATTACAACAGATCCACACCAAGGCATATTATAATGAAAATGCCTATCACACAGAGTAAGAATAGAATTTTAAAAGCTGCAAAAGAAAAGTTTCAGATTACATATAGAGGGATCTCAGCAGATTTCTCAACCCAGGCCATCAAAGCTAGAAGATCCTGGAACAACATACACCAAGCTCTGAAAGAAAATGGATGCCAACAAAGAATCTTATATCCAGCAAAATTAAGCATCATATTTGGTGACAAAATAAAAACCTGCCATAATAAACAAAAATTAAAAGAATTTACAATGAGAGAGTCTGCACTACAGAATATTCTTGGCAAAATATTCCATGAGGAAATGAAATCAGCAAAGGGAGTACTTCCTCTAAAGGAAAATCCAATCAAAGGAAAAACCAACTCAAGTTAAAACCCAAAAATAAGACAAAATTACTAGGAATACAAACCATGTCTCAATAATAACCCTGAATGTTAATGGCCTAAACTCATTAATTACTAGACATAGACTGGCAGATTGGATAAAAAAAAAAAAATCTAACAATATTTTGCTTTCAAGAGACTCATCTCATAGGAAAAGATATCCACAGACTAAAATGATGGGGGAAAAAAAAACATATCACTCATACGGGCCACATAAACAAGCAGGGGTTTCCATCCTAATATCAGATAAAGTGGACTCAAACCAAAGTTAGTCAGAAGAGATAAAGAAAGACATTACATACTGCTTAAGGGAACCATACATCAACAAGACATAACAATCATAAATATCTATCCCCCAAACAATGGGGCATCTACATATATCAAATAAACCCTTCTCAATTTCCAAGAAGCAAATAGATCATAACACAATAATACTGGGTGATTTTAACATACTTCTCTCATGACTGGATAGATCTCCAAACAGAAACTAAACAAAGAAACTATACAATTCAATAATACAATCAATAACTTAGACTTAACAGACATATATAGAGTATTTCATCCAAAATCGAGCAAATATACCTTCTTCTCAACAGCACATGTATCTTTGTCTAAAATAGACCATATATCATGCCATAAAGCAACTCTCAGCAAATACAAAAAAACAGATACTACCCTGTATTTTATCAAAAAACAATGATAAAATAAAAAGTAGAAGATATTCCAAAACCTGGAGACTAAATAATATGATATCAAATAAGCAATGGATAGCAGAAGACATCAGAGAGGAGATTAAAAAATTCCTAGAGGTATATAAAAACACTGATACAACATATCAAAATCTCTGGGACACTATGAAGGCAGTGCTAAAAGGAAATCTCATTGCATTGAACTCATTCAATGAAAGAATAAAAAGTCAACAAATAGCCGGGCACCGTGGTGCACGCCTGTAATCACAGCACTTGGGAGGCTGAGGCAGGAGGATCGTGAGTTCAAAGCCAGCCTCAGCAGTGGTGAGGCACTTAGCAACTCAGTGAGACCCTGTCTCTAAATAAAATACAAAAAATGGCTGGGGATGTGGCCCAGTGGTTGAGTGCCCCTGAGTTCAATCCCTGGTACCACAAAAAAAAAAAAAAAAAGTCAACAAATAAATGACCTAACATTACATCTTAGAGCTGTAGAAAAAGAACAAATCAACACCAAAAGTAGTAGTAGACAGGAAATAATTTAAATCAGAGCTGAAATCAATAAAATTGAAACAAAAGAAACAATTTTTAAAAATCAACAAAATGAAAAGTTGGTTCTTTAAAAAAATAAATATAACTGATAAACCCTTAAGACTCGCTAACAAAGAGAAGGAGAGAGAAAACTCAAATTACTAAAATTTGTGATGAAAAATAAAATATCAGGGGCTGGGGTTGTGGCTCAGCAGTAGAGTTCAATCCTTAGCACCACATAAAAATAAATAAATAAAATAAAGGTATTGTGTCCAACTACAACTAAAAAATAAATATTAAAAAATATATATCAGGGGGCTGGAGATGTGGCTCAGTGGTAGAGCGCTCGCCTAGCACGTGCGCAGCCCGGGTTCAATCCTCAGCACCACGTAAAAATAAATGCATTGTGTACAACTAAAAGCAAATAAATAAATATTTATTAAAAAAAATATATATATATCAGGCTGAGGTTGTGGCTCAGAAATAGGGTGCTTGCCTAGCACATGTGAGGCACTGGGTTTGATTCTCAGCATGACATTAAAAAAATAAAGTTATGTTCATATACAACTAAAAAATTTTTTTTTAAAAAAAGGAAATATCACAATGGATACTACTGAAATACAAAAGATAATTAGAAATTATTTTGAAAATTTATACTCCAATAAAATACAAAATCTCAATGACGTTGACAATTTTCTAGAAACATATGATCTACCCAAATTGAATCAGGAAAACATACATAATTTAAACAGATCAAATTCAAGCAAGGAAAAGGAAGACACCATCAAAAGCCTACCAACCCAAGAAAAGCTCAGGACCAGACAGATTCTCAACTCAGTTCTACAAGGCCTTCTAAGAACTAATACCAATACTCCTCAATTTATTCCATGATGAAGAGAAAAGGAGGGAATCCTTCCAAACTCATTCTATGAGGCTAGCATCAACCTGATACCAAAACCTGACAAAGACATATCAAAGAAAGAAAACTTCAGACTAATATCCCTGATGAACACAGACACAAAAATTCTCAATAAAATCCTGGCCAATTGCATACAAAAACATATTAAAAGGATAGTGCACCACAATCAAGTGGGGTTCAGCCCAGGGATGCAAGATTGGTTCAACATACAGAAATCAATAAATGTAATACATCACATCAATAGACTTAAAGACAAGAGTCATATGATAATCTCAATAGACGCTGACAAAGCATTTGATAAAATACAGCACCTCTTCATGTTCAAAACACTAGAAAAGCTAGGAATAGTACAATCATACTTCAACATTGTAAAAGCTATCAATGCTAATCCCAAGGCCAACATCATCCTAAATGGAGAAAAATTGGAAGCATTCCCTCTAAAAACTGGAACAAGACAGGGATGCCCTCTTTCACTACTTCTATTCAACATAGTCCTTGAAATTCTATCCAGAACAATCAGACAGACAAAAGAAATTAAAGGGATATACACAGGAAAAGAAAAACTCACTATCACTATTTGCCCAAAAAATTCCACCAGAAAATTTATAGAACTAATAAATGAATTCAGCAAAGTAGCAGGATATAAAATCAATACCCATAAATCAAATTTCTCTACAACAGTAATGAATCCACTGAAAGAGAAATTAGGAAAACTACCCCCATTCAAAATAGCCTCAAAAATACAAAATACTTGGAAATCAATCTAACAAAAGAGGTGAAAGTCCTCTACAATGAAAACTACAGAGCACCAAGGAAGGAAATTGAGGAAGACCTTAGGAGATGGAAAGATCTCCCATGTTCTTGGACAGAGTTAATATTGTCAAAATGGCCACACTACCAAAACTGTTATACAGATTTAATGCAATGACTATTAAAATCCCAATGACACTCTTCATAGAACTCCAAAAAACAATCATGAAATTCATTTGAAAAATAAGAAACCCAGAATAGCCAAAGCAATGCTGAGCAAGAAAAGTGCAGCAGGAAGCACCACAATGTCAGACCTTAAACTATACTACAGAGCAATAATAACAAAAACAGCATAGAATTGGCACCAAAAATAGACATGTAGAATAAAAAAGAATAGAAGACACAGAGACCAACCTATATAAACACACTTATCTCATACTAGACAAAGGTACCAAAAACATACAGTAGAGAAAGAATAGCCTCTTCAACAAATAATGCTGTTGCCTTGCCGCCTGCAACAATGATACCGCGGGAAAGAATTCGGAGGCAGACTGGAAACGAATAGGTTCTTTATTCTTCCTTCTTCTAACTTCTCTCTCCGGCTCCAACAACCTCTCTAACTCCAACCACACCCTCTAACCAACCTCACCTGGTTATATATACTTTTTGCCTTAACAAGTATACACATGTTAACAGCTCAAACTTACAGGTGCGTCACATAGTGTTCACGGGCATAGAAAGATTCTTAGATAAATGCATGAATATCAGGTGAAAATACTTAAACACCTCTTATGGCTCTCAGCTAGACACCATCTTACCTATCTCCTTATTAGGGCTCTTACAGGAAACGAGTAGGTTCTTTATTCTGCTATCTCTTCTGACTTCTTGCTCCAACTCCAACAACAACCCCCAAACAACTCCAACCCTTCCTTCTTAAATACTCTTCACCTTAACAAGTATACATGTGTCACAAGCTCAACTTACAGGTGCGTCACACAGTGTTCACAGGCACAGAAATATTCTTAGTAGATTACAATAAGGTCAGGAGAAAACAATTAAACGTCTCCTCTTTTGCTTTCAGCCAGCCGCCATCTTAGCTACCTCCTCATTAAGGCTCTTGCAATGCTGGGAAAACTGGAAATCCATATGCTACAAAATGAAATTACACCCCTATCTCTCACCATGCACAAAACTCAACTCAAAGTGGATCAAGGACCTAGGAATTAGAACAGAGACCCTGCACCTGATAGAAGAAAAAGTAGGCCCAAATCTTCATCACATTGGATTAGGCCCCGACTTCCTTAACAAGACTCCTAAAGTGCAAGAAATAAAATCAAGAATCAATACATGGGATGGATTCAAACTCAAAAGCTTCTTCTCAGCAAAAGAAACAATCACTAAGGTGAGGAGAGAGCCTACAGTATGGGAGCAAATTTTTACCACATGTATATCAGATAGAGCACTAATCTCCAGGATACATAAAGAACTCAAAAATCTTAACACGAAGAAAACAAATAACCCAATCAATAAATGGACTAAGAAACTGAACAGACACTTCTCAGAAGAAGATATACAAGTGATCAACAAATATATGAAAAAGTGTGCAACATCTTTAGCAATTAGAGAAAAGCAAATCAAAACTACTCTAAGATTTCATCTCATTCCTGTCAGATGGCAATTATCAAGAATACAAGCAATAATAAGTATTGATGAGGATGTGGGGGATGTATGCCACTCATACATTGCTGGTGGCATTGCAAATTGGTGCAATCACTTTGGAAAGCAGTGTGGAGATACCTCAGATAACTTGGAATGGAACCACCTTATGACCCAGCTATCCCACTCCCTGGTCTATACTCAAAGAACTTAAAATCAGCACACTGTAGTGACATAGCCACACCAATGTTTATAGCATCTGAATTCATAATAGCTAAACTATGGAATCAACTTAGATGCCCACCAATAGATGAATGGATAAAGAAACTGTGGTATATATACACAATTGAATATTACTCGGCATTAAAAGAGAATGGCATTTGCAAGTAAACGGATGGATTTGGAGAATATTATGCTAAGCAAAGTAAGCCAATCCCCAAAAACTAAAGGCCAAATGTTTTCCTGATTAGTGGATGCTGATTTTTGATGTGGGAAGACACGGAGACATAGAGACCAAGCCACATAAACACAGCTATCTCATACTAGACAAAGGCACCAAAAACATACATTGGAGAAAGGATAGCCTCTTCAACAAATGGGCATGGGAAGAACGGAGGAACTTTGGTTTGGGCAAAAGGCAGGATGGAAAAGGGTTACGAGGGTAAGAAAAATGGCGACATGAGATGGACATCATTACCCTAGGTACATGTATGATTGCACAAATGGTGCATCTCTACACTGTGTACAACCAAAGAATTGAAATGTTGCACTCCACTTGTGTACGATGAATTGAAATGCATTCTGCTGTTATGCACAACTAAGTAGAACAAATGAAAAATAAATAAGTAAATTTTAAAAATTATCTCAAAGACTTTAATAATAAAGTAATAATAATGATAATCACATTTTCATCAAATAAATATACTTAGGAAGCTAAAATAAGGAAATCGTTTCCACATTTTTTCTCTTTCCACATTTTTTATTGGTGCATTATGATTGGATTTGTTGCTACATATACATGTATGCATACAATTTGGCCAGTATCACTCCCCAATAATTTCAATTTTAAAAGAGCAAGATATTGTAAAATAAAAATAGAATATGATAAGGAACTGATTAGAAAACTTAGAAATTAAGAATGTAGGGCTAGGGCTGTAGCCCAGTGGCAGAGGGCTTGCCTAGCATGCATGAGGTACTGGGTTCGATCCTCAAACACCACATAAAAACAAATAAAATAAAGGCATTCTATCCATTTACAACGACAAAAAAATTTTTTTTAAAAAAGAATGTAGGCATTAATGTTTTAAATCTTAACAGAATATAAGTAAGACTGGAGATAGTTAAAGAGAGAATAACAAAATTGGAAAACAGTTCTGAGGAATTTATCCATTATACTAAGCAGAGAAACACAATAATTTTTCATAAAAAAGCAATGAACACATATGGAGGATAGAGGAGTTCTACAAGAATGGAGGGAAGGCAATATCTAAAAGTGTTTGAGAATTTCCAGAAGTGAAAAAAGACCAGAATCTTCTCATTTAAAGTGCACCATAAATATTCTCTAAAGATAAACCCATGCTTTAGCAAAACTTCAGAAATCAGTGATAAAAAGAAAAATCCTGAAGCCATGAGATTGAAATATAAATCACCTACAAAGGAATAGCGATCATACTTGGGGCTAGTTTCTGAAGAGCAATAAGACATGCCAGAAGGAAGTAAGGAAACACCAAGAAGTATGCTGTATTCTACAGTAATAACTAAATAAGTATGAAGAATGTGAAACTACCAAAATAATAAAAAGGAAAAAATGGTTTAAAAACAACCCAATCCAAAGAATAAAGACAGAAAAGAAAAATTATGGACATAAAACAAGTGTCTCACTGAAAAAGTGCTTTTAAAAGATGGTAGATGTAGCCGGGCACAGTGGCGCATGCCTGTAATCCCAGCACTTTGAGAGGCTGAGGCAGGAGGATCGCGAGTTCAAAGCCAGCCTCAGCAATGGCGAGGCACTTAGCAACTCAGTGAGACCCTGTCTCTAAATAAAATACAAAAAAGGTCTGGAGATGTGACCCAGTGGTTGAGTGCCCCTGAGTTCAATCCCCGGTATCACAAAAAAAAAAAAAAAAAAAAAAAAAAAAAAAAAAAGATGGTAGATGTTCCAGAGTGGTGGCACATGCCTATAATCCCAGTGACTCTAGAAGCTGAGGCAGGAGGATCACAAGTTGAGGGCAACCTCAGCAACTCAGCAAGACCCTCAGCAACTTAGAGAGATCCTGTCTCAAAATAAAAAAGTATAAAAAGGACTGGGGCTGTAACTCAGTGGTGAAGTGCCCATAGGTTCAATCCCCAGTACCAAAAATTTTAAAATAATTTTTTTAAAAGATGGTAGATATACACCCAAATATTACCACCTACATTCAATGTAAATTGAGTAAATATTCTAAATAAAAGAAAAAGATTGTTGGTATACTGCATTAAAAAGAAAACAGGGGGCTGGGGTTGTAGCTCAGCAGCAGAGTGCTTGCCTAGCATGTGTGAGGTCCTGGGTTCAATCCTCAGCAACACATAAAAGATAAATAAATAAAATAAAGGTATTGTGTCCAACTACAACTAAAAAAAAATTTAAAAAAAGAAAACAGATGGGGCATGTAACTCAGAAATAGAGTATTTGTCCAGATTGGGCAAGGCCCTGGGCTCAATCCCTAGTGCTAAAAAAGAAAATTTACCATGTGCTATTTACAAGCAAAGGATACAAGGGCAGAGGGGCTATAGCTCAATGGCAGAGCATTTTTCTAGCATGGGTGAGGCACTGGGTTCAATCCTCAGCACCACATAAAAATAAGTAAAGGCATGCTGTCCATCTACAACTATAAAAAATTTAAATAAAAAAAAGAATATAAGATAAAAAATATATTATATAAACACTGACCAAAGGAAAGCTAGTATAGGACTAGGAATGTAGCTCAGTGGTAGATCACTTAACTAGCATGCATGAGGCCCTGGGTTTAATCCCTAGTACAAAAATAAAAAAAGAGGAGGAGGAGAAAAAAGAAGAAAAGCTAGCATAGGTAGATTTGACAGAAAAAAAAATAGATCTGCAGGTAAAGAGCATTAAAAAGGAGAACATTTCACATTTAATTCATCAAAAAGTATATTAATTTCTCCTTCCTTTTCTCCTTCTCCATCTCCTTATTGTGGTGCTAGGGCTCAAACACAAGAACTCAGGTATGCAAAACACAGATTTCTAGCTAATTACATTGTAGACAACATGTTCTATATAAATTTAGTTGTTTAAAATCTGTAGAGATTGGCCTTAGTGCCCAGTATATTATACATTTTCTATGTTTGTGTGTGTGTGCTGGAGAAGAATACATGTTCTGTCATTATTGGATACAATTAAGTCTGTTTTATCAATTTTGCTAGTTATACCTTTCAAATATGTATTTGTACTTTCTTTTGTTTTATCCAGTCTGAGAGAGGTGTTAAAATCTCCACTTTCATTCTAGATTTACCAATTTCTATTTTTTGTTAATTTTATGCTTTATATATTTAAAGTTATATTATTAGACTCATACAAATTCAGATTGCTATATCTCGGGGAAAGGGGGAGGGCGGGGAAGGGAGGTGGCATGGGGGCAGGAAAGATGGTAGACTGAGATGGACATCATTACTCTAGGTACATGTATGCCTGCACATATGGTGCGACTCCACATTGTGTACAACCAGAGAAATAAAAGTTGTGCTTCATTGGTGTACAATGAATCAAAATGCATTCTGCTGTCATATATACCTAATTGGAAGAGAAAATTAAGTAGATCTGCAAGATGTAGTTTAGTGGTAAAGCATGTTCTTTGCATACCCAAGGCCCTGTTTAAGCCCTTTAACTCATCTTTTCATAATAATGAACGAGGACTTTGGAACACCTCTTATTTGCCAGTTGACACGGTGGTAAGCTTTATTGGTAGAGAGGGCTGGAGGGAAAGTACAGGAAAAGGGATTTATCTTCCTGTTTCCAGCTGCTTCTGGTCCATTCTTATGGCCTGGCACAGTTGTGCGACTCCAGAGGTGCTCACTCTCAGCACACTCTTACCAATCCCACCCCTTGATCACTGTCCTTGCCTAGAGGCAACCAGCAAAACAAATGTGCATAGCAGTTTCATTTGTTATAGACAAAAGCTAAACCACCAAAATGCCCTTCAATAGGTGAATGGCTAAACAAACTGTGACACATCCATACCATGGAATACTACTCATTTTTCACCATTATTGATTGCAAATCATTACTTTGAAAATTGATAAATGAAAACATCATGCTTTTTTCCTACCTTTCCTGTACAAATTAAATTACAGAGTAACGAAATGATTGCTGAGAAAAAGTTCTCACTATGATTCTAGCTAGTAAATGGAAAAGGAATGAGCAAGTCATCAAATCACGTTTTCAACCTCAATGAAATTATAGATCTAACACTGAACGCTAATGAACAGTGAAACCATTAGGTAAAAGGATAACAGGAACTTTATCATCAGTGTCAAGCTGATAACACATGAATCTGAAATTTCACAAGCTATAGATGCAATGTAATAGGAACCACACAGCGCCACCCAGGAAATATTCTTTTTGTTGTTCTTGTTCTAATTAGGTATATATCACATCAGAATGCATTTTGATTCATTGTACATAAATGGAGCACAACTTTTAATTCTCTGGTTGTACACAATGTAGAGTCACACCATATGTACAGTCATACATTTATGCAGAGTAATGAGGTCCATCTCACTCCACTATCTTTCCTGCCCCCATGCCACCTCCCTTCCCCACCTTCCCCTTTTCCCAAAGTTCCTCCATTTTTCCCATGCTCCCTGCCCCCCATCCTTTGGTGGGTTTTTTTTTTTTTATTGGCTTACTTCACTTAGCATGATATTCTCCAACTCTATCCATTTACCTGCAAATGCCATAATTTTATTCTTTTTTAATGCTGAGTAATATTCCATTCAACTGTTACAAGTTAAAACTGGAAAAAAAAACTGTATCACAAGCAAGCACTCAGTCAAATTCACTAGATGGGAAAGTCTACAAGAAAAGTAATCCAGCTTTGTCAACAATGGCTTGTAAAAGGGGGCAAAAAAAATGGGTGATTATAAACAAATGCAGAGGTGAACCTAATCGGGATCCTGATTCAGATAAAATATGAAAAGACATTTCTAAGACAATATCTTAAGAGACAGCTGAACGTGTATTTAATATGTGCATATATTAAGAATTTAATAATTTATTAGATGTAATTATGTATTTTTTTAAAGTAATGATTTGTTAGAGATGCATGCTGAAAACTCGGATGAAATGCGTTGTGTGGCCAGGCTGGGTGGTACAGGCCTGTAATCTCAATGATTCCAGAGACTGAGGCAGGAGGATCACCAGTGTCAGCCCAGTGTGGGCAACTTAACTGTGCCTCAAAAGAAAAAATTGAAAGCACCAGGAAGTGTGTGTATTTATGTGTGTGTGTGTGTGTGTGTGTGTGTGTGTGTATGGCTCAGTGCTAAAGCATTCCTGGGTTCAAAAAAAAAAAAGAAGAAGAAGAAGAAGAGAAGGAAAGGAGAAAGAAGAAAGAGAAATTAAATCCGATGTCTGGAATATTAAAGATATTCCAGCCGTCTCCTCTGCCTCCCCCAAATTGACTCGGACTAACTGAAACAATACAGACAGAGGTTCTACTGCCAACTCAGTCCCTCGCGGGCGTCTCCCTGGGGAGGCTCTTCCTCGAGTCCCTTCTGTCCTTTGCAGCGCTCACCCTCGGAACAGGTCGGACCCAGGAGGAATCAAGTCAGCAGGTAGCTAACTTGAATGGCCCGCCTCTGCACCAACGACTGTCAACGTCGCCAACAGGGATAGGAGCGATCTGCGCGACCAGGTCCCACGCCATTGAGCTTGGACTGTCGACTCGCTGTCGGGCTTTAAGTGGCAGTGGAAACTCTGGACGCAACTGACCTTGAAGGCTGTGGTTGGGAATCCAGACCACAACCTCTGGTTCAGTGCCCGCCTCCCTCTGCTTTTCGGACAGGTGCAGGGGTGTTTAGTTGAGCCTCCGCCCATTAGTGCGAAATTGGCCTAAATTTTACCAAACACCCCAGGGTCAAAGCACTGCACTCGAGAATCTGAAACCTGCATTCTGGCCCCAGCTTTTGTCAGCTCATAGCATGTCTGGAGTTTCGTTATTTGGCCTCCAAAACAGAGGAACCCTGCCCTGCCACCTCCAGCATCTTCAGCCTCAACAGATAAATGAAAGCGCCCTGGAGATGACAGTTCAGTGGAATTGTTCCTACTCTGTGCCGGGCACCGCCCTGCAAAAGTCCAAGAAGCTACAACTCTTGTTTTCAGAGGACTCACCTTCAGTGGGAATTGGGCTAGATGGTTCTTAACTTATCTGAAAGTATGATTCTATAAAATAACAGGGAGCACTTTATGCTAGCAATCCTGGGAATGACTTTGGAAATTGTCCTGACTTCGCAGCAAGGCAGGAATATTATGAAGAACTGCTAGGACCTGGAAGAAATGTTTTTGAGGAATGAAGCCAGTGTTCCAACAAGCTGTGTGAAAACTTGGATGTGGGAATTTTCAAAAGGTTATGCCAGGGTCAGTTTTTGTTATCTGCTTCCAACTACAACTGACTGGAAGAGGGCAAGGAACTTATACCCTTCACAGTCATAGAATGTGGCCCAAGAAAACCCTGAAAAGGTCTTTAAAGTATAAAGTTTAAAAATAATGTAAATATTACATATCATCCAATTTGTTGTTTCACCATACAAAATTTTTGAATTGTTGTCAATTCACACTGAAAAATAAGACACACTTAGGTTTTACCCTTTTGCTTCAAATTCTCCCCGTCTCTCCACACACTCCTAGAGTATGAATCTTCCAGTTTAAAAACAACCATTTTAAGAATAGAAGGTGATTAGGACATGAAGGTCAATCAAAATTTCGTTGTTCAAAGTTCTAAACAGCAAGCTAAAATGTTTAAACTTCCTACTATAAGCAATTTGCTAGTAAAGTATTTTGAAGAGAGGAATTAAATGACAAAAGCAATGTCTTGGAAATATTAAGCCAGAAGCTTAATATTTTAAGGATGATTTTGCAGGGAAAAAGACCAGAAGCAGGCAAACAAATTGGGTTGTGTGCTAACATACAGTGCTTGAGGACTTCAACCTCAAGCGTGGCAACAGAGGACCAGGGATGTGGACCAGGGATGTGGCTCAGTGGTGGAGTGCTTACCAAGCATTCTCAAGGCCATGGATTTCATCTCCAGCAATGCAAAATAAGAGTGACATCAGGAATAGAAAGAATCAAGGCAATTAATACTAGGCTATAAACCTAGATTGATACCTCTATCCTCCCCTCACTTTCTTAAATGTAAAATCAGAAGTTAGCCCTATGGGGACCACCAGTGAATTTCCTACTAAATAGTCTCAAATGATGACATTTGTTGAATTAACTCAAAGACCTCTCAAACTCAAAAATTATTCTACTAGTGTAGAAATCTGCTTTCTATAGATCCACAGAGCTATTTAAACCCATTATGTCTTTGCATTTACTACTAGTAATCTCAAAGCTAAATAGTGTGCAGTTTTTTTTACTATTCATTGGCCAGCATTTTTTCTTACTAAAGTACATGCTGTAGTAAAATCACAGCTGCCAGGATTCAGATCCCCGCTCCACTATTAAATCAGCTGAGTGACTTTTAAGCCCTCTGAGATTCTCTCTCATAAAATGGACATGATAGGACCTACCTTAAAGGATTCTTGTGAGATAAAATGAGAAATCCCATAAAGCACTTAACACATCGCATGCCACATTATAAAAGCTCAATAATGTTAGTTATGGCTAATAGTTCATGGACTGGATTTTGTTTTAGCCTCCCTGTGCTTTTTCTTATGTTTTCTTACATCTTTTTTGGAGACAGCTATAATATAAATCTAACAATAAATGAATAAAAGCTAATACTAATAATAAAAAAGTTGGCCCTGACTGTAAATAAGTCAAACTTTGAGATTTAGGCTTCTGACAAATGGAATGGCAAATATAATGAATTCAAGAGTAATATAGTACATTTCAAAGGCAAACATTAGGGAGGAGGGGAAGAATATGAATTCAGTAGATCAGACAAAGGGGAATGAAGAGAAGGGAGGGGATAGAAAAGGGAAAAACAGTAGAATGAATCTGACATAATTTTCCTATGTACATATATGAATACACCACAGTGAATACCACCATTGTGTACATTCACAAGAAAGGGGTCTTAATTAAAATAAGATATATTCCATGCTTGTATGATTATATCAAAATGGATTCTACTATTGTGTATTACTAAAAAGAACCAATAAAATTTTTAAAAAGAAGCCAGGCGCGGTGGCACACGCCTGTAATCCCAGCACTTGGGAGGCTGAGGCAGGAGGATCGCGAGTTCAAAGCCAGCCTCAGCAATGGCGAGGCACTTAGCAACTCAGTGAGACCCTGTCTCTAATAAAATACAAAAAAAAGGACTGGAGATGTGGCCCAGTGGTCAAGTGCCCCTGAATTCAATCCCCGGTACCAAAAAAAAAAAAATTTTTTTTTTTAAAAAGAAAGTAGAAAACAAAAGGCAAACATAAATATTCTACTATTATTTATGGCTTGATAGGTGAACATTATTTGGGGCAAGGATAGGGAGGAAACATCCACGTTTCAGGCAGGACTAAGACCTCTGAAGGGCATCTTTTCTTGGGGTCTAGCCTAGCCTTGGCATACATTCATTTAAGTAGTACCTGAATATCAATCCAGAAGTGAATTATATCAATAAACTCAAAAGTCTCAGGCTCACTACAAATGCATGATTGCTAAATTTACATTCATGCAATGGATTCATTATAAAGGAGCTGTTTCCAGTAAGTAAAAGCTCATTTTTCTTTGTGTATGAACTGAAAATTGCTTTGTGAGCATAGTCATAACAATGAAACCAGAGGAATTTGAGTGACACATGTTACCTAAGTGCTGGGAAAGTCCATGAAATGTATCTGTCTATAAAATACCCCTCTAAAGACCTTGCTCCTGTCTCCAAGACACCATGTGCCTCTTCTCATTGGCAGTTCAAGATGTACCCTAACAATATTTCTCTGAAACCTAGTTATTTTTGTTACAATGTCCATGTGTACCTAGATATATTACTTCTGCTCAGTAAGTCACTCTACAGTGGGTGTAGGACACATCATTTCCACACATAAAATTAGCCACGCTGAATTTTCAGGCTGCCATGCTTATAGTGCCTCCATGAGGTTTTCAGTGGTATTTGAAAATGGGGGTCTAGAATGCAGGAAAGAGGTAAAAAGCTGGATATATTAATTTGATCACCCTTGGGTTAAAAATAATTACACCCAAAGCTATGGAAGTGGTAAGATTTCTGGAGTAAATAGTATTTTTAAAGGACAGGGTTGTTCACATGCAAATGATCCTTGCCTTATAGCACATATCAAACTAAACCCACAATGCAGCTAAAAGTTACAGCTGAAACTTTGAAGAAAATATGGGGGGAAGGCTGCCTGACATTAGATTTGGCAATGATTCCTGGTTATGACACCAAAAACACAGGCAACAAAACTAAAACTAGATGAATATAGGAACAACAAAATTAAAACTTCTGTGCATCAAAGGACATTATCAACCAAACGGAAAGACAATCTCTACAATGGGAGAAAATATATATAAATCATATATCTGATAAGAGGTTTACATCTATAATATGTAAAGAACTACAACTCAGCAATATGAAAACAACCCAATTTTATCATGGGCAAAGACTTGAACAGACATTTCTCCAAAGAAGATATACAAATTGTCCAGAAACACATACAAACACAGATGCTGAACATCACTAACCGGTTTATTCAGCTTTTTCACCACTGTGACAAAAGGACCTAATGAAAAGAACTGTAGAAGAGGAAAAGTTTATTTGGGGGCTCACAGTTTTAGCAGTCCCAAAACACAGACAGCAGGCTCCATTGCTCGGGTGAGGCAGAACATAATGGCACAAGAGCGTAGTAGAGGGAAGCAGCTCACATGATGATCAGAAAGCAGAGTGACTCCACTTGCCAGATAGAAAATATATATACTCCAAATCCACGCCCCCAATTCCCAACTCCACCAGCCACAACCCACCTGCCTCCATTTACCACTCAGTTAATTTCATCAGGTAATTAATCCACTGATTGGGTTAAGGCTCTCACAACCCAATCCTTTCCCCTATGAACCCTCTCACATTGTCTCACATGTGAGCTTTGTGGGGACACCTCACATCCAAACCATAGTACTAATCATTAGGTAAATCAAAGAGACCATGAGATACTCTCGCAACCCATTAGGATGGCTACTATTAAATAAGTATTGGCAAGAATGTGGAGAAATTGGGATTCTATACACTGCCTGTGTAAAATGGTACAGTGACTATGGAAAAACAGCATAAGGGTTTCTCAAAAAATTAAAAATAGAACACCACACAATCTGCCAATTCCACTTCTGGGTATGTAACTAAAAGAAGTGAAAGCAAGATCTTAAAAGAGATATTTGTGCATGTTTGTTTATAGCAGCATTAGTCATAATAACCAAAAGGTAGAAGGAACCCAAGAGTCCATTTAATGGATGAATGGCTAAACAAAATGTGGATGCGGTACATACACATTTTAATGTCAAAATGAACCCAACTACTGTGTTATTCAGCCTTCAAAAGAAAAGTTGTGACACATGAAACAATGTGGATAAATCTTGAGGATGAGGCCATGTGTAGTGCAGGGTTTTCCAAAAAAAAAATGAACCAGCAAGATGTGGAGAGAGAGAGAAGCAGGGAGATTTATTTTAAGGAATTGGCTCCTGTGATTATGGAGGCTTGACAAGTCAAAATCGGAAGCCTTTACAAGGGAAATTCAAGTACAGGGTGGCTGCAGCATATTCTCATGGTGAACCTGGGAAGAAATGGATGTCGTACCTAGGGATGTCCATAGAAATGGACTTGGGGATGAAATATAAGGCTGTATATATGAGGCTGAAAGAATCTGGCTCCAGGCCAGAGCTAGTTTATTCCAATGTTTGGGGCAAGACCCTAAACACTATTATCAGTGCCTGGGAATGTTCAATGCCCCCACCTGGTTAAAGCCTGCTGGGAAAACATGAAGCTGGACAAGTCACAGAGCAGTTAAGGCACCCTGTTTCCAGAGAAAAACCATGGGACCCTACAACTGTTATGTAGTAGAGGGAACTGAGATTCAAACCAAAGCTTCAGAATGTTTTTTTAATCTTTTTTTAATATTATTTATTTGCTTTAGTTGTACACAATGCATGTATTTTTACGTGGTGCTGAGGATCGAACCCGGGTCGCGCACGTGCTAGGCAAGTGCCCTACCGCTGAGCCACATCCCAGCCCCTCAGAATGGTTTTTAAAGTGGAGGGAGGGGATCCCATGAAAAAAGAAGTGAAATCAGTGGAGTAGAGGAAGAGGACTGAGGGGGAGAGAGGGAGGGATGGGGAAAGGGAGGAACTGGGGAATGAAATTGACAAACATATATGAATAAGAGAGGGTGAGAGCAAGTACTGGGACTGAAATGGAGCAAAATATATTCCATGCAGACATGATTATGTCAAAATGAACTCAACTACTATGTTAACTATGACACTAATAAAAACATTAAAATAAATAAATTAGAATGGTTTTAAGTTACCATAATAAGAACATCACTTACTTGGTGGCTATGTTATACATTTTCTTCAGTGATGGGAGAGAAGAAAATGTTATTCTGCAATACATAACCTATAATCCTCATTTTAACGCTCTAACCTGCAATCTGAATGTGCCTGTGTGTGTCAAGAATGGGAATTTCTTCCAGAATGTATGGAGGTGCAGAAAAAGATAGAAAACTAAGTTCCAAGCTGTTCTGAAACCATGTCCCTTCCTTTTGTCATGGGAACATTTCCTAAATGTTGAAGGACATGCTTCCAAAGCTGTCACTAGGGCTTATCCCCAAATGCCAAGAACTGGGAAGGAGGCCAACCAGCTTTGAGGTGAGAAAATAAATTTATAAGTGCATATGCCCATAGCCAACAATCCCCTAGGGAGAAAAAGGACAATAAGCATAACATATCTTCCAAGATCAAAATGGTACATCCCACTAGACAAAAGCACTGACGTGCACAAACAACCAGAAAAAGCCTCATTCACCAGCTTTTAAATATTCACAGTGAGAGCTAAGTAGCTGCTTTTTAGACAGACTTAGCTTCTTTAAGTGGACTTTTAGACACTGATGCTTGTCTCCACTGAGGTGTTTTTTTTTTAAAATATTTATTTGTTTTAGTTGTACACAATGCCTTTTTATTTTAACGTGGTGCTGAGGCTCGAACCCGGGCTGCGCACATACTAGCCGAGCACTCTACTGCTGAGCCACAACCCCAGCCCCTGAGGTTTTCTTTTTAATATATTTTTTTAAAGATTTTTTTTTAGTTGTTGATAGACCTTAATTTTATTTATTTATATGCAGTGCTGAGTATCGAACCCAGTGCCTCACACATGCCAGGCAAGTGCGCTACCACTGAGCCACAACCCCAGCCCTCCACTGAGGTTTTATATAAATTGCCAGTTATAAGCAGAGTGTTTTTCACATTTCCATTGTGCTATTTGCAAAAGGAATTTAGAAAACCTTGTAATCAATTCGAGATTACATATTTATGTTTGTCAACAGTATCTGCTTCCCATTCGACAATCTTGAAGAGGTACTTTTTTCTCTCTAGGGAATTCTTTGATGCCAAAACCTTTGAGGAAATTAATGTTAATTTGGCTCAGCCTGGAAGTATGGGAAGCCTGGGTCTCACATGTTATCCACTCTTTTCAAGATAGTACTGACCATCAACTAGATAAGTACCCCGGGATCACTCTTCACACATTCAAAAGGGGAAGGTCAACTCAGACTCTGGATCCCTGAGAATTGTCTACCCAGCTCCACACATACCCTCCCCAAATGCTAAGTCATTATTGTGTAATTCCATTTAGGATCATTCTTGTCACTGTAAAAGTACCACTTGTTTCATTGTATAAAATATTTCAAACACAAATTGTTTTTGAAAATAGAAAAGGAAAACCAAGTGTGGTAGTATGCACCTAAAGTCTCAACTACTCAGCATACTGAAGCAAAAGGATTGTTTAAGACAGGGAGTTCCTGGCAGGTCTAGGCAACATAACAAGATACCGCTCAAAAACAAGCAGGGGGCCAAACGCGGTGGCGCATGCCTGCAATCCCAGCGTCTGGTCTTGGGAGGCTGAGAATTCAAAGGCAGCCATAGCAACTTAGTGAGGTCCTAAGCAACTCAGTGAACCCCTATCTCTAAATAAAATACCAAAAACGGATGGGATATGACTAAGTGGTTAAGTGCCCCTGAATTCAATCCCCAATACCAAAGGGAAAAGAAAAAAAAAGTGGGGCAGGGGTATCACTCATGCTTAGAGAAAACACTGCTAATATTTTGGTAATTATCTTGCAGGGTTTTTTTAAATACTGAAGATAGAATATTGTTTTACAAAAAGAGGACTAACATTTTTTTCTTCCCATAAAATATTTTCCACATAGTATGTAATATAACCACAATTCTATCATATTTTTATGACCCCCCATTGCTGAATAAATAGTCACCAATTTTTCACTGTTATAAACAATAATCATTCACTCATTCAACAAATACTTATTGAGTCCTTAATTATCACCAGGCACTCTGGCTAGGTGCTGTGGACACAGTGGTAAAAAAGATAGATTTCCCACCCTCAAGAAGTTAACATAGTGAGAGAAAGGTACAAGCAAACACAAATTCAGAACAAAGAAGGAATCTAAACTGACTAATGAGAAAGAATGACTGAAAGGACTCCTGTAGATGGGCTATCAGTAAATGCCTATACGAGAAGCTGAGGCTTGAGCCAGAGTCCAAATCACACAGGGCCAGATTTTGACCCTAAGAACAGTTTTTGGTATTAGGCCTTCAAACCCAGCAAAGTCTATAGTATCATGTTGATTTCATTTATATGGGAACAGAAAGAGCTATGCTTTGCCCACATTATAACAGAAAAGATGTAAGCCATTTGGAAAAGTTCTGGGTTTTTTTATTTTTTTGTTGTTGTTTTGGTTTGGTTTGGTTTTGCCACAAGACGTGCTGGGCACTAGGTATGGATGTAAGTGTAGCTAGAATTATCTTCCTTTGGAAAAGCGTCCTCCTGCCTAGATGATGTGGGCAGTTGTTGCTAGAGTCTGGATGCAATAAAAAAGGCAAGGTCTCTGGTACACTGAGGTACTACAATTCTATCCTTGATATAATTTCCCTGAGATGGCTGGTAGGCTGGAAATGGGGGGCCTATTATACAACAGAGATCTCAGCTGTAAAAGCAAGGAAAAAGCATCAGAGGGGTCAGAACTGCAGCCAAGATGACAGTAAAGGGGACCAATACTGCTCCCTAGTGTCCTTGATGTAGCACAGCTGCTCTCTTGAGATGGAATCAACAAATTCATTTTACCTTGACCCCCCTCTCCTGGCAAGAATCAGGTATTAGCAGAAGGACATTCTATGCGGTGACTGCTAGAGGCTGGGAAGGTTAGAGGAAGTGGAATGACAGAGGGAAGTTATAATGGACATGCAAACACAGGTAGGAGTAATAAGTCCTAGTGCACCATAGCACAGTGAGGGGCTTTAACTCACAATAACCTACTATAATTTTATTAAGTACTAGAAGAGAGGAGCTCAATGACTCCAAATACAACACTATAATAAGGAGATGGAAATACTCAGGACATAAAATTGACATATAAAAAATCAATAGCTTTGGGGCTGGAGTTGTGGCTCAGCGGCAGAGCGCTCGCCTCTCATGTGCGCGGCCTGGGTTCGATCCTCAGCACCACGTAAACATAAATGCATTGTATTGTGTACAACTAAAGTAAATAAATAAATTTTTAAAAAATCAATAGCTTTCCTATATACCAATAATGAATTTGCTGAAATGGATATCAAAACAATTCCATTCACAACAGCTTCAAGAAAACATAAGATACCTAGGAATAAATCTAAGGAGGTGTGAAAGACCTAAATAATGAAAATTATAGAACACTGATGAAAAAAAATTGAATGAGACATTAGAAGATAGAAAAAACCTCCCATGTTCATGAATAGGCAGAATTAATAGTTAAAAATGGCCACATTACCTGTTTTAGTCAGCTTTTTCACTGCTGAGACTAAAGGAACTGACCAGAACAACTGTAGAGGAGAAAAGTTTGTTTGGAGGCTCATGGTTTTAGAGGTCTCAGTCCAGATAGCAGACTCCATTCCTCATGCCCAAGGTCAAGCTAAACATTATGGAGGAAGAGTGTGGTGGAGGGAAGCAGCTCACATCAGAAAGCACAGAGTTCTCCACTCACCAAATACAAATATATACCCCAAAGCCGTGCCCCCAATGCCCCATCTCCTCCAGCCACACCCCTCCCTTACCATCAGTTACCACTCAATTAATCCCATCAGGTGATTAATTCACTGATTGGATTAAGGCTCTCATAACTCAATCATTTCTTCTCTGAACCTTCTTGCATTGTCTCACACATGAGCTTTTGTGAGACAACTCACATCCAAACCATAACACTACCAAAAGCAAACTACAGATTCAGTGCAATCCCCATCAAAATACCAATGATGTTCTTCATAGAACTTAAAAAATAAAAGTTCTAAAATTCATTTTGGAAGAACAAAAGATCCGGAATAGTCAAGAAAGCAATGCTGGAAGCATCAAAATACCTGACTTCATATTATACTACTGAGCTATAGTAATAAAAACTGCATGGTACTGACGTAAAAATAGACACATAAGGGGCTGGGGTTGTAGCTCAGTTGTAGAGCACTTGCCTTGCTTGCGTAAGGGACTGGGTTCAATCCTCAGCACCACATAAAAAACAAATAAATAAAAATAAAAAAGATAGTGTGTCCATCTACTGTTAAATTATGTACATATGTATATGTATTTTTTAAATAGTCACACAAACCAATGGTCCATAAATGATGCAGACAAACCTACAAAGATATAGTTGTCTGATCCTTGACAAAAGTGCTGAAACATGTATTATATAAAAGAGCCTTTTTAATAAATAGTGCTGAGAAAACTGGCTATCTATAGGTAGAAGAATAAATCCCTATCCATCACCCTGCACAAAAGACAATTCAAAATGGATCAAGAACTCAGAATTAGACCAGAAACTTTACAACTGCCCTAGAAGAAAACAGGGCCCACACTATAACATAGAGGCACAAGCAACAATTTCCTCAATAGGACTCCTAAAACTTAGTAAATAATACCAAGAATTAATAAATGGGATAGCATCAAATTAAAATTTGTCCAGACAGCAATAAAAAGGGGCACAAAAGAAAATGGAAATGCTATTTACCTTGATTAGATCAATACATATTGTATGCATGTGATGAAAGTTCACACTATAAAGCATAAATATGTATAATTATTACATGTTAATAAAAAATATTTGAGGGCTGGGGTTGTGGCTCAGCGGCAGAGTGCTCGCCTCGCACATGCAAGGCCCGGGTTCGATCCTCAGCACCACGTAAACATAAATGCATTGCATTGTGTACAACTAAAGCAAATAAATAAATATTTTAAAAAAATATTTGACACCAGGAATTGAACCCACTGAACCACATCCCCAGTCCTTTTTATTTTTGTATTTTGAGATACGGTATTGCTAAGTTGCTTAATGCCACACTAAATTGCTGAGGTTGGATCCTCCTGTCTCAGCCTCCCCGGCAACTGGTATTACAGGTGTGAGCCAATCAATGCACATGAATCAAAAACTTTTTAGAAATATTTAAGGAAATGGAAAGGTTTACTATCCTGGTTTGATTATTACACACTATATACATATATTGAACCATTATACTATATCTCATTAATCCATATAATGAAAATAATAGTTAATAGATAGTTTTACATACATATTGCTATATTTTTCCATTTGAATTTTACACTGGATCATGGAATCTTTCATTATATAAATGTATACCCTTTATGTAGAAAAACTAAAGTATTGGAGATTGAAAGAAAAAATATGGGTATAGCCATTGGTGCTCCTAACTTCAAAGACAGAAAAGAATAAAATCTGTATCCTCAGGGGTCTGGATAAGATGCCTCAAACTCCTTTTTCAAATTCTTGAAACTTCTTCTATCTTAAAAATTCATTGATGATTTACATTCTATTCCATAATGGTACATTATACTTTTTCATATGTTAATTTTAAAATAGAATCATTTAGAAATACTTACTATTTTAGATGAAATAACATGAGGTGTGGAATTTAATTTAAAGTAATCCTGGCAGGGAACGGGTATAGGTGGAGAAATGGGGAATAAAAGGGTTGGTCCTGAGTCGATACTTGCTGCATATGGGGAATTGATACATGGGAGTTGATGACACTATTCTCTGTACTTCTGTAGAAAACTCAAAAGAAAAAGAAATATCTTACAATAACCAGAGGCAAAGTAATAGTGCAGCTACAAAAAAAAAAAGCAAAAATTACTCAATTATAAAAAAGCAAGTCAGTGTAGGATAGTGATTTTATTTTTTAAGTACTTATCAGTTTTTAAAAATATTTTTAGCTGTATATGGTCACAATACCTTTATTTTATTTATTTATTTATTTTTATGTGGTGCTGAGGGTAGAACCCAGTGCCCCATACATGGTAAACAAGCACTCTACCACTGTGCCACAACCCCAGCCCCACAGTATGCTGATTTTAAATCCTCTGGATATATGCTGAGGAGTGGGATAACTGGGGCCAGTGGTGGTTCCATTCCTAGTTTGGTTTTTTGTTGTTGTTGTTGTTGTTGTTTTAACCAGGGATTGAACTCAGGGACACTCAACCACTGAGACACATCCCCAGATCTATTTTATATTTTATTTAGAGACAGGATCTCACTGAGTTGCTTAGCACCTTGTCATTGCCAAGGCTGGCTTTGAACTCACAATCCTCCTGCCTCAGCCTCCCAAGCCACTGGGATTACAGGCATGTACCACCACACCTGGCTCATTTGGTTTTAAATGTCTCCCAAAGGTCTATGTATTGCAGGCTTGGTCCATCGCCTATGGTGCTACTACAAAGAGGTAGAACCTTTAGGAGATAGGTCCTAGTGGAAATCAGGTAGGTCATTGTGGGTATGCCCTAGAAGGAGACATAGGAACCCCATCGCCTTCTTCTTTCTCTCTTTGCTTCCTAGCCACAATGAGGTGAACATGTCTCCTCTGTCACTTACTCCTACCATGACATGCTGTACCACAACAGGCCCAAAGCAACAGTACCAAGCAACCAAGTAATGAAACCTCTGAAACCTTCACCCAAAATAAACTTTCCTCCCAATAAGCTGATTACCTCTGGTGTTTTTTTCCAGTGAATCATCTTCACAGTGATTTGAAGATGACTGACATATGAGAAAAGATAGTGATTGGAATTAATGTCAAGATATAAGAGGGCTGGGGTTGTGGCTCAGTGGCAGAGCACTTGCCTCGCACATGTGAGGCACTGTGTTCAATCCTCAGCACCACATAAAAGTAAAGAACAAAATAAAGATATTGTATCCATGTATAACTAAAAAATATCTTTAAAAAAGATAGAAGGGAAATTAAAGTGTTTTACTTTAAATTCTGTTAAGCTAAATACACACAACAAAGGTCTGCCTTTTATAATCTAGCCTGGAGAAATATTTACAAATGTATATAAGGAGACATATATAAGAATGTTCATGGTGGTATTGTTTGAACAGTAAAAATATAAAACAACTTAAAAGTTCATCTATATGGGGAACGAATAATAAACTATAATACATCAATAATATGGAATAAATCCATATGTACCAAAATGTTAAATGGAAAAAAGCTGTAAAAACTACTCATGTGTGCACGCATGTGTGGGGAGGGTATGCATGTATGTGTATATGTGTGCTATAGTTTGTACCTGCAATGTCCCCTACAGACCATGTGTTAAAATAAAGTTTTGGCCCCTAGCTTCATGCTATTGGGAGGCAGTGGAGCCTGTAGGAGGTAGGACCTAGTAGGAAGTCTTAGATCAATGGAGGCATGCCCTCAAAGGGAATTATAAACCCATAGTCTCTTCCTCTTCCTGTTTCCTGTTACCTCTGAGGTTAATAATTTGCTCAAATATGTGCTTCCAACCATGAAGTGCTGCCTGGCCCTAGGCCGAGAGCAACAGAGATAATCACCCCTGGACTAAAATCTTCAAAAACATAAGCTGAGTAAACCTTTCCTCTAAGTATATTTATCTCAGGTATTTTTTACAGTAACAGAAAGCCGACTTACACAATATGTGTGTATGCATGTGTACATATATACATGCCACATATGTATAATATATGTAATATATATGTAGAAAAAGAATACAGGACTATACAGCACAGGCAGCAAAGGAGACAGAGGAAAACTGGGAAGAGGGTATACCCTTATTAGAAGGGCACCAAATAATTTGTTTCCTCCTACTTTTCTCCATTCTATATTTTTTCTATGCTGTATTTACATGGTAAAAAATAAACTTTAAAAAAATGAAATGTGTCCTCAAGAAATTTTCCTGTCCTCTACTGGATCTTGCCTACCCCTGGTGGAACTCAGAACAAGGCCCCAACTCACCATCCCATATCTCCTATACATCATTCTCCTGTATGTGATTCATGTTTATGATTTTAGCTGTTAATCTTGAAGACACAACAGATGTAAAGTCCTTGCACAATTCCTGGATCTTTGGGCTATCCCTTCCATAGTCTCAATAGTGCAAAAGACATTTGTAAACCAATGTTATCTATCATAAGCTTCTCTTATACATAGTCCTTAGTAACATTGGTTTACAAAGGTCCTTTGCACTACTGTGCCTTAGTAAAACAATACAATGTCTGTATCGTAGTAAAACAACCACCCTTTCTAAGTGGCTGTGATCCGAAAATTATTGTCCACAGGTGTCAAACAGAACATAAGCCCAGGATGTTGTTAATGAGGTACCATACCAACAGAAAGATGGAAAAAGGGCATGCTACAATTTCCAATGATAAAGTACACACTCCCAATCAATATAGGAAAAAAAATTTTAACCTGGCTGTGATTAAAAAATATTAGTCAAAAGACAACAAAATACTGGTTTTCACCTATTAAACTGGTGCATACTTACATATAGTACTAGTGAGATTATAAAATGACTCAACTTTTTTGAGACAAGTGTGGAAATGAACATCAAAATCCTTAAAATTTTGCATACCCTTTAGTCTGGCAATTCAATTTGAAATTTATCTTAATGAAATAATCATGATGGGATAATAATGAATGAATCCACTGAAAAAGGAATCAGAAAAACACTGTATTCACAATAGCCTCAAAAAAATCCTAGGAATAAATCTAACCAAGGAGGTGAAAGATCTCTATAATGAAAATTATACAACACTAAAGAAATTGAAGGAAGACACGAAAAGGCAGAAAGAGTGCCTATGTTCATGGACGGGCAGAATTACTACTGTTAAAATGGCTCCATTATCAAAAGCAATCTACAGATTGAAGGTATTCTGCATCAAAATAACAATGGCATTCTTCACAGAACTAGAAGTCAGACTTGGTGGCACATGCCTGTAATCCTAACAACTAAGGAGCCTGAGGCAGGAAGATTGCAAGTTCATGGCCAGTCTCAGCAACTTAGCAAGATTCTCAGCAACTTAGTGAGATATTGTCTCAAAATAAAAAACAAAAAGGGCTGGGGATATAGCTCTGTGGTAAAGTGCCCCTATGTTCAATCCCAGGTTGCAGAAAAAGTTGATATGGAAGAATAAAAGACCCAGAATACCCAAAACAATTTTACACAATAAGAACAATGCTGGAATCATCAAAATATCCAATTTAAAGTTATTCTCAGCCGGGTGCTGTGGTGCATGCCCATAATCCCAGCACTAGGGAGGCTGAGGCAGGAGGATCACAAGTTCAAAGTCAGCCTCAGCAATGGCCCACGGCACTTAGCAACTCAGTGAGACCCTGTCTCTAATAAAAAATAATAATAATACAAAAAAAGGGGTGGGGATGTGGCCCAGTGGTCAAGTGCCCCTGAGTTCAATCCCTAGTACCCCCCTCCAAAAATAAGTAAATGAATGAATAAATATATAAAGTTATTCTCCAGAGCTATCGTAACAAAAACAGTATGATATGTGCATAAAAATGGACACACAGACCAATGGAATAGACTAGAAGATACAGAGTCAAACCTGCACAGATAGTCATCTAATCTTTGAGAAACATGCCAAAAACATACATCAAAGATAGCCTTTTTAACAAATGTTGCCCCCAAACCTGGATATTCATATTTATAAAAATTAGATCTTTTGTTTCTCACACTGCACAAAATTCAACTCAAAAAAAAAAGAAAGAAAGAAAAGAAAAAGATGAAGAAGAAGGAGAAAAAACAAATAGAACTTACCAATCTCCATAATTATAAGGCTTTAATGGGGTAATAGATGTCAAAGTGCTTTGTAATGTGCTCTGCCAAGGTAAAGTATTCACATTAGACTTATTCAGTTTAGTTCCTAATCAACCTGCTAAGCCCTGGTTTATTTTTCAATCTGGGATTCCTGATATCAGGCCTGCACTGTATTTCATAGGAGCTACAGACCCTTAACATCATGATTATTGTGCTAAAGTCTTGACAACCCCTGCCCACATCTCTTCTTCCCAATCAAATCAGAAGACCTCTGGTCTGTCACCAACTAGTAACCTAGCAGGCAGAAATTGTAATACTGGTAGGATCAACTACAGAGAAAGAAGTACTACCTGGATGCGATCCCTGATGCCCGAAAGTCTGAGATGACCAGCCATTCACGCTAGTCCATTCAGTCAGGGGCCCCACCACAGAATGGAAAGCCAGGCTCATGACAAAGGAGACAAGGGGAAGGGTGAGGGGCCATGAAACAGCAGAAACGGGGGATGAATCAGGCCTGGGGTTGACAGGACAGAGGTGACCAGTACTTTAACTACTCTGATATTGTTGTCCTGAATGCTGAGCAGCAACGGGACTAGAAAAGTATAGCTTTCTTTGCAAATGAAGGATCCTGGCTTGAATTTGAAAATTCAATGTAGCATGTAGCTCAGGGCAGAGGTGGCTGGGATCCTCACTTGGTCTCTCTCCTGCCATGAAGCACAAAAGGGAGATGAAGTGGCAGTGGTTTCCTGGCCCTGTCTGGCCTGGCTTTCTTCCTCCCACATCTCATTCTCCACGTGCACAGCACACTGATGCATTGTGTTACATAATGTCAAGGTAACATGAGTCAAGTGAGTAATTCTCTCTTTAGACCCCTGCAGCTATTAAGTGAGGTTAAGGCAGAATGCTAAGGATACCAAGGTCATCCTCACAGTTCTGCCACAGACCATATATACAGTTTCTTTGTCCCCTTCTAAAAGTGTAGTTCAGGAAGGGCAAATTTGTAAACATACATTGTTATCTTACCTATGCTATGAACATATTGTTTAAGCCTACATTATCTTGTATATGTTAACAATGATGACAAACAGTTTTGTATACTTTTAAAATAATTGCACATAAATTGAAACAATCTTTACTGAGTACATAACATGTAGCTCAGTGGCAGAGCACTTGTCTAGCATGTGTGAAGCCCTACGTTTGTCCTCAGACCACACACACACACACACACAAAAAGTAGAGACCATAGGTCTGAAAATGCTCTGAGCTTGGAGGACGTGAATATAGGGAATACAGGTGACTCTGGGAAGCCAACAATGTCAAATAATAGAGACACGGTAGGAGAGCCCCGGCCACAAAAGCAGACATTTTAACAGGTTGGATATACATATTACAGTATAATGGCAAAACAGAGAAATAATTCTATGTTAGAATTTTAATTGAAGGAGAAGAGAGAAGTTGAGGGTGTGAGTCCCTGGTATAGCTCGTGCCTGGCATGTCTGAAGCCCTGGGATCAATTTTCAGCTCTGCACAAATAAAGTAAAAACCAAGACAAAAACTGTCATATGTAAAGTAGCTCAAGATGGGTGGCAGGATGGCTTCAGTCATCTCCTTTTGCCCCAAATCCCTAAAAAAAATAGTAGAGATCTACTTCTAAGTTCATATGGATCTATAATATTAGAAGGGGTTTCCCCCACCACAGAAGGACACGTTTTCCCTGAAACACAAACAGCAAATTAAAGTTGAAACCACAGGGCTAGGGATGTAGCTCAGTGGCAGAGCACTTGTCTAGCATGTGTGAAGCCCTACGTTTGTCCTCAGACCACACACACACACACACAAAAAAAGTAGAGACCATAGGTCTGAAAATGCTCTGAGCTTGGAGGACGTGAATATAGGGAATACAGGTGACTCTGGGAAGCCAACAGAATGAGTTTCAGGGGTGCTGTAGTTCAGTCACAAGACTTGAGTTTCTCCCTCCAGTCTGTTTCCCCAATATCTCCTTTTACTACGTAGCAAGCAACAGGGATGTATATCACCCCAAAATAGCAGGGAGTTTCTAGACCAGAGAAGATAATTCCCGGGTATCAGATAACACTCAGGAATAGCAGGAAGGACCCAGTTAAAACACTGGCTATTGATTGGCATTTCCATCTATCCATATGCCCCAGATGTGCCTCAGCAATTACTGAATCCTGATGGATTCCTAGGCACCACTTTCACTAAAATTTCTCATATAAAGATGCCAGAAATCACTACCAAGATTTAGCACACGTTTGGGAAAACCAAGACCACAAAAGAAAGGGACCATGTTAGAAAAATGAAAGATAGATGAACGCACGCCGAAACCGCCGTATAGGAAAAGGGGGGGGGGTTATTGAATCACCAAAAGAAGCACGTGGAGGGGATGGGGACCAACCGCGAAGGAAGAATGGGGGACGGACGGGAGCAGGGGCAAGCAGGAACAGAGAGGGGCACAAACAGAGAGCGATTTCAGTCCGGGGCTGGCTTAAATAGAGTGGGGGTCATAAAGCCCCCCCTGGAGTAAGTCCTTGCCCTATAGGCCAGCAGAGGTCAGGAGGTAGTGGACAGGGCACTTGCTGGTCAGGTTTGCTGGTCATGCTGAGGATCTTGGGAGGTGTAGTTTTTCACAAAGCACCTGGGGAGGTGTGGCCTTCTGCCTGGGAGGCGCAGCCTCCTGCCTGGAATCCAACATTCCCCCCTTTTTGATTTCTTAGGAAGAGGGGCGTCGTGTTTTGATCTGGCTGCTTCAGAGCTGAAGTGGGGCGACGTGGGGTAGTTTTTTTGGGGGGGATGCGGGCAGCAGGTCAGGCTTGAGGGTGAAAAAAATTCCCAGGAGGCAGGCACCAAAAAGATGGATCTCTGCAGGAGTGAATTGGATGAAGTTTCCTTGAAGCCATAAATCAGTGAGGGTGTCAAACCAGGCTTCTGCAGAAAGTCACTGAGGGAGTCAGCCGGAGAGCATGTAGAAATTGTGGGTCTTGCGAGTTTGCAGGTAACACTATTATGGAAGCAACAAAGGGAAAGAAGGTGAGATGAATTATTGTCTGTAGGCCTGCATTCCACCAGGTGGAACTTATGGTGAAGAGGCCAATGGAGAGTGCGAAGCACATCTTAATGAGCATCAGGTGGCAGCATAAGGGCAGGACTCAGCAGGGCTCTCTGGTTGGAAAGTCATCTGTTGGTTTTTTTTAACAGTTGATTGTCCCTGAGAAAAACTGGTTAAAGGTTTAAAACAAGAAAAACAGAGAAGATTATTTTGAGTTAGTATCGGGGACACAAGAGAAATGAATTTTTAAGGGATCAGTGGGACTGGAAGAGCAAGTATATTGAGGTAGTTGTTTGTCATCTTTTTGTGGATCTTCAGTTGGTTGAGCAGCTGGTTTTAGTCTGGAAATATGAATCCAAGAAGTTAAATTCCCTGAGGTTTCACGAAGCTTAGCAGCCGTGGGTGTGCACAGCACAACCTGGAAAGGGCCTGTCCACTTTGGGACAAGGGAGGCTGCTCCTGTGTCCTGGGGAGGGGAGAAATATACCCAAGAACCGCGTATTAATGGGAATGAAGCAGTTAGTCTACCTGGGTCAGGGAGAATGAAATCTTGGCACTTCCATAACTGATGTCTAATGAAGGACAAGATGGGAAGAGAAAGATCTTTGGGTAAGGGTCCCTGAGTTGGGGAAACTCCGGGTGGAAGGGCTGGTCGCCCAAACATAACCTCAAAAGGGGATAGTAAGGAGGGCTTTTTTGGGAGGACCCTGAGCCTAAAAAGGGCAAGAGGGAGTAGCATGACCCAGTCTAAGTGGAGTTCTAGGGAGAGTTTAGTCAGGACATCTTTAAGAGTCCTATTAGTCCTCTCTACCTTCCCTGAGTACTTGGGGGTGATATGGGATGTGAAAATGCCAAGGGATATTAAGGGAAGTAGAAACGCTTTGGGTAACCTGGGAAACAAATTCAGGCCCGTTGTCAGACTGGATGGACGTGGGCAATCCGAAACGGGGAAGGATTTCTGAGACTAAGATGGAGGCTACTGTGGAGGCCCTTTTATTGGAAGTAGGGAAGGCCTCCACCCATCCAGAGAAGGTGTCTACCAAAACCAGGAGATATTTGTGTCTCTGGGCAGCTGGCATGTTGGTGAAATTTATCTGCCAATCGGCTCCTGGAAGCTGGCCTCGAGCTTGGTGAGGAGGAAATGTTCCTGGTTTAAGGTGAGTATATGGGTTGGTGCGCTGACATGCAGTGCACACGGAGGTGAGCTGATGGAGAAACTGTGTGTCTTCCGGAGTCAGGGTGAGGAAGGAGGTAGTGAAAGTCCTGAGGGCCTGAGGGTTACGTTGGAAAAGGGAATGAAGATAGGAGAGGATTGATTGTGTGGAAGGGGATGTGGGGGTCTGGGTAGTAGGTAGGACTGGAGCCAGAAGAGAAGGAGAAGATAGTGCTGCTTCCCTTGCTGCCCTGTCAGCCTTCGTGTTTCCCTGAACTATGGGAGAGTCTCCACTTTGGTGTGAAGGACAATGGGAAATCCCTATTAGCTTGGGCAGAAGAGAGACTTGCGGGAGTTTAAAGCCTGAAGCATCTCCATACAATCATGTTCTGGGGGCTCTGAGGAGACTGGGAGAAGGGAAACTGTGTATAAAGAGGAGCAGGACTGGAAAGAGGTTGAGGAGCAGAACGCGACAGGGCAGGAGAGTTTGAAGGCTCTTATACGTTAGTAAATCTTTTAAATGATGAGGAGAGGCAACAGTAACCTGGGCACCAAAGGTCAACTTCTTTGATTCCTGCAGAAGTAGGTAAGCAGCAGCCAGAGCCCTAAGACAAGGGGCCCATCTACAAACGGTGGGGTCAAGTTGTTTAGAGAGGTAGGCAACTGGAGCAAAGGTGGGGCCCTTATATTGGCCTAGAACACCGAGAGCCAAACCCTTTGTTTCATGGACATAAAGGGTAAATGGCTGAAGGAGGTCTGGGAGATGGAGGGCTGGGGCCTGTGACAGTGCCTGCTGCAAATGTTTAAACTCGGCCTGAATGCTGTCAGGAAGGAATTTTCCCTCAATCTCCTTAGCTGCCTCATATAGGGGCTTTACATAAAGAGAGAAATTAGGAATCCAGGCACGGAAATATCCTGCTAGCCCTAGGAAGGAGAGAATCTCTTCCTTTGTCTTGGGGCATGGGAGCTCCTTGATGAGGGCCTTTCTGTCCACAGTAATGGCCTTCGATTGATGGGAAATCTGAACTCCTAAATATATTACCTGGGTCTGGGCAAGCTGCACCTTAGATGGGGAGACACGATACCCACGAGAAGCAAGAGAATTTAAAAGGGTGTAAGAGTCTTCACGAGCTGTGAAGAAGGAAGGGCTGCAGAGGAGGAGGTCATCTACATATTGCAAGAGAGTGGAGTTAGGGAATTTAAGATCTTTGAGGTCTGCAGCCAATGTCTGACCAAAGATATGAGGGCTGTCTCGAAAACCCTGAGGGAGGACTGTCCAGGTCAACTGTTGGGAACGCCGGGTATCTGGACCTGTCCAAGTAAAGGCAAAGAGGTCTTGGGATTCTGGGGCTAAGGGAACAGTGAAGAAGGTATCTTTCAGGTCAATTACTGAGAAATGGGTGGATAAGGAAGGAATTAAGGAGAGAATAGTATACGGATTTGGGACCACGGGGTGTATAGGTTTGACAGACTCATTGATGAGACGAAGGTCTTGGACTAGCCGATAGGACCCATTGGACTTCTGAACTGCCAATATAGGGGTATTATAAGGGGAATGGGTGGGTCTGAGAAAACGTTTCCGCAAAAGATCTGAGATGATGGGTTGAAGACCTCTGAGGCTCGCGGCTGGAAGTGGATATTGGGCTTTATTGGGGAAATGTTGGGGATCTTTAAGGTATATTTGTATGGGGTCACACTGAGCAAGGGAGGGAGTCTGAGTATCCCAGACTTTGGGGTCAACTAAATCGGCGGGGACAGGGTAATGAAAGGTTTTTGTGTCGATAGAAGGTTGGGGGGTTTCTGCCTCGGTAGGGGGCTGAGGGGGTCCCTCATCAGCATCAGTAGGGGGTGATGGGTCAGTGGCCTTTGAAATGATAAGAAGAAAAATGGGGGAGGAGACGGAGCAAGACGAACCAGGGAGAACAACTGAGCTAGGCAGATTGGAGAACACAATTGAGGCCTGAAAATTGGCCAATATGTCTCTGCCCAATAGGGGCACAGGACATTGAGGCATTACCAGAAACTGGTGGGTGAAGGGATGGTGGTGAAGACAGCAAGACAGCATAGGAGTCTTGCGGGGGCGAATAGCATTTCCCTCTACCCCGACAATAGGGGATGGTGCTATGGTGGTGGGGGCCCCAAAACTCCCTCAAGACCGAGGAGGTGGCTCCTGTATCTAGTAGGAAATTTACGGGGTGTCCATCAACAAGGAGAGTAACCCTGGGCTCCTTCAATGTGATGTCAACGGTCAGGAGAGGAGCCCCTGGGCCCCATCAGTCTTCCGTGGCCAGTGCCAGCAGGCTGGGGTTTGTGACCGGTCCAGCCCCCCTGCGGGAACTGGGGCAGTCAACGCCCCAATGGCCCATCTTGGAACACTTTGGGCACGGGCGCTTAGGGGGCCTGGGATCAGGGCATTCTCTAGCCCAGTGTCCATCTTTCCTGCACCTAAAGCAAGGCCCTGGGGGTTCCTCCTGCATGGACTTATGTACCCCTTTTTTTGAGGCCTGAGCGTCAGGGCCCCTAAGGGCCTGGGCTAACATTTGGAACTTTGACCGCTCAGCCTTTTCAAAAATTAATTCTGAAACCTGCGACATTCGGCGTCTTCTTCACGGTTATGATAGACTTTAAAAGCCGTGGCCAAAATCTCGGTCTAGGGGGTCACGGGGCCCTGTTCCAATTTCCTTAATTTAGCTCAAATGTCGGGGTAGCTTTGGGATAGGAAATATGTCATAAGGACTTGACGGCCCCCCTGGGACTCGGGATCTAAATTTGTGTACTTCTGAAGGGACTTTGTGAGCCGATCTAAAAATTCAGAGGGGGTTTCTTTTCTTTTTTGAATAATCTCTTGCATCTTATCAAAATTAACAGGTTTCTGAGCTGCTCGTTTAAGACCACCTACTATACACACTAAAAACTGATCCCTCAAGACCACGTCCCCTGGGGCATTGTAATCCCAGTTTGGGTCCCTATCTGGGACAGCCTCAGGACCAAAGGGGAAATTTGGGTTCACTCTGTGAGTCTCATCTGCATATGCTCTTGCTTGCTCCCAGACTCGTCTACGCTCTTCAGGAAGTAAAGTATTTGACAAAATAAAGTATGCGTCATGAAATGTGAGGCTGTATGCTTGGGTGACCCATTGGAATTCTTTTATATAAGTTGTAGGGTCTGTTGTGAATGAACCCAAGCGCCTCTCAATTTGAGAAAGGTCTGACATGGAGAATGGGATATGGACCCTTACAACCCCTTCTGCCCCAGCTACCTCCCTTAACGGCGCGATTATCTGAGCTGCCTGCTTTTTCGAGCAAGTCAGGGGAGGACTGAACGCAGGGGGCGGCAGAGTATCAGACGAGTCTGGGAGGGACGCTGCGGGAACTGCTGGAGCTGGGAGTAGCTCCACGGAAGACACTGGGGAAGAAATGCGGGCTAGGCAACTCTCTCCCTGCGCCGCCGCCGGAGCCGTTGGGGAAGGAATCGGGGAGGGGGCCAAACCCCGAGGCAGCGCGTCCAGTAAAGAACGCGTTGTAGAATCTAAGGGAGTGGGGGCTAAAGTTTGGGGTGGTGCGTCTAGCAAAGCCCGCATGGCCGGAAACGGCGGGGGAGCCGTGGCCGGAAATGACTCAGAACCAAGCAGCGGATGCTGAGTGGGCGGGGATAACTGCGGAAGAGGCGCGGAGCTAGGAACAGGAAATTGAGTGGGCGGGGGTAACGGCGGAAGGGGCGCGGAACTAGGAACGGGAAGTTGAGTGGGCGGGGATAGTGGCAGTGAAGGCACCAGAAATGACGTAGAAAGAGAAGGAGGGTCTACAGAGGAGGATTCTGATGGAACGGGAGGAGGGGGAGGGGCGGAGGATGAAACAAAAGGAAGAGGAGGGTCTAAGCACGAAAGCGCGGTAACTTTTGAATTGGAAGCCTGAGCTGGGGGAGGGGGAGGGGTCGTCCTAGCCTGCCGGTATGGGGGAGGTAGAGCCTCTAATCCCGGGTCGAAATCAAGGTCAATCAAAGATGGAGGGGAATCGCTAGGTCTGCATGCTAGAAGAACAGTCTCAGGGCTGCACCTGGTGCACAAGGAAGGATTTGAACGGAGAAGGGAAAAGGCATCCACGTAGGGCAAATCTGTCCATCTTTTCGACTGCTGGCAAAAGCTGGAAAGTTCCCGTAAAACCGGGCATCTAGGGATCCTGACTCTGGCCACCGATTGGATAATGGGTAAGAAGGCCAAATCTTTGTACATAACTTTATTAATCTCTTTTTTTAAATCTGGGGCTTTAAGCCCAAATGTGCTCAATTTCTTAGGAGGCAATTGAGGGGTGAATCGGCTGGAGTTGATAGGGAAGTTCCCATATTTCCCGTTAACGGGGGAGAGGCTAATACAGTATTTCAAAAGGCGTCCCTTTTAAAATATGTATTAGAGTGAGGTCCAAGTCCGCTTGCCCAGTTGTCACCGGGTCAAACGAAAAAGGGACACCGTGAAAAACCGCTTCCCATCCCGGACGGGAGGTTTTTTCAGGATGCCGGGGGACTATGAGCTACTCTGCGGAGATTTTCGTGTTTTCCATTCCGAACGGAAAAAAAAAAAGCTCAAGTCCGGAGTGTGGAGGGGAACTTCTCTAGCCACTCACAGCCGAGAGCCCTAATCTTACAGCTGAAAACTTTAGAGCAGGCAGATAAAGGTGAGCGGGCAGACAAAGGTGGGGGAGGGGGAGTTTCCGGGGTCCACCGTCGCCTTTAAGACTCGGATGGGGTGCTTTCCCCCCTGCACAGGTCACGGGCGAGATTGCCAGAAAATCGACGGTCAATTTTCACCACGTAGTGGCCAGGCAGGTTTAGGAACTCGGGGTGGAGGGGGGGGGGCTTACCGAAGTCAAGCGATGCCATGGAAAAACGAACAGACGAATGGAGACGGGTTAGATGCGCTTCTCCCTCCCGGGTTTCGGCACCAAATGTTAGAAAAATGAAAGATAGATGAACGCACGCTGAAACCGCCGTATAGGAAAAGGGAGGGGGGGTTTATTGAATCACCAAAAGAAGCACGTGGAGGGGATGGGGACGAACCGCGAAGGAAGAATGGGGGATGGACGGGAGCAGGGGCAAGCAGGAACAGAGAAGGGCGCGAACAGAGAGCAATTTCAGTCCGGGGCTGGCTTAAATAGAGTGGGGGTCATAAAGCCCCCCCCTGGAGTGAGTCCTTCCCTATAGGCCAGCAGAGGTCAGGAGGTAGTGGACAGGGCACTTGCTGGTCAGGTTTGATGGTCATGCTGAGGATCTTGGGAGGTGTAGTTTTTCACAAAGCACCTGGGGAGGTGTGGCCTTCTGCCTGGGAGGCGCAGCCTCCTGTCTGGAATCCAACAGACCACATCTGAGAAACAATAAAAAAATCTATAGCCAGGCGTGGTGGCGCACGCCTGTAATCCCAGCACTTGGGAGGATGAGGCAGGAGGATCGCGAGTTCAAAGCCAGCCTCAGCAATGGCTAAGGCACTTAGCAACTCAGTGAGACCCTGTCTCTAATAAAATACAAAAAAGGGCTGGGGATGTGGCCCAGTGGTCGAGTGCCCCTGAGTTCAATCCCTGGTACCAAAAAAAAAAAAAAAAAAAAAAAAAAATCTATAACCCAAGGACATAGTTAATAACCGAACAAAATTTTATAGAGCATAATTTAAGTCTCGGGTCTTTCAAAAAAAAAATAGAGTTCATTTTTGAAGTTCTTAGATATCCAAACTTTGACATTATACAGACAAATGAAAGGTAACTGAATAACTATTGAGATACTACATCATCAACTAGAGCACCTGACTCCTGAAAAAATAATAATCAATGGGTTGAAAGCAGAATAACCACAGCTAAAAAGGTAAATTTTTTTAAAAATATTTATTTATTTACTTTTAGTTGTACACAATGCAATGCATTTATGTTTACATGGTGCTGAGGATCGAACCCAGGCTGCGCACATGCAAGGCGAGCACTCTCTGCCGCTGAGCCACAACCCCAGCCCCCAAAAAGGTAAATTTTTAAGAGAAGAGTAAGTCCAAAGACACTGCAAAAGATAGAACATAAAGAAAGAAAAGAATATGCTAAACAAAAAAAAAGAAGAAAATTTTATGAGTGATAAAACTAGACAGCTTTGCCTCACTGACTTGTCTCAGTTCAAATGACTTGGCAAATGCTCAAGCAACAGTGGGCATACAGATCTCAGGACCCCTTCCCATGTCACCATGCTGCCACTGTGCTGATAATGACCAGTTAAATATTTGTTGATTAGTGTACAAATCCTGACATCCAAGTCCAGCCATATACAAGATAACAACCTTCCCATTATAAACATCTTTAAATACTAGATTAAATACATGAAAAATATTTTTAAATGGATAGTTGAGACTGGAAGAAAGTAGGAAAAGTCCCAAGGGGCAAAAATGGAAGTGGTTGTCCCAGTTAAAGGAGAGCATTACTGGTTTCAATAACCCTGGGGCCTGGGCTTCCCACCTGTAGGCAAGGCAGCCAGTGACAGTGGGCCACAGACAGCTCCAAGAAAAGCCCTGAAGTGAATGAGACAGTGAAGGAGACAGCAAAGGAACAAAAAATGTTCAAAGAAAGTGGAGAAATCCTACATTTTTCTTCTCTCCAGGCTCTCCTGCAGCAGCCTCTAAGGAGGTCACCTATGGGAACCTATAAAAGCCAAAACTCTGAAGGACTCTACATTGCAAGGAACATATACCTAGGGGAGGGGAACCCCTTACTGATATAGTTCTCTGTCTGCCTCCCTGCCACTTAGCACCAGATGTGGTACCATCACAGCAGTGCCTGGCATTGTCTGGTAACCAAAGCCCCAGATTTTTGGCCAGAGAGCTAAACTGTGAAGTACAAGTGGCATTGAACAGGGGAAGCAGCTCAGGAAAGTGATCCTATAAAGTTGTTTATGAACTCCTGAGCTCATTACAAGTTTCCTAAATAGCACACCATAGACTTCATAGAGAACTAAATTACAGGACAGGTAACCATTCTAGTCCCACTCTGGCCACTGTGGGCACAAACTCAAAGCCTTTATACTCAGAACTTGAATTGAATCACAAGTATAGAAGGCTGGTCAGAATTGTAGCCTGAAGTGAAAAAGGCCCATTATCTGCTAAAACAAAAGAACAAGCATTCTTTCAAAGGAGCTTCCAAGTCTCATAATATCCATAATGTCCTGACAAAATGAAATTTACTGAGCCTGGAAGGAACCAGAAAAATCTCAATTCACATGTAAAGAGACCATTATATGCCAAAGTCAAGAGGAAACAGAGGATGGAATTATCTGATAAAAACTTTAAAATGAGTCAGACCCAGCACCACATACCTGTAGTCCCAGCTACTTGGGAAGCTGAGGCAGAAGGATCACTTGAACCCAGGAGTTCACGGTCAGCCTGGATTATGCAGCAAGACCCTGTATCAACCTAATACCTCAACATGGTTATTATATAAAATGTTCCAGAAAGCAACAATGAACACACTCTTGCAATGAATACAGAAAGAGAAAATCTTGGAAAAGAAATAGAAGCTACAAAGAACAACCATGGGCTGGAGCTGGAGCTCAGTTGTAGAGCACTTGCCTTGCACGTGGGAGGCACTGGGTTTGATCCTAAGCACCACATAAAAAATAAAATAAATAAATAATAAAGATTTCACTCTCCCCTCCAAAATACTTAAAAAAAAAAAAAAAAAAAGAACAACTAGGGCTGGGGTTGTGGCTCAGTGGTAGAGTGCTTGCCTAGCAAGTGTGAGGCACTGGGTTTGAATCTCAGCACCACATATTAATTAATTAATTAATTAATTAAAGATATTTACAAAAAGAAAAACTATGAAAAATTTTTGAACTGAGAAATACAAACTTTTATGGGCTTGTTTGTGAAATGGTGACGTCAGAGGAAAGAATTCATGAACTTGAGGGCAAATAAACAAAAATAATTTGCTCTGAACTAAAAAAATGATTGAAAGCAAAAAGAATCTTATGGGGGCTGTGGTTGTGGCTCAGTGGTAGAGCACTCGCCTAGCACATGCGCGACCCAGGTTCGATCCTCAGCACCACGTAAAAATAAAGGCATTATGTACAACTAAAACAAATAAATATTTTTTTTTAAAAAGAATCTTATGGACTATGAGACAATAACAAATGATCTCTCATTTGTGTCACTAGAATCCTAGAAGAATCAGAGAAGATTGTAGGGCTTAAATTTTTATTTTATGCAAGTTTGGTGAAAGATAAAAACTTGGAAATCCAAGCAGCTCAGTAAACCCCAAAATTAAAATTAAAGAAATTATAACCAGACACATTAGAAACTGCTAAAAACTGAAAACAAATAGGCAAAAGACATTTTCAGATGAAGACAGAAAATGTTCATTACTAACATTCTTCACAGAAGGAATCACAATGCAAGGAAAAAGAATGAAACTAGAAGAAAGGAGAAAGCTGCAGGAAGGTGTCAAAGAAATTTGTAAACATATGGGGAAATCCAAGTAAGTATTGACTTATGAAATAAAAACAATCATGATAATGATGACAAAAAGTACAAAACTAGACAATCAAAAATGAGATGGAACCTAAATATTTGACAATATCAATATATACTGTGGGAGGGCATGGTCAGAATTGAAGCATTATAAGGTTCTTACACTGTCTGGATGGAAGAAAAAGATATCTTAGGGCTGTTAAGTCAAGTATACATTCTGAATTTTTAAAAGTCCACTATGGGATGTCCAGAGTCATAAAGGAGATAAAACAAATGTATAATTCAAATCCAACATTCATAAATTGAAAAAGTTATAAATGCCAGAACAGGAGTACCTATCAGCATGTATCTGTCTCAGGGATATAAAGTCCCTCGCAGCTCTACAGTTCTATGATCTGTAAGGAGGGTGACAGGTGGGGAAGATTGCTTTTTGTCTGATAAGTTGAAATTTCTTGAGTCTCAAATTTCTTTTGCCACAAGAACCCAAGCATTCTAAGGAACCCTGTATTATTTGGGAGGAGAGCAGGGTCATCATCCTCTCTCCACCCTTCATGTCATGAGTGGAGTCTGCAGGAGACCCTGGGACTCATAATCAACTAACTAAAGTATGCTACATTTATATTTTTGGTCTAGTGGCTCCTTTGGGGAACTTCTGGTGAGACAGTAAATGGAAAGTTGTATGTAGCAGGGAATGCATTTGGGGTACATCCTATACCAAAACTCCTTTTCTCTGCCCCTCAGTTAGCTCAATGTTCCACCACATCCCTGAGCCCAGACCTAATACCTTTTGTTCAGCTTCCAAGGTTCATATGCAGTCCCAGCCCATACTGTTCCCAACTGAACCAGGAACATACATACATACATCATACATACATACATACATCATTGATGAGTGGATGCAGTTGCTTAGAGATGTTGTGAAAGACCATCTTGGTGTCATCCCCCTACCCATGGCAATTGATGTTCTGCAGACCTCTCACTGTCTGCACTGCCACTCGCAAGACTGGAAGTCTCCGGGCTGGGGCTATAGCTCAGCGGCAGAGCACTTGCCTAGCATGCGTGAGGCACTGGGTTTGATCCTCAGAACCACATAAAAATAAATAAAATAAAGGCGTCCTGTCCATCTCCAACTACAAATTTGTGTGTGTGTGTGTGTGTGTGTGTGTGTGTGGTACCAGGGATTGAACTCAGGGGCACTCGACCACTGGGCCACATACCTAGCCCTTTTTTGTATTTTATTTAGAGACAGGGTCTCACTGAGTTGCTAAGTGCCTCGCCATTGCTGAGGCTGGCTTTGAACTCGCGATCCTTCTGCCTCAGCCTCCCAAAGCGCTGGGATTACAGGCATGCACCACCACACCCGGCTTACAAAAAAATATATATATATATATTTAAAACAAAAAACAAAAAGAAGTCTCTCAAGAATGAAACCAGACTCTTAAGAGTGTCTGACTATTTGAAAGATGGCAGAGGTCACTCATCACCTTGGGGATCACATGATAATTTGTAGGTAGGGTTTTTAGAAAATAGATGGTGCCTAAAAGACACCAACCTTAGGAAATCTAGAAGTTATTTGGAAGGAATGAAAAGAGAAGGTTTGGGGGGTGGGGGCAGCTTAAAGACAAGAGGATGGAAGTCCTAAAACAACATATTGTGATGCCCTGGGGTAAGGGGCTGGTGAATTCACAAAGGCCTAAGCAGCTGACTGAACGGAGGTGCATCAAAAGCTTCAGGGACTACCACTGGATTCACTGAGTCCTCCTGGCTCATATATCCTGGGTGTAGTACCAGGTTACTGATTCCTTGCAGACCAGTTTCCTTCATGATGAGGTTGGGCTGCTTGATCCACCTGATAGGATCATGCACGAAGTCTTGCCCCAGTGTCTGTACCACTGATGAGTGCCAGAGGAGCTTTGCAGACAAGGATTTCAGCTATAGAAAAGTTCATGGGTACTATAACCTCCCCAAGCATGCCCTCTAGCTCTATACTCAGGCAAGGACTGTGTCCAGTTTAGAGCAGTGGCTGATCCATACATAGAGTGGAGACTAAGGGTAATAAAGATTTGGGGGATGATGCAAATGAGGTTGCAAGTTTGAGCCAGATGCTAGGATTGTTGAATCATACTAGATCTACTAACTTCCTCCCCAGACTTTCCATGGTTCATTCTATTCTTTTCTCCTTTCTGGGGAAAATTATATAACATTCTGGTGCATAGTCACACCACTATGGGAAATAATAGACTGGAGCTGTTGGTATCCCCCAGCTTTCACCTGCACATAGAATTTCCTGGCTATGAACTTCTGATGATCATCCAAGCAATTTAGCAAATTCCTGATATATTTCAGCATCTAGTGCAGGATGAAGTGTTCACAGTTCTTCACAATGCCACTCAGAGGGGACACAGGAAGCCAGGAGGTGCTAGAGAAAGTGGCCAGAACCAGTGTACACAGAACAGAGTAAACACAAGGGCTGAGGAATCAGAAGAACAGAGGGCTGGGAGATGGGGAAGAGAAGGTCAAAGGTTACTGTAGTTGAGTACTGAGACCTGGAAGATTTGGGTCAGGGGTCAAGTTGCGGCAGGGGTGTTGGAGAAATGGTTCTATGTTGTCAGATCCATGATCCTTACGTAGTCAGATATGATCAGGGCAGAAGGTCCCAGCAGTGATGCTCACAGGCATAGAACACCAATTCATCATACACTGCCACTATGAATACAAATTTCAATAATTTCAGGGCACAACTGAAGGCCACCATTGAGTTTGTGAAAATGAAGGGACAGAGGGAAGACGGATGCCCCAGGTTATACCTCTCCACTGGCAAGTTTGGAGATAGTTCTCAGTTCGGGTTGCTAGGTTCTACTTTCCTGCTGACAAGAATTCATGGCTCAGGCTAAAGATGTAGCTCAGGGGAAGAGCACTTGGCCTAGCATGCATGAGGACCTGGGTTCAGTCCTCAATACCACAAAAAATAACAATTCATGGCTCTATGGAACCCTATTCCAATTGTTCATCCACTCACCCCTACAATTGTGGCCCTCATCCAACTTCAGAGTCCTGTTAAAGAGACTATGTATGTTCTGGATTATAGAGAGTTCTCATATTCTGCTCATAAGGACACAGAAGCAGGGTTAGGATCTCTCCCCACTTCTACATCTATCAATTCAGAATCAATTCAGAATTTCTCTGCTTTATTGGCTGTATTTGTTTTCATTTCCATATAAGATTTCATTTGAATAAATATTATGAGGTTAAAGCAAAAAAAGTATGAAAACAATTTTTTTAAATATTTATTTGTTTGCTTTAGTTATGCACAATGTGTTTATTTTTACGTGGTGCTGAGGATCGAACCCAGGCCACGCATGTGCTAGGCGAGCGCTCCACTGCTGAGCCATAACCCCAGCCCCTGAAAACAATTTATTCAGGAGTCCAACCCCCATTTCACAGATGAGGAAACTGAATTCTAGAGGTGACTTGTACAAGATGACTTGTATTGGTGACAAAGCCAAGACTGACTGAAATGGCCCAACTCACATGAAAAAAAATGACATCACTTGCCATCTAAATTGAATCTCTTCCCATGTAGTAACTGGTTCATGGCATGAACTGTTGTGTGAATCAGTACAAGAGTTCATGCTCCAGTACCTACATCTATGGTCTACCTCTCATCTCTCTTCCTCCCACCCAAACAGCTCTCAGGAATTAACTAGTTCCACTGTCCCATTGTCTGGAAGTTAGGCTTACATACATAGTAGGGTCAAAGGGCTTGCTCTTGATGCTTGGGGTCCCCTCCTTAGTATAAACCACCATCTTCTGGGAAGCACATTGCTCAGTCACTCAGTTGGGGTGGCACAGCAGAGATAGCAACAACTGTGGTTAAAGGTCCTGAACAGCCTCCCAACACAGGAATCCAGAGAGCATCTCACACAAAGGGCATGCTACCTGAGAGAGGGGGAGGCAGAATGATTCAGCTTAGACCATGACCCCACACTGAAAGCCCAGGCTGCGAGCCCACCCTAGCCCACAATCCCACTGCCTGCTGGGCATAGCACACTCTAACTACGCCTTGTAGGAAACAAACACCCCAGGCTGAAACCCAAAATCTTCTCCTAAGGGAAAGGAGGTCCCACACACATGCAATTGGCTTTCTCTTCTGCTCACTTTACATTAAAAAATGAAAGGGGCCAGGCGCAGTGGTGCATGCCTGTAATTCCAGCACTTGGGAGGCTGAGGCAGGAGGATCGTGAGTTCAAAGCCAGCCTCAACAATGGCGAAGCACTTAGCAACTCAGTGAGACCTTGTCTCTAATATGTGGCCCAGTGGTCGAGTGCCCCTGAGTTAAATCCCCAGTATCCCCCCCCCAAAAAAAGTGGCCAGGTGTAGTAGAAAATGCCTGTAATTCTAGCAGCTCAAGAGGTTGAGGCAGGAGGATTACAAATTCAAAGCCAGCCTTAGCTACATAGCAAGGCCCTAAGCAACTCAGTGAGACCCTGTCTCTAAATTTAAAAAAATTTTAAAGGGCTGGGGAAGTAGCTCAGTGGTTAAGTACCCCTAGGTTCAATAACTAGTACCAAAACAAGAAAAAAAAGGGGGGTGGGGGTGGGGGTGGGGGTGGGGGTGGGGGGTTGGGGTGTGATGGCACATAGCCATAGTCCCGGTTGCTCAGGAGGCTGAAGCAGGAGAATCACTTGAGTCCAGAAGTACAGGGCAATGCTGAATAACAAAGCAAAACCCCATTTCCATAAAAAGAAAAAGAGAGAGAGGGAGAAAGGAAAGGAGGGAAGGAGAGAAGGAAGGAAGGAAAGAGGGAAAGATAGAGGTACAGAAAAAAGAAGGGAGAAAGGGAGAGAAAAGGAAATGGGAAGGAACGGAGCAAGGAACGGAAAGGGAATCTACTCAGCAGATGATTTAGGGACAAAATTTTTCCACCTCTATCCCAAGTACCAAAATTCCTGTCTCCCATCTCCTATCCCACATCCCACAGCAGCCTTCCAATAAAATGATCCCAGCCCTGGAAAAAACTGTTCAACATTGCATGTCAATTTCCTTGCCCATAAAATGTGACTGACTCCTACCTTTCGGCAGTTCTTTGTATAAAGGTACAAAAAGGAGGCTGAAGTGCTAATCTGATGTATACCATCAGTGATTCCAGTGTTAACACTCTCCTCTTTGCTCCTCCCCAAAGCCTGCTTGGCCACTCAGGCCAAGCCCTTAGGTCTTCAGCTCTGCCCCCAGGTTCCTAGAACACTAAGTCTCCCCTCTCCCGTCTCCCCTCCTTTGTACTGACCACCACAGGCTGGAAGGCCATCTCCTTCTGTTCTTCTCTGGGGTGGGTCTTCTCCAAGATGCCCATAAGCAGTTGCAGGACATTGATTGTTGTCGCTCTCTGGGTGCCACATGCCTTCCACAGGGCCAGTTGGGTTCTGTAGGACCCAGGGAAAGCTATGTCACAGGCCCTGGTGATCATGCTCCTAGGACTAGTCTATTCTCAGGCCCATGAAGAACCAGTTGTCAGGAGCTAGAGGGAGTGAGACCCAAGTGGAACAGGCCAGAGAACATGAAGATGAGGCTTGACTTGGATCAAACAGAAAGGAGGGAGACAGAAAGCACCCTGGAGTGGTGATTTTTGTTCTGTGTTTGGGGTGGCTGGGGAGAGGATCTACTGAGCCGAAGACTGTACCCCTAGACAGCGGAGAGGTACCCATCCCAAGGCAGGGGTTTGTTGATCATCATGGGTACCAGGGTGTGGGTATTGCTGCCTGCCAGTGAGCCCATGGCCTTTAGGGTTTCCTTCTTTTGTGCTGGGCTCCAGATGAGAGTTGAGCCATTCAAGGATGCCCTCCACAATCTCCTTGATCTGCAGGGAGAGCCAGAAGTCTTTGTAACTCCTTCCTTTCAGCCTTTGTCCCCTACCAATTTAAGTTTCCCCAAATTCAAGAGGTCCTTTGTTGTAATCCTGCCAGTACCTCCCTTCTTGAGGCAGAGTTCTGGGGTGCCAAGGGTCATACCAGAAGGGGCCACAGAAGGAAGTTCAGAAGTTGCAAACCGATGCCTGCCCACAGAGGGGTTCCTTGGTTACTTAGGAGGGACCAGATTTTCCAGGGGAAAGGCAAAAGACCTGAGTATACTTCAAGGTTCCTCTCCCAGCTTTTGACCCTCAAAATTGCAGTAATAGTTGCAACTGGAGGTGGGGGGACCACAGGCTCTACCTTAGTCCTCAGAGCCCTTTCAGTGTAGTCCATGCATTCCTATAAATTCCACATAAAAGGAACAGTGGCCAGAGTTTCCCTGTGACCCCATTTTAAAGTCCATTTCAGTGAAGAAGGAAACATATATTTATATACAAAATCTTCTTGTTTATACATGTTAACTTAAAAAATAAAAAGTTTGAATTTCAGAGACATTCCACTAACTTGTTGGTTTGCAGTCCACAGTCTAATACTTCCACTTAACTCTCCAGGGAACCTGGGTAAATCCCCTCAACTATGCTTCCTTATGATTCAGCTACTGGGCCATCTAACACTCTATGACCCCATTAACTAAGGATAACCCCCAAAACAGGAGGCAGTTATGGGCTTATGAATACAAATATTGGAAATCATTGGGACCATAGACAAAATCTGGTTCAAGGACACATGTTATAGGTGAGTGCACGTAGGCCCACAGAAGGAACTTGCTCAAGACCCCTCAGCTAGTTAGTAACAGAGCCAGGGGAGAAGCCAGGGTTCCTGATTGCAGGAACCTGCCACAGCACCACACTACCTTTATCATGCTTCCGCTTCACTCTTTCATGACAGTCTCTGGGCTACAACCAGAGATATCTTGGCCTTGGTGATGGCCATTCCCTCCATGACTGTCAGCACCAGGCTGGTGAGCTGAATCTGGGTAAGGCACTTTGCAAATGCCTGAACAGGGTCATCATTCGGAAAATATATCTACACAATATAGCCAATTGATTTCTGACAAAGGTGTAAAGTCGATTTAGCAGATAAAGCAGTCTTTCAACAAATGCTACTGGAACATTTGGACTTTCATATGCAAAAAAACTGAACCTCAACATAAAGCTCCCACCTTATATAAAAATTAATTGAAAATGGATCAATTGCTGAGATTGGTAGCACATACCTATAATCCGTGGGACAGGGGAGGCTAAGACAGAAGCATCACAAGTTTGAGGCCAGCCTGGGCATCTTAGTAAGATCCTGTCTCAAAATTAGAAGTATGTAAAAGGGGCTTCAGATGTAGCTCAGTGAGAGCACTTGCCTAGCATGTGCAAGGCCCTGGATTCAATCGCCGGTACTGACCAAAAAAAAAAAAAAGAAGGGACTGGGGCTGTAGCTCAGTGGTAGAGTGCTTGCCTTGCATGTGTGACGCACTGGGTTCGATCCTCAGCACCACATAAAAAAATAAGATATTGTGTACATCTACAACTAAAATATATATATATATATATATATATATATTTATTTTTTTTTTTTTTTTTTTTTTTTTTTTTTTTTGGTACTGGGGATTGAACTCAGGGGCACTTGACCACTGGGCCACATCCCCAGCCCTTTTTTTTTTTGTATTTTATTAGAGACAGGGTCTCACTGAGTTACGAAGTGCCTCGCCATTGCTGAGGCTGGCTTTGAACTTGCGATCCTCCTGCCTCAGCCTCCCAAAGTGCTGGGATTACAGGCGTGCGCCACCCCGCCCGGCTTAAAATATATATTTAAAAAAAAAAAAAGAAAGAAAGAAAGAAAGAAACAGCAGGATGTGTGTTGTACTGTACAGACCCTACAGTAATGACTAAAGAACTACGAAAGAGTATAAAACTACCAAGACAATGAAAGGCAGAAATGGAATGGTTTAAAAATAACTTGAGAAAAAAGGCAGAAAAAATAAATTAGGGACACAAAAATTTAGTGTTTTAAAAATATAGTAGTTTTATCACTAAATATTAGTATTCAATGTAAATTGACTAAATATTCCTTAAAAAAAAAAAATTGTTGGGAGCTGGGGTTGTGGCTCAGTGGCAGAGCGCTAGCCTCGCACGTGAGCGGCCCGGGTTTGATCCTCAGCACCACGTAAACATAAATGCATTGCATTGTGTACAACTAAAGTAAATAAATATTTAAAAAAAAAAAAAAACATTGTTACACACTCAATTAGAAAACTGGACTAAGAGCACATGCAGAAGGCCTGGAGTTCAGTTCCAAGCACAACAAAAATGTGCAACATTCTGAGCAATCAGGGAAATGCAAATCAAAACTGCATTACATCCCAGATCCACTTTGAGAGGAAATAATAACACCAGTAACCATCATCAATAGCAGTGATGACAGCAAATACTAACCTATGACAAAACCGATTGAAAATGTTCTCTATAATTCTGCTTATCAAAGAGAAAAACGGGGTGGGGGGGAGGACTGGGGCTATGGCTCAGCAGTAGAGCGCTCGTCTCGCATGTGTGAGGCCCTAGGTTGGATCCTCAGCACCACATAAATAAAATAAAGGTATTGTGTCCACCTACAACTAAATAAAACATTAAAAGAGAGAGAGAGAGAAACAGGGAATAATAATATAGAATAGGATGGAAAATTAGGCAATAAGGAATATAAAATTAGACGAGCATGGTGGCACATGCCTGTAATTCCATCTACTTGAAAGACTGATGTAGGAGAATCTCAAGTTCAAGTCCAGCCTAGGCAACTTAGCAAAACCCTGTCTGCAAAAGGGCTAGGTGTGTGATTTAGTGGTACAGGCCCTGGGTTCAATCCCCACTACAAAAAAATGTAAATTTAATATTAAACTATATAGAACATTTAAAAAGAGAAAGCAGAAAAAGCAAGCAAGAAAAAAATAAGAAGGTAGGGGAGAAGAAAGAAGAAAAATAGAGAAGGGGAAAAGAGACAAAACAGAAAAGATCAAAACAGAGAGATCATTCCCAAGCTGGGCAAGTAGAAAGTTGCCCAAATTGTAGGTGGTATATACACCTGGGTCAAATGGAGAGGAAACACTTTCTTTTTTTGGAGTTGTTCAGTTCAGTCAGGTCACAGATCCTGAGCTGGAGCTGACTCTGGAATTCTTGAAAATTTTTAAAAAGAAAAATAAATCCTCTTATTTCCCGAGCCAGCCACATTTAAAGTCACAGTGCCTTCAGAGGGAAGATGGCAGACGGGAGAAAGGAGACATTAGGTGTCAGTCAATCAATGAGGTACAGTGGAGAATACTGTGAGTTACCAGCGATATTCCAGCAACCATGGGGGAGCCAAGGCCTTCATGCTTCTCTGGGGCACTGAGACAGCAGAATACAGCGAGGGTGAGTCTCCAAATTGCTGACCTGCGTGGACCCCACACGGGAAACAAACAGCGGCACTGGCAAGTCTGCAGTGGAGCTAGCGGAGAAGGGCACAGAAGAACAAAGACCCTGGCAGCAGTATCAATACAGAACAGTGCAGAAAGATAGACGCGGACAGCTTGGCTGCCCAGATTGCTTTCACACAAGTAGCCTGGCAGGTTTACATGCACAGGAATGCCAGTCAGTTCCAGGGAGGTGCCATTACGCCCAGGGAAAGCAATGGCAGCCATTTTTTAAAGTGGCCGCAGTGGACAGAGAAAGAAAAAAGGGAGAATCACCTGCACACGGAAGCCTGACTGCATCTGAGGAATTTGCACAGGCTCTGAGGGCAACCTACATCTGGATGGGCCACAAACAGCCAGCGGGGGGGGGGGGGGGGGGGGGGGGGGGGGGGGGGGGACCCATATTGAGTCAAGCGACAGGCCCCCGTGACTCTGCAACTGTGGAGTGACGTGGAGTGCAGACGCCTACTTGATAGATCGTCTTTCAGTGCCATTCACGAAGTGGCCCAACTTCCAGCACCAATCTCTGGCTAACCAGGTGCGCAGACTTTAACTCCACCCACAATTCCTCTACAGCAGCCAGGGTGGGTTCTATGAGAACTTGGTTAACTCCAACAGCTGGAGGGTGGCAAGAAAATCCGGAAAACCAACATCAAGCATCTGCATCTACTGGATGTGAAAATCTTCCCTAAAGATTGCTTGACTGAGACTTATTTGTGGGTTCACCTTTGTGGGGGTTTTTTGTTGTTGTTAACTGTGTGTATATGTGTGTGTGTGTGAGTGTGTGTGTGGGTGTGAGCCTGAGCATTTTTCTCTCTCTTTCATTTATTCTTTATTGTTTTATTTGTTTAGTCTTGTTTCCCCCATTTCTTTTTTATTCTTTATTATTACTATTTTTTTTCTTTTCTTTTTCCCTCATCTTTCTTCTCCCTATTTACACCCCACCCTTGCACTCTCAACATAGGCAAAAACAAGTTTTATACATGAATTAGGATTTTGAGAACTGGGGCAACTGAATAATACATCAAAACTGTGTTATATATAGTTTCTTCTCTGTTTTTTGACTCACTTTCTCTTTCTTCTCTTTTTCACTAATTTCTACTACTTTGACATTTTTTATTTCTTACAACATACACATAAGTTAGGTTTATACATACATCGGTCTTCCCACTACTTGTTCATGCCAATTCTCTTCCTCTCTCTTCTGCTGATATTAAACTACTTCCATAGATTTCTCTTTCACACTTCCTAAGAAATAACAACTCAATATATTCACCTCCTTTCTCCTAAGCATATCACCTCTGTGTCAACATTAGAAATTATAAACCCCTTTACAGTCCTGCAGAGTATATTGGGAGACAATATCTGAATTCACTAATTCTGTACATTTGACCAAATTGTGAATAGCTGAATAGAAAATGTCTGGTTTTAGAGTGTAAAGTGTTTATATGGGGATCTCATAGCATTGTACTACAGGAGCATCATAAGGCTTTAAAGTAAAAATGAAAAAGCCAAGGTTCCACAATGCTAAAAGAGAAGTCACACAAACAATATGACAAAAACAAGGGAAGAAAGTGTCCCAAACAAATCAACATACCTCCTTAGTAGATTCCATGGCAAGCACAGTAGATGAAATGACAGAGAAGGAGTTCAGGAGGTACATAATCCAAATGTTCAATGTTCTCAAGAATGATATGAGGGAACAAATACAGGTAGTAAAATATCATTTTGACAAAGAACTTCATAAACAAATACAAGAAGCAAAAGATTACTTCAATAGGGAGATAGAGGTTATAAAAAGAAACAAACAGAAATTCTGGAAATGAAAGAATCAATAAACCAAGTTAAATATAAAACTGAAAGCATCACCACCAGATTAGACCACTTGGAAGATAGGACCTACCTCAGATAATGAAGACAAAATATATAAGCTGGAAAAAATGTAGACCACACAGCAAAAATGGTAAGAAATCATGATCAGAACATTCAAGAAATATGGGATAGCTTAAAAAGACCAAATTTAAGAGTTATTGGGATAGAGGAAGGTGTAGAGTTCCACACCAAAGGAATGAGTAATTTATTCAATGAAATAATAGCAGAAAATTTTCCAAACATGAGGAATGAATGGGAAAACCAACTTCAAGGGGCTTACTGAACACCAAATGTACAAAATCACAACAGATCCACACCACAGCACATTATAATGAAAATGCCTAATATAATGAATAAGGAGAGAATATTAAAAGGCAAGAGAGAAAGGAATCAGATTACATATAGGGGGAAACCAATTAGATTATGTGCACATTTTTCAACCCAGACCTTAAAAGCTAGAAGATCCTGGAACAACATATTTCAAGCTCTGAAAGAAAATGGATGTCAACGAAGAATCTTACATTCAGCAAAATTAAGCTTTAGATTTGAAGATGAAATAAAAACCTTCCATGATAAACAAAAGTTAAAATATTTCACAACTCGAAAGCCTGCACTTCAGAACATCCTAGGCAAAGTATTCCATGAAGAAGAAAAGAAAAATAACAATGAAAATCAGCAAAGGGAAATATTAAACTAAAGGAAATACCAACCAGAGGAGAAACCAAATCAAGTTAAATACCATAAACAAACAAAAACGGATGGGAATATGAACCACATCTCAATAATAACCCTAAATGTTAATGGCCTATATTCACCATTCAAAAGACACAGACTGTCAGACTGGATTAAAATAAAAGATCCAACAATATGCTGTCTCTATGAAACTCACCTCATAGAAAAGGACATCAACAGACTGAAGGTGAAAGGCTGAGAAAAAGCCTACCACTCACATGGGCTGCAGAAGCAAGCAGGGGTTTCCATTCTCATATCAAATAAGGTAGACTTCAAGCCAAAGTTAATCAAAAGGGACAAAGATGGATATTTCTTACTGCTTAAGGGAACCATTCATCAACAAGATATGACAATTATAAATCTATATGCCCCAAATAATGGAGCACCTACATTCATCAAACAAACCCTTCTCAAGTTCAAGAGTCAAATAGACCACAACACAATTTTTCTAGGGGATTTCAACACACCTCTTTCACCACTGGATAGATCGTCCAAATAAAAGCTAAATAAAGAAACTTTAGACCTCATTAATACAATTAATAACTTAGACTTAACTGACATATATAGAATATTTCATCCCTCAGTGAATAAATACACTTTCTTCTCAGCAACACATGGCTCCTTCTCTAAAGTAGACCATATATTATGCCCAAAGCAACTCTTAGCAAATATAAAAAAGTAGAGATACTACCCTGCATTCTATCAGACTATAATGGAATGAAATTAGAAATCAATGATAAATAAAAAATAAAAGTTACTCCAACACCTGGAGACTAAACAACATGCTACTGAATGAACAAGGGGTCACAAAAGACATCAAGGAGATTTAAAAATCCCAAAAGGTGAATGAGAACACAGACACATCATATAGAAATCTCTGGGACACTACAAAGGCAGTATTAAGAGGAAAATTCGCCAGGCGTGGTGGCACACGCCTGTAATCCCAGCACTTGGGAGGCTGAGGCAGGAGGATCACGAGTTCAAAGCCAGCCTCAGCAATGGCGAGGCACTTAGCAACTCAGTGAGACCCTGTCTCTAATAAAATACAAAAAAGGACTGGGGATGTGGCCCAGTGGTCAAGTGCCCCTGAGTTCAATCCCCGGTACCAAAAAAAAAAAAAAAAAAAGGAAAATTCATTGCATTGAGTTCATTGCTTAAAAGAAGAAAAAAAATTGAGTTCATTGCTTAAAAGAAGAAAAAAAAAACAACAAATAAATGACTAACATCACACCTCAAAACCCTAGAAAAAGAAGAACAGATCAACACTAAGAGCAGTAGAAGACAGGAAATAATTAAAATCAGAGCTGAAATTAATGAAATTGAGACAAAAGAAACAATTGAAAGAATTGACAAGACTAAAAGTTGGTTCTTTGAAAAAATAAATAAAATTGACAGACCCTTAGCAATGCTAACAAAAAGAAGGAGAGAAAAACTCAAATTACTAACATCTGTGATGAAAAACGAACTATCACAACAAACACCTCAGAAATACAGAAAATAATTAGAAATTACTTTGAAAACTTGCACTCCAATAAAATAGAAAATATCGAAGGCATTGACTGATTTCTAGAGTCATTTGAATTGCCCAAACTGGATCTGGAGGCTATACACAATTTAAACAGATGAATTTGAAGTGAGGAAATAGAAGATGCCATCAAAAAGCTATCAACCAAAACAAAGCCAAGGACTGGATGCATACACAGCCGAGTTCTACAAGACCTTCAAAAGAAGAACTAATACCAATACTCTTCAATTTATTTCAGGAAATAAAAAAGAGAGAGCTCTTCCAGACTCATTCTATGAGGCCAATATTACACTGATTCCAAAGCCAGGCAAAGACACAGCCAAAAAGAAAACTTCAGGCCAATATCTTTTTTTAAAATATGTATTTATTTAGTTGTACACAATGCCTTTGCTTCCAGGTGGTGCTGAGGATCGAACCCAGGCCACACATGTGCTAGGCCAGCGCTCCACCGCTGAGCCACAACCCCAGCCCTCAGTCCAATATCTTTAATGAACATAGATGCAAAAATCCTCAACAAAATTCTGGCAAATTGAATACAAAAACATATCAAAAAGATAGTACATCACGATCAAGTGGGGTTTATCCCAGGGATGCAAGGTTGGTTCAATATACAGAAATCAATAAACGTAATACATCACATCAATAGACTTAAAGATAAAAACCATATGATCATCTCAATAGATGCAGAAAAAGCATTCAACAAAATACACCACCCCTTTATGTTCAAAACACAAGAAAAACTAGGGATAACAGGAACATATCTCAAAATTATAAAAGCTATCTATGAGAAGCCTCAGGCTAGCATCATCTTAAATGGAGAAAAATTGAAAGCATTCCCTCTAAAAACTGGAACAAGATAGGGATGCCCCCTTTCACTACTGTTATTTAACATAGTACTTGAAACTCTGGCCAGAGCAATTACACAGTAGATGACTGGATAAAGAAAATGTGGTAAATACACACAATGGAATATTACTCAGCAATAAAAGAGAATAAAATAATGGCATTTGCAGGTAAATGGATGAAGTTGGAGAATATAATGCTAAGTGAAGTTAGTCGATCTCAAAAATCCAAATGCTGAATGTTTTCTCTGATATAAGGAGGCTGATTCACAGTGGGATTAGGTCGGGGAGCATAGGAGGATTAGAGGAACACTAGAAAGGTCAATGGGGAGGGAGGAAAAGGGAGGGGTAAGGGGGTATGAAGGGGGGGGAGATGGTAGAATGAGATGGATATCATTACCCTAAATGCGTGTTTGAAGACAAGAATAGTACGAATATACTTTGTATACAAAACAGTGATATGTAAAAAGCTGCTCTATATGTGTATTACGAATTGTAATGCATGCAACTGTTATATATACAACTTCGAATAAAAAATAAATTTAAAAAATGAAAAGAGCAAAGGTGGAGAATAAATCCAATTAACAAATTAATTTTTAAGAGAAAAACCACACTATATCATATAACAGTATACAATAGCAAATAATGAGAGGAATTAAAAGAAGCCAATAGAGAAGATAATACCAGTGAAATCAACATTAAAAATGTTGAGTTTTTTAAGGTGGAAATATTTCTTTCTGGGACTTCCACATTTGGAATGCATCAGGTGTTGGGAGTGTGGAAATTTTTCAAGAATTAGTGTCATGTCCTCGTGAGTATCTCTGGGCATATGGAGATGTCAGCCAACAATTAGCTCTGGGGCAGGGTACTGTATATTTATAAGCTCCGGAGCTAGTCTTCAAAGTCTTCACCTTGCCCAACTCTAATGTAGGCCCGACTCTAGCTTGCCTACGCAGCTGTGTTAGCACAATATCAGACCAGAAGCTGGTGTGTTCTCTGGTGGAAGAGTAGGCACATAGCCTTCATCTCTGAAGGCAGGTTCCCAGATTCCTCTCTAGCATGGGCAGCCACTTTTGTGTGCTCATGAGAAGAGCTGCACTCTCAAGGCTATTAACACAGCCCTCACTTCCTTTCTTCTCTGGTGCTGTTACAGTGGTCCTTGGACCTTCACCATGGGGCCAGGCACCAGAGAACTCCTACTGTGGCAGAGGTGACAGGGCCAGAATATTCTTGGCCTAGCAGGGACATCCTTCCCTTGCATGGGTAACAGATGTATGTGTGCACCCAGGAAGATCTCAATGTTTGGGGGAAAGCACTGGAATACACCCTACCCTCCTCCACTCCCAGCTTAGGTAGGTGGTATGTCGGGACTTTATACTGCTTTCTGGCTGCTTGCTACATTACCACGCCCTGTTACAGGACCTAGGCTAAGCAGGGGGCGTGGCTGTGAGAACTGAAACCACCCCAAAGATAGGCCAATGGCTCCGCCAATGGCATCCGCCCATGATCCTTATGTGTCCCTATGATCTTTCTGTTGATTGGCCCATGTCCTATATAAGACCATCCAACTTCCTCAATAAACCGAGTTTTTGGCATTGCTTTCTACCAAAACTCCCCGGGTGTGGCGTGATGTCCGTCAATCAGGCGGGGGTAGAGACACTCGGTGACTTTTGCCCGTTAAGCCTATCTTCGCCAGGTAAGCTACTTTAACTCTTTCTGCTGGCAGAAGGAGCCCCCTTTTAGGGCCCAAAAAGGGGGGTAGCTTTAGACCTCGGCCCCATTAATAAGTAACGCAGCAATCCCGACAGTTGGCGCCCAACGTGGGGCACGAAAACAAAAGAAAATTATCGATAGGCTTAACAATCGGTTAGAGACGCAGTGTCTCTCTGGCAAAAGTATCCTCTAGAAAATGAGGCAACCATATATCTTTCTCTCTCTTTCTCATCCACTTTCTCTCTCTTTCTTCCTCTCCCTTTTCTGGAACCTCTGCGCAAGTAAACCTGCAATTTTTGTATGTGCCTGGTGGTGGAGAACAGAAAGATGTCCAGGAAAAACGCGCTCACTGAAGGGAGCGCCAGCCTGGGTGCGGAAAAAACTCAGAGTGAGCCCAAACTTAAGAACAAAGAACAGCTGCCCTCTGCAGCACCATGTGGGGTGGCGACCATATGGGGTCGCTAGGGGTGTACAGACGGTGGGCTGCTGCCGCTGCCACGTGGCCCCAGGCTTTCGTCCCGAGTACATGGCTGCCACCATCACCGGGGCTCGCAGTTCCGTGACTCGGCAAAAAGAAAAAGTGTACCGCTACATGGCCCGGGCTTATGTCTCGGCCTGCCTGGCGTGCAGCTTGCTGCTTGCGTCCAAACCGCTGGGGGCGGGGCCAGGCGTACAAGGGGCCTTGCCAGCTGGGACGCCTCGGGACAGCCCGGCGCAGTGGGGTGCGAGGGGGAGCAAAGGCAAAAGCGCTGCTGCCTGCAGTTAGAGGCAAACAAAATCCAAACCAAAATCCAAACCGGAGTCGCCTGCAGGGCCAAACGCACGTGGGTACATCCGGTTGTTGCCTGGCAACGGGCTGCCAATGGTGTGTAAAATGGCCGCCCAAAAGCGCCGCCACCATCGCACCGTTGACATCATCTCCTGCGACCGCGCATGGCGAGACGCGCAGGCGGCCAGCGCAGCTTGGCGGGACCAATGCAGCATTCATGCTGCACACTGGCTCCCGCGGGGTTCCCTGGGTCAATGGCTGGGGCGGCCCGCGGGACGAGCCAATTCGCTATGACTGGGGCGCCAGCTTTCTCCTGCCTGTACAACGCAGTCCCTCTCGGCAGCTGCGAGCGGCCGACGTTCTTTGTCTGAGCCCAGCGGCTACATACAGCCTATGTCCTCTAGATCCCTTCACTGGCTGGCTACAACGCAAATAGACTTCTGTTCCTTGAGCCAAGACTTATGCGCCAAAACAGCCGAGACAAGGCAATTTGCCTGAGGCTTAAGCCTGGGCAACCTTGCTCAATTCTCCATCAAGAAAGGTTCCTCCCCCCAACCCCCACTCTGGCTACTGTGCCCTGCCTTACAGAGGCAAAGCCCCGGGGACACATGCCGATAGCCCATCCTTCTTTCAACAAGGTTCAAACTATACCTCTTTTTAAAATCTTAGGAGCTAAACTTAAATTAGATTCTGTCTGTCCCCTTACTCTTTGGTAGAGCTGCGGGAGCTCTTAGGGAAACTCAACTGGTTAAGACCTTTAAAAAGTGCCTTAGGCGAAGGCACCTGCTCACAATTGCAGTCCCCCACCCTTCCAGACCTGAACAAAGACTTACATTAAAATGCAAATAGAGAAGTAAGCTTAAGCCCCAAAAGAAAAAAAAGGGTAAAATGTCTTTTTACCAGCCTGTCATTTTTCTAAGATTTTTTGAGCTCATAATTCTAATTTTGTGCACCCATATTGATGTTTTGGTTATGTTGTGTGTACACTTGTGTTCTGTTTGTATGTTTGTGTGTGTAGACTGAGCGCTCATAAAAATTTAAAATATGGATCCAAATACCTTTAACTCACGTGATTTAAAAGTTCTTTACCATCACAAATTCTAAAGCTGGACCTTCGCTCTGAAACTCCAAGATAGAATGCCATCCAAGGGGATGTGCACCTTGGAAAAGTTCCAAGGCCCCAAGATGTGCCTTCTGTTTTTAGATTACTAGAGTGAACTGCCACATCAAACAAAAAATAATAACAATAATAATAATAATTCCTAGTTCTTGCCATCTTATGTCATGTCTTATATTCTACGGTTTTTCTACCTTTTATTGTGTCTCTTCTCTAAAGTAAATGTAAAAAAAGTAAATTTATAAGTAACTTTGTTTGTTAGACATTAATTTTCAAGGTTAAAATACTGTTAAATATGCCATCAGATAACTTCTTAAATTCCATTGTGCTGGGTTCCAGGCAGGAGACTACACCTCCTAGGTGGAAGGCCACACCTCCCAGATACTTTGTGAAAAAGACTACATTTCCCAGGTGCCTCAGCCTGGCCTACAAACCTGACTAGCAGATGCCCTGGCCATCACCTTCCCTTCCCTCCATGCCATTTTTGTCCCCTACCATGCCACGTGGCACCCCAATAAACCATCCCTTTTCAACACGGCATTCCAGGGTAACTTCTTGTCCTAACAAATTCTAACACATCGAGTAACATTATTGATTGTTTTCATAAATTAGTCTTTGTCATCAATGAAACAGATTAAAATTTCAACAAGTCTAATTCTATATGCATAAATATTACGTTCTTATAAAATGGTTAACAGATGTGTATGATTCTATATAAAGGTTTATAAAAGATTTCTATATAACATTATATTTGTTAAGTTTTGGGTTTTATTTTTTTTAAACAAGTAATCTAAAGGAAATTAAAAATTATACAGCTATTGTTAAACAACAACTATTAATTTAAAATATTATAAGGTTATTTCTTTAAAAGCTAAACTTGATTTATAAAGACATCAATGTAATTGTATATTGTAAAAACATTTTGCTACTTTTCCAAAAAGGTTAAATACTCTCAAAATGTCTTTAATCCATTCTAAATGTGATATTTTGTCAGCTAAAGTTCCTGAAAACACAAGCAACAATGTATGTAAACACTGTGAAATTTTATTTAAGAAACAGAGATCAACTTCAAAATTAAAACACCTGACCTAAGATTAAAGAATCCCACCATACCTGAGATAAGATAAGGCTCAGGTCTTACATGCCAAAATATATGGTCTAGAGAGTGATTCTTGTTGTTCAGAAACAGAGATTATAATATATAACTCAAAATACAAGATGGTTATTACACAAACTAAATGTGTTTTTAAGTTTGCCTGTTAATAATGTTTTGTACCACAGACCCCAGCTAATAAAGAGTAAATGACAACTGTAAGTTTATAAGCATTAAAGTCCAGTAATCTTAATTTAAGATTAGCTTGCTAGATGTTTAAAATCAAGATTTTAAGCTAAATTAAAAGGGTCAAGAAAACCAATATTTGGTTCTTGCCCTCAGAGTCAAGTCTAAATCCAAGAGACAAAGAGGTTCTCTAAAAAGCTTTGCAACTCTGGGCCACATAACTTCCCGATCAGAGAGGTTGTGAGACCTATAGAGAAAAGAAAGCCAAACAGTGACCTTGCTATGAAGAAGATGGTCCTAAAAAAGGGAGGCATCCCTGCTGCTTCCAAGAAAAGCCACATGGTCAAGCAAGACCTAGATCCATCCTCATGGAAGGCACTAGCAAAATGAAAAAAGCTGTTCTCGAGTTCCCCCAAAATTAATCCCATGGGAATTCAACTGACTCTTAGCAATAGATAAAGGCAAAAGTCAGTTCGACTTAACTTCATTTTAAACACCTAGCAAAAACAGTTAAAACCAAAAATGCAGCCATTCCTGGACATGTTTTAGAAATAAAGGTAACTTCAGACATACACTTGTAAACAGTTTAACAACTAAGTAACTGCCAAGTCAAAAGTTTTTAGTCAGTTTAAGGCCTACAGATCTTCCTAACCTACACAGGTAGGCTTAATATTCAGTAGAATGATTATCTAGCCCTAAGTAAAAGAGATAAAAGAGTTCTCTACTAGACACAGAGGTCATGCCAATAGAAAAATTTTATAAGATCAGATGACATTAAGTAGCTTAATTACCATCTTATCTAGATAGATATCTATAACATTAAATGTTGTGTTTACGTTCCTGATAACTCTATACATACTAAAGATTTAAATTATCATCCTCATGATATACATTAAAATGTTCCAGATGCTATAACATTTATTCAATATTCATGTTTTTTGTTTCTCTAATAAAAGCTCCCATACCTGATGACTTTACAACCTTCCCCAGGCTTCAATCTGACCTAACTTCTAATAAGGGAACTCCAAACTACTTCCCCCATCACTTCGCCCACTTTCAGCTTAAAGAAGCCAGATTCAATCGTCGTCCTATTCCCTTAAAGTAGTAAGAAGTTCCTAAAATTAAAAGAGTAAAAAAGCCAAAATCTCATAGATAGTTGATATCTATCTTCACTCAATGGCTTATTAAATCCTCTCCACTTGAGGGTTTAAAGATGCTTTAACCCAGGTTAAAATAAAACAAAAAGGGGGAAACAGCCCCCATGATCAGTTAAAAACAGTGATGCTTAAATTTTTCCAAGCATCAGCCTTTGACTGTCTTTCAGAGACATTGATCCAACCAGACACCCTACCTATGTGTCTTTCCAATTGGAGAACCAAGCCCTATTTGGGTACCTGCTAGGGACCTCAAATACTGCCAATTAGAACAAAATGACTACCCAAGAGCACATGCTCTTGAGGGGTGATTTTTTCCCTTTTTCCACAGGAATGAAAAAACCATGACGGACCCTCTGTCTCCTTGTGATTGGACTTCTCATCATCTCTATCCTGATGTTCATCATGAGCACTGTTGCCTTGGACTCTCCCTTTGTCAGTATTTCAACTCTCTGCAATGAGAGAAGAGGGACTATGCCTATTCCTGAGAGAAAAGTGCTATTTCATTGCCAACTGTCCAGACTTTGTTCTAGACGGCTTCCTTTGGACTGAACTAAATGGCTTTAGCTTAAGCGGTTACTTCCTCATGCTAGACTTTATATCTGTCTAATCCCTACCTTCTCCTTTTTTGTGTGAAATCCCTGTCATTTTCCTTGTGTTCACCTTTGGGCCCTGTGTACAGCTTGGTGGTCTGCCAATAATGCCTTCAGCGATGCTGAGTGAGAGCCCTACAGACTTGGCCATGGTCATTAACAAGATGCGGAGGTCTAAACCAGCCATCCTTGAAAAGCCTTCCCAAAGGCGACTGTCCTGTCCCATGTCCTTCCCCTGGCCACTTGCTAGCCCTGGGTGTGTCCACCTGATGGACACCCCATTTTTTTAAAACAAAATGGGGGAGCCCCATTTTGAAAAAAAAAAAAACGGGGAAATGTCGGGACTTTATACTGCTTTCTGGCTGCTTGCTACATTACCATGCCCTGTTACAGGAACTAGGCTAAGCAGGGGGCATGGCTGTGAGAACTGAAACCACCCCAAAGATAGGCCAATGGCTCCGCCAATGGCATCCGCCCATGATCCTTATGTGTCCCTATGATCTTTCTGTTGATTGGCCCATGTCCTATATAAGACCATCCAACTTCCTCAATAAACCGAGTTTTTGGCATTGCTTTCTACCAAAACTCCCCGGGTGTGGCGTGATGTCCGTCAATCAGGCGGGGGTAGAGACACTCGGCGACTTTTGCCCGTTAAGCCTATCTTCGCCAGGTAAGCTACTTTAACTCTTTCTGCTGGCAGAAGGAGCCCCCTTTTAGGGCCCAAAAAGGGGGATAGCTTTAGACCTCGGCCCCATTAATAAGTAACGCAGCAATCCCGACAGTGGTAAATTTTGATGGCCCTTTGATTCACAGCTATCTCATTGTATAAGACAACTTGCTTCAAAAGTGGTCCTCCATGACAATACTTATGTATTAGAAGATCTGAATTGATAGAAATCACTCTATTGGTAATGTGAAGGGTGGCCTTGGGGTGGGGGAGGGAAGGGACAAGACTGGAGACAGCAGTGAGAAACAGTAGTTTCTTGACTTGAGGTAGAAGAAACAGAGATGAAAAGAATGCACCAAAAAGATATTTTGGAGGTTAAAATAGGTAGAACTTGGCAATTGATTACATAAGGTGAGAGGAGGAGCCACAAAAAGAGAAGCCTGTAGGGTCACTCCCACGTTTCAGGCTCAAAAAAGAATACTTGGAAGAAGCATTTGATATCTAAAATACAGAAAAAATGAGCACACCTCAGTGGAGAAGGGATCATGAGGGACTTTAGGATATGATGAGATTTCTCTAAATATCAAAGGGAGAAGTCTTGGCATACAGGTTATACTAGCAGGAGGTAGAAATTTTGTAGTCAAAAGCTTAGAGGTGATTGTTGAAGCCAATTCTATCACCTCAGGAAAGAACAAGAGCAAAGAGCTTAGAATCCTAGAGAACACCAAATTAATAAGGCGAGCTGAAGGAAAGAATCCAGAGGAAGCAGCTCAGTGAAAATGAAATATAAGAGTATGTGATAGAGACAACACAATGAGTAAGAGCTTGGTCTTTGAAGTCAGATCAGCTATGAAGATAATGCTGGTTTCCTTAGCTGTAAATGAAAATTTAAAAATCTAACCATTCATAAAAAATCCTCAACAAATTAGGAATGGGAGGAAACAAAGAGCATCTGTGAAAATCCTACAACTAATATGTTTAATGGTGAAAGACTGAATGCTTTTTCCCTAAAACTGGGAACAACACAAGGATATCCACTTCTATTCAGCATGTGCAGAGGTTCTAGCCAGGGTGGTTACAATGAAGATATAAAAGCATTCACACTGGGAAAAAGGTAATAAAGCTGTCTTATTCACAAATGACATGATCTTGTATATAGAAAATCTTAAGGAACCTGATTTAAAATTTTAGAATGAATTTATCAAGTTCACAAAATAAACATACAGAATTCAGTTACATTTCTATACTCTAGCAATTAACAGTTCAAAAAAGAACATAAGAAAATTATTCCATTCACAATAGCATCAAAAAGAAAAAAATACAATTGTATTTAACAAAGTATAAGAGCCATGCATGGTGGTGCACACCTGTAATCCCAGCAGCTTGGGAGGCTGAGGCAGGAAGATCATAAATTCAAAGCCTCAGTAACTTAGCAAGACCCTGTCTCAAAATAAAATATAAAAAGGGTTGGGGGGGCTGGGGTGGTGGCTCAGCGGTAGAGCGCTTGCCTCACAGGTTCGCAACCCGCGTTTGATCCTCAGCACCACGTAAACATAAATGCCTTGCATTGTGTACAACTAAAGCAAATAAATAAATACTTAAAAAAAAAAAAGGGTTGGGGATCTAGTTTCCATGGTTAAGCACCCCTAGATTCAATCCCCAGTACCAAAAATATAAATAAATAAAAAGTACAAGAGCCAACCATAGTGGCACATACCTGTAATCCCAAAAACTGAGGAGGCTAAAGCAGAGAATCACAACTTTTGGACCAGGGCTGGGGCCGTGGCTCAGCGGTAGCACACTTGCCTGGCATGTGTGAAGCACTGGGTTCGATTCTCAGCACCACATATAAATAAATAAATAAATAAAGATCTATCAACAACTAAAATAATAAAAATAAAAAATAAAAAAAACACAAGTTCTGGACCAGCCTCAGCAACTTGGGGAGACCTTATCTCAAAACAAGAAAGGGATGGGATGAAGCTTGTAGTAGAGCACTCCTGGGTTCAATCCCAGTACCATAAACAAACAAATAAATAAAAAGAACAAGCCTTATACACAAAAAACTACAAAACAATGCTGAAAGAAATTAAAGATCTAAATAAAAATTAAAGATCCCATATTCATGTATCAGAAGACTGAATATTATTAAAATGGTAATACTCTCCAAATTCATTACAGGCTCAACCCAACCCTTACCAAAATCCCAGATACTTTTTCCTGCAGAAATTGACATTAAGAAAATATCCCTTCGTATGCACCTTTTACTAAAAAGGAATAGCTTCTTTCTCGAGTTGAAACCATTTTGTTTTTAGTATTAACCAAACCGGCCGTTTTATTGAGGTCGGGAAGGTCCCTTTAATAAGTGCCCCATTTAAGAGTCCTTAGCTCAATTGGTCATTTCTTGCAAACCGACTGCTCTTAACATTCTGAAGAGCTGAAAGCTGCACATCTTCTGGCCGTGCCTGGGTCTTTCAGGCTCTGGGGAGACCAGGATTGTTTCCCCTATTCTATGCATCCGGGGAGCCGCTGTCCAGGCCCACCCGCCACCCACTATCTTGGTCCCTTTTTCTGACACTCGTTAAGCCTCTACGCCTGGTAATGACAGCGCCGCCCGTATTTGCGGTCCCGGACCGGGAGGAGGACAAGCGTCACACACATTCGGCTGGGCGGCTCTGTCAAACCGCGTTGCGGGCCGCTGTGCACAGGGCGGGTCGGGAGCGACAGGCAGGCCTGGATTTGAGAGTGATGTCTAGGGACCGAGAAGGATCTGGAAGAATCCACCTAGACCGGGAAACGGGGCGAGGGAGGACCTGCGGAGACCGCTGGGGGGAAGGACTGGTCCCCAGAGTCCCAGCAGGGTCCTGGGAGTGTGGAGTAGGCAGCCAACGGGAGGAATGTACCAGGAAAAAAAATCCCTAGAGCTCCCTTACCAACAAGAGCCCGAACCGGCTCCGCAGCCGGCGTCTCTAGAAAGTTCTCCGTTCCAACCCCTCAGTCGCCCGCTCACGCCGCGGCTCCTCCCAGCCCCGCCCCCTGGGCGGGGTGGGACCAATCGCTCCCCCGCAGGCCGCCCTAGGCCCGCCCCCTCCGCGCCCGCCAGTCTCGGCAGCGCTGCGAGCGCGCCGGCAGCCAGAGGTGCGCGAGCCTCCGAGCTAGCCGAACGCGGTGGGCGGCCGCCGCGCAGTCCCTCCGCCGACTCCTGGCACCCAGGCCCGGCGACACAGAGCGCCCGGCTCGCGCCTACCCAGCTCACACAGCCAACGGCGCGCCGAGCGGCGATGACCGCCGAAGAGATGAAGGCAGCCGAGAGCGGGGCGCAGTCGGCGCCTCTGCCCCTCGAGGGAGTGGACATCAGCCCCAAGCACGACGAAGGCGTGCTTAAGGTGAGGGGCCAGGGCCTGTCGGGGATCGGCCAGGCCTGGAACCCCCGGCCGCAACCTTTCGGCCTTGGCCCTTTGGGTCCTGCAGCCAGTGGCATAGCCTTCCCGGACTGGGCTGCGTTGTTGGGGGTGGCAGGAGCGGCAGCACGCTCGGGAGGGGGGCGGCCTAGGTGCCGAGCGGCCCTCTCGCGGCCCCCTGGAAGCCGGTTGCCCGGGTCGGGCCCCCCAGCCCGCAGCGCTTGGGCCCAGGAGGGGGCCGGGACTGCAGCGCCAACTCCAGCGTGCTCGGTGCGGCGGAGAGGGGCGGGGCGGCGGCAGCGCACGCGAGTCGCAGCCAGGGGGCCCAGGCAGCGTGCGCACGGGGCTGGGGCCCGGGCCCGGGCCTGGCCTGCCCCGACACCGCCCTGCCCTCGCCCCTTGGCGACCCGCAGCCGGAAAGTCCCTGGCAGGCTGGGCGGTGGTGCGAGAGCGCGCCCACCCTTAGAGTTAAACATTAACTAGGACGTGAAGCAGCTCTTGGGAGCGGTTTCGTGGCCCAAAGCCCTTTGTGCCACTCGGTTGCCGGGCCCGGCCTCAAGTAAGGTTCTGGCGCCCTCGGGGGCCTCCTTTCCAAATGCCGGGACCTAGAGAGGTCACCCGCCCGGCCATGCTGGGCCCCCTCCTTCAGTCCCGGGAAACCAGGAGCGGTGCATGCCGGGATCTGTAGTCCCCCGCAACCCCCCCGCACCCTCTGCGCCTTCCAGAGTTGGGGCTTGGGGGTGCGGGGCGGGAAGGAAGAGCTTTGCCTGGAGCCGACTCCTCAGTAACCGCCCCACTACAAATAGCCAGAGGAGCAAGGGGGAGGACATCTTGACCGGGGTCAGGACAACCCGCGGTGGTTCAGAGCAGGTTCTGCCGGCGCTCTGGGACGTCGAAGTCCTAGCCCGCGTTGTGTGCGCTCTCCCAGCCATTGTTTCTCTTCCCTGCTTCTCATTGCTCAATTCCATGCGTGTGTGGCATATGCAAAGCCAGAGACCTCATGGAGCTTTCGCCTGGACCAAAAGGCTTCTGGGCTTTGCCCCAGATACTTGCAGCACTTGCTCCAGCTGCTCTCTTGTGAACATGGTGGCTTCCTCTTCTCTCTCCAGTGTCCTGCTGTTTTCTACAAGGTTGATTCCAGAAAGGGTCGTTTCCCCTTTTATTCTTCCCTGAGGCCCCTATACATTCTGTCTTGGAAAAGTTCTATTAGAAGGTATATACACACATAAGGTGGCCTGTGGGGTCACCCTTTATAAATTCTAAAGGAAATGCAAAATCCTATATTTTCTTGGTAAACTCTGGTCCTGAAATAAAGGACTCAATTAAAGCCTGAGTCAGGAAGACCCGGATCCCAAGTCAGAGTCTGATGGACAGCTTCAGTGCTTATCTGTAACCTTTTTCTTTTCCTCATTTTGAACTGTTCTGTTCTTTCCTCTATTCATGTGCCTCTCCTCTTCTATCCAAACCAGACTCTACTCTAATGACCACTGACATTTAAGAGGAATGAGGAAATGCAGCATAAAGACTGCCCGCTTTGCTGCTGATAACTAACTTTTTTCAACCATTTATTGGTTTGATCTTTCAGCAATTCTGGGAGGTTGTCATCACCGCTTCACAGTCAGGATCCAGAGAGTTTAGTGACTTCTAACTGCAACCATAAGCAAAAACTTGAACTCTGGTCTTTTGTCTCCAGTTTTTCAAACCATGTCTTGCTGCACTTCAAGAAAGATGGGGAGGGGGCCGGGGTTGTGGCTCAGCGGTAGAGCGCTCACCTAGCACATGCACAGCCCAGGTTCGATCTTCAGCACCACATACAAATAAACACCTTGTGTACAACTAAAGCAAATAAATAAATGTTTAAAAAAAGAAGAAAGAAAGAAAGATGGGGAGGTTAACTGACTGCTAGCCAAACTGCTAGTATTAGAATCATAGGAGAATTGTTCCCTTAAATCTGCTTACAAGGAGGCTGGGAAGGGTGAACACAGAAGAGTCCCATTATGTTCCTCTTAGAAACTTACAGGGAATTTTGGGCCCCTTTCTGCTCCCATCCCTGAAGTACTCACTTTCTCTTTCTTCCTCCTAGGTCATCAAGCGAGAGGGTACAGGCACAGAGATGCCCATGATTGGGGACCGAGTCACGGTCCACTACACTGGCTGGCTATTAGATGGCACAAAGTTTGACTCCAGTCTGGACCGCAAGGACAAGTTCTCCTTTGATCTGGGAAAAGGTAAGCATTGTTACTGGGCTGGGTAGGGTAGACTTTTAAGATGGATAGAAGCTGTCACAAGCAGAAACTCTTCTCAGAACCATTCTTTTTTTTTTTTTTTTTTTTTTATATTTATTTATTTGCTTTAGTTGTACACAATGCGTTTATTTGTATGTTGTGCTGAGGATCAAACCCAGGCCGCACACGTGCTAGGCGAGTGCTCTACCGCTGAGCCACAACCCCAGCCCCTCAGAACCATTCTTGAGGGGTCATTAATCAGAATCTATTACTCATCCTGTGATTTTTTTTTTATTATTATTTTTATTTATTTATCTCTTTTTTTTTTTTTTTTTTTTTTTTTTTTGCCTTATACTTTTCTATAATTGTATGGATTCTGTCATTCTCCTCTCATCAATCCTCAACACTTCCCTCTTCACTGATGGATGGTCTGGCTTCCTTTATTCTAGGGTTAAGTGATCTTTTAGTGTTCTGAGACCTGACAGCACTTGATGCAAACTTCTTATCACCTGGTTTTGTCTAAAGGGTGTCCAGCTTCCCTTGGGTGCAGTGGTTCACTCTCTTTGGGGGCACTGTTTGACCCTAGAGTCATACTCCTGCTAAGAGGGTGCTATTTGCCTCTACCTGCAGGGGAGGTCATCAAGGCTTGGGATATTGCTGTAGCAACCATGAAGGTGGGGGAAGTGTGCCACATCACCTGCAAACCAGAATATGCTTATGGTTCGGCGGGCAGCCCTCCAAAGATTCCCCCCAATGCCACGCTTGTGTTTGAGGTGAGTGTCCGGCCACAGAGATCCAGGCAAAGGGCCAGGCCTTATCTCAGCCCAGTGCCTGGCTGCCCTCCAGCCCTTCCTGCCTCTTGGAGACAATGTAGCCAAGGCTGAGGGCCTGGCCTTAGGAGAAATAGAGAGGTCAGCTGGCTCTGTTGCTGCCAGAAAGTGACTAGTGACAGAGGCTTTGAGTTAGAGAGGGGCGCATAGAGCTCTTCCACACTGAAAGCAGGGTTTTTGGTTGAGAGCTTCTTACTGAAAGGACTTAGAAGAGCAGAAGGTTTTCACAGTTATAAAAGACAATCCAGGATGTTGGTCCTATAGGGCTTTGGACGGAAGGCCTATAGGTTGGGTTGAGGAAGGGCTTCCCAGAGGAGACAGAACTGACACTGTTAACTCTGAAAATGGCAAGCCAGCTAACATTTGGGAACACTCAGAAGACTACTGAGAAATGGCAGGTCACGTCTGACACCTTCCAGATTAGGCTTCTTGTGTCCTGGTTAGGTGAAGCAGGATAGGAAATGAATTGCTCTCCCAAAGTCTGTGTGGCATGCCTGCCTCTGCCAAAAGAGAGACCAGGGCAGCTCCCAAGAACTTGGCAGAAGTACCGCTCTATCCACTCCTACTATGACTTGATTGCCCCTGTGGTGAGATCTAGTATGGCAGTTATAGTTCTTCCTAATCTTTTGGATTTAGAAGGAAATTATATTTCACTGTCAATGAGTTAGTGCAGGAAGGCATTGGTCACCTTTTATTTTAATGACGGTAGAAAAATATTTTGGCAGAATATACATACATAATTACCTTATTTCCATAGGTTGAGCTGTTTGAATTCAAGGGAGAGGACCTGACAGAAGATGAAGATGGTGGAATCATCCGCAGAATACGGACTCGGGGTGAAGGCTATGCCCGGCCCAATGAGGGCGCCATTGTGGAGGGTGAGACAATACAGTCTTGATATGTTGGTCTGGGTAGTTTTAAGAAAGTCACTTCCTTTTTCTGAGCCTGTTGTTTTATCCATAAAATGAGGGGTTGGGCCATGCCCTCTTAACATCCCTCTAGGTTTGAGAACATGATGGGTATCTTGGGAGCAAGAAGTGATGGGGATATGTAGAAAAGCAGATGGCATCCTTCCTCAGTGCTTAGTCCTATCACACCCTGGTAATTGCCTCTTTTTTTCATGCCAGTCACACTGGAAGGGTACCACCAGGACCAGCTCTTTGACCAGCGGGAGCTCCGCTTTGAGATTGGTGAGGGGGAGAGTCTTGATCTACCCTGTGGGCTGGAGAAGGCCATTCAGCGCATGGAGAAAGGAGAACATTCCATTGTGTACCTCAAGTCCAGGTGAGGCATGGATATTTTGTAGAGCAGGTAGGCAAATAAAAGTCAGAGATCTGAATGACCACAGTTACACTGGCAATTTGTGTCTTCTTCCCTTCCTGTGTTCACTGCAACTCTAGGAACACTAAACATGTCGACCATTTATAACCTTTTCATTAAATTTGGAAGTGTGGCCACAGTTGTCTATGTTGTCTTTTCTCTGCCAGCATGAAGATTTTCATCTCCCATTAATTTATTTAATTATCAGTATCATTTATTTAAAACATACTTTCTCTGTCCCAGAGACTGCTAGAAATTCCTACGAGTGCAAAGACTAGTAGACTACCATTCTTGCCTTTTAGTGACCCTCCTGTCGATGTACCATTTAAATTAGTAATCACACTTGCACAGTTATAAGAGTTTTGAGAAGACTGTAGAAACAGCTAGAGGACAACCTAATAGTAAGTATAATGAAGTTAGGAAAGATTTTGTCAAACATGGAACATTTGAACCAAGTCTCAAGAGATGAGGAGGTACTTTTCAAGAAATGACCAAGAAGCCCTTTCAGCCTAGAGCAGGTAAAGCCTACCAGATGACCCAAAGACTTTTTCACCCCTACAGCTATGCTTTTGGCAGTACTGGGAAGGAAAAGTTCCAGATTCCCACCACATGCGGAGCTGAGATATGAAATACACCTCAAGAGTTTTGAGAAGGTGAGTTTGCTCACAACTTTGTGGATTCAGATCCACCCTATCAGTGACTTTGGGGAAGCTGACCATTTCTCTCCCCTGGTCAGGCCAAGGAGTCTTGGGAGATGAATTCCGAGGAGAAACTGGAGCAGAGCACGATAGTGAAGGAGCGGGGCACTGTGTACTTCAAGGTGAGATGACGGTCACACTTCGTGAGACACCCCTAGGGAGGGCTGCTCTGGACCCACCCTTCCCCTGATGACTGAGATCATTTGCTGCCAAGAAGTGGACAGGTTAGCACCTGCAGTTGTCACCTAGTATATCTGAACCTGTTGATCTTGAGGGAGAGGGGAGCAAGCAGGAATTTTGCACCCATGGGTCACTGGTGTCTGCTGGACCTGTGCTGGGTGCTTGAGCCTCCCTCCCATTCTAGGAAGGCAAGTACAAGCAAGCCTTACTACAGTACAAGAAGATTGTGTCCTGGCTGGAATACGAGTCAAGTTTTTCCAGTGAGGAAGTGCAGAAGGCACAGGCCCTTCGACTGGCCTCCCACCTCAACCTGGCCATGTGTCATCTGAAACTGCAGGCCTTCTCAGCTGCCATTGAAAGCTGTAACAAGGTGAGGTAGCATTCATGGCAGGCCTGGGCAAGCTCCAGCATACCTGGAATTTACCCTAAGTGACCTGGTTAGGGGTAGTGGGATATGTCACTTGGGTGCTCTGAAATCACAGGCCTGGAAGCATTGGGTAAAAGTTGCAAGCACTTTGGCTTTAGTGGTAGGAGGCAGTTGGCACAGAAAAAGGTGTGAGTCCTAAAGAGTTATTTCTCACCCTGATTCTTAGCCTCTCCCTCCTACTTTCCTTCTTTATTCTAAAAAAAAAAAAAAGAAAGAAAGAAAGAAATGCTAAAGACTTTTTTCTTTCTTTCATCCAAAGACCTGCTATCTTCCTTTTCTTTTTCTTGGACTATAAATGAGTTCCTTCCTAGTTCTGAATCCTTGTTCTTTCTGAGGTAGCACCAGCTGTTCATCCTTTTCATCCTGCTGCAAGCCAGCCTTGGCTGGATGAGTTGCAGCACCTGAAGTCTCACTGTGTTGCTTTCCTGTCTGCATCTGTAGGCCCTGGAACTGGACAGCAACAATGAGAAAGGCCTCTTCCGCCGGGGGGAGGCTCACCTGGCTGTGAATGACTTTGACCTGGCACGGGCTGACTTCCAGAAGGTCCTGCAGCTCTACCCCAACAACAAAGCCGCCAAGGCCCAACTGGCTGTGTGCCAGCAGCGGATCCGCAAGCAGCTTGCCAGAGAGAAGAAGCTCTATGCCAACATGTTTGAGAGGCTAGCAGAGGAAGAGAGCAAGGTGAGGCTCGAAGTGGGGAACAGCTGGAGTGGACAGTAAAAGAGGTATTTCCTTGTCCTCCTTAGCTCATCTGGTATGAGCTCTTCATGCCTATGGTTGTCTTTGCCAATTCTGGAACCAGAAATTGCCCTTTTTCCAGTAGCAGCAAGGAACATGTGTTCTTTTGGGGATGAGCCTTGTTAATGAAGTCCATTGTACTTCTGTGAGCAAGGTTGGAAATCCACTCGCAATCCCTACCAGCCAGGAGCACTTACTTTGAATGTAGTTTCAAATTTCTGTTCTCTTCTGGGCCTGGAACCTCTGAAAAGAGCTACATGCTTTGATGGAGTTAGGAGGTTTTTGGTGCTAGGTGGGGATCAAACCCAATGCTTTGAGTTGTGCTAAGCATATGCTCTACCACTGAATTGGGTGTGGGTTTTTTTTTTTTTTTTTTTTTTTTTTTTTTTTTTTTTTTTTTTTTGGTACCGGGGATTGAACTCAGGGACACTTGACCACTGGGCCACATCCCCAGCCCTTTTTTGTATTTTTATTAGAAGCAGGGTCTCACTGAGTTACTAAGTGCCTCGCCATTGCTGAGGCTGGCTTTGAACTCACGATCCTCCTGCCTCAGCCTCCCAAAGTGCTGGGATTACAGGCATGCACCACCGCGCCCGGCTGGGTGTGGGTTTTTAAATAGTAATACATTTATGTAGTTAGATTCAAAGTGCACAAAGAGATAGTAGTAAGAAAAAACTTGCCTCTCCCCAGAAGCAAGTGATCCTGCCATTTGCTATTCCTATTTCATAGTTTTCTTGATAACTATGCACACTCCAGAAATATAATGTAAAAATGCTAATTTTTAAAATTTTTAGTAGCCATGTAAGTATCTAAATTTTTGGAATGTTGTAATTTCTTAATGATGTTGTATTTTTGTTGTTGTTTCCTACCCCTGCCCCCAATCTTCAAAATACAATGTATATGCCACATGGCCTATAATCCCAGCAGCTGGGGAGGCTGAGGCAGGAGTATCACATGTTCAAAAGGCAGCCTTAGCAACTTAGCAAGACCCTGTCTGGGGCTGGGGATATAGGTGGTAGAGTGGTAGAGTGCTTACCTTGCACGCTTAAGGCCCTGGGTTCAGTCCCCAGCACCACCAGAAAGAAAGAAAGACACTCTCAAGATACAGAAAAGGATAGGGATGTAGTTCAGTGGTTGAACACCCTTTGATTCAATTCCTGGTACCAAAAGTAACAATAACAACAAAAAAAATAGTGTATATTTTGCACTTAAAACATTAATTTGGCCCTGTGTAGTCCCAGCAACTCAGGAGGCTGAGGCAGGAGAATTGCAAGTTCAAGGCCAGCCTAGGCAACTGCAAGAGACCCTGTCTCCAAAAAAAAAAAAAAAAAAAAAAAATGGGAAAGGGCTGGGGGTGTGGCTCAGTGGTAGACTGTCCTTGGATTCAGTCCCAATAACCCAAAAATACACACATTGATTTGAGCTAATCACATGTAGTAGAGGCTACTATGACCAGATGAACATAGTTCTAAACAGTATTAAATGAATGACCTTAGGCTGAGGTTGTGGCTCAGTGGTAGAGTGCTTGCCTCGTATATGTGAGGTACTAGATTCGATCCTCAGCACCACTTAAAAATAAATAAAGATACTCTGTCCATCTACAGCTAAAAATATATATATAGAAAAAAAGGATGACCTTATAAAGTCATAATTTGTACATGTATAGGTATTATGTTTGATAAGACAGTTCTAGAATTGCAGTATTTGTGCAGGTTTTAGAAATTGCACGGCTTTTACTTCCATTCCTCTATCTTGTCTCTACAGGCCAAGTCAGAAGTAGCCGCAGGAGACCATCACACTGACACAGAGATGAAGGATGAACAGAAGAACAGTGTGGCAGGGAGCCAATCTCAGGTGGAGACAGAAGCATAGCCTCTCCCCAGCCCAACTCCTACGGCTGCCTGCCTGCCTCCCCTGCTCCCTTCCCTACTCCACCCTGTTAGTTTTGTAAAAACTGAAGAATTTTGAGTGAATTAGACCTTTATTTTTCTATCTGGTTGGACGGTGGTTTTCGGGGGAAGGGGAAAAAGAATAGGCTGGGGGGTTGAGATGGGGGATAATTTTAGGTGGCATTGCCCCCCTCTTCCCTTCCCCCATTACATGTGAACATATGTCCATCCACACATATGCATCAGAATGTTAATTTATTTTGCTCCCTCTGTTATGTTAGGTCCATTTCCAAATTGTAGAAGGGGGGTGAGTGGTAGGCATGGAGTCTAAAGTGAAACCAGGGTGGAGAGGGAGACTACTGGGCAGCCGTTTTCCTCATCCTTTCCCTCTCCAGTCCATTTCCAAACAGGCAGCCTCCATGCGGGTGCTAGGGGCATGGGAAAAACCACTGCTGTGCCCATTACCTCTTACCTGATCCCTTTCTCACCCCACATGGTATGATGTCTTCTGGTGTCATGGTGACCACCCTGTCTCCCTTCCTGATATTTCTTCTCCTGTCAGTTTCCCTTCTTGGCCAGGTTCTGTCCCCAGCCCCCCGTCCCCCCAGCCTCTTCTCTGCACGTTGCTGAAGGTCCAGGCACACCTCAAGTCCCATGCTTGAGCAATAAAGTGGAAACAAAACCTGGGTGTCAGGCAACCCTTTGTGTTCAGCTTTGGAGTGTGGGTATCGAGGGCGCGCTGTGGGTAGGCACAGAATGAAGGGGGTGGGATCACACTTAAGTGCAGCATGTGATATAGACAAAGCTATGGAACAGGAAAGGAAGCAGCCCTGCAGAAGCCCAGTAGTGCCTCCAGTTTTCTTTCCTGACACTTATGAGGAAAGTGTAAAATTTCTTCAAGTCAGGGACCCTACTTGTTTGTTCTGAAGTTAGACTTATACCTCACTCCAATCTGGCAGAGTCATCTCTTTGCTTTCTTGGTTTCTTATCAAGGTCTAATAACTAGTGTGGAACAGTGGTCATACCCAGTTTTCTTCTCAACTTTAATAGTAAGACAACACTTTTGCTGCTCTTCTATACTTTAATCCTTTACTTCTACAACATCTTGGAACCCTAGGAGAAGCCAGGAGGCACAAGTTGGTGATGCCAAGCCAATTTCAGACGATCCTGGCTGCAGTCCAGAGTTGTATATATCTGTGCCCTTGTCTGCCTCCTGTGTGAGCTGTCCAGTACTTTGCAAAGTGATGAGGCAGTCTTCCTACCCACATGCCTGTACACTTATTCCAGAAGAAATTTGGCCATGTGCACATTGTAGAAGATACATGTGAAAAATATTTCACTGAGTTTTATAAAATGGCTGATGCTGAAGCAAGTCTCCCCAGGTCCTGCTTGCTTGCTTGGTTTAAGATAGTCCTGTGTTTGAGGGTCTCCTCTGCGACTTAGGGACACCCTCAGCAATTTAGCAAGATGCTGCCTCAAGATAAAAAGGACTGGGGGTGTAGCTCAGTAAAGCATCCCTGGGTCCAATACCAAAAAGGGATTCCTAAGGTCTTGTCCAGCTCTGAATGCTTCTATAGGATTCCAGGAGTTTAAAACTTAACTGTACTTTTGCAGAAAAGTAGATATAGATAAGCCTTAGTTTATTGTTTTATTAAAATGATTACATCTTGGGCTGTGGATATAGCTCAGTTGGTAGGGTGTTTGCCTCACATGCACAAGGCCCTGGGTTCAATCCCCAGCACCACCCAAAAAAAAAAAAAATTACATCTTTATTTTTTTAATACTTATTTGCTGTAGTTGTGCACAATGCGCTTATTTTTATGTGGTGCTGAGGATTGAACCCGGGCTGCACACATGCTAGGTGAGCACTCTACTGCTGAGCCACAACCTCAGCCCAAATGATTACATCTTTAAGGCTAAAATACTACCACACACAACTCTGGTCTAGGTTACGACTCAAGTTTGCACCTTCCTCACCAACAAATATTTTCTTTATGCATGTGTTTGAATAAGAAAATCTAGTACAGTACTGTTAACTATTGATGCAGATTACAAGTGGGGGGGGGGCTAAAATGGGGTTTTATCTTAGCCTACTGCTGGTCCAAATTTCCAAATTCCCTAAGTTTATCACCAAAGTATTAACAGTCTTGCCATCCTAAAAGTTTGGATCTCCTAAGCATCTCCATCACAACCCCACTCCTCAACATCACCATGCACCTCTGGCTTGCTCTCCTACAAAAGGTTCTTTACCTTGCATTTATTTTGCTTTAGTTGTACACCATGCATTTTATGTTTACATGGTGCTGAGGATCGAACCCGGGCCGTGCACGTGCTAGGCGAGTGCTCTACCGCTGAGCCACAACCCCAGCCCTCTTATCATATTTATTTATTTATTTAGTATTGGGATTGAACCTAGGGGTGCTTAACCATTGAGCCACATCCCCATTCTTTTGTTATATTTTATTTAGAGACAGGGTCTCACTAAGTTGCTTAGGGCTTCAGTGAATTGCTGAGGCTGGCTTTGAACTTGTGATCCTCCTGCCTCAGCCTCCTGAGCACCTGGGATTACAGGCACGTGCCACCATGCTCAGCTGTATATTTCAAATGAAAAAATACACAAAAGACCTGTAAGCATGACCAGGAAAAAGTACTTTTTTGAGAAAACCATTATTGGAAAATAGCAGTGGGATTCTTCCTGATTTATTCCTTTTTTCTGTCTCATGACTAATTTTCCAAATTCAGAACAATTCACAGTCTTGGAACTTGATCCAAAATGACTGAGCTAAGGTACTCCTGAATAAAGTCAGACATTTTCTGGAAATCAGTGTTGCTTACTTAGACCATACTTTTTCCCCAGTTGCTTGCCAACCTCAGAAAATGTTGATGCACTAATTAACCCATTATAAAATCTAGGAATCCACATTAATTTAGCAAGTGATAGGCTGTATCCCAATTTAAGAAGCAAAGAATGAAGGGTTCCCAAAATGTCCTGAGGAGGGATGGTCAAGGAAAAGCAATGCCTTTGTGAATTTCTGTGGCAAAATACCCCTTGGTTCAATCCCCAGTACAATAAATAAAAGCAAACAACTATGTGGCATTTAGACTATTCAGTGTCATACTACCACCACTTGTGTTCAAAACACCTTTCTCATCCTTTGTGTTTTAAGCCTATTTCCTCATTTGGCCTTAAGTGACAGAACTACTGATTCTGCAATATAGTTGTACGTACAACCACTCAAAGAGGTTTTAGCATTCAAAGCTTTCCAAAATTGGTTGTGAGTCTTTCCATTAGCACCAAACTTATTTGGAAGAGGGTAGTCTGGGTAACAGCACTCAGCAGAGCTGGCCAAAGTGTTCTGCCCAATTTCTAAGTCAAGTATGTTTGAGAAATAGGTTCCTGTACTGTCGCGAAGTCATAAGGGTTTGAGGTCTATAGCCCCCCTGTACCCGGGATGGACCTCTTCTGTCTACCAAAAGAGGCCAGAGGGGCCTACCTCAACACGATGAGACTGGATTGGGAAAGTAAAGGCCGCCGACTCCTCCTCCACCTGCCTTCAAAAGACTCAGAGCCACGTAGGGGAGTCCAGTCAGTCAATGCAGGAGCTCCTTTATTGAAGGGATGCACAATGCTTTATAGTGGGCCACAGCCAGTCAGTGACCAGCAGGGCGGTTCTGGTTCTCACAGCCACGCCCCCTGCTTAGCCTAGGTCAGGTAACAGGGCGTGGTAATGTGGCAAGCAGCCAGAAAGCCAGAGCTTTTCCACCCCCTAGGCAGACAGTGTAAGGTCCCAACACTGTACTTCATAACTTTTCACAAACTTTATTATGCTAAGGTGCATTATACAGAAAGGCAACAGTCATGAGTCTCAAAAACATCCAGTTAGGAAGCTGTGGAACCTGCTTCTAGGGTGCTGAGTGGTTCTGGGCCTCATGTAGAAAGAACTTTGAAGGTCCCGTTTCTTGGTGCATTAAGCAGGACCAGTCTACCTACTCTTGGAGGATGGAGTGGTCAGACTCCCCTAGAAATGCTTCCCACTTAATCCTCTATCCCCTCTGGTGGAAGTTTCTATTAAAGGCTACTCAGGTTCATAAAGAGTATGAATATGCCACCCACACTCAACTGTATCCATGTCACCTAAGTAGGAGGACAACCTGGTTAGCATTTGTTTTCTTAAGCCAAAAAACATTGGAAGTGCTTGGCTTAGACAAGATGGGGGCTAGATAATGCCAATAGAAACCCACCAGCCATCCCTTTAGAAGGGTACCAATGATAGGTTGTTCCTTGTGGAGCAGGAATCCATCCACATGCCTCTACAGCACCTTTCATGTGTTCCACCTATTGTGAAAGTAACAATGCATTTAAAAGTAAACGAGGCAGGAAAGGCATAGACATACAAAAGTTAATTCATGTCCCAATTCTTGGAGACCCTTCCTCCCTTTCTAACTTTACTTGGCTGGCTCTACAAAAACCAAAAGGCATGGCATCCAAGTAGTAATCAAAATGACATGACATTCATGGCAAACAATCTACAAACAAAAACTCCCCTGACACAGAACAAGAAGCCCAAATGAAGAGCAGGGTGTATAGCTCAGTAGTACAGCACTTGCCTAGCTCGCACAAGGTCTGGGTTCACTCCCCAGCTTGAGGTTGTCTGTGGGGGAGGCAAGGATGAGGAAGATAGAATTAAGACATTGTGGAGTCAGAGTATGATTTCAGGGAATTGTCAGGCCAGAGCACTGATGGTAGCAGGGTAATCCTTATTTATTTTGTCCCAAGAATTATTTATTAATACATTCATTTCACAAGTTCACAGAGAAGGCTTAAAAGAGTGAAGAAACAATAAGGTACAACAAAGCACTTTACATTTAGAGGTAAGTTTTTTTAATATTTGTTTGTTTTAGTTGTACACAATGCCTTTTATTTTTATGTGGTGCCAAGGGTCAAACCTGGCCACACACATGCTAGGCAAGCGCTCTACCTCTGAGCCACAACAGCAGCCCCAAGAGGTAAATATTTTTAATGGATTTTTGTTTTTCCACTCCTTAAAACCTAACAGAAGAGCCAGGGTTGTGGCTTAGTGGTAGAGCACTTGCCTAGCACGTGTGAGGCACTGGACTCAAGCCTCAACACCACATAAAAATAAATAAAGGTATTGTGTCCATCTACAATTAAAATAAATAAATAAATAAAATAACCTAATAGGAGCAGAACATGGTAGCCCATGCCCATATTTTCAGCTACTTGGGAGACTGGGACAGAAGGATCATAAGTTCAAGGCCAACCTGAGCAATTTGACAAAGACTGTCTCAAAAATAAGTAAAGGCTGGAGATATAGTTCAGCAATAGAGCACCCCTTGATATAATCCCCAGTACCACAAAAACAACCACTCAATAAGATTACTAGGGTTTGAGCTAGGCAGCACCTTTAAATGGACCTGACACTACCCATAGTACACTACCAGAAACAGGAAGGGGTAACGGTTTAGCCTCAGTGTATCTGCAGTCCCCAGTATTTGTCTAAACTGTCTCCCATTTGCTGTTCTCATCTGCTGTTCCTTATCTTACCCAGCTCTGGGATCGATTGAGACTTCTAGGACCATATCTGGTCCTCCCACCCACCCTGGCAAAAAGGTCCTGCCCTCCAGCCTTCTCCCACTATGTTCAGACATAGAAAATAAGCCACCCCTGGTCCAAGCACCCCAGGTGTGAGGTAATATTTCTGCTGACCAAGCATAAATCAGCCTGGGCTTACAGACTTGAAACCTAAATATGTATTGAGAACCTGTAGAATTTCATAAATTATACGTATTGCCATGATTAATGAGACACCCCAAAGAAATGCAGGACCAGGTTCAACAGGGAAAGAATCCTGAAGTAGCCACCCACGAAAGTAATAGGCCCATCTGCACCATCTGCACCATAGAGTAAGGCCACCAAGAGAGAGAAGCAAGAACTTTGTGCTGGGAAGGCTACAAGGCAGAGCAGTCCAGAATCCCAGCAACCTTCACTTCCAGCCTAAAAAAGCACAGCAATACATGACAGAAAGGCACTGGGGTTTGGGATCAATTTTGGTGTGAGTGCCACTTCCAGCACTTTCTGCCAAGTTACTTATCTTTCTTTTTTGGTGCTGGGGATTGACCCCAGGGCATTGTACATGAGAGGCAAGCACTCTACCCACTGAGCTAAGCAAGTTACTTAATCTTTTTTTTTTTTTAATATTTATTCATTTATTTGCTTTAGTTGTACACAATACCTTTATTTTTATGTGGTGCTGAGGATTGAACCTGGGCCGCACACGTGCTAGTCGAGCGCTCTACCGCTGAGCCACAACCCCAAGCCAAGTTACTTATCTTGCTGAATGTGTTTTCCCATCTGAAGAAACTGGAATAGTAATGCGATACATGGTAGTGCTAATTTTGTGAAATAGTATATGTGAAATGTGCTTTGCAGCAGGTGGCTTTCAAACTATTGACCACAAACACTTGTCGGAACAAATTTCTTACATTATTATAAGCCTCTGTGTGTGTGTGTGTCTAAATGTATACAACTGAAATGTTTCACAAAAACACTACTACTTACTATTTAAAAGTCACTTGGTCTTTTTAAATTTTTTAAAATACTGGTTTTAATTCACTACATTGTTTTCACATTTTTTTTTTTCTTTTGGTACCAGGGATTGAACTCACGGGGCACTCGACCACTGGGCCACATCCCCAGCCTTTTTTTTTTTTTTTTTTTTTTTGTATTTTATTAGAGACAGGGTCTCACTGAGTTGCTAAGTGTCTCGCTATTGCTGAGGCTGGATTTGAACTCGTGATCCTCCTGCCTCAGCCTCCCAGGTGCTGGGATTACAGGCGTGCGCCACCGCGCCCGGCTCTGTTTTCACAACTCTTAATGGCTAACTAAAAAACACTATTGGAAACACTATTGTCCATTCTCAAGGATGGCCCGATGACTAGGATCTTCATTGCCAGGGCAACAAGAGAAGAGGTCAAGGTTATTAGGTCAAGCCCTAGAGAGTCCCGTTGTCAAGGGAACAGGTCCGCCACAGCAAGGCACAGCAAGGTCCGCTTACCCACGCGCTCTAGCTCTCCGGAAACAAGCAGTGGCCTGTAGCTTTGTCACTCATCAGTCCTTGGGTCAGCCCGCCTCCAGGCTCGGAAGACCCGCCTCCTCTCTAAAGCTAAGCGAGGGATACAGGGATTGGAAGTTTAGACGGTGACGTAACTTTCCGCTCTAGGTGGCCTTCCGCTCGCTGGGCTGTGGCGGGGGTTCGGGGATCATTCCGCGGGGTCCCCGGTCCCTCCGCCCTCAGAGGCTCCATGCGGTCAGTTAGCTACGTGCAGCGCGTAGCGCTCGAGTTTAGCGGAAGCCTCTTCCCACACGCAGTCTGCCTGGGAGACGTCGACAACGATGCGGTGAGTGCATGCGCACTGTAAGGGACGCTGGCCGCCCGCGTCCGCGCGGGGCGGGGCTGGGGAGGAAGCCGACGCGGAAGCGCCTGGTGAGCCCGGAGCATGCGCGCTGGCGCCAGCAAGGCGCCCTGCTGTGGAACACTGTGTTGATGTCTTCCGCGCCAGACGTCACTGCCGGGGTAGTCGGGTACCCTGAGAGCAATTTTTCTTCTGCCTGATTCCGTACAGTTGAGCCTGGCAAACTCCGATGATAGGAGAACTAGTTTACGAGTTAGCCTTCCCTAGTGGCATCACCTTTCAGATCACTACCTGAAACTGGAAAGGACGCCGCGCTGCGTGTAGCTCCGCTCCCCCAAGACTTCCCTGACCCATCCCACGCTCGCAGAATTGGTCATTCCCGTGTCGTCTCACACGGCCGTCAACGCACCTTTGCTCTTGCTCTCTGTTCTGGAATAGAACAGGACTTCTCTGCCTCCTGTTGTCGGGCAACTTGTTGCCCCATTCTTGACACTGTTTCTATAGTGCCTGCCCAGAGTAGATGCAGATGCCTGGCATCTTTAAAGTGCCACCGCTTTGTTGAATTGCAGAAGCAATCTCCATCTACTTTTTCTTTTCTCAGCAGTCATTATTTTTTTCGTTGCTTAAATAAGTCAGTACAGATAGAGAAGGTAGAACAATGCCTGGCACACTGCTAACACTCACTAAATTGTTAGTGCTGTTTTAGTGCAGTCTGCCCTTCCTAGCCAAGTGTTCTGCATCCGGGATTCCACCAACCAGGGATAGAAAATATTTGGAGGGAAAAAATTGGGTCCGTACTAAAAGTACAGACTTTTTTCTTGTCATTGTTTCCTAAACAATACGGTATAACAACTGCAGTCATGCCTCACTTAATGAAGGGGATACTTTTTCAGGTGATTTCATTGTACTAACATCACAGAGTATCTTACACAGACCTAAATAGTATAGTCAACCTAGCGTACATAGTATATACCTTCATAAGTGTGGTCCACCATTGGTTGAAATGCATGCAGCGCTTGACTATTTGCATAACACTTTAGAAATGATTTTAAGTATATGGGAGGCCCAAACTCAAGCATCCATGGATTTTGGTATTCACAAAGTGGGAGGAGCCGGGCGCGGTGGCCCACGCCTATAATCCCAGCACTTGGGAGGCTGAGGAAGGAGGATTGCAAGTTCAAAGCCAGCCTCAGCAATGGCGAGGCACTTAGCAACTCAGTGAGACCCTGTCTCTAAATAAAATACAAAAAAGGGCTGGGGATATGACCCAGTGGTCAAGTGCCCCTGAGTTCAATCCCCGGTACCACCAAAAAAAAAAAAAAAAAAAAAAAAAAAAAGTGGGAGGAGCTGAAACTAATCCCTCATAGATAGGAGGGACAACTGCAAATTATATTACCTTTTTTTTTTCACCTGAGCTCCATTATTGTAAGTTCCATAAGGATAGAATTTTTTTTTTTAAAGAGAGGGGGCTTGCCGTTTTGCCCAGGATGGCACCAAACTCCTGGTTCATGCCATCTTTCTGCAGTACCCGGAGAACTGGAACAACAGGCCCTTGCCCAGTCAGGAGATATATATATATTTGGTACTAGGGATTGAACCCAGGTATGCTTTACCACTGAGCTACATCCCCAGCCCTTTTTTAAAATTATTATTTTAATTTGAAGACAGGGCCTCACTAAGTTGCTTACGTCCTACATTGCTGAGGCTGTACTCGAATTTGCGATATTCCCACCTTAGCCTCCGGAGTCACTGGGATTATATAAATTCCCAGCCCAGCCAGGAATTTTTTTTAAGTCTGGTTTTTTACTGCTTTATTCTCAACATCTTAGATCCTGGCACATAATAGTCACTCAATAAGTGCCTTTTGATTAAATTAATACTGTTATTTTCAGAAAGCAAATTGAAGCCAGGCATGTAGGCACATGCCTGTAATATCCCAGAAACTGGAAAGGCTGAGGGAGGAGTATTACAAGTGCCAGGCTAGTCGCAGCAACTTGAGCAAGGCCCTATGCAAATTAGTGATACCCTGTCTCAAAAGAAAAAAGAAATGGGGATGTGGCTCAGTAATAAAATGCCTCCGAGTTTGATCCTCAGTACCAAGAAAAAGGAAAGCAAATTGAAAAAGACATTGTAGGCTGGGATGTAGCTCAGTGGTAGAGTACTTATCTAGCATTTACCAAGCCTTGGTTCAGTCCCCAGCACCACAAAAGAAAAAAGAAGAAGAAAAGAAAGAGGGGCTGAGGATATTGCTCTGTTAGTAGAGTGCTTACTTTGCATGTACAAGGCCCTGAGTTCAATCCCCAGCACCACCAAAAAAAAAGTAAATAAGAAAAGAAAGAAAAGCAATTGTGGTTATGTGTCTCAAAGCAAATTGAAGAGTTTTGCCTGCTATTTGTAAATATAATTGAAAGAAGGGCAAGTAAATAAGATAGTTGGCAAGTGATTAGGTATAATACTTGATTACATGAGTGGAGATAAAATTTTGTTAATGGGAGCATTTAGGGTCGTAACTCAATAGTAGAGTGCATGTGTGAGGCCCTGGGTTCAATTCCTGGCACCACTGAGAAAAAAGAAAAAAGAAATTTTGCTAGTGGTCCTCAAAGCCAACATTTGGAGATTTAAGAGCAGGAGGGAGGGGGGAACTAATTTCAGCCTACTAAACCAATAGCCTAAAGCTAAGGCCAAGGGAGAAGCCAAGAATAAAATACACAGACTCTAGAACTGCCCATTGAAGCCTAACTACACCAGGGACAGCAACCCTTTGGAAGGCTGAAGCAGATTGCACAGAAAGATCTCACCTCCTTCCTCCTTTAACATTGCTACCAATGGTGATTGACCACTGGAGGCCAGAGCCAAGCTCATCCACAGAGATCTGGTGGGAAGCATTCTAGCTGCTGGAAATGTCTTCTCCCCCTGAATGTTGCCTCACTCACTCTCTGCCTGGCTGACTCACATCTGCTTGCTCACTGTACCTACCACACTTTTTTTTTTTTTTTTTTTTTTTTTTTTTTTGGTACCAGGGATTGAACTCAGGAGCACTCGACCCCTGGGCCACATTCCCTATCCCTTTTTTGTATTTTATTAGAGACAGGGTCTCACTGAGTTTCTAAGTGCCTCACCATTGCTGAGGCTGGCTTTGAACTCGAGATCCTCCTGCCTCAGCCTCCCAAGTGCTGGGATTACAGGCGTGCACCACCGCGCCTGGCTTACCTACCACACTTTTTTATGATTTTCTCCCTGTGTCTGTGCACCTGCCTCCCCACACCTTCCCCGGCAGAACTGGGAGGTCCTTCTCAGCAGGGAATCTGACATTTATCTTTGTACCCCCAACTGGTTGTCCAGCTTTACCTAAAAACTCCAGGGCTGACTGGATATTCTCTTTCACTCTAACTTTTCTTTTTTTTTTTTAATTTTTAATGTTTGTTATTTGCTTTAGATGTATACAATGCAATGCATGTATGTTTACGTGGTGCTGAGGATCGAACCCGGGCCGCACACGTGCTAGGCGAGCGCTCTACCACTGAGCCACAACCCCAGCCCCTCACTCTAACTTTTTCTAGCATATAAGCAGCCTTGGATTCCATCCCCAACACTGCAACCGAAAAAAAAAAAAAAAAAAAAAAAAAAAAAACTACATACACACACACAAACAAAACTTTGTTGTTTGTTCATAAAACATTTATTGACGTTCTACTCATGTATTGTGGCATTTGATGAATGAATATATAAAAATTAATTCTATGAAAGATGCTAACAAATTCCCTGTCCTTGGAGGAGTTCAACTAGATGCTAAAACTCCACCTGGCATTGGTATTCACTATAGACCAATCACTGTTCTAAAGGCCTTCCTCTGTTAGCTCTATTCTAACAGATAATGAGGTAGATACTCTCATTATCCTCTTTTTTTCTTTTTTGCAGTGCTGGGGATTGAACCCAGTGCTTTGCTCATACTAAGCAAGTGCTTTAATACTGAGTTACATCCTCAGCCCTTATCCTGGTTTTATAGATGAAAAATGTAAGCAGAGAGAGCTGGATTTAAATCTAGCCAGTTGCACTCTGAACCCATGCACTGTGTTCCCTTTCTCCTGGGTGTCTGCAAAAGTCTTCTTGACAGCCATATTTAAAATGTTGGCTATAGAGAGTTTGATATAAATAAGCTCTTTGTATTCTGTGATCTAATATTCTCACCAGAAATTCCTATAACTATTAAAAAGTAAATCCAAGAGTCAAATCATTATTAATAAATCCCAATTTGCTTCTTTTTCATATGCTTATTATTGTTGGTGGTGTTTTGTTGTTGTTGTTTTATTTTGTTTTGCTTTGCTTTTGGTACTGAGAATGGAACCCAAGGTTTTTTTTTAATCACTAAGGTACATTCCAGTTCTTTTTTATTTTTTATTTTGAGACAGAATCTTACTTGCTGAGGCTGTCCTCAAACTTTTTTTTTTTTTTGGGGGGGGTGGTACCGGGGATTGAACTCAGGGGCACTCGACCACTGGGCCACATCCCCAGCCCTTTTTTGTATATATTATTAGAGACAGGGTCTCACTGAGTTGCTCAGTGCCTCGCCTTTGCTGAGGCTGGCTTTGAACTCTTGATCCTCCTGCCTCAGCCTCCCAAAGTGCTGGGATTACAGGCGTGCACCACCGCGCCTTTAATACTGAGTTACATCCTCAGCCCTTATCCTGGTTTTATAGATGAAAAATGTAAGCAGAGAGAGCTGGATTTAAATCTAGCCAGTTGCACTCTGAACCCATGCACTGTGTTCCCTTTCTCCTGGGTGTCTGCAAAAGTCTTCTTGACAGCCATATTTAAAATGTTGGCTATAGAGAGTTTGATATAAATAAGCTCTTTGTATTCTGTGATCTAATATTCTCACCAGAAATTCCTATAACTATTAAAAAGTAAATCCAAGAGTCAAATCATTATTAATAAAATCCCAATTTGCTTCTTTTTCATATGCTTATTATTGTTGGTGGTGTTTTGTTGTTGTTGTTTTATTTTGTTTTGCTTTGCTTTTGGTACTGAGAATGGAACCCAAGGTTTTTTTTTAATCACTAAGGTACATTCCAGTTCTTTTTTATTTTTTATTTTGAGACAGAATCTTACTTGCTGAGGCTGTCCTCAAACTTTTTTTTTTTTTTGGGGGGGGTGGTACCGGGATTGAACTCAGTGGCACTAGACCACTGGGCCACATCCCCAGCCCTTTTTGTATATATTATTAGAGACAGGGTCTCACTGAGTTGCTCAGTGCCTCGCCTTTGCTGAGGCTGGCTTTGAACTCTTGATCCTCCTGCCTCAGCCTCCCAAAGTGCTGGGATTACAGGCGTGCACCACCGCGCCCGGCTTGTCCTCAAACTTTTGATCCCCCTGCCTCAGTCTCCCAAGTTGCCAAGATTACAGAGAGCACTACCAGGCCCAGCTTTTTGTTGTTTTGAGACAGGATCTCATTATGTTGCCTGGCGGGCTTTGAAATGCAGGACTCAAGCAGTCCTCCTGCCTCAGTCTCCTAGTAGCTGGAACTGCAGACGTGCATCACCACACCTGCTTCCTTACTGTTGATCTTTTGTTGCCTTAGAGTTAAATCTCTTGAGAATCTAATTTTAAGATTAATTCTGTTTGGGGAATAGGAGTGGGGTGTTAGCTGTACCTCCAAAAGCAAATCATAAAGCTGTTTGCAGAAATAGAGTTTTTTAGAGCCATTTGGTTTTCATGGTTAATCCCTGAAAGGGCAGCTGCCCAGGTAGGTAGCAGCCATAGAGAAGAGCCTTCACGTTGGGGTCCTCCCTGACCCCCACCCACACCAGTAACCTAGCTACCACTTGAGGGCACTAGAGTCTCAGAACAGAGAGACTCTGCCCCTCAGTCACCATAATCCCCTTTGTCTAGACACACACTGTCTAGATCCAAAGGTCTTACTAGAGGAGGGAGGTACCCAGGAGCTGGCCTTGTCTTTTTATTTAGCTCCTGATTAAATACAAGATTTGAAGTTAGAGACTTCAAAAGTTCAATATCACCAGGCATGGTGGTGCATGCCTATAATCCAGCTACTCCAAGACCCACCTGGGCAATTTCATGAAACCCTATTTCAAAATCTGAAAAAATAAATAACTAAAGGGTTGGAGGTGTAGTTCAGTTGTAGAGCATTCCTGTGGGATTGAACTCAGGGGCACTCGACCACTGGGCCACATCCCCAGCCCTTTTTTGTATATATTATTAGAGACAGGGTCTCACTGAGTTGCTCAGTGCCTCGCCTTTGCTGAGGCTGGCTTTGAACTCTTGATCCTCCTGCCTCAGCCTCCCAAAGTGCTGGGATTACAGGCGTGCACCACCGCGCCCGGCTTGTCCTCAAACTTTTGATCCCCCTGCCTCAGTCTCCCAAGTTGCCAAGATTACAGGAGAGCACTACCAGGCCCAGCTTTTTGTTGTTTTGAGACAGGATCTCATTATGTTGCCTGGCGGGCTTTGAAATGCAGGACTCAAGCAGTCCTCCTGCCTCAGTCTCCCTAGTAGCTGGAACTGCAGACGTGCATCACCACACCTGGCTTCCTTACTGTTGATCTTTTGTTGCCTTAGAGTTAAATCTCTTGAGAATCTAATTTTAAGATTAGATTCTGTTTGGGGAATAGGAGTGGGGTGTTAGCTGTACCTCCAAAAGCAAATCATAAAGCTGTTTGCAGAAATAGAGTTTAGAGCCATTTGGTTTTCATGGTTAATCCCTGAAAGGGCAGCTGCCCAGGTAGGTAGCAGCCATAGAGAAGAGCCTTCACGTTGGGGTCCTCCCTGACCCACCCACCCAGAACCTAGCTACCACTTGAGGGCACTAGAGTCTCAGAACAGAGAGACTCTGCCCCTCAGTCACCATAATCCCCTTTGTCTAGACACACACTGTCTAGATCCAAAGGTCTTACTAGAGGAGGGAGGTACCCAGGAGCTGGCCTTGTCTTTTTATTTAGCTCCTGATTAAATACAAGATTTGAAGTTAGAGACTTCAAAAGTTCAATATCACCAGGCATGGTGGTGCATGCCTATAATCCAGCTACTCCAAGACCCACCTGGGCAATTTCATGAAACCCTATTTCAAAATCTGAAAAAATAAATAACTAAAGGGTTGGAGGTGTAGTTCAGTTGTAGAGCATTCCTGTGCTCGATCCCCAGTGCCACAGAACGACAAGTTTAAAAACATCAGTATCTTAGGCTATTTTCAAAACTATTTTATCCCATTTATAATGGACAAATTAGAAGAGCTGAAGTCAAGCATGTGGGGCAGAGAGCTGTTCAGATGTCAAATTTTTCTGGGAAGGATCATAGATTCTATATAGCATCCTACACATATACCTACCTAAATAGAAATGTTTAAATCCTGGGGAACTGGTTTTGTTTGCTTTTTGTTTTTGGTGCTGGGAATGGGACCCAGGGCCTCACATAAGCTAGGCTCTACCTCACATAAGCTAGGTGCTCTACCACTGAGCTATATCCTTACCAGTCTCAAAGGAGTTTTTTTTCTTCTACAGTATTAGAGAATAAATTCAGGGAGACTCTACCACTGAGCTACATCCTTAGCAGCCTTTGTTTGTTTGTTTTGGTACCGGGATTGAACCCAGGGCACTTAACCACTGAGCCACATCCCCAGCCCTTTTTATATTTTGAGACAGGGCCTCACTAAGTTCTTGAGGCTGGCTTTGAACTCCTGATCCTCCTGCTTCAGCCTCCTGAGTCTCTGGGATTACAGGCCTATACCACCATGCCCAGCTTGTTTTTTAATTTTTAGACAATATCTCATTAATTTGCCAAGACTGGCCTCATACTTGCAATCCTTATGCCTCAGCTTCCTGAGTCACTGGGATTATAGGCCTGCATCATCAACAGGGTTCTTTTTTTTTTTTTTTTTTTTTTTTTTTTTTTGGTACCGGGGATTGAACTCAGTGGCACTAGACCACTGGGCCACATCCCCAGCCTTTTTTTTTTTTTTTTTTTTGTATTTTATTAGAGACAGGGTCTCACTGAGTTGCTAAGTGCCTCGCCATTGCTGAGGCTGGCTTTGAACTCGCGATCCTCCTGACTCAGCCTCCCAAAGTGCTGGGATTACAGGCGTGCGCCACCGCGCCCGGCTAACAGGGTTCTTTTTTTAAATATTTTTTTAGATATCAATGAACTATTTATTTATTTATTTATTTATTTATTATGGTGTTGAAAATCAAACACAGTGCCTCACACATACTGGCCAAGCGCTATGCCACTGAGCTACAACCCCAACCCCATCAGAATTTTTAATAAAGTTGGTGAAGTTACAAATTGAAATCTTGTGATTTCTCAGGGATGGGCTGAGCTAAGAAGAGCTTGCTGTTGTTTGACAGGATTTCATCCTAACAGTCTTTTCTCTCTATTTGAAGTTAAATGAACTGGTAGTAGGAGATACCAGCGGAAAGCTGTCCGTGTATAAGAATGATGACAGCCGGCCATGGCTCACCTGCACCTGCCAGGGGATGGTCAGTATTCACCTCCTTGGGTCTGAGGAGAGACAGAGATTGCCAAGGGAAAGTTCCATGCCAGAGCTCCTGAGTGTGTTTTTACTCCCCAAATGCTCAGCCCAGCCACTGCTTTAGGGTTCATTTAACTCAGGGAATGGTGCCAGGCACTGCTCTCATCTATCCCAATCCCCCCCCCCACAAGCGTGGGTTGTCTTTTATATTATGGAGTGCCCGTTGGTACTCTATGGAAGCTGCCTAAGGTTGTTGCTCCTATAAAGTCAACTATCAATAACAACAGGGATATGTTCTAAGAAATGCATCATCAAACTCTTTCATCATTGTCAAACATCATAGAATATGTAGACACCAACTAAGACAGCTGTGATGTCACTAGGTGTTGTCATCTTATGGGACCACTATCGTGTATGTGGTCTGTTGTTGACCAAAACATCATTATGTGGTGCATGAGTGTGTAGTCAAATGGGGGTGGAGATTGGGTACGTCTACTGATATGATAGTCTAGCTATATTATATGTAACATTCTATTTTGTTTTGTTTTAAACCTAAATTGTCTTACCTGCCTTAAATCTTCATCGTACTATGTAGGTAAACTGAACCTATAGCACAGTAACTCAGTCAATAAAGACTAACAGTGTAGGCTCCATGGCACAAGTTTTCAGCAAGTGATGGTAATTATAAAACCCATTCCTTCTTGTTTCACAAAGATTAAGGAGGAAAGGTCTCCCTTGATGCCTCCCTGAGCCTCCCTTTCTCTCTTGCAGTTGACTTGCGTTGGCGTTGGAGATGTGTGTAACAAAGGAAAGGTAAGGACTCTCAGGGATCTCCTTCTTTGGTGGAACTCTAAGGTCTTCCTTTGATCCTTGTCTCTCAGTGGAAGTCAGCCTTGACCTCGGAGATCTAATAATTAGATTATTAGCTTGTACCCAAACCTCCTTCCCCAGTCCAGTGCATCTCTCCTGTACCTCTGTCTCTCCCAGAACCTGGTAGTGGCAGTGAGTGCTGAAGGCTGGTTTCACTTGTTTGACTTGACACCTGCCAAGGTTCTGGATGCTTCTGGGCACCATGAGACACTCATGGGAGAGGAGCAGCGTCCAGTCTTCAAGCAACACATTCCCGCCAATACCAAGGTCATGCTGATCAGCGACATCGGTGGGCAGGGCTGCCTTTGCAGGCAGTGGGTGTGGGTAGGAGTCAGTGGGTACTAGAACAGATTCCAAGGGACTGAGGTGAGGGTGAGGGTGAGGGTTCATATTCATTTATACGTCTATTGTGTATTTAATGCAGAGTTCCCAATATAAGCCAAGCATCGTTTGAGACCCCAGAATTACAATAATGAATAAAACACACAAAAATCACTGTCCTCTTGGACCTTACTAGGAAGAAATAGAAAAGAAACAATATAAATTTTATAAGAAAATTAAATAGCAGGGCTGTGGATATAGCTGAGTGGTAGAACGCTTGCCCAGCATGGGCAAGGTCCTAGGTTCAACCCCTAGCGCGCGCGCACACACACAATCAGTAGTATATTAGTAGATAATAAGTGATATAGGAAAAATAAACCACAGAAAGGGTTCAAGCATATCGAGGTGGAGGTAGCAATTTTAAATGGAGTTGTCAGGGATTTCTTGCTAAGAAGGTGACATTTGGTAAAAAAACTGAAAGTGGCAAGAGAGCGAGCCTTTCAGACCCAGAGCTGTTGTTTTGACCAGAAGCTCAAAGTAGTGGTAGGTGAGTGGGATGAATGGGCACATTGGCTACCTGTGTAAGAAGTAGGAGGAAAGAAGTGATGGCACCTGCAGGACATGGCATGGGTAACTGCTATGAGCACAAGGAAAGGCAAGGTGACCAGCGCAGAGGGCTGACATGAAGTTGCACTGAACTAAAAGTACCAATGGTGGTGATGGTAGCCGAGTACAGGCTGCAGGAAAGTGCTTTTAGGCCTCAAGCTGACCAGCACAGATTTGGCTCCAGCCCATCTTGTTTCCTGTGCCCACAGATGGAGATGGGTATTGCGAGCTGGTAGTGGGCTACACAGACCGTGTGGTGCGGGCCTTCCGCTGGGAAGACCTGGCTGAGGGCACTGAACACCTGACAGGACAGCTGGTGTCCCTCAAGAAATGGATGCTGGAGGGTCAGGTGAGAGGCTGAGCTTGGAGACCAGGAGCCCTGGAGCTGAGAGTAAGGGCTTCTGGGAGAGCGTCATGGGACAGGACCAAGGAGGGAAGCAGGGGCCATCACTTTGCTGAGAGAAATCCAAAGAGGATCATTTTCAGTTAGGGTCAAAGCAGAAATCTAGTGAGTGGTAAAGAGGAAGGAATGTTGGGCTAAGAACTAGGAGTGTGAAGGGAATGTGGTATGGACCACAAGCAGGATCTGGACCCAGTGGGGCACACACAGCAGAAAACAGGTGGTCTGTGTGGAGGAGATGGCGCATGCCCTAGAATTCTTCCTCCTGCTTCTACCCTCAAGCTAGAGGGCTGTTCCAGGAGCCCCACCCCAGATCTGCCTTCTTCTCAGCAGAGTACCCCCTTCCTTCTCTCCCCACCCCAGTTAAGCCCCTGTTCCTGGTACAGGTGGACAGTCTCTCGGTGACCCCAGGGCCACTGGGTGTTCCTGAACTGATGGTATCTCAGCCAGGCTGTGCTTATGCAGTGCTTCTGTGCACCTGGAACAAGGATACTGGGTCCCCTGCTACCTCTGAGGGGGCCACGGAGGGCAGTAGGTAAGGGGGTATGGGCTGTGCATGGTGGGGTACACAGAAGCAAGATGGGCTCCTGGAAGGCATGTGGCAGTGAGATGGGTCTGCAGTTGACAGAGCTCTTTCATCTAGGTCCCAGCCCAAGCACCTTTCCCATTAAGGGAAACTACGTGGGACCCAAGGGATTCTGGGCTTTAACCTTAGAGTTTCTGAAGGAGGTTCCAAAATTTATTTATTTATTTATTTATTTATTTATTTATTTATTTATTTATTTTGGTACCAGGGATTGAACTCAGGGGCACTGGACCAATGAGCCACACCCCCAGCCCTCTTTTGTATTTTATTTAGACACAGGGTTCTCACTGAGTTGCTTTGTGCCTTGCCATTGCTGAAGCTGGCTTTGAACTCACAATCCTCCTGTCTCAGCCTCCCGAGTGGCTGGGATTATAGGCATGTGCCACGGCACCTGGCAAGGTTCCAAAATTTCTACCTGGCAGCCTAAGCTCTCTTCTGTTTGCCACATGGGCCATGCGGAGTCAGGAATGGGTTTCTAAGCTGATTCAAGTCCTGGAAACTTATAAGGATGGCTGCCTCAAAGGGCCCAGAGAATTCAGCTTACTTGACCTCCTTCTTGGCCCACCTCCCTCCTGCCCATAGGGAGACCCCAGCTGCCCGAGATGTAGTGCTGCACCAGACTTCTGGTCGCATCCACAACAAGAACGTCTCCACTCACCTGATTGGCAACATCAAGCAAGGTGAGGATGAGCTGGTGGGAAGAAGGGAAGGAGCTGAGGGATAGCTAGTCAGTTTTGAGGGAGAGGAAATTGGGACCTGTCCTCATTTCTAGTCCCATTCTTCCTTCTCTGTCATGGGCCACCCCTTACCCTAGAGAATGATCTTACCCTGCCCTTCACTTTTTCTTATTGTGGCCCTTTTGTCCCACCCACAGGCCACAGTCCTGAGAGTGGTGGCTCTGGCCTCTTTGCCCTGTGCACTCTGGATGGTGAGCAATGCCGGGCTGCATCGGGTAGGTGTTTGCCTGTGGGGTCTGCTCAAGGGCATGACCCACCCACCCCAAGCCCACATTTCCCCCTATAGGGACACTGAAGCTTATGGAGGAAGCAGACAAGCTGCTGTGGTCAGTCCAGGTGGATCACCAACTTTTCGCCCTAGAAAAGTTAGATGTCACAGTAAGTAGCAATGGTGGAGAAGAGCATTTCTGCCTTCATGGAGAGATGTTTTTTAAATCAAGCCATTTCCCCGTCCTATTCAAATCTCAGCCTTTATCTTAAGTCTCTTAGACAACATCAAGTTATCTTTAGTGAATGTGTTTCCTGACACCACAGTATTTATAAGTTCTCTCTACTAGGCAGCTGGGAAAATTTCTCATTTCTATACCTTTCAGTAGAAGTAATAACGACCCCCCCCAAAAAAAACAATTACTATAAGAGTCTAGAAGTGAGTTGTTAGTCCCCATTACAGATGTGCATTTTGTAGTTTTTTCTTTTCTACATGAGTCTATTTAATATGCTGTGCCCCTAAATTGGCAGATGGGGGCTAAACTTTATACTACTATTGTGCATGCTTGATGGTTTTGAAGGCAGACCTGGGTTGGGGGTCTTGCCTCTGCCCCTCCCAGTTGAGTGACCTTAGGCAAGTGACTATTTCTGTAAGCTGAAGTTTCCTCAGACTAAACTAGGGAATAGAGTTGATGTGAAGTGGTTTATTTGGCTTCCCTGTTGGGTACCAGGCACATGGTAGGGCTTCCTCAACTCCCTATTGGCCATCCAGAGCCAAGTTCATGGTCCTTTCTATCTCATCTATCTCCCATTATTAGATCTTTTCCTAAAACACCCCTTCACCACTCCTGCATTCTTCTTTTGACCTTTTTCAGGGAAATGGGCACGAAGAGGTGGTTGCATGTGCCTGGGACGGACAGACATATATTATCGATTACAACCGCACCGTTGTTCGCTTCCAAGTGGATGAAAATATCCGTGCCTTCTGTGCAGGTGGGATTCTTCCCTATAACCCTTCCCTAAGTGCATATGTATTAAATAAGTATATTAGACATGTTAGGTAAATGTTTGCCTCTCATTTCCACTCTTGACCTAGTCCCTAATGGAAGTCTTTATAAACAATTCAGTTCTTTAACTCTTTCATTAGCAGCTGATGTATGGGTACTCGGTTGCCATCTTGACAACGTTAGGTTTTTTAAAAATTTTTTTAGTTGCAGATGGACACAATGCCTTTATTTTTATTTATTTATTATATGTGGTGCTGAAGATCACACCCAGTGCCTCACACATGCTAGGCAAGTGCTCTACCACTGAGTCACAACCCCAGCCCCATCTTGACAATTTTAAATAAGAAAAATTAAAAGATAGTAAGGTCTCCATCTCTGAATGTTTTTAAGAATAAGACGATTCTCATCATGTATTTTTCTGGAATGTGGGAAGACATTAGACAGTACTTTTCTATCTGAACTTGACAGAACTCTGTGAAGAAAATTCTCCCAGAGCACTCATTATTACCAAATCGGGGACCTGGGAAATCAGCACTAGCTCTTTGGATGTCTAGGGGATATGTCTGATGACTAAAATGGCAAAGGGCTAGGGTGTACCTCAGTGGTAGAATGCTTGCCCAGAATGCATAAGGCTCTTATTTCCCTCCGTAGCACTACAAAACAAAAATAATATTTTAAAATGATAAAAACTGAACCATTCTCTAGAGTACAAACTCCAGTGACTTGAAAGGTTGACATGTATACCTTGAAAGTCTTTTTTTTATTATTATTAAACTTTCATTTATGTTTCGTGGTGCTTTTTTTAAGCAAATGACAGCCCTAGTCTGTCTCAGGCATTTATAGGGTAATTAGTTAACAAAAATACAAACACAAAGGGTCACACAGGTGAATTAATAATAAACATTAGTGCTTACAGTAGAGACAAGAACATAGGTATGAATGGGTATGTCAAGCAAAGCGATGAGGATAATGACAACTAAAAGACTCAAGGATAGGGTTCAGCAAATGAGGGACCACTCTCTTCCTTGACAATGTTTAAAGCAGAAATTAATATAACATGTCTTCTCATGTATAAACCACTGGATATTAGAAAGTCTTATATTTTTAAGTTTCTTTTTTTTTTTAACCCAGCTTATTGGAGGCATAACTGACAAATAAAAACTATATATATTCGGGCTGGGGTTGTGGCTCAGTGGTAGAGTGCTCGCCTAGCACGTGTGAGGCCCTGGGTTCGATCCTCAGCACCACATAAAAATAAATAAATAAAATAAAGGTATTGTGTCCACCTACAACTAAAAAAAATAAAATATTAAACAACATATATATTCAAGGTGTATATGTATACTTCGTTTTGATATCTCTATACAACATGTAAAGTGATACAACCAAGCTAATTACTATAACCATCCCTACAGTTATCTTTTTGTGTGTGTGTGTGTGTGGTAAGAATGCTTAAAATCTACTCTTTATTTTTTTTAATATTTATTTATTTGTTTTAGTTGTACACAATGCCTTTATTTGTACATGGTGCTGAGGATCAAACCCGGGCCGCGCATGTGCTAGGCAAGCGCTCTGCTGCTGAGCTACAACCCCAGCCCTAAAATCTACTATTTTATATATCCCCCCCCCCCCCCCGGTACCAGGGATTGAACTCAGCGGCACTTGACCACTGGGGCATATCCCCAGCCCTTTTTTTTTTTTTTTTTTTTTTTTTATTAGACACAGGGTCTCACTGAATTGCTAAGTGCCTCGCCATTGCTGAGGCTGGCTTTGAACTCAGGATCCTCCTGCCTCAGCTTCCCAAGTGCTGGGATTACAGGTGTGTGCCACCACGCCCGGCCTCTTTTATATATCATAATGTGTATTTGAAATTACACATTATTATCCACTCTAGTTATCATACTGTACATTCGGTCTCCTAAATTTATTCAATTTATAATTAGAAATCTCCCCATTTTCCCCATCCCCCCACCTGCTAACCACTTTTCTACTATTTTTATGAATTTGACTTTTCTTGATTCCATTTATAAGTGAGATCATACATTTACTTTTCTGTGGCTTATTTTACTTAGCATAATGTCTTTTAGGTTTATCCATGTTGTCCCAAATGGCCAGATTTCTTTCTTTTCTTAGGGCTAGGTAATATTCTATCATATACATACCACAATTTCTGTTTCCCTTCGTTGTCAACAGACACAATAGCCATTATCTTAACTATTGTGAATAATGCTGCAACAAACCTAGGAACTCAGGTATTTCTCTTAGGTAGTGATTTTATTTCCTTCAGAAATGACTGGATCATATGGTATTTTACCTTTCTCTCCCTATTAAGCTTTTTTACCTAACAGTTCACCTACCTACTTTATTTTATCCACTCCTATTCTTTCACTGTTTGGCTTTATGCTCTACCTTTTTCCCCCCCTTAATCAGTAGTCTTCCTCTTCTCTCTCTTCACATTTTAAAATGAAATCTATCTTGTCCTCATGCTTTCCTTTCAATAATATTTCCAACTTCTCCCACCTCATGGATCTAGATAATATCTAAATAATGTCTTTTTTTTTTTTTTTTTTTTTGAGACAGGGTCTCACTATATTGCTGAGGCTAACCTCAAACTTGCATTCCTCCTGCCTTAGCCTCCCAAGTTTCTGGGATTATAGGCATGAGCCACTGTACCCAGCAATAATATCTTAAAATGTAGATTCATGAAACTTTTCTTTCTGATCACATTTTGCTAACCTATTTGTTGGACTAGCAAGGGTGTCCCTCATTACTCTAGGAACATCACAAAGGTAGAAAAATCAACAAATACCACCTTTTGGGGTGCTGTCCTACCGGTTTTTTTTTTTTTTAGTATAATTTTTCTATACTTGGGATAGGCCAAATATTTTCTTGGTTTTCCCATTTTATTGACTTCCCAACAGAGAAAAAAATAGAAAGAGGGCATTTGTTGCTTAACATCTGTGGGAGGGCCAAAACTGCTGATTGTGATGTTGGGTCTTGCTCTTGCCTTCCTACGGGGATTCCAACTTGACCTTTGTCTCATTGCCCACATCTTCCAGGCCTGTACGCCTGCAAAGAGGGCCGTAATAGCCCCTGCCTTGTGTACGTCACTTTTAACCAGAAGATCTACGTTTACTGGGAGGTGCAGCTGGAGCGGATGGAGTCCACCAATCTGCTGAAACTGCTAGAAGCTGAGCCTGAGTACCATAGCCTCCTGCAGGAGCTGGGAATGGGTGAGTCCCAGGAGAGCCAGGGCCCAGGTGCCCAGGAAACCCACAGTCTCTTACCAGCCCCTTTTTGGCCCTCAGATCCTGACGACCTCCCTGCAGCCCGCACCCTGCTTCACCAAACTCTCTACCATCCGGACCAGCCACTACCATGTGCTCCCTCAAGCCTCCAGGATCCCACCTAGCTGGGATTGGCCTCTTGTCTGGTGAAGGATCTTTCTGAACCCCCACTCCCACCCCCAAATGTATCTGTAATATTGGCAGGCTAGGGAATATACTATAACAGAGGAGCAGGATATGATTCTTGACATGGAAAGATGGCAGCAACCCTTGGGTGACCGTGAACTAGAGAACTCTCAGTCTTTTTGGTGAAAGAAGAAACAAGGTGACACTCTGCCCATGTCCTTATGGACCACATCCACCACATCAGCCAGGTGGGTCATAAGATCTTGGCCTTGTTCAAAATCATTCAGGACACCCCTGCCTCATCCCTGAGCTCCCTACCCTCACTATGCAGAACACAGATGTGTCTATAAAGACAGAGCACAGATCTTTTGCATGGCCCAGCACCATTAAGGAAACCAGACTTCAGACTCAGGGAAGCAGTGGATGTAGGGAATCCATCACCCAATCCTAAGTACCGTGTGTTACTGCACAGCTCCATGTCATTGACATTAGCAATTAGTACAGGAATGGCAAATTCTTTGTTTTGTTTAGAGGGGTCTTTCAGGACATTTTACAGTGTGATCTTATTTGTAGTCCTAGCAACCCTGAGATGATTTTTCTCCATTTACTGAAGCAGTTGGGTCAGTATTTTCCTACTTTGCTTTTTCTTTTCTTTTCTTTCTTTTTTTTTTTTTTTGGGGGGGGGGGTGCTGTAGGAGACTGAGCCCCATACATGCTAGGCAAGTGTTCTACCACTGAGTGACACCCCCTGCCTTGCCATAGTCTAAAGTATTGCACAGCTTGAAAGGCCTTGCTTCCATCTCCCCCCACCCACTTGTTTTCCCTCCACTTTATTGTCTATGTCATGGTGCTACATATTTAGTCTGATGCAGGTTTATGATTAGAATTATATATTGGGCAATTTATGTTCTTTCTGCTCTTGATTCTTTGCTCTAAATCTGTGTTTTTCAAGTTGTAGATTGTAATCCTTGGGTGGGTTGTGGCCAGCATATTTTGAAATAAATGAACTAGAATAGAATAAAGTAAAATAGAAAATATCAGAATCCACTGCTCACAGTATAGGTAAGTATTGTTTTGTCACAATTGTGTGTGTGCATTTGTACTGAGTGTATTTCACAAGCCATTGCTCTCCATTGTACTGGCCCAATGAGTCAACCTGGGAAAGGGCCCACATTCACTTTTCCTTCCCATAAGCCAATAGGGACAGAGTTGCCATTCATCTTTCAGTAGGCAGGGAGAAGGACCAGAGAACAGCACAGCGTAGAGAAACAAGTGTTTATTCAAATGGAGAAGTAGCTAAGTCAGGGCCTGCCTTGGGCCTGGGTCTGCAATTACAGAAGCAGCAGGAAAGACAGGGAAAGAGGTAGAGGTCACAGAGCAAGACAGTGAAGGCGAGGCCGTCCTTTAGGAGTTTTAAGACCAGGCACTATGACAAATATGCTAAGCAAGCCCCCTCTTCTTTTGAGGGCAGGGGAGTCAGTTGAAAAGATAAGGCCAAGGGTCACAGGGTGGGTCCTTGCATCCTGCTTTTTCTCTAATCTATCCCACACTAAAGATTTTGTTTCCAGCCCAAGGGTACTAGTTCCCTGGTTTGGGTTAGATATCACTGTCTTTCTCTACCCTTAACCATGATTTGAGAGAGTCAGAGCAGCCAGAAAAACACTCAGGAGTCTAACTTCTTAAGATTTAGATTCTGCTCTTCACAGAAAAATCAAGGAGCCTTTGTCTTTTTGCCTTGGTTCCAAATCTGGCAGGGGGATAAAAAGCCACTAATTCCAGGACAAGACAAGCTCAAGCTCAGAAGACATGAGAGAAGTAGAAAGAAGGCCTAATGAGGTGGATAGTTCTAGAAATAAGAATGAAGCTGGGCACTGTGGCGCGTGCCTGTAATCCCAGCGGCTCAGGAGACTGAGGCAGGAGGATCATGAGTTCAGAGCCAGCCTTAGCAACTTAGCAAGGCCCTAAGCAACTCAGCAAGACCCTGTCTCTAAATAAATTTTTTTTTAAAAAAGGGGATGGGGGGCCCACTGGGGATGTGGCTTAGTGTTAAATGCCCCTGGATTCAATCTCTGGTACCAAAAAAAAAAAAAAAAAAAAGAGAGAGAGAATGAACCCTGGATAGGTTCAGTCTGAATATTGACAGCCCTAACATTCTGTCCACCTTGTAGGGTTGTAGGGACGGTTCTCTACAGGGCTTTTCCAAACACAGTCCCAAAGCTCAGGGGCCCAGTGAGTACAAAAGCAAGAGAAAGAAGGATAAGTATCCGGAGTAAGTATTAGAGGCATACCCAGTTTTTGCACAGGGTAGTCAATTGATCAGTAACATCCCCAGATATTTGCAACCCACAAAAGGTAACTAATAAAAGTGCTCAGCCTTATGGGCTGGACATTCCTATACCAACTCCCCTTCCTTGTATTGAATTGTTCCACTTACTGTCTCCCCACACTCATCTTGGAGCAGAATCAGGACAGGTGCCAGAAGAGCAGGTGCCAGAAGGGCCAGAGACCCGGGCTGGAGAAGCATGGCAGTCCAGGAGTGGGAGATGACGAGTCCCAGAAGTGAAGGAAGAGGTGCAGGGTCGAGGGCAGTTGGGGTGGGGTTGGGGCCAGTGAGGATAGGAGTTGACTGCAGCCTTTGACTGCCGTGGCCAGGGCTAGGCCTGCAACCTCATTCTCCTTAGGTCCCTTTCTGCAACACTAACTTGGTTCTGTTCTTTTTAGGACGGGTATGAGAGAGAACAGGGAACTAGAACCCCAGAGTCATGGGCCCTTTAGTGGAAACTTCCTGAAACAGAGGGCAGCTACTGAAAAGCAGAAAGGAAGGCAGCCGACTGAGAGAAATGGGACCGCAGGGGTCAGGGTGGTGAGAAGAAGGATAGTCACAGCAGTCCTCAGCTACCCAGCTCAGTAATGCCCCCACTTCCCACTTGGCTCTTCCGCTAAGGCAAGGTATTTCCCTCTTGGACCAAGTGGGACAGCGGTCACTGGCCAGGCTCTTGGTACAGAGGCAGGAAGGGCAGCTCTGAGAAGGGGGCTTTCAGTCGCAGCACTCCATGTTCCAGGTCGATGCAGCACTGTGGGGTGTGGAGCCCATGATATGAGGTCACCTCTCTGCCAGCCCGATCTTGTATTCCCCCTTCCACTTCCCACAGCTTCCACCTGCTCTCTGTTGCTCCCCCCACCCCCGCTTCCCATTTATCTGGGCCCCTATCAGGGAAGAACCCAGTTCTCTTGACTTTCTACTGAGCAACCCCTAAGGAAGCAAAGGGTCAAATCACACATCTCCAAGTCTTTTCCCTCAGAGCCTGACCTACACTTCCACTCTGCTTTCTACCTCTTTCCCAGTACTTTGGATCCGGCCCCCAGTATGGCCACCTTACCTTGAGGGAGAGCAGAGTCTGCAGGCCCAGGCAGAATTCAGGACTGTCAACATCTGCAGAAACCATTGAAAAATGAGAGGCTGCATCATGGTCACTGCTGCACCCCTCTTGGCACTAACTCCTTCCCTGCCCACCCCAATAGCAGGTCTGAGAACTCTGGTACAGGGCTGTCAGAGCATCCTTGGGGACCCTGGGCTGGCAGTGGCTGAAAGTCTGCCTTTGCCATGCCCAGAAGAGAAAGGAAGGAGAGGTGGAAAAAGGCCGTTGGTAAAGGGAGAACTTACCCACCACCTGGGCTGAGCATGCCACGGTCTCCTGCCCTAGCTGTAGCTCCAGCTGCTCCACCTGGGTTGGCCCAGGTGCCAGGTCCCCACCTGGGGCTTTTAGAACCCTCTTCCCTAACCTGTGGTTGGGAAGCAAGTGTTATGGCCACCACGGACTCCACTCTTACCCCCCACCCCATTAATCAGCTATTCCTGATTTGTTCTCTTTCAATCCCTAATACCACATGGAGTCTAAATCCTTGTATTCCCTGCCTGAGCCTCCAACCCACTTTTTATGGTGTTAGAAATGTGACTCAGTTGTAGAATACTTGCCTAGCATGTTTGAGATCCTAGGTTCAATTCCCAGCACCACAAAAAAAGAAAGAAAAAAAGTATTTAAATAAATATGTATTTGCTGGACTGGGGGTATAACTTAGTGGTAGGGTGCTTTCTTTTTTTTTATTAAATATTTATTTATTTGCCTTAGTTGTACACAATTCGTTTATTTGTATGTGGTGCTGAGGATCGAACCCGGGCCATGCACGTGCTAGGCGAGCGCTCTACCGCTGAACCACAACCCCAGCCCGGTAGGGTGCTTTCTTAGCATGTGCGAGGCTCTGGGTTCAATCCCCAGCACTGCCAAAAACTTAATAACAGCTTTATTGAGATAGTATTCATGTATCATAAAATTCATTCTTTGCATTTGTGCACACACATGCTGAGGGTTGAACCCAGGACCTCACACATGCTAGGCAAGTGCTCTACATCTGAGCTAAATTCCATCCCTTTTTAATTTTTTTTTAAGTTGAGACAGAATCTCACTAAGTTGCCCAAGCTGACTTTCACCTTGCAATCCTCCTGCCTCAGCCTCCTGAGTAGCTGGAGTTACAGGCATATACCTCTTTGCACCTGGCTCAAATTCACTCTTAACGTGTGCAGTTTGGAGTTTTGTTTTTTGTAGTGCTGGGAATCAAATCTCGCTGCATGCTAGTCAAGGCTCTGCCATTGAGCCATGAGCCAGCCCCAATTCAGTGGGTTTTAGTATATTCACAGAGTTGTGCAACTATCGCTAGTTTATTTGAGGATATTTTCATCAGTCTAAAAAGAAACCCATCCCCTGTTTGTTCATGTGGACCACACTCTTACCCTAGGCGGCTGAGGCATCCAGTGGAGATCTGATTGTGTTGGGTTCCTGTGTTCACAGCTACTCTAAGCAGCTGGTCCTGGCACTAAAAAAGAAGAATTTGAGTGGATCAGTGAGTTTCTAGGGAAGAAAGATTAGAATTGGGTTGCTGGGTGCAGTGGTACATGCCTATAATCCCAGCAGCTCAGGAGGCTGAGGAAGGAGGATCGTGAGTTCAAAGCCAGTCTCAGCAATTTAGCAAGGCTATAAGAACTCAGTGAGACCCTATCTTTAAATAAAATATAAAAAGGGGCTGGAGATATTGCTCAGTGGTTAAGCACCCCTGCGTTCAATCCCTGGACTTAAAAAAAAGGGGGAGCTGGGCGCGGTGGCGCACGCCTGTAATCCCAGCACTTTGGGAGGCTGAGGCGGGAGGATCACGAGTTCAAAGCCATCCTCAGCAATGGGGAGGCACTTAGCAACTCAGTGAGACCCTGTCTCTATATAAAATACAAAAAAAGGGCTGGAAATGTGGCCCAGAGGTCGAGTGCCCCTGAGTTCAATCCCCAGTATACCACGAAAGAAAAAAAAAAGGGGGTGGGGGAGTTGGAGGCTTCAGCTGTCCCAGAACTTTGATGGTTCTCTTAAAAATGAAGATAGGGAATGAACTGAGTCTTCAAAAGGAATTTTTATGGGAGTCATAACTGAAGCAAAACTGACTTTCAGGTAAAGAAATCAGAAAAGAAGCAGAGCTTCTTTAGTGAGTCCATAAGTTGGGAATGATTTGGCCGAAAATAGTGATGTTTGCTTAGAGAAATTCTTGTGAGATTGAGGCCTCCTGGTTGGGAATAGAGGAGGGAGGAGACTGGAATCCCTTGTCAGGAAGCTCAGATGTGAGTAACCAAGAGGTTCACTACTGAAAATAAGGGAAGACAAGTTTGCTTTCTTTGGGATATATACAGACTTTTGGGCATATGCTTTGATACACACACACACACACACACACACATAGTTTTCTCATTCAAAACATTTATTGAGCATCTACAATGCAGAAGATATGCGGCTGGAAGGCACTTCAGTGAATACTGCTCTTCAGGAATCTAAAGAAAGTAAAATATGGGCTGGGATTGTGGCTCAGTGGTGGAGCGCTCGCCTAGCACATGGGCGACCCGGGTTCGATCCTCAGCACCACGTACAAATAAAATGTATTGAATAAAAAACACATTGTGTACAACTAAAGCAAATAAATAAAAATATTAAAAAAAAAAAAAAAGAAAGTAAAATATAACTCTGGTACAAAGGTGTTTTGGGTTTGAGGGGTTTTTTGTTTTGTTTTGTTTTTGTAACACTGGGGATAGAACTCAGGACCTTGTATATTACCACTGAGCTACACCCACAGCCTCATAGAAAGTTTTAAAGACTATGATTAAGATTGAGTCAAGTGCCTTTTAGAGGTTGAGAGGGAGGAAAGGCTATTTCCTACTTGGGGCATCAGTAAAGCTCTCAAGAAGGAGGTAACATCTGAGCTGGGCCTTAAAAGATTATAGAACATGGACAAAATGATTGGAGAGCAGGAAGAGAGCTCTGTGGGCAGAAGAGCAGATGAACATTTATTGGAAACAAGTCAATAGTGGGTGGTTCGGTGGCTCTAGAGATGCCAGGGTCTTCACCTTGAAACACGTGAGCTTTTCCTGGGAGAACTGCATTTCCCATACATGCATGCCCCCTTCGGATAAGTAGAGCACGTTGAAGAGGACTTGTGTATTCACATGTAAATATTGCACTTTCATAAGAGAAAGGAGTAGAGTAATGTCATGGTGATAACAGATGGAATTGCGGGAGAGAAGATGGGTTGAAGCAGAGAGGACCTCACTTTAGGGGCAGGATAGGGGAGAAGTGCCTTTTCGCCCTCCCTGCCTCTCTCCCTGCCAGTCAGGACAGAAAGAAGAGTGAAGTGAGCCACTGAGGGAGTGTCGCTGCCTGAAGCGATGGCCGCTTGGAGCAACGAAGCCGCGGGAAGAAGTTCAGAGGTGAACTGGAAACAAACAGCTTTTTATTCTGATAACTTTTCTCTCTGGCTCTAACAACGACTAACACACACCACACACCACCAAAAAATGGCGCTGACCCGATCAGCAATCTCGGCTCAAGTCACTCGAGATCCTGGGCCAAGTCCCGTGAGACTACGGAAGGCGACAATGCCCAAATCTCCATGGCCCATAGTCAACCGCAATTTAAGCCATCTCCCCAAACAGGGCTCCTGCAAGAGAGGTTTGTTAAGATCGGTGCCCTAGAAGGCCTCTTACCTTGCAGTTGACCAGAAGAGCTGGAATCTCTGTCCCGCTGGTCTTTGTCCTGCTGTCCTGGCCATGAACCAAGGCCTGCACTAAGGGAGACTCCCCCTGAAGCCGACTCTGGTTCCCCTCCATCAGACGTCTTTGGATCACGCTGTGTGGCTGCTGGCTCCACCACAAAACGAGACAAGCAGACAGGTATAAGCCCAAGTATCTAGGCCACTCGGTTCCCCTACTTTACATACCCTAGAGTGCTCACTCACCCCAAACCCACATCTCAGTAAGAAAGTGGCAGAGCAGGGCTAGGGATGTAACTGGGTGGTAGAGCATTAGCCTAATGCGTGAGGCCCTGGGTTCAATCCTCAGTACTGCAAAAAAAGAAAAGGAAAGGAGCCAATCAAGGACTCCATCAACCAGATGTTTACAGCAAAATGAAACCCAGGATCAGATCATGCCATTGTTTTGGGACCCCAATAGATTTCTCAGCAATGAGGAAATGGAAAGAGGAGAAGGAGCCATCCTAGGTTAGATGGGCCTATTGGCTGAAGGACATTCCAGGAACTGCTGTTAATCTTAGAAAAACTTGGGTCTTAAATGTACCCTTTTGTGGGGGTGGGGGAGAGGACTGATTTTGTCTTTTTTTTTTTTTTTTTTCTCTTCTGACCTCTTCCTAAAATGGACTGCAGATCCCAGATGGTGTGATGAAAAGAAGCAATGAAGTCTTCAGAACGGGGATGCTAGTGCTCATCCTTGCTAAGTGTTTTCCCTCATCCATAAGCACCCTCCTGCCCAGTCACGTCCTAGATTCTACCAGTTGATCCTCCTGTCTGTAGGGTCCCTCACTGCTTTCTGTTACTACTTTACTCCAGCCTCCCCACAGCTCAGCTAAGTCCCTGGGCCTCAGTTCACAAGCACCTGCTCCGGCACTGTTGCCTTTCCAATACACCAGCTCTAGGCTTCCAGACTGAGTTATCGAAAACCCTGCCACTCCAAGTGTGGTTCCCAAAGCATCAGCTTTAAAAAACATTTAGAAGCCTGTTTAAAACGCAGAAATCTCAGACCTAGTCAATCAAAGTCCAGCTTTGGGGGTTTTATCTTTTTTGTGGTGCTGGGGATCAAACCCAGGACCTCACAGATGCCTCGCAAATGCTCTACCACTGAACCACACCCCCAACTCCGGAACCTCATTTTAACAAGATCCAGGTGAGTTGTATATCTGTTCAAGGTGATGACCCAGATGACCTGGCTACTGCCATTGAATCTTCCACCTCACCTTCCCTTGCTGCTCAGATGCCCCAGCAAAGCTGCCGCTGTTCCTCCTGCCTAAGCCAGGTTGCTTCACCGCCCTACCTTCACTCCCGTTCACCCCTTCTCCCTGAAACCCCGCTTCCTCCATTCTTCCCTAGGCCAAACTGGTGACTGGCTCCACATGCTGGATTCAGAAGAGAGGTTCTTATTTTGCACCTGGGACTCCGTGTGTACTCTGTAATTAGTGCAGGGTCGCCCTCCTCCAGGGTCCCCTCTGTACTCTTACTACTCCTCCCTCTGCTCTTACCTCCCCTGGTTATGTTTCTCATAGACGTTATTTCTGGATTTCACCCCCCTCCCACCCTGGAGAGCCTTTTGAGGTCAGGTCTGTTTCTCATGTTTGTATACCAGGGCTTTACTGGGCACCTAGTAGGTACTCAGTAAGTGCTTGCTGAAGAATGACTACTCTCCCAGGCTCCACATGCTCCTCCACCTGCCCTCTCTCTTTGGGAGCCTGGGATTGTTTTTATACCCTTGGCCTCATGGGGCCCTAGAGGTTGCTCCCAGCAGCAAGCTGCCAGCTCTGGGAAAAGTGCAGCGAGCTCTGAACCAGCTGAAAAAAGGGGCGGGGGTGGTGGGGTGCTCTGCAGTTCCCATCTTCCACCTTTCCCACGATGGCTCCAGGCTCCAGGCCTCTCCCACATTGTGCATTTTGTTCCCAAGCTATCCCAGGGAGGGAGACAGTGGTACCTCCCAACCAATTGCATCTTCACTCCCAAAGCCACAAGAGGTAATGCTAGAGGTCAACTCAGGAGGTACCAAGGCAAAGGGCAGAGATGAGAAGCCCAGAAAGCTGGAATTGCCACTCTAGAAGAGCAATGTTAATAGGGCATCTTCACCACATATATGTAGGATGGTCCCCAATAGATGCAGCGTCCCAGCCCCTGGGAGATAAGAACCTGCTTCCCTCCTCCATCCCTTTTCTCAGCTGTGCTCACTGTGTTTGCAAGGAGGACCAAGCCCTGGCCGTTCTCTGAACTCAAAGTTCAGTTAATCTGATCACTTTTCCTTCCTTGGGTCCGCTACAATGGAGCTAGGGCATTGCCTGACCTCTGGGCTGTGTCCCTGGAGGAGGAAATTCAAGCTGGGAGAATAGGGAAAGGTAGGGCTAGGTCAGGAAAGGCAGTGAGGGCTGCATTTGCTCCCAGGTTCCCAAGAAGAGGCTGTTTATTTCAGTAAAATATAATTATCTTCTGGACCCTCCCTCTCTCAGGCTTACTTCATCTCTCAGGCTAAGTGGAATAGTAGCTGGAGGAATAATAATCATATTCATCTACTGCTATTAGTGAGGCACAGTCTTAAGTGCTTAATATGTATTAGCTCATAACTCACAGCACCCTAGGAGATAGATGCTAAAAGATTTTTCATTTTTTTAAATCTGGTAATGGGGACTGAATCCAGGGGTGCTATACTGCTGAACTGCATTCCTATCCCTTTTCATTTTATGTTGAGATAAGGTCTTGATAAATTGCTCAGGTTGGCCTTGAACTTGCATTCCTCCTACCTCAGCCTCCAAAGTCACTGGAATTACCTGATTTTCTCATTTAACAGGCAAAGAAACTAAGGCATAGAGACATAAAATAATTTGTCCAAGTTAGTAAGTGGCAAAGCCAGGATTTGATCACAAGCAAGGTGGCTCCAAAGTCCATGCACTTAACCATCACCTCTCAGAGGATGACTGATATGCAGTTGGCCCATGATTCCCTCACCTCCTCATCATTGACTCCCCTGCCCCATTCCCTGTGGGGGCCAGAGTTGCTAGAGGGGGAGAGAACCTGGCAGGGCCATTCCACCCAGAAGGGAGGGAGAGGGCACTCACAGAGACCAAGGAGCCATATGAAATCCTGATGCCCTAAAAGTATGGAGGCCCTTGATTCTGAGGGGAAAAGGTAAATGAATGTGCAGGTATGAAGAAGTCTGTTTGGGGGAGAACAGGGAAGTCACAGCCCTAAACTGGTCAGTTCTCTAGGCCTCCTGGCCTTGAGGATTCCTGGGTCCCCTAAGCCTCTACCCCTAAACAGCATAGCTCCCCATCACCCCCCAAGATAAGCCTTGGGCTATTGGTGGCAAGATAGGGGCAGCTGAGCAATGACAGTGGGCCTTCAGGGCTGCCAAGCCACAGGAACAGCCCCAGCAGAGAGCCTGGGAATGGTCAGAGTGAAGCCCCTCGAGTTGGCCAGATATTTTCTCCCCATCTCAGCAAGGGAGAGGGAACCTGAAGGCTGAGGGTCTGCACTTTCTCGTCCCCCCAAATGCCCTCCACAGGACATGGGAGGTGGAGAAAAAGGGCCAGGGACTCCCTTGGCCGTGGGGAGGGGAGAGGGCCGCCTCACCAAGTCCTTGGAGGTGCCGAGCCTCTTGAGGCTGTCCAGGGGGAGCAGGTCAGCCGAGTCCTTGTGCAGGAACTGGGTGGCCTGTTTGAGCCGGCGCTGCTGGCCCAGGTGGGCTCGGTCCCGAAGCTCTGCTTCCTTTCCCCGCCTCCTGGTGTCTCCCTCATCTCTCCTGGCCTCCTGGGAGCTCATGGCCCCCTCGGGGTGATCCAGGCAGGGGCTTCTGAGTGGGCCTCCCTGTGTCCTCCCTGCTCCTGAGTCTCCCTGCAGCTTCCTGCCTCTCTCCGTCCCTGGACTGCAGCTCCCCTTCTGACAGGAGGGTCTCAGCGGGGAGAAAAGAGGAAATAAATAAATAATGGGCAGGAGCAGCCGCGTCAGACACCAATTTCCAGAGATTGCAGTAGAGGGAGTGAGGCTCCGGCTGGAAAATCCCAACCCCAGAGGAGAGGGAGGGCTGGCGGGCCTGCAGCTGGCGGGCTCTGCAGAGTATCCAGTGTATTCTGGGGTCCCGGTCGGAGTGGGCGGCGGAAGGGGTGTGTGACAGTACTGTAAACTGCCAGGGTGCGCGTGTCATTGTGTAGGGGCGGCAGCCTGTGCACAGCTCTGCGTGGGAGGCAGGCGAGCACGGCCGTGCGGAGCTAGACCTGGCTGTGCTCGCAGCCCTCCCAGGCCCCGACAGCCCGCTCCCAGCTCTTGCTTCCTCCTGGCATTCTCTGCAGCCAGGTTGGGGTGCTAGCCAATAACTGGGTTCAGAACAGAGGGGAAGCATGCAAGTGCCCTCCCCACTCCTTCCCCTGACCACCAGGGGCCTTACCTGCGGGACCTCTCCCTTTCAGCGTAGCAGATGTCAGAGTCTTCAGCTGATTTCCTTGGAGGTCTGGATCTCACACCGATGTGGTCTCTGTCCTTCCCCCAAATTGTAAGAACAGGAACATTCTAGCATACAAGCCTTTGAGATCTTTCTTCTCAGGGGCTGAGGAAATCCCTGTGATGTGCTGCTGGTGAAGAATGCCAGGGAGTATTCTGAGGCTAGTCTATCCTCAGCTGAGTTGGCTGCGTCTTTGCCAATAACTCCTCTTGGTCTCCTCCCTTCGCTATTTTTTTTGACTTAACAGTTATAGAATTTTTAAAAACCATACTCAGGAGGGTGAGACAAGAGGATTACTTGAGCCCAGAAGTTCAGAGTTAGCCTAGCAAAATATTGAGACCCTGTCTCTAAATAAAATTTAAAGTGATGAGGGTATGACCCGGCTGTAGAGCTCTTGCCTACCATGTACAAGGTCTTGGGTTCAAGCCCCAGTATCAAAAAGAGAAATAAAGCAAAAAATAAAAAAATAAAAGATTCATTAATAAGGAATAACTACTACAGTGATTTCTAATAATGAGACAATGGGGACGAAACTTCCAGGAACACTACTCAGGAAAATTAAACCATTCTGAATAATTAGGAATAGAAGTGGAAGTTTTTCTTTCTGGAAAAAAAAAAAACTGGAAAATGTCTTCTTTCTCTAATCTTGTGGTTCACAAAAATCTTGAAGCAAATGGATTTAAATTTAGAAATTCTGAGAGGAAAACTGAAAGTGTGAAATACAGCTCCTTCCCTGCATACCTTCTCCTTTGAATGAAGTTTTTCTTTCATTCACCAAAAATGTCTGGGCTGAGGGTCTAGCTCAGTGGTAGAGCACTACCTAGTATGTGCGAGGCCCTGGCTTCCATCCCCATCACTGGGGGGGTGGGGAGGACTTTTCAGAAAATATTTATTATCTACTCTGTGCCAGAGCTAGGCCCTGAGTGTACGATGTTGAACCAGTAAGGTCCTTGCTGTCATGAAATGCACATTCCGATGAGGATGCCAGAGAACAAACAAGTAAATTTATAATGTCAGGTAGTAATACATGCCCAAGAAAAACCAAGGTGGAAGGACAGAGAACTGTGGAGGAGCGGTGATAGGAGTGGCTCTTTAGAGGAGATGACATTATCCAAAGACCATGATGGAGCCAGTGCAGTGGTGGTGGTACCCTGAAATCCCAGCTATTCAGGAGGCTGAGGCAAGAGGATCACATGTTCAAGGCCAACATGGACAACTTAGTGAGACCCTGAAGGAGCCCCAATTAGGGAGATGGCTATTGCGGTCAGCTGGAAGCCATAAGTTCCACCTGATAATAAGTATGTATGTGATGCACCTGTAAATGCACGTGAGGCACCCGCAAAGCTAAAGGTATATAACCGGGTGAAAGCGGTCGGAGTCAGGAGAAGAATGAATTCATTCAGTCAGTCATGCAGTCACTCGGTCGGAAGAAGAGTTCGGGTCGGAGAAGAAGAAAAGAATCAGAGCGGCCAGAACGTAGGCAGAGCGGTTACAGAAGAGAAACCAGATAGAAGAAGTAATTCCTGGTCAGAGTCAGGCAGAGGCTCCCGAGGAAGAAAGAAGAAAGAAGAAAGAAGCTCTAAAAGCTAAGCTCTCTCTCTCTCTCTAAAGAAGAAAAGCTCTATCTTTCTTTCTCTCTCTCTAAGCTAAGAAGAACAGAAGAAAGAAGAAAGCTCTAAGCTCTATCTTTCTTTCTCTCTCTCTAAGCTAAGAAGAACAGAAGAAAGAAGAAAGCTCTCTCTAATCTTTCTAAGCTCTTTCTAAGAAGAAGAAAAATCTTTCTTTCTCTCTCTAAGCTCTCTCTAAGAAAGTAGAAGTAAAAGTAGTAAAAGCTTCACTCTGCCTCCGAGATTTTTTCCCGGGTTTCGGTACCAGGCAGCTTACAAATGGTGGTCCGTCCGGGGCTCGGCAGGCAGAGAAGAAAAGCTAAGAAATAAGGAGAGCAACGAAAAAGCATAGCCTCAGACTCAGTTGAGACCAGCAAAAAGAGTAGTAAACAAGAGAGCATAGCCTCTGACTCAGTTGAGGCCAGTTAAGAATTAAGCTGAAGCAGAGTAGCCAGCGAAAAGCCGAAGCGAGCCGGCCAAAAGCCGAAGCAGAGTAGCCGGCCAAAAGCCATAAAAAATATAGAGAAAAAGCCTTGAGCTTTAGTATAAAGAAAAAAGCCATGAGCTTAAAAGAAAATAGAGAATTAAATAGCATGGTAAAAAACATGCAGAAAAAAAGCCATTGAGCTTTGGCAAGAAAGCCATAAAGAAAAATAAAGAAGAGGAAAAAAAAAAAAAAAAAGTCAAAGCCGCTTATACAATTGTGCTTAACTAAGTGCGTTAGCTGCTCCTCAGCAGTAGGCTTCCTTAAAGCCGCAGCACCTTCTCAAAAAGGGCTCAAATATCCACCCTTTTAAAAAACAAAAGGTGAAAAGCTAGGTAGGGACAAGAAAATAAAATAGAAAGCACCTTTTTAAACTAAAGGGAAGGAATATGAAGGAGCCCTAATTAGGAAGGGCTGTTGTAGCTAGCTGGAAGCCATAAGTTCCACCTGATATGTATGTGACGCACCTGTAGGCACCCGCAAAGCTGAATCAGAGCGGCCAGAACGTAGGCAGAGCGGTTACAGAAGAGAAACCAGATAGAAGACAGAAGAGAAACCAGATAGAAGAAGTAATGACTGGTCAGAGTTAGGCCGAGGCTCCTGAGGAAGACAGAAGACAGAAGAAAGAAGAAGGAAGAAAGAAGAGAGAAGAAAGAAGCGCTAATCTTTCTCTAAGCTAAGCTCTATCTTTCTTTCTCTCTAAGACTCTAAGCTAAGAAGACAAGAAGAAAAGCTCGCTTTAATCTTTCTCTCTAAAAATCTTTCTTTCCCTCTCTAAGCTCTAAGAAAGTAGAAGTAAAAGTAGTAAAAGCTTAACTCTGCCTCCGAGAGTTTTTCCTCCCAGTTTTCGGTACCAGGCAGCTTACAAGACCCTGTCTCAAAATTTAAAAAAAAAAAAAAATTTTTTTAAATGAGTAGGGATGTAGGTCAGCAGTAAAATGCCCCTATATTCAATCCCCAGAAACACACACACACACACACACACACACACACACACAATGCTGGAGAGGGCTTGACACTTACCTAGAGGAAGGACATCCCAGACAGAGAGAGGAGTGCAAATTATACAGAGTAGGTTGGGAGAGTACTTGTGTACCCACACCCCACACAGAACATAGGGACAGATGTGCACCTCACCATCCTCTGTATCTCAACCTGGCCCTCCTGTGGCCAGTCACTTACACCAGCAAGACGACTGACTAGCTAGGGAATAAAGCGCTCTCTGGTGCTGTGAGACACCATGGCTACCTGTCCACACTCGTCTTCCCTGTCCTCCACATACTCTTGCCACTGAATCTGTCAGACCTGCAGGAGGCTGGGGTCCTTCTTTTTTTTTTTTTTTAATACTTATTTATTTGCTTTAGTTGTACACAATGCATTTGTTTTTACGTGGTGCTGAGGATCGAACCCAGGCCGCGCATGTGCTAGGCGAGTGCTCTACCGCTGAGCCACAACCCCAGGCCCCCATATACCTTTTATTTTCTATTGAGTGTCAAATAGTTTTTACTGATTATACTTGTGTGTGTGTGTGTGTGTGTGTGTGTGTGTGTGCTCAGTGCTAGAGATGGAACCCAGGACCTCATGCATACTGACCATGCACTGGGTCACTGCCCCTATTGATGATTCTAGACTGGTGCTATCCCATACGGTCATTGAGCACTTGATATGCAGCTGTTTGGAACTGAGATGTTATCTAAGTATCAGATACACACCAGATTTTTAAAGCAATACTAAAAACAGGGCTGGGGTTGTGGCTCAGTGGTAGAGCGCTCGCCTCACACTTGCGTGGCCCGGGTTCAATCCTCAGCACCACGTAAACATAAATGCATTGCATTGTGTACAACTAAAAGTAAATAAATAAATATATTTTTTAAAAAATAAAGGCATTGCGTACAACTAAAGAAAATAAATAATTTTTTTTTTTTTTTTTTTTTTTTGGTACCAGGGATTGAACTCAGGGGTACTCGGCCACTGGGCCACATCCCCAGCCCTTTTTTTTTTTTTTTTTTTGTATTTTATTAGAGACAGGGTCTCACTGAGTTACTAAGTGCCTCGCCATTGTTGAGGCTGACTTTGAACTTGCGATCCTCCTGACTCAGCCTCCCAAAGTGCTGCTGGGATTACAGGCTTGCGCCACCGTGCCAGGCTGCATGCGCCACCGCGCCTGACTAATATTTCTAAAAAATACTAAAAACAATGTGAAACATTTTTAGGTAGATTACATTATTGTATATGGATAATATTTTGTATCTATTGGGCTAAATAAAATACATTGTAAAGTTAATTTCACTTGTTTGCTTTTACTCTTTTAGTGCAACAACTAAACATTTTTACTTTTTAAATTTTTTATTGCAATACTGGGGTTAGAACCCAGGGCCTTAAACATATTAGGCACCTGCTCTACTGCTGACCTACACCTCCAGCTCCAGCAACTAAAAATTATTAACTTTTAAAAATACTTATATATGTTTCCATTATATTTTTATTTGACAAACACTGTCTTAAATAGATTTTACAAGTGCTTGCCTAGCAAGTGCAAGGAAGGCCCTGGGATTAATCCCCAGCATCACAAAAAAAAAAAAAAAAAAAAAAAAAAAAAGTATGTTTAGCCAGGCACAGTGACTTGTGCCTGTTATCCTAGTTACTTAGAAGACTGAGGCAGGAGGATCACAAGTTTAAGGCCAGCCTGGACAACTTAGTGAGGCTCTGTCTCAAAGTGAAAAATAAAAAGAGCCTGGGGTATAGCTCAGTGGTAGAGCACCCCTGGGTTCCATCCCCAGTAACACAAAAACAACAACATATGTTTATAGGTCTGGGAATGGAGCTGGTGGTAGAGTGCTTGCCTGGCCTAGCATGTGTGAGTCCCTGAGTTTGATCCCAGCACTACAAAAATAAAAAATGATGAATTTCACAGCTTGTTTCCTCTAAACTGTTATAATTTATTCCACCACCTCTCAGCACTATCTAAGGTGAAAACTTGGAGCTATGTGGAAGTCCCTGCCCTCTTGTTCAAGCCCCAGAAGAAATGGAGATTAACTGATTTTAAGTGCATCTCACCTTCCCTGTGTTATCCTTCCATGTTTTTTGTTTGTTTGTTTTGGTACCAGGGATTGAACCCAGTGGTGCTTTACCAATGAGCCACATCCACATCCCTTTTTATTTTTTATTTTGAAAGAGGGTCTCATTAAATTGCTAAGGCTGGCCTCAAACTAGTGATCCTTCTGCTGTCTCAGCCTCCTGAGTTGCTGGGATTACAGGTGAGTGCCACCCTGTCTGACCTTCATGTCTTTAAATCTTCACGCCCCTTCTTTCCAATATTCCTTCCTTAAGCTCGAATAATGTCCATTCTTATCTCTCCTGGTAGTGATGGTAAGGAGAGCTCATCTGGGACCAGTGAAATCACCCAGCCAAATGTCCTGCCACATAAGGAAATTCCCAGAATATTCTTGATAGAATGGGTTATTCAGAGCTAGACAAACAACTCCCTTGAGCCAGTGGAAAGTCAAGGGCAGCCAGTTCTATTTCAGACTGTCTCCTCTGGGCCCTCAAATCTGCTAAAGACAGGAATGGAGTTATTTCCCAGAATTGTCCTGCCCAGCAAAGGTCCCAGGAACCCTGTGCCAATTTTGACATTTATCACTGGTGCTCTACCACTGAGCTACATCCCCAGCCCTATTGATTTATTTATAATCTTTATTTATTTATTTTTATGTGGTGCTGAGGATTGAACCCAGTGCCTCACATGTGCTAGGCAGGTGCTTTACCACTGAACTACATCCCTAGCCCCTATTTATTTATTTATATTTTGGGTCCCAGGGATTGAATTCAGGGGCACTCTACCACTGAACCACATCCCCAGCCCTATTTTGTATTTTATTTAGAGACAGGGTCTCACTGAGTTGTTTATCGCCTCACTTTTTGCTGAGGCTGGCTTTGAACTCGCGATCCTCCTGTCTCAGTCTCCCGAGCTGCAGAGATTACAGGCGTGTGCCACCATGCCCGGCTCTTTTTATTTATTTTGAGACAGGGTCTTACTAAGTTTCCAAGGCTGGCCTCAAACTTCAGATCCTCCTGCCTCAACCTCCTAAGTTGTTGGGGTTACAGGCAAACACCACTACACTTGGCAGGGGGCTTGTAAATTGGAGGTCAGCCTCAGCAATTTAGCAAGACCATGTCTCAAAATAAAGGGGAGTGGTGCTGCATAGGCAGCTCAGTGGTAAAATGACCCTGGGTTCAATCCCCATTGCCAAAAACAAACAGAAAGGCCGGGTGCGGTGGCTCATGCCTGTAATCTCAGCACCTGGGAGGCTGAGGCAGGAGGATCGCAAGTTCAAAGCCAGCCTCAGCAATGGCGAGGCACTTAGCAACTCAGTGAGACCCTGTCTCTAATAAAATACAAAAAAGGGCTGGGGATGTGGCCCAGTGGTCAAGTGCCCCTGAGTTCAATCCTGGGTACAAAAAAAAAAAAAAAAAAAAACAGAAACCAAAACAAAACAAAAAAAGGACCTAACTTACAGTGTTGTGAGAACTAAGTGAGCTGATTGGTAAATCTCTTCACCAGTACCTGAAACACAGTAAGTCTTGAGTAAACATTTGCTATTTGGGAACTGAAGGGCAAAGCATCACACCGGGGACAGCCATGCAGCCAAAAGATTTATTTAACAGCCTTCGTAGCCGGTAGCGAAAACCGGAGAAGAGGTGCTCTGGTGGAAGGTCGAAGAGGTGGGAGAGGGGAGTCAGGGAGAAGGGAGTGTGCTAGCTCTGGTGGGAGAAGGGAGTCAGGGAGAGGGGAGTGTGCAAGCTCTGGACAGAAGGTGGGTGCTTGGTTGCACCGGCTGGGATCTCTGGAGCTGTTGGCTAAAGCAGCTGCTGTCTGGCTGGAGGCTGGAGCTGTCAGCTGGGAGCGGCCGTCGGGCTGAGGGTGGTCGGTCTGGAGCTGTCAGCTGGAGCAGCTGCCGTCGGCTGGAGGCGATGGGTCTGGAGCTGTTGGCTGGGGCAGCTGCCATCGGCTGGAGGCGATGGGTCTGGAGCTGCTGGCTGGGGCAGCTGCCATCGGGCTGGAGGTGATGGGTCTGGAGCTGTTGCAGTGGCTTCCTCCTCTCTGCAGCGACGAGCCGATGTATCTGTCTTCCTCCTCTCAGCAGCGAGCCGATGTATCTGTCTTCCTCCTCTCAGCAGCGACGATCCGATGTTGGTGTCCGTGTGTCTCTCTCTGGCTGTCTGGCTGTCTGAGTCTCTCAAACAGGGCCTTATATAGGGATTTCTGGTGGGGGGTGCACTAGAGCAACCCCAACACCATTGGCTAGAACAGGATGCCCTTTAAGCCTATTGGCTCTTGCCTGGGGAAAAGAAGCATTCTGCCTGGGGAAGGAACATCCTGTCTGGAACATCTTGAAACAAGGTTGCTTCTCTTAGGGTGTGGAAAACTCTGAGGGCGGGGGGAGGGTAACATATCTATCAGGAACTACATATATATACACAACTATGCACACACACATTCATGCACAAGGACATACACAATCTGACTTGGATGCTACTTGAGTCCTCTTTGCTCTGAAGTCCAGCTGGATCAGGTATCTATTACATTGATTCTCACACTATTTTATAATTGTTTACTTGTCCATCTTCTCACTAGAGCCTCAGCTTTGTAAAGCACTCTCCCCACACTTTTTTTTTTTCTCTCTTCTCTCTATATGGACAAAGTTTAACAAATTAATTGTGTGCAAGACTCCAGAGGACACAGAGCAAACTTTCTGTCATTATCCCAACTTGCCTGGTGATGAAGCACTAGAGTGGCCTGTGGGGGTGCCCCGCCTGATATTTTCAGTCCCAGAACACAACTGATGCCACAGGTGATCAAGACCTCTTCTTGCTCCTCTCCCTTTCCCTTGCTCCTCTGCAACTTACTCGCCACTCCTCACCTCATGGGCTCTGTACCTGCTATGGTTTAGAAATGGGTTGAGTGTCCCCCAAGGCTTCATGTGTTGAAATTTAATCTCCATAGTTAGGTATTAAGAGGGTAGAAACTTAATCCAACTACGGAATTTAAAGGTGGCCTTTGGGAAGTGACTAGGGTGGATTAAATAAGGTCATTAGGGTGGAGTTTCCATGACTGACATATTATGAGTGACACACACACAAACTTATATACACACTCCTGCCATGGAGTGATGCAGCCGAGGGGTGCCTTGCAAGAGCCTGCACCGTGCTGTTTAGACTTCAAGCCTCCAAAACCATGAACTAAGGTGTTGCCGCCTGAAGCGCTTGGAGCAACGGAGCCGCGGGAAGAAGTTCAGAGGCGAACTGGAAACAAACAGCTTTTTATTCTGATAACTTTTCTCTCTGGCTCTAACAACGACTAACACGCACCACACATACCACCAAAATGGCACTGACCCGATCAGCAATTTCAGCCAAGTCACTCGAGAACCCGGGACAAATCCTGTGAGACTACGGAAGGCGACAATGCCCAAATCTCCACGGCTCATAGTCAACCGCAATTCAAGTCAATCCCCAAACAGGGCTCCTGCACTAAGGCCTTTTTCTTTATAAAGTAGACCGTCCCTGGTATTTCATTATAGTGATTTAAAACATATTAATACAGTTTCCCAATTAAGATTGGTTTTGTTTGGTTTGTTTTCTTGTTGTTTATTTGTTTTGATATGGTGTTTCACTGTGTTGCCCAGGCTGGAACTGAACTCCTGGGTTTAAGCGATCCTTCTGTCTCAGACTCCTAAGTAGTTGGGACTGTAGTTGTGTGCCTATAGTCCCTGCTATGTTCTCCAATCTAGATTCTGCAAGTACCCTCAGAAAATCTGGCAAGATTGCCCAAATCTTTCCAAATATTCTGGACTGCCATGCTCTAGCAAAGATTCCTCTGGCTGCTTCAGCACTTCTCTTCCTCAGTCTTCAGTTAATCTACTTTCTTTCCTACCTCCATTCCCCTTCATTTTTCCTTCCTCCTTGCTTAAGCTTTGGGCCTTCCCTTGGTACCCATGAACATAACCACCTCCCTTTTCTAATTATAATTGGACTAAATAAATCTCTGGTTACTGTCCAGGAATCAACTCATGATAACTGATGTGACTGTTAAGGAGCATTCAGTGAAAACGCTGGTGGCTTAAGGGAAGCCATACAGCCAACCCCTACCTTGGCATTTGAACACTGGCCACACACAGAAGATCATGTACAAGGATGCAGGCATTTGTAAGTCTCTGTCCTGGGGCCTGCAGAGGAGGTGTTGGCTCAGGGACTGACAAAATGTGCAGCTAAGCGAATAGCCACAAAACCCACCACCTATCATGATAAACAAGTGGCAGTAATTGCTGCCACTTTGTAATGGAGAGAGTAAACATAATGCAGCTCCATGGAGAACACAACAAGGAAGAGAGCTCAGCTGGGTCAAAGAGAAGCATGAAGACAAAGGGCTCTGAGCAAGAGAATCATCCATGAGTAGAAATAGGCCAAAGAGCCGGGCGCGGTGGCGCACGCCTGTAATCCCAGCACTTTGGGAGGCTGAGGCAGGAGGATTGCGAGTTCAAAGCCAGCCTCAGCAATGGCGAGGCACTTAGCAACTCAGTGAGACCCTGCCTCTAATAAAATACAAAAAAAAAAAAAAAGGGCTGGGGATGTGGCCCAGTGGTCAAGTGCTCCTGAGTTCAATCCCTGGTACCAAAAAATAAAAAAAGGAAATAAAAGAAATAGGCCAGAAGCGGCTGGGAATGTGGGAGTGAGTTGGTTGGTGGCAGCTTGCACAGAGGAACTTGGATCTGATCTGTCATCTCAGGGAGCAGGTTTTTTGTTTTTTGGTATTTTTTTCTTTGGGTTTGTTGTTGTTTTGTTTTGCAGTACTGGGGATTTAACCATGGGCCTTGCACATGCTAGGCAAGCACTCTTAACACTGAGCTACATCCCTAGCGCTGCTATGGGGCTTCTTAAGACGAGGCTCTTGCACAGGACAGCTCTGCCAGACAGTGTGATGAAAGACTGTCAACAGGGTATGCCCTGAATGACTCCCTGGGGATTCCCTGTCCCCATACCTTCAGCATTCACTGGTCTGACCATGTCTCAGCATCCTCAGCTACTTAGGAGCCTGAACTTGCCTCAGTGACCTACCTTATGAGACCTCGAGCAGAGGTTTGGAAGGACAGGTGTTGGCCCAGAAGTGGCTCTGAAGGTTTCCTGTGCTGGCTTAATCAGAGTCTGTGAAGCTGGTGGCTTTCAGCAGGACACAGGGTATTCCAGGGAGTGGCAAGGAGGCTAGTGTCCATCCCTCCAGCCCTGCCTCCCCTCAGATCTCCCCTCCAGGTGTAGTGACATAGGAAGTTCTTAAGGCAGGCCCAGGTTACAGGGACCACCTTCCCCACCCTGCCAGACTTTCAAGAACTCCATGTCCATTAGTGTGTGGTGGCAGGAGTTGGGGGTATTCGTGGTTGCTAGACAGGCACATGGCAGGCTGAGCAAGGAATCGCCTTATTAGAGTCTCCAGGCCCAGGAGAGTGGATGGCTGCTATTGTCCCCCAGAACTCCAGGACCCTCTGGAACTCAGGAGCTCCAGGAGTCTTGCTTCTGCACCTCTAGCTGCCAATGGACAAGAAGGCCCCAACAATGGTCTGGTTCTTGCACCAGCAGGGAAAAACCTGCTCCAGATTGCAGAATAGGAAGGTAGTGGGGTGGGTTGAAGTTCCAATTGAGTCTAGAACCTCTGGAGTTGTCTGGGGTTTACCAAGGTGAAGGTCTAATGCACTCTCATTTTATTCTCTCCCTAGCTTAAGGCCAGAGAGTAAATGTCTTGCTCTAAAAAAATCCAAATGGCCTCCTTCCTTCTCCCACCTTCCCCACCCCCCAAAAAATCTTCTTTAAGTGCCACAGGGCCTCTCACTGGGGAGGTGGCAAGTAGCCTGAGAAGTAGGGTAGCGACATGGGCCTTGACGTTCTAGCTCCCAACCAGGCACCTGCTAGCCCACCACCAGGAGAGCCGGCACTACCTGGCTTTGGGGTCTGGAGTAGGTTACTTCATGATGGGCTTGGGTTTACCCATCTAAAAATCTGAGGGCATTAGGGGATGTAGCTCAGTGAGAAGAGTACTTGCATGTGTGAGGCCTTGGGTTCAATCCCCAGTACCACGAAATAAATAAATACATTTAATTAAATAAATTAAATTTTAAAATAAAAATAAACGCTAAAACCATTAGACTTGTTTCTCGATGGCCTGCCCAGCCCTGACATTTTGGATCCTATGTAAAGGGAATGACTATTCCTAATCCAGAATAAGGAGGGTGGGTCCATTCTCAGAGCCCTGGTACTCCCCTGGACTACTCAAGAAATTCTCCTTCTCCTTCTCCCCTTTGTTCTGACCCCCACATCACCACCACTTCACACACACGATGGGGAGAGGTGGCAAAGGGAAGGACTACATGATGGAATTATAAATTTGGAGCTAGAAGTAGGAAACTCTACACAAGTCCTGTGTGTTATAATTATTTTAATTTAGATGAAATTTACATGACATAAAATTTATCATTTTAAGTTATGCAATTCAGTAGCATTTAGCTCATTCATAATGTTGTGCAACCACTGCCTCCATCTCAGTTCAAAATACTTTCAATTCTCCGCTCCTGGAAACCACCAATTTACCTCCCAGCTTTGTGGATTTGCCTATTCTAGATATTCCACATAAATGCGATATATAATGTGTTATGTTTCATTGCTATAATAAAATATCTGAGGCTAGGTACTCATAAAGAAAAGAGGTTTATCAAGTCACAGTTTTGGAAGTTGAAGAACACGGTGCTGATAACAGTTCTGCTCTGGTGAGAGCCCCCTTAGCTGTGTCACACAGTAGATGGCATCATGGTGACAGCACATAAGAAAGGGAGAGATCATATGGCAAATGATGGAGAAGGGCAAGTCTTGCTCTTTTTTTCTTTTTTTCTTTTCTTTTTTTCCATACTGGGAATTGAACCCAGGGGTGCTTAACCACTGAGCCACATCCTGGCCTTTTGCATTTTGTGTTTTGAGACAGGGTTTCACTAAGTTGCTTAGGGCCTCGTTAAGTTGCTGAGGCTGGCTTTGAACTTTCAGTCCTCCTGCTTCAGCCTCCTGAGCCACTGGGATTACAGGCATGTGCCACCATGCCTAGCTAAGTCTTGCTCTTTCATAACAACTTATTCTCGCAAGAACAACTAACTTACACTGTGAGGCCAACACTAATTCCTTCCCAGGGGCAGTGCCCCCAGTGACCTAACAACCTCCCAGTAGGCCCTCCTCTTCAAGTCTGCACCACTCCTCACATGCCACATTGGGAAACAGACTTCCAACAGATGAACCATTTCTAAACCACAGCATACAATAGGCGGCCTTTTGTGTCTGACTTCCTTCACTTAGCATATTTTCAAGATTTAACCATATTATATCAGTACTTTATTCCTTTTTCAAAAAATGTTTATTATTGTAAAATATGTAAAATTTACCCTCTAAAGTAAAAATCAGGGGCTTAAGAAGACTCATAATGTTATGATGCCATCACCACTATTTCCAGAACTTTTTCATCATCATCCCCAACAGAAACTCTAATCTCATTAAACAACAACCCTGTCCTCTTCTCCTCTTCCTCCAAGGCCCTACTTTCTTTCTTTTTTTTTTTTTTGGTACTGGGGATTGAACTCAGGGGCACTCGACCACTGGGCCACATCCCCAGCCCTTTTTTTTTTTTTTTGTATTTTGTTAGAGACAGGGTCTCACTGAGTTGCTAAGTGCCTCGCCATTGCTGAGGCTGGCTTTGAACTCGCGATCCTCCTGCCTCAGCCTCCCAAAGTGCTGGGATTACAGGCGTGTGCCACCGCGCCTGGGCCTACTTTCTACCTCTATGAATTTTCCTAGTCTAAGGATCTCATAGGTGGAATATGTGGCCTTCTGTGTCTGGCTTCTTTCACTCATTAAGGTGTTTTCAAGTTTCATTCATATCTATCAGTACTCCACTCTTTTTAATGGACGAGTACAATTCTATTTATTATTTTTATTCTATGAACAATGGATTGATAGTTTCATTTTTTAAAAATATTTTTTAGTTGTCAATCAACCTTTATTTTATTTTTTCATATGTGGTGCTGAGAATCCAACCCAGTGCCTCACGCACTCTAGAGAAGCATCCTACCACTGAGCCACAACCCCAGCCCTAGAAGGCAGATCACATGCCACTTTTCAAGTACTTCACTTATATAACTTTATTTATCTCACTTATTTATAGCCCAGGGACTCCAATCGTGCAGATAAAAACCCCAGAATTCAGAAGGGAAATGTGATTTTCCTAAGTGTCACAAAGATGGTTAGTGGTTAAGTCACTGCTAGAACCCTGGGAGCCTGTGGGGCTTGAGAAAAGTGGAGACAGAGAGGCCAGCAGGCAGAGGCCAAGAAAGAGCCCAGCTGGGACAGAATAGGGGCAGGAGGAGATGAGGCAGGGCCACCACATCTGGGGATGTAACAGGGGCAGGAGGCGATGAGGCAGGGCCACCACATCTGGGGATGTAACAGGGGCAGGAGGAGATGAGGCAGGGCCACCACATCTGGGGATGTAACAGGGGCAGGAGGAGATGAGGCAGGGCCACCACATCTGGGGATGTAACAGGGGCAGGAGGAGATGAGGCAGGGCCACCACATCTGGGGATGTAATAGGGGCAGGAGGAGATGAGGCAGGGCCACCACATCTGGGGATGTAATAGGGGCAGGAGGCGATGAGGCAGGGCCACCACATCTGGGGATGTAACAGGGGCAGGAGGAGATGAGGCAGGGCCACCACATCTGGGGATGTAATAGGGGCAGGAGGCGATGAGGCAGGGCCACCACATCTGACTTCTTCCCTTCCACCCTTAGACCCATCACCTTTTCCACTAGGCCTCTTGCAGGTCCCTGGGCCACGTCTACCCCAGCCAGGGCAGCACCTTTCTGGTTATTACCCTTTGCCTGCCTCCACTTCAGGCTTTCTTCCCCTGCCCCACAGCAGACACTGAGGCCTCTGGAGTTAGCAGCAGCAGGCCCGAGGCCCTCAGGTGATGCTCTGGGCTAAGTGCTCTGAGTTTCACCTTGACCGTCTGCTTCATTCTACTCCTGTCCTCTGCTCAGACCTGGCTAACCTTCCTTGGGTCTGATCCTCTTGTCCTCCAGCATCAGCCTGGACCTGACCTCTATTCCCCCAAATCCTACATGGGGACCTGGACCCAAGCACTATGTATGTGGTCTTTGTCCAGACATCAGATGGTCCTGGGAGGGGAGGGAGTGAGGTTAGTTTTGCCTAAGGGACTCTGTACCCTGACCAATCCCAGCCTCATTCCAAGCAGGTTATGAGAGTCAGTGTGACTTTTTACCCACATTTCTTACAGACCCTCTTACCCCAGTGCAGAGCCTGCACGCACGCGCGCGTGCGCACACACACACACACTCTCATCTTCCTCCCCACTCCTTGTTCTGCCCCTAGGAACTGAAATCCCTCCCTGTTCTCGTGGTTCTGCCCACCCTCCCCACCACGGTCTCCTCATCTGTATCAGTATCTCCAAGAAAGATGTTGAACAATTTAGAGTTTCCGTAGAGTCTCCAGGAGCCTGGGGTACAGGGCAGCTTGAGGTTGGGAGGACGTTGAAGAGGCTGTTCTACGGAAGCCAGAGCCCATCAGCCACTCCAGATCTTCCTGCTGCAGGAGCACTGGTGTAGAAAACTGGCGTTTCGGAGGGCTCCGGACCCATCATGGTCCCCACCCCTCTGGAGGCTCTTCTAGATGTATCCAGGTCTTCTCTTCCTCATCTTCCCTGAGGTTTTGCCAGGTTGCGCCTTGGACAGAAGGTGGAGGGGCAAGGCAATTCGGTCCTTTATCAGGGTTTGGTAATCCTTTATGAGGTCCTTGCTCAGGGGCATGCTGGGCAGCAAGGCCAGCTTTAGCACCTTCTCCTGGTAATGAGGCAGAGGGTTCGGGCAGGGCCAGCCTCTGGCGAGAGTCGTGGGAAGTGGGTTGGGCAGGAGTGGAAGGCCTCGAGGCTCAAACCTCCCACCAGCGGATACGTGCCGGGCTCTGTTGAGGAAGGAAAGTGGAGACGACAGAGAAGTCAAGGGAGAACTCCAGACCTGGTGGGGAGGGGGACACTGCCTTCCACAAGCTAGATGGGGATTAGGCTATAGGTGTCCCTTCCATCTCTTCCTTAGATACGGAACGGAACTTTGCCAAATGGCTTGCACCCTAGGTGTGCATTTTGTCATTGGGCTGGTGAGATCATGTCTAGTTAATAAAGCTTTCACCCCCCCATTTTTTTTTTTTTTTTTTTCTGTGGGGGGGAGTTACCAGGGATTGAACTCAAGGGCACTCGATTACTGAGCCACATCCCCAGCCCTATTTTGTATTTTATTTAGAGACAGGGTCTCACTGAGTTGCTTAGCACCTAGCTTTTGCTGAGGCTGGCTTTGAACTTGCGATCCTCCTGCCTCAGCCTCCCAAGCCTCTGGAATTACAGGTATGCACCACTGTGCCCGGCCCCTTTCATCCTTTTGATGTGATGTATATGATATTTTTTTTAAATTATTTATTTATTTATTTATTTGCTTCAGTTGTATACAATGCAACACATTTATGTTTACGTGGTGCTGAGGATTGAACCTGGGCCACGCACATGCTAGGTGAGCAGTCTACCGCTGAGCCACAACCCCAGCCCTCTATATGATATTTTTATACAGATTCTTTGGGGGGGGGGGGTAATTGGAGATTGAACCCAGGTCACTCTACCACTGAGCTGCATCCCCAAAACATCCTTTTTGTTTTGAAACGGTGTCTCACTATGTTGTCCAGGCTGGCCTTGAACTTGCCATCCTCCTGCATTCATCTCCTAAGCCACTCTTCATTATGCATATTCTTATCTCAATTCTAACTGTCTTTCACGTCTCACCTTCTCTACTAATGCAGTGTCTGGGGGAAGACCACTGAACTTTGCGCTTCTCTTCTCTGTTGGCCTGTAGTATTAAATTGAACAGTAGGAAATTGACTTTAAAAAAAAATAAACACAGTTGAATAGTGGCATATTTTCAGTTTCAACATGCTTTGCACTTAGTTCTGCAGCTATTCCCCATTTGCTGTTGCTGGTTTATTCATGGGTTTCAGCCATGACTGTACATTAGAATCACCCTGGGGTATTTTAAACATACCCTTGTCCTAGGAGTTTGGTTCAGTGTTAGAGCATTTGCTCAGCATGTGTGAGGCCCTGTTTTGGATCCCTGGTAAAATAATAATAATAAATTTAAATAAATGAATAAAAAGATAAATAAAACACCATGCCCAGGGCCTGGCTTTGTAGCTCAGTGGTAGAGCACTCACCTAGCACATGTGAGGCACTAGGTTTATTCCTCAGCACCATATAAAAAAAATAAATAAAATAAAGGTATTTGTGTCCATCCACAACTAAAAAACAAAAACAAACAAAAAACCACCACCACCACAACAACCAAAAACCACCATGCCCAGGCTGTTAAGATGAAGCTAGGATGAAGCTCAAACCATGGCATTATTTTTAAAAAGCCCCAGATCATTCTAATGTGCTGCCAGGGTTGAGAACTATTAGGTTTATCCGTAAATGTTCTATTTCCCCAACAAGATCACAGCATCCGGGGCTGGGGTGGTGGCTCAGCGGTAGAGCGCTCGCCTGGCATGTGCGCTACCCGGGTTCGATCCTCAGCACCACGTAAAGACCAATGCATTGTGTACAACTAAAGCAAATAAATGGATATTAAAAAAAAAAAAAAGATCACAGCATCTTAAAGCTTAGATCTTGTCTTATATGTCTGACGTCTTCTGGGTCCCTGATGCTCATAATGTGATTGATGACTGATCTGATCCAGAGACTCCTTTTTATTTTTCTGTGCTGGGGATTGAACTCAGGGCTTTGAGCATGCTTAAGCTTGAGCTTTACACTAAGCTACATCCTCCAGGCCCCAGGCTAATTTTTTTCTTTTTTTTTTTTTTTAATATTATATTTATTTATTTTTTTAATTTATAATAGTAGTATGTATTACAATTCATAATGCACATATGTAGCATCTTTTTACATACAACTGTTTGTTTACAAAGTATATTCGTACCATTCAGGTCTTCAATTTTTTTTTTTTTTTTTTTTTTTTTTTGGTACTGGGGATCGAACTCAGGGGCACTCCACCACTGGGCCACATCCCCAGCCCTTTTTTGTATTTTATTTAGAGACAGGGTCTCACTGAGTTGCTAAGTGCCTCGCCATTGCTGAGGCTGGCTTTGAACTCATGATCCTCCTGCCTCAGCCTCCCAAAGTGCTGGGATTACAGGCGTGCGCCACCGCGCCCGGCTTTTCAATCATTTTTAACAAATTTTTAAACCCTTCTCTTACAGAGCTGCTCAGAGGAACAACGAGACTCTCATTACTTTTTAAAAAAAAATATTTATTGGGGCTGGGGTTGTGGCTCAGCGGTAGAGCGTTCGCCTAGCACGTGCGCGGTCCGGGTTCGATCCCCAGCACCACGTAAACATAAATGCATTGCATTGCGTACAATATTTTAATATTGATTTATTTGCTTTAGTTGTACACAATGCGTTTACTCTTGGTGCTCAGGATCGAGCCCTGGCCGCGCACATGCTAGGCGAGTGCTCTACCGCTGTACCACAACCCCAGCCCTCATTACTCTTTCTTGTTCCCACCTACTGAACTTGTCCAGCTCCTTCAAGGTCTGGCTCACACACCACCCTCTCTACAAACTATGAAACCTTGTCTGAGGGGCAGGGGAGGTAATTCAGTGGTAGAGCATTTGCTTAGCATGCAGAAGGTGCTGGATTCAATCTCTAGCACTGCAAAAACAAAACAGAAACTTTGCGACCCGTTCCTACATTCTGGGCTACTGGGGCTGCCCCCACAGAAGTATCCTACTCTCAAGGAGGTGCCAAACCAAGAGCGAGGCCACTTCTTGTGCCCCTTTTATATACTAGGCACTGTGCCATTTAATCCTCCAAAAACCCAGCAAAGTACCAGATACATCTCTGATATATACCTGAGAAATGTGAGGTTCAAAGTGTTTAAGAAAGCTAAAATCACGCCAGGCGCGGTGGCGCACACCTGTAATCCCAGCACTTGGGAGGCTGAGGTAGGAGGATCACCAGTTCAAAGCCAGCCTCAGCAATGGCGAGCGAGGCACTTAGCAACTCAGTGAGACCCTGCCTCTAATAAAATACCAAAAAGGGCTGAGGATGTGGCCCAGTGGTCGAGTGCCCCTGAGTTCAATCCCTGGTACCAAAAAAAAAAAAAAAAAAAAAAAAAGTCAAAATCTCCAATCATGAAAGCACACACCTGTAATCCCAGCAACTCAGGAGGCTGAGGCAAGAGGCTTACAAGTTTGAGGCCAGCCTGGGCAACTTAGCAAAATCCTGTCTCAAAAAAAAAAGGGGGCTGCGGTTGTAGCTCAATGGTAGAGTGTTTGCCTAGCACATGTGAGGCACTGGGTTCGATCCTCAACACCACACTATAAAACTAAATAAAATATACTTTGTATACAAACAGTTGTATGTAAAAAGATGCTATATATGTGCATTTTGAATTGTAATACATACTACTATTATAAATAAAAAAAAGAAAAATAAATAAATAAAATAAAGGTATTGTGTCCATCTACAACTAAAAAAAAAGTTGGGGGGGCTAAAAAAAAAAGGGGCTGGGGGTGTAGCTCAGTGGTAGAGTATCCTAGGTTAAATACCCAATCCTGAAAGAAAGAAAGAAAAAAGAAAAAGTTAAAATTGTATGTCATTTGTGATCTGGGGGCTGAGTGAACTTGAGCAAAAGATTTGACCTCGCCGGGCGTGGTGGCGCACGCCTGTAATCCCAGCACTTGGGAGGCTGAGGCAGGAGGATCGCAAGTTCAAAGCCAGCCTCAGCAGTGCCGAGGCACTTAGCAACTCAGTGAGACCCTGTCTCTAAATAAAATACAAAAAAGGGCTGGGGATGTGGCCCAGTGGTCCAGTGCCCCTGAGTTCAATCCCCGGTACAAAAAAAAAAAAAAAAAAAAGATTTGACCTCTTCATCTAAGATGTCCACTTGTAAAATGGTGTTTACAATTCTGAGGGCCTCAGGGGATTGAGTATTACCGTTAAAGTGATTAAATTTGACACTGAAATCTTTCTGAGGAGGGCACTAAGTCTTATTCCCTCTTGGATGCCCAGTGTCAGCATACATTAGTAACAAGTGCTCTGAGAAGAGCTGAGAAAGCCCAAAGTCCGGATTCATGTCGAAAAATCACCACCCTTTGCAGTAATAATTGTTTTGTTTTGTTTTGTTTTTGCAATGCTGTGGTTGGATTCTAGGGCCTCGCACATGTAGGCAAATACTCTACCACTGAGCCACATCTCAGGAATTTTTTTAAAATATGTTTTTAGTTGTAGTTGGACACAATACCTTTATTTTATTTATTTATTTTTTAAATATATTTTTTAAATTTATTTACTTGCCGGCGCGGTGGCGCACGCCTGTAATCCCAGCACTTTGGGAGGCTGAGGCAGGAGGATCGCGAGTTCAAAGCCAGCCTCAGCAATGGCGAGGCACTTAGCAACTCAGTGAGACCCTGTCTCTAAATAAAATACAAAAAAGGAAAAAAGGTCTGGGGATGTGACCCAGTGGTCGAGTGCCCCTGAGTTCAATCCCCGGTACCACCAAAAAAAAAATAAATAAATAAATTTATTTATTTACTTGTTCACAATGCGTTTTTTTTTTTTTTTTTTTTTTTTTTTTTTTTTTTTTTTTTTAACGTGGTGCTGAGGATCGAACCTCGGCCGCACGCGTGCTAGGCAAGCATTCTACCACTGAGCCACAACCCCAGCCCTTATTTATTTATTTTTATGTGGTGCTGAATATCAAACCCAGTGCCTCGCACATGCTAGGAGAGGGCTCTACCGCTGAGCCACAACCTCAGCCCCTCAGAAATATAAATATATATATTGTACTGAGGATTGAATCCAGGGGCACTTAACCACTGAATTACATCCCCAGCCTTTTCATTTTTTAAGACAGGATCTGCCTAAGTTGCTGAGACTGGCTTTGAACTTGTGATTCTCCTGCCTCAGCTTCCTGAGTAGCTAGAATTACAGGCCTGCACCACCACATACCTGGCCAGCTATGGGGTTCTTGAACAGTTTCTTTCAATTCCAGTCTCTGCTCAGACCACTCAATCTGGCCTGAAGGGCTCCAGCCCCTCCTCTTTAACCTTCTAAAGGCTTTCTACCCTTCTAGGATTAGCCCTGGCTTAACCCTGGTTTCCTCTTTGAGCTTTTGGTGGTGAAGGCAGGGTGGGGACTTCAGCTCACAGAAGTCCTTCCTTTTTCTGAATTTCTGTGATGACATCTCATTTTGGCTTCCTTCCTTCCTTCCTTCCATCCTTCCTTCCCTTCTTTCTGGGGATTGAGCCCAGGATGACCTTGCTAGGCAAGTGCTCTACAACTGACCTACAACCTCCAGCTCCTGGGATTCAGTCCTTTTACATATTAACTGACCAATTTCATTCTCACCCAGTGAACCCACTTTATCAACAATGGAATTGAGTCTGGAGAAACTAAGTAACTTGCCAAAGCGATTCTTTCTGGACTCAGTTCCAAGCCATCTGACCCTGACTTTCATTTCAGCTCTTTTCATTAATAATGAACTTCCTGACTTTGGATTGGGCAGAGGGGAGTGAGAAGAGGGGAGGGGGTATGAGGGTAGTAAAGAATGGTAGAATGAGACAGACATCATTACTCTATGTACGTGTATGATTGCACGAATGGTTGTGACTGCATCATGTACAACCAAAGAAATGACAAGTTGTGCTCTGTTTGTGTACAATGAGTCAAAATGCATTCTGCTGTGATGTATAACTAATTAGAACAAATAAAAAATAATAATGGACTTTCTGGAGCCTAATGCTCCCATGCCTTAAGCATGTAATAAGTTTTGTATGTTCTTTTTCCTATTAAAAATGAATAATAATGAACTTCCTTCTAATACACACACTCTATCTCACACTGGGCACTTCACAGGCTTGGCCCGGTTTTTTTGTTTTGTTTTTGCCTGGTTTTGGTAGTATCTTTTCATAAGCTCCTTGAGGGCAGAATCTTGTCAGTGCTGCAGGTGTTAATCATATAGCAACACCCTCCAATTTTTAGTCAAATAATTGAGTGCCTCTGCTTGCTGTTCTTCCCCAGTCTCCACCCTGTCCTTCCAGCTACATTCAGAAAACAGACTGTGGCTGGGGGTGTAGCTCAGTGGTAGAGCACTTGTCTAGCATGTGCTAAGGCCCCAGGTTCTAGCCCTGCACTACAAAAGGGGATAAAAGGGATGACCATAGATGGGAAGGTTGGAGCACCAATTTAGACACCAGAAACAGGAATGGGAGCAAGGGAAGGGTCACCAGAACCCGGGCAGGATGAGCAAGCTACCTGAGGCAGGGGCTTATCTTACTTTTTGAAATTTGCAGGAGGCATGATGTTGCCATGAATATCCAGCGGAGGTGCTCTTACTTCACTCCTCAGCTTGAGTTTCTGCACCTCCTTCAGCTCCTTCTTGGTCTTCAAAATCACCTGGTTCTTCCTGTTTGTGTCCAAGAAGATGGGGGTAGAGTGGATGAAGGCCAGGAAATTGTTTTTTCCCAATCCAGGAGGGAGGAGGGATGGGGGTGGTCTGCTGGGGGGCAGTGGTGGGCGTTGGAGTGGGTTAGCCAGCGCCAGACATTGCTGTCATAGGGCCTGTCGGGGTCTGTGGGAAAGGTGGCAGGCAAACGCCCCACATCGAGCCACGTGTGAAAGCCCCAGGTGTGCTGGGCTGTGTCCTTCCAAGGGTGGATTAGCCGGTGGTGCACCTTGGACTTCATATCTGAGCGGGGTGGCAGCCTCTGGGCCAGCTGGTGGTAGGCTTGCCGGGTAAAGCCAGGCAACTCCCAGGACTCACTGGGGAGAAGGAACTCGCGCTGAGCCCACGTTTGGTGGGTCGGGAGGGATTCATTGGCATGGACCATCTAGGGAGAGACAAAAGGAAGCTGGGATTGACTATGCAGGCAGGGGTGCAGGGACTTGGGGGAGGAGGCACTCTACTCTTCTCCTCAGGCACAAACTGCCAACCTCCTGAAGCCCAGGACTGCCATCAAGGCATGAAGTCCAGGCAGGGTCAACTCTTGGCTCCCATCTTGCCTTTCTGAAGCTATTATATAATTCTCTGTATTATTTCCATGGATTGCTCAAATTTTCTTTCCATGATCATGTTTTGGCTTTGATTTCCTACTTTCTCTTCATCATTGTTGCCTCCTCTCCCTTTTGGTGCCCCGACTCCTGCCCAGGGACTGGGGCTCTGGAAGCACAACAGCTGAGGGGACTCTGAGGGAAAATGGCCCATACCAGCCGTTTGGAAGCCCCCCTTCCCTTGCTTCTGGACCTGGGGACACTCCAGGAAGCGGGTCTGGTTGGTTTTCCATTTCAGACTCCTTTTACTATTTGTTTCTCTGTCACTGGCACTGTCCCCTCTCTTATTAAAATGCAAGCAAGTATACAAAGTATCTAGAATGTCAGTTCCTCCCTTTTCCGTGCCTTGCCCCCAGGAGATAAGTAGTAGCAAATGTCTTTTTTTTTTTTTTTTACTTTTTATTTTGAGTTATAGATGGACACAGTACCTTTGTTTATTTTTATGTGGTGCTGAGGATCGAACCCAGTGTCTCACACGTGCTAGGCAAGTGCTCCACCACTGAGCCACAACCCCAGCCCAGCAAGTAAGCATCGACACTGTGCTCCATACTTTTAAGCACATCTCATTTAACCCTCATACTGTGTGAGCAAGTATTGTTATTGTCAGTATGGTTTGGAAGTCAATGTGTTAAAGGCTTGGTCACCACCCTGTGGCACTATTGGTAGCTGGTGAAGCTTTAGGAGTTGGTGCCTAGTGGAAGGAAGTTAGGTCTCTGGAGGTGCACCCTTGAAGGGATAGTGGACTCCCTGCCCCTTCCTCTCTTTGCTTCTGGACAACCATGAAGTGACAACTCCTCCACTGTGAGCTCTCACCATGATATATTGTGCTGCCTTAGGCCCAAAGCAACAGGGCAAAGCAACTATAGACTGAAACCTCTGAAACTATAAGCCCAAATCAACCTTTCCTAAAGGAGGTTGTTTACCTCAGATGTTTTGTTACAGTGAAGGAAACTGACTAACGCAGTTCCTATCTCAAAAGATGCAAAGAGCAAGACCCAATGAGGTTAAGATGCTGGGACTTAAGCTGTCTGTGTTCCTCTTCAGCATATTGTGCTGTGCGAAATGCTTTTTAAAATTTATTTTTAGTTGTAGATGGATACAATACCTCTATTTTATTTATTTATTTATATGTGGTGTTGAGGCTTGAACCCAGAGCCTCACACATGCTAGGCAAACATTCTACCACTAGCTACAACCCCAGCTGTGAAATGCTTTTTTTTTTTTTTTTTTTTTTTTTGTGGTACCGGGGATTGAACTCAGGGGCACTTGACCACTGGGTCACATCCCCAGACCTTTTTTGTATTTTGTTTAGAGACAGGGTCTCACTGAGTTGCTAAGTGCCTCCCCATTGCTGAGGCTGGCTTTGAACTCGCGATCCTCCTGCCTCAGCCTCCCAAAGTGCTGGGATTACAGGCGTGCGCCACCGCACCCGGCTTCTGTGAAATGCTTTACATAGCACAGTGCCCAGGACAAAATGTGTCTCTGTAAAAACGTTTCTCCCTCCTATCTACCCAGAGGATTTTTTTTTTTTTTTTTTTTTTTTTTTTGGGTACCGGGGATTGAATTCAGGGGCACTCGACCACTGGGCCACATCCCCAGCCCTTTTTTGTATTTTATTTAGAGACAGGGTCTCACTGAGTTGCTAAGTGCCTCGCCATTGCTGAGGCTGGCTTTGAACTCATGATCCTTCTGTCTCAGCCTCCCAAGTGCTGGGATTACAGGCGTGCGCCACCACGCCTGGCTCCAGAGGATTTTTTGATTCACCAAACCTTTCCTTTCTTGGTCTGATTCTCTAAGCCATTTCTGTAAGACTATGAGTATGTGGGGCTTGCGGGTGCATATGGTACAGGCTGAGTATCATTAATCCGAAAATCCAAAATGCTCAAAATCTGAATCTTTCTGAGTACTGATATGTTACAGTGGAAAATTCCACACCTGACTCTATATGATCAGTTGCTGTGAAAACACAGGCATATTAAACATGTTGCATAAAATTACCTCTGGATTATTGTATAAGGTATATGTGAAACATGTGAATTTTGTTTAGACTTGGGTCCTCTCCCCAAGACATCTAGCAAATATTCCAATATTTAAAAAAAATACCTGAAACACTTTTGGTCTCAAGCATTTTGGATAAGGATACTCATCTGTGCTAAGCAGGTATCTCCTCTGTTCTGAGCTCTGTGCCGGCAGCGTCATAGGACCAAGAGGGGAACACAGGAGAATTCACCACAGCCTCTAGCCCAGGTGGAGAAGGGTAGTCTCCTCCCCCTACCTTCAGAAAAGGCTCTCTGACACAAGATGAACTGCTCATCCTTCCTCGGAGTGCTCTTTGTGGGTTAGTGGCCATTCTTCTGGGCTTCAGAGCCAGGAGGGGTGGCTTAGTGGGGAAGCCATTTCTGGCACCATTGTTTGTTGGTAGGGTTGCTATGGTGATACTTCCTGGCTGGTGACAGAGAGGAGGCTCTTCAGGCCTTGGAGCTTCTGCCTCATTTTCAGGTGAGACAGGCAGGGAGTGGGAAGGACTCTCTCGACAGTTCTAGCTGCAAGAACTTCCCAGAACTGTTTCTGGGAAGGGACTTGCTAGGAAGATTCAGGAAGGAGAATAACTAAGCACCCTGGCTTCTAGGTCTCGGGCTAGGGATAAGGTTTTGAGAAGGCACCTGCAGTGCAGCCCATTTTAATTTAATGTTCTGGGGGGCTTGCCACTCTGAGAGCTGACAAAATCCCAAGTTAGCCAGGAGGCACGGAGGCCCAAAGAACAGGTCTGACAGGAAAGAGGGAAAATTGGCAATTTCTGTGTCAGAGAGGATATATGCTCCAGCAGAGCATAGCAGAGAAGGGATTCTGCAAAGCCCCTGTGCATTCTCCCAGTGTTCCCACTGAGAGCTGCAGGACTTGCTTCTCCCCATTACCACCATATCCATCATCACCTCCTTTCTTTTCCAGTCCTTCCAGATACTGAGACCACAGAGACCAGTAGCTCCACCATGGATTTTATTTGGTAGGCAGTTACAGTAGTGTTATTGAGCTGGCTCATGCATATGTAGTCAGCTGGGGCCCAGGGTGGCTCTTTGCAAAGCTGAGGTGCAAGCTAAGGAAGCCAGGCAGATCAGGGGTCCTTTCCACCTTCTCAAGCCTCCACCTGAGTTCTCATCAATTCTAGTCTCCCTGGCATGATTAGGGACATTATCAGAGAAACATCTAATAGGGGGCACATCTGGGCACTTATTCTCTTTGCTGTAGATGCATCTATCCAACCACCCCAAAATTCAACTCTTGACCTGAGAATGAGACCTTTTAAACCAGGATTTCTTGCAGGAAAGCTGACTTGGAAACATGGGGAGGTAGGAGGAAGGAGCAATAAGAGGGGCCCTGGGAAGCAGACTGGGTGCCTACAGTAAAGAACCCTTAAACTAGGTACCTTGGGTCAGGAAGAAACCTGCACTGCAGGTCCTGCCCTTCTCCAGGAACCAAAAGCAAGGAACAGAGGCAAATTGCAACCCCTTGTCACCCTGCCCACCTCTGGCAGTCTCTAGATAATGATCTAAGGAAATAAGCTTACATTTATAATTAGAGGATAATTTGGAAAATTTACACTATTTACAAGAATCACCCTACAAGGAGCAGGGAAGGTGGGAGAACTGCTGGGCACAGAGTGAAAACAGCTTGGGGAAGTCCTAACTCCTTTTTACCGTTACTTTTGCCATTCTCACCCTTCGGCTTATGTCAGGGAGAGTAGAGAAGTCAGATTCTCTCAAGAAGCATAGGTGGCACAGAGACCAGTTACCCTACTGCTTGCAAAGGTCCCAGCAGCAGTTAAGGTGTGACTGCTGCCTTGGCATAATCAGGCTGGGGAGCTGAGAGGAGCAGCACGGTCCCTGCCTGCTGTCCTCACTCAGAGGGCTTGGGGTACACTGAGCCTGGGGACTGCCCAGCCACATGAATGCCTGGGATGGTGGACAGCTTGAGCAGGAAGGCAAGGCCAAGTCCAGTCTCTACCGTAGTTCAGGAATGAACTGAGACCAGTTGATGCTGTCAGGGCCCAGGGGGTCCTCCTCTAGGCCGGGGAAGCTGATATCCAGCAGGATCTTGCTGAGGCTGTCGTTCATCGTATCCAGAACCAGACCTTCAGTCAGAGAACGATTGGCTGAAAGGCTGGGAACCTGTAGCTCCGGGGAGCCTGGCTTGGGAACTTCCAGATCGGAGGGGGAAGAGCTGCTAAAGGGGTCAGAGGCAAGGTCAAAGGGTTCTGAATTGAGGAGCTCTCGGGGTGAGTCAAAGAGGGGAATGCTTTTCAGTGGTGTGGTGCTCAGATCCATCAGCCCCAGGGAGTCAGGCAGGGAGCCAAAGGCGCCCTGGGGGGTTCGTACTGGGCTGAAATCGAGACCCTCTGCTTTTGCTGGGGGTGTGAGCCTCCAGGATTCAGGGGTTCTGGGGAGGACAGATTTGCTTGGAGTAGAGGAGATGGGCACAGTCTCTTTAATGGGAGTCTTGAAAGGTCCTCCCTCCTCCTGGAGGCAGCTGAGGTGGGAGACAGGCTCTGCCAGGAGGGGGGCCTCAGTAACTCGTCGGGATGTGCTGGGGCCCTCTGAGAAGACCAGCTCGGGCTCATCCAGACAGGGAGGCTGCAGATGCTGTTTCCTTCGAGACCGGCTCATCTCCCTCTTCTCCCTTCGTTTAATCACGAGCATTTCTGAGACACATCGGGCTGGGGACTTAAGCCCACTGTAGGACTTCTTGGACCTTGGGGTGGGAGAACAGGATGAATCCTCCCAGGAGTGAGACAGCTCCTCTTTGAATGATGGGCATGGGGAGGGCCACTCTTCCAAGGGAGGGCTCTCCACTTTGATGGGTCTTGCTAAATGTGGCATATCCTCCCCATGCTGGGTTTCCTCTTCCTTGATGGATTGAACTGGAAGCAAAGGCAAGAGCCCTTCTCCAAGCAGGGGTTTCTCCTCCTTCACTGGTCCTGCAGTGGGAAGAGGGGCTATGCCCTCATCAGCTAGTAGCAGCTGAAAGGGAAGCAGAGGCAAGGTAAAAGGGGTCACATTCAACCCACTGCTACCAGGCTGGATACAGAACCATCACCAAACAAAGTGACATACTGGTGCCGATCATCTTGTCTTATTTTAAATTTTCTTTTTATTTTATTTTTCCTTTGTGGTGCTGGGATGGAACCCAGGGCCTCATGCATGCTAGGTAAGTGCTCTACCACTGAAGTATGCCATCAGCTCTCTTGTCTTTTTAAAATCTTAAAAGCTTTTAAATGCTTCACTTTTTTTGTGTGTGTGGTGCTAGGGATTGAACAGGGCCTTGTGCATGTGAGCATGTGAGGAAAGCACTCTACCTACTGAGCCATATCACCAGCCCTTAAAAGCTTCTTTTAAATATAAGAATATATGATGAAAGTGGTAGTTCCATTCTGGGGGTAAAAGATGAATGTATTGGGATTGGGGATATAGTTTAGTAGTAGAGCACATGCTCAGTAACAGAGGCCCTGAATTCAATTCTTAACACCAAACGGGGGGAAAAAAGCGAGAATATTTAATGTGGTACTGGCATAGTTAGTATCCACCTCAGAGAAAATAAAATTGAATATCTATTTTACACTGTGTATGAAGACTATTTTTGGTGTTGGAGATCAAACCCATTTATACAAAATTCAAAAATAAAAATTAAAACCTGAAAACCATACAAATCCTGAAAGAGAATCTAGGAGACTACATGCACAATCTGAGGGTGGGGTGACCTGCTTAACCAAGACTGGAAGCCCAGAAGCTGTAAAAGAGAAGAGAGACATATTTGATTACATAAAAACTTACAATTTTACTGTGGCCAGAGAGACCATAAACAAAGTTAGGAACTAAGCAGGAGAAACAAAAAAATATCTTCAGCCTAAAGGCAGAAGTTAATATTTTAATAACAGAGCTCTCACAAATTAATAACAAGACCCTATAGAAAAATGGGCAATGTCTATAAATAAGCAATTCACTGAAGACAATTCCAAGTGACAAGGTGCTCAATCTTATGAATCCACATTACATTGTCAAATATTAATGTTTTTTTTGGTGGTGGTGCTGGTGGTGGATCAAACCAAGGGCCTTTCTCATGCTAGGCAAGCACTCTCTACCACTGAGCTCCATTCCCAGCCCCCTAGATTGGCAAATATTAATTAGACTAATAATACCAATTGTCAGCAACAACATAGCTCTTATTGCTATAAATATTGCTGGTTGAAATATGAACCACCACAGGTTTTTGGAATACATTCTAGCAACATTTAGCAACATTTAGTAAAATTTAAAATACCTTCTCACTCAGCAATTTCACATCTGGGACGTTATCCCATAGACATAAAAGCACTAGTAAGAAAGATTGCTGCAAAGATATTTATCACATTATTGTTCATAGGATAAAAACCCAGAAACAAGGGCTCGGGTGGTGGCTCAGTGGCAGAGTGCTTGTCTTACACGTGTGAGGCACTGGGTTTGATCCTCAGCACCACATAAAAATAAATAAAGATATTGTATTCATGTATAACTAAAAAATATTTGGAAAAAAAAAACCCAATCCAGAAACAAAATATTTCCATAAAAATGGAATAGTTCAATAATTTTGTGAATATAATGTGGACATAAAAAGCAATGAATTAGAACTATACCAAGTACCTGGGAAGAACTTCTATGACATCTTTTTTGTGTGTGTTTAGTACTGGTGATTGAACCCACGGCTATGTGCACAGTAGGCAAGTGTTCTATCACTGAGCGACACCCCCAGGTCCCCATCCTCTTTTATCCTATTATTATTTTTTTTTTAATTTTTAAAAAAATATCCAGGAAGCCATTTTTTAAATATTTATTTATTTTGCTTTTAGTTGTACATACACAATGCATTTTTACGTGGTGCTGAGGTTCGAACCCAGGGCCGCGCACGTGCTAGGCGAGCGCTCTACTGCTGAGCCACAACCCCAGCCCCTATCCTATTATATTTTGAGACAGTCTTGCTAAGTTGCCCAGAATAGCCTTGACCTTGCGATCCTCCTGCCTCAGCCTCCTCTGAGTACCTGGTATTATAAGCATGTGCCACTATGTCTGCTACATCTGTCCCAATAAGACCTCATGGAAACTAGGCAGATGGCACCTATGTCCCAGTTACTTGGGAGGCTGAGGGAGGAGGATCACTAGTTCAAGTCTAGCCTTGGCAACTTAGTGGAACCTTGTCTCAAAAATAAGAAATAGAAAGGGCTTGGGATATAGCTCAATGATATAGCTCAATGGTTTAATATTCAATCCCTAGCATGGGGAGAAAAAAACAGATGTAGAAAAATGTGTGTAACATGATCACATTTTCAATATTCAATATTCTGTATGTTGTAATGGCTATCACTGTGGAGCTGGGGTTGTAGCTCAGTGGTAGAGTACTTGCCTAGTATGTGTGAGGCACTGGGTTCAGTTCTTAGCACCACATATAAATAAATTAAATAAAGGTCCATCAACAACTAAAAAAAAAAGGCTATCACTGTAAATATATGTGTATAGGACTGAGGATGTAGCTCAGTGGTAGAGTGCTTGCCTGGCATGTGTGAGGCCCTGGGTTCTATCCCCAGTACTGCCAATGGCATACTATGCCATACCATGAGCATGGGTAAAATATGGAAGACCTTGTACTGAACTGTCAATATGTGGGTCTTTTCTATTTGGTTACAGTTTTTTGTGGTACTGGGGATTGAACTCATGCCTCAGAGATGCTTTGGCACCAAGCTACATCCCCAGCTCTTTTTATTTTGAGATAGGGTCTCACTAAGTTGCTGAGGCTGGCTTAGAACTTGTGATCCTTTTGCCTCATCCTCCTCAGTTGCTGTGATTATAGGTGTGTACCACCATGTCTGGTAGCCCTTTTTATTTTTTGAGACAGGGTTCTAAATAAATTGCTGAGGCTGGCCACAGATTTGTAATCCTCCTGCCTTAGTCTCCTGAGTTGCTGGGATAACAGGTGTGCACCACCATGCTTGATTTAAAAAAAATATGTCTATACATTTTTTGGTACTGGAGAATGAACCCAGGGGTGCTCAACTACCTAGACACATACCCTACCTTTTTACATTTTATTTAGAGACAGGGTCTCACTAAATTGTTGAGGCTAGCTTTGAACTTGCAAATCTCCTGCCTCAGCCTCCCGATCGCCTGGGATTAAAGGCATGCACCACCACTCCCGGGTAAAAATATTTTTTAAAATAAAAAATAAAAGGGCTGGGGTTGTGGCTCAGTGGCAGAGCACTTGCCTCGCATATGTGAGGCACTAGGTTCGATCCTCAGTACCACATAAAAATAAATGAACAAAATAAAGATATTGTGTCCATGTATAACTAAAAGTTTTTTTAAAAAAATAAATAAATAAAAGTAAACCCAAGTCTCTCTAAACTCCAGAGTCCATGCCATTTCCCTCTCATTCAAGAGGGTTGAGGGAAGCCCCTAACTTTGGTTACATCAGCTGCCACTTAAAAAACCCTCTCCATGGAGTTAAATCCAGACTTGATGGTCCATTAAGGTGTGGTCTTACCTTACCCTTCTCACCTTCCCCCAAAGCTAGAACAGAGAAGCTGGGGTGATCCCCCACACCTACCCAACAGGACACTGGCAATGTCTGGAGACATTTTAATTTTCATGCCTGGGGTTGCTATTGGTATCTAATGGGGAAAACAAAGGATGCATGGGGCAGTACCCCTTTACCCCCTCAAGGAATTATCTAGCCCTAATTCTCCAGACCTCAACAGGACTTAGGTTGAGAAACCCTTAGTGAGGTGACCCATTCACGCTACTACTACCAGGTACAAACTGGTATTTCTTGCCTCCCCAGTAGCATGCTTTCTTCACACTGTTGGCTTACCCAGATCCACTTCTTTCTAGGATTTGCCTCCCTTCTGGATTTTTCCCTAACTGTCCCAGCCCACCTGTCATAATCACCTTTGTCTGCATTGTTTTAAACTCATCAGGTAGTAATCGGCCTTTTGATACCACTTAAGTCATAATCCAAATTTCTTTTTAGCTCTTATAATGCTATTAGATTTTCCTGTGTTTTTATGTCTTGACTACTCCACTAGATTCAGAATCTCAAGGAACACTTAGGGTAGAGTGCTGCAAAAGCTATAGGTACACTCATGAGTGCCTAGAATCTCTCTTCACAGAAGAGCAGAGGGCACTCACCTTGGGGGCAATGCGCACTCGCTTGCTATGACGGGCAAGTTCTGAGCTCATGAGTGAAGCTGCCAGGGGCAGTGGCACCTTCACTGAGGGCTGCAGCACCAGTGACTGGTTCACTGGGAACTGGATGGGCACCAGGTATGAGCTGACCCGAGGAAGCAGAGGCTTCATCTTCCGCCCTAGGAGGAAACAGGAGTAATCAGGAAAAGGAGGGCGAGGGGTTCACCCCTTCTCAGTACCAGGAGTTTTGCTGTCCTTCTCTGGGTTCAGATCCCTGTGAGCTGGAAACAGAATCTGGAGTCTCATTCTCTAAAAGCCAGACGTACTCCCAGAACAAGGCTTGGGCCTGAGGCCCACTCTCCCATACTCACGTGCACCCAGTGGGAGTTCCGTCTTGATGGTCACATTCCGGCGGAGCTCAGGATTGGGTCGTTTCTGCTGCTGCTTGTGGCAGATGGGGAAAAGAAAGAAACCTGGGTTAATAAGGTAAAGAGGGACAGCAGAACCCCACAGGCTGTGCTGGTGCACTTGAGCTAACCGACAGCCCGACAGTAAAAGCAATCTGAGGGACGGATGCAGGTAAGCATAATCTCTCAAGCCTTGTTTAAGGGACAGGTGGACAGCATAGGGACATATGATGGCAGGACAGTCCTACCACCTCACCCATGGGTCTTCACCACCCCCAAAGGATGCTAAAGCATGTAGCTATCTTCGTAGTAAAGAAGTCAGGCAGAGAGAACAAACTGTCACCTACAAGGCCCACGCCGGGCACTTGCAGTGGCATGTTCTCCTGCTGTGCCCTGCTCTGCGTTGCTCAGTGCATCTTTGTGATGCTCATGGGAGGGTAAGGAGGAATGGCCACAGCAGCCTCAGGTTCCTCACTCCCAGATCCTTTGGGTGCTATGTGTTCAGAGCTGACAGTCACACAGCCATAGAATCCCGTCCCCACGTCACAGCTTGTCTTTGCCCACTAAAGCCATGCTGAGCAGTGAAAGGAAAACAAGGCCAAGCCCCGAGCCAGAGGAAAAGAATCTTACTGATTCCAAGTGCTCGGGCGATTGTGGAGACCCTGGGTCCAGTGGCTGGTGGCGGGCAAGCATTGTGGGAGAGAAATGAGACGAAGTTACCACCAACGTGGTCAATCTGACCAGACTGGGAAAACAGCCTACTCCTGATGGATGCCGAGGGACACCCTGGACAACTGTCCCTCCCAGAATGGTGATAGCTACTCACACACAGCCTTATGGGCACTCAGGTCCCCAAACAACAGCATCTTTCTGAAAAGATGTTCTGAAGGCTCAGCTTCTAGTCTGTAGCCTAAAGAAGAGTATTTTTAGAGCAAGCCTTCCCAGACTTTCTCTGTAAGAATCATCTGAGATGCTTGTGAAAATGCAGATTTCTGGGTCCATTCCAGATCCGCTGAACCAGGAGCTCCAAGAGAGGCTCCTGATTTTTCAACAATACAGCCTAGAGAGCTGTAGTATAACAAGTGTCCCAGGAAATTCTTACTTACAGGGGAATTAGGGAAGCACCGCTCTGCAAAGTCCTCTATTTTGAATCAGAACAGTCTTCTCTATGCCCCAGTCCACAAAAGTGCATTAGTTGGTTATTTGTCAACTCTACTTATTTCAGCAAGTTTTATGCAAGTTGCTAATTGGCTGCCTGGCTCCTAACTCTCCCCTGACCAAATGAGAGCAGCACGAGGACAGTCTGTCCCTATCCAGATGTCCACTATGACCTCCAATGCTGATCCTATTTAGAATCAAGAAGGATACTCGGGCTGCGGTTGTGGCTCAGCGGTAGAGTGCTCATCTAGCACGTGCGTGGCCCAGGTTCGATTCTCCGCACCACGTAAAAATAAATGCATTGTGTACAACTAAAGCAAATAAATGAATATTAAAAAAAAGGATACTCACCTTAAACACCTGGTCCAACGTCAAGTAGCGATTGGCACTGGGGTGAATGGTCCAAAAGGAGACCTTGCCATTGGCAGATGTCTCCCGAACAAACATGTCATGGAGGGAAAGGTTGTGACGAATGGAATTCTGAAACAAGAGGAAGGAGACCCGTTATCAGGTAATTTAGCTTCAAAAATATCACCTTTGAAGCGAATGGGAGTCTGTCCCACTGTGTTCAGCACAGGCTTTGTCCAGGCTCCTTGTAGCATTGCCTCTTGGCAACTCTCTTCCTAACACTGCACACTTAATAATCTCAGCCACATGTCCTTTGGTTCCATGGGGATAAAGACTGGTGCCACTCCTTAGGATGGTGATAAAGAAGAGACCTGGCTTGCCCCCAGACCCATAGCATTGGGCCAGAAGCTTCCCCTTCTCTTCCTATTCTTTATCATGGCACAGGATCAGGGTGAGAACCCTTTGCAGGAACTTCACATCTGCAAATTCTGCCACTACATCTGTGTGAAGAGAGGGAGAGAGACTGAGCCAGGCAGTCAATGTGTGTTTTTCAGAGATCCTTTTGCACTTAGAGAAATAAGCAGGCTGTCTTTCGCACAGTCAGTAAAGATCTAAAGGTGTGGGAGTGTGAAAGAAAAAATAACTCTTCAAGCTGGTCATGGTTGCACATGCCTGTAATCCCAGTGACCTGGGAGGCAAAAGCAGGAGGATTGCAAATTCAAGGCCAGCCTCATTAACTTAGTGAGACCTCTGCAACTTAGCAAGACCCTGTGTCAACATAAAAAATAAAAAGGGCTAGGAATGTGGCTCAGTGGTTAAGCACCCCTGAGTTCAATCCCTGGTACCAAAACCAACAAGAACTTTTCAGATACGGGAAACTGGTTTTTGGGATTCAGGGACACATCAGTCTAGGAATCAAATATGATCTAAGTTTTGGTGTCCATGGCCAGGGCTTCTGTGTGGTGCTGGGTAGGCAGGGTTTCACAGGTAGGACAGGCTACATTGGGGCCAAATGCAGAATCAGCAAAGAGGCAGCCACCTGCCGGTTCCAGTAGAAGTATAATAATCCTTTCCACCAAATCCCTTTTGTTGTTTTTATGTAGTGCTAGGGATTGAACTCAGGGCCTAGTGCATGCTAGGCAAGAGCTCCACCTCTGAGTTGTATCCCCAACCCAACAAATCCCATTTCTACCCAAAAGGTAAAGTAAGTTTTCAGTGAAATACAAAAAAGGAGTTAGGTACAGTGGCACATGCCTGCAATCTCACTGACTTGGGAGGTTAAGGCAAGAGGATTGCAAGTTTAAGGCCAGCCTCAGCAACTTGGTCAGATCCTGTTTCAAAATAAAAAATAAAAAGGGAGCCGGGTGCGGTGGCGCACGCCTGTAATCCCAGCACTTTGGGAGGCTGAGTCAGGAGGATCGTGAGTTCAAAGCCAGTCTCAGCAATGGCGAGGCACTTAGCAACTCAGTGAGACCCTGTCTCTAATAAAATACAAAAAGGGCTGGGGATGTGGCCCAGTGGTCGAGTGCCCCTGAGTTCAATCCCCGCTACCAAAAAAATAAATAAATAAATAAATAAAAAGGGCTGGGGGTGTAGCTTAGTGGTAAAGAACCCTTGGGCTCAATGCCTAGTACTAAATAAAGTGTAAATACACACACACACACACACACACACACACACACACACATACACACAGTGGCACAGTGTGTGTGTACAAGGAAAGACCTAGAGGAGCTAGGGTTATAGTTCAGTGCAATAGCACTTGCCTAGCATGTGTGAGGCCCTAGGTTCAATCCTTACTGAAAATAACCCCACACCCTGGAGAGCTAGGAAGGCAGAGACTGTGAAATAGCGATTAATAGTGAGACAGATGAGTTGAAGAAAAAAATCTAGGAATTTTTTTTTTTTTTTTTTTTTTTTTTGGTACTGGGGATTGAACTCAGGGGCACTCAACCACTGGGTCACATCCCCAGCCCTTTTTTGTATTTTATTAGAGACAGGGTCTCACTGAGTTGCTAAGTGCCTCGCCATTGCTGAGGCTGGTTTTGAACTCTTGGTCCTCCTGCTTCAGCCTCCCAAGTGCTGGGATTACAGGCGTGTGCCACCGCGCCCAACAAAATCTAGGAATTAAAAAAAAAAATTTTTTTTTTGTGGTACCGGGGATTGAACTCAGGGGCACTCAACCACTGGGCCACATCCCCAGCCCTTTTTTGTATTTTTTTTTTTGGTACTGGGGATTGAACTCAGGGGCACTCGACCACTGGGTCACATCCCCAGCCCTTTTTTTTTTTTTTTTTTTTTTTTTTTTTGTGGTACCGGGGATTGAACTCAGGGGCACTCGACCTCTTGGCCACATCCCCAGCCCTTTTTTGTATTTTATTTAGAGACAGGGTCTCACTGAGTTGCTAAGTGCCTCGCCATTGCTGAGGCTGGCTTTGAACTCGCGATCCTCCTGCCTCAGCCTCCCAAAGTGCTGGGATTACAGGCGTGCACCACCACGCCCGGCTCCCAGCCCTTTTTTGTATTTTATTTGGAGACAGGGTCTCACCAAGTTGCTAAGTGCCTCGCCATTGCTGAGGCTGGATTTGAACTCGCGATCCTCCTGTCTCAGCCTCCCAAAGTGCTGGGATTACAGGCGTGCACCACCACGCCCGGCTAAAAAATTTTTAAGTATTTATTTTTTAGTTATAGTTGGACACAACACCTTTATTTTATTTATTTATTTTTACGTGGTGCTGAGGATTGAACCCAGGGCTGCGCATGTGCTAGGTGAGAGCTCTACAGCTGAGCTACAACCCCAGCCCAAGTGATTTTTCAATATATATAACTTTAGTTGTAGAAGGACTAATACCTTTATTTTATTTATGTGGTGCTGAGGATGGAACCCAGTGCCTCACATGCCAGGCAAGTGCTCTAACACTGAGCCCCAGCCCCAGCCCTGAAACTAGGAATTTAAGTTGATGAGAGAGTTCTACTGTGGGAGAAATGAAACAAAACAGGGACAGACCATCCTTGTCTTCAAATTGAATACCTCTCTAAAAACTTAACTTGTAACTCTGAACCGGCAAACTGGAAATGGTATGTGACATTACCGGAGATGAATCTTGGGGTTGTGAATCTGTATTTTGATTCTTTTTCATTAAGATCTTTTCATAAGGGGCTGGGGATATAGCTCAGTTGATAAAGTACTTGCTTTGCATGCACAAGGCCCTGGGTTCAATCCCTACCACATACACACACACAAAAAAAATATCTTTTCATAAAATGACTTAGCTACTCCAGCTGCAGGTACCTAGCAGTACTATTCAATGTGGCACAAAGGTAGGCTTGGGTACTACACTGAAGTCTCTCTATAAATCTCATGTGGTAACCGAGGGAGTGGTTACAGGGTTCTTGTTGATATCTTTTATTTTGAGGCAGGGTCTCACTAAGTTGTTGAGGCTGGCCTTGAACTTGCAATCTTCCAGCCTCAGCCTCCTGAGTTGCTGGGATTAAAAGCATGCATCTCTGTGCCTGACATTGATGATTTTGCTTGGATTCAGTGGGATCAAGTCACAATCCAGAAGACACATTTGTTTATAGTTCTAGCATCCTTTGCACTTAACCTCTGACCCAGAGGCCAGACACAAAGTGAAGCACAAAAGCAGAAACAATCTGTCAGGCTTGGGCCAGCCAGAGTGACTTTGACTTTGGTGATTATGGGATGTGTTACCTTCCAGCCTGGCTTAGCAATGTGCTTAAAAATAGGGGAAGTGGTCCTCAATCCAAGTATAGATGTCCTTCAAGGTCATGCGCTTCCTCTCAGTGCTGTTGATGGCGAACTGTATCATGGCCATGTAAGAGTAAGGTGGTCGCTGAGACACAGAGTCCTGCCAGGATGTTGATGTTCCTGAGGGCTCCTCCATCTGAGGAATGAGAGAAGTCAAAAGGAAAGAGAAGAGGGTATGACACAGAGAGTTCAAAAGAACTACCCCAACCAGGGCCCCTTGAGAACATCCTCTAGAGGAAACTTTTTCCTATAGAAATATCCTAGAATCAAACTCATTTGAGAATGCTATTCCATAGTGGCAAAAAATTTTAGGATTCGAATCTTAGATGATCTAGCCTAGACTATAGCGAATAAGGACTACTTCTCTGTTGTCATTCCTTTTGTTGAAGATATTGTTCAATATTAAGAGGAAGGCCATTCCCTCCTAGTTGAAAAATTTTCAGAGCTAGGTTATAGACTATGATTCTCAAAGCAAAGCAATGATTTTATTATACTAATCCATGACCATTTTTCAGACTTGTAGGTCAAGAAACATAGATCTTAGTCCTTTCTGCTCTGATGTGCTGTGAATAAACCCATCTTATTTCAGTGTTTGTGAATAACATTCTCATGAGCATGGGACAGATAAATGTCTTCAAAGCATACATTTGGCTAAAACGTAGGCAAAGATCTGATCGTTTGCTTTTTAAAAAGTTAAGATAGTGGGCTGGGTTGTGGCTCAGTGGCAGAGTGCTCGCCTAGCACATGCGCGGCCCAGGTTGGATCCTCAGCACCACGTAAATATAAAGGCATTGTGTACAACTAAATATTAAAAAAAAAAAAAAAAAAGTTAAGATAGTGCTGAGGATTTACCTCAGTTGGTAGAGAGCTTGCCTCCCATGCACAAGGCCATGGGTTCAATCCCCAGCACACACACACAAAAAGTTTAGATAGAACTTTATAAGGTACAACTGAATATTTAAGTATATGATTCAATTAATATTTACTAATGTATACATTCATGCAATTTTTTTTTTTGTGGGGGTGGGTGAGTACCGGGGATTGAACAAAGGGGCACTCAACCACTGAGCCACATCCCCAGCCCTATTTTGTATTTTATTTAGAGACAGGGTCTCAGTGAGTTGCTTAGCATCTTGCTTTTGCTGAGGCTGGCTTTGAACTCATGATCTTCCTGCCTCAGCCTCCTGAGCTTCTGGGATTACAGGTGTGCACTACCTTGGCCAGCCTCATGTAAATTTTCACTTTTAATGAATGAATGAATAATTAAAGGGTATAGACTACAGAATCTAAATGTGTGATGTTGGCGACTATGAACAAAATAAAAACTTAGACTACACAATTGATCAAATAATTTGTCACTGCTGGAAAGTATTTAAAATTTATACCTAGTTCACTTGATTTTCTATTAAAATTACAGATTATCTTCCAATAAAACTATCTTGGTAAAGATGCTATACTCAAGCCAGGCATGTTGGCACAAACTGTATTCTCAGTGACTCAGGAGGCTGAGGCAGGAGGATAGCAAGTTTGAGGCCAACCTCAGCAACTTAGATCCTGGCTGAAAAAAACAAAAAGCCGGGGTGGGCATGGATGTAGCTCAGTGGTAAAGCACCCCTAGGTGCAATCCTCAGTACCGAAAAAAAAAAAATTCAATTTGTACAGGTGTGTTGCCTCCTTAAAGTTCAAGTAGCTTCCCAAAAAGACTACTAAGGGCAGAACACTAAACCTAGTGCTCAGAATCTGCTCTCAAGGAAGTTTCGTGGATGGGGGAAAAAAGATCAGATAGAAAAGTAGCTCAAAAGTTATAAAGAATAGCACCGATGCTTGTATTAGAATTTGGAAATTCTGTTCCAGCAAGCTACTTGATCCATTTTCCCTCTTAGAAATTCCCTACAATGGCTCTGATTTTCCTAGTGAATGACAGAATGGTTTACCTTAACCTGACTCTGCTCCAGGTGACAATTCTCTTTTTCTTCCATCTCTTGCTTGATGTTACAGGAGCCCAGTCCATCAGAACTCATCTTTCCAAGCCACTGGATGTTGGTTAAGCTGTTGTCCAGAGTACAGCCTGCTGTCTCACCACCAGCTAGAGGGGAAACAATCCAAGACCCCACTTAGCTGTCTGATCCAATAGGATCAGCTGCCTAACCCAATAGGCTCATCAGTATTGGTGGTTAGGGATGACCCCTCCAAGACCTCTACCCTTAGGGACAAGAGAACACATGGTGAATCTCCCATAGCTCTAAGTTACTCGACCGCAAAATGGGTTTCAGGAGAAATTCAGGAGCACCATTCAAATTGCATTTCAGTATGAGCCACGCTAAACCTTAGGCATCGATATGGCAACCTTACGAATGAGTTACTTAATATCTACACAAAGAAAAGTCACTTTTCTTCCTCATGCTTCAGTTTGCTCCTTTACCATAAAGAAAGATTTAATTCCTTACAGGTTCAGTGGAAAGAATAAACCAAAATAATAAACAAATCATTTTCCAAAATTGAGAAGGCAATAAAAATCCTAAATTACAATTATAACTCTCTTGACAGTACCCAGAGAATCTGCACCAAGGTTTCAGGATGAAAAAGACAAGACTTTCCCTGGGTTCAGCCTAGATGCCTATCTGTTGAGGGAATCAACATGGCTGACTTGCCACCAGAGAGGAGAGGCCAGGCTCCTCATCCCTTTTGCCTTGCAGACCACATACCACAGTTTTCCAGTCTCTGCCCCAGAGTGGGTCCAGGTGGTCTAAGAACATTTGCATCCCTAGCTGCAGGCTTTGGTCCCAATGTCTCTGTAATAACTTCTGTCCTCTTGGAATCATTGCCGGTCTGGGATTGAGGCTGAGGTCCTGAAGGGTGAGTTGAAGCTCCCCCACAGCTGATGAGGATGAATTTGTTGGGCCCACTGCTGCCACTCTCCTTTCCTTTGGCAGTCAATGCTGTGATGATGCTTTGGATATCAGCATTGTTGGGGATGGCCACCACCTGCGTGTTGGGCATAGTAGGGTGGTTAATAATCTTGATCCCAGTTGGAAACTTGCAAGAGTTGGACTCAGCCACTTCTTTGGAGGCCTGTGCTTGACTAGGCTCCTCTTGGGCAGGGGGTTTCTTAGGTTCCTCCTCTGGTGTTTTGCGTGAGGCATCTTGAACAGGAAGAGGCAGCCTCCGTCTTTTGAGAATCAGTGGCCGCCGGGGGCTGGTTTTCATTATGAATCTATGCTTTCACTCTCCATCGAGAATCACAAGAATGGACCCTGCAAAGTACAAGGAACAGTAGGACATAAGAGATTGTTAACACTGATGTGGCTGTGTCCCTATAGTATGCTGTTTTTAATTCCTTTGGGTATAGATCGAGGAGTGGGATAGCTGGGTCATAAGGTGGTTCCATTCCCAGCTTTCCAAGGAATCTCCACACTGTTTTCCAGATTGGCTGCACCATTTTGCAGTCCCACCAGCAATATATGAGTGTGCCTTTTCCCCCACATCCTCTCCAACATCTATTGTTGTTTGTGTTCTTTTTTTTTTTTTTAAATATTTATTTATTTGCTTTTAGTTGTACACAATGTGTTTATTTTTACGCAGTGCTGAGGCTCGAACCCGGGCCGCGCACATGCTAGGCGAGCGCTCTACCGCTGAGCCACAACCCCAGCCCCTTGTTTGTGTTCTTAATAGCTGCCATTCTGACCGAAGTGAAATGAAATCTTAGAGTAGCTTTGATTAGCATCTCTCTAATTGCCAGAGATGTTGAACATTCTCCCCCACATCAATGTTTATAGCAGCACAATTCACAATAGCTAAACTGTGGAACCAACCTAGATGCCCTTCTGTAGATGAATGGATAAAGAAAATGTGGTATATATACACAATGGAATATTACTCAGCAATAAAAGAGAATAAAATGATGGAATTTGCAGGTAAATGGATGAAGTTGGAGAATATAGTGCTAAGTGAAGTTAGCCGATCCCCAAAATCCAAATGCTGAATATTTTCTCTGATATAAGGAGGTTGATTCACAGTGGGGTTGGGACAGGGAGCATAGGAGGATTAGAGGAACACTGAAGGGCCAATGGGGAGGGCAGGTTAGGGAGGGGGCAAAAGGGTAAAAAAAAAAAAAAAAAAATGAAGATGGTAGAATGAGGTGGATATCATTACCCTAAGTGCATGTATGAAGACCCAAATGGTGTGAATATACTTTGTATACAGAGATATGTAAAAATGTGCTCTACAAGTATAATATGAATTGTGATGCATTCTGCTGTCATATATAACAACTTAGAATGGAAAAAAAGGAGATTGTTAAGTTGAGAAGGGGTTCTCTTACAGAAAGGTATTACTCTGCACATATAGTCAAGAACATAAACCTAAAGGCCCAGGTGAATGTTCCCTGGGCCTTTATAAAAACCTCAGACAATAAGGAGGTAAGCCCTACTAACTAAAGAAAGCTACAACTGTAGCAAGTAATTCAAGGTGGTGGGGAGAAAGAGGAATTGGACTGGAGATAGTCAAAGGCCTCCTTCTGGAAGCTTAAGAATGACTACAAGAATGAGTGAGACAGCTAAAAAAATGTTGAAAACTATTATTGCCAACTATAATACGGATAGATTACTTATAGTGACTATAGGGGTGGAAATGGAGAATGCTGAAATAGGAAAACATAATAATTAGCAGCCCTCATAAAACTCTGATCCAATAATCCATTCTTACATAAAGCTTTTGTACAAATATGTGTATGTGCATATATTTGTGTACATAGGCACACACTTATACGAACACATATTTGCTTATTTATTGTTCTAGAAATATAATCCAGAAATGCTCTACCACTGGACTACATCTCCAGCCCCTTTTCATTTTTCTTTTCAACAGAGTCTCACTAAGTTGCCTTGGCTGGCCTCAAACTTGTGGTCCTCTCACCTCAGCCTCCTGAGTAGCTGGGTTTACAGGCATGCACCACCCCCAGCAAATCCTTTATATTTTTATGTCAATTTACTTTGTAAATTATAACAATCAGTGCCTACAGAATCAGGAGAGAAAGGCAGATTGTACTATTTCCACACCACTGGAGAAATCATCTCCCAGTTCACAAAACCTCAGATAAAAGAAAAACTTTTCTATTCAAAGCCCATGGTAAAGTAATATAGATTGTGCACTGCACAACTCTATGGGGTACAATTTACTTCATACGAGTCTTGATTTTTTTTTTTTTTTTTGTAGTGCTGGGGATGGAACCCAGGGCCTTTAGGTATGCTAAGCAAGTACTCCCACTGATACCTACTCTACTGCTGATCCCCAACCCCGCCTTCTTGCATTAATTTTTTTTTGTTACCAGGGATTGAACTCAGGGGCACTCGACCACTGGGCCACATCCCTAGCCCTTTTTTGTATTTTATTTAGAGACAGGGTCTCACTGAGTTGCTAAGTGCCTGGCCATTGCTGAGGCAGGCTTTGAACTCGCGATCCTCCTGCCTCAGCTTCCTGAGTGCTGGGATTACAGGTGTGCACCACCGTGCCCAGCAAAAATTTTTTTTTTTGTTTTTTTTTTGAAGTTTTTGTACTGGGGATTGAACCCAAGGACACTTTACCACTGAACTATATCCACAAACATTTTTATATTCAGACAGGGTCTTGCTTAATTGCTTACAGCTTTGATAAATTGCTGAGATTGGCCTTGATCCTACTGCCTCAGTCTTCTGAGTCGCTGGGATTACAGGTGTGTGCCACCATGCTCATCTCTTGCATTAATTTTTTAAAAATATTTTTATTTATTTGCTTTTAGTTGTACACAATGCATTTTATTCAATGCATTTTATTTGAACGTGGTGCTCGGCCCTCTGCCGCTGAGCCACAATCCCAGCCCCTTGCATTAATTTTTAAAAAGTGTATTTTTTCACAATTTGCAAAACTGTTGCATAGTGACATTGCAGTATTTCCATATCCCCCTGCCCCCAGTAATGGGGATTGAACCCAGGGGCTCTTTACTATTGAGCTATTCCCACAGACCTTTTTATTTTGAAACAGAGTTTAAGTTGTCCAGGTTGAACTTGAATCCTCCAGCCTCAGCCTCCTGAGTTGCTGGGATTACAGGTATGTGCCACCACGCCCAGCTGCTTATGCATATTTTAACTTTGTAAGAATGATACTTTACTATTTAATTTCTCTTCCAGAACCAAGACTATAACTATCTCTTGACTTCCAGATTGTGCTATCATTAATATGCTAAGGTGGTTTTGAAAGGCTAAGAAATCTTATCTTTAAAAAAAGAGTGGGTGTTTTGATTTTTATAGATATGCAAAATATTATACCATTAAGTACAACCCTATCATTATATTTTGAGGTCCTTTGAGAGACAGAGGAATTCGATGTCCCTTTTGAGGACACATTCTATGCTCCTAAGAATGATTGCACTTTTTGACATTTACCATCTGCTTAGAGTTCTCAGGCCTTCCCCACCCTGTCATCTCCCTTCCCTCTATATTTCAGTTTTCTTTACCTTCAAATCTCAATTTTAATGCTGCCTCACATCTCTCCAGGCCCACCCACCTAAATCAGTAGATCCTGTTCCCTTTTTCCCACAGAATAAGTCTTAATTTTCGCTTTACCTCCTTCAACCAGCCTCTTCCTATTACTACCAACACTTTATAGCGTCACTCCTTTGATCCAATCCCCATCCTGAACAAGGAATCCTTGCTACGCTCTCAAGAATCAGAAGGGTCCTGCAAAAGCAGAGGATGGAGGCAGTGTTGCCTAATGGTGAGAACACCCGGGCGCAGGGGAACTTGTGTGTGAGATGGTCTTTTACTCAATGCATAACCAGCTCAGTTTTCATCCCAGCCCCAGTCCCCTACTCAGAGAGTAGGCCACTCCTGGGGCCGTGGGCAGGGTGCAGAAGTCAAACTTTCAGGGAAGCCTAAGGGGTGCTTGGAGAAAGAAGCGTGATGGCCAAGGCCAGAAGATCGGATGCAGAATAAAAAATTGAACCCTTGCCCAGACCCCCTTCCCGGTGGCCCCAAACCCCCGCTCGCGTCCCGCGTCCTGCTGCTAGACGCCATGAACTCGACTCACGCAGGACCTTCCGAAGCGGCGCCGGAGCCCTTCTCCCCGCTCCGCCAGGGCAGGGCCGGGGCTCCATGCCTGCGCCCTGCTCACCTCCAGATCCCAGCGCCGCCGCCTGTGGCTTCTCCAACCTGGGGCCGGGCCAGGGCCGGGACACGGACTCGCGCCAGGCCGGCCGGGTCCCGGCGGTGCGGGAGGGGTGGGAACCCCGGGGGAGCCCGGGAGGGGAGGGGGTCCCGGGCCGGGGGTGGGGTCCGGCGCCGGAGCTTTCAGTTTGTTCCGCTGTTTGAAATTGGCGCCGGCGGATCGTTGCGGTCACGTGACGGAGCGTCGCCAATCGGCGCCGACGTGTCTCCGCGTTCCGGTTGGAACGCTCTGCGCTGAGAGGAGCGGCGGCCGCGGCCCCGCCGGGCGGGTAAGGCGGCCGGCGGCTCGTGGGGCGGCGGCGGCCGGGGCCTGGCAGCCGGGGGTCCCCGCGGCCGGGGAGGGCGAGCCGAGGGCAGTGTGAGGACGCGGGGGCACGGCCTGGCGCCCTCCGTCTGCTCGGGCCCCGCACGCGCGTTCGCCTGTTCCCGCCCGGCGACGCGGCCCTGGCTCCCCGCGGGCTTTCCTCGCCGCCCTCGGAGGTCTGAGTTGGGCTGTTTCCGTCCCGCGGGGAGCGCTCTCGGTGTCCGTCCAGGTCGACGGTCGGTCCCGCCGGCTGAGGGCGGCCCGTGGTCTGGTCAGGGTCCATCCTCCCCGGCGGCGCTGGCTCGGCTCGGCTGCTCCGCGGCCGTCTCCCCACTCCCGAGGCCGAGCCTGGAGATGGACTCGTGCTGGTGCCAGGCACTACTAGAGCCTACAAGTGCAGTCCACACGAGGTCCTTTCCTTCCCCCGAGCATCCTCCCAGGGCAGAGACAATTTCCAAGAACTAGATAAGCACATAATTATAGCTGTAAAGTGGCAAAGTAGAGGTCAGTGGTACTTTTATTTTTCTTTCTCTTTTCCGTATTGGGGAATGAACCCGGCGACACTTTACCACTGAGCGACATCCCCAGCCCTTTTATTTTTTATTTATTTTTAAAATTTGAGATAGTCTCACTAAGTTGCTGAGGCTAGTTCTTTGGCCTCAGTCCCCGGAGTGGCTGGGATTACAGGCCGGACCCCCTACCCCACCCCCTTTTCTTGTCTTTTTTTTTTTTTTTTTTTTGGTGGGGGGCGGGGAGGAGATGGGGACCAGCTCTCCTATTTTGTCCAAGCTGGTCTTGAACTCCTGGCCTCAAATGATTCTCCTGCCTACTATTTATGATGAGATTTTGCCTTAGGACGGGAAACTCTTTTCTGATGAACTGAGGCTTCCTGTGAAAGCTGGTGCCTTCTACAAAGTAGGGAGGGAAAACCTCTAAGTAGTTGGAATAATGTGTGCACTAGCCGCCAGTCTGTAGGAGGCGTTGTGAGTAAAGAGATTGAAGTGAAGCTGAGGGGTTTGAGCTAAGACACTTAAATGGGTGTGGTGCGAGTCAAGAGGAGGCAGAGCCTTAGCCCTACCAAGGAGTTTTGTCCTTATTCAAGCATTAAAAGAAGCCAATCAAATTTCTTAAACTGAAGTCAGATTTGCTTTTTTTTTTTTTTTTAAGTCCCTCTGCTGGGAATGCCTGAGTGGGTTAGAGTAGACTAGTTAGTCTATTGAACACTCTAGGGGGTAATTGTTGGAACTTGAAGGTTGACTAGGAGAAGCCTCTCAAGGCTCCCCAGTGCTGGGGATAAACCAGTGCCTTGCACATCTAGGCAAGCTCTCTGCCACTGAGCTACATTCCCAGCTGGAGAAAGGAGTGTTATTGAAGACATGTTTAAGAGATAAAATTGATAGGGCTTGATGTAGGGTTGGATAGGAGGGAGGAGAAGGAAAATGTCAAGGTTCTTGGTTGCATAACTAGATGTTATTTTCTGACCAACCTAGGACCCTGGGAGATAATCACTTTGGCCAGTGGTGCTGGGGAAATTATATGGGTTCAATTTAATTTCTTTATTTCTTTCATTCAATTATTCATTCATTCATTTTTTTGCAGTGCTGGGGGTTGGAACCTAGAACCTTAGCATGCTAAGCATGAGTTCAATTTCTTTCTTTCTTTCTTTTTTTTTTTTTTTTTTTTTTTTTTTTGTGGGCCTGGGGATTGAACACAGGGCCTTGTGCATGGGAGGCAAGTGCTCTACCAATCAAGCTATATCCCCAGCCCTATGAGTTCAGTTTTAAACATATTGAGTTTAAGGTGTCAGAAATATCTAGTTGCTCTCTGGTGGACAGTGGGATATATGGGTCCTGAGCTTAGAGAAGTCTAAACTGAATATATAAATATGGAAGTCATCTACATCTGGGTGGTTATTGAAATGTAGGTAGAAGAGATTGCCTAAGCAAAGAATATAGAATGAGAACAGCTCCAAAGCACAGCTAGAGGGGATGATGGCCTTGGATAACAAAATAACCTCATTAGACCACAAGGAAAGAGGACAGATGCAGATAGATGTAAGTAGGTTTGTGTGTTTGATTTCTGGAAAATGAAAGTACCTCCTTTCAGGTGCTCTGTATTTGTCCACTAGGAAGTAAGGTCGTTTGTTGAGACAAGGATATTATGAAGTTTTAAGAAAGTGGAAAAGTTTTAAGATAATCCTTATGGAAAATGTGTTGATCAGGAAAACATAATAGGATTGCTGAGCAGCGTAGTATTTATTTGATGTTGGTGGCTTCCAGCAAGTCATGAAATCTAACATTTCTCACTGAAGGCATTGCTACCATTGTCATCTCTCCAATGGACTCCTTCTAACAGTTTTTCCTCACAAACTGTCTAGGTTGTCTTTTCAAAGTACAAATTATAGCTGGGTATGGTGGCATATGCTTGTACTCCCAGTGATTTGAGAGGCTGAGGTAGGAGGATTGCAAGTTTGAGGCCACTTAGTGAAACACTGTCTCAAAAATAAAAAGGGCTGGGGAGGTAGACCAGTGGCAAACACCCCCAGTACCCATGGTGGGGGTGGGGAAGTATAAATCAGATTGTGTCAGTTCTTTATCCAGAACCTTTTAGTGGCTTCCCATAACACCAAGAATAATTAAATGCAGAGTCCTGAGCCTTGCCTATAAAGCTCTGTGTCGTGTGAACTACTTTCTGCCTTTCTAACCACCTTATCTCCTACTGCTCTCTAGTTCAGCCATGTTGACCTTACAGTTTCTTGAACATGGCAGAGTTCTACCTTGGAGTCTTTGTACTTACTCTTCTCTCAACCTGGAATTTTTGCTCCTATCTTTCTATTGCCTGTTTTTTCTCCTTTCTTCACTCAGGTCAGTTAGGCCTTCCCTGACAAACCTGTCTACATTGAAACCCCTTGTTGTATTTGTTTATCTACGTACATTTGATCACTTCCCAACTAGAATGTAAGTGCTGTTGTTGCCTGAAGCGATGGCCGCTTGGAGCAACGAAGTCGCGGGAAGAAGTTTAGAGGCAAACTGGAGACAAACAGCTTTTTATTTTGATAACTTTTCTCTCTGGCTCTAACAACGACTAACACGCGCCACACACACCACCAAAATGGCGCTAACCCGATCAACAATCTCGGCCAAGTCACTCGAGATCCCGGGACAAGTCCCGTGAGACTACAAAGGCGACAATGCCCAAATCTCCACGGCTCATAGTCAACCGCAATTCAAGCCATCTCCCCAAACAGGGCTCCTACAAAGTGCTTTGAGAGTGGAGATGTTATGCCTTTTTCTTTCTTTATCTCTCTCTCTCCACTGCTTTGTGACTTAAGTCACAGTGTGGTATTTTTTATTGTTGATCCAATGAATGAATCATACTGTATAGTAGAACCATTCTGCCCTGTTGTACGGCTTTCCAGTGTGCTCAGCTGCAACTCCCATTTCATTCCCTACTGCATTCACACTTGTCTGTCCCATCATTCCACAGGAGAGGCTCTTAGTAAAGTTCATCTGGTTACTAGATCCAGTGGACACATTATCTGCTGACCTCGCCTCTGTGTGTCAGCCTCCCCTCTCCACTGACACAGCCTGGGTTCAGGTCCCTGTCATTTCTCACTTAGATGACACAGTAACCTCCTAACAGGCCTCCATACTTCCAAAGTAATTGTTCTCCTTTTGTACTATTGCCAGGATGATCTGTGTAAAGTACACAAATAAAAAAATTAGGATGTTTATGGAGCAATTTGAAAATTTGAACACTGCCTGGTTATTTTACAGTACTAAGGAATTTGTATGTGTGCATATGATTTATTTAGTTATATTAATAGGAAGGATATAATGATTAACAATATATTTTCTTCAACATATTGTAGGGGTGAGGTTAATGGGTCAGAGCATGGTCAGGCCAGGATTGGTCATGGACTGATGGTGGTTGGAACTGGGTGATGAGTGCATGGGGCCCATTATATTATTCAGTCTACTTTTGTTTATGTTTGAAATTATCTGGAATGAAAAAATAAGAAAAGCCAAATATGATCATATTCCTTCTGCTTGAAAAATATTCAACTACTCAGGCTCAAGTCCAAATCATATGGTTTCACCTGGTTTTTCTACCTGACCCTGACAACATGTCCAGCCTCATTTCATACTCTGTACCCAGCCACACTGAGTTTGTAATTCCCTGAATTCACAAAGGTGGGCTTTGTATATCCTGTTTCTCAGACTGGAGAACACTTCCTGTCTTTTTGCTTCTCCAAGCCCTTCCATTCATAGGTCAGGTGTATCCCTGTCCAGAAAGCCTCCCATGAAGCAAATGGAAACATTATATTGAAATATATTATACTGTTTGTGTTGAAAATGCCTGTTCTCTGCCGGACTTTCAGTTCCTTTTATCTTTTGCAGTGCTAGGAATGGAATCCAAGTCTTCATGCATGCTCGGCAAGCACTCTACTACTGAGCTACTCCCCCTGTCCAACTCTGAGCTCTTTGAAGATAGGAACTTCTTCAAATTTTGCTCCAAGTGTTTGGCATTTAATAAGTGATTGTTGAATAAATAATTATTCATTTTTTATGTTCCCAGCATCCAGAATGACAGTAACATGAGCTCAATAAATGTTTATTGAATAAGTCTTGTTGGATATGAATACTGTGTTTTTGCTTTGAGGTGTAGGTATTAGTATTAGAAGCTGTGGTTGCTGGGTGCAGTGGTGCCAGCCTATAATCCCAGCAACTTGGGGGACTGAGGTAGGAGGATCACAAGTTCAAAGCCAGTCTCAGCAACTTAGTGAGGCCCAAAGCCAGTTAGCAAGAATCTGTTTCAAAATTTAAAAAAAAAAAAAAAAAAAAAAGGCTGTGCTTGGGCTAGGGTTGTAGCTCAGTGGTAAAGTGCTTGCCTTGCACGCATGAGGCCCTGGGTTCCATCCTCAGCACCACATCTACAACTAAGAACTATTTGAGAAAAAAAAGGCGGGGGGGGCTGTGCTCCCTACAACCTTGATCAAGGTGGTAGTTTCTGGTAGAATTGACTGGCAGGGTATCAGGAGAGCTGGGGAATCATCTGAATTGTTTTCTCGCAGCTTTTGTTTCTTTGCAGGCATGGGTTTGAATTGGAGCCTACTCCACATCCCAAAGGCAACCAGCACCATGTGGTTACTAATTGCCCTTCATTCACCTATTGATGCCTCCCAAAAAAAGACGCTGCCAACCTTCCCACAAACCTCCACTGTTATTCCACCACCAACCACTGGAGGGCCCCAAACATCACTATGGAGCTCCACAGAGGCCCATCACCCACACTCTACAGGTGCCCAGCAAGCCTCTTGACCACAGCACCATCAATTCTTGGGTAGGGGATCCTTACTTTGATTTTTACCCTGTTAGGCTTTTTAGAATGCCAACTCTTAATTGCTGAGCATGTTAGCACATGGCTGTAATACCAGCAACTGAGGAGGCTGAGGAAGGAGGACTGCAAGTTGGAGGCCAGTCTCAGCAATTTAGCAAGGCCCTAAGCAACTTAGTGAGACCCTCTCTCAAAATAAAAAGGTCTGGGGATGTTGCTCAGTGATTAAGTGCCCCGGGTTCAGTCCCAAGTGCCAAAAAAAAAAAAAAAAAAAAAAATAGGAAAAAAAAAAAGAATGTCAACTCTTCTTGAATCAGGGCTTCCAAAGAATAAGGCCCACGAAAGCAATGTATGCTTTCTGGCTGTGGTCAGCCATCTTCCCTGGTATATCTTTTCTCAGGTCAGACCCAGGTATGGAATTGGAGTCTTTACTACCACATTCCTCTGCAAAAGTTTGGTGTTGATTTCATTACCCAGTAACTAGGTGAGAAAGCAGACCACTGGCAGACAAATAAAAAATGATATTGTTCTCTGAACTTCATTACTTCATATGAAAGAGCATTTAGCCAGTACTCTGTTCACTGTTTAATGAATTGAACCTTGACCAAAAAAAAAAAAAAAAATCCCCCAAAATGGCACATACCATATTTGCCTGTTTAAAATCCCTGAGTGAGTCTGGGGATGTATCTCTGTGGTAGAAGGCTTGCTTAGTATTCACAAGGCCCTGGGTTCAATCCCTAGCACAGAAAAGGAGGTGGGAATGGGTGGAGATCCAGTCAGAGAATACATCTACAATATAACAGAAGAAGTGTAGTAAAAGGGCCAAGAGCATATGCTCTGCTTAACAGTGCTTAATAAATATAATTTGATCAGGACAGCTTAGAAGAAGCATATTGCTTCCTTCGTTATCATAAAAGAAACTTATAGTTTAAAATTCTGTGGATGAGAATAGGGATGAACATTTATGGAGTACTCATTGTGTGCCAGGTCCTATGTTAGTTTCTTTCTTTACATGATCTCATGCCCTATTACAATCTGCCATATTTTTACTGAAGGTCTTCTGTGTGTCAGGTACTCTGCAAGGTGTTGGGAAATCAATGATGAAACATTACTGGTCGCTGCTTCGTGACTTTTTTTTTTTTTTTTTGTGGTACCAGGGATTGAACTCAGGGGCACTCGACCACTGGGTCACATCCCCAGCCCTTTTTTGTATTTTATTTAGAGACAGGGTCTCACTGAGTTGCTAAGTGCCTCGTCATTGCTGAGGCTGGCTTTGAACTCGCGATCCTCCTGCCTCAGCCTCCCAAAGTGCTGGGATTACAGGTGTGCGCCACTGCGCCCGGCACTTCATGATATTTTTTTTTATTCTTTTTTCTTTTTCTTTTTTTTTAATATTTATTTATTTACTTTAGTTGTACACAATGGAATGCATTTATGTTTACGTGGTGCTGGGGATCGAACCCGGGCCGCGCACATGCGAGGCAAGCGCTCTGCCGCTGAGCCACCACCCCAGCTCCTTCTTTTTTCTTTTTGAACTAGGCGTTAAACCTATACCTTGAGCATGCTAAGTATGTGCTCTGCCTCAGTTCTCCCCGCATGAAGTTTAAAGACAGTTAAACAGGGGCTGGGGTTGTGGCTTAGCAGTAGAGCGCTCGTCTAGCATGTGCGCAGCCCGGGTTCGATCCTCAGCACCATGTAAAATGCATTGTGTACAACTAAAAGCAAATAAATAAATATTAAAAAAAAAAAGACAGTTAAACATTTGTAGCTATATGATGTGATGAAGTGAAAGAAGCATTGTCCTCTCTCTTACATATGAGGAAACTGAAAGCGAGAGAGATTGAATGCCCAAAGCTCATATCTTTTTCTATTATTATTATTGTTGTTACCATTATTATTATTACATATTTTTGTGGTGTTGGGGATTGAACCCAGAGCCTCGTGCATGCCAGGAATAGCACTCTATCACTGAGCCACACACCCTTAGCCCCTTTATCTATTACTATTGTCTCATTAGACACTTTTTTTTTTTTTTTTGGTACCAGGGGGTGAACTCAGGGGCACATTCGACCACTGAGCCACATCCCCAGCCCTTTTTTGTATTTTTATTTAGAGACAGGGTCTCACTGAGTTGCTAAGTGCCTCACCATTGCTGAGGCTGGCTTTGAACTCGCGATCCTCCTGCCTCAGCCTCCCAAGTGCTGGGATTACAGGCGTGCGCCACTGCGCCCGGCACTTCATGATATTTTTTTTTATTCTTTTTTCTTTTTTTTTTTTTTTTAATATTTATTTATTTACTTTAGTTGTACACAATGGAATGCATTTATGTTTACGTGGTGCTGGGGATCGAACCCGGGCCGCGCACATGCGAGGCAAGCGCTCTGCCGCTGAGCCACCACCCCAGCTCCTTCTTTTTTCTTTTTGAACTAGGCGTTAAACCTATACCTTGAGCATGCTAAGTATGTGCTCTGCCTCAGTTCTCCCCGCATGAAGTTTAAAGACAGTTAAACAGGGGCTGGGGTTGTGGCTTAGCAGTAGAGCGCTCGTCTAGCATGTGCGCAGCCCGGGTTCGATCCTCAGCACCATGTAAAAATGCATTGTGTACAACTAAAAGCAAATAAATAAATATTAAAAAAAAAAAGACAGTTAAACATTTGTAGCTATATGATGTGATGAAGTGAAAGAAGCATTGTCCTCTCTCTTACATATGAGGAAACTGAAAGCGAGAGAGATTGAATGCCCAAAGCTCATATCTTTTTCTATTATTATTATTGTTGTTACCATTATTATTATTACATATTTTTGTGGTGTTGGGGATTGAACCCAGAGCCTCGTGCATGCCAGGAATAGCACTCTATCACTGAGCCACACACCCTTAGCCCCTTTATCTATTACTATTGTCTCATTAGACAACTATTTTTTTTTTTGGTACGGGGGGTAAACTCAGGGGCATTCGACCACTGAGCCACATCCCCAGCCCCTTTTTTGTGTATTTTTATTAGAGACAGGGTCTCACTGAGTTGCTAAGTGCCTCACCATTGCTGAGGCTGGCTTTGAACTCGTGATCCTCCTGCCTCAGCCTCCCAAGTACTGGGATTACAGGCGTGCGCCACCACGCCCGGCTCCTAGACAACTATTTTTGTTCTGTGTCCATTACTATAGTGAGACCCCATTTAGGGTTCTGCTCTTTGGATGTCATTTGCCTAGTTGGTTCACTTCTTTTTTTTTTTTTTTTTTTTTTAATCCTTAGGTAACACCTCAGTTTGACACAACAGTAGAAAGTTGGTTCCCACCCCACCGGAAACATCATCACCAAGAACAAGCAAGACATTCAAGCCGAAAATCTACCTGCAAGTTTCCATGTCTAACCTTTGAGAGTCCACAATTGTCTTCCAGTTCCGAAACATCGGGGATCCCCTCAGTAACGGGGTGCCCCAATCAATCAGGAAAGGACATTTCCAGAAAGCCCTTAATTCCACTGCTCAGTCCCCCCAAAGCTGTGGGGAACTATCAGCACATGAACTTCAGAGCTTTCCTTATGTGTTCATTCCCCCTGATATCCAGACCCCAGAGTCCTCATCTGTGAAGGAGAACTCCATTTCCCCAGATCAGAGGGAAAACAGCCTTGCAAGCTGTGTCCTTCAAACTGGTACTCCTACCAGCCCAGAACCTGGACCTGTTCTGGTTAAAGACACCCCTGAGGAGAAGTATGGGATAAAGGTCACATGGAGGAGACGAAGGCACCTGTTGGCTTACCTAAGGGAGAGAGGGAAGCTGAGCAGAAGCCAGTTCCTTGTGAAAAGCTGACTGGATTTCTCAGACATCATCCTCTCATCAGCCTCAAAAATTGCTAATTCTCATGAAGATAATAGTCATTTTTCTGGCACATAAGAGACTTTATTGAAAGAACAAAATAGAATTAACTAGAGCCCTAGAGTAGCAAGGGAATTCAATTCCCAGATTAAAAGATTTCATAAAACGCTGGGCGTGGTGGCGCACGCCTGTAATCCTAGCACTTGGGAGGCTGACACAGGAGGATTGCGAGTTCAGAGCCAGCCTAAGCAATGGTGAGGCACTTAGCAACTCAGTGAGACCCTGTCTCTAAATAAAAATACACACACACAAATAAGGGGCTGGGGATGTGGCCCAGTGGTCGAGTGCCCCTGAGTTCAATCCCCAGTACCAAAAAATAAAAGATTTCATAAACAGTTGAATTTAGTGTCATGAACTATTCTCTTCATATTTTTCTTGTTTTGTTTAAAATTTTTTAAATATCTTGCAGTAACTGTTTAAAATGTACATAAATAAAGAGCTACAGAAGGTTCTTAGAGAACTTTGCTTCTGTTAGTATTGTGGTAATATTGCCTATCCATGAAAGGTTTTATTTCCTTTAACCACTATTCATTAATTCTTTATCTCATTTAAATAAATTAATTCCACTTTTTTTATTTCCAGTGCTGAGATTTTTTTTTCTCTTCATGCTAAAGTAGGTACCTTACAACCCCAGCCCATCCCACATTTTTGAGTACTAACTGAGGCTCAGTGGCAGCTTCCTCTATGACCTAATGGATGGGAAAAAAATCAAAGGAAACTCAGACTTTTTATGGTTGATTGCCACCTCTCCAAGTTTGGCTCATCTGAAAAGGCAAGATGAAATGGAAGAAGCCCTGTTTTAGTGAATACAATGGGTTGAAGGGGTCACAGACTAGTCACTTAGGTTTGCTTGTGTTTTGAATTTTTGTTTCCAACTGAAAAAATTTGTAAAATTAAATAGGGTGGAAAATGGTTTCTTAAGCTAAGGATTTAAACTGTAGGTAAATAAATATGGAAAGTTTTCAAAGAATACTGCTTATGGTAATTAATGCAGAAGGACTGCCCAGTCGAAGAAATGTTTCAGACATTATTTTACTCATACAAATGCGATCTCATTCAACCCCATCATTTTAGTATTTAATAGCCTACTCTGTCAGGTTTTGCTTATTTTATAGATGGGAATTTAAAGCACAGAAAATGAACCACAGGGGTTGGGGATGTGCTTCAGTTGTACAGCACTTGCCTGGCAAGCTGAGGCGCTGCAATCCATCAAATGGGGGCCGGGGAAGAGGACAACAAAGAAATGAACCATGTTGAAGGTCACACAGTGAGTGGAAGCTGACCCAGTGAGTGCAATGTTGTGTTCTAGCTTGTGCCAGGTTCTATGTCTCCTTAACAAACTAACTTCTGGATTCAAAACGCATGTGAAAACTTTGACCTCAGAATGCTACAGTCTACGTGTAGTAACTTCTTGTCAGGAAGTTCGGTAGGGGCTGTGTATATGTTGGTAACGAGAAAGGAATGATGGTTAGGTACGTGATTTATTGGAAACGAGTATACGTTTACCAAGTTTAGATGTGGCTCTCATGGATAACGATGTTGGAAGAAGGTCCACAGGCAGTAGAGAGGAGTCTCTGGGTTCTCTGGTGTGTTTTCAGAGCAGATTTGGGTATGATCAAGAAGCTTGGGCTGCTGTAGTTGGAGGCTGAAAGAGTGTTGTGCAGTGAAGGCACAGCGTGCTCCAGGAAGGCCTCTGCTATCAAGGAAAGGAGCGCACTGCGAAGAAGCGGGCTGTAGAGGTTTTGTAAACCGAGAACTACAGACTCCTGGAAGCACTCTGGGTGGTCTGGGTACACGGGGGGGGGGGGGGGGGGGGTGCGGGAAGCCGCTGTGTGCAGCGGCATTGGGGGATGGGCTCCTCCTACTGAGCCGCTCCTCAACGAGTGGGAGCAAAGGCAAATAAGATCACAGCCTTCTGCTCTCGGTCGCTGCCCACTGCCCCGCGGGGCTCTCCAGGGCACCAAGCCCAGACGCGTCATCCCCGCCCCTGCGCAGGCGCCTCTAACTCCGGCGCTCCTCCCGCCCCCTAGGAATCCTCCCGCCCCCTAGAAACCCTCCCGCATCGCCGGCTGGCCCCCATAGCCAATGAGGGAGGAGCGGCCGGTCCACGGGCCAATAGGCGGTGGCGACAGTGCGGGGTGTGGTTGCCAGGGGGCGGGGTCCGGCTGCCGGCCAGACTTGCCACCCTAGCATCGGCGTCCAGGGGTCTGGGGGTAGGTACCGCTCGCACGGCGGCGGGCATGGAGGCGTCGCGCTACGGACTCGGACCCCGCGGGGACAGGTCAGAAAGGATGGCGGTTGGTATCCTATTGAGCGGGCGGAGGGTGGAAGCGAGAAGGTGGAGGTCTGGTCCCGGAGCTCTGCGGGCAGAGGGCAGGGGCTGGCGTCGCGTCCCGGGGACTGTGGCGGCGGCGGGCGGCGAGCCCTCTCTCCCCGGCCCCAGGCGGACCACCCCCAGTGTAAAGGCGGAGACCGAAGAGCCGGCTCTGCAGTCGGCGCCGCGAGCAGACTGTGCGGGTCCCCGCGGGCGAACTCGTGGAGGTTTCCTTCCCTGCTCGCCTTGCCCACTCTGGGCCTCAGGTTCCCTTCTCGAGGTGCCTTAGCACCGCTCGGCCAGCACTGCCTAGTAGTGTCTAACTGAGATTGTTGGAGAAAGTCTGTCGGTAGTCGAGGCGGAAGGTCGTGGGTGATATTTAGTAATTTGCTCTAATGCCATTGCTTTTGGCAAGTAGTGCTGAATTCTGGAACGGAGTCTGAGGGCTGAGAATGCAAAGTTCTTCTTTTTCTTCTCCCGGTTTTTCAGTAGTTGTCTCTCATTCAGGACCGCCTTATTTTCGAATACCCCTTGTTTGTGCCCCTCTTCCTCTGCCATGCCCCCTCTTTCAGCCTCCACCAGAAGAAGAGCCTGGGAAAGAAATGATCTGAAATCTCAGCGGGTCTATTTTCTTGTTAGCTAGGTTCATGGAAAGTTAATGGAGAGCCGTGAGAAATTATTGACTCAAAACCTTGGCATTGTCTGAGTAGAAGACAGCTGTATGCTTAGCTCTTTATTCCATTACCGTGGCAAATTAAGATTTGGCGTGTAAGGGTTTAGTCTCATTTAAACTAGCATATAAACAATTTAAAACCATTTTTTTTTTTTTTGAAAAGTCACACAGGAGAGAGGTTGGAGTATAGAACATCCATTTTCCCTTTTCATCAGGATCTGTTTACATAATAGCTACACTCGGGAAATTTCACTGTGCTTTTTTTAACCCAAGTTGAGAAAAAAAAGAAATTGATACTTACTAAGTGTAAGTATGGAAGTGTAGGAGAGGTTAAGTTGGTACTCAGCTTCTCTGGTTGAATTCAGATGATACTTGTTTAGTTGTGGGAACTCAATTATTTGTGTATATACATACATATATATATAAAACATATCTTTATTTATGCATTTATTATATTTTTATGTGGTGCTGAGGATTGAACCCAGTACCTCACACATGTGAGGCAAGTGCTCTACCACTGAGCCACACAGCCCCTGGTAACTCAAGTTTTATTTTTATTTTTTTTTAATATTTTTATTTATTTGCTTTAGTTGTACACAATGAGTTTTTATTCAATAATGTATTTTATTTGTACGTGGTGCTGAGGATCGAACCCGGGTCGCCCTCGCGCTCTACGAGTGCTCTACCGCTGAGCCACAATCCCAGCCCTCAAGTTTTATTTTTTAATAAATTTTTTAGTTGTAGATGGACACAATACCTTTATTTTATTTTATTTATTTTTATGTGGTGTTGAGGATTGACCCAGTGTCTCACACATGCTAGGCAAGTGCTCTACCACTGAGCTACAACCCCAGCCCTAACTCAAGTTTTAATGGAATGAACTTAAAGCAGTAATTTTCATGGACACCAGATGTTTGATATGACTCATGATTTTGGGGGGGAAAATGGAATTGACTTTGATATTGTGGCCATGAGGCAATTTTTTAAAAATTTATTGGACCAGAAGCTTAAAGGTATAATTTAAAAAATTTTGTTCTCCCTTTTTTCTTATCAAAGAAATTAGCTCTTTAATTTTTAAAATTGACATCAAGGGGAATGTGTGACTCACTGAATGTTTCTCTTGTCCTAGGGTGATGTTAGTTACCTAGGTAAAGTTATTGCAACTTACTTTTTCTTTTTTGGCACCAGGGATTGAACCCAGGGGTGCTTTACCACTGAGCTATGTCCTCAACCCTTTTTATTTTTTGTTTTGAGTCAGGGTCTCACTAAATTGCTGAAGCTGGCTTTGAACTTGCAGTCCTCCTGTCTCAGCCTCCCAAGCCACTGGGAATACAGGCCTGTGCTACTGCTCTGGCATTTCTATCACTTTTTTAATTCATTTGTTGCTAAGAAGGAGTGAATGTCTCTTGGGGTTTTGGCTTCTGTTTATGTATTTTTAATGCTTGTTTTTATTTAGTTGTACACAACGCAATATTATGTTTACGTGGTTTTTTTTAGTTGTATTTATTTTTATGTGGTGCTGAGGATCCGACCCAGTGCCTTACACATGCTAGGCAAGTGCTGTATCACTGAGCTACAGCCCCAGCTCTATTTATTTATTTATTTAAGTTTTTTGTTTGTTTGTTTAGTTTTGTTTTGGTACTGGGGATTGCACCCAAGAGAGCTTTACCACTGAGCTACATATCAACCTTTTTTTTTTTTTTGGCACTGGGAATGAACCCAGGAGTGTTTAACCAATGAGCCACATCCCCAGCTCTTTTTTAAATATTTAGAGACAAGGTCTCACTGAGTTGCTAAGTGCCTTACAAAGTTGCTGAGACTGCCCTTGAACTAGCAATCCTCCTGCCTCAGCCTTCTGAGCTGCTGGGATTACAGGTGTGCACCACTGCGCTCTGAGTCACCCTTTGTATTTTTTATTTTGAGACAGAGTCTTGCTAAATTGTTGAGGCTGGCCTCGAACTTTCAATCCTCCTGGCTCAGTCTCCTGAGTCACTGGAATTACAGATGTACATCACCACACCTAACCAGGTTTTAATTAAATACATTGATAGAGATTTTAATATTAATACTTTTCACTGGGAGGATAATTGGCTTTTAAGTTTCCTGTGATTTTTTTTTTTTCATTTGAATTATGTGACTGTTCTACTACAAGGCAGATTTATTTACAACAAAATAGAAACATTGTTAATGAACAAACTTCAACTATTTTCTTATATCTAAAATATGTAGTGAAGATTAGAGATGGAATTTGAAACTACACTCAGGACCTTTGTTGAGGCAAGGCTTTTTATAATATTAATTCTCTAGAGACTATAGGGGTTGTCTAGTATTGGTACTTGAGCTCTCTCTGGCCTTTGTAAGTAATACAGAATTGAAGATGTGGTTCTCAGTGTGTTGTGACGTTGTGACCTTGTGACCTAGAATTGTCTAAGAAAGTCCTGGTCTGTGGTTTATCCATATGCCATAGTTTCTCTTTAGAAATATGAATAGTAGTTCTGACTGGAAATTATGCCAGTCTTGTTACTAACAATATCTAACATACATGTATTTCTTCAATTGTGAAGGCCACATACAGCTCTAGAACAGAAAGAATAGTCCTTTTAACAACTTTCTTCCAAGGTCCTTCTGTTCCAGGCAGGCTGATTCAGACATTTTTTGCAATGGTTTTAATTTCTGACTTCTCTTGTTCTTTCCTATGGAAATTCTGCAGTTTTCCTGGCATTGGTACCCACTGAAAGAAAAAGTTAATGCTTGAGTTCCTCAGAGGAGCTGAAGCTGCTTTGCTTCAGAGTATTTGAGGGTTTTAGGGTCTGATTAATTCCCTTAGTTCCCCTGTTGAAGAGTATCTCTGCGGTGGAACAAAGTCTTCTTTCAAACTAGAATTTCCTGTAGGCTGCTATTACTTTCCTTCCTCTGAATCAGTTCACCAGGAATAAACTTCCATGTACTACTAAATACTAAATATCTTCTGCCTAGTTAGACATCCTTGCTGTTGATAATAGTGAATGCTACAGAAATTTCCTGGCCTGCTTAAAGGCTTGAATCTATTTGTGTCTGAGAGAAGGCACACTCTTCACACATTAATCCATGTGTTGTCTTTATTTAACATTACTTTTTTGGGAGTGGTGCTGAGAATTTAACCCAAAACTTTGCACATACTAAGCACTCACTCAACCTTTGAGCCACACCTCCTCCCTCTTTATTAACTCACTTTTTAGGAGTTGAATTTTTTGGGGTGGAGGGAGGATGACTGTGATGGAACCCAGGGTCTCAGGCATGCCAAGCAAATGTTGTACCTCTGAGCCACATTCCCAGCCTGGTAGGAGACTTGTTAATGATGTCATGTCTGTCCCTTTGCCATAGAATCTTCTCTGGCAACATTAAGTGTTACTATTGTACTAGTCACCAGGATTTCTGAAAGAACCGTTCTGAACAGGAGGATGGGAGTACTTTTATTCTTTATGAGATGGCACCTGTTTTTCTACAGACAGAAACAAAGCATTATGGTGAGGGGAGCACTGGAAGTTTTCACTGGTTTTCTGAGTCCTCTTGTCAAGTTTTTACCATCCAGCAGTGTGATTCTGAGCAGGTTATCTACTTCTTTGGCCTGAATTTTCTCTTCTATAAATGAGAGCTTCTTTGGATTCCTTCTGTGATTTATAATAAATTGATAAAATAACAAATAGTATATTTAAACTGTACATAGTCCAATTTCAAAAGGTACAAAATGAAAGTTAGTGAAAACTGACTCTTCTCATTATTTCCACGTCATCTATTATTGGTAGATTTCTTAGGGTCCCTGCAAAGATACTGTTTTTTGTTTGTTTGTTTGATGAGAGGGTTTCCGGGAATTGGACCCAGGGTCTTGCTGCTCGAACTAAGCATGTATGTTACCACTGAGCTACACCACAGCCAAAGGATCTCTTAATATTCCTCTCCCACTCTTCAAATTTGATTATTTTGATTTTTAGAATACAGCATATCATCTAAATTCTGATGTGTACTTTTTCAGAGTATCAATTATAGTTGCAAGTTTAGTTTTATTTGTTTACTGTGACAATGTATAGAGAATAAAACTATAATATGAAAATAAGAATTTTTTCAGACAAGCTTTTGAAAACCGAAATCATTGCTTTTTAGCCTTGGGGAAAGAAACTTCAGTAAATCTAAAATTTGCCTTTGATTTGGATTTTGGAATGAAAGAGATTTAACAGAGGATAAATTTGTTTTCATATTGTAACATAGTGTATTTTGTTACAGTGATTTGATATGTCTGGAAAGCTCCAGGCAAATGTAGGAAGGAGCATTTGATTGAAGTTCTTAAACTGGTAAACCATTTAATTTTGGGGGTGGGGTAGGGAAGTGGTACTGGAAATTCAACCTGGTATGCTCTACCACTGAGCTACATCCCCAGCCCTTTTTATTGTTTGCCTTTATTTTATTTGTTTATTTTTATGTGGTGCTAAGGATCGAACCCAGTGCCTCACACATGCTAGGCAAATGCTCTGCCACTGAGCTACAGCCCCGGCCCTTATTTTTTGAGACAGGGTCTTGCTAAATTACTGAGGCTGGCCTCCAATTTGCAGTCCTTTTGTTTCAGCCTCCTGCAGTCACTGGGATTACAGGTATGCATTCAGCTGCATTTTTAGAAAGGAAAAAGTCTGGCAAGAAAAAAAATGATCAATGCTAACAATTTATATTTGTGTGACCTTTATAATCTTCAGAGTATAGTCAGATATTTGATCTCTTGAACTTCATAATTCTGAAGAAAACAGGGCAGGAGCCATTAACTTAATTTTATAGATGTGAAAAATAAGGCTTAGAAAGTTTGTGATATGCCAGGCATGGTGGCACACGTCTGTAATCCCAGCGGTTTGGGAGGCTGAGGCAGGAGGATTGCGAGTTCAGAGCCAGCCTCAGCAACTTAGTGAGGCCCTAAGCAACTCAGTGAGGCCCTGTCTCTAAATAAAATATAAAATAGGGCTGGGGATGTGGCTCAGTGGTCGAGTACCCTTGAGCTCAAACCCTGGTACTAAAACAAGAAGAAAGAAAAGATTATGATAGTGGGGTGTGGTGGTGCAGGCCTGTAGATCCAGGGGCTTGGGCTCAAGCCTGTGTAACATAGGGAGACCCTGTCTCAAAAACAAGGCAGGTCCTAGCCCGTGCTCGGCCCGGGTTCAATCCTCAGCACCACGTACAAATAAATGCACTGTATACAACTAAAGCAAATAAATAAAATAAAAAAAAAAAAAAAAAAAAGGCAAAAATAGGGCATGGTGGCACATGCTTGTAATCCCAGTAGGCTGAGGCAGGAGGATCCAAATTGCAAAACCAACCTCAGAAACTTAGAGAGGTCCTAAGCAATTTAGCAATACCCTATCTCAACATTGAAAATTAAGAGAGATGTGGTTCAGTGGTTAAGCACCCCTGGGTTCAATCCCTGGTATCAAAAAAATAAAAATTTAAAAAGGAAGGAAGGAAGGAAGGAAGGAAGGAAGAAGGGTTGTGATATATCTAAGATTACAAGAGGAGTAATGACTGACACAGGAGCACATACCTATAATCTCAGTGATTTGGAAGGCCAGGGAAGGGGTATCTCAAATTCAACGCCAACCTCACAATTTAGCAAGACCCTGTCTCAAAATGAAAATAAAAAAGGGCTGGGGGGGCTGGGGTTGTGGCTCAGCAGCAGAGCGCCCGCCTTGCTCGTGCATGGCCCGGGTTCGATCCTCAGCACCACGTAAATATAAATACATTGCATTGTGTACAACTAAAGTAAATAAATAAATATTTTTTTTAAAAGGGGGCTGGGGGTATAATTCAGTGGCAGAGGATCCCTGAATTAAATTCTCAGTATCACCCCACTCTACCCCACCCCCCAAAAAAAGAAAGAAGTGATATAGTCAAAAGTAAAATCCACGTGGTGGCGCACGCCTGTAATCCCAGCACTTGGGAGGCTGAGGGAGGAGGATCGTGAGTTCAAAGCCAGCCTCAGCAATGGTGAGGCACTTAGCAACTCAGTGAGACCCTGTCTCTAAATAAAATACAAAAAAGGGCTGGGGATGTGACCCAGTGGACGAGTGCCCCTGAGCTCAATCCCTGTTACACACACACACACACACACAAAAATACAAAAAAGGGCTGGGGATGTGACCCAGTGGACGAGTGCCCCTGAATTCAATCCCTGGTACCACAAAAAAAAAAAAAAAAAAATACAAAAAAGGGCTGGGGATGTGGCCCAGTGGTCGAGTGCCCCTGAGTTCAATCCCTGGTACCCCCCCTCCCCCCCAAAAAAGGTAAAATCCAGCTGAGCACCATGGCACATACTTAATACCAGTGACTTGGGAACTAAGGCAAGAGGGCCACAAGTTCAAGGCCATTCTGGGCAATTTAGAATCTGTCTTAGTAATAAAAATAAAAAAGAATGAGGATTTAGCTCAGTGGTGGAGTGATTGCCCTGCATGCATGATGAAGTCCTGAGTTCAGTCACCACTGAAAAAAAAGGGGGGGATGGGTGAAAGTAAAATCCAGTCTTTTGACTTTTAGTCTCCTCTTTTCTTTTTCTCATGTATTATTAGAATATCTATTGCAGATATGCTGAATGTGGTGTGCATATAAATGACACTGATTACATTTTAATCATTTTTAGAGCAAGCAGTTGAAGAAGTTAGACATTTGGACAGTGTACAAATGAGTATTGATTTATCCAAAGAAAAGAAAATATTTATTTAGTTTGCTTGTGTTTATTTATTTATTTTCCCTACTGCGGATGGAACCCTAGATAGCTAAGCAGGCATTGTACTGGGCTATGCCCCGCCCCCCAGAAGTATTTATTGGGTATTGTCTGGTAAAAGATTGTACTTCCATCTTTATACAAAAATAAATAAATGCCTGGCGTGGTGGCGCAGGCCTGTAATCCCAGCACTTGGGAGGCTGAGGCAGGAGGATCCCGAGTTCAAAGCCAGCCTCAGCAATGGTGAGGCACTTAGCAACTTAGTGAGACCCTGTCTCTAAATAAAATTAAAAAAAAGGGCTGGGGGTGTGGCCGAGTGGTCCAGTGCCCCTGAGTTCAATCCCGGTACCAAAACAAACAAACAAACAAACAAATAAATAAATAAAATAATGTTCCTGAAGAGAGAAAATGTAACCCCTGAGGAAGTGAGAAACAGATAAAAGGTAGAATGAACTTAGGTTCTGAGTAATATCTATTTTTGGATCTACAAGGAATGAATGCATTTTGGTTCTAGTCTTACATTTTAAATAACCTTTCTGTTTGGCTCACTCAAAGGAATTCCTTTTGCATTTGCTATGTGGGTCATGCAAAACCTAAAGGGGTTCACTTTAAAATAATTTTCCTTGCTCTGTTCTTTGGAGCTATATGAATTCTCAAATTGGGTGCCAGCTTTTCCTTCTTCTCAATGTCTCCCTCTCCCCAGGCAGTTTCTCTGTTTTCTATGTATCTACTAAATGGGCCTCTTAGGAGATGGATTTTAATTCCCTAGATTCAATTAAATTAACTCCAGATTGTGGCAGTCTTTCAAGAAGAGGACAGCTGAGCATAGAATACTAACATTTCTCCTTGGTTGAGGAAGGATGGATTTCAAAGGAATCTTTCCTGGCAGTTCTCATTTAATTCATATGGATCTTTTCCCAGGAACAATGTTTTGTTGGATGTGTCTCAGTATGTGTGAAAATATGCCCTTCCAATATTGACATTTAGGATCTGGAAAAGGTGAACTTATTTGTCAGTTGACTTAAAAAATACTTTATTTGTAATCACAGCAGCTTGGGAGGTTGAGGCAGGATGATTGCGAGTTCAAAACCAGTCTCAGGAACAGCAAGGCACTAAGTAACTCAGTGAAACCCTGTCTTTAAATAAAATACAAAATAAGATTGGGGATGTGGCTCAGTGGTCGAGTGCCCCTGAGTTCAGTCCCTAGTACCAAAAAAACCCTTTATTTGTGGAGCTGCGTTTGTAGTTCAGTGGTAGAGTGTTTGCCTAGGGTGTGTGAGGCACTGGGTTCAATCCTTAGCACCACATAAAAATAAATACATGTATGAAGACACAATTGTTGTAAAAGTACTTCATATAAAATCAGCAACTTGAAAAATTGTGCTCTTTATATGTAATATGTAATGAAATGTACTCTGTAAACGTGTATAACAAATTAGAATAAAAAATATTGAAAAAAAAACCTAAATAAGTGAAAGGAAGATCAGTAGAGGAAGGAAAATAGGGAGAGGGAGGAGAGAAGAGAAAAGGGTGGGGGATGGAAATTGAAATCAAATTCCATGCATGTTTGATTTTGTCAAAATGAACCCAAATGCTATGTATAACGGTAATACTCTAAAAACAGTTTACTACAATAATCTTTCACATAAACATTTAGGCTTGAACTCCAGAACTTAATATGATATGGTTATTTTGCTTTTAATCTGTTGAATAGCTAAAAACAAACAATTTAAAAACTACAATAAAGAAAAAGGTGAAGCACTGTGACTCTTAAAAAAAATAAATAAATAAATAAATAAATAAATAAATAAAGGTGTTGTGTTCACCTACAACTAAAACATTTTTTTAAAAAAGTACTTTATTTGTAGCTATTGCTACGATTACCTAAAATGATTGTTAGTTTGAACACAAAATCTGAAGACCTTTTTCTCCTTTGGTGCTGGGGATGGAACCCAGGGTCTTATGCAGGCGAGGCACTAAACTACACCCTAGCCCTGCAAAGGCCTCTTTGAAATGCATTCACTGGCTTAGAAATTCTGCTATCTAAAATTAGCAAATGAACTGGCATTTTTGAATGAAAAGATTTTTTTAAATATCTTTTAGTTGTTGTTAGACATTTGTTTTATTTATTGATGCACAGTGCTGAGAATCGAACCCAGTGCCTTGCCAGGCTACCACTGACCCCAGCCCCAGCCCTTGAAAGAAAAGATTCTTGACAAATTTATTAAAATACCATAGTAACGAAATCCCTGACCCTGCTGCCCATTGCAATGAGCCTGTATTGTCAGTGGTGCGGTTTAGCACAGTAAGGTGGAAAAGAGTAAGATTTGTGATCCTGTTCTGGCTTTTTCCATGATCAGCTGTGTGACCTTGGGCAAATTGCTTCATTCCTGGGTTTGATACCTCATGTATAAAATGGGATTATAGTAACTGCTTTGTAGGTGTCCCCCCCCCTTTTGTACCAAGGATTGAACCCAGGGACTAACCACTGAGCAACATCATCAATCCTTTTTATTTTTTATTTTGAGACAGAGTCTCATGAAGTTGCTTAGGGTCTTGCTAAATTGCTGAGACTGGCTTTGAATTTGTAATTCTCCTGCCTCAGCCTTCTGAGTTGCTTGGATTATAGGTATGTACCACCACAACCAAACCCAGAGGTTTTTTTTTTTTCTTTTAAATATTTTATTAGTTGTTATGGACCTTTATTTATTTATATGTGGTGCTGCAAATCGACCCCAATGCCTCACACATACTAGACAAGCGCTGTACCTCTGAGCCACAATCCCAGCCCAATATGTAAAAGTTTTGAAGGGTGATAACATCATAGTGAAGTCATCATAATGTTGTCAATGAAGATAAGGTTAAGGTAATACATTTCCTTGTAGTGTTGAAAGAATAACGTAGAGCTGGGTGTAATGATGCATGCCTATAACCCCAGCTACTCAGGAGAATGAAACAGGGAAATCCTAAATTTGAGGCCAGCCTGGGCAACTTAGTGAGACCCTGTCTCAAGTTTAAAAAAATTTAAAAAGGGATGGGGATGTAGCTGTTGGCAGAGTACTTGCCCAGCATGTGTGAAGTCCTGGGTTCAATCCCAGCACCACAAATAAATAAATAGCAATGTAAAGTAAAAATTTTATGTAATAGCAGTAGTTACTGTTTGTTGAGTGCTTACTATATATAAATCTTATTTTTTATTTTAGGTTTTTTTTTTTTTTTTTTTTTTTGTAGTTGGAGATGGACAGAATGTCTTTATTTGTTCATTTATGTGTGGTGCTAAGGATCAAACCCAGTGCCTCACACATGCTAAGCAAATGTTCTGCCACTGAGCTACAGCCCCAGCCCGACAAATCTTATTTAGTTCTTACAATAACCTTATATTTAATCCTTATAATAACCATGTACATTAGTGTCATTGTCTTTAGTTTTGTCAGTAATGAAACTTGAGTCTCCCCAAGTTTGTTGTTTTGGAAACTGCTCTGACCACACAGCTGTGCTTCTCTAAATAGGGAATACAACGCCTTAGTTTGAACTAAAGCATGCTAAGCCAGGGATCAGCAGATCTTTTCTGAAAAGGGCCACATAGTAAATGTTTTAGGTTTTGTGGGAAGTGCAGGCTTAGCCCCAGTTATTCAGCTTCCCTACTCTAACACAAATGCAGCTGTAGGTAAAACATAAATGAGTTAGATTGACTTTATTATTTATGAACACTGAAATTTGGATTTCATGTAATTTTTATATCTCAAAATGTTATTCATATGAGATTTTTTTAAAAACCTTTTTAAAATGTGGAAACCATTCTTAGCTCATAGGCAATATAAAAAGAGGCAATATGGCTCTTTTGGCCTATTGTTGTAGTTTGCAGCCTCTGTGCTAAGTCACACTATAAGAATGTTTTCTAAAAAAGAATATTTTCTTATGGAAGGTCAGTTATTCATATTAAGAGGGTAGTGGGTTTTTTTTAATATTAAAATGGAACCAGTTGCATTATGGAGTAGAATCCAAAATTTATTTATTTATTTAATTTTTTTTTTGTACTGAGGATTGAAGCCAAGGGCACTTAACCACTGAGTCACATCCCCGATACATTTTATTTTTTATTTTAAGAAATGGTCTTGCTGAGTTGCTGAGGAATCTTCCTTCCTGCCTCTGCCTCTGGAATAAGTGGGATTATAGATGTGCACCACCATACCCAGCCCAAAATTTATTTTTCAAGACAAAACATGGATTTTAAAGATATGGAACAGGGGTATACTTCAGTGGTAGAGCAGCTCCTTCTATCCCCAGCATCCACCACACCTGCCCAGAAAAAGATACATTTTTCTGCTTGGGTCAGAGCAGCCCCTGGCCTTGCCAAGTCCTGCAATCTATTTACCACTCCCATTTTCAGGGCCTCCCTGCTCATTACTGCCTTTTACTCCTACTTCGGCTCCCTAATGAGGCTAGAGGAGCACCATAAGGAACAAGCCATCAGTTGGGCTGGGATTATTAAAGATATGCGGCTGCTGGACTCAAAAGTATGTTCTGATCCATTTGATAGGAAATGAGAAGGCTGTCCCAGGGGTTTGCAGGCTGAAGCAGGAGGATCACAGGTCTGAGGCCAGCCTCAGCAATTTAGCAAGGTCCTGTCTTAAAATAAAAAATAAGACAGGCTAGCGATGTAGCTCAGTGGTGATATGCTCCTGGATTCAATCCCCAGTACCAAAAAAGAAAAGAAAAGAAAAGAAAAGAAACATCTTTATCCTTTTGATTGTACATCAAGCACAAAAACCACCTTACTATAGAAGGATGGCTGGCGAAGAAAATTAGCGCCATCAGTAAGAGCACTCTTTTTAAAAAACAAAAATATTTTTAGTTGTAGATGAATGCAATACCTTTATTTTATTTATTTTCTTTTTTATGTGGTGCTTAGGTTCAAACCTAGTGCCTCATGTGCTAGGCAAGCGCTATACCACTGAGCCATAACCCAGCCCAGCAAGAGCACTTTTTTTTTTTTTTTAATATTTTTATTTATTTGCTTTAGTTGTGCACAATGTTTTTTATTCAATGCATTTTATTTGTACGTGGTGCTGAGGATCGAACCCGGGTCGCCCACGTGCTAGGCGAGCGCTCCACCGCTGAGCCACAATCCCAGCCCGCAAGAGCACTTTTAATAATAGACTGGATTAATTGATGTCTTTGAACTATTTTGATTGATCTTTGTGTATTCCATGAGATAGGGGTCCAAATTAATTCTTTTGCATGTGGCTGACTATCCAGTTGTCCTAGTACCATTTAATTGAAAAGATTATTCTTAACTTACATTTTAAACTAAAGTGTTGTTGAACATCTTTATAATTTAGTACCTCTTTATACTTGAGTGCCTTCATTCTTTTTTTTTTTTTTTTTTTTTTTTTTTTTTTTTGGTACCAGGGATTGAACTCAGGGGCACTCAACCACTGGGCCACATCCCCAGCCCTTTTTTGTATTTTATTAGAGACAGGGTCTCACTGAGTTGCTAAGTGCCTCGCCATTGCTGAGGCTGGCTTTGAACTCTCGATCCTCCTGCCTCAGCCTCCCAAGTGCTGGGATTACAGGCGTGCTCCACTGTGCACAGCTGCCTTCATTATTTTTTGTTGTACCCGGGATTGAACTCGGGCACTCGACCACTGAGCCACATCCCCAGCCCTATTTTGTATTTTATTTAGAGACAGGGTCTCACTGAGTTGCTTAGTGCCTTGCCTTTGCTGAGGCTGGCTTTGAACTCAACAATCCTCCTATCTCGGCCTCCCAAGCCGCTGGGATTACAGGCATGCACCACTGTGCCCTGTGCTCTTTTTTCTTTTTAATGTCCACAAAGTATTATTATTATTATTATTATTTTTTTTATTTTTTTTTTTTTTTTTTTGTGGTACTGGGGATTGAACTCAGGGGCACTCGACCACTGGGTCACATTCCCAGACCTTTTTTATATTTTATTTAGAGACAGGGTCTCACTGAGTTGCTAAGTGCCTTGCCATTGCTGAGGCTGGCTTTGAACTTGTGATCCTCCTGCCTCAGCCTCCCAAAGTGCTGGGATTACAGGTGTGAGCCACCACGCCTGGCTACAAAGTATTATTTTTTATAAATGTATCCTATTGTTTGCCTATTGAGAGACATTGAAATTATGTTGATTTCTCCCCCTATGGAAAATAGTGAAGTAATAACATCCTTGTTGCACATGTCTTTGTATATTTGGGGTATGCAGGGTTTAAATTTCAATAGATATTACTAAATATCCCTTTCAAAAGGTTATTTAAACTTTTTCTTCTGTACATTATGAATGCCCATTTTGAATTAGAGTAGTTACCATCCATTCTTGTTGCTCAGTCTATTGAATATGCATTTTGACTACACAGTAGGCACTCAAATATTGAAAGGCAGTAAATTAGGTGGTAAAACTGAGAGGCCATTTGCAATATGGATCAGAGTCAATTTAAGAGTATTTCTTTCTTTTTTTTTTTTTTTTTTTTTTGGTACCGAGGATTGAACTCAGGGACACTTGACCACTGGGCCACATCCCCAGCCCTTTTTTGTATTTGATTAGAGACAGGGTCTCACTGAGTTGCTAAGTGCCTCGCCATTGCTGAGGCTGGCTTTGAACTCATGATCCTCCTGCATCAGCCTCCAGAGCTGCTGGGATTATAAGTGTGTGCCACTGTGCCTGGCAAGACCAAGATTTTTTTTTTTTTTTAATTAAAAAATTTTTTTAGTTGTAGATGGACACAATAGTGAACCCAGTGCCTCACACATGCAAGGCAAGCACTCTACCACTGAGCTACACCACCAGCCCAAGACCGGGATTTTACTGGCAATTACAATAGAGGTACTAAGGTTAATCAGCATTTGGCCTTTGGAGTGTGACTTGATAAAACAGTTAGCATTCTTATAAGTTCAAATTTAATAGTGTGTTCAAAAATCACTCTTGCCAACTTTTCTGATAAAGTATCATAATCCCAGGCTGACTTATCTTGGTCAACAAAACAAAGTTTGTTATATAGCTGATACTACAGTAGGGTTTGAAAATATTGTTCCAGTTATGCCTTTCACTGAGGGAGGAAGCCAAAGAACAGAACAGAAGCCTCTGTCATCTCAATAACTGGCTTCATTGCACCTCTAGAAATGCACTTTTCTAATGGTCACCTATGTAATGTGCATAGCTAATAGAACAGGTACTATTATAGTAAATCTAAAAAGGGTTCACCTCAGATTTAAAACTAAAATTTCTTTTTCCTTTTAAATAAAAATATTTTTTGATCTCTCACACACATATAACAATAATTTTAGGCTTGTGGCATATCTTATTGAAATTGTTTCTTATAATTAGGCAGGGTAGTCAGGGAATCCATCCTGATTGGGAATTTGAAAACTTTATGATAAACTTTATGACATTCCTACTCTCGTTTTATCATTCTTATCATATTCCACAGCCCTATAGGTTAAAAATGAGGTATTACTATACTATCTAATTTTTACCTACTTTGCAAAGTCAAAGCAAGAAATATAAAGCATAAGTAGGAAGAATCTTCTTTCATGTAATTAATTTTTTTTTTTTTTTACTTTTTAATCACTGAGCTCAGGGGCACTCGACCACTGGGCCACATCCCCAGCCCTTTTTTTTATTTTTTTAAGGGTTTTATGAGTTATTAAGTTACCATTGCTTACTGGCTTTTTTGGTATCCTCCTGCCTCAGCCTCCCAAAGTGCTGGGATTACAGGCGTGCCACTGTGCCCGGCTCATGACCTGTTTTTGGCTTAATCCAGGGACAGGCCCCCCCTTCTTTTATTTTTAATTTTTATTTTATTTATTACTTTTTTTGGTACTGTGTGCCACTGTGCACACTTGCTAGGTACCAGCCCAGTGCCTCACACATGCTAGGTCAGCGCCTCACACATGCTAGGTCCGCACCTCACACATGCTAGGTCAGCGCCTCACACATGCTAGGTCCGCGCCTCACACATGCTAGGTCAGCGCCTCACACATGCTAGGTCCGCGCCTCACACATGCTAGGTCCGCGCCTCACACATGCTAGGTCCGCGCCTCACACATGCTAGATCCGTGCCTCACACATGCTAGTCCCATTTAAAAAATGGCTTCACAGGTCCTGTCCCAGCCTTTGGGAGGCTGAGGCAGGAGGATCACGAGTTCAAAGCCAGCCTCAGCAATGGCGAGGTAGCCTCACCCTGTCTTAAATAAAATACAAAAAAGGGCTGGGGATGTGGCCCAGTGGTCGAGTGCCCCTGAGTTCAATGTACCAACACTTAAAATGGATTCACATGCTGTGAAACTTACAAGATTCAGAACAGTATACAATGAAAAGTAAGAATGCTTCCCTCCACGTATGTATTCTCCCCAAAATGGTCCCTGCATTTTAAATGTATATATGTATTTATATATATATATATAATATATATGTATATACATATATTTCTTTCCATAAATGAAGAAAATTACTTATTAGAATTTAGTAATTTTTAAAAATATTTATTTACTTTAGTTGTACACAATGCAATGCATTTATGTTTACGTGGTGCTGAGGATCGAACCCGGGCCACGCACGTGCGAGGCGAGCGCTCTGCCGCTGAGCCACAACCCCAGCCCCTAGAATTTAGTAATTTTAGAAGCAATTACTTCTCCCCAATTTTTTGTAACTTTCCTTTTCCTAATTAACAAAGCACTTGGAAATCTATGATGAAAATTTTTATATTTCTTATCAAAGTGTTTATATTTCAGAAATAATAAAAGGAACTATGAGATAATTATACAATTGGGATTTTTATTTTTACTTACTGTTTATTTATTTAAAAATTTTAAAAAATATTTTATTTATTTGTTTTAGTTGTACACAATGCTTTTATTTTTACGTGGTGCTGAGGATCGAACCCGGGCCACACACATGCAAGGCGAGCTCTACCACTAAGCCACAACCCCAGCCCTTATTTATTTAAATTTTTTAAATTAAATTAAACTAAAATTTTTTTTTCAGTGCTGGGATGGAATCCAGGGCCTTTTGCATGCTAAGACTAGCATTCTACCACTGACCTGCATCCCCAGTCCCAGGGATTTTTACTTTTTGGAAATAAAAATAATAATGAAACTCTGGAAGCTCTGGGAAGATTGGAGTGAAGGAGATTGACAATGTTTATGATAATTTGTGGAGACTTCAGGGTCAATTTCACTCTCTCCTTGATAAACTATACTAACATAGGACACATAGTTTATTTGTAGCTGCTTATTTATTAGATGCTTGTTGTTATTTTATAATTAGTACACCACTTTATTTTGACACAGATTTGCTTTAATTTTTATTAATGGTAGGACTATTAAGCTATTTTGAGCAGTGACTACATCTTTAACTCTTGTATAGCACATAGACAAGATAGGTATTCAGAAAATCTAATGAGTGATTTCTGTTTGCCAGCTACTGTTCGAACCACCTTATATTTATTTATTAGCTTGTTTCAGTTTGTTGTTGTGATTGTAAGCGCATGGCAACCAAATGACAGAGGCAGGAGATGGGGAGCAAACCTCAGATCAGCAAGCTTTCCTTTATTCTTAAGTGAGGTCAATCGATCAGGAGTAAGAGGGGGCTCATTTTCTGGGTACAGGAAATGGCCCCCAGGTTACAGAAGGAGTTTGGGTTTCATAGTTTTCATTGAGGGTGACTTAATCATTGGAGACTGCGAACATGAAGTTTGTACAGTCAGGGACCTAATTGTGAAGGTTAAAGTTTTAACTTGTGAGTTCAACTTGATGTCACTGGGAAAAGCTTACAACTCAGTGTTCACTGATTATCTATAGGACCCATTGTTACCTAGAGCTTCACTATTTGCTTTTTTCCTTCCAAGATTCATCTGCAATGGGAAAGGGTAAAAATCCAGTCAGTATTTGCCTTCTTCCTTCAGGACCCATTGTGGGTGGGAAGGGGAGAAGGTTTGATTTTTGGTGGAGATGCTGGGGATGGCTTTTTCTCTCAGGACTCATTTTTAATGTTTGGCTAATTTTCCCTCCCTCCTCCGAAGCCACACTGACCCTCATTTTCCTTGGGGAGTTGTCTTGTAGGAATATTATTTTTCATAACTCTTCAGTGATGGTGCTAGAAATGGAATCCAGAGCCTGGAGCATGTTAGACAAGCTCTGTACCACTGAGCCACATGCCCCGCTCTTATTTGAATCTTATGTAGCCACATGAAGGGAGTGTTATTATCCTCATCTTATGTGTGAGAAACTGAGGCAGGCAGAGGTTAAGTAGTTCGTCTAAGCTCATGTAAGTAGAGGAGCCATGATCAGAAAAGTCAGATCAGAAAAGTCCAAAACCTGCCCTTGTGTTTTATTCCTTTTTGTAGTTGATTGACTTTCCATTTACTCTTATATGTTTTATGAAATCTTTTTTTTTTTTTTTTAAATATTTGTTTATTAGTTGTGTACAATGCCCTTATTTTTACGTGGTGCTGAGGATCGAATCTAGCACGTGCTAGGTGAGCGCGCTACCACTGAGCCACAACCCCAGTCCTGTTTTATGAGATCTTTATTATCATCCTTGTTGTTACAGAAGGAAAATGCAGAAAAGTGAAATTGCTTGCCCAGGTTATCTGCATGCCCTTTTAGATGTATTTACAAAGACCTAAAGTTTGTGTTGTTAACAAAGGTCCTGCAGAGAATAAAAACAGCCTGATTTTCCTGGACTTTAGATAGCATGGCTATTCAGTAGTGACTGGTTTTGCTGTGGTTAAGATGGCAAATTATATGTTTAAGTAGATTGTTTTTGTCTTCTCTACTTACTTTATCTGTCAATTTAATTGCTTTTTTTTTTTTTTTGTTAACTGTAAGAAAACAATTCACAAGGAAGCTTTAGTTATTTAAAAATAGAGTTAAGGCAGCAGGAAATAAGCATGGTTATTTATTCAGTCTGCTCTATAGAAAGGAGTTGTTTGTGTTTGTGTTTCTATGTCAGCTCCAGAAGAAACCTTCCAGGGGTGGTGAGCATTATGTTCAACTTCAGTTGTTGACTTTTCATGGACTTGAAAATTTCAGCTGAAGGATTCTGTGTCATATATTGAAGACTTGACATTCATTTTCTCATTGACATTTTGTTGTGTAATTTCCCATAGGAAGGTATGAAATTTGGAATGATATTGGTGATTGAAAGAATTATCAAAGGGAGCCCTAGGAAACTGTTGGAAAAATAAGCCACGCTGGGAACGGCGTTTCAATAAAAAGGGTTTATTAGGGACCACATGGAAGGGTAGGGAGGTAAGGGAAGAAACAGCGTGAAGGAGCAGGGAAGGGAAGGACAAGAAGAAGAAGAACAAGGCACGGTTTCAGTCTGGAGCAGGCTTAAGTAGCGAACTGGTGGTCAGAGGGACCACTGGAGCGAGTCTATGTCCCCCCCCCCCAGGCTGCTGAAGGTCAAGAGGGGGCGGGGAGGGCACCCTAGGGCTGGCCAGCTCACACCTGGGAGGTGTAGTCTTTTCTCAAGGTACCTGGGGAGGTGTGGCCTCCCTGCCCAGAATCTAACATTCCCCCTTTTTTGTTTTCTTAGGAAGCAGGGTGTCATGTTTCGATCTGGCTGCTTCGAGCTGAAATGGGGCAATGTGGGGTGCTATGAGGGGAGGAGATGCCGGCAGGCAGGTCAGGCTTGGGGTGGAAAAATTCTCAGGAGTAGGCGCAGAAAAGATGAATCTCTCCAGGTATGAGATGGATGAAGTTTCCTTGAAGCCATAGATCAGTGAGGGTGTCAAACCAGGCTTCTGCAGAAAGTCACTGAGGGAGTCAGCTGGCTATCCTCTCAAAGAGCATGTAGAAATTGTAGGCCTTGCGAGTTTACAGGTAACACTATTGAACCCAGGGGCACTTTACCACTGAGCTACATCCTCAGCTCTTTTTTTAAAAAATTAATTAATTGGTACCAGGGATTGAACACAGGGGTGCTCAACCACAGAGCCATATCCCAGCCCTTTTTATTGTTTATTTTGAGTCAGGGTCTTGCTAAGTTGCTAGGCTGGCTTTGAACTTGCCATCCTCCTGCTGGGATTACAGATGTGCGCCACCTAACTTGGCTACCAATAGATTAACTTTGCCTTTTCTTTTTTAAAAAAAATATTTATTTTTTAGTTGTAGTTGAACACAATACTTCCACTTTATTTATTTTTTTACGTGGTGCTGAGGATCGAACCCAGGGCCACACATGGACGTGCCAGGGAAGTGCTCTACTGTTGAGCCACAACTCCAGCCCAAACTTTGCCTTTTCTTAAATTTACTATAAGTGAAACTATATAGTATATACTCTTCTGTAATGCTTTCATTCAGCATAATATTTTTGTGATTCAACAATGTTGTTGTGTATATTAGCAGTTTGTTTTTTATTGCTAAGTACTATTCTATTCTCTTTTTTTTTTTGATATTTATTTTTTAGTTGTAGTTGGACACAAAACCTTTATTTATTTATTTTTATGTGTTGTTGAGGATTGAACCCAGGGCCTCGCCCATGCTAGGCGAGCATGTTACTACTGAGCCCAACCCCAGACCAGTATTCTATTCTTTAAATATATAACAGTTTATTTGCCTGTTCATAGACATGTGATTCTAGTTTTGGGCTATTTTAAACGAAGTTTCTGTCAACACTCTTATGTAGATCTTTTTGTGCCCGTATGTACCAATTTCTCTTGGTGTGCTCCTTCAACAATATCTTTATTTTAAAATTTGACATGGACTAGGGGGTGTAGTGGTAGAGTACTTGCCTAGCATGTGCAAGGCCCTGGTTTCAATCCCCAGCACCAAAAAAGGTACCAGGTGCCTTAAAAATGAACATCAAAATAAATATCTTGTAATAGGGGACTAGAATAAGATGCTGTGGTTTAAGTTAAATATTATGCAGTCATTAAATATTGTTCTTATGGGGCTGGGGTTGTGGCTCAGTGGTAGAGCACTTACCTAGCACATGTGAGGCACTGGGTTCAATTTTCGGCACCACGTACAAATAAATAAGATAAAGGCCTACCAACAACTAAAAATAAAATAAAACAATGGTTTAAAAAAATGCTTTAAAATAAACTGTGCTTATACCCAGGCATGGTGGTGCATGCCTGTAATCCCAGTTACTCAGGGAGGCTGAGGCAGAAGGATTCCAAGTTCAAGACCAGTCTCAGCAATTCAGTGAGACCTTCAGTAATTTAGCAAGACCTTGTCTCAAAAGAAAAAAGAAAAAAAGGACTGGTGATGGAGCTTAGTGGTAAAGCTGCTTTGGCTTCAATCTCTAGTTCCTCTCCCCCTAAAAACAAAAGAAAGAAAGGAAGGAAGGAAGGAAGGAAAGAAAGAAAGATAGATTGATTCTCTGTGATATTGGAGTTTGGCATACTGGGATTTTTATTATGTTTGTATATGTGCTAAATCACATTGAATAGTGTATTTCTTTTTGTGATCCACTGTCAACAATTTTTTAATGTCACTCCTGTAAGGGATAGGAAACTGATGCAAATATAACAGAATATTCAAAATAAATGTTATTTAGAAATGTTTGAAGTGCTTGTGAGGTAGAATAGTGGAAATCATGTACTGTGGAGAAAATTGAGAACCTCTTTATAGAGGAAGTGATGATTGAATTTAGTGGTATACATATGTACGTATATGTGAATGTTTTTATGTGGGTGTGTATTTGCATTTTTCCTGCCTGGAGTTCAATGAGCTTGAATCTGTAAGTTTATGTCTCTCACCAAACTTGAATACATTTCAGTAATTTTTCTGGGGGAGGGGTATTGGGGATTGAACCCAGGGGCACATACCACTGAGCTATGTCCCACACCTTTTTACTTTTCATTTTGAGACAGAGTCTTGTTAAGTTGCCAGGCTGGCTTTGAACTTGCGATCCTCCTTCTTTAGCCTCCTGAGTTTCTGGGATTACAGGCATGCAAGTCCTCAGCCATTATTGTTATCTTATTCAAATGTCAAGCCCCCTGTAGTATCTGCTTGTTTTCGATTGTTTTCCAGGTCCTTCAGGTAATTGTGTTCTATGTTTTGTCTGGAGTTATGCTTGTTTTTTTATGGGAAGGTTGGTTTGATAGGAGCTTCTGGGACATTACCCTACGTAGAACCTCCTCAGATTGAGTCTCGGTGCTAGAAGTGAAGATTTGGCACTTGTCTGCCATAGGAATCAGTTTGGTGACAGAGGAAGGGCCTGTAGATCAGCTCGTACAGGAGTATGTTGAGGACTACAATTAGGGTGAATTGAGAGGGAAGGAAAGTAAAGGGGTGAAATAGTGTGAAGCCTGAGACTGTAACTCCTTTGTTAATTCCTTAGTGCTCACCTCAGTGCCTGGCATGTAGGATGTACTTAATGTTTGTTGAGTGACTTTAATGAAATGTGTCAAGTAGGTAAGAGTAGAAGAGTATTTATTTATTTATTTATTTTCTTGATTTCTTTCTTTCTTTCTTTTGTGCCTGGGATTATTAACCACCAAGCCACATTCCCAGCCCTTTTTATGTATTTTTGAGACAGGGCATTGCTAATTTGCTTAGGGCATTACCAAGTTGCCAAGGCTGGCTTTGAACTTGTGGTCCTCCTGCCTCAACCTCCTGAGCCTGGAATTACAGGCATGTGCCACCACACCAGGCTATAGGAGGAGAGAGTTTCAAAAAGGAGCTAGTGATTATCCTTATCAAATACAAACAGGATGAAGAATGAAAACAAGCTGTTCTCTCAGTTAGAAACGTCTTTGGTGACTATCTTGAGAGTTGGAGGAGAAGGGAGTAAAGCCAGATTGTGGTAAATTGAGAAGGAGATTGCAGATGAAACAGAGACAGTGGTGTTGATTAGCCTTATTTAGTGAAGAAGGGAAGTGGTGATGAATTCCTAGCTTCAGATAGATAAGGCCTAGGAAGGTATCTGTTCTAGGTGGATGGGAGCCAAGGGAAGAGGCCAAAGATACAGGAACATAGCCTTGTGGTTCTGGGGTCTGAGGGCTAGAATCAGTGCACCCCAGTGGCCAAGTTTGCTTTGCAGAAGAGGAACACCTCTTCCTCCATTACAGGAGATGGCAGAGTGTGTATTTGGGGAATAAAGTTAGAGGGGACAATAAGGATTTGTTGTCAGGTTGCTAACCTCAAGAGAGAAGAGTTGGGGGCTGGGATTGTGGCTCAGAGGTAGAGTGCTCGCCTAGCACGTGCGCGGCCCAGGTTCAATCCTCAGCACCACGTAAAAATAAAGGCATTGTGTACAAACTAAAGCAAATAAATAAATATTTAACAAAAAAAAAAAAAAAAAAGAGAAGAGGTTTTGATCGTTGGGTCTTTGGCCCCCTTGGGAGAGGAAAATCAGAATGACTGAAGCCTAATCCATTTTATAGGTTTCTTTCTCCATTCCACATACTTTTTCTTGAATATTTGTGTGGCAAGCATGATCACAGAGCATCGTTATCTCAAAATGTTTTTAAAATTATAATGATTTAAAAAATAACTTTATTGAAGTATATGACAAGCACCAAATTCCATATATTTAAACTGTACAGGTTGATGAGCTTTGATATATGTTCTGTACCTGTGAAACTTACTAATCAAGATAATGACTGTACCCCCCTAAGTTTTCTGCCCTTGATAATCCATTTCTTCTCACCACACTCACCTCAGACACTTGCTTATTTGCTTTTTTCTGTATTGATTTGTTTGCATCTACTAGATGTCATATAAATGTGGTGCAATCCTACATGTTCTTTTGTTTGGTTGGCTGTTGCTACCTCTTTTATTTTATTTTTTATTTTTTTGCAGTGCTGGGAACAAACCCAGGGCCTTGTGCATGCTTGATGTATCAGTAGTTTTTTCCTTTCTGTGGCCAAGGAGTGTCCTGCATAAAATTTGTTTATCCGTTTATCTACTGGTGGTCCCTTGAGGTGTTTTCAGTTTGGAGCTGTTAAAAATAAACTTACTACAGGGGCTGGGGTTGTGGCTCAGCGGTAGAGCGCTCGCCTAGCACGTGCGCGGCCCAGGTTCGATCCTCAGCACCACGTAAAAATAAACGAATTGTGTACAACTAAAGCAAATAAATAAATATTAAATAAATAAATAAATAAACTTACTACAAACTTTCATGTATAGTTTTTTTCCTGTGGCCATATTCTTTAATTTCTTCTCTTTTTTTTTTTTTTTTTTTGGTACCAGGGATTGGACTCAGGGGGCACTCGACCACTGGGCCACATCCCCAGCACTTTTTTGTATTTTATTAGAGGCAGGGTCTCACTGAGTTGCTAAGTACCTCGCCATTGCTGAGGCTGGCTTTGAACTCGTGATCCTCCTGCCTCAGCCTCCCAAAGTGCTGGGATTACAGGCGTGTGCCACCGCGCCCGGCTAATTTCTTAAATTTGTAGAAGTGGGATAGTTGAAACTAATAGTAAGTAAATATTTGCCTTTTCAAAATAATTGCCAAATTGTTTTTCCAAAGTGATTGTACATTTTATGTACAATTGCCAGTTGACCAGCAGTGTTGAGTTCAAATTGCTCCACATCCTTGTCAATATTTAGTGTGATCAAGTTTTAAAATTTAGCCATTCTTGTAGATATGTACTGATATCTCATTGTGATTTTAATATCCATTTTCCTAAAGACTAATAATGTTGAGTATCTTTCATGTGCTTATTATAAGGCCATTTGCATAACCTCTGTGAAACAAATGAATCTTTTGCCCAGTTTTTAGTTGGGGTTGCTTGTCTTAGTAAATTAATACAAATTCTTTAGATTCTAAATATAATTCCTTTATTGGATGTTATGTTTGCAAAAACAGATTCACCTCAACATACCATGGGGCTCCATCGTGTTGCATCTAACACTTTACCTATAAAACAATACCTTTGCCTGGTGTGTTGGTCAGCTTTCCCTTTGCTGTGACCAAAATACCCGACAAGAACTACTTAGAGGAGGAAACGTTTATTTTGGACTCACAGTTTTAAAGACCCAGTCCTTGGTCAGCCAATGGCATTGCTCTGGGTGCTTGATGAAGCAGAATACCACAGGGGAAGAGCATGTTGGAAAAAACTGCCTCCTAGCAGCCAGGAAGCAGAGAGAAGAGAAGAAGCATGCTCATGTGTACACAGGCATGCCAGACAAAATATAATCCCCAAGGACACATCCTGGTGACCTATTTCCTCTAGCCACCCTCCACTTGCCTACAGTTACCACCAGGAGTCCATTCAAATTATTAATCCATCAAATCTATTGAATGAATTAATCCACAAATTAGGTCACAGCTCTCATAATCTAATCACTTCACCTCTGAATATTGCTGCATTGGGTATCTTGTTTCCAACGCATGAACTTTTCCGGGAACACTTCATAACCAAACTACAACATCTAGCTTACCTTGAATGTGCTCAGAACACTTGCATTAGCTATAGTTGGGCGAAATTATCTAACACAAGTCTATATTACAATAAATGAATATTTCATGTAATTCATTGAATATTTTGCTGAAAATGAAAGAATGGTTGTTTAAGTACAAATTCAAATTTTGAAGTATGGTTTCTACTGAATGTGTATTGCTTTCAATACCATCATAGGTTGAAAAATCACTAAGTAGAACTATCCTAAGTTGCAGACTATCTGTATTTTCTCCCAGTTTGTAACTTGTTTTTTAATTTTTATAACTGTATCTTTTCAGAACAAAGTTTTTTTTTTTTTTTTTTTAATTTTTGATCAAGGCCAATTTGTTGATTTTTAAGTATGTGGATTTAAGTAAGTCATAATCAAAACTTTAGTTCCTCCCAAAGTGTTAATCAAATGTTTAATTAAACATGAATAATTGACTAATAATAATATAAGTAGAAATTATTCATTGCATTATTTTTTGTAGCTATTATCTTAAGCTTCCTTTCCCCCTTCATTGTTCTTGTAATATATCTTACAAATAATTCCTTGTCAGACATAGTACATTTATATCCAATATGTTGAGTTGTATCAACTTTTTTTTTTTTTTTTTTTTTTAATGATACTGGGATACTAGGATGGAACCCAGGGCCTCACACATAGTAGGCAAGAGCTCTGCCACAGTGCTATACTCCCAGCCCCCATTTATCACAAATTGTATTTGTTTTAACTTCATGCAAGGAGCTTATTAACCAAAGATTTACAATTATGACATCCAATCAAAATGAATAAAGCTATCTTAAAAGTTGTCTTTATCAGCCCTACTGGCATTTTTTGCATTTAGTAAAGTAGGGCAAACCATTCCTTCTCTTTTGTTTCCTTTCTTATCTGTAACTAATTGCTGAGACTGCAAAGTATCATTCCTGATATTAGGAAGCAGATGCAGTTGTAAAGGAAGCGTTCTCAAATTACTCTTAGGAAAGCCCTGGTTTCTCTCCCATACACTTTGATTTTGCAAGTCCTGTCCTGCAGCTTTCTTGGCAAGGGTGATGTTTACTCTCTCCAGGACCACCAAAGGAGCCTGTTTAGCCTCCAGCATCTCTGGCTCTGCAGATGTCAGTGAAGTGCTGAGTGCAGCATCCTTCTTTTCTGGCACACAGGAGGTAGGTTTAGGAAACAGTCCTGATTGCTTAGCCGCAAAGAATTCTGTGTGACTGGAAGCTCAAAAATTTAACATATTTTGAAGACTGAGAGAGCTTGACAGAACATTGAAAGTGTAGCATAATCATAGGATCTACTGGGTCTTTAATACATTATTAGATGCTCTGAACTATTTGGGAGGACCATCTTTTGGATGTAGAGCTAGACTATCAATGTAATGAATGATATTTTAAAGTAGGCTTGAAGTTTCTCTGTTATTTGATTTTGGGCAGATTTCTTTATTGTTCCTACCATCTCCATTTTCTAAAAAACACAATGAGTGTAATTTAAGTGCTAGATAAAAGTGTGGAGAGATCTGTAAGTGTACTCAGTCCATTACTATGAAATAAACATTTAGCAAAATTTTTCCTTTGTTTTGAAAAAATTTGTTTTTCTAATGAGTTGCAAGAAAAGTACAATTGATAACTTATACATTTTCCCCTGGACTCATTACTTATATGTGTATTTTGAGTTGATTTTTTTTTGTACAGGGTGAGAAGTAAGGGTTTAATTTCATTCTTCATCTGAATAACCAGTTGTCCCAGCACCATTTGTTAAAGAGACTGTCTTTTCTCTAATCTATGTTTTTGGCACCTTTGTGAAGGATCAGATGCCTGTGTCTGTGTGGGTTTGTCTGTGTCTTCTATTCTTGACCATTGATCTGTGTGTCTGTTTTTATGTCAGTACCATGTAGTTTTTATTCCTGTAGGTCTGTAGTATAATTTGAAGTTAGGTATTGTGATGCCTCCGGCAATGCTTTTGTGACTTGGAATTGCTTTGGCTATTCTGAGTCTTTTATTTTAACACATGAATTTTAGGACTGTTCTTTTCTAGTTCTGTGAAGAATGTCATTAATATTTTTATGGGGATTTCACTGAATCTGTATATTGTTTTTGGCAGTATAGCTATTTTAACAGTATGAATTCTTTCTGCCTATCTTAAGAACATGGGAAGTCTTTCCCTCTTGTGACTTCTTCAATTTCTTTCTTCAGATTATGGTTTTCATCATAGAAGTCTTTTACCCTCTTGGTTAGATTTATTCATAGGTTATTTATTTGTTTGTTTAGGTACCTGGGATTGAATCAAGGGGTATCCAACCACTGAGCCACATCCCAAGCCCTTTTTATTTTTTATTTTGAGATAGGGTCTTTCTAAGTTTCTTAAGTTGCTGAGGCTGGCTTTGAACTTGCAATCCTCCTGCCTCAGCCTCCTGAGCTGCTGGGATTACAGGTGCATACCCCCACATGCAGTTTATTTATTTATTTTTTGAGGCTGTTGGCAATGGGCTTGTTTTCCTGATTTCTTTTTTTGAGCAGATTCGTTATTGGTCTATAGGAAAGCTATTATTGATTTTTATATGTCGATTTTGTAACCTGGTACTTTGCTTATTTATTAGTTCTACCCGTCTTTCGGTGGAACTTTTATGGATCTTCTAAGTATGTGATCATATCATATGTAAGTAGTGATAATTTGACTTCTTTCTTTACTATTTTTATCACACTTATTTTCTTGTCTTGCCTAATTGCTCTGTCTAGAATTTCTAGCGCAGTATTAAATAGGAGTGGGAAGAGTGGACATCCTTGTCTTGTCCCAGATTTTAAGGAAAATGCTTTCAGTTTTTCCCCATTCACTGTGAGGTTGGCTTTGGATTTTTTCATATATAGCCTTTATGATATTGAGGTAAGTTCCTTCTGTGCCTAGTTTCTTCAGTATTTTTATAATGAATGGATGCTGAATTTTGTCAAAGGCTTTCTCTGTATCTATTGTGATAACTAAGTGATTTTTGGATTATACCAAAAATTTTGGGCTTTATTTATTTATTTATTTATTGGTGCTGAAGATTGAACCCAGGGCCTCACACATGCTAAGCCTACACTCTACCACTGAGCTATGCCACCAGTCCTATTTACTATTGATAACACTTGCTTTGTTTTTAATTCATCTAGTAATTTCTCTACCTATGCACCCCACCTTTATTTTGGTGCTATGGATAGATTCATTTTTTTAAATACATTAATTAATTAATTAATTTATGTGGTGTTGAGGATTGAACCCAGTGCCTCACACATGCTAGGCAAGTTGAGTTACAAGCCCAGCCTCTAGATTCTTTTTTTAATAGGGAAAAGAGCATACCTTCCTAAGGTAATGGGGGAAGTGTTAGACTCCCATTTAGAGACTTACTTTTTTTTTTTTTTTTTGGTGGTGCTGGGGATTGAACCCAGGGCTGTGTGTATGCAAGGCAAGCACTTTACCAACTGAGCTATATACCCAGCTAGACTTCCATTTAGGATTCTGAAAACTATATATGTAGAAGTGGATGAATAGGGTCATTATTTATTTATTTATTTGGTACCAGGAACTCGACCACTGGGCCACATCCCTGGCCTTTTTTTGTATTTTATTAGAGACAGGGTCTCACTGAGTTGCTAAGTGCCTCGACATTGCTGAGGCTGGCTTTGAACTCGCGAACCTCCTGCTTCAGCCTCCCAAGTGCTGGGATTTCAGGCGTGTGTCACCCTGCCCGGCAATAGGGTCATCATTAAGCAGATTTTTATTAAATATTTGTTAGGTGAACAAGAGAATATAGTACAGATGGCTGGTGTGATGGGGTACACCTGTAATCCCAGTGACTTGGGAGGCTGAGGCAGGAGGATTGAAAGTTCAAGGCCAGCCTCAGCAACTTAATGAGAACCTGTCTCAAAAAATAAAAAAGTCTTGGGATGTGGCCTAGTGGTTAAGCACTTCTGGGTTCCATACCTGGAAGAGAGAAAGAGGTGGTGGTGGCAGGGGGGATATGAAAGAATGAGAATATAGTACAGAGGGGTTAGGAAACACAGTTGATGCTCATAAACCAAGGTGAGTGGAACAGACCCCATTCTCAGAAAATTCTCTCTGTGCACTACACAATGGTAAGGTCTTATATAGTTCTTCTTTTAGACTTTGGTAACTGGAGAATAGTTCAAGAGAATGGTGTCCTATGTGCATTCTCATCTACCACACTCGATGATAGATCCATTTCTCTAAGATGTATGTTTAGAGCTCCCCTTTGTGTATCAAGTAAATAGGAAATTGTCCATGAGGAAAAATCGTACTTTCCTTCTTTCCATCCCTCCTTCCAGGGAATTGAACCCCATGCTTCCTGCAAGCTAAGCACATACTCTATCATTGACATCTATACCCAGCTTAGTAATTTTTTTTTTTTTTTTTTTTTAATTCTGTAGAAATTCTTTCTGTTTTTATGGTAGTTTGGCTTGCTTGGTTAGGCTTGCTATTCAATAACTGAGTAGCAGTTATTACTAGAAATTCTAGTTCAGATTGAATATAGGTATATAAAATATATTTAGGCTAAATTGTAATTTGAATTTAAGTATGATTTTGGATAATACAGAAGGTATCTAAATGTTACACTTATAGCATCTATTTATTGTTTCTTCTATTCAGGTCAAAATGCTTTGATTCTATGCTGCTAATTTAGCATGTCTGTTCAGCTTGCCCAGGCTTGACAGAAGGAATTAAGTGGTGTCTGGGTATGGCATTGAAGACACATCTGGTTTCTTCACTATTAGAGTCCTGCGAGAAATGTTTGAGAACTTTAGTTGGATCTCAGCATTTAACATTGTTGAGGAAGTTTCAGTGTTTGGGAGGTGGGATGGGAGAGGGAAGAGGATTTTTTTCCCCCCAGGCCAGAAGGCACCACAATTTTGGTTTAGTACTGAGGACAGAGTGAATTGGAGGAAAAGCAGAGTCATAGCAGCAGCTATTTAAAAATACTAGTCTGGAACAGTGGATTTTTTCCCTCCAGGTTACCCATTCCTGTACAGTGTTCACAATAATTTTTGTCTTGATTATCTTATACAGACATTTGGAAATTTGTATGACACCTACCGATTACCAGTAATATGCTAATACTGTATTAATGAACTCGGGATTTAGGAACATGTCAATGAAGATAATAAGTTAAGGAAAAGATAGAAACATATCTAGAAGAAATATGATCCACAGGGTCAAGATCAGAAGTATGTTTGTTTGTCCCTCTTTTGAGCTGGGAGAAAGGAGATAATTTCCGGAGTGCCCAATGTTGTATTGTGTTTTTTCGTTTGCACTAGAGATCAAACCCCCAGGGCTTATGCATGCTAGGCAAGCACTCTACCACTGAGCTACGCTCTAGCTCTTGTTTTATGTTTTAAACATAAAGATTACAAGGGAATTAATAGACGGAATCAGAAAGCACCTTCCCCATCTAAGAGGTTATTAAGCCTGTTTGCAGGTTGTTAGTCATGAACAATCTTGGGAACAGTATGCAAATCCCAAGTCACTCTGCATTGTTAAAATACATAAACCTTCTAAAATGTAGGAAGGTAGTGATGAACCTTTTTTTAAAAAAGATATATTTTTATAGTCATAGATGGACAGCATGCCTTTATTCAGTTTTGTTGTTGTTGTTTTTGCGGTGCTAAAGATCAAACCCAGTGCTTCACACAGGCTAGGCAAGCGCTATGCCACTGAGCTGCGGCCCCAGCCCAGTGATGAACCTTTTAACCATGGAAAATATGTTGGTGTATTTGCCCCAAATGCAACAAAAGCTTCCCTTTATAGTCATGGAATTTGTCTTAAATAAGACCATGTATTTCCAGTTTTTCTGGCAGTAGATAGCTAGTAAAAATTTGTAATCCAAGTAACTGGGAACCATTTCTCCTTGCTTCATACTTCACATTTTCGAAGAATTCTGAGTCACAAGATAGAATTTTTTAAAAAATATTTATTTATTTGCTTTAGTTGTACACATGCCTTTATTTGTATGTGGTGCTGAGGATTGAACCTGGGCCGCGCATGTGCTAGGCGAGCACTCTACCGCTGAGCCACAACCCCAGACCAGAATTTTTTTTTTTAATATTTATTTATTTGCTTTAGTTGTACACAATGCGTTTTATTTGTACGTGGTGCTGAGGATCGAACCCGGGCCGTGCACGTTCTAGGCAAGCGCTCTACCGCTGAGCCACATCCCTAGCCCCAGAATTTTTTTAATATAAATTTTTTCAGTCGTTGTTGGATCTTTATTCTATTTATTTATTTATTTATATGCAGTGCTGATAATTGAACCCAGTGCCTCACACATGCTGGGCAAGTGCTCTACCACTGAGCTACAGTCCCAGCCCCAAAGATAGAATCTTAAGTTAGTAAATTGTCAAAATTATAGAAAAGGCTTCAGAGAGTTAAACATTGTAGCTGGGCATCTTGGTACACACCTGTGTTCCCAGCTACTCATGAGGCTGAGGGAAGAGGATTGCTTGAGCCCAAGTTTGAGGTCATTCTGGGGAACATAATGAGACCTACATTAAGCAAACCTGTCTCACAGTGGTATCAAATCTCGTCATCCACATTTTCAGTCTCCTTCAAAGACCAGTGTAAAAAATATTATTAATGGCAAACTTGAAGAGTAAGTGTGATTTGTCCAGATCTTAAGGAAACCAGAGAGCTCTAGCTTCAGTCTTAGTTTCCCTCTCTTAGAACTGGCTCCAAAAAAAGAAGTGAAAAAATATTTGATTTTCAGGTATAACTTAGACTCCAGAAGAACAGGATTAGGGTCTGTTGCTGCTCCCAAAACCGTTTCTCTTTCTTCAGTGTGTGAAAAAAAAATAATGCCTAATTCATAGGGATGTTTTGAGTAATAAAGAAAATAATGCATGTAAAATACTTAGTACTGAGTTTGGAATATAATAAATGCTCAGTACATGGTTTAAAACAAAACCATGTATATTTTGTTTTAAGAGACGGCATGAAGGGCTGGGATTGTGGCTCAGCGGTAGAGCGCTCGCCTAGCACGTGCGCGGCCCAGGTTCGATCCTCAGCACCACGTACAAATAAACCCATTGTGTACAACTACAGCAAATAAATAAATATTTTTTTAAAAAAAAAAAAAGAGAGACGGCATGAAGACAGTGACACTGTGCTGCTGACAGACTTGACTCTGAGGTGTTGACAAGTCATGGAAAGAAGACTGGAAGGGAAAGGGCTCTGACGGTTACTCATTAGGGGTTTGGGTTGTAGCTCAGTGGTAGAGGCCTTGCCTAGCATGCTTGAGGTCTTGGATTGGATCCTCAGAACCAAAAAGGAGGAGGAAGAGGAAGTGGATAAGAGAGAAGGAAGGAGCATGTGTAAGGCTCTGGGTTAAATCCCCGGCACTACCAAAAAAAAAAGAGAGAGAGAGAGAAGGAAAGAGAGAGAGAGAGAACATGCTCGCATGTGCACGCAAGAAAAAGAACTCTAGCATGCATGGGGTCTGTGCTAACACCTTTTTCTTTTCTTCCTCAGGTCCTCTATGAAATAACTCAGCAGTAGAGTGCTCCTACATTCAGTCCCCAACATCACAGTCACACACACACACACACACACACAAACACACACACATGAAGATGAAATTGGTAAGGTTTTAAAAGGATTTTCTCATCACCTGTTTGTTTTCTTTATTTTTTGAAACAGTGCCTTTGAAGATGAGACCTTGAAGCTTCGGCAACTGAAACTGGACAATCAGGTGAGCAGAATTTCCTCTTTTGAAATAGGTGACAGTGATACTGTGCTGCTGAGGGACTTGACTCTGAGGTGTTGACAAGTCATGGAAAGAAGACTGGAAGGGAAAGGCTCTGATGGTTACTCATTAAGCAGTGTCTGGGGTAGTTGCTGGACCAACGCTGTGGCCTGTGGCAAGACTAAACTGCTTTTTAGGATGCCATCAGTAGCGCAGGCCTTAGATTTATAATCACGGAAAATTCCCCGTCACCTTTCATAAGAATTAGAAGAATGTTATATCAGTTTATTTTCTGTTGTTGTAACAAAACAGTGGAGGCTGTGTACTTTATGAGAAAACAAATTGATTTAGCTCACAGTTTTGGAGGCTGAAAGTCCGAGAACAGGCAGCCCTATCTGTTTGGCCTCTAGTGAGGGCCCCTTGATGCATTACAACATGCAGAGAAATAAGAAGGGAAATGACTTTGTGCAGAGAGAGATGGCAGGAAGCCAGAGCTCAGGGCCAGGTTTGCTCTCTTTATTACAACTTGCTCTTGGAATGAACTAGGTTCTTGGGAGGTGAACTGCATTAGTCCCTCTTCAGAGCAAGTCCTCAAATCACCTACCCGCTTTCTTCTAGGCCCTACCTCCTAAAATTTCATTACCACACTGGTGACTAGACTGCCATATCTAAACTATAGCAAATGTGAGCATTTTTCGTCCCTCACTCCCTTCTTTTCTTCTCTACTGGGTGTTGAACTTAGAGGTGCTTTACCCCTGAACTACATCCCTCAGTCCCTCTCCCCTTTTTTTTTTTTTTTTTTTTTTTTTGGAGACAGGGTCTTACTAAATTGCCTAGGTATACCACCATGCCAGGCCACTTAACACTGTATTTCTTTTCTTTTTTTTTTTTTTTTGTGGTACCAGGGATTGAACTCAGGGGCACTTGACCACTGGGCCACATCCCCAGCCCTTTTTTGTGTGTGTTTTTATTAGAGACAGGGTCTCACTGAGTTGCTAAGTGCCTCGCCATTGCTGAGGCTGGCTTTGAACTCGCGATCCTCCTGCCTCAGCCTCCCAAAGTGCTGGGATTACAGGCGTGCGCCACCGCGCCCGGCTTAACACTGTATTTCTATGTAGTAGTTTGGTTCTGCTGCTTTGAAAACTTTTCTAACACTGCAATTTCACTTAACTACAAGAGTTTTTCCAAATTTGCTGCTTTGGTCGTTCTTTTCTTCATAATGCTGGTCCCAGGTTTTGGTTTCACTCCCCACCCCCCTCCTAGAAAATCTCTGTGAGAACAAGATTCAAAAAACATGTTTTATATTTTTTACTATATTAGGGTTTCAACCCAGGGACTTATGCATGCTAGGCAAGTGCTCTACCACTAAGCTACACATCTAGCCCTTTTTATTTTATTTTGAGATAGAGTCTTGCTCAGTTGCACAGGCTGGCCTCAAACTTGTGATCCTCCAGCCTTCTGAGTATCTGAGATTTCAGGCATGGATCACCACATCCAGCTAAAATTTCATATTTATTCTAACTGACACAGTAATTATACATATTTTATGGGGTACAGTGTTACATTTCAATACCAAGTATGTTTTTATATCAGAATTTCTTAGTATAGAGCTGGGCATATGATAGTCTTTTATTAAATATTTGAATAAAAAGAAAGAATAAATGGACAATTTTGTTGTTACATGCCGTGATCATCTTGATTAGGTAGTATATATACTCAATGTACATTGCTTTCATATTTGCCTTTTTTTTTTAAAATATTTTTATATTAATGTTTCCTAATTCAGGAAACACGTTCTGCCGCTGAGCTCAAGCCCCTACCTTTTTATAGATGTTTCCTAATTCAGGAAGTATCATTAATAATCAAGGTGTTTAGATTCCATAGAAGTTTTGTCTTCTTTTTAAAAGGTGGCCTAATATTTCATAATTTTTAAAATATTTATTTATTTGCTTTAGTTGTACACAATGCCTTTATTTTTAAGTGGTGCTGAGGATCGAACCTGGGCTGCGCATGTGCTAGGCAAGTGCTCTACTGCTGAGCCATATCCCCAGCCCCTATTTCATAATTTTTATTCTTTTCAGCAAGGGTGCTACTTGTGGTATATAGCATAAAAGTTGAGATTTTTGTAAGCTTTTTTTATAGCACAAAAGTTTTATAAATTATGTTTTGTTTGTTTGTTTGGTACCGAGGATTGAACTCAGGGACACTCAACCACTGAGCCACATCCCCAGCCCTATTTTGTATTTTATTCATAGAGACAGGGTCTCACTGAGTTGCTTAGTGCCTCCCATTGCATGAGGCTGGCTTTGAACTCGCAGTCCTGTCTCAGCCTCCTGAGCTGCTGGGATTACAGGTGTGCACCACTGCTCCTGGGTAAATTATGTTTCTATATAGGTAATAAAGTCATATGATAAGGATTCAAATAATACAAAAAGGCATTTGATGGAAAGTTTATCTCTACTTGGCTAAGTTCATCACCAGAGATGGCCACTGACTTCTCATATGTCCTCCAGAGATAGTCAGTGAATATAAGGATAATTTTTTTTTTCTTTTTGGTACTGGGGATTGAACCAGGGGCACTTAACCACTGAGCCAAATCCCCAGCCCCCCCACCCCCACCCCACAAACATTTTTTTTAAGTTGTAGTTGAACACAATACCTTTTATTTATTTAAGGATCGAACCCAGACCTTGCACGTGCTAGGCAAACGCTCTACTGCTGAGCCACAACACCAGCCGCACCCCCCCCACCAGCCTTTTTTTAATATTTTATTAGAGACAGGGTCTCGCCGAGTTGCTTATGTCCTTGATAAGTTGCTGAGGCCTTCATGAACTCATGATCCTCCTGCCTCTGCCTTTCGAGCTGCTGGGATTACAGGAGTGCGCCACCATGCCTGACGGGATAAAAAATTTTATAGGAATTTTTTCAAATTAAAAAACAAAACAAAACTCTGGACTTTGTGTCCAATTGTGTTAATTAGAATTCTTCTCATGTGCCTGAGAAGGAGGTTACTCAGCAGGACTAAGACACTTCCCCATGGGGTCTGAATATTAAAATGGTGAATAGTAAGAAAAGCACCACCATCTCATGAAGAACGCATCGAGCCAGGTGTGGTGGCGCATGCCTATAATCCCAGCATTTGGGAGGCTGAAACAGGAGGATCGAGAGTTCAAAGCCAGCCTCAGCAGTGGCGAGGCACTTAGCAACTCAGTGAGATCCTGTGTCTAAATAAAAATACAAAAAAGGTCTGGGGATGTGGCCCAGTGATCGAGTGCCCCTGAGTTCAATCCCTGGTATGTATGTATGTATGAATAAATAAATAAATAAATAAATAAATAAACAAACAAACAAACTGTCTGGACCGGGCGTGGTGGCGCACGCCTGTAATCCCAGCACTTGGGAGGCTGAGGCAGGAGGATCACGAGTTCAAAGCCAGCCTCAGCAATTGCGAGGCACTTAGCAACTCAGTGAGACCCTGTCTCTAATAAAATACAAAAAAGGGCTGGGTATGTGGCCCAGTGGCCTAGTGCCCCTGGGTTTAATTCCTGGTAGCCACCCCCCCCCCCAAAAAAAAAAAGAAGAAAGCATTGGGTTATAAATCAGAAGGCTTTGGTTCTAGTTCTAGAGTTCTAGTTCTATCATTAATCTGCAGTGTGATTTTTTTTTGGGGGGGGGGCAGGGGTTGTACTGGGGATTGAACACAGGTGCTTTACCACTGAGCCATAACCCCAGCCCTTTTTATTTTTTATTTTTGAGAGACAGGATCTCACTAAGATGCTCAGAGACTCACAAAGTTGCTGAGGCTGGCCAAGAACTTGTGATCCTCCTGCCTCAGCCTCCCAAGTCGCTGGAATTTAGGCATTCCCCACTGTTCCCAGCTTCTGTGTGACTTAGGACCTCAATTATTTTATCTGTAGAGTGAGGTTGAACTGCATAATAGAATGTTAGAAAGGATCGTAGAATATTGAGTGTAGAGCTGAGAGGGAGGAGTGTGGAGGAAGGATAGTTTGCTGTTCAGTTAGGCTCCACAGGATGGCAGTGTCTTGGTGGGTGCCTGAGAGTCCAGAGCAGGCCAGCCTGCCCCTGGGAGGCAGTGCACAGCCACCAGTGACCGTGGTGCACTCTGGCAGTGATCTTCAATCCAGGTGTGAGAGGCTGGGGAAACCCTGCCTCAGGTGTTCATTAGATTAGACTTTTAGAAATTCCACTATGGGATGTGTGTACCCTTTGGTTGAGAGTCACTGGTCATGAGCTTTGTAGGATAAGAAATAGTTTGCTAAGAATAACAAAAATTCATCAATTTTATGAGGACTGGTTCATACCAGCCAATCTCAACACATGATGATTCTAAATCGAGGAATTAATCTCTAGTGAACTATGTACCAGAATCAGCTGGTCATCACATTCCCAGTAGATTGCAATTAGAAAGCAGCCTGGTATGTTTGAAATCAAAGCAAGTAGAGCTTGTAAAATGATCTTTATGGTGAATATCATTAAGGTGTGTTGATATAATTAAATCACTTCTGCTAAAGGGATACACCTGGCAAAGGAATTTGATACACGGTGTCTGAGCAGGACTCTGCCTTGGGCAGTACTAGAGACACAGATAAAAATAAACCATTTCATTAGAATACTTTACCCATCCAGGTTACAGTATTATGGGTTAGATTGCAGTTTGTTTCATATCTATCATGTTTTACTGTTATTATATTATCTTAGAATTTAATGCTTAAAAACCAGGTGTGGTGGTGCACACCTGTAATCCCAGCAGTGCAGGAGGCTGAGGCAGGTGGTAGATCACGAGTTCAAAGCTAGCCTTGGCAATGGTGAGGCTCTAAGCAATGCAGTGAGACCCTGTCTGTAAATAAAATACAAAATAGGGCTGGGATGTGGCTCAGGGGTTGAGTCCCTGTAAGTTCAATTCCTAGTACTCACCCCTCCCCCCAAAAAAGAAAAGAAATATGATTTGTGGACATTTTCTCCCATTCTGCGAGTCATCTTTTTATTTTCTTGGCAGTATCATTTTCAGCATAAAAGTATTATCTGTATTTTTCTTTGGTTAGTTATACTTTTGGTGGCATATCTAAGAAATTGTTAGCTAAGTCAAGCTTCCAAAGACTTGTTCCTTTGTTTTTTTTTAAGTGTTTTGTAGTTTTAGTTCTTATGCTTTGTGTGATTCATTGTGAGTTAATTTTCCCCGTTTGGTGTTGGGAATCTAACCATGGTCTTGTGCATGTTAGAAAACCTCTCTACCACTGAGCTACATCCCCAACCCTGAGTTAATTTTTTTTTTTTTTTTAAGTGGTGCAGGACTGATCACGCACACACCTGAGATAAGAAGCAGGTTTTTTTATTTTTTTAAATATTTATTTATTTGCTTTTAGTTGTACACAATGCAGTGCATTTATGTTTACGTGGTGCTGAGGATCGAACCCGGGTCGCGAACATGCTAGGCTAACACTCTACCACTGAGCCACAACCCCAGCCCCCTGACTTAATTTTTATGTATGGGATGAGAATAGGGTTCAATTTCATTCTTTTGTATGTGGATATCCAGTTGTCTTGACACTATTTATTAAAATACTTTCTCATTGAGTTTATTTTTCTTTTATTTTTACTAATTTCACTAGAATACTTTTATTTTCAGGGCATGTGGACACCTTAGTTTATGACATAATGTAAAGATTTTCTGACTTGCTGTGGTGTACTCAAGCATAGATGTAGGTGTGGTAGGGAACACTTATATCACCTGGTGGGAAATGGATTGAAGTACAACACAGTCCCTTTGGGTAGGGTTGCCCATCTGTTTATATATATCCTTTTAAAAAAGGAGATCATAAGTGAACTGAATTGATATTTTAAGAAGTCTAATTAAAAACTTTTAGTCTTGCCATCCTATGATATCACTTTGTGTATGGGGAGGTTAGTTTCATTTTTGCCAAACAAATGGACCCCAGATAACCATTCTGATCTTTCTGGTAGTGCTCTGTGCTCAGTCGGTTCCAAGAATGACATTATGTAACTTAGTGATCATCTCTAGGGTGATTTCACCTCTTGGAAAATTGAGAAACAACTCAAGCCATTGTTAGTTTGAGGCTTGCCAGAGCTTTATTATTTTGTTGGATAAAGTCCTATGATGGAAATTTCCCCCTATCAAATCTCCTTTATTTCCTCCCTGTTTATTTTGACGTTACCATTCAAAACTTTGCTCCCAGAGAAGAGTAAGGCATACTGCTAGATTCTTTGAGTTATTGTTCAATTCCTAGTGAAATTGGGAAGCTTACAGGTGTTTTAGTTTTTAGACTTAAAGTCTTTATATATACATATATATTTTAGTTGTAGTTGTACATAATACCTTTATTTTATTTATTTATTTTTATGTGGTGCTGAGGATTGAACCCGGGGCCTCGCATGTGCTAGGTGAGCACTCTACCACTGAGCTGCAACCCCAGACCTAGACTTAAAAAAGTCTTGAAAGCAACAATTTTAATCACATTTAGGGCATCAGACACTGAACTTTGGCTCTCTTCCTGTCTCCTGTGGCCTTCCCCTGTCTTGATAAGTACTCTTTTTTGTCTAGTCTCACTTAAAACGCTCATAGCTTTACAGGGAGGTGAAACAAATGCAATATGAGTTGGCATGGTTATGTTCAAATTCAGCATGTGTCTTCTTCCCCTCCCAGACTCTGTGAGAGTGATCAGAATACTAAATCAGGTGGCCGTTTTCACCAAGGTGGCGGTGTGCCCACTGTAGATATTGTATGATTTTCTTCTTACAAACCTGGACAACAGCTGGATATATTCAGTGTTGGAATATAGTAGCTGTGGCCCTGAAGTTTAGAGATTGAGTCCACAGTTGTTTCTTTTCCTTATTGATCTCAATGAGTGATGGGTGTTGAGGTAGAGGGAGAAAGGCTACACCAGATACCTTGGTAGGATCTCTGGGGTCAAGAGTCTAGCATCCCCTTTACAGATCTGAGAGTTTTTGTTAGTGAGCCTGGATGTAACCAAGTCCTTTGGCACAAACTCACACTAGTTAAATTCACAACAGTTAAGTTATAAAACCGGAACAGCAGTTCATTAATCGACAATGGGAGCTCTACTGTTTCAGTGTGTATTCATCTCTGCTGTTCATGATACTCTCCTCCTGGGAGAGTGATGCCCAAGAATTTAAATAGAAAATTAGAAGGCTAGCTGGGTGCGGTGGTGCACGCCTGTAATCCCAGCACTTGGGAGGCTGAAGCAGGAGGATCGTGAGTTCAAAGCCAGCCTCAGCAGTGGCGAGGCACTTAGCAACTCAGTGAGACCCTGTCTCTAATAAATTACAGAAAAAGGGCTGGGGATGTGGCCCAGTGGTCCAGTGCCCCTGAGTTCAATCCCCAGTACGAGAGAGAGAGAGAGAGGGGAGAGAGAGAGAAAAGAAAAAGAAAATTAGAAGGCTGATTGGTGAATAAGCAGTCAGGTTATTTCACAAAGCCACGAGGAAGCCTTGTGTAGTTTCTGGTCCTCGTGGAGAGCAAGTTCTCCCAGTAAATAGAATATTCTTGTCTACAGATTTAGTATTGCTCTATCTTGAACAGATTATTAAATCCTAGCTCTTTGGCCTCCCTTTTTCATAGTACGTTTTTTCTTTTTCTTTCTTTCTTTCTTTTTTTTTTTTTTTTTTTTTGCATTTTTGTGTTTTTTGGTCATTGTTGTTTTAAATATTTTATTTTTTAGTTGTAGTTGGACACAATACCTTTATTTATTTATTTATTTATTTATTTATTTATTTGGTACTGGGGATTGAACTCAGGGGCACTCGACCACTGGGCCACATCCCCGGCCCTTTTTTTTTGTATTTTATTAGAGACAGGGTCTCACTGAGTTGCTAAGTGCCTCGCCATTGCTGAGACTGGCTTTGAACTCGCGATCCTCCTGCCTCAGCCTCCCAAAGTGCTGGGATTACAGGTGTGCGCCACCGCGCCCGGCTATTTATTTATTTTATGTGGTGCTGAGGATCAAACCCAGGACCTTGCATGTGCTAGGCGTCTCTACTGCTGAGCCACAACCCCAGCCCAGTACATTTTTTCTTTACATGCGTTAATGAAACGGACAGGCTGGAGCTTATGTTTGTGTTTTTTTTTTTTTAATATTTATTTATTTGCTTTAGTTGTAAACAATTTGTTTATTTATACGTGTGTTGCCGCCTGCAGCTGTTGCCACCTGCAGCAATGATTCCGTGGGAAAGAAATCGGAGGCAGACTGGGAATGAGTAGGTTCTTTATACTCGCTGCTTCTTCTTCTTCTCTCCAACTCCCACCAACCTCTCGCCAACCCAACCTGGTTAAATACTCTTCACCTTAACAAGTATACACGTGTCACAAGCTCAACTTACAGGTGCGTCACACAGTGTTCACGGGCACAGAAAGAGTCTTAGTTAATTGTATTAATGTCAGATGTAAACAATTAAACACCTCCTCTTTGGCTCTCAGCCAGCTGCCATCTTAGCTACTTCTTCATTAAAGGCTCTTACATACGTGGTACTGAGGATCGAACCCGGCCGCGCAAGTCCTAGGCCAGCGCTCTACCGCTGAGCCACAACCCCAGCCCTATGTTTGTGTTTTGTCAATCATTTCACAGTTATGAGACAGTATGAGATGTGATAGCTGTGGTCACACAGATAAGATGTGACAGTGTCTCCTGTTTTCTACACTGCTTCCTAGTTACCATTTCTACCCAGGACCTAGCATATGCTAGGCAAGCTATTTCTTACACAGTACACAAAGCTTCTTAGCTGCTAAAAGAATCTCAATAAGTTCTGCAGGGAGGAACTCATAACCTCCTAAGCTTTTAGAGTTCATGGTACATTAAAGTCCTTTTTTGTCTATTCATGCTAATTCATGAAATCTCAAAATAATCAAAATTTTAAAAAATCAGGGGCTGGGGATGTGGCTCAGTGGTAGAGCGCTCGCCTAGCACCTGCACGGCCTGGGTTCGATCCTCAGCACCACGTAAAAATAAATGTATACAACTAAAAGCAAATAAATAAATATTAAAAAAAATATCAATGTTCCTTGCTCTGACATTCATTCATTCCTGATGGGATATCATGTCATTTTATTTTAACTCCCCAGTCTTTTACCTCTATGTACAAATGAGTGAAAAAGAGTAGCCCTGCTTCTTCTCTATGTTTGGGATGTATCCATGTGCTTTCATCAGCCCAGTGCAGGAAAAAACAAGCTGCTTTCTATTGTTAGTCTCACCTCTTAGACTGGCTCTTCTTCCTAGAGGGCCTTTTCTTTCTTTCTTTCTTTCTTTTTTTTTTTTTTTTTCCTAGCAGCACTTTTCTTAAGCAATATCAATAATACTGATAAAAAAGTAAACAGATGGCTTTTTGCCTAAGAAACAGTAGTAAGAAGGTCATGATGCTTTTGCTCTTTTTTTTTTTTTTTTTTTTTTTTTTGGTACCGGGGATTGAACTCAGGGGCACTCAAACACTGGGCCACATCCCCAGCCCTTTTTTGTATTTTATTTAGAGACAGGGTCTCACTGAGTTGCTAAGTGTCTCGCCATTGCTGAGGCTGGCTTTGAACTTGCGATCCTCCTGCCTCAGCCTCCCAAAGTGCTGGGATTACAGGTGTGCGCCACCGCACCCGAACCCATCTGATGCTTTTGATTTTGATTTTTTTTATTTTTATTTTTTGGTACCGGGGATTGAACTCAGGGGCACTCGACCACTAGGCCACATCCCCAGCCCTTTTTTTGTATTAAGAGACAGGGTTTCACTGAGTTGCTAAGTGCCTCCCCATTGCTGAGGCTGGCTTTGAACTCGTGATCCTCCTGCCTCAGCCTCCCAAAGTGCTGGGATTACAGGCGTGCGCCACCGCGCCCGGCTTTTTAATATTTTTATTTATTTGCTTTAGTTGTATACAATGCGTTTTATTCAATGCATTTTATTTGTATGTGGTGCTGAATATCGAACCCGGGTCGCCCACGCGCTAGGCGAGCGCTCTACCGCTGAGCCACAATCCCAGCCCTGCTTTTGCTTTTTAATCATGGTTTTGTTTTTCATTTGGGGCTTGGCATTTTTCGTATTCTGAGACATTTCAGATTCATAATAGTTTCTGTTTATTATAAGCTCTTATTTGCCAAAGTTTACAAATAGTACATATGGTTGTGGTACTTCCCATCTTATTGGGATTTCCCCTGCCACCTGCATTGTCTCTCTTGCTGTTTTTTTTTGTTTTTGTTTTTGTTTTTTGTTTGTTTGTTTTTTTTTTAAGTTTTTTAATCACCATATTCTTTATCTTGCTTTTATTGTTGCTATGTTTTATTTTTGTTTTGGAGTTTTGTTTCTTTGTTTTGGAGCCAGGGTGTGTAATCTTTGTTGTCCAGGCTGGCCTCAGGCTCCTGCACTTCCCCCTTACCTCTCTGTTCTGGGAGTCAAATCCAGACCTAGTGGGCTGGGGCTGTAGCTCAGTGGTAGAGCACTTGCCTAGCAGGTGTGAAGCACCAGGTCCGATCTTCAGCAGCACATATAAATAAGTAAAGGTGTTATGTCCATCCACAACTAAAAATATTTTTTAAAAAAAGAAATCTGGACCTGGTATGAACCCAGGACCTCACTCATGCTAGGCAGGCAGGTGCTCTACCACTGAGCTACGTCCCCAGGCCTTTGTCCTGCTCTATCATAGAGCTGATTGCTTTCCATTTGGAACATCCCACTGCTGTGTTTTTTTTTCCTTCTCATCTCTAAACCAATTTTTTTTTTTTTTTTTTTTTTTTTGGTACCGGGGATTGAACTCAGCGGCACTAGACCACTGGGCCACATCCCAGACCTTTTTTGTATTTTATTAGAGACAGGGTCTCACTGAGTTGCTAAGTGCCTCGCCATTGCTGAGGCTGGCTTTGAACTCGCGATCCTCCTGCCTCAGCCTCCCAAAGTGCTGGGATTACAGGCATGCGCCACCGCGCCCGGCTCTAAACCAATTTTTTAAATTTTATTTTATTGCCGTTGTTTTGGTAGTGCTGGCAATTGATCCCAGGACCTTGCATATGTTAGGCATTCACTTTACCATTGAGCTACATTCCTAGCCAGCCAAGTTTGTTTGGTATCTAATTTTGTTATACGAACAAAAAGCCAAATATATTGCTATATGACTGATTAAAACATGAAAATATCTGGGATTTAGAGGGTAATACATTTTTTTAAATTTCAAATTTAAGACAAGAAAATTTGGAAAACACAGAAAACTAGAAAAAAGAAATAATCATTCATGCCCCTATAATAGAAGCCTGAATAAGATTCCCTTACCCGCCGGGCACGGTGGCGCACGCCTGTAATCCCAGCACTTTGGGAGGCTGAGGCAGGAGGATCGCGAGTTCAAAGCCAGCCTCAGCAATGGCGAGGCACTTAGCAACTCAGTGAGACCCTGTCTCTAATAAAAAATACAAAAAAGGTCTGGGGATGTGACCCAGTGGTCAAGTGCCCCTGAGTTCAATCCCCGGTACCACAAAAAAAAAAAAAAAAAAAGATTCCCTTACCCTTCTGCCATGAGAGGACAGGGTGAAAACACAGCCGTCTGTGAATCAGAAAGCAAGCCCTCACCAGATACCAATTCTGCTGGTGCTTTGATCTTGGATTTTCCAGCCTCCAGAACTCAGAAATAAATATCTGTTGTTTATATGCAAAAGGAAAAAAAAAAAAGGAAATAAAAGAAAAAAGAAAGAATCGTTCATATCTGGTATCCAAATAAATTACTGTCACTGCTAGGTACAGTGGCGCATCCCAGTTATTCAGGAAGCTGAGGCAGGCAGGTCACAAATTCAAGGCCAGCCTGGCTGGGACACTGTGTCAAAATAAATAATAAAAAGTTCTGGCGATGTGGCTCAGTGGTAGAGCATCCTTGAGTGCTCAATCTTGAGTACCACCCCCCAAAAAAAAGAAGGAAAGAAAGAAAAAAATCTTCTTTGCTATGTCCTCCATCTTTTCCCTGTGTGCATGTGTATGTTTTGAATTTGTGATTATGCTTTGATAATAATATGATAATGACCATATGTATTTCATAGATTTGAATCATGGCCTCAGTGGGGCTAGAAATGATCTAAAATAGATTTTTCATAGGTGTTCAATAAATGATAAAAAATTCCCTCATTTCTCGTGGGAAAAATTAGTATTATATTATTATTTTTATTTTGGTACCAGGGATTGAACCCAGGGGCACTTAACCAACTGATCCACATCCCCAAGTCCTTTTTTTATATTTTATTTAAAGACAGGGTCTCACTAAGTTGCTTAGAGCCTCACTAAGTTGCTGAGGCTGGCTTTGAACTTGCAATCCTCTTGCCTCAGTCTCCCAAACCACTGGGATTACAGGTGTGTGCCAGGGTGCCTGCTGGGAAAAAAAATATTTGTAACAGTTTTTATGAAGATCAATAAAAGCAGACTGCAAATATTTGAAGAGGCTAGGTCTTCTGGCTGTGAACATCGTGTTTCCCCCCAGAGAGCACTGCTGGAAAAGAAGCAGAGGAAGAAGCGCCTGGAGCCGCTCATGGTGCAGCCAAACCCAGAGGCCCGGCTGCGGCGGTTAAAGCCGAGAGGTAGTGAGGAGCACGCGCCTCTGGTGGAGCCACAGACTCCCCACAGTGATGTCATCCTACATGGTGTGTATTTGGTCACATCGTTTCCTGCTGAGGTACAGTTTTCACAGACCTAGGAGAAGGCAGGAGGATTCTCAGATGGAGCACAAGGACAATGTTAGCATCGTTACTAGGTACCTTGAATCTTTATAATCACGTTCTGGGTCTTTGAATAGAATTTAAAAAATGGTCCCATTAGTGGAAGATATATTCAAGTTTACATCCATCCTAGAACTATTGTTTTTAGATAGCAAATGAATTAACTGAGGTGCTTCAGTTTGGGGTTTTAAGTTTTTTTTTTGGTACCGGGTATTGAATTCAGAGGCACTCGACCACTGGGCCGCATCCTCAGCCCCTTTTTGTATTTTATTGGAGACAGGGTCTCACTGAGTTGCTAAGTGCCTCGCCATTGCTGAGGCTGGCTTTGAACTTGTGATCCTCCTCCTGCCCTTAACTTTTTTTTTTTTTTTTTGAAGTTTGTGGTATTAGGGGCTAGGGTTGTGGCTCAGTGGTAGAGCACTTACCTAGCATGTGTGAGGCACTGGGTTCATTCTCAGCACCACATAAAAGTAAAAGTTCATCAACAACTAAAAAAAAAAAATTGTTGCATTAGGAATGGAACCCAGGGTCTGCCTCAGGCATGTTAGACAAGTGTTCTACCACTGATTTACATCCCCAACCTACATACAGTTTTGGTTGTCACATCATGTCAGAAGTTAACTGTGAAGCCATGAATATGTAGCTAAAGGATCATCTGAGGTGGTGAGGGGAGGAGGAAGACTAGGACTAAGAACTTCTCAGCCATGCCCCTTGAGTAGTACTCTGAAGGACCTATTTCACTCACATTCCGAGTGTGTGAGGCAAAGGTTCCCCTCCAGAGGGATGGGCTGGCCGAGAAATAAAAGCTAAGAAAAGTAGTACTATGAAATAACCACAGGACACAGAAATATAGGTTCAGAATGGGGACAGTGACAGGCCAAGCAGACCAGACAGGTACACCTTTTATATCAGAACACATCAAAGAGATTCAATAGAAAGTTCTTCACCAGGGGCTGGGATTGTGGCTCAACGGTAGAGCGCTCGCCTAGCACGTGCACGTCCCGGGTTCGATCCTCAGCACCATGTAAAAATAAATGCATTCTGTACAACTAAAGCGAATAAATAAATATTTAAAAAAAAAAAAAAGAAAGAAAGAAAGTTCTTCACCAAAACAGGATAGAGGTGGGGCAGGTAGGCTGCCCAGTTCCTAATGGGTCACGCCCATCCAGTGCTGTGCGGGCGTTAAGGGCAGATCTGAGGGCGAGTTCATCTGTAATTGGGCGATCTTGATAGTGAGAGTACCACTGTAAGTTCCCAAATACCAGATCTACCCCCTCACTGGCTTCAGTGCTGAAAAGGTCCTCACACATTTCATGGGTGGCTTCCCGAAGACCTTACTTTATTTTCTTGGTCTTTCTCTCTTTTCCCCTCACAGAGTCAGGGAATGACCTCAGGGCTTTGTTCATGGTAGGCAAATATTCTACCACTGGAGATATACCCCCAGCCTTTTGGTATCATTCTTAAGTTTCTAAAATACAACATCAAGTACATGTTACTTCTGTAACAGGTCATGTTAACAAAATGAACCCCAGTCTTAGACCAGTGTCCTTGCAATATTAGGCAAGGAGGAGAGATGAAATGTTGGGTAGTTCTTAGTTCTGATCACAAATACTGGAACTACCCAGCTAAACACTGGATAACACTTTGCTCTTTTTTCTCTTTCCTTTTGTGCTCTAGGCATTGATGGTCCAGCTGCCTTCCTAAAGCCAGATGCTCACGATTTGGAAACCAAACTTCATGTTCTCTCAGTAGGTTCTTCTGCTACAGAAGAAGATACTGAAGGTAGTGTTGATGGGGAAAGCACTCTGGATACTGCTTCCAAGCCAGACCTCAAGGAGATTCTCCAAAAACATGGTGAGGTTTGGGAATGATTGTAAGGCAGTTTACCTTCTGTAAGGCACTTAACATTTGTAATCTGTCCTTTACATTCTTTCATTGTTAGTTAACAATCAAGATGATTCAAAATTGCTTGTAATGTGGCTTAGGGCTTTATAGAGGTGATAGTGGTAAGCAACTTTGATATCTGAGTAGTGGTCATTGTCAACAATAGTAGCATATATGCTATTGCCTAAGAAAATAAAATAATTAAATCAAACATAGGATATTAGCTACTAGATATGACTCACCTTTGTGTATATGTGTGTGTGTGCTTGTGTGTGTGTGTGAGGATCAAACCCAGGGTGGTCTGCATGCTACGCAAGCACACTACCACTGAGCTACTTCCCCAGTCCTTGTTCGTTCTTTCTTTATTTTTGAAACGGTGTCTTGCTGAGTTGCCCCACTGGCCTCTAACTTGCAACCCTCTTGCTTCAGCTTCCCAAATAGCTGGGATTATAGAGATTATAGGTGTGTGCTGCCGCACCCAGCTCTTTCTCACTATTTGGTGGTTTTTTATTTCCCACCCTCTTCTTTTGACAAAGTAGCTTTCAATACCATTGCCCTGCCTCCATTTCTTAGTTCATGATGATCTAGAGCCTACTTTGTACCAGTTGGAGTTCTCATTTCCATAAGTATAGAGGTCCCTATAGTCTTCTTTGCTCCTTAGAAGAATAATGTAATATAAGCTGGAGATATAGTTCAGTGGAAGTGCTTGTCTAACATGAGCAATGCCCTGGGTTCTTTCCCCAACACTGCAAAAAAAGAAGAAAACACCATGAGGTAGTGATTAAGCTGGGCAAAGAAAGATTCATGTCTGCCTGGGAACTGCTGTCAGCTGGGACAGCTGGGCACTGATGTTTTGAACGTCTCTGCGTTGGGCACTTAACATGCATAATCTCATTCGGTATAATGGTTCTTGGGCTGGAGGTGTAGCTGAGTGGTTTTTGATATATTCACAAAGTTCTGCAACCATTACCACAATTTATTTTAGAATATTTTAATTACACCAAAAAGAAACCTTGTACCTATTAGCGGTTGCTTCTTATTTCCCTCTAGCCTCCACAATCCTATGCGACTACCAACTATGGATTTGCCTATTCTGAATATGTCCTGTAAATCGAATCATACAGTATGTAGTCCTTTATGAATGGTTTCTTTCACTTAGCATAATGTTTTCAAGGCTTATCCATGTAGTAGCATATATCACTACTTCATTCCTTTTTATTTTGAATAACATTCAATTGTATAGACAGACTACATTTTGTTTATCTGTTTATCACTTGGTTGTCATTTAGGGTTTTGGCCTACTTTTGTTTATTGTGATTTTTTTTTGTTTGTTTTGTTTTTTGTACAGGGGATTGAACCCAGGGGTGCTTTACCACTGAGCTACATCCCCAACCCTTGTTATTTTTTATTTTGAGACAGTGTCTCACTAAGTTGCTTAGGGCCTCACTTAGTTGCTGAAGTTCATTAAGTTGGTTGAGGTTGTTGGCCTTAAACTTGTGATCCTCGTGCCTTAGCCCTTGGAGTTGCTGAGATTACAAGCAAGTGCCATCACACCAGGCTCTATTAGTGAATAACGTTCCTATGATCATTACTGTAGAGTAGCCTCTCTCATCTGTGAGGAACATATTCCAAGATCCCCCGTGGATGCCTGAAACCACATATATGCTGTGGTTTTCTTTGCATACATACCTATGATAAAATTTAATGTATAAGGGCTGGGAATGTGGCTCAGCGATGGAGTGCTCGTCTAGCACGTGCGCGGCCCAGGTTCACTCCTCAGCACCACGCAAAAATAAACGTATTGTGTACAACTAAAGCAAATAAATAAATATTTTTTAAAAAATTTAATGTATAAATTAGGCACAGTAAGAGACTAACAGCTACTACTAATAGAATAAAACCATTGTAACAATGTAGTGTAATAAAAGTAATGTGAATGCCATCTCTCTCTCAAAATATGGAATTTTCCCTTTAATGGGCTGTGGTTGCCTGTGCATAACTGAAACTACAGATGACAGGGGACTATTGTGTAAGTTTTTGTGTGGACATATGTTTCCACTTGAGATTGAGTTTTTTAACTAGCCTTTGTCTTATCCGTGGGTGTCCTGGAGTAAAGCTAATACAGTTTATGCTCTGTGTAAGAATAGATTATAGTTTTCTTTCATCTGAGATGGTTGAATGTGGGCAGGAAGTGGTTTGGAGAAAAAAGCCACACTGTTGTTAAATCTGCTTGTAAACCCATGATTTGGGACTATTTCAATTATTATATAAGAGTTACTTCAGTCTATGGACACAAGAGAAAAGGGAATTTAGTTTAGGTCCTCTTGTGCTGCCTTCTCTGAAGGAAATAATTTTCCCTAAGCCTCTTCTTCCCACCTGTAAGTCTGAGCCCTGTGCTTTTATCACGTGCTACACTTTGTGTCACACTTCAGTTTATGTTTGTATTCCTCTCTAGACTATATGGTCTATAAACAAACAAGAAACAAAACAAAAAAATAATACTGCCAGGCTCTCCTACTCAAACTCAAGCAAATGTGAGGGGGGAAAATGAAAAAAAAATTTTCATCTCACAGTTTTAAATTTTTTATAAGCCTGGAGATGTCCCTCCATGGTAGAGTGCTTGCTTAGCATGTGCAAAGCCCTGGGTTTCATCTGCAGCACTTGGGGGGTGGGGTTGGGATAAAAGAAAGAAAAGATGGGGCTAGGGTTGTGGCTCCGTGGTAGAGCATTCGCCTAGCACGTACGCGGCCCGGGTTCGATCCCCAGCACCACATAAAAATAAAGGCATTGTGGGGCTGGGGATGTGGCTCAGCTGTAGAGCGCTCGCCTAGCACATGCACGGCCCGGGTTTGATCCTCAGCACCATGTAAAAATAAAACGCATTGTGTATAACTAAAAGCAAATAAATAAATATTAAAAAAAAATAAAGGCATTGTGTACAACTAAAGCAAGTAAATAAATGTTTAAAAAAAAAGAAAAGAAAAGATTATGAAAGATGCTGCATGAATCTTAGTAGTATTTCAAATATTCCTAACTGGAGTTAGTTGACTCTAAAGATAAGCAAAATACAGAAAAATCAAAAAGTAACTGATATAGAAAACAGGCGATTGTTGATTCTTGTGTGTGTATATGGTGAAAGATATGTCAATACATCATAACATAAAATCTACCATTTTAGAGTATACAGTTGAGTGGCATGAAGTACATTTACAATGGTGTGCAACTGTCACCAGAACATCTCCAGGACTTTTTGTCATCCCAGAACTTCTTCCTCCATACTTACTCAAAATAATTCCCCATTTCTTGCTGTTCCCACTTCCTGACAACCACAATTCTACCTTCTGTCTATACAGATTTTCCTGTTCTATGTACTTCATATAAATGAAATCATACAAGATTGTGTTTTAGTATCTAGCTTATTTCATTTAGCATAATGTCTTTGGGTTAACCTGTGTTGTCATTTATTAGAATGTCATTCCTTTTAAAGACCAAATAAATAATCATTGCATTTTATGCACCTACCATAACTTGTTCATTTATTCATCAATTGATGGATATTTGGATGGTTGCCATCTGTTTTATATACATACATATATATATATATATATATATATATATATATTTTTTTTTTTTTTTTTTTTTTTTTTTTTTTTGGTACCGGGGATTGAACTCAGGGGCACTCAACCACTGGGCCACATCCCCAGCCCTTTTTTGTATTTTATTAGAGACAGGGTCTCACTGAGTTGCTAAGTGCCTCGTAATTGCTGAGGCTGGCTTTGAACTCGTGATCCTCCTGCCTCAGCCTCCCAATCTATTAATATTTTGAATAATGCTGCTGTGAACATTTTTGGACAAATACTTGTTCAGGTTCTGCTTTCAATTCTTTTGGGTATAGACCTGGAAATGGAATTGCTGGATTACATGGTAACTCTGTGTTTTTTTTTAGGAATTGCCATATCATTCTTCCACAGGTGCTACATAATTTTACATTGCTACCAGCAATGCACAAGGGCTCCAGTTTTTACACATCCTGACCGATACTTAATTTCTTTTTTTTTTTTTTTTTAATAATAGCCTTCTACGGGTGTGAAGTGGATCTTGTGCTTTTGATTTGATTTCCTTATTACTACTGATGTTGAGCACGTTTTCATGTGCTTAGTTCCTTGTATACTTCTTTTTTGGAGAAATGTCTCGAGTCCTTTGCCCATTTTTTACTTGACTTGCTTATTTTGTTATTGATGTATGAGTTCTTTATTTGGTAGACATTAACCCCTTTATCAGATGGGTGATTTGTAAATGGATTTTTCCATTAGATATGTTTTATTTTTTTAATTCTAAAAAATTTTGTTTATTTGTTTGGTGCTAGGGAGTTAACTGATGGGTGTTTTATCACTGAGCCACATCCCCAGCCCTTTTTATTTTTTGAGACAGGGTCTACTAAGTTGCTTTGGGCCTCACTCTGAGTTGCTGAGGCTGGCCTCAAATTTGCGATCCTCCTGCCTCAGCCTCTCCAGTCATTGGGATTACAGGCATGAACCACCATGCCCTACAGACGTGATGTTTTTAAACAGCTAAATTGGGGTGGCAATAGTGGAAAGAGGAAAAAAAAAAATAAGGACGGGTATGAGAATATGAATTGTCGAATTTTAAGTAATATCTTGTGTTTTGTGTCAGAACAGTTAGGATTTCTTTCTTTTGGTGGTGCTAGGGATGGAAGCCAAGCCTTGCACATGCTGGGCAAGTGCTCCTATACATAGCTGCACTGAGCTAAATCCCTAGCTCGGTTAGAAATGTTTTAAGCAAGAAAATTCAAACTTACCTTTGTTTAAAAGATTTCCTTTTTTAAACCATTGTTGACAATATTTGCTTTTCTGCCAGGTATCTCAAGTAGTTTGAACTTTGATGAGGAGGCTACTGATGGTGAGGAGGAAGGAGGAAAAACACTAAGTTCACAGTCACCGTATTCAGAAACAGAGAGACCCAGTTCTGCTTCCAGCCAGAAATCAGCCGCAGTATGTAGTTCTGAAACTTCTTCCTTAGGAGCTAATTTGGCTATTCCCCAAATAATTAAATGTATTTAATATGATTACTGATTGAGGATTCCTTCAAAATACATAAACTCAAATGTAGACTTAGAAATTATGACTTTAATTATTTTGCCTCAGGTTAGCCACTGTAAGGTCATATCCTGTTTTTTATTAAGTGTCTTCATCACTCCAAATATTCACATCCTTGTTTGATTATTCAGTTTCTTGTGTTTTGTCAGAAGACTAAAGACATAGGGAGAAATCGGTACTTTTTCTGTCCACTAAGTGATCTTGCAGGGACTCTGAGGTTTTCTGACCTAGCCTGTTGCTCATGTATGGCCATCCTTTCAGGATCCAGGAGCTTCTGGGACTGCATCCCAGCAGGCTGATAACCAGCTGGGAGAAGTGGAGAATCTGGAGGATTTTGCATATAGTCCTGCCCCTCGAGGTATCACAGTAAAGTGTCGGATAACCAGGGATAAAAAAGGAATGGATCGGGGTCTCTTTCCCACTTACTTTATGCACTTGGAAAAAGATGAGAATCGGAAGGTATGAAAATTGATTCCTAAGACAACTTTTTCTTCTCTTTTTCTATGGTGCTGGGGATAGACCAGCCCCAGGGTTTGCTAGGCAAGCACTCTACCACTGAGCCCGAGAAGACTCTTGAGAAGACTCTTGCAGGAATAGATTGTTGGTGAGCTCAGGACAGGGAGACAGTGCTGGTAGATGTCAAGGTGGCTGGCAGTGGGTCGTGTGCATTAATCCCCGGATGCTGTTTGCATTGTCTCCAAAGAACTGTAGTCTGATAGCCAGGGTCTACCTTTCCCCACCCCTGCCTGGCCCCAGGGAAAAGACTTACCAGTATATAGGATAAATAGAGGAGAATACTTTTTTCATGCTGGGAATGGAACCTAGGGTTTTGCACATGCCAAGCAAGCACTCTACCACAGAGCCACACAGCCCTAGAGAATGTTTTAATGTAATTATTTTCACCCCTCTCCCATTATTTATTTTTGGTTGCTACTGTTTAGTTTTTTTTTTTTTTTATCATGGTAGAACATGACATGGAAAGGAGAACAAGTTTTAGGGAATAGGAGGAATTGTAAATATGAAAGGAGATGCAATTAAATGTCTTGTTTCTTCGCCTAGACATTCTAATTTATGTATGAGGCAAATTTTGTGGGTAGTGGATACTAGGGATTGAACCCAGGGGCTCTTTACCACTAAGCTACATCACCAGTTCTTTTTTTTTTTTTTTTTTTTGAGCTAGGGTCTTGCTAAATTGCTGAGGCTAGCCTGGGAATTACAATTCTCCTGCCTCAGCCTTCTGAGTTGCTAGGATTATGGGCATGTACACCATGCCCAGCCAGTTTGAGGCAGTTTAATACTTGCTAAAAAACAGAGCATTTTGGACTAATACCAGATATAAGTGGATGATTTTAAGTGCTCAGAAATGGGTAATAAAAAAAAAAAAAAGGAAAAAGAGGGAAGGAAGGAAGGAAGGGAGGGAGAGAAGGAGGAAAGAAGGAAAGAAAGGCAGGAAAAGGGAAAGGAGAAAGGAAAATGACCCAAAGATTGACTGCTTGGCACATGATAGATACTTGTAAAACATTTGTTGAATTAATAGGTAGAACCATGGGGGTTCACTTGACTTCATTTTTTGATTGACACATTTTCTTTTTCCAGATATTTCTTCTTGCAGGTAGAAAGCGGAAGAAGAGCAAAACATCCAACTACCTGATTTCCACTGATGCAACAGATTTATCTCGTGAAGGGGAAAGTTATATTGGCAAACTCAGGTGACAGCAGCCTTATATCACTATCCTATTCTTTCTGATAGTTCCTGTGGTTTCAGAACGGTCCATACTCTTTTTAGTTTTTGCAATTAGCATGTGTAGATGTGGAATCAAAAAGAAAAACAACGTTAAAAGAAAATCTTAAGTCCCTTCCTTGTCTAATGGAAGACCTTTGAAAAAGTGATGATGACCGCTCAAGTATTTGGAGAACAGGCAGCTAGGCCTCCCTTCTACTACTTAGCCTCTTCTCCTCTAGTTAGGAAAATATACAGATCCTCATGATGCTTCTTCTCCTGACACTAGATCCAACCTCATGGGGACCAAGTTCACAGTGTATGACCATGGAGTCAGCCCAGTCAGGGCCCAGGGTCTGGTGGAAAAGGCTCACACACGGCAGGAGCTGGCCGCCATCTGCTACGTAAGTGCAGCCCTCCCAGCTACCCTCTCTTCTTCACCTCCTTCACGCCTGCTGGTGCCAAAGCCAGATCCCGTCCCTGCCCAAGGCTTGTCTCCATTTCTCTCATCCCTCTTTCTTCTGCTGGTATCATTTTCTTCACATATTCATGTCTTAATTGTTTATGAATTATGGAATTATTTAGGTATGAATTGTTTTTCACTTTTGTGCTGTTTCTTGCCTCATCTACTCTTCTCTTTGCCTAATGCCACTTAATTCAGGCCTTCCTAACCTTTTCTCCATGGACCAGAAGTTACAATGAAGTAAAACTAACTCTTTGCTTTTAATCCTTTCTCCTTTTCTTCCTTCCTCCCTCCCTTCCTTCCCTTTTTCCCTTTCTCAAACTTATTTCCTTTCTTCCTTTTTTTTCTTTTTTTTTTTTTGGTATTGGGGATTGAACCGAAGGGTACTCAACCACTCTTAGCGCCTCACCATTGATGAGGCTGGCCTCCTGCCTCAGCCTCTTGAGCTGCTGGGATTATAGGTGTGCACCACTGTGCTTGGCTCTTTCATTCTTGATAGAGTCTTGCCAAGCTGCCCAGGCTATCCTTGAACTCCTGGGCTCAAGGGATCCTCCTGCCTCAGCCTCCCAAGTGTCAGGGATTATAGGCACATGCCACTGACCAAGCTTCCTATTTTTGATTCTCCTTCTCTTTGTTTAATTACAACAAAGTAATAAAATCATTTTTGGTGTTCTTGACATTGTTAACATTTGGGGGTGGGGTGTTGATACTGGGGATTGAACCCAGGGTCACTTATCCACTGAGCTCCATCCCCAGCCATTTGTATTTTTAAATTTTGAGACAGGGTCTCACTAGGTTGCCAGGTTTGGCCTTTGACTTGTGATCTTCCTGCCTCAGCTTTCCCTGTGTCTGGAATTACTGGAGTGCACCTCTGCACCCAGCCATTGTCAATATATTTTAAAAAATTTTTTGTAGGGAGCTGGGCGCGGTGGCGCACGCCTGTAATCCCAGCACTTGGGAGGCTGAGGCAGGAGGATCGTGAGTTCAAAGCCAGCCTCAGCAATGGCGAGGCACTTAGCAACTCAGTGAGACCCTGTCTCTAATAAAATACAAAAAAGGGCTGGGGATGTGGCCCAGTGGTCGAGTGCCCCTGAGTTCAATCCCTGGTACAAAAAAAAAAAAAAAAAAAATTTTGTAGTTGTGCATGGACAGCAGGCCTTTATTTTATCTGTCTATTTCCATGTGGTGCTGAGGAGTGAGCCCAGCCTCACACATGCTAGGCGAGCGCTCTGCCACTGGGCCACAGCCCCAGCCCCGTTGTCAGATTTTTGTGCCGAGGAAAGTGATGTCAGAGCACAACATGGTCTCTTTTCCTTTCTGCTTTCAAATTCTGCTTTATTTTCCCATCTTCCAGGAAACAAATGTGCTTGGATTTAAAGGCCCCAGGAAAATGTCTGTGATTATTCCAGGGATGAATATGAATCATGAGCGGATCCCATTTCGGCCACGAAATGTAAGTAAGGACAGGCTTAATTGGCAAAGGACTCTAAAAGACAATGATATGAGACAGAAGAGATGAGTGCAAAGGAAGTATTGATTCGTTCACATCCCGAGCTGGAATATGGTTCACACTCTCCTTTAGGAGAGCTGTTGCCCAAATTCTCAGGATAATTGCAGTTCCAGAGATGCTGGTAAAGTCATTGATTTGAAATCATTTTTTCTGCAAAGAGAAATGCTGGATCATATATAATAAATAATAGCAACAACCTGGCTTAATGTTTGAATTTAACTCTTTTCTTCTAATTTGCCCTTTCTGAAATGGGGAAAAATATTTACCTACTTCTGCCTTAAAATAAAATAAATATGTTGTTATACTTCTCAATACAAAGTAATGATTTTACCTTCCACCAGCATCATGAGAGCTTGCTTTCAAAATGGCAGAACAAAACCATGGAGAACTTGATTGAACTGCACAACAAGGCCCCAGTCTGGAATGACGACACCCAGTCCTATGTGCTGAACTTTCACGGCCGGGTCACTCAGGCGTCTGTGAAGAACTTCCAAATAGTCCACGAAAATGACCGTAAGCCACAGGAAGGGCTGGGTGGGAATGGGGCCAGGGTTCTGACAAGACAGAAATGATTGCTTCCTATAACTGATAGGAAGTTATATTCAGGAGAGAATTGCTTAGGAAAGAAAGGATTTCTTTGGAAAGACAAAACTGCAGTTTTGGAGGAAAACTTCCTAATTGCTGTTGAAGCCAGGTGTGGCAGCCCATGCTTGTTAATCTAAGTGACTCAGGAGGCTGAGGCAGGAGGATTACAAGTTTTGAGGCCAGCCTCACCAACTTGGCAAGATCCTTTCTCAAACAATAAAAAGGGCTGGGAATGCAACCCTGGGTTCAATCCCTGGTACCAAACCAAACCAAATAAAACTTTTCTATCCTCTATATATTTCCTATTGTATCATTTCTTTTTCTTTGTTTTTGTTTTGTTTTGGGTTCTTTCATGTTGGGGATTGAATTCAGGGCATCAGTGCATGCTAATCACATGGTCTATCACTGAGTTATGCCCCAGCCCACATCCACTTTGTTTCAGTTTCCTAATTTAAAGAAAACTAGTGATAGGGCTGGGGTTGTGGCTCAGCAGTTGAGTGCTCACCTAGCACATGTGCAGCCTGGGTTCGATCCTCAGCACCACCTAAAGAATAAAGGCATTGTGTACGACTAAAACAAATAAATAAATATTTAACAACAACTAAAAAAGAAAACTAGTGATTAACTGATCCTGGGTTTTGTTTGCCTCCCCCCCCCACCCATCTAAGATACATTGGGTTTTTCCCTAGTACAATCACATTGTCTCGTAACCTCCAGTTTCTTTCTGTTTCCAGCCGACTACATAGTCATGCAGTTTGGACGCGTGGCAGATGATGTGTTCACGCTGGACTACAACTACCCGCTGTGTGCACTTCAGGCCTTCGCTATTGGGCTTTCTAGCTTTGACAGCAAGCTAGCGTGCGAGTAAAAGAAAAAGCAGTCAGAGCTGGGCTCGCTTGCTACAGAGCTTTCAGGAGCAGGAAATCGCCACACCTTGACCTTACAGAACATGAAGAACAAAAGTGTGCCCTTTTGGAATGACCCGTGTGTGTGTGTGTGTGTATACAATATATACATATATACATGAGTGTGTGTACACACACACACACACACACATACCCCTTCTCTGGGTTCCAGAGACTTGATCAGGGATCACAGCTTAGCTTATCTCGGGGAGAGAGAGTTTAACGCACAGAGAGGTTTTTTTTGGGAGCACACTAGTGGCTCCTGAAGTTATTGCCCAACAGATTCTGTGCCTCAAGAGTGAGATTCTTATGCTTGGAGATTTGCAGCAGAATCAGATTCTAATGATTAAACACTTGGGTCTCTTTTTTGGAATACCTTTTCAGAGAGTGATGGTTCCCTAAGTTGCCTTTAGTCTACAGAGCAAGAACCTACAAACTTTTTCTTCAAATGGCCTAATAGTCTCTCTCACAGCTATTTAAATATGCCTTTGCAGTGCAAAAGTAGCCATGGATATTTTGTGCACAAACAAGTGTGGTTGTGTTCCAATAAAACTTTATTTACAAAAACAGGCAGCAGGCCAGAATTTGGCCTGTGGGCTCTAGTTTGCCAACCCCTGCTTCAGGTATATCCACATACTCTGTGGGCTTGAGCATCTTCCAGAAGGGGCCTGTGATCATGGAATCATGAGTAGAAAATGGCACCCAGGGAGCAGCAGTCCTACGGATTGTATCTTAAGAGGTACTCATGCTACACCCATTGTTATGTAGCTTTTACCTTGTTTTGGTGACAGTGGTTCTAGATTATCATCTACCATAGGGACCAAGAAAACCCAAAGTTAGTGATCATTTTGAGTCCACACAGATGACTGAATTCTGCTCTCCCACCCATACGAGAAGGTAGTGCCGGCACTTTACCCACCTGGAAGAAGACCTTACGTGCACCAGGAAACCAGCTTAGAAGTGTGTTTCCTTTATCAGAGAGAGTGTGGTATTTGTTTCTTGGGACCAGCTTCTTTTTTCCATGGAGTGGGAAGGTTCTAACGTCACAGTTCCCCTCATTTTCTTCTCTCAGGGTAGGTGGGTAGGCAGCGATCTCAGAGCGGCTGAGACCACATCTGTGATCGATGATGTGAAAATTTTCTGTGATTGTCTTTGTTTCGGTTTAGGCTGGAAGCAAACACTCCAGAGGGGACTTAGTCTAGTGAAGACCGAGAGTTGCCTTCCTTCTCATCCCACTGTGCCTCCCACAGCTGTGACACTGTGGAGCCACTAGTGTGGAGGGCCACACACACCTGCACACGATGGAAGAAACCAGGGAACATTGTGTGCAGGAACTATATCAGTGTCATTGTCAAGAGAGGTCGTAGGAAAAGCTTGTTGAGTACCGCTAGTTGCCTCTTGAGCTCTGCACACCTTTCTGAGAAGAGCTTTGGGCCCTCCTTGATGTCCACGTGACGGGCTCCCTAAAGCCTGGCCCATCAGTACACATGCTGCTCCTGTCGCTCTTCCTCTCAGATCCTAAGATTTTTACTAAGCCTTTCAGATTATGAGCACCTCCCCGCAAATTATGTCTCTTACCCAAATTCATGGGCACCACAGTGTAGATGAACTTGAGAATCCAGACACTTTGTGAGTTCTGCAGTGAGCATCATCCCAAGCCTTTGGGCGCTGAGCTGCGTGCCAGCGCGGGGCAAGGACTCTGACTGCGGCTCCACGATGTCCCCCTCCTTCGTCCCTGCTTCCTGTTGCTGCTCCTTTCTCCACGTTAAATAGCCACCAAAGGCAAGAGCTCCAGGAGGTGAGAAGATGCTGTGCTCCTTCTCGACTGGCAGGTCTGCCTGCTTGTTCCGACACGACTGGTTTCCACCTCAGGCCTGCTTCCCATAAAGTGCCTCATTTCTAAAAGTGCCCGAAAGCCTGTCGTACCTCTGTCACCACCGTGCTGACGTACATCTAACAAGTGACCCTTGTTGAACTAGAAAGCTACCTACTTATTTCCTGTCCTAGGATAACAGTGTCTGTTAATGGAGGACCTACACTGGGTGACTGGATCTGACCCTGCTTCTCCACTCTCTGGCTCAGAAAGCCACGGACCCCAGTCTCATGTACTTTCTGCTTGAGTGTGCAGGTGATTGGTTTTACATAAATCCTATTTATACCTTTTGTATGCTACAGAAATAAACGATAATTTATATAAAAATGAGTTCATCTTCCTCCTGGTCTCATCTCTCACAGTTCCTACTGTCAGGTTCTGTAGTGAAATTTTCCATCATGTCCAGAGTGAGCTGATCAGGTTTTGTAATCAGTATCAATACAAACCTTGGTCCTGGGGTAGAGCAGGAGTCTGCACGCTGAGCAGTCTATTTTGGAGGCTACAAAGGCCCATCATCCACGTGACAGCAGAGCTTGCTGGACAGATAGCAGGACCTGGAGCTGAGCTGATGGGCCACGGAGAGCAGCCTTTATATCACCTGGCCCACCCACACTGCTGAGCCTACGGGACATCTTTTATAGGCATTGCAGCCAAACAAGTAAAAGACCCCACCCTCACCTCTTAAGAGTTCACATTTTAATCATATTTTAAGCGCTATCTTATATTGACAAGTTGAAAAGAAAGCATATGTTCACAGATCTCTACTAGGCTTCCCTGCACGAAGCAGTGTCATGCCAATAATGAGATGCAGAAAGAAGCAGGAGCCTGAAGCAAGATGAGAGCTGGAGTCTACTCAATTCCTTTTTTTTTTTTTTTTTTTTTTTTTTTGGTACCATGGATTGAACTCAGGACACTCAACCACTGGGCCACATCCCCAGCCCTTTTTTGTATTTTATTAGAGACAGGGTCTTACTGAGTTACTAAGTGCCTCGCCATTACTGAGGCTGGCTTTGAACTCGTGATCCTCCTGCCTCAGCCTCCCAAGTGCTGGGATTACAGGCGTGTGCCACCACACCTGGCTTGGCATTCAATTATTTTTTATTTATTTTTAAATGTTTATTTGTTCTACTTAGTTGTACATGACAGCAGAATGCATTTCAATTCATTGTACACAAATGGCATGCAACATTTCAATTCTCTAGTTGTATATGGTGTAGAGAGACACCATTCATGCAATCATACATGTACCTAGGGTAATGATGACCATCTCATTCCACCATCTTTCCTACCCTCAAAACCCCTCCCAGCCGGGCGCGGTGGTGCACGCCTGTAATCCCAGTACTTGGGAGGCTGAGGCAGGAGGATCGCGAGTTCAAAGCCAGCCTCAGCAATGGCAAGGCACTTAGCAACTCAGTGAGACCCTGTCTCTAATAAAATACAAAAAAGGGCCGGGGATGTGGCCCAGTGGTCGAGTGCCCCTGAGTTCAATCCCCGGTACCAAAAAAAAAAAAAAAAAAAAAAAACCCTCCCTACTCTCCCCTTTGCCCCATCCAAAGTTCCTCCATTCATTCCATGCCCCCCACCCATTATGGATTAACATCCACTTATCAGAGAAAACACTTAGCATTTGTTTTTTTGGGATTGGCTTACTTCACTTAGCATGATATTTTCCAACTTCATCCATTTACCTACAAATGCCATGATTTTATTCTCTTTTAATGCTGAATAATATTCCATTGTGTATATATACCACAGTTTCTTTACCCATTCATCTATTGATGAGCATCTAGGTTGGTTCTACAGTTTTGCTATTGTGAATTAAACTGCTTAAACATTGGTGTGGCTATGTCACTATAATATGCTGATTTTAAGTCCTTTGGGTATAGAGCTACAAGTGGGATAGCTGGATCAAATGGTGGTTCCATTCTAAGTTTTCTGAGGAATCTCCATACAGCTTTCCAAAGTGGTTGCTATGTATGAGTGTGCCTTTTTCAACTGCCATTCTGACTGGGGTGAGAGGAAATCTCAAGAGTAGTTTTGATTTGCATTTCTCTAATTGCTAAAGATGTTGAACACTTTTTTATATATTTGTTGATTGCTTGTATATATTCTTCTGAGAAGTATCTATTTAGTTCCTTAGCCCACTTACCAATTGAGTTGTTTGATTTTTTGGTATTAAGTCTTGCGTTCTTTATATATCCTAGAGATTAGTGCTCTATCTGATATGATAAAAATTTTCTCCCATACTGTAGGCTCTCTCTTCACCTCAATGATTGTTTCTTTTGCTGAGAAGAAGCTTTTTAGTTTGAATCCATCCCATTTATTGATTCTTGATTTTATTTCTTGTGCTTTCGGAGTCTTGTTAAGAAGTCAGGGCCGGGGGCTGGGGCTATGGCTCAGCGGTAGAGCACTCGTCTTGCATGTGTGAGGCCCTGGGTTCGATTCTCAGCACCACATAAATAAAATAAAGGTATTGTGTCCACCTACATCTAATAAAATAAATAAATAAAAAAGAAGTCAGGGCCTAATCCAACATGATGAAGATTTGGGTCTACTTTTTCTTCTATTAGGTACAGGGTCTCTGTTTAATTCTGAGGTCCTTGATCCACTTTGAGTTGAGTTTTGTGCATGGTGAAAGATAGAGGTTTAATTTCATTTTATTACATATGGATTTCCAGTTTTCCCAGTATCATTTGTTGGAGAGGCTATCCTTTCTCCAATGTGTGTTTTTGGTGCCTTTGTCTAGTATGAGATAACTGTATTTATGTGGGTTAGTCTCTGTGTCTTCTATTCTGTACCATTGGTTTATATGTCTACTTTGGTGTCAGTACCATGCTGTTTTTGTTACTATAACTCTGTAGGATAGCTTAAGGTCTGGTATTGTGATGCCTCCTGCTTCACTTTTTTTGCTAAGGATTGCTTTGGCTATGCTGGGTCTCTTATTTTTCCAAATGAATTTCATGACTGCTTTTTCTAATTCTATGAAGAATGTCATTGAGATTTTAGTAGGCATCACATTAAATCTGTATAACAGTTTTGGTAGTATGGCCATTTTGACAATATTAGCTCTGCCTATCCAAGAGAATGGGAGATCTTTCCATCTTCTAAGGTCTTCTTCAATTTCCTTCTTTAGTGTCCTATAATTTTCATCATAGAGGTCTTTCACCTCTTTTGTTAGATTGAGTCCCAAGTATTTTATATTTTTTGAGGCTATTTTGGATGGGGTTCAGCATTCAATTCTTACAGCTTGATTTTTCTCTTTCACACAATTCTCTGTGGCTAAAGTGCATGTGGGCTAAACATTCTTTTTTTTCTTTTTTAAAATTTGTTCTTTTTAGATGTACATGACAGTAGAGTGTATTTTGACATATTGTACACACATAGAATATAACTTATCCTAATTAGGATCCCATTCTTGTGGTTGTACATGATGTGGCGTTTCACTGTCATGTATTCCTATGTGAACATAGGAAAGTTATGTTCAATTCACTTTACTGTCTTTCCTATTTCCATTCCTGCCTCCCTTCATTCCCCCTTGTCTAATCCACTGAATTTCTATTCTTTTCTCCCTATGCAACATTCTTTGTGACACAGTTTTATACAGTTTTTAGTGGTCAGAGACTTTTTTTTGGCCATGTTTTGTTGTTAAGTACTGTGGATTGAACCCAGAGCTCTGTGATTAATTCTCCAGGCAAGGGCTTTACCACTGGGTTATACACCCCCCCAACCTGACCCCCACCCCATACTGAGGATTGACCAGGAACACTTTGCCACTGAGCCACATCCCCATCCCCCCCTTTTTAAATTTTTTTTTCACTTGTAGTTGGACACAATACCTTTATTTTATTTATTTATTTTTATATGGTGCTGAGGATCAAACCTGGCGTCTAGTACGTGTGAGGCGCGCGCTGTACCGTGGAGCCACACCCCAGCCCTTTTTATTTTGAGACAGGTCTTGTGAAGTTGCTGAGGCTGGCTCAAACTTGGGATCTTCCTGCCTTGGCTTCCTGAGTTGTTGAGGTTACTGCCATATGCCACTACGCTCAGCTGATTTTTAAAAAATAAATGTCTTTTTTATTTTACCAAATATAATTATGAGTTGAGTTGGCATTTGTCATTTCAGTTATAGTGACTGTACATAATTCTCTCAGGACACAGACACCATGCACCACAGAGGAAACACTGGGACACTGGGAGCTGCCCTTTTCCCTGGCCCTTGTCCATATCCTCGCTCCACATGCCTACTGTGCCCAGCCAGAGCTTGGCCTGGGACTAGCCAGCTTCTGTCCCCTCTCCTGAGACATATTTCCTGGCCTTGTACACAGCATCCTGATGCATCCTCTGCTGCTCTGTCTCCTTGTCGTCATAGCCAGTGTGTCTCTTCTTTCTTGGTTCTGGGGATTGAACCCAGGGACTCTCTGTCTCTGAGCTACATCCCTAGTCCTTTTATCTTATTTTGAACCAGAGTTTCTCTAAGTTGCTGAGGGTGGCCTTGTACTCCCAATCATCCAACTTCAGCCTGAGTATCTGGGATTACAGGTGCGCACCACCACACCTGACCAGTGTGTATTTAAAAAGGTCTCACAGTCTTGAGCTGGGGATGTAACTCAGTGGCAGAGTACTTCCATAGCATGTGTGCAGCCCTGGGTTTAATCTCCAGTACTGCAAAAAAAAAAAAAAAAAAAAAAAAAAAAAAAAAAGCCTGTGCTTGCTAGTATAGTGGCTGAGGCAGGAGAATTACAAGTTTGAGGCCAACTTCTTAACAAGATCCAGTCTCAAAAAAAAAAAAAAAGGTCTGGGATATAGCTCAGTGGCATATATCCCTGGGTTCAATCTGCAGTAAAGTCTCACAGTATCCAGCAATATATCAACCAAGAGACTTCCCCCCACTCACAAAAACCTGGGCTGCCACAATAATAATAATTTGCTGTTAGTGCTGTGAGGACTACAGACTTCAGATGGTTTCATGGCACCACCTGGTGACCAAAGCTGCACATTACAACTGCGTTAAAATAACAAAATAACACTGATGTAATACAGGTGAGGAGGTCACAAAGGGTGACTCCTGCACCATCTTGTGTACTAAGCACCCTAGTGTTACAGCATGACTCTCCTAAAGGCCTGAGAACTCTAGTGACTCTTTTTTTTTTTTTCCTCCTTCTTTTGGTGGAGATTGAACCCAGGGCCTCTCGTTAAGAGTTTCCTATCTGTGATTGGGTGGACCCACTGCTTTTAGGCCTCTGGTGAGGGTGCTGATGGCCGTAGTGGGCAACAGTGGGGAAGTAAAACTGTCCTCATGGCCAGGAAGCAAAAGATAAGACAGGAAGGGCTGGGGTCCCACAGAACACATTGGGGGCACACCCCCAATGACCTAGGATCTCTTACTAGGCCCCACCTCCTAAGGGCTCTGTGACTTCCCAATAGCACCAAGTTGGGGACCAAGTTTTTGACACACAGGCCTTTGAGGGACATTCAACATTCAAACCATATCAGGAACCAAGTGGGGGCGGGAGCTTTCCTGGCCTATCACCACCTTTTATGACACATGTCTAGTTTAACAAGGTGGCTCTCAAGCTCAGGGCTCTCATATCTAAATACTATCTACCTGGGGCTGGGGCTGTGGCTCAGCGGCAGAGCGCTCGCCTAACCCGTGCTTGGGCTGGGTTCGATCCTCAGCACAACATAAAAATAAAATGCAAGCCGGGCGCCGTGGCACATGCCTGTAATCCCAGCACTTTGGGAGGCTGTTCAAAGCCAGCCTCAGCAATGGGGAGGCACTTAGCAACTCAGTGAGACCCTGTCTCTAAATAAAATACAAAAAAGGGCTGGGGATGTGGCCCAGTGGTCGAGTGCCTCTGAGTTCAATCCCCGGTACCACACAAAAAAAAAAAAAAAAAAAAAAAAAAAAAGCATTGTGTACAACTAAAGTAAATAAATAAATATTTTTTAAAAAATAAATAAAAATAAATACTGTCTACCTAGATTCTGTCCCTTGTTATGATTCTCATTTTTTTTTTTTTTTTTTTTTTTTTTTTTTTTGTACTGGGGATTGAATCCAAGGGCACTTAACTACTGAGCCAAATCCCCTGCCCTTCTTTTTTTTAAATTTTTTAATTTTTTTGGTCTGTATCTTACTTTATTGCTTGTATTGTCTGTTCCAATGAATACAATAAACTCCTTTTAGAAAAGTAAGGCACATGAAAGCCTTCTGTGCAAATTCCATATTGCTTCCACTACAGAACTGGAGGTTGGGGAAAGCTCATGACGGCTTTGTTTTGTTTTTGTTTATGGTGCTGGGGATAGAACCCAAGGCCTTGTGCATGCCAGGCAGGCACTCTACCAACCGAGCTACATCCCCCACATGGTGCATTTTGGGAGCAGAATACCTGAACCATTATTAGGTTTCACCTCATGGCACAATTAGCAGGCGAGCAAACCCAAGGTCTGTTATGATGATGCGGCAGCTGCTGTGACTGCAAAGCCCTAGTCAGCTTATCCACATATGCACAGCCAGGTCCCCAAGCGTTAGCCACACAAGATCTGATGGAAGAACAGCATCTAACTGCATCTGGGTCCCCATTTGTCACAAGGAAGGAATTTGGCATTTTCAGTCTTTTCTCGTATGTGGTGCTGCTGTCCACGAGGTGTGCATTATAGGATGCTGAAAACCATGGAGAGATACTGCTCACCGGACACCTGAATCCAGCCGTCTTGATCCGTGTCGTAACGTCTGAATATGTCTGTCAACCTCTGCAAGACAATGCAGCTCTGGATGAAGTCATCAAAGGCTATCTGCCCTCGTCCTGGTCTGCCAAACTTCTGAATGAGGATGTTGTGGAACTGGTCAGAGAGTCGGTAGCCTGAGAGTCCCCAGCACCTTTTTTTAATTTTTTATTTCATTTAGAGACAGCGTCTTGCTGAGTTGCTTAGGGCCTGGCTAAGTTGCTGAGGCTGGCTTTGAACTCAGGATCCTCCTGCCTCAGCCTCCTGAGCTACTGGGATCACAGGCCTGCGCCACTGCACCCCGCTGATTCTCAAGTATTTCAGGAATAATTGTCTGGAAGTTCTTCCGCAGCTTGGAAGCAGGAAGGCTAGAAAGGAAGCATAGTCTGAGGAAAAGGATGATAGGCAGAGGAGGGTGAGGAATTAGATCAATGTGAGGCCCTGGGTTCAATCTCTAGTACTGCCAGAAATGAAAAATGATTTTAGAAATTGGGTCCAAGTTTAAATACTAAGGTACTAATTAATGCGTGCTTGGGACAAATTATATCAGTATAATATAGAAATATGGCTTAAGTACTTCAGCAGTGCCTCACACATGCTAGGCAAGCACCCAACCATTGAACCACACCCTCCGCCCCAAGTCTATACTTTTATATTGGTTTATGAACTACTAAATCAGCGGGGTGCAGTGGCTCACACCTGTAATCCCAGCAGCTCGGGAAGCTGAGGCTGAAGGATCATAAGTTCAAGGCCAGCCTCAGCAATTTGGCAAGACCCTGTCTCAGAATAAAAATTTTAAAAGGGCCGGGGTGTGGTCGAGTAGTTAAATGCCTCTGGGTTAGATACCTGGTACCAAAAAATAAAAATGAAAAAAAGAAAGAAAGAAACTCTGACAGTTTCTTAAAGCAGTAAACAGCTGGATGCAGTGGCACATCCCTGTAATCCCAGTGATTTGGGAGGATGATTTTGAGGCTAGCCTGGCCACTTAGACTCTATCTCAAAATAAAAGTCAAAAAGGGCCAGGGATGTAGCCCAGGGGTAAAACACCCCCAGGTTCATTTCCTCGTATCGCAAAGTCATCAAAAAATAAATTAATTAAGCCGGGCTTGCTGGCGCACACCTATGATCCCAGCAGGTCGGGAGGCTGAGGCAGGAGGATTGTGAGTTCAAATCCCCCCTCAGCAACTTATGGAGATCCTGTCTCTAAATAAAATATAAAAAGGACTGGGAATGTGGCTCCATGGTTAAGCGCCCCTGGGTTCAATCCTGGACACACACACACACACACACACACACACACACACACACACAAAAAGTAATTACATAAAAAGATTTTTTAAAATGGAGGTAAATGTAACTCAGTGGTACCAGTATCACAACTGCAAAAGAAAAAAATTCAATGAAGAAACTGAGTCTCATTTAGTATGTAGCAGAGCTGGAATTTAAACCCAAGTTGTTCAATCCCCATCGAGGTCATAATACACATCATACTCTCATCTTCAGAATATTGTCTCCAACAGGTTTACAGAAGATGAGAATTTTAGCTGGGGGGGCTCAGTGGTAGAGTGCTTGCCTAGCATGTGTGAGGCACTAGGTTCAATCCCTAGCACCACATAAAAATAAGTAAATAAAACAAAGATCAAAAAATTTTTTACCCGGGTAGGTTGGAGCCCGCTTTTGATTTTTTTTTTCGAGAAGATTCTGGATACCTGATCTTGAAGAGTCATGGGTACCTTAGAGACAACTCCCATTTGAGACTTGGGTGCAAACTTAAACCTCTGGGTGCCAGAAACCAGTTTTTTTCGGTATAGAAAACTACTAAATTAGTCAGCTCAGGCTGCAGTGACAGAATCCACAGACTGGGGGACTTAAACAACAGAATTTTTTTTTTTTTTTTTTTTTTTTTGAACTAGGGATTGAATGCAGGGGTGCTTTATCACTGAGTTATATCCTCAGATCTTTTACTTTTTTTTTTTTTTAAGTTTGAGACAGGATCTCACTAAGTTGCTTAGAGCCTCACTAAATTGCTGAGGCTGACCTCCAACTCGTGATCCTCCTGTCTCAGCCTCCTGAGTTGCTGGGATTATGGGCATGTGCCACAATGCTCAGCTCGAAATTTATTTCTTACAGTTCTGGAGACTAGGAAGTTCAGGATCAAGGTATTGGCAAGTTTGGTTTATTTGAGACCACTCTCGTTGGCCTGTAGACAGCCCTCTCTCCTGTGTTTTTACATGGACATTCCTTGGTCTGTGTATGTCTATCTTCTTTTTATTTAAAAAAAATTTTTTTAGATGTAGTTGGACACAATACCTTTATCTTATTGATTTATTTTTATGTGGTGCTGAGGATGGAACTCATCGCCTCACGTGTGCTAGGTGAGCATTCTACCGCTGAGCCACAACCCCAGCCCTTTCTACCTTCTTTTTTTTTTTTTTAATATTTATTTATTTACTTTAGTTGTACACAATGCAATGCATTTATGTTTATATGGTGCTGAGGATCGAACCTGGGCCGCGCACGTGCGAGGCCAACGCTCTGCCGCTGAGCCACAACCCCAGCCCCCTGTCTACCTTCTTATAAGAACAACACTCAGAGCGAACTAGAGCCTACCCCAATGACCGTGTGTTAATTTAATCACCTCTGTGAATACCTTATCTCAAATTATTGTCATGAGGTACTGAGGGTTAGCACTTCATCATATGAATTTGGGGTGGGGGGACACATTCAGTTCACATTCAGTCTGTCATGTATGATAGTACACCCAGAGCTGCTTCTTTTTCACATTTCTTTTTTTTTTTTTTAAATATTGCTTTATTTATTTTAGTTGTACACAATGCAATAATGCATCTATGTTTACGTGGTGCTGAGGATCGAACCTGGGCCGCGCACGTGTGAGGCGAGCGCTCTGCCGCTGAGCCACAACCCCAGCCCTTTCACATTTCTTTTCTTTTTATTTTGCAGTACTAGGGATGGAACCCAGGACCTCTGATATGCTAGACAAGTGCTCTACCACTGAGCTCCATTTCAGCCCTCTGCTTCTCTTCGATAGAGAGATAACAGAACTAATATTATGCTTATCAAATTACTGACTGCTTTTATTCTAGACATAAAGGAAAAGACTCCTGGTAGAGCACTTGCCTGGCACCCAGCTCTGGGTTTCAGCTCTAGCAACACACACAGGCAACACACACACACACAGGCAAAACACACACACACACACAGCAAACACACACAACACACACACACACACACACACACACACACTGAGTCCATGTTGTTCTTCAGGACACAAGATGAAGTTCTCTTCACTCCCTACCACTCCTATTGGTAGGGAGTGAAGAGTCCACTTAAGGAAAAAGGGCAAACAGAATGTAGGATAGAGAGGTTTAAAAGGAAAAAGAAGCTAGGCGCAGTGGCGCATGCCTGTAATCCCAGCCTTTTGGGAGGCTGAGGCAGGAGGATCCCGAGTTCAAAGCCAGCCTCAGTAACTCAGTGAGATCTTGTCTCAAAATAAAACATAAAAAGGGCTAGGGTGTAGCTCAGTAGTAGAACTCCCCTGGGTTCAATCCCCGGTATTAAAAAAAAAAAAAAGGAAAAGAAGCTAAAGAAGCTGGAAACAGTGGTGTAGACCCATAATCCCCAGCAATTTGGGAGGCTAAGGCAGAAGGATTTCAAGTTCAAGGCCAGCTTCAGAAACTTAGTAAGACTCTCTCTCAAAAAATTAAAATGGCTGGGGTGTAGCTCACTTGGTAGAGCTCCCCTGGGTTCAATCTCCAGTACTGTGCAAAAAAGGGAAAAAGAACCTGAGTCATAGCTGACCAGGAGAGAGTCTGAATGAGTCAACCACAAAGCACTTTTGGAGGAGGGGAGGGAGCAGCTTTGGGGAAATCTCAAAAACAGTGCATTTGCCTTTTGCCTAAAGGCTGGTAAACAGTCTCTCCTTACTGCTCTTGTCAGATCTTATTAGGCTATTGAATCCATTGCCAGTTTTTGTTTGGGGAACATGGTTAGTTTTACTGGAAAAAAATATAAACTTAGGAATAGTTGAAATAAATACTTTGGACAGTGAAAGAATCAATGAAAAGTTAGGAAGATGTAAATGTTGGTGTTTCCTCAAAGATCCAAAGATCATTGAGTAGTTCCAACTATATATATAAAGCCTTTCTTTTTTTTTTTTTTTTTTCTTGCGGGAGGGGGGTACCTAGGTTGAACTCAGGGGCACTCAACCACTGGGCCACATCCCCAGCCCTTTTTTTTTGTATTTTATTAGAGACAGGGTCTCACTGAGTTGCTAAGTGCCTCGCCATTGCTGAGGCTGGCTTTGAATAAGCGATCCTCCTGCCTCAGCCTCCCAAGTGCTGGTATTACAGGCATGTGCCACTGCGCCTGGCTCCTTTTTTATATTTTATTTAGAGACAGGTTCTTGCCAAGTTGCTTAGCGCCTCACTAAATTGCTGAGGCTGGTTTTGAACTCGTGATCCTCCTGCCTCAGCCTCCTAAGACGCTGGGATTACAGGTGTGCGCCACTGTGCCTGGCTTTATCACTCCCTTCCACCCCAGCTTTATTAAGGTATAATTGGTGGATAAATATTACATATAATTACAAGGCACAATGTGAAGTTTTGATATATGTATGTTTGGGTTTGTTTGTCTGGTCCTGGGCATTGAACCCAGGCCTGGAGCAGGCTAAGCACATTCTCTAGCGCTGAGCTACACTCAGAACTTATTTTTATTTACTTATTTATATATTTTTGCATTGTACTGGGACTGGAATACAGGGGTGCTCTTCCACTGGGCTATCCCCAACAGTTTTCATTATTTAATTTAATTTTATTTGTTTGGTACCAGGGATTGGCACTTACCCACTGAGCGACATCTCCAACACTTTATTTATTTTTATTTCTAAAAAATATTTATTTAGTTGCTTTAGTTGTACACAATGCATTTATTTTTACGTGGTGCTGAGGATCGAACCCCGGCCGTGCACGTGCTAGGCGAGTGCTCTACTGCTGAGCCACAACCCCAGCCCAAACACTTTATTTTTTATTTTGAGTCATGGTCTCTCTAAGTTGCTTAGGTCCTCACTGAGTTGCTGAGGCTAACCTCCAATTAGCGGTCCTCCTGCTTCAGACTCCTGAGCCACTGGGATCATGGAAACTTGGATTTATTTTATTTTTAAAAGATGTGGACTATGGGGAGAGGGGAGTGAAGAAAGGAGGGAAGGGTTAGATATGTAGTTGTAACCCCATTTTCTTCCTGAGTATGAAAGCGCATAAACACGGCAAGATGGCTAGCCCTGTAGTCCCAGCAACTCAGGAGGCTGAAGCAGGAGGATTGCTTGAGCCCAGGAGTTGGAGGCCAGCCCGGGCAGCACAGTGAGACCTCATCTCAAAAAAATACGTAGGACTAGAGATGTGGCTCATTGGTAGAGTGCTTGTCTAGCATTTTAAGGTCCTTCCCAGCACGGCAAATTGAATGAATGAATGAATAAGTAAAATAAGTGTAAAAGGGGCTGGGGTTGTGGCTCAGAGGCAAAGCGCTCGCCTCACACGTGCGTGGCCCGGGTTCGATCCTCAGCACCACGTAAACATAAATGCATTGCATTGTGTACAACTAAAGTAAATAAATATAAAAAAAAAAATAAGTGTAAAAGTACTAATTAGTTATACAAAATAAATAAATCTTCAAGCTTCCAGTGGTAATAATTCTAAAATACTTTTAAATTTTCTAAAAAATGAGAAGTACCATATAAATACTGTCTTCAGACCCTGCTTTTCCACTTATGCATGCATGTGTGATTTATTTAAAAAGAACATTTTGTTGAGGCTGGGGCTGTAGCAGGTGTAGCATGTGAGAGGTCCTGGGTTAGATCTCCAGCATCAAAATATAACTATAAATAAAATATAAAACACTTGTTATTAATAGCTGCAAAACTTCTATGGTCGGGCGTGGTGGTGCACGCCTGTAATCCCAGCACTTGGGAGGCTGAGGCAGGAGGATCACGAGTTCAAAGCCAGCCTCAGCAATGGCGAGGCACTTAGCAACTCACTGAGACCCTGTCTCTAATAAAATACAAAAAAGGGCTGGGGATGTGGCCCAGTGGTAGAGTGCCCCTGAGTTCAATCCCCGGTACCAAACAAACAAACAAACAAACAAAAACAACTTCTATGACATAGATGTGGTTGAATTTGTTCTACAAAGTATCATATGGATAATTTGTTTGACTATGACCCATGAGAGTTAGAAAAACAAAGTTTATGACAGGAATGGAAATAATACCAAACTACATATGGTAACAGTGATTAATATGATTTTTAACTTTGACTTCAGCCTATAACCAACACAAATACCTTCCCCACATCAAAACCAGCTCTGACCACACCCCTGCTGCCCTCTTCCCCGCACCACCCATCAGCAAGCTTGAATGAGGATCCATTTGTAGAACTAGAGTGGATCATCAGGAAGTGTGGAGAGTTGTGGATTGCCTGATGTAATCTGCATCTCTTCCAGCTTGATGCAAACAGATGAAATATTTCCATCAACAAATTCATTCCTGGGGATCAGGAATGATCCCTTAAAAAGTGGGAATACCTGGGGAAGGGCAGGTTCTACGTGTAACATCACTGTCAGTCTTTAACCCTTCAGCATGTGCGTATCTGATCATTTTTCTTTACCCAGAGGATCCTCAACTGCTTCAGGTGTGAAATTCCCAAAGGCCCAGAGCTCTCTAGAAGAAGGTAAGGCTAATGAACCAGGAAGCCAAAATCCTAAAGACACACCTTTCTAGCTTCCGCCACTGATGGTCTTGGATAGTTGATATTTGGGGGAAAGAAAGAAAACAGCTTGAACTTCAAGTTGCCTCTGAACAGTCTGTGCTGGATGTGACCCCAGAGGTGGCTCTCCTGTTTCCACTCTGCACTGTCCTGCCTCCTCTCAACCTGGCCAGTATTCACCTTCCACCTCATCGGAATCCCCTGCTGTTTGAATTCTTATCTCAGCGATGCCACCATCCATTGTTCGCTTGTTAAAGTTTAGCCCATTTTTATTTTCTCTCCCGCCTTCACAGCCAAACCCTAGTCGACAATTTCAGCTGATTTTGCCTCTGGATTGCTTCCGGATCCTTAATTAAGTTGCTGAGGCTGGACTCAAACTGACGATCTTCAGGACCACTGCTTGAGCTTAGTCTGAGTCTCTAAATCACCCCCAAGACTACTGCCAGGGTCTCTTGGTGATGGCGCTGAATATGTTTAAATAGCGTTGTTGTTATTAGGGTACTGGGGATTGAACCTAGGAGCACTCCACCACAAGCTCTATCTCTAGCCCTTTTTATTTTTTTTATTTTGAGAAAGGGCCTCACTAAATTGCCCAGGCTGGCCTTGAACCTGTGATCCTTCTGCCTCAGCCTCCAGAGTTGCTGGGATTACAGGCACGTGCCACTGTGCCTGGCTCTTCATGGCTTTTTATGATGGCCAAAACTCCAGCATGGCATACCAGGATCATCCCAACCTGGCTCCCACTTTTTAAAAAAATATATATATATTTTTAGGGCAGGGGTTGTGGCTCAGCGGTAGAGCGCTCGCCTAGCACGTGCGCGACCAGGGTTCGATCCTCAGCACCACGTAAATAAACACACTGTGTACAACTAAAGCAAATAAATAAATATTTTATATATATATAGTTCTAGCTGGACACAATACCTTTATTTTATTTATTTTTATGAGGTGCTGAGGATCAAACCCCAGGGCCTCAGGCGTTCTAGGCGAGTGCTCTACCACTGAGCCACAACCCCAGCCCCCTGGCTCCCACTTTTAAACTGCATTCTTCACATCTCATTCTCCTGCCCACACACCTCTCCTGAACAGCCTGCACATACCTACCTTTGCCCATAGGAGGACTTGAGCAGGGTTTCCAGTCTCAATTTGGCTTTATCCTTCAAGAGATCAATCAACTGCATTCGAGGAAAATAAAATAGAATTAAAGAAAAGAAAACATTCACATCTCATTCTCCTGCCCACACACCTCTCCTGAACAGCCTGCACATAAAAAAGACCTAAAAATGCCACCCTGTAACATGGATTTCATTGTTCCTTTCCTTGAGTTGCCACTGAACTTTGCATAATCATTATCTTCTCACCTTGACTCTGAACTTGTTGAGGCCAGGGACCTATTCCTGCATTTAGCTTGCTGTCAAAGTCAATAGTCACTCAACACAGGATTATTGAATTAAGTAATCCTTACAGTTTGTATTCCTTGTGGTGCTGATAAACTGCCTTGTGTTGTAGTCTTTTCAGGTATATGAGGTGTGACCAAGCCTTGATATGACTCATTATTTAACAAGCATGCCAGAATTTATATGTATGCAAATGACGGCTGCTTCCTTCAGTCTTCTTCACCTTGTAAGATTGGAGACTTAGTCTAGTTGCCTTGTCTGGACTTTTGGAATACCCCTTGTGTTGCCGCCTGAAGCGCTTGGAGCAACGGAGCCGCGGGAAAAACTTCAGAGGCGAACTGGAGACAAACAGCTTTTTATTCTGATAACTTTTCTCTCTGGTTCTAACAACGACTACACACGACAAAACACACCACTAAAATGGCGCTGACCCGATCAGCAATTTCGGCCAAGTCACTCGAGATCCCATAACAAGTCCCGTGAGACTACGGGAGGCAACAAAACCCAAATCTCCACGGCTCATAGTCAACCGCAAATCAAGTCAATCCCCAAACAGGGCTCCTACACCCTTGGATACAACACTGACATTTAATAGTACCTTCTTTTCAGTATCTTCCATGGTAACAATTCTTTTTTCATTTATGTAACATTTATTATGTACTTTTCTGCTGGGCATGGTGGTGCAATAGTGGCTCAGGAGGCTGAGGCAGGAGGCTGGCAGGTTCAAAGCCAGCTTCAGCAACTAAGCGAGGTTCTAAGCAATCTAGTGAAATCCTGCCTTAAGATAAAAAAAAAATTTAAAAAGGGCTAGGGATGCGGCTCAGTGGTTAAGAGCCCATGGGTTCAATCCCTGGTACCAAAAAAAAAAAAAAAGTGTGTGTGTGTGTGTGTGTGTGTGTGTGTGTTCTGCACTTCTCTAACCTAGGCATCATGTTGGTTCTGGGTCAAAGATAAGATAAATCAGAAAAAAAAAAAAAAAAAAAAAAAGATAAATCAGGCCCAGTGTGGTGGCCCATGCCTGTAATTCCTGAGACTCAGGAGGCTGAGGCAGAACAATGCAAGTTTCAGGCAAGCCTCATCAAGTCAGCAAGTCCCTGAGTAACTTCATGAGACTCTGTCTCCAAATAAAAAGTAAAAAGGATTGGTGATGTAGATCAGTGGTAAAGTGCCCCCTTATCCTCATCTCTTGAAGGATAAGTTCTGTGAAGCAGCATTGACAAAGGTAGGTATCCTGTATGGGCAGTTCAATCCCCAGTTTAAAAAAAAAAAAAAAAAAAAAAAAAAAAAAAAGAAAGAAAGAAAAACAAAGATAAATCAGGCATGCATTTCCTGTCTTCAAGGGGTTTCTGTTTGGCAAGGGAGAAGAGGTCTGGACAATATCTTCAATACAAGGTTAAACAATATCACTCTAGAGGCTGGATTTGATTTTTGGAAAAAAAAAGCCAAGTCCTCTGGTTTCAAGTCTCCCAAAGCCACAAGGTGGGTGACAGAGCTACCTTTAAGTCAATTTGTCCTGAAGATTTCCAAACAGGAGCCTATGTGTTTCCTGTATCCCTCTTCCCCTAAATTCATTTGGCATGGTTAAGACCCAGACACCCACTAATTGAACACGCTTTTCTGTACCTTTAGTCTTCCCAGCTAAATTATAAGCTCGTTGAGGGTAGGCGCTGAGGTCCTATCCTTCCTGTTTTTACAGTATCTGGTGGACACATAGTACATACTGGATAAATCTTTTTTTTTTTTTTTTAATATTGATTTATTTGCTTTAGTTGTACACAATGCAATGCATTACGTGGTGCTGAGGATTGAACCCGGGCTGCGCACGTGCTAGGCAAGCGCTCTACCACTGGGCCACAACCCCAGTCCTGGATAATCTTTATTGACTTACTACTGAGCCCAAAATGAGTCTCTCACCATACCGCACGGACCTCACCCCGTGCTTTCTCCCACGTGCTTTATTCTTCCTAGTGACAGCTTTGCGGATCCGGATGGACACCAGAGGGCAACTGAAAGGGCTAACCCCAGGGAGGACTAGCGTGGGGGCACTAGTGGCGGATCTGGGAGTCGAGCTGAGAGTTCCAGCTTCCTGGTTCCCTGGAGCAAGTGTCCTTCGGTGGGAGTCGCGGGAAGGGAGCAGCCCTTCCTGCACGCCAGGCGCCCGCCCCTTCCCCGGTCTTCCAGGACCGGTACGGAGGGGCGTCGGCTGGCAACCGGATCCCGAGGGTGGCAGGGCGGAGGCAGGGGCTGGGTCCTCCCGGGAGAGACCCCGTTCAGGCAGAGAGCAAAGTTTTCGGCTCCGGGGACAGAGAGTCGGGGCTCCGCCCGGAGGGGAAGGAGCAAAGGGGCGGAGAGTTGAAAGAGAGCTGGGGCTGAGATCCAAGGAAAAATGGGAGCGACTGGGCTGGACGCAGAGGTGCGGGTCCCAGGGCGGGCAGCTCGAGGCCCGCGCCCCCGCCGGGCGCGCCCGGCCTCCTCCACCGCCGCCCGCCGGCGACCCGCCCCAGCCCCGCCCCGCGGCCGGCCCGGCCCCTCACCGGCCGCCCCCGCCCGGGCGGCCCAGTCTCCTCCCCGAGGTGCCGGTGGCAGAGCCGCCACTCCCTCCGGCTCCCTCCCTCGGCGGCGCGCATCTCATACCAGCCTTCATTCCGCACATTCCAGGCGTCCTCCTCGCCAACTTGAAGCCAGGGGGTGGGGAGGGCCGCACTCCCGGCTCCGCCGCTCGCCGCCGCCGCATCCCGGCCAGGTGAGTGGCGCCCGTGCGCCTCGCCAGCCACCGGGGCGCCCCCCGCCCGTGCGCCCGCCCGCCCGTGCGCCTCGCCAGCCACCGGGGCGCCCCCCGCCCGTGCGCCCGCCCGCCCGTGCGCCTCGCCAGCCACCGGGGCGCCCCCCGCCCGTGCGCCCGCCGCGCTCCCTCCGGGCGTTCTTTCTTGCCGCCGTCGCCTTCCCGCCCTGGACCCCGGAGCTGCGGGCGCGCTCGTCCGGCCGCCTTCTTCCCTCGGCGCTCGGGCGCCCTCTCCCCCGCTTCCTCCCTTCCGTTCGCCCCGCGTTCCCTTCCTCTCCCGGTTGACTCACTCCGCCAGGAATTGCGCTCCCGGTGTCTTCCCGACAGTCCCATTCGGGGAAGTCGCCTCCCTCCGCGCGCTCCGCTCCGCGCACCGGGCCGGCAGCGGCGAGCCAGGCTCGGACGGCGCGGGGTGGGTCAGTGCCGCCGTCCCACCCTCCCTCCCGGGCCCGCGGCCCTCGGCGGAGCCCCGCACTTGGCTGGTTGACCCCTGTCGTCCTTGCAGTGTGCTTGCCCGTCTCCCGGGACGCAGCCGCCGCGGCTGCGAGAGTCGGCGCTCGGGGCGAACCGGCTGCAATTGGCGGAGCGCGCCCACCCCACCTCCCGCTCGCCGGGACCGGTAAGGCTGGGACCCAGCCCGGGGTGGTTCAGACGTTGCCAGAGGGCGGGCGTCTAGCGTGATCCCGGGACTAGGCGAGGAAAGAGAGGAGCACGTGGAGGCTGTGCCGCTGAGGATCGTAGTAGAGGCCGTACGGATTACAGGGTCGGGAAGTTGGCGGGGGAGCCCAGGGACTTTGGGGAAACGGGTGTCCGGGTTGCTGAAAGGACCAGAGAGAGGCAGAAGCGAGGACATTGGCGACAGAATAGTTTCAGGACTCACAGCCCCTTCTCTGCCGGGCTCTTTTCTGGCTTGGAGGAGACAGCCTTGGAGGAAAGTGTACTGGCTGTCTTCAGAGGTAAGGCGATGCGAAGAAAAGTGGGGGACATCTGCCAAAAGTCCTGCTCCCTAGGGGTTGTGGAGCTGTCACCTTTCAGCCTGAGGACTAGCGGACCGGGGGAGTAGAACTCCCAAACACTTGCCCTGCAGGCGACTCGGGAGCATGCCTCTGTGCACTGTGGGGAAGGGGATTCCTGACACACTGGGTGTCTCTGCTTAGTGGGTTCAGGTGACGTCTGACTGTGCCAGCCTCCTTAGCTTTGGGTGTATGTGAGGGTGATGTCTGTTGGTGTGTGACTCACCTCGGCTTCTAGTAGGTGGATTTGTTTGTGTTGAACGTGAGTGACAGAGTGTGTGTATATTTCTGCTTCAGGAGGGTGTTGAGTCGGAGTGCCTGAGTAGGTAGGTGTGTGATGCCTCCTCTCTGAAAAGTTTTCTCCATGAGGATGTTGATTCTGGCTCTGCTTTCTTCCTCCCTGTACAGTAGGAGCAGGGGACAGTGCTGCCGCTTCTCTTTCTCCTTCTCCTTCTTCTCCTCCTCCTCCTCTTCCTCCTCCTCCTCCTCCTTCTCCTTCTCCTTCTCCTTCTCCTTCTTCTCCTCCTCCTCCTCGTCCTCCTCGTCCTCCTCCTCCTCCTCCTCCTTCTCCTCTCCTTCTCCTTCTTCATTTTTGTATACAGGAAGAATTTGACTGTGGACTGTGGTTTTTGGAGTGTGTGGCTGCCAGACTCCCAGCCACCCTGGACGGGGCAGAGCCGAGAGAAAGCTGTCTACACCTGCCTCTTCCAGACAGCTGTCCCTCTGAGGGAGAGAGAATTCTGTCCTTGCTTGGAATAGTTTGCAGGACAAGCTGGTGGAAGGCTAAAGGAAGTTGAGTCTTTGCATTTAGGTGATGGGATGGGTTGTTGGGAATGTTTGTGGGGGTGAGTCCCTCAGAAGGAAGAGACCGGTTTGGATGTTGAGATGTGTGTAGATAGTGCTTTTAAGTTGGCTCCAAGGACAAATAGGTGTTGATGTTTACCAGCTGTGAACTACTTTTACCTGTTCAATGCTGGAGCTGACAAAGCAATCAAGTGGAAGAATTCCTCATTCTATTTCTTTCTGTGTGTGTGTGTGTGTGTGTGTGAGAGAGAGAGAGAGAGAGAGAGAGAGAGAGAGAGAGAGAGAGATTGGGATTGGACACAGGGTCTCCTGCATGCTAGGCAAGTGCTCTACCACTGGCCTACACCCCTAGTCCCAAATCCCTCATTCTCTACAACTTGCAAGACCACTTAACACTTCTCCGTGGGAAGAAGAGTGAGCAGCTCATTGCACGAGTGTTTTAGTGCTAGTGCAGGAGGAGAGGTATGCTTCTGATTTGCTGGTTGTGTCCATGAGATTGGCAGGAGTGACACAGTATATGGTGGGTGATGGCAGGAGGGGATCGTCACAGGCACATCTGGCATCAGAATTCTTCCTTCATTCCTGATGTGGATATAATGTTTAGGGCTTCTTGGGAGGAAGGATGGAGAGACTGTCAGAGTGGGGGCAGGCTCTGGTCTTTGCCTCTGCATCCACCCTGAGGATGAGCTGCTGTGGTGGGAACCACCTCACCCTCCCACCTGCTTAGGCCAGATGTGCAGCTGGTCTACAAGCCACACTGATGGAGTTGAAAGGGCACAGGTTTAGGGTCAAATAGACCAGAGCACAAAAAGGGAAGAGTTAATTAATACCTATCAGAATGTTTGTTGTGAAAACTGAACTCTTTTGTGAAGCACCTACCAGGATAGTGCCTGGCACATTCCCAGGGGTCTCCCAGCTGATATTGTCCCCAGTATTTCCTAAGCTTGTTGTAGCAAGGAACCTCTTTTTCCCCCCAGGAATTAGTGTTGTTTTTTTTTTTTCCCCTCCCTGTGTGGATTTTTTGTTTGTGTTTTGTAGTGTTGGGGATTGAGCCAAGGGCCTCAGGTTGTATGGGATTAGTAGGTTTTTGTTTTTTTTTTTTGCGTACCAGGGATTGAACCCAGGAATGCTTAGCCACTGAGCCACGTCCCCAGCCCTTTTTATTTTTTATTTTGAGACAGACAGGGTCTTGCTAAGTTGCTGAGACTGGCCTTGAACTTGTGATCCTCCTGCCTCAGCCTTCTGAGCAGTTGGGATTACAGGCATGTGCTCATTTTAAACATGGGGAAAATGAAGCCCCTAGAGGGACTATAATTTCCTTAAAATCGTTCAACCTGTGAGCAGCAGAGCTGACAGTAGAACCCATGCCCTTCCTTTTGTGCACTCTCCTGCTGGTATCCCCATGTCCCCCACATCCTCACCTCCCCTGCCACCTTTGTCTAACAGGCCTGGAGGCTGCAGCAGCCTTATGTGGGTGGTGCCTATCATCCTGTGGCTCAGATGAGGTTGTTGGAGGTACTCCGCTGGCCCAATGGAAAGCTCAGGGCTGCAGGGGAAGAAGCCATTTGACCTGACGATCTGAGCAGGCCCTCAGGAGATCTTTCAGATCTACCCTTCTTCCTCTTCCAAGGTCTGTACCACCAGGTAGAGAAGGGCTTCCTATCTTTTTATTTTCTTCTTCTTTTTTTTTTTTTTTTTTTTTTGGTGCTGGGGTAGAAGACAGGGCCTGGTGTATTGAGCAACCTCAGCCTTCCCTCTCTTTTCAGATCTGAGATGCAAATGTCACACAACCTTCTTGGTTTCCATTCTGGTCTAGTGCCTGTGACTGTCACAAAGCAATCCCTATTGCCAAAAGTGTGGCTCCTCCTCCCCCTTCCCAGTGGAAGTAGAGGACCTTGGTCCCTGGCTGTGGGCCTTGCCTTCCTGTAGTTGAGGCCAGTGTAGTGGCAGTTGGAAATTCAGGGCTTGTGAGGGCGGCTTTACCTTGCCTGTCTCCCTTTGCCCCTGTGACCCTTTCTTGGCAGAAGTTAGGAGGACAGCTCCAGCTCTGTTTAAAGCTCTGAAATTAGAGCTGAACAGCTGTTCTCCAGCACCCCCACCCCAGGGGCCCAGGTGGAGGCAGAGGAGGCCAGGGTGGGAGCTGGGCAGGGCAGGGCAGGGCAGGGCTTTGTTGCCAGGGCACCCAGTCAGTCTTCAACTCCTGTGTTCTGATTCCAGTATTGCCTTGACCGCTTCGGAAATGACAGTTTTCTCTTAGCTTTGGGTCTTCCTGTCTGATTATTGGTGCTATTCTAATCACCTATATGACCTGTTCTTGGGGCCTTCAGCTGGTAGGGACTGGTCCTTCGGGAAGTTTTCCACTGGGACTAAGGTCTGTGTCGGCCCTCTGCCTGGGAGGCGTGGCCTTTTGCCTAGAACCAACAGTGTCCACATCCTCTTGTGTTTAATACAGGCACTCCTGGAGAGGTGGGAGGAGGGCCAGATTCCAGTGTGGGCCAGCCCCTCGGCTTGGTGGGTGTGGGCCGGCCCGAGCCCCCATGGGTGGGGACCGGGCTTCCTTTGACCCAAACTTCATGGGAACAATAGACTTCAGAGCAGTCACCAGGGACAGGAAATGGGAGCTGTGTTAAGGCAGGGGTGACCCTCCTGGGGGATGGGATTGCTTATCCGGTTGAGTGTTAGGGGCAGTGCAAAGGGCAGAGGGGAGGGGCTGATGACACACAGGGTGGGCCACTGGGGTGGGGCTCTTCTCCAAAGGGGGCTGTTGACTCAGAGTGAAACTTGAGCTCTGAAGGCCCATTATTTGGCTGAGGGCTCAGCTTTGTGTCTTCCTAGCAAAGATCTGCCAGCCTCTGCTCATGCCAAGCTCACCCCTGCCAACACCATGCCTTCCCCTTCCCTTCGAGCCCCTGAGATGTCTTGGTGAGTCGCCCTGGCCAGGATGAAAGGCTAGGGTTGTTTCTTCCTGGCTGTCCTCCATCCTGGCCGCCCTCCATCTTGGCGTTGAGCCTTGAGTAATAGTTGATGGTGAGGCGATGTTGTTGGGCAGAGCTCTGGGTGGGGAGGCTGCCGACCTCGGGTGGCTGGACGAGGAAGGATTTCTTCAGCCACCATCAGCAAGACAAGCAGGGGGAGATTCCTGCCAGAGGCCGGTGGTGGAATGTTCTGGGAGGCAGAAGATTCTTATCTCACCTTCACCTACGGAAGGGTAGGACAGATTCTGTGAGAGATCTGAGGAGCACTTTGCTTGGGAACAGTGAGAGTCAATCCACCGGAGTTGCTCTGAGGGAGTTCAGGTTGCCAGATTTTTTACATCAACTTTGGGGGTCCTGAGAGAAGCCCCAGGAGTGACCACTGAACCACTGCCAGGTCTGGGAGGAGGGTAGGGATGCAGTCAGCAATGCCTGATTCTTTCTGAATTCAGGGGGCAAGATAGGGTTCTGGACACGGCAGACTGCTGAGCTTCCTCTCGCTGTCTTGTCCAATTATTGGTCAGGTTCTGTTTTTGTAGTGCTGGGACTTGAACCTGGGACCTTGGACATGCTTGGCAAGCGCACTGAGCTACCCCCCTAGCCTTCTATCTAGGTCAGAGTTTTGAACAAAAAAATCCATGGAGACATTGAAAATGAAGCCAACTCTACCAGATGTTGGGGGGAAAAATTCATTTAGGTGGAGAAATAATCAGTAAGGATTTCAGTCTAATGACTGTCTTGGGTACAGGAGAAGTATATGTGGCCTGGTGAGATAGCAGTGAGGTGAATGTGTAAGTGGCTAAAAGCACCCTGGGTACTGACTCCACAGTACTCATCACTCAGAAAGAGGTTTCCAGTGATAACGACCCCTGAGCCTCTCTTCAGTTTTGTTTTTTATCTGTTCTGTGCGTACTGAGGATAATAAGCATTGGATGCAGAACCAGGATCCAGAATCATCTCACTTGACTGGAATTGCTGAGATTAAGCAGAAAGATGAAATTAATTTTTTGTTAACTCTTAAAATTAATACAGAGTCATTGTTGAAAACCTGGAAAATAAAGAAATTCATGAAGGAGGAAAAAAAAAATGTACATTGTACCATAACTTGGATGGGCTAGTGGTGTGATGGGGTCTGTGTCAGGAATACCTTTGTCCACTAAGCTTTGTGACACTGGCCACCCTGAGAGCCACTTCTGGTTTTAGAAGTTGGTACAGACATCTGCCTTAATTAGAATTGGGGGTAGTTCAGTGACAGAGTCCTTGCCTAGTATGGTCAAGGCCCTGGGTTCCATCCCTACCACTGCTAAGGAAAAAAAAAAAAAAAGAATTGACCTGGACATAATTATGAGTGTTTTTTTTTTTTTTTTTTTTTGGTACTGGGGATTGAACTCAGGGGCACTCGACCACTGGGCCACATCCCCAGCCCTTTTTTGTATTTTATTAGAGACAGGGTCTCACTGAGTTGCTAAGTGCCTCGCCATTGCTGAGGCCTGCTTTGAACTCGCGATCCTCCTGCCTCAGCCTCCCAAAGTGCTGGGATTATAGGCGTGCGCCACCGCGCCCGGCACTTTTTTTTTTTTAAAAAAATATTTATTTATTTGCTTTAGTTGTACACAATACGTTTTTTTTTTTTTTTTTTTTTTTTTTTTTTTTGTGGTACCGGGGATTGAACTCAGGGGCACTTGACCACTGAGTCACATCCCCAGCCCTTTTTTTTTGTATTTTATTTAGAGACAGGGTCTTACTGAGTTGCTAAGTGCCTCGCCATTGCTGAGGCTGGCTTTGAACTCGCAATCCTCCTGCCTCAGCCTCCCAAAGTGCTGGGATTACAGGCGTGCGCCACCGCGCCCGGCTAATACGTTTATTTTTACGTGGTGCTCGAACCTGGGCCGTGCATGTGCTAGGCGAGCGCTCTACCGCTGAACCACAACCCCAGCCCAGTGTGTTACGTTCATCTGATCTGAAGTTACTTCCTTCTGTAAATAACTTCATTGCATGGAACTTTTTTTTTTTTTTTTTTTTTTTTTTTGTACGAGGGATTGAACCCAGGGATGCTGAGCCACACCCCCAGCCCTTTTTATTTTTTTAATTTATTTTTTTTAGTTTTATGTGGACACAATATCTTTTTTTTTTTTTTTTTTTGGTACTGGGGATTGAACTCAGCGGCACTCGACCACTGGGCCACATCCCCAGCCCTTTTTTTGTATTTTTTATTAGAGACAGGGTCTCACTGAGTTGCTAAGTGCCTCGCCATTGCTGAGGCTGGCTTTGAACTCACGATCCTCCTGCCTCAGCCTCCCAAAGTGCTGGGATTACAGGCGTGCGCCACCGCGCCCGGCAAGACACAATATCTTTATTTTATTTTTATGTGGTTCTGAGGATCGAACCCAGTGCCTCTCGCATGCCAGGCTAGCACTCTACACTGAGCCACAACCCCAGTCCTATTTTTCTTTTTAAATATTTATTTATTTGCTTTAGTTGTACGCAATGGAATGCATTTATGTTTACGTGGTGCTGAGGATGGAACCCGGGCCGCGCACGTGCTAGGCGAGCGCTCCACCGCTGAGCCACAATCCCAGCCCCCCAGTCCTATTTTTTATTTTGAGATGGGTTCTCACTAAATTGCTTAGGGCCTCACTGAATTGCTGGGACTGGCCTTGAATTTGCAATCCTTTTGCTTCCGCCTCCCAAGTAGCTGGGATTGCAGGTGTCTGCTGCTGCACCTGGCACGTAGAACTTCTTTACATAGAACTTGTTAGGGACACTTAGGAAGAGGGAAGTTGGACTAGATGACCTCTACTACCTCTTTTTCCTCGATTCTGTCGTCCTGGGCCTCAGTTTGTCTGCATGTTCGTTTGTGAGGTTGCACTGAAGGATGTTACCACTTTGACATTCTGGGATTCCTGTTGGAGGGAGATAGAGCTGAACTGCTTTTCAAACTGGATGTAATGTTGAGAGAAGGGCAGTGTCAGGGCAGTTAGAGGAGGAGATTGGGGAGATGTGGGAGTTAGTGCCTAGCTCCCACCATCTTTATGCAGCTGAATGAGCAGGGTGTCAGTTGCAATCTTGGTCCTGTTTTGAGGTTGGGGATAGGGAAGTTGACCCAGCATGAACTAGGAGCAATGAGTGTAGACTCCAGTGCAGCAGAGCAGTCCTACAGAAAAACAATGCAGATAACATGCAAATTTAAGATCCAATCTCCCTAAATTGCCTGGCTGACCTTGAACTTGTGATCCTCCTGCTTCAGCCTCTTAAGTGGCTAGGAGCCACATTTAAAAAGTACAAATGTGGTAAGATGAATTGTATAATATATTTTACTCGAACTTTCATGCCTGTAAAATTATCATTTTAACCTGTAATCAGTAGTAAAAAGGATTAGTGAAATTACTTTTTTTTTTTTTTTTAATCAGGGATTGAACTTGGGTACTCGACCACTGAACCACATTCCCAGCCCTATTTTGTATTTTATTTAGAGACAGGGTCTCACTGAGTTGCTAAGTGCCTCGAGTTTGCTGAGGCTGGCTTTGAACTCACGATTCTCCTGCCTCAGCCTCCCAACCTGCAGGGATTATAGGCATGCACCACCATGCCTAGACAGATTACATTTTTTTATGCAAAATATTGGAAATCCAGTATGCATGTTACACATTATAGTACATTCACTTTGACTACCCATATTTCATTGCTCATTAGCCACATGGAGCTAGTGGGTACCGTTTGGACTACGTAGTTTTATAGCCAGCCTTCTGGAATTGAGTCCCTTTCTTGCCACTTGTTAGGTATAGACTTTGGGTACGTTATGTAACTGCATTATGCCTCAGTTTCTCCATCTGCAAAATGAGGATAATGTTAATAGAACCAATTTCATACAATTGATGTGAAGATTGAGTTAATATTTGTAAAATGCTTAGTTCTTTGGTTTCTATTAAGCCCTGTGTAAGTGTTTGTCAAATAAATGACCTGTAAATTGTCCTTAAGACAAGCTGGAATTTGTAAGAGGGAGAGGCTGGTGATATGCTTGGAAAGAACCAATTGTGGCGTGGCCCTGTGGAGTCACTGATGGGCCGTGCCTATGCTACAGTAGTTCTGCATCATGAAATTGACTTCCAGTCAGCTAGGCACAATCAGTTACTGCTGCAAAAAGGGCCCGCCTCCTGGAAGTGAGAAGTGACAGCACCCTGATGATGGAACAGGCTCCAGTCCCTCAGCAGGTGTGTCCTGAGCATCTGTGTGCCTGGGGCTTGGAGCTGTGCTGGCTGGCGTGCAGGAAGCAGAGCATCCTTAGCCATGCTGCACCATAAATTGCATGACCTCATGTTGGAATGGAGGTGGACTGTCTTCCAGCACTTGGGAGTTTAAGCAATGATCGTGCTGCTTATGCAAGAGCACAGTGGAACCATGTCAGTGGCCTCCTATACCCTCCTCAGAACAGCCCCAGCACTGTCCGCTCTCCTCTCTCGGCCTGAGCCTTCGGCTGATCTATAGCTGTCACAGAGTACTCACTGTGTGCCGGGCACTGGACCCTAGAGGAACATGGACAGCAGGTCCCTGTCCCACAGACTGAATAGCTAATGATAATCTATGGGATGAAAAAAGGGCTAATTAAAAGTGCTGTGGGTGCCTGGTAAAGGCGGATTCATTCTGATGGGACTGGGAGGAGTCAGGGAAGGCTTCACAGAGGAGGGGGCGCCTACCCTGGCTTTGCCGATGGGTAGGGATTGGTAGCTCTGTGTGTGAGAGAGAAAGGGGCCCAGAGAAGGAAAGATCTGAGCAGACATAAAATGTAATGGCTATCTTTGTGAAATGATTACAGGAGGGGAGATAGGGACGAAGTGCATTTGAGCTGTACCCTCAGGTAGGATAGGAGGTCTTGTTTTTCACTGTTGTTGGGCAAAGGATTGAATCCCTGGCCCCATGAATGCTAGGCAGGTGCTCTGTCACTGAGCTATTCCTCCAGCCCAGAACTTGTTTTAACTTTTTACAGATCCATTAGCAAAATGTACCTCTTTTTTGAGGGGGGATACCAGAGATTGAACCAGGGGCGTTAACCAAGACCCACCTCCCCAGCCTTTTTTTTATTTTGTGATGGGTCTTGCTAGATTGCTTAGGGCCTCTCTCAGTTGCCAAGACTGGCTTTGAATTTGCGATTCTCCTGCCTCAGCCTCCCAATCTGCTCGGATTACAGGCATGTGTCACCGCTTGCGGCTGCAAAATGTACTCTTTTTTTTTTTTTTTTTAATATTTATTTGTTTTAGTTGTACACAATTCCTTTATTTTATTTTATTTTTTTTTTAAATATTTTATTTATTTGCTTTAGTTGTACACAATGCGTTTATTTGTATGTGGTGCTGAGGATCGAACCCGGGGTGAGCGCATGCTAGGCGAGCGCTCTACCGCTGAGCCACAACCCCAGCCCCCAGTGTACTCTTTATATTGTACAGTATTGTGGGTTTTTAAAAAATATGTATTTATCTGCGTTAGTTGTACACAATGCAATGCATTTATGTTTATTTGGTGCTGAGGATCAAACCTAGGCTGCACACGTGCGAGGCAAACGCTCTCTACCGCCTACCACCGAGCCACAACCCCAGCCCCCAGTATTGTGGTTTTGACTGATGAGCAGAGTTGTGTATTAACCACTACAGACAAGCCACAGACAGTTCCAACTCCCCAAATTTCTTTATTTGCTGTCAGTTCCCCATGCCCATCCCCTGGCATCTCAGGTCTGTTTGCCATTCCTGTAATTTTGTCTTTTGGAGAATGTCATGTAAGCCAGGCGCCGTGGCACACGCCCATAATCCCAGCACTTGAGAGGCTGAGGCAGGAGGATCCGCGGGTTCAAAGCCAGCCTCAGCAATGGTGAGGCACTTAGCAACTCAGTGAGACCCTGTCTCTAATAAAATACAAAAAAGGGCTGGGGATGTGGCCCAGTGGTCGAGTGCCCCTGAGTTCAATCCCCGGTACCAAAAAAAAAAAAAAAGGAGAACGTCGTGTACATGCAGTCCTCGTGTAGTTGTGTAGCCTTCTGTATCCGGCTTCTGTCATTTGGCATAATGCCTTTGAGAGTCATCCAAGTTGTGTATATTGGTAGAGAAGGAAAGGTATCTGAGCAGGTAGGAAGTGGAGTGATTTGAGGGCTGTCAATACCCCATTCCTGTGTAGGGTGTACTGCCGTGTTCATCCAGTGCTGGATAAACACAGACTGTCCCTGTCCCGCAGACTGAAGAGCTAACGATAATCTGTGGGGGTGAAAACGGTGGGATCTGTGGGAAGGGTGTTTGGGTTGTTTCCAGAATGTTCATTATGAATAAAGCTGCTGTAAACATTTTAGTGAGTGCAGGTCTTTGTGGAACACAGGGTTTCATGTCGTTTTTGTGAAAACCTAGGAGTGGAATTGCTGGTTTATGTGGTACATTAAAGTTCACTGGTTTTTGTTGTTGATGATGATGTTGTGATACTAGGGAATGAAACCAGTGGTTTCACCACTGAGCTACATCCCCATCCCTTTTTGATTTTTTTTTTTTTTTTTTTTTTTTTTTTTTTTTTTTTTTTTGGTACCGGGGATTGAACTCAGGGGCACTCAACCACTGGGCCACATCCCCAGCCCTTTTTTTGTATTTTATTAGAGACAGGGTCTCACTGAGTTGCTAAGTGCCTCGCCATGGCTGAGGCTGGCTTTGAACTCGCGATCCTCCTGCCTCAGCCTCCCAAGTGCTGGGATTACAGGCGTGCGCCACCGCGCCCGGCTTGATTTTTATTTTGAGATAGGGTCTAAGTTGCCTACGCTAGCCTCAATCTCATCCGCCCAACTTGCTGGGATTACAGGCATGTGCCACAGCACCTAGCTGTTAACTGCTTTAAGAAACTGTCAGAGTGGGTTTTTTTTGTACTAGTAATTGAACCACTGAGCCACATCCCCAGCCTTTTTTTTTGTATTTATTTAGAAACAGGGTCTCACTGAGTTGCTTAGGGCCTTGCTAAATTTGCCTCAGCGTCCCGAGTCACTGGGATTACAGGCGTGCACCACCATGCCTGGCCAAGATGTTTATCTATTTTTCCAAAATATAATGCTTTTCATTCCCACCAGCAACATAGAGGTCCATTGCTCCATATTCTTAGCAGGGTGTGGAACTGTCAGGTTGTTGGTTTTTTTCCTGGTTCTGATAGTCGTTTAGTAGAATCTTTTTTTTAAAAAAAAATATTTATTTATTTGCTTTAGTTGTACACAATTGAAAGCATTTATGTTTACGTGGTGCTGAGGAACGAACCAGGCTGTGCACGTGCTAAGCCAGTGCTCTACCGCTGAGCCACAACCCCAGCCCAGTAGAATCTTATTGTGATTTTAATTTGCATTTTTCTGATGACTAATGGTGTAGAGTATCTTTTTATATGCTCATTTGCATTTGTATAACTTCTTTAGTGAAGCGTCCGTCCAAATCTTTGGCCCATTTTCTCTTTTGCTTATTTTGAATGTTCTTTAATATTCTGGATACAAGCCCTTGCTAGGTGTGTTATTCGTACATATTTGGAGAAAATTTATTTACACAGAAATGAATGGGTAGAGGGACTCCAAAGTTGAGCTAAGAGTTTGGTGTCCTGAACCTCGGCTTTCCTTCAAGGGCAAAGATGAGACCAGGATGAGGAGTGGGGTATACCTTGAGAATGAGTTATGACAAAGAAGTGGAACAGGGCCTTCCATGAACTCCTGGCTGAGTATCTGTCGCAGATCACACTTAAGAATAAGAGGTCCAGGTCGCCATCTTGGTTTGTGGAGCATCCTCTCTGGCTGGTGGAAGGTACCTGATCCATTCCTCGGGGTCAGGCTGGGTGGTCCCTATCCCCTAAAGCAGAGGCTGGTGCCCCCCTCCTTGGTATCATTCTTGAACAGGGTTTCCAAATTGGATGACCATGCATTCTGGAATGGGAGGTGGGGTGGTTGTCATGCCTGCAGGGGTAAGCCACTGGGTGTGGCTAGTACCGGAGAGAATCAGTGGGGGTGAGTTTTCTGGGTCAGGGTGGCTCCTTTGCTGTGGTGGCCTCAGCTAGGATCTGAGGGCTTTGGGCCATTAGCAGAATTTCTAGAGCATTTCAGTTCTTACCCCCTATTGCTGTCCAGCCAGAGTGGCTCTGGGAAAGAACATTTCCATGAAATATGACCAAGGGCCTGGATGTGGTGGCACACACACCTATAAGCCCAGCAGTTTGGGAGGCTGAGGGCGGAGGATGGCAAGTGTGAGGCAGGCCTCAGCCCCTTAGTGAGACCCTTTCTCAAAATAAAAAAAAAATGAAAGGGCTGAGGACATGACTGAGTGGTTAAGTGCCCCTTGGTGTTCAATCCCTGGTACCTTCATACCCCACCAAAAATATGGCCAAGGATAGAGTGGGTGCTACCCTCTGCCTCCTGTCGAGGCTCTGTCCACCCTGACCCATTCCTGGGCTGGGAGCTATGGCTGGGAGCTCCTGTGCCAGGGCTGTAGCCCTTGGTCAGAGGTGATTAAGGCCTTGGAACTTTTGAGCTGGGTAGAGTGGAAGATAACTACTTTTCAGGGGCTACCAATGTCTCCAGGGTGCTGAGGGCCCCATGTGACTCCCGGCGCCCTTGGGCCCTGGAGAGCTGCTCTCTGGTGTTGAGCACTCTTGCCTGGCTCTTGCTGGGTGTGCATCTGAGCTCCCCCCAGGGGGCCTCTGTGCTGCAGGGGTATCTGGCTTGGTAGGGTGAGGGCAGTTCTGTGCAGCAGAACAGCTGATGAGCAAACCCATCCCGAAGGCTGGTGAAACAGGCTTTTTTTTTTTTTTTTTTTTTTTTGTGGTACCAGGGATTGAACTCAGGGGCACTCAACCTCTGGGCCACATCCCCAGCCCTTTTTTGTATTTTATTTAGAGACAGGGTCTCACTGAGTTGCTTAGTGCCTCGCCATTGCTGAGGCTGGCTTTGAAATTGCGATCCTCCTGTCTCAGCCTCCCAAAGTGCTGGGATTACAGGCGTATGCCACCGCGCCCGGCTTGAAACAGGCATTTGATGAGTAGCCCACGGGGTATATTCTGGGTGCCCTGGGGGAATTGCCATGTGATGGAATTCTATGGTAGGTCCTTCAAGTCCTTCTGTCTGGCAAAGACTCCTAGGTAAATCATCTATTTTAAGATTTGTATTTTCATAGGACAGCTTACTTAAGGTGAAGCCAACTGTTTTGGTTCAGTAGTTTCATTGTTTTATGTGGTGCTGGGAGCTGAACCCAGGGCCTTGTGCATGCTAGCTAGCCATGCTAGAACCACTGAACGGCACCCCCAGCACCAGCTTTCATTTTATTTAGGAACCCTAAAAAAGGCCCCCAGGAGAAAAGATATATTTTCCCAGCTCCACACTTTATTTTTTAATAGAATATATTGAAAAAAATATATAAAATAGACTGGGCAAGGTGGCACATGCCTATAATCCCAGTAACTCAGGAGGCTGAGGCAGGAGGATTGTGAGTTCAAAGCCAGGCTCAGCAACTTAGCGAGGCACTTAGCAACTCAGTGAGACCCTGCCTCTACCTAAAATATAAAAATAGGCTGGGGATGTGGCTCAGTGGTTAAGCACCCCTAAATTCAATCCCCGGTACCAAAATGTGTGTGTGTGTGTGTGTGTGTGTGTGTGTGTGTAATGGAATTTATTTGTTTTGGTTCTGAGAATTGAAACCAGAGCTGCTTAACCTCTGAGCCACATGCCCAATCCTTTTTTTTTTTTTTTTTTTTAAAGAGGGCACATTCTTTATTCAACATTCAATTCAAAGATCGTCCATACAGAATTCTCATTCTGTAGTAGTCACTTGCTATTTATGATTTGAAGCTTTGCATTATTAGTCACCTGTTCGTATTTTCATCTTATTTGGTCTACAACCAGAAAACAAGCCCCTTAACACTGCTACTACTTCCATTTTCATTTGCTTTAGCCAGTCCTTCTTATTTTTTCATTTTTGAGGCAGGTTCTAGCTAAGTTGCTGAGGCTGGCTTCTAACTTGTGATTCTTTTGCATCAGCCTCCAGAGTCAGCGGGATTACAGACAAGTGCCATGGTGCCTGATTTCATATGTATATCCCAAAATGCTAAAAAATTTATATATGTATACACACACATGAACGCGCACACACACACACAGCAGTTTTGGGGGTTATAGAAGAATTGAGCATTGTATCGAGTTCTTTCACTTACCTGTCCTTCTCCAATTAGCAGTGTCTTGCATTAGTGTGGTCCTGTGTTACAACTGAGGAGCTACTGTTGGTGCATCATTTTCCTCCTGTCCTCCGTGGTTCACAAAAGTTTTCACTCTTAGCCGGGCGCGGTGGCGCACGCCTGTAATCCCAGCACTTTGGGAGGCTGAGGCAGGAGGATCGCGAGTTCAAAGCCAGCCTCAGCAATGGTGAGGCACTTAGCAACTCAGTGAGACCCTGTCTCTAAATAAAAATACAAAAAAGGGCTGGGGATGTGACCCAGTGGTCGAGTGCCCCTGAGTTCAATTCCTGGTACCACAAAAAAAAAAAAAAAAAAAAAAGTTTTCACTCTTGGCATCTCATATCCTGTGGGTTTTTTTTTTTTTTTTTTTGTACCAGTGATTGAACTCAGGGGCACTCGACCACTGGGCCACATCCCCAGCCCTTTTTTGTATTTTATTAGAGACAGGGTCTCACTGAGTTGCTAAGTGCCTCCCATGTGCTGGGATTACAGGCGTGTGCCACTGTGCCCGGCTTCCTGTGGGTTTTGACACATGTACCCACTATTATAGTATCATCCCGTATCATTTCACTGCTTTACAATTCTGTGTACCAAGTATTTTCTCCCAACCTCTGATAACCTGATTTTTCTGTTGTCTCCATAGTTTTGCCTTTTCCTGTTTTAACTGTGGAATGTCATATAGTTGGAACCATACAGGAGGTAGCCTTTTCAGATTGGCTTCTTTCATGTAGCATTATGCATTTAAGATTCCTCCATGTCTTTTCATGGCTTGATAGCAAGTTGTTTTTTTTTTTTTTTTTTTTCCCACTTAATAATATTCTACCCTACCCACCACTTTCTTTTCTTTTCTTTTTAACAAATGGGGTGCTGAGCCCCAGAGAGGGGGAGTTCCTGGCAGCAAAGCCGAGCTTGGAGTCTAATTTTGTCTTTTTTCCCCCTGCAAGCCAACTGTTGCAAGGGGCTTCCATGCCTGGCATTGTGCTGGGGCCTAAAGCCAGTTTCATCACATTTCGTCACTCCTTTTTGTGGCCCCAAGCAGGGGGTGGACGGGTGTGGACATCCACTGGCAGTGACCCACTTCCTGGAGGTGTTAGGGACAGGCCTGCTGACACTCCCCACCCCGGAAGCCTGGAAGGGCTGGTTGGGGACAGGCTGCAGTTCCCACCTCCTGGAGAGCTGAGGACTGGGTATGCTGGAGCCAGGTGTGTCCTCACTTACCCTGCCGCTGCCCTGGGGCTTGGGGCTGGGCTTGGGGCTTATGGCCACTTATGGAATCTTATCTCTCCCACTTCTCTGCATCTCTGAGCAACCCCTCCCACTGCAAACTCCTCCTCCTGGATTGCTTCCCAGAGTTCCTCCCCTCCTAGTTACTTAGCTCCCCTCTTGGTGCCCTTCATTCTTATCTCCACCCTTCATCCCTCCTGACACCATAGCAGGAGCCTTGAATGTGCAAGGAGCCCTTCTTCGTGCCAGGCTCAGGGGTATCTTAGGATTGAGTTTATCTATCTATTTATTTATTTTCCTGAGATGGGGTTTTACTATTTGCCCAGGCTAGCCTCCAACTCCTGGGCTCAAGGCAGAGTCCTCCTGCTCCACCTCAACCTCCTAAGTAGCTGGGACTACACTGTGCCAGCTTATGATTGAATCCCGTCCTCATAACATGCCTCTTGGCTGTACTTGGGGGGAACATTGAGGTTCAGAGAGGTCTGCGGCTTGCCCAGGGTCCAAGCCTGTGACTTCAGAGCCGAGGGTTGAAGCAGTGCCCATACATAGCACCTCCCTCCTGGCCAGGCAGTGCTGAAGGAGTCTGTTCTCTGTTCCTTTTTATTTGGTACTGGGGACTAAACCCAGGGGCGCTTAACCACTGAGCCACACCTGCAGCCCTCCCCACCTTTTTCTTTAACATTCTCTTTAGTTGTTGATGGACGTTTATTTTATTCATTTATTTATACGTGGTGCTAAGAATCGAACCCAGTACCCCACGCATGTGAGGCAAGTGCTGTACCACTGAGCCACAACCTCAGCCCCCGCAGAGCTTTCTTATATATGTTTTTAGAGACAGGGTCTTGCTGAGTTGTGCTTAGGGCCTCTCTAAATTGCTGAGGCTGGCTTTGAACTCTCGATCCTCCTGCCTCATCCTCCGAGCAGCGAGGAGCAGTGCACCTCCTCGCCCTGGCTCTCTTTTCCTTTTGCTCCAGTGCATCCTGTTCCGGGGGAGGCCCTTTGCCACCCTCTCTTCTGCCTCCTCCCTATTCCATTCCTGTCGGGAAGCAGTCTGGGATAAATGTCCTTCTGTGTGTCCCTAAGAGGATGGGGCGCTGCACCTGGACCAGGTACTGTACCTGCCTTTTTACTTAATCCTCACGTGGCTCCTCCGTGCAAGTCCTGTTTTTTTTTTTCCCCTTCAGTGCTGGGTATGGAACTCAGGGCCTCACACATGCTAGGCCAGCGCTCTTTCACTGGGCTACATCTCCTACCCAGTTTTGGTTGTTTATTTTTTTATTTAAAAAATTTAAATTTATTTTCATTAGTTTGGTTATTTTTTGAGATGGCCCCTTTCTGACTTCGCAAGCCTCAGCCCAAGCCCTTTTATTTTATTTATTTACTTATTATTTATTGGTATTGGGGATTGAACCCCAAGGGGCTTTACCATTGAGCCACTCCACTCCCATGGCCTTCTTTTTTTTTTTTTTTTGAGACAAGGTCTCCCTAAATTGCTGAGGCTGGCCTTGAATCTGGTAATCTCCCTATCTCAGCCTCCCAAATTGCTGGGATTAGAGGTGTGTACCACCACACCCAGTTTAGCCCTGCCTTTTTTAAAAAAAATATTTATTTATTTACTCTAGTTGTACACAATGCAATACATTTATATTTATGTGGTGCTGAGGATCGAACCCGGGCCGCGCACGTGCGAGTTGAGCACTCTGCCGCTGAGCCACAACCCCAGCCCCCTTTTTTAAAATTGTTAATAGACTATTTATTTTCTTTTATTTGTATGTAGTGCTGAGAATCAACTCAATGCCTCGTACATGCTAGGCAAGCGCTCTACCACTGAGCCACAACCCCAGCCCAGCCCAGCTTTTTTTTTTTTTTAATATTTTTATTTATTTGCTTTAGTTGTACACAATGCGTTTTATTCAATGCATTTTATTTGTACGTGGTGCTGAGGATCGAACCCGGGTCGCCCACGTGCTAGGCGAGCGCTCTACCGCTGAGCCACAATCCCAGCCCCAGCCCAGCCTTTTTTTTTTTTTTTTTTTTTTTTTTTGGTACCGGGGATTGAACTCAGGGCCACTCGACCACTGGGCCACATCCCCAGCCCTTTTTTGTATTTTATTAGAGACAGGGTCTCACTGAGTTGCTAAATGCCTCGCCATTGCTGAGGCTGGCTTTGAACTCGCGATCCTCCTGCCTCAGCCTCCCAAACACTGGGATTACAGGCGTGCGCCACCGCGCCCGGCAGCCCAGCCTTTTTAACGCCACATTGGGGTCAGATTTTTCTGGCTGAGTACCTGGCCAGCCTCGCTGAATCCATTTCTCTGCTGAGTTGTTTTTTCTCCATTCTCTTCCCTTCCTTTCATCTCCAGGGACTCACTCAACCAGGACCTGGGGACTCTTCTTGTCTCTTTTTATTTCCAACTATAAACAGGCCATTTTCCTTTGTCCTGTGTATTTTAGGACTGGGACCCTTATAGTGCCTCTTCCTCTTCTCTGTCTACATCTTTTTTTTCCTTCTGTTTTTAAAAGTACATTTATTTGTTTATTTATCTAATTTTAATTTTTAAAAATTTATTTGTTCTAATCAGTCATACACGACAGCAGAATGCTCTTCAATTCATTGTACAGAAATGGAGCACCATTTTTTACTTCTGTGGTTGTACTTAAAGTAGGGTTAGGGCTGGGGTTGTGGCTCAGCGGCAGAGCACTCGCCTCGCACGTGCGCGGCCCGGGTTCGATCCTCAGCACCACATAAAGACCAATGCATTGTGTACAACTAAAGGAAATAAATAAATATTAAAAAAAAAAAAAAAGTAGGGTTACACCATTCGTGCAGTCATACATGTACCTAGGGTAATGATGTCCATTTCATTTCACCACCTTTCCTACTCCCATGTCCTTTCCCTCCCTCCCTTTGCCCCATTCAAAGTTCCTCCACTCATCCCCGCCCCCATGGATTAGCATCCACTTATCAGAGAAAACATTTGACCTTTGGATTTTTGGGGGATTGGCTTACTTTGCTTAGCATGATATTCTCCAGCTCCATCCATTTACCTGCAAATGCCATAATTTTATTCTCTTTTATTGCTGAGTCATATTCTTTTGTGTATATATACCACAGTTTCTTTATCCATTCATCTATTGAAGGGCATCTAGGTTGGTTCCACAGTTTGGCTATTGTGAATTGTGCTGCTATGAACATTGATATAGCTGCGTTGCTGTTTTTAAGTCCTCTGGGTGTAAACTGGGGAGTGGGATAGTTGGATCAAATGGTGGTTCCATTCCAGGTTTTCTAAGGAATCTCCATACTTGGCTGCACCAATTTGCAGTCCCATGAGCAATGTATGAGTATGCCCTTTCCCCTACATCCTCACCAACACTTACTGTTGCTTGTATTTAAAAAATTTTTTTTGTTGTTTTAGTTGTAGTTGGACGCAATACCTTTATTTTATTTTTATATGTTGCTGAGGATCGAACCCAGCGCCCCCGCACTGCTAGACAAGTGCTCTACCACCGAGCCACAACCCCAGGCCCTGTTGCTTTTATTTTTTAAATAAATATTTATTTACTTCTTTTAATTGCACACAATGTCTCTTTTAATTTTTACGTGGTGCTGAGGACCAAACCAGGGTTGTGCATGTACTAGGCGAGCGCTCTACCGCTGAGCCACAACCCCAGCCCTGCTTTTATTTTTGATAACTGCCATTCTGACTGGAGTGATGAAATCTTAGAGTAGTTTTGATTTGCATTTCTCTAATTACTAGAGATGCTGAGCATTTTTTCATGTTTGTTGATTGACTGTATATCTTCTTCTGAGAAGTATCTGTTCAGCTCCTTATCCCATTTATTGATTGGGTTGTTTGTTTTTTCAGTTTTCAGATTTTTGGAGATTAGTGCTCTATCTGACCTGTGTGTGGCAAAAATTTGCTCCCAAATGTAGGCTCTCTCTTCACTTCATTGATTGTTTCTTTTGCTGAGAAGCAGCTTTTTTTTTTTTTTTCAATCCCCGGTACCAAAAAACAAACAAACAAACAAATAAATAAAAGTCATGGTAATCCAGGTGTGATGGCCCACGACTGTAATCCCAGTGGTTTGGGAGATGGAGGTAGGAAGATTGCGAGTTCAAAGCTAGCCTAAGCAACAGCGAGGTGCTAAGCAACTCAGTGAGACCCTGTCTCTAAATAAAATACAAAATAGGGCTGGGGATGTGGCTCACTGGTTGAGCACCCCTGAGTTTAGTCCCTGGTGCTGTAAAATATTTATAACATGTCAGGCATGGTGGTGCAGGCCTATAATCCCAGCAACTCTGGAGGCAGGAGTTTTGGAAGTTCAAGGCCAGCCTCAGCAACTTAGTGAGATCCTGTTTCAAAATTGAAAGGACTGGGAATATAGCTCAATGGTAGAAAGTTCCCAGGTTCAATCCCAAGTATCACTAGTGTGTGTGTGTGCGCGTGCGCGCGCACACACACACACACACACACACACACAGAACTATTTTTAGGTGTATACTTTTAGTGTCATTAAGTACATTCAAAATGTCATGCAACTGGGCTGGGGTTGTGGCTCAGCGGTAGAGCACTCGCCTAGTACGTGCGCGGCCCGGGTTCGATCCTCAGCACCACGTAAACATAAATGGATTGCATTGTGCACAACTAAAGCAAATAAATAAAATATTTTTTTAAAAATGTCATGCAACTGTCACCACTGTCCAACTCTAAACCTTTGCATTCTCCTAAAGAGAAACTCTTTACCTATTAAATAACTCACCATTTCCTCTCTGAACACTATTTCCCTCTGTCTCTATCAGTTTGATTATTCTAAGTGCCTCATGTAAGTGGAATCATACGTTATTTGTCCTTTTGTGTTACTTTACTTAGCATAATGTTTTCAAGGTTCATCCAGTGGGAGCGTGTCAGAATAATTCTAAGGCTGGGCAGTAGCCCTCACATTTTCTGTATCCATTCATCTGTTGGTGGGCATTAGTACTGCTTCTACATTTTGACTATCTTGGTACCTTTTGACATTTCTGTCTTCACCAGATGTGGTGTTCCCAGGTCCTGGAGCCCAGCATCATTTTAATCCCACTCCCACCCTTTCTCCAGGCTCTTTACCTGCACAGTTTCCCATGTTACCCTCCCTAGGTAGAGCTGATTCTTGTTATTCATGGTAGTTCTATCCTATAAAGTTGCTTTGGACACTGAATTCGCAAATATTGCACCATGGCTCCTAGGAGAAGTTAGGGTTAGGTTCCCATAAATCTGTGGTCACAAGGTTCTTGTCAACTGATTAATTTATAAACTTTTTTATATGCTTCTGTTTTAAGACACCTTATTTAATATATATTGTTGATTACAAACCCAACTATTATGTATAATTATAAAGCACCAATAAAAAAAAAAAAAAGAAGCAAGGAGCCCAGCACCGTGGCACACGCCTGTAATCTCAGCTACTTGTGAGGCTAAGGCTGACGTAGGAGAATCACTTGGGCAACTTAGTGAGACCCTGTCTTAAAATAAAGCAAAAGGGCTGGGGATGTATCTCAGTGGTAAAACACCCCTGGTTTCAGTCCTCAGCACTGCAAAAAAAAAGAAAAAAGCCAACTGCGATCCATTTATTATGTTACGGTCATTATGCATTATAAATTTTAGTCAATTACTGTCTTGTGGAATAGTCATTTCTACTAAATGTGGGGGGAAATGAAGCTTAAAAAGTGTGTACCCAGGGCCCATTTTGAAGAGTAAAATCAACCAAAAGGGGCTGGTGTTCGTGGCTCAGTGGTAGAGCGCTTGCCTGGCACTTGTAAGGCACTGGGTTCAATCCTCAGCACCACATAAAAATAAATAAAGAAATTCAGTAAAATAAAAGTATCTTTGATTAAAAAAAAAAAGAAAAGAAAAAGAAAAAAATCAACCAAAAGCCTACAAGGTTGAAAAACATGGCAGTCAATAAACCACTTTATTTATTTATTAAAGCATATATATATGTATATTTATTTTTTTAGTTATAGATAGACACAATATCTTTGTTTATTTATTTTTATTTGGTGCTGAGGATCAAACCCAGTGCCTCACATGTGCAAGGCAAGCGCTCTGCCACTGAGCCACAACCCCAGCCCAACAGACCACTTTGAAAAGGACAGTTGGATACCTCCGGGCTGGCTCAGTGTGTTGACTGCTCAGCGCATGCCCACATCTGAGTGACAGCTGAGGCAGGAGTAGTGTCGGCCTTCTCTATGCACAGGTTCCACACCTGTGGGCGCAATCAGCCCCGAATCAAAAATATTGGGTACTGAGCATATACAGCCCCCCCCCATCTGTGATACAGTATAGCAGCTATTTACATAGACTTACATTGTGTTATCACGGGTCACCTAGAGATGGCTTAAGGTATCCAGGAGAATGTGCTAGGTTTTAGGCAAATATTATGCCATTTTATAGAAGGACCTTAAGTGTCATGCGTTTGGGTAACCTCTGGGGTCTTCCATACTGAAAGGACTGCATTGATTTTTTTGTTGTTGTTGTTGTTTGTTGTTTTGGCCAGGGATTGAACCCAGGGGTGCTTAAACATTGAGCCACAACCCCACCTCTTTTTTTATTTTTTATTTTGAGACAGGGTCTTGCTAGGTTGCTTAGGGCCTCCCTAAGTTGCTAAGGTGGGCTTTGAACTTGAATCCTCTTGCCTCAGCCTCCCGAGCTGCTAGGATTATAGGTGTGCACCACCATGCCCAGACGACTGTATTGATTTTTTTTTTTTTTTTTTTTTTTTTTGGTACCAGGATTGAACTCAGGGGCATTCAACCACTGAGCCACATCCCCAGCCCTATTTTGTATTTTATTTAGAGACAGGGTCTCACTGAGTTGCTAAGCACCTCGCCGTTGCTGAAGCTGGCTTTGAACTCGTGATCCTCCTGCCTCAGCCTCCCGAATGCTGGAATTACAGGCATGCGCCACTGTGCCCGGCAACTGTTTTGATTTTGATGTTACAGATTTTCACAAGTACAATTTGCAAATATGGAACCTCTGAGGATCCTGTGATTAGTGAGCATTGGCTATACTTGATCTTCATGGATTACTCTGGACTCCTCCTCCCTGGACAGAAGGGCATTGAGGCTAGGCACAGGGACACATGCCTCTGAGCCCTAGCCACCAGGGAAGTTGAGACCAGCCTAGGCAACACAGTGAGATCCTGTCCCCAAAACAAAACACGAAGAAGGATGCTAAGGGCAGAGTCACGTCTCTTTTGACCCCTGTACCCAGTGCCTGGCAGATACGTGTTCATACCCAGTTCTAAATGAGGTGACGGAAGACAAAAGTGCCGAAGCACTCAGGGTGAGGTGTTTGAGAGGGGGTTTCTTGGGCCGGGGAAACTGCTCCTCTCCTCCCTGGATCGTTCCTCTCTTTCCTCGTTGAGAAGCATCCACTTGATGGTCACAGTGGTCATAATTGTGCAGCAGAAAAGTGCAGGGATATTATTTCCAGTTCTACTTTCAACTAGTCTGGTGGTCTTTTCACTTGTCTCTTTCTCTCCTGGGGCCTTAGTCTCCTCACCTGTAAATTGGATGCCAACTCCAAGTCTCTGAAGTTCTTTCCCTACACAAGCAGAGGCAATTCTGCATCTTCCTTTGCCAGAGGCAGTGGAAGCACTGGGGTTCTTGCTGAGGAGCAGACTAGGAAGGCTTGCATGCACAGGAACTTCTCTAGCTCCCCTTAACCAGTCAGTCCAAGTTTGGTACCCTTCCCTGTTACTCTTCACATGTAACTTGCATTTCTCATGCTGCATTTCCCCTTCCAGTTGTCTGTAGAGGTGCTGGCAAAGTAGGTAAAAGATGCAAAGTGGTGAGCAAGGGAAGGCTTGCTGGGCGACAGGCTGCAGGTCCAGCCCCTGAGCCTTGCCACCTACTAGCTTTGGGGTTTGGGCAAAGCATTTCAGGGCGAGGAGCCTCAGCATTTCATTGGTGAGATGGGATGTACAAGCTGCTTTAAGGGATGTGGGAGGAGTAGAGTCAAGTGCCAGCCCAGTGCCTGGCATAGAGCAAGCGCCCAAGCCTGTACTTCCTCGTGTCCACACTCTAGTAGGTCTTTTTTTTTTTTTTGGTACCGGGGATTGAACTCAGGGGCACTCGACCACTGGGCCACATCCCCAGCCCTTTTTTGTATTTTATTAGAGGCAGGGTCTCACTGAGTTGCTAAGAGCCTCACCATTGCTGAGGCTGGCTTTGAACTCACGATCCTCCTGCCTCAGCCTCCCAAGTGCTGGGATTACAGGCGTGCGCCACCACGCCCGGCTCTAGTAGGTCTTTTTTTATATGTACCAGGGATTGAACCCAGGGGTGCTGAACCACTGAGCCACATCCTCAGCCCTTTTTAAAAAAAAAAACCGTATATTATCTAGAGACAGGGTCTCACTGAGTTGGTTAGGGCCTCGCTAAGTTGCCGAGGCTGGCTTTGAACTCACAATCCTCCTGCTTCAGCCTCCCAAGTGCTGGGACTGCAGGCATGCGCCACTGCACCTGGCTTGCAACAGGATACTTTCATGGTGTGGGACGGTGGCAGTGAGCTGCAGCTCCACTTGGACTCGTGGTCACAGGGTGAACAACACATACCATATACTGTACTATGTTGTCAGCATATTTTTGGATACAGGTGTTTCGTAAATTTACACAAGATAATTAACACTTTATTATACAGAAGCTTTGCATTAGATGGTTTTGCCCAGCCATCAATTGACGTTGAGTATTCTGAGCATGTTTAGGTTGGGTGAGGCTATGCTGAGGTGTTAGGTAGGTTATGTGTTTTGAACGCTTTATTTATTTATCTTTTTTTTTTTGGGGGGGGGTACCGGGGATTGAACTCAGGGGCACTCAACCACTGGGCCACATCCCCAGCCCTTTTTTGTATTTTATTTAGAGACAGGGTCTCACTGAGTTGCTAAGTGCCTTGCCATTGCTGAGGCTGGCTTTGAACTTGCGATCCTCCTGCCTCAGCCTCCCAAGTGCTGGGATTACAGGCGTGCGCTACTGCACCCAGCTATTTATCTGTTATTTATTCAATTCAATTCATTTATTTATTTATGGTGGTATTAGGGATTGAACCCAGGGTGCTCTACCAACTGAGCTACACCCCTATCCCTTTTTATTTTACCTTTATTTATTTATTTTTATATGTCACCCAATTTTATTCCCTATCCCTTTTTTTTTATTTTTATTTTGAGACAGGGTCTCACGAAGTTGCCAAGGCTGGCCTCCAACTGGCGATCCTCCTGCCTCAGCCTCTGAAGCGTCTGGGATTACAGGTGAACACAGGTGAGATCTCTTCACGAGACTGAGTACTCTGAGTTGCAGTCTCTGATGACTCGGGGTGGTTAGGTGGGCCTTAGAGATCACTTATGGTCGTGGGAAGCTGTTAAAAGGTGAGTGCACGGCGTGGACCCCACAGGGAGAGGACTTCAGGTCTGAGGTCTGTTTTGCTTGGTTGGTTGTTTCATAGCTGCGAATGGAACCCGGGCGAGTGCTCTGCCCCTCAACTACATCCTCCACTCCTTAATGTCTGCTTTGGCCACTTTCTCAGGGCTCTCTCTGCCCTCCCCGGGCTTTGGCTTCTTCCTGTAGGTCCCGGGGATCGGGATTCCTTTCCTATCTTGAAGGCATTTCTGGAAGGGCATGTTGTTCTGAGTCTTAGGCGGATCATAACCAAAGCCCGCACATCCCAGCATCCGTGGGCCCTGGGAGGGAGCAGCGCGTTGCCTGGGCCTGGGTTGCCCCGGGCAGGCCATCTGGTGGCTTTTGGGTGGGGCTGGGGGCAGGACTGGAGGCCTCTAGACTAGTCCCTGAGAGCCAAGTCGGGATTATTTTTATTCCTCTGTTGGTGGCACATGGCTTGGGCTCAGCGATGCCATCTGTTCTTCCCTCCAGCTCACCCGGCAGGCCCTGAGGGTCACCGTGGAGCGTTTGGGGGAGGGGAAGGAGTGGGATCCTCTCTGGGCTGGTGTTGGCTTGCCCCGGGCTACACTGGCCACAGGGCAGAGCTATGTGGGAGGTTTGCCTGGTAAGAAGCAGCTGCCAGCCAGGGCTGTGGGCTGTGAGGGTGGGACAGGCCAGCCAGTCATGGTGGTGGACCAGGAGTGGCAGGACCTTGCAGGGCCAGCAGCGACTCCATTTCAGTAATGAATCCCGTGGCCCGGGGCCTTGGGTGACCTGCTGCCCTGCTTTCCCTGGGACAGGCCCAATCTTGGGGACACAGGTCCTCAGAAAACCTCCCTTTAGCCGGGCGCGGTGGTGCATGCCTGTAATCCCAGCACTTGGGAGGCTGAGGCAGGAGGATTGTGAGTTCAAAGCCAGCCTCAGCAATGGCGAGGCACTTAGCAACTCAGTGAGACCCTGTCTGTAAATAAGAAACAAAAAAAGGGGTGGGGATGTGGCCCAGTGGTCAAGTGCCCCTGAGTTCAATCACCAGTACCAAAAAAAAAAAGAAAGAAACCCTCCCTTGTGGGGCAGAGTCAGGCATGAGCAGCCTCTGGTTCCCCCAGGTCTGCTGCCTCACAGGGCCCAACTTCTGGGGTGAAGAAAAGGACTTCTGAGAAGGTGCAGGGCCCAGGAACCACAGCCTCAGGCTCTCAAAGGAGGTCACGTGGGCTCAGGGCCTGGGCTGCCCTTCCTTCCCTCTCTCCTGATGCCCTGGCCTCGCAGCACCCTCGCCTAGCTCAGAGTCCACATCTGTGCCGTGTCCGGCTCCAGAAGCAGATCCAGGCTAAAGCCAGGACTAATGAGGACTTAGGCATTGATAGTGCAGATTAATTAATATTAGACATTGATCTTAGGTGATGGGGTTTGAGGTGTCTGTCTGCTCAGGCTTTAGACATGCCACTTGACGTATCATGTGTACCTTGATGATAATGTCGATGACAGAAACAGCCCTCGCTGAGCTGTGACTCCGTGTCAAGCCCTGTACTAGACATCTCACCTTACTGACCATCGTCTCTCCATGGTGGGTTTGTAAGTCTCCAAAATAAATCCCAAAAGGATTTACACATAATCCAATCTCTCTTTCCGATGTGCCAAAATGTAGATATTTGCCGAGATTTTTTTTTTTTTTTTTTGGTATCGGGGATTGAACTCAGGGGCACTCAACCACTGGGCCACATCCCCAGCCCTGTTTTGTATTTTATTTAGAGACAGGGTCTCAGTGAGTTGCTTAGTGCCTCACTGTTGCTGAGGCTGCCTTTGAACTCACGATCCTCCTGCCTCAGCCTCCCAAGCCTCTGGGGTTGTAGGCATGTGCTACTGTACCCAGTGAAATATCCATTCATTTGTTCATTCTTTGTTCACCAGTACCGTGTGGTGTGCTGAGAACTTAGTGGATGAAGACTGATCCCTGTCCTGGTGTTAAAGTGTGGTGAAAAGGAGACTGACAGTTACTGGGAGGTGGGAACTCATGTCTGGAAAGACGGGGCTGTGGAACGTTGGGAGAGGGCACCTAATCTGTGGGGCTGGGGTTCTCTTACTCTGGACCTTATGGATGAGAAGCAGTTGGTTAAGTGAAAGAGGAATGGGGAGGAGAGCTACAGGGAGCACACCCAACAGGAGTAGAAAAAGAAAAGCCAGGTGTAGTGGTGCATGCCTGCAATCCCAGCTACTCCTTAAGCCAAAGCAGGAGGGTCCCAGATTGGAAGCCAGCCTGGGCAATTTAGTGAGACTCTGTCTCAAAACAAAATTTTTAAAAAGGGCTGGGGATGTGGCTCAGTGGTAGAGCGCTTGCCTACCAGCACCCATCACAGACGCGGGACAGAAAGGAAGAACTGTTGAGCAGGTTGGGGGTGATTTAGATGATGGAGTTTGGGGCTTGGAAGTGGGTGCAGAGGGAGTACAGTGTCCAACAGGTGGGTGGAGGGTTTGGCGGGAGAGCAGTTATCATCTGATGAAGGGTGCCACTGCTCTTGCAGTTATTTGATTGCTGAATGTAATTTGCAAGGTATGTCTTAGGAAAGACTTTTTTCAAAGTAATCCTAATATGGTTTGCCATCTGATTACAATAGTAATTATAGAAGATATTTAAAATACTGATTGTTAATAAAGCTACATTTAAAAAGAGGGGGAAAAATCCTATCAAGGGGAATGTGGTTATCTTAAGAACTCAGAGAAGCCATTGAAAGATTTAATAAGTGGATGAATCACGTGACCATTGCCGTGACTTTGGTGGAAAGACGATGAGGTCTGCTGTAGGCATCCGGGGGTGCATTGATGGAAGCTTGGATTCGGGCTGTTGCTCAGAGAAGTAGGTTCAGGAGATAAATTTGAGAGACTGAAAGACAGGATGCTGTCATTAAATGGATATGGGAAAGAAGATCCAAATATGCTCCTAGATTTCTGGCCTTTGGGTGGGCCGTGGTTCATCTCCTGAGACAGTGGAGGAGCAGGAAGAGGATTCAGGGGGAAAGCTGAAAATCTGGTTTTTGAACGTCATGAGCTTGAGGAGCGCTGGCGCTATCTGATTAGAGATGCCTGCTGGGCAGTTGCTACATAGGCCTACACCCTCCAGGCAAGATAGGCAGATTTGGCAATCAAAGATACGTGGTTGTGTTGGGCATGGTGGTTAGACCTCAGCCCCAGCAACTTGGGTGGCTGAGGCAGAAGGATCTCTTGAGCCCAGGAGTTTGGGGCCAGCCGGAACAACACAGCGAGACCCCATCTGAGAAACTAAAACCCCAAAACAAGTATAGGAGAAGTAGAAGCCATAGGTGGACATCCCCCCGGGAAGTCTGTGTAAAGTTAAAAAGGAGCAGTCAGACCAGAACCCCAAGGATGACATTTAAGGAATGAGTCTTGCGAAATAGAAAGCCCAGGGGAAGAAAGGGAGAGTGAACCCAAAGACAGATGATGAGAGCATTATCTCAACGGCTCTTCCACATATCGTGAGAATGTTACACTTTGTGGAAAAATTGTGGGGATTTTATCACAATTGCATTGAATTTATGATTTTTTGAGGGGTTTAGCATCTTTATTTATTATATTGTTTTCCATCCATGAGCACAGTTTCTTCCCTTTGTTTATTTAGGTATTTTTTTTTTTGTCTCTTGAAACAATTGTAATTTTCTCTGTAAAAGGTCTAGCCTTTTGTTAGATTTATCACTGGATGCCTTGTGGCTTTGTTTTCTAAGTGGAACAATTTTTTTTTTTCAATTATGATTTTCTTTTTCTTTTTGGTACTGGGGATTGAACTCAAGGGCACTCAACAATGAGCTACATCCCTAGCCCTATTTTGTATTTTATTTAGACACAGGGTTGCTAAGTGCCTCACCATTGCTGAGGCTGGCTTTGAACTCGCAATCCTCCTGCCTCGCCCTCCTGAGCCACTGGGAATGTACGCGTGTGCCATTCTACCTGGCTAGTGTTTCATCTTTTAGTGTGATCTTTCTTGTGTAGGTTTTTGAAAGATATCTTTGATCAGATTAAGGAAGCTCTCTTTTGTTTCTAGCAGTCTGAATGCTTATTGTGACTAGGTCTTGAATTTTATCAACCGTATCTTCTGAACTTGTGCTTCACAAACATGCTTCCCCTCTCTCTGCCTCTCTCTGTTGCATGGCTAAGTTAAATTAATCATCATCATTAAAAAAAATTTTTTTTCCCTGGCACTGGGGATCAAACCCAGTGCCTCACACATGCTAAGCAAGTGCTGTATCACTGGGCAACAACCCCAGCCCCTTTTATTGTTTTTTTAGTGGGGGTCTGTAGTGGTAAATTCTCCCCATCGTTGGTCTAAAATGTTTAAATTTAATCTTCATTCTTGCAGTTATGCTTTTGTTGGGTTTGAGATTTTAGGTTGATGGCTATTTTCTCTGAATAATTTGGAGATTCTAGCCTTACTGTCAAGAATTCGGCTATCTGTTTAATAGTCCTTCCTGAACTGTCGCGGCTCTGGCTGCTGAGTACCTGCTTGGCTTGCTGGCCAGGGTCCCCAGCTCAGGGCAGGGAAGGAGGGAGATCCTCCTTTTCAGCTCTGGGTGCTTTTAAGGTCTTCTCTTTGGTTTTGGTATCCTGTAGTGTCCACATGTGTTTGTTTCAATGTATCCTGGTTAAGACTCAGTGTGGTTTCTGAATTGGAGGAGGCATGTCTTTTGTTAATCCTGGAAAACTGTTTTAAACTTATCTTTTTAAATGTTGCTCTTCTTTCACTTCCTATATTCTCTCTTTCTGGAATTCTTTCGTGCAGTGCTGGGGGTGGGGTTCCGGACCTCCTGCATGCAGGTGTGCACTCTACCACTGAGCTGCACCCCCAGTCCACCCTCTTAACCATTTTTTTAACTGTATAATTCAGTAGTGTTAAGTGTATTCACGTCATTGTACATCAGGCATCCCAAACCTTTTCATCTAGCAAAACTGAAACTCCAAGCCGGGCGCGGTGGCGCACGCCTGTAATCCCAGCACTTGGGAGGCTGAGGCAGGAGGATCGCGAGTTCAAAGCCAGCCTCAGCAATGGCGAGGCACTTACTAACTCAGTGAGACCTTGTCTCTAATAAAATACAAAAAAGGGCTGGGGATGTGGCCCAGTGGTCAAGTGCCCCTGAGTTCAATCCCCGGTACCAAAAAAAAAAAAAAAAAAAAAAAACCAACTGAAACTCCATTGAATGACAGCTCTATTTCTCCCTCCTACCAGTTCTAGGTAACCAACGTTCTTTCTGTTTCTCATATAAGTAGAACCATTCAGGATTTTTTTTTTTTTTTTTTGTAGTTGTATATGGACAGAATGCCTTCATTTTGTTCATTTTTATGCAATGCTAAAGATCAAGCCCAGTGCCTCACGCATGCTAGGCTAGTGATCTGCCACTGAGCTACAGCCCCAGCCCAGAACCATACAGTTTTGTTTTGTTTTGTTTTCTTGGTGACTGACTTATTTCACTTGGCACATTATCTTCAAGGTTCATCCATGTTGGAACAGAATTTTCTTTTTTCTTTTTTCCCCTGTTTGGGTGTATTGAACCCAAGGGTGCTCTACCACCGAACTATATCCCCACCTTTTTTTATTCAAGTTTTAATGTTGAGACAGGTGTCCTTAAATTGCTAACACTGGCTTTGAACTTGCAATCCTCCTGCCTCAGTCTCCCAAGGAATAATAGGTGTATGCTACTATGCCCAGCTAAAATTTCCTTTATTCTGAAGGTTGGATAATATTCCATTGTGCAAATGTATGTTTTGTATATATCCACGCATCCAGGTATGGACATTTGGACTTCTTCCATCTTTTGAATTATGTTACTACAAACATGAATGTACAAATATCTCTTTGAGACCCTGTCTTAGGTCTTTTGGATATATACTGAGAAGTGGGATTGCTGGATTACCTGGTTTGTTTGTTTTTGTGTGTGGTGTGGGAGTGAATGCGGGGCCTCACGCATGCTAGGTGAGTGCTCCACCACTGAGCTAGCCCTCCTCCGCCAGCCCTTGCTTGAATTTTTGTAGGAACCGACATACAGTTTTTTTTTTTGTTTGTTTTTGTGTGGTACCGGGGATTGAACTCAGGGGCACTCGACCACTGGGTCACATCCCCAGCCCTTTTTTGTATTTTTTATTAGAGACAGGGTCTCACTGAGTTGCTAAGTGCCTTACCATTGCTGAGGCTGGCTTTGAACTCACGATCCTCCTGCCTCAGCCTCCCAAAGTGCTGGGATTACAGGCGTGCGCCACCGCGCCTGGCTACCGACATACAGTTTTGCAAAGTATTTTGCATCCTTTCTCCCATGTTGATTTAATGTCAGGCCCCTGGCATTTGGTCCTTGTCTCCTACTTCTCAGCCCTTGCCCGGCCCTCAGCCATGATCAGAGGTGTTGAGGTCGTGCTCATTGGACAGGTGGGGAGCTGAGGTCTGCAGAGGGGAAATGACCTTTTTGAGACCCCTGGTCTTCTGACTCTTGCAGACCTTTTACTTTGCCTCCTGAATAACTGGGGGCTGGAGCACTGGGGTGCTGGGGTGTCCAGCATCCCGCGGTCCACAGGGTCCTCCCACTTTTCACCTGGACTGTGGTTCCTGCCCCAACAGGTCCTGCGGGTGCTCCTCCAAGCGGAGCCTTGGAGGGCAACTCCGGCACCATTACCTCCAACGAGTGGAGCTCTCCTAACTCCCCCGAGGGGAGCAGTGTCTCTGGGGGCAGTCAGGCACTGGACAAGCCCATCGACAACGATGCAGAGGGCGTGTGGAGCCCCGACATCGAGCAGAGCTTCCAAGAGGCCCTGGCCATCTACCCACCCTGCGGCCGGCGCAAAATCATCCTGTCAGACGAGGGCAAGATGTACGGTAAGGAGCCTCCTGGGGTGGGCAGCAGGCCCCTGGACTCGTGGTCCAGCCCTGGAAGGAGAGCCCAAGCAGGGGGAATGGACGCAGTACCTTGGGGTCCCCTCTGAATGACCTCTTGGGGCTTCTGCCAGGTGGGCACTGCTTCCTTCTCTCTTGGGTTCCCCAAGAGTGGGGGCTTCAGAGAAGCCTGGGAGTGGGTGTTGAGGGTGGGGCCCTGGGGGTGAGGTGCTGTAATAGTGGAAAACTTGGGAAAGGTTTCTTTGGTTGGGTAGAACATCTCTGCAGAGGAAACAGGGGAATCCTGCGAACCGTTCCCCAGGCTAGCGTGGGGTCTCTAGGCCACCCACCTTGGCTGTTAAAGGGGACTTGGGTTGAGAGCACAGCTCAGTGGTAGAGCACTTGCCCCACTCACATGAGGCCCTGGTCTCCATCCCAGTGCTGCAAAACAGTACAAAACAACAACAACAAAAAGCCAAATTGGGGAGCCAGGGCTGTGGCTCAGTGGTGGAGCAGTTGCCTAGCATGCGTGAGGCATTGTGTTTGATCCTCAGCACCACATATAAATAAAGAAATAAAATAAATGTATTGTGCCAATCTACAACTAAAAAAACAAACGTTAAAAAGAAATTGGGTCAGGTACCAAGGTTCTGGGTGAACATAAGTTTTGGGGAGACACTATTCAAAACTGTTCAGTTGACTAAACTCAAATCCGGTTTGCTTCTGGCATGGGGATTAGTCGAGCTCAGTCCCTTCACCTACAACCTTCCTTACAAGGCCAGAATGATTCCTTCCCTCTTGCTTGTTGGGAGAACAAGGTCCTTTTGAGGTAGACCCCAGGTCTACTCCTCAGACACTGGTTAAAACTGCTTGCAAATTGCTGGGTTCCCAGAGTCTCTCTCTCTCTCTCTCCCTCCCCCTCCCTCTCTCTCAATATTTTATTAGTTGTAGGGGACACCATACCTTTATTTTATTTACATGGTGTTGAGGATTGAACCCAGATCTCACTGAGCCATGGCCACAGCCCCTCCCAGAGTCTCTCAGTTCCTTCTGGGTTGCTGCCCCTACACTGCCCCTGCTGTGATGACTTCTGCGCCCCTAGGGGAGTTTCCTGGAGGACACAGCTGATGCCTGGTATGCAGAGAGGGGTGTTTGACATAGGTATCTCCTGTTAGCAGCCCCTGGGATGCTGGGCTCTTTGGAGAATGGGATGAATGTTCATCCTGAGCTAAGTGTGCAGGTGAGAGGCCACGTGGTGTGTTGGGGAAGACCAGTTGTTCAGCTGGACAGCTCCTCCGTGCCTGGTCGGGAAGCCAGGACACTTTACAGGATCTGTCTGTGTTTCAGAGGGACATATGGTCTGCTAAACAAGTGTGCAAAGGGTATTCAGCAGAGGGCAAGACCTCAGGGTGCTGTGGGTGTCTGGGAAGGCCCTGTGGAGATGCCAGTACACTAAAAATTAGTTTAAGTGCCACTGTGGTCCAGGAGCTTAAACTGCTTCCTTTTTTTTTTTTTTTTTTTTTTTTGCTTTTGGGTTTTTTTGTTGTTGTTGTAAAATATATATATATATATATATATATATATATATATATATAACACAAAATTGACCATTTTAACCATTAGAATCTTTAAATTTACAATTTAGTGATATTCAGTACACTCAGACATTTTTTTTGTTTTGTACTGGGAACTAAACCCAGGGGCCCTTCCTTAACTTCTGAGCCACAGCCCTTTTTACATGTTTTATTTTGAGACAGGGTCTTGCTAAATTGCTGAGGGACTTGCTAGGTTGCCAAGGCTGGCTTTGAACTTAGGATCCTCCTAACTCAGCCTCCTGAGCCACTGGGATTTCAGATGTGCACCACCATGTTGGCTAGACTTTTTTTGTTTGTTTGTTTTGGTACCAGGGATTGAAACCAGGGGCACTCAACCACTGAGCCACATACCAGCCCTTTTTATTTTTTATTTTGAAACAGGGTCTTACTAAGTTGCTTATGGCTTCACCAATTTGTTGAAGCTGGCTTTGAACTTATGATCTTCCTGCCTCAGCCTCCTGAGCCACTGGGATTACAGGGGTGTGTCACATATATTTTTAGTTGTTTATGGACCTTTATTTATTTTATTTATTCATATGTGGTGCTAAGAACTGAACCCAGTGCCTCACATATGCTAGGCAAGTCCTCCACCATCAGCTACAACCCGAGCCCCTCACTTAGACTTTTGTTACAACTATTACCACCATCTATCGCCAGAAATTCTTCATTATGCTAAACTGAAACTCATTCCTCCTTGAAATAATTCCTTATTCTTGTGTCGAACCCCAGCGCCTGGCAACTACCATTTTACTTTGTATGAGTTTGACTGCTCCAGGTACCTCACATAATGGACAAATGTAACGTTTGTCCTTTTGTGACTGACTACTTAACACAGTGTTTTCAAAGCTTACTTGTGTTATAACATGGATCATAATAATTTCCTGTTTTGTTTTGTTTTTGTTTTTTTTGGAGGGGGGCAGTACTTGGGATTGAGTACAAGGCCTCATGCATGCTAGGCAAGTTCTTTGCCACTGAGACATATATGTGTGTGTGTGTGTGCGTTGCCACTGAGATTTTATATATATGTGTGTGTGTGTGTGTGTGTGTATTTTTTTTTCTTTTTTTTTTTTTTTGTGGTACCAGGGATTGAACTCAGGGGCACTCGACCACTGGGCCACATCCCCAGCCCTTTTTTTTTTGTATTTTATTAGAGACAGGGTCTCACTGAGTTGCTAAGTGCCTCGCCATTGCTGAGGCTGGCTTTGAACTCGCGATCCTCCTGCCTCAGCCTCCCAAAGTGCTGGGATTACAGGCAGTTGGCCTCAAATTTACCATCCCCCTGCCTCAGCCTCCTGAGGAGCTGGAATTACAGGCATACTACCATGCCCAGTTTCTTTTCTTTTTAAGGCCAAGATTTCTTTGTGTATATGTATATACCATATTTTGTTTATCCATTCACCTGCCAGTGGACATTTGGGTCGATGCTTAGTTTAATGTAGTTGCCATAACACTTCATGTATTCGTATATTGGGGTTAAGAGACTTTATTTGCAGTCGCCAGGCCATTGTGATTTACCAGGCTTGGGGGAGGGCACACTGTAGATTGCGGGCAGGCCTTGGGGTTAAAGTTCTCTTGGTAGCAAAGCCATGAGAAGGGAGGTGGCATAAAGATGGTGTTTGGTCAACTTTCTGGCCATGATGGCGTCCCCCTATGTGACTCTCCTTTTTCTGTCCTGAGACAGGAGGTATACAGGATGGGGACCACACAGAGGAAGGTCTCGAGAGGAGAGGGGCAGAGGCCTGGTGCCTCTTTTGTTTTGGTACCAGGGATTAAACTCAGGGGCACTCAACCATCTGGGCCACATCCCCAGCCCTTTTTTTGTATTTTATTAGAGACAGGGTCTCACTGAGTTGCTAAGTGCCTCGCCATGGCTGAGGCTGGCTTTGAACTCGCGATCCTCCTGCCTCAGCCTCCCAAGTGCTGGGATTACAGGCGCCACCTCACCCGGCGCTGGTGCCTCTTAACAAGACTCAGGAGCTGCCAGTGGCCCTGGGTGTCCTTTATCTCTTGGACCTCTGCTTGCAGATTCAGAAGTGGTCGCTCAGGGAAGCCGAGAGTTCCCCGAGGCCCTCTGACTGTGAACTGAGAGCAGGGCGCTCCTGCCCCCAGCTCGTGCTCTCGCCTCACCCTGAATGGCCTTGCTGCTCCCCTGCCTGCCCCGCCTCTGCTTGGCCCCGGCTCAGGTGGGTCAGGCTCTGGGCAGGGGGACCAGAGGCTGTGCACCACGTCCGATGACTCACCTGGCCTGTGTGAGTAGACACTGGCTTAGCTGCATCTCTTCTTACCAGCCCTGGGGGCCCTGCCAAGCCCGAACCACGAGAGGTGATGGAGGGCCACGCTGCAGGGCCGGCCAGTGCAGCTGGGAGGTATAGATAGCTCTGAGCTCACCCCAGTGTGTGGGCTGGGCCCCCGAGGAGGTGGAGCAGGAGAGTCACGCTGCCCAGCTGACTCAGACTTCACTCCTGGCCGTTCTGCCCCCATCCTCTCACCTTCCCTCGGGGGACTGGCTCTGTCCATCATGTGTCCCCCAGCCACATCCCGAGCCTCCAGTCAGCTACCGGCATCCCCATGAGCCCTGTCTTTACACTCCCGCCACTTTTCACATATCCAGGGGGCTGACCCAGAGGGGCACCTGGTGGGCCTGAGGCGGGCAGGCAGGACGGCGTGCTGAGAGCAGGACCGGGGGACCTGGCCTCAGCTCTTTGAGGACAGGGATTAGGCCTGCTCCCAGCCCAGGCCACAGCACACCCAAAGCAGCACCCGCTCGCCAGGGCCAGGCAGACATGCAGATGACATGCAAAGCAACACCGCGGATTAACACCTGTTATTTCTGAGCCGAGTCTCCCACACTTGTTGGCCCTGGCCCCCGCCCCCTTGAGCACCTCTCACCTCTCTTGGGCCTGCTCCCGGCCTCGGGTGCCAGCCTCCTGCTCACAGCTGCCTTCATTTTTGCCCTGTCACTGTGTAACCCTCGCCCTGGCACTGCTCATGCTGGTCACTCTGACCTCCTTTGGCCAGGCTCACTTCTGCTGGCCCCTGGGTGTAGGGGTGGAGGAAAGAAGGCAGAGCAACTTCTTTTCCCCAGCTGCCCGCATCTCCCTGCTGCCCTTCCGTCTGCCCACAGCTGGTAATGGCCTTGGTAATGGCCCTTGGTAATGGTCCCTTTTCTGGAGGGTCAGAACCAGCTCTTAGTTGTTAGAGTTGCCCCCATACCTTCACCTTCCTGAAGGTGGCTTTGGTATCCCCACTTCTCTGTCTCTCTTTCTGCTTCTCCTCTTTTGTGTCCCAGGCTCCCTGTCCCATTATCAGTCATTCAGTTCTTCTTTTTTTTTTCAATCTTTTTAAAAAATATTTATTTATTTGCTTTAGTTGTACACAATGCAATGCATTTATGTTTACGTGGTGCTGAGGATCGAACCCGGGCCGCGCACGTGCGAGGTGAGCGCTCTGCTGCTGAGCCACAACCCCAGCCCCCACAATGCCTTTATTTATGTGGTGCTGAGGATCGCACCTGGGCCGCACACGTGCTAGGCGAGCACTCTACTGCTGAGCCACAACCCCAGCCCAGTTCTTTTTTTTGGTACCAAGGATTGAACCCAGGGGCACTTAGCCATGGAGCCACCTCCCCACCCCCTTTTCATATATTTATTCAGAAATAGGGTCCCACTGAGTTGCTTAGGGCCTTGCTAAGTTGCTGAGGCTGGCTTTGAACTCGTGATCCTCCTGTCTCAGCCTCCTAAGCTGCTGGGATTACAGGCATGAGCCACTGCACCGGCTGTCATTCAGGTTTTTTTTTTTTTTTTTTTTTAAATATTTATTTATTTGCTTTTGTTGTACACAAATGCGTTTATTTGTGCGTGGTGCTGAGGATCGAACCCGGGCCGCGCACGTGCTAGGCGAGCGCTCTGCCGCTGAGCCACGACCCCAGCCCCCATTCAGTTCTTTTGAAGCATCGACCTGGAGGGGCTGAGGGCTTGGTGGTCTCTTCTCTACGGCTGCAGGGTTTAATGGGAGAGACAGGAGAAACATCTTTGGGAAGTGAACCACCCAGGCAGGCACTTAGGTTGTAAATAGCCAGGAAGCCAGAGGGCTGGGTTAGCTTGGATGTTTTCTGGAGGGAAGTGGAGCCTGAGCTGTGTGGAGAGGGCGGGAGCTCTAAGCAAGTGCGGAGGGAGAGTGTATGTAGCACTGGCCCCCAGGCAGGACTTTGCATGGTGGCTTTGGGGGACTCACGTGGGGGGTCTGAACAAAGCACTGTCATGGCAGACTGTTCAAGAGGAGGGGGCTGCTTATTTCATGGGTGAGACCCAGAGTGATGAGACGCAGAATTGGAAGTGGACACTGGCAGTCAGGGCTACAGTCAGTTCAGGGCTGTTTTAGGGGATGGGACAGAGGTCAGGAAGCCTCACCCCTGCTTGGATTCTTGCCCTTTGCTTTGTCCTGTGGGTTTCAGCCCTTCCCTGCTTCACGTATGGCCTGCCACCCTGACCGTCTGCCCCTTGTCTGGTGTGACCTCAGGCAAGTTGTTTTACCAGTCTGAGCTTCCCTTTACCCATTTGTGAAGTGGGGATGGTGACACTGTTAGCTTGTGGGGAGGGTTGTTTTGGTTTTGTTTGTTTGTTTTATGGTGGGAAAATAGACATTACATAAAGTTAGTCATTTGTGTTCAGTGGCATTAAGTACATTTACTTTTTTTTCTTTTTTTGTGGTACTGGGGATCAACCCAGGGCCTTGCTCTACCACTGAGCGACACCCCCAGCCCCGTATATTCACATTGTATAACCATCGCCATTATCCATTTCTAGAACTTCTTCATCACCCCAAATTCTGTGCCCATTAAACAATAACTTTCCATTTTCCCTGGCTCCCTTCCCCTGATAACCTCTATTTTTTACTTTCTGTCTCTATGAATCTACCTATTTTAGGTATCTCATAAAAGTGGAATCATTTGACCTTTTGTGTCTTTTTATTTTTATTTTTTTTATGCTGGGGCTGGAACCCAGGGCCTAACCCATGCTAACAGGCACATGCCCTGACACTGAGCTACATCCCCAGCTTTTTATTTTTCACTTTTTTTTTTTTTTTAAATTTCAAAAGAGGTCTTGCTAAGTTGCCCAGACTGGTCTTGAACTTGCAGGCCTCCTGCCTTAGCCTCCTGACTACTTACTATCTGGGATCACAGCATGGGCCAACATGCCCAGCTATGTTTAACTTTGAAGAACCGCCAAGCTGTTTTTCATAGTGGCTACACTATTTTACGTTCCTACCAGCAGTGCTCAAGAGTTCTAGTTTCTCCACATCTTCACCAACACTTACATTTTTTTTTTTTTTTTTTTGTAGTTGTAGATGGACAGAATGCCTTTATTTAATCTGTTTATTTTTATGTGGTGCTGAGGATCGAACCCAGGGCCTCAAATGCTAGGCAAGCGCTCTGCCACTGAGCCACAGCCACAGCCCAACACTTACTCTTTTCCTGTGTTCTGATCACTGCCATCCTTGTGGATGTGAAGTGGTATCTCCTGGTTTTGATTGGAATTCCCCAACAGTGCGTGATGCTGAGCATCTTCCCATGTACTTGTTGGAATAAGATGCTGCCTTTCAGTGTTGCCGTGGTGATGAGCTCATCACGGGTACCAGAGATGCAGAGCAGGGAACGTGGACCTGAGTGGAGCATGTTCTTTGCTCTCATGGAACTCACAGTTCAGGGAGGGCTGTGATGAGGACTCAGGTGGCTTTAGCCAAGGATGTGAGGAAGGTCCAGACCCATCTGCTGGCGTTGGAGGCAGGAGTGGGTGTGCCCACTCAGGTGGAGATGGGGAAGCTTCCTGGGGCCATGGCCTTGGAGGCTGGCTAGGATTTCACCAGAAGCCTCAGGGCTCTCCAGGGACAATGGTGGCAACAACTTGGATGTAAGGCCAGTCACCACTGACTTCTGAGACTATAGTCAGAGCTGCTGCTCTACAAACAGCCTCTGCCTGTAGCCCCAGTTGATCCCTGGACCGAGAGACTCCCCAGGGCCATGGAGATGTGGAGCACAGGCCCAGCCTCTTCTCCCTAGGCCCAACCCAGGGAGTGGAAAGAGGGCTTGGAGAAATGGCTCAGTCCCCTGAGAGGCCTCTGGGGAACCAGAGGTCCATGCAGGTATTTTTGTCCTCTGGTGAGGAAGGCTCATGCCTTCAGATTCTCAGCCTTTTGCATTTTGAAAGCCAATAACACTAATTATAATGGGGCCTATTAAAGGAGCCCTAATCAAGGAGATAGCTATTGCAGTTAGCTGAGAGCCATAAAAGATGTTCTAGTTTCCACCTGATATTAATACATTATTCAAAGAATGTTTGTATGCCTGTGAACACTGTGTGACGCACCTGTAAGCTCGAGCTGTAAGCACTTGTCCTTGTTAAAGCTAAATATATATATAACCGGGTGAGGTTGGTTTGGTGGGTGGAAGAAGAAGAAGGTTGCTGGTTGAAAAGAGTCAGAGCGGTTAGAGTTCGAGAGGTTGCTGAAGCCGGAGAGAGAAGAAGAATAAAAGACTTTTTTTTCATTTTCATCCTGCCTCCGAGTTTTCTCCCGTGGTGTCGTAGCTGCAAGCAACAGCATCAGGCAGCTACAGCCTATGAACAGTAGCATTCATTATAACAGGACCCAAGGCCAGGTGTGGGGCCTGTAATCCCAGCAACTTGGGAGGCTGAGGCAGGAAGACTGCCAAGTTTAAAACCAGCCTTGGCAATTTATTGAGAGATCCTTGGCAACTTAGCAAGACTTTGTCTGAAAAAATAAAAGGGGCTGGGGATGTGGCTCAGTGGTATAGCATCCCTAGGTCCAATCCCCATTACTTATAAAAAGAAAGAAAGGGAAAAAAAACCCACCAAAAACCCCAAGACCTTATGAATAATATGAACAAAACCAGCCCCTTTTTGTATTTTATTAGAGACAGGGTCTCACTGAGTTGCTAAGTGCCTCACCATTGCTGAGGCTGGCTTTGAACTCGCGATCCTCCTGCCTCAGCCTCCCAAGTGCTGGGATGACAGGCATGCGCCACCGTGCCTGGCTTCAGGCGGGGTTTTGCCAGTGGAACAGCAGTTTTAGTGGGAATATGTGTCTGAGAAGATTGCACTGAGTGCTAGGGCGTGTGTGAGGCAGGGAGAGGGCTTAGCAGACAGCGGTGGTGATTCCGTGTGAACACTGGGGCTGTGCCACCCTCAGCCTGCGCCCAGCCGCGGCTCCCCTTCCTCCATGGGCAGCCCCCACCCCTAGTGGGGTGGGGCCGTGGGTCTGAGCTATGTGCACTGGGGGCCGTTGGACACGTGTCCCCTGACAGATGGGCCCACTGTCTAGTGGGGGCGTCCTTCCCAGCCCCACCCAGACCCTCTTTGGGGTTGGCCAAGGCCACCTGCCACATTGCAATGCCCAGCTGCCCAGCTGCCCTCCCCCAAGTCCAGGCCAGCCTCGTGCTTCCCTTGCTTGTGACCTCAACACCCTGAAGGGGAGAAGGCAGTAAGTGGCAGAGAAGGGACAAGCCCCGAGGTCTCTTTCCCTCCGCAGACTGGGCTGGATTCCTACAAGTTTTTTTTTTTTTTTTTTTAAATATTTATTTATTTGCTTTAGCTGTACACAATGGGTTTATTTGTACATGGTGCTGAGGATCGAACCCGGGCCGCGCACGTGCCAGGCGAGCGCTCTACCGCTGAGCCACAACCCCAGCCCCTACAAGTTTCTTACTGCCGTGGCTCCTCTTTTCCTGGCTTGGCTGTACTTCAGGGGTCTCCCTCCTCTCCCGCTCCCCGCCCCGGCTCTGTGGCTCTCCAGTGTCTACATCGCCCAGGGCCTGTTGGCTTCCACCAGCTCTGGGTGCCACCGTCCGTAAGAACGTGAACACCAGGGCAGGCTCTCACACGGGTTCTCCCTCCAGGCCCTGGGTGGACGCGGGGACCCCGTGAATCCGGGGGATCCCCCGGGGAGGGGAGCAAGAACGCTCCATTTTAGAAGGAACTCACTGCCAGCCAGGGAGGGCCTCCACGGAAGAGCGTCAATTGTGTAGTAACAGTCACGAGGCACTGGGGACAGCCTTCGAAGACCCACGGTCTCATGGTGCCATGTGGCTGTGAGTAAACCATTTCTCTCTGGGCTTCAGTTTCTTCTTCCTCAGGCTCTCCAGGACCTCTGGGATCACCTAGTCTAGCCCCTCATTCTAAGAGAGGTGGATTCCAATCCCATGTTCGATAGAATTAATGTGTGCGACAGTTAAGCTCTGGGGCTGAGGATGTGGCTCAGTTGATAGCGCGCTTGTCTAGCATGCATGAGGTCCTGGGTTTGATCCCCAGCAATGAAAAAAAATAGACATAGGTTCTGTCACCAGACTGCATGGATTTGAATCTCAGAAACTTGCTGGCCTGTGACCTTAAAAAGTTTTTTCCGCAGTACTGGGGTTGGAACCCAGGGCCTTGTGTCTGTTAGATAAGTACCCTGCCACTGAGCTACATCCCCAGCCCTTTTCTTTGTTGTTGTTGTTTAATTTCGGTCCTGGGGTTTGAACGCAGGGATGCTGAGCTATTTCCCCAGCCCTTTATTTGTAAATTTTTATTTTGAGACAAGGTCTTGTTCATTTGGGGAGGGCCTCATTGAGTTGCTGAGGCTGGCCTTGAACTCGCAGTCCTCTTGCCTCAGCTTCCGCAGTTGCTGGGATTACAGGTGTGAACAAGTTTTTAAAGCCTGCTTGCCTCCGTTTCCCTATCTGTAAGCATGGAATGACAGTACCAGCCTCACAGAACAGATGTGAGGATTGAAGGGGAATGCAAGTCAAACGGTGACCGTGTACATACCTGTGTCGTATGGCTCTTTGTACTGGTAAGGTGTGTGGTATCCGGCACGGGAAGGCATTCATCATGGTAATATTACAAGAGTCGGAGGGAGAGACAGCAGCAGTTCCTCCTATGTATAAACCTGGATTGGACGGCAGGTGGCCTGCAGGCAGTGGGATGGCCTGGGTGACCTCTGGAGGACCCTGGGTGTCAGGAAGGAAGCAGTGTGGCTCCTCTTGGCTCAGCACACCCACAGACACCCAGCATCTGTCCTGGGGCATTGGCAGCCGCTGGCATTACCTCTGAGAGTGGAAGGAGGCTGGATGACATAGTGGTCTGAGATGAGCAGCAAGGGAGAGAGGGGACCGAGAGAGGGGACCGACGCTCCAGAGACAGCGAGGGAAGAGACAAACTGGAGGACGTGAAGCTGGCGGGATGAGCAGGCATAGGACAGATGCCACAGGATCTTCCTTAGATGTGGAATCTGCAACAGCCAGACTCACCGGAGAAGAGAGGAGTACCAGGAACAGGAGATGTTTGGATATGAAGTCTACTTAGATCAGGAGCAATAAGGTCTGACTCTATAGCACAGTAGGATGACTAGTTGATAATAATGTATTATAAGCTGGGTGTGGTGGCCCACACCTGTAATCCCAGTGACTTGGAGGCTGAGGCAGGGGGATTGCAAGTTTGAGGCCAGCCTTGGCAATTTAGCAAGGCCTAATCTAAAAATAAAATGTTAAAAGGGCTGGGGCTGTAGCTCAGTGGTAAAGGACCCTGGGGTTTAATCCTCAGTACCACCAAAAAGAGCATTCTTCAAAATTCCTTGCTTCTCTCCTTTCCTGTGCTGAAGATCCAATCCAGGGCCTTGCACAGGAGTGTGCCATTGAGCTACATCCCCAGTGCTGAGAGAATAAATTTCAGATGTTTTCACCATGAAAAAATGAGATTTGAAATGATGATTAGGTTAATTAGATTGTTTTAGTCATTCCACATTTTATACCCCATGAATATAGACAGTTAAGAAAAAAATTCAAAGACAGCTTGAGCCCCGTGGGCTTGGCTTGAACACACTGCTCGCCTCTTTCCGAGGGCCAAGACGGCCCTTCTGGCAGCAGAGCCCCTGAGCACTGCGGGGCAGGGGTCAGCTTCTTGCCCAAGAGGCTGAGCGCCCCGTGTTGCCTGGAGTGAGGGTCTCGGCCAGTGGCAGGTAGGGCCTCCAGGGTCTGCTTCTGTATGCTGAGGAAGGAGCCCCCTTGCCTTAGGGGTAGGCCTGCCTGGTCTGTGAAAGGCACTGCCACTAACTGAGCCTCCTCTTTGGGCCTGCGAGGCCTAAGCGAGCAGCCTTGCCAAGAGTCAGCTGGGCAGTCAGAGATGTGCTGGTGGGTGGTCGGGATGGGACTTTCTGGTTTCAGTCTCCTTATCTGGCACACAGGCATAGTTGCCTGCCTGTTGTAGGGAGGGGGTGGGTTTACCGTGAAAAGCGTGAGGCTTACGCTGCAGGGGTTCCTACTTGTATGAGCCCCTTCCACGTCCCTAAACTTAATTTTAGTTTTGTCAGATGTGTGTACCTGTGAAGCCATTACTGCCATCATGCTAGGGAACAGTCATCATTCCCAAAAGTGTTTTTTTTTTTTTTTTTGGTACTGGAGATTGAACTCAGGGGCACTCAACCAACCACTGGGCCACATCCCCAGCCCTTTTTTGTATTTTTATTTGGAGACAGGGTCTAAGTGCCTCGCCAATGCTGAGGCTGGCTCTGAACTCTTGATCCTCCTGCCTCAGCCTCCCAAGTGCTGGGATTACAGGCGTGCGCCACTGCATCCAGCTCCCAAAAGTTTTCTGTTTGTTTTTTTCATTTTGTGGTGCTGAGGAACAAACCCAGGGCCTCACATGTGCTAGGCCACTGCACCCCCAACTAGGAGTTTTTAATTGATTTGTACTTCTCATTCTTTTTTTTTTTTTTTTTTAAATATTTATTTATTTGCTTTTAGTTGTACACAATGCATATATTTTTATGTGGTGCTGAGGATCGAACCCGGGTCGCGCACGTGCCAGGTGAGCGCCCTACCTCTGAGCCATATCCCAGCCCCTTCTCATTCTTTTTCTCAAAGAGAGCTTCCCAGTTTTTGAATACCTTGGGCCCTGCAAAATTCTGGATTTGTTCATGTAGAAAAACTCAAAGCCGGACTGGGGATAGAGCTCAGTTGGTAGAGTGCTTACCTTGTATGCTCAAAGCCCTGAGTTCAAGCCCCAGCATCACAAAAAAAAAAAAAAAAAAAAAAAAGAAAAGAAAAGCTCAAAGCCAGTCATGGTGATACACACCTGTAGCCCCAACAATTTGGGAGGCTGAGACAGGAGGATCACAAGTTTGAGGACAGCTTCAGTAACTTGGCAAGACCCTAAGCAGCTTAGACTCTGTCTCAAAATAAAAAAGAGCTGGGGAGGTGGCTCACTGGTGTCCCTGGGCTCAATCCCTGGCACCCCCCCCCCCACACACACACACAATGTGCTGCAGAGGAAAGTACAGACAATAGGAAGTGCTAGGGTGAGGTGGGAGGGTGATTTGGGCACTCAGTGACGTGATCAGGGACGACCTCCTGAGGCATGGCATCTGAGCCACAGGCCATGACAGACCCTAGCAGCGACATGACGATGGTGAGCTGTGTTGGTCTTTTACTGAATATTCCCCTGGCGGAGGAACAGGAAGTGCAGAGGCCTGACATGTTCCGGGAACAGCAAGGAGGTCCTGGTGGTGGGGCAGATGGCATCAGAGAGAGGCCTGAGCTGTGAAGAGGGTGGACAGATCCCGTAGGGGCTTCTAGGCCATTGCAAGGACTTCCGCACTTTTTTTTTTTTTTTTAAATCTTGCCTTGTTAGCCGGGCGCGGTGGCGCACGCCTGTAATCCCAGCACTTTGGGAGGCTGAGACAGGAGGATCACGAGTTCAAAGCCAGCCTCAACAATGGTGAGGCACTTAGCAACTCAGTGAGACCCTGTCTCTAAATAAAATACAAAAAAAGGGCTGGGGATGTGACCCAGTGGTCGAGTACCCCTGAGTTCCATCCCCGGTACCACACACACACACACACAAAAAAAATCTTGCCCCGTTGCCCAGCTTTCTCTAGCTTCTGAGCCCACGCTCTCTTCCTGCCGCAGCCTTTCCAGTAGCTGGGACTGCGGGTGCGCAGCACTGCACCTCGTAGGGCGCGGCCACTTAGTGTCAGAGGGAGATGGAAGCCAGGGGACGGCTTTTGAGTTTCTTTAAAATTTTTTGGGGGGCGGGCTACCAGGGATTGAACCCAGGGGTGCTGAACCACAGAGTCACATCCCCAGCCCTTTTGATATTTTATTTGGAGACAGGGGCTTGCTCAGTTACTTAGGGCCTTGCTAAGTTGCTGAGTAAACTCGTAATCTTCCTGCCTCACTCCGTGAGCCACCGGGATTACAGGCGTGCGCCACTGTGCCTGGCAGCTCTTGAGTTTTAATTGAATCACTGCAGCTAATGTGTTGAGAACAGCCTGGGAGCGTGGAATCCAGATGGAGAGAGATTTTCATTGTCCAGGCCAGAGAGAGCATGGTAGCTTGGCCCATGGTAGCTATGGTGATGAGAAGCAGCCCAGTTCTGGGTATACTTTGAGGGGAGAGCCGTGGCAAACTCATTCATTCATTCATTCATTCATGCACTCAGTGGGTGCCGGGTGTTGGAGATGCAGACTGGAGTGAGGGTGTGGGCTCTTCCTCTGAGGCGCTGAGAGTCTAATTAGCAGAGATAACTGATAAGCTGCTCACGGTGTGCAAGGAAGGTGTGGGCCAGAGGAGCAGCACAAGAAGTGTCTTCTAGACACTGTCCCAAGTGCCTTCTGCTATCCCCGTCCTTCCGTCTCTCCCGTGGCCAGTCCGAGACTCTCCCACTCCTCAGCACCTCGTCCACCAGCTGCAGTCAGCCGGCGGGGTGCAGAAGCCCTCTCTTCTTGCCTCTGGACTGGTCTCTTTGACTACTTACTTAGACAAAGAACATGTTCATTTTACAGAGAAGGAAACCAAGCCACAAAGTGTTCTCATTGGACCGGAGTTAAGGTCTGTTTCCTAAGTCTGTAAAAATTTGGTTGGGTGAATCTGGAGGAAAAAACCTTGAAGGAACTAGATTTAAAGAAGAAAAGGCTGGGTGAAAGTCCTCAGTGGGAACTGAATTATCAGGGGCTCACAGCTCCTTTGTGGAGGTGTGGGCTCCAGCCAAGTTCCCAACTTCCAGTTTTGTGGTCCTTTTTCAGTAACCTAGTGGTAATGAATTGGACCTTATATTTCAAAGCTGCAGCATGAGTGCCTCTAGTTAGACACGGAGCAGAACTGTGGGACATTCATTGGAATGCCAGAGGTTCCTGTGGACCCTTTCCCTGAAAAGCTTTGAGAAGAGACATCTTGCTGGACTCACAGTTTTAGGTGCAGACCAGCTCACAAGCAGCGTCTCCTCTGGACACAGACAAGCCAGTTCTCGTAGCCAGCAAGTCTCTCTGGCAGACAGGACCTCTTGAGGGTGGCCTCTTAATTCAGGGTTGGCAGTGGGGAAAGGTCAGCTGGGGGGCCAGTTTGGTCTTGGCCGGGCTCTCTGGTTGCAACCCAGGAGGCAGACAGCCTGCTCGGCTCACCTCCTGTATCAGCGGCTTCCTCGTGGGCCACGCCTGCCTCCGCCGCACAGGGTAGGCTGGAGCAAGGAGGCGATGGGCAGCCCCCCAGCCCCGGACCTCTCGCCTGCCCTTCCCCCACCACCTTCTTCTGTGTGGTCTAATCCCACCCAGCGGTCGTGGTCCATTGGAGAGAGGCCCCACACCCAGCAGCCTGAACAGACCCTCATCCTCTGAACGCAGCCCTGTCTCTAGCAAGCGCTCAGACCATGTGTGAGCACAGCCGCCCCCCCGAACTGGGTGGGGGGACTCCTTGAGGGAACGTCTTCATGAGCTCCTTTAGGATAATAGGGGACTTGGAGGGCTTCTGCAGTTTGCCAGGGTCCTGCAGATGCAGCCAGGTCCAGGCACCCAGGCCTTGGGAGTGGTCAGTGCTGCCCGTCGACTGACCTGAGTCAGAGCTGTGGGCTGGGGGTGGGGCTGGCTGGACTTGTTTGTTTCCTTGCTTTTTGCAGGGTGCTTGCTAGGCAAGCCCTCTACCACTGAGCTGCACCCCCAGCCCTCACCCTGCTTTTGCCGTGCTGGGGGCCAGGGCCTTACACAGGCCAGGGAAGTGCCCCACCACTGCGCTCCGCCCCGGCTGGGATGGTGGTGTGAGGGAAGGGCCCGGGCCTGCTGTTGGGGATGCTCCGTCGCAGCAGGGGCCTCCCAGCACCTTTCTTACTCACAGACAGGAAGGACATCTTGGAAGGTCCTGCTCATTTTCAGAGGCAGCAGGAACTGTGGGAATCTCATATGGGAAAGGTCAAGGGTCAGGCACTGCTCTGGAGCCCTGGACAGAGATGGGGGCAGAGGTGGCTTGAGACTGCTGTGGGGACCCAGATGAGGAGGTGGCCGGGAAGGGTTGGGGAACAAGGCTGGGGGTCGGGGAGGCCCTGTGGGGCTCCCCAGGCTGTGACCTCTTTGTTCTCAGGTCACCAGTCCACCCAGTGGGGCCTTAGCATCCTCTTGCTGCGGGGGATCTCTGTGGTCTCCACCCCAAGTCCCCACCCAGGGTGGGCAGAGTGAGGAAGGAAGAGGCCCCTCCAGGGAAGACCCTCTCGTCCCCTGCCTCCTTGCCTCCCTGCCTTCTGTCCTCCCCACCAAGAGGCTGTTTGGCTTGCTGCAGGTCGGAATGAGCTGATTGCCCGCTACATCAAGCTCCGGACAGGGAAGACCCGCACCAGGAAGCAGGTGAGCCCGGGAGACAGGCTCGGACCCCAGGAGCAGGGCAGCAGGGGGTGGGTGTGACACACACAGTCCAGCTTCTCTGGGGGTCTTCCTGTCACCCCCGGGAAGAAACCCCTTGCCCTACTAGGGAGTCCGCAGCCTCCTCTTTGGGACATTAGAAAAGATGGCGAAACACTGGCGGGGCACTTTTGAAGTGTTGGCAACCTTGGGCTTCACAGGACCGAGCGCCACCCCCGCCCCATCCTTTCCTTCAGTCAGTCCATGCGCAGATGTGGCTGGGGGCCAAGGGTCTGGGGAGCACGGCAGTCTGGGAGATAGGGACAGGAGCCTTCTCTCCCTGCCACAGGTCTCCAGCCACATCCAGGTGCTGGCTCGTCGCAAAGCCCGCGAGATCCAGGCCAAGCTCAAGGTAAGGCAGACAGGAGCAGGGGGAGGAGGGGGTGCCTGGGTCTCAGGTGCAGCCAGCTTCCCAGAAATCGGGGCTCTTTCTCTAGCAGGAAAGTCTCCCCTGTGGCTTCAGGGGCTGGCTGCTTGTGTGCAGCGCCTGTGTCCGTCCTGGCATCGGGGTTTATCCTGTGACCACACTCTGCTGGACATGTGTGGGGGCTGGTCTCTCCGGTCCCGGGGAGCTAGAGGCCCGCCTCCTGCTGTGCCCAACCCCTTTAGCTCAGAGGGGGCTCCCCTAGCTCAGGGCAGCTGGATCAACCTCCAGACCCCGTTCCTTGAAGAACTTCCCAGGGCACTGGCCCTCTGGGGACCCCCACAGGCCTCGCGGGGCGGGGCCATCGTCAGCCTGCCGGGGGTGGCGGAGTCTGGGAGGGGAGGGGCCGGCGGAATTCCTTCCTGCTGGGACTAGCGGTTCCTCCCCTCCCTGAATCAGCCCGCCTTGCGGGGCCTCTGTGACAGGTGGCTGCTCTGTGGAAGGCCAGCTGCGGACAGGGTTTCCCTCGGGAAGTCAGGCCTCCTGATCATGGAACCAAAGACCTTTAGTGTCTACTCCGTGGGAGTGAGCTCCTGTCGCCGAGCGGTTAACCACCAGCCTGCCCGGCCTCTTGAAAGGAAGATCTAACATTTGGACCATTGAACTAGATCAGTAGTAAAAACAAGGAAAGTCCCTTTTATTATTTTCCCCAAACAAAATATCACCCCAGTATGCTATCCGAGGGCCTGTTCTGGTTGTAGTTAGGTCAGCGAGGGGCAGGCCAGGGACCCCTCCTACCATGCAGCCTCTTGTAGCTGACCCAGAACCATAAAGGACCTCAACCTCACCACTGGACTGGATGACCTTGAACGTCCCATCTGGCCCCAGTAGGTCCTGACACTTGCGCCTCAGATTGAGTGGGTGGGAACCCTAGATCTTTCTGCCTCCTAGGAAGCCACTGCCCACTGCCCGCCCAGTTCCATTCCTTGTGCCATCAGGCCAGCTGTCCCCCACGCCCCACAGCTGTGGCCCGACACCTCGCCCCTTTGTCCCTGGGACAGCTGGCCTGGCTGCAGCTGTGAATCCCTCCCTGGAACACCCCACGCCCTGGAGCCCTGCTTGCTCCTCGTGTCCCTTCTCTGGTATGCCGCTGACTCCCTGGGACTGCAGCAGGTGACCAAGGAAGACAGACTTTGCAGTGTTATGTTTAGAGCACCCCAGGGAAGGTTTAAGTCCCCTGGGGCTGCTGTCCCACACCCACATTCACCTTAGGAAATTGCAGACATCCTTGTCCACAGATTCTAACTTGGGGCTGAGGGCAGCCTTCAGTGGACCGCTAGACAGCCACCAAAGGAACCACAAAACCCTTAAAATACGCAGAGTTTCATTTATGTGTGCATTTTTCTGGAGAAATTGGTATGAAGAATTTGTCCTACTTCTAGCAGCTGGGCATGGTGGCTCACGCCTGTAATCCCAGCACTTGGGAGGCTGAGGCAGGAGGATCGCAAGTTCAAAGCCAGCCTCAGCAGTGGCGAGGCACTTAGCAACTCAGTGAGACCCTGTCTCTAATAAAATTCGAAAAGGGGTTGGGGATGTGGCCCAGTGGTCGAGTGCCCCTGAGTTCAATCCCTGGTGCCAAAAAAAAAAAAAAAAAAAAGAATTTGTCCTACTTCTAAGGGGGATCCTGGGACCCAAAGCCATTAAGCCCTGGGGTGGACGGCGAGGCCAGGTAGAAATCCTCAGGCTGGGAAGTTTGGTCCTAGCCCTGTCTCTACCTTTGTGGCCACAGGTGCGTGGGCAAGTCACACAGCCTCCCTGAGTGCCATTCAGTTCCTCATCTGTAAAATGACAGGGCCACGTGGCACGGTGATAGCTGAGTTTCCCTCCAGCTGCAAAATTCAGTGACCCTGCCTCTGCTGCCTGGCCACTGATGTCGCTCCTCACAATGTCCTTTCTACTTCTTCCTGACTCCTGCCTCACCCACTGAGGACATGGTTTCCTGAGGCGCAGTCATTTGTTTAGATCGGGGATCCGGGAAGGGACGCAAATTGCTGGCATAGAGCCAAGGAGCTCTTTGGCCTCTGATGTCGTGGTTCTCCTCGGAGGTGTGTGCGTGTGTCGGGGTGCAGCCTGCCGGCTCATTCGTGTCTTTTTTTTTTTTTTTTTTGGTACTGGGGATTGAACTCAGGGGCACTCGACCACTGGGCCACATCCCCAGCCCTTTTTTGTATTTTATTAGAGACAGGGTCTCACTGAGTTGCTAAGTGCCTCGCCATTGCTGAGGCTGGCTTTGAACCCACGATCCTCCTGCCTCAGCCTCCCAAGTGCTGGGATTACAGGCGTGCGCCACCGCCTGGCTAGAGTCATTCTTATCTCCTGGAGGAAGAGGCCTGGGCTGGCTTTTCCTTAGGAGGAGGCACACTTCTACCCATTACTGCCGCTGGGGTTATTTGAGGCAGTCTCTGAGAGCAAGGCCCAAGTTTTGCTCTTGGACATTGGGGAGGGGCTAATGACAAACCTCACCTACTTTCAAACAGCATCTGCTTTACTGCTTTGTCTGAGTGACAGATGATATCAGCACTCAGAATGTTTTCCTGCATCTTCCATTGTGTTGCCGAATGCTTCCAGGCCCCGACATGTCCTCTTGGTTGGCAGAGCCCTCTCTGCCAGTATGGACTGTGATATTTTCTGTGGCTATAACAAAATTCCTGAGACTGGGTGATTTATAAGGAATAAAAGCTGGACACATTCACATGTGCCTGTAATCCCAGCTACGCAAGAGACTGAGGCAGGAGGATTACAAATTCAAGGCTAGCCTGGCCAACTTAGTGAGACCCTCCCTATCTTGGAATTTAAAAGAATTTTTTTCCCAAGGGCTGGGGATGTAGCTCACTGACAGAACACTTGACTAGCATTTGTAAGTCCATGGGTTCAATACCTAGTAGCTTGTGCATGTGCACACACACACACACAAGTTCATCATAGCCGGGTGGAGCTTAGTGGCAAAGCATGTGCTTAGCAACAAGCACAAGGCTCTGGGTTCCACTCCCAGCACAAAAGAAGGAGAGAAAGTCTTATCAATTTTTTAAATTTTATTTATTTATTTATTTATTTATTTATTTATTTTGGTACCAGGGATTGAACTCGGGCACTTGACCATGGGCCATGTCCCCAGCCCTTTTTTTGTATTTTATTAGAGACAGGGTCTCACTGAGTTGCTAAGTGCCTCGCCATTGCTGAGGCTGGCTTTGAACTCGTGATCCTCCTGCCTCAGCCTCCCAAGTGCTGGGATTACAGGCATGCGCCACCGCACCTGGCTATTTTTATTTATTTATTTTTATGTGATGCTGAGGATCCAACCCAGTGCCTCACTCTTGCAAGGCAAGTGCTCTACCTCTGAGCTATAACCCCAGCCCAAGTCTTATCGATTTTAAAGACTGGAGAGTGTGGGAACGTTACCTGGGCTTATATAACATTGTTATTTCCCCTCCCTCCCTTTCTTCCTCCCTTCCTTCCTTCCTTCCTTTCTTTCTTTCCCTCCATTGAGGGTTAAACCAAGGGCCTTATGCATGCTAGGCAAGTACTCTGACACTGAGCTACACCCGTAGCCTTTATAAAATTTTATTTTGAGACAGGGTCTTGCTGAGTTGCCCAAGCTGACCTTCACCTTGTGATTCTACTGCCCCAGCTTCCTGAGTACCTGGGATTGCAGGTGCCTCTATACCCAAAATTATTTATTTATTGTGTGCTTATTTGTTTGTTTTGCACTGCTGGGGATTGGACCCAGGGTCTTTCACATGTTGGAGGGACCTTCTACCCCTTGAGCTACACTCCCAATTTGGTTATTATTGTTTATCAGCGTGATATTAAAGGCTTTTTTTTTTTTTTTTTTTTTTTGTGGTGCTGGGCATTGAACCCAGGACCTTGTGCATGAGAGGCAAGCACTCTACCAACTGAGCTATATCCCCAGCCCTACTAAAGGCTTTTTAAGTGCTTATTTATTCAGGTCTGTGCAGGCTGAACACATTCTTTGGGCTCTCTGAGTCCACAAAGACAGGCAGGGATATTTATTTACATTTTGACGTATGAAAAGTAAGTGCCTACAGTGCAAGGGGGACACTTTAGGGCAGGATTGAGACAGGTAGGGCCACAAGAGACTGCCTCTCCTCCACATAGTCCACATGGACAAAGATGATCCCCCTTCACATTGAAGAGGAATCCAACAGGTACTTAGGTGTCATTTACCACCATCCAGGTGCTGAGGTTCAGGGTACAGGGGTGGGCAAGGCAGAAGAGATCTTTGCTCTTGGTTTCTTTCTTTTATCTTTTTGCAGTGCTGTGGATAGAACCACGGACCATGCGTGTGCTAGGCAAGCCCTCTACCATGAGCTACACCCCCAGCCCAAGACCCCTGTTTTTAAGGTGTTCCCGTGGTTGGTAAGGTGGAAAATGCTGGACTGGGGAATAGCTCAGTGGTAGAGCGCTTGCCTCGCATGTGTGAGGCCCTGGGTTTGATCCCAGCACAGGCAAAAAGAAGAGAGAAAGAAAGAAAAGAAAACCGGGCTGGGGTTGTGGCTCCGCGGTAGAGCGCTCGCCTAGCACGTGTGCGGCCTGGGTTTGATCCTTAGCACCACGTAAAAATAAAAACGCATTGTGTACAACTAAAGCAAATAAACATTAAAAGAAAGAAAAGAAAAAAGCATGACAAGCAGTGTGCGGGGCTGTGACAGATGAGGAAACGGACAGAACCCAGAGGCATGGCCAGTCATAAAAGGTGTTAGTGGCACTGCAGACTGAAGACCTGCTTCCCAGGCTCTGGCCACCTGCAGTGGAACGGCTCCTCTCACCCCGAGGCCAGAACCCACCTTGCCTGGGCCTGACATTGGCCCCCCTCGCTGAGGCACTGCCTTCAATGTCTCCCCCAGGATCAGGCAGCTAAGGACAAGGCCCTGCAGAGCATGGCTGCCATGTCGTCCGCCCAGATCATCTCGGCCACAGCTTTCCACAGTAAAATGGCCCTCGCCCGGGGCCCAGGCTACCCAGCAGTCTCAGGGGTAAGTGGGGCAGCCTAGCACTGAGGCCAGACCAGCCCTGTCCTCCTCTCCCCTCTCTCTCTGCACTCTCACTTGAGTCCTGTCAGTCCAGGAGCACCAGGGGAAGGAGGAAACCAGGACCCAGGGCCACCCTGAGATTTTTGGGATCCTCAGCAGTGACACGACAGACCGTGAACAAGGGGAAAGGTGCGACCATTTGAGGGACAGCCCAATTTACAGATGAGGAAGCTGAAGTCCATGGCTTGGGGCTGAAGCCTGAGGCAGAGCACCAGTGTGTCCTGAGTAGCTGGCCACCACTTGGTCTCGTCCCCACCCCTCCTGCTCAGGATCCCAGCCCCACCCGCTTCCAGGTGGAGAGCTGTCCAGAAACAAACCCTCGCTTAGATTGTAGATTTTTTGGCCATGGTCAAGTTGTCCACACTTAGAAAGTGTTCCAGAAACACTCCTCCTTCCCAGGCTGTGTCTTGGCTGTAGGGACTGTGTGGGTCTTCAAGATGCACCAATCACACTGCCCTAGGCCTGTGGACAAGGGGGCAGGCCCCATGGTAGTCCGTGGGCCTCTTGTGCATTGTATTTCAGAGTGTGTTCCAGAGAGAGTGCTAGGCCATCAGGATGTTAAATAGGTGTGGGCAAAGACAGTTTGGGACACTTGGAATTAAACAGATTCCTTTTTGGTGCTAAGGATTGAACCCAGGGCCTCAAGCACGCTCAGCACGCTCCGTACCACTGAGCTGCACCCCAGCCTCGGGGCACTGGACTACTGAGCCAAACCCCCAGCCCTATTTTATTTCAAGACAGGGTCTCACCGAGTCGCTTAGAGCCTCACCAGATCCTCCTGCCTTAGCCTCTTGAGCCGCTGGGATTACAGACATGCGCCATTGTGCCCCACCTCACTTCTTGACTGTAGGATTTTTCAGAGCCTGAAGTGCGGGTGTGCCCTGTGAATCTTCGTAGGGAAGCCAGTGTGCAGTGTTAGCAGACCTAGGTGTTTTTTGACCCATGGAACATCTCATTGACCGTCTTTCCAGGGCGAGAGTACCTGAAAACACATTTAGGGGTGCAGCTGTAGTCTGTTGGCATTAGCTTGCTAGGCCAGGGCATCGGCTTTCCTTCCTCCCATTTGGGTCCAGCACCGAGCTCCCCTCGCAGCCCGCTCTGTCTCTCCCACGCCGTGGCCCTGTGCGCACACAGTTGTGCTGACTCTGCACCTTTTGCCTCCTCAGTTTTGGCAAGGAGCTTTGCCAGGCCAAGCTGGGACATCCCACGAGTGAGTATGGCCCCGCTCTGCGGCTAGTTGCGCCCCGAACCAGACTGAACTCACGAGGCTGAGCCTGGCCCCCGGGAGGGATGGGGCTGTGGTCTGGGGTCAGACTTTCAGAAGAGCCTTGAGCCTAGGGATCGATCGGGTCTCCCGCTCCTGAGTGTCAGTCACGTGGCTCTGTTTTCGTGCTGACACCCTGGGGTAGCACTTGCTGAAACTCCTTGTCTGTCCAGGGTGTGGGTGGGCCTAGGCTTTGGACCCAAAGGGAAACAGCCTAAGAGTCAGCTCTCTGGCGGGCCAGGGAGGGGAGAACAGGACGGGATGCCCCAACGTGCATGCCAAGGGAGTTGATGGGAGGGCATGGGAGGCCAAAGCCACCATGGTCACTGATGGCCAGTCACCAGGGCCCGCTACCCAGAGGGCACTGACCCCTGCTTGAGGCCGCTGATGCCTCCTCTCGCCTCTCTCCCACAGTGTGAAAACCTTTCTCTCAACAAACCTACACTGTCCAGCCTCCACTGCCTCTGCCAGGTAAGTTGGCAGGGCCTGACTGCCTTGCGCTGCATTCCCTGAGGCTCCCGCCCTGGTCCCAGGCCCCCAGTAACAGGACGCCTGTATGTCACCCTGTCATGTGCCCTGACTGTATATCCCAGTCTCGTGCCCACACCCTGTTCCTCACCCCTGTGCCAAGCCGTTGTCCTCCTTGGGTGGCCTGGACCGCTGTCCTTCTCCCCAGCTGTGCACAGGGCTACCTGGATGCACACAGCTGCAAGGTAGTGCCTCTGCCCCAGGGCAGCTGCCTCACCTGGCTGCCCACGTTGGCCGCTGCGTGTGCCGCGTGCGCTGGCTCTGATGGCCTTTGCTAATGTGGCCTGTGACCCTCTCCTCCAGATGGGAGGTTCAGGGAGCACCAGTTTCCTAGCCTGCCTTCTTCCTCGCAGAGGGGACCCTGGCGGGGAGAGACCTGGAGCAGGGCAGGGGCAGGGCAGCCCACGTGCCGGACTGCTTGGGGGACCGGCTCTGCCCTGGCCTCTTTCTCAGGGGCCTCGCTCAACAGCTGGGGCCGGGATCCTTGCCCTCCGGCTGGCACACTGACAGGTGGCATGCTGGCCCTGGCCCCTCGGGATTTCCCTGCCTCTGAGAGCAACACCGCCACCCCCGAGGTGCCCAATTGCTGCTTCCTCTTTCCTGCCTCGAACGTGGGGAGAGCCGTCCCCCTGTCTCTGCCCCTCTTTTCTGTCTGTGCCTGTCTGTCCACACTGGCCCTGGCTTCACCCAGGCCCTCCTACTCTGGCTGCACGTGGCCTCTACGCGGGCTTGCCGTCTCACTCACCACCTGTGGTCCTCCAGAGCCATCTCGCCACGTGGCTTCTGCACTGAAGATGCATCCCTGGCTCCCTGGAGCCTTCAGGAGACAGCCTGACCTCTGCATAGACTCACAGGGTTCTGGGGTACCCCCGGCCCTCTGCGCCCCCTTCTGTCCCGTCCGCCCCACTCCCCGCCCTGCTCACTCCTGCCCCGTCAGGGATCTGCTCTGTGCCTGCCCCAGTGCCCCGTGCTCTTCATTGTCACTTTCTGTTGGTGACTTGACTTGCCTCACTTCTGTGCCCCGCATGGATGCAGCAGCTCCTCAGGACAGGGTGGTTGACGCCCTGGCTGATGTGACAGCCGGGCAGTCCTCCCTCCCCGACTCCTCCCTCTTGGTCTCCTCCACGTTCCCGAGTTTTCTGCCTCTGCCCAAGCCCTGCCGTTCACAGGACTCCCAGATGGGAAAACAGGGCCATCTGGGGTCCTGCCCGAGGGGTCCCCCACGCACCCGTGGCCCCTCCTCTTCACTCCTCGGCCCTGCCTCGCTTTCCACTTGGAAGGCTGCTGGGATCTTCCTTCCGCTGTGCCTCTGCCCCTGCTCAGTCCTCCACGCTGGAGTCGGACCTTTCAAAAACACAGAGCTGGGCCTGCGTGTAGCTCAGTGGCACAGCGTTGGCCCAGAAACTCCAAAAAAAAAAAAAAAAAAAAAAAAAAAAAATCAGAGCTGAGTATCTCGCTGCCTGCCTCAGATCCTCAGTGGCTTCCCTGGACAATCCAGCCTGTCGGCCGGCACCCACAGCCTGTCTCTGCGGCCTGTTTCCTGCCCTGGGCCCAGGCCCTCCCCTCCAGTGTTACCGTGTGTTGAGTTTCAGCCTCACTGAGCCGGTTCACAGCCCTCGCGTGCTTGCCTTGGCTGTTTCGGTCTTGGACTGCCCTTTCTCTGTCTTCACCCCACTTCTTCCTGAACTTGCTAGTGGCCTCTCTCAAACATCACCTTCTTTGACGAGTTTTTCCAAGGGGACTAGGAGGTCTTCCTGGTGCTGAGGGCACACCTGGTCGATTTTGACCCATTCATTCATTCACTCATTCCTTCGTTCCTTAGCAACCTCGTATCCCATGCCTGTTCCGGGCCATGTTCTTTTCTTAGTGCTGTGAGCCAGGCAGAAGGCTTCTGCTCACGTCAGAGTAGATTTCCTCTGATCGTCTTCCTTCCCGGGCCCGACGTTGCCGGAGACCAGGAGCCCAACAGTGGCTGCTCTAGAGGTTCTGCAGTCCAGCAGGCCCCCAGCCCCATTAGAATTCAGTCTCCCTTGAGTTCAGCTCTGTGCAGAGGCCCGACCCTGCTGAGCTCTAGCAGGCTAGCCCTCCTGAGACATCCGAGCTCGGGCCTGGCACTGCCCTTCCCACCAGGCACGGGTCTCACCTGGGGGAACCCAGAGCCCTTGCAGGGGCTGTAGCAGGGAGGGCAGGGGGACAGGTTCCTGAGCCTCTCCCACCCTCTGCAGGGTTTGAGTCTCCTGCAGGGCCCACCCCGTCGCCCTCAGCACCCCCAGCGCCCCCGTGGCAGGGCCGCAGCGTGGCCAGCTCCAAGCTCTGGATGTTGGAGTTTTCCGCCTTCCTGGAGCAGCAGCAGGACCCAGACACGGTAGGCCTCCTGCCCCGCGCCCCCCCCACTCTCCCTGCTTCTGGCTCTCTGGCCTCCCTGCCCTTCTGCACGTGGCCACTCTGGGGCCTAATCTTGGTTCCTCTTCCTTTCTAGCCTTTCCTTCCATTGACCCTTCCCTCCTCTTCTCCTTTCCTTCCTCACTCCGCCGTGGTCCTCCCTCTGTCCTCGGCGTGCTGCGGTGCCTCGTCCCAAGCCCTCCCCTGCTTCCTCCCCTCTCGGCCCGGCCCCACGCCCTCCCTCCACTCCCTGCCTCTGAGGGGCGACAGGAAGCTGAGAAGCCTCCTGTGTCTGATCCACATCCTCCGGAGCCCTAGCAAGGAGCCGCAGCCCACCCTTGGCCTGCCCCTTCAGTGTCCCGTGTCCTGGGTGACCAGCATGCCCTGCGAAGGCCAGAGTAGTACTGGAGGAGGCTGCTGGCAGGATGCCGCCGTGACATTCTGAGAGCTGAGTTTTGGCAGAGGAACCATTAATCAAATACACTCTTTCTCAGAACCCAGTACGAAACAAAAGAAGTCGACCTGCCCTGTTTCTCTATTCCCTGGGGGGACACTGAGGCCCAGAGAAGTGAGGTGACTTGCTCCAGGCCACGTGGCGGGTGAGCACGGCCCTGGCCTGCTTCTTCCGTGTGCCCCACCCCCGGCACCCCTCTCAGACCACTCTTCCCGCCACAGTACAACAAGCACCTGTTCGTGCACATCGGCCAGTCCAGCCCGAGCTACAGCGACCCCTACCTCGAAGCCGTGGACATCCGTCAGATCTACGACAAGTTCCCAGAGAAGAAGGGCGGGCTCAAGGAGCTCTTCGAACGGGGACCCTCCAATGCCTTTTTTCTCGTGAAGTTCTGGGTAAGCCCTTGGGTGAGCCTCTCCTTCCATCCCCAGCGCGTCCGCGGCGGTGAGAGCAGGGACAGAGTGGGCGCAGGTGTCCTTGTCCTTGTGGGAGCCGCAGGAGGGAGAAGTGGGGAAGCAAGTGCAGAAGGGCCTCCTCTGGTGGGAGATAAGTCCAGGAACCTGCTGTGGTGCCAGAGAGCCAGGAGGATGGGCGCGGCCCCTCCCTCTATTCCTTTCTTCTCTTCTTCCTTCTTTCCTGTGGTTCTGGAAACAGCCTTACCTCATGCTAGGCAAATGCTCCACCACTGAGCCACACCCCAGCCCGAGAGTCCCTTTCCCAGGCCTGGGCAGGAAGTGGGGCCTTATGGAGATCAGCGTGCTAGAAGAAGACATATAGGGGACCCTAAAGGGTGGGAGCAGGGTCAGCACGGAGCACCCTCGCCACTCGGGTCTTGGCATGGCAATTCCCAGACTGATTTCAGGGCTGGAGCTGGGCAGCCAGTCCCAATGCTGTCTCCAGGGCGTGTTGGGCTGAATGGAGCTGCGAGAGGGGAGTGTGGCGTTAGGATAGAGGTGACCCCGCTGAGCTGCTCCAGGCCAGGCCACCCCAGAAGACATACTTAGGTCTCAAACAGTCCACACCATGGGCGTGGCCTCTGCTGCTCTCCCCACCCCACCTGTGCACAGGTGTTGAGTGCCTAGTGCCCTTCCACTAGACACTTTCCTGAGGACAGAAGGTGCAGACCTGCTCCGGGAGCTTGTCTCCCAGGGGCCCAGTACACGTGGCGGGGGGACACAGGGAGAGTCAGAGCAGTGCTGACCAAGCCAGCCCTGAGGACGGGCAGGAAGTCCTGCACTCTGAGCCTTTGAACATCCTAAGTGCTTCGCCACCAGGCCTGGGTAGCCCTGCCCATGCCCCCCTTCCTGCTCCTTCAGTTCTGTTAATGCCCAGGGGACTATGCCAGGCTCCTTTTAATACCTGTGCTCTCAGGTTCTTACCCCTATTTGCTCTATTTTGATAATCTGAAAGCCTTATTGTCCTAAAAAAGGAAGTATTCACACAAAAGTTTGTATATATATCATTCCAGCTGGCTCTCAGGCCCCTGGCTAGGAAATCCCGGGCCAGCTGTCATTCACAACAAGCCCACAGGCTGGCTCTCTCCACAAGAGGCAGGCTCTGGGACGGGCACCCAGAGCCCACGTTTTTACACCCTGCTCACAGAAATAGCTGGTTCTGTAAACAGGATGAAATTTGGACCTGGCCTTAGGGGTGAGCAGGATCTAACAGGCAGAGATGGGGAGCCCAGTACTTCCTGGGGAGCGTGTGAGCCCCAAACATGGAAGGAAGTAGGAAGGTGTTGGGGGAAGGTGTGGAAGAGGTAATAACAAAACTGCGGAGGTGACTTGGATCCTGGAACGTCTTGATTCTATCAAAGTCTGCATTTAATCTCTGCGTGATGAAAAATAAGTAATCTTTTCTTCTACTTGATCTTTTTCTTTTCTTTTTTCAGTGCTGGGAATTGAACCCAGGGTCTTTTGCATGCCAAGTACACTCTCTGCCACTGAGCTGCCTCCACAGCCCATTGATCTTTTTTTTTGTCATTGTTGGTACTGGGGATTGAACTCAGGGGCACTCAACCACTGGGCCACATCCCCAGCCCCTTTTTGTATTTTATTAGAGACAGGGTCTCACTGAGTTGCCAAGTGCCTCGCCATTGCTGAGGCTGGCTTTGAACCCGAGATCTTCCTGCCTCAGCTTCCCAAGTGCTGGGATTACAGGCGTGCACCACCATGCCCGGCATTGATCTTTTTAAAAATTATTATATGTTTGTTTATTTATTTTTGCATTCCTAGGGTTCAAACCCAGGGGTGCTTTTCTACTGAGTTACACCCCTAGTTCTTTTTATTTTTTATTTAGAGATAGGGCCTTATTAAGTTGGGGAGGCTGACCTTGAACTTGTGCTCCTCCTACTTCTGCCTCCCTATTCTCTGGGATTAGGGGCATGTATCACTGCACCCAACTTGATCTTTTTTAAAAAATCAACATAGGCTAGGTACAGTGACTCAGGCCTGTAATCCCAGCAGCTCAGGAGGCTGAGGCAGGAGGATTTCAAGTTCAAAGCCAGCCTTAGCAAAAAGTGAGGTGCTAAGCAACTCAGTGAGACCCTGTCTCTAAATAAAATAAAAAATAAGGCTGGGGATGTGGCTCAGTGGTTGAGTGCCCCTGGGTTTATTCCCTGGCATCCTCCTCCCCCAAGAAAAAAAATAAATTACTGAATAACTGTATATTCATAGTTAAATTATCTACACAAGAGGCTTTTATAATGAAAATATCAGATTTTTGTCCTGTCCTCCCTACACCCATGCCCAAGTCCCAGAGACAACGACTGTAAATGTTAACTGTTTATTAAGGTTTTATCACCTGAATTCTAAATAATATGTTTATATGGCTACATCTTGTTGTTGGGACTAAGACATTACATATTTCATTACGGTAAAAAGTATCTGCTATGAGCCGGGCATGGTGGTGTATGCCTGTAGTCCCAGCAGCTTGGGAGGCTGAGGCAGGAAGATTGTGAGTTCAAAGCCAGCCTCAGCAACTTAGTAACTCAGTGAGACCCTGTCTCTAATAAAATATTTTTAAAAAGGGCTGGGGTTGTGGCTCAGTGGTTAAGCACCCCTGGGTTCAATCCCCAGTACCCCCTCTAAAAAAAGAAGAAGTTAAAAAATGTCAACTATGATATCATGTTTCCCCTCATCATCCAAATATGATCATATGGAATAAGTTACATACTTTAGTAAAAAGAAAGGAAACATTTTTCATTTTTTTGACAATGTAGATTGATCACCAAAGAGCCAAAAAGTATGATTATGTTTCATTTCTTGTATAATTTTTGTATTTTTTTCTTGTAAAAAAATGACTTTTACCCTTACTTATTTTAAAATAAGCTTATTTTTAAAGATTTTATAAATTGCTATATTAGAACCACCATATAAAAATAGAAAAAATGTTTTTTCCCAAATGCTAAAATCTATTAATTTATTTGTTCCTCCTTTCTCCCAGAAATCTTCCTGAATGCTTCTGTTTTTCTGCTCTGGTTTGAACTGGTTACTCTATTATTGTCATCTGGAGACTCTCCTATATTGAATCTACAGTTTCTTAGATCTCATATTTCTCTCTTCATTGGTGTACCCAACTCATTTTTCTGGAGCACATCCTGTAGTACCTTCTTAGAACAGATGCATGGCACTGGGTGCAGTGGTGCACGCCTATAATCTCAGCAACTCAGGAAGCGGAGGCAGGAAGATTGCAAGTTTGAGATCAGCCTTAGCAACCTAGTGAGATTCTGTCTCAAAATAGAAAATAAATACAAAGGGCTGGGGATGTAACTCAGTGGTAAAGTACCCCTGGGTTCTATCCCTAGGACCAAAAAAGAAAAAAGAGAAGATACAAGGCAGATCAATGACCTTGCCTGTTTGAAATGTCATTTTTCTGTATCCTTATACTTGAATGCTTGAAAATTTGGCTGGGTAAAGAATCTAGATCATAAACAACTTTTTAAGGCTGGTCTTGAACTTGCAATCCTCCTGCCTCAGCTTTTTTGAGTAGCTAGAACTATAGATGTGCACACTCTGTAATTTTTTTTTTTTTTTTTTTCCTTTCTGGGGATGGAACCCAGGGCTTTGCACATACTAGGCAGGTTCTCTACCACTGAACTACATCCCAGCCCCTTTTTAAATTTTTAAGGAACTATCAGACTGTTTTCCAAAGTGGCAGCACTATTTTACATTCCCACCTGCAGGGTATGAGGGTCCCAGTTTATCCACATCCTCACCAACACTTGATATTCTCTGTGATCATAGCCATCCTAATGGGTGTGACGTGGTAGTTCATGTGGCTTTGATTTGCATTTCTCTGATGACAAAGGATGAGCATTTTTTCATGTACTTATTAATCATTTTGCTCATGGATCAATTGTATATCCTGCCCCACTCCCCCCCCCCCCCCCCAGTGGTGTTGGGGATTGAACCCAGGGCCTTATGCATGCTAACCATGCACCCTGCCACTGAACTACATATACCCCCAGTCCCCTACATTGCCTTGGCTGGTCTTGAGCCCCTGGGCTCAAGTGATCTTCCCACCTCAGCCTCCTTACTGGCTTGGACTACATGTGCATGTCACTCTGCCCAGCTCATTTGTGTATTTCTTTGGAGAAATGTCTATTTAGATCCTTTGCCTCTTCTTAAATTGGGATACGTATCTTTTTACCATTGAGGTGGCAGTTCTATATATATTTTAGGTAGAAGTCCTTCATTAGACATTTGATTTGTAAATATTTTCTCCCAATCTGCCAGTTTTTCCACATTCTTGATAACATAAGAGTTTTTAATTTTGATGAAGTCCAATGTACCTATTTTTTCTTCTATTTTTCCCAGTTGTCTGTACTTAGCAGTGACCGGGAGCTGTGTGTGCAAGGTGCGCTGGTCGCCTGGTGGGCTTCACTTTAAGATGATTGGGGGTGGCGAGCCAGCTGTTTTATTAGAGAACTGAATAAATATTACTGTTGGCTAGACCTTTTTTTTTTCCTGTCTGAGGTGATTCAGTTTCTTCAGAGTGACTCCTAGGATGTCCTGACAGGTACATTCTTGGCCAGAGGGCTGGGATAGAGGAGGGGTGGGGATCTGGCCATTTCTGGTGCTGGTTCTCACTTAACACCCCCCCCCCATCCCCATCCCTGTCTCCTTTTTTTTTTTTTTAATATTCATTTATTTACTTTAGTTGTACACGATGCAATGCATTTATGTTTACGTGGTGCTGAGGATCGAACCGGGCCGCGCACGTGCGAGGCGAGCGCTCTGCTGCTGAGCCACAACCCCAGCCCCAACCCTCTTGTACTTTCTATCGTGCTCAGGGCCCCCCCTCTTTAATTTCCGATATGATTATCCTTTGGTCTTCTACCTGTGTGTGGAGGCCTAACCATCTTGGATGTTAGTCCCTGGTGTCACAGCTTGTGCCCCCTTGGGCCCCCACTCTAATGGTCCCTCCAGTCCTGAGCCACCAGCTTAGCTCACTTCATATCTGGAAGCTTCTGCTTCCTTTGACCTGCAGAATCCATTCAAGTCCTGCCGAGCACAGTAGCACACGCCTGTAACACCAGTGGCTTGGGAGGCTGAAGCAGGAGGATGGCATGTTTGAAGCCAGCCTCAGCAATTTAGTGAGTCCCTAAGCAACTTGGTGAGACCCTATCTCAAAAAATATTAAAAGTTTTAAAAATGTTCAAAGGTTAAGTGCCCTTGGGTTCAATCCCTGGTACAAAAAAAAAAAAAAAAAAAAAAAAAAAAAAATTCAAGTCCTAATTAAGCCTTCAGTTGACTGAAATGTCTTGAACTCTCTTGTCAGTCTGGTCTCCTCTCCATTTTCTTCCTCTTTGTGGTAAAGCACTTAATGAAAGTTCCTTGACCTGGGTGTAGTGGCGCACGCCTATAATCCCAGCAGCTCAGGAGGCTGAGGCAGGGGGACCACGAGCTCAAAGCCAGCCTCAGCAATGGTGAGGTGCTAAGCAACTCAGTGAGACCCTGTCTCTAGATAAAATACAAAATAGGGCTGGGGATGTGGCTCAGTGGTTGAGTGCCACTGAGTTCAAGCCCTCATAACCCTCCGCCACCCCCCCAAAAAACGTTCCTCGATATTATCATTCTACTTGGATCTCTAGAAGGAGAGAAAAATAAACTTGTACGGCCAGATTCCCACATTCAATCAGATGTCCAGGAAAATGGGTTTAACCTGAGTGTTCCATCCAGTGCTTCGGCAGGCATTGTTTGGAATGCTGGGTTGAGAAGCAAAAGTGCCAGATTGATTGGTAATGCCTGGTTTGGGTGTCGTAAGGAAAACTAGTGGCCCTTATTGGACGTGTTTGTCATCTCCTCTTTAGGTAATGAGGGATGGGGGGTGTTTAAACAGATCATGATGAGGCCAGAATTGTGTTAGTTGGACAAATCACCCATCCACTCTGAAGGAGGAGACCAGGGAGTCTCCTGTGATCCAGACCAGAGAAGAGGTGGAGGCCTCTTTAGGGCCTCAGCCAGAAAGGCTGACCTCAGGGTGCAACGTGCGAGTCGGGAAGCCCGCCTGTAGTCGCCTGAAGCGATGGCCGCTTGGAGCAAAGAAGCCGCGGGAAGAAGTTTAGAGACGAACTGGAAACAAACAGCCCTTTATTTTGATAACTTTTCTCTCTGGCTCTAACTACACCCCGACACACTGTCCACACTCCTCTAACCTCCAAAATGGCGCAGACCTCTCCGCAATCTCGCTCAAGTCCCTCGAGATCTCCGGCCAAGTCTCGCAAGATCCCGGGCCAAGTCCCGTGAGACTACGGAAGGCGCCAATGCCCAAACATGTCCAAAGCCCGTAGTCAACCGCAATTTAAGCCATCTCCCCAAACAGGGCTCCTGCACCCGCCTACTTATTTTCAGGAAGGGCTTAAACCACGTCGCTTCCACTTCTCTTAGCTCTACTCTCCCTTCCAGCCCTAGACGTAGGAATTCGAATCGAGAGGCTTTGTCCTGGACACCAGTTAGCATCGTCACCATACAGCTGGCAGAGGCCTCTCGCAGTTCCTGGAGCATGTGTGGGGGGGGCCCTGGGTCTCCCCTGGAGGGGCTCATGCCCAGCCTGCCCAGGTCTGGTTTCAGTTTGGAAGAAGGGGCTGGGGTCTGGCCACCTGTGGTCCTTTCCTGGCACTAATGCAGATGCCCCGAGGGTGCAGTTGGGGTCTGAAGGGAGGTCCAGTTGGCAGTGGCAGGAGGCATTTGTGGGTAAAGCTACCCTGGAGAAAGTTTAGTTGTTGTTATTCTTCTTTTCTCCTTGTCTTCTTCTTCCTCTTCCTCCTTCCTCCCCCTCGTTCTCTTCCTCTCCTTCCTCCTCCCCTCCTCTTCCCCCCCCCTCCCATGAAGGGGATGGAATCCAGGACTTCATACATGCCAGGCAAGTGCTCTGCCACGGAGCCGTGCTGCCCTCCCAATTGCTGGGAATATTCTGCATTCTCCTGCCACCTCTCGCGTGAGGGTCGCTTTAGACCCTGTTCCACAGCTGGGAAGCCAAGGCAGGGGCAGGCAAGCACCTGGCTTTGGGGCGGGCGAGCGAGCCTCTTTCCCGTGGTCATTCTTGTTATGCGCGTGCTGTGGGATAGGCCAGGGCAGACCAGCAGGTCACGACAGCACTCTTCTCAGCATTTTGTGTGCATTCTCCACATCCCAAAAGGTAGGTCCAGTCAATAAGCTCATCTGCAGAGGGAAACTGAGGCACGGGCAGGTTAAACAACTTACTAAAAGGTTATCCCGTTTGACATAGTGCCGGAACCAGGGTCTGGGCCCACACAGCCTGGCTTGAGTGCTGTGCTTGGAACCATCACCCTAGGCTGTCCTTACGCAGTGCCCAGGTGTCCCCCCACCCACCCCATGCGGGTCCTGGTGTTGTTGCCAGGGCCTGGGCAGGTTCTGGATTGCCTGAAGCAGACCTCCAGGCCCCTGATGGATGGTAGAGGGTGACCTGGCGAGTGGACTCAGCTGACTGCGGTCAGTGTCGTGTCTGGAGCAACCGGGCCTGCGTGCATTTCCCAGACTTCAGACTTTCTTTCTAGAAAGTGGGGGTGTTGACTTGCTTGGAGATGGAAGTTGGCAGGTAGGAAGGGGGAACCAGAATGCTCTGCTCCCACCTTACGCATGGCCTCTCCCTCTCCGCCCTCCCTCAGAGGAGGCCAAGTTGGGGATTGATGGGAGAAGAAGTTTGGTCACCTGGTACCGAGGAGGCTGGGTTCGGCAGATGCAGAGGTGGCTCTGTGCTGTGTCACAGGCAGGGGGCCTTGTCTTCCAGGAGCTTGTGTTCCTGGGGGAGAATCCACAATGGATCTTGGGGTCTCGGGGTGGGATCCACTTTCTGGGGAGTGCGGTGGGCTACAAGTGAGCCCTCCTAGAGTGACAAGGCAGAGTGAGAGGGGCATAGTTGGCCCTCAGTGTCCCCAGCAGGACATAGACCCTGCAAGTCACACTCTGCTCCTTGAGAGCTGGGCCTGAGCAAATCTTGGCTCCTGTGTGCCTCAGTTTCTCCGTCTGACAAGTCAGCGGGTTCCTCTTGCCAGCTGCAAGGGTCTGTGGCAACAAAGGGGAGGCCCTGCCCCCGCCCCCCATCCCTTCCCTGAGCCCCAGGAGCCAGGCTCTGTCTCAGTGCCAGTGGCTTGGGCACCGTGAGGACAGTGAAATCAGAAGCGAGGGCATGTCAGAGGCCAGGGCACCTTGGCAATCATCTGTCCATCTGTCAGTCCTCGTGGGGAAGGAGGGTGGGGGCACCCGAGGGGGTGTCCATGAGATGTGGGGAGAGGGAAATGTGCTCATTTAGGAGACACAGGCGGCCCCAGGCTCCCTGGACGCCCCCTCCCTCCCCCGCCATCAGCTGTGTGCTGGCCCTGCAAGGAGGAAGGACGCCGTTGGGGCAGGGGGCTGTGCCAACTCTCCCAGCGCTGGCTTTTCTTTTCCTGCCTGCTTCCTTCTGTCCAGGCTCCCAGGGGACAGAGAGTTGACCAGCACCCTCACGGGGTGGGGGTGGGGACACCTTGATGTCCCCAAGTTCCTTCCTCCCTCCCCCTGAGAGTCACTGTTCTTCTGAAGGTAATAATCCACAGATTCGCGGCCTGCGGAAAGGGCATCTGCTTGCAGGAGCGGTGGCAGTGGAGGTGCTACCCGAGCCCCGTCTGATGAGTACTGCGGGCCTGGCACGGGGGACTGAGTAGCTGACAAGCCACCCTAGGCCTGTGAGGCCACTGTCCTTGGGACAGGGAGAGGAGACTCTTGTACAGCGGGGGCCACGAACACCAGGCCGCATGGTGAGATGCTGGACAGGGCCTGAGCTGAGCCGCAGTGGCAGGAAGGGACCCCAGGCCTTCCTCCCATCCCGGCCCACAATTCCCTTCTGGGCCCTGACATTTCTCCCAGGCACATACCAGCACACGACAATGAATCTGAGCCCCTCCGGGCCCCCACGCCCGGCTGCGGCTGTCCTGGCTCATCTGTCAGCCACCCGATCCGCCACACCTGTTCCGGGCACAGCCCGTGGACTGCCCACCCGCACGCACAGCTATGAATAGGGCAGAGGCAGGGGGAGCGGGGGCATTCAGAGGGCAGGGTGGTGATGGGCGTGGGCAGCTTGCTTCTTAGGCTGAGAAGATTGAAAAGTAAACTTGTTTGGGGGGGGTGTCTAGAGTGGGGGTCACGCGGCGGATGGGGAATGCCTAGACCTGCAGGAAGGGGGTGGTTGAAACTGGAAGGGTCTGCGCCGAGGACAGGATGAGGCGCTCAGGTGGGGCGGATGTCACTCGCTGGCCCTTGCCTCCTGGGTCTGTGCAGTGCAACCCCAGGCCGGTTCTGGGGCTGACTTTGGACCTCCCCCGTGAGGCCTGGCTCTGTCTTCCCCTCTCTCCCTTCCTCCCACCTGACCACGGGCTCACCAGGGCTCACCAGTCCTCGCTCTCCCAGTGAGGCACACATTCCCCGAGGGCAGAATCCGTGCCTCAACTTCTTCCTGCCCTCGCCGTCCCTAGCAGTGCTGGGCTGGGAATGGGTAAACGGGCGACTGAGTGATTGGAAGGGCCAAGAGAGTGGGAGGTGTGACAGGAGACCCAGATCGTGTTTGAGATGGAGTGGAGCACCCCAACCTCCTAGAGTAGCTAAGTAGGGACCAAAGGACTGGCGCCTCTCGCGCAGGGCCACCCAGAAGAGGGGTGGAACAGCAGCATGCGACTTTGTGAAGGGAGGGGTGAGGGTGTTGGAGATGGAACCCAGAGCATTGCCCGCGCCAGGCCAGTGCTCTACCGCTGAGCTGCATTCCCAGCCCTCTGTGATTTGTTTTTGTTTTTTTTTTTTTTTTAAATTTTGAGACAGGGTCTCTCTAAGTTGCCCAGGCTGGCCTCCAGTGTGGCAGCCCTCCCTCCGTCTGCCTCGTGGAACATTTATTGAAGGCCCACCTGTACCAGCACTTGCCAAGGGCTTGGAGAGAGCTTAGTTCTTGTTCTCCAGGGAACTTTCCATCTGGACAGATGATGACAGCCTAGAGCAATGAAGTGGGGTGTACAAATAGACACTGGGATTCTGGGGCAGGATAATAGTTTCTGTGTATGGGGAAGAGCCTGGGTAGATGTCAGTCAGTTCTTCTTCACATGGTGCACGGTGTTCTAGGTAGCACATGCGTGGACATTTCTTCTTTGATAGTACTGTGATTATTTATACTTACATGGGAAATTTAGAATATTTACTTTCATGGATTGATGGCTTAAAATGAAATCAAGGAATAAAAGTGAATTGATTCAAAAGGCACTGTGAGGGGCATAGTGGGATGTGGGGCAGGTGATACATGGAGTTGATCAGAGCAGGCCACCAGTGGCTACTGCCCGAGAATTGTCACTATTCGATGCCCTGTCTCGCTCCATGTTTGGTGCTGGCCCTTCCCGGGCAGCTGGGCCTCCTGTTGGCATTTTTTCAGGAATAATCCACATTTTTGCCATGGGCTTCTAGTTGCAGCATGTGCTGAGCCCACAGACTGTCCCCAACCCCCTTTTAAGATCAGTCTGGCAAACTTTGTCTTCTAGGAGGAGCACGTGACATAGAGAAACTGGGACAGAATACCCAGGTTCTCACCCCATTTTACCTCGTATTTTACAGGAAGACCTTGGACCATGGCCGCAGTGAGTTCTGGCCCAACAGAGGCCTGACCCACTTCTGCCAGGACTGCTCTTGGGATCACAATAGACACAAGAGAGGCAGAGAGGGGAAACTGAGGCCAGCCCAAGGCGGGGAGGGGATTTAGTAAAACTAGTTGTTTGTTTCAGAGTCTGAGCATTGGCTCGAATGCTGCTGTAATTCTTTTTCTTTTTCTTTGCTTCTAATGGCCTCATTAACTCCAACATGGAGCTCACTGAACCATATACCAGTCTATTTCAACATGAGAACATCCTAAAAAGAATACACCCTCATTCTAATCCATAGCCTGCTTTCCTCACTCAGTATGTTTGTGTTCATCCACAACAAATAAATACAGGTACTTCTCAGCACTTTTTGTGGCTCCATAATATATCTATTATGCCATAAGGCAATTAACACCCATTGGTCTAGAGAAAGGTCTTGCTCTTGGAGAACTCCAAAAGGAGAGAAATGGTGTTTGTGTGCCCCCTAGTGGCCAATAGTAGAACTGCCTGGACCCGGTTCTCAAATCTTCCTGGAGTTCTAGGAATCACCTTATCTTTGTGCAGAAGAATCCTGAGTGTTATAACTGGACCATGATCTGCACTCCCAGTACATTTGTAGGGCTATGCTCTGTTCAGTGCTGCAGTGATTTCAGAGCCTGGGTGGATGGGTGGGTGGGTGGAGCAGCCTCACCTTAAGAAACAGCCTTTTGTGATGTCTGTGCGTCTCCTCTGTGTCCTAACAAGCAGGGTAATCTAATATGGGGCCTGAGTTCTGGATATGGGCACCCCTAAATGGCCTAGAGTTTCAGAAATACAATTCCAGCATCAGTCCCCAAGGCAGCAAATTGGCTTATACAGCACCTTTCTCCCTTTGTTGGGTTGAGACAGGCATTGCAGATAGAGCCTGCGTGTCTCAGCCTGAGCCATGGGACCTTAGGCGAGACCTAACTGCTGTGAGGGAGCCTCATGCTAAACTGAGGCAGAGGTGTTGTATGTGCTTACCACCTTAAGTCCACCTTACCCGTCACTTTACCACTTGGTCCACCTTTACTAAGAGGGAAGCATTGAGGATGAACTTCAGATCAGCTCCACATCCAGCTGGAGGGAAGGAACAGCAGGGTGTTCTGGGGCCTGTGAGGAGCTGATGGAAAGGACCAGCAGCAGGGCTCATAGAGAGCCCTGGAGCCAGGCCAGGGCAGATCCACAGCCCTATGGCAGAAAGACTCTGAGACGGTTTGTTATTTTTTTTATTTTTTTATTTTTTGGTGCCAAGGATTGAACCCAAGGGTGCTTAACCACTTAGCCAACCCATTTTATTTTGAGACAGGGAGTTGCTGAGGCCGGCCTTGAACTTGCGATCCTCCTGCCTCAGCCTCCTGAGCCACTGGGATTACAGTCATGCGCCACCACCAGTCCATCCACATTCTTTTTAAGCCCTCCTGATTTCTTCCCAGCCCAAGAGTCTGCACTGTGACCTTGAGGGGCTCCTCCACTCAGAGCCTAGTCCTCTGATAGGGCTTTGCCGATGCTGCTGACCATGTGCTTGGCCTCCCGTGTCTCCCTGCAGGCTGACCTCAACACCAACATCGAGGACGAGGGCAGTTCCTTCTATGGGGTCTCCAGCCAGTATGAGAGTCCCGAGAACATGATCATCACCTGCTCCACCAAGGTCTGCTCCTTCGGCAAGCAGGTGGTGGAGAAAGTTGAGGTAGGAGGCCACCCTGGTGGGTGAGGGGGCGGTGGGGGCTGAGTGGTCCCCTTGCCGGGAGCTCTGCTGAGGACAGGATTGTTCAGAGCCGCCCTGTGGAAGGTGGGCTCCTCGTGGCTTCAGGCGCGTGCGGGAAGAGCGCCCTCTAGCTGTGGGCCGTCCACGAGCTCCCTGTCGAGCTCCCTGTCGCCTGCCCAGCTCGCGGCTAACCCTCCCAGCCTGGGACTCCTCTTCCAAGCACCTCTTTACGGGCCTCCCTGGGTCCTCTCTGAGAGCAGGGGCAGAAGATGTCAAGGACAGGGCTCCAGGGTCTCGTTCCCCACCTCCCTGCTGCTTGCTCCGTGAATGCTAAAAACTGCTCATGTCTCTGTTCAATGTTTGCGTGCCCTGGAGACCCGCACTGGTGGGCGTGATGGAAACTTCACTTCCTTGAGGGTAGTGGTGCCGTGCAGGGGTGCAGGGTCATGGGGACTCAAACTCCGGGGACCTGGATTTGAATACCAGCCCCGCCCCTGCTTTCTGGTGGATGTTTGGGGAGAGGGTTGATAAAATCCTTCATTTATCTCTAAATAAATGACAAGGTGTCCTCACTGCCTCAGTGGCACAGGAGATGGGGTGAAAGGCCTTCATTCCAGAACACCTGTGTCCCTGAGTCCTGCGACCCTGTGCCGTGCCACAGGCTTGTGAAGTCCCCACGATGTCAGGCTGGTCGCCATCCCATTCTCCCCTCTTTTCTCTGAGATTAATGGTCTGAGTTAATGTGGTCCTACTTCCACAGACCATCAGTTACTGATAAGCTACCTCATGTCCAACAACCAGATGACGCAGCAGGCGAGAGCTGTTCTGTCCTGGAGGTCACCAGCCCCGGCTATACCTTAGAACCACCTGGGGGCCTTTGAAATGCATCAGAAGCCCCTACGCCCACTCATTTTGTGAACCCTTGTCTATGGAGTGGGACCCAGGTGGTGGCAATTTTAATTTTATTTATTTATTCATTTTCCAGTGCTGGGGATTGAACCCAGGGCCTTGTACATGTTAAGCATGTGCTCTACCACTGAGCCAGCATTTTGGAAAACTCCTCAAGTGGTTTGTTTACTTATATACTTACCGATTCTTGCAGTGCTAGAGATCGAACCCAGGGCCTTGTACATACTAGGCCAATGCTTTCCTACTCAGCTGCACTGCCAGGCCCAAGTCATTTAATTTAAAAAATTTTGGAGATAATTGTCGACATGCATGCAATCAATCCCATATACCTTCCTCCCTGCTCCTGCACTGGTGGCTTTCTGCAGAACTGGGGGACTTTACAGATAATCAGGAAGTTGGTATCAATCTAACCCATCAGTCTGGTTCAGATTTTGAGTTGAGTGTGCACCAGGTGTGTAATGCATAGATTCCCACGATTTCCACCAGAGTCCAGGTATCTGGGGTTTTGTTCTAGTCAGCTTTTTCACTGCTGTGACTAAAAAGACCTGACCAGAACAATTATAGAGGAGGAAAAGTTTATTTAAGGGCTCACAGTTTCATAGGTCTCAGTCCATAGGCAGCCAGCTCCATTCCTCGGGGCTTAAGGTAGGGCAGAACATCATGGGGGAAGAGTGTGGTAGAGGGAAGCCACTCACATGATGATCAGAAAGCAGAGAGAGACTTCTCCCAGATACAAAATATATACCCCATACCCACACCCCCAATGAACCACCACCTCCTCCAGCCACCTGCCTCGGTTACCACCCAGTTAATCCCATCATGGGTTAGTTTACTGATTACATTAAGGCTATAATCCGATCATCTCTCCTCTAAACCTTTTTCCCCCCTCTTACTTATTTATGTATTTATTCTAATCAGTTATACCTGACAGCAGAATGCTCTTCGATTAATTGTGCACAAATGAAGTACGATTTCTCACTTCTGGTTGTACACAAAGTGGGGTCGCACTATTTGTGCAGTCATACATGTACCCAGGGTAATGATGTCCGTCTCGTTCCACCATCTTTCCCATCCCCATGCCCCCTTTTCCCTCCCTTCCCTTTGGCCCATCCAAAGTTCCTCCACTCATCCCATGCAACCCCCTGCCCCCCGCAAACCTTCTTGCATTGTCTCACAGATTAGCTTTTGGGGGACGCCTCACATCCAAGCTATAATACATCTCTAGCCTCACAAGGGTCCCTGGGTGCTCTCTGCCCCATATTCCCCTAGTGTGCTGCCAGAATTGAGAGGCACCTATTCCATCTCGTCTGTTGCTGCCACTCCTGGGTCTTTAAGCTCCCCTCACCGGTACCAGCATCTTTCTGTCACTAATGAGGGAGAGAGACCTGGTTTAATGTCACTGAACTTCAGAGGTAGGCCCTGCTCTCGGGCCTCTAAGCCTCCTGCCTTTCTTCCTGCTAAAAATGGCTGGTTGTGGAGCTTCCCCGTGGATTGGGCCTGGGCAGCCGGTGAAGGGAATCTAAGCCCCTCCTGTCCTCTGGGTCCTGCAGACAGAGTATGCGCGCTATGAGAACGGCCACTACTCGTACCGCATCCACCGGTCCCCACTCTGCGAGTACATGATCAACTTCATCCACAAGCTGAAGCATCTGCCCGAGAAGTACATGATGAACAGCGTGCTGGAGAACTTCACCATCCTGCAGGTGTGCGGGCGGGGCCGCGGGCCGGGCTGCGGGCCACAGGCGGCTGGCACCTGGGCATCCCCGTGTGGGGCCTTAACCCTGTGTCCTCTGTCTCCTGCAGGTGGTCACCAACAGAGACACACAGGAGACCCTGCTGTGCGTCGCGTACGTCTTTGAGGTGTCGGCCAGCGAGCACGGGGCTCAGCACCACATCTACCGGCTGGTGAAAGAATGAGAGACTCAGGGAGCAGGGAGGGGGTAGACGTGTGTGCAGGAAATGGGGACATGGGGAGGGGACCTGCAGGGACACCCCCCTGAAGTGCTAAGTGAGCTGAGCAGGGTGGTCATGATTCTTCCTGCCTGAACCTGCAATGCCCATCCCCAAATAAACCCAAGATGTGTATTTTCAGAGGAGCGGCCTAGCTGAATGAGCCCTGGGGGGACTGGGAGAAGGGAGCTGTCTGGGAGGCAGGCTGGACGCAGTGCCTACAGGTGGATCCCTGCAATCCCGAAGCCAGCACCCTAGTGGACTCAGCCAGGAGCATCTCCAGACGCCAGAGCTCAAGTCCTGACGTCCCTACTGCTGCTCCCGCCCCTCATCTGTTTCCCCTGGAGGTGGTCACAGGTCCTGTTGCTGCTGGCCACAATGGGAGGCCCGAGGGTAGACGTGCACCTGGGCCGTGCACCCTCAGCTTCTTGTACATGACTGCACCTGTACGCCCTGCCACTGCCCCAGGACAGCCACCACCAGCCCCCATCTACCAGAGCTTGGAGTTTAGATGTGGAGGTGATAAGAGTTGTTGGAAGATGACTTGGTCAGAGCCGTTTAGAGAGTTTTCAACATGCAGATGAAGGCGGGGGCCGGGGCCGGAGGCGGCTGTGCTGAAGCCGGGTGGAGGCATTTGGATGATTGACGTCACGAAGCCTCCGTGTGCATGGTGGTGAAGGGCCAGAAAGTCGGTCCAGTACCCACTGCAGCCCCGTGGCCTCTGAGAGCCCTCCAGTTCTGACGGTCTGTGAGTCCTGCCTCAAACTCCCATCCGTGGGGCCTGTTGTATGGTGACCTCCTTGGAACCAGCCCTGGGCTGGCTACCTTCCTCCCCAGGAGTTTCTGTGCTGCTTGTGGGTGGGGTGGGGGGGAGTGGAACCCACTCGGCCTAGAGGTACCCCACTGTGGGGTTCCCTGGCTCACCTCCTCAGAACTGGCAGAGACTTTGGGTGTAGGCAGACCTAGACCTGGCCTAGTGCTAGTTTTCCTGCTGCCTGACCTTAGCAAATTTTTCAACCCATCTGAGCCTCAGTCTCCTTCCTCCTTGCAAAGTGGGAGAGCAACAGCAAGTACCTACAAAGACCTTTGAGAGGAGGACAGGGGATGTCTGTAAAGTACCTAGAGCAAGCTGCACCAAAATGTTTAATTGTAATTAGCTCTGCCGGCCCTCAGGAGAGCCTGGCTCTTTGCTGCCACCTAGTGGCTTTTTGGTATTATTTTCCCTAATAGGAAAGCACAGTTCTAGTAGCCTGCCCCTGAACAGGCATGTTTACTGTATGCCCAGTGCTCAGGGAGAATTCTATGGGAATACAGAAATGACAACAGCAGCATCAAGGAGATGTTGTGGTGTGGTGTTTAAGAGCAAGGGCTCTGGAGTCAGACTAGCTACTGACTTTGACCTTGGTGCAAGTTCATTAATTTCCCTGTGCCTCAGTTTCCCCATCTGTCAAATGGGTATAATAATAATAACCTACCTCGTATATATATATAAGTGCCTAGCATAGTGCTGAGCACATCCATGTGTTCAATAAATACACATTGCTGTTAACTGTAGGAGCTTGCGGTCTAAAGAGTCAGACTGGGAAGCCATCTGCTGAGGTGGGCTGATCCCTGAAGCAACTGGTGATCAGAGATAGCAGAGACAGGGTGTGGAAGATTTGAAGAAGAAGTGGTGGTTGAGGAGAGCTGGCCCTTAATGGATGGGCAATATTTATTTTATTTTTATAATTATTTTTTGCAGTGCTGGGGATCAAACCCAGAACTTTAGGCATGCTAGACAAGCACTCTACCACTGAGCTACATCCCCAGCATTATTTAGACAAGCAAATGGGAGGAAGCTGGACATCATCCCAGATCAGGAAGAAAAGCAAGCCACCCAGTTTCCCTCTATGTTTTCAACCAAAAGCAATTTAAACCCCTCTGGTATCAGGACCCCAGGTAGACCTCGTGCCAGGTAGCAGTCGAGGCAGCCAGGCCTGAATCCCTGGGCAGGTGGTGTGTGCTCCTATGTCCTCGTGTGGGTGTGTATTTGCAGAAGGTCTCCTGACCCCTCTCCCAGTGACTACCAGAGCCCTTGGCCTCTTCTCCCCGACCCAGGCTGCTTGGATGTGGAGGCCCACGATGCTCACCCTCCCAGCTTGACTGACAGCTGCAAATGCCATGCGGCTTCAGACCAAGGTTGGTGAAGGGTGTTGTGTGATCAGCTTCTTGGCTGTGGACGAATTAAAGATAACCCATGTGTTAGGGGAGCAAAGGAGGGCAGGGAGTCTGGCTCTCTGCTGCCACCTAGTGGCATGTGAAGGTTCTAAGTTTCCCTTTCCCTTTATGAACTGAACTCAGCTGCGGGAGGGAGAGTCACCTTCTGATAGGTGGACATTCCAAATGGCTCACCAGAGGAGGTGGCAGGTATAGCTGCCTCTCCCTCTTTTCTCGGGTGACTATGACCCTTGGGGCCAATGGCAAAGAGGACCTGCTCCACCAATCCTACAACCTCTAATTAGCTGCAGGCACCCTCCCTGCCTTACTGACTGCAGAGGCCCCTGCCCTTGGTGTTGGTGCTGCATACCCCCCACCTTCGGCCATGGTCAGTAGTGCTGTTCCCTTCCTCTCCCACTGGCCCCCTGTTCGTCATTTTGCAAGAACTAATGAGGCCAGGCACAGTGGTGCACATTTTGTAATCCCACCAACTCAAGAGGCTCAGGCTTGCAAGTTTGAGGCCGGTCTCCACAACTTAGTGAGAACCTGTCTCAAAATTTTTTAAAAAGGAGGATGGGGCGGCTTAAGGATGTAGCTCAATGGTAAGTGCCCCTGGGGTCAAGTCCCAGTGCCAAGCTGGGCATGGTGGTGCATGTCTGTAATTCCAGTGGCTTGTGAGGCTGAGGCAGGAGGATTGCAACTTCTAAGCCAGCCTCAGCAAAAGCAAAGTGCTAAGCAACTCAGTGAGACCCTGTCTCTAAATAAAATACAAAATAGTATTGGGGATGTGGCTCAGTGGTTGAATGCCCTGAGTTCAATCCCTAATACTCTCTACCCCCCCCCAAAAAAAATCCCAGTGCCAAAACAACCAATGAGTCACCTCTTCTGCAAAAGGCTTAGTCACTCCTGCCCTTGTGTCACAGCATTCCACTCACCCCATGGGAGCACCCATTACATGGTCCCTAAATAGGTGAACTTTGTGATCTCCACAACGACAGTACTATGCCTTTTTTTTTTTTTTTTTTTTTTTTTTTTTTTTAAGATGGGGAACTCACTGTTGCTCAGGCTAGGGCTTAAGCAGTCCTCCTGCCTCGGCCTCCCATGTAGCTGGAACCGCAGGTTCACTGCTGCAGTCATTGCACCAGGAGGAAAGTGAAGCACAGAGCCTAGTAACTTGCTTGTTAACACATTTTATTCATTAATTTTGCAAATATTTATTATCTATTGCTTTGTGCTAGGCATTGAGGATGTGTCAGTGAGCAAGACAAGAGGTCTGGTTGGCGCTTCGGAGCTACCTTTGTGGGAGAAAGAGCACGCAAGGGAGCCAAGGGAAGGAAGCTCAGGGATGCAGGTCGTGGGAGGTGCTGGGGGAAGGGCAGGCAGGGAGGGCGAAAGGCCACTGTGGATTCCTGAGGACAGCGGGGAGCCAGCCCCCAGAGGGCTGAGGGAGCAGCATTCCAAGCTGAGGAAGCATGGGTCTCCCGTCATGAAAGGGACAGGTGTGCCCCAGGGTGTCCAGAGGAAGCCACGGAGCCACGGAGGGAGTGACAAGGCTGCGGGCTTAGGTGGGCAGAGCTGACCATGCCCCGGCCAGCATCCAGGCGGAAGGAGGGGCAGGAAGAAGGAAAGATGGCCGTGGGTGACACAGCGCCACATCTAACTCAGGTGACCATTCTGAGAATGTCACAACTTAGGTGTTTAAAAACATCCCCTGGGCCGGGCGCGCGGTGGCGCACGCCTGTAATCCCAGCACTTGGGAGGCTGAGGCAGGAGGATCGCGAGTTCAAAGCCAGCCTCAGCAATGGCGAGCGAGGCACTTAGCAACTCAGTGAGACCCTGTCTCTAATAAAATACAAAAAAGGGCTGGGGATGTGGCCCAGGGGTCTAGTGCCTCTTGAGTTCAATCCCCGGTACCAAAAAACAAAAACAAAAAAAAAACATCCCCTGGGCTGGGCTGGGGCTCAGCAGTGAGCACTTCCCTGGCACGTTGTGGAACCCTGGGCTCCATCCCCAGCACTGCAAAAAGAGAGAGAATCCCCTGAATGCTCCCCCGTCACACACGCACTCCCCCAAACACACACTTTTTAGAGGCCAGAAAGGCTCTATCTCCTGTGATACCGTCCAGCTGTGGGTCGCGCTGGTAGTCTTTCGTTCTCACCCTGGTCTCAGAAATGAGGAGGGAGGTATTCTCAATTGGAAAGATAATTAATGGCCAGTTAGGGGGAGAAAATCCCCAGGAAAAGGTCTGAGGGAAGGACTATGCAAACGGAGGACGGAATGCACCAGAAACTGTCCGGAATTGGACTTCTGCTTTGCGTCCTGAGGAAGGATGGGGAGAGGTGGCCAAGGACCTTCCTGGAAGGCCGAAGCCCAATTGGTGGAAATGACTGAGCTTGTGGATGTCTGGTATTCAACGCAAAGGTTTTTGTATTTTTGCTATGTAAAGCCCCTTCAACTCCAGATCTTCAGTAAAGTCTGCTTCATACTCAAGGCGTTTGTGCAAGTGATTTCTTTCTTTGGGGATAATCAAGTTCCACACCTGTCCAGAGTGCAAAAGCAGGAATGGCAGGCCTACACATAACCAGCATTTATAGATCACATGCTGTATACCAGGCACCCATCTTAGTTGCTGGGGATACACCAGGGCAGGATACAAAATTCTTTGCTCTCACATGAGTTCCATTCTGGTAGGGGACACAATAAACTATCAACAAGATGGGTAAGGAAGCAAGTGGGAATTTATTTATATTATAAAGGAGCTAAGGATTTTTTTTTTTTTTTTTTTTTTGTGGTACCGGGGATTGAACTCAAGGGCACTCGACCACTGGGTCACATCCCCAGCCCTTTTTTGTGTGTTGTTGTTGTTTTTTTTTTTTATTAGAGACAGGGTCTCCCTGAGTTGCTAAGTGCCTCGCCATTGCTGAGGCTGGCTTTGAACTCGCGATCCTCCTGCCTCAGCCTCCCAAAGTGCTGGGATTACAGGCGTGCGCCACCGCGCCCGGCTAAGGATTTTTTAATGTTTTGAAATGGTTGAATAAAAATCTCAGTACGCCTATAATCCCAGCACTTGGGAGGCTGAGGCAGGAGGATCGCGAGTTCAAAGCCAGCCTCAGCAATGGCGAGGCACTTAGCAACTCAGTGAGAACCTGTCTCTAATAAAATACAAAAAAAAAAAGGGCTGGGGATGTGGCTCAGTGGTCGAGTGCCCCTGAGTTCAATCCCCAGTACCAAAAAAAAAAAAAAAAAAAAATCTAAGTGAGCTGGGGATGGGGCATGAGGGCAGGCAAGATGGTGGAATGAGCTGGATATCGTTATCCTAGGTACGTGTAGGACTGCACAAATGGTGTGACGCTACAACCAGAGAAATGAAAAATTGTGCTGCAATTGTGTACAATGAATCAAAATGCATTCTGCTGTCATATAAATAAAATAATTCAAAAAAATCTCAGTAATAATAACAAAATGAAGTGTGCTGTCAATGAATAAAATGAAACATAAAAATTTGAAAAAGCTTTACCATTACCAGTGGCAGTAGGAGCTCAAAGCCACTGTGAGCTGCCCACAGACCCAGCCCAAGGTCTTCTCCGAGTAGCCCCTCTGGGTGACTTTACACCAGGGGATAAAGTTCGAGCCAGTATCCTCAGACCACGCAAGCATAAGGGCCTCACTGTCTAGCAGCTGAGCCTCCAGCGGTTGACCTGTAGCCAGGATCTGTGCATACCACACTTTAAGAAGCATGGCTTCAGCCGGGCGCGGTGGCGCACGCCTGTAACCCCAGCACTTGGGAGGCTGGGGCAGGAGGATCGCGAGTTCAAAGCCAGCCTCAGCAATGGCGAGGCACTTAGCAACTCAGTGAGACCCTGTCTCTAATAAAATACAAAAAAGGGGCTGGGGATGTGGCCCAGTGGTCGAGTGCCCCTGAAGTTCAATCCCCAGTACCAAAAAAAAAAAAAAAAAAAAAAAAAAAAGGCATGGTTTTGGTGGACACAAAATCCACTGGACTTTAAGAGTAGTCAAAAGAAGGGGTCAGGGGCTGGGGTTGTGGCTCAGCGGTAGAGCGTTCGCCTAGCACGTGCGCGACCCGGGTTCGATCCTCAGCACCACGGAAACATAAATGCATTGCATTGTGTACAACTAAAAGCAAATAAATAGATATTTAAAAAGAGAGAGAGAAAAAAAAAGAAGGGGTCAGGCAGAGGATGCATGGCAGGATGTGGGCCCTAGTATAGCGTCCTAGTGATTCAAGTTCAGCGCTCGGGGGAGGCGTAAGGCCTACTTACCAGCAGCCACAGGATGGGCTTGCTGACCCACACCAGAACACGGTTAGTAAGCCCAAGTGGCGCTTCTTTAATCCACGTGCAGCAGCACCACGCCCAGGACACGGAGACTGTGTCTGCTGGTCAGCACATTCCTTCCTCCATGGGAAGCTGGATCTCTCGCAGATGGTGGCGTTTGCATGGTGTCACAGGGAGATGGATGACCTTAGCCTGGTGCCTTCATGTCCACCTTGGAAATTTGAATTCTCCCATCTGAGGATCCAGGAACAACTTTTTCTGGACATTAGTTAGCAGTGATCCCTTTTTTGTCACCACAGTATGTGGCTGCAGTCATTTCCTAAACACGGTTGAACACCAAATATATACCAGCCACCGTGCTAAATTTTACTGGTTTCAGGTTCAGAGAGGGATAACTCAGAGGCCCCGGTCATACCTGGACCAACTTCTCCCCACCTGCTCTCCCTTTTGAGTGGTGAGGCAGGAGGCCTTGCTGGAGGCGGGGCCTACCGCCCTGTCTGTGGGCTGGACCAGCCCCCTGACACTAGCACTGATAGGGATAGGCCAGCCTTAGCCTGCGGGTTCTTGGCCTCCAGGTTTGTTGGGTGGGGGGCCGTCCCTGGGCATCACAGATAGGCCTCCCACCTGGACTGTGGATAGCAAAAATGGGGAAACGTTGCTGAAGACAAGAGGAAGGAATGGGATGGGGACAAGGTCGGAGGTGCCATTGTCCCCAAGGACTTGTTCTTTCAGGTGCTTCCCACAGTCATTAGAGGCTGAGGGGTGGCTGCTGCGGCACAGCTGTCACTGCACTGCACAGCCAGCCTTCACTGAGCACATGCTGTATGCCAGGCCCCTTCCGAGGTGCTGGGGATACACCAGGGAAGAACGCAGAGCTTCCTTCCTAGTAGGAGACACTGGCAATAAACAACACAAAAGGCAAATCAGTAAGAAAACGGTGGGAAATGACTTGTGCTGTGATGAAAATAAAATGGCATGTGTTACAACAGAGTCTAGCCAAATGCAACCCACTGGCTGGGAGCTAAGAATGATTTTTATATTTTGTATTTTATTAATTTATTTTATTTCCTTTTATTAAAATTAAAAGTGTGTGTGTGTGTGTGTGTGTGTGTGTGTGTGTGTGTGTGTCCTTTGCTGAGCTCTCCTTTTTTCCCCCCACATTTTTTTATTGGTGCATTATGGTTGTACACACTGATGGGATTTGTTGTTACATATTCACACAGGCACAGGATATAACAATATAATTTGGCCAGTCTCAGTCCCCAGCACTTGCCCCGCCTCTCCCTACCTCCCACACTTTGGTCCCTTTCCTCCACTGATCTTCCTTTGATTTTCAGGAGATCCACCCTACCTTTGTTTTCCTTTTTCCTCTCTAGCTTCTGCATATGAGACAAAACACAGGACTCTTAACCTTCAAGTTTGGCTTATTTTTCTTAAAATGATGGTCTCTAGTTCCATCTATTTTTCTGCAAATGCCATAATTTCATTTTTCCTCATGGCTGAATAAAACTCCATTCTGTATATATGCCATATTTTCTTTATCCATTCATCCATTGATGGACACCAGGGCTGGCTCCATAGTTAAGTCTGTTGTGAATTGTGTTGCAATAAACATGGATATGCATGTATCACTGTAGTATGATGACTTTAATTCTTCAGGATAAATAACAAGGAGTGGGGTCATACGGTTCCATGCCTAGTCTTTTGAGGAGCCTCCATACTGATTTCCACAGTGATTATACTAATTTACAGTTCCACCAACAGTGTAAAAGTGTTTCTTTTTTTCTACATCCTCTCCAGCATTTATTATTATTTGTATTCTTTATTTGAGGGGGGATGGAGAGGTACCGGGGATTGAACTCAGGGGCACTCAACCACTGAGCCACATCCCCAGCCTTATTTTTGTATTTTATTTAGAGACAGGGTCTCACTGAGTAGCTTAGTGCCTCCCTTTTGCTGAGGCTGGCTTTGATCTCATGATCCTCCTGACTCAGCCTCCAGAGTCTCTGGGATTATAGTCATGTGCCATGGAGCCCGGCTATTATTTGTATTCTGGATGACTGCTATTCTGACTAGTGTGAGATGAAACCTTAGTGTAGTTTTGATTTGCATTTCCTTAATCACTAATGATGTTGAATATTTTTTTGACGTATTTGTTGACCATTTGTATTTCTTCTTTTGAGAATCGTCTGTTTAGTTCATTTGCCCATTTACTAATTGGGTTGTTTGATTTTTTTGGTGTAAAGTTTTTTGAGCTCTCTATATTCTTTAGATATCAATCTGTCAGAAGAGTAGCTAGCAAATATTTTCTTCCATTCTGTGGGTTCTCTCTTCACATACCTAATTGTTTCCTTTGCTGTGTAGAAGCTTTTTAATTTGATGCTGTTTCATTTATGAACTTTTGGTGGGAAGTGAGCTTCAGGAGTCCTATTGAGAAAGTCATTGCATGTGCCTAAAAGCTGGACTGTTGACCCTACGTTTTTTTTTTAGAAGTTGCTTATTTTGTGGTCTAATTCTTTTTTCTTTAGTTTTTTTTTTTTTTTTTTTTTTTTTTAGTTGTCAATTGACATTCATTTATTTATATGTGGTGCTGAGAATCGAACCCAGTGCCTCACACATGCTAGGCAAGTGCTCTACCACTGAGCCACAACCCCAGCCCTTTCTAGTCTAGTTCTGAGGACTTTGATCCATCCTGAGTTGATTTTTGTGCAGGGTGAGAGATAGGGGTCTAGTTTCGATAACCAGTTGTCCCATTTGCCAAAAAGGCTGTCTTTTTTCCAATGTGTGTTTTGGCAACTTTGTCAAAGATCAGATGACCATAGACAGGTGGATTTATCTCTGTCTTCTATTCTGTAACTTTGCCCTACATGTCTGTTTTTATGCCAGTGCCATGCAGTTTTGTTGTAACATTTCTGTAGTAAAATTTAAAGTCAAGTACTGCGATGCTTCCAGCATTGCATTTTTTTTTTTTTTTTTTTTTTTTGGCTGAAAATGGCTTTGGCAAAATTTTAGGATTTTTTTTTTCTGGTTCTGGAAAAATGTCATTGGTATTTTGATGGAGAGTGCATTGAATCTGTATAATATTGCTTTTGGTAGTATGGCCCTTTTAACAATATTAATTCTGCCTATCCATGAACATGGGAGATCTTCCCATCTCTGAGGTCTTCATCAATTTCTTTCTTCAATGTTCTATAGTTTTATTGTAGAGGTCTTTCGCCTCCTTGATTAGATTTATTCCTATGTATTTTATTTATTTGAGCCTATTGTGAATGGAATTGTTTTATGCTTTCTTTCTCAGCAGATTAGTGTGGTTTTGATTTGCATTTCCATAATTGCTAATGATGTTAAATATTTTTTCATGTATTTGTCGGCCATTTGCATTGGTATATAGGAAAGATTGATTTTTGTAAGTTGATTTTGTAGACTGCTACTTTGTCAAATTTTGTTTATTAGCTCTAGCAGTTGTTTGGTGAAGTTTTTTTTTTTATCTTCTAGGTATGAGATCATATCATCTGCCAACAGTGATAATTTGACTTCTTCCTTTCCCATTTTTATCCCTTTTATTTCCTTCTCTTGCCTAATTGCTCTGGCTAGAATTTCTAGCAGTAATAGGTGTGGTGAGAGTGGACATTCTTGTCTTGTCCCAGATTTTAAAGCCTTCAGATTTTCCCCATTTACTATGAGGTTGGCTTTGGGTTTTTCATATGCTGCCTTTATGATGTTGAAGTACTTTCCTTCTATTTTTAGTTTCTTCAGTGTTTTTGTTGAAGGACTTCTCTGCATCTATTGAGATCACTTAGCGGTTTTTGTCCTTGATTCTGTTGATGTGATGAATTACGTTTATTGATTTGTGTATATTAAACCACTCTTGCATCTCTGGAATAAAACCAACTTGGTCATGGTGTTCAATATTCTTAATATGTTGTTGAACACAATTTGCTAATATTGTATAAGTATTTTTGCATCTAAGTTCATTAGGGATATTGGTCTGTAATTTTCTTTCCTTAATGTGTCCTTATCTAGTTTTGGTATGAGTGTGATACTGGCTTCATAGAATGAATTTGAAAGCGTTCCATCTGTATTTCATAGAAAAATTTGAGGAATATTGGCATTAGTTCTTTAAAGATTTGGTACAGTTCAGCTCAGAATCCATCTGGTTCTGGGCTTTATTATTATTATTATTATTATTATTATTATTTACTGCTTGTATCACGACAAGTTATTGGTCTGTTTAGGTCTTCTATGTCCTCTTGATTCCATTTTGGCAGATTGTATTTGTCTAGAAATGTATTTATTTCTTTTAGGTTTTCCAATTTAATGGAGTAAAGTTTTCAAAATAGTCCCTAATGATCTGCTTGCTTTCTGAGATGTCTGTTGTGATATCTCCTTATTATTAACTTTAATCTTATTAATTTGTTTTTTCTTCCTTTATTTTGGTTAGTTTGGCTAAAGGCTTATCAATCTTGTTTATGTTTTCAAAGAACCAACTCTTTGTTTCATTGATCCTTCGTATTTCTTTTATTCCCAAGTTCACTGATTTTAGCTTTGATCTTAATTATTTTCTTCCTTCTACTTGTTTTAGACTTGGTTTGATTTTCTTTTTCAAGGGCCTTGAGATGCATCATTAGGTTGTTTATTTGAGATCTCTATGATTTTCTTATGTAGACACTATAAACTTTCCTCTTGGAACTACTTTTATGAATTTTTAAATTTAATTTCTCCCTTGATTTCTTCTATCACCTAGTCATCTTTCAAAAGTGTATTCTTCAGGGCTGGGATTGTGGCTCAGCAGTAGAGCGCTCGCCTAGCACGTACACAGTCTGGGTTCCATCCTCAGCACCATGTAAGAATAAAGGCATTGTGTACAACTAAAACAAATAAATAAATATATATTTTTTAAAGTGTATTCTTCAATCTCCATGTGTTTTTGTAGGGTTTTTGGTGTTGATTTCTTTTTTTTTTTTAATATTTATTTTTTAGTTTTAGGTGGACACAATATCTTTATTTTATTTTTATGTGGTGCTGAGGATTGAAATCAGTGCCTCATGCATGTTAGGCAAGCACTCTACCACTGAGGCACAACCCCAGCCCCTGATTTCTAATTTTATTTTTTTATGATCTGATAAGATTCAAGGACTACTATCAACTTTTTTTTGTATTTGCTGATAATTGCTTTGTGGCATAAAATATGGTCTATTTTGGAGAAGGTCCCAAGAGCCACTGAAAAGAAAGTGTATTCAGCTGTCGTTGGATGAAATATTCTGTAAATATCTGTTAGTGTGGACCCCCCTTTTTAGCCCCATGCCTCTTTTTAGTTTAACCACTTCTTTTTGCTTCTGTAAAATGCTTGGCTTTAGGATAATAGGAGACAAACTGCTGTGACTCCATTTTGTAATCAGCTGCCTCCATTTTGTCAGCCTCAAGCTGTTGCAAGTCTCCAGTCACGGGGACAAGGAGAGAATAAGCCCGGGCATGTTAAGCCAGCCCGCCCACAATAAGACCTCACAAGGTAAAAGCAGGACCCTGCAGTGAGCTTGAGTAACAGTCAACACATTCCATTGCTCTGAGGACAGCCTCCACCAATGAGAACTCCCTTAGTCATTCCCCAATCAATTTAAAATATGCTTGGCTCGTGTGGGCTCCCCTGGCCAATTGCCATGTGGCAACACACCCTAACTGTAAGGATGGCCAACCATATGAACCCCCTCCCTCTCCTTGCTTCAATCCCAATAAAAGGCTCACCCATCCTGAGTTCGGGACTCTCAATACAGAGCCACTGTGTTGGTGAGGTCTGAGAGTCCGAGCTTAAGCCCGAATAAAGACTCTTTGTATTTGCATACACTCTGGATTCCTTGGTGGTCTTTTGGGGTCCTTTCTCTGGGCATTACAGTTAGATCTATTTGCTTTGTAATATTTTTCAAGTACAGAGTCTTTACTGAGTTTATGTCTGGATGACCTATGTAATGGTGAAGAAGTTTGTTGAAATCACCCCATATTATTGTACTGGGGTCTATCTGGGCCTTCAATTTGAATAGTGTCTATTTTATGTAATTAGTGGCATCTACATTTGGGGCATAAATATTTATTATTGTTATATCTTCTTAGATTATTCCCTTTACCAATATGAAGTGATCTTCTTTGTCTCTTCTGATTAATTTTGGTGTAAAATTTGCTTTGTCAATTATGAGAGTAGCTACTCCTGCTTGTTTTGGGACTCCAGTAACATGATATATCAATTTCTGTCCTTTCACTTTTAAGCCTGTGCATGTCTTTGCCTGTAAGGTACATCTCTTGAAAACAACATATTGTCGGATCTTGTTTTTTAGTTCACTCTGCCAGCCCCTATATCTTTTTTAAAAATTCTTTTTAAAATACATTTTTAAATTGTAGATGGACACAATACCTTTATTTTATTTATTTATGTGGTGCTGAGGCTCAAACCCAGAGCCTCACACATGCTAAGCAATTGCTCTACCACTGAGCCACAGCCCCAACCCCAGCCTATATCTTTTAATTGAAGAGTTGAGATCATTTACATTCAATGTTATTATACAGAGATGTTTATTAATTCCTGCCATTTTGATTTATTTATTGTGTTTAATTTGGTCCTGTTTCTCATTTGCTTAGCTACTTTTCAAATGAGATTTACTCTTTCGTGACCTCTTAAATTTTTTTTTTTAAATTTCTTTTGTATGCAGTATTTCTTTAAGTAAGTTCTGTAGTGCTGGTTTAGTAGTCATGAATTTTTTTAGGTCCTGCTTATCTTGGAAGGTTTTCATTTCATCTTCAATTTTGAATGATAGCTTTGCTGGATATAGCAGTCTTGGTTGACAGTTATTTTCTTTCAGGATTTGGAGCACATAATTCCAAGGCCTAGTGATTTGTAGAGTTTGTGCTGAGAAATCAGAAGTGATTCTGATTGGCTTACTTCTAAATATGACCTGACATTTTTCTCTTCAGGCTTTTAAAATCCTACCCTTTTTATGTATGTAAGGGATTTTAATTATTATTATGTGTTGTGGAGATTTTCTTTTTTGAACTTGTCTATTTGGGGTTCTGAATAAATACTATATCTAGATGTCCATCTCATTCTGAAGATTGGGGAAATTTTCTGTTATTATTTCCCTGAAGAGCTTATCCATTTGATTAGTCCACATCTCACAGCCCTCCTCAATGCCAGTGATACTTAAATTTGGTCTCTTCCTATTGTCCCAGGATTATTATTTTTAATATTTTGTTTATTTGGACACAATACCTTTATTTTATTTTTATGTGGTGCACCCTGCATGTGCTAGGCGAGTGCTCTACTGCTGAGCCACAACCCTAGCCCCTGTCCCAGGATTCTTATATATTCTGATCATAATTACTTATTCCATTTAATTTGCTTTATTGTATCTTTCATTTTCAAGATTTTGGTTTGGTTCTTTTCCAATATTTCTATCTCTTTATTTAATTTCTCATTCATAGTCTGAACTGACTTCCTTAGTTTATTCAATTGGGGTTCTGAATGCTTCCTGTTTCCAGAAACTCTTTTAAATAATTCTCAGTTTCTCTTCTCCCCAGTATAAGGTAGCACAGGATGGAAAGTACTGCCAACGGGAGTTTTGTCTGCACAGACCAGGTGGTTAATTCCCAGGGTGGGGCTGATGCTGAGTTTTGTGAGTGGCCTTCCTGCAGGTGGGGCTTGCATCTACTCAGGCCTCAGGGGCTTTGCTGGGAGGTTTCTGCTCTGGAAAGACACACCCCTAGGGCCTGGCAGTTGCTAATCTCTGCTTGTAGTCTGGATTCCAGGAGTCTCCTTAGGATTCTACTAGTGGGGCAGGGAAGCCAATCCTTCACCCCACCTGCTGTGATTCCCTGGCTTAGTCCCTGAGTGTATTCACACCTGCTTGTTCAAATTCCTTACCCACTTCAGCTGGTCACAAGAGTCACCAGTTCAAAGGGGAAAGGGAGTTGGGCTCACTTCCACTTTTCCAACTTGAATCTCCCTAGATAAAATATTCTCTGTGCCTATATTGCTCTCATTCTATAAGAGTGGTCCACTTTGCCGGGCGCGGTGGCACATGCCTGTAATCCCAGCACTTTGGGAGGCTGAGACAGGAGGATCGCGAGTTCAAAGCCAACCTCAGCAATGGTGAGGCACTTAGCAACTCAGTGAGACCCTGTCTCTAAATAAAAAATACAAAAAAGGGCTGGGGATGTGACCTAGTGGTCGAGTGCCCCTGAGTTCAATCCCCGGTACCCACAAAAAAAAAAAAAAAAAAAAAAAAGTGGTCCACTTTATTCTCTGAATACAACCCTTACAGCTCTACCACCGCAACTTATTTTTAAAATGGACATTTTTCTTTCTCTTCCTCTCTCCCTGCTCCTCCCTAATCTCTCTCCCCTATCTCAGGGAAACAGGATTGCCTTTCTTTTGCATCCTAGGCAGAGTTATCTGTCCCTGAGTACAAACCCACTACAGGGACGAAGTAATCCAGACTGTGGGAATGGTAACAAAAGATCTCAGAAATTACTATCTCCCAAATTAACAAGTGAATTACAACTCCCGACAGAGGACACATGGAATGTAGCCTTTGAGTCACCTCTTTAAAAGCCCCCTGTTCCTGCTGATGGGCAGACTTCACAGCCTTTGGGACAGGAATCCCCTGTGTTTCTCCTCTGCTAGCAAAGCAATAAACCTTCTTCTTCCCTTTTCTCAAAACTGTGTCCTCATTATTGGATTGGCATCTGGGACAAGGACTGAGCTTTCAGCAACAGTTCTGCTAAGTACAATCTAGGTCATGTGGCAGGCACTTGCCAGATCTGTGTGGCTGTCTTGCTTAGATCTCCTGGCTCCTGCAGCAGCAGCTGCAGCGTGACTGCCTCAAGGTGGCATCCACCTCAGCTCTCTGGGCCAGTTGGGAAATATGGGACACTTTTCATGCACCCATGTACAGCGAAGTCTCTGGATCAGCTAAGGACAGACTGCTTTTCTGATCTTAGGAAAGATTCCTTACTCCCTCCCTCTGCACTGAACCAGCACCATGACCACTGCAATCAGCTGGGCTCCAATGGAGTCTTTCTTCTTTGTTTAATGTACCCAAATTTCTGAGTTTCTAAGATGACTCTGACTATCCATTATTGGGGTTTAGTGAAATCCCTCTTTCACCCATCTCACAGGGAAGCAGGGCACTTGTTGCTTGGATTGTGACCAGGAATACAGCCTCCCTCTAGCCCACCATCTTGAATCCCCATAAATTATTTTCTTTTTTAGATCAGGTCTCACTATTTTGCTCAGACTGGCCTCAAACTCCTGGGCTCAAGTGAGCCTCCTGCCTCAGTCTTCTGAGAAGCTGGGACTATAGGAGCACTCCACCAAGTCTGGTGCATTTTACATTTTAAAATGGTGAAATAAAAATCACAATGAAAATAACATTTGTGACCATGAAAATACAAAATCCATTATCCATCGTTAGTGGTATTGCAATATAGCCACTATTAGAATAAAAAATGACAAACCCCAAAATAGTGAGTCCTAGGAAAAGGGAGTGAGAAAGAAAGCCATACATTAAGAGCTTTGATCTTTTACCAACACATTTTTTCCCAGTGATAAAACAAACCCTGGGGAGGGGTGTCCATCAAACCCAGAAAGGCAGTCTCTGGGAAGAGGCCAAAGCATTGATCCTTCCCTAAGCAAATCCTTTCTAGATATCAACCATTGACTCCAGGCCCTCCATCCATTCTAGTAAGATAAATCCCAGAGACTGACCACTGACCCCAGACTCCCTCCTGTAGCTGCCTGATGCTATTGCAACTACAATACTGCAGGAGGAAATTTGGTGGCAGGAATGATTCTTTTTTTTTTTTTTTAAATATTTTATTTATTTGCTTTAGTTGTAACACAATGTGTTTATTTATATGTGGTGCTGAGGTTCGAACCCGGGCTGTGCACCTTCTAGGCGAGCGCTCTACAGCTGAGCCACAACCCCAGCCCCAGGAATGATTCTTTCATTCTCTTTTTCTCTTTCGCTTCTAAACTAAACTCTTTTCCTTATATTATTCTTCTTTTTCTCTTTGGCTTTCTCTTCTTCTCTCTAGCTTCTCTGGCTTTTTCTAGCTTCAGCAACCCCTCGAACTCTTAACCGCTCTGACTCTTTTTCTCTGACTACATTCTTCTTCTGACTGCGTTCTTCTTCTGACGACGTCTAACCTTCTTCTGATTCTCTCTAACCGACCTCACCCGGTTATATATCTTTAGCTTTACTGGTGTGTCACGTGCATACTTTGAATAACGTATTGATATCAGGTGGAAACTAGAACATCTTTTATGGCTCCCAGCTAACCGCAATGGCCAATCTCCCTGATTAGGGCTTCTTCACCCTCCCATTTCAAAGCCCAGTTAAAGAGATCCCAGATTCCTGAGTGCCCAAGCTGACATGCTCATTAATTAAGTCACCTCTCAGTATAACCTATATAATCCCAGTCCCCTTGTTGTTCAGTGGCTCATTTTCCATCAGGAAGGTGGGTCCATCAGAGCATGACTCCATTGCTGAATAAAGGCTTTTGGTTGATCCATGAAGTGTGCATCTGGCCCAGTCCTTTCCTGCTAACAGCCACAGTCACTTGTTCATATATATTTTCTCTAGCTATTTCACTCTCCAACCATAGAGTTGAGTAGTTGGGACAGAGATTATGTAAGGCTCATGACATCGGAAATATTTACTATCTGCCCTTTATATAAAAAGTTTGCCTTTGTGTTGGAGAGTGACTAGAAGGGGTATAAGGGGTATCTTGCAGGGAGCTGCCCATGAATTACTTGAGGGTCTTCACTCTGGATAGATCCAGGGAGATTTAGGTTTGGCATTGTAAACTATTTTGTTGCTCCTCTCGCTCAATGGATTGCCCAATGCACGTGACCTTTATCTCCGGTCTACTAGGAAGACTACTAGCTTGGAGTTGGGCATAACCCATGGGGAACTGGACAGCCCACCTCCTACCTTATTTGGCAGAGAACATTCTATGGAAAACCTTTGATGTTTCCCAATATAAATAGAGCAAGGGCGGGCTCCATCTTGCTTTTGGCTTTTGCTTTTTGCTCTTTTTAGTGTGGGAGCTTGATCCCTAAGATCTGCTAGCCGTCCTGCCTCTACTTTTAAAATTACTTTCTGTGTCCTGTGGGTGTTTTTTTTTTTTTTTTTTTTTTTTTTTTTTTTTTTTTTGTGGTGGTTTTCTCGTTCTTAGCTTTTATTCCGCAGTCAGCCATTTCACCAAGAGGAACTCATTTCTGTCACCTGCCTGCGCTGCGGGCAAGAGTGTTTTAGTTGCTATAACAGAAAACTAGAACCTGGGTAATTTATAAAGAAAGAGGGTTGTGAAGCTTATGGTTCTAGAGGCAGGAAAGTTCAATAGCAGGCAGCTGCATCTGGCAAGGACCTCCTGTTGCATTGTAACATGGTGTATGGCACCACATAGCAGGAGTGCAGGTGAGAGTGGGGTGTGGGCCTGTGTGGAAGAGAGAAAAATGGGGCCAAACTCCCAAGATAGCTACCCCATTTCTGTGACAAAAAAAAACATCACTCACAGCTGGGCACGGTGGCGCACGCCTGTAATCCCAGCTCTTTGGGAGGCTGAGGCAGGAGGATCGCAAGTTCAAAGCCAGCCTCAGCAATGGCGAGGCACTTAGTAACTCAGTGAGACCCTGTCTCTAATAAAATCCGAAAATGGGCTGGGGATGTGGCCCAGTGATCAAGTGCCCCTGAGTTCAATCCCCAGTACCAAAAAAAAAAAAAAAAAAAAAAAAGAAAAAACATCACTCACTTTACAAGAGCAGATCCTCCATGACCCCAAATGTGTCCTTGTTTGTTTGTGTGTTTTGGGTACTGGGGACTGAACCCAGGGGCACTCGACCCCTGAGCTGCATCCCCAGCCCTTTTAATTTTTGATTTTGAGCTAGGAACCTGCTAAATTGCCCAAGCTGGCCTTGAACTTATGATCCTCCTGCCTCAGTGTCCTGAGTAGCTGGGGCTACAGGTAAGCACCACCACACCTGGCTGTCAAATGCCTTTGGAAACCCCACAGCCTCTCCACACCATTACACTTGGGACTGTGTTGGTCAGCTCTGTTAATTTACAAAATATCTGAAATGCCCTTTTTTTTTTCTTTTTTCTTTTGTAGTGCTGGGGATTGAACCCAGGGCCTTGTGCATGGGAGGCAAGCACTCTACCAACTGACTTATATCCCCAGCCCACCCCAAGATACCGTTTTTTAAAATATGTATTTATTTGCTTTAGTTGTATAATGCATTAATTTTTACATGGTGCTGAGGATTGAATCCAGGTTGTGCACATGCTAGGCGAGTGCTCTACCACTGAGCCACAACCCCAGCCCAAGATACCCAATTTTTTAAAAAATTATTATTATTGTTTATTTATTTATTTATTTATTTATTTATTTATTTATTTATTTATTTATTTATTTATTTATTTTTGTGGTACCGGGGATTGAACTCAGGGGCACTTGACCACTGGACCACATCCCCAGCCCTTTTTTTTTGTATTTTATTTAGAGACAAGGTTTCACTGAGTTGCTAAGTGCCTCGCCATTGCTGAGGCTGGCTTTGAACTCGCGATCCTCCTGCCTCAGCCTCCCAAAGTGCTGAGATTACAGGCATGTGCCACCACGCCTGGCTTAAAAAATTATTTTAATTGTAGATGAACACATTTTTATTTTATATTTATTTCTATGTGGTGCTAAGGCTCAAACCCAGTGCCTCATATATGCTGGGCAAGTGCTGTACCAATGAACCACAACCTCAGGCCCTGAGAAAGACAATTTTAAAAGATGAAAAGTTTATTTGGGTTCCTGTTTTCAGAAGTTTCAGTCCATGACCAATTAGTCCTGTTGCCTTGGGCCTGTGGCAGCCAAATACATCACAGCAGGAGTGCAAGGTGAAGAAGGCCCATTCACCTTGTACCCTGGATTCAAAAGAGGAGGAGACCAGGTCCCATAATTCTCTTTGAGGGCACACCCCCAATGACCTAAAATCTCCCACTAGGCTCCACCTCTTAAAGGTTCCACCACCTCTCCATAGTGCCAAGCTGAGAACCAATCCTTTAACACCTGGGCCACTGGGGGACATTCCTGACCCAAACTACAGCAGGCACCAAGGCTCAACATTAATTTTGGTGGGGACAAACCACATCCAAACCACAGTAGAGGGCTTCTCAGAGTGGGTGGTCATCCAAGGCCTCTCTGAGTCAAGATCTAGGGAAGTGGAGCCCCAGAACTTCAGGGGTGCTCTGATGGGAAAGAACATGTTCAAGTGGCAGAAAGAGGACCAGAGTCAGCCAAAGAGAAGACATCTTCACTCGGTAGCTTGAGGACAGTAATGATTTTAGGGAGAGTTCTTCACCCATCCTGGTCTGTTTCCTCCCAGTTGCTTTTCTCTTGGTTAGCTTTGGTCTTGGTGGCCCGTGTTAGAGGCTTGTCTCAGAAGCCCTTGCTTGTCTTCCTAAATGTAGGACTGTAAACTGAGAGTTGATGGGAGAGTTGGACTGTGCAGGAAGGTGCTGGAGGCTGGGTTGTATTCTGTGGCCCTCAGTCAGGCTCTTAATTTAGGAAGTGAGTTTCTTTAGGGTATGTTCTTCTGTCCTGGTCAGATTCCATGGAAAGTGTTTCTCCAACTGCTTGCTCTCTGGCTGCCAGCATTCTGGGAATCAAGTGCAAGAGCTGGGAATATCTCCACTCAATATGGAAACATTCACTAACCCCTCTGTGTTCCACACCGGAACTCTTGTGTTCAGCTGTTCCTGATATCCCCCAACCCAGAGATACTCCATGGTACCCTCTTCCAAGAAGAGAACTTCTCAGAAGTGTGGTGGCACACCCCTGTAATCCCAATGACTCAGGAGGCTGAGGCAGGAGGATTACAAGTCCAAAGACAGCCTTAGCAACTTAGGGAGGCCTTAAGCAACTTAGTGAGACCTGTCTCAAAACCCAAAAAGGGTTGGGGATGTGGTTCCTGGGTGCAATCCCTGTTACCAAAAAAAGGAGAACTTTTGGTTTCCACCTTAGCTGAAAAGGAGCAATTCCCCAGCTGCATTGTGGGGAGCCTCTCTCTCTGTTCTTAAACTTAATTTGAGCAACGGTCCTTTGTGTGTGTGTGTGTGTGTGTGTGTGTGTGTGTGTGTGTGGTGCTAGGGATGGAACCCAAGGCCCAGTGCATGCTAGGCCAGTGCTCCATCATTGAATTACATCCCCAACCCACCCTCCCATCTTGAGCCCCAATATTGCCTCAATTTTCTTTTTTTTGGGGGGGTGGTGATAATGGGGATTGAACTCAGGGGTGTTCTACAACTGAAGTACATCCCCAGTCCCCCCTTTTTTTAAAAAAATATTTTTTAGTTGTTGATGGACCTTTATTTTCTTTATTTATTAATGTGATGCTGAGAATTGAACCCAGTGCCTCACACATGCTAGGCAAGTACTCTACCACTGAGCCACAACCCCAGGCCCCCCAAGCCTGGGCTAATTGATTAATTAATTAAAATTAATCAATTTTTTATTTATAGACAGGGCCTCACTAAGTTGCCTAGGCTGGCCTCCAACTTGTGATCCTCCTGCCTTGGCCTTCTGAGCAGCTGGGATTACCACCACATCATACTACCTCCATTTTCAGAGATATCCGATGCTCCCAGTTCTTGGCTTTTTGGGAGTTGAGTGGTATGAATAGTGTTCCTTTTTGGCTTTCTCTGGGTTAGGACTTGGCTTTCTTAGGTCTTCTAACTCAACACATCCTTTTGCTTTCCAGCTTCGGAAGTGTTGTCACTATTATCTCCTTCCCTGTTAGTCCTTTAGCATTTCTCCTTAAAAAAGCCATCTCTTAGCCTGATCCCTGCCCTCCAAGGTCTGGAGAAGGCCCTGTGGCATCTGGGGAGCTCCCCACCCTCTTTTTTTGATCCCATTTCTTTCCTCTCCTACCCTCAGCTGGCATCTCCCCTCTGGCAGCCCTAGGTATCGGCTGCCTCAGGTGTAAGAGCCCTAATTGAGGATAGCTAAGATGGTGGTTAGCTGAGAGCCATAAAGGTGTTCAAGTATTTTCACCTGATATTCATGCATTTATCTAAGAATCTTTTTATGCCCGTGAACACTGTGTGACGCACCTGTAAGCTCGAGCTGTTAGCACTTGTCCTTGTTAAGACAAAATGTATTTAACAAGGGTGAGGTTAGTTAGAGGTTGTGGTTGGAGTTGGAGAGGTTGTTGGAGCCTTCTGCAGAGGCCAGTGCTTGGGCCATTGTTGTAGATTAATGATGGAAGAGTCAGCCCCAGTATCAATCAGCCCCTCCATCTCTATACCTTGAATTTTTATTTTGCACATAGGCCTCCCTGAACAATCCTGAACCCAGCAAGCCATAGGTCCCGAGCCAGTGGAACCAAATCCTCTATTGTTCCTATTCTGCGGCATACTCTTGAATGAGTTGTGTAAACTGGGAAGGAGAAGCAGCTGAGCAATTCTATCTCCTTGGTTAACAGAGCTAATGCCTCTAGGTGAACTAAGCATTATTTTTATTTCTCCTTGGTAGTCGGAGTCTATAACACCTGGTGTTACTTGAAAACCTAATAAGCTTTTAGAACTTTGTCCGAGGATAAGTCCTACAGTCCCTGAGGGAAGAGGTCCCCTGCCTCCCGTGGGAATCAGTTGAACCCCCATTTCAGGTGTTAGTACTATTCGGGCGGTGGAACAGAGGTCTAGTCCTGCACTTCCTCTTGTCCCTCTGACAAGGGAGTCAATGGGTAAGAGGGATTGTGACGAGGAATCATCTGGATGGATGTTTGAGGATATTCCTCCTCTAATGCCTCGTACATTTGTGGGCCCCGGAGCATTGGGCCCCGTGCCCCGTTTTTTGAGTTTCTAGACAAAATGTTTCCATAGATGTCAAATTTAGATCTGCATTTATTGGCCCTTTTTACACCTGGGGCAGTGGCCTGGGGCACGGTATGAGCTTGGTCTTATTTCTCTTTGGGGATATTGCCTAGAATATCCTGATTGATTATAATAATTTTTAGGTTGAGCCCTTGTGAAATTTTGAGGGGAAGCACCTCTCATTGCTGCTGCAATCACATTGCCTGTGACAAAGGCGTCATTAATATCTTTACATAATCTTATGTATACTGAGAGGTCCCTTTTATTTTTCCATGGTCTTATAGCGTCTTGACAGTATTTGTTGGCATTTTCATATGCCAACTGGACGACTAAGGGCATTGCTTGCTTTACATCCCCGAATATTCTGCCTGCCGTTCCTAAGAGTCTGTCAGCAAAATCAGCATACGGCTCATTAGGCCCCTGAATTACTTTAGACAAGCTGCCTTGCAAATCACCTGTTCCTGGTAAGGTCTTCCACGCTTTAACAGCGGCATTTTTTTTTGTGCGTATATGCCAGGATCATAATGCATTTGAATTTGTAATTCAGCAAACTGTCCTTCACCTGTTAGCATATCTACATTATGGTCTGGGAAGCCTGCAGTCACATTTCTTCTAGCTGTTTCTACACAAAGCTCCTGGAATTGTGACTTCCATATCAGGTATTGTCCCCCGCTCAATACTGCCTTACATAAGCCTTTCCAGTCTGAGGGGGTTAAAGTTACAGTGTTAAGGGACTCCAGCATGCTTAACGTGAATGGAGCTTGGGGCCCATAGGTCATTATTGCCTCTTTGAAGTTTTTTATTGTTTTAAAATCTAGGGATTGGTGGTACCTCTGCCCATTTTTGTTTTCAAATACTGGCAGGTCCCAACGTTCCTGCCGGTTTTGGCATTCGAGGGCGCGTAAGTTCTCAGAAAGGCCGTTAATCTCTGCCTCAAGGGCACACATATGCTCAGAAATACCCCTCATCGTTTCTGTAATGGATTCCACCCATGAGGGAGCAGAGGGCACAAGTGGTTCCTCTACTTGACGGTCCTTTCTGGTCTTAACTGACTCAGTGGAGGAGGCTGTGCTTTCATGGTTATTTGGCTCCTCCTTACTACTATCACTTTCACTGGTAGTAACATCCTGAGTTTCAGATTCTATGGAGAGTACGTATTCTTCGGCTATTTCCAAGAAGTCTCGGATAGCTTTTGCAGCTCTTATCTTCGTTATTTTTGAGTTCACACCAGTACTATCCTTACTGGTCTTATCTGACTCAGAGGAGGCTATGCTTTCACAATCACTTTCCTCCACAATATCAGCTATATCAAAAAACTCTTCCATAGCTTTTATTACTCGGTGCTTGGTTATTTTCACACCCATCTTTATAGATTTCTCAGTTCTTACCTGCCGATTCCGAGTTCCCCATATAGGCCACAACTTGTTGCCACCTGCAGCAATTGCCGCTTGCAGCAATGATACCGCGGGAGAAAACTCGGAGGCAGACTGGAAATGAAAAATTTCTTTTATTCTTCTTTCTTCTAACTTCTCTCTCTACGGCTCCAACAACCTCTCCAACTCCAATCACCCCTCTAACTAACCTCACCTGGTTAAATACATTTTGCCTTAACAAGGACAAGTGCTAACAGCTCGAGCTTACAGGTGCGTCACACAGTGTTCACGGGCATAAAAAGATTCTTAGATAAGTGCATGAATATCAGGTGAAAATACTTGAACACCTTTATGGCTCTCAGCTAACCGCCATCTTAGCTATCCTCAATTAGGGCTCTTACACTCAGGGATGCCCCAACCACCCTGGAGCTCCGAGTTCCCTGCAGCCCATGGCCCGCCTCCCACCCACCCCAGCCTGCGTGGGACCTAAAGCCCAGTCCCACCCCCATGGAGCACCCAAAGTCTTACTGTATGAAACTCCAGGTGACATTTCTAGATCCATAGCAGTGTTGAAAACCACGTGCTTTACACAAAGATCCACCCTGTCCAAAACCCCTCTCTCTTCCCTAAACTCTGACCATTACTGGGGTGGGTGGAAACCGGCTGGCACATTGTGTGTTGACCCAGCATTGTTTCTAACAGGTAGCTATTGGGACAGGCAGGGGCACACATTTTTTTTTTTTTAAACTCATCATTTAAAAAAGACTTATGAAACAATTATTTAGGATGTTTGTGATTTGCCGACCTTGCTATAGATGCCATGTTACTAATGATTTCCTGGGGGCTTGGGGTGGGGCTTGGCATTGTTTACGCCTTTATTTACCAACTCCTGGTCTAGGCATGACAGTGGGCACCTTTCCCAAGCCTGGCTGGGCCCAGAGCCTGTGTTCTCTGTTAAAAGGTGTGTGTGTGTGTGTGTGTGTGTGTGTGTGTGTGTGTTTTGGGGAGATCTGTTCTTTGCATATTTTACAGTTACCTCATTTTTCCCATGTATCTATTTGAGGAAAAATGTTAATATATATAGAAAAATGGTTCTTAAAGCTTCAGTGTGTGGTTTTTCCATTCTGTTGGATTCACATTGGTTTGTAGCATTTAACATAACTAGTATGGTATATTTTACATACATATGCATACTGATAGAAATTTTTAATAGGTTTGTACTTTTTTAAAAAATGAAAGTTGGGGCTAGGGTTGTGGCACAGCGGTGGAGCGCTCGCCTAGCACGTGCACAGCCCGGGTTCGATCCTCAGCACCACGTAAAAATAAACGCATTGTGTACAACTAAAGCAAATAAATAAATATTAAAAAAAAAAAAAAGAAAGTTGCTAGTTCTGCTTGACCAAGGAGTACCATCATATTTAAAAAAAAATATTTTCACTTATTTTGGAGGGATATTCACTAATAAATGTATGGTGTGTACCAAAACAAACAAACAACCCCTTGATGTCATCTCAGATATGTTTTGAGAGGACACAGAGTGGATGTATGTATTGACTCCAACATCTTTTTGGGAATTGAACCCAAGGGTGCTTAACCACTAAGCCATATCCCCAGCTCTTTTTATTTATTTATTTATTTTTATTTAGAGACAGGGTCCCATTCGGTTGCTGACAGCCTAATTAAGTTGCTGAGGCTGGCTTGGAACCTGGGATCCTCCTGCCTTAGCCTCCCAAGCCGCTGGGATTACAGGTGTGTGCCACTGTGCCCGGCTGGCTCCACCATCTTTGATTCACTTCCTTAGACTATTGTGCCGGCTGCTATGGAGCTGGGCTATAGGAGGGCAGGAGTGGGTGAGGGGGCTAGACGAGGCTGCTGCACAGTTCCAGGAGAGAGGTGCTGGTGCTGGTTGATGGAGGTGCAGTGGTGCCGTGGAAGAAAACGAATGACTCTGGGAATTTTCCAAGGTAGACCCATCCTGACTTCCTGAGAACTTGGAGGTGGAAGTAGGAGAAAGTGAGGAATTAAGACTAACTCCAGCCGCGCGCGGTGGCACATGCTTGTAATCCCAGCACTTGGGAGGCTGAGGCAGGAGAATCACGGGTTCAAAGCCAGCCTCAGCAATGGCAAGGCACTTAGCAACTCAGTGAGACCCTGTCTCTAATAAAATACTAAAAAGGGCTGGAGATGTGGCCCAGTGGTTGAGTGCCCCTGAGTTCACTCCCCAGTACTCCCCCCACCAAAAAAAAAAGGACTAACTCCAGGGCCAGGTGTGGTGGCGCACGCCTGTGATCCCAGCACTTGGGAGGCTGAGGCAGGAGGATCTTGAATTCAAAGCCAGCCTCAGCAATGGGGAGGCACTTAGCAACTCAGTGAGATCCTGTCTCTAATAAAATACAAAAAAGGGCTGGAGATGTGGGCCAGTGGTTGAGTGCCCCTGAGTTCAATCCCTGGTACCAAAAAAAAAAAAAAAAAAAAAAAAAAAAAAAGACTAACTCCAATATTCCTGGTTCAATTCACTGGTGCCATATACCAAGAGGAAAAAGAGAGGAATAAGTCTGTGGATGGAGATCAGGAGTAAAGACGGAGACTCCCAAGTGGAGATAGGAAACAGCAGCTGGATATACAATCCTGGAACTAAGGGGAATGATAAGGGCCAGATTTGGGATTCTCTGGCATCCAGAGCGGCGTTTAAATTCTTGGGAGTAGATGAGATTACTTTGGAGGAGAGTATGGACAGACAAGAGAAGGTGTTGCCAGGATCCTGCTGAGACATTTAAATATTTACGGATAGAAGACAAGAGGAGGAAAACCAAGAGAGTGTGTTTTTGTTCTCAGTGATGTACAAAATAGTTTACAGGAAGAGAGGTCTGTAGGAGCCCTGTTTGGGGAGATGGCTTGAATTGTGGTTGACTATGGGTCACGGAGATTTGGGCATTGTCGTCTTTTATAGTCTCACGGGACTTGGCCCGAGATCTCGAGCAACTTGGCCGAGATTGCTGATCAGGTCAGGGCCATTTTGGCGGCGTGTGCGGCGCGTGTTAGTCGTTGTTAGAGCCAGAGAGAAAAGTTATCAAAATAAAAAGCTGTTTGTCTCCAGTTTGCCTCTAAACTTCTTCCCGCGACTTCGTTGCTTCAAGCGGCCATCACTTCAGACAACAACAGAGGTCAAATGCTACTGACAAGAGATTAAAATGACAGTGGGGAAAGGGCCATTTGTGGTAGAAACCCTCTGGTTTTCCCTTCTTCCTGGGTAATAAGATCCTCTATTTTTAGCTGAGCACGTGGTCACTCAGAACGAAAATCACCTCGCAGTTAGGTGTCATCATAGAGACTAAGTTCAGCCATTGGAGGAAAGCAGAAATGCAATTTCCAGCAGTGTCTTGAAAGGGAGGAGGCATACTCTTCTTTACTCCTAATGAGTTGATTGGAATGTGATGTAATGGCTGGATTTTGTGTGGCCCTTTTGGGTCATGACCTTAGGAATGAAAGCTACCCACAGTAAATCAATACAATCAAAAAACTCGCCGGGCGCGGTGGCGCACGCCTGTAATCCCAGCACTTTGGGAGGCTGAGGCAGGAGGATCGCGAGTTCAAAGCCAGCCTCAGCAATGGCGAGGCACTTAGCAACTCAGTGAGACCCTGTCTCTAAATAAAATACAAAAAAAAGGGCTGGGGATGTGACCCAGTGGTCGAGTGCCCCTGAGTTCAATCCCCGGTACCACAAAAAAAAAAAAAAAAAAACTCTTGCCCGGGCGCGGTGGCGCACGCCTGTAATCCCAGCACTTTGGGAGGCTGAGGCAGGAGGATCGCGAGTTCAAAGCCAGCCTCAGCAATGGCGAGGCACTTAGCAACTCAATGAGACCCTGACTCTAAATAAAATACAAAAAAGGGCTGGGGATGTGACCCAGTGGTCGAGTGCCCCTGAGTTCAAAACCAAAAAAAAAAAAAAAAAAAAAAAACTCTTGAGGCCTTGATACCATGGAGTACCATAATAGCTCCAAACAGATTTTACATAGAGAAGAATTAAACACTCTTGCTTTTGTTACTTTTACTTTGTGTTTTCTGAAATCAGCCATCAAACTGAATTCTAACCAGTCTATTCTTGGAGCTGGAAACAATTCAGAGGCATAACATTTAAGGCATGAACAGCTGTAATAATAATAAAACTAAAAATAATAATAAAGCTACCCCTAACTCTAAAGCCACGCCCCCTCCTTTCTCGGTACTAGGTATTGGACCCGGTGGTGCTTTACCACCGAGCCACTTGCGTTACCACTAGCTGCAGACCTTCTTCAGCCTGGACCTCTGGCTCCTCATGCAGTGCCCCTGAGTGAGGCGGAGGGCAGGTCAGGAGCGTGCGAGTCTGCCTGATGCTGGGTGGGGGAGGGAGAGCTGGCCCCCAAGATCCTGGACACTGCTGGATGGGAGAAGAAAAGCTTTTGGAGGCTGGAGGGTAGCTCAGTGGTGGAGTGTGTGCCTAGCCCACATGAACCCTGGGTTCCACAGAGAAGGCAGAAAACATTTTTTTTTTTTTTTTGGTGAGACAATCCATGGTTTCTCATCTTTGGGGCAAAATAGTTTAGTTTCTGCAGGGGTGCTGTGGGGCACAGGAGACTTGGGGAACACAAGGAAGTAAACATTAGACAGCCACCCCATGGTGGGGGAAGTGGGCCTGCCCTCTGGCCAGCCAGCCGTCCCGTTTTAGAAGTGATCGGGAGTCATCAGATGTTCAGCCGAGTCTGCTGAGTGTCTTGTGACCATAGAAATGCTTTCTTGGTATCAAAGGGATCTGCTTCTCTTTGCAGTCCCCTCCTCAGAGGCCAGGCTGGGAACTGTGGGGTTTGGCACGATCCTCTCATCCTGCTTTTCCTCTTCAGTAACTGCTTTTGCTGATTTCTTTCCAACTCCTTTCTTGAAACCCCCACCAGTCCTGACGCAGACACTCTGTGGCTGGTGGATGCCAAGCATCATTTTGAGATTGCTGGCGATGTGCAGAGTTCTCACTTGGAGCTGCTTCTGAGGGGTCTGCACTGTCCTGACAGCAAGCAGAGGTGAGGTTACTTTTAAGAAACTTGCTCACGTGACACAGCCGGACGTGGGAGCTGGGCTTTGAAGACAGCCTTGAGGCTTCTGAGACCCCCCAGTTTTCAGCTCTGGAAAAGTGAGAGCCCCCAGAAGATACCATTCTGTCCAGCCCACCCAAGGCCCCCTTTAATCTTGCCTGACCCACCCAGCCCCGCCCCTGGAGGCACATTAAAGCAAGCCTCAGATGCCTGCTCCAGGGAGGCCTCAGCCCCTCCCCGGTTATAATCTGCCCACTTGCTCGTTCTCTTCATCTCCCTGGCCCTTGGATTCCTGGCCGTGCTCCCTGGCTTTGATATTTGCTTCTGCTCCCTCTGGTTTGGCAACTCGTCACATTCCCCTTGTGGCCTTATGGGCCTCCAGATTTTGTTCATTAGCCCTCTGCAGTGTCCCCTCCTCTGATTTTAAGTCCTCCCATGGCCTTCCACGAGGGACACTCTCTCTGTTCTGGGGCTCTGCGGAACCCCAGGATAAGGCCAGAGGTGTAAGTGGCGTTGAGGTGGGATTACAGCAAGGGGCACAGGAAGACCTGGACACTGCCCAAGGCCACAGGTGCCCCTCCTGTGAGGGAGACACATGCACAAAGGAAGGTCGGCAAGGTCCTCATCCCCGTCTTTCCCAGCGAGGACTTGGACACCCCTGCGGAGTTCCAGTAGGGTGTGACTGCTTAGGGCCCAGACGAGCTGCTTTCATCCTGTACACCCTTCCGGGGCCCCTAGGAAGCATCTGGCCCCGTTCTAGCTGCTGAGGATGCAGCAGTGAAGACGTCCAAAGTCCCTGCCCTCGAGCTGTAAGTGGGGCAGGGGGGGCAGCCCATGCCAGATGGTCACGTGTGAAGAGCACTGCTTCTGGCCTCAGAGTGTGTTCCAGACAGCAGCAGGGCACCGTCCTGGAACCCACTGGACAGGCAGACTCGCACCCCGCCCACCCCAGCCTTGAGAAATCCCAGTGTGCGCATGATTTCTGTGCACACTGGAGTCTGGTAAGCAGCAGGACTGGACTTTTTGGCCAAGGACACAGTAAAGCTCCATCTCAGTCTGGCTTATCAATTCAGGGTTATTGCCCCTTCTTGGAGATGAGTAGGGGGTTTGCGGTAGACACACAGCACTCCCTTCCCTGGGAAAGGTATGTATTTGAACAGCATTGTAAAAACAACAACAACAACAATAACAACAACAAAACTGGTTTACTTTTCTCTGTAAAAAAAATACCAATAAAGTTGAACAGATAAAATTATATTCCAAAGAGACACTTTCTTTTAATTTGATTTGTAATCTTTCTAATTGTCAAAGTTTCAACAAGTATCATTGTATACTTTTTTGGGGGTGGGGGGGGATGGAATCCAGGGCCTTAGATATGCTAGGCCAGCAACCTACCACTGAGCCACACCCTTTTATATTGGTTTATAAACTACTAAATCAGATGTGGCACAGGCCTGTAATTCCAGCAGCTCCGGAGGCTGAGACAGAGGGATCTTGAGTTCAAAGCCAGCCTCAGCAACTTACTGAGACCCTAATTAATTTAGTAAGACCCAACCTCAAAATAAAATATAACAAAGGGTTGGGGATGTGGCTCAGTGGTTAAGTACCCCTGGGTTCAATCCTTGGTACCAAAAATAAATAAACAAACTACTAAGTCACTGTCAATTGAACTTTTTAAAAAAGTATTTCTTTATTTGCTTTAGTTGTACACAATGTGTTTTTATTTTTATGTGGTGCTGAGGATCAAACCTGTGCCGCACACGTGCTAGGTGAGCGCTCTACCCCTGAGCCACAACCCCAGCCCTTGTCAATTGAATTTTTAATGTCTGAGGGGAACTTTTATGGATGCAAAATTGATTGACGTTATTTCGTTATTTGTGTATTTTAATTATTTTTTCGATTTATTGAACTTGTAATTTTTTTTTTTTTTTTTTGTAACGGGGATTGAACTCAGGGGACTCGACCACCGGGCCCCATCCCCATCCCTTTTTGTATTTTATTAGAGACAGGGTCTCACTGAGTTGCTAAATGCCTTGCCATTGCTGAGGCTGGCTTTGAACTTGCAATCCTCCTGCCTCAGCCTCCCAAGTGCTGGGATTACAGGTGTGCACCACTGTGCCCGGCTGAACTTGTAAATTTTAAGGACTAGTTTTGTTAAGTTCAACGTATATATCTTGTTTCTTTGTTCTTCAAGCTATTTATTTATTTATTTATTGGTACTGGGGATTGAACTCAGGGGCACTCCACCACTGAGCCACATCCCCAACCCTATTTTGTGTTTTATTTAGAGACAGGGTCTCACTGAGTTGCTTAGCACCTTGCTTTTTGCTAAGGCTGGCTTTGAACTCGAGATCCTCCTGCCTCTGCCCCAGCCGCTGGGATTATAGGGCTGGGCCACCTTGCCTGGCTCAAGCTAGTGTTTTTTTTTTTTTTTTTTTTTTTTTGGTACCGGTGATTGAACTCAGGGGCACTTGACCACTGGGCCACATCCCCAGCCCTTTTTTGTATTTTTATTAGAAGCAGGGTCTCACTGAGTTACTAAGTGCCTCGCTATTGCTGAGGCTGGCTTTGAACTCGCGATCCTCCTGCCTCAGCCTCCCAAAGTGCTGGGATTACAGGCGTGCGCCACCGCGCCCGGCTTCAAGCTAGTGTTTTTATGTTAAATCTCCTTCACTTGTTCTTTGATTAATGCTCAATTAGCTCATGAATTCTCTAAACATTTAATATTACAAGCTTGATTAATTAAATTATCTTAGACTGTTTAAACCATAATTGAGCACCTCAAACATCTCATACCTGACATCTGTCTAAGGCAGACTTACACAGCTAACAAAATCTTAGACACTAAGCATTTAATACTAAGGATTTAAATATTATTCACAAAACATGATCTTAGTTCATAGATCTCATGAGATTTGTTTACATATATAACCACCAAACTTAATTTACCTAAATAATAAGTTAACATCACAAGGCTAGTGTCACGTGCTTTTATACTTTCCTAGTACTTTAAAAAGCCGGTCAAAAAATGTTACAGTTGATGGTGAATGGTGAATCTTATGTGAATTTTACCTCAACTTAAAAAAAAAGGGGGGGGGGCAGATACTACACAAATCACCTCCTTCAGTACAGTAGTTACTATTGCAAACATTAAACCTATCTATACATTTGGGCCATTCATCACCTTTATATTTTCTTTAAACAATCAGCCTAAATTGAGAATTTAGAGGCCTGGTGTACAGCTCAGTAGTAGAGCACCCACTTAGCACGTGTGAGAACCAGTGTTTGATCCCCAGAACCATCTGCCCTGAAAACAAATTTAGAGTTTGGGAATATAGTTACAGATTGGAGTCATGAATGCCAGTTTACAGAGTCACTTGGAGATTGGACACTGAATATGGGAACAGGGTCTGAGTGTGCCTGGCAGTTATCAGTGGGCTCAGCTTCCGCTGGTCAATTTTGCTTGCCACTTCATTTTTTTTGTGTGTGTGAGAGGTATTGAACCCAGGGGTGCTCAACCACTGAGCCACATCCCCAGCCCTTTATATTTTTTAAAATTTTGAGACAGGGTCTTGCTAAGTTACTGAGGGCCTCCCTAAGTTGCTGAGGCTGGCCTAGAACCTGCAATCCTCAGCCTCAGGCTCCCAAATCACTAGGATTACAGGTATGCATTACCATACCCAGCCTGCCACTTTTATTTTTTAATGCAACCCAGTGCATCTCTTACTCCTGGGTGTCCCTTAAGTCTTACTTCATGCTATAGGTACCAGAAATTCAGAAATTCACAGATTAATAATTAAACAAAGTTTGTCTGTGGCTAGGCACAGTGGCCCACAATAATCCCGGAGACTCAGGAGGCTGAGGCAGGAGGATTGCAAGTTGGAGGCTAGACTGGGCAATTTAGCAAGATCTTTCTTGTCTTAAAAATAATAAGGAGGGGGGCTGGGGTTGTGGCTCAGTGGCAGAGCGCTTGCCTTGCACGTGCGTGGCCCGGGTTCGATCCTCAGCACCACGTAAACATAAATCATTACAATTTGTGTACAACTAAAGTAAATAAATAAATATTTAAAAAAAAAAATAATAAGGAGGGCTGGGATATAGCCAAGTTGTAAAAAGCCCCTAGTATTACTAGGGTTCAATCCCTAGTACTACACAACAAACAAACAAAACACCATACTTAACTATGGCATTGCTATTGTTTATATTTGGAATGTCCCCAAATACCTATGCATTAAAGGCTTGTTCCCCAGAGTGGTATAGTTGGTGCTGTTTAAGAATTGCAATCTAAAGGGAAGTGTAGGCCTTTGGTAGCATGCTCTCAAGGGGCATTGTGGGACTCCAGTCTTTCTGCTTTTGAGTCCTGGACATGAGGCAAACAGGCTTTCTGACTCACACTGCCACCATGATGTACTGCCACAGGCCCAGAAGCTATGGGACCAATTGGTCACAGACTGAGACCTCTAATGGTGAAGCCAAATATCAATGTTTATAGCAGCGTAATTCACAATAGCTAAATTATGGAACCAACCCAGATGCCTTTCAGTAGATGAATGGATAGGGAAACTTTGGTACATATATACAATGGAATATTACTCAGCGTTAAAAGAGAATAAAATCAATCGCATTTGCAGGTAAATGGATGGAGTTGGAGAATCTAATGCTAAGTGAAGAAAGCCAATCCCAAAAAACCAAAGGCTGAATGTTTTCTTTGATAGGAGGATGCTGACTCATAACGGAGATTGCGGGGGGGGGGGGGGCAGAGCATGGGAGGAATGGAGGAACTTTAGATAGGGCAAAAGGGAGAGAGGGGAAGGGAGCGGGCAAGGAGGTAGGAATGACGGTGGAATGAGTTAGACATCATTACCCTAAGTACCTGTATGAAGACACGAATGGTGTGAAAATTCTTTGTGTACAACCAGTGACTTGAAAAATTGTGCTCTATATGTGTAATACGAAGTGAATTGCATTCTGACATCATGTACAACAAATTAGAATACATAAATAATTTAATAAAGAAAAACAAAACAAAAAAAAAATGGTGAGGCCAAATAAGACTTTCTTCTTTATGTTGGTTTATCTCAGGTGTTTGTTACAGTAATGGAAAACTGATGAACACAGGTATGTGTTAATCAAATAATGTACATTACTTGAACAGTGGACATTTTGGGGAACTCAAATATGCCTCTTTTTAGAATAACCCATATTTGTTGTTACAGACTCAGGGTTTTTACAAAATTTTTGTTTTCTTTTTGATACTCAGATGGTTGTAGCTTTCCTTTTTTGTTTGTTTTTGTTTTGTTTTTGGCTGTTCCCCTTTTTCTTTTAATACTACCTCAAAAACCTTTAGAGACTAATGTGCTTCTGGCATCAGCTAGCAGATTTACTTTGATTTTTCTTTTGCTAAGAAATGGAATCAGCTGTTCTCCAAAGAGACCTTGTATCTTTAAGTGGGGAATGCAATTAGGGACCAATATCTGGGCACTTGTCATGGAAATCACATTACCTGCATAAGAACTGAAGGCAGGGATCACTACTTCTAGTCTACTCTTGGGAGAAAGTTGGAAAATGAGTTTGTATTGACATGTGTAATTTGTCTCCAGTTCTACTAAGTCCTTTTAAAAAAAAAATTGTTTTTGTTATTGTTATAGATGGACAGCATGCTGTAATTTGTTTCAATTTTTTTTTTTTTTTTTTGTGGTACCAGGGATTGAACTCAGGGACACTCGACCACTGGGTCACATCCCCAGCCCTTTTTTGTATTTTATTTAGAGACAGGGTCTCACTGAGCTGCTAAGTGCCTCGCCATTGCTGAGGCTGGCTTTGAACTCGCGATCCTCCTGCCTCCGCCTCCCAAGTGCTAGGATTACAGGCGTGCGCCACCACACCCGGCCCAATTTGTTTCATTTTTATGTGGTGCTAAGGATTGAACCCTGTGCCTCACACATGCTAGGCAAGTGCTCTACCGCTGAGCTATAGCCCCAGCCTCTGGACATTTTAGTTGCAATATTAATTAACTTTTCTGCAGCATAAATAGATATGTATTTACTTAGATCCCAGACTCCATTGCCAGGGCTGTACTTTTGAATCTTTTTATGTCTTATCCACCATCATCCTCTGGTCATTTTATTGACAGTCACACAATTTCATTTCACCCCACTCTGTTGAATTTACCAGGCTTTGATTCCAATTTCAAAGTGTCAGCACTGGCCGGCTCCCCTCTCCAGGAGCAATCTTCGCTTTCAGACTCTCCTCGCATCTGGCACTGGAGATTGGAGATGTCATTTCATTTCTTGCTGTTATCTTCAGGATTCCTCTCAGATGGTCCCTGTATATGCACTTTAAACATCTGCTCCTTTTAAAAAAGCCAGGCTTTGGAGGGCATAGAATCAATACATAGCTAACAAAGCTAAACTATTTAATGCACATTTTTTTTTTTTAAATAAGCAAGCAGGTTTCTTTTTCGAGTATGTATGGCAGAGAAAAGGAGAGAACCCAATTCCATCAACTTCTTCCCCAGTCTAAGCCCTTCTCCTGCCACTGTACCATTCTGTACTAAGTCCTGGTCCTCAAGTGCTCAGTACTTCCTTGCCCTGACCCAGTTCCCACTCTCTCTGGGTTCCATCCCTGCCCACCATACTGCCTAGGGCAACCGGCAAACACCCCTAACTCCTCTTTCCTCTCTTGGAGGATGGACCCTAAGAGTCTCCCACCTCTGCCTAGTGTCCTCCCCTGGATTGTGTGTGCGTCTGTGTGTGCATGTGTCTCTGGGACTTGCTGCATTGTTTTGTTTTTGTTTTTTTTTGAGATGGGGTCTTACTAAGTTGCCCAGGCTGGTCCTGAGCTCCTAGGCTCAATAAATCCTCTTGAATGCCTGTCGCAGTGGTGCAAGTCTGTAATCCCAGCAGCTCAGGAGGCTGAGGCAGGAGGATTACAAGTTCAAAGCCAACCTTAGCAACTTGGCAAACCCCTGAGCAACTCAGCAAGACCCTCTCTCTAAGTAATAAAAAAGGTCTGGGGATGTGGCTCAGTGGCTGAACGCCCCTGAATTCAATCCCTGGTAGGAAAAAAAAATCCTCTTGACTCAGCCTCCCTATTGCTGGAACTACAGGCGAGCTCCACTGTGCCTGGTTAGGAACCTGCTTCTAATAATTAGAATATGGCAAAGGTGGTGGGATGTGGCCCCTGTGATTATGTTGCTTGAGACCCTGTCTTGCCATTAGGGTCATTCTAGAGACTCTTTGCTGGCTTGGTAAAATAAGAGGCAACCTGGAGAAACCCACATGCCTAAGCAAGGGCAGCCTCCAGGAGGCTGCCAGCAAGAAGCCAGGACCCTCCAGCATCCAGCCTGGAAGCAATGAATCCTGCCGCCACCTGAGTGGGCTCAGAAACGGAGTCCTTCCAGTGAAGCTTCTAGATGGCAGAATGGCCAGTTCTTGATTACAACTTTGTAAGATGCTGAGCAGATGACCCAGGTAGGCCAGGATGGCACTGACTCACAGAGACTAAGAGACATTAAATGAGTATGGTTTTAAGTCGCGAAGTCTGTGGCAATTTGTTATGTAGCAATAGGTAAGTCATAAACCTACGGGCACTACATTCTTTGAAGCTTTCTCTCCCACGTGGTGTCTGGTTTTCTTCCATGTCATAGCTTAAAAACTGCAGGCAGGGTCATTGTCCTCCTTACTTCCCATTGTCCTCAGACCATTTGTCTCAGTGTCCATCATGTAGCCATGACACCCTCTCCCCTTCCCAAGAGCCTTTGTTCGGACTGAAGTCCTGAGGTTTCGCTCTTCAAACATTTCTGCAGCTCTCTCTCTCCTTTTCTACATCTGTGCACTGCTGTCGACCTAGGCAAATTCAGCGTTGGACTGGGTGAACTTTCCACCAGTCCAACTGGACTCTCAGTTTCTTGATTTCTGTCTCCCCAAACACCATCTCTACTATCTGGAAACCGTCCACTTCCACAGTCACAATTTGGTCTTTGACATCGTTAGAATATTTTTTTTTTTTTTGGTACCGGGGATTGAACTCAGCGGCACTCGACCACTGGGCCACATCCCCAGCCCTTTTTTGTATTTTATTAGAGACAGGGTCTCACTGAGTTGCTCAGTGCCTCGTCATTGCTGAGGCTGGCTTTGAACTCACGATCCTCCTGCCTCAGCCTCCCAAAGTGCTGGGATTACAGGCGTGTGCCACCGCGCTCGGCTCATCGTTGGAAATTCTTTTGCACCCAAACCATCAAGTCAAACCCCTCCCTTCTCTGACTGCCACCTCCTTTCCCTGCAGTTGGCTTGTTCCACTACTGTTATTGCAACAGTCCCTGCCCCCCCCCAGCCCCCTGCATCAGCACTCTGGTTTGGGGGTCTCCACACCATCGATTCACGTTTACTTCCTTCTCTTCTTATTGAGTTTAGATTCCATGTCTATAACAGTCTTGGTAATACCCTAACCTTGACCTTTTGCCTTTGTGTTATACCATCTGACAAATCCCAACTGCAGCTGACCCCAGCCATCCACTGTCACTCTGCTCTGAGGTAGCCTGGGAAAGTCACACAATGGGGAATATGGGTTCCCCATCATACTCAGTGACTAGGGTCAGACAGGCCCTCAGTGCGCCTAGGAAACCCTGTTAAGTGTCTACAATTAACTCAGTCTCCCACAGTGGTTATTTCCAATCTCTGACAATCTCCTCAAATCTCTGGCCCTTCCTTCACACCTCCACCTGTAGCAGGTCACCTTGTCTCCCATTCTCTCTTTTTTACAAGGAAAATAGAAGCCATCAAATGAAAATTTCTGCCCTAGGACATATGAATTATCCTTTATTTACTCCGGTCCTATCCTTCTTTCCCCTCCTGTTACAATGCGAGTGGTATCATGTTTTCAGCCTTAGCCCAATATCTATGCTCACACTGAATTCCATTCCCATCCTCCATAGAAAATGTTACTCTTTACGATCTCTTACCTTTCCCATAGGTCAACTCTCCCTCCTGAATGGATCCTCATGCACGAGACATTTTGATATTGTCCCACAGGCCCCCAAGGCACTCTTCTCTCTTCTTCTTTTCAATCTTCTCTCTCTTTCAAATTGAATGATGTCTACTCATCTCTCTTCAAGTTCATTTACTCTTTACATGGAGATCTTCAGTGGACAGTCATTAAGTTCATCCAGTAAATTTTTTTAAAAAACATTTATTTTTTAGTTGTAGGTGGACACAAGGTCTTTATTTCATTTTTTAAAAAATATTTATTTATTTGCTTTAGTTGTACACAATGCATTTATTTGTATGTGGTGCTGAGGATCGAACCCGGGCCGCGCACGCGCTAGGCAAGCGCTCTACCGCTGAGCCACAACCCCAGCCCTAAATTTTTTATTCTAGATACTTTAGTTCTAAATTTTTCACCTCTCTCTCTCTCTCTTCCTGTTTTTCCTCTGTGGTTTTCTATCTGTTCATTCATTATAGATGTATTTTTCTTTATATCCTGGAGCTATAATAGCTTCTTGTAAATCCTTGTCAGATAATTTCAACCTTTGAAATATCTTGGGATTGGCTTCTGTTGTTTGTCTTTCCCTTGAGAATGGTCACATTTTTCTGGTTCTTTGTATGCTAAGAAATTTGGGATCATATCTTGAGTATTTGAAGGTTTGGTGAGAAGACTCTAGATTTTATTTATTTACTTACTTACTATCAGGGATTGAACGGAGGGGCTTTTCATCACTTAACCACATCCCAGTCCTTTTTATTTTTCCTTTTGAGACAGGTCTAAGCTGCTAAGCATCTCACTAAGAGCTACTGAGGCTGGCTTCAACCTGCGATCCTCCTCTCAGCTTCCTAGTTGCTGGGATTACAGCTTTGCACCACCTTGCCTGGCTCTGGATTTTATTTTAGTCCTCCAAAAGTGTTGGTATTTTTTCTTTTAGCAACAACTAACTTGGCTAAACTCAAACTGCAGACTATGTGTAGCCTGCAGTGGGCAAGTGCTCCAGTTTCTGTTTGGGCCGCCTAGGGTTTTCCCAGCTCCTGTGTGGGTCAGGCGTGTGTCAGAGACGCTGGCAGAGTTTATGCAGGGAATGCTGGGTTCCTCTTCTCTGGCTTTCTCATTTCCAGGATTTCTCTCTCATTCTTTAGTAACCTTGATTGGTCTGGGCTCCACCCTCTGGTTCCTAAACCAGTAGGACAGTGGCTTTCTGCTGGAATTCCACCCATTTTGTTCCAGGACAGGGAAAATTCAACACAGGGAAAATCCACAAAAATGTGAACCCACCTTCCTCCAGGTGCTTCTTTCACGCTATGAATCCTGCCCCAAAGCTGCCTACCTGGGCTCACTCTCCAGAGTCCTGAGGTGCGTTTCTTGTTTGTTGCTTTTGTGTTTTGTCCAGAGTTTGTAGACGTTATCTGTGGGAGAGTTGATTGGTTAGTAACTGATTCTTCCACACTAGAATTAAGCTTCTTCCCACGAGGCTTTATTTATTTATTAATAAATGTTTATAGTATGTATGTGGGGATGGGGGGGTACTGGGGATTGAACTCAGGGTAACTTTACCACTGAGCTACAACCTCAGCTCTTTTTTAAATTTATTTTGAGACACAGTCTCGCTAAGTTGGAGAGTCTGGCTTTGAACTGTGATCCTCCTTACTCAGCCTCCCAAGCCGCTGAGATTACAGGGGTACCCTATGGCACCGGGTCCCATAAGTTGTTTTTTTCTTTATTTTTTTCTTTTTTAGTTGTCTATGGATATTTATTTATTTATTTATTTATATGTGATGCTGAGAGTCAAACCCAATGCCTCACACATGACAGGCAAGCTCTCTACCACTGAGCCACAACCCCAGCCCCCTCATAGGTTGTTTTTTTTTTTTTAAAATATTTATTTATTTGCTTTAGTTGTACACAATGCAATGCATTTTATGTTTACGTGGTGCTGAGGATCGAACCCGGGCTGCACACGTGCTAGGCAAGCGCTTTACCGCTGAGCCACAACCCCAGCCCCCTCATAAGGTACCGGGGATTGAACTCAGGGGCACTCGACCACTGGGTCACATCCCCAGCCCCCTTTTTTGTATTTTATTTAGAGACAGGGTCTCACTGAGTTGCTAAGTGCCTCACCGTTGCTGAGGCTGGCTTTGAACTCGCGATCCTCCTGCCTCAGCCTCCCAAAGTGCTTTTAACACTCAATTCAATTCTCCCCATTTAAATTCTCCAAACCTTCTCTTGTTCTGCAGTCTCCTTCAGTTATCTGTTGTATGTGTCTTTCCACCTGCTGCCAATATTATTCCCTTCCCTTCCTTTCTTTTATTTTTTAAACTTTTTTTTTGTAGTTGTAGATGGACAGAATATCTTTATTTTATTTGTTTTATTTTTATGTGGTGCCAAGGATCAAACCCAGTGCCTCACACATGCTAGGCAAGTGCTCTGCCACTGGGATACAGTCCCAGTCCCTTTCCTTTCTTTTTTTGAGACAGGGTCTCACTGTGGTGCCCAGCCTCAGCCTCCCAGGTATCTGGGACTATAGGCTTGTGCCCTCATGCAGGGTTTAGCCAATTTTCTTCAAAGAATTGCCTCATCATCTCTATTTCTCAGGTGGAGTAACCTTTCCAACTCTTTGCAGCACCACTTCTGCCTCATCATATCAAAGAAATGAGTTTTGCCAAGATCCCCACTGACCTTCAATTTACTGTATCAGGTGGACACTTATTAGCTTTCATGTTCCTTGAACTCACCGTTGTCCCCTTAAAATCTAGTCCTCTATCACTGTTTCCTATCTCAGCAAATGGCCCCACCAGCTGTCTTCTTAGTCTGACCAGAAACCTGAATCATTCTTGACATCTCTTTTCCCTAGTCTTCTTTTACATATCTATTGCTGACATATGTAAATTTCACCTTTAAAATCTCTCAGGTCTGTTCAGAAGTCTCCTTTGTCACCATGGTCAAGCTGACGTCATCTCATGCCTCGCTTACTGCTAAAGTCTCCTATATTTAATTTTTAACCCTTGACTCCTCTGATTTGTTCTCTACACTATAGCCAGAGCCATAGGTTCAGAATGTGAATCTGATCATGTCACTTTTTTACTTGAAAGACTTTACTGGTTACTTGTTTTAGGATATATATACATGTCAAAATCCTTAACCTGGCCTGGCATATTCAATTGCCTGTAGGATTCTTTTCCCAAAGTGCTCCCCCACAACTCCTGTGGTCCAGAAGCAAGTTCTGTGCTGTGGCAAGTTCATGTTTGGGTTCCCTGCTTTTTTTTTTTTTTTTTTTTTAATATTTCTTTAGTTGTAGATGGACACAATACCTTTATTTTATTTGTTTATTTTTATGCGGTGCCAGGGGTCAAACCCAGTGCCTCACGCATGCTAGGCAAGCACTCTACCACTGAGCCACCTCAGTCCCCCTGCTTTTTTAAACTGGTCAGTCCTTTAATATGTGGTTTTGATTCACAGGGCAGAATCTACAGTGTGATTTTTTTTTTTTTTTTTTTTTTTGTGGTACCGGGGATTGAACTCAGGGGCACTTGACCACTGGGCCACATCCCCAGCCCTTTTTTGTATTTTGTTTGGAGACAAGGTCTCACTGAGTTGCTAAGTGCCTCGCCATTGCTGAGGCTGGCTTTGAACTCGTGATCCTCCTGCCTCAGCCTCCCAAAGTGCTGGGATTACAGGCGTGCGCCACCCCGCGCCCGGCTACAGTGTGATTTAAACCACAGAATTGCCCTTGATTGGGGCTGGGATTGTGGCTCAGTGGTGGAGCGCTCGCCTAGCGCGTGGGCGACCCGGGTTCGATCCTCAGCACCATGTACAAATAAAATGTATTGAATAAAACGCATTGTATACAACTAAAGCAAATAAATATAAATATTTTTAAAAAAAGAATTGCCCTTGATAAGCATATAGGAATATTCTAAGATCAATAAGAAAGTTGATACTCATATAGCTGATTTGGCTGTTACTGTCACATTTATTGATTCCAACCAACCATGCAAATCCCTCAGTTGCTACCCACATGTTCAGATAGCGGGTGTGTGTCCAGGTACGTGCACACGCACACAGAGATACTCAAATAGTTACCATGTGTTTTTTGCATAGGTGGAGAAATGCCAATGGCTTTGCCTTAGCTGAAGGCTTTCTTCAGGGATGTTCTGCTTTCCTTGGCCTCTGTATTTTCTGTTTGATTTCACAATGTGCATCTCTGTCTTTACATGCTGACCACCAGCAATCCCAGACATAGAATCTGCATTTCTTCAGACAGGTCTGACCAGACCTTGCAAAACCTAGGCAGCTTCAAGCCCCACTTTAGAGGTGTGTGCTTTCTAAAGGCACTGACTGCATCTTGGGTCACACACATGTGTACTCGCATACACCCACTTGTAGAATTACTGGTATTCATTATGCTCAATGCTTTTGATCAGTCTTTCTCTGTGTTTTACACTTGCAAACTTGGATCCAGGCCACCTCACCCCCACAACACATCTGAAGATAGCCAGGAGTTTGCAGAGTCCAACTTGAAAACATACTCCTCTGGTTCGAGCTTGGCAAACTGATCTGATGCTTGTTATTTTTTTGTAAATAAAGTTTTATTGGAACACAGTCATGCTTATTAATATTTGTATTGCTATGGCTGCCTTTGTGCTTCCATGTTAGAGTTGAGTAGTTGGGTTAGAGAGTGTATAGCTATGAAGTCTGAAATATTCATTATTTGGTCTTATTTTTAATTTTTTTTGGTGCTGAGGATTGAAACCAGGGGGACACTATGTCAGAGCTAATTTCCAGGCTTTTCAATTTTGAGATAGGGTCTTGCTAGGTTGCTTATGCTGGCCTCAAACTTGCCATCCTCCTGCCTCAGTCTTCCAAGTAGCTGGTATTATAGGCATGTGTTACCATACCTGGCTAATACCTGGCCTTTTACTGACAAAGTTTGCCCACCTTTGATTTAGTCCATACTTTCCAGCAACAATCAATAACAAGGTAGAGTTACCAGATTTAGTAACTAAAAATAGCAACACTGGGCTGGGGGTGTAACTTAGTAGTAGAGCACTTGCCTAGCATATATGAGGCCTGGTTCCGTCCCCAAAACACACACACACACACACACACACACACACACAGCAGATTCACTGTACATTTAGTGAATGGTTTATATGTTTTCTTGTCTGTTTTAATGTCATGTTTTTTTATAGATGCAGAAACTGTCCCTTCTTTACTGGTAGGCATGGGAGTAGAACTTGTATATTCCGCTTCTCCACCAACCTTTGACTCTTTCCTATGTCAGAGGGTTGGTGGAAGTCACTGTAGGTGCAAGATACCTCTAGTGTAACTTTGCACATCACTAAACACGGAATAGAGTAGCAATTATGTGTACAGGCCAGACAATCTGGAATTAACAGCTTAGCCATCTAGTGCCTAAATGACCTAAGAAACATTACCTAGTCCTTCTGAGCCTCAATTTCCTCACCTGTATAAAGGTGGAATGAAGACTGTACCTACCTTGTGGAGTTGTGAGGACCAATGAATTAAAGCATGACATGCTCAGGACTATGCCTGGCACATAAGTCCGTGGTAGATGTTAGCTGTTGCTTTCTGGTTTGCAAGTCGACTGGTCGACAGAAAGTGAAACGTTCCCAGAAACCCAGGCTCCTGCAGTTCCAATTCTTCTCACTAGATGTCACCATTCAGCAGCCACTATCACTGAAACTTGACAGGGTGGCTGGCTGAAAATTTACTTTTTGCTTTTTTATCATTTTTGATTTGATTTGGTGATTTCAAGGGAATAAACTGACATACTATCTTTTGAAATCCTTGGGGATCCAGAAATTCCAGCAGAGTTTCTGGCATCTAAGGCTGGAAGGAGCCCTTTGGAGTATTGCCTGTGGTCATAGTTAGACTGGCATATAATTTAGTGTCCAAACCAATATATTTTGAAAGTGAAAGGGGGAATATTAATAACTATACCAGGACAAGAGGGGTAACTAGGTTGTGGTTCAAGAATCTGGATATAGTCACTTTACCTATATCTAACCTAATATATGGTTATCCTTCAGAATTTTTTTACGATCTGCAAAATGGGAACTCAACAACATTTCTCAGAAGCCTGACCCAGTAAATTGTGATCTTATGCTTTTGGGAATTCTTTATCTAAAAGTGTCTTGTTTCATTGGCAGGTTTATTTGAGTTTTGTCTGCAGTGGATCTGAATAGCATGTTTCTGCCTCATAGACTATAAGTCACCTTGGCCTCTTTATTCTGAATAATCTCTTGTCCTTTATAGCTTTTTTCCACAGGTTTTTCCTGCAGCCATCAAACCCTGCAGGTACTGAATCTTTCATCTCTGGGTGACTGCTCTTGGGGAATCTTCTAAGGATCCTTCCACCTCTTAAGACTCCATCATTCTATTATTTCAGATTTGTTTATCTTCCTGTAAAGGGCCGAAGGATGCTAACATTTTTTGAGTACTCATTTGGCATCAAGTGCTGTGCTGTTGCCTCCAACATCTTGGTCAGCCCATCAACCCTGTAGGTGTGCTATTATTATGCCCCATTTCACTGGTGAGGAGACGGAGGCCCAGAACAGTCACAGCCTGTAACTGTAAGAGGCAGAGCCAGGATTTGGACAGCTGTCTGTTCTTACAGACCCATGTTTGCTCCTTCACCAGACTGCCTCCACTGTTTTTACAGTTTGATCACTCACTGGTAGACATCAGTAGCAAGTCTTCTGTCTGTGCCAGTTTCCTCTTTTGGAAGGTGGGCAGAGTTGGCAATGTAGGGTTAGCCTGGCAAGGTTTTACGCCGAACATGGGGTGTCAAGCAAAGTTAAAAAAAAAAAAAAGGAAGTAGAATATTTTTGGTGGAAAAGGGGAATCAGAAGTGGACAGATGATGGATTAAGTCTAATAGACAAAAACAAGACTATTGTGGAGGGGAGCTCAGTAGATGAGAGGAAACTGCCAGTGTAATTAGGAGAAAGCAAAGGAGGGCACTTGCGATTATAGCCAGGATTTAAAGGTTTGTCCCAAGTGGACAAGGTGGAGTATGCCTATAGTCTCCACTTGGAAGGCTGTGGTGGGAGGATTACTGGAGCCCAGGAGCTCAAGACCAGGCTGGAAAATAGTAAGATCTCGTGTCTTAAAGATAAATAAACAAAATCTGTCTCAAATCACACCCAATGCAAGTCGGAGCACAGATTAGATTTTCAATGACAATAATGATGAGAGTTGACGGTTTTAGTGGTCACTTCGGTGCAACTTGAGGCCTTCTGGCTTCAGGAATGCAGGCCTGGGAAAGCCAATAGGAAGCGCGAGGCCCGGGATGTCAAACTTGAGTTTCTCCAGCGTCACTCCGGCCCGGCCCCTCCCGGCCCACGGTGCCCTTTACCAACACTTGGAGGCCTCCAGCTCCTGGGGAGGCAGCGGCTCCTCCAACAGGGTATCTCGGGGCAGTATCTAATACACACCCGCGTTGTCAACACCTCAAATAGTGCGCCCGAAATACCAGGGAAGGACTGCTTCGGTGCGGGGTGGGGGTGGCGAGGCCAGACAGACTGGCACGCGCGGGAAAGCCGAGCCCCTGGCCCAGGCGGCCAGGAGCGCCACCTAGCAGGCCCTGCCCTCCCTCCCCAACCCGGGGAAGGGCGCGGCGCCGCCGTAACACCTCGGGGGAGCGGCCGGTCGGGGAATCCGGGCGGCGGGGCGCGGAGCGAGTCTTCCGGAGCCCGCAGAGGCAGGCGCGCCCGGCGGGCCTGGCCCCCTCCAGCTCTGAGGCTGAGGGCCCGGCCGGGGTGGTGGAGGAGCGGGCTCCGGTGGCCGCTCTCGGCTCCGCGCTTCCGCCGCGCCCTCCGCCGGGCCGGAGCGGCGGCCCCCGGCTCTCGCGGCGCGCTCTCCCCGCGCGCTCCCTCGCCCCCGGCTCCGGCCGCTCGCCCCGCCCCGCCCCCCCCCCCCGCCCCGCCCGCGGCGTTCCCGGGAAGGCCCCGCCCCCGCCCCGGCCACGCCCCCCGTTTCCGCTGGCGGCGGCGGCGGCGGCGGTGCGGGAGCGCGAGCCGAGCGGGGAGCCCACGTTCGGGCGAGCGCGGTGAGTGCGGCCGGGCGGCGGGCGGCGGCGCGAGGCTCCCGAGGCGCCAAGCTGCGGGGGCTCGGGTTGGTGCCCGGCCGGTCAGGCCAGCCGCCCTCCCGGTCCCGAGAGGGGGGACGCGGCTGGGGGCGCCCCGAGGAGGCGGTACTCTGGGGAGGCGGTGTGGGCAGGGCGGCAGTGGGGCGAGAGGAGGAGGGATGGGGCAGGCGCCGCGAGAGGGGGCGGGAAGGTGCGTGCGGAGCCCATCACTCAGCCGGCAGGGGTTTGCCCGGGGAGAGGCTCGGAGGAAGACCTTCGGAACGGGGCTGCCGGAGAGTGGACGACGGAAGCCCAGGGCAGGGGTTGGAGGTGGCTGGATGCAGCAGAAGGGAGAACCTCGGAGCTGTCAAGGGCCCAGGAGACTGGCTTGACAGTTCACACAGGGCCCTTAGAGAGGGCCAGGACCTTTGGGGCAGGGTTGGGATACTGCCTACAGCTTCCTGGGTACCCCCAACCACTCCTTGGGCCACTGCTGCCAGATCGGCACTCAGAGTGACAGGGCTTTGGCACGTCCCTAGGTCCGAGATGCAGCCCATCTGTGCACTCAAGTTTGGGACTTTTAAAAACTTTCTTGTGGTTTAAAAAAAAAAAAAAAAGTCCAAACAAGCAACTAGCTTATGAGAACAGTATTTGTAGTTGTGCATCTTGGAACTAGAATTTGGGATCTCCGTCTTTAAGGTGTTGGTCTATTTTTTCCTGCATCTTTCTCCGAATGCCTATAGCATCTAGGGAAGTTGACAGCCTGGGGGTAATATGGGATCTCCTGGGTATGTTGACCTTCCTCCTCATCTCCCTGCCTCCCCGCTAAAATGGAATAAGAAAGCAGTAGCTTTCCAGGCTCTGTTAAGGGAACCAAAATTCTTGATTTGATGTGACGGCGCCTTTCTGACCTGCAGCTGTCCCCTTCTCTGGAGCAACTCAGGCATTTCCTCCTCCAGGAAGCTTTCCTAGACTAGTAGAAACTAGGACTCATGCTCTGACCCATGTGTACCTGACAGTTCCCTCTTCTTTACTAAAAATAGCTGGAGTGAAGGTTTTGTATGTATATTCTGCTATAAAGATGTGCAGTCAGCCTGCCATCATGACAAATGGGGAGGGAAGGAGAGGGACTATGGATAATTTCAAACAATGGACTGGACAAATCATTTATATTTAGCTGAGGAATGCAGCCAGAGAGGCAGACAATCACCCCGGCTTCCTACCCTCAGCCTGGTCCCAGCATGGCTGATATAACTGGGCTGTATGTAGGTTGCGTGTAGAAGAGGGATGAGGACTGGGGCACATCGAACCTGAGGTGTGATTCAGTTCTGTTCTCACTCATGGAATACCTGCTATGCACAAGGCCACGAACAGTTGAGAGTGTTCCAGAAGGGAGTGGGGTTGTTGTTTGTTTGACTTAATCAGGTTTTAATCTTCTGGTAGGGCTCTTTAAATCTGTGAACAGAGATTTCATATTAATAAGAATAATGAGTGTTTATAAAGTCATTTATAGTTGGCCAATATATTCACTGCACATTAGCTGTATTTAATTTTATTCGATTCATACATATGCTTGTGAAGTATATGTTATTTTAGTTGCCTTCTCATAGGTTAGAAAAATGAGGCTTAGAGGGAATGAACTTCTCTAAGGTCATTAAGAGAGAAGCAAGGGGCTGGGGTTGTGGCTCAGCGGCAGAGCGCTCGCCTGGCATGTGCGTGGCCCGGGTTCGATCCTCAGCACCATGTAAACATAAATGCACTGCATTGTGTACAACTAAAGTAAATAAATAAATATTAAAAAAAAAGAGAGAGAAGCAAAACTTGAACCCATGGCTTCTGACCCCTCAAGCCATGCGCCTCTCTTCCCGACTTCTATATTGAACCTTGTCTTAGCTCAACACCAGCTATTTGTGCAATCTCAGGCAGTCTAACTCCCCTTTCCAACTCTTTTGATTAAGAGGGATATTGAGTTAAAATGTTTCTAGGGTCTCTTCCAGCATCACATAATTAATAGTATGATATCAGCAGCCAGACAAACAATTAAGTGTGTGTTTTATTTATATTAGATTTTTAAAAAATATTTATTTATTTGCCTTAGTTGTACACAATGCCTTTATTTTTACATGGTGCTGAGGATCGAAACCTGGGCGGCGCATGTGCTAAGCAAGCGCTCTATTCCTGAGCCACAACCTCAGCCCCTATATTAGATTTTTAAAAAATATTTTATTAGTTGTAGGTGGACACAATACCTTTATTTTATTTATGTGGTGCTGAGGATCCAACCCAGGGCCTCACACATGCGAGATGAGCACTCTACTGCTGAACCATAGCCCCAGCCCCTATATTAGGTTTTTAATTGTGGCAAAATCCACAATGTAAAATGTGCCATTTTTTTTTTTTTTTTTTTTTTTTTTTTTTTGATACTGGGGATTGAACCCATTGAGCCATATCCCCACCTCCCCACCTTTATTTAAAATTTTGAGACAAGTTCTCGCTAAGTTGATTATGGCCTTGCTATTGCTGAGGCTGACCTCAATCTTGTGATCCTTCTGCCTCAGCCTCCCAAGCCACTGGGATTACAGGCCTGTGCCATCCACACCCAGCCCATCTTAACCTTTTTTTAAGGGCTCTAATGTACAACAGTTCAGTAGCATTAAGAACACACATTATTATACAACAGATCTCCAGAACTTTTCATCTTGCAAAACTAAAACTCTGCCATTAAACAAGAATTGACTGTTTTCTGCTCCTTTGAGGCCCTGGCAACCACCATTCTATGTTCATTGTGGTGTGCTTATTAAGACCCCACTATGTGCTTAACATGTACTGCCCTTAAGCGATTAATAAAGGGAGTTGTAGAGAGGCAGCTAGCATCAGTGGGTAGCCTTTGGGCCCAGGCTGATTGACAGGAGCGTTCTCCTGCATCCCTGGCTCTGTAACCTCCATGCCAGGACTGTGAAGTAAATGAGTGAGTGGGTAAGGCCCTGGGCATGGGCCATTACCTCTTTTGGCCCCAGTTTCCAGCTTACAAAGTAAGGGTAACAATACCAAGTTCTCAGGACTATGGGAAGGAGCAGTGAGATAATGTATGTGAAGCACGTAGCTTAGGGCCTCATACACAGCAGGTGTGCAGTAAATGGAGGCCGTTATTTATAACCTAGCTGGGGAGACTCGACTAATATGCTGGGAACAAGAGAGGACAAGACTTCTGTTCTTTTCCCATTGAGCCCCAGGCTTGCTGTGGTCGTCATCCCCACTGACTGCGGGGGAATGGATCTGGTCCAGATGCCTTAGCCTGGCAGTCAGCATCCTTCCCCTCTAGCCCCAACCTGCCTATCGAGCCTCATCTCCCACTCTTCTCCCTCGAGGAAGCCCTTGGGTCTGGCCAGACTGATTTCCCAATCATGCTTTGTTCTTTCCTTTCTTGTCCCTTGGTTCATGCTCTTCCACTTTCCTGGAGTGCTCTTCCCATACCTTCCTCTCTGTCCTTCAAGGTTCTGCCAATGGATAGCTCTTTTCAGGGAGCCTGCCCTGTCCACCCATCCCAAATGAGCCCCTTTTTCTTTTTTTTTTTTTTTTTTAAATATTTATTTATTTGTTTTAGTTGTACACAATGCCTTTATTTTTATGTGGTGCTGAGGGTCGAACCCGGGCCGCTCACGTGCTAGGTGAGCGCTCTACCGCTGAGCCACAACCCTAGCCCAAGCCCCTTTTTCTTTGGAACTTCTATGGCATTTTCTGCTTTTGCCTGATTGTTGGCTTTTAGACTTTGCCTTGGGTGATTTTTCAGTGAATTTCTCAAATGTTTAGCATGTGTGCTGTATACAAGAGTCTCTGCTAAGCTCTTTTTTTTTCACCCACACTGGGTGTTGAACCCAGGCATGTTGTACCACTGAACTGAGCTGAGCTACATTCCCAGCCCTTTTTGTTTGTTTGTTTTTTTTGTTTCGAGTGAGTGTTTTGCTCAGTGGTTGAGGGCCTCAGTAAGTTGCCAACGCTGGCCTAGAAATTGCAATCCTCCTGCCTCTGCCTCTTGAGTCTCTGGAATTACAAATGTGTCCCCAGCCCTTTTTATTTTCTATTTTGAGACAGGGTCTCTCTAAGTTGTCCAGGCTGGCTTTGAACTTGTGATTTTGCAGCTTCAGCCTCCCGAGTAGCTGAGATTACAGGTGTGTGTTAGTACATCCTGGCTCTGTGCAAAGCTCTGATGATGCAAAACGCAAAAGGTAAAAGTCCTTGTCTTCATGGGGTGTATAATCCAGTAAGGGGTTAGGAGAGGGGTTTGAGAATGACAGTTTAAAGTACAAAGTGAGTAACTTCTGAGAGAAGAGTATTGAGTGGGTTCAAATGTGGATCAGTGGTCTTGATTGAGAAGGAGCATTTATGCAACAGGTTGTGGTGGATGCCAGTGCTGAAAGAAGGCTTGAGTTTGGGCAGAGGGAGGAAGCACCAGCCTGAGGATAGGCACTGAGAAGGTGTTTGAGTGTATGAGTAGCCAAGTGGGGCCAATGTGTGGATTGTGTGGAGGGAAGCCATTGGAGAAAGGACTGGACAGGTTGACAGAGGTTATATTGTGGGTGACTTCAAATGTCCAGCCAAAGAATTCCATCTGTCCAGTCATTCATTCATTCGTTCAAGACAAATTAAGTGCCCACCACATGCAGGCACTGGGCTGGTCAACCTTGGGGGACCCTGAGACCTGTGCAGGTTTTGAGTGGGAGTTACAGAAGCAGGCCTGGGCTTAAGGAGGGGGAGACCTGAATCTGAGAAGAGGGGAAATCTTGGTGGGGAGAATGGTTGGGCAGCCATGAAAAATGGTGAGGAGGGAATGACCCAGAGGCATTTTGGAAATAGAACCAAGACCATTTATGAATTGATCAGATGAGGCCACAAAGGAACATTGAAACTGCTTCTGAGCTGGGTGATTGTGAAAAATGTGGTGCTGTTTGCTGTTTCCATGGGGTATCATTTCTCCAACTAGATTCTGAGTCCCTCCAGGTTGTGGATTTTCTGATGAGGCATAGACTAGGCAGTGTGGACCCCTGACCTTCTCAAGAAACAAGCCTTGCACCTTCCAGAATCCCATATTTGCCTCCACAGCAATATTTGCACACAGGCCTGGCTTTCTCTGGAGTCATGTTTCTGTGAAGAGTCAAGTGTTTCCTGTATATATATCCTCACACTCCAAGTTAACTGCCCTTCCAACTTCTGCTGCAGTTTTATCTCTCACTTGATGGTCATTTTGCACCAGTTTCTACTGTGCTACTAAAAGTAGCTTTGGATGTGGTAGGGAAGAAAACAACACAGTGGCCCATTCCATTTTATCAGCCTCATAGTGTATGTTGATCAAGCTGATGTCTCAGGGAAGTTACATACTTTTATGTATCTTGAAACTTCGGGTCTCTTTTGAGTGGTCAAAATGTTAAATCGTTAGATGCCTGGGTCTACCCCAGGGATGATATATATGTGATGTGGATACTGTTACTTCTATAACTGCCCATAGCAGCCCATAGCAGACATCACTAATCGATTACAGCTGTCTTTCCTGCTGAGCCAGGGTTCGGGTTCTGCTCATAATGCTTCAGGCACCCACCACCAGCTGAGTGGAATTGCACCACAGATGGAATCTGTTTGCCATTTTGGCCTTTCCCAGTTGTTGAATCAATAGGGTCTTGGTGGGAGATTGCTGCCCCAAAGAATGGCCATCGCTGGACAGAATTCACCCCAGAGTAGCTTCATAGCAAAGTGGTGATATAATTTTTTTGTTTTCCTGCAGGAATATTCTGGGGCCAAGGTGTTTGCAGAAAATACAACAACAACAGGTCAGTGTCAGCCAGGGTCCATTGTGTGCTGGGGCCTCTGAAAGTCTGTGTGTTATAAACTGAAGCCAGTCTTTCTTGCCCTTTAACTGTGCATTGGGAAGCATAGAATAAGATGCTGACATTTTCTAGATGTTCCTCTGCCCTTGCTCTTGACTTGGAATTTATAAGTTGTTTTTTTTTTTTTTTTTTTTTTTTTTTTTTTTGGTACCAGAGATTGAACTCAGGGGCACTCGACCACTGGGCCATATCCCCTGTCCTTTTTTGTATTTTATTTAGAGACAAGGTCTCACTGAGTTGCTAAGTGCCTCGCCATTGCTGAGGCTGGCTTTGAACTCGGGATCCTCCTGCCTCAGCCTCCCAAAGTGCTGGGATTACAGGCGTGCACCACCGCGCCCGGCTATAAGGTTTTTAAAGTGGGCCTTGGAGCTCCGCTGTTTCTGACTGACCACTGAGAGTACCCTTCGTTTCTTTCTTGGCCACCCCAATTGTATGGAGGAAGCTTAGGGAAGCAGGAGAAGCTTGTAACTTCCTGTTTCCTGTCTCCTCCCAGCAGGCCTGGGAGCCAGGGTGGCTTGGCCTCTCACCAGCAGGCCAGGAACAAAGCTGTGGGAGTCCAGGCCAGTCCTGTGTATCTCCATTCCTCTTTTCCGGCTGCTGCAGAAGTGTCCCCTCGCTGCTCCTCCAGGCTCCTGGGGTCTTGCTGATGGCAGTGTGTCTGTTCCCAGAGCTTGTGCATCGATGCCCCTGCTGAGCTAGCAGGCAGGAGCTGCGGCAGCCCCTGTGGATGGTGCTGATTCAGGATTCCTGGAGGGGCTGCTTACAGACCTGGGCCTTTTTATGTTTTAATTTATGTGCATTTTATCCTGTGGCTTCTCCCTGCTGGGTGATTTGTAATCTCTTACCTTCCCTGAACCCAGCAGCGTGGTTGGTGGTGGAGAAAGAGGGGAACTGAATGGTACTGACTGGTGGCTTATTTTGCCTAAAGAGCCCCTTGTCTGAGTTCCAGCAGGGATTATTATTTTTTTTTTTAAATATTTATTTGCTTTAGTTGTACACAATGCGTTTATTTTTACGTGGTGCTGAGGATCGAACCCGGGCCGCACACGCGCTAGGCGAGCACTCTACCGCTGAGCCACAATCCCAGCCCCCAGCAGGGATTATTTGATGGCCCAAGAGTGGCCCCGTACTTCTTGTTGTCCCCCCATGGTTTGTACTTATTCACGTTTGTCATCCTCAGCCCAGTTTTTAGACTCTTTACATATGTTCACAGCGAATTTAGTGTAATTATATTACATTGTGATTTAAATCTCATTTCACTTTCATCATAGTCCCACGTGGTAGCTGTCATTCTCCTGCATTTTACAGTTTCTCCCACGGTAGGTGAGCAGGGACTCCGGCCCAGGTGCTCTGCTGGCCTTTTACAGACCTGCGTCCGTTCTTTTCAACCCCTGGGAGTCTGCTGCAGGGCCCTCCCAGAGCCTGCCTGTGCAGGAATGTGTGAGCTCTCATTTTGAGTCTCCCTCCCTCCTGGGACCTGCATGGGTGTCCACTTTCATTCTCACAGCTCTGGGATTTGGGGCACCGCCTTTAGTTGGACTGTGCAGTGGAGCCTGGCACATGGGCTTGGGCCAAGAAAACACAGTCTGGTGACAGTCAGGTGGCAGAGAAGGAGGGACCTGAGGACAAGAGAATGGTGGTCCTGTGTGCAGCACCTCTTGTTTCGTCACAGATCCTGTGGGGTTTGCGTCTAGTGGGCCCTGCCAGACAGAACTTGGTGGGGAGCAGCCCAGGAGGCCTGTGTGGCCTTGTGGAGACAGACAGCCTCTGACATCACACCATTTCTAGCCAGATGACTGTCTTGGTTCTGCAGTCTGTGTTGAAGCTAGAGCGAAAGAGACCTGAGTGAAGGACTTTGCAGACAGGAAGTTTATCCTCTCTCATGGCTTTGGTTTTGCCATTTCTTGTCATGCTCGTGGGCCTCTGGAATCATGACCAGCTCTGGGGAGGGAGGCTCTCATCCTGGCTTCTGTTCCTTCCTTTCACTGCAGGTGACCTTTGCAAATTAATTGCTTTCTTCAGTTCTGTTTCCTTACCTGCAAATGGGAGATTGGGTGATTCATGGCCAAGGTCCCTTTTAGCTCTGCTGTAGGTTGTTTTGGAGGTAGAACATGCCTAGGTTTTGGCTTCCAGTCTTGGAGTATCCTAATTCCTCTTCCTCCAGCTAATGCCTTCTCTGCCTCTGGTCTAGAGTGGATAGTGGAGGAGAGAAGTTAATGAGTAAACCTGGCGTCCTGATTTCTGATGGGAGGGTGCACAGAGGTTGTTTACAGAGATGGCCACACCAGGTGGCCATCTCCTTGCCTTATTGGTGCGGCTACTTTCATTTGAACTCTCTGTCTCCTGTCCCTGCCTGTGTAGTTATGAGTTAGAAGGCTTCCTAGCTGGACTCTAGCCCTATAGGTTAATAACATCAACTTTGGTTACAGCCACAGCATCATGAAAAGAGAAAGTAACTGGGTGTAGTTCAGCGAGACCAACACACAGGTAAAAACTCAGCTGGAACCAGCCTGGGGCTTCCAAGAGTAGGAGGTGGAGGAGGAGTTCTTCTGTTGACCTCTGGAGCCAGTGTCACACCCCTGAGCAGTTCAGTTGACACTCTGGGACCCAATATAGATTTTGGGGGACTATCCCTTGTTTAATATTGTCTGCACTTTTTTTTTTGGGGGGGGGTACCGGGGATTGAACTCAGGGGCACTCGACCACTGGGTCACATCCCCAGACCTTTTTTGTATTTTATTTGGAGACAGGGTCTCACTGAGTCACTAAGTGCCTCACCATTGCTGAGGCTGGCTTTGAACTCGCGATCCTCCTGCCTCAGCCTCCCAAAGTGCTGGGATTACAGGCGTGCGCCACCGCGCCCGGCTTGTCTGCACTTTTGAGATTACCACACCCCTCCTGCCTTCTCTTCTCCCTCTCATCCCTTATGCGGCAGATGGCTGGAAATGGGTTATACTTTGAACACTCGCTTGCTTTCTGAGAGTCTTGTGACTGGCTCTACTCTCAGTGGTCAGCATTTGTTAAAATATCTGATCTGTGATAGGAACAGGATGGTGTGGAAAACAGTCCAAGGGTTTCTGAAGGGTCAGGAAGCTTGGTAGGTGCCTCCTAGGATCCCCCCACTTGTTGGGAAGGCTTGGCTGTCACTGTAAGAGGGCTGGAGGGGCCTGGGGTCTTTGGGCAGGATCTTGGTTAGGCCTTGGCCTTAGGAACTTGTATAGCATTTTTTTTGTGTGAGGAATGGCCTTTCCTCAGGTTAAAAACAAAAATTAAAATAAATAAATTATTGTACAACTAGAAGAATGTCCACTTCTGCCTGGGACAGGCTTCTAGAACCCTGGTGGGCTGTGGCCCTGGTTGTGTGTACACTGCGTGTACCCGTCCCCCAATCAAAGGGTGCACGTGTTGCTGCCAGCATATATAGTCTGTGCTCCTTCCACTCCCAATGAGGGGAGCCTGTCAGGTTCAAAGTCAAGGAGAAGGCCTCTGAGAGAAGGCAGGGGAAGCGATCTTGGAGGGTATGCTCAGAGCAAGGTTGAAACAGGGTGTGGGCATACCCGTGTGTGTAGGCGAGTACTTGTGTGCCTGTCCTAGCATGTGTGTGACCAGGTGTGCCCACGTGGGTTTGTGTGGGTGGGAGTTCTCCTGCATTGTTCTGCGACTCAGTGAGGGGCCCACCTGTGCCTGTTCAGTAGGTCATTGTATCCCCGTGATGCGAAGGCCCCTCAGTGGGCACAGCACCTGGCAGCCTACCTATGGCTTCTCCCCTTGCTCCCTGCCACAGCATGGAGACTGAGGCTTGGGGGTCTCAAGTTCCCAATAAGCCCTGGAGGGAGGTGCCCGGGATAGAGGGAGCACATCCTGCCTCAGCGAGCCCCAGCCCCCTTCTGGGTCAAGCCCTGTATATAGGAGGGCTCTGAGGGGCAGGGTGACTGGTGGGATTTGAATAGAGTGTGTTTCTGGGTGTGTGAGCATGCAGAGTGACATGTTTTGTTTTAGAGAAAATGAAGTAGAGGTCTGGGCTTGCAATTTTCCACTCATCTTAATCCTGGGAGATTCTAAACAGCTTTGTTTAAAAACTGAATGTGTAGATTGCAGGGACCTGAGTGAGGAAGAGCTGTTGTGTCCCCCAGGAAGGCAATTAGGTTTGAAGCCAGAGTGTGGATCCGTTTGACCATTATGTATGTACGTGTGGATGCAGCATGTGGCCCAGCGGGCGGAGGCGGAGTGCTTACAGCATCCGCTGTGGCAGCGTGAGTCACTCTAAGTTAACAGCCATTCACACTGGCTCTCTCCATGTCTTGCTGCTGGGGGTGGGTGGGGTGGAGGGGAGGAAGGCCCAGGTTGGGGTGGGGTCTTCACTCCTGTCCAGGCTGTGCAGGGGCAGAGAAAGGAAAGGGTTTGGAACTACCAGTCTTGGCTCTGCCGTTGACACTGCTAGAGAAGCTGGGGATGGTGGTGGCTGGTTAGTGGGTGTCTGTGAGGAGTGGTCTGTACCGGCGGCAGGGAGCGTAACACAGGCCACTGTTCAGTCAAGGGCAAGGGCGGAGGAATTGTTTCTGAGGATCTGTAGAGGAGCTCTGGGGAGACAGATCAGGGCCTGGAGGGAGGGCTGGGATCTGGGGAGGTGAGGGAAAGGGGCTCTTTGCATGGTTGTATCTGGGGGGTGTGTGTGAAAATCTGAGGTTGGGGTTGTGGGGAAGGGGAGCACAAGTCCGGGTGGAGAGTGAGAGGTATGGTTGGACAGAGTGTGGGGTCCTTGATCCAGGGCACCTTGAATGCTGCCCAGAGCAGCTCAGGTTTAGGAGGCTGGCAGTGGGGAGCAGGGGAATGAGAATGAAAAAGGGATGTTTTGGGAAACATGAATTTTTTAAAAAGCATCTTTCCGTTACAAAAATAAAACTCATTTTAATATTCAAATGTTACATAAATTATAGAAAGGAAAATCTCCCATAATCCTGCCCTTCAGAGATAATCACTGTTAATACTTAGGTTTCTATTCATTTCAGATATTTTTATGCTAAACTAGCATCTAGCCACCCACCTAGTCGTCTTCCCAGTGTCTGCAGATAGAATTGTATTAGACTTCCTGTTCTTCAACTTCTTTAGTCATCTTTTCACATGAGAATGACCCTATTCTTTTCAGTGGCCACCTAGACTTGCTGAATGGTTTTTTTTTTTTTGGTACTGGGGATGGAACTCAGGGGCATTCTGGGCCACATCCCCAGCCCCCCCCCCCCTTTTTTTTTGTATTTTATTTAGAGACAGGGTCTCACTGAGTTGCTAAGTGCCTCGCCATTGCTAAGGCTGGCTTTGAACTTGTGATCCTCCTGCCTCAGCCTCCCAAGTGCTGGGATTACAGGCCTGCACCACCATGCCTGGCTACTTGCTGAATGGGTTTTTAAAATCAATTTTCTATGCGGCACAACAGAGCATCCCAAAAATTTAGTGGATATACCTGCCCCCCATTTCATTTGCCCACCTTCAAGGGCTCAGCTGGTCACTCCTGAACTCATTAATGCAGTGACAGTCAGCTGGTGGCTCTGCAGGGAATGGGTGGTGCAAGAGTCAGCAGGACTCTTTCCCCCTTCTGGCTTTTCACTGTCAAGGACACTAGCCTTTTAGGAGAAAATGGAATCATCATCTTGTAAGGTCTGGGCTTGAAAGCCTCCAAAACACAGTATCCATCTACTGCTGGCCAAAGCAAGTCTCAGGACCAGTGGAGCTCCAGGGAGACAGCTCCTCGGGGGGGCAGGATGGCCATGCCATATCCAGGGTGTGCGTTCAGGGATGGGAGGGCTTGGATGTGCAACCCTCTCTTGCCCAGATGTCCGAGAACTGGAATTTTTGGGAATAGACCCCACAGGTCTTAGGAAAACAGTAATCCCCCTTTCTTCCCAGCCCACTCTTTGCCCCAGATAGGCCAACCACAGATGTTGGCAAGGGCAGGGTACTTCCTTTTTTTTCTTTTGCACCAGGGATTGAACCCAGGTGCACTTAACCACTGAGTCATACCCCCCAGCCCTTTTTATTTTTTATTTTGAGACAGGGTCTTGCTAAAGTTGCTCAGGACCTTGCTAAGTTGCTGAGGCTAGCTTTGAACTTGCAATCCTCCTACCTCAGCCTCCCGAGCTGCTGGGATTACAGGTGTGTGCCACTGTGCCTGGCCAGGACACTTACTTTTCATGTTGGTTAGAAGTGCTGTTTGAGGGGCTGGGGCCATGGCTCAGTGGTAGCACACTTGCCTGGCATGTGTGAGGCACTGGGTTCGATTCTCAGCACCACATATAAATATATAAATATATAATATAATATATATATGCATATATACATATATATTCATATATATATATTTAGTTGTTGATAGATCTTTATTATGTGTGTATATATATATATATGTATATATATATATATAAAAGAAGTACTATTTGAGGTAGATTTGCTGTGTGTATATAGGGCTAGTGCCAGCAGAAGTTGAGACTTTGTAATAGCATCTGTGGCCCTAGGACTCCTCGAACCATCTAAGTTAAATCTTTCTGCCCTCTGAAAGCAAAGAGCCAAGAGCTTGGCATCTTTGGTACCCCTGCTAATTTTCATGGCATCTCTGAAAAATATGAGTCTGTGAGTGACAGGCCTTTAACAAAGACAGCTGGCCACTTCAGGTCCAGGCTACGGCTGGAATTTCACGCATTGATTTGCCAACAAATACTGCACCTACTATGCTCCAGGCTTCCCTCCCATTCCCTAGTAACCTCACATGTGAAATAAGAGAACCTAGGTCTGTGAGATGCTCGTTATCTTTTCCTTCTCAGGCAACTCATGGTGGACTTGACATTTTGACTTCCCGCAAGGTGTTCATTTTTGTAATTTTCTCTTTTCATGCCCTGCCTTGGTAGCTCTTCCTTCTCTGTGAAATGTCACCAATGGCTGGGAGGCAGGAGGAAGCAGGGGAAGAGTGACCAATGGAGCATTAATAAATCCCTAAGTCCCAGTTTTGAGGATGCTGTCGTGGGGCTACTGGTGGAGAAGTTCTCCCCGGCTCTGTCATTCATCAAGCAGCCTGCCCCACCCCCCACCCTGCTCACTGGACCTGATGGAAAACACTCTCCCAGCACAAGAGTGTTCTTTTGCCTGTCATCTGCCTGGTGGTTTGTGCATTCATCAAATTAGAACAAAGGCAAAGTGGGGTTTCACATTTGAAAACGCTGCAGTGTTTTATTTTCTCCCTGCTCCCTCTCAGCATCTTGGAAAAGAATTGTTTTGTGGTGGTAAGGCTCACTGTGAAAGCGTACTGCACCCCATGGCACAGCCTCTTGGCCATTTTCTTTTCCACCTCCTCCTCCATGATCCCACTGTGGGAGGCCTGATGTGGCTCAGCAAGGGAGTTGGTGAAGGCTGTGGAACAGGAGGGCGTTGGGCCTGGTGCCACACTCAGGAATGTCCCTGATGCATCTGGGTGACTTGGGGGTGCCAGCATTGTGCTCTTGTTGCAGGGTTAATGATATCTAATCAGCTTAGAGGCTTAATATTTACAGTGCTCAGTGCAAAGCTGACTCTGCAAACCTTTGAGCAATCTGGCAAGACCAGAAACCTCAGCAGCTCCTTTTGGCCAAGCAATTGGAAAAACTGGATGGAGGTCCTCAGCCTGCTCCAACTGAGAGTTTGCTAGTTTGAGGAAGATAGTCAGTCAACTCCTCATAAGCAGAGACCCAGGAGGCCCTCTCTGATTCCTAACTTCTCTGCTCTATCTCCCCATTTTTACTAGTTCTCCATGGCTATGAGGCTGGGTCAAACTTCAGCACGCTCAAGGAACATAATGTTGATCATCAACAAATAATTATTGAGCACTTTGAGTCCTTAAAGGCTGAGACAGCTTTTGGCTCAGGTGCTCTGTGCAATGAGAGAGCTTTAGCCAAATGCAGGATTACATAAGTCGTCAACCCTTGCTGTTTGTGGCTGCCGACTGTTCTATCTAGTTCTCTTGTCTCCTGATAAGGCTCATTCCCACAGCATCTCTGGCACCTAGGAGTGGGCTCTGAAGGCAGCAAGCCATGCAGGAAGGGGCACGACTGCTATAGGATAGTTGGACATGGTGGTGCACCCCTGTAATCCTAGTGACTGAGGAGGCTGAGGCAGGAGGATAGAGAGTTTGAGGTCAACCTGGACAACTTTGACCCTGACTCAAAATGAAAACTAAAAAGGGCTGGGGATGTAGCTCAGTGGTAAAGGGCCCTGGGTTCAATTCCAAGTACTTGGAGAAAAAATTGCTATACATCCAGACAGAGCCCTCTATGTAAAATTCAAAGGAGATGCCTTCCTTGACCCACCTGGTAAGTCTCACTGCCCAGAAAAGTCACATCTTAATGGACGTAAAGAATGATGGGGGCTGGGGTTGTGGCTCAGCGGTAGAGTGCTCGCTTCGCACGTGCGTGGCCCGGGTTCGATCCTCAGCACCACGTAAACATATATGCATTGCATTGTGTACAACTAAAATAATAAATAAATATTAAAAAAAAAAGAATGATGGTACCCAGTTCCATTATCTGCCTTACCCGCTGCTTATCCAAATAAGTCAAAGTTGTTTAACAAATTTGGAGGTCCCTATAAGGACAAGGATGGTCCTCCCCTGAGGACGCTGACTGGACTATGCCTTGGGCTCTGAGTACTGCTGTTCAAGGACACAGCAGCAGAGGCAGCATCTCTGGAATATGGGTGTGGCTTTCCCAGAGGGACCATACTATGTGAACTGAGAGGGGAGTTAGAAATGCCAGGGCTGGGTGAACTGGTGGGTGCTTTGAGCCTGGGCATTGCAGTTTGGAAAAGATCAGGCTGGGTGGGCCTCTTCTTCCCAGGGGCTCACATCCTGATATGCAGATGAACATGACATATGTGAGAAGCATTCAGAGTCTTGAGATTGGAGGACCTGGACCATACACATTGTCTTCCCTGTGAATATTCCTGCTGGGTGCTCGCCTTTGGGATGCTAATACTAATTGTAGGACACAGTTAGCGCCAATTTGGGAAGCCATAGAATTGTCCCCGGTTCTGGGGGACAGGCTGGCAACCTGGTTTTATACGGCATCTGTTTGGTTGGGGGTGGGATTTGCCCATCAGCTGATGGCTCTTGAGTCTGAGCCCCTGATTTTGGGCAGGGAAGGGGTGGAAGGTGACTAACATTCATGGCCTTTCTCCTTTGGTGGATAGCAGGTACTCTTTTTTTTTTTTTTTTTTTTTGGTACCAGGGATTGAACTCAGGGGCACTCGACCACTGGGCCACATCCCCAGCCCTTTTTTGTATTCTATTAGAGACAGGGTCTCACTGAGTTGCTAAGTGCCTCGCCATTGCTGAGGCTGGCTTCGAACTCGTGATCCTCCTGCCTCAGCCTCCCAAGTGCTGGGATTACAGGCGTGTGCATAGCAGATACTCTTTAAACCATGTGTGCTGAGCTTTGTGCTCTGATTCTGGGAGGTTAGTGGGAGGAAGAAGATTGGAAAGGCAGGGTCCATTCTCCAGCTGGTCCATCTCTGTGCACTTTCAGGGCAGTGGGGAGGGAGTCAGCTGCAGAGTGTGAGCAGGAAAGGCTGCCTAATGCCACCCCCCAAGCCATCCATTAGTGTCTGTTGGGGAAGATGGCCTAAGGATCTAGCAGATCCCCATTAGAAGATTGCTTTACCCAAGGAAGCTTTCAAATATTAGTGGATGAAGGTGGGAAGAGGGTAGTGAGTTTCAGATCTGGAAAGAAACTCATCTGGGCCAAATCACAGCCTGCAGCTGGCTAGCTGCCTGCAGTTCTGCTATTAGGTGCTCTTTCCTTTGGAGTCTGGTCCTCAGGAGTCTTTTGAAATGCCACTGCCTCTTAGGGAGGCAGCCTGTTTCCAGCCATGGCAGCAGCTTAGCAAGGCATTTTGAGGATGGGGTTCACAGGAGGGGTGAGTCACCCACAGACTCCTGGTTTCCTTCCTCACCTTGCCCAGCATTGCCTCTAGTTCCCAAACCTTTTTCTTTTGCAAAAGTTCAGTGGAGTAGCTACAGGGGTCCCCTACCTCCTTCCAGAGCTTGCCAGTTACTGCTAGGAAATGCTCACGGGCCTTCATGGGGCAGATGGGGCAGCTTTAAAGGAACACTTCAGAAGGTACTGCTCCGTGGTAGTGGCAGTCTTAAACCAAGAGTCTTTTATGTAGTCCTGATTTGCATTAGGAACTAAAGCCTCAGTGCCGCCACATTCTAAACGCAGTGGTGCTAGACTGATCTGTGGTCCCTGGTGTTTCTGAGACCCTGCGGCCATGTTCAGTCTCCTCACTTCCCAGCATGACGAACAGAGCTGACTCCTGGGCTGGGGACTTTTGTAAACTTCACTGCATTTTCTGATGGCACCAGAATTTCTTTCCTTCTAAAAAACCCAGAGCCCCGAGCATACTAAGCACATGCTGGACCATGAACTACAGTCTTAGCTCTCTTATTTTAATTGATACATAGTAATTCTACATATTTACAGAGTATAGTGGGACGCTTCAATATCTCTGCTATATATATATCCAATCAGGGAAATTGGCACATGTATCACCTCAGACTTTTATCGTTTCTTTGTTTTAGGAACATTCAGAATCCTACTAGCGTTTTTGAAATATTTAATTAATTGTTGTCCACCGTGGTTACCCTTCTGTGCCAGAGAACATTAGGAATAATTCCTCCTATCCAGCTGTACCCTGTGCCTGTTAACCACCTTTCCCTGGCTCTGGTAATCACTGTTTTATTTTCTGTTTGTTTATTTATTAGCTTTCCCATTAGGCTAGAGGTTGCCTTTCCAAGAGGGGCAGGAATATTTCTAATGTCTTGCCTAAGTCTCTCTTGTGGTCTCTATTCCTTCTGAAGAGCTGAGGCCTTGAGTTTCTCTGATGTTTTTCCTGTTTTCTCATTGCCTGGCATCTGGTTGGCACTCCCGTGTGTGTGTGTGTGTGTGTGTGTGTGTGTGTGTGTGTGTGTTGGGGGAGGGGGTTCTGGAGATTGGATCCAGGGCCTGGTGCATGCTAGCCATGTGCACCATCTCTGAGCTGCTCCTCCAACCCCTCAGATACTTTTTTTAAAAACATATTTATTTATTTGCTTTAGTTGTACACAATGCATTTATTTTTTTGTGGTGCTGAGGATCGAACCCGGGCCGCGCACGTGCTAGGCACGTGCTCTACCGCTGAGCCACAATCCCAGCCCCCCCTCAGATACTTTTTGAATGAATGAATACTACACATATGATCTGAAAAGAATTGTGTCTCTGGCGGCATCCCTTTCCCGAGGACACAGTGCTTGGTTGGCTTCCCCATCCATCTTCATAATCACAGGGTTTGAGATGTCTCTGGGGAGGAGGTAGGGATCTCTCTTAGGTCTGGAGCTCCTTACCAAAGTGTCCACAGCTCTGGGAGTGCAGAATTATGCCTTCTTTCCCAAAGGAGGTGGAGAGGAAGTTGAGGGAAGAGGAGGCAGCTGCTTGGAAGTCTCAGGCCTGTGGAAACTGAGGCTGGTTTTCTAGGGATCTCTGGCGGGTGAGCAGAGGAGCTTGGCGCCAGGTGTCCTAGTCCTGACCTGCATCCTCTCTCCTTTATCCCTCTGCCACACCCACACCTGCTCCCACCTTCCTCAGCAGCCCCAGGGGTACCTCAGAGCTCCTGGCTCCCTGTGTGAGAGGGGACGTCACAGGGCCTCTGGGCAGATTTGTAAGAAAACCTGCACCCCAAATGGCCAAATCCACGAGGACTCTGGAGAGGCACATGCGGGATTATTTTAGGTTTGGTGGCCGGGCTCAGATCTCTCTGGCATTCTTGGCCTCTGGCCTCTTAGAATTGACCAGAATGGAAGGATGATAAAAGTCGAGACTCCAGGAATAGCCCAAGAATTCACTCATTCTTAACCTCTGGGAAAAAGTGTCGCCCAACCCAGAGCCCACAGTGAAGGTGGGGCTTGAGGGAGGGAGACTGTATTGGGGGAGGGGAGGGAAGAAAGTTCAAGTTCATTTCCTCTTCCTCCCCTGCCCCTGCCTGGAGGAGGGGGTGGCAAGCACAGTGTGTGGCTTAGGGCCAATCTGATAAGGGAAGCAGGATTTAGAGTCCAGAGGAATGTCAGCACCCCCCCCCCCCGCCCCCCATCCTTGCCTCTTGAGGAGTTGCCTGGTAACAGCCTTGGAGCAGAGTTGGTGGGTCCGTCTCTGTATTGCTGTGCCTGTCTCTATTTCTCTGTCTTCTGGCAGACTACTGACTAGAGACAGCTCTGGCCTCAAATCTTCAGAGAGACCTCGTTTCTTCCTCCCTTCCCCAGAGTCAGGTGGACACTCCCCTCTGGCTCAGTGCACGTGAGGGTGCTGTATTGAGCACCTACTCCGTGGTGGCAGTGCAGGGGCTCAAGTGGGCTTGTAGAGACCGACACAGGTAGACACCCACAGACAATGACATTGCCCAGAGCGGCATGGAGGGCCAGAGCACTGTGGGACTGTAACAGTAGATTCAGTGGAAAGAGCAGTCCATGGGAGTCAGGACCCCCACTGGCCTTGGGCAAGTCACGTCACTTCTCTGGGCCTTAGGTTTTTTTAATCTGGAAAGTGCGGGGTTCTGATACCTGAGGTCCTTTCTGGCTTAAGAGTTCTCATTACAGGAGTTGCAGGGAGAAGAGCTTTCTCAGATGGGTAAAATATTTGTATCACTTCTATTTTTATTCCATGTGGGGGTGCATCTTTGGACCCATCGTAGCTGGGTTGTCCCCATGGTTGGCGGGGGGTGCAGTCTGAAGACTCAGATGTGACAGCTGCATCCACCTCTCTTCTATTCTCTGGATCCTTCTGATTAGGAAAACTGCAAAGTCTGACATTAGGCTAGAAAAGTCATTTGCACTTTCGCAGGACAAGGTGACCTGTTGGTTTACCACATGAGGCCAAAGGACTGAGGCTTGCAGAGCCTCCTTGGAGCTGCCATCTGCTCCTGTCCAGCCTCATTGTTCCCCACTTAGATCTGCCTTGTTCTTGTTTCTGTCATGCCAGATTATTTGTGATTCTCCCTTCCATTTTCCCTCCCAAAGGCTCTCGTTTCTCATTGTCCTGGGTGTGATCTACTTTGCTAGAAATGCCTCCCTGATCTTGCATTGTTCCAGCAAATGTAACAATTTGTTCAGCCATTGTTTCTTTCTTTCTTTTCTTTTCTTTGGCACTGGGGATTGAATACTGGGCACTTAACCCTTGAGCCACATCCCCCCCAGTCCCTCCCCTCTCCCCCTGTTTTTTCGCCAAAATTTTAAATTTTGAGACAGGGTCTCACTAAATTGCTTCATGCCTTGCTAAGTTGCTGGGCTGGCTTTGAACTTGGGATCCTTCTGCCTTGCTTCCCAAGTTGGTGGGATTATAGGTGTGTGCCACCTTGCCTAGTCAGCCATTGTTTCTTTAAGTATTTTCCCACCCCCATTCCTCTGTCTTTTAGAACTCCAACTGTATAGATATTAGACTGTTTGGTATTATCTTATGGGTCGCTGAGGCTCTGTTAATTTTCTTCAGTTTTTTCTTTCTGAGTTTCATTTTAGATAGTTTCTATTGTTACCTCTTTACACAGATCTTTTCTTTTGCACTATCTAATCTGATGCAGACTCCTCCAGTATATTTTCACCTCAAATATTGTGATTCCCATCTTTAGATAGTCCATCTGAGTCTTTCTGATGTATTTTCTCTCTCTCCTCATCAAGTTTTGGTTTTCTTCTTCCTTATTGAGCATATGGAGAATATTTACAGCACCTGGTTTTTCATCTTTGTTTATTAGTTTCATCATCTCTGTCATTTTGGGGGTGTGTTCTACTGACTGATTTTTCTTCTGGTTATAGGCCATTTTCCTGCTTCTCTGAATGCCTGCTAATTCTTGATTGGATGCCAGGCATTGTGAATTTGATGTTGATGGATGTTGGGTTTTGTTATATTTCTTTAAATAGTATTTGACTTTATTCCGGCATGCATTTAAATGACTTGGGATCAGTTTCATACTTACAGTCTAGGGCTAATTTAGCCTCACTACTAAGGCAACACCCTTCTGAGGACTCTACCCCATGCCCTCTGCGATCTCTTTACTCTCATAGAGGGATGTGAGCTCTTGGGACCTGTGTGTACTCCGCAGATGATTTGGTGTATTGCTTTTCAGTGGTTCTTTTCTCGTCATGTGGAATTTCACACCCCACAAGTGTGCAGATCAGTCAGGTATTCCAGGTCTTCTGCAGGTCTTTCTGGATTCTTTCTGTACAGCCCCTTCTTTTCTGGCATTTTACACTAAAAATCCTAGCTGCACAATCTCTGATTTCTGTTTCCTCCTCTTGGTGAGACCATTGAATTCCACGTGGAGTCCTCCTTTCAGAGTTGCCCTCTGGAAGTTGGCTCCAGGGCAGTCAGCTGGCTTTAGTAGGACTCACCTCTTTTATTTGCTTTCTCCCAGGGATTACAGTACTGTGCTGCCTGGGGTCTAATTGCTGAAGCAGTTTCATGCCTTCTGTCCAGTTTATTAGTTGTTTGAGGTGGGTGGGAATATCCAGACCCCACTACTGCACCGTGGCTGTTGCAGGAGCCCTGCATTGCTTTCAGTTACCTGATGTGTCTCTCTTTCCGGGAGTCCTTCTTCCCCACTGGGGTAGTGCCTTCAGTTAGAACTCCTAAAAGACCCCATTAGCAGCATGTTCTTTTGCTCCATTTTTTTTTTTCTGATTTTGTTTTTCTCTCTCCAAGTTGACTGTCTCCTTTAGCACAAAGATGACATGGCATTTTTCTCAGTATCCTTTGTACCTATCTTATTGCTTGGCATATAGTATGCAGCTGATATATGCTGATTGAATAAATCAATGAGAACAAGTGTAAGAAAATATAAGGTAACCATGCCATATGGTTCTAAGGAGGTTTTTCCTTTTTATTATTGTTTTTTTCCTCTTCCTCCTCCTCCATCTTCTGTGCTGGGGATGGAACCCAGGGCATCATGCCTGCTAAGCAAGCACTCCACCCCTGAGCTGAACCCCTAGCGTGCGAAGAACAATACCATCCTGGATGTGGGGTCTGACTCACAAGAGTTCAGACCATATCTGTAGCATTATCTGTAGCATTAGGGCTTCTTAATTCTTTTTTTTAAATATTTATTTATTTACTTTAGTTGTACACAATGCAATGCATTTATGTTTACGTGGTGCTGAGGATCGAACCTGGGCCGCGCACGTGCGAGGCGAGCGCTCTGCCGCTGAGCCACAATCCCAGCCCCCTTAATTCTTAATTCATTGGCATATCTGGATTCATCTATAGGAGGGAGAAACCACACTCATGGGACTTTGATGAAGGATTTGGGGATGCTCATTTTGTCAGGAAATTATGAAGTGCTGTGGGAGGGGCCATAATCATGTTCTTCCAGCATGTGTAGGATGGAGGGCTAAATCTATGGGTGAGGGGTTTCAGGGGATCATCAGATTTGGGTGCAGGCCCAGGAAAATCTTTCTAGAAGAGCCATCCAGCAGAGAAATGGGTTCCTTGGGAGGTAGTGAGTTCTCTGTTGCTGCTGGGATTTAAGCAGACACTCATATCTGTTGGTGAGGGATGTTGTGTTTGGGATTATAAGATTAGACAGGATAGTGCATGAGGTAATCTCTTAGATACATTCTACTCAACTCTAAATCTTGCTCCCGCCTTTGAGCCTCACGAGTCATCTCCCCTTGCAATCTTCCATCCCCAACCTGTGTGTGCCCACACGCATACACACACACACACACACACACACACGCACACATTCAGAGAACACACTGGAAATGTGCTTTTTACCTTTGTTTTATGAAACTACATACACCCCTCCTCCTTGCCCAAGTGGGTGTCTTCTCAGTGCCCTGCAGACTAGCTGCGGCCACCCCTGGCTGGTGTCTGTGCTTTTCTCTATCATTGCAGCGGCAGCCTGACTGGCACCCATTGATCTTGGCTGGCCCCTGATGTCAGTGCCTTGTCCCATTGTCTCCGCTGCCTGGACACATGGTGCCTTTGAGACGGGGATGACTCTGGCTAGCTCACTGCTTCTCCACCTCCTCGCCGTCCCCATGGCCTGGGAGCCTCCTTAGGAACGTCACCCGAGTGGAGCTGCTGCTCTGGACCTGCTCCTTGGCTTGTTTCTCTCTTGGGGGCCTCAAGGACTAGAGGCTCCCACAGTGGGGTCACCCACCAGGTCTAGGACGGTAAGTCACACACTGTGGGGAGTGGGTGGTAGTGAGTGGTGGTGCTCCAGAGCCTCTTCAAATACCTGCTCTTTTACAGTTTTTTTAAAAAAAATATTTACTTATTTGCTTTAGTTGTACACAATGCATTTATTTTTACGTGGTGCTGAGGATCGAACCAGGGCCGCGCACGTGCTAGGCGAGCGCCCTACCGCTGAGCCACAACCCCAGCCCTCTTTTCCAGTTTTTAAGCCAGCTGCAGGGAGCTGCAGATTGGATCCACTGCAGTCAGGATGTGCAAGTCTGCAGCTCCGTGGCTGGAGGAGGAGTCTGGAGGTCTACCTCTGGATGGGGTGTCATGAGCCAAGGGACCTTCTCAGTGGAGCCTTGTCTTATGCTTCCTGGAAGTAGTTGCCAGTTGTTGGGTGACTTTTCTATCTCAGCTGTCTGTTAGGGGAATCCCTGGCACCTGCCTACCCCCCCTCATTGTTTCTGCAGTGGTCTTCTGAGCCTAAAGGGAGAGTTGCAACTGGTGGGCTCTGGGGCAAGGGCTGTGCAGAAAGCAGGCCTGAGGCGAGAGAGCTGCCCAGGTAGCAAGTGCCTGGCTCAGCCACCAGGGGCCTTAGGCTCTTGCCACCCTTCCTGTTGTGCAGCTCCTCATTCTTCCAGGTTGGCCTAGCCAGGCACCATCATGGATGTGGAGGAACACTCTTGAACTTGGGACTTGGGAGTCTGTGGTCTTCTTAGTGTTTGTCACAAGACAAGTTTGATATGAGCCAAGCTTGGTTTCTTTCTCTGCATATGGGAAGAAGAAAGGCTCCCGGGGGAGCGGAAGGGAGGGCTTCCCAGGGAAGCTTGCAGTGTCCTAAAGACAGTGGACTTGGTGTGTTCCTCAACAAGGGCTCCAAACTCTGTAGACGAGAGTCCTCTTCCCCAAAGAGGAGAAGGCATGTTATTTGAAGGGTGGATCTTCCAGAAGTGTGGAGTCTGAATGTTCGTGGGCTTGCAAAGTCAGCACTACTGGCAGGGGAGCAACAAGCGAAGGGGCCTGGCTGGCTGTGTTTGCTACTGCACATCCAGTGTCTAGAAAGGCTTCTGCATAAATCATTCACTCAGCTGTTATTTGTTGACTGAATAGACGAGTCCCAGAGAGGGAGTCCTAGCATCTGGGTGACTGGGACAGTGCCCCACCTCAGCAGCCCACATTATGAATGAGAAAGGCAAGTTCATCATTTGCAGGTAAATGGATGAAGTTAGAGAATATAATGCTAAGTGAAGTCAGCCAATCCCCAAAAGCCAAATGCTGAAAGTTTTCTCCAATATAAGGAGGCTGATTCACAGTGGGGTTAGGATGGGGAGCATAGGAGGATTAGAGGAACACTAGAATGGCCAATGGGGAGGGGGCAAAAGGGTGAAGAAAAAAAGATGGTAGAATGAGATGGATATCATTACCCTAAGTGCATGTATGAAGTCATGAATGGTGTGAATATACTTTGTATACAACCAGAGATATGTAAAAATGTGCTCTATAAGTATAATATGAAGTGTAATACATTCTGCTGTCATTTGTAACAACTTAGAATAAAAAATAAATTTGGAGGAAAAAAAAAAGAAAGGCAAGTTCATCAGTGAAGCTGTGTGCTCAAGGACACGTACCACTGGGTGGGGGGAGAACCTGTTTAAGAACCTAATGTTCTTACATCTAGTTTTTAGCTTGTTCCATCAGGAGGTATTGAGGTAGTTGGGCAAGGTGGTGCATGTTTGTAATCCCAGCAACTTGGGAGGCTGAGGCAAGAGGATTACAAGCTTGAGGATAGCTTGGACAATTTAGTAAAACCCTATCTAAAAAAAAAAAAAATAAATAAATAAAGGGCTGGGTATATATAGTTCAGTGGTAGAGTACCCCTGGGTTCAACTCCTGGTACCAAAAAATTAAAAAGAAAAGAAAAAAAGGTGTCAAGACAATAATAAAGATAGTGGGTACCATATTATAGCTAATATTGACTATGTAGTTTTTTTTTTTTTTTTGCTATGCTGGCATCTGAACCTAGGGCCTCATGCATGCTGGGCAGGTGCTCTGCCACTGAGCTAAATCTCCAGCCCTGGCCTACTTTTTTTTTTTTTTTTTTTTTTAAATATTTATTTATTTGCTTTTAGTTGTACACAATGCATTTCTTTTTACATGGTGCTGAGGATCAAACCTGGGCCGCGCACGTGCCACCGTTGAGCCACAACCCCAGCCCCATGGCCTACTTTTTTTAAGATTAATTTTTTTTTTCCAGCACTGGGCATTGAACCCAGGGCCTTGACCAAGCTAATAAGCAAGTGCTCTCTAAGCCACATCCCCAGCCCTTAGCCTGCTTCTTGAAATGCATTCACTGAAAAGAGGTTTCCTGAAGTTGTTCTTCATTCACCTCGACTGTCTTCACCAGTCCCTTAGTGTCTGTCCCAGAAAACACCTGCCCTTGGTGTGACTAAACAGCCGTCCCTCACTATGGAGTTGGTTTCAGAACCCCCCTAAGGACACTAAACTCTGACAACTCTCAGGGCCCTTATATAGAATGGCATAGCGTTTGCATACAGTCTCTGCCCACCCTCCTGTGTATTTTGAGTCATCTCCAGATTGTATAGGGAATAATGTCAAGAAGAAAAGAATATACAGGTTCAGTACAGAAGCAGGTTTTTTTTTTTTTTTTTCTCCCCGAAATTTTGGTCCATGCTTGGCTGAATCCTCAGATGCACAACCCATGTTGGAGGGCTGATATAGTCACTATTTTTGTCAGCCTTCTCCACGGTAGCTATTGTCTGCATGCTGTTTTAGGTCAACTCATATTTTATTCAGGACTTTTAACCAGTTATCTTTCTGTTCTCTGCGTGGTTATCTGTATGGGATCTGCTTATTCATGCTTCCAACCAAACATTTGTTGGAACACTTACATTGTGCTGGCAGGTCTAGGCCTCAGGATTCAGTAGTAGATAGGATGCAGTGTGCCCATGCAGTGTGCCCATCTAGGGACCTCGTCCTGACTCGCAGGACTCCCCAAGGCAGTGGATCTCTCTGTGGTATCCTCTTAGCACTCGGGCCCCCGGTTGGGGCCTAGGAGAAAGAGATTTGGGATTGTCCAGTTTTCTAAGGCTTTCCACCAAGCCAAGCACCAAAGCATATTCCTAGACAACATTGCTGCTTCTTGACAGTGACCTTGAGTGGCTAGGATGAGGGCCATTTTTGTCATTGCAGGCAACTTGTGAGTGGGAATGTGGGGCTTAAGACTTGTTTCCAAAAAGAAAAAAGACTGTTTCCAGTGCCAACCTCTGCTTGGTCCACTCTAAGTGTCCTAAGACTCATTCCTTTCCACAAATGTTCAAGAGGTTCCTCTGGACCAGACATCCCTGGACCTGTTCCAGGCTCTGGGATGCAGGTGTACAGAAAAATCCCTGCCCTAAAGAGCTTTTATTTTGGTAGAGGAGACAGACAATAAGCAATTAAAATCTGTAGTTTATTGGATGGTGACAGGTGCTATGGAGAGAAGTAAAATAGGTAGGTGGGGGGAGGATGGGGCACTGGCAGAGATTGTGAAAGGCCTTACCCAGGAGGGGACATTTAAGGAGAGGTGGAAGAAGGAAATAGCAGAGGAAGGTGCATTCCAGGGCAGAGAGACCAGGAGGTGCAAAAGCCTTGAACTAGGTGCGTTTAAGATTGTTCAAGGCTGGTCCAACTTTGGTGTGAGCCTGGGGAAGGTTGTGGGACTCAGATCACACAGGACCTTGATGGCCAACTGAAGAGTGGTAGCTTTTATGGTGAGAAAAATTGGCACCATTGGAGGAATTTGAACAAAGGAGTGACAGTTACCTTATATTTCAAAAGGGTCGCTGTGAGGACTGGGGACATAGCTCCATGGTAGAGCGCTTGCCTAGCTTGTGTGAGGCCTGGCCTGGATTCCACCGCAGCACTGGAGCTGTGTGGGGGGTGGGGAGGGGGAAGGTCACCATGGCTGCTATGTGATAGTCACTGTTTGCTGCCAAGTGCTTGTTGTGTGTCCGGCATGGTGCAGAGTCTTTATGTGCACATCTCATTTAATCCTCCCAACCCTTATCTCTGTTTTAATTTAAGCCAGGGTTCAGAGAAATCAAATTTTTTATCCAGGAACACAAAGTAAAAGGTGGTGGAGCTGGCTGTCGGCGCAGGTCAGTCTGATGCCAAGGTTCATGCTCTGGACTATTGCTCATATTTCCAGGGACAGAGGCAATGATTGTTGAGGACAGCAGTGAACAGATATCTGGGTGTGGTGGTCAGGCTGCCCCTGAGCCTGTTCTTTGGCCACTCTCAGGTGTTCCGCTGGTCACCCAGGAGGAAGGTGAGGACAGGCCCCTCCTTTAACTTGCTTGTTTGGTAGAAGGAAGAGCAGATTGCTTCCAGATGAGGGAAGGCTGCTTGGGGAGTGGAGTGCGTGCCCCGTCTGCGGACAGCAGCCTCTCTGGCCCGCGAGGACCCTGTGCCTTGTGTTGGGCTCTTCAGACAAGCCTGCTACTTACAGACCCCAGCTTCCTGCTACCGACTTGCAGGCAGACAGAGACCTCTGCAGGTGAGCCATCCCCTCCCTGGGGACAGCAGCTCCCCTGTTCTGAGGAGAGTCTAGGCTGAAATGCCCTGTATTTTATTTCTCCCTTTTCTTCCAAGTTAATTCAAATCACTTTTGGAATGTCATTCCATAATCCTCGTATTTATTGCTCCCTAAGGAAGTAAGGAGGGTTTTTCTTTGTCTCTAAGAAAGAAGAAGAAAAAAAAAAAAAAAAAAAAAAAAAAAAAAAAAAAAAAAAAAAAAAAGCTACAGCTTGGGGAGGGGGAGTGGGAAAAATAGATAAAAAAAAGTGTTACAGGGTGGAAAACTTGAGGTCAGAGAGTGAGGCTGGGGTAGAGCAATCCAGGAGCTCTTGGGTAGAGAGAACCCAGGCACACAGACAGGTGGGGAGAGGCAAGCTGAGGGGGAAGCTGGGGTTCTAGATTTAGGGTTGTTCCTCTCATATTAACCATGTACTTTGGCATCTGAATATGGAGAAGTAAGTGATGGTCCTTGCCTGCTGTCCTTACCCAGCGACTGTCTCAGTCTGGCCCTGGGGCCCGGGTCTGCTCTGTGTATACTTGCACTCCCACCCCACCCCCTATTTCATGCTCACATACACCCTCATGATCTCATACTCGCTTCTGCCCTCACACACACATTTGCCCGTACAGTGCACGCGTGTTCTTTTTTTTTTTTAAATATTTATTTATTTGCTTTAGTTGTACACAATGCCTTTATTTTTACGTGGTGCTGAGGATCAAACCTGGCCGCACACGTGCGAGGCGAGCGCTCTGCCGCTGAGCCACAACCCCAGTCTGCACACGTGTTCTTCACACACATCTGCTCACACGCCCTCACTGGCTTCTACACTTACCCACATACATACCCGACGTGCACATTCTTGCGTAGGGCTTGTTATGTGCCTGCTTCCGTTGTGGCTGTCACACATGCTTAAGTGTATGCCTAGTTCACCCATGCGTACGCCCTCCCAAGCCCACAGTGAGGTGTTTAGGGTCGTATGTCAGAGCTAGGCACCGGCAGCTGGTGGTGCCTGACTTAGCAAGAGAGTTTCTAATGACAGTGGAGTCCCTGCAAGTAACTGTATCCCACCCAGTGCCTCAGTTTACCCCTGTTGTGTAATAAAGAGAGAAAACTTTGAGAGACTAAGAACACAGAGAGACGCACAGGTGGTCCACTATTCTGAGCTGTTCAGACTGGGAGGTGTTGTATCCCTGAAATGTCCAGTGTGTCTGTACTGTGTGCGGAGAAGGGAACTGGTGGTGGGAGGAGGGAGAGTCTTCAGAGAGCAGGCCGCACCTCCCACAGGGCTCCCTGCTTGGCCCTGCTTCTCCAGCTGCAGCCAGTGTGTCCCCAACCAAGAAGATATGCCACCAGCAAAGCCCAGCCTGTGGCTGCAGAGGCTGGGCCTGGCAGAGAGGGCGTGTTGGTCTGCAGGGTGGAAGGGACCATTCTGGGAAGAAAAGCGTCCTCCTCCGCTGCTCAGGTCCCCCTGGGTTACCAGGGACAGAGGTAAAGCAAACAGGCCCTTGACTGCTTTCATTTCAGAAACCTCACCGCCATCGCCACTGCTACTGCAGAGCACGAAATCATCCCTGGTCTGTGGAAATCCAATTAGACTTGCGCCGCTGGAGGCCCCTCCGTGGGGAGAGCGAGGGAGGTGTGAGGGGAGGGGAGGCTCCCTCTACAAAGCTGCCTCCATAAATTTGAGTTAAGGGTGGTGCGAGGGCCAGACCATTATTCATCCACAACTGTCCTTCCTGACCTCGAGATCCAGCCAGTGAAAATCTGCATGAAAACCTGAGGTTGGCTAGGTGGGCTTCAAGGGGCAGAGGGCAACCTGAAGACTTAGATGGTATTCCCAGAGTGTTTGACCTTCACCCATTCTCTGGTCCTGTGATCTTTCAGAGCCTTAAATCTTGGGCTTTTCTGTGTGGGGTGGGGAGAGTGGGACCAGGTATAGTGAACCCTCTGTTCCAGCCCAGCCGCCGTATTTCAAGTGCCCTTCTTCCAGAGCCTCTGCATCCCCTTTTATGTCCAGCTTCCCATCTCTGTCTAGGGCACTGGTTTCATGGTGGCCTGTACCCTAGTCACTGCAGCCTGCTCTGGGGACCTTTAGGCCGTATCCACAGCCAGCCTTTTGCCTCAGCATCCTCATCCTTCATACTCCTAGATAGGTTGTATTTTATTTATTGTATATCACCTTGTTCCATAAAAGGATATTAAAGTGAATGCAAATACTGATAATATCACCAGTGCTACTTGATCACGGCTTCATTCTTTCCTGGCTTCAGTTGCAGATGTCGACTAGGACTTTTGTCTGTGGTCAGCAAATCCATGGATTGTGATGGGCCCCTGAGCCTTTGCACCTGTTCCTGCTGCCTGCGTCAACACTGCTGTATCACCTTTGCTTATTCTTGAAGATTCTGTTTACACATCTCCTCCCTGCACTTAGCATCCCTGTCATGTGAAATTCCATAGCACCTCTTGCTGAAGGCACTGAGCTGAATAAGACATAGTCTCTCCCCTGGAGTCTAGTGGTGTAGACAGGGAGTCATCTTGCATTTGCAGCCTGCTGTGACAGATGTGCCACAGGGGTAAAGTACTACATAATCGGTACTCTTAGTACTTGTAAACCTTGCAGATCTGAAAAAACAACTCTCGGCATTCACATTTTATTGGTATTCTGGCCTGGTAGGAGATCTAAGCTGGGGATTTGTGTGTGTAGGCCCATGTGTGCAAAGCATTGTTTACTTTTCTTGAAAAGGTTACCGTTTAGAAGTCTAATGCCATTCCCATTTTAATCCTTTCTAGGTGGCCTGGTTTTCCCTCTCTGGATTCTCTCATGTCCTATGTGAAGTCTCTGTCTCTGGTATTCTGACGTGTCACACGTGACATGCCTCCAAGTGGCTCAGCTTTCACCCGAGGTGTCGGGTGCCCTGTGGATCTGGCCGCTCAGTTTTGGAGCGCACATTATATTTAGTTCTGGGAAATTTTATTGAATTCCTTCATTGATGATTTACTCCCTCCATTTTCTCCTCTTCTTTGGAATGCCTAGAATTTGAATATTAAATCTCCTGGATTGGCGCTACAATTTTATGATATTTTCTCTGAGATTTTTCCCCCCACCTTTGTCTTCCTGCTTTCTGCTGAGGTTTTCATTCTAGTTAGCCTATTTTTAATTTCTTAGAGATTTTTTTGTTGTTGTCTGAATCTTCTTCTTTTATAGCAGCCTGTTTTGGTTTCATGGATACAATATCATCTCCTGTGTCTCTGAGGATATTAATGGTAGCTTATTTTTGGAAGGAAGGATTCATCCTGATTGTTTCCTATGACACATGGGTGTGTTTCCTGTCTTTCCTGTGACAAACTTTCTTCAGCAGTCTAGTGATCCTTGGAAGTTGCTAGCATTTGAGTGAAGCATGAAAAAGGTGACTGAAGTAGGGTATAATGGCACACACCTGTAATCCAGCTACTCAGGAGGCAAAGGCAGGAGGGTTTCAAGTTTTTTTTTTTTTGAGGCCAGTCTGGGCAACTTGGTGAGACCCTTTCTCAAAATAAACAAACAAACAAAAAAACAACAAAAGGCTGGGGTTGTAGCTTAATGTTGGAGTGCCCCTGAGTTCAATCCCCAGTACCACACACACAAATAAAGGTGAATTGAAGCTGTGTGTGTGTGTGTGTGTGTGTGTGTGAGAGAGAGAGAGAGAGAGAGAGAGAGAGAGAGAGAGAGAGAGAGGCTCCAGGCTTCATGTAGGGTTTCTGGTTGGTTTGTTTCATTTATGAACTTAGCAAGTTAGTATTGCAGGTTGTTGAGATTCCCTGGAGAAGCATCTTCTAATCTAATTGTAGGTCTAAGACAGATCCTGTGCCCAGAAGCTTAATGGAAGAAGAGGGCCAGGGTCCTAGCTTCCGTATTTCAACTTAACCTTGTGTCTGATTTCCTCAGTCCACAGACCTGCTTTGCCCTGTCCGTAGAAAAAGCCTACTTCCTCGTCTGATGATGGGTGGAGGAGTGACATTCACCTGGCTGAGGGAAGTGGGGACAGAGGATGAGTGATGGATGGATGGTTTTATTTAATCCTACTTTTAAAAAATATGTTCTTTAGTTGAGGATGGACACAATACCTTTATCTTGTTTATTTTTATGTGGTGCCGGGATTGAACCCAGGGCCTCATGCGTACTCAGCAAGTGCTCCACCACTGAGCCACAACCCCAGCCCTATTTAGTCCTATTTTTACAGCAGACTTTTAATCTGTCTCCTGTTTGCACTGCCTCCTGCCTTTGGGGGTTCCAGAATGCTGGATGCATTAGGATTCAACTTTATGTCACCTACGATTCATCCTTCTACCCTCCAATCTCCAAAATCACATTGCTGTCATCAACCCTTCTGCTTTTTTTTTCCCCCCCAAATCATGGGTTTATGCCTTAAAAAGTCTCTTTGCTCTCAAGTTGGTGAGGTGTCGGGTGGGAGCGGAGCTCTCTCCACGTGCGTTCTCTTGGAGACCAGTGTTGGCTAGAACATACTTGGGGCATTTAGTTGTCCTCACTTGTTGTTTTTAATAGATCCCTGGATGGTTCTCATCAGCCTTCGTGGGCAAGGAATGAAAGCTCACTTAGCTATGTATGTGCATTGTCCTCACAGTGTCCTTACAACCCCCATGCCTAGAACTGCGCGGGCGCCATCCAAGGTCCCAGTAATTGCTGGCAGAATGAGGGAATGAACAAATGAATGAATCACAAACAGATTTGGAAACAGAAATGTCAATACAAGTACAGTTCAAGGATGTCCAAACTCTGCCCTGGGATGTAGGCTGGTGGCTTATGTAACTCTGAACCTGTTAAAGATGAGACTATTGGACATTGTTTCTGACTAGTGGTGGGGACACTATGAACCGTGTCCTCATCCTGGCTTGTTTTCTCTGGCTGTAGTAAACATGCGTTGTTGCTGGGGGTCAGGTGCCTCACCACTGAGCTATACCCCCAGCCCAATTACTTGTGATTTTTATAAAGAACGAAATGAATAAAAATGAAGCATCAACCCATGCAGAAGCTCCTCCTTGTACAGCCTTTCACAGTTCCTCGGTGACCTTGCACCCTAGTTTCTTGCTCTGTAAAATGAATGGTTGGACTGGATGCTGCTCAGGCTTCGTCTGCCATTGTCCTTGTTTGTCGGTGGTGTGATAATGTTGGCCTCTGGAAAAACCTACCCTGCCTCCACTTTCTCGGGCCTAGGATGACTTTCTTGCACTCTCTGCTCATCAGAATCCTTTATTTATTTATTTTTTTAATATTTATTTATTTGCTTTAGTTGTACACAATGCCTTTATTCTTACATGGTGCTGAGGATCGAACCCGGGTCGCGCACGTGCTAGGCGAGCGCCCTACCGCTGAGCCACATCCCGGCCCCAGAATCCTTTTTTTAATAATTTCATTTTTTAAAATTTTTTTATGTGGTGCTGAGGATCGAACCCAGTGCCGCACCCATGCTAGGCAAGTGCTCTGCCACTGAGCTACACCCCTAGCCCCCTCATCAGAATCCCCTTACTCCTTTAGAACCCACTCTGAAATCCCACTCCTTCATGGACATGCTGATTGCTCCAATAGATGCCAGCCGCCTTTCTCCAGCTTCTTTGGACAACTTTAGTTTGCAGCTGGGTGTAGAGGAAGGAGCATGGACCTTGAGGTCTGATACTGCCGGATTTGGTTTTTAATTCTGTCACTTACTTCTTGTTTGACTTTGGATAACTTACCAAGGATCTCTTAGCTTCAGTTTCTTCTTCTGTTTAGAAGGAATTTGTAATAAAAGTTATTTTATGAGAATTAAATGAGATATGCACTGTCATCTCGTAGCATCTGTGGGGATTGTTTCCAGAACCTCTGCAGATACCAAACCCATGGGTGCTCCAGTCCCTTATAAAAGGGCCTATGCACATGCTCCTGTATACTTTAAATCATCTCTAGATTTCCTAGAGTACCTGCTATGATATAAATAATTGTAATACTATATTGTCTAGGGAATAATGACAAGAAAAATGCCTGGACATGCTCAGTACAGACAATCTTTTTTTTTTTTTTTTTCCTGAATAGTTTTGGTTCATTATTGGTTGAATCCTCAGATGCAAAACCTGTAGATGTGGATGACCCACACGACACAAGAAGATGATAATAACGATAATTTGTGTACCTTACCTTTTTACCCACAAAGTAGGCACTTTCATTATTTTTGTTTCACAGATGAGGAGTTTGAGCAAGCAGTAACTTGTTCAAGTTTGCAAGCCAAGGACATTTAGCCTTTACCTTTCGTTAGGTGTTTTGTGTTTGCCTTTATCGTGTGAATATTTATTGAGAGATGACTCTGTGTCAGGTCGTACTGAGAATACAGCAGTGACTAAAATGAAGCTTCTACTCTTAATATTACATATTAATTTATATTCCAGTAAAAGAGTCAGTCAAGGAAAAAGGATGGAGGCAAGTGTGATGGAGCAGGGCAGGGTATAGGACATGCAGAAGCATGATAGAGAGAGTATGCTATGGGAGGGAGAGCTTCCCCCAGTAAATTATACCTGATAGAGACCTCTAGAGATGGAGGGAACAGTCGTGGGGGTATCTGGTGTGTTAACTTTCCATCGCTGTCAAAATACCTGAGACAAATCAACTTATAAAGACAAAAGGTTTACTTCGGCTCATGGTTTCAATCTGTGGTCTCTTGGTTCCCTTGCTTTTGGGGCCTGTGGTGAGGCAGCACATCATGGTGAATACGTGGTGGAGCAAAAAACTGTTCTACTCATGGTGGCTGGGAGGAGAGAGAGAGAGAGAGAGAGAGAGAGAGAGAGAGAGAGGGAGAGAGAGAGACAGGGGAAGGAAGAGAGATATCACTTCAAGGGCACGCCCCCAGTGATCCAACTTCCTTCCACTGGATACTGGATTCCCACTTCCCGGAGGTCATTGTGCCTGTAGTAGTGCCACTGACTGAGGACCAAGCCTCTTACACATGGGCCTTTGGAGGCACTCAAGATACAGGCTACAGCATCTAGGGAGTCATTCTAGGCCTTGGCAACAGCAAGTGCACTTATGTTTTAGTAGCAGGACCCAGCTCTAGCTGGGGTGTGAGACCATTGTGAGTACTTGGGGTTGTATTTTCAAGTTACTGTCCTTTTTGAAGTCCATTTTTTTTTTTTTTTTTTTTTTTTTTTTTTGGTACTGGGTATTGAACTCAGGTCACTTGGCCACTGAGCCACATTCCCAGCCCTGTTTTGTATTTTATTTAGAAACAGGGTCTCACTGAGTTGCTTAGTGCCTTGTTGTTGGTGAGGCTGGCTTTGAATTCTTTTTTTTTTTTTAATATTTATTTATTTGCTTTAGTTGTGCACAATGCGTTTATTTTTACGTGGTGCTGAGGATCGAACTTGGGCCATGCACATGCTATGCGAGCGCTCTACTGCTGAGCCATAACCCCAGCCCCATGGCTTTGAATTCTTTTTTTTTTTTTTTTTTTTTTTTTTTTTTGTGGTACCAGGGATTGAACTCAGGGGCACTCGACCACTGGGTCACATCCCCAGCCCTTTTTTGTATTTTTTTTTATTTAGAGACAGGGTCTCACTGAGTTGCTAAGTGCCTCGCCCATTGCTGAGGCTGGCTTTGAACTCGCGATCCTCCTGCCTCAGCCTCCCAAAGTGCTGGGATTACAGGCGTGCGCCACCGCGCCTGGCAGCTTTGAATTCTTGATCCTCCTGCCTCAGCCTCCTGAGCCGCTGGGATTATGGGCATGCGCCACTGTGCCTGGCCAAAGGTTGCATCTTTTTCTTATTTTGTGTCCTGTGTGATACTGAATAAGGAAAGTGATGGACACTTTATTGGGTAATCAATACGTATTTTTCAGTTGATAAATTCTCCCACCTTCTATCTTCGCAGGTCACCTGGCATAGTGTTTGTACACAACTCTCAGGTGGCTCTCGGCCCCCTGCCACATTCTCAAGGACCTTGGCCTGGCAGGGGAGTGAGTGCCAGCTGCTGGGAAAACCTTGCATTGCAGCCTTGGTGGCCTTCTTGTGGCCCTTTGGTGCGCTACATGCTCCCCCTCCTTTGAAAATGTGTCTCCCTCCCACCCCTTCAGATCCTGACTCGAGCCTTCTGGTGCCCAGGTCTTGTTTGGTGCACTCACAGGCTGCAGGATTTTTCCTGCATAGCCGCATTTATCTCCATTGCTGTACCCTCACTGTGTGGTCCTCAGGCCCCCATCGTCTTCCTCACTGGCCATTAGCTCCCTGAGGACAGAGGCTCTACTGTTCCTCCTCACTCTTCCCCCTGCCACACTCTAATCTCTAGCACAGTGGTTGGCAAATTTTGTCTGCAAAGGACCTGATTATAAATATCTTAGGCTTTGCAGACCATATGGGCTCGGTTGCAGTGCCTCATCTCTGCCCTTGGAACACAGAAGTGGCCATAGAGAATACATAAATGAATGAGCATGGCTGTGTTCCAGTAATATTTATTTATGGACATTGAAATTTGAATTTCATATAATTTCCACATGCCATAAAATATTATTCAGTTTTTTTAAAAAGTCTTGTAAAATATAAACATCATTCTTGGCTTGCAGGCCATATGAAAATTGGCAGTGGGTTGGATTTGGCGCATGGACTGCTGACCCTTGAGGTGGGGCAGTGCATGGCTTATAGCATGTTTTTAATAAATATTTGTTGAATGACACTGGCAAGAAGTAGTGAGCTGCTGCTTTCCCTCATTAACTCCATAATTTCTGCCCTTTATCAGATTCCCTGTAATCTGTTAAAATTAATGAAGAAGGCCAACTGGTTTACTTTATTGAGGTGTAATTCACTACCATAAAATCAGCCCATTTAAAGCATATAATTCAATGGTTTTTAGCATATTCTCAGTTTTGTGACCATCATCACTGTCAAATTGAGAACATTTTCATAACCACCCAAAGAAATCCCGTTAGCAGTCACTCTACCCTCTCCTCAATTTGCCTTTCCATCCTAGCCCAAGATAACCAGCAATGTACTTTCTGTCTGTATAGATATTCCTCTTTTGGACATTTTGTATCAGTGGGGTCCTGTGATATGTGGTCTTATGTGACTGACTTTTTACTTAGCATAATGTTTTCAGAATTTTCATCCATGTTGTAGAATGTATCAGAATTTCATTCTTTTTTTAAGTACAAATGATATTCAATTGAATGGATATACCACATTTTTGTTTATGCTATCCATTCACTGGTTGACTGATCTTTGAATTGTGGCCATCTTTTGACTTATATTTATAGTTTTCATTTTTTTGTGGCACTGGGTATTTTTCTTTTTTTGAGCAACCCTTTTTGCCATCTGTCTTTTTGACTGGTCAACCAGATCTTAAATGGACACATTTCTGATTGAACGTGAATATTTAGATAAAAGTTTTGTTATTTTCTTTTCTAAAAATAATGCATATTTATAAGGGCATATTTGGAAAACAAAATTTGATATCTGCTAGTGATGTCCTGGTTGCATTTGGTTACAGCCAATTCTTTCTTTCTTATTATTATATTGAGATGGGGGTCTCTGTATGTTTAACCCAGGCTGGTCTCAAACTCCTGGGCTCGTGATCCTCCCACCTAGCCTTTCCAGTAGCTGGGACTACTGGCACATGCAACTACACCTAGTTGCAAGCCAACATCTTAACAGGTCTCTGAAGACCCAGGCAGTAGCCCAGTGAGGTACAGTGGATCAGGATGCAGGTTGTGATGGCTGTAATTTGGGTTCACAAACCAGCTCTGTGGCTTGATATTGGTAAGCTGCTTCTCTACTCTGTGCTCAGTATTCTTATTGGTAAATGGATTGATTTATTCATCATTTATTCATTCAACAAGAATTTTGGGGTACTTACCATGTGACAGATGTGCACCTGTTTTGCTGGCTTGTGGCTGAACCACAAGGGCAGTGCACGTGCAGGGCTGAGCGTAATGCCCGCTCTTAGTAAGTGCTTAATGAGTGCTAATACTGAAGAGCGGAGGGAAATCCTCCCTCCTGCCATCCCCAGCTCCTCAGGGCTTGAGACAGACCCAGAGGAGTCAGGGTCCTCTCGCCCATCTTCTCTCCTTGTCCCTGGTGCTGGGTTCCATTCTGGAGCCGGGCTCTGCTGAGACACTGCCGCTGATGGGAACTGAGCCCCGGTGCCAGGCAGCTCTGGTTTTCAGCTCTTCCCTCTGGAGCCATCCTTTCTTTGGCCATGCCCCTCCAGCCGGCTCCCTCGTGCACATGACAACCCTGGAGTATTTGACAACAGTCCGCCCTGCCTCCTCTCCAGTTCCCTCAGCTGTCTCTCAGATAGCTTCATTTCTAGACCTGTCGCTCCTGTTGCCACCTTTGGACAAGCTCCAGTTTATTCTTTGTTGTTCCTGGCCTTGACCTAGAGGTGGCTTTGAGGGGTGGGATGACATCCTGATGGTAGTATATGCACACCAAGTGCCCAGATGAGTTGTAAGCCTTTGGGGTGACAAACCTTCACTTGACTTGCAGGATGAAAATTGTGTGAGCAGGAAGGAACTTTGCTCTGAATGATGAAAAAAATACCAGCTAAGACTGTCCAGTGCCCCCACTCCTCCCACTTCCAAGCTCAGTCAAGGGAGTTGGGGCTGCCCAGCCCGCCTTCCTGATGTGTGTTGCAAACACAGCTCACCCTGCTGGAAGGGTTTTGCGTTTTCCCCACTGTCACTTCCCATCCGGATAGGCAGAGCTGCTGTTATGTTTGCTTGGGCTCCGTTGCATAAGCTGCTGGAGGGAGGTTGTGACAAGCAGCCCATTAATAAAAGCATTTCAACAGAAACAGAACAAGAGGAATCAGTTTGATCATTTGTCTGGTTTTGTATCCTAGGGCTTCTCTCTCCTGTTGGTGGGAGAAATCCAAGTGTGTTTAGCAATCCCTCATCTGCTGCCCTTGGGGTAAAAAACTTTGTAGTTTTATAATCAGGAAGAGTCCAGAAACCCACACCAGGCCCAGCACTGCCCTGCCACAGGGAAGGATCACAGTTCAGGGCATTTCCTACCTCCCGGGCCAGCTTTCGAAAACCCATGCCTAATGTTATTTTAACTGTGTTCTGGGCTGATTTACTAAGACTTTATTCTTCTGTGGCTAGTTACTCATTCATAAATTCCCCTGTCCGTCTGTTCTTCTGGGACTCTGAGTCAGTGGGAACAGAGTATCCCCTTTGAATTGGGGCCTGGTGGCCTCCTGCTGTCCTCATGGCTGCCTGGAGGCCTGCGGCGTTTGTCTGCCTCCCTACCCCCAGCGCGTGCTAACCACATTCCCGCAGTTGGAGGAAGCACTTTGGGAGGCAGTTGCCCCAGGTTCCAGAACCTATAGCCCTGAGAGTTTGTCTGCGGGCTATGGTCTCATGGCTTGGGAAGAGAGGAGGGGGGCTGGGAGGTGGAGGAGGCTTGTATGGTGCGAGGCAGTGTAGGCCAGTGGTCAATACCACATACCTCGTCTAGATCCTGACTCTGCCATTCCCCAGCTGTGCGACCTCGGGCAAACTACAGAAGACCCTTTTTTCTTTTTTCTTTCTTTCTTCCTGTTTTTTTTTTTTTTTTTTTTTTTTTTTTGGTACCAGGGATTGAATTCAGGGGCACTTGACCACTGAGCCACATCCTCAGCCCTATTTTTATTTTATTTAGAGACAGGGTCTCACTGAGTTGCTTAGTGACTCACTTTTGCTGAGGCTGGCTTTGAACTCACAATCCTCCTCCCTCTACCTCCCGAGCCACTGGGATTACAGGCATGCGCCACTGCGCCCAGCCCCTTTTCTTATCTGTAAAGTGGGGATAATAAAGGACTTATTTCACAGGGTATTCGAATATTAATGGGTGAGTGTGTGAAGCGTCTGGACCTGGACTGGAACAGGGAAACACTATGTAGCTGTCAGTTGGTGGTGGTGAGGAGGGGAAAAAGGAGGAGGAGGGAGAGGAGGAGGAGGAGGAGGAGGAGGAGGAGGAGAAGGTATCTTATTGGATTACTTTATCCCTTCCTCTGCCTTTTTAAAAGATTTTATTTATTTTTTAATTTTTTTAAGGGAACAAGGGTACCTAGACTATGCTTATTAACAAACACAGGACAACTTCTATGTGGACTCTGCCCTACTGCATCTGCAGCCCTTAGATTCTTTAGCCCTCTCAGATCACTTCTGCCCAGCGAAATCACCACTCAGCCACTGTGTGAGAACCATCCTTGGGCTGATTACCAGTTGGTAGCAGATTGCCTCATTTCCCTGCTTCAGTCTCTTCATCTGGAAGCCATAGAAGACATTTACAACCCCCTCCCTGCTTCTTTCCTCCTGACTCCTCCATAAACTTGAATGGGGTCTGGTGACATCTACTAATAAGCATGGCAGGCAGGTTACAAAGCCAGGCAGAACTTGGATGGGTGGCATGGGAGAGTTGTGAGCTGAGGGTCTGGAGAACTGGTCGTCCCGTCCATGAGAACCCTGGGGCATCATAGGGTCAGATGGAAATGGAGCCCAGCACTGCCCTGGGGCTACCTGGAGCCAAGGCAGCCACTTTGGTCGTATCCCCCACTACGAAGGGGGACTGGGATTGTTGCCACCTGAAGCGATGGCCGCTTGGAGCAACGAAGCCGCGGGAAGAAGTTCAGAGGCGAACTGGAAACAAACAGGCTTTTTATTCTGATAACTTTTCTCTCTGGCTCTAACAACGACTTTAACACGCACCACACACCACCAAACAACCAACACACCAAATGGCGCAGACCCGATCCGCAATCTCTGCTCAAGTCTCTCGAGATCCCGGGCCAAGTCCCGTGAGACTACGGAAGGCGGCAATGCCCAAACATCTCCATGGCCCATAGTCAACCGCAATCTTAGCCATCTCCCCAAACAGGGCTCCTGCATGGGATGTCTGGTTAGAAAGTCAGTCCATAAATGAATATTCCTCAAGTTGAATAAGGTGCTATGCTTAGTCCTCAGGATGCTCATACAGTGGTTTAAATATCAGCAGGAAAGTCTGAGTGATGCGAATGACCAGCAGTTAATGCTTCACCTGGTATGCGTCAGGTGCCGGGCACCTCTTTCATAAGTGAGGGGCAAGGTTCAGGGTTCATTAACTCCCCCGCATTGTACAGGTAGGGTATGCCAGAAAAGAGACAAGCGCAGACCCGGGGCATTTCACAGCCTGTGTTCTTTGCAGGAGGGGACCTGATCTGGAGGCCTGGGGGAGCTCCCTGCCTTCCCAGTGCCTTGCTGTGAGATCCTCTCTCGACCACGTGGTGTGTGTGTTCCCATCAGCAGTCACCTCCTCCCCGCTGCTCCTCCTCTCCACCTGCCCTGCCTCTGCCAGGTGTGCTGTGTGTTTATTTAACCTGCAGACTCCCTGTGGGAGTGCACACTCCTCCTCTCTGTGGCCTGAACTTCCTTCTCTTTCTCTCCCTTCTTTCAGCTCACCTCCCACAGTGATAGAAGGGAGAGAAACCTGTGCCAAAGGTGTGGGTGACCTTGAGCTTTTGTTAGTGTGGATTTTCTGGGAGCTTCTGGGGGAGGGGCTGAGGTGTGTGTTCCTAGTTGGAACAGGACGCGCCTGGCTGCCATGGAGAGGGTGCAGGCCGGCAGCCAGCGGTCAGGGAATCTGGTGTCTGTCTGCATTAACTGGCTGTGTGACCTTGGGCACGTCTACTCCTTCATGGGCCCTGCTCCTCACTGTAACCCAAGGGGTTTGTTCCAGATGGTCCCTAGGGTCCTTTTGGCCCTGAAAGTCCTGTGACTTGAATTGTCTTCCTTGGGAAGTGTGGCCTGAGCTCATTTGTTCTTCCTTTCCCTGGCCGCCTCTCTTCAGCTAAGGTTTGCTTCCCAGCTGGTGCTAATTGGTAAGCTTTAATGTATGCTTTGGAAGGAACAGGAGGCATTCCAAGGCCGGAACTCCTGAGTCCTCAAGAGCGGGAAATCTCTGAGTAAGAGCAAGTTCAAGCAGGAACCCTGGGTCCAGGAGCCAGGCCGGGCCAGGGCACAACCTTGGGGCACTTGTTCACCTCAGGAAACGTAGCTGGTTAGCCCCACAGGACCTGTCCCAGAGAGGGCCGATGACACTGTCCTGAGGCAGAAACCCAGCAGGCCAGCAGAGCCGGCACCCTCATGCCTGGGTTCCTCGGCCTGCCCAGGCCACAGCCTTTCTTTCCAGCCTCCTCTCAGCTCCTCCGCCCTCCAGTCATCTCCTCCAGCTACCCAGCCCACACTCTGGCTCAGGTACAAATCATGTCCCTTCTGGCCTTCCTTCTTTTGCTCAGTCTTCCCTGTCCCCTCTTCATCTCTCATACCTGTTGATGTCACTGAATCTTCTCATGCCCAGCCTTCCCTTTACCACTCTGCCCAGACTGAGATAGGGCAGGAGGCTGAGCTTGGCACAGGGTGCAGCCCTAGAACACACTCAGTGTAAACCAGAATGAGGGGGTGAGAGGAGAGCCACTCAGTCAGATCATGTTAATTGAGCCCCATCACCTTCTGGGTGCTGCAGGTGGGACAAAAACGTGTGCACAAGGGGCTGGGGTTGTGGCTCAGCGGTAGAGCGCTCGCCTAGCACGTGCACGGCCCGGGTTCGATCCTCAGCACCACATAAAAATAAACGCATTGTGTACAACCAAAGCAAATAAATAAATATTTTTAAAAAAATGTGTGCACAACACATTCCTGGGGGAAACCAGAGTTGGCCATGACAGTTGGGAGACCAGCCCTCGTGAGGACCACCTGCCCAGTGACAGGTGATATTTCCAGTCTGTGTTGGGAAGAGGTGGGAGTCAGTGCACCTGGGTCCTGCCGCGCTCTTGCCAATGGCTTCTTTGCAAATCGTGGTTCAGGTACCCCTGAGTGAAGTTTCCTTTTTGGAGAACGGAAGGTTAGGGTGGGTCTTCCTGAAGTCCCTTTCGTCTCTGCCAAGTTAATAGTTGCCATTTATCAAGTGCCTTCTATGTGTCAGGCCTTGTGAAGTGCTGGACAAGCCTAATGCCGCCTGATCCTCCCAGCGTGAGGCCCTGGTACTTGCTCTCATTGTACAGGTGAGGAGCCTAGGTTGAGAACTTGGGTTGCAGTCTCTTGGCCCTTAGGTCTGATCTTGGCTCTTAGGTCCTATCCAGAACACGGATGTATTCTGTTCTGGCCCAACTAATGCTGCTGTTTTTTAGAGCCCACATTTAAACACTGGAAAGATTTTTTTTTTTTCCACAAAAATTGGGATTTGGGCTATGGAAAGTTGGAAGTACACTGAACGTGCACTGGCCCTCAGCAACAGTCGGCTGGATCTGAGACTCACCACCACCATCACATGGGGCCTGTGGACCTTCCTGGTCCCTCAGTCTTTATACCGGGTGGGGAATGTGTGCTTGTACCCAGGTGGCCTCACAAGTTTATATTTTCCACCTGGCTCCTGTAGGCACTAGACTTTGCAAACCTTGATTCACAGATGTGATGGCACTTACACTCTATCAGTGACACAGCTACTGAGGGTTAGAGGAAGGACTAGGCTTGGTTCTGCCTGGCGAGAACCCATGAACCACCCTGCTGCTTTTTTGAGTTGGTCCTAAATCTCAGCAGGAATTTTTTGGGTGCTCCATCTAAGCATCGAGAGCCAGGTCAAATTTATGTACATTTATACATCCAGAGAGCGGTGCACCTCCAGTTCCCTCCAATGTGCGTGGCAGTGGGGGGGTCAGAAGCTTGCTCTTGTTTTCAGTCCAGAGAAAAAAAATCATCTCCTTGCTATGGGGTCCATCCTTTCCAAATGAATTTAAGGTAATTTTTTTTTTTTTTTTTTTTGTCTACTGCCTATTTTATTTTCTTATACCTTGCTTTCTATTTACTGGCAGTTTGAATCCAGGAGACCCACTTCCCTTCTAGGAAAGTCACCAAAATGCCATACAAAGAGCTCGTGTCTCCCCAGGCAAATGGAGGCAGGAAATGGGGCTTGTCTTCAAATTGTGGATGCATCAGGGCTGGGCAGGGGTCCCTGGAGGACAGGCAGGCAGGATGCTGGGCCTCCCAAACAGGGAGGGGACCTGGTGGAGGCCGAGGTTTCCTGCACTTGGTGTTGGTCTGTGCAGCTGCTTCCTGCTGATAGAGAGGGTGGACAATGCCACAGTGACTCAACTCCAGGATCATCTGTGAACAATAGCACATTTGGCCAGGGTCGGCCAGGGAGCGTGGACGGTGCCAGTCACCTGTTTGCTCCTTGTTGGGAGGAGCCCGTGGCACCTTGAACTACTCTCCTGCTTGTTCCCGAGGCCTCAAAGCCCCTTCGGGTTGGGCTGCTTTCTGGCTGTTTCTGTTTGGTCTCCCTGTAGCTTGTTCTCACCCCTCCTTTGTGCACAGCTGACCCAGAGCTTCCGTGACTCCATGCTGACCACTGCCTGCCTGCTGTCCCAGGACCAGCCTTGCCAGCCCTCCCTGGCCCTGCATCTGAGGTTGAGGGCTTTGGCATGGTACTTGAAGGTTCTGAGTCTCTCCCCAGGCATCCAGGGCTGGATGAGCGTCAGATGAGAGAGACAGCTGTGAGTCTTTAATCTCCTCCAGTGGTAGAGGATTAAACAGTTTTTTGGTGGGTTTGTTGTTATGTATTATGATTTTTTCTTCATAAAAAGCTATCATTTATTGTGTATTTTCTAGGTTCCTGTCATGGTTACTAAGCACTTTACATGCATTATCTGACTTAAGCCTTCAGTAACGCTCTGAAGGAGGTATTGTCACCCCCCATTTTATGGATGAGAAAGCTGAAGCGTAAGAGGGTAAGGAGCCACACTATAATTCCAGGAGACTGAGGCAGGAGGATCGCAAGTTCAAGGCCAGCCTGGGCAACTTAATGAGACTGTCTTAAAAAGATAAAAAGGGCAGGAGATAAAGCTCAGTGGTAAAAGGCCCCTGGGTTTAAGCTCCAGGATTGCACCCCCCCCCAATGGGTGGGGGTGGGGAGGTGGTAAGGAGCTTTCCCAAGGTCTCAGATCCTTCTCACTTCATTGTCTTGTGACATATGACTTCCGAGGGAGGGACACAGGGGAAGGGGGAGTGTGGAAGAATTTAAAACAGTTGCGGCTGAGTGCAGTGGTAAGCACCTGTGTTCCCAGCTACTTGGGAGGCTGAGATGGGGGAATCTTCTATTCAAGGCAAGCCTGAGCAACTAAGTGAGACCCTGTCTCAAATAAAAACTTTAAAGGACCGGGGATGTCATTCAGTGGTAGAGCACCCCTGGGTTCAGTCACCAGCACTGTGCAGCAAAAAAAAAAAAAAAAAAAAAAAAAAAAAAAAAAGTTTGTGGGTGGAAGATGTTAGGAGGGGATGCAGAGGTGAGCAAGCCTCAGCCCCTGTGCCCCTGATTCCCAGCAAGGTGGAGGGAACAGGTGTGGTGTTAATGAACTTGACACAAGCTGTGGTATGACTGGTGTTAACAGCGGAGCTGCCTGATAACGTGGAAGGATATTCTCAGCTGGTAGATCAGCAACCAGCAGAAGACACTTCACAACAGAAGTGGGGGAATTCTTAGCCCACAGGACTGATTCAGCTGTCAGCATGATTTAAACTGGTCTATGTAGAAAATGCTGAGATATAGTGCCATTTGTGGCTGGAGTTGCAAAAATGCAACATTCCTTAGAAATATTTTTAGTACAATTTTTTGGCAGTTTGTATCCAGAGTCCTAGAAATATTCATTCATAATCCTGTTCCTTGGAATTTATACCAAAGAAGTTTTTATAGATATTATGTCTTTATTGCAGCATTATTTATAATAGTTAAAAATTGTAAGCATACCAAATGTCCAACAATAGAAGACTAGGTACATAAATTTGGATACATTAACTTATAGTTAGATAGAAGTAAGAAGTTCTAGTATGCCATTGCATGTCAGGTGACTGTAGATAATGGTAATGTACTATATATTTCAAAAAGCTATAAGAAAGAATTTTGAACAGTTTCACCGTAAAGAAATGATAAATGTTTGAGGAGATAGATATGTTTGCCCTGATTTAAACATTATACAGTGCATACATGTATTGAAACATCACATGGTACCCCATAAATATGTACAATTTTTGTTTTTATGTATCAGTTAAAAATAAATTTAAATAGTTTTCGAATACATTCACTTGATGGTCTGTTGAGCATCTTTTTAAAAAATCACATTCAAAACTTATTTATAATGACTCAAAAGAATACTTCTGAAAAATGTTAAGCAAATCCTGTAAGATGTAAGCCGTATATGCTGTAATTCCTAGTTTTTTTTTTTTTTTTTTTTTTAGAAAGTGAAGAAGAAAGAGGAACTGCACCAAAAATGCTGATGGTGTTAGTGGTTATTAGTGATTTTTTTTTTCTTTCTTTTTTATATACTTCCTAAAATTTCTTTAGTGAGTAATAACAGAAATCGGGAGTGTCTTGGGGGTCTCAGAGGCCTGCGGGTGTTTTGTGCATGGTGGCACATCACCCGGCCTTGTGAAGTGAGGGCCCGAAGCTTTCTAGAGAGGGCGACAGATGTGTTCAGGGAGGCCTTTCAGTTCCTTCTCCAACACGTTCTTCCCCTCCAGCTTTCTCCCTTAATTGGATGTAAATTTACAACTAAAGGACAATTTTTAAAAAACATGTATTGTTTTTATTGGCTGTGTTTTCCAAACCCTGTGACAAGAGACATTTTAGATTTCTCACTCTGAAAGCCCTAATTTAAGCTCCTTTCCACTCATGTGATCCCAATTGATTTTTTTCCCCCTCTCTATAGTTCAGATGGTCTTTGTCAGATGGAAGCGTTTTCTGTTCCTGCCTTAAATGGCTCAATGTAAAGTGATACTGTGTTGCTGTGGCCTGTTGGGAAGTACCAGGCTGGCCTGGCTCGCTGGGGAGGATGGGCAAGTGGGCCACTTGCTGTTTCACAGCCTTGTTGGGACAGTAAGCTTGAAGCTGACCCTCAGGTGAGTCTGGAGAACACCTGGGATCCTAGCTGCAGAGCCTGTGTTTTGTGGATTATTGATCAGAACTTGGCATAGCATATGGTGCTTAGTGTTATTTGGATGAAAACTGACTGGCCTTTGTGACTATATTCACTCCAATCAACAGACATTTCCTTGGAGTGTTGTATTCATACACACACACACACACACACACACACATATAAATGTTACGTATGTAGAAGTGTGTATGTGTATATGTGTGTGTACATGTATGTATCATGCACATACATAATAATTATTTTTTGCAGTGCTAGGGATTGAACCTAGGGCCTTGCACATGTTAGGCAAGTACTCTGCTGCTGCCATACCTAGGTGTACAAAGAAAATGGTAAATGCCGGGTGGGCTCCCCTGTGGTTCCAGCCACTGGGGAGGCTGAGGCAGGAGGATTGCTTGAACTCAGAAGTTCAAGGCCAGCCTGGGCAATATAACAAGACCCTGTCTCACGAAATAAAAATAAAAGAGTGACCTGCAGTGCTTGAGAAAATAGGTTTTGGCAGACATGAAGACTAATGTTACAGAATAGAAGACAGAGACAAACCCACATAAATATAGTTATCTCATACTAGACAAAGGTACCATAAGCATACATTGTAGAAAAGATAGCTGCTTCAGCAAATGGTGCTGGAAGAACTGGAAATCCATATGTAATAAAATGAAATTAGACCCCTACCTCTTACCCTGCACAAAACTTAAAGTGGATCAAAGACCTAGGCATTAGCCCAGGGACTCTGTGCCTGCTAGAAGAAAAAGTAGGCCCAAATCTCTCTCATGTCGGTTTAGGAACTGAATTCCTCACCAAGACTCCTTAAAGTGCAAGAAGTAAAATCAAGAATCAATAAATGGGATGGTATCAAACTAAAAAGCTCCTTCACAACAAAGGAGACAATCAGGAACATGAAGAGAGAGTCTACAGAATGGGAGAAAATCTTTGCCACCTGCACCTCAGATACAGCATTAATCTCCAGGATATAAAAAGAACTCAAAAAACTTAACCCAGCCGGGCATGGTGGCGCACGCCTGTAATCCCAGCACTTGGGAGGCTGAGGCAGGAGGATCGCGAGTTCAAAGCCAGCCTCAGCAATGGCGAGGCACTTAGCAACTCAGTGAGACCCTGTCTCTAATAAAATACAAAAAAAGGACTGGAGATGTGGCCCAGTGGTCAAGTGCCCCTGAGTTCAATCCCTGGTACCAAAAACAAAAAAAACAAAAACTTAACCCCCCAAAACCAAATAACCCAATCAATAATGGGCAAAGGAACTAAACAGACACCTCACAGAAGAAGAAATGTTATGGGTCAACAAATATATTAAAAAATGCTCAACATCCCAGCAATTAGAGAAATGCAAATTAAAACTACACTGAGATTTCATCTCGCTCCAGTCACAATGGCAATTATCAAGAATACAAGTAACAATAAATGTTCGCGAGGATGTGGGGGAAAAGGCACACTCATATATTGCTGGTGGAACTACAAATTGGTGCAACTACTCTGGAAAGCAATGTGGAAAGTCCTCAGAAAACTTGGAATGGAACCACCATTTGACCCAGCTATCCCCACTCCTCAGCATATACCCAAAAGACTTAAAATCAGCATACTATAATGATGAGGCCACATCAATGTTCATAGCAGCTCAATTCACAATAGCACCAACCTAGGTGCCCTTCAGTAGATGAATGGATAGGGCTGGGGTTGTGGCTCAGTGGTAGAGCACTCGCCTAGCATGTGCACGGCCCTGGGTTTGATTCTCAGCACCATGTAGAGATAAGTAAAATAAAGGTATTGTGTTCAACTACAACTAAAAAATAAATATTAAAAAGAATAGATGAATGGATAAAGAAAATGTGGTACCTATACACAATGGAATATTACTCAGCCATAAATTAAGAATGAAATCATGGCACTTGCCAGTAAATGGTGGAACTGGAGACTATCATGCTAAGTGAAATAAGCCAATTCCAAAAAACTAAAGGCTGAATGTTCTCTCTCATATGCAGAGGCTGACCCACAGTAGGTGGGGTGTAGGGGAGGAGTGGAAGTTCACCAGATTGGAGGCGGAAATGGGGGAGGGAAGGGGGATTGGAATGGGAAAGACAGTAGAATGAATCAGACATCACTTTCCTATGTTCATATATGAATACACGACCAGTGAAACTCCACATCACGTACAACCACAAGAATGGGAAGTTATACTCCATGTATGTATGATATGTCAAAATACATTCTACCATAATGTATAACCATAAAGAATAAAAAAAAAAAAAAAACAAAATAGGTTTTGGGCTGGGGAATAGGTTTGTGGCTCAGTGGTAGAGCGCTTGCCTACCACGTATGAGGCATTGGGTTCAACCCTCAGCACCATGTAAAAATCAATAAATAAAATGAAGGTGTTGTGTCCCTCTACAACTAAAAAAAAAAAAAAAAAAAAAAAGAAACGAGGTTTTGGACTAGAGAGTTTCAGATGCTGGGTCACGAGAATGGTGACTATGAGCCCACCCCCTAACTTCTTGGAGCCTCGCTTCTCTGTGAAGTGGGTATGGTGCCAGAATAAAACTCCATAGGACTGTTGTAAGGATCAAATGAGCTGGTTCTTTATCCGTGCTTACTTACTAAGGGACCAGTAACTATCCTACTGATATAAAAATGGTAATATGAGTTTTGGAGGAGGGGTCACTCCGATTCCCTCTGAGCCAGGAACGTGGTTTTGTGGCCATCCTCTCAGTGCCCTGACCACCCTCTCTCCTCTAGTTCAGCCATTAGGATTCCTCAGCCCTCCTGCGGGATCTCACCTAGTTTCTTGTTGAAACTCAGTGGGGAATAAATGTTCAAAATCCAGAGGGCCTGTTTTCCAGGTATCTTTAAGGAGGTACACAAGACTGGGTATCCACGTTCTCTGAAGAAACACCTTCCTGGCTTTATGATGTCACCACCCACTCCAAGGTTGCCCAGGTCACCACTCTGTCCATCATTGGGTGAAGCAAAGACAAAAATGGTACAGTCCAGCAGATCTTCACCATCACTACCAGCACATTATTTTTCTCTTAAAATTATTTTTTTATTGTTGTGGGATACACATAACACAAAATTTACCATGTTAAGTGTGCTGGCCAGTGGAATTGAATGCTTTCACATCACTGTCCAACTGTCAGGCCATTCCTCTCCAGAAAGTTTCATCTTCCTAAACTGACACTCTGTAGCATTGACAATGACTTTCATTTCCCCCTTCCTTCAACTCCTTGGAACCATTTTGTCTGACTTCAGTCTCTCTGATTTGACTATTCGGGTACCTCATGGGAGTGGAATCATACAATGTATCTGGCTTATTTCACTCAGCACAGTATCTGCAAGGATCATTGATGTAGTGTGCGTCAGAATTTTATTGTTATCGCTAAATAATAATCCATTGTGTGTATACCAGTTTGTTTATCCATCTGTCCTTCCATCCCTCCATCCATCCATCCTTGGTCCCTTGGGTCATGTCTACCTTTCGGCTGTTGTGCACCCTCATATTTTAGAATTAAAGTCCTACTGTTCTCCTTCCCAGCGGCTCCCCAGTGCCCGTCGATGTCACACTCACGTGACTGTATTTAAAATGATGGGTGCCCCATCTTGAATCACAACACACGTGAGCTCACAGGTAGATTCCTGCGCACCGGTGCCATTTATCCATGCCCCTTATCAGGCTGAAAAAGCTCTGAGGCTAACAACTATGTTTGATGATCCTTTACCAGCTCCTGAGGGTCTGTTTTAGGAAGTGGTAAAGGATCTTGGTTAAAAGTGAAGGATTCTGAGGTTAGACCAGGTGGTTCTGCATCCTGATTCCACTGCATATTAACCAATCATTGCACGAGTCACTTAATTCGACAGTTTGTCCACTTTTTTTTTTTTTTGGTACTGGGGATTGAACTCAGGGGCACTCGACCACTGAGCCACATCCCCAGCCCCTTTTTATATTTTACTTAGAAACAGGGTCTCACCGAGTTGCTTAGTGGGGCCAGAGGGGGCAGTGGTGGAACGGGGCAGAGTTGGAGTCCTTCTCCACCGCCCACCGGTGCCCTCCTTCCTCCCTTGGGTAGAAGGTGGGCCTTGAGCCTGACACTGGCCCCTCTTTGGATGGCTTCTCTGTGGCCTCTCCCCTGTGTGGACCACTGGTCAGTGGCACACGCGTGACCTCTGGGAGAGGCCTGTGGGCAGCATTACGTCTCTGTGGTTCCTTCAGGGTAGTGCTATGGGGATGGCCAGAAGGTCACTGCCTGCTGCTTCTGGAACATCCCCAGGCTGCTCCAGAGTGCCACCAGCATGTGCCCCGGGGCTGGGCCTACCCCCCAGCATGGGAAACCCGAGCCCCCTTGCCCGGCACAGCAGCACACCCTCAGGACCTAACTAACGGTTGCGTGGCAGCAGAATGAGCGAGCCGGGGCTCCTCCCTAACACTGGTCGGGCCTGTGAGAACAGAAGTTCCCTTATTTACTTTTCTCTGTTTAACAAAACGTTCCCAAATATTTACCAGAGACTCTCACATTTTCTTCTTAGCATCAGCTTCTAGCTTCAGCTTCCTGGCCACAGTGGGGCAGGGGGACGGTTTCGGTGGCTTGGGGCCAGTTGTCCCCTCTGGAAAGTCCTCCCGTGGTGACTGAGAGCAGAGGGCAGGAGCCAGGCAGCTGGAGCCAGGAGGCCTCGCCCTGAAAGTCAGGTGACTGGATCAGGGGGTGGCGTTTCTGGAGACTGGTACTCAGCACTGGCCTGGGGGCAGAGTGGACACTTCCTAGCCACGTGACCTTCAACAGTCCTTTTAACCTCTTGCCGCTTCAGCATCCTGATTGGCAAGATGGGGTTAATAATAGCCTACCCCCCTGGAGATGTGAAGACTCAGTGAGATAATCTATGTAAAATGCTTAGCATAGCGTCTGGCACACTGAGAACGCTCTAAAAATGTAAGCTCCTTCTATTTTTATTGGCAAACTTTATTTCTGCTGCTCCCAGCCTTCCATTCCTTTACACCTTTTCTTTTCTCCTGGTAACCTTGATGCCTTTAGGATCCCAGTGCCCTTGAATCACTTCCTGTTCTCCTCTATGAAGCCCAGTCTTGGGAAAGAGTCTCAAAGTATAGACATATCACATTTCAGGGGTCACACCTTCAAGGTCATCTGGGCCAATCCCTGTCTGAGGCTTGTTCTTTCTTTGTTTTTTGGTACCAGGGATTGAACTCAGGGGCACTGGACCACTGGGCCACATCCCCAGCCCTTTTTTTGTATTTTATTAGAGACAGGGTCTCACTGAGTTGCTAAGTGCCTCACCATTGCTGAGGCTGGCTTTGAACTCACGATCCTCCTGCCTCAGCCTCCCAAGTGCTGGGATTACAGGCGTGCGCCACCGCGCCCCGCGAGACTTGTTCTTACTGAGGAGCTTTCTGCTGGACCTCACCTCCGCACCTGTCTACCTGCACAGGCAGTCTACTCCAACTTTGTAATTTTCTCCACTTTGGGTTGGCTGAATATTTATGGAGCCCTTTCATGTGCCAGGAGCTGCCAAGCACACCCATTAGCTCATTTTTTGCCTCACTAGGTCTTCAGGGTTGATGGTGTTATTCCAGTTTTCGCAGAGGAGGACACTAAGGCACTGCAAAACCGAGTTAATAGCCAGGCGTCACATGCAAGCCTGTGACAGCCAGACCTGGTTAGGAGCAGTCTTTCTGACCCCCCACCCCCATTGTCCGCTCTGATGATAGCTATATCTGGAGGCTGAGGGCTGGGTGCATGAATTTGAATCTCAGTCCCTCCACTAACCAGGTACTGTGGGCTACTTGCCTCCCCGCTCTGAGCCTCAGCTTTAACACCTGCAAATGGAAGTACTAGTCACATCTGCCTCATGAGGCTGTCGTGATGTTCGAGGAGAAAATGCTGTGATGCTGGAAGTGCTGGGGTGCTGTGCTCGCACTGGCCACGTGTGGGGAGGGTCGCCCCGGTGTGACTGTGCTCTTGGAGTTTGCCTTCTGGGAGGCTCTAGAACAAGCCCCAGAACAAGCCGCCCTGGCCTCTGACCACACTGGATGGCCTGCAGGCGTTTGACACCAGGTGTCACGCCCCTCCTAAAGTCCTCTTCATTTTTAAAAACTTTTAATTATGATAACAATACATATACATAAAATGTACCATTGTAACCATTTTTAATGTACAGTTTAGAGGCATTAAGTAATTCACTGTGTTGTAAAACCATCATCACTACTTAGCACCACAAATTTTTCTTCCTCCCAAATAGAAACTGTGCCCCTTAGCTATCATCCCATAGTCCCCCCACCCCAACCACTGACATCCATTAATTTGCTATCAGTATGTGGATCTGCCTTTTCTGGATGCTTCATACACATAGTCATACAATATGTGACCTTTTGTGTATGGCTTATTTCATTTAGGACATATCTTCCATTCATTTGTGTGGTAGCATGTAATAGTACTTCCTTTTTATGGCCAAGTAATATTCCATCATGTATATGTACGACATTTTATCTATCCATCTGTTGATGGACTTTGACTATTGTGAATAGAGCTGTTGTGAACACTCTAATACAAGTTCTTGTTTGGACACCTGTTTTCTATTCTGTTGGGTATATAGCTAGGAGTGGATTGCTGGATCATATGGTAATTCTGTGTTTAACATGTTGAGGAAGAGCCAGACTTCGCCCCAGCAGCAAGACCATTTTTCATTTCCACCAGCGATGTGTGCAGGTTCCAGTTTCTCCACATCCTGGCCAACACTTGTTATTTTCCATGAAAACACACACACACACACACACACACACACACACACACACACACACACTCTCTCTCTACTGGCTGTCCTAGGTGTGAAGTGGCATCTCATTGTGGTCTGACTTGCATTTCCTGATGACTAATGGCGCTGAGCCTTCTCCTTCGCCTTTGACATTCCCACATTCTCTTGGCCCAGTTCTAAACTTTTTCCACCACTCTATTCAGATTTCTCAAAACGGGGCCCCATTTGTCTAGGTTGTGTTTAAAATGCCCAGATTGCTGGGCAGGCCTCCAGCGAGGCTGGGTCCGGCCTGGTGTGGGGACTCCCCTTCCCTGGCTCTAGAAAGGCCTCTCTTTCCTCTCCAGTCTGGCAGGCGCCGCGTGCCCTCCCCCGTGGGGAGCTCTTCACATGCAGATTCCTCCACCCCGCGTGGCTGTGGGCCCTCCGCCTGGTCTTCTGCTGCTGGTCTGTGGGCCGTCTCCTTCCACGCGGCTCACGGTGACAAGATGCCACCCTGCAGGCTGGCACGAACCCTCTTCCTCACCTTCGGGGCAGCTTTTGAGCTCCGGGGCTGTCACTGGCTGCGGCCTGAGCTTCCCCAGCCTCCTGCAGGATTATGTGGAGGCCTGATGAGAACCCGCTTCCCCAAGACCAGCAACCCTGTTCCCTCCAAGTGTGACTCGAAGCCACCGTTTTGTGTCTCTCGGGTGGGTTATGGTTTCAGACCTATTTCTGACTGTGGAATCAAAGCCTGTCCCTCAGTGAAGGAATTTCTGGCATGACTGAGCAGATGGAAGAGGTATTTTGGGGGCTGAGAGTTTGTCCCTGTGTTCCAGAAACCACTTCACCATCTGCCTCCGTACAGAGACCCCACCCACCCTGGACAAAGCCAAGGCCTCATCTCCTCCAGGGCCCTGTCCTTGAGACCTAGCCCACAGGCACCTTCCTACAAGGGCAGGGTTTGGATGTCTGTGTGAAGTGCTTGATTTATTTTAAACAATGACTCAACTATTGTGGAATATGTGCAGACTTACAATATGTGAAAACTTATTTGCTGTGAAAAATAAAATAACATGAAAGAACTAGAGTAAAAGGTAAGAGTCCCTATTCCCACCCGTCTCCACAACCCCTGGTGTCCTTCCCAGGGGAAATCACAGAAAAAATTTGGTATGGATTCTGGGTCCTTCCAGACCTTTCAGATCTTTTCTTTCCAATTATTCTTTTTGAAATTTTTACTGTTCTCATTATCAACTCCAAAATAAATAATACCACCAAGTTGATTGTATCAAACAAAATGAGTTCAGCTTGCCCTAAAAGGGTGTTGCTGAAGCGGACAAGCATCGGCTTTTCCTGCTCGGGTGACCGTGATTAACTGTGGCATGCAGACTTGAGTAAGGGGCAGCTAAGACAGAAACCTCGAGTGGGGCGGGTGGAGGTGTCCACGGATCAGGTACCGTGAAATCGGATGGAGGGAGGGAGGAGAGGGAATGGCATTGACGATCTCGGATTGATCACACACCGTGGTGCAAGGGTGAGAGCCAGAGGCTGCCCAGGTGCAGTTCCCACATGACACTGGTGATGTAACTCCAGGCAAGCTTAGGTTCTAGAACCTGCCTGGACTTGGTTTCCTCGGTTATAGGTAAGCTCAGCTCCTAGGTCTGTTGTGAGGGGTAGATTCCTGGAACAGCACCTAGAAGGTGTAATGTGAGGGTTGGCCACTCTGATCTTGCTGGGCATCAGCCTCTGGGCAGGTGCTTTCCTTCCTGTGTCAGCTAAGCATCAGCCCTTGGCCTTCCTCATTGGCTTTTCCCTGTGCAGGCTGTGGCTAGAACAGAGCTAAACAAGTCATGGTGCTAAAAATAGCAGTCTCAGCCCCAGCATGTGTGTTCAGTTTTTTTTTTTTTTTTTTTAATATTTTTAATTGTAGATAGACACAATACCTTTAATTAATTTGTTTGTTTTACGGGGTGCTAAGGATTCAACCCAGTGCCTCACATGTGATATAGGCAAGTGCTCTACCACTGAGCCACAACCCCAGCCTCTCAGTGTGTTTTTACTCTTGAATGAATGAGTCGAGACTTTCTACCCTCTCAAGATGAGAGTATTATGGGAACAATTGTACAGTTAGCTGTGATCAGTCATTGACATCTTAGTTTGAGTTAATATTATAGATAATTCGACCAAGCAATGATCCTTCATGTACAAACAGGGACATTTTTAGGTTTGAAGAAGGAAAAGACTTGCCTTGCATGTGGCATGGCCAGCTGGGGCCCACCAAGGCTGGAACCCAGCTCTCCTGTTTCTGTCTATCCTGCCAATTTGACAGGAAAACCAGCCTAGAATCTGTGAGACCTGCTTGCTTCTGCTTAGGGTTGCTATGTCGTGATGGAAGATCACCTGGTTCCCAAGGCCCACAGGCAAGCCAGCGGACAGATGGGCCTTCTGGAAGGACTGAGGGAGGCCCAAGGACAGTGGCACGGTGCATGGCTGTTCAGGGCCCTGCAGCTTCCAGAGCAGTCGGAAGCCTTTGAGGGACTGAGGTCCTGCTCGGCCTGGCCTGCGGAGCCAGCCACTTGCTCCTTTATGTGACCACAAATTCAGAGCTGGTCTGGTGGAAAAGATGGACATGAAATCAAGTGATGACGGCCCAGGGAGTGTGATGGCGTACAGCACAGAGAGGCAGCAGTGTGTGCCCAGGCAACCCGTCCATGTGGAGAAGGGAGGAAGAGGAGCAGGATGAGGTCAAGCGTGGCTGCAGACCATTGCACCATTGCAGTGCGACCTGCACTCCCCAGATCCCTGGGAGGATAGCCGTGGGCCTTTTTTTTTTTTTTTTTTTAACTTTTAAAATTTTATTTACTTTTTTGTAGTTGTAGATGGACAGAATGCCTTTATTTTATTTGTTTATTTTTATGTGGTGCTGAGGATCGAACACAGTGCCTCAAGCATGCTAGGCAAGCATTCTGCCACTGAGCTACAGACCCAGCCCGGCCCTTTGGTTTTTGTGGGGTTTTGCACCTTTTTATCCTCCTCATACTCGAGGTTCTGCGGGGTTGCGCAGCCCCTGGTCCAGAGAGGTTCTTGCTTATGGTCTTCAGCTTGTTGCCTGCTCTTACTTGTGCTTGCCACTAGATGGCAGCAGGAAACCTGTCAGTTTTATTGGGTTTTAGTCAAGTCGCGCCCTTGCTCTGGGTGGATCAGCCATCACTTGGCTGGCCAGGGACTCATATTCCACATCTCACTGGGTCCAGCATGGGTATGAACAGAGGCTGGGATGAAGCCAGGCCATCCCTCTCAGAGCTAGTCTCTGAATCTCCTTCAATACTCTTTTGAGAAGTGGCTGTTTTAGCTCCAGTAGTGACAGGGTTGGAAGGTGGCCTTTCAGGACCCTTTCATGTGGCCCAGACTCTTTTTAACAGCTCCCACTATGAGCAAGGGCTGATCACCAGGCCTTGACTGGGCTTCCCATGTGGTGTAGGGACCAGACGCTGAGACCCAGTGTCTCTGAGGCAAGTTGGAGTTCTCCCCCACGTGTCCCCAGCTTGGTAGCCTGCGGGGATCCTGATGGGCATGGTGATGGACAGACAGCAGCATATGACAAGGCCATGCTCTTCATCAGCAATGATACATAATAACAGCAAACACTTACAAAGCACTGCGTGACACTAACTCCTGACTCTAGGCCTCACAACGGCTCCCAGGTGTGGAGTCAGTCTCATCCTACTGTGCACAGCTGGTCCTGGCTGAGCAGGGCCTTGAATCCAGGCCGGTGGGCACCAGAGGCCAGTGAGGAGTCATGCTGCACTCGTCAGGGTCATTCTCAACCACTTTGTGTGTCATTCCTGTTCCCTCAGTTCTTCCTCGTCTTTGGGGGTCTCACTGGGTCTTCCCAACAGCTCTTGTATCAGGTACTGGAGTGTCCCCTTTTATGATGAGGAACTTGAGGCTCAGAGAGTTGAGGACGTGTCCAGTGTTTCAAAGACAGGATGATAAACATGGTCACTAGAATGAAGAGGTGGCAACCTGCTGCTGCCCCCGTTTCTGAGCAACCCACCATTGTGTACCCCAAACTGGAGGCGGGGGTGGGGGAGAGTCAGTGGGGACTCACTCCTGGTGTGGGACTAGAGAAGCGGCCCACCCTGCTCTGTGGAGCTACCAGGCCCGCCAAGTCTCCTGCCTCTGCCCGATGTGCCGTGAAGGCACTGGGCATAGGAGGGCTGGTGTGGGGACTCTTGTGTTCCTCTGGTGGGCACCGAGTTGGCCTCTGGAGCTTGTATTGCTACTCGGGGCTTATCTGAGTCAGGCAGGCTTTGGCTGGGACTCACTTTCCCTCTTCCTCTAGGAAGGCTGCTGTGGTCAGGGCCTGTGTCTTATTTGCCTGTTCCTGCCAGGCCCTGTAGCTTCTGAGGCTACCTGTCAGTAGTGGGCGTGGCTCCTGGGCTCCCCTTCGTCTTCTTCCCCAAGTGGGCCTTCTTGGGGTCCTGCTCCTCTGTCCCACCTCCACTCTATCTGGGCTGCAGACTCAGGGTCCTGTGTGGGAATGTCAGCTGCCTCATGTCAGTTGTGGGAGGAGCCTAGGGGAAGCGGGGCCCTGGTCTTGCCTACCTGTCCCTGGGTCATGCTCCCCCGGTCATCCGGGTCTTCACTCCCTTCTCACTAGCAGACCCCAGCCACCGGCCTCTAGAGCTCAAGTCAGCGTCCAGACCTCCTGACTATCCCAGGACCCTGCCCCTGCTTTCCGCCTCCCACCTGGCTTCACCTTCACCAAGTCTCACCCCACAACCATGCCAGGCCTGTGTCTGGGCCCCAAGGTAGTGCTAACCCTGGCTCCCGGTTCGAAGGCTTCCGCTTTCCAGCCAGCCAGAGGCCTCGGCTCCATCCCGGGCTCCAGCTGCAGCTTCCCTGTCGTGCTCCTGGCAGCAGGCTTCTGGGGGTGGGGGGCTCCTCTCCCCTTGGCCTCTCCTCCCGATTACATCAGCTTACAGCCAGATACCCCTGGGGTCTGGAAAGGGAGGGCTTTTTATTAATTTTTTTTTCAAGGGAAGTAATTCCACCTCTTGTCACACGGGTTTCTGCACTTGGCTCTTCAGGGGGCTTGACTTCCTTCCCTCATCTTTCTCAGCCCCTTGATTCTCAAGAGATGGAGCAGCGTTGACTCCTTGGCCAGGGGCTGCTGGCCCTGGGCTCTGAGGAAGGTGGTATGGGGCACAGAGCTGTCCGTCAGGTATCCGAGTCCTGGCTGTCCCACTGGCTGGCTTTGTGACCTTGAGGCTGTCCTTCTCCTCCCTGGCCCTCACCTTTCCTCTCGGAAGCCTAATCTGCATCCGTTGTCTGTGGCTGGTAGGTGGCAGTGCCCAGTGGCTTTTACTCTGGATTGGAGGACTCTGACCTCTGGCCTCATAGTGTGATTACTCACCTGTCCCCTGCCCCTGGGTCTGGCCCCTCTGCTGGGGCTGGGCATGGCAGGAGGCTGGGAAGCTGGCCTACCTGTTAGGAGTGAGGAAGCCCATCCGTGCCGAGGCGGGGAGAGCGTGTCTGGAGGGCTGTGAGGGCTGTGAAGGGCAGGGCCATGCCAAGAAGGAGAATGCCCTTGGTCTCCTGCTGGCTCACGCTCCCCGCCCGCTACAGTCACAAATGTCAGAGGAAGGCGCTCAGCTGGGGCGAATCTGCCAGATGGGAAGAGGCCCCAGCACCCTGCTCTGTCCCCTCCTGTCTGCTCTAGCCAGGCAGACTCTTCTTGGGCCTTCCCCTCCCCTATTTCTTGGTCCTTCCTCCTTCTCCTTCTTCCTTTGCTCCACTTTCTCTCCATCCCTGTCACCATGCCCTTTCCTGGTCTAGAGTCACCAGCCCTGCAGCCAGGGTAGGTCCTGGACAGGCTGTCCCCTCCTCTGCTCCCCAGCTCTGAGCCAGGGCTCCAGGGTGTAGAGGGCCTGGGGAGGGAGCACCTGCATCTCTACCAGCGCGTGGCTTAGCACTGGCCAGCCCCCTGCCCAGGGCCCACATCTGGCCCGAGGGCTCAGTTTTCCTGGCTGTAAATTGCCTCCCGCTGCCCCTTGGCATACTCTCAGGTTTCAGCTTCATGGGCCTTTCTTTTGGGGTGGTGGGGGGGTGGGTCTGGGGAAGGCCCTGCTTACTGTTCCCTCCCTTCATCTGTCTGAGGCTGAGGAGAGGAGTCTATGGCAGTGTTGTTAGTGATCCTTCTGCCCCAGTCTTGGGTGAGCTGTGGTTTTTAGCAGGTGGCTGAGCAGGAACCAGCTTTAATTAGATTTTCCCCTTTTCTGTTCACACCTCCCCCCTCCCCTCCTTTCCTCACCTCCTCCGAGGCCAGCCTTACTGTGCCTGTGTCCCCTTGCTGTGCAGCAGGAGGGAGTTTGCTCCTGGGGACCTGGCTCTTGTGGTGGGATAGCTAGAGATGGTGGGGTTCTGTCCAACTTGACCTGCCTCCTGCCCTTCCTTGGTATGGCCCTTGACCTCGTGTTCAGCCTCGGAAGTTCCTTCAACTCCACGCAGCCCCTCAGGCTTTTTGCTCCCTTCACTGCCCGCGAGTCTCCAGTCCCTGCAGCTGACTCACCAAGGGCTCAGGCTGTAGCACCCGCATCATCCCACGCACATCCCAGTGGTGACCATAGGTGGTCCCCTGGCTAGTCGCTTGCTGTAGAATTTGTTTGCACCGCTGTAGCTCTTGGTCACCCACGTGCCTGGGGAAGCCTTTCATGGGAGGGCATCTCAGAGCAGCCACCAGGATGGCCTGGCGTGGGGTTACTGAGGCTAGAGCTCTTCCAAGTGCAGTCTGTGGACCAGGGCTGATCTGCAGCGAGGCGAGTCCAGAGATGGAAAGTGAGCCTGTAGAAATGTTCCTGGCAGTTGACATGGTCACGGCATTTTAGGTTGGGTGTTGCCTAGGGTAGCTTCTGGGAGTCTTAGAATTTGGTTGCTGGAACCAAGGAAATTCTGGGATTTCATTTTTTTCTTTCTGAAACGGAAGGACTTACTGAACAGAGTACAGGCTAATGTGGGTGTTGTTAGAAATCTCGAGAAGAGTCAGATGTGGTGTAAAGCATCATGGTCCTGCCGGATGGATGGAAAATAAAAAGCCTGCCGTCTGCCTCAGATGGGCTGGCAAGTGCTGCCCTCGGCATTCCCGGCCTGTAAGAAGGTCCCTGAAAGGAAACTGAGGATTTCTGCTGAGAAGCTGGAGGGATTTTAGATTGGAATGGGATGTTGAGAAGTTGAGCTGTTGGAGGATGAAGGCTCAAGGAGAGTTCGGGGTTTCTTGGGGGAATTTGAAGGAGGAAGATTTGTAGTTTGGTATGGGAAGTTAAAGTGTGGCCTGGAGTTTGTGATGGGAGGACACGGAGGTGTTTGGGGGTTGGAGACCCAGGGGCAAGGTTTATGGGGAGCAAATGCATGAAGCTCTGAGGCCCAGTGGGTGAAAGCAAAGGATATACTGGCTTCCTGGGAAAGGACCAAGGAAAAGATGGGGTCATGTGTGGACCAGTGGGAATTTGGAGGTTAAAGAGAAATTTGGGGTTTTATTTGGAAGATTTGAGGGAAATTTGGATGCATGTGGAGGAAGGACCAGTGGAGTTACAGGGTGTAGTGGGGAATGTGCAGGAGCCCTGTTTGGGGAGATGGCTAAGACTGTGGTTGACTATGGGCCATGAAGATGTTTGGCTGTTGCCGCCTTCCGTAGTCTCACGGGACTTGGCCCGAGATCTCGCGGGACTTGAGCGAGATTGCTGATCGGGTCTGCGCCATTTTGGTGGTATGTGTAGTGCGTGTTAAAGTCGTTGTTAGAGCCAGAGAGAAAAGTCATCAAAATAAAAAAAAACTGTTTATTTCCAGTTCGCCTCTGAACTTCTTTCCGCGGCTTCGTTGCTCCAAGCGGCCATTGCTTCAGGCGGCAACAGGAATGCCAAAAGGAAGCTGTGCGGAAGGGCTGTGTCTAATGGGGGGTTCACAGTGGAGGCCCAAAGGGGATTCTGGGGTCCTGTGCAAGCGGCCAGGGGGCAGCCATGAGATTCTCTTGATGAGGATCAAGGGCTTTAGGGGTCCTAGCCAAAGGGGAGGTTTGAGTTTTGTATTACCCAAGGTGACCTAAGCATCGAGGCTCTGTCAGCTCTCAAATATCCTGTGTCATGAGGAAGCTTAAAAAAAACCCTCACCCCGTCCACGTAGAACTTGCTTCTTGACGCCAAAGCCTTGCATCTCCTCCAGCTCCCCCAGCTTCTTGACACGAGCGCAGTTGCGCTCCAGCTGCAGGAGCACGGGCTGTCTTGGCCCTTCTCGGCGTGGCTGCAGCCGCCTTTCCAGCCCGTTCCCTGCCGCACGGCTGCGGTGGATGCCTGCCTGCCTCTGCGGCTCGCGGTGATGGCGCTCCTCAGCGCAGTGCCTGCCTCCCTTCCTCCTGCCCCTGCCTCTGCTCCACCGAGTCCCACGCATCTTTCAAGGGCTGGCAGGAGCCATCCCTCTCTGAGGAAGCCTTGTCACCAGTAGTACCTGTGGCGTTTGATCTGGTCCTCATTCGCTCTGGGCTTGTTATGGTGATGGCGCCCGCTTTCATGCCTGACCCGACGTCTCAGTGTGCAGTCGTCTCTCCAGTTGGATTGTAAATACCCCAGAAGCCGCGTCCAGGTATCTGATTGCTTGGGCAACACAAGGCCCTGTGGCCCAGAGGCTTCCCTCTGGGGTAGGGCTGTCCGCCCTTAGCTCCACCCCAGCCCAGACCCACCTGGCTCTGGTGGCCACCCTTGCCTTTCCTCTGGGCAGCAATAGCTTCACATCTACCTGAGGTTTAAATACAAGGGCCCCATCCTGTGCTGCTCAACAGGAGACCTGTGACAGTCTGCCATTTAGGAGAAATTGGAATCTCTCTCCTTGAAACCAGTAGGTGTCTACATTTTCCACCAGGTCCCAAAGCCCACTTTCTCCATCTCCCCTTTTTTTCCACTGGCTAGCAGTTGAACAGCAAGATTTGGTGCAGGCAATGGCTAGACTGTGGAACCAGCCTAGATGCCCTTCAGTAGACGAATGGATAAAGAAAATGTGGTATATATACACAATGGAGTATTACTCAGCAATTAAAGAGAGCAAAATCATGGCATTCACAGGTAAATGGATGAAGTTGGAGAATATAATGCTAAATGAAGTTAGCCAATCCCAAAAATCCAAATGCCAAATGTTTCCTCTGATATAAGGAGGTTGATTCACAGTGGGGTTGGGACAGGGAGCATGGGAGGATTAGAGGAACACCAGAATGGCCAATGGGGAAGGAGGGGAAGGGACGGGGCAAGGGGATTAAAAAAAAAAAAAGATGGTAGAATGAGATGGATATCATTACCCTGAGTGCATGTATGAAGACACGAATGGTGTGAATATACTTTGTATACAACCAGAGATATGTAAAAATGTGCTCTACAAGTATAATATGAAATGTAATGCATTCTGCTGTCATATATAACAACTTGGAATAAAAAAAAAAAAAAAAAGATTTGGTGCAGGCATTATTCTAAGTGCTTTCCCACAGGTGGGTGCTCCTAGGCCTCCTGTGTGACAGGCACATTGTACAGATGAGGAGACAAAGGCACACAAGGCCCTTGCCCGGCTTCACACATGTGAGCCTGAGACCGATCATCACTCTGCCCTGTTGCCACTCAGCGATGCCTCTTGGCACTGAGGGGCTTTTCTCTGGCTGGCCCCCAGCCTCCCTCTCTTGAAGCCTGGTTCAGGCTGGTCTCCTTTGTGTGGGCTGCCTCCTTCCACCCTTTCCTGAGGGGCTGAAGCCATTCCCAGGCTGGGCCTAGATGTGGGGAAAGGGCTGTGGGATGAAAGGTGATATAGAAATGCAAGGCGATGATTATTTATTTGACAGGGACAGCTGCCTGTGGTAAAGAATGTAATCTAGTAATCCTTTTGTGAAAATCGGATCCGCAGCTCTGCATGCTGCCTAAACAGCAAAAGGGCATTTTTCCTCCCTCCTTTTTCCTCACCCACCCCCACCCCACCCACCATGCTCTCTTTAAACTTACGTGCCTGCAGTGTGGCCCTGGAAGCACGTATATGTGTGTGTGTGGCATACACATGTGTTCGTGCATTCTGTGTCCTGGTAGCGTGTCTATGTGGGCAGCATACGCGTGTAAGCGTGTGCCTGTGCCCTGGTAGCAGGTCTACACGTGTGCATACACCCATGTACACATGCATACATGTTCTCTTGCTTTTTGTTTGGTGGTTGGTAACATCTTATGTAAACATAGTATTACATTGTTAAAACCAAGAATAGTATCAGTATATTATTATTAACTGAGCTACAAATTTTATTTGGATTCACTTTTTTCTTACTAATGTCCTTTCTGTACCAGGGTCCTTCATTGCATTTAGTTGTCACATTTCCTTAGGCCCCTGTAGTGTATATCAGTTCTTGGTTTTTCCTTGTCTTTCCTGACCTTGACAGTATCAAAGGTTATTGGTCAGTTGCTTTTCAGACGTGCCTCACTTTGGGTTTGTCTGGCGTTTTCTCATGGTTAGACCGAGGTCATGCCATAGCCGTGAGGCCGGGTCCTCCTTATTTCCACACATCAGGTTCGTTCCTCAGGCGCCCCTGGACTCCCTCGACAGTGTAACGTGTGAGCGCAGCAGCCTGGGCGTCCTTTGGTGGAAGGTATGTTGCTTCACTGTACAGTGAGGTCCTCAGTCGGGCCACTCTTGCCCTGTGCTTAGGGCCCTCAGTCCCTTGCAGTTGCCCTTTAGGCTCTTGAAATCAGCCCTCTCTAAGCCTGGCTCGTGGCCCTCCTGTGGTGGCTTCCCACTGGGCTCTGCCCTGTTCACTTGCAGTGCTCTCATTCAGGAAGTGGCCTTTTAATGTCACCTGTGTTGATGCACCAGCTTGACTGGTGAGAGGCCCTGTCCTGTTTGGAAGGCGCTCCACTGGGGTGGTTATGGATTTCCTCCTTCTCTTTGACCTGGTGGCAAAGTGACCTGTCAGCACATCCCGCTGCCTTTGGGGCGGAGGCTTCTCAGCTGTGTATGGGGAAACTGAGACCTTGAAAAAGAGAAAGCTACGCGCTCATGGCCCTGATTCCTAGTAGCACATGCACAGCAAGGGCGGGCAGGGCAGGGACCAGGTGTCCGTAGTGTCCCATCAGTGCTCTCCGCCAGAATCATCCTGTCCTGCTCTTTCCTTATTTCTCTGTCCAGATGGCTGGGGGAAGGCATGGCTGGCATCAGCCAAGGTGATGTATGACCACCTGGGGCTCAGAGCAGAAAGGGCCTGGACCTTTAGGGGTGTCAGGCTGGGAAATAGGAAATTAAAGGCCCAGTGCCACAGCCAGCAGAACCTCCCCCTGGTGCAATGTTCTGAGACCACCTGCAGTGGACTTCATTAACGTGGGCACAGGGGAGGGAAGGCCTCTTGGCAGGCTGAGGAGACAGATGGGCTGCAGGCCCTGGCCAGCCCTGAGAGCAGGCCAGGGGGCACTCGGGCTTGGCGGTGGTCTTTCAGTATCAAGCTCCTTCAGACACGGGCATGAAAAGCTTTTCTCCACTTTGATGCTGTGCATGCCCGGCCAAGGCCACTCTCTTCTTGGGCTCAGTCTCGTCATCTGTTAGTGGGAAGGAAGACTGCCCCAGAGAAACTTCCAGTTCTCCGTTGCCCTGACGCAGTCTGGATTTACGACTTGTGTTGGTTAGGAGTTGCAATGGATGTCCAAGGGGGCAGACAGGGCCCCAGGGTACTGGGCAAGGTGCTGGAGCCCACTGGAAGAAGACAGCTTTTCCCAGATGTCTCCCCCAGAAGGCCCTCAGGGAGCTGAGGTCAGGGAAACCTTGTGGAGATGGTGGTCTCTGAAAAGGTAGAAAAGGGGACTTTTCTTTTCCCCTAGTTCCTTGATGTTGTGGTTTTCATTCTGTTTACCATCTCTCTTCCACCCTCCATCTTTCCTTAAAGGCATTTATTGAGCACCTACTGTATTAGGAACACTGCTGTGAACAAGACAGGGTTATTGCTTTCATGGTGCCTAAGGTCTGATCAGGAAAACGGCATTAAACAAACAACTGCACAAAAAAATTAATTACACCTGAATTAAATAAGCTCAGATGTCTCTGTGCTCTTCCTTGATCTTACTTTTTGGCTGTCTCTTCTGTTTTCCTTTTCCCTCCCTCCTTGTTCTTCACTTGCTGTGACTCTGTGGCCTTTCTTCACCAGAAATGCAAAGTGCCCTTGGTCTTGATCCTCCTACCTCTGTGTTTTTGGAGGGTCCCAGGGGTCTCCAGTGACCATGCCTGGTCTTCCTTCATATCTTATCAAAAGACACTGTGGCCTCTGAGGGGTGTAAACTTCAGAACCAAATGTTTCTGAATTTGCATTAGAATGTGACACTTACTGACTTGTAGAAGTCACCTGTGTTGAGCTTAGTCTTATCTGGAAAATGGGTTTAACCACATCTACCTTGTGGCACTTTTTGGACATCAAATGGGAAAACGTAAGTGAACCTTGAATGTAGTACGTGCTTCATTAACCTAACTTTCTCTTCCTTTTGCTTCTTCCTTCCCTTCTGCCCGAGTTTGTGGCTAGGTATTTCCCTCTGGACTGAAAGCAGAGGAGGCCTGGCCCTCTGCAGGTCCTGTTGCAGCCTGAGACCCAGGTGGACATGGGGGTGTTTCTGGGCGGCAGCAGGGTAGCAGCGCTCCCTGCCCTGGGATGAGGTATAGACCTTGAGCTAGAAAGGGCCAGGAGTCTGCCAAGAGCTGGAGAGAATGACAGGCATCCCATGCATCCCAAAAATGAAGTGTGATGTGACAGCTGCCTGCTACATCCTGCTGGGAGTTGGGGCCAGGGAGACCCCCATGGGGGGGGTGTGGTTGGTGGGCCTGTAGGAACCTGGATCCTGATGGTGTCTTCCTCCTTCAGGGTGGCTACCACCTCCTTTCCTCTCTGTTCCCTTTGGGGTTCAGTGTGGGCCCCTAGGGCCTGATCTGTCCCTACAGAGCACATCTGTTGGCTCAGTGCCCCGACAATGGCAGTGCTCTGTCGTGCACCCTACAGTGTGGCCATCTAGCTACACGTGCTACTGAGCATCTGAAGTGTGGGCACACCTGAGGAGTTTGATCTTTAATTTTGTTTACTTTTTTTTTTTTTTTTTTTTTTTTTTTTTGTGGTACAGGGATTGAACTCAGGGGCACTGACCTCTGGGCCACCCCAGCCCTTTTTTGAGAGACAGGGTCTCACTGAGTTGTAAGGCTATTGCTGAGGCTGGCTTTGAACTCATGATCCTCCTGCCTCAGCCTCCCAAAGTGCTGGGATTACAGGCGTGCGCCACCACGCCCGGCTTTAATTTTGTTTACTTTTGATCAATAAAAATCTAAGTGTGAACGCCACCTACTGATAGTGGCTGCCATGTTGGACAGGACCATTCTGGGCCCGCGGTTTTTACCGGCAGCATCGCCACACGCCAAGAGGCCACTTCTGGCGTGAGGTGTGTCATGGCTGACTTGTTCTTAGTGAGGAGTTGCCAAACTGTATTCATGTTGTACGTGTTTGTGGGAGGCAGGTAGTGGCTGCCCTTGAGAGTCAGATCTAGGCGCACTTGGAGGTGGAGTGCAGGGTCTGCGTGGCCGTGGAGGAGGGGTAGAGTGTGAGGGCCTCATTGATCTGGGAGGCACTGCAGAACCACGAAGGCATTTTGAGCAGCAATTCCATTCAGAAGGAAGAAATGAAGGGCACACGTCCCAGGGTTCCTGGCTCAGAGGCCGAGTGGATTTTAGAGGGAGGAACGTGTGAGGCCCTCTAGTCCAGCCAGTCATTTTGCAGATGAGGAAACTGAGGCCCGGCATGTGGTGCATGTCTGTCTTGGATCAGGTTATGGTCCCTTTACTTCTGAAACTTGTCCTGTAAAGCACATATCAGCAGCCCCATTTTGCAGACCAAGAAACTGGAAATCAAAGCCATGAAGCTTTTTAGTAGCACCAAGATTTGGTCCCCAATCTGTCGTGAGTCACAGCTTGATTTGTGACAAAGCCATGTCCACTGACGCTCAGCACCCCCTACACTGTTGGGGTGTTGTGTTGCTTCCCGCCTTCTTGGGTTGAGGGGTCAGGACCCTGGCCTTCCTCCTCCCAGGCATAGGGGTTGGCTGGTAGTGGCGAGGCCTTGATTCCCGTGTGGGTGGGGCTGTGGTGTGGATGGGTACAGAATGTGGGGGGCTGCTGCCGTGCCTGCCATCCTGGTGAGTGAGTGGCCCTGCTATTTGTGGAATCCAGAGACACCTGCCTGCCTGGGGAGGACCAGGAGGGACAGAGGAACAAGGTCAAAGTGGAGCTGAGTGCTTGCATTCCGTCCTTAAAGAGAAGTGTGTGGAGGAGGCCGGGTCTCCCCTTGTGCTCCGCTCTGGCTGGGACCCTGCCGAGCGGGGGAAGGGCCCTCCCCTCCCTCTGTCCAGCTGTTGTCCACCTCAACCCCCTCCCCACTGCTGCAGCTGTCCCGGCTCCATCAATCTCATCCAACACTGGGTGGAAGGAGGGGGACGAGGAGAAAAGGGGCCTCGGGTGTGTCTGGCTGGGGTGACTTTGCTCCTGCCTTCGAAGGAGCTGTCTCCGGTTGCTGAGGGAGGGGGCTCAGGGTGGTGTCTTCCCCTGGCTCTTGGGGAAGTTGTAGGGTGTGGGGCGGCTCAGCTTCAGCCTCTGAACATTTGTCTGTGTTGGAGAGCCACTTTTTATTGGAAAGAATAGAAATAGTTAAACCCTCCCTTCATCTCCAGCTGACTCTACTCCTGGACTTGGCTCGTCTCAGTGTTGCTGTAATTTCCATGAATGAATAAATGAACGGCCCCTCGCCTACCTCCAGGATGTGGAAGTGGGCAGAGGTCTGCGAGGAAGAGTCTCTGTTCCTTGTGGCCTGCTGGCTTTACATCAGGGGCTCTCTCTGTGGGGGTCAGACATGGGTGTGTGAGCTGCAAAGGACAAGTGTGTTCTGTGCTAGCCTCCCTGGGGTGGAGAGATGCCAACCCTGGTGTTGGCACCATCTCTATCCAAATGTGTACCTAGCCTTGTTCTTTCTTTTTTGTTGAAAACCACTGGAGTCCTTGAAGGTTTTAATGAATTGCCTTCTTGAGGAGTTCAAGGGTGAAATGAAAAGAGGACCTCTTTCCCGGCCAGACCTCCGTTTGCCCGCTCTCAGAGGAGAGGAGCATTGCCACCTGTCTCATTCCAATAGGTAGCGGTGTCACAGCCTACGAAGTTACTTGAGCCCTGTGTATAAAAGACCCTAGGAGAGAATCACTTATTTTGTTTTTCTTTCTTAGCTTCATCCAGTCCCACTGCAGGGCTGAGTGAGTGTTAGCCAAGTCATAGACTTCAGTGATTCCAGACCTGGCTCTGAGTCGGAGACATCTGGGAAGCTTTTTAATAATTCAGATTCCTGGGCCCCCATCCCAGATCTTCTGAGTCTTAAACTCTGGGAATGGGGGCAGAAATCTGCATTTTGAAAAGCCTTGCAGTCGATTTTAATGCAGAGTCGGGGTTGGGAAGGTCCAGCTCTCCTACTTTTGGGATGTCTCCTGGTGAAGAGATCTTCATAAGGTACTTTTTTGGAGGCACACCTTCCTTTGAGGAGCTTTTGTCCACTCATTCACTGATTCAGTGATCATTCATGCGGCCAACCAGGCTCTAGACGGGGGTGCAGGCAGAATGAGATAGATGAGAACGCCTACTGTTAGCATGTAGCACGGAAGTGGGGCGTTGTAGAGGCTCACCGGGACTCTTGCGTTTGTCTGGGGTTCAGAGACTGTCTCGGACTCCCTGGTCATCTCTGTCCCTCTGTCAGAATTGGGTAGGGGCTTACTTACCCCAGACAGGGACCTTAGCAAGCACCTCAGGCATCCCCTGATCCTTACACAAGGGGCAGCCAGAGAGTTGGAGCAACTTGACTGAGGCCTTGGTGAGCTAGTAGTTCTTGTTTGTTGTTTTGTTTTGAGGGGGACTGGAATGAGGAGGATGCACTTTGGAAAAACTGATGACAAACCTCAAACGGAGAATAGCATATCTGGACTCTGGAGGTGGCAGACAGATGTTCCGTCGTCTTGGTCTCAGTGGTCTCAGTGTGTCTGTCTTCTTAATGTACCTGTGTGGCTGGTTCTTAAAATCACAGCTGTCCTGTGCTTGGTCCATGCTAGGTGCTCAGTCAGCGCTAGTTTTTCTTCTCCACCATTTAATTTTTATTTTTTTTTAGGGAGAACAGTCTGTTTTGGGGGTCTCAGTCTTTCTGAGCCCTCCTTCTAGCTGGGGGTTGCCTTAGCCAATTCCCACTTATGGGCTGTGCCAAGTTCTAGGCACTGCAGGAGAAAGGCTGCGTGCTACCCCTTCCTTACCTCAGGCTGTCCTGGCCTTGGGGACCCAGCCCCTCCTGTGCCTTTTAACTCAATACTCCCTGCACGGCTCCATGCAAATTGCTGGAGCACTCAGAATGCCTGATTTCTCAGTAAGGCTCCTCCATCCAAGCCTTTGTCCTTCCGCTTGACATTAAACTCTGTCAACATTTTTTCCCAATGAAGTTCTTCCTCCCCGTGCACAGTCTCCAGTCTCCAGCCGGCTTCTCTAGCCAGGGACACAATTGGATTGCAATTGCTAGCACTTCCTGGAGATCAGGTCCCTGAAGAGCTATAAAAATCCAGGAGTGTTTCTGGCCACCTCTCCATGTGGTTTGTAGCATTCTGTCACACGCCTGTGGAACATGTGAGTGTGTGTATGGTTACGTGTGTGCGCATGCGTGTGAGTTGTGCATGTGCACGTGTGTGCCTGCCTGCGTGTGTGTATTTGCTTTTGATGGAGGCCCTCATGTTGCATTACCTATGTCACTAGTTTCTGGCTGCCAGTGTGAATTTATTAAGTGGATTTTCTGATTCCAGGCTCTGGAGGGCTCCCCCACTGTACGTAATCGGGCACAGAGCCCATCCTAGGGTGGATTTGGGTAATGGCTAGGCTGCATTCCTGCCATTCTTTTCTCACAGGAAAAAGTGCCTGGAAATAACCCTGGGGTGGAGATTGCTTATAGGAGGATGGGCCTCCTGCCACCGGCCTTCACATTTGGTCCCTCTCGGCCCCTCTAGCCCTTCCTTACCACCTCCCCTCTTGGCAGGTGCCACCAGCTGGGTGGCCCCAGGGCTGTACATGTCCTCATGGTTTCCTGACCTACTGGCTTGGCTGCCCTCTTGCCACCCTTACTTGTTGGGCCGGTGCTCCTGTTCTTGCAAATTCCTCCACAAATCCAGATATTGAAGACAATCGGGCAGCAATGAATGAAACTTCTCTCTCCTTCCTTTCCTCCTTCCTCCCTTCCTTCTTTTGCTTTTTTCTTAAGCTAAGCCAGTCTTTGGAATTGAAAATGAAAAAGTCTAGCCATCAAGTCTAAGTAAATTTCCCTGCAGATAGGAGGCTTGCTGAATTTGGGGTGTGATCTGGCCGCTTGGCTCAGACAGCTCTCTGAGGAGGTGTTTTCCTTCTCTAGCTCTCATCCCCTGGGGAACTCATAGCAGGAAATCGCTCCCTGGGGAGTCTGATCGTATTGGAAACTGGAGGTAGGAAAGTGTCTCTGTCTTCCCAGGCGCCAGCTCTCTGTCCCAATTTACATTAAAGCAGCTGCCGCTTCCCAGCCCCCAGTGTCCAGTCACCCAGGAGGCCACTGTGGGGTCAGGTCTTCTGGGTGTCCACATGACCCCGACACCCGGGCTCTGCCAAGGGGCTGGCCTGATGCCATGGCGGGCTGGGATTTGGTACCCTGCTTTCAGAAGGTCCAGTGATGGTCCTTCTGTCCTTTGGAGCCTCTTGCTTCAGCCTTCCCTCCAGTTTCTAAGGCCCCAGCAATGTCCATGGTGAAATGTGAATTAAAATGAATGAGTGAAAGACAGCCTTGGGGGATCCACAGGGGGCAGGTTGTGACATCATTGTGTCACAAGGCGGCCCTATCATTCCCAGCAGTCAGAGGCACCTTTCCCCCTCATACTGACTGTATCAAGAGACCAGGACTCTGGGACCACTGTGTAAATGACAGAGCTGCAGAGGCTCCCGTACATTGATGGGTAGGGAACCGGGACCATGTGATGTCTGTGCTTGGTGAGGAATGCTGAGCTTCCTTCCCTAGGGGTAGGTGGGAGTGCAGGGGGAGCCTTCTTCAAATGCTCTGCAGACCCCCATGTCTGCAGATTGGCTGGTGACACTTCTACCTTGCGCCTGACCCCGTCACACAAGGCCTTCAGTGAAGAAGACAGCTCCCACCAAGCCCTCATCGCCGTCTGCTCTTGGATTGTGTGAGTTTATTTCAGGGTCACCAGCGGCCCTGCATTTTAACAAAGTGCAATTGTATGAATAATGCTGTATAATAAGAACACAAATCAAAAAAATAAGGGGGGAAAGACCTCACAACTGTCATTGCGACAAATCAGCTTTCCATTTTCCACAATGCCATGGGTCTGTGTTTACTTGCAAACATAATTTTTACATTGTTGTAGTCATAATGTAGATAGGATTTTGCATTCTATTTGCTTTATTTAATATTCTACCACAAGCTACATAATCGTCAAAATTAGACTTTTAAATGACTACCTAGGAATCATTGAGTATTTATCAGTTTTCCTACTAGTTTGTTCACAGTTTTAACTTGCTTAAATAATAATTTCAGGAACCAGCATTAAATATACATTGGTGACTATACTAGTCTATATATGTGTGTGTCTGTGTGTCTCTTTCTCCCTACTTCCCCACCCCCATCTTTATACTATTTTCTTAGGGCAATTAAAGAAGCCAGGCATTCTTTCATTCTTTCCTAGAGTAATGGGAGATCTCATTATGGGTTGTTAAATACCAGCCGGAAGTCAGGTGCCTGAGAGCAGCCCCGGATTTAGATCAGATCATGGTCCGTGTCTGTCCTTACAAACTGCCCTTGGGAGTCAGTCCGGTGGCAGAGGCTCCATTTTAAAGGCTAGTAACTGCGTTTTTGCTGTAGCTCTGGCTTTGAAGCCTGCTGGCTAGGCACCTCTACTGAGGGTACCTTGTTTCAGTCATTCAGTAATTCCCAAGGGCAGCCCCCTGTCTGACCCCACTCAGAGCAAGAGAAAATGGTCTAGATGTCACCCATTCTCACTGTGTAGTCTGAAATGACCACAGCTCACCCATTCAGTGATAGCTTGAGGCAAGGCTCTAAACTGCAATGAGGAATAGGGGACAGGGTGGTGGGGTCTGTGAGAAATTGAAGGGTACGAGCCCCCTCTGACACACTCCTGCTATTCAAGTCCATCTGACTGTTGCCACACCGAAATGTGACCTGGAATTGCTAGAACTTCTCTTTCTATTTCTCCCCGCCCCCCCACGCCCCGTCTCTCTGTGTCCTGTTGTTGTTTTGCAGCAGAAAGCCCAGCGTAGAGCATAATTGCAAATATTTGGCTATGCAAAAGAAGAGAGCTAATGCTTAAGTACAAATGGGAGACATGATTCTTTTGTTTTAAATAAATACTTAAATGCGACTCAGGTCCTGTAAGCATCTGGACTCCAGGTCTGAGAAGCAGAAACCGCCCCCACTGTGGACCTTCAATGATGTTACGGTCCCTCTTGTAATCAGTACATGGAATCAGGGTGCCAGTGGTGGAACACGATCGCAATGAGCCTATTTTCTAGAACCTTCCTTTGCCCTGTACAGACGTGAGCTGACTGAAATTTATTGAGGGTTAGTGGTCTGTCACAGTTGAGTGTTCTACATGATTCATTTCATTCCCAGGATCTTCCATTTCTTTCAAGGGAAGTTTGAATTCCTGATTTTTAACTGTTGGCAAATAATTAAAAAAAAAATTAAAGCATGGTGTAGAACAAACAAAACGTGTCTGTGGGCTGGATTTGGTCTGGGGATGCCATTTTGTGACCCCTGCTTTGTGTATTAAGGGCAAGTTATCATACTGGGTACTTTGAGGATACGGAGATCAAAAAGTAGTAAAATTAATAAAAACCATGGGTGGGGGTGATCTGCATGCAGAATTAAAATACAAAGCACAGTTTGGCCAGTGACACTAGTGAGACACAAGACAGGCTGCTCTGAAGTGCCTGGGCAGGGATAGTTGATCTGCTCTGCACTCTTAGGTGACCGCGAGGCTGCTCCTTTCTGGAGTTGGAGCTAAGTGAGACATTATGAAGTTGTTATTCTCCTCATACTTTTCTAATCACAGTGAGGGGTTGGGGTGTCTGTGTCTGTCTGTCTCAGAACAAGTCCATACCTGGCTTTCCCAGTGCCTCTGAGCAGAGCCAGTTTGAGAGGCGGTATGAGCCACGGGGTTGCAACTGGGAAGATTGGATTAGGTGGGTGCTGAGTAAATTTCGTTTCCTCTGCTTTCCCATCTGCGCCGTGAGGGAATTGTCCCCCTGGGCGGTTAGCAAGTATTTATTGCAGGCACTCTGGAGGCGGAGTTGCCAGGGTCCCCCTCTTCCCTCTCCTCTCCGAGAGTTGCCAGGGCCCCCTCTTCCCCTCTCCCCTCCGAGAGCTGCGGAGAAGATGAAGGGGAGTCTGTCTGATGGGCTTTGAACTCCTCAGGAGGAAGAAGGGACTTGAAAACTCTGCTTTGCTCCTTGGTCTCCCCAGATGACAGCCATGACGTACGAGGCGAGTGATACTTAAGAAATACGGATCGTGAGGGAAATAAACACCCCATGTTATTTATTATTTATTAAAAAAACAAAGCTTTTCTCAGCTGGGAGGTTTCAGATCGCTGACAATGTCAGGTCCAATTTCCCTCCATTAATAACAGGCCGGCCTCCTCCCTGCCGTGTCCGCAGCCTCAGGATGCGTGTCTTGTGTACCTCCGCCAGGCGATGGCTCCTGGAGAGGAAGGGAGAATGGGATTGAAGGATTGGAAGGTTGTGTGGCACCAGGGCACAGATCTGCTTGTGAACAGCAGTCCAGAAAGGCTGCCTGCTCAGCGCAGGACCCCGCACCAGAGCCTTTACCTGCGACTGCTCACAGAATCCCCTCTGGACCAGGAGGGTGCGGGGTGTGAGGCAGAGCCAGGGCCCAGGAGTGAGGGTGTCATGGGGATGGATGTCCACATCTTCCGAGTGGGGCTGAAACCAAGGGTTCCTGGGCTTGGCTTCTCAGAGTCAAATGGAATCCGGGGGCCTGCAGCATCCTTGGCAGGACTGGAGGAAGCAACTGTGGGCACAAGAGTGAGGGTGGGGTGCTGGAGGAGAAGGGCCTGGGGTCAGGGACCCAGTGGAGGCGAGGTCTAGCCCATTTGAGGGCCACCACCTTTTGGCCTCAAGGCACTGCAGCACTGATGAGGACAGTACCCTCGTAGTCCCAAGTGTGATTCTCCCCTCTGAGCCTCATAGCAAGCAGGTGAGGGAAGGCAGAGCAGGTCGTATTCCCACTCAGTTTAAGTTTGTGTGGTGTAGTTTAAGAACATGGGTTCTGCTAAAGCGGATCTGGGTTCAGGTTCAGCCTTATGCCCTTGACTCACCTATTTAACCTCTGAACCCCAGTTTCCCCATGTGTAAAATGGGGAGACAACTACCTCAAAGTGTGTTCTGTAAAGCATAAAAACCTACAGTGTTCCTTAGCACACCACAGACACTGAATGACCGATAGCAGCTATGTTTGTTTTCAGTGCAGACTAAGAAATGAGACCTGGAGAGGTCGTGTGTCTTGCTCAAGGTCATGAGGGGACCGGCCTGGACTTGAACCAAGCTCCCTGACTTCTTAGACCATGTTCTCCTCTCCTCTGTGTGCACTGGGCCCTCCCCTTCCCCCTGATCAGATGGACGCTGGGCAGACCTTGGCAGGCAGGCACCACCACCGTCCAGGATGCATTTACAACTGAATTGTAAGTTATGGGCTGCATCCCTGCCTCAGATATGATTATAGGGTGCTGACGGAGCAGCACACCCCGATAAAAATGAAGCACGAGGAGGAACCAGAGCTTTTGTTCACTGAGCAACTCCATTGTGTCTTTCTCCCCTTCCTGCCCCTCCCTTTATCTACAAGGAAAAAAATAAAAAGGAAAGATGAAGGGCTGTCAGTAGGAGATCACAACACGGGCTCCAGGAGTTGGCTGCTTTTCAGTTCCAGGCACAGAGTTCCCTTTTCTTGCTTTCTTCAACTAAGCCTAATTGAGATAAATCTAAGCACGCCTCTTAGAAGCTGAGCTTCCCGCTTCCCGGTCTCCCATTGGAGCAGGTCTCTGTGTTAACACTCTCCTTGTCCTGTGAATGCCTCATACAAGAACGGTTAAAATGGAACCCCACTGTCCACTGCTGCGGGTGGAGCTGCCTTTCCCTAGCACCCCTTTGCTTAGGTCACACTCCTGCTCCTGAACCTTCAGTGGCTCCCTGTTGCTCATCTGTAGGCCATGCTTCTAAGTGTAAGCATGCAAGGCTCTCCAGAGTTTGACCCCAGCCTGCCTTGGCTTTGTTATCCCCCACTGTGGCTTGTAGAAAGCATATGCTTCCACTGTCCTGGCCAGCTTGCTATTTCCTGAACAGATCTGGAAATTACCTGCCTTTGTGCTCTGGGTCACATGGCCCCCTTGGCTTGGAAAGCCCTCATCCTGGTGGAATCAAGCCCATTCTTCAGGGATTAGCTGAAGTGCCAACTCTCCTGAAAACCACATCTTGCAGAGGAACGTGCTCCTACTTTGCCTGGCACAGGACAGATACAGAGTTAATTTGAAGGTGCCCGCGGACCCTCCACTTGCCCCTGCGCAGGTCTCTTCCAGGCCTCCACAGAGCCTTGCTGTCTGCACCCCTGCCCCCAAGCCGCGGAGCGCGTTTGAACTTTAATTGCACATGATCTAAGTTTTTAGGCATTTTTATTTTTAAGTTTAAAGTTTTCTTACTTTTCCCATCGTTGTCTGTCCCATTCCTGGGCCCCAGAGGTAAGGCAGCAGGAGGGTGTAGCAGGAAGAGCCTAGCTGCAGTCCTGCCTTCTGCTCTCAGCCTGCCTCTGACCAGCTGTGACCTTGAGCAGGCAGCTCCCCTTTCCTGGGCCTCAGTCCCCACCTGTGAGATGAGGGACTGGACTAGCAGGTCTCTAGGATTTGTGGATGAATTTTTTTTTTTTTTTTTTGGTGGTGCTGGGGATTGAACCCAGGGCCTTGTGCTTGTGAGGCAAGCACTCTACCAACTGAGCTATAGCTTCAGCCCTTGTGGATGAGATTTTTTAAAAAAATACTTATTTATTTGCTTTAGTTATACACAGTGCGTTTTTTTTTCTTTCTTTTTTCTTTTTTAAAATTTTTACGTTGTGTTGAGGATCAAACCCGGGCTGCACATGTGCTAGGGGAGCATTCTGCTGCTGAGCCACAACCCCAGCCCCTGTGGATGAGATTTTTCTTTTTTTTTTGTGGTACCGGGGATTGAACTCAGGGGCACTCGACCACTGGGCCACATCCCCAGCCCTTTTTTGTATTTTATTTGGAGACAGGGTCTCATTGAGTTGCTAAGTGCCTCGCCATTGCTGAGGCTGGCTTTGAACTCGCGATCCTCCTGCCTCAGCCTCCCAAAGTGCTGGGATTACAGGCGTGCGCCACCGCGCCCGGCTTGTGGATGAGATTTTTAAGAACAGTTTTACTGACTGTTCACCACAGATTCTTACGTCGAAATCCTAACTCCGTGTACTTCAGAATGTGGCTGTATTGGAAACAGGGTCTTTAGAGGAGTAATTAAGATTATACGAGGTCATGAGGGTGGGCTGTCATCTGATGGGACTGGTGTCCCTACAAGAACAGATCAGGACCCAGACACACCCAGAAGGACCATGTGAAGACAAAGGAGGGACACGGCTGTCTACAAACCAAGACAGGGAAGAAGTAGGTGGAACCGGTCTTGCTGACCCCTTGATCTTGGACTGCTTACCTCCAGAATCATGGGGAAATAAATTTCTGTTGTTTAAGCAACACAGTGTGTGACACTTCGATGTGGCAGCCTCAACAAACTGACTTAGTATGTTTAGAGTTATGTAACTCTTACCATAGTCCATTTTGAACATTTTTATCACCCCCAAAAGAAACCCCATATGCATTCTCAGTCATTCCCTGTTTCCCTTCAATCCTCACCCCACCCACAGCCGTGGGCAACACTAATCTATATCCTGTCTCTATGGATTGCCTTTCTGGACATGTCCAGCAAGTGGAGCTGCACAGTATGAGGTGTTTTGCGTCTGGCTTCTTTCAGTAGATAATGGTTCACCCATGTTGTAGCATATAGCCTTTTTATTACTGAAAAACTTTCCATTCCATGGGTGTGTGCCACATTTTGTTGATCCGTTCATCATTTGATAGACATTTGGATTGTTTCAGTTCTTTGGCTTCTATAAATAATGCTGTAGCAAACATTTGTGTACATGTTTTTGGGTAGACATATTGTCATTTCTCTTGGGCATATACCTAGGTGTGGAATTGCTGAGTTATGTGCTCTGTATTTTAACTTTTTGAGGAACCATCAAACTGTTTTCCTAAGTGGCTGCACATTTTAATCCCTGCCAGGAGTTTGTGGTGGATTCGATTCCAATCACTCCACATTCTTGTTGGTCTTTTTGGAGCCATCCTAGTGGATGTGAAATGGTATCTCGTCATAGTTTTGATTTGCATTTCCTTGAGAAGGAATGGTGTTAAACATCTATCCATTATTGTACTTATTTGCCACTTGTATATGTTCTCTTTTTTTAAAAAAATATTTATTTTTAAAATTTTAATTTGTTATATATGACAGCAGAATGCATTACAATTTATATTAAATGAGCACAATTTTCATATCTCTGGTTGTACACAAAGTAGAGTTACACCATTTGTGTCTTCATACATGTATTTAGGGAAATGATGTCCATCTCATTCCACCAGCTTTCCTACCCCCATGCCCCCTCCCTTCCCCTCCCACACCTATTTAGAGTTTATCTAATCCTCCCATGCCCCCCCACCCCAACCCCATTATGAATCAGCATCCTTAAATCAGAGAAAACATTCGGCATTTGGTTTTTTGTGATTGGCTAACTTCTCCTAGCATTATGTTCTCCAACTCCATCCATTTACCTGCAAATGCCATGATTTTATTCTCTTTTAATGCTGAATAATATTCCATTGTGTATACCACATTTTCACTATCCATTCATCTACTGAAGGGCATCAAGGTTGGGTCCATAGTTTAGCTATTGTGAATTGTGCTGCTATAAACATTGATGTGGCTGTGTCCCTGTAGTGTGTTTTTAAGTCCTTTGGGTATAGACCCAGGAGTGGGATAGCTGGGTCAAATGGTGGTTCCATTCCCAGTTTTCCAAGGAATCTCCATACTGCTTTCCATATTGGCTGCACCAATTTGCAGTCCCACCAGCAATGTATGAGCGTGCCTTTCCCCCCACATCCTTGTTGTATATGTTCTTTGGAGAAAATGTTTATTCATCTACTTTGCCCATTTTAAAATTTGTCGCCGCCTGCAGCAATTGCCGCTTGCAGCAACGATACCGCGGGAGAAAACTTGGAGGCAGACTGGAAATGAAAAAGTTCTTTTATTCTTCTTTCTTCTAACTTCTCTCTCCGGCTCCAACAACCTCTCCAACTCCAACCACCCCTCTAACTAACCTCACCTGGTTAAATACATTTTGCCTTAACAAGGACAAGTGCTAACAGCTCGAGCTTACAGGTGCGTCACACAGTATTCATGGGCATAAAAAGGTTCTTAGATAGGTGCATGAATATCAGGTGAAAATACTTGAACACTTTTATGGCTCTCAGCTAACCACCATCTTAGCTTATCCTCAATTAGGGCTCTTACAAAAATTGAGTTTTTTTTTTTTTTTTTTAATTGAATCTTAAGAACTCTTTATATATTCTGGTTTTAAGCCCTTTAATAGAGATATGATTTGCAAATATTTCCTCATATTCTGCGGGCTTCACTTTCAGAGGTTTCATTTGTAGCATAAGAATTTTTTATTTTTATTTTTATTATTTTTTTAAAATATTCTTTTATTTATTAGTTGTACACAATGCCTTTATTTATTTTTACGTGGTGCTGAGGATCGAACCCAGGGCAGCACACGTGCTAGGTGAGCGCTCTACCGCTGAGCCACAACCCCATCCCCAAGAATTTTTTATTTTGATAAAGTCCAATTTAACCATATTTTCTTTTATCACTTGTAATTTTGGAGTCTTATCTAAGACACCATTGCCTAACCCAAGATCACAGAGTTACTTCTATGTTTTCTTCTAAGAGTTATATAGTTTACGTTCCAACATTTAAGTCTGTGGTCTATTTTGAGTTAGTTCTTGTGTATGGTGTGAGGTAGGGGGTCCAACTTCATTTTTTGCGTGTGGATATGCAGGTCCCCCAGCACTGTTTGTTGAAGTGAATGGGATCTTAAAGAACACCTGGAGCCCTTTAAACTTACCACCTCTGAAGGAGGCATGGGAAGGGCCTGGGTGTGGGGCTTGCCTGGAGAAAATGTTCTTGTCCTACCTGCAATGAGCAGCCCTCAGCCCCTCTTGCACTCTTGTGTTGAGATTTTATAATTCTACATTTGTTTAACTTGCTCTTCACTACTCCCAGAATGGTGCTGTGTGCAGCTGGATGTTGAATAATTGATTCTGGTGATGGCGAAAGTCAGAACAAGGGGACGTGGGCTTCCATCACAGGAAAGGTGTCCTATTGAACCAATAGCCGAGAGCTTATCAACTTCCTTCTACCTGGAGAGGTATTTGAGGTCCCATGCAAGTGGTCCATCAGGCTGGGGGGACGATAGTGACAGCTGAGACCAGAGCTAATGAATGGGGAAAAAAGTGAAGAGAGAATTTTCAGCTTTCTGGCTCCTTTAATCCATCCCTGCTTTAGGGCCAGAGGAGGACCATTTTCTTTCCCCTCAGCACTTTCTCAGCAGAGCTAATAGGTCCCTTGGGTAGATTTAAGAGAAGTTAGTAAGACAAGTTATGGCTATGCCAGGCTCTAGGCTACATGTCGCACTTCTCTCCCAGGCTTCCTGGTGGAGGCTTAAAGCTCTGTCCCCTCCAAAGAGCTCAGGCAGGTGTCAGGGCACTGTGCACCCTGCTTGGTAGGGCAACCGTGTGAGGGCATCAGGATCGCAGAGGACACGGACCTCTCCTGTCTTCCCACGTTGACCTTGGTGTATGACGGGAGGCGCTGTTTGCTCTCTCTTCTCCAAGCTTCTTCCATAGCATCCCTTTCCATGGCCCGGGCCCCAGTCAACTCAGAGCATTCCCATGCTTATTCCAACCCTTGACTGCTGTCCTCAGCACCTAGAAACCGCCTGACAACTGTGAATGGATGGATGGGTGCTTTTCTCCCTTGAGCTCAAGGGAGAGCTTCCCCTCATTCCCCAGTCAGCCCCTGGCTGCCCTTAGAAAGCTTTACTAGCACTTAAGGGCCAGTTTGAATGTCTCATTTTTATGGATTGGATGTGAGGTGCTCCCCAAAAGCTCACGTGTGAGACAACGTAAGAAGGTTTAGAAGAGAAATGATTGGGTTATAGCCTTAACCTGATCAGTGAATTGACCCTGATGGGATTAACTGTGTGGTAACTGGAGGCAGGTGGGTGTGGCTGGAGGAGGTGGGAACTGTGGGTGTGGCTATGGGGTATATATTTTGTATCTGGAGAGTGGAGTCTCTGCCTCCTCGTCACCACGTCACCACGTGGGCTGTTTCCCTCTGCCACACTCTTCCGCCTTAATGTCCTGCCTCACCTTGAGCCTCGAGGAATGGAGCCAGCCATTTATGGACTGAGACTTCTGAAACTGTGAGCCCCTAAATAAACCTTTCCTCCTCTACAGTTGTTCTGGTCAGGTCCTTTAATCACAGCAGTGAAATAGCTGACTAAAACACTAGTCTACAAGCCCCATCATTGAATAGATGGTCTCTCCTCTTCATCTTCTCCATCTTTTGTGTTGGCCTCTGTTTTGCCACTTCCCACACTTTGGTGCAGTGTTCATGTGTGTGTCTTAATCCTAGAATTGAGATATCACGTGTGGCTAGGAACCGTGACACTCTCATTTTGCATTTTCCTCCATTTCTCCTCCCTTTCATTCTGACATACCAAGAATGGTGTTTTGCACCAGTGAAGTTTTGAACTGCCGAGCCTAGGTTGCAGATTGTTACTCTTGGGCCTCTGCCTCCCAGGTTTGTGTTCTGCCTACAGCTTTTTGCTGCCCAGAGGATTTTCCCATCCTGGAGTAGGAAGTGTCTGGGAGCGGGTGTCAGTGTGCACTCGCTCCCTGTGCTCTGTGTATGATTTGCATATCTCTGTGTGGCTAGCATCAACATGACCATGTTACGGAGGTATTATACTTGACTCCTGGCAGGAAGAATTGGAGCTGATAACACATCGGTGGTAATCCCTTGCTCTGCCCTGGAGGATACAGAAAATCTCTGGTGCGAGCTGCTGCCTGTGGATATTAGAGACTCACCTGCTATCATTAATGCCCTGCCTGGGCTCTTACCTCCAACTTATGAGGCCGCTCTTCCCTGTTCTCCCATCTTTGCAGCCCAACCCCCTGTCCTGCCTCAGTTCCTGGCTTGGAGGTTGGGGCTGAATGGGGCAGAAGGGCCAATGGGAGGAAAGGCACTGGGATGCCCAGCCATAGTGTCCTCTGGGGAAGGCCATTGGTGCTGGGGCTGCTTGGGTACAAGTCCTTAATGGAAGAAAAGGGGAGGAAGGAGACCATGACAGCTGTATAGAACATGGGGCTGTTTTTGTCCTATGTACTTGCATATGAATTTTCAACTTTAGCTCTCAAGACAATCTTGGGAGGTGTGTTTATGTCTGTTTTTTGGACCTAGGGTCTGCAGAGCAGAAAGGAAGCTGATATGTCACTGAAGTCAGTAGGCGAGACGAGAGGGAGCTCACTTTTCATGGTGTGGCATGTGTCATTGGTTAGGAAGCCCCACTGTGCCTTGCACACAGTGGGCATTTAATGTGTGCTTGTCCAATGAAGGACTAGCAGACATTCAGTAAGTGATTGCCATGTCAAAATTAAAGTGGAGTTTTCAGAATTGTGCCTCCAGTTCTGTGGTCTGCATCACTCCTGAACTCAGTTTCTTCTCTTCCCTATAGGGATAACTGGTCCCCCTGGCTCTGCACTTGTTCCAGGCCTGCAAGGGGAGAATGACACCCAGACATGTTTTGATCAAGGTGCTGGAGGGTTATCCTTGTATGACTCCAGGGATGCAGTGGTGTAGTGGCAAGTTGGCAAATAAATTTAACTGCACATCCCTTGTCCTTTGTTCCCAGTGGATGCTGCTGTCTAGTCACACACTCTTCCCCGCTGCATCCAGACCAGCCTCTCAATACAGCCTCCAGCTCGCCACCTGCAGTGGGTCCGCATGGCGTCTTGGGTATAGCAGAGCACCTGGGGCCGGGTGTCAGAGGACCAAACCCTGAATGCTGGCCTTTCCATTTCTGCTTTGTGACTGGTCTTTGTGACTGCTTTGTGACCTGGACATTTTGGAGCCTTGCATTTACTGGTTTCTCAGATCTCTTAAAGCCTTGAAATTCTAGGATTCTCTGGTCCCTCATTGGAGGGAGTCTCATCATCTTGTAGCCTGGCCATAGCGGGGTAGGATTAACCTCCCGGGTCAGCGAGCTTGCAGAGCTCAGGAAATGCCTCTGTGTGATCCGTATTTGGTCCAGAGACAGGTGGTGGGGCCTGGAGGAGGGGTAGTTCACTCACAGCCCGGGGCTGGGGGAAGGGAGGCCTAACTCAGCCGCTCTGTTTTTCTGAGGGAATGAAGGTCTACAGGCCTGAGTCCTCAGCGCGTGTAGACCCTGTGAATTACTTTTCCAAGCCAAACACTTGGTCACTACCCCTATTGCTCACCGACTCTGTTAGTGGGGGCGTAGGGGGTTGTCCTATTCCTGATTAACGGGGTTCTGCTGGGAATCAGGGTTCATTCACTCATTTTTCTGTAAACTTTATGAAATGCCAGTTCCTTGGGCAGGTGTTGCTCTTTGGACTTGCAACTTGACCTCTGGAAAATTGCTTCCTTTGAGTCATTATTCTGTGTGCTGTCTTGTTTGGTAGGGGAGTCCAGAAAGATTTCAGGCGTTAGTGAGTTGGTTTTTTGTTACCACTGAGAAGCCCGGCTGGGGTCATGGAGCCTTTCTGTCACTGTGCAAGGAGGAGACACTGAGGCTGGAAGAGAGTTGCCTGCTGAGCTGCGATTGGGGAGGGGACAGTCACGGAGGAGGAGCTCCGAGGCTGCGAGGGAGCGGTAGTCGATCTGTTTGTGTATTTGTGAGGCACCCCTGAGCTTAGCCACTGGGCAGAGGTTTTATTTATGATGGCGCTTAGAACCCCCGTCCCACTGCCCGCTAGAATCCACTGCCATCAGTGGCGGTGCCAAGCTCCCAGGGGTGTCTTACGTCTCCTAAGTAATCTGTGTGTTGGTCATGTTCCAAGGCAGCCTCATGCAGAGGACAGTCCTTAAGGAGTGGGATCAATCCCGGACTCCAGCTGGGGTCAGCTTTGCTGAACACTTCAGTCTGTTAGGGCTGGGGTTGAAGGGGCCAGTGTTGGACTGACAGACCTTTTATTCAGCGTGAACCTAAAAATGCTCTAATTTGGTCACTTATAATACAGCAGATGTAGTAATTTGGCATTTATAACTCATCTTGATGAAAATGATTGATATAAAGACTTGCCATGGGCAGGATGCAGGATTTCAATAATATTCAAGCAATTTCAGAAGCGTCAACTTAAAGTATATTGAACTTTTTTCATTAACTTCAATTTAGCAGACATTTAGATATTAATTTGTAATGTGCTTAGTTCTTGAAAGCGGTAACACTGCCTTTCCTTAAACAAATGTTCCATATTTTGCACTTCTCACTAATTTGGGAAGGATTTCTTATTACTGATTAATGAGGTTTTACTAAGAATAGGATCAAAGCATTATACTATCGAGAGCTGGATGGTTCCTTAGAGATTATCTCATGTGATTCGTTTTGGAGATGAAAAAATACTAGTACTACACATACTGATGATCAGTGATTTATTTTACATAAACAGCTTTGTTCCTTTCTGTGAAAGGCCTACAGGAGTGAGTAGATGGACAGAAACAGAAAATTGTTCTAACCTTTTATTGAAGTACAACATGCATTCAAAGAATGCAGCACTCAATGAATTTTTGTAAAGTGAACACATCCATTGACCAGGTTAAGAAACAATGTTACCAGCACCTCCGAAGTCATCTTCATACCCGTTTCTAGTTTTTCTTTTTTTTAATTTTTAATGTTTATTTATTTGCTTTAGTTGTACACAATGCAATGCATTTATGTTTACGTGGTGCTGAGGATCGAACCCGGGCCGCGCATGTGCTAGGCAACTAGCGCTCTACCGCTGAGCCACAATCCCAGCCCCCGTTTCTAGTTTTTCTAGATAAGGGTAACCACCATCCTGGCATCTAATAGCATAGATTAGTTTTTGAACTTCATGTAAGTCAGATCATACAGTATTTCTTTTTTGTGTCTTGCTTCAAAAAGAAAATTTAGGGCTGGGGCTGTAGCTCAGTGGTGGAGTGCTTGCCTAGCATGTGTGAGGCACTGGGTTCGATCCTGGGTTGTAGCTCAGTGGTAGAGCGCTTTGTGAGATACTGGGTTTGATCTTCAGCACCACATAAAAATAAATAAAATAAAGGTATTGTGTCTATCTACAACTATTTTTTTTTTTTTTTTTAAAGAACATGCTATAAGTGGCTGTAGTTTATTGGGGATTGAACCACTGAGCCACATCCCCTGCTTTTTTTGGTACCAGGAATTGAACTCAGGGGCACTCAACCACTGAGCCACATCTCCCCAGCCATATTGTGTATTTTATTTAGAGACAGGGTCTCACTGAGTTGCTTAGAGCCTTTTGCTGAGGCTGGATTTGAACTTGTGTTCCTCCTGCCTCAGCCTCCTGAGCTGCTGTGATTACAGGCGTGTGTCACCGTGCCCAGTTCCCAGCCTTTTAAAAAATATTTTATTTAGAGACAGGGTCTTGCTGAGTTGCTCAGGGCCTCGATAAGTTGCTGAGGCTGGCTTTGAACTTGTGATCCTCTTGCCTCAGCCTTCTGAGCCACTGGGCTTGGAGGCATGCATTACTGGGCCTGGCCTGGTAGTTTATTATTATTATTATTATTATTATTATTATTATTCAGTGATGTATAGTGTTTTACCATGGGTCTGTACTATAATCAATTTGCCTTTGAACTGTTGGTAGACATTTTGGTAGTTTCCAGATTTGGGTTACCTTTTAATTTTTTGTGTGGTGTCAAAGATTGAACCCAGGACCTTGCACTTGCCTAGCACTGTGTTGTATTCCCAGCCCCAGGTTTTGATTAAAGTAATGTGTCTATGAATGTGCAATATACTTTTTTTCATCAAAACTAATTTCTGTTGGTTTACTGCAAAAAGTGAAATTACTGAGACATAAAATATGGATGTGCAGCATCCCACTGTTGAAGAGATCATCAGTTTTCCAAAGCGATTATACCAGGTCGTGCTCCCAACTGCAGTTTGTGAAAGTTCTGGTGGCCCATGTTCATCCCAGCATTTGGTATTTTCTGTTGTTTTTGGTTTAGCCATTTCTGGTGACTGTGTAGTGGTATCTCACCATGGATTTCACTTTCTTTTGCTAATGAACAGTGACATCGCATACTAGGAATGGGGTTTTGAGCATAGATCGGGGTTTTTAGCTCTTCCGTTGAGGGATCTACTCTGCCAGCCAGTGACGACACAGAGACAGATTGAGGGACGATAAACTTATAACTTCAGTGTAGTTACAAGTTCCCTGATTTGATTGGTAGAACAGAGAAGAACCGTACGCCTCTGGAGGCTGGGGTTATGCTAGTGTACTTTGGCACCCCTCTTCCCCCTAATGGTCAGGATAGTGCTATTCATGTAGGTGCTCAGGAGAAGCTAGTGGTGGTATCCACCCAAGGTTCAGCTTGAGAGGGATAGAGATGGGCTGGGGTGGATGTGGGGGCCATGATAGATGGACTTGGGGTGTGCACAGTCCTCTCAAACCTCTGTCTGGTTCCATGTTCAGGTAGTTGCTGCCTAAGTGCTGTGAGCATGGGGCTCCTGTGATCTCCCTTATGAGCTTGGATGGCAGGGGCTAGGTGCTGCCAGGGGACAGGTTTGACTGCTGACCTGGAATGCAGGGACCAGAGCTGATGGAGTTTCTTCTAGGGGCCTTAGCTGGCATCACTCTGGTGGGGATACCCTATGCTGAATCTGTGGAGTCCTCGTCTGGGGCAGTGTGTACTGACCACCCTTATGCCCATCCCACTGGCTTCTTTGGGAGCTCTGGGTCTGATTCTGTAGGCCAGGATTACAGGCTTTTGAGGATGAAGGCATGACCTGGGGTCCAGGGGCAGAGTAGTAGCAGGAGGCAGCCCTCATGCCAAATAGTAGGCACCAAAAAAATGATTCTGGACATACAGGCTTGGAGAACCCACGATACCCTTGAGCTTAGTTCCCTGCAAAGCAGGGCTTGCATTAACCATCCTTGGCAAAGAACCATTTCCTCTGTATCATCAGAAAAAATCCTCAACCCTCCATGCTGTACCAACTTCTTCCAGATGCTTCAAACCTATTTAGTTGATAAGGTATTCATCAAAATTTCCCCTCTATCCTTCTTCTTTATGCCTCTTCCAATTCAAGATCGAGAGGGGAGCCAATGTGGATGAGCTCCCAACATGTGCCCGGTGCGGCAGGGGTCTTGGACAAACAGGCCTGGGGCCTGCCTGAAGCTGTTCAGTGTCCAGCCCAAGTAACAACTTCAGGACCCTGTCTAACAAGAGGACGTAAGGGGTAGGAAGAGGATGTCACATAGTGGGAGCTGCCAGAGCGTGGGCATCACATGCTTATTTTCTGTCTCTTTTCCTTCACCTCTCCACATGCCCCCCTCTTTCTGTCTGCTGATACATTAATATTTGCTTGTGAATTGCTGCATCCAATCTCTTTACTGATTGATGTCTCAAGAGAGATTATAGGGTTGGGGAGGAATTGCGTTCTGTGTGGGGAGGATTTGGTAAGCCTCAATCCTCTTCCCAGGCCTCTTCCCCATCTCTCTGGGAAGCCAAGGCGACTCCCCACCCCCTCCTGTCTCTGTGCCTCTCTATCAGTAAAGAGCTTACTGGCCAAATGAATAAGATGCGGTGTGTCAACAGTCCCACCTCCTCTCCTGGCCAGCGTTGGCGCACAGATGGATGAGCTCAGGTTTGGACGTGACTCAGTAGGAAGGTAGTGGAGAAATATAAGGTGGTGATCTCATGTGGCATTCAACAGAGCCGGAACATGAAGTGTATACATGCCTATCTTGTCATTTCTCTTGGTCCAGATCCTCTGGCACAGGCTCCCTGGATAGGACGTTTTATGGAGTGTAGTCAGAGAAGAGGAAGCTGGCTTCCTTTCTACCTACACTGGAGATCTCACCAGCCATTGCAGCGTCTAGACTTGGAACACTGGAGGGGGCAAAGGCCTAGCCACATGGCTGCCTCTTTCTCTGTAAAGTGCTGTTTCCCCCTTAATGTTCAGAAGGTGCCCACTCTGTTTCAGGTGGCTGGAGGCAGTTTGGCCTCAAGGCTGTGGGTAGGTCCAGTTGACCTTGGCACCCTCCAAGAGGAGGAGTAGAAGTCCTTGCTCTGGGAGTTGGGGCAGAGAGAGTGGAAGAGGTTTGCCCTAGAAACGGGAAGCTCTGATTTCTAGTTCTGGTTCTGATATTAATTAGCTCGATGTCCTTGGAAAAATCCTTCATTCTCCTATGTTAGTCTGCCTTGTGTTATTTTAACAAAATATCTGAGATGATCAACTTAATAAGGGAAGAGATTTATTTTGGCTCACAGTTTTGGAGGTTTTAGTCCATGGTAAGTTGGTTTCATTGCCTTCAAGATGGTGGCAAGGTAGCACATTGTGGGGAATGGGCACATGGCAGAGGAAACCTTTGTACCTCATAGTGGCTGGGAAGGAGAGAGAGAGAGAGAGAGAAAGGGGTAGGGTCCTAATAGCCCCTTTCAGGGCATGCCCCTAATGACCTAAGTTCCTCCCATGAAGCCCCACCTCCTAAGACTTCACCATGTCCCAATAGCGCCATGGGCTAGGGACCAAACATTGAATGTATGGGTCTTTGTGGGACACTTATCCAAAGCATAGCACCTCCATATCTCAGGTTTTTTTCAGTTGTCCTATGACAGTATGCATACTTGCCCTTCCTGCCACCCCCAGTGATGATAAGGACCATGTGAGGTAATACTATGGCAGCCCAGGAGAATTGAAATGTGCTGTTTAACAGTAACGTGATAGCGTTATCAGACACTCAGAGCCACAGGCATCAGTGAGGATGTGTGGAATTACAGTTGAAAAGGGCTGCAGGTCTGAGGGTTGAGGGTCTGCAGGGTAAAACCCAGGTGTTTGGTAGGTGCTTCCAAGCCCATGGGCTTGGAGGAGGTCGAGCCCAGTGAGTGAGGGAGTTTGGAAGACTTAATAGAGGAGGCAGTTTTGAACAGTATTTGAAGGAAGAAGATGGCCATGTGAGCTATCATGGTGGGCAGGGGACTTCTGGCTGTCTGGGGCGGGCAGGAGGTGAAGGAGTCCAGGGAGCCTGGAGATGTGCCCCGAGTCACATTCAGCCAGCCCCTTGGACCTGATTGTGGGCCCCTCCTTCCTTCGTTTCCCTGAGGCAGTGAGGCAGGGGAGAGGGATCTAAGTCAGACGTCGGGATGTTCTGGGCTGGGGTGGGGTGAGGGATGTCCCGAACCCGTCTCTGCAGTTTCCTAGCTGCTGTGACCTTGAGCAAGTCTCTTTACTTCTTGAAGTTCCACATCCTTCATCTGGGAATAATCATACCTGTCTGGTAGGGTTGCTGTGAGGATTGAATGCAGTAGAAGAACAGCCGGGAAGTAGAAGGTACTCAATAAATGTCACTTAAATCTGAATTTCTCTCCATCCATCTTGTTTATGGTGTTGCAGGGAACATTCCAGAGCCTTTTGACATAGCCACTTTGGTCCATGATATGGCTCAGTATTTTCCTTCTTTTTCATGGAGACAACTTTGCAGTGGCTCCAGTTTTCTATCCCAAACCTACATTCCTGCGTTGGACAGACCTATCCGTGTCCAGCTTGGATTCTGCACGTAACATTCATTGCTGAGGAAAAAAAATTCTCAGACTTCAAAGGCAACCTCCAAGAAAAAACTTTTAGAAGCAGTATTTCCTTCTTCCCTCGTCATCATTGCTGGGAGCAAATCTGATTGGATGGCTCTGCGGGGCATATGGAAGAGATCACCCGTTTCAGCTCTGCTGCCGGCTGGCGAGTGGCCGTGGGCAGGTGGTGTGGCTTCTCCTGGCCTCAGAGTACCTGCTCTGTAGAGTGGGACAGCTGCATGGATCAGTCAGGTAGTGGGCACGATGACACAAACCCCTGAACAGAGAAGAAGGGCCACTGTGTCGGTGGCACCTGCTGGGGAGCGGCCAGGCAAGGTTTCCAGCCCCACCGTCACATCACTACCTGCTGGGTCAGGACTCTTGGGTTAATATTCCTTAAAGCCTCTTCATTTCAAAAGTTCTTGGGCTCATAAAATCATTGGATCCACAGCTCCACTTGGATGACTAATAGACCTCTTAGTGTACAAAAGCGTGCCTGGAATCTCCTCCCAGCCTGTTTCCTTTAGATCAACCAGCATCGATCCTCCTCTCACTCCTCCTCCCGCTGCAGCCCTGGTCCCAGCCACCATTCCTCATCTCTTATCTGGACTAGTCCTGTAGCTTCCCCACCGTCTCCCTGCCGCTGCCCTGCTCAGATGTACCTGAGATCTTCTCTGACCTGTGTGAAGTAGCTGCCCTCCCCCACCCCACAGATTCCTTCCTGTTCCTTATCCCCCTTAAGTTTTCTACCTAGCACTCTCTCTCTCTCTCTCTCTCTCTCTCTCTCTCTGACACACACACACACACACACACACACACACACACACACACACGACTTTATTGTTGCTACTGTGTCCTCAAATCAGAATTAATCTATATAAGAATGAGGACTTGTCTTTTTTTCCTTCTACTTTTGTGCACTCCTGTAAGCCCTGTAGCTAGAGCATTGTTTTAGTCAGGATTTTTGTTGCTGTGACCAGAAGACCAGAAAAGAACAATTTTATTTTTTCCATGTTTTTTATGGGTGCATTAGAATTGTACTTAATGATGGGATTTACTTGTACATAGGCATACATGTGTGCAATATAACAATATAGTTTGGCTAATAACCCTCCTCCTGCTCCCCTGATCCCTTGCCTCTACTCATTTCCCTTCGATTTTCATGAGGTCCCTGTCCCCTCACTTTTCTTTTACTTTTTCTTCTCTAGCTTCCACATAAGAGAGAAAACCTATGACCCTTGACCTTCTGAGTTTGGCTTATTTTGCATAACATAATGGTCTCAAGTTACATCCATTTTCATGGAAATGACATAATTTAAATTTTCGGTTGCGTAAAACTTGATTTTTCATCTATCTTTTCATGTGTGTGTGTGTGTGTGTGTGTGTGTGTGTGTGTGTGTGTCTCACATTTTCTTAATTATTCATCAGTTGATGGACACCTAGGCTGGTTCTGTAGTTTTGCTATTGTGAATTGTGCTGCTATAAACATATGCATGTTTCACTGTAGTGTGATGACCTTAATTCTTTAGAATAAATGCTGAAGAATGGTATAGCAGGGTCATACGGTTGTTCCATCCCCAGTCTTTTGAGGAACCTCCATGTTGATTTCCATAGTGGTTGTACTAGTTTATAATCCCACCAACAGTATAAAATTGTTCCTTTTTCTTCACATCCTCTCCAGCATTTATTATTGTTTGTATTCTTGATAATTGCCATTCTGACTGGCATGAGATGAAATCTTAGTGTAGTTTTGATTTGCATTTCCCTAATTGCTAATGATGTTGAACATTTTTTTTCATATTTTGTATTTCTTCTTTTGTAAAATATCTGTTTAATTCATTTTTCCATTTATTAATTGGATCATTTGTGTTTTTTGGTGTTAAGTTTTTTGAGCTCTTTATATATTCTAGATATTAATCCTCTGTCAGAAGAGTAGCTAGCAAAGATTTTCTACCATTTGGTAGGTTCTCTCTTCACATTCTTAATTGTTTCCTTTGCTGTGCAGAAGCCTTTTAATCTGATGCCATCCCATTTATTAACTCTTGGCATCATTTCCTGAGCTATTTAAAGGTTCTTTTGAGAAAGTTGTTGCCTATGTCTAAAAGCTGGAGTGTTGATCCTAGGTGTTTTCTTCTAGAGTTGCATAGTTTCTGGTCTAATTCTGAGGTCTTTGATCCATTTTGAGTTGAGTTTTGTGCAGGGTGTGAGGTAAGGGTCTAGTTTCATTCTTCTACATATGGATAACCAGCTATCTCAGCACCATTTGTTAAAAAGATTGTCTTTTCTCTCGTGTATGTTTTTGGTGCCTTTGTCAAGAATCAGATGACTGTATTGTGTGGGTTTTGTCTCTGTGTCTTCTATTCTGTACCATTGGTTTGTGTGTCCATTTTTTTTTAATGTTAGTACCATGCAGTTTTTGTTACTATAGCTCTGTAGTATAATTTGAAGTCAGGTATTGTGATGCCTCCAGCACTGCTTTTTTGGCTTGAAATTTCTTTGGCTATTCTGGGTCTTTTATTCTTCCAAATGAATTTTGGGACTATTTTTTCTAGTTCTGTAAAAAATGTCATTGATATTTTGATGTGGGAGAATAACAGTTTTAAAGGAGGAAAAGTTCATTTGGTGTTCATGGTTTCAGAGATCTCAGTCCATAGATGGCAACTCATTGCTCTTGGCCCAAGGTGATGCAGAGCATCGTGGTGGAAGGGTGTGGAGGAGGAAGGCAGCTCAGGACATAGCAACAAGGAAGTACTGAGAGCTCTGTTCATCAGAGATAAAATACATACCCCAAAGGCATGTCCCTAGCGACCCACCTTCTCCAGCCACACCCTACCTGCCCACACTAGTGGATTAATGCACTGATTAGATTAAGGCTCCCATAACAACCATTTCACTCTAAAGTGTCTTGCATTGTCTTACACATGAGCTTTTCAGGAACACCTCGTATCTAACCATAACAGTCATATAATTCATAATCTTTGGAAACTCTTTGTCATCAGTCTGGGAATTACTATTCACCTTCTTGTCACATTGTCCTTGATGCCAACATTTATCCCAAGAATCCCCTGACCCAGGGTGTCCTGCTAGCCCCTATTGTCCTCTCCCCTCACCCCATCAGGCCCACCCTAGCCTTTCTGTATTGCTTGTTATACATCCTGTGTGTCTCTATGAATTGATCCATAGATAGAATTATTGAGGATGTGGTCTTATACTTCTAACCTTTGCCCAGCACAGATATAATATGCATAGTTGTCCCTCAATGTCCACAGGGGATTGGCTCCAGGTCCTGCCTCAGATACCAAAGCTACAGATGCTCAAGTCCCTTGGGTAAAATGGTATAGTATTTGCATATACCCTATGCAATCCTCCCATATACCTTTATTCTAAGTTACTTTTAGTACCAAGACAATATAAATGCTATATAAATAGTCATTATATTTTATTGTATAGGGAAAATGATAAGAAGAAAAAGTCTACATGTTCAGTACAGATGCAGTATTTTCTTTTCAAATATTTTCCATCTTGCACCTGCAGATGCGGAACCCATAGGTATGGTGGACTGGCTGTAATAGAAGATGTCCAGTAAATTCAGCATTCATTCATTTACTGGCAAACATTTTAATGAATTGCTATTGAAAGATGAGGAAAACCCAATCCCAGAAATGTTCTAGGCCTTTGGAAGGTGTGCCTTATGGTCCTGCGGTGACCAGATGATGACTCGATACTGACAAGGATGGTGTGGATGGTACAAGTCTGGGCTGAAAATCTGGGAATGTGTCTGCTTCCAGCGTGGCCACGGTCCCCAGGGCATGAGGGGTGCACCTCTTTCTTTAAATTTCCCTCGAGGGTCAAAGCTTCTCTTTGAGATTTAAAAATACGGTGTGCGGTCCCAATGGTGTCAGGTGGCTAGTTTATGGGTCCCGTCCTGGCTGTGATAACTCAGGCTAAGCTGGATAATAAACGAAAGTGGGACAGAGCTGCAGGATAAATATTGCTACAGGGCATCTCGAGCAGCACAAATCACAGAGAAAATATCTCCCAGCCTTTTCATTTCTCCTCTTCCTCCCTGGCCCTCTGGTAGCAGCCAGCAAAGCAAGATCCATCCATCATGGTGCCCCACCCCCAGCCCAGCCTCTGCTCAGCACTGCGGGCAGCGGGCAGCGGGCAGCGTGCTCCTGGGCAGGCTTTGCTCTGTCTTCTCGCCCAGCTCTGGAGCCAGCCTGGGGAGTCAGCACTGGACAGGGTCGGGCCTCCCCTGTGTGGCCATTCCTAGCTGTGGACCACTGCCTGGCTCTGCTGACCTGTTTCTCTTTTAAAATGAGAGGGTATAAAAATTGGGGAGGTTCTTAGTCTGCCATGAGCATTCTGGTCACCTGGGGAACTTAAGAACAGTTTGTGAGCCCGCCCATGTGTGTAGAGCCCTCGTCATGGGAGTCTAACCTTGGGGGTCTTCACTTGCCTTCTGCGGCCCTTGCTTGCAGGCTCCTGCTGCCCACTGCTGTTGAGAATCGCTGTCTAGAGATGAAGACTGTGAGACGGGCTTGGGTTAGCAGATAGACGGGCCAGTTGTGTGACTGTGACCCACTCTTGTACCAGATCCATCAGCGCTGTCACTTAGGAAGGTGTTATTTGGCTTTGGAAGCATGCTAGCTTTGTGATCGGTGTCAGCTTTAGGTATTGATTGAGCCCGTGGGGAATACGAAGCCGTCTCAGGTGTGTGGACGCGGAAAGGTAACTAACTGCATGAGGCAGGCGCATCTATTAAAGGAAGAGGATGATCTCTGTGAGAGATGTCACCACCCTGCCAGGCCCTCCCTGCCTCCAGGAATACAGGGAGCATTCTCTGCAGTTGTTCTCGACCCCACATTCAGATTCTGTTGTCCCCCCTCCATGTCCCCTCTGGATCCTGTTTTCCCAGCTCAGGTGCTCACTGTGTACAAGAGCTTCCTAACTGGGCCTTTGCCGAGTGGTTGTGTTCACTGACCTGGTTATCCTAACTAGTCCTTTGCCGTCCTATAAAGTGGCCGTGTTCACTGACCTGATTACTGTGCTTGGTGTGCGGAGGACCCTCGCCCTGCCCGGTGGAGTAAGCCAGCTGTTCCCTGTTCCCTGGGGGAAGCCAAGACTCCCTGTGTCTGCAGCCCTGCCCTCCGGCCCCACAAGCTGTCTGTGACAGTCGCGCTGCTCTGCTGCTGCTTTTGTGAGTCTGCCACCCACTTCTCGTCCTCTGTGCCTTGCCTGTGCCACTTGCTCTCCCTGGGATGCTCTTTCTTCTCTGGGCCAGGTAGACCCCAGCTCACCTCTGTCCAGCGCAGGTGCCTCACAGCCGGCAGGAGCCACTTCCTCTGTGCCCTTCCTGGTATCTAGCAGGTTGCACATCTTGCACTGTTTAAAGAGTTTGTTAATTTTTTTTTTTTTTTTTTTGAAATGTCCCTCTTGCGTTTTTTTTCTTCGTGCCTTCCCTTGTCCTTTTTCCTCCTTAAATTATAAGCTGCTTGACAACAGGGACCAATTGTGTCTTAAATTGAGTCCATATGCCAAGTACAGCGCCTGGCCGGCCTCTGCCTGACAAATGTTGCGTGAGTAGAGCGTAGTGGGAAGGACACGGACCAGGGAGGCGGGAGACTGGGCTTTCATATTTGTCTTGTTACTTACTACCTGGCTAGATGGCCGTGGCTAATCTCCCCCTCTGGGACCTCATTTCCCCCTCATTTGTATGGAGGGTGTATGCCTGAATGACTTCTAGGTTGCCTTCTGATTCTGGCCTGCTGTGATTCCGTCAGGAAGGAGGAGGCACCTGAGGCTGTGCTGGCGCAGGCCCTCTGTCACAGCCCAGCACATGGTTGCTCAGTGTGGATTTCATTGATATGACCAAGATCCAAGAGCGGTCTGGGGCTAAGGCTCAGCGGGTAGAGTGCTCCTCTGGCGTGTGTGAGGCTGTGGGTTTCATCCTCAGCACCACATACATAAAATAAAGGTCTTGTGTCTGCCTACAACTAAAAAATTATTAAAAAAAAAAAAAAGATCCAAGGAGCCTCCTGTTCTGGTGGCACCGGATGGCTGCCTCCTCATCTTTCCCTCCTGGTTTTCAGAGGAGGTGGCTAGGAGGACTGGTAACAAAAACCAGCTTTGGGCCTTGTGTGATGTGAAGGGCTGGAGACAGGTCTTGGACGTCTACTGTGCTCTGTAAATGTGGCCCCTGCTAGATGAAGCTGGGGACAGCATGTGTGATAGGCTGGTTTGAGGGACCTGGGAGCAGGGGAAGCATCTCTCCGAGGGGGAACGCCAGAATTGGAGGAACAGGAGATTGAGGAATCTGTTTGGCCTTGGAGGCCTCAGGGTGTCTGGGCTTCTGGCCATCCAGGAGGGTGAGACAGAGAGACAGAAGGAACTGGGAGGTTGACACCCAGGCAGGTGCCCTGCAGGCTGGGATGGCCCTCAGAACTGGAGAGTGGCTGCCTTGGAGAAGGTGTGAGACCCAGAGCCAGTGCATGCTGGGAAGGTCAGAGCCTGTACGTGGAAAGCCAAGCTTTCTGTCTCAAGCTCCAGCTCTCTGTCTCTCTGGGCTCACTCCCCTAAGCACTTAAGAGAACCGTATTGAGAGACCGGACCTATCTGGCTGAGCTCAGCATATCATGGGAGCCGAGAAAGAACTGCACTTTTCGGCAGGTTGGAGCCTCTAGTGAGAGAGCTCAGCACTGGGGAGGGAGCCCCTCTCACAAGGGGATTCTCCCTGGTGCAGAAACACCCAGCATTTCTGGTGTCTTGCTTTGCAGCCTCAGTTTCTCTCACTGTGCCCCACCTCTGTGGCTGTGTGTGGGACCAGCACTGCAGCACTGCAGCACGAGGTTCTTTATAAATAGAAAGATACTTAACACCGACCCTGGGCTCAAGCAGAGAGGGTGGCTCTGGGCAGCAGTGTTTTAAAAATGAGCATTGATTTCTGGGGATCTGCACGCTGCATATTAAACAGACCCATGCTGGCGCCGCTTAGACTTGCATCCTGCTCTTTTCCCCTTTCTGGAATGTGTGCTACCCATATGAGCCTTGGAGGGTCCGAAGAGCCTCAGGATGGGGTTTGTCCCAGCACCCGTTTGTCCACTTGTCCATTCGTTCCTGTATCCTGTTGTGATTCAGGCACTGTTCTAGGTTCTGGAATTCAAAGATGAAGAACAACCACCCCATCCCTCTCTGCTCTCCAGGCTCAGCATCAAGACTCATACAGCAATATACAGTGAGAGTCTTAATATGGAGAGCTTAGAAAGGGTAGGGGAGAATGTTAAATTTTGCCTGGATTAGGGAAGAAAGAGGCTTCCCAGAGAACTGAGAGTGCCCCAGAGCAGGGCATACATTCCTTTCAGGGAACAGAATGTGCCAAGGCATGAGGAAGGTGTCCTTCCTACCATCCGCAAACAGCCACTGTGAACCAGGCATCCCGTCACTGTTACCAGAGTTAAGTACGCCAGGGGATTGTGATGTCCACAAACCATGCGTGCCCTCTTCTGCTGCCCTCTTGCAAGGGTGCCCAATCAATGCTGTTGATTGATCAAAATATTTTGTTTCTTGGTTCAAGAACAATTAAAAAGTTAGGTTAAGAGAATAAGTAGTTGAAGCCGGGCGCGGTGGCGCACGCCTGTAATCCCAGCACTTTGGGAGGCTGAGGCAGGAGGATCGCGAGTTCAAAGCCAGCCTCAGCAATGGTGAGGCACTTAGCAACTCAGTGAGACCCTGTCTCTAATAAAATACAAAAAAGGGCTGGGGATGTGGCCCAGTGGTTGAGTGCCCCTGAGTTCAATCCCCGGTACCAAAAAAAAAAAAAAAAAAAAAAAAAAAAAGAGAATAAGTAGTTGAGGGCTGGGGATATGGCTCAGTGGTCGAGTGTTTGCCTAGCATTCATAAGGTCCTGGGTTCAGTTCCTAGAAACACACACACACAAAAAAAAAAAAAAAAAAAAAAAAAAAAAATAGTTGAGTAACTTCACTACCACTAAGCCATCCTTTTCACTTAGGGGCTTGGACTCCATTCTAGGACCTGGTCACAGCAGAGAAGCTATCGCTTCTCTAGAGAAAAGCTCGAATAGGCTGTCTTTACAACCCCCTGTCACCCTGCACTCCATCACTTGACTGAGGATTGTGTCCACTGGGCCTGCTGAGCCTCTCATCACACACCAGGCTTTTGCTTTAAACACTTCATGAACATTGGAGCCGTGGAAGTGCTTCAGCAGGAAGTGAATGAGCAGAACTGAATGTTGGAAAGATACCCAGGGTTTGCATGAAGAGGACCCTGGACAGAAAGGGCCAGAAGAAGAGATGGGGAGGCCCCTTAGGGACCACCAAGAGGAGGTGCAGGGAGGTGGGGAACTGAGGAGATGGGCCACATCCTTTCCAGCACTGTTTACTTAAAAAAAAATTTTTTTGAAAAACTAACCTGACAAGTAAACAATGAGGGTTCCCTTGTCTAAGTCTGTAACGACCTTGACTTTCAGTGTTCCCGTGGTTTTCACAACTAAGAAGAAAAATGGTAAAATCCCTCATCACAGGAAGGGTTCAAAGAGAGCCCCTCCCTTGTTGTGTGGTGGGCCAGGACAGGTGGGTGATGCAGGATGTGGAGTTGTGACATGGTGGCACTGGTCAGGCTGGGCCATGCCGGCCCCTCCCCTGTTCTCACTTCTGTCCTTCTGATCTTTTTCCCTGACCTTTCCCCCCTCCTTCCCTGGCTGTTTTCCCCCTTCTCCCTACAGTGCTTAGCATAATATTTGTTGCCTGTTTTTCTCTCCATTTGCATTTCTGTCTTTAGCTGTGGCTGGTCACCCATAGAGATCAAGAGGTCTGTGTCAGTAACCCTGTGCCTGACACTTAGGAGACTCTCCCTGAACTCTGGTTCTTTTCTTGCCTTCCTTGAGTTTAGTTGCAGTTCTCACAAAGAGTTAGAAGGATGGGGGCATAGAAACAGTGACGTTTAGAAAGCTGTGTGTCCAGGCTGAGGGTGCAGGTGGGACTCTGGCCTCTCAACTTCCTCTTGGCCATTGTGTTTGGAGGGTAGGTTTAGCCTGTGGGTAGGGACAGGGGAGCTTTCTGGACATGTCTGTATGTCCGCTGTGGGGGGCCTGATGGACAGTGTTGGAGATGCCCTGTGGCTCCCGCCCGCCTGTCCCCCTTTGTCTCCACCACACAGAAGGATCTGGTTGCTGTCCTCTGATGTGGTTTCTCCTGGGAGAGCAGAGGAATGAGAGGTATTCAGTAGCTTTTTATGAAGAGGAATGCATGATTTGAACAATGCTGAGCCCAGGATGCCCTGGATTCCTCCGATGATGCTGGCATTAGACAGGAACTAGCAGGAGCTGGAAATAGGCCACAGGGCCTGGGGGAGATCTGATTGTTTGTGGCAACCCCACAGCCATCGTCCCATCTCATCCTGGAACCATGGATGCCGCAGACAGGAAGGCACCTCCCAAAGTCATCTAGGAAGGAAGGGACCGTGAGCAGCCACACAGGGCACATTACACACCCTGACACCCGGCCTGGCGCTGACTCCAGGTGCGGTGGGCTTAACTGGCCCAGGGGGGTAGCTCGCACCTGCTTGGGTCAACTGTTCTGTCTGTAGCAGCTCCCTTCTGCAGGCTTCCTGTTGCATTTTGAGCCCATTCCTCTCATTCTGCCCGAAATGAAACAAGAGATGAGGCCTTATGCTCCCTGCACAGTCTTTAGACGCACGAGGGCATGAAGTTTCCCTTCTGCTTTGAAGAAACCAGTGGAAGGTGGTGTCTACTATAGAACATGAGACAAGCAACTGAGTAGAATTGTAATGGGTAAAATATTGGCTCAATTAAAAAATTGGTTTTGTCTAATTTAATAGATTAGGAGGGTATAGTTCTATACCAAGCTAACTTCATGCATTTTTTTTTTAAACCGATTTTGATTTGTTCCAGCACTCATGTAATGAATATGCAAATAAAAAGTCTAGTTATATGTTGCACATTCAAGATTTTGGGCACTGTTCTCCCCATTTTGCAGGCAAGTACCTTAAGTCCAAATTCCCAGCCAGAATTCTCCCCAGTGGATTATGTCATCAGATCAAATGCCTGAGGGTCACATTTCCAAATTGACAAGACTCAATTTGTCTTTTCTCACGGTACACGTAACTTTTTGGCATCGATTAAGCACATTTCCGTCTTGAAAAGTGAATCCAAGTGTATTTCCTGCAGCTGGATAAACCTTCCTGGCCAGGTGTGGCCTCCTACAGAAAATAACCAGCTTTAGATTTCATGCCTCAAAAGTGCATATTCTCATGGGCAGTTAACCCATGTTCCTAGACTCTGTGGGCTATCATGTCCCCATTAAAGATCTGGGGGCTTGTTTGTTACACTTTTTGATAACATGTACACACACACACATACACACAGAGCTACACCTGAGAAAATGTTTCATGGACGATGTATATCCTTTTTGTGTTAGTAAGTTGTAGTATTTTGTTTTGTTTAATCTTCCCTCCCTCCCTCTGTGCAAACCACTTCAGTACCAGTAGCCTATGGGCATAGAGGCCAGGCAGTGGCTGGGGGCCACAGTTTGTTCATGGGACACTATGAAATGCCCAGGGGAATTGGGCCTGTCATAAATCCAAATGCTTTCATTTGTTCTATTTTTAAAAACACACTGCTGACCCAACTAATTTCATAACCTACGATTGGGTCACAACCTGTGGTTTGAAAAGCATCCATTTGGGAGTTGCTGTAGATTAAAGCAAATGGAAACAATTAACAGATGAATTCAGTTGGGTCATAGTCACACTGACATCTATTATAACTCAGATCCTTTATTTCTTGAAATTGGATTTTTCCCCTTCTTTATTGTCATTGATACCTCCAAAGGAAGTGCCTATCAACCAGGAAGCTCAGATTTCATGCATCCTTTATTGGGACCCTCTAAGTATCTTTACATGCTCCTTCTAAAATGAACTTGATCTGAAGTCAAGACATGGGTCTTTACTTAGGTTAACAGAGGTTACTTAGGCTACTTTTCATAATAAATATAAACAGAGACCTGATTTGTGAATTCACTGATCTATTCAGCAATATTCATTGAGTGTTTATAGGGTTTAGTAAATTAACAAATTGCATAAATTAGCAAATTCATGACCAAGAGCTGGAGATTCAGAGATACCATGTTCTGCTCAAGGAGCTCCCTTTAAAAAGGGATCAAAAGGCACAAAAAGGAAATGCAGGGTAAGAAGTGCTGTCACAGGGGCACTGCAAGGCTAACCAGAAGGCAGTCAGGAGGGAGGACCCAAACAAGGAGGAGGTGAGATTTGAGTTGGGTCTTACAGGATGCACAGGAGCTTGGGTGGAGGAGCCTGCCAGATTGTGGGGAAAATACTTTTGTACTCTTTGAAGTAATGTGGAATAAAACCAGTAAGATTTTTAAGTTGAGGCAACAAAAGATCAACTTGATTTTAAAAAGATGATTACATGGACAAATGTGGTAGAGGGTGTTCAGAAAGTGAAAGGGACTTGGGGGAGAGTAGGCAGGAGGTTTTTGTAATAGTCCCAAGGAGATAGGTTGAGGAGTCCAGCCAAGGAAATGGCATTAGGGAAAGGATGATGGATGGACTCTAGGCATGGGGGCTTGCTCAGATCTGTGGGGCAAAAGGGAGTCTGGGAACAGAAGGAGGCTGGGAAATCTCTCTAGGTTTCCAGTTTAAGTGACCACGTTAGTGGTCATGCTATTAACAGAGGAGGAAATACTGGAGGAGAAACAGGTAGGCATAGGGAGGGAAGAAAAGGAATTTGTATTGAGATCTGTTGGGGGCATTTCTGTTGAACATCTGGTTAGAGGTGTCCCATGTTCAGAGGCCTTTAGACAGAAGGCTTAGAGCAGAGCTTCCAGAATGACAGAGCAGCTCTCTTCCCAGCCTGGCTACGTGTCCAGCCTGCTTGGCCTATGATGAGCTACTGGGGCTTTCATTTCTCTCATCTGTGCAAGGGGGAAGGCATGTCTTTCTCGCAGGGTCCTGAGGGTTGGAGAGAATAGATGTTAAGATGCTAGGGTTTTACAGAATTAGTATTAGTCTTCTGGGCTGAAGGGGAAGGACCCAGGGCTCAAATCTCAGTACTGGCACAAAATCACATGTGTCCTTGGGCATGCTACTTTGATACTCTGGACCTTAGTTTCCTCATTTGGCTGTGGAGGGCATTGAATTTGCATTTCAGCACAAGATTTCTGTGATCTTCTGAATGTTGAGAGAAAGAATTTACCAATGCATGAAACAATAGAATCAGGTCTCTTAAACACAAATTCATAGTAATAATGAAGCAAAACTATCAAGTTGAATGGTAATGGGGCAGATGTTTACAGTTTCACCCATTATGATAGTCGTATACGCAGGTTTAGGAAACTACAGAAACATCAAAAGGAGAGCTATGACTTAAGATGGCTCAGACTTAAGGATGCATGTCCTGGTGGCCCTGGCTGCTCTGGGTCTGCATCTGGTAGCATGGTCTGATGCATGGTGAAGGGAGTCAGGGATGGAAACGCAGTGTCCAGACCAAAAGATGTCACAGCCTGTTGCCTTTTGCAGTTTGGGCCAGATTCCATGAAGTAGAGCATTCAGCGGATTCATTGACTACTTGGTCACTAGATGTTTCTGTGCACCTACTGTATGCTGGATGTTCTGGTGGGTGCTGGGTGCTGCATGGGTCAGATATAGGGGTTCAGGTCATGTATTTTGGGAGGGCATTGACAGATTGGGAAAGGCAAGGAGGAGAGCGGGCAGGGTGGCTGAGGATCTGTAGCCGTGTGTGAGTATCCATGGAGAGAAGCGTGAATGTTTGCTTGGGGAGGAGGGAATGCTGGGACACGTGACGCTATCTCCTTCTGTGTGAGAGGCTGGCACCTGGGAAAGGAATCAGGTCTCTGCTTTACAGCTCCAGAGGGAAGAGCTAATTCCATTAGCCAGAATCATGATGACGATGATAATTAAAAGAAGTATTCTGTACTATTTATTAGGTCTACCGTGTGCAGGTACTGAATCACAACTGTATGCTGCCAGGTGTTTATTGTAGTCATAATTCAGATGGAGAAACTGAGGTGCACAGACGTTGACACATCAAGGGGAAGAGCTGGGAGTTGCATGAAGCTGTGGCTGATTTGACCACGTCTCCCCACCACCCCACCCATGTCACTAAGGTGGAAAGTAGAGGAAGGCAGGTGGGGGCTCAAGAAGAAAGAGCTTTGTGGTCATGAGCTCCTTGGCCCCAGGCAGAGGTTAAGCAGGGTGTGATTGCTACTCTTGTGGCTGCTTCTTAGAGGATTTCTGCAGAGGGCAGGAGATGGGACATAAGTGACTCAATGAGCTCATTTCATCCTAGGATGGTCCAGCAGGGAGGCTGGTTTTATGCCCAGTTTGCAGATGGGGAAACTGAAGCTCTGGGGGTTCAGTGCCCAAAGTTACGTCATTCCTAAGAGACAACAGAACTGGGACCCAAACCTGGGTCTTCTGACCTCAGCTCCTGTCCCCTCTGTCCTGCACTGCTTCTCCGCCCCAACACTCATTTGCTTTGGTCTTTCTCCCAGATTCTTTCCACCTGCTGCTGAATTTGTCAGGCCTTCTTTGATGTCCCATGGGTGACTGAGCTCAAGATAAGCCACAGCCAGAAGCCAGGCCAATTGAGGGATGTTGCCATAGTTGGTGCGCGTGCCTGTGTGTGTGTGTGTTTGTGTGCTGGAAGCCTTTGTGTCTTGGAGGGCCATGGGGGGGCTTAGAAGTCTTTGGGGGGCCTATGTGTGATATGGGGTAGACTGGACTTTCTGTCCTGAGGAACAGAGGGCCTTGCTCCCTGATCTCCCAGCCCTTCCTGCCATGCAGAAAGGGGCTCTGCACCCCTTTCTGAAGGAGGGCTTGGGGGCAGATTAGGGAAGTTAATAACTGAAGCAATTCATCCAGCTAAGACGGGCTTTCAGCTTGGGAGGTGTTTTGCTGATGGAACGTGGGGACTGCTTGTTTGCTCTTCCTGTTATGGATAGGGACTTGGTGGCTGGACACAGGAATGCTGTTGTGTCCCCCCGTGGCCCGTGGCCTCTGAGCAGTGGCCTTGTTCTTTGCCTCATGTGAGTGAGTTCTCTTCTTTTCTATTACTCCCTGCCATTTTCTTCCCCTCCCCACTCTCCTTTTTATTTACACTCGTTACCACCAGAATGATTGGCTATGCTAGGTTTCCCCCTCCCTCCTTCCCTTCCTCCCTCCCTCCCTCCATCCACTCGCCCACCTGCCCAACCATCCATTCAGCAGTGTCCGCCGAGTAACTGGCACCCGACTAGGATGTGGTAGGTTCTAAAGGAGATTTTTGAGCACCCGACTAGGATGTGGTAGGTTCTAAAGGAGATTTTTGACGAGTGAGCATCCTTTTTCTCTACAGCTGATGGTCTATTTGCAAAGACAAATGGTATCTACTCAAATGGTGTCCAGGATGAGTCAGTGAGGCTATGTGATGGGGACAGTGAGGGGGAGAGAGCAGGAAGGAGGTGTGCTGGGGCTGTGAGGAGGTGGGGATCTGTAACTGGGCCATCAGCCCGAGGAGCCTCCATGCCAAGGGAGGGCAAGCTAATTGAAGCCTAGAATTGGGACAGGCTGGTGGAGAGCTGAGCGTGGAGCCACGCAGCCCTCCCCGAGGCTCGGCCAGCCACACAGGAGCGGAGGCAGAGACAGAATGGAGGAGACAGGGCAGAGCAGCTGACTGGAGACAGATGAGCTCTGAGGAGAGGCTGAAAGCTGTCTGGGGGCTGATGGCAGGAACATGTGGGTATCTCCTGTATTGAATGGGCTTACCTGGGGTTGAGGGTACACAAAAGGGAACAATCAGAGGCAGAACCCTGCATCGCTCCACTCTGAGGATCCACGTGAGAGGGAGAGACCGCAGGGACCAAGTGGCCAGAGAAGGCTTCTGGGAGGATGGGGGCCCCTTGGTGCCCTGAAGAACATCCCCTCTGGAGTGATGTCACCCTTCTGTCCTTCCCGTTCTCTGTCTAACTGCATCTCTTATCTGTGAGCGAGGCTTGGGCTGAGCACAGTGACTTTGGCAAATATGTCCCTTCTCTAGATGGGGTGGGGGTTTGGGCCAGTATCATCTGCCCAGCTGGTGTGACTTCAGACTAACGACAGGGTCACTTTGGTAATTGTGTGCAAATACATCTTCAGAAGATGAACTGAAGGGCGGTAATAAGAACCTTCTGCCTAAGAGTGGTCGTGGCAGGCTCGCTAGAGTGGTGGTGGGACATTAGCTGCTGCTTGGGTAGTGAGGGAAGAGCCAGTTAGATCCAGTCAGCAGCCTGCTAAGCAGTGGCCCTCAACGACAGACATTTTTCTGTAAATGCAGGCTGTTGTCATTTCCTTTGCAATGAAGGCTCAGAAGAGTGTCTGGATTGACTGAAGCCAAGGAAAGAAAGGAAGAAGTGTACCAAACGATCTCTGAAGGCCCATAGCTTCTGGGATCCTCCCTCCAACAAGAAAATCCAAGGATTATACCTCCAATCCTGGTAGTAGATCTATTTCTTTAACGTGTGGGTGGCTGCTTCTGCTTTGAACTAGATGGGTAGCAAGGAGAGAGGTCCAGAGCTCCCTAATTATTGCACCTTCTGGCTCTCCTTTTCCCTTACTCGAAGCTGATGTTGCTTAACCTGGGCAATTAGAGCTTCAGGATGGTTCTTGTTACGCCAGGTATGTGTGACCTGCCCTGTCCTGAGTGCTTTTGCTGATATCCTGCAGCATGAGGTTGGGGTAGGAATAGCTTAGACTCAGAGTTCCTGTCCTTTGCATCCTTTCTCAAGCCTGCTCCTGGTTGCTTGGATGTCCCATGGTGAAAAGGTGGTTTGGAATAGGGCCGCCATATTGCACAACTTTAGGGGGCACAGTTTGTGGAAAGTATGGAAGAACTTACTTACTGGAGTTGTCCTGTGGCAGATCTCCATGGGAGGCAAGGTTTTGTTATTGAGTTCCATTGGTTCCTTCGTTCTGTGGTCTTTATTTTCAGTTTTGGGGTTCAGCGATGCCAGTAGAAATGCAGATGATGATGATGATGATGACCACAGTGATAAAGACCAGGTTATCTCTACAACACTTTTGTCATGATTGGTTTCTATGCATTTAGAAACAGTCACATGATCAACAAGTCTTTGCAGAGTGTGGCTGTGTACCTAGCCCAGTGCACAGTCCTGGGGAGCAGAGGAGTGGGGAGGGGTTCCACGGGGAAGCCACTCTCAGGTCACAGCCATCCAGCTCCTCTCTTCAGCCTGCACTTCTGTTGTCCGTCTCATGTTGGCAGGACCTGGAAGATGGATTCTGTGCCAGCTCTTGCTTTGTCGGAATTTCTAGGGGTTGGCAGGGTAGGGCTAGGAGTCATTTTGCTGTTGAGACTTAGGGGGTCACTTTCAGAAATGGAATCTGGGCGTGCCTGGTGAAGCTCCTCACTCACTGTCCCCATGGCCTGGGAGTTTGAGGGTGTGGAGTGGGCGTGTCCAGTCCCTGTAGAGAAGGGCTGGTGTTAAGGGGGTGACCAGCCCCCTCCTCTGGGAGCTCCCCAGGTCAGCACTCCTTAGTGAGTAGCTTCTCAACCTCCTCCCGGGCCGCCAGCCCGCTGTGGCTACGTGCTCCAGCTGGCCCACGGAGCTTAAAATAGCAGTGTGAGCTGGCCGTTGTGCATGTGGGGAGCCCGTCTGAGGCATGATGGGGCAACCACCCGGGGATGGGGCTCTGCTGACGCCAACCACTGGGGTGGACAGCATTTTTGAGGGGTTTCTTCTAGACCCAGAGCCGGGGTTTGAGGAATCAGTGTGCCCGGAGGTTCAGGTGTGGCTGGTGTCTTTCCTACATCTTTTAGGGCAATGCCTTGGACCTGAGCTCAGAGCATCCTACTGCAGAGCTCAGAGGCCTTTGGACTTGGCATCCTGTTTGGCCTCTGCCTTGGCCCTTGGTACTGCCCCGGGTTAGCTACGTGGGGGTCCCATTAGAGCCTAAATGAAGAGAGAAAATGAAGTGCTGAGTTGGGACGCAGGCGCAGCTGTGCCAGATCACAGGCGGCAGGGCCAGGCCCCAAACACAGGCATCTGGAATCCCAGCTAGGTGGGCACTAACCACTGGACTCCCTCATGCCCCAGCCGCCTGCTCCTGGGAAGCCAACATGGCTTCCATGGGCTTTGGCAGAGACCAGCTCCAGGCACTCATTCAGTCATTCAGAAATATCTGTTGAGTACTGACCATGTGTGAAGCTCTGTTCTTGGCCATGGGAAAACAGCAATGAGTGAAGCAGACCCAAATCCCTGCCCTCATAAAGCTCAGTTCTCATGGGTGGAGACATCATAAACAATCAATGTAATGAAAACATAAATTAAATCGTATATTGGAAATAAGAGCTATGGAAAAAGCAGAACAGCATAAGGGAGATTGAGTGTGCTGAGGGAGGTACAGTTCTAAACAATCTGGTCAGGGAAGGCCTCATTGAGATGACATTTGAGTGAAGGCTTAAAGGAGGAGAGAGTTGGCAATGCAGAGATGTAGTGGAAGAATGTTCCAGGAAGAGGGAACAGCCAAAGTAAAGGCTCTAGAGTAAGAACAGCAAGGAGGATGACGTGGCTGGAGTGGAGGGAGCGAGTGGGTCTGGTATGTGTGTGTAAGTTGTGCAATTTTTATTTTCTCTTTTCTGGTACCAGAGATTCTGGTACCATGGTGCTTAACCACTGAGCCACATTCCCAGCCTGTTTTTACTGTTTTTATTTAGAGACAGGCTCTTGCAAGTTGCATAGGGCCTTGCTAAATTGCTGAAGCTGGCTTTGAACTTGCAATCCTCCTGCCTCAGCCTCCCCAGCCGCTAGGATTACAGGCATTTGCCACCGCATCCAGCTAGGTTGTGCAAATTTTTATAAGGACTTTGTCTTTCACTCTGAGAGTGATGGGAAACATTAGAGGGTTTTGTGCACAGCAGTAGCCTAGTGTGACTCCTGTGATGGGATCACTGTAGTGCAGGAGCTAGTTTCATTTACCTTTCTCTGGTTATTAGGCTTCCTATGAGGAGATACCAGGGGACCAGATAGAGGCTGTCACATTCTTTTTCCCTATGCTTCATCTAGCCTTCATTGCTATTCCTCAAACCTTAAATACTGAAACTGTGGGCTGGGGTTGTAGCTCAGTGGTAGAGCCCTTGCCTAGCATGTGTGAGGCACTGGGTTCCATTCTCAGCACCACATATAAATAAATAAAATAAAGGTCCATCAACTACTAATAAAAATATTAAAAAAAACACAAACTTTTACTGTTGGAGAAGAAGGGATAGAGTGGTGCTGCGTTTCTTCTTCTTGACTCTCAGTTTCTTTTGGAGGCAAGAGATGGCTTTGGGGCTGGAGTTGTAGCTCAGTGGTAGAGTGCTTGCCTAGCATGTGTGAGGCACTGGGTTCAATTCTCAGCACCGCATATAAATAAATAAAATAAAGGTCTATCAACAACTAAAAATATATTTTTAAAAATTATTATTTTGTAAAATATTTATTTATTTGTTTCAGTTGTACACAATGCCTTTATTTTTATGTGGTGCTGAGGATCGAACCCGGGCCGTGCACATGCGAGGTGAGTGCTCTACTGCTGAGCCATAACCCCAGCTCCTTAAAAAATTATTAAAAAAAAAAAAAAAAAAGACATGGGTTTGTTACAGTGGTTTGCTGGAGTCTACTTGAACTCCTCTTGAGAGCCTATTAGTAAATAATCAGAGAATTTGCCAGCTGGCTGTTAAGCCATCAGCAGCTTGAAATTGGCCATGATGGGAGTATTTACACCGTGGCCATTGGCAAGCACTATAATCAGGGCTTTCCCCTGGACAGCGGGTTGTTAAACATTTACCAGCCCTCTGCTAGTTTATCTCCTCCATACCTGGTGATGGCAGTGATTCTGGAGGGTAGGGCCTCCGTTTGTTCTCACTTTGCATTCATGCTGTATGAGGTTAGCAGGAGTCTAGGGAGGACGTTGGATAGGTGGTGAAGAAGGTTGGTGTTGGGCAGCAGTGCGCCACTTGGTGGGACTGAATTCTCTTGTTGTCCTACTGGGTAGTCCTATTGCATAATCTCTCTCTCTTTCTTTTCTCTCCCTCCCCTCCCCCACCTTGTTTTTTCCCTTTCTCTGGCCACCCTCTCAGTCCGCAAGATGGGTATGTGTGTGTCTCAGTAGGGATCAGCTTCATACATAAAAGCAGGGTCCAGATCTGGTCTCAGATAAAGCTGCTAAGTGTAGGGAAAGATTTCTGTTTTGGAAGTCGGGAGAGGTAGATTCCAGGCCCAGCTCTGCTAACTAGCTTGAAGCACCCTCTCTCTCTTTGGGCTTCTGTTTCTCATTTATAAACTGGGATGTCTTCCCTGCTTACCTTGTAGGTTGTGGTGAGGATCAGATGTGATCATAAGCCTGAAGGCCCCTTGAAAACAGCTAAAGGCATCACAAGGAACATGTCTTTGCTCACTGAGGACTCCTCTGCCCTCCTTCTGTTAGGATACTGTGCAAGCCCAACCCCTACCCCACCTTCTGTAAGCAGCCTTCCCCAAAGGTCAGACCTCTGAGCACTCACAGTCTGTACCATGCCCAGGTGCACTTGAACTGCTGCTCGTTCATCTTGTTGTTCTTCCCAAAATGCAGATGGAGCAGAAGGTTCCTTGGTAACATCCACTGTGGCGAACCAGGACAGGGCTCAGAGCAGGTGCTGAGGAGCGCCACAGTCATCCATTAATCAGTGTGGGTGTCCTTTGTTTTCACTGAACTCCTACGAAATGTACTGGCTGCCTGGAGTGTGTGTGTGGATGGAAGGTTCTAAGGATAGTACCTTCCATTTGATAAAGTAGTTCCCCAGACATTGTTTTACTGGCCCTCACTATCACACCTAATGCCATTTTGCAGATGAGGAAATGGAAGTGTGCTCATTCATTCATTCATTCATTCATTCATTCAGCACTTGTGTCCTGTGCTCAGAGAGCTGTGAGTCTCCTGCCCAGGTGACGCAGCTGGGAGTGAGGCTCCCAGCTCTTCATTCTGCCTGGCTCCTGCAGGCTGGGTGCATTTGCCTTGTGCTCATTCCTTTAGGATGCAAACAGGTAGAGGAGTGGACTCTGCATTCTTGGAAGGAGCGAGGCCAGGTCAGGGTGCTGTTCTGCCTCAGGCCTGGGCGGTGTAGGAAGGGTGGACAGATCTCAGTGCTTGCTTGTGCTCTGCCAGACCCACCGTGACTGCAGGCTGGCATGTCCTCTCTGTGGGGGAGGGGAGGAGCAAGTGTGCCTGACACTGAGCCAGGCTGGAATATGGAAGCACCTTTTGGGGCCAGAGCTGGGGGGATGAGTAGCCAATGCCACCAGACATGCTGGGCCTCACAGAGTCCAGTCACTTTCTCTGAACTTCAGACTGGATCTGGGTTGCCCTGGGGTTTTGGTAGATGGATGAATCTGGTAGGTGACCCTGGAGAGGGACTCCCTAGAAGAGGACAAAAGGTGGTGCTCCATCAAGGTGAGTGCCTACCAGTTAGGCAGAGGCATTGTTGGGGGGGGCGTCTGACACATGTGTTGAGGTGATCATGGATTCTTAAGTGTCCATCACGTATCGCCGAGCTGGGCTGTTGAGCTCCTCCTGTATGGAGAGTCTATGGTTCTTGTATAAAGAAAAGACATTCACGCAAATAGCTGTAATAACAATTCAGAGTGAAATTGGTGGCCAAAAGAGAGGTTCGGAACAAGAAGAGGGCTTCTTAGTGTTGGGGATCCTTCACGGAGGATGTGGCATTTGAGATGAGTCTCTAAAGGCAGAGATTTGTGGGGGATACCGCCGAGGGGGTGGGCAGTGCATGAGCCAGAGTATGGAGCTGTGGAAGTGGGGGTGCACACTGCTCAAAGCACAGGGCACAGGTCAGGGGTTTGTGGAAATAAAGCTAACAAATTTCAGTGGTGTTCTTGAATAACAAGCTTGAGTGTTGTTTAAATGCACAGGCGGCCAGGGAAGATTTTGAGGTGATGCAGGAGGCAATGTGGCATGTCTTGGGACAGTAATGGTGGCAGCATGTGGCAGAATGGATGAGAGGGAGGATGGGGAAGGAGTGCAGGGAGCCTGGTAAGGAGACTGGCAGGCAGGAGGCAGCCACAGGGAAGGAGCCCATGACGGGGAACACGCACAGGCTCTGCCTGCAGGTGGCGCACGTGCAGGACCTCTGCATCCTGGGTACGTGGTGAGGAAGCGTGGTCTGGTGGACTGCGGTTGGTACGCATCGTGGCATCCTGGTACGTGGTGAGGAAGCGTGGTCTGGTGGACTGCGGTTGGTACGCATCGTGGCATCCTGGGTACGTGGTGAGGAAGCGTGGTCTGGTGGACTGCGGTTGGTACGCATCGTGGCATCCTGGGTACGTGGTGAGGAAGCGTGGTCTGGTGGACTGCGGTTGGTACGCATCGTGGCATCCTGGGTACGTGGTGAGGAAGCGTGGTCTGGTGGACTGCGGTTGGTACACATCATGGCATCCTGGGTACGTGGTGAGGAAGCGTGGTCTGGTGGACTGTGGTTGGTACACATCGTGCATGATTAGGTTACACTAGGGATGAACCTCTACTGGAGCAACCTAAGAAAAACTTTGGAAAGAACTTTCTAGAATTCTAAGAGTTTTGGTAGCCCAAATTGCTTATTAAAGGGTGTAGTTGTGACCTTGAGATGAGCAAAGATGCCTCCAGGCTTGGGGTGGACGGGGTGCTTTTAGGAGGCCCTCTTCAGCGGGAGGCACCTTGAATGACGTGGACGAGCTGCAAGTGAGAGGAGGAAAGTCGGACAGAATTAGGAGATGGAGGTGCTCCTGCCTTATTTTATAGTGACTCAAGAAGGTTCAGAGGTCCCAAGTGACTTAGGCATTGTGAGACTTGTGAGTCATAAGGAACCCAGTAGATTCACCCCCCCCATCCAGACTCCCCAAGTCCATCAACACGGGTGGACCGTGTACACGCTCCCATCCTCTGACGGCTTTAGTGCAATCGGGGGCACTTTCTTAACTTTAGAGCATTGCCGAGTGCTACTTATGCTCTGTCCTTCCCGGGGTGGCCCCAGGGCCAGATCCCAAGCGCCCAGGCTCAGTGGAGGTAGAGAGGGACAGGGAGGCAGCTGGCCGCAGCTCCTGAAATCAGCAGAAGGGGCCCAGCTGCCTCGCCGGCTCCGCAGGCAGGCTGGATGCTGGGTCAGAGAGCGCCATCCCAGCCTGCAAGTCAGTGTCCTCCATGGAGCGGTTTAGGAATATTGGATTTGCTGGGTCAGTAAATTTCCACTGGTGCATGGCAATAAACCTCAGGCTTCTTCACACTTCCCTGTGCCCAGCGTCTGCCTTATCTCATCCTCCCGAAGCCACCTGCCCTCCTTGATAAGTACTAATAACAAATGCTTTCTTTCTCCTCCGTTTCCCAGGGTGAATGGTTCAGTGTTGGCACTGAGTGTGGGTGCAGGTATGTCTGTCCAGCACAACGCCTCGCGCACCAGGGCCTCCTGGGGATCTGACAGGGATGCCGATTGGCCTTGGGGTGAAAGATGGGCTGGACCTTCCTGGAGAAAAGGACCCGAGAGCCCAGGGTGGGTGGTTCTTTATCCAGAGCTCAGCTCTGTTATCTCCCCCAGTCTGGGAACAAGCTGGAGGAGGAGATTAGTGTCCTAGAGGAGCAGCAGTTCTTGCTATCTGTGGAAGGGCTGCCTTGCTCCAAGCCAAGGCTCATTTTTTCTAAAGAGCTGCCTTCACCTTGTGCGGGACACCCCCAGAGGTCCTCACTGCTGTCATTCACGTGTCTGGCAGAGATTTCAGAGTGCCCATGTGCTACGCACAGTGCCAGGCGCTGGAAAGACAAAGGTGATGGACAGTCCTTGCTCTCTGTGAGCCCACAGCCTGGGGTGGGGAGGTCAGGGGACAGGTTACATCATGGCAGCTTCAACTCAGGGTGTCCCTGAAGGAGACCCACGGAGGAGTCTATAGCCATGCTGTTGCCCATTGGACTGTTGATGTTAGCCAGTCAGGGTGTAGGGACAGGAGGCTTCAGGTAAGGGAGCCAAGTGCCCCAGGAGGTGAGGAGGAGTTTGATGTAGGTTCATTTTGTTGGGAGCATTGGCCAAGAAACGTGCTGTGGATGGAGCTGATGAGGAGGAGGGTGAGCAAGCACCTGTGCAGTTTTTTTTTTAAAATATTTTTTAATGTTTATTTATTTGCTTTAGTTGTACACAATGCGTTTATTTTGTACGTGGTGCTGAGGATCGAACCCGGGCCGCGCACGTGCTAGGTGAGCGCTCTACTGCTGAGCCACAACCCGAGCCCGACCTGTGCAGTTTTAACTGGCACCAGGGTCATCCCTTCTCCAGATCCACCTTCCTTTAGGTTCCCTTTCTGTGCAGTTTCATTTTGTCTGCATTTCCCAGACACCCCAGGCCCTCTTCTGCACCCCCACTTTGCCTGACCCTTCCCCTCCTAGGATGCTCTTCCTCTGTCCTCCCTGCACATCTCCAAGACCTAAGCCAGGCCCCATTTTACAAGGTGGGAAGCTCAGGGTGCAAGTGTCCTTACGGGACCAACTAGTCCAACCTCCTTCCTTTGTTCTTGGGGAATTAGGGATCCCACAGGAAATTATAGCCTGAGGCTTTGTTCCTTAGGTGGCTGGAGGTGACCCGATAAACCCGAAGGCCCTCAAGCCCTTCCTGGTGACTTGGGCCTCTGTGCACACTTCCTCCTTTGAGCTCCTGTTCACTTGCTCATCGAGTATTTCTTGGGTTGCCCTGTAGGCCAGGCATAGATCTGGTGGTGGGTATACAGTGGTGACAAAGACAGATCAGTCCTGCTGCTGATGGTCCAGGGGCAGAATCAGACAGCAGATTGTCACTCAAGAGACACACGTACTTTCAAACTGTGATGAGTTTGTGGGAGGAAAAGGCAGATCACGTTTTGAGAACATATAGTGGTGGGGAGGGAGGCTTACATTTTGTCAAAGGGGGTTAGCCAGAACACCAGAAGAGACCTTTGTGAACTCCTGAGAACTCAGGGATGAGTAGAATGGAGCCAGGCCGTGGGTTGGGGAAGAGTATCCAGGCCGAGGGGACAGACTGAGGAGGGACGGGGTTTGGGAAGTTCTCTGGAGCCTGATGAGTAGGAGGGAGTAACTGGGGGTGGGCTGGGGAGGCAGGCGGGGTTGTCCAGCCAGACCTTCAGAGTCATTTTTAAGAATCTGGATTGTGCCAGGAAAGTGGAGTGGCAAACACAGTGCACACACGAGTGCACACGTACACAATCTCAGCACACTGGGCAGCCACTGAAGGGGTTGACGCAGGAGAGGCGTCTGGGTGAGGGGATGACACGGGCTGCAGCGTGGTAGTGAGAGATGGGGGAGGACCAGAGATGGGGAGAGGTGGAGGGAGGCGCGGTGCCTAGGATTTGACTGGAGGAGGGAGCTGGTGACAGTCAGGATCAGGGATGAATGTGGGGCTTCTGACTTAACCCACGGGGTGGATTTAGGCTGTTTATTGAGAAGGGGAGGGTGGTGCCAGGGGAGCAAGTCTAGGGCAAGGTCAGTCTCTCTGGGGCATGTGAAATTGGAGCTACCTGTCAGACAGCCAACCAAGAAGGACAGGTGGGAGTTGGGTATGTCGCTTGGGGCTCAGACAGGTGAGGACCAGGTAGATGTGCAGGTGTCCTCAGCATGCAGAAGAGGAGGCACTGTGGCATTCACCCTTAGAATCTGGGCCACAGGACATTATGGGTTATCTTGTAACAAAACTGGGACCCTATTTATCATACTGATTATTGCTATTGACAGTGATAATGGTGCCTCAATTCATTGGACAATTTCTGTGGTCCAGACTTTGTACTATGTGTATTACATTTATAACCTCTTATCTCTAATTTTTTTACATACACCTTGAGAAGGCATGTATTATCATCTCCATTTTATGGATGGAGAAATACAGAGCAGACATTCTAGGTTACCCAGCAGTTGGGTAACTCACTCTAGATCCATCTAGTCCAAAGGCTGGGTGTTTCCACCATGCCTTTTTAATATTTATTTATTTATTTTAGTTGTACACGATGCCTTTTATTTGTATGTGGTGCTGAGGGTCGAACCCGGGCTGCACATGTGCTAGGCGAGCGCTCTACTGCTAAGCCACAACCCCAGCCCTCCACCATGCTGTTTTTTTAAAAATATTTACTTATTTGCTTTAGTTATACACAATGCAATGCATTTATGTTTACGTGGTGCTGAGGGTCGAGCCCGGGCCGCACGTGTGCTAGGCGAGCGCTCTGCCACTGAGCCACAACCCCAGCCCCCCCCCATGCTGTTTTGCCAGAGCTGTCTTTACTGTGGTTGTGAGGATGGTGGGCATGGACAGGATCCGGGTGGGCATGGACGGGATCCGGGTGGGCATGGAGGCATATGGGCCCAGCTGATCCCAGTCACCAGGGCATGTGGTGCTGATTTCAGGGTCCTGAGGTTGGCTCTGTGACAGCCCATCCACACCTCTTGCCTGGTTCCTCTTGGTGTGGAAGCCATTCTTTCAGCACTCCTGCTGGGCTGGGAGTCTGATGGCTGGTCAGTGACTGTGGCCATGTTTCTTCAGAGCGCAGCTTGCTGACCCAGCCAGAGGCACCAGTGCACGCTCTGACCAGCATGCTCACCTGTTGAGGGTGGGTGCCACTACACAGCCACGCTTTCTCGGTAGCTTCTGATGGGGGCTGGCCACAGCCAGGAGGCAGCTTTGCTCTAGGGACTTCTAGATGTGACACAACACTAGGACATTTGCCCAAGTTCCCAGGGACTGAGTGGTAGGCAGAGGTGCCCCTGCTGTCCTGTCTTTAGAGCTCCTCTGCAAGGTTAAAGGCCACCCGAATGGACAGGGGTCCAGAAGCAGCCTTGTCCTCTGACTTGCTCCTATCTCAGCCCAACCTTCTATCTTTCCCAACTTTTCCTCCAAAAATGGCTCTCTGGATCCACACATTTGGTTCTTTGTCCATCTGTCCGTTTATCCATCGGTTCCAGGTTATGACATGCGCTGTGGATATGGCTGTAAACAAATCAGCTGACCTCCCGGCATTTGCATTCTGTTATCTGCCAGGCATTTACATTTCCTGGGCTCCCTCATCAGGTTCTGATGCCCTCAGATGCCTGCTTTCCAGGAACAATTCTGTAGATTCTGGCTTGGGTCCCATTCTTTAGGGAATGAAGTTGGGACTCTCAAGCTGTCCTTGAGGGGATCGTAAGGCTTAGGCACGGTGGCCTTTCTTTTCCCTCTTTTCTCCAGCACTTTCTGAGCACCTGCCATGTGGATGTTACTGTGACAGGCACTAGGGGATCGGGGGATGAAGTGACCAAAATGTAATCCTGGCCATCTTTCTGAAGCCCAGGGACCGCAGCAGATACAGGTGGCGCGCTGTCATTGCAGTCTGAATAAAGTGCTGAGGAGGATGGAGGAGCCACCTCCCTCCAGGAGATGAGGTCCCTGTAACCCATTATAATGTACCCTGAGCAACACATCCCTCCCCACACTCTTCACCCTCCTGCTAAACCAAACCCGTTCATTTCCTTCACTGTCTTATAAACTAAAAACCAGAAAACAAAAAACAGTCCCCCCATAAACTCCCCAAACCCCCAAAAGTACCCTTAGTTCTTTTCTACCCTGACTCCTTCACTTGTCATTGTTACCATCCATTCGGAATCAGCATCCTAACCATTTCACTTCCATACCAAATAGGAGAGTGGCCCCTGCCACTGTCTCCTTCCTACTAGTCTTCTTGCAAACCTCTGGGAGGCGGCCCCCTCCTAGGGACCTCTTCTTCCTCATTCTTCTCCTTTGGCCCCATTCCTGAGTGGTTTGTTCAGCCCTGAAAGCATTTCCTATGTAGCCAAAGAAGATCCCAAGTTTGGAGTTTAAACATTGGGGCAAGGTGAGTAACACTTCCTTGTCCTTCAGTGGTGGCCTATGTCAAACGCTCCTTTGCATAGCCCTGTGGGGGCAGCTGCCCTGTTTGAGTCTTGGAGGTGTGAGCTGCCTTGCAAGCTGCACATGCTACACATATAGGACCTTTAGCATAGGTCAGTTGGGGAGTCTGGACTGGCCCCCTGGCTGTGACTGCATGTGGATGAGGGAGGGACCAAAGACTGAGCTCTGTCTTACACTGAAGCCCCAGAAATTCAGGGAGAGGCACAGAGAGCTTGGCATTTACTTGGAAGCCCACAGCTCCCTGGTTGCCAGTTAGCAGAGATGTTGCATGTTGATTTCACACATTCACTTTTCTTCTTCCCCTCTGAGAATTCTGTACTTGCTTCACTTTTTTGTTGTTGTTGTTGTTAAAAAAAAGAAAAAAGCAAAGTAGGTCTGCCTTGTTCAAATGCTCAAAGGGACCCTCAAGGCCGCCTGTGCCTTCTGGCCCTCCTGGGCCTGGTGGGCTGTGGAGGAATGGGAGAGAGCAGGAGAGATGGCGTCTCACATCACAATTTCTACCTGGTTGGTCCTTCTGTACCCCAAGTCTAAGGAACTGAGGCAACCCTCAAAACTGGCCTGTCTATCCCTTGCCTTGCCTTCCCCGTTACCATCCCAGCTTTGTAGGGCCCTGGTGTGATGACATACTCTCTACTGCTTGGGAAGACACTGCAGCATGCAGTCCAGACTTTCCACGCATCTCGCAAGACCTTGTAATAGTTTTCAGGTTGGCTCACAGGCATATTCTCCCACTTCATTCAGGCCTGTCTCTTTTTTGCCTCCTGAATGGACCATACCTAATCCTTCCTAGAGTGCCCTCTGTCCCTCTTTCTTCCTGTGCCCACCCACTTCAGAGAGTCCTTCTCCAAAGGCAGGGCCACAGGACAGCTCCTTGCTCACCCTTCTGTGTGTGCACACTATGGATCACTGTTTGGGGCTTCTTTAGGTATGTGGTGGAGAGCGGGTAGGAGACTGGTCTTTTCAGCTGGTTTGTGAGCTTCTTGAGGCCCACAGCCTGCCTCATTCTTCATTCCTCATTCCTCCTTCCTCATTCCTCATTCCTCATTCCTCCTTGCTCCTTGCTCCTTGCTCCTTGCTCAGTGTCCTGCCCACAGTGAACAATCTGTCACCTATGGATGGTCTGCTCATGGGGACGGGGTGGAGGGTTGTGTTGTGGCTAAATCTGACTTCCAGAGGCTCTTCTACAGCTTTGTCCTCAGACAGGACTAGCTCCCTGTCTCCCACACTCCATTCACCTGCATCCTGTGGTCCTTCTATCCTCTGTAAGATTTCTCAGGCCATCTCCATGGTGGCTCACCTCCACTGATTAGCAGTCCAGACATACTGCCCCATTCATTTTTTCTCTCCCTTTGGCTCCTTACTCAGGGTCCATTCAAATAATGACCTTGTATCAGGGCACACTAATTCAGGTTCACCATTGTGCTTTAAGATTCTGTTAGGCTGGGAAGATTTCCAAGGGCAGTAAATGTGTTTAGAGTCCAAGAGAGTAAACACATGATTTTTTGAAATCACAGTTTCCTTGTCTGTAAAATGGGTTAATAACCATACCTATCTTGTATGGTTGTAATGAGGATTAAATGAGTCACTGTGAGGGAAACTTGGCCCCTGGTACATACAAGGGCTTATTCAAAGTTGCTCTTATTATTCTGATAGTGACTATGCCAGTGTCCTGATGGGACTTCACTGTAGCTCTGTTCAAGAACTGACAAGTGGGACTTCAGTGCAACTTTGACAGGTGCGACCAGGAGGGAGCAGAACTGTTGACATTGGACATCTGCTTCTGCCTGTTGTCTCCCTGTCTTCTGGCCCACAGGCCCTTAAGCTCATGAGGAAATAGTGGCATACATTCTGTTTTTTTTTTTTTTTTTTTTTCATACCAGGGATTGAATCCAGGGGTGTTTAACCACTGAGCCACATCCCCATACCTTTTTGTATTTTATTTAGAGATAGGGTCTCACTTGAGTTACTGAGGGCCTCGCTAAATGTTGAGGCTGGCTTTGAACTTTTGATCCTCCTGCTTCAGCTTCCTGAGCTGCTGGGATTACAAGCATGTGCCACCGTGCCCGGCACACATTCATTTTTGATCAGACATGAAGGTGGAACAATACAGGGACAATCAGGAGACTGTTCTGACTGGACCCAGGTGTGGGTTGGGGATAAAAGAGCTGGAAAGCGATTAGAAAGTGGAGGGGGCCAGCTTGGGAGGACTCTTGGTAACACCAAGTGGCTCCATGCCTAGGTCATAACAGCACCTTCTTGGTGTCCAGGGCGTACCCTCTTTGGACTGTTCTCACCACCACCAGCTCCCTTCACACTCACAACACCCACACGGGGCTCTTGACTGACAAGGAGGAAATGGCAATGCAGAAAGGCAGATTACCTTGTCTTTGATAACATAGTTAGAATGAGCTGGGAGGGAAAAGCAGTCTCCTGATTCTTAGTCTAGCTGGCAAACGATCTGTCCCTGCACCTAGGAAGTAACATTGTGAGAACCAAGTGACAGCCATTAGCCCCCCTGGAGTGGGGCTTCCAGGTGAAGCAGAAGAGGACAGACGGTGCTGGCCATTCCAGTTGAGTGGTGTTCAGTCGGAGCAGCTAGACACTGCCCCTTCATCGGTATAGCATCCACAGGACCACCGGACTGAGCAGGAGAGGGCACGGTACTGGAGCCTGCACTACACACAAGCCTTTATTGCTGGGCTCCCCACCTGAGTTGGGAAGAAGCTCAGACAAGTAAAACCATTGCAGGTTCCTTTAAAGAGGCCGGGCTGCACTCAGAGTCTGACCGCTTTCACCTCTAGGATGCAGGTCTAGACTCTAGCACAGGGTCACTGAAGTGAACTGTGATGAGGGTCTTGAAGTCCCTCTGGATGGGACCCTTACCCTGCAGCCATGGCCAGCTCTGTTCTGCCCATCTGCTCTCCTGTGGTGACTAATGCCTTCCTGTCTTTGTGACTACATTGTGGGCCCCTGAAGGGCAGGAGCACATCTTATATCTGTTTCCTCAGGGGCTTGCCCTGGTGCTCAGCACACAGTACCTGGTGTGGAATCAATGCCTGGAAGGCTGCCAGGCTGGACATTTCACACCCAGCCTCAGGTAGGGTGTGGATTCTTCTATCCAGCCATCTCTATGCAGTGCCTCCCAGAGGCCAAGCCCAGAGTTAGGTGCTGGGGTTTCAGAGCCCACTAAAACTTAGCTCCTGCTCTAATAGTACTGACAGTTCTCTTGCGGAGCTACAAGGATGGTGGAAGAACAGGGATGGGATCTCCGCCCCTCAAGCCTTCTAGTCTTCATCATTTGCAAACTGTGGTGGTCACACATTATCAATGCAGACTTCTACATAAGCCTAAGGGAAGCTGCCCTAGTCGCAGTGTTCTTCCAGACAATAAAGTGTGGTTGCTGTGGTCGCCGAAACCCGGGCAAGCGCGGTCCTCCTGCTGTTTCTCTGACCAGCTGCTTTCATGCACCCCTCGCTACTCCAGAGGACTCAGCCTATGTCTAAGAGTGCTCCTCCATCCCTTCGCTCTTGGTATAGGCAGGCTGCGGGGAGCAAGACAGGACCCCACTTCGGCCACCCACCCCTTAGAACCGAGCCAGAGCCCCAGTGGTGCGGCGTCCCACCCGGGAATGCGGGGGCGGGGGTTCGCGCAGCTGCAGGAGCCTCGCGGAGCCGCGCGTGCGTGCGCGCGCAGAGGGGGCGGGGAGGGCGGCGCACCCGCGGAGGCCCCCAAGCGCTTTCCCACACCTCTTGCCTACACCTCCTGCCTACCCTGCGATCTCCTCTCCCTGTCCGCTCTCGCCAGCCCCACGTTTGCAAAAGCGTGGTGTGTGTGTGTGGGCGTATGAGTGGATATAGTCAGAGACCGCGTGCACCAGGCCGGATGGCACCGGTGTTTGCAGGAGGCGGCGGCCAGCTCGACAGTGGCCACGTTTCTTGCCCTCTCCAGTGCTTCTCCCCAGACCTTTCCTCTGGCTTCTTCGGGTCATTGGTACCTGCAGCCACCCCCCTTCTCTCGCCGCCCTCTTTCTCGAGGAGCAGATACCAGCGCTTTCCGATGGAGGTCCTGGTTCACCCCCAGCCGCAGAGCCCTTGACATTTAGCGAGGGTTCGCGGCGCACTTGTATAGGCACACAGCAGAACGCTAATCCTATTAAAGATATTGTGTCATTGGGGAGGGGGGGTGGCTCTCCGAGCGGAGCCAGGCAGGCCTCACGCCCATTGGTCAAATGCAAAGCAGGGGGTGGGGCTGAGGACCCGGGGAGGGGGCTCCAGGCGATTTCGGAGTCTCGAGTCGGGGCTGGGATTTCGCAGGGAAAGCCCAGCGGTTGCAGCTGCGGCGGATCCCGAGGCACTGCCCGCCGTTGTGCCCGGGAAGCCCAGGGCCGGCAGCAGCTCCGCAAAGTCGTGGAGCTGGAGGAGGCCGAGCGCCCGCAAAGTGGTCGGGCTCGCGCTGGGACTGGGCTGGGAGAGGTGTGCCCAGGGAGCCTGGGTCTCGGCGCCCTTCAGCCTCGCGTGGAGCGGTCGGTGCAGCCGGGAGGCGTGCTGCCGCTCTGGAAAGAGAAATCAAATTACAGCCTCCCCAAAGACGCCAAGTTACGCAGGCGAGCCGGTTCCCGGAGAGCGCTCGCGAGCGCGCGTAGATAGAGCCGCGCAGTGCCGCAGAGCCCGCCCGGGCCAGCCGGCCGGGAGCGGGGCGCCGTCCCACGGGCAGCGGCCCCGGGAGCGGGTTTCGTCCGGGCGAGCGCCGGGTGCAGAGAGGGGGCGTGCAGGGCTCCGCCGGCCCGCCAGCCTGCCTGCAGCCCGCGCCCGACTGGGGCGCCCCTCCGTCCCACTCTGGGAGCGATGCCCCCCGCTCCTCGCGCCCCCCGGGAACGACGCGAGCATGGAGAAGTCGAGTAGCGAGGATTCTTCGATTCACCGGAGTCCATCTTTGGACAGCAAGGACTCGGACTTTGGCAAGCCGTCCACCTCCGGTCGTCCGTTTGGCCGCGGCTTCACGGCCGGCGCCTTCTACGGCACCGCGGGCTCCCGGGGCCAGAGCCGCGCGGAGGCCGGCGTTAAGACCGACAAGTACAATGCACCCAAAGGCAGCAAGTACGTGGTGTTTTACCTGGACCTGTCCTTTGTGTTCCTCCTAGAATTTAAGAAGTGCAACATGGCCAGGGGCTGCCTCTGCTGCTTGAAGTACATGATGTTCCTCTTCAATTTGATATTCTGGGTAAGTCCTTGCGTTGATTCCTCCCTTTGCCCTCATCTCCTCCTCTTTGCTTATCACAGCGTGAATACCGCTTTCTCCTCCGTGCTGCATTGCTCCCCTCTCTGCACAACGGTAAGTGCTTAAAAAAAAAAAAAGTCCCCTACCTCCTTTCATGCATCTTTTTCTTCCTTTCTCTCTCTCCTTGGTGGCTGAATGAAGGCTCCAACTTGCCTGTGTTCTAGGAGAGACTTGCTGTACTCCTAGGAGGCTGGCAAAGTTTGCCACTACTTAATTCCCCAATAAGAAAATCCATGCTGGAAGTGCTTGAGCCCAGGGAACTGCAGCAGTGGGTGTGGGGTCAGAAATTTTAACAGCTGTGACCCTGCGCTGGAGAATGCGCAGGTGAGAATGGTTTTCTTGTGTCGCTCCTGAATGCACAAGGATTCAATCTGCAGTATTTTGTGGGAGTGGGAAAAGTGGGAGTGTAGAGGTCACAGACTTTCATTCTTTTCAGTGACTCCTAGGAAGAGGAGGAGGAGCCCCTATCCCAGATTGAGTTGGGGCTGGTGTGGGAAGGGAGGGCTTGGGGGCATGCTGCCATGGGTGACTGGCTGCTGCTTTTGAGGGATTGCAGTGGACTGGGCAGGGAGCAGACTGGCCACACTTTCCCAGACTCTGAGCGCCCCGGGGACTAGAAGGGACAAAGGGAGAAAACGGTGCTCCTGTCCTTGGTGAGACTGTTTTCTAGAGAAAGTATCAGTGAATGGGGCAGCTCGAAATTGTTCTGTGTCCTCTGTGGGATACTAGAGTACGTGTGTGCACAAGAAGTACTAGTTAGAAAAATTAGACGAAAATTTAAATTCATCTCTAACTGTTCCTTTCATCCTAACTGCTGCCTCTGCCTTTCTTCACCAGAGGCCAGACTATAGTCAGCACAGATGTTTGGCTCAGCCCCAGGCTCTGTCCTGCCCGCTGGAGGCTGTCAGCTGCTTGCCTGTGCTTGGTCCAGGAGGAGAGCTGGGGACAGGAGAAAGTCATTCTGAGTGAGGTTGGGTAGAAGTAGTTGTTCACTAGGGATCAGCTTTTGTGTAGAGTGATCCACTTTAGCTGGAAAACTTTTTGAGGGGTGTGTGTAGAGGGGGTGACTTCTCCCGCAGAAGGGAACACTTTGGGTTGTGAAGGAAGAAGACAAGATTCTGGTGTTGGTTCTGCGTGTGACCTTGGGTAGCTCACTCTCTTCCTTGAAAACTGGGCTTCCCTTCCAGTCTAGAGGGGGGCTGTTATGATGGTCTTCCTCACTGTCCTTATCTCATTAACTATGTGACATCCTGGGGTGGAGGAGGTACCTGTTTTTTTGCCAAAGAGAATTGTCTAATATTACTTAAATTGGGTTTCCTCAGATGTCTGCATGCGCTGGGACCTCTGGCCACCCCACTGTGATTAGGAAGGATGCTACCTATCATGTGGTTAGGATTTTATGGAAGCTGGGGCAGCTATTCTAATTCTTTTTCTGGTGGTGAGAACCATTGGAATGTCAGGAATGACTTTGTAGCTGCCTTGTGGGCAAGCGCCTTCTGGTCCTTTGACTTGGTTGCCAGCATCTGTGCCAGCCAAGCACTGGTGTGTATTTCCCTGGTGCATTTGGGTCCATCAGAATGCTGTTCTTTGTTGCCCACTGCTTTCTTCTGTCCTTTTTCATAGTTTCAACCCACTTTCCTGTTTTGCCCCACCTTGAACATATTAACACTTATTCTTATGACCCAGTGGGGATGCTCCATTCTTTTGGCCCGGAACTCTCCACTCCGCGCTGTGCCTCCCCACCCCCACCCCGCCACCTGCTGGCCGCAGATGGTATCACCATCTTGTGGTGCCTTCAGCATGATTCCAACTTGGCTTGGGGACCTCCTTGCAGACTAGCACCATGGTCTGTGTCCTGCACATAGTAGGTACTCATGATATATTTGCAAGTGAATAAATGGAGGGACATAGCTGTGAATCTCCAATATGTTTTTATGAGGTAGGAATCCCCAAGTCTCACTTAATAGAGATGAGAAGTTAGGTATCAAACTTGCCTGTAATAAAGTCTTTCCTTGCTTAGCTGTGGGGTGACAAGTGACTCTTTCAATCTTCCCTTAAAAGCTTGGCAGCAGTTAATGAGCTAGTTGATGAAACGTCCTTTCTTTATGATCTATAGTGAGAGAACTTGCTGTCTCGTCCTAATTAGAAGGTTCCGACTATGCTCTCTTACCAGGCAAGGAAGGAGTTGCTCCCCCCTGGTCCCTGACTTTTTTGATTACTTTATATATTCAGAATTCCCATGACAAGCAGTGAGCTGGGAAAATTGAGTCTCAAAGACCCAGTTCTTTTATGCTAGGAACATGTGAGATGATAAATAAGACTTAGATCTCAGGAAAGATGGGAAATTTTGCAGAGGAGAAATGAATGCTCATGTATCTAAGTATTTGCCAGTGTTTGTTGGGGGGTGGAGGGGCACTGTGTAGCAGGATATTGACCAGGATTTGGGGAGGGTGGGTCACTTGCTTCCTTCAAGTGAAGATTTCTTGTAGTTAGGTAGGGGAAAGAGGAAAGAGGAAAGAACTGAATGAAAGGAGAAAGCATCAAAGGCTGGTGGGGTGTGGGTATATCAGGGTCCCTGGGAGTTCTCCTCTGCTGCCCCGAGGAGCACACACTTGGGAGCCAGAGAACAGGACCTGGTGATGGTTAAGCCCAGCCCACTGAGACCAGGAGCAGTTGGTAGGAATTCTGTAGCTACTGGTTTTAGTTTCATGGCTCAGATCCCAAAAGGAGGTGTTTCTGAGGCATGAGGGTTGAACTTGAGACCTGCAATCAATAGATAAGAGTTCTTCCGAAGATCCCAGAGCGACCTGGTAGTTCTCCAAACCCCCACCGTGCCACGCCCCTTCCTCCTCGGGCCCTGGGAAGGTTGGGGGGGGAGGTGAAGCACAGAAGGCAGCCTCCTCTCAGCCTGTGAGTGCTTGCTTCCTTGCCACTGGGTGGAGCTTCCAGGGTGTTGGCCTTGGTGAAGGCCTGGGTGACATCACTGGGGGCAGGTTGAGGAGGGTGGAGCTGTACAGCTGTGCTCCTCCTCCTCCTTACTAAGAAAAGGGCAGGTGCCTCATAGGCTGCTGGGCGCCTGCCTGCTGGTGGGGGTCCAGGCACTGCTGACTTCAGCCAGACGGTGCTGGCCACATTGGCAGCCCAGTGCACTGTGGGAGTTTGGGGCACCCAGGGGGGCAGCATTTCTGAGGGCCTGATACAGATGGTGAGAGAGAGGAGGGGGAGTGGCCACTATCGACTGAGTCCCCTCTCCTTTTTGTCCCCCATCTTTTTTGAGTCCTTGCAAGGCTGTCTGGTAGAATGTTCCAGGTAGAGATTAAGTGAATTTGAGTCTCTCCAGGAGGGCAAAGAAGACTCAGAGATTTTGATTGTGAGTAGAAGAGAGAGAGAGAGCGTGTAGGGGTGAGCTGCAGAAGGCACCTCGGAGTGCTGGGGCCTGTGTCCTTTTCTTGGGACAGCAATTCATGATCCCAGCCCGGCTCCTCCCAACCCAAATCAAGTTGCTGTCTGCTATGGAGGGGTGAAGTAGGTGGCTGCCATAATTGCCACTCAGTATAATGGTCACTTTTCATGCTTGCCAGTGGAGCTGTCCCATCACTTTAAATCATGCCTGGCAGACAGTGACATTCTGGCCCCACTGGAAAGCTATTCCTTGTGGATTGCTCCCTTAATAAAGGCCAATTAGTGGAGGAGACAGCGGTCAGTGTGCCTGCTGGGGCAGGAGCAAGGCTGGCATGGGCTGCCACGGGCAGGGTGCTGGGACAGGGCCCTGATTAGCCTCCCTTAAGTGGGGTCAGGCCCCTCTCAGACTACTCACTGGCTTTGGGAGCAGGCGTTGTCGGGACTCTCCAGCAGCGTTGGTGGCATGTGGCATGTTTTCCGCACTGGCTTGGCTGCCTCATCAGAGCCTCTGTGGGCTCCATACTGGGGTCTATACGCATCCAGTGTTGGGCAGCCCCGAGTGTCGCAGGGAGTGTGTGGGGTGTCTTCTGGTAACGAGTGGGCTTTAGGGGTCCCAGCAGAGAGTGTGTGTTCAGACCTGGCCTCTGCTGGCCCCACCTGGCTTCTCTCAGCAGCAGAGACAGTGCCTGGACCCGGCAGCAGGAGGCACTTAGGGGCTCAAGTGGAGAGATGGAGGCTGGCCCCTTAGAGGGCTGCTGCGGGATAGTCTTTAGGGTGGGTCGGGCCTGGCTGTGCTTGGGAGCAAGGGAACACGATGAAGGGCCTGGCAGGTACCCTGAGAGACCCCTGGATTGCGGCCATGACAGAATGCCAGCTCTGTGTTCACTTCCTTTCCAAAGCATTAAAAATTAAACTTCCTTGTCTTAATATCTATTTTTAAATCATGTCAGAGCCAGCATTGGTGTCAATCAGGAGGGGGAGGGGAGGGAGAGAAGAGAGAAGAGAGAAAGCCCCCGCTGAAACGGGGTGAGCAGCTCCTTCCACCTTGAGAAAAGGGCCACTGGCTCTGCATCCTGGCCTGGCGGCGAGAGCCCAGAAAGCACCGCTGACCTCCACTCCAAGCAGGCGGCCTCGCCCTTCGCTGCTTCTACCCCCGTGTGCTGGCTGCCCTTGGCTGAACTTGGCCGCGGGCTCTGTGGCCCTAGCCTTCTGTGGCTTACAAGGGTGTTGGGGTCCCAATTGAGTCCATTCACTCACGCTGCAACTATTTGCTGAATGCCCGCTGCGTGCGCAGGAGCCTCCAGTTGGTGAGGACAGGGGCCGACTGGGCTCGCTTAGGGCAGATCAGTTTTCTCGTGCCAGGAAGTCGTGGAATTGAGAGGTCATCTGGCCTGTATTGCACTCAGCATTTGAACACAGGGCTGCCAGGGAGAGGCCAGTGTGTGAGGGGGCACCTCCTGCTTCCCTAGCATTCTAGGGTGGGCTGCAGCAGGCCTGGGCGCGGCATCCTGATCGCCTGACTCCACTCAACCTTTCCCTTCTCCAGCTCCACCTGGTGATTCTCTGCAGCTCCCTCTCTCAAGTGCTTACTCCCATCAGAAAGAAAGGGAAGAAAAAAAGAGCTTCAGTTTCTTTGCCCCTCGGTTTGGAAAAAAGAATCCGTGAACTGTGGTTTTTCTGTTTCTCTTCTGTTGAAAGGACTAATGGATTCTCTGTGGCCAGTGTGTACTGTGTGCATTTATTGAGTGCCTGCTGTAAGTCAGGCTGCTGAACTGTTCAGAGTTCCATGGAGGAGTTAGTCACATAAAGAAATAATTATAGTTCTGAGTGATAGATACTCAGTAGGGCTACTTAGATGTGGGATACCCAGATATCAAAGTAGAGCAAGTGACACTTGGAGTTTGAAGGATGAATAAGAGTTTGCTGATTAGATGAGACTGAGGGTCCGGGAAAGTGAGAAGGGTGGAGAGAGGTGGAGAGCAAGTCCATCTAGGGTCTGTGTCGGGGGTGGCTAGCAGCCTGATGGGAGGGGCAGCACTTCCTGCACGCTGGAAGTGGGCTGAATGCAGAGAAGCAAAGGGGCCATCAGATGGGACTGAGAGGTGGGCATGGGCTCTGAGGCTGGCAGGGCGCTGGCTTGCTGGAGGGTGTGTGCCAGGGCCTGGGGAGGCTCTTTAGTGTGTCTCCGGGCTCCTAGGAAATGACTAGTTTGTTTTTCTGGCGTTGACCACCATGATAGGTCTTGCTGTGTCACTCGGGCTGCAAGCTGTTGCTGTAGGTAATCCAGCTTTAGAGAGATGCCCTGTTTTCTCCCCCTTTCCGGCCTCTCCCTTCCAGCTGCGATATGCCCGCTTATTTGGTTCCAGTTAGGAAGCTTTGAAGCCGGGCTAAACCCATCGGGCAGAGTTAAGTCTTCTGAGCCAGCTTTGTCCCTGCTCACATTTGAAAGCTAATCTGCCAGCAGACGTGGTGGGGGGTTGGGGGCTGATCCTGGCAGGGACATTAAAAGTGGCACGCGGTCAGGCGGGTGAGCAGGTCTGCAGCTGGGGCAACAGCACAGGGTCGAGATCTGGCTTCCAGGTCCTGCTCTTTGTCTTAACTAGCCATGGGGCTTGTGGGGAGATCTGAAATCTCTCCTAACTTAGTGAGTCCCTGGTTCACTCCCCATGGGACCTGCCTTATCTTCCCATGGGTCCCAGCAAGCTTCAGATGCTCTCAGGGGACTTGGAGAAGTGTGTGAAGGGGAGACTGTGGGATGTCAGGTCTTCTGCCTGGCTTTGGGCAGCCTTGGCACCGTTGCCATGTAGGAGGCACTGTTTTAGTGATGATGGCGGGTGGGTGACTTCCTAGGAGAAGGGAGACAAGGCTTCTGCCTTTGAGAGCTTTCTGTCTGCTCCAGGGGTTCCTCACTAGGGTGCACATTCCTATCAACCAGGCAGCTTCTCATGAGAACAGATTCCACAACCTCCTGCCCTTGACTCACTCAGGGTGAGTCTCCAGGAATGAAGCCCCTGTGCAGAAGCTGTTCCCTAGCTGTGGGCACCTGGGTCTCCTTATCTGTGCCTGGACCAACTTTCCTGCAGGGCTCTGATGAGGCCCACCCGAGGTCATGGGCGCATTCTCAACACACGCTGCTTGACACTTTGGCTTCCACACGCAGTAGCTGCACTTGGCATTCCTGCAGCTCCCACAGTGAGCCCGTGTGAACAGGGACTGGAGCATGGACCTTGGAATAGCAATTCTGGGAAGGGTTTTGGAGCCTTGGCAGGAGCCCCAAGTATTTCTGGGACCAGGGTTGTTCTGAACATCTGGTCTTAGGAGTATTTGGAGAAATGGAAAAGCAGAGACAGGTGCAGTGGTGCACACCTGTAATCCCAGCAACTGGTGAGGCTGAGGCAGGAGGATCACAAATTCAAGGCTAGCCTCAGCATAGCAAGACCTTGCCTCAAAAATAAAAAGGACTGAAGATGTAGCTCAGTGGTAGAGTGCCTCTGGGTTCAATCTCCAGTCCTACCCCACCCCCCCCCCCCCCCAAAAAAAAAAAAAGGAAAGAAAAGAACTGGGGAAGCAGGAAAGTCCAGGAAGGGTGGCGATAGACAGCAAGGGGGAGCGTGGCCTCTGGGCCAGGGCTGGCAGCTGCGTCTGTCGTGTTCTACACTTCTCTGTAGCTCTCAGCAAGGGCTGACCTACTTGGTGTAATGGGTGAGGCTAGGATTGGACTGGCTGGACTGTGGTCACATTGTTGGGTCCCCATGGACCTCCTGGCATACTGCGTCCCTGAAGATGCTGGGCTCTGTTGAGCCTCTTGGTCTGTGATTAGAGCTGAGCAAGAGACAGGACATACAGGGCCCAGCTGAAGGCTGCTTCACCAGCCAGAAATAGTCCTGTCAGGGGTTTCCATATTGTGAAATACACATAAATTCATGTGATTTAAATAATAATTAAACAGACATATCCCCATGACACTGCTTATGAAATAGAACATTACATGTACTCATAAACCTCCACGTGTCTTTCCCTGAGCACACCCCCATTGCGAGCCTCCAGAGAGAATCGTACCCTTGAATTCTGTGTGAAGTGTGTTCTACCCAGGTAGGCATCCCTAAGTGCCACATCATTTGGTTTGGCTTATTTTTAAACTTGAAATAGATAGAATTATTCCAGATGTATTTTAAAAAATTCAACTTTGTATTTCTTGCTCCATTCCCTTAGGTAGATGTGACCACAGCACATTCATTTTTACTGCTCTGTGGTATTCCATGACGTGAACGTGCTGCAGTGTGTTCTCCTGGTTCTGAGCGTTTGGGCTATTTCCTTTTGTCAAACAATGCTCTGGTGACCATTCTTTTATAGGTCTTTTGCTGGACATATCCTAGAATTTCTCTGGGCCAGTGCTTCAGGAAGTACTTTTGGTGAAGGACCAACTTTTGAAATTTCCAGTTCTCAGGGGTGGTTCTGCTGTGCATGATTAGTTCACAGCTCAGATCACATGTGACTCTCCTGATGAACTCATTGAGCTCAATGACACCTGAATGATTCAACTGGTCTACATCCTGGGATATTCTAACTACAGCAAATTGCTAAAAACGTTTGCAAGCATTAAGCGTTTCCATGGACCATACTTTGAGAAGCACTGCTCTCGGTATACAGTAAGGAATGGTGTTGCTGATCTGCAGGGTGTGTGCTTTTCAGCTTTGCTGGATAAGGTCAAGTTGTTTTCCAGTGTGGATGTGTCAACCAATATTTTACCAGTGGAGTGTCAATTGGAAAATTTTGGGCATTTTCCAATACAGTGTGTGTGAAATACTCTACTATAATGGTTTTAATTGGGGCTTCTCTGTTTACTAGTGAACCTCTTTCCAAATATTTATTAACCATTCTTTTTTGTGAATGCCTGATTATGTCTTTTGTCAATTTTTCTGTTAAGTTGTTTGCCTTTTCCTCCAAGTTTTTAGGGGTTTTATTTATGTTTTGAATACTAATCTCTTATCAATTAAACATGTCATAAGCACGGATTTTATTTGTTTATTTTGGTGCTTGGGGATTGAATGCAGGGCTTTGTTACCTATTAGATAAATGTTCTACCACTGAGAGATACTCCTGGCCTTCAAGTACAGTTTGTAGCTTCCAGTTTACTTTGTCTTTTCACTTTCTTCATGGAGTCTTTTGATAACAGAAATTGATTGTTGTAATATAGTCAATTTTATCCGTTTCTTCTCTTCGTTAGATTATACTTTCATGTATTATTTAAGAAATACATATTTCACGGATGTCTTTGTATACTGCTAATAGGATAGTGCTTGCCACAAAATAATAAGCACTTGTGAACTATTGAATGAATAAGTAAATAATGATACACTTTTATATTTATTTCTGAAAGTTTTTCTCTTAAGACTAAAGTCCTTCACAGCCACATCAATGTTTATAGCACCATAATTCACAATAGCTAAACTGTGGAACCAACCTAGATGCCCTTTAGTAGATGAATGGATAAAGAAAATGTGGTATATATACACAATGGAGTATTACTCAGCAATAAGAGAGAATAAAATCATGGCATTCACAGGTAAATGGATGAAGTTGGAGAATATAATGCTAAGTGAAGTTAGCCAATCCCAAAAAGCCAAATGCCGAATGTTTTCTCTGATATAAGGAGGCTGATTCACAGTGGGGTTGGGATGGGGAGCACAGGAGGATCAGAGGAACACTAGAATGGCCAGTGGGGAGGGAGGGAAAGGGAGGGGGCAAAAGGGTGAAGAATAAAAAAAGATGGTAGAATGAGATGGATATCATTACCCTAAGTGCATGTATGAAGTCACAAATGGTGTGAATATACTTTGCATACAACCAGAGATATGTAAATATGTGCTCTATAAGCATGATATGAAATATGCATTCTGTCATTTCTAACAACTTAGAATAAAAGATAAATAAATTTGAAAAAAAAGACTAAAGTTTTTAATATCTGAAATTGATATTTGTGTATGAAGTGGGCTAGGGCTCTGGTTTCCTTTTCCCATATAAGCATCAGTTGTGCTGGGCGCGGTGGCGCACGCCTGTAATCCCAGCACTTGGGAGGCTGAGGTAGGAGGATCGCGAGTTCAAAGCCAGCCTCAGCAATGGCAAGGCACTTAGCAACTCAGTGAGACCCTGTCTCTAATAAAATGCCAAAAAAGGGCTGGGGATGTAGTCTAGTGGTTGAGTGCCCTGAGTTCAATCCCCGGTACCAAAAAAAAAAAAAAAAAAAAAAAAAAAAAAAGAAAGAAAGAAAGAAAGAAAAGAGCATCAATTGTCCTGGCTCCATAAGTTAACTGCACTGCCTTTTCCCCATAGGCCCATGATGCTGCCTGTGTTTCCATATATGCTTGAGTCTTTTCACTGGGCTAGCTGTCTGTTCTGGTGCCAGGCAGTAAGTAATTGCTGTCTTAGTTACTACACTTTCAAAGTATTAAGTCTCAATATCTGGTAGGGCAGAAACTCAACCTGTTTTTCAAGATTATTTGGCTGTTCTTAGCCCTTTGTTGTATAGCCTAAATTCTGGAATCAGTTGGAATAGTCACCAAAAATCAATTGGTCCCCTCCCCCCAACGCCGTTGGTATTTTAATTAATTGGCCTTTCACTGAATCTATTGATTAACTCTGGGAAAATTGCCATCTTTGTGTTTATTCTTGAATACGAATCATATTCCACTCATGTATTTCTGTCCATGAACATTGTATACAATTTCTGTATGTATTACCTTCTTTAATGTCTTTCTCTATAGTTTTATAATGTTCTCTATGAAGGTCTGACAAATGTTGCTATGTAGAGAATTCTGGTCTTCTGTCCTTGCATACCTCACTGTCCTCCAAGGTTCAGCTGTGCTCTGTACACAGAAGATGGACCTGCAGCCACTCCTTGTCAGGGTGTGGTGGTGGAGAATGACACCAGCAAATAGTTGGGTACCATGTGGGACGCTATCCTAGATTACCTCATCTGGTCTCCCAGATGAGGATAAGAGGACTATTCCCACTTTGCCTCTGAGGAGGAGGAGGCTTGGAAAAGAGGGATTTTGCTCCAAGTCACTGAGCTAGCGAGTGGCACAGCCATGATTTGAACCCAGGTCAGTTGAGCCCCAAAGCCAATATTCTTTCTGTGATCTTCTCTGGGAAGTCATGCTGATCAGCCCTCCTCCTCTGTGAACTTTTTATTGTGCTTCTTTTGCATCTGTGTTTCCAGTATAGCATAACATAGACCTGTGGCAACAGGACCATGGTTATGTGTGTGTGGATGTGACTCAGGTGACAATTTGTGCCTTTTTTCTCCCAGCCCCAGCCTCAAACAGAAGTGAGTTAAAAAGTAGCCGTCTGTGATCTTCAGGGACATTTTCAGTTCAGTGGGTGATCAATTGTGTACAATGAAGGCCCACGAACTACTTCTGTGTTTTTATGTGTATATCCCAGAAGGAAAAAATACTGTTTTTTTTCAGCCTTTAAACAGCTTGACCCTGCATATCGCTCTGTGGATGATTTCAGCTCTGCTTACCTCATATGGCAAGGCTTACTTTTATAACCATATGGTCTTTTATATTTTTGTTTCTTGGTTGCCCCTCTGTTAGCATCTTCTGAGCTTTAAATCCTCATGGCCCCCTTAGGCAGTGAGTGGTATCTGCTGTGCAGATGAAGACAGCGGCTCTCAAAGTCATCACCACCAAGGCTGTGAGCAGGAGGAGTGAGTGGTTGGAGTCTTTGCCTTGTCTCTGCCTGGCTTGCTCATAGTATGTGCTCAGTAAGTGTGCATTGATTTACAGGTGGACTGTGGACTTCACAGCATGTTGGGTAAGGGTCAGGGTCTTGGGCAGGCGCCCTTCCAGGTGATATTCTCTAACTATTGCAGGCCTAGGTGAAGGAGAGGCTTCATGCTGTGGGGATGGAGCAGTGTTCTCCTTGGCCTAACAGGACACTGCAGCTACCCAGACCCACTGCGTTGGAAAGCAGCTTTGTGACATCTGTCCTTGTTCTAGAAAGACCCTCCTGGGGCCCGTCCCCTAGGGGTTAATCAGTGAATTCTGTCTACCCATGAATAGTACTCTCCCTGGGGGTTCTGGGAAATACCACTTTCTCCATCCATTGCATCATCAGAGGTGCTGAGGACCCATGGATTTTGGCCACCTGGCCACTGGGCTGACCTCCTAGCCTGTGATACGGCTCCAGGGAGGCCTTTGGTAATGGTCCTGATGACTCTGTCACTCCATGGTGATTAATGATGTGGAGAAATCTGTTTGTCACTCTGTGCCTTCGTTTCTCTTTCTGTGGGGAGTTAAAATTAAGTAGAATGTCCAGAAAAGTGATTCTAGTCTCTGAAAGGGGTGGGAAGAGTCCATGAAAGGAAAGACAAAAGGGGAAAGTGAGATGAGAGTCACCCTTAGGCAGAAGAGGAAACGAGAGCCAGGGCTAAATTTTGTTTCTCTCCGTGTCAGAGAATGAGGCCATGGGCGAGAGGGACCGCCCCGCGGATCAGCACAGAGCCGCCCAGATAAAACCCGGTTTGGTCTCATGGTAGGCTCGGCCCCTCTGCTAGCTGTGGGCTCCAGGGGCCTGTGCTTGCGTGGGAGGGTGGTGGGTGATGTGTTCCTTGGCCTGTTGCTCATCCTTCCGGGGCAGGCGTCCTGTGGCCGCAGGGTAGACGTGTTTGCAGACAACCCCAGAAGAGATGGGCTCAGGGCGCGGGTGGTGGGTGCTCTGGTGGTCTGTGCGTGAGGATTCTGCGGGTGGCATGGAGGGAGGAAAGTGCTTGAGGTAGTTCTCTTTCTCCCACTGGTCTGGTTGCACACTTGCAGCTTCCCCTTGGGCACCCCAGGTCGTAAGGTCTCAGAACTCCCCCGATGTGTGTACCCATGCACACAAACATGTACACAGACACAGACGTGTGTGCACGCAGGTGTATCTGTGTGTACGGACACGTGTATACATAAACACATACAGTATTCGCTGCCATGCATGCTGCTGTGACAAAGCTATGCCACAGACTAGAAGTCTGAGATCAGGGCGCCAGCATGGTTGGTTCTGGGGAGAACCTTCATCCAGCTGCAGACTGCCGTCTTCTTGTTGTATTCTCATGTGATGGAAAGTGCAAGAGAGTTCTCTGGAGTCCCTTTGATAAGGGCACTAATCCCATTCCTGAGGGTTCCACCCTCATGTCCTAATCACCTTTCAAAGGCCTCACCTTCTAATACTATCCTATGGGAGTTAGGACTTCAGTGGTTGAATTTTTTTTTTTTTTTTTCTTTCTTTCTTTCTTTCTTTCTTTCTTTTTTTGGTGGGAGGGACACAAACATTAAGTCCAAGATAGTATTTACCCTTAAGTGTGTATATGCATATATACATTGCATATGTTATCTATATGTATGTACATAAAACATATTCACGGTATAAACATGTATGTGTGTGTATGTTTAGGTAGATGCCCTCTGTGTGCGTGTGACAGGTTATAGCTGTCATCCTCATTTTAAGCAGCCTGTTTCCTTGGATTGATTCTGGCTGTTAGATTTCAGGCACCACATATCAACCTTGGCTAAATTAGGAAAACAGGTTTACATGTACTGATTTATCTATGACCAAATTTCAGCAGTGTTGTTTAGCATTTCATGGGGCGTAAAACATTTCAGATCTCTTGTTTCTCTGATCCAGCCTTCTTTCCCCTTCTTTTGGTACTAACACCCCTGTTTTTGTAACTGTGTGTTTCCTATCTGTGAAGGACACACAGTAACTCACAGACTAGAGGGGAAACCTGAGCTACAGGCCACAGCAGGGACAGAAGCCGGGGCTGCCTTGGGGGATCCGGGTACGGGGTGTAAAGAGCTCTACCACTTTGACTCTTGGGATGTATCAACTCCTACTGCTTCTGGCCCTTGAATCTCGCTGCTCAAGAGTTGGCTCCCAGGAGAGAAGGTCTGTCTGGGTCACTTGCCTGCCCTTGGCCAGGGGTGAGCAGAGCTGCTTGATTGGCAGGACTAGCCCATCTGCACTGGGGAGGAAGATTGGCAGTGCTGATACCAGGGGAAGGGGAGCGGGCAGCTAGGCCAGCAAGAACAACTGATGTCTGCAGAAGTGATTTGCCCACAACTGCCAGGTGACGTGGGGCTGCGATGTCTGTTTCTCCTCACAGGCGTGTCCTCCCCACCTCCTCTTGAGCATCGCCGAGGCCCAGGAGGTAGAGCGGTGGCTTCCTGGCATTCTGCAGCTCTTGTTGTCTTGAACCACCACTGCTGACTGTTCTGGGGAGACACAGTGTCTGTGCTCCCTCTTATCTGTACTCGGCACCTGGCTGGGTTATTATGTCTGAGTCACTTGGGAGAGGGTTTCCAGGGTCCCACAAGCCAGGACGCCTTTGGGGTGGCTCCTGGAAAACCATGATTATGGATCATAGGGTATCAGCACCTACTCCACACCCTTCCCTAGTGTCTCCCTGGAGACTGCTTCCTGGCTGCACTAACCATTGCCCCCTGGTGGTGGGTGCTGGGCAGTACATTGCCTCATTTCAGCCCTACCTTGGAGATTTTCAGCCTTGCTCACTCCAGAGACTGAATTCCAAGAAAAGTGTCCTCCGTGGTCAACCAATGAGTCCTGATGTGTGCCTGGAGTGCACTAACCCTGTACTTTGCAGGGGATGAAAACTTGTCCCTGCACTCCAGCTGAGTTGAGAGTATCCAATCTTTCCCACCTAAGTATTGGGGAAAGCAGTGTAGCCTACCAGAAAGTGCCCAGGCTTGCAGTCTGTCAGACCAGGGCAGTGCTTCTTCCTGAGGTTCTCACAGCCTGATCCTTGGGTTCTTCACCCTGCATCATAAGGCTGCAGGGCTAACTCACGTCAGAGCTCCTAAGCACTGCAGCTCACACTTGGGAAGCACTCACTGCAGTGCCTGTAACTGTACAGCCCACCGTGTTTCCCTGTTTGCCTCGGCTTCCGGGAGCTCATACTAAGTTTTCTCTCTACTAATAGTGTTTTTTAAAATCAGGATTGTCTGGTTTATTGTGTCTTGTCTTGATGATCCTGTTAATGGGAGTCTCAATAAGTCCTTTTTGGAAGTGAAGGCAAAAACAACAAGTTTGTGACAACAAGGCTGTGACGTGACACAGAGGAGTAGGGTTAGCCCCGTGGAGAGGAGGAGAGGCAGCCCTCCAGGCACAGTGGAAAGGAGGGTCTGAAGTCAGCCGGGCCAGAACTTGGAACAGGACCAGCTGCCTGTCAGTGACTTCATGCCCCTGTTCACCGTCGTCCCCGTGCAGGGGTCCTGAATGAGTGAGGCACGCTGAGGTGCGTGTGTGGAGCAGAGGAGAGCAGGCGCAGGTGAGCACCGGGCACCCGTCTGATTGCTGTTGCCGAACACTGAGGGAGGCCGAGGGTCCCTGTCCAGCACCTGCCCTCTGCTTTGCGATGGGAACAGGGTGTGTGGAGGAGGCGGGTTCTGCTGGGAGTCTCTGGAGGGCAGAAAGGAGAGGGCCACAGGGTCTGAAGGGAGGAAGACATATAGCTTGGGAGAAGGCAGGAGGCCCCTCGGGTGAGAGGACTGTGGACAAGCAGAGGGAATGGGAAGGATGGAAGAGAGGCGGCAAGAACAATAAAGAGATGCCGGAAGTCAGAGGAAGGGGCTAGCTCGAAGAACCGGATCTGTGGCATGCAGGGAATTGCGGGGATGGCGCAACTGACTGGTTGGAGAAGACCCTTTCAGCAATGGCACTTTGGATCCTCTTGGGAAGGGTCTTGCAGGTGCCAGGTGGGGAAGGTCTGGGGGAGCTGGTGACTGGCCAGGGCTGGTCGTCTTGGGGTCTATCTACGGGAACCCTCAGGAAGCCACAGTTGCTGTTGGGAAGGTCGTGAGCCTTCGGAGCTCCGCACATTGAGGTCAGGTGTGTCCTGCAGCCTGACTGCCCCCACCCTCTCGAAGGAGGCACCCCCGCTTGTTGGCAGGGGCCCTTCGCACCCAAATCAGAGTGACAGCTTGTCAGACCCATGAGCCTGGGCTGTGGGCAGGAGCTCTGTGATGTCTGAGCCATTTAGGACACCCTGTGTGACTGGTCCCTGGGGCTCGAGGCCAGGTTGTTGAGGAGCTGGGGAAGGAGGGTGGGTGCTCTCAGGAGGAGTGTACAAGGTGCGCCATTTGTTACCATTTATGGCAGCTACAGAGAGCTTCAGGGAGGCCCCAGCCCGCCCCTCCCCGCCCCTCCCCTTCCCTCCCAGCCCCCTCTGTGGGCCCCTTTCTCGTCTGCCTGCTGGGAGGAGGGGAGTCTCTGTGAAAAGTGCATGTTTCACAAAAGCCACACGTAGAGGACTGCCGGTCTGAATCAGGAGCTGTGGGAGGAATACTGACAAGATTCTCAGCACTGCTGATTCTTTTTCTCTCTTCTTTCCTAAATGGAGACAGCTCCCGACCTGTTGGGGACGCGTGGGGCAGGGCAGGTCTGGGCACCACTCCCAGCAGCCTGTGAGGTCCTGGCCTCGCCCCTAGCCAGCATTTGTCTCCTCTCCACTTCTAGGAGGGTTGGAGTCCCGCCTTTCTTGTAAGATGTGGCCGGTTCACACTCAGCTGGACTTGGGATCAAAGTGGCCGAATGGAGGAGAGGCAGGGATTGGTCCAGAGACCTGGCTTCTTGTCCCTGGTGTGTGACTGGCTGTGTGACTTGGGCAAGTCACTTCCTTTTGAGTCTCAGTTTCCACATCTGGAAAGATGGTGAGCTCGCCCAGCTCCCGTCAGCTGAGCGCTGACGTTCCGGCCTCTCCTGTGTCGCTGGCTTCCTTTGTGACTTTTAGGAGCTGATGTTGGAGATGCTTAGTCCTCTTCATTTCGTGGTGGCTTTGGTGGAGTGCTGATCTAGGGGCGATTCCTTCGCATTTCATAGGTAGGGAGACTGAGGCCCCGGGTGAGAGAAGGACCGACCGGACAGGGCAGTGTCCTGGGGGTGCTGGAACCCACTGCCTGAACATCAGAAGCTGCCCCAGATTCCGGTGCCTGGAGCTCATGGTGCCGAGAGGGAGCAGACACTCTGTCACTGACCTGGGTCTGGGGACAGGAGCTCCAGGGTTCTAGTTTGGACATACTCCTGAAGGCTCGTGACTCCTGGACCTCCGTGTCCTTGCTTAGTGGCAGGGAGAGGATCTTCCTATTACTCCAGATCCCACTAGGGATAGGAAGGAACCGAAGTTGTTTCTGGGCCCAGTAGGAGATGGGGACTCCGCAGCCACAGCTGGTTGGCTCCCCTGCCCCCACCCCCACCCCCCGCCTGGGAGGGCTGTCATGCCTGCCGAGCAGGTAATGAGGGGGCGGGCTGCCTTATTAAGCAGCTTCACTAGGAGAGCAGCGCGGCACCTTGTTTGACACGCAGAACTGTGGAGGCTCCTTCCTATTGTTAGAAGCCTTCATTATGATTGTTCCAATGCCTCCCCCCGCAGTCACCCTTAGGAAGGACTTCCTCCTCCCTCCTGCTTCCCCAAGCCCCGAGGGGCGGAGCTGCTTTTCACACTGCCTGGCCTCCCGCCCCTGCCTCTGCCCTCTTAACCACCCACTTGTATCTAGGGCAGCCCAAGTGGGGCAGGTGACATCTGCCTCCGTCATCCCCTGGCTCTGGCGCATACTCCTAGCTGCCACCCTTTTAGAAAACAATCCCCTCCCTCCCCCCCCCAAAAAAATAAAACAAAAATCCTCCACTAATAAACTCACCGCTCAAAACCAGGCTGCTTCACCTCCAGGGTTGCCTTTTGATGGGATGCGGGACCTGTCCCGCCCTCCCTACCCCCAGTTCACAGGTGGTGGTTCTCATCTCGGGCCAGGCCTTGCCTCTTTGCTCTTGCTGGTCGCATTCCCTTTCCCCTCAGGGCCTGCTTCCGTCCTTTTTCTGACTTCATCACAAGGAAGGGGGGCATGGGGAGAGAGCCTTGAGCCTCCCCTCCAGTGCCACCCTTGCTTCCTGTGAGGACCTTGGACTTCAGTCTCTCACGTGCAAAGTGGGACTCTAGCCTTAGAACTTGTCTGGCCAGTGTGAGGGGATTGTCAGGAGCATGCCAGGAGGTGGCATTCATGAAATTTCTCTGAAGTCTACCAAGGACTCTGTTTTTGTAAATTAGGAGCTCTGTCCATGTCACCACCTTTTCTCCTCCCTGTGTCTGAAGGTCCTAGAGCTTTGGAGTATGGTTCCTTGGAGTATTTCTCCACCAGCAGCCAGCGGAGCCTGTGATTGTGGTTCCAGCCTTTGACACCCCAGGGAGCCCCATTCCTGGGCTACCCAGGAAGGGTGGTGGTGGGAGGGCCCCACCGTTCCCACATTCCCATGGGTCTGTGGTGGGCCAGGCACAGGGTTGGCCAGTGCAGATTCTGCAGGACTGCTTCTGTCTGGGGTTTACCAGATGACCATGAAAAACCCTCAGGTGCCAAGATGGCGCGGACCCCACCTGGTGGTGCCTGGCCTCAGCTCCTTCCTATGATCCAGGGCAGGGAAGTAACCTCAGTCAGTGGTCAGGGCCGTCCCTGCCCCCATCACAACCCCAGCCTGGATGGGATGATCTCCCAGTCTGGATGTCTGGTGCTTTGATTGAAAGGCATTGGAACAAATTTGCTTGCTTAGGTTTATCTGCCCTGGGGGGATACTAGAGCCAGGCGGATCATCCTCTGGCTGGTTTCTGTTTTAACCATCAAGAAGTGGAGATGGGCTCTGGGGACATGACATTGAGTGGGGCTCTCACGTCACTGGGAAGCCATATTTCTTTTTCATTCCCCCAGAAATGTCCAAATCCATGCTGGGCACTCACTGGTCAGTCTGGTGCGAGGGGATCTGCCTGGAGCCAGGGGCTGGATGGAAGGATCTGGAGAGCTTTTCCAACTCAATCCTCCCAGGGACCCGGGTTTTACGCCATCTCCGGGGCCCCTGAAGAATCTTAAGACTCATCTTCTTTGCAGGAAAGTTCCCTGGAGGGTTCACGGCCTAACTTTTGCTTTTAGGAAGACTGAGTCACAGAGAGGGAAGATGACATGTCCGGACCCAGGCCTCACAGGAGTAGACCTGGCTGGCTGTAGGGGAGCCCACAGGACCCGGAGTCACCCTGTGGCATGGGAAACCATTCATCTGTGGGTGGGCAGGAGGTGGTTCTGGCTTCCACATCCTGCCCCAGCCTTGCACCGGGCTGGCTTCTCCACGGAGCAGCAGGGTCTTGGGGAAGTAGGAACCTCCCTTCCCATGGCCCTGACCCCTGCCATTAGTTATAGACCCCGTGGCCCTTTTAGTGATCTCTGAGGACTCCTCTCCTGGGCCTGTGGCAGGTTTCCTGAGCCTTTGTGAAAGGCTAGGCCAGGCCACCACCCCACGGCCACTGCCCAGGCAGACGCTGAAGTCCCAGCATGGGCAGGTGGAGGAGGGGCTGGGAGGAGACGGGCAGGGGGTAGAAGAACAGCGAGCAGCTTCTCAGCAGATGGCCTTGGCCTTGCTGCTTCACTTCCTGGAGTTAGTCACTTTGTTTTTCTCTCTCTTTTTGGTGGTGTTCCAATTCTTTATTCATGACTCTCTCCCTTCTGTGTTCTCTGCCTCACTGTATGTAGGACAGCAGCCTTTGCTGGACCCTGGGCTGATGCCTCGGACCTCGGATGCCAGGGTCTGAGGCGTGAAGGCAGCCGGGGGTTCCTTGGTTGGGGTTGGGGTCAGAACTCACATTCAGGTGACCAGTGTTCCATGTTGTGTGTAGCTGTGGGCGCTCCCCGGGGAAGACCCTGCTCAGCCCTGGCTGGAGTGAGCTGTTCCTTCTCCTCTGACGTGCGCTGGGAGCTTGGTTTCTCGAGGCCCAGGTCCTTGAGGCAGCAATGGGGGCCCTAGTTGGGTGACGGCCTGGTCTTTGAGAGGAGTGATGGGGGTCACTCCAGACCTTACCCTGCTTCTGTGCGGGCATATTTCTTGCTCCTTCACTTTCCCCAGGAAATTAAGAGATGTTTTCCTGTGGGCCCAGGGGGAGAAGAGAACCAGCACTCCAGGGACCGAGTCCCCTGGCTTCCGCTGTCTCCCTCCTGCATCTCTCTGTCCTGCACCCGGCACCTGGTGACACCCCTTCCCTGTTCCCAGGGCTGCTCTCGCTGTCCGTCTGGGACAGTGAAAGGCAATATTATGGGAAGAGCCCTGCTCTAGAGCCAGAGGGCGGGTTGGTCCTTGGCTTCGCTGCTTGCCCTGGGTACTGCTGAGCACGAGGCTCGTGAGGGTGGGTGAGGGGGGGGTGCCGCCTGCGTCCACGTGCTGGGAGCTTGTTCTGTAGCGTGGTGTGCTGAGAGGTGGCGTGGAGCCTTTAGGAACCTTAATTTAAGGCCTAGTGGGGGGGCTGTAGGTCATGGGGAGCTGCCCTCAGAAGGAAATAAAGTAGCTCTCGTGGAACCCCAAGCCCTCTTAAGAACAAGTTGTTGTAAGAGGGAGCCCAACCCCTGAAATCTCTCTCTGACTTCTTGTTTGGAGATGTGATCTCTTATTTCCATATGAGCTTCTACCATTGTGGTGCCATCCACCATGAGGGCCTCAGCAGAGCTGGAACAGTGCTGGCACCTTGCCCTTGAACCTCCAGAACTGGGAGCAGAATAAACCTCTTTTCTTTATAAAGTCGGCTGGCCTCCGGTATTTTGTTGCTGTAGTGAAAAAATGGACTGATCCTGTGCTTTACTCTTAGAGCCTTGACCTCATAATCTATAAAATGAGATGATAAAAAATAAGTACTTTCTAGGTTGGTCCAAGGAATAACTGAAGCGCTGCCTGAAGAGGCTTCAGCTAGTTGCAGGCACCACTAGGTGTGTGGGTTTCGCAGGGGCAGGTGGTACCTGCTGGGGCGGCACAGCCACGCTCCCTGGCGGGACAGCAAGGGAACATGTGTTGAGACTTAGGGTGTGGGTGCCTGCTTTCTGTTCTTAGTCTCCACTTCCTTGGTGGGGCTCTGTCTTCCCTCGGCTTTGTTTTGGTTTTCTCCTGGCAGAAGGCATCTGGACCTCCGCCTCCCCCAGCTTCCTTCAGGGCAGGGCGAGGAGGACAGACAGGAAGGAGCTCACAGCCCTGAGTGCTTGGAGATCACAGCCACCAGCGGTGGGGAGGAAATCGAAGGTGGGGTGTTCTATGCTTTTAGGATGCTCACTGGGGACTGCATGTTTAGACCAGATTTGAAACCTCTTGCTGAGTTTTCTAAAGAGGGGCAGGAGGAGGCCCCTGGGGCTTGCATTAGCCAGAGAGCCCTGACCTGGCAGGGGTGGGTGGGTGAGGGGCTGCCTTGGGCCCATACTCCCGGCAGGGCCTTCGGACTGGCTCCCCGCTCAGTGCCTTGGCAGCGATGGAGTGAAAGATAAAGCAGGACCTGGGAGTGGGCAGGGGGAAGAGGAGAGGAGGAGGCAGGAAGGGCAGGGACACGCACCGCCAGCGCGGGCGCCTCAGGTGGTGGTGCCGGTGGCTGTGCCTGCCTGCCGGGTGCCTCAGGCCCCCCCTGTCCACAGTGATTAAGACATCACCAGCTGCCGTGTTCCCAGCTCCGCTGGCTCTACGCTGCCAATAACAAATGCATCTGGTAGAATCTGGGTCATTAAAAAAAACAACCTGATCGTTCTTTTCTTCCTTCGGCCTCTGGCAGACCATCCCCCACATTACAGCTGGAACCCCCAAAAGAGGGCTCAGGAAAAATGGGGAGCCCCAGTGGACCTGTTGGCTGTCAGGACCATTCAGCCAGCCAGACGGCCACCCTTATTGAATGTCTGATTTCTATGGTGTCTGCGATGTTGTGATACAGAAGTCCTAATGGAGAGGGACGTGCCAGGGACGAGGATTCTGCAGGTGGCTCTTCCCTCCTGTCGCAGGCCGGGGAGGCTGGATGGTGCGGTGTGCACTTGGCGTCCGACAGCCTTGGCGTGTGACACTCTTGGCTGTGTGATGGAGCAGGTGTGCTTACCCTCTCTGCTCAGTTTGTTTCCTCCTGTGAACAGTGACTGTGACATGCAGCCCTCGTGCGGGGCGCTGTGGACATGCAGGGCGTGTCGCAGCATGGCCCTGGAGGAAGGCTAGCGGCTGTCTTCGTGTCATGACGATGAGCTGGTCTCCACTGAGCAGCACCTTGTGAGGCAGCCGTGTCTGCTCAGCCACAGTGCCCGTCTCCACTGCCCAGTGCCGTTGGCCACCTGGCCAAGATGGGCCATCTGTGAGGATGGTGGGGGGACGTCAGTGCCTCTCATGTCAGGAGCAAAAGACTCAACCAGACAGGCAGCTGGGTGGCACAAGATCCGTTTGAAGACTACATGGATTCGTCTGTGGCGTGGGGATTCGGATAAGCCAGGAGGAATGAAGGGAGGGGGAAGGGAAGGGAAGAGGAATGGATCTTGGAAGTTCCTTGAAGTAGACCTTAATAATAGTCACCTAGAGCAGCCATTGATGTGCCTGTGCTGGGCCCTGGTCTAAGCATGCTACCGTGCGGCCTTGCATTTGCCTTCGATTCTCCTCACCAGTACTTTGTCTTTTTCTGTCTCAGGCTGGTGAAGCACCAAGAGAAAAGCACTCGTGGGGTCAGCAAGATGCTAGGCCTCATCCCCAGTGTCGTCCAGCGGGTCTGGGGCTGGTGAGCACTTGGCTGGAAGCTGCAGGTTCCCTGGACGGGACCCCAGAGGCTGAGCCTCACTTCCAGTCTCCCCAGCAGGACTGTGTGAGCACAGAGGAGATCAGCAGGTGTTGGCTGAGGGGCTTCTTTGGAGCAGGCAGAGGTGACATTTGTGGATCAAGCTGAACCTGCGTCATTTTCTGGGAGGTGGAGGCATGGGACAGGCCTGCAGAAGAATTGGTCATTAATTTTATTAATGTGTTTTCCTGACACTGCCAGGAGGACCCAAGCCTAGACAGCCCCGCTGCCCTGGCCTGTGGACTGATTCTGTTCTGCTGGTGGGGGCTATCTCCGTGGGTGAGACCCACTTCCTCTCCTGCAGAGGGGCCCCCAGGTGGGAGGGCAGGGCTAAGGATGGCTGCCATTTCTGGGTTCTGCCCTTCAAAGGACAGGTCCCTCCCTGCCCATCACAGGTCTTGGACAAGGAACGCATTGGCCTTTTCCTGTGAGATGGTTGACTCTGGAGCCATCCCTCAGCCGTTGATCTTTTCCAAAGATGTGGAGAGATATTTCAAGTTGCCTTTTACAGTCCTGTGACAGGAGAGCCCTGGAGACTCAGCATCCGGCTGACCTTTGCGAGTCTGTTGGCTCTTGGGGGGGTGGAGGAGGGGAGAGAAGCCACAGGTTTGTGGGCCTAGTTGCCACTATGAGGACAAGATGAGAGACGTACAGCTCTCTTGATCGTAGGTGGTGGGTAGGATGGTCCTGTTGGGACTGCTGTCTAGGTTCACATCCCATCCTTTACTCATTCATTCATTCAGATACCTACATATGCTGGGAAGGACAAAAACAAAGATGGAATAACCCTTAGTTTGTCAGGGCTAGTGTGCCTTGACATATTAAGCCAGATCTTTTTGTGTTAAAGGGCAGTATTAAAAGATATCTCAAACCCTAACCAAACCCTTTTTTGGTGTCATAAAACATGCTGCTTAAGGAAGACTGAGTGAATGTGTACTGGAAAGGCAGTGAGCGGCTGCCTTGGGCACTCTGCCGAGGGCACATTTCCTTGGAACTGTGCAGAGTTTGGTACTATCTTTCCTGAAAATTCTTCCAACATCTGTTGGGCTTTACCATGCTCCAGGGGCAGCACTGAGCTTGGCTCTGCCAGGTCATGGAAGGGAGGGCGCCTGTGAGGGGAGATGCCCACTTCCTGCAGGCAGGGCCCTGCCTCTGTCCTGGGGAGACCTGGTATGGTTTCGGGTGTGGAACTTGTACTTCCAGAGTCAGGGGCAGCAGCAGCTGGCACCTGGAAAACCCTGCTGAGGTTGGACCAGAAGGCAGGGGTGTAACAAGTACTTCCTGGCATTTGTCAGCACAAGTCCCCAGGCCCCAGGTCTTCCTTTGCCTGGCTAATAGGCCAGCCCTAGCCTCCGTGGGGCTGCCTCTGGATGGACACACAGGGGCCTTGGCCCTCTGCCTCCCATCTAGTCCCTAAACCTGGCTGCCTCTCCTGAGCCCGCTGTGGCCAGAGGTGATGCTGATCAGATCGAGTGTGGACTCGGGTGATGGATGGCTCATTCTGTGTCCTGGCTCCTTAGGCCCATGTTCCTGCCAAGGCCATGGCTAATGCAGGGCCCTTTTTCCAGGGGGCCCTCAATAAATATGAATTGGCAGCCAGGACCAGAGACTGAGGTTCACCAGTGCCGGCCTCTCTGGTCTGCGTTCTCTCACGATTTATAGTTCTTCCTTTAAATCATCCCCCAGGCCGCACGCTGGGAGGCAGGACCAGCTGACCTCCATCCTCACTGCCTCGCTGTGGGGTTTGGCCTGCGTTGGAGGGGGCCCGTCAGTCACAGCTGGGGCCATCCAGGCCTGGGAAGCCACCACCAGAAAGTGACCGTCAGATCCAAGCTGAGGAGTGGACTGTGGGCCGGGGAGTGCCGGTCCACGGGGCAGGTGACAACCTGCAGGAAGCCCAGTGCCCCGGCTGCCCTCCCCTGTCTATTAACTCTCCATTAGCATGCGGCAGTGGCGTTGCCTCTAACAGTTTGATTTATGTCACCGCGGTTTTGCTTACAAATTAGAAGCTGCTATTGTGCTAAGTCGGCTTTAAAATCGATGCGGAGTAATTGCAGTACACGGGTAGTTGGACGACATTAACATGAGAAATGTGCTACAGTCGTCATCCTTGGAACAAACATGACCAATTACAGTGAGATTCCGCGCCCTTTACCCGGCTAATTTGAATGTAGCTCACTGCCAGGGCCTTCTCCAGCATGGCCAGCCCTGGATGGAGATTGTCACAGATGGATTTGTCAGGAGTGGGCTGGGAGCAGCCGTGTTGAAGTCCTGTGGAGCTGTGGGGCAAGGCCCCCGTTTGTTTCACGGCCCGTTCCAAACCTGATTTCCATGGAGCGTTTCCCCGGGAGTTCGCCGAGACCATGCACTGGGCCAGGAGTACGGGCTGAGAGCCGCCCGCGGTGCGCGGTGGTCTACATGCCCGTGCTCTGCTTGTCTGGGTGTCTGCCTTGCCTCAGAGTAAGGAGATGAGTCTGAGACCAGCTCCCCTTGTGCACCTGCCTCCCCAGGAGTTCCTACCATCAGTCGTCATTTCCTCACCTGTACAATGGGGTGAGGGACACCGCTCCGGGCGCTGGTTCAAGCACTGATGAGAAAATGGGACTGGGAGCGTTTCAGGCTGAGCACGGAGGCCGAGCAGGAGCGGTAGCTTGTTAGGAGAATGAGTAGCCTCGGGGCTGATGGGCAGCCGGGCATCTGGGTGGCTTTCAGTCTTCTCTGCACATTGGAGTCACATGGCACATTTAGACAAAATACGGATGCTGGCTTCCATCTTCAGCTCTTCTGGTTTAATTGGCCTGGGGTGTGTTCTGGGCACCTACGAGCTCCCTGGGGAATTGTCTTGTGTAGCCAGGCTCAAAAACTGCTACCTGGTCTGCTTCTCTGTGTTCAGATGGATCTGTGCTGCTTTAGGTGGGACCCATCTCAACCAACTGTAAAGATCTTTATAAAAGAATCCCCCCCAAAAGGATAGGCAGGACATTCCTCCTTTTTTCTAACAAGAATCCCCGACTTCTTCAGACCTGGCCCGCTCCCTCGTTTGTTAGCCGTGATGCGGGAAGCAGGCCCCTCTGTCTCTTCACGTGGGAAGCATCAGGTGGCATGGTCCTGTTGTGACATCTGGTTTCCCTTGGGACTCCTGCTAACTTACGGATGGGATGGCAAGGCTTTCTACGGGGCAGCAGAGCTGGCCGAGGACGGTGCTGCTCCAGGGACACTGCACGGGGCACCTTCACCAGCTGGTGCAGCAGTCGCAGCTCAGAGATGTGTGGTCCTCGGGAATGTGCGGAGCACAGTGAGTCTGTCCCTCTGGCTCACACTGGGGAAGCTAGGACCCAGAGAGGGAAAGGGACTTGCCCGAGAAATCACAGCAGGTTGATGGCGGAGGGAGGGTTGGGAGCCAGGCCGGCCCCCTGCCCAGGGCTGTTTTCCTGGCAGCCTGGCTGGGAGGCGCTGTCCTGGACTCTGTGTCCGAGGAGGCTGTGCCCAGGGGGAGCAGGCTTCCAGCGATGTCTCGAGCAGCCGGGGACCACAGATGAGGCTGAGCGTCTGCTCACAGCCAGACACAGGATTGTGCCAGGACGGCGCGTGATGGGCTGGGGGAATGACAGCTGTCGAGTCTGGTTTGACGTCAGCGCAGGCCCCCTGACAGATTCCCCAGTTCTGTCAGCTTCGCTCCAGTGGCACGCTTCCTGTCTGGTGAAAGCAAGTCCATCTTGTGGGATGGGCTGCTGTGGGGAGCAGGAGCCCTGGTCAGGGTTGCCGGGCGGTCACAGGAAGCGGTGCCCATCTGGGGGGCAGTCAGCTACACTCACTCACTCACTGAAGTCAGTGCCGCGTCTGTAGCAGCTTCTCTGTGGGGTGCAGAGATAATCAAAGGGGCCTCTGTGGTCAGGGAGCTTCCATTCCAGTGGGAAGAGACAGACGAGGAGTCAGCCCTCCTAACGTGTGTGGCAAGAGCTATGTTGGAGGTAAACATGAGAAGCTATGAGGATACCCAGGAGAGACACCCTGCCTAGAGTTGGGGGGCTCTGGGAATGCTTTCATCTGACCCCGGGGGAATGAGGCAAGTGACTTCAGGCTAGGGCTGGCTTTTTCTTCTGGTGTCTCTGGGCTCTTGCCACCATCCAGGCCTGCTTAGGGAGCCCGGCGGTGAGTTCGAGAGGACTCACTCTCAGACACACACACACAGGAGAAGCCAGTCCTGGGCTCAGCAGCACCTGCTGCATCTTTTTAGAAGTGGGGACTCCAGGGACCGGTGCCCCTGGGAGGGAAGGTCATCACACTCAAGGTCAAGTATGACTGCTTCTGAGCAGAACAGGAATCATGCTTACAGGCACAGGACTGGGGGCAGTTTTCAGGCAGCTGCCAACCGAGACTGGTCCCTGTGGGATGTTGGCCCATGGTTGCATCCTCATGGGAAGATGAGCAATGCATCCCTGCATGTTGCCTGACTCATGCTTGTTCCGGAGCTTGAAAGAGGTGGGAAAACAGCCCTTTCCCCTTCACAATAGTGGGAAGGTAGGGGCTGAGTGGTTTTTCTAAGTCTGGGGAGGCAGAAGGGAGTCCCCTCCCCTCTGCCCCACCCTGATAGGCTATGCTTATCAGAGAGTCTGTGACCAGGCTGAATTCCCAGGGTTGGAAATTCTCAGCTAAAAGAATAAGTGGAGGCCACAGTTGAATCCTAGTCCCCCAGGACTCTGCTTGTACTTGCACCAAACCCTGTGGCGTGTTGTGTCTGAGCCTCTGGACACCGGCAGGAAACAGCACAGTGGGCAAATCCAAGTGATTGTTTAGTGGTGAAAAATTAAATGCAGGAGCTGAAGCCAACAGCAGTTTCAACCAACACAGGGACACTAAGAGCCACAGAGCAGCTTTAGAAATCATCTGCCACGCATGTGTCCTGGGCTGAATGTGTCCCCCAAGAATGTGCACAGCCTGGGCTGATTTATGCTGCGGGGGGCAGGCTTTGGAAACCCGCCTCAGCCTCCCTCTGGGGGCTGGCTTCTGAGAGCCTGGGGCGGCCCATCCTGTGCACGTTCCCATGGTCTGTGCCCGCTTGGCCCTCCTGACACACCTGCACCAGATGCTGAAGAGGCAGAGCTGTGCTGGTTGGGGAGACTCCCAGGTGAGGGTGACACGTGCTGAGTGTCTGGAGAGCAGCAAGTTAGTGCCATTAGCAGGGCCACGGGGCCAGGTGTCTGGGGTCAGGAAGTAAGGACATGGACAGGTGTGCACACAAATGAGTCTCACGCTCAGGCTGGCTTGCGTGCTGGGCAGGTGTGGTTTTACACCACCTGTCCCCTGGCTTCTTGCTGCAGCTGATCTATGTCCTACTTGTGCCAGACCTGTGAAAGACAAAGGATTTTCATTTGTGTTCATTTACTGGGGCCTAGCACCCTTGGGACACCTGAAGACAGGAGGAGGCCCATTGGCAGGCCCTTTGGGTCTTAGTAAACAGGGACAGTTGGTCCTGCTCAGGTGGGCTGAGGTGGTGAAAAGCTTGACTTCTGCTGAGGTTATAATCACGTTTGAACAATGACTAGCATTTGTGGGGTGCTTCCTAGTTTGGAAAACACCTTCATACACATTCCTCATTTGATTATCATGGCCCCTTTCAAGGACATAGCAAAGACAGCTGATATTTATTGAGCAATTACTATGTGCCAGGCACTATTAAATGTTTAACATGCATTCTTAAAAATATTCTTATAATCAACTTGTGACATAGCACCTATATAGTCTCCATTTTATCTACCAATATGGTCTCCAACATCTCTGAGGCCTTGGGTAATGAGGCCACACAAGTAACAAGAGGAAGCTCCCAGACTCCCCCGAGCACTGGGTTTCGCTGGCCGTGTGCCTCCCGCCTCCTGATCCTGCCTCTCAGTTCCCAGGGTGGATGCTGTCAGGAAAAGGTGTCCCTTTGGCAGGCACACCTGGCAGGGTTCTGGCTCAATGCCAACATCTTGCTGCTGCTGGACCATGGGGTGGCACCCTGTCTGCTCCCTTCTCAGTCGGGGCCTGAGCTGATGGCCCACGCAGCAGGTTGCTTGGAGGAAACTGGCCGCTGCTCACTCAGGGGTGTGTGGGTTTCCTAGGACTGCTTAACAAATCACCACAACTCTGTGGCTTGAAACAACAGCAATGTATTCTTTCGTGGTTGAGGAGCTGGACATCTGAAGCTGAGGCATCTGCAGGGCCATGCTTCCCTCAGAGGCTCCAGGAGAGGACCCTTCCTTGCTTCTGGTGGCTGAGGACATTCCTTGACTTGTGGCCATGTCATCTGGTCTCTGCCTCTTTGGTCCCATTACCTTATGCTCTGTGCATCTGTCTCCCTGTCCTTTCTCTTTTGAGGACATTCATAATGGCATGTAGGGGCCACCCAAGCCACCCAGCATCATCTTCTCACCTTGAGTTCTTTAACTTACACCTGCAAACATTCTTTTCCACATAAGGTACCATCCATAGCTCCAGGGATCAGTGGGCCTGTCTTTGGAGCCACCATTCAGCCCACTACACAGGCATCCCCAGGTTCTGCGGGTGCAGGAGGCAGGAGTTGGTCCCATCCCAAACCCAAGGGCCTGTGGGATCAGGGGTGTCACCAGCCTTCCTTCCTGGCTTGGCCCTGGGAGCGTGTGCTGCTCTGTGACCTGCCCGGGCTCTGCAGCCCTTGTGCCACAGGTCCTCGCTGAAGCTGGGACTGGAGAAGGTCCTGCAGCCTGTTCTGCTCGCGCCGCGGCACCTGGTTAGCTTTCCCCAGCCAATCCATCTCCTTCCTCCAGTGGTCAGACCCCTTACCTCTGGCCCAACCTTCTGGGGCTCTCTGGCAAGTGACTTTCACCAGGACCCGTCTGTGCGCGGAGGGCACTGGCCAGACGGAAAGCCTTGGGCCCAGGGCCTGGGGCTGGCTTGTGGAGGGGAGCTCTGTGCTGCGTCCTCCTCATTCAGCTGGACTCGGGGGCGCTGGGGGAGCAGGCCTTGCTCCTGCCAGGTACAGTTGGGGCTGTATGCAGATGAAGCCCCTTCCTGAGAGGCCACCTCACCTGTCCCATTGGCCCCTCAGGAAGGGGCTTCATCTGCTGCATGAACCTGACATCCTCAATGTCCCACCCGCCCCCTCCATCCCCAACAGCGCGGGCAGTCAGAGGCGGCTGCGGCTCCCTTGGGCTGGGTGAGTTTGCTTCTTAGATCTGAGGAGGACCCAGGGCTTGGTCCCTGAGCAGGACACGTGGACAAGGTGGAGCAGTATGTGGGTCTTTTTCTTTCTCTCAGTTTATTCCCCAACTCTTCCTCTCCTCCTGTCACCTGGCTGGTACTTATCTCTGTGGGGCTGAGAATCTGTGGACTGCTTGGGCCATCGAAGCATCCTTACCCCTTGTCCCTCCCTGAGACTGGCTCAGAGCCTGCTTGGACTTTGGTTGAGAGGCTCGGGAGACTAAGCACAGGCCACAGCATCACAGATTGTCTGAGGATGGGCATTTTTGGAGTGCAGGAGAAAGGTTTAGTGGCCAGGCCTCGGTGCTCATCTAGGAAAGTGGAGGATAGGCGTGCCTTCCGCGCTCTAGTCCCACAACCACGCTTCCCTCTCCTTGTCCCTATCTCTGTCCCCTCCTCTTCTCCCTATTGCCAACAGGTAGCCTTTTCTGTTGTAGGGTAGCACCCACCAGGACCTTCCCATTTGTGCCTTGGAACTAATGTTCCAAGAGAACATGTCACTTGTCTCTGCAAGAATAGGTGCCTACTGAATGCCCTTCGACCCTTTGGGATACGGTCTTAGAGACTGGGGATGGAGGGGGTTCCTAAGCCCCTAGAGACTCTGCCTCATGTCTCAGGTCTTCCCCAGGCTACCCTGGGAACTGGTGGGGGTGAGTCCACCCTGGCCTGTCCCCACTAACTGCCCGACCCTCTCCTTCCATCTCGAGCACGTTCTGGTTCTCTCTCTTATTCAGCCTCTGCCTTTGACCCTCAGTTTCCCCAAGGACATTCTTGGAAGGCTTGCCTGCTCTTTGTTCACCCTGGAGCCTCTCAAGGAGTCCATGGGGCTTTGGTGACCCCCTCTGGAGGCCCCGATACATTAAGATAGATCTCTGTGTCCTCCTTGTCTGGGGGTTGAGAGATTGGGGCATGGGGGGTCGTGCTGTCAGGGGCCCAGCATGACCTACATACCCTCCTGCCTGGGAGGTGAAGGGTGCCTCTAACTGGGAGCAGTGCTTAGTCAAGAGTGCACGCTGGGTGTGTAAGGATTGTGGTTTTTAAAAATAATTTTATTTCTCTTCAGAGAATGCCGTACATTCTTTCTCTCTTTCTCCTGTGGAGCCTCTTATCCCCGCACAAGGCAACAGAACAGCAGGTGCAGAGATGTGAGCGGCAGGGGAGAAGGAAGGGAAGTGGGGCAGGCCCAGGTTCCCTGGCTCTGTGACCTCGGGCCAGACACTGCTACTCTCTGGGCCTTAGATTCCCAACAGTGCCTTCTGCCCTTAGAATTTCTCCAGGCAGGAGCTTCAGGTTTGCTGCCACCCCCGCAGACACCAAACGTGCTCTGCAGTGGGGAGCCCGTGTGGACAAGCTCCTCTAGCAGGGCCCGGCTCTGTCCCTGGCCCAGACAGTCTGGCCTCAGCCCCACTTCACTAGGCAGGGATGCCTTGGGCCAGGCCTGGGAGGGAGCAGCGGCCAAATCCACACTTCCCAGCTGACCCCCCGCCCCCCATGCCAGCCCACCCTGAAGACCTCAGTGGACGGCTGGAGTGAGGGGGTGGGGCTGGGTGGGAATTCACGTGGAACAGGCTGTCCCTGCGCCAGAGCGGCAGATGTTCACTCTGGAGCCTGGAAGGGGTTCGCTCCAGGGCGCGGGCAGGCGGCGCCTTCAGATGATCTCCCGGCTCGGGTTTCTTGTTGGCACTGGGCAGGGCCTTTCACTTTGGGGGCCCTGTGGCCTCCAAGACTCCTCCCATTACTGCCTCCTCACCCGGCGTCAGGTGGTACCCAGCCAGTGGAGTTGGCCACTCTGTGACTGCACCACGTTCCCTGTGCCTGGGGCTGCTCAGGCCAGGCAGCCTTTCCCTTCTCCCTGGGAGCCCCTTGCCTATTAAGAACGCAGCAGTGTAATTGGGGGGTGCTATGGGAAGGACTGCAGAGCCTCAGTTATAGCTCCACCAGAAGCCAATTCTGTCTGGTCATGAGCTGCATTTCTGAACTTTTCATTTTAATATAATTCTTATGGGTCCGAGGACAGCAAACACGAAGTGGGGCTGAGGCCAGGGACTGTCGGCCAGGGCCAGACTTTCTAGCTACAAGGGTGCCCTCACAAACTAGGGAGACTGTTCCTTGGACCTGTGATGTCAGTCTTGGGAAGTGAGTGGTTTTTTTTGAAAATATTTTCTCTCTTGATCTCTGGCTTCCATGATCAGATTTGTTTTCCTTTTTTTACCATGAGATTTACTTATTTTTGAAAGTCCTTCCAATAACGGCAGCATATGAAGCCTGTTTGTTTGTTTTCACCAAGAGATAAGAAAGAGGAAATGGGGGTGAGTGCATCGCAAGGAGGATTTGAGTGGTATCATCCGAGTCACTGAGAGCGGGAGGAAGCAAGTCCCTGCCCCGAAGCTTCTCCTCTGTCCCCCAGCTCCTCTCCCTTGGTCCACAGCTGATGAACCCAGGATAGAAAGTTTAAAGAACACCAAATCTGATGGTTTTGAGCCTCACTATGCGTCAGCATCGCCTGGGGAGCTTGTGAAGCCAGAGACTTGGTGTTCCCACCCTCAGAGGGGGCAGTCCTTGGTCAGGAGCGGGGTGGGGATCTGTGTGTTCAGTGAGAGTCCCAGGTGACACTGAGGTGTCCGGTCCCATGGTTCTTGGAGTGGGATTTGTTCCTGTGGTCTCTCGTGGCCCTGGCCCTCGTCCCGATGATGCAGGATGCCCAGTTTCAGCTTTCCCACGTGGTCGCAGGCAGGTGGACACCCCCTGCCTCCTGAGGCTGCTCACTCCACCTGGGGACATCATAGCTGTAGGAAGGTCTTTCCTCTTGGCCCTGGATCTGGCCCCCAGGGCCACGCAGAACAGTACCCTTTTACTTCTCCGTGGCTGACTCTCTCATGTGAGGACAGCAGACTCTACCCAGTCTGTCCGCATCGCCCTCCTCACGTGCCTTTCAGATGCCTCATGGGGAGAAATCCACCCAGGACGGGGCTGGGACCCAGACCTGCCGGCCAAGCCGTGGCTTCACCTCTCTCCAGCCCCACCTGTCCCCTCATGTGTTTTGTTCCTTTCAGTTCCTTTAAGCAGCCGTCAGTAGTCTTTATTGAGTTCTCAAGGTTTTACAGTCATGTTAAAATTAGTTAATAAATCAGCAGGCACATTACATCATTTTATTAAATTGTATTTTATAAATGCAAGAGAATATGTGTAAGTTCCAAAGAATGATAAAAGAAACACCGTGGAGCCCACCACCCCCCTTACACAGATTTTCACCATAGGTCACTTCTAGTCAGCTCCGTCCCTTGCCCATTCCTTGGCCTCCCCTGCAGAGGGGACCCCTCTCCTGATGGCACTTTGTTTGTCTTTTGATTTTTTTGGGTGATGTTGCCACTCATGTATCTCCCTGCATAGTACATCCTGTAGTTTGACTTGCTTTGAGCTGTGTACAATGGTATGGTGCTGTCTGGTGGCATAATATGCTGATGGTATGGTGTATAGCTTTCTGTATCTTCATTTCCTTTACTAAATATTGTGTTTCTAAGGTTCATCCCTGTGACTTTTTTGTGTGTGTGGGGGGGATACTGGGAATTAAACCCAGGGATGCTTAGCCATTGAGCCACATCCCCATCCCATTATTTTCATGTGGTGCTGAGGATCGAACCCAGTGCCTCAGATCTCAAAGACAAGAGCTGTTCTGGTTGGGCTGACTGGGTGTGCCTTTCTCTGAGGTTGTGGGCTGGAGCGGCTGCGCTGTCCTGGCCAGGTCTCTGCTGGGGATAGTTCCAAAGCTGAGTAGCAAGAGCCAGGTTCCTTCCAGCACCATCATCTCCAAGCCCCCAGCACTGTTACTTCACAACAGTGGGGACAAATGGAGTGTGCCTGAGCCCGTGTGTCAAGGGCTGGGATGTTCTCACAGATATAATTTATTGCTGTGCTTTCCCATCCCAGAGCCTTGGCCAAGGGCCTATGACAAAGATGAAATATTTAGCTGAGATCTGGGAAGGAGGGATCAAGCCAAGCTTTTGCTATTAGCCATGGTGTTGCGAAGGTGGTACAGGTAATTTCCATTTCCTTCTTTATTTTTTTAGGTACCAGGGATTGAACCCAGGGCGCTTAACCACTGATCCACATCCCCAGCCCTTTTAAATATTTTATTTAGAGATAGGGTCTCGCTGAATTGCTTAGGGCCTCGCTAAGTTGCTGAGGTTGGCTTTGAACTTGTGATCCTCCTGCCTCAGCAGGAGGTAATTTCCTTCTATACCATCGCAGATTTAAATCCTGGCCACCCTTTGATATCTAACTTAAATTGCATGGTCTGAGTGAAATCTTGTTCGTCTCCAGTTACAGGCACCTTGCGTTCCTGTGTTTCTCAGGTGGACTTGACATCTGTATTGTAGATGAGGCTGGGGTGCTTCCTGCCGGAGCTCTCCTTCTAGACGTGCATGCCTCCTGCCCTCAACCAGCCCATTGCCCCTCAAGGAACCTTTGTTTCCTACTCTTTTGTGGTCTCCTCCTACCTGCCCCTGCCCTGTAGCACTGGGCACAGTAGTGGGTGCTCAATGAATACCGTCATTAATTGACTGCGTGCACCTTCCTTTGAGCTGGGTGAGGGCTACTTTATCATCGTTCCCATTCTTTGCCTCTCCTAAAATAACATGCTGAGAGCCAGATTTCTGGGAGGCTCAGATATCTTTTTAAAAGGCTTTTAGCTGCGTTGTTCTGCCGAGGGGCCTGCAGTGGCGGAGTGTGAGGGAGCAGCGTGTGCCGCTCTCCAGGCTCGCTCCGGGGTGAGATCCGAGGCTGCTCATGGGCTCGCAGAGGGCTGGATTCTGGCTGCTCTGGGGAAAAGGAAAACATCACCACAGCAGGAGAGGTAGTGGTGGGGGGTCATGAGCGGCAGCAGTTTAGGAAACGAACAGAAATGAGCAAGTGAAGGAGTGTGTGGAGTGCAGGGTCAGTGGACAGACGGGAGCCCAGACGGACGCCTTGTAGTGGAAGGAGTGCTGGCCCGGAGCGCGAGACTTGGGCTTTCCATCCTGGCGTTTTCCTTGCTACTTCTGTGACACTGAAAAGACTGTCTGATGTCATCTCAGTTTCCTCATCTGTAAAATGGGACAGAAGTCACACTTCTCAGGGCAGTCCTAAAGGCGAATGCTTGTGAAACTCCCTGGTGCCCTTGAGGCCTCATGTGACCAGGGTCTCAGTGGGCAAGACTGAGTGTGATGGGCACACGTGTGTGCTTGTCTCCCCCAAGTAGGGATGGAAAATGCCCCGGCGTCCGTCTCCCACTCCCTGAGGTTGCTGGCTATTTGCCGAAGGGGAAAGGCAGAGCCCCTGTGGGCTGGATGTGCCCTGCAGCCAGTATTCTGAAGATCACTGTCTTTCCAGAGAATAGAAACTTTGAAGGCGGACGTGCCTGTCTAGTTTGCCTGGGTGGCGAAGACAGGCACTAATCTGACTAGCTTTGGGGGACTTCGGCAGTAAGGCTTAATCTGGGGGAGATGCCAGCCACTCCTCTCAAATGGAGACTCATGTTCCAGGATTCCTGGGGCTGCTGAAGCTGGGAAGGGGTGGAGGTACTTGACCCAGAGTCCTACTGCTACTCTGTCCCTTGACTTGAGTCTGCCAGCCTCCCCAGAGCTGAGGACATGCTTGGCTGCCCTCTCTGCCCCTTTCGTGTCCTCTGTGGTTTGAAGAACCATATGCCTGAGGTCAGCAGACCCAGCCTTGAACCCCCCATCCTGCCCCCTAGGCAGGATGAACCAGCTGCCTACATCGCTGAGCTTCACCCCCATTGGTAAAGAAGAGACAGCAATACCTAGCTCAGGGGATTGGAATAGGCATATAATGCTAATTACCATTTTATCTAGTTCTTTCTAAAAGTGCCAGGCACTTTGTCAACACTTGGTACACATTATTTCAGAAGCGAACCAGAGAGAGAAGTGGTAGGCCTGCCATTGTGCACAAGAAGCAGCTGAAGCTCAGAGAGGTTAGGTAACCTGCCCCATGCTGCACCCCAGTGCCTGCCCCTGGGGCCTGTGCTTGTCCAGGTAGCTGTATTTGTCCCCCAGTAAATAAGATAACCAGTGCAGAACGGCTGGCATGTGTTGGCTGGGTCTGAATTTCACATCCCTTTGGTATTTACTGAGAGAATAGTTGGAGCTTGCTGGGCCCAGCAAAATGGGAGTGGGAGTGGAGAAGAGATGGTCAGCCCACTCTGTGCTCCCCAGCTTGGCAGGGCAGTCGACTCCACGTCCAGGCCTTGGTGTAGTTTTGGTGGCAGGCTGATGACACTTCTCCAGGCCTGCAGGAGAAGGGGCATGGCTCATTCTGCACGCAGAGCTCAGCTTCTATCCTGGACATTGTCATCAGGTGCTCTCTGGGTTCCTCTTGCTTTGGGAACCTTTGAGGAGTGTCACACAGCTGTGGCCCTGCCTCAGGGAGCACCTGGTCGTCAGACAGACCTGGGCAGATGTGTGGAGGGACCGGGCAGCGGCTGAGGCAGTGGGGGGTGCAGTGCAAGCATTTGCAGGAGGGCCCTGGCTGTGGACGGGTCATCAGTGAGGGCTTCCTGGAGGAGGCAGGGCTCAGCTGAAGCCTGGGTGGGATGTGGCCAGGGGAGAGAAGGGGCTGAGGCAGTGAGAGATAACGAGAGAGAGGGCTCAGCTTGAATTTGGGCCAAGAGCTCATGGATCGTCATTGTCCCCTTTGTCATATTTAAAATGTGTCTTGAGTTGGCTGCTCTAGTAAAAAGTCAATGACACATGTGGTCCTGGGCCTCTGCCTCCTCATGGCTCAAGCTCAGCCAGGCGATGCCCACTCACCTGATAGGTGACCTCGGAAGCACTCTGAATCTGTGAGTGCGAGAGAAGGTTCTGGTACCCACGTCTTCTTTCTCCGTAGGCCAGGTTGCCTGCTGGCCTCAGAACAGGAGGCCCCTCTGGCTGAGAGAGGCCTCAGACATGGCCTTGCCGGGTCCCCTCCCTCCTTGCTCCCCAAGGACACTCTCAGCATTGGATGGGCCCCACTGTTCCCCCTCCGAGCATGGCTGCCCTCCTGGGTGGGCTGGCTGGAAAACCTGATTGAGGTGTCTGGAGCAAAGGGCAGATTTATGGCTCAGGGTTTCGGCTTCGGGAAGTCTCCCCTTCCCACCTGAAAAGAGGGCAGGGTCTGCGTCCCCCTCCCTTCCGAGGCCAAAGATGAGCACTCGCACGACTCCCTCCAGCTGTCCCTGTGTCCACACAGCCAGCTGTTGCCTGTAGCGGAAGGGCGTCCCAGCCACCATCTGCAGCGCGTTCCTTGGGTATGAATTTTGCAAACAACCATTTTAATCATGTTTATGAGCTCGGCCTACACTCGTGCAGGTTGGGTTTTCTGCGATGATGAAAAGACTTGGCTCCGGAGCCAGCAGGTTGGGTTCGGCCTCTGTCTCCGCCTCTCCGCGGAGCCTCCCATGCCTTCTCTCATCTTCCCTCTCTCCCCCTCTTCTTCTCTCCTCCTCTTATCTTCAAGAGGAAGACTAGAACATTCCCTCGGTTTTTCACACTGCTCACAGTTTACAAAGCACTTTCATCTCTCCTGCAGAGGAGATGCATTTTCCCTGTTTACAGGTAAGAAATCAAACCGAGGGTTGGGAAGCGGGTGAGCTGCCCAGGGCCGTGGTCAGAAGCCTCTGAGCGGAGCCGAGCTTGGCCCCCGGGTCCTCGGTCTGCTCCTGTCCTGGCCTCTGCTCCTCCCTGGGCACTCTCCAGTCCTCTCCTGCCCCACCCCGGGGACACGTGGGGCTGAGCGGTCTGCAGCTGCCGGGCCAGCCTGCTTTGTACTGAATCGTGGTTTGTGGCTTCGGTCTGTTCCCACGGTGCCCCTTGTGAATGTCATTGAGTTATCAGGGCTGGCTTCTCCTTTGCTAGCTAGGAAAACTGCGCCCCCGGGGGTGTTCCTCCTGTCTCACACGGAGAGCCCCACCTGGGAGCTGGGACTCCTGGTCTCTGCCCCCCAGCCAACCATCCTTTATTCTCTGCTCTAGGGTTAAGTCACATGCCCTCATTTCCCACTTGAAAAAGTGGGGCAAAGAGAACGCCACCCTACTTCGAGGGCCCTTTGAGAGAAGTTAGCAGAGGCATTTGACAGCAGAACAGATGCGTCATGTAGCACCTGGCTGCTGGCGGCCAGTGGGCCTGCTGCTGTGCCCAGAAATCGCTGGTGGACTGTGGGGCCGGACCGCGCTGCCCCTCATGCCTTCATCCCCAAGGTGTTTCCCCGTTTTGTTTTCTCGCTGGTTTCCCCAAGGCATGACTCTTCCTAAAGAGTCATGTGACAGGCAACTGTCTTCTCAGCCCAGAAAGAAGTAGATTTTCCCCACAGGCCCCTGGCCTGGCGGGGGGACTTAGATGCCAGAGCTTCCCAGTCACCTCCTGGTCCTAGCTTCTGCTGCCTGAGAGGAGAGCAAGCTCGTCCCCTTCCCTGTGGAAGAGAGCAAAGCCCCGGCCCCCGGGTGCTGGGTGGGCTAGGAAGAGAGTGGCCAGGGCTCTGCTTTCCCATCCTCGTGGGAACCTGGGCCGGTGTCTGTGAGGTAGGGACAGCCCTGCCCGAGTCAGGGCCTGCCTGCCAGTGCTGCCCCTCACTCCAGAACTCCTGAGAAGCAGCACCTCCCGCTCGGGGGCCTCATCACGGTCCTCGTCATGAGGTCGCTGCTGCCTCTGCCTTCTGCTGCCCGGCCCCTGTGGGCGGGGAGCCCACGACAGGCAGATGCCTGGTTCCGGCCACTGCTGTGCTGCTGCGCTGGAGACTGGCAGACGGGTTTGGGGAAGGGGGTTCCTTTTGGCTCTTAGAAGTAGTAGCAGCAGTGGCTTCTGAAGACCTGCCTGCTGGCTCCACTGAGCTGTCCTCTGGTCACAACTGGGGAGGGTGAGCCACGCAGGTCCGTGCAGACAACGTGGCTGGACCGGAAAACCCAGGAGACCCGGTCACTGGGAGCTTCTGACGGGTCGGATGGGAAGGGGACAGATGAGGGAGACAAGGAAGGAGCTGAGCTGCGAGGAAAGCCACTGGGGTTTGGAGGTTGTGAAAGCGCCGACTCGAGGGTGGGCAGGGTGGCCTTCCCAGGACCGTAGGTATCAGGAGGGGCTGACAGGTGGGCCTAGGTACAGTGACTGTGCTCAGCACTCCTGTCCTCCTGACTCCTTTTTCCTTCTAACTTTTTATTGTTGAAATTTTAAAACATGCACCAACGCAGAGACTGTCTCATAGGCCTCATGTAACTGTCACCCAGTTCACCAGCGCGCGACCGTCCCTTGGTGTCCTCTCCTCTCATCCCCCTTCTTCCTTCTGGAGGATTTTATTTCACCCTCAGCTACTTTCGGGGCTCTCTTATCTTTCTCTGTGGTGCTGGGGACTGCACCCAAGGCCTTGCGCGTGCTCCTTTTAGAACTCTGAAGGGGCACATTCGGAGTCAGAAGGCCCCACTGCAGGCTTGGGCCAGAATGTGGGGCCAGCTGGGGAGCAGTCCTGAAGGACTCTGGGTCCTTGGAAGTGACGCAAGGCGTCACTGCTTGCCCCCAGGGGTGACACCATCAACGGCTCTTGTTGAGTGCTTGCTTCCTGTCCTGCTGACTGGGGAGGTGGTTGAACGTTCCAGGCACCACACAGGCCTCACCTCACTAACCCTCACCAGTATGGTGGGGAGAACTCTATCCTCATTCCCATGTTGTAGACGTGTGGAACGAAGGCTCAGAGAGGTTAGGTAACTTGCCTGAGCTCAGACAGCTGGGTAACAAGGAAACCGGGATCTGAATCCAGGTCTCAGACTCCGAAGCCCTTGTGTCTGATAGTTCTTCTTCCTGGCCCCTTTGTGGCTTTTGGCGTACCCCAGGGTTCTGAATGGGGAGGGGACTCCCTTGCCCATTGAAAGGCTTGTTTCCTGTTTAAAGAGTACATTAAAATCGGAGTGACCCTCATCTTTCCCCTCTGCCATTCCGGGGGGGGGGGGGGCTGGGAGTGGGAGCCAAGGCTCCCAGCTTCCTGGCCCTGAGTCTTTGTTGTCAAGTATGGAGCAAGACGTGCTCTCTCTGCCAGCGCCCGGAGAGCGTAGGCCCGCACACGGCTGCTCGCCTCTTGGTTTACTCCAGTGGCTTTCCTCTCCTCCCATAGCCGTAGCCAGCCTCCTCCGGCACACCAGCCTCTCCCTGGTGGGACACCGGGGTCCCCGCAGCCTCTCTCCTTCCTGCCATTCTCTTCCCCTAGGACTGAAGCCTCTGCACAGGGCTGGGAACCTCCCTGGTGGAGATGACCCACCCAGCCAGTTTAAACTCAGGGCTGTCGGACTTCAAATCTGGAGTTTACGCTGCACCAGCCTGTCTACTGTGCTGTAAAATACAAGCATAATATTAATTCCTGTGATGTAATTGTATTTTGTGTATCATAACAATAGCACTAAAATGGCTTGGACATTTGAGAGTTGTGGTTTGCCTGGCTGCTGCTGTAATTAGGTTTGTGTAAGAAGACATATTAGTGATCAACAAACACGAGGAAGAATGCAGAACATCACTAGTAATCCAAGAAACTCAAAAGCATGACACAAACAGTATGCTATTTCCTTGCTTTTCAGATGCACAGAGATTTTTATTTTTATGACCGTTGTGATGCTGGGGGTGGGTCCCAGGGCTTCGTGCATACTACGCACATGCTCTACCACAAGCTGCATGCAGTCCCGAGTGCACAGGGAATTTTTAAAAGCTGATGATTGCAATACAGTGCCGATGGCAGTGTTAAAGTGTCAGTGCCTTTGTGGAAAGCAGCTTTCCTGAGGGCACCAGGACCCTTAAACATGCTCCTAGCCTCTGGCCAATAACTGTACCTTCAAGCCTTCCTTCTAAGGGAAGTCAGAAATGCTATCAAATATGCCCTGTGTTAGGGTGCTCATTAAAAAGCAGTTTAGAATAAAGGAGAATTAAGAGCAATTTAATTGTACCGCATTAGGGCAGCAGTTAAATAAAGCATGATATGTGTCTGGGAATGTATTAAATGACTTGGGCACAGCCTTCCCCACCTGTCTGTTCTACATGAAGCTGCTCTCTGGTGTATGGGTGTCTGGGTTTTGTAAGACACATACAGTGCTACCCCTTTCTTACCTTTTGTTCTCCCTGGTTTCAGTTACCTGTGTGCCAGCTGTGTCCAAAAACGTTACTGGAGTCTAGCAAGGAATGAAGATACTTGGGGGGGGGGGGACCCCATGTTCACGTGACTTTTATTAGTACGTTGTTAAAATAGTTCTAATATTATTAGTTGTTCATCTCTTATTCTGCCTAATTTATGAAATAAACTTCACCTAGGGAAAAACAGTACATATAGGTGCTATCTAAGGTTTTAGGCATCCACTGGGGGGTCTTGGAATATATCCCCTAAAGATAAGGGGGGACTGAGGTACAGTCATGTCGCTACCACCCCATGATACCATCTTGAGGAGGAAATCTGGTGTCTGGTATGCTCCTGAACTTGGTGTGACTACGTATGTCTGGAAGGACTGAAAGGTGGTCAGACGAGGTGGCCCTGCCTTGGTGGGCCTGAAGCAATGGCCTGCATTTTTTGGACAGGCGTTTTACTTCTGGCCCTGGTTTCTCTGTAAGCTGGGGGTGGGGTGTCACCCTCAGGAGCCCTGGCATTCCCGGATGCCTTCACTCCAGTCGTGGTCAGTGTGACAGGCGTGGGCTTTTGGCCTGGGATAGGCCCTGACCTTGGGTGGAGGTCCAGCCTTGCCCAGGGGGCCTGGGGAGGGGGCAGGGCACTGCCTGTGGCGTGTGTCACTCCACTCAGTATAGAAAGGAATGTGGCTAGCTGGGCTGTGTCCTGGCCAATGATCCGTGGAGGGCAGAGTCATCTCCCCTGCCCCCTCCTCACTGTCCTTGCCTGGGGGCTGCCTAGGAGTTGGGGCTCCAGCAGGTGGGGGGAGGAGAGAAGTTACCCACTTTCCCTCAGTTCTAGAATTCCTCCTGCTCCTCACGGGCAGGGTTCGCTGATCACGGGAGCGAGCTTTGTACTGTCTGGCCCTCTTGCCTCCTCCCTGCCACCTCTGGTGTTCCCGAGGCCAGCATCCGGGGCCTCCGAAGCCTTCCTCAGCCCCTGGGAGTGGTGTTATTCTGAAATCTCCCCCAGCAGGACAGTTCACCAGCACGCCGGGAGACGCCTGCCCTGGTAGTGGGTCTGAGCAGTGCTCCCCACTGCTGCTCAGGAGGAGCCAGGAGCCGGGGTGGGGGTGAGACGGCACCAGGGCCCTGCCTGCAGTGTGGCAGGGCATCTGCCACCTGCCCCTCTCTAGATTGGAGTGGGCATGGCTGCGTCTTGGCATGGCTTCTGCCTGGAGCCTGGAGCGCTGGGCGCCTGCCAGCCTTTCCCTCAGCTCTCAGCTTCCTCCTGCCCTCGCCTCTAGCAGGGTCACAGGTTCTCAGCCACCAGCAGCCCAGACATGGGGACACCCCCCCAAGCTGCCACCCTTCTCTGTGATCTCCAGTTCACACATAGCAAGGACCCTGTGTGGAGGAGGTACTGGAGGCACGAGGGGCTCCAGCTGCCGCCGGGTGTGACTCGTGTCCTGGCGGAGGGGCAGCTTGCAGTTTGGGGAGTGCGAGCCCCCCTGCCCTCAGTGTGCCCTGGTGTTTGGGGTGAGGTGTGTCCTCTCTGCGCTTTAGTGTCCATGACGCTGTCTATGGTCTCCAGTGTCCCTTCAGCGCCTGGTGCTTTTCTCGTGGGTTTTGGGCACACTGACTGCTGGGCATCAAATATCTGTGGTGGCTGCAGCCACACCCTGCACGCATTTTCTACCGTCCCTAGTGAGACTCTGCAGCAGGCTTCCAAACAACTAGTCCCCAGGCCTCCTAGCACAGCCTCTGAATCACCCGAGAAAGTTGGGGTGTGGGTGAGTGGGTGTGTTTGGGTTGAGGGGCAGGGAGGGTATCATTGATGGTCCTTAAAATCCAATGTAGAAAAGAATCACCCACGCTGAGTGCGGTGGCACATGCCTGTAGTCCCAGCTCTTGGGGCAGCTGAGACAGGAGATTGTGGAGTTGGAGACCAGCCTGGCAACTGGTGAGACTGGCTCTAACTAACAAACAACAACCAAACCCCAACACAGTGACGATCCTGCAAGCGCGTCTTAGGGATGCATCCTTTACCAGAGTGCTTTCACCTCTTTTCCTGTGCCTGAGTTTGTGCCCAAGTTACAAACCCCTGCGGAACCCAGACTTCCACCCATTCTAACCTGCATTTGCAAAGCTTGGAGCTACTCCATTGAATTCCCACCACCAGCCCTGGGGCAGGGACTGCTGCTGTCCTTTGTTTTGCATGTAAAGAGGCTCTCAGAGACTAAGTAGCTTGCTCTGGCTGTGCTGCCCTGCATTCCCACAAGGCTGACCCTGAGCTGTGAGATAGGGCTGTTGGCTAAGCAGCTTAGCTTGGGACCAGATCTCAGCCAAAGAAGCCTCAGTGAGGGTCCAGCCAGTGGAAACAGCACCAGGCATCAGGCCCCTGCCTCTGCCCCGATCCCCCGGCCCCCTCTCCACCAGCTGGCACTGCCCAGGTCTGGCCAAGGAGGGCAGTGAGGACCCTATTGATTTCCTATCTCCTTGGATTCTGGCTGGCAGCTGGAGAGCCGGGCCTGCTTGCCCATGACATGCAGAAGTTGACTGAGCCGTCTGCTGCCTCTGGGAAGACTGGTAGGATTGTGCTGCCAGCCATCCTGGGGCTCCTCTACCTCCACATGCACCAGTTCTGCCCTCCCAGGAACCAGGGCTTCGTGGCCTGGCCTTGTCTTGAGGCATCAGCTCCTGGGGCCTGGCTCTGGGGCAAGGCTGCGTCCTGCAGCCTGCCTGCTGTGGGCTGCTCGCTGGGTGTGAGCCTTGGGAACAGGCACCACTGGGGGTGCTTAGCACTGAATGGTTTACTCCCAAGTGACAGCTGCTCACGTGATGCTCTTTTTGACACCAACAGTTTGCTCGCAGCCAGGGAGATGTCTTCCTTTGGGACTCAGGACTCTCAGGACTCTTCTCCCCAAGACACTGTCAGCCACACGGACCCTCGTCTCATGGATGCGGGAACTGGGCCTCCCTTTCTCTTTGGACCCTCCAGAGCCCCCCACCCTCTCTCCAAGCCTGTGGATGTCTGGGGAGGTGCGTGGGGTGGAGGCTCTGCCTGCTACCTCTGTGCCCCTGGGAGGAGGCTAGGTCCTTACACTCTGCCAGACACCGCCCCGAGCTGGCTTCAGCCCTCCCCAGAGGGCATGCGGCACACAGATGGGGCCAGAGAGGCAGCTGGCGGCCCGCGCGGGGCCCCTGAGGAGCAGCCTGGCAGTGTCGGCTTTGGGAGAACACACTTTTGAGTCCCCCCACCCCACACACATCCCGTGGGACCCTAAGCCGCAGGCAGACAGCGAGCATCGGTGGCAGCCGTTCCCACCAGATGGCGAGCCCTCAGCCACCCCCTGAAGGGGACCATGTGGCTGATAGTCTCTTTAGTCATGGGTGTGAGAGCCCGGGTAATGGGGGAGAGAGGCTAGCGGGAGCCAGGTCCTGCTGGAGCGAGCGGCAGAGAAGGGAGCTTGTGTGGTCCACTCCGTTTGTACTGGTTTGTACTGCACAGCCAGGGCCCAGGACCGCCTACCCTTGAGAGTCAGGAGCCCCGAGGAGCCTCCTTGCAGGGCTCTTCCCTCCCCTGTTCCTCTGAGGATGCGGGACCACCCTGCACTACCTGCTGTTGGTCATCTACCTGATTCTGCCAGCCCCCCCCCCCCCCCCCCCCGCTTTGCCTTATTTTCTTAACCCTGGGCATCCAGGTCTTTCCAAAGGTCCTGCACTTCCTTGGAGTAGGCTTTTGGAGACGATTGATCTGTGCACTGCAGCCTGACTCATGTAGGTGCTAAGACGAGGAAAACAGACCACCGAGTCCCCAGGTGCCACCCATGCCCTTCTCCAGCCCAGAGGGCGCCGTTCCTCTGCTTCCTGCTGGCAGCGCCTGGTTCTGGAACTCGGCACCGCTCTGATCGGACCATCCTGGGCCAGCCAAGCAAGTGAGCAGATGCCTGGACCAAGGCACGTTTCTTGCACCTGCCAGCCGGTGGAACAGACCAGCAAGGTGCCAAGCCCATTTCCGGCTCTCAGGCTTCTGCCAAGGGAGGTGCCCAGGGGCACAGGAAGGATGCACTCGGAACTGCTCTGGGCTTCACTCTGAAAACGTGACTGCTGACTTGGAAGAGAAGTGTTTTTCATTTTTCTTTCTCTCAAACCTTTTATACATGCTTACAAAGGAGGGAAATGAGTTGAGTGGCAGCCTAGATGTGCTGGAGGGAAAAGGAGCAAGGCAGGAGCAGAGTTTGCCCTTGATTTGCCATATGACCTTAGAATACCTCTCTGGTGTTCTCCACAACCTGAAAACCAAGTAGGGAAAGGGCTGTCTGACCCTGTCCTCTCTGCCTTGCAGTAGGCCATGGACTTAGAGCCACAAAGGTCAAAAGAGAGGGGTGGAGGAGGCTCAGGCTGCATCTCCCAACCCTTGAGCAGCCTTTGTTCCCAACGCCTAGGTGTGGCTGGCAGGCCCATGGTGCAGTCAGCTCCAAGACCCATTCTGCAACTTACTTGTGCATTTTGCAATTGGTGGAGGGTCTCTAGTTTCAGCACTGGAGTCTTTGCTGGGCAGACTTGGGCAACCTTCTCAGGTGTATATTGAGCACTGGGACTGCTCCCTCTCCTGTCCTCTGACTATGGGGCCTTGGACAGGCCCTCGCCTTCAGGAGGACTGCGGCTGCCTATGGGAGAAGGGCTTGAGCACCACTTTCCCATGAGGATGTTCCCTGCAGCGGGGAGGAAGGAGGCAGATGTATATCCGGCAGACTTTTCCACTTGAAAAGTATGGGATCCCATGCCCGTTGTCCTGGCACTGCCAGGGAACAGTACCGTGGTCCCTCCACACCTGTGTTCTCTGGGTCAGCGAGTCCACATTGCTCCTGATGGTGATCCTCCCAGGCCTGGGCCTGATAATGGCCTCATTTGGGGTAAGGCAGAGAGAAGCCAGAATTGGTGGCTGTTCAGAACAATCTGGCGTCTTCCCAGCTCCCCTCTCCAAGTACCTCCTGGCCATCCCGCCAGCAGCCATCAAGGCACAGAGACTGCCCTGGGGCTGGCGGCCAGCACTGCCGCGAGCTTGTTCTTCTGTGGACAGTGATTTCCTGGTTGAAGTGGGGCGGCTACCAGGTAGGTGTTCTGTAGGGTGTTCCTGGTTCCCGGAATACTGAGTGCTCTGGGAAGAGCATGGCCCTGGGTGAATTGGTAGAAGGAAGCGTGTGGGTTTGTCCGGGGAAGAAAACAGGAGCAGCTTACTTGTGCACATAGAAGGCGCTCAATTAATGTTCACTGTATGAAAGGTCATTGAGTTTATGGAGAAGTCATCTTAGGAATGAGCTTGTCCTAGGCCTGGCCCTGATGTTGGCCCTAAGAATGTACTAAAGGAAGAGTCAGGAGATTGAGCTCCTGCTGGTTATGAGTGATGGACTTTGCCTGGCCTACCTGTCCGCAAAGGAAAGAGTGATGCTCACCAACCACCTGTGATGTGTGGAGTGTACGGCTGGCGTGGGGACAGGAGATGGGCCCTGAAGACTCTCGGTGGTCCTTTCTGCTTCTGTCTCTAAGTCTTCAGGGTGAGAGAAACCACAGGAGTCCTCAGAGGGTGTTGGACCAAAACAATGGGTAAGGTCACGAAGCCTCCTCGGGGGCACACAAGGCAGGGTGGACACCGCAGTTGAAATGGGCTTTTCCAGTCTACAGAGAAGCCCCACTATGGTGCCCACTGAGCAGATATGACCTTGTCTGCAGCCAGTCTCACCCGATCCCCACTCTCGTTTTTCTTCTGTGTTGGTCGCTGGTTTTGAGGACAGACTCACCCCCAAGGTGCCGACTGTGGTGAACCCCCAGTGCTGGTTTAAGCCAGCTCTTCCCCGTTGATCTCAAGGTGCAGGGTGTGTTTGCCGCTTCCCCGTTGACATCACTCTGGGCTATTTGTTCTCCCACTGCGGGGCTCTTAGACTCACGGGGTGCGAGAAGTTCCTTCACTTCCTGCAGAAATGCCCCCAGCTGACCCCTGCCCACCTGCAGATGCCCCGCCTGTCGGCTTTTGCTGTCTGTGCCAGCCCTGCGTGTGAGCCTGTGGGGGAGTGCGGCAGTGTGTGGCGAGTGATGGATTAGAAGACTGCATCTTAATCAAATGACAGACTGCCTGTCTGCCTGCCCCCCTCCAATAGATTCTCTCGACCTCTCTGGATTAGAGCAATAGTCACTTCATTTTAATCAGGGAGCTAATGGCTTCCCGACTGCCTCTCGTGGCGATGGCTGTCCCCTGGGGATTTTGATGCGCTCACCCTCACATGGACACTCATACCCTGCATTACCTCCCAGATTTCCTTCAGGGAGCTGTGGGAGCTGTGTCCTCCCTCGCAGGCACACCCTCCACTCGCCTTTCTGATGGCAGTGGGGTCCGTTACCTTTCTGGCCGTATTGGGAGGAGCCATGCCTCGGGGGGACGGTCGTTGCGTGGTGCTGGGGAGGGCGGCAGCGCAGGTGCGCGCGACTTTCCGTGGCCCTTTCTTGGGGATGCTGTGCTTTCCTTTGACTCTTGAGATGGGCTCTGGTTTTGCATCTTCCTCTCTACCTTCCCAGGCAGGCTGCTTGCCCTGGACCTAGTGCTCCAGCAGGTTCTGTCTCTGGTCCCTGCCCTCACGTGCTCCTCTCTCGTTCTTTGTCCAGCCTCTGGCTCAGCTCTGCACTCTGATGATAGCATCTTACATTGAAAAGTGCTTTCGTAGTTTCCTGAGCATTGTCACATCCATGACATCTGCTCCTGACGGTGGTCCTGCGCGATGGAATGGTTCGTTCAGGTTTTGGATGATAAAGCTAAGGTGTGGTATGATTAAGCCACAGTTTGGTTGCACCCCCATTCTCAGAGGATTTGACGTGGAGGTGACACGGTGTGTGGCTGAACCAGGGAAGGATGCTCCCTCACCGGTCTCCTGCTGTGTCCCTGTGTCTCCATGTGCGTCTTCCTGTGGTCCTTTAAGTGCGTTTCATCTTCTTGCTTCAAAAGCCCCCTTTGTCCTCTGCTGTCGGTTTGGTAGTAGGTCTCTGCACCTGCCCCGCTCCCAGGCTGCAAACTTCTCTCAGCCCCTGCCCTACCCCATCTGTCCCTTTTTGCTGCTTCCTAGGTCAGGGCTCATTCACAGCCTGCCCTATTCTCCCTTGACCTCTCTGTTCCCAGCTCCTCTTAATTCACTTGCTGTGAAACTGCCAGACTTTTCTTCCCAGGGCCTCAGCCATGTGAACAGCCACACAGAAGCCACCAGAGTGCACGCGTCTCCATCTGTGTCACCTGACCTTCCAACTGCTATTCACTTTCTTTTTTGGGGGGGTGGGTGGATGCCGGGGATTGAACTCAGGGGCACTCCACCACTGGGCCACATTCCCAGCCTTATTTTACATATTATTTAGAGATAGGGTCTCACTGAGTTGCTTAGTGCCTTGTCGTTCTCAGGCTGGCTTTGAACCCACGATCCTCCTGCTGTAGCCTCCAGAGCTGCTGGGATCATAGGTGTGCGCCACCGTGCCCAGCACCCATTCACTTTCTTGATGATCCCAGGCGCCCCGAAGACTCATCAAATCCTCCTCCCTGATCCCTGTTCTAACCTCTCAGCGAGTGCTCAGTGTGGCCCACAGGAAGTGCTCCGAGTCTCTTCCTCCCTTACTTCCTCCCTGGGTGGGACATGATTCCTTCCAGACCAGTTACCCGTCCATGTGACAGGCCCACCCGCTTTCCTCAAAACTTCCATCTCCAGTGCCCTCCCACAGAACTCCCTGGACTGCTCCGGGAAGCCTCTGAGCGTCTCTCTTGCTGCGCCACTCTCCTGCGACCCTGGACCCTCTCCACTCACACCTGGGCTGTTTGGGGGTGTGTCCCCGTTCCCGAAGGCAGAATCCACACCTGCCTCCCCACCAGGTCAGCGGCTCTGTACCAGCACCGCAGTGGGACAGGCGCTGTCCCCGGGGTTCACGTGTGGTTTGGTCTGATCCCCGATCAACCTGACAGTGGGGGCACCCATATCTTTGTTTTAGGGATGTGGAAACAGCCTCGGAGGCTGTGTGACGCCTCGAGCTCCATTTGGTGGTGGAGTTGGGTCCCCGAGCCCTGGGTGCCGGGCTCCACCCTGCACGCACTTCTCCCTGCTCGTGGATGAGCGCGGGCAGCAGCTACTGTCCACTTACCACGCCCAGAGGCAGGGTGGGCTTAAGGGATTCCATTTTTATTTTTCATTTTATTTTGTTCCTGTAGTGCTGGGAATGTAACTCAGGGCTGTGGCGTGCCAGGCAAGTGCTCTACCACTGAGCTACACCCGAGGCTCAGGTTTTCGTTTTAAACAAGGACTTGACTTCAGAGAAATGACAATGTCTTTAATTTCTTTGAAGAGATTAGGACTACCCACACCAGGTTGGCAGAATTACTGATGGTGGGTCATCTCACACAGGCCATCTGTGAAGGTCAGGTGGGCACCAGCCCCGGTGACCCACTGTGGTCCTCTCATCCGTGACCGTCCCCGCGTTCTCTTGATCTTCCTCATGTTTTGATCCGGTGCCGCCCTGCATGGTAATGAGCCCTGCCTGTGCCGTTGTGTAAGGCTGGGCTGCCCTTTGTTTTTCCTCACATGATTCTTTCCAGCTTCAAGGGGTGCCTGAGGCTCTGTTGCAGGATCTGCTGGATGGGTCTGGGTTGGCACCATTGTCCTTCATGATCCGTGGGCTTTGATCCAGTCCCCTGCCGGCCCTGCTTTTCTGGAACAGAGATCATGGCTTTTTAGGAGTCCCCCTCAAGTCTCCCTTTTTCACCTGTCTCTTGGGAATCCGGTGTGTTCCAAGAGCGTGAGAATTTCCCTCATTAGAGTTGGAGCACCCTGAGGGCAGTGCCACTTCCGCACACACAGGAGAGCCCTCCACCGCACAGAGAAGCCTCAAGAGGCTCTGTCGCCGCGCCCACACCCAGCGCAGCCTGCCCATGCTGAGGTCAGCTTCTCAGCAGCCATGGAGAGTGACCATCCCAGGCTGCTGGCTCAGGACACCACCTCTATGACACCCGAACCCTTTCTTGGTGCTATGATGCAGCAGGGGAGGTATGCAGAGCTTGGCCCTTGGACTTCTGAGCTGATTGTAGGCTGCCAGGCCTGGGGAACAGCCAGGCTAATGGCTGTGACAGCATGTCAACCTGCCCTCGAGAAGGGGCTTGGAGCCTGGCAGGGGCTACTCAGGTTGGACCCAGGTGAGGAGGTGGCACATGGGGATGGCCCGTGTTCTGTTTCATGGGCCCTTACACCTCCTCTCAGGCTCCCCTCCCTTTCTGCCTCATCTATCCCACCCACTCTGGCCATGCTTTGGGAGTTAACTCAGTCACAGGAATGATCTAGTACCACCTGCTCCCGAGTTAGAGTTCAGAAGGACTTCCTGATTGTGGGCTTCCTGCTGTCGGGGGTTACTTGGTGATTGCAGAATCTGAAAGATCGAAGGCTGTCTTTGGAGGTGGTTAGGGAGGCTTGGTGGCATGAAACACAACAGCAGACACCGGGAGTAAGAAAGTGAGCATTCAGTGTGCACCACTGTGTGCCACATACTGTGCACAGGGCCCAGTACCTGACCAGTGCAAAGAAGCCAAGGGCCGTGACCTTCCTGGCAGTGAACTGCTCTAGAAATGAAATGCCCTGTGTGTCCACCTTCTCCTGCTGTGTGTGAGTGTACAGGTGTTGAAAAGGGTGGGGGCAGGCTGGAGGACTCTGGGTGGCTGGTCTTGACAAATGACAGGCGTGCCTGAAAGGGGAGAAGGAAGTTGATTCTTTAAAAATAAAGTTTACTTTTGATGTAAAACTAGTAGGTAGTCATTGCAGAATATTGGGAAGAACAAAGAGGTATAAAAATAGCATAAATTAAAATCACTCACAGTGCTGCCATCCAGAGAAAACCACTGTTCCACCTTTTGGTGGGTTTTCTAGAGATCTGTGAGGGAAGATGTGCTTTTCTTGCAAAGGACACCTTTAGTTTTAAGGACAGAAGGACTACAGGACAGTGGACACTCGTGGCTGCCTGGGGGCTCCCACCCGACCGGGAGCTCCAGCTGTCTGTCCCGGCGGACTGGGCAGCCGGTCGGCTCCGTGCTTGGGTTCGGAGTGGCATGGGAGAACGCCCCAGGGAAGGGCCCTGCTCCAGGGAGCTCGCGGTGGAACACAGCAGCATAGAGCGGAGGGTGCTGGGACCACAATAGCTCACGTGACAGCCCCTGCCCAGAGCAGAGGTCCTGGCAGAGGGTCATCCCAGACCCCCAGTGGCAGGCACCCGGGGAGGTGCTCTGCCCAGCTCTGGTCTCTGGCTGGGTGAGGAGGGAGGATTGCATTTTCAATTTCCTGTAGGTGTTACCACTTGGTCCCTGTTCTGCCCTGCAGGGCCTCATGGAAACCGGCACGGCCACTGAACTGCAGCAGTTCTTCCCGCATTTAAAACCCACCCCCGTGTTCCTTGCCGTGTGCCGAGGCCTCTCGGGCCAACGCCTCTAGTTCTCACACCAGTTCCTCGTGGGCTCCAAGATGCCCATCCTTGATTATGCCCCCTGGTGCCAGTGTGACTAGAAAGGAGTGGAGCCCCTGGCCCGGCTTCTGCAGCAGCTGAGGCCAGCGTGGTGTCTGGAGGGTACTGTGATGGCAGCGAGAGGGGGAAGCCCATTCCAGGCCAGGAATGGCACGCAGGAATGTTCATCCGCAGCAGGTGTGTGCGCATGCCTGCGAGAGCGCGAGCCCTGGCCAGGGCCTGGGAGAAACCCCAGCCCCTGGGCTCCCCCCAGCCCATGTCCTTATATAGCTGTCCCTGTGCTCCTGGAGTGCCCTGGGGTGGGGACGGAGCCCCCTCCTACTGTACACATGCAGGGCGCTAGCTGGGCCTGGGCCGACTCTCAGGATCGGCCTGTCATCACAGCCGGAGTCAGCTGTTGGTTTGGGAAGCCTTCCCCGGTCCTGCATTCCACGGTGTGGAGCCAGAAACATACCCTGCTGTTTGCCAAGAGCATTGGCAGGCGTCCTTGTGGCCTATTTTAAACTGAAGGGGGCAGAGAGAGGTGCCTTTCGGGCTGAGCCAAGGACCCCATCCTCATGCAACTGAGTGGTCTTGCTGGGATTCTTGTTACTTTCTCCCGCCAAGAGCCAGCAGACGCCCATCTGGAGGGCAGGGAGTGGGTAGGCAATGGGGCAACTTCAGGGTAGTGTGGGAGAAGATTTAACAATTATATAGCAAACTCTGAACTGGCATTTGGAGACCTGGTTTGCCCCATTCTTCCAGGGAATTGCTGTGTGGTGGTGTGCGGGGGTCCCCTCTGCCCTCTAGAAAACAGAGGCTCACATTGCCCTGGCCTGCCTCTCCGAGATGCTCCTGTGACTGTAGGGGATGGTTCATTTGCTGCAAACTCCAGACACCAAAACAGACACCAGTTCTTAAGAAAACCAAATAAGAGCATGAGGGTCGGGGGGTGGGAAGGCGACACAGGCTGTTCAGTCCCGGCCCGTTCTGCTGCTCAGCGGACCCTGTGAGTCACGAGGATACGGGGCAGCCCAGTGCCAAGGTTCTAGACCCGGGCTTGGCTGGCCAAGCTCTCACGGGGACGCCTTCCTCAACTCTGAGTAAATGGGTTTGATGAAGATGCCCACCTCCCGGGGGGCAGTGAGCATGCGGTGGGACCGTTGGTGGAGAGGACTGGTCCCTGCTGATGGCCGTGCAGGCTGCAGAGCACCCTCAGACGGGGGTTTATGCAATGGCGCCAAAGCTCAGAGAACGCAGGCCACCCATGCACCCAGGATGAGTCTGGTGGAAAATTGTATCCTTCACTGAAAGTCCCCAGGTGACAGGTAGGGATTGGGAGCCAGCCACTCCTCCCAGGAGCTAGTCATTGGAGGTAGGATGTTGGTGGTGACAATGACAGGGTGTTCTGAAGGTAGTGTGGGGAAGGGGCTGCAGCGTGTCAGGTCCCAAGGGCAGCATGTCCTTCACAGTGTTTCCGTGCATTGGCCCAGTGGAGTGCCCTGCTGGAGGGATGTCCCGTCGCCTGTGGGACTTTCAGAGACCCCCAGCGGTGTGGGTGCGGCTCTGGGGACCCAGACGCTCTGCAGTCCAGTGTGGGACCTGGTGTCTGCAATGTGGAAAAGCTACTTGGGATTCTGATGCCCAGCAGGGGAGCGAAGGGCTCAGATGTCATCCAGAGTGGGGGGTAAATCCTGGCCCCCACTGGCGGCTTTTGGGTAGCAGTGCCCACCTCCTAGGACTGGCATGAGTTGAAGTGGAATACTATGGTGGAACCCTCAACCCAGTACCTGGAGCACAGGCCTCGTTCTGTTAAATCTAGTGTGGGTGACGGCAGCAGTTGCCTTGGAAACCCTGGCTTGGTGGGGGGGGGGGGGGGGGGGGGGGGGGGGGGGGGGGGGGGGGGGGGGGGGGGGGGGGGGGGGGGGGGGGGGGGGGGGGGGGGGGGGGGGGGGGGGGGGGGGGGGGGGGGGGGGGGGGGGGGGGGGGGGGGGGGGGGGGGGGGGGGGGGGGGGGGGGGGGGGGGGGGGGGGGGGGGGGGGGGGGGGGGGGGGGGGGGGGGGGGGGGGGGGGGGGGGGGGGGGGGGGGGGGGGGGGGGGGGGGGGGGGGGGGGGGGGGGGGGGGGGGGGGGGGGGGGGGGGGGGGGGGGGGGGGGGGGGGGGGGGGGGGGGGGGGGGGGGGGGGGGGGGGGGGGGGGGGGGGGGGGGGGGGGGGGGGGGGGGGGGGGGGGGGGGGGGGGGGGGGGGGGGGGGGGGGGGGGGGGGGGGGGGGGGGGGGGGGGGGGGGGGGGGGGGGGGGGGGGGGGGGGGGGGGGGGGGGGGGGGGGGGGGGGGGGGGGGGGGGGGGGGGGGGGGGGGGGGGGGGGGGGGGGGGGGGGGGGGGGGGGGGGGGGGGGGGGGGGGGGGGGGGGGGGGGGGGGGGGGGGGGGGGGGGGGGGGGGGGGGGGGGGGGGGGGGGGGGGGGGGGGGGGGGGGGGGGGGGGGGGGGGGGGGGGGGGGGGGGGGGGGGGGGGGGGGGGGGGGGGGGGGGGGGGGGGGGGGGGGGGGGGGGGGGGGGGGGGGGGGGGGGGGGGGGGGGGGGGGGGGGGGGGGGGGGGGGGGGGGGGGGGGGGGGGGGGGGGGGGGGGGGGGGGGGGGGGGGGGGGGGGGGGGGGGGGGGGGGGGGGGGGGGGGGGGGGGGGGGGGGGGGGGGGGGGGGGGGGGGGGGGGGGGGGGGGGGGGGGGGGGGGGGGGGGGGGGGGGGGGGGGGGGGGGGGGGGGGGGGGGGGGGGGGGGGGGGGGGGGGGGGGGGGGGGGGGGGGGGGGGGGGGGGGGGGGGGGGGGGGGGGGGGGGGGGGGGGGGGGGGGGGGGGGGGGGGGGGGGGGGGGAACCCATTTAACAGATGTGGAAAGTGAGTCACAGAGTTGCCAAGGGCTCTGCTTGCAGCCATGCTGTCCCCTGTCCTGCCTATTTGTGTCCGTGAATGACCCATGAATGATGAGAAGCATGTATCACATATTTCATGTGACGATTTCTCCGTCATTAGTAACTACTACTTGGGGTGGATGCTTCACGCGCATGCGTGGTTTGACTGTTGAGTGAATGGTATTTGTCGGTTTCCATGGGACAGGGAGGAGAGGCTGGACAGAGAGCAGCAGCTGCCCTGAGGCCAGGAGAGCTGCTCTGACGCCGACCTGCCCACCCTGTGGGCTTCCTGCTGCAGCCATCAGCTCCCCTTTGTCCCCCAGAGCCCAAAATAGCAGTCCACAGTGGGGAGAGACAATGAGGAGCAAGGCACGTGGCTGGGCTGGAAGGCTGATGTGTGCGGGGACAGTCAACCTTGGGGCTTCCGGCCTGGCTCTGTCCCGTCAGCGCTGGGCTTTTTATAGAGGCTGTGTTAGGCAAGCTGAGCAGGCTGTGCATGGGCCTCATCTGACTGTGGCATGCAGACCCTTCGCAGAGGTGGCCTAAGGAGACACGGTCCCCGGGCTGACCCGGGTTTGAATCTCCAGCAGCTGACTTGCCCTGCCACCAGCCCCATCGCGTAACGGGAGCAGCCGATCAGGGCAACTGAAAAAGGAAACGGGCCGAGTCCAGCCCAGCTCTATTATTAAACTTCTCTAGCACTTTCTCCCCACTCAGCCCTTTGCCACCATGTTCATGAGATTGTCCCCGTGCCACCCCAAAGGAATGTGGCCATTGTGAGCTGATATTGGGAGGTCAGCACTGGGTCTGGGTCCATTTCATGGAACCACCACTGAGATTCACTTTTTTGGGTAGCAGAAGGCTGACTGATTTTTCAAAACTAACTTCTTGGGGTGTCTAGCTTGGCAACTTGGAAGCCCTCATACCTTTTTCTCTTTGGTTGTCCTGAGGATAAGGCAAGTATCTCTTGGACAAACATACTTCAGGTGAAGTCTTTGTGCAGGTCACTAAATAAACGCTGGGTGGTTTGGCAGTGGTGGAATTCTTAGACTACTCGCAGGTCCAGAGGGGAGACGGAGGTCAGTGGAGGTGACGGGTGGATCGTTAGGAACCTAAGCCGGGCCACCCTCTGTATCTTTGAGGTGCGAGGCACCAGCTGTCAGGGTGTACGCTAGTCAGTTTCTTTGAGCTGATGAGCAATCTGTCTCTTGCCCCTTGTGTCCCTCCCTTGGCGCTGGGGCTGTTAGCCATTCACCCACCTTGTTGGCAGAGCACGGGGGCTACCTCCCGTTGCTCGGGCTAGACCCGTCCTCCATTTACAGCAGTGTTCCCACTCCCGATCCTTTTGCTCCCTTGCATTTCTTCAGATTTGTTGGGTTGTCAGGAGCCAGGGTCGATGAAGAGAGGAGAAGGTAGAGGAGAGCTGTGGGGAGGTGCAGCTGGAAGGGGCTGGGGATACCCTATCCTGAGACCCAGCACTGAGCTGGGAGAGAAGCTGTACGAGCTGAACCTCATATGGTAACAGGCCCTGGGTCTTTATAAGGAGCCACCCTGAAAAGGTGAGACCCTGCTGGACATGGCTGTCCATGCATCAGGGATGACAGGATCTGGGGAAGGAAGGCAGCTCCTGCAGAGCCCTGTGCAGGAGCACCCAGTACGGTAGAGTCCCTAAGGCCAAGGCCACAAGTCTGGCTCTAGGCACCAGCACCGTGATGAGATGGGAGGTGTCCGGTTCCACGAAGAAGGTGGGTGGCTTATAAATAGCCGATGACGGGCTTCAGCAAGAGCTGCCTTTAGCGTAATTGTCGATTTTGGGAGTGCCCTGGCTGGGGTGGGGAGGATGGACGAGGTTAAATTCGGCCTTGTTGGCTGATTGGCATTTCTTGAGCTGGGTGCTAATCCCTTCAGGAGGTCAGATAAGCTCCCCAGCGGCGCCCCTGATCTTGACTTTGGAGGCCAGATTAACTCTTTCAGGAGGACTGCTGAAAAACCCCAGCGTTAGGGGTGTTCTGCGTGGTCTAAAGGCGAGCAGAGGCCGTCACGGAGCCAGACCTTGAGGTGGTCATCCAAGGGAGGGCTGGTTCCAGAAATATAGTGGAATCCGCTACGTGGCCATTTCCCTGACAGTGCCATCCCACCGGGAGGACTCTCTGGGACAGCCCTGGAGCTAGTGAAGAAGGCAGCTGGTACTCCCTGGGGAGTAGCTGAGGCCCAGGGAGAAACGTGGCTTTGTTGAACGTGAGCATGAGGGTGGGTGGACCGTGCCAGGCGGGCAGCACTGAAGGCTGGGACTTCCTTCTCCTCCCCTTTCAAGCCCCTCAGTGGTCTGGGGAGTTAGGACACCCTTCTCCACCAGGTTTCCAGTGACTGGTGCGTTCTCCAGGCCTGTGAGCAAAAGGGAGAACTCCCTCTCTGCAGCCCTCGGGCTTTCGTCCCCTCCTGTGCCACCCCAGCCTGCTGGTGGTGTGACGTCTTACCTCTCTGCAGAGGATCCGGGTGGGTTTCTAGCCCTGTGCTTTCCTAGGGGCCTCGGCAGCAGCGGGGCAGCTCTCTGCTGCTTGTCCTTCAGTGCCCTGGGGTCTTGGCCTGATTTTCTCCTCTGTCTCACCCCACTTCCTCCCCCCAGTGCAGGAGCCTGCTCTACTTCCTGCTGAGATTTATAGGCCATGCTCATGGGTTTCTTGGAACCTCCTCTTTCCAGGGCTGTAAAACCGGGTCCCTGTGGAGTGTCGTGGCCCCCAATGGGCCATCCCTGCTTTATGGCTGCATCTCTCCGCAGCACGCACTCCCCCGTCACGCAGCCGCAGCATCCAAGAACAACACTGACTGCTTGTTCCATTATAAACTCAACTAGCTGAAACCCGCTGAGACACTGTGGGAATAAATCATGCCCAACAAGCTCTCCTATTAAAGCCCGGCCCCTCTGCTGCTCCCTCCTGTCTCCCTTTTTGATGGCATCTCAGCAGGTTCCCTGTGGCAGCCTGCTGTCTGTCCCCATCCTCATGCCCTTCTCACTTACTGGGATGGCGTCTTCCTCGCCGCCGCCGAGTGTGGTGACTAAGGATACTCGGGGCAGAGGGCATCAGCTGCAGGTGCCCGGAGATGGAGGGGTCAGATCCCTTCCTTCTGCTCCTTTGGCTCTTCGCCAGAGGAAGGTGCCGCCGGAGGCGGGGCAGCTTGGCCCGCGGGCAGGGTGGGTCCGCCGGCCGAGAGGCTCTTCCTTCCAGACGCAGGCTTGGTGGGAACGCGGGCCTGTCTGGGAAATGGTGAAACTTCCCCTCCTTGTTTTGCTGGAGTAAAATGGTTCACACTGGGCTATGCTGGGAGATGAAGAAGCTGCTCATGGGGGACCCGGAGGCTCCTGGAGGCTTGGGCTTCCCGCACGGGCACTGAGAGCCACCGAAGCTTCTAAGCATGGGGATGGCACGGTAAAAGCAGTTCTAGAAAAAATGACTGAGAGGTAGAGAGGTGCTGGCATGGTGTTGACAAGTACGGGGGTCTCCACAGCTAGCTGGGAGTGGGCCATCTGTGTGTGTGGCTTCATCCAGGTGTGGGCGGAGCCCGCCTCCAGGTGTTCCAGCCTGCAGACTTCGGGGTTCATAAAGGCAAGGTTCATCTTGTGTCCGAGTTCTGTGGGATCAGGACACGTCTTCCCCACCTAGGGTTTTATTCTGGGGCTCAAAATCACCCTAGCATCTGCTTTTTTGGGCGGGGGAGGAGAGAGCAGACCCTCAGTGGCTGGAAGGAGGGAGACCTCAGTGAGCATTTCTGGCCTGGGCAGTAGCTTGTCATCTTCAGGGAGCAGCAAGTGGGGGTGTTTCTAGCAGCTGTTTTGTGTTTGAGATCAAGATGTCAGGTGATCTTGGGGACTCCTTTCTTCTCTTCTTTCTTTTCCCTCCCACCAAGGCTGTAAGGAGCTTGGGATAAGGTGACCATGGCCTGCCCCTGCTCCCAGAACCAGCGCCCATCCGCACCGCGGCCATGGGTGAGAGTGACAGGTCCTTTGGGGCCATTTCTCTCGGGAAGTGGCAGCAGAATGCTGGTGCACACACGTTCACGGTCTTAGTGGGCAGCATGGTAGGCTCCTCCCGGAGCCCCCCAGCTGTGCCAGCACCCCCTCAGTGCCTCTGGTCCTTAGGTGAGGTGCTGAGGTGAAGGTGGCTGACTTGGAAGTGATGGTGACACCTAGGAGCACAGCACCTGCAGAGCCAGAGGATGAACTACTTGGATTAGAAAGAGAGTGTGGTCGGAGCTCCCAGAATTTTTTGAAAAAAATGGTGTTTTACCTGAATGTCTACTCCATACCAGGCCCTGTGCCCATTCAGCCGATGAGTTGGGTCTGATTCCAATTTTGTAATTGAGGAATTAGATATAGAGAGGTTTGTAGGATCCCTGTTTGGGGAGATGGCTAAGATTGCGGTTCACTACGGGCCATGGAGATGTTTGGCTGTTGCCGCCTTCCGTAGTCTCACGGGACTTGGCCCGAGATCTCGCAGGACTTAAGCGAGATTGCTGATCGGGTCTGCGCCATTTTGGTGGTGTGTGTGGTGCATGTTAAAGTCGTTGTTAGAGCCAGAGAGAAAAGTTATCAGAATAAAAAGCCTATTTCCAGTTCGCCTCTGAACTTCTTTCCGCGGTTTCGTTGCTCCAAGCGGCCATCGCTTCAGGCGGCAACAGAGGTTAAGTGACTTTTTAAAAAAATTCCGTTTCTTAAGGTTGCACACCGGGGCTGTGATTTGGAGCCCACTGGCTCTAGCCCATGTTGCTTCTCATTCTTTGCGGCCAGAGCTTTTCATATCCTTCAGCATTTTCTCTTTGTCATAACTCAGATCCCTGCTACCACTCCCAGGATCTGGGTGATGTGCTAGAAAGTCAATTCACACAGGTTAAATGGCACTTTCTAATTTTTCCCGTTTTTATTTATTTTTTAAGTTTTGTTTTATTTTTCCATAGTTTTTAACTGGTGCATTGTAATTGTACATGATGGGATTGGTTGTCATACATTTGTATGTGACACTAAATTAAAGCATGTGCTTTAGAGGAAAGTTCCCAAGAACAGAAGATTTCCTAGTTCTAGTCTCCTTCCTCCTGCTGTCCTCTTTCAATATTTATTGAGCCTATATTATGGGGCTGGCACCGTGCAGTCCCCTAGGGATATAGGGACTAAGTCAGGAGTCAACCCCCACAGTGCTCACAGTTAGCAGGGAAGACAGACCACAATAAATAAATGGATGGGAAGAGGCAAGGAAAACTTAAAGGATAACACGAGCCAGCCACCAGTTGCAGTGGGGCACACCTGGAATCCTAGCTACGTGGGAGTCTGAGGCAAGAGGATTGCAAGTTCAAGGCCAGGCTTGGTAATTTATTGAGAAGTAATCTCCGAACAAAAAATAAGAAAGGATGCAGCCCATTGGTAGAGCACCTTTGGGTTAAATCCCCAGTACAATAAAACAAAAACCAATGAGTCAACCACGTGGCTCCCTAATGAACACGGGATTACCAGAAGACCATGCGGGACGAAGGAAACCCTGGGTGCAACCTGGCGTGGTGCGCCTCATGACCTGACAGGCCAGCGGGCGGGAACGCAGCAGGGAGGAGCCAGGAAGGCAGAGGCCAGGTCTCCCGAGCCACAGAAAGAGGCTTGGGATCTGTTCTACATGCCATCCCTCCGAACCGTAGCCACTGGAGGTGGTACCTAGAGGCAGGGCTGGAAGGCCTTCCCGAGAGGATGTGGGAGGTGAGGAGGGGAAGCGTTGCTGATGACTCCTAGGTTCCCTGTGGCTTGAGCACAAGATTTCTGCTGTGAACCTAGCAGGTGTGAGATGCTTGTGAGCCCTGTGTAATACAAAGTTGTAAGATGAACTGTAGAAGAAAATGCTGAAGATACATTGTCAAGTTTAAAAAGAAGATAGCAGAATAATATTAAAGTATAACTCCCAGTAAGTACAATAATCATGTTGAATAAGTATGTGTGTGTGTTCACTAAATATATGCGTGTGTGTGTGTGTGCATGCGTGTATGTATGCATGCACATGTGCATATGCCAAAAGAGAATGGAAGGATATACCTAAAAGATAACAACAACCCCAAAAATATGTGTAGGGCATCCAAATGGAGATGAAAAGTTGGCAAGTGACTTCGTGAGTCTGCAGCACAGTCAGGGCTGTCCTACTTTTCTCCCACAGTGTCAGGTCCCTCAGAACACTTTGAGATCCCACAAAGTGCCCAGTGCTGCTAGCCCTGGTTCCTGGCGTAGCTTGTGCTTAATAAACAACTAGGGAAAGAAAGCAGGATGGCATGCTTGAGTTACACGGAGGAAGCCCATCAGCAGACCCCATTATCACACACCTTGGGGTGAAGTGGGGATTTGTTCCCAGTGATAAAACAACTTCTCTGTACCAGAGGAGAATTTGGATGTCCTTGGTGTTCACAGAAGTGGGACTTGCTTCCCACTCCTCACCATATACCCAGAGGACTTAAAACCAGCATCCTATAGTGGATGTTTATAGCAGCTCAGTTCACAATAGCTAAGCTATGGAACCAGCCTAGGTGCCCTTCAACAGATGAATGGATAGATAAAATTGGTATATATACACAACGGAATATTACTTAGCCATAAAGAATAATGAAAATATGGCATTTGCTGGTAAATGGATGGAACTGGAGCCTATCAGGCTAAGTGAAATAAGCCAATCCCAAAAAACCAAAGGCTGATTGTTCTCTGTGATATGCAGATCCTAACACACAATAAGTGTGTGTGTGTGTGTGGGGGGGGGGGAGAATAGAAGTTCATTGGATTAGACAAAGGGGAATGAAGAGAAGGGGGTGGGGAATCAGAATAGGAAAGACATTAGAATGAAACAGATGTAACTTTCCTATGTTGATATATGAATACGTGACCAGAGTAACTCCACATGTACAACCACAAGAACGGGAAGTTATACTCCATGTATGTATGTCAAAGTGCATTCTACTGTAGTGTAGATCTAAAAAGAACAAGTAAAAATGTTAAAAATGAAAACGTGGGACGTGCTCGACCCTAGTGGTTCTTGGCAGCACATAAGGGGTCTTTTCCTCAGAGTGCCAGGTGCGGGCTGGTTGTACCAGCCATAGTCCCAAGCCACTGTGATTTGCCTTCTTGTGAAAATACAGTTCCACTTGGAAACGATCTTTCGGGAGCCTGTTCTCTGTGAGGCACTGCAGGAGAAGCAGAGTCAGCCAGACACGGGCCTGCCTGCAGAGAGGCGCGAGTCCCAGCAAGCAAGGGACGTCCACAGGGCAAATGTGTTGAGTGCTGTGAGGAAGGCGTCGGTGCCCCGGGGGCAGGAAGGTGGAGGTGACAGGCCTCAGAGAAGTGACAGGCATTGCTGAGCAGGTGGGGAGTGGAGGGAAGGGCATGAGGCAGGGAGGAGTGGAGGAGGGGAGCACAGGCCAAGAGGCGTGGCGTGCTTCCCCAGGAGGACAGGTACCGACGGCAGGGCACAGAGGCGAACTCCAGGAACACCACGCTGAGGAGCTCCAGCCACGTCCTGTGGGTGATCGGGCCTCTGGGAGCTTGAAGGTGAGGTTGGCCTACGGCACAGAGTGTTTGGACTGTGGCAGTGCAGAGAGGAGGTGGGGTGACCAACAGGGACGCCTTTCCAGCATTCAGCCAAAGGGATGAGACAGAGATCATGTGGGAGTGGAGAGGGAGGGGCCTCAGGATGTTTGCAGGGTCACGAGCTAGGGCTGGAGGGGGGTGGGCTTTGGAAGGCCCATGGTTTCATGAGTGCTTGCTCTATGTTAGGTCTTATTCTTCTTTTAAGAGCTTTAGATATTTGGTCTTATTTGCTCTTCACTACAACCTTCTGGGGAAGTACTGCATGCATTTTGGGTGAAGTAGCATCGTAATTGCCGTTTTACAGATGAAGATTCAGGCCAAGAGATACAGAATCACATCTGGTCGGGGTGGAGTTGGGATTCAGAGCCCAGGTGTTGAGTCCAGAGTGTGCTTTCTTCACTGGTCCCAGGTCCAAGTTTCAATTCCCAGGTAGAAGAATAGATGAAGAGATGCATCCCAGAGAGAGGGGCTGTGGTAGGAGAAGCATGTTTTTAGGAGACGAGGACAGATGCTTGATTCAGGTGCACTTGATGCATGGGAGAAAGTACTTTTGGTGCAAAGTGTCTTGGGTGTTTTGACTTGAGAAGCAACGGGGGCAACTAGGAAACCATCGTTACCATCCTCCTGATGAGCTGAGAAAGAGAGACCTGAGGTGTCCTCAGGTATGTGCACCTGGTGCAGGTGACAAGATCCTGCCCTGTGTCCTGGGGTTTCTGGCTTCCACGGGCTCATGACACGGTGCTCTGCATGAGTCCTGAGACCCTTGGTGTGTGATTGCACCAGCTCCCACAGAAGCAGCTCCTGCCCTGCTCTGTCCCTGTAGGTGGTGGTGGCTTTCTGGACCTTGGTGAGGTGTCTTCTGCAGAAAAGGCAGAATTCTGTAGGATTACCTTGGAGGTTTGCTTTTGCAAAGGAGGTCAGAGCTTTCCTGAAATGAAGCCAGATGCTAGCTCCCTGGAGCAGCTGGTGCCAGGAATCTTGAAGGTTCCATCTCCAAGTAAGACCTTTTTTTAAGAAGTGATTTCTACTTTCAGAGATCTCCGGTGCCAAATGGGTGGGCATGGCACTGCCCCCTGTTGGTTTGTGTGGGTACCGGGAGGCAGCACCCTAAGTCCCTCCACTTACAATGTTGCTTCTTTGGACTCCCGTGCCCGCCTGCATCTCAAAAACACTCTTGTTGAGAGCTGAAGGGAAACGCTGGGCCATAAAGTGCCAGCGTCTGCACTCTGCCATGTCCTCCTTGTCTCTCCGGCTACCGCTCCTTTTTTTTTTTTTTTTTTTTTCTTTCCTCTGTTTCTGTTGAATAAGCAAAAGCAAGAGCAAATTTATTCGTCGCATCTCATATGAAAAAATGCGTAGTAATTGTTTCTTTTTGCTATTGTCAATATGTTTCTGTTCCGTTCACTGAACTTTGTTCTCAGCTCCTCCTGCCAGCTCGCAGTTTAGCGTGTAGGTTACCCACCCCCAACGCCCGGTTACCCTTTATAAAATGGCATCACTTCCCCCCTCCAGGCTGTGGTGATGGGAGCAATTATCCTTGCTGTGGGGGGGAGAGTGGGTGGAGGAGGGAGGAGATGGGATCTGCCTTAGAGCCCGGGGTCCCCCGAGTCTCCCCCAGCCTACACTGGATTTCACATGGGCTCACATGACTTCGCTTGGTATGGGAAGTGCTTGGGCTCGCAAGCAGTCAATTCTGATTTATATCCAGGTTGGGCTATGATTAGCAGTCTTGATTTAATGTCACTGTGGCCTGAAACTTTGCCATCTCCCCTCTCTGTGTTGGTGGATATTTCGATGGTCAGTGCCTGAGGCATCTGTATGTCTGAGTGCGTCTGTGGTGCCAGACCTTGGCCGCGGGATACTAAGCAGGTCGCATTTCTGAGCCTTGGTTTCCTCAGCCAGGGGACTTGGACTGTGGTGTCGTCAACAAGGGGGCGAGGTGAATGGCCTGGCATGGCTCAGGCTGGCTTACCCCGTTTCCTTCCTTCTTCCCTGAGGAAAGTGGGACCCTTGTCCAGATGGCAGCGGGGCCTGGTTCCCGCCTCCCAGTTCTGAGGGCAAGTCACTTACCCCGGGGCCTCAGCCTGCTTGCCTGTAAAACGGACTGATGGCCGCTGTCCTACCTTTCCTGCCTTACAGCCAGGGATGGAGTAAGGGGAGTGAAGGCATAGGGTCTTGGGGCTGGAAAGGGCTTTGGATGTTACTGGTTTACCTGTGTTTTATAGACAGGGCTCAGAGGGTCTGTTGATTTGCCCCAGGTTACGCAGCCGACGAACAGCATCTGGTCGGTGTGCTGTGCTTATTGGTCTTCTTCGCGCTACTTTACCTGAAGGCTTACCTGTCTGTTAACTCATCGACATATGCGAGGTGTACTCCTCGCTGCGTGTGGTGGTGGACAGACAGATGGCCCTTCTCCTGCCATGTGCTGCTGCCTGGTCAGGGTGTCGGGGCCTGAGGAGGTTGTGCGCTAGCGTGGGGTGAGGGGGTGCCCTGTTGCTGGCTTTGCTCTGCTGACCCCCTTCCCTCCTTCACGGGCACTCCTGTAGTTGATATTTAGCCATTTCCAAAGGAGGCCACTCTGTGCCCAGCATTGTGCATGGAGAAGCCTGAAGGGGGCCCCTGCCACTGCAGCCTTCTGCAGACAAAGCACGCACTCTGCAAAGGTCAGCACTCACCAGGTGGGAGAAGTTTCCAGGCTGCTGGGTAGAGCAGACTGTTGGGTGGGAGGAGCCAGGGCTTATGCTGGGCCTTGAGGGCCCCGGGGTTGGGGAGGAAGCTCTGGGGAGAGTGTGGGGGGAAGAGAGAGGCGTTCGGGGTGGGGAGGCTGCAGGTGTGAAGGCCGAGGTGTGGAAGGTGCACTTGGAGGGAGGGAGGCTCTCACTGAGGAGGGGCCAGGTGCTCTGAGAACGATTTTACTTTTAGAGCAGGTTTCGTAGTGTCAGTAATTGGGCAGGCAAGTGTCCGAATGAGTCAGTTTGTCTAACACGGAATCTAGATCATGGTGGTGGCTCCAAGCAGTGCTGAGAACTGGCCTGTACCTGTCACTGCGCTCAGCTCACCTGCCCCAGGAGGTCCCAGGGCCAGAGGGAAGCACAGTGCCTCCCTGAATCTCACCCTGCTCCATTTGGACCCCTGGGATCCAGCAAGGAGGTGGGGGGTGACACCAGTCTGGCTTGGGATTCGATGGTCCCTTCCGGGTCACAGAGTGACTTCTCGCCGCCCGCCCGCCCCCAGCCTGCCCGCCCCAGCCCGCCTCCTCTGGAGCTGGCTTTCCGCTTATCTTAATTTATTGATGAAAACTTGTTTTACGGTCCAGAGCACAGACGGCAGCAGCTCCCTGCCAAAAGAAAGCATGCTGCGAATCGGGAAAGTGAGCCGCCGCCCGGAGATGGGAGGCTGGGGACCAGGAGGCCGGCAGTGAGTCAGGCACGTCTGGTGGGTGCATGCTGCTTCTGCCCGGGGTGACCAGGGCTCAGGGAGGCCAGCCTACCAGACACCTGGCCACGTGGTGCCTGGGCTGGGGCGGGGAAAGCCCGGGTCTAACCCAGCAGCACCTTCCTGCCTCTCTCCACCATTGGCTCTGGCCTAGGCTTGCGCTGCCTGGTCTCCTCACCTGGGTGGGTGGCGGCTGTAGGCCGTAAATACTAATAGTGGCTCCCATTTCTGGCTGTGTACAAGGCACCATGCTAGGAAGTTTATTTTCATGAATCTCATTTAATTCTGATTACAACTCTGTGTGGTAGGAACCATTAAACGCTCATTTAAAAAGTAAGCACTAGAGAATCCCCCAGCTGGTAAATGAAGAGACCAGGCAGAACTTGAGCCTGGTCTACCTGGCTTTGAGGCCAGAATTGTTCATGGCTGTCTCTGACCCACAGTCCAGGATTGACCCATGTTCAGTGTGGCAGAGTGGATTTTAATCCAGTTTGCTGTGGCTCTGAATTTCATGATGATAACCTCTGTGGGTCCCCTACAGGCCTAGGGAAAATTAAAAACTGCATTGTAGTAAACATTTTCAACAATTTTCTACCTCAGTATGAGTCTACACTGTGGCTGCCTCTTGGTCCTGTAGGTCCAGCTCACGTCTGCGTTCCCAGGGGAGGACCCCCTCGCACCCCCTCACGGGCCGCAGCAGCCACACGGGCTGGGCTCAGTGCAGACATCTCCCTGTGTGTGAGACAGGCTGCTGGTCAGGCTGTCCTTTATCCCTTTCAGAAACGTGGGAAGCCTTTGAGATGCTTCTGTGCCTTCCTCTGGAACTGTGTCCCTGTGACTATTCATAATGCCCTTGCCTACCATATCTGTCAGCGCTAGGCGTTGTGGAGATGAAGGCTGGACTGTGCTGAGCTCCGGGGTCCTCATCCATACATGGATAACAACTCCTCGCTGGACTGTCGCGGCCATTTGCCGAGATAGCGTGCGCGGAAGTACTCTCTGGAAAACAAATGGCAAAGGATGGCTGTCGTTTGCACACGGTCTTCTGTTTGTGGAGATAGAGGCGCAAAAAGGGCAAGTCCACACTATTTTCTTTTGTTCCTTCTTGTTTCCTCTTGTGGAGGTACAACCAATGTCTTTCAAAACTCTGCACAGTCAGCAAAGTGGGGGGACTGCCTAGTGTGGGCCATCTCCACCCCTGCACATGCACACCGTGTCCACACCCTCCCTGTAGCCTGGACCCCGACACTTGTCCTTTTCCCTCCAAGTGCCCTGCATCCTGTCCCCTGTTCCCCAGGCCACACCTGGACCCGCACTGCAGTGCCAGCCCCGCCACTGTGGCTACTTGCTTCTCCCTTGCCCGGGCCCGTGCTCCTGGCTCCCCGCCTCCCTCGACGTGCACTGGGTAGGACATGTTTACTACAGTGCAGTTCTGAATTTTCCCTAGGCCTGTAGGGGACCCACAGAGGTCATCATGAGATTCAGAGTCACAGCAAACTGGATTAAAATCCACTCTGCCAACTCCATGCGTGGGCTTAGGTGACGTATTCAACTTCTCTGATCCTTAGTGTCCCCATTTGTGAAATGGGGGAAAGGATAGTAACTGCTGTCCATGGCGTTTGTGGAAAGGGCTTGCCACGGCACCTGACTCAGAGGAGTGCCAGCCTCGTCACCCCCCTTGGCACCACGGCATCATTACCACCTTTGTCACCAGCAGTGTTTGTCTTGTGCTGTCCTACTGGTCTTTGTGACTTCTACGTTAAGCTACTAAACCACTAGACCTCTACACTGTCCTACTAGACTGGGAGACTAGTCTGCACGTGATTGTCCAGGCCCCCGAGGCCTGCTCATGTGTAGTACACCACAGCTAGCCTTCCTTTCTCAAAGTAGGGCCACGTCCAGATGACGCCCTCTCTGCCGTATTTGAGAAAGAGCCACTGGCTGACCTGGGTCTCTGCAGTGTGGTGTGACGGGCAAGAACCTGGCGCTGAAGCCAGACTTCCTGGGTTTCTTCACCACTTAACCTCTCTGTGCTTTTCTTCTCTCACCTGTAGACAGGGGGATCAAACATAGCCCCCCAGTGGGTAGAGAGGATTCAGTGGGCACCAGAGGCACAGCCGCAGAGTGGGGCTGATGTGATCGTCCTCGAGAGTGCCTGGTTTCCCTGCACAGCATCAGGGCAGGGCGGGGTGAAGAGGGTGCCAGGCCTTGGGTGCTGCGATCGAGGCATGGCTCCCTGTGAAGAGCTCTGGGACCTTGAACAAGTGTGCCTGGTGACACTGCACACAGGCAGCTTCCGGCCAGGTAATCTCCACTTTGTGCACATATTGAAAAGCAGAGGGCAGGCCTGCGTCCCCTCTGTCAGGAGCGCCAGGAGGTGGGCAGAGCCCCGCATAGGCCGGGAGGTCTCAGGTTGTCACTTAAGTGGGTGCTGAGACCATCTCTGGCAGAGAGACCTGAACTTAACTGGCCCGTGTCCCCTACAAAGCATGTCAGAAATGCCAAAATCCTGGCGTGGGTGGACACAGCTCCTGGCTTGCAGTGCAGATAATCAGGCTGTGGGCATCGGATCCCCAGAGAGAAGGCAAGTCCTGTGTTAGCCACGTCAAAGGGTTATAGCAAGAGTGTGTGGGTGGCTGTCCTGGGGGCAGAGATGGACTTGGTTGTCAACCACAGTCTTTCCCCACATCTGTATGTGTAATATGTGCTGTGGAAGATGGCCCGTGTTGCATTATTCTTTTTTTTAGGGTACCGGGGGAACTCAGGAGCACTCAATCGCTAAGCCACATCCCTAGGCCTATTTCATATTTTATTTAGAGACGGTCTCACTGAGTTGCTTAGCACCTCACTTTTGCTGAGGCTGGCTTTGAACTCGTGATCCTCCTGCCTCAGCCTCCCCAGCCACTGGGATTACAGGCGTGCACCACGGCACCCGACGCCAAGTTGCATTATTAAAGGGCTTCCCTCTGATAGTTGGAATAAACAGTAGAATGAAGGCACTTGGGGACAAAGTGTTTTTGTTGTGTGACTTCTCATGTCTGGGTGGGGGACGACTTTCTCCAGACGGGAGAGTGTCCCCAGCCCCATCCCATCACCATTCCTGTCCTGAAGGATGAGTTATAGTCTCCCAGACAACTTGAGCTCTTTGCCAGAACTATGTAATGTGAACTCAAGGCATCCTTGTCCTGATCCCCCTTCCAACAAGTTTGAATAAAAGCACAATACCTGTGCGGTGGCATGTCCTGAGGACTGTGAAGCACACAGTAGGCACGATCCTGTTCCCCCTCAGAGTCTTCAAGTGCTGGGGAGCTGCTTTTCTCTCCTCACTCTTTGCTTTTTGCAACGCTGGGGATGGAATCTGGGACCTCACACATGCTGGGCAAGTGCTTCACCACTGAGTGACATCCCAGCACTCTCCTTGCTCTTAACAGAGGAAGACTCAGGAAGGTCAAGTGACCTGCCAGGGCTGCTAGCACCTCACTGCTCCCCTGGGTGCCAGGTCCTGAGATCTGGGCTGCTGGCAGTTCTGCCTTCTTGGGGAGAGCCCAGTGGCAGCCGGTTTTAATGTGGTCCTTGTGGGTTTCTTAAGCCCACCCCTGCCTCCCCCGGCAGCCCTGGCTGCAGTAGTGCTCAGAGCTTTGATGTCCGAAAAGCCTTTCTCCCCAGACACTCAAAATAAAACAAATGCAGGGAGGGAAAAAAATCATAGTGGTGATTGGAAAAGCCGTTGTCCAGACCCCTCTGACAAGCTCCTGTGAGTCCTTGGTGCGTCCCTCCCACTCCACAGCGACCTTGGGAGTTGAGGCAGTGCTTCGTGCTGTGGTGCAAAGCTGTCTCCTCAAGTCCTCATCGGGCGCAGGAACTCTGGCAGCCATGGACCCCCGGGGTCAGACAGAACTGCATGATTGCCCCCACCACCCCCAGCCCATTCCACCCCTCCTGCACCAGGCTCTGGGCTGGGTGGCCTGAATCCGTGCCATTTCCTGTTGAGTGCTGACAAGTCCCAGAGTGTAGAGAAGATGTGTGTCCAGGGTCATCATCACCCCCTGTCCAGCACAGGGCGGTCCTGGGCCCAGCTCTGGGACACAGACCTCCGCGGAGGGCCTGGCAGCGAGCGCCGCCCTCCCTCTGGGGCTGTTCTTCCCCGTGCCTGCCCCGCAGCGCTGGCCTCTGCCCGCCTGTACGTTCCCAGACAGGCATGGGACCCAGCGGGGTCCTCTTGCTCGCTGGTCCCTCAGGGCCTGGAGCCAGATCTCGGAGTCTGCGGGCCACAGCCTCCTACTGACAGCAGAGGGCAGAGCTGAGGGGGTGGAGAGGAGCTTGGGAACGTGGAGTTGCCACTGTGCCCATTTGTGCCTTCTTCTCTACACCCATGCCTCACAGCGTGGGACGTCGGGAGGGGAGCGGTGGATGGGGGCCTGGCTCTGCCCTGGCGGGGCTGCGGTGGCGGTCGACGCTGATGACTGGTGGTGATCGCTCCTCCGTTACGAGGCTGGCAGGTGCGCTGTGTCAGCCACTGCTCTTTGGTGTCCTGGCCACCCGTCATTTTGTGGTCCTTCTGGGGCCGTCCGCCAGGCTTTGTCCCTTCTGGCAGCCTCAGCCCCACGTGGGCCCTCGCAGGGGTTCAGATCTTGCCTCCCCCTCCCTTTGCAGGTCCCCCCAGGGCAGGCCTGTGGGTCGGTTGGAGAAGGTGGAGAGAAGCTGTCTCCTGAAAAGCTTGCCCTGGACCTGCTGCTGTCAGGTGTGGGGTCCAGGTGGCCTGGGAACGTGGGGGCTGCGGGGTGCAGGGTGAGCACTGTGGCGGAGAATGAGCTGCGTCAGGACGACACAAGGCACCCAGTAGTCCTCGGCCCTCGCTCTGCAGGGACTGGCATTTCTCAGCCCCCTGCCTGGGCTTCGAGGCCCGGGACAGACCCACAGTCTTCTGCCCTCAGGGCTGGGTGACCCTAGATTCCACAGACACTGAGGTGGCATGAGGCCCTCAGAAGGCAAATGCCCTGTGCTGAGGCCAGGCCAGAAGGTGGGACGTGCTCCAGCCCAGGCAGCTCGCCCCTCCCCGGTGAGAGGACCCCGAGCCTTGAGCAGCCGGGAGTGCTGGTGGTTGGACCTGTGCCCCTTCCCAGGGCCTCAGCGCAGTGGGGGGTGGCAAGGAGCTGTCCCCCGCCTTATGGGTTGCCCCTCGCCATGGAATCCTCATCCCCTGAGACTCTGGGGGCTTTTGGTCGTGAGTGGCGTAGGCATCGCTGTTGTCGATGGGCTTTGGGGGGGGAGGGGTGACCAAGTTCACTGGAGAGAGCTGGCCCCTCAGGTCATGTGATTCAAGGGTCTTATGAGCCACAGAGATGGGCAGCTCCCACACACTGTCCTTCCATTTAACGGTGTTTATGTCGTCTCCTAGGCCATCTTATTAAAGAGAATAACCGCATTCTGGAATAATCAAATGTAACTGGGTTGTAGATATGCAAATGCTATATGCAGTGTTTATTTGGAGGAAAATTAGGCTCAGAGATATGGGTGTGATGTCCCTGTCACCTATAAGCTGGTGAATTGGGGGCTGAGAAGTATAGTTGTGAAGACTTTAAGGGAAAAAAAAAAGTGTCCCAAAGAGAACGACCAAGAATAATGCCACTTGGCTTTAAATTATGTGCAAACACAGTGTGAGAAAACAGCCATGGCTACCAGTCAAGCTGATGGGGCTTAGGCTGGATTAGGAGAAGTATGGAGCTCAGAGTGTGGGAGGGTAGAGTGGTATCTTTGTACTTTTGTGCTGGTCCTCCTGCAGCTGGAGTCTGACTTTCAGTCGGAGAGAGAGATGAATGGTGGAGGGTGACTCAGAGGTGAGAGATGTAAAAGCCCTTAAATAGGCTAGGAGGAGACTTGGGAGAGAACGCTGTAGATACACATCGTCAAATATTTAAAGGCCTGTCACACTTGCTCTTGGTGAGCTTCTTGGGCAGAACGAGGACTGATGCATGTTGGCCACAGGGAGGTGGGTTCTTGAGTTAATGGAAAGAATTCTTGAGCAGGATTATGCAAAAAGAGGAAGGGGTGCACGGTCAGATGGCAAACACTGAGACTGGGTGCCAGCACGGTCACTGCCTGCTCTGCAGAGCTGTGGTCCTCCTGCCTGCCGCGTGACTTTGGCAAAGCCATATCTGTGACTTTGTCCCTTCATTTCCCTCCGTGCAGAATTGGAAGCATGATCCTGCCCTCCCCTCATTCCCAGTCCCGCCCGTCTCTCCCTTTATGGCTGTGAGAATGAATGAGCTGCAGGCCCCTTGGAGGCAAGGGCCGTCTGAAATACAAAGTAGCAGCCCTCTCCTGCAGCTGATGGATGGTCTGCTCTCTGCAGTGAAGTTCTTGGCAGGTTGGCCTCTCCCAGGGCTGGGCAGGTCGTTACTAGCCAGCATGTCAAGCTGTGAAATTAAAGCCGTTTTGATTTTCTTTTATTTTCCATATCCACTAATTTATTAAAAGCCATTATACTCTGTGCCTGTTCCTGCTCATAGAAAGCGTTGGGGAGGGCTGATGCCTAGCATTTGAGAAGGTCCTGTAAGAACAGAGGGGCTGAGGGTGGCGGAGAAGCGGGGCTGAGTTGGGGAGTTAGCAGGGACATCAGGACCTCCGGGCCTGGGGTCTGATGGGGCTCTGTGAGCACAGGAGGCAGTGGGGATCCAAATGCCCGAGGGTGCGCAGGGCTCTGCTGGGGGCTGGCCGGCGAGCAGGTGCCACACCCCAGGTCAGTGAGGAGCTGGGGCGGGGATGAGTGGCAGGAACTCGGGGGCATTGGGGGTTCTAGATTTGGGAGGATGGGATGCATAGAGGGCTTCTTTTTCAAGTGGGCATAAGTGTTGGGGTCTGGTCCTGAACCCAGGCTGTGACCTCCACGGGTCCCCCACCCAACCCCTCTTCCGTGTGGTCGTCTGTCCATCTATCTGTTCATCTATCCATCCGTTGAACAAATATTTAGTGTTCCAAACATGTTCTGGACCTGATGGTGGAAGAAAATGGGTACACCATGGACCTGGGGCCTGGAAGCCATCATGTTTGGTGAGGGTGGGTCACGTCCACACAAAGGTTGGGGGCCCCTGATCTGCTGCTCTGAATCCTGCCCTGGCCAGGTCTTCCCCGGGAGGAGCCACCTCCACACTGGTGAGAGACTGGGCAGCGAGAGGAGTGGGCAGTGGCTGTGCTGAGCTCGTGCAGGTTGGGGGAGATGCTCAGGAGGGAGGGCAGCGCCGGGCCCCGTCGCTGGAGAAACGGTGCCTGAGTGGCACACACCTAAGGACGCATGGCAGACACATAGATTAAGACTACAAATCATATGACTCGAATTGAGGAGGGGAGAAACGCTGTGGGGACGTGAGGCTGATTAGCACTGGCTTAGTAAGAGAGGGCGTGTGGGGCGCTGGCCCGCGGCTGACACAGCCCGCCTGGCCTCAGTGTACCTGCCCTGCCCGTGTGGGGTGGGCCCCAGGAGCTGAGGGAGACCCTCGGATGGCTCACTGGCCTGCGGGCTCCTCTCTGTGCCTCTTGTGCAGGGCCCAGACGGGATAGCTCTGGAAAAGGGAGGCCAGCATGGCCGAGAGTCAGTGCTCTTCTAGGCCACGGGAATCTGACCATGAACAAGACAGACCCCAGACCTGGCCTTCACAGAGGCGAGGGTAGAGTCCATCTTCTCACACGTGGACGAGGATTTACGTGGAGCCCTGATGGAAGCTGTTTGAGACGCCCTCACTTGGGGAAGTGGGCAAGGGGAGCGGAGGCTTGTTGCTCAGGAGATTCCCTAAGCCCGACCCTGCTTGGAGAAGGGCACCGGCCAGGCCCGGGCCACCCAGGGGTGGCTGGTGACCTCGGGCCAGTGGTTGCTGATGTTGGCTGGTCCCGATTCCCTGAGTCACGCTGCCTCGCCCCAGATTCCCCAGCCTTGGACTTGGTCAGAGCCCGGTCATCGCGCTGAGACAACCCTCTGGTTTTGGAAGGGAATTTTCCCGAATGCCACCAGCTGAGCTCTCTGGCGCTGAGTCTTGACTGTGCCGCCCCAGGCCTCGCCTCCTTCCTGCGCTTGGCTCCCTCCACGTGGGCCACTCCCCTGCCTGCTCCTCTCCTCGCCACCCCGCCTCACCTCGCCCTGCCCCGGCACTGTCCTCTTGCCCTCCCGCCTGCCCAGGGCAGACGCTGCTGTCCAGCTCTGCAGCAGACCTGGTTCTGCCGTCCACCTCCCCCCGCTCACAGCCACCTGCTCCTGCCCCGTCCGGATGCTTCCAGCACTTCTCGTGTCGTGACATCCCCTTCAGAGCCAGCCCGGGTGGGAGCACACCCCGCTCCCTCCCGCCTAGCTGCCTTCTCGAGGAGGGGACAGCCAGAGGGCGGGTGCCTGGCATGGGAACTCTACCGACATCTGGGGCCAGGCCTTTCTTTATTGTGGGGGATTGTCCTGCGCACGGTGGGTGTTTAGCAGTATGCTTGGACTCTCCCCACTACGTGCCAGGAGCGTGGCCTTGCTGCATGCCCCCCAGGAGCAAACTGCTCTTGCTTGAGAACCACTGGCTAGGGGTGAGAGCAGTCTGGCTCAGACTTGGCTAGGATCATGCTGGAAGGGCCTTGAGCAGTGATCTAGTCTAAATCCCACAGTTTAAAGGAATTGGGCCTTGGAGAGCCACAGAATCTTAAGGTCACACCAGGGAGCGGTGTGACGAGAGAGGCATTCTGGAAAGAGGACCCAGGCAGCTCTATGTGGGCCGGGAAGCAGAAGCCAGAGGCAGGGAGTGCCGCGGACCTCTCCTGGGTGTGGGGCTGAGGTGGGCTGCCTCGGCACCTGTCGCCTCTCAGTTGGTGGGAGACGCAGCAAGTGCTCACAGGTCTCCTGGGTGTGTGTGTGTGTGTGTGTGTGTGTGTGTGTGTGGAGGTTTATAAGGGGTCCGCAGACGAAGAAGGCGAAGTCCTGTTCCAGCCTGGCTGTGTGGCTCTAACGCCCCCCTGCAGCTCCTTCTCTGTAAAATGAAGGCCTGATTTTTGTGTTTTCTTCTTGCCTGGAGGCTCTGCTGGTGCTAGGTCTTCCAAAACTGGGAACAGAGCGTTCATTTCAGCAGGAGACCCTGAGGCTGTGGGAGTGTGGTGGTGGGGACGTGTGTGGCACCACATTGCACTGTGCAGGCCTCATTGAGCAACAGACACTTGTGTGCGATGCCCCAGACTGGGCGTGCGGCCTCATGGGCGGCAGGGAACAGGCATGAGGGCTTTGAGAGGAAGGCTCGCCACGACTTGGGGACAGGCTGCTATGGACAGGGATTGCTGCACTCATAGGCAGCAGATCTTGCCTGGGTCTCAGCCTGGGGCCCCGTGGGACCTTGGTGAGAAGGGAAGCAAGGTGTGGGGGACAAGGCGCTGGCCCTGTCCCCCCTGGTAGGAGGCGTCTGGACTGGGTGTCTGAGAAGCTTCAGACCATGTCAAAGGGTGTGGAGTGTGAAGTCGGAGAACCAGTTGAAAGAGGTGACCAGCCCCTGGGAGATTCTGAACGTTGACGTTCCCCAGGGAGGGGCTCCTAGGCATCACAGCGGGTCCCCACCCCAGGGAAATGGAGACTCAGAAGGGACCCCCAGCCGGCTCTCAGTGAGCAGTGCCTTCTGGAGAAAGCTATGCTCTCAGGGCCTCCAGGCTCTGGGGTCTGGGACACCCTAGGTGTCTCCAGCTGCAGGGTGGTGGGGGCATCCTGCAGCTCCAGGGGTCCCAAAGCCAGGTCTCTTTCACAGGCTCTTCTACTGTGGCGAGTACCTGCTGCAGCAGGTTTTCAGCTTACTCATTCCAGGGTCCGACTTCTAGCCATAAATCTTCAGCCTGAAAATCATGAATTTTTCAGGGGATGATTAATGAAAGAAAAATTGAGACGGCAGCACAGAAACTGACCAGATTTGAAGAAAGTCGGAGTGACAAGTTGGATGCAAGTTTCACATGTCAAGGGAAAATTCAAAGAGCTTCTGAGCCAGGCTGGAGCGCCACCTAGTGGTCATAGAGGCTGGTGGCACCCATTGCCCCCTACAAAGCTATGTGGTGCTAGGTTTGGGCACATGCATGGGGCCTGCAGGTGCTCATTCCTTGGGAACTTTGACCTGGTTCCACCTGGGGCTTCTTCAGAGTAAGAGAGGTGCAGGGACACTCTCTAAAGTGAGGGACACCCAGGCAGCTGCTCAGCTTACCTCACTGATCTCCTGTGGCTCCTTGAACCACCTCTGATTTAGGAACACATGGAAATAGCCCCTACCTTATTTTTCCCCCAGAGTCTGGGCCCCCTTTCAGTTTCCCCATTTATCAAGATCTTGCTCATTCTTCAGAGCCCAGCAAGGCCTGTCAGTGCTGTCTGTCTCAACTGGGCCATCTCTCACTGCTCCTCCAAAACCGCCAGGGACGTCACTGCCTGCTCTCACCCATCACTCAGTAGCTCCTCGTTGCTCTCTGGCTGTCCCCTCGCCTTCCAGGGTCTCTTCTCAGAACGGCAGCCACAGTCACCTGAAGACATCCATCAGATGGTGTCATTCTGCGGCTGCGGGAACACGCTGAGAACACCCACATTCGCCTACCTGCAAGATCCTGTCCCATCTGTCCCCTGGCCACGGCGCCCCCTGCATCCCCTCCCATGCGCACTACTCGCTCACTGTGCGGCTGCCCGAGGCGGCTCGGCCGGCCGGGCGCGCTCCCACTACTCGCTCACTGTGCGGCTGCCCGTGGCGGCTCGGCCGGCCGGGCGCGCTCCAGCCTGTACAGTCTTGGCACTTGTTGTACCTTTCTAGAACACTCCTTCTCCACTCTCCCTCTCTGTTGGGTCGCTCCTCACCTGCCACCTTTTCCATGATCCTTCTTGGACCATCCTGTACCCAGTGACTTCCTAACTCTTACACAGCCTTATTTCTCTTCCTGGTTTATATCATCCCGAAACTCTTCCGTCTTTGCTAGTGTCATATTTATGTCCCCGCAGGACCCTCTTCATGCAGGCAGAGTGTGCTGGGACTGCTTCCTGCTGTCTTCCCAGTGTGTAGGACAGGGCCTAGCACTTAATGACTGCGCACCCAGCTTGGGTTTGTGGGCTGGATGAGTGGAGGAAGTGCTGTCCCCCAGGGTCACTGCTGTCCCTTCCCTTCACTTTCCTGGGCATATGGCAGAGCCCTCTTTGCCTGATCGTGAGCTACCTTGTCTCAGCCATGTACATCTGTGTTTTCTCCCTGAACGAGAGCAACTTGAAAACAGGGTCTGTGCTTGCTTCAGGGAGCCACCACTATTAGTACAGTTCCTGGAACATAGTAGCTGCTCAGTAAATTCCTTCTCAGCAAATGGCACATACTTTAGTTCACTTGAATTCTCCTAGCAGTCCAGTAGGAGGGTAATTGTGTGTATGTGTGTGTGTGTGTGTGTGTGTGTGTGTGTGTGTGTGTGGTACTGGGGATTGAACTCAGGGGCACTTGACCACTGGGCCGCATCCCCAGCCCTTTTTTGTATTTTATTTAGAGACAGGGTCTTACTGAGTTGCTGAGTGCCTCGCCATTGCTGAGGCTGGCTTTGAACTCGCAATCCTCCTGCCTCTGCCTCCCAAAGTAGGGTAATATTATTTTAATTCAAGGAGCTTTCAAGGTCTTAACAACCAGGACAGGCTGAAGCTGCGTATGAAATCTGTGACTCCCAAGCCCTTACCACCTACAGTTTTGCCTCGTGTGGAATGTTCTTGCCCTCCATCCTACCCCAAGTCCATCCCCTCCTCTGAACTCCTGTAGCATTTATTTGGCACCAGTGTGCACATGCTGTGTTTTTATTAACTCCAGCCAGCCAGAATGAGGCCCCTGGAAGGCAGGTCTCTAAAGACCTGTAGCTTTGCTGGTGTAGGGTGCTGCATGCTGTAGATAATGAATATTGGTTGACTGATTGATCGGCTCCTCAGACTCCGTACATGTCCCCTGAGCCATGCAGGGAGTGGGGAGTATCAGTATACGGAGCACAAGACGAGGCAGGTGTTGAGATTTGCCGCCAAGGAAAGGGAAGCCTCCCCAGGTGGAGCTGCTGGCTTCGGTCGCGGCCCAGGGGTGCGGGAGGAGGGTCAGTTTTCAGGCCCCTCCTGCCGGTGGCTGGCTCAGTTTGATGGGTGCCAAGGGCAGCTGCGAACCCCCACGTCTGCACTTCGGCAGCCCCTCAGCTGGCCCCATGAGAGCTTTTCTCCCTCTGTCTGGGGAAACTTCTTCTTCAGGCCTCTGAGGTCAGTGGCAAATGGCTCTTCTGGTGGGGCAGCAGGACATGCCCGCAGCGGGTTCTCCTAAGAAACTGGGCTCCGACGTCCTCTCCCAACGCGGAGACGGTCTTCACGAGCCTCCCTGGCCATGCGCCCTCCCCTGGCCTCCGTCCCGGCGGGGCCTCTCTGGCCTCCGCGCTTGCTCCTCCCTAGGACCTCTGAAGTGCTCGCTGCCTGCTGTGCTCTGTCTGTTCAGCCTGGTCCTCGGAGTGGACTGTGAGGCTCCTGAATCTGGTCCAGTCCCCTTCACCACACGGGGAGACTGAGGCACAGATTGGTGGGGTCCGTCCAGGTCTCATGCTGGGGGTCTGTGCCACAACCTGGCTGCGGGCCCTGCTCTCCCGTCCTATATCTCAGGGTTGGGGCTGGGGACGCGCAGCCCTCAGAGTTCCGGGGAGGGGGTGCAAGCGTGGGTCTAACGAGCTCTTCCTTTCTCCCCAGCTCTGCGGCTGCGGGCTGCTTGGAGTGGGCATCTGGCTCTCCGTGTCCCAAGGCAACTTTGCCACCTTCTCCCCCAGCTTCCCCTCGCTGTCTGCAGCCAACCTAGTCATCGCCATAGGAACCATTGTCATGGTGACGGGCTTCCTCGGCTGCCTGGGGGCCATCAAGGAAAACAAGTGCCTCCTCCTCAGTGTGAGTTGGGCCCCCTGTCCCCAGCCCTCTGAACTCCAGGGCTCCCTGAACTTGGGCCACAGAAATGGGCAAGGCCTAGAACATCGGCCAGCGGGTGCCCAACCTGAGCCCAGGGAATGTGCTTCTAGAATGTTCTGTGCCTGACCACACCCCTGCCCCTAGTTGTCCCTCTCTCCTTGGACTCGTGGCCTCTCTGGGTTTCCTTGGGAGGCAGTGGCCCCCACACCTGGGATGCCCTGCCTGGGTGCTGCCTCCCGACTCCCCTCATTTGCGCCTGCCCCTGGCCATCACCACTGACCTGTGCCCATGCCTGGACCTTTTCTTTCCAGTTTTTCATTGTCCTGTTGATCATCCTCCTAGCGGAGTTGATTTTGCTCATCCTCTTCTTTGTCTACATGGACAAGGTAAGCCTTCCAGCAAGGGGTGGCAGGTGGAATTTCACAGCCCCGGGGTTGGGCTGGGGCAAGCCAGGGCTCTTCCCCTGGCCAGAGGACAGTGCAGGCAGACTGTACCTGTGAAGAAAGCGAGTTGACCCAGGAGTTAGGAAAGGCAGCCAGGAAAGACCTGGATGGAAGGTGAGGTGAGTTTGGAGCCAGGTGGGGACTTGGTTCCTTTGCACAGTCTTAGGAAGTAGTATCTTGAGTTACCCAGGTGGCAGTTGACTGCCTGTCCCTCCAGTGAGCTCCCCAGCACTGGAGGCCCTTCCCAGGAGACTCTGGTTGAGTAGGGTTAGCAGTGGAGGGTGTAGCTACCTCTCCAGAGACCTTCCAGGACAGACCCCTGCTCCCAGACCGCACCCTGGGTTAGGAGTATATCCAGAGTGAGCCCCAGCAACCTTCCGAGGCCGGCCGATCTGCGGCCCGTCGGAGACTCCTCTCAGAAGTGCCCCGAGTGGCCGCCCGGGCTGCGGTCTCGGGCTTCGCGGGCCCTTTTGCTGGCCTGCTCCCTGTCACTGTGTGCGTGCCTGTTTCTGGGTTCTGGGAGTGTTGCCCAACTACACGGGAAGGTACAGGCCTCATGGGGGTTAGGAACGATGATTCTTTAGCTTTGCACCGGTGAAAGGGAGGAGAAATAGCATGAGGAGATTTCTGTGTCAGCCCTGTTCTTTGTTCTTTATGAGCATTGTTGTCCTTTAATTCTCACGAGATTGACATTCTTATTCCAGTCGTTCTGGTAAAGCAGAGGTGAGAGGCCCCGTTACTTGCTCGAGAGGTGGACATCAGATCAGGACGACCGAGCGCCACCCTGTTTGCCCAGGGTGTGGGGCGGTCTGAGGGGAAGAGTCAGGACACAGTGGCTGGTGCTGGTGGTGGCCCTGGGCAGGCGGTGTGCGAGCCGCCTGCCCTCCTCATGTGGCAGTGCTGCCGCTGCGGGTTGAGCGTTGCTGCGGGGCAGGGGCCGTGCTCCTGCTGCAGGCGAGGCCCACAGCGCCCTGCCCCTCCTGCTTGCCTTCCCGTCCCCACCCGGAAGCACCCGTGCCCAGTCCCAGCTGGCCTGGCCTGGGCTGGGGAGAGGGGCTGTGTCCTGGCCCCCTCCAACCTGTGGCGCTCACCTGTCAGGTGAACGAGAACGCCAAGAAGGACCTGAAGGAAGGGCTGCGGCTGTACAACACCGAGAACAACGTGGGGCTCAAGAACGCCTGGAACATCATCCAGGCCGAGGTGAGGGCTCCGGCAGCCGCGGCAAGGCCGGCGGAAGGCGGGTGGCGGCCGGGCGGAAGGCGGGGGTGGCGGCCGGGCCTTCAGGCTGCCTCTCCAGGTGGCCTGAGTGGACCCGCATCATGCCAGGGGACACAGCAGAAGAGGGACGAGGAGGTGAGCACGGAGGCCAGCGGCTGCGCACAGGAGTGGAGGCCTGGGGGAGCTCTGGGAGGGCTGAGCTTCGGGGCGCACTGTAGGAGGGCTGAGCTTCGGGGTGCCCTGTAGGAGGGCTGAGCTAGGAGTGCTGAGCTTCGGGGTGCACTGTAGGACGGCTGAGCTTCGGGGTGCCCTGTAGGAGGGCTGAGCTAGGAGGGCTGAGCTTCGGGGTGCACTGTAGGAGGGCTGAGCTTCGGGGTGCACTGTAGGAGGGCTGAGCTTCGGGGCGCACTGTAGGAGGGCTGAGCTTCGGGGCGCCCTGTAGGAGGGCTGAGCTTCGGGGTGCACTGTAGGAGGGCTGAGCTTCGGGGTGCCCTGTAGGAGGGCTGAGCTAGGAGGGCTGAGCTTCGGGGTGCCCTGTAGGAGGGCTGAGCTAGGAGGGCTGAGCTTCGGGGTGCACTGTAGGAGGGCTGAGCTTCGGGGTGCCCTGTAGGAGGGCTGAGCTTCAGGGTGCCCTGTTGGAGGGCTGAGCTTCGGGGCGCCCTGTAGGAGGGCTGAGCTTCGGGGTGCACTGTAGGAGGGCTGAGCTTCGGGTGCCCTGTAGGAGGGCTGAGCTTCGGGGTGCCCTGTAGGAGGGCTGAGCTAGGAGGGCTGAGCTTCGGGGTGCACTGTAGGAGGGCTGAGCTTCGGGACGCCCTGTAGGAGGGCTGAGCTGCGGGGTGCACTGTAGGAGGGCTGAGCTTCGGGGTGCCCTGTAGGAGGGCTGAGCTAGGAGGGCTGAGCTTCGGGGTGCTCTGTAGGAGGGCTGAGCTAGGAGGGCTGAGCTTCGGGGTGCACTGTAGGAGGGCTGAGCTTCGGGGTGCCCTGTAGGAGGGCTGAGCTTCGGGGTGCCCTGTAGGAGGGCTGAGCTTCGGGGTGCCCTGTAGGAGGGCTGAGCTTCGGGGTGCACTGTAGGAGGGCTGAGCTTCGGGGCGCCATGTAGGAGGGCTGAGCTTCGGGGCGCCCTGTAGGAGGGCTGAGCTTCGGGGCGCCCTGTAGGAGGGCTGAGCTTCGGGGCGCACTGTAGGAGGGCTGAGCTTCGGGGCGCACTGTAGGAGGGCTGAGCTTCGGGGCGCACTGTAGGAGGGCTGAGCTTCGGGGCGCACTGTAGGAGGGTTGAGCTTCGGGGCGCACTGTAGGAAGGCTGAGCTTCGGGGCGCACTGTAGGAGGGCTGAGCTTCGGGGCGCACTGTAGGAGGGCTGAGCTTCGGGGCGCCCTGTAGGAGGGCTGAGCTTCGGGGCGCCCTGTAGGAGGGCTGAGCTTCGGGGCGCCCTGTAGGAGGGCTGAGCTTCGGGGCGCCCTGTAGGAGGGCTGAGCTTCGGGGCGCCCTGTAGGAGGGCTGAGCTTCGGGGCGCCCTGTAGGAGGGCTGAGCTTCGGGGCGCCCTGTAGGAGGGCTGAGCTTCGGGGCGCCCTGTAGGAGGGCTGAGCTAGGAGGGCTGAGCTTCGGGGTGCACTGTAGGAGGGCTGAGCTTCGGGACGCCCTGTAGGAGGGCTGAGCTGCGGGACGCCCTGTAGGAGGGCTGAGCTTCGGGGTGCCCTGTAGGAGGGCTGAGCTAGGAGGGCTGAGCTTCGGGGTGCCCTGTAGGAGGGCTGAGCTAGGAGGCCTGAGCTTCGGGGTGCACTGTAGGAGGGCTGAGCTTCGGGGTGCCCTGTAGGAGGGCTGAGCTTCAGGGTGCCCTGTAGGAGGGCTGAGCTTCGGGGCGCCCTGTAGGAGGGCTGAGCTTCGGGGTGCACTGTAGGAGGGCTGAGCTTCGGGGCGCCCTGTAGGAGGGCTGAGCTTCGGGGTGCCCTGTAGGAGGGCTGAGCTAGGAGGGCTGAGCTTCGGCGTGCACTGTAGGAGGGCTGAGCTTCGGGACGCCCTGTAGGAGGGCTGAGCTGCGGGGTGCACTGTAGGAGGGCTGAGCTTCGGGGTGCCCTGTAGGAGGGCTGAGCTAGGAGGGCTGAGCTTCGGGGTGCCCTGTAGGAGGGCTGAGCTAGGAGGGCTGAGCTTCCGGGTGCACTGTAGGAGGGCTGAGCTTCGGGGTGCCCTGTAGGAGGGCTGAGCTTCGGGGTGCCCTGTAGGAGGGCTGAGCTTCGGGGTGCCCTGTAGGAGGGCTGAGCTTCGGGGTGCCCTGTAGGAGGGCTGAGCTTCGGGGCGCACTGTAGGAGGGCTGAGCTTCGGGGCGCACTGTAGGAGGGCTGAGCTTCGGGGCGCACTGTAGGAGGGCTGAGCTTCGGGGTGCCCTGTAGGAGGGCTGAGCTTCGGGGTGCCCTGTAGGAGGGCTGAGCTTCGGGGTGCCCTGTAGGAGGGCTGAGCTTCGGGGTGCCCTGTAGGAGGGTTGAGCTTCGGGGTGCCCTGTAGGAGGGCTGAGCTAGGAGGGCTGAGCTTCAGGGCGCACTGTAGGAGGGCTGAGCTTCGGGGTGCACTGTAGGAGGGCTGAGCTTCGGGGTGCCCTGTAGGAGGGCTGAGCTTCGGGGCGCCCTGTAGGAGGGCTGAGCTTCGGGGCGCCCTGTAGGAGGGCTGAGCTTCGGGGCGCACTGTAGGACGGCTGAGCTTCGGGGCGCACTGTAGGAGGGCTGAGCTTCGGGGCGCACTGTAGGAGGGCTGAGCTTCGGGGCGCACTGTAGGAGGGCTGAGCTTCGGGGCGCACTGTAGGAGGGCTGAGCTTCGGGGCGCACTGTAGGAGGGCTGAGCTTCGGGGCGCACTGTAGGAGGGCTGAGCTTCGGGGTGCCCTGTAGGAGGGCTGAGCTTCGGGGTGCCCTGTAGGAGGGCTGAGCTTCGGGGTGCCCTGTAGGAGGGCTGAGCTTCGGGGTGCACTGTAGGACGGCTGAGCTTCGGGGTGCACTGTAGGACGGCTGAGCTTCGGGGTGCACTGTAGGACGGCTGAGCTTCGGGGTGCACTGTAGGACTGCTGAGCTTCGGGGTGCCCTGTAGGAGGGCTGAGCTAGGAGGGCTGAGCTTCGGGGTGCACTGTAGGCGGGCTGAGCTTCGGGACGCCCTGTAGGAGGGCTGAGCTGCGGGGTGCACTGTAGGAGGGCTGAGCTTCGGGGTGCCCTGTAGGAGGGCTGAGCTAGGAGGGCTGAGCTTCGGGGTGCCCTGTAGGAGGGCTGAGCTAGGAGGGCTGAGCTTTGGGGTGCACTGTAGGAGGGCTGAGCTTCGGGGTGCCCTGTAGGAGGGCTGAGCTTCAGGGTGCCCTGTAGGAGGGCTGAGCTTCGGGGCGCCCTGTAGGAGGGCTGAGCTTCGGGGTGCACTGTAGGAGGGCTGAGCTTCGGGGCGCCCTGTAGGAGGGCTGAGCTTCGGGGTGCCCTGTAGGAGGGCTGAGCTAGGAGGGCTGAGCTTCGGCGTGCACTGTAGGAGGGCTGAGCTTCGGGATGCCCTGTAGGAGGGCTGAGCTGCGGGGTGCACTGTAGGAGGGCTGAGCTTCGGGGTGCCCTGTAGGAGGGCTGAGCTAGGAGGGCTGAGCTTCGGGGTGCCCTGTAGGAGGGCTGAGCTAGGAGGGCTGAGCTTCGGGGTGCCCTGTAGGAGGGCTGAGCTAGGAGGGCTGAGCTTCGGGGTGCCCTGTAGGAGGGCTGAGCTAGGAGGGCTGAGCTTCGGGGTGCCCTGTAGGAGGGCTGAGCTAGGAGGGCTGAGCTTCCGGGTGCACTGTAGGAGGGCTGAGCTTCGGGGTGCCCTGTAGGAGGGCTGAGCTTCGGGGTGCCCTGTAGGAGGGCTGAGCTTCGGGGCGCACTGTAGGCGGGCTGAGCTTCGGGGCGCACTGTAGGAGGGCTGAGCTTCGGGGCGCACTGTAGGAGGGCTGAGCTTCGGGGCGCACTGTAGGAGGGCTGAGCTTCGGGGTACACTGTAGGAGGGCTGAGCTTCGGGGTGCCCTGTAGGAGGGCTGAGCTTCGGGGTGCCCTGTAGGAGGGCTGAGCTTCGGGGTGCCCTGTAGGAGGGCTGAGCTAGGAGGGCTGAGCTTCAGGGCGCACTGTAGGAGGGCTGAGCTTCGGGGTGCACTGTAGGAGGGCTGAGCTTCGGGGTGCCCTGTAGGAGGGCTGAGCTTCGGGGTGCCCTGTAGGAGGGCTGAGCTTCGGGGCGCCCTGTAGGAGGGCTGAGCTTCGGGGCGCACTGTAGGACGGCTGAGCTTCGGGGCGCACTGTAGGACGGCTGAGCTTCGGGGCGCACTGTAGGAGGGCTGAGCTTCGGGGCGCACTGTAGGAGGGCTGAGCTTCGGGGCGCACTGTAGGAGGGCTGAGCTTCGGGGCGCACTGTAGGAGGGCTGAGCTTCGGGGCGCACTGTAGGAGGGCTGAGCTTCGGGTTGCCCTGTAGGAGGGCTGAGCTTCGGGTTGCCCTGTAGGAGGGCTGAGCTTCGGGGTGCCCTGTAGGAGGGCTGAGCTTCGGGGTGCACTGTAGGACGGCTGAGCTTCGGGGTGCACTGTAGGACGGCTGAGCTTCTGGGTGCACTGTAGGACGGCTGAGCTTCGGGGTGCACTGTAGGACGGCTGAGCTTCGGGGTGCACTGTAGGACGGCTGAGCTTCGGGGTGCACTGTAGGACGGCTGAGCTTCGGGGTGCACTGTAGGAGGGGCTGAGCTTCGGGGTGCACTGTAGGAGGGCTGAGCTTCGGGGTGCCCTGTAGGAGGGCTGAGCTTCGGGGTGCACTGTAGGAGGGCTGAGCTTCGGGGTGCACTGTAGGACTTATCTCTGAAAGGACCGGCCTCCGCCACTGTGCTTGGCTCAAGCAACGGTCTCTAAGAGGAGAGGGAGTCAGTGTTCCCAGACGCCCCTCGCTAAGCCCTGGGGAGGGGCTGGCAGGTGGATCTACAAGCACCAACTTGGGATGGTTGGTCTACACCACAGAGCAAAGAGCTGGAGGGGGTGGGTGATCGGGGTCTGGAACAGCCGCCTTCCCGCCCCCCCCCCCAGGGCTCTACCACAGCCTGAGGAAGGGCAGGAAGGAAGAAGGCGCTTTACCTCCTGCCTGTCACGGCGGCTCCTGGGGGTTGGGGTTGACCCCGGCAGGGGAAGGCCTGGGTGGAGGGGGCTGGCTGTGGTGCTTCTAACCGCTCCTTTCCACCCCCGCCTGGCAGATGCGGTGCTGTGGGGTCACTGACTACACAGACTGGTACCCGGTCCTGGGGGAGAACACGGTTCCCGACCGCTGCTGCATGGAGAACTCCCAGGGCTGCGGGCGAAACGCCACCACGCCCTTGTGGAGAACGGTGAGGCTCGCAGTCGGTGCCGGAGACCTGGCTGGGTGGATGGGCACAGGACCAAGGAGTGGGCTGTCTGTGGAGTGGCGGGGACACAGGGCTGAAGTCAGAAGGCAGGCGCGCGCGCGCGCGCACACACACACACACACACACACACACACACACACACACACACACACCCGCAGTTGGGAGGGTCCGAGGTTGAGGGTTGCTTGGGGCCGTGGCTGTGTTCCTGGTAGCTAGAGCCTTGGGTGGGGTGGGGCCTGTTCATGGGTGGAGGACCAGAGTGGAGGGGCAGCGAGGGCCGGGAGGGATGGGGAGGACGGGCCTGGCAGGGAGAGTGAGGTGGGGGCCGAGCTGAGGGGCCGTGTCATGGCAGGAGCTCACCCGGGTCTCGCCCGCAGGGCTGCTATGAGAAGGTGAAGACGTGGTTTGATGAGAACAAGCACGTGCTCGGCACAGTGGGCATGTGCATCCTCATCGTGCAGGTGAGGGGCGTCCCCAGGAGCCGCAGTGCGCCTGTCTGCTCCCGGCCTGAGCAGTGGGGGACACTGGGGCGTTACGTGGCCTGTCGGCCTGTGGGCTGAGGTCTGTCCAGGGGTTGTCGTCCAGGCTCGGGTGGGATGAGCAAGGCCGCGCTCAGCACTTGCCTGCACCAGGGTGTGGGTGCTGCTGTCGCCCGGTGTGCTCTTCTCCAGTTGCGGTAGAGCCTCTCTCTTAAGAGCCAGAGAAGACACACAGCGTCCCCTGGCCACCAGCTTTACGACTTGAGCAGTGGCATACTATGTGGTGACCAGGAAGCCACAGCTGTCCCCTTCCTGCCTCCTGTGCTAGTCCAGGTCACCACCCCCTTTCAGGATTCAGGTCAGAGGACACAACAAGTACTAGTATTGTCCCAAGCACCTATGTCCAGAGACCTCATGTCCCCTCTCCTAGAACCGAGCAAGCCACTTGGTGTGAGTCTCAGCTGTTGTTGCTGCCACCTCCTCTTTCCCCGTGGTTCCTGAGCCATTCAGGGTCGGGCCCTTCATGCCTTCAGCCGTCACACCAGCCTCTGACACGTCAGCTGTGGAGGTGGGCAGAGGCCGTGGCGCTCTGTACGCATAGCTCTGAGCAGCTGAGCTGGAGCCCACCTGTGTGGCCCTGTGCTGTGTCACCGGGGTAACCTGGGCTCGCCATTTCCTTCACGCCAGAGCATTTCCCAACACATTCATGTTGAGTGCCACTGGTGCTAGGTGCCCTGTGACATTCCCAAGTCTCACAAGGCTGAGGCTGGGTCCTGGGCTGCCGGAGCGGCCATCTAAGCCCCCCTTGTCTCTCAGATCCTGGGCATGGCCTTCTCCATGACCCTGTTCCAGCACATCCACCGGACGGGGAAGAAGTACGACGCGTGAGCGGGCTGGCGGGGCGCCCCCGCCCCCACCTGGACGCTGTGCGAGGGAAGAGGACCCGAGCTCCGTCTCCTGCCTGTGCCCTCCAGACTGCCACCCTGCCCCACCTCCCCAGCCTGCCCGCCCCCTGCCCACCCACCTCAGCCTCAGACTTCGCAGAGGGTGGAGGGCCCAGAGGGAGGCCGCGCGCAGAGACCTCGGGGCACTGGACACCTGGATTCCTGCACCTGCGATTTGCCAAAGACGACAGGGTGGGCTGGGGGACGCCACGGAGGAAGTCCCCAGCACTGATGGGCTTCCACCCGCTGCCCTTCCTCACACTGACACTTTGTCCCCAGGTGGGGTGGGGAGCAGAGCGTTCCCCCTGGGGAAGAGACTGCCCCTGCGGAGGCCACTGCCGTCCATCCCGCCCAGCCAGAGAGCTGGCCAGGGCGGGTCTGACCGCCGCCCCTGGAGCATCTTGCCCAGGCTTTTTATACCTTACAGTGTAACTTTTTTATTTTATTTTACTCTGATTACGATTATTCAGGAATATTATCTCTCAGATAAGTTTAGGGTTAGCTTTTCTGATTTATAACTTTTTACTGTGTTGATTTCTTTAACGGTTTGAGTTCCCTTCTCCTGTGGGTGGGCTGGGCTAGGGGGGGGAGACGGGACATCCCCCCCCGGTTTCCATCAGGATCTCCTGAAGCCGGTGGGTGGGGCGCAGCAGGCTCTGCCTGAGTGTACTGAGAGGGAGCGGGACGGCGGGCATGTGGCCCCGAGGCCTGGCATCTGGGAACAGGGGCCCAGGAAAGGCGGGGGAGACGAAGGAGCATCGAAGGAGCATCAGGTGGGGCGTGACAGGGCGTCCTGCACAGGGGCAGTGGCATTTGCTGACCGAGCCAGGGAGGCCAGAGCAGTGGCGGGGTGGGCTGGGGGTCCTCCAGGGTGAGTGGCTGGGGAAGGGCCTTGCCAGGACGGTGGCCAGAGCTGACAGAGCCCCTGTGCTTTTCAATGGTGACAGGTTTTAGTGTGGCCTTCCTCCTCCCTCTGCGGGCCTGGCGGCTTCCCCTCCCACCCATGCCCAGGTCCCATAACCCCATTACTTTCACAGACATTCCCGCTGCAGACAGACCCACACCTCTAGTTCAGGAGCTGCTCACGTTCATTCTCACTTACCTTAGGAGGGGAAGCAGTCCTCACGGTCAGCTGCTCAGATGGTGGCAGAGGACCCAGGCCCATCAGGAGGGGGAGGCAGAACTGGCACACATGACCGTCCCTGCCAGATTCACTCAGCTGCTCACTGCCCTGCTGGGGGAGGAGGGACAGGGCCACGTGGGTCCCAGGACCCTCATCTCCTTGCGGGGGTTCATTGCTGTCAGCAGAGGAGTAGGTGGCCACCACATCCTGTGTCATCCCAAGGAGATGAAATACAGAAAACCTCAGAGGTTGGGGGTCTTGTCACAGAAGTCCCAGGAAAAGAGCAGCCGGTCCTGGCGCACACCGACCTGGGTGTGGAGACCAACAGGCTGGGAGGAGGGTTCAGGGGCAGCAGGGTGCCCCCGCCAGAACTGATGCTCGTCTGCTTTAATGTTTTTGTAGTTTAAAAAGTCAAGAATCCACAGGACTGAGCTTGCAGAGGTTACCTACCGGCTTGCTAGGAGCCAGGGCCCTTGTCTGTTCCCAGAGCTGAGACGTGCCACCAGCCAACCCGTCACTCACCATCCGCCTTTAGTAACATAGAGATCGGGACCAGGAGCGCAGGACTTGTGGTGTGTGCAGGATTCATGTTTTGGGGTGGGAATGGAGGACAGAGTGGCCTCAACAAGTTGGGCAGAGTGAAGACCACTTCCCTGAGACAAGAGCATGGCGCTGATGGCCATGGCAGGAAGGCGGTCCTGGGGCCCGTGGGGCAGGCGACACGAATAGAGCTGCTCTGGCCTGTTCTGGTAAGGAGCAGCGGCCGTCTCCCTAGGGACCCCGAGATGCAGAGACTCTCAGCAAACGAGTGTTGGAGTACACAGTGAGACCTGGTGCCTGTGCTTTAGGTGGGGGTGGCGTGGGTTCATTTATGCCTATCAATGCAATTCTTAACTTTTGTTAATATCCACAGCAAAAGCCTAGTACGTTAGGAGGTGTCTAGCCTTCCTGGAAGTCTTGTTTCTGGAGTGCGTCAGGGTGGCCTCTGGCCCTGGAGCCTTTGCTGTATTCCTTCCCCCCACCGCCCCTGCCAGCCCCCTTCTCATCCGTCCGTTTGCAGATCATTGTCCACAGGTCCCCAAGCTGCCTTCTTGCCTCACCTGTGTGGCTGTTCCGTCATGTGGCTGAGTCTACGTGGGGTGGAAGTCTCCATGCAGGGGCAGAGGCTCTCCGGAGCCCCTTGACCATCCTGCAGAATGGTCCCCACACTTCGGAAGCCCAGGAAGGTGGCTCCGTGTCTTCTCAGTTTCTGCCGACTATGATCTCATTGGGGCCAAATCCCGCCGAGTGAATTCCCTCCTTTGCCAAAGTCAGAGTGAGTTCAGTTAGGTCTGATGCCAGCAATCTCCAGACCCGACTCACAAAGCCCCTTAGGGTTTGCAGGCGACTTCAAGGGAATGCCTGGGGTAGACTCAGCCTTTCCTTGAAGCCATCTTGCAGGGGAGGTGAACTCTCGGCTGAGAGCTGCCTTGGGGTGGCTGGCGGCCCGTGTCAGGGTGCCAGTCTCCCTGTGCAGCTTGCTCTCCGAGCTGGGTCAGTGCCACCAGCCTGCCTGCCAGCCTGGGCCTGCATCTTGGGCCCTCGCCCTGGAAAGGTTGCTGACCACACCCCAGACCCCCTTGCACGTGTTCTGGTTGGACTTGGAACTAGGTGGCCATGCCTCCAGGCTTGGGCGGCTACAGAGCAGACCAGATGGGTGGAAGTGACTGTCCCCTCCTCTCCGGCCCCTGCCCACCCTCTGGTGGAGGTGCTAACTAGCAGGGACATGGCACAGGATGGGAGCTGGGTGCCAGGTGCTTAGGGTCTGTTCTTCCCCCCAGCCCTTGAGTCCAGCGGCCCCTCTCGTGTTCCAGTTCTCCCATTTCCTTCTTCTCTGCCGCCACGAGGCGGTGGTCCAGGGTGGGTCCTGGCCTCCCTGCCTCGAATGGTCAATCTGAGGAGAGTGGGCCTCCTGTCCACACCCTGCCCGCTGTCCCCGGGCAGCACAGGAGAGCCCGGAGTGCACGCTTGTTGGTTTCAAATGCACTTTTCTGCTTGCAGTGCCCTACACGTGCGTCCCTTCATCCCGGTCCTGGCTTTATTGAGCACCATGTTTTTAGCATGTTTTTAAATAAAAATTGATAACGCGTCAAAAGCACAAGCAGACTGTCTCTCGGTGCCTTTTGTTCATCCAGCTGTGACTGTGACCTATTCCTTATACTGGTTGGTGTGAAGGACCCAAGGAGTCCTCAGACTCCAGTCCTGGGACGTCCAGGACATTCCCCCCAGTGGGGACCTCATCTCCCTCCCAGGTCCTGGTTCCCCACTGGTGCAGGAAGGGTCTCAGTCCCCTCTGTGGGTGCCTGAGGAATCCTGACTCCTCAGGTGACCTGATACCCAAGCCTAGATCGGGGTCAGTCTGAGGCCTGAGCCCTCTGCATGAGAGACCATCTCAGTGGCTATCACCCCAGAAGTCGTCAACCCCATGTGAGGGACGAGGAGCCCTTCTCGGATATTCTCAGGGTTCCTTTGAGCCTGATGTCTCCTCTAGGAGCGTAGGGAGATTACGCACCCTTCCAGGTAGCTCAGAGACATTCTCCAAGAAAGCCCAGAAATCAGGATGGTCACAGGGAGGGTCTGCCCCCACTGCTGTGGTTGGGTTCTGGTTAACAGGTTTTCCTTGGTTGTCATAGTCAACACCACAGTGATGAGTTCTTGCCCAGGGTCGTTGCTGTGTCACTTGTCCCTGAGGTGGGGGCAGGATGAGGCATGAATGTACACATAGGTCTGAAGGCAGTAGGAGGAGGGGCAGCTCCAAACTCCTCTACCTCCTCTCTCAAGGGAGTGGCCAAGTCAACAGAATTGTCCCCAACACCAGCCTTTGGGACTCTCGTTTGCAGCCTTTGTGTCTCAAAGCCTCTGATTGCTTTTCCTTGAATCTGGAGTGACCCTCTCTCCAAGGGTCCAGCTGGAGTGGGGTCTCCGAGAGCCTCCCCAGGAGACTTAGAAGGATTTGGGGACCCCCAAGTCAGCAGCTGGTTATGTCTGGAGGCAGGTAAGCTGTTACCTGCTGACCAACTGACCTGAGGGAAGCTACTTTGTCTCAGTCAATTCTTGCTCTTGCTTGTCCCTCCAGGCTGTGGACACACCTGCTGGGATGCCCACGGGGCAGTGTGCCGTCTGCGGTAGCCCACGGTGCCATGGGGCACTGAATCCTCTGCTAGCACCAGACCCTGGTTCATTGAGCAGAGCCGTGGAAGGCCCTGGCTGGGCGGGAGAGGGGCCTCTGTTTTCCCCGGGTCTTCTAATGGGATACTCGAGCCTTCTGGGATGGGTTCTGGGTTCTCCTGTCCATGGAGATAGGGCTGAGATGACTCTGGGGACCACCCTTTTGCCCTCTTCATTCCCTTGAGGTGGGGGAGACTCCCCCATCTGTGCTCAGCAAAGGCGAGTGAGAAAGGGTGAATCACGAGCGACCACCAAACAGCTCGGCACCCACCAAGCTGTCACACACAGCCTGGTGCTGGCACACACAGGCTGTCTACTCATTCAGTGACCTAGTGAGGACGCGGCGGGCCGAGCATGGCTAATACAGTGGTGGAAGATGCGTGCCCGACCTTGGGCCACAGGGCCAGCAATCCATCGGGGACAGGAACCGACCCCAGCTTGCATGGGGGGATGCCTTCTGAAGAAGGAGCCCTCTAAGCTAAGAGCTGAAGGTGGAGGAGTGGACCTGGGCGGGAGGGGCAGGAGGGGCAGGAGGGGCAGGAGGAGCGTTCGAGTGGCGGCTGAGCACAGGGTGAGCAGGCGGCCCTCACCAGAGCTCAGCCTTGCAGGCCAGGTCAGAGAGCTTGAACTTCCAGCTGAGAGCCATGGGAGCTGCCCGAGAAGCTGTGGACCAGGGTCTGATGGGCTTGGCCCTGACCTTTAGGAAGATGACCGGCTGCAGTGTGGGGAGTGGGCAGAGGTGACAGGGCGCTGCAGTGATTTGGGTGAGAAAGTATCAAACCACTGGGAGATGGATTTGAGAGACACTCTGGGGAGTCAGCTAGCCCCAACAGATAATGAGATGTACTGTGGGGAGAAGGAGTCTCCTTGCCATTCACCTAGAATGACACTCTCACCCTGGACAGGTAGATGACTAATTCTTTGCACCAAATAGATAGATGACTGTACTGTCTGGTATTAGCTCTCACATTCAGGAGAGGGGCAGAGACCAGCATGGCATAACTGAAATGCTCCTTTGGTTTGTGTTGAGCTTCACAGCTTGCAAAATGTTTTCATAAACTCTCGAGGTTCCTCCTGGCTAAAACTATCTTCTTGGCGTCTGGATGCCTGAACTTCACGTCTGACATGTACCCTGGTGTGGACGGCAGGAGCACTGGTCTGGGAGCTGGAAGACCTAGATTTATCTCCACTCTGTATTTGGTGTCCACAGACCCTTGGGACAGCCACTGAACTTGTCTTGGTTTTGTCATTTGCAAAACAAGGATAATGCCATTTTATAGTGAAGATATAATAGGAGAATGTGTGTAAGGGCATCCAGCTTGTTCCTGGATCAGGATAGGTTGCTTGGCAAGAAGTTGGTAAAATCTGGATCCCCAAACCCAAGGTGGGACCCAAGGGAGAGCATCACCCAGGCCCAAAGCCAGGACAAGGGAGAGTGAGCTGGGAAGGGGAGTTTGGTGTTTCGAGAGGAGTGAGCTGCGGAGCGGACGAGCTTCCCCGTGCCTCAGCTCTGCCCTGGGCTGGCTCAGCAGCAGCATTCAATAACCCACAGCAGCAAGAGGAAGACAAATCAAATAAATGTCATTTTGGACACAAAATTATTGGCATTGTGATGGTCCCTTCTTAAAGCATTCAGCAAAGATTGGGAGACTATTGATTTAGCCATCTGGGTTTTGCTGCCTTTAATGACAGCTATGAGAAGGACCATTGTTTGCTTAAGCTAACAAAAAGAAGAATGATGCTCCACAGGTATGCTCGAGCCAGACTCTCGGCCTTTGTGGCCCTAGAGACCCTCAGAGAGCTGAGAGCCCACTGGGGCAGACCTGGGGCACTGACCCGTTTCCCTTGGTGGCCCTGGGCACAGTGGAGAGAGATGAACTTGGGGAGGAAAGCTGTGCAGTGGTCTGTGGCTGGGTCCTGTTGCCCAGAGAGTTTTCTTCTGGTTACAGAGTTGTGAATTTAGCCTGGCCCAAGGTCCAGAGCAGGGGCCCTCCAACAGGCAGTCAACGCGAGCAGTGGCCTGTGTCCTGTAACTTAATGACATGGGAAGCCCTTGCCCTTTCCATCCCTCCCCCCACTTCCCCCCATTTGAATTCCCAGAATCCAAGTATGTTCTTAATATATATATATATATATATATATATATATATATATATTTTTTTTTTTTTTTTTTTTTTTTCTGGCAAGAGACCCCAAAAGGACTCAGCTTTCCTGTTTACCACTCAGGGAGCACATGCTGAATTTGATCTCTAATCCCCAGCTTGGGATTCTTTAAAGCAGAATTAGAGATTCATGAGCTGCTCTCAATATTTCAAAGGTCTGATGGGAGTTGTTCATCACCTCTGGGTTAGTCAGCTTTCCATTACTGTAAAAAAATACCTAAGGTAGTCGACTTCTATGGAGGAAAGCTTTATTTTGGCTCATGGTCTCAGAGGTTTCAGGCCATTGGCCCCATGGCGTGGGCCCGGAGCGTATGGTGGAGGAAACTGCTCACCTTATGACAATGGGGAGCAAAGAAGAGACAGGAAGAGGCCTGGGTCCCAACATCCCCTTCAAGAGCCTGCCTCTGATGACCTAACTTCCTCCTACTGGGCCCTACCTCCTGCAGGTGCCACCACTTCCCAATGGTGCCACAAGCTGGCAATCACACTTTTAACATACGGGTCTTTGGGGGACACTTTCCAAACCATAGCAACCCCAGTCAGCCTCTCTATCTTCAGTTGTGGGGAAGTAGTGGAATCCAAGGTCCCCAGCAAAGACAGCCCAGCCCTAGGGGCTGCCATGAGGCAGTGACACCTTCTGGGAAGTGGTGGCAGCTGACAGGCCAGCAGCAGCCACCAAGGAGAGCCCGGTGTTGCTTCAGCAACCACGTCCTGCTGCCTGCCTGCCTTGACAAGGCCCTTGTTGGCTGCCAGGGCTGTTCAGACAGCAGTTGCAAACCAGCAGCACCGCCTGTTTGCAGCAGAGAAGGGCATGGAGTGGTGCTTGTCCCTCCTCAGGTACATTTATGTGCTTGTGCATGTATGTGCAAGTGTGTGTGCCCACACACAGTGATAGCAGAGGTGAGCAGATGTCCCAGACCAATGGGACCATGAGTGTGTCCTAGGCTTGGCCATTCCCTGTTTATATCCATACCATCAGAGGACTCTGTTGTGGTTGTTCAGAGAACAACTGAACATTGCCCAAAGTGGCCCCAGAGACACAGGGGAGCAGACCACCCTGCAAGGTGGCTCAATCTGCTTACACAGCAAGTGCCAGGTCCGCTTCACGCTCACACAGGCAAGCACTTTGGCTCCTGGCTGCCTCCTGGATCTCACCTCTCCCCCAGTTCTTCTGTCTTGGGATTCCCTTGAGACCCGATTACCTAGATACTCTTTGATTTCCTCATCAAGCAAATTTTCTAGAAAGAGGAGTGAATTAAAGGAAGTGAGTATTTTGTCATTAAATACAAAGTGTCCGTTCTTTTAGCTTTTTGCCAGGTAAGCGGGTGGTCTCGGCAGAGATTCAAGTCTGCACTGGCAGGGGAAGGTTTCCAGATCTAGATTTGGGCATGGAATTGGATCAGTTGGTGAAAGGTGGAGAAAACCTACCAGATTCACTGGGTTGAGGTGGCATGGGGTCCAGGATGCAAGTCAGCCAGAGAGAGCCAGACTTCCTGCCACACTCTGCACCTGCTACAGCCAGTCAGGTGTGTTGTGTGTGTGTGTGTGTGTGTGTGGTCTGCACAGGGAGAAGCCAAATGCAGGCTTCTTGACACAGGGGGCGAGTCTTGTAGGAATGGTATGAAAACACCTGTAGATGGAAGTCGGGAGGCTTTAAGCAGAACCCAATTCAAGCACACTTGTTTGAGCCTGGCTCTCGCAGCCAGAGCAGGAGCTAATGATACCGGTGAGCAGGAGAGGCCCTTCCAGATGAACGAATGATGACAGCTGACAGATGCGGGGTGAGCAGGACCCTAACGAATGTGGTCAATGGGTTGCTAATAGGGGAGCCATGACTAGCAGGGGGGCATTTATAGGATCACAATGCATTTGGTGAGCCAATGGCCTGGGATTCCCTTACAGAGGAGCAAAAGACAGATCAGCAAAACATAGTCCTTAATACAATTCCTTTATTATCAAGCCCTGTAGTACATGAAGCTGGGTTTCCAATGAAATCAGCTAAGGAGAAAGGCGTGCTTATAGCTTCCCTATAAGCAGTAAGTTAAGGCAACTTCTCTGTTTCTAGAATATTCTGGTAACCCACATTCATGGGCCACCTGGTTCCAGGAGCCCAAGTGGCCTCCAAACATTAGGCTGCCTGGAATTACTAGTGGCACTTGCTCGGGGGCAGAGGGCAGGGTGTGGGGCAGGTGTTGCCTAAGCAGGAAGGAGACAGGGTGCACGGGAGGCCTAGAATACGCAGCTGTGTACTGTGCTCTGGCTGGAGTTGAGGAGAATATAGCAGAGCTGTCCCAAGGCACATAGAAGGTGGTGGGAGACAGGCTGGTAAATGTAACTAGTCCTCTTCCAGGAAGAGGACCCAGGTACCTGGGCCGCTCGTGCAACATGGCCAAGGTCAGACCCATCAAGGTAGTGCTGTAAGAATGCACAGCTGAGAGGGGCTTTCCTGGTTGGCTGTGAACTGACGCCACTGGCCGGCTTCTTCCCACCCTCTTCCAGTGGATCAAGTGGGAACAGTCTCAGGCTGCAGCAGGTGGAATTCAAGCCAGACAGCCTGCTGGGCTTTTGAACCCTGAGGGTGGTGACTTCTGAAAGAAGGTAGCAGGTCCTCCTTTACGGTATGGCCCAAAGCAGAGGTTTTAGGGCCAGCAGCATCAGCACCTCCTAGGAACTTGCAGAAGATGCAAATTGTTGACCCCAGGCCTTCTGGGAGGCTGCAATCTGTTTTGAAAAGCCCCCAGGTGATCGCGATGCCAGGGCAAGTTTGAGAATTGCTGGATTTGACGCTTGATCAGGACCATCCTCAGCAGACGTGAGCGCCACCCAGCGGCCACACAAAAGACTGCGTTCTTCCTCAGTTGGTCGGAGGGCCTACCTCTTCTCCCCTTCCTTCCCCAGGCTGACCCTGTACCTAGGAGCGTTTTCAAGGTTGGTAGCGGGTTGCGTGGTGACGAAGGTCACTGTTCCAATTCACTCCCCTACCTCGAAACCCTGAAGAGGGGCCCAGAGCTGCAGATTTCAAGGTCAAAGTAGATTTTCAGGCATGAGGGTCCTGGGGCTAATCATCTATCATATCCTGCTCCCCCAGGGCCACAGAGCCCTTCTGGATCTGAACCCCACAGAGTGGACAGAGTGGACAAAAGTGACACTGTGTCCATTCCAGAGCTCAGCAACAATGGGTGCTCAATATGGGAGAGGGCAAGCAGGCAGAGAAGGGCCTCACGGGAAGAGGAGGAGGCGGCAGCCCACTCAGAGCCCATCCCTGCCCAGGGTGGCTCTGTGGGTGCACGTGCCCTGACTCTCCCCTGACTCCCGGAACGGGGGCAGACGCTGATGTCCACATGGGCATGAGAGTCCCACGCCACCCTGTTTGAGGGCTCTGAGAGCAGAGGGACAGTCCCAGCTCTCACCGTGGTGTCAGCCTCGTCATGGAAGCGTGGGCTTCCTTGGGCTCCCGCCTGCTGCCTGGCCTCTCTGCTGGGGTGGGGGGGGGTGCTGGCTGTCACCCTGAAATACGCCAGACTTCTGCACCAACTTGCAAATGTGCAGGGCCACTGGTGCCGGGCTGCGATAGATGGCTCTGTCTGACCTGGGAGGGGGACCCGGGGCTGCCGCTATTTGGCAATGTCCCTGAAGGACACTTTGTTCCTGAATGCCAGGCTGACAGCTAGTTGCAGAGATGGAGGATTGTGGGGTGCTGAGCAGAGAGGGCTCCCGGCTGGGCCTTCCTTGGGCCCACCTGGCTGGTGGTCCACAGACAGGCAGGGCCCCATGTGGCTGAGCCTTGGTTTCCTCATCCGTACCTCTCACCGGGGTCACTGCAAGATGACGTATTTAATGGCAACTAACACATTCTAAGTGCGCAGGAGACCCTCGGTAAACATTCCTCAAATAGCCATGCCCAAGGGACTCCTGGAGTCGGGCTACAGTGTAGGGGAGGGGAAGGAGGAAGAGACTAATGGGTGTGAACCTCTCATCTCTCACCAGGGGTCAGGTTTCATTCCTGCCCCTCCCTCATCCGGGGCCTTGGGAATATGCTCTTCTCTTTGTGTTACCCCGGGAGCTTAGGGCAGGGTGCTTAGTCTGCTCAAGGCAAGAACGTGCAGGGACCCCAGGACACTTTGTGACCCTGTCCCCTAGGACTGAGGATGTGATTTTCTGCAGGCATGTTCTTCTCTCTTTCCAAGGAACTCGAGACCGTGACAGCCTCCACGCAGGAACAGGCAGAGGCATCTCAGGCCTGCCTCCCTGGCAGAGGGAGGGACGCATCCCACCAAGGATCCTGACCTGACAGCTCTGGCTGCAGCCCTTGGGCAGGACGAGCTCGATTCTGATTCCTCTGACCCTGTCTCACGCCCCACCCTGCTGGCATGGACGAGGAGGCAATGTTTCCAAAGAGCTCTGGCTCTTCTCCTACACTGCAGCTCCGACCAGTTGTCCCCCCAGTGGGCATCCGCGCTGGGTGGTGCCCAGGGAAGGAATCAGCTAATCCTGTCCCCAGGAAGGTTGGCCTAACCCGACCTTTGGGCTAGGGGCCGATGAGTCAGGCTCTCCTGGCCTGTGTCAGTGACAAGACTGTGCAAGTGGTGCCCACCTGTCACCTTTGTCCCCATCTTCCTGAGAATTAAGGGAGCCCCCCAGGGCAGATGTCGAAGGCCACAGACTATCCCAGCTCCCTGCCCTCTCTCCTGTGCCCTCTGCGGGAAGGACGCGGTCCCAGCCCAGCCCTCTCCCTCCCAGCCCTCCCTCGGCAAGCCTGGGAGTCACGACCAGTTTTGATTATCTGCAGGAATCCCAGGGAGTTGAGGGAGGCTCGATAACCACCACTTCTCGCGGCTGTGGTGCAGTCTGGGATTGCTGGGAGAGCTTGTCTTCTTTTTAATGAATTTGCATCAGCAACCCCAGGGCCATCTAGGCAGATGAGATAAACCAGCCCAGGCTCTGAGGAGCCCCTGGAGAATCTGGAGTGGGGAAAGCAGTGTGCCCGCAGAGCCTGGTCTAAATGGCTTCTTTCCCGGTCTGAGGATGCAGTTTCTGGACAATTCAGGACTACACTGACGACGGCAGTGAGTGGTCCCTAGGGCACCCCTAAGTCTAGAAGAGAATGTCCCTCCTCCAGGACCAGCCCAGGTCAGCAAGAGCTGTGCCCACCAGAATGAGGGCCGGATAGGGTGGGAGGCAGGGTGGGGCCTCTCTTGGTCTCAGCCTCAGTGTAGCAAAGTGCCACCCCTTCTTGCTGGGGAAGTAAGAGGGTCCCTGACACGGGCAGAAGTGCAGGACCTTGGAGGGATGGAAACCAGGAGTGGGGTTCTTATGAGCTGTCCAAGTAATAGTTGTATGGGGCCTTGGGCGGTTCCCAATGGTTGTCTACGAGTTGATACCTACTCTACCCTATGTTTTCTAGAATCTTCTTTCTGGTCTCCCTTAGCATTTGGCAAAGTTCTTCCTGAAAATCACCTGCCTCAAGGGAACCAAAGGAAGGGACTGTGTCTGCTCTGGGGCAGTAGAAAAGGAAGTAGAGTGAGGCCCTGGAAGGAACGGGGCGATGACCCTGTGGTCGGGGAGAGAGGGACTCAGGAAAAGTGGGGTCCAGGCAGGACACCCCTCTCCTCAGAGCTTCCCCTTCTCTGTGGCTCTGACTGTACACGTCTGTGATTTGGTCCACTTGGGGAGGGCTTTTAAATCCACCAATATTAGCAGCTAGACAGTTTGAAAACCTGGCATTTCTGAAGAGAAGCCTTGGAACAGGGTCATGTGCATGCCACCGGAGGCTGGGGCTCGGGGCCATGGTCTCCAGGGGGAATCTCTCCCGTGAAGGAGGCGTGGCAGGGTGCGTTTTTTCACACGCTGATGGGCATGAATCACCTGGGGTCTCGTTACCTGGCGGATCCCAATCCCAGCAGCCTGAGTGAGGGCCTGAGGACCTGCATTTCTCTGGGGTGCAGGGCTCTTGCCTCTTTCCTCCTTTCCCCAGCAGCGCTACCTACTTTCAGGTGCCCCACCTTAGGCTTCCCTTTCCCAGCCCTGCAGGTAGGAATGCAGACAGGAGGACGCTGCTTTCCAACGAGACAGTGTGGGGACAGGCGGACCCAGGGCCTAGCTAGGCTTTCGGGAAGCAGCCATTCCTCACTGCCCCAGCAGGATGCACCTGGCATGAGAGGGCTGTCCAGCACAGGAGGGAGGCGTGCCGGACGCAACGCAGGAGCCCAGAGGGACCCAGGTCCCAGCCTTCCTTCTAGGTTCCAGCCGCAAGGGGACAGAGAGCCTGGCTGCACCTTCCCACTGTCCCAGACGCCCTGTGCCTGGCGAGGGGCTCTGGCTGTGCCCGGCAGGATCAGTCCCTGCCCAGGATTCTGGCAGTGGAGAGAAGGGGTGGGGGCTGAGGTCCCCCGCAGGGGTGGGAAGAGCAGGAGCCACCGTCCAGGCACTGGGTGGGCTCCCAGGGCCTGGGCACAGGGTGAAGGTCGTCCATGGCTCTGGTCAGGCCGGGGCTGACTCTGCAGGCCTGCAGACGGGATGTGGAGACGTAGGCCCTTGTCCTCGTGAGGGGCGGCCAGAAGGGGACAGGGTGGACCTCTAATAACAGGGCCGCTGGAGCCTCCGGTGCAAGCAGCAGGTGAGAATCATCCCGCAGATCTGCCAGGAGGGAGAGAGCAGAGAGCAGGGGTCAGAGCCCCCGAGGCCACCGGCTGCTGCGGGGAGAGAGCAGAGAGCAGGGCTCAGAGCCCCCGAGGCCACCGGCTGCTGCGGGGAGAGAGCAGAGAGCAGGGCTCAGAGCCCCCGAGGCCACCGGCTGCTGCGGGGAGAGAGCAGAGAGCAGGGGTCAGAGCCCCCCGAGGCCACCGGCTGCTGCGGTACCCTGAGCAGGCTGCCCACGCTGAGTGCACGGCCTTCCCCTCCGAAGGCCTGGGGCGGGGCCTGCATCGCTCACCTGCTCCCAGGCGATGCTGGTGTGGGGGGGGGGGACCACACTCTGAGAACTACTGTCCAAGAGCATGTTTCCCACACGCTGATGGGCATGAATCACCTGGGGTCTCGCTACCTGGCGGGTTACAACCCCAGCAGCCTGAGTGAGGGCCTGAGGACCTGCATTTCTCTAGTAGGTGCTCCCGGAGGTGTTGCCGGCACGTGCTCCCAGGTCTGCTCTGGAGCCCGATTCAATTAGCTACTGAGCGGGTGATATTTGCCATTCCCTCATCAGAGCTGAAGTGTCTTTCTCTAGTCCACCTCTGCTCGCTGCTCTTGGACTCCAGAGCATCATCCGTGCTTCGGCTGATAGTCAGAAGCCAGCAGGGAAGCTGAGACTTTGGGAGGAGCACCCAGGGCCTAGGAGTCCTTCCCGACAGCCCCTCTGTGGGCGTGCACTCGCAAAAAGAAGGGGCTACAGTACTCGGGGCACACGCAGTCTTGGGAAAGTCACCTCCCACCCCAGGCCTCACTCTCCCCATTTCCAAAATGCAGAGGACCTTTGCTCTTCCTCCTTGCTCTTTGCGGGGTCTCCTCCTCCCTCTTCCTCCTCCCTCTCAACCATTAAGGAGAAGGAGATGGGGACGTGTTGGACCAAGAAGCCCTGTGATTGTCATCACGATTCTGATAATGAGGATAACATGTTGGATCTTGACTCTGTCTGCAGGAGAGGGGCATTGTGCCTGGATAGCCCCACGACTGTCCCCTGGCACAGGGTGAAGGGAGAGTTCCTTATATACAGGAACAATGTCCTGAATTCCCCCAACTTCCCCCTGGCCTGACCTTGGCAATGCAGGCCTGGGTGGCCACAGGGCTCCAGCCAGGGGGAGAAGGACAGGCTGGTGAAGATGTGCATGGCCAGGGGGCAGCTGCTTGTCTTTGCAAGGCCAGCCTGAGGCAGTCAGCAATGGTGGGCCCCTCTTCTTCCCCTCTTCCTTGCTCTCCATCCCGGCCCACCACGGAGGACAGCAGCCCAAGGGTGCTGCTTTCAGCTTGTAGACGCCGTGCTAAGAGCAGTGCTAATCTGCCTTGGGGACTCAGGGTCACAAGCCCAAATGAGCCCGAACAGGTTATCTCCTCCAGCGTTAAACAGGCGGCTGTCACAGCCATTCTACCTAGGTGCCATGCAGCACGCCCCTGACACCCGCTTCACAGTTTGACGAGCTTCCTGTGGGTTATCTGGATCTTTCTGATGCATGCTAAGGGTGCAGCTGGGGGAAGCCGCCGGGCCAGCGCACCTGGGCTGGGAGCCGTGTTCACAGCCACAGCATGCCTTTCAAGTCAGGCAGCCTGAACGAGCTGAGTTCCCTGGCACACACACCTCCGCAGGAGATGGGGGTTTCCAGGTTCCTCCCAGGACAGGCACAGCAAGGGCAGAGGCGTGTGGGCCCACACGCTCATTAATGTGTGTCCACGTGCACACACGTGTGACATGCACACACACACCCACCCTAAATCATGCAGAGGGGTAAACCATGCTCTCACCAAGATGTGTACATGCACACACACGCTCGTGCACACACACACACACACACACGCACACATGCACACACACACGCACGCATGCACACGTGCACACATGCACACGCGCACACTCACTCCACACCTCTCCAGTCTGTCTCCTTGTAAATTCCACCTACAGCTCCTGCCTGTCCCCTGGAGCCACCCAGGAAAAGCCTCCTCCTTCCCCCACATGACTGCTGTGGTTTAAAGACACCGAGGCTGCCTTCCTCTCCCATCTCCTGACGCTGCCCACACCTGACTTCCAGCCTACCTGTCCTCACTCTGCACCTGGGTGTACAAAGGACTCACTAAGGAGCTTAGCAGACACACCGAGGCCTCGGAGCCAGCCTCAGACCACTTTATTTACTTGTGCTGGGGTGTGGCCTGGGCCTTGGGCGGTCTTAAGGCTTGCCAGGGGATCTGATGTGCAGACAAGTTGAGGACCAGCATCACCCGCCCTGGAGTCTCTGTAGGGGTCTTGTCCCACTGGGAAGGGGGGCTGGAACCAGAGCATGGGACCTTTGGTGTGGCTTGAATCGGCACCTTGGCACCCTGGTTCTCTTCCTGATTCCTACCAGGGCCCTTCCAGACTGCATCTGCATCCTGCAACCAGGCAGATTATTCCCCGCTCTGTGCTACAGGCTCCGTGCAAAGCAAGGGGACACTTAAATGCGAGGACTTGAACTCATAAAAGATTCGCCCTTCCTTTCAGGACATCTTCTCCCCCACCGAGCTCTTTCTTCCCTGCTGGCTTTATCACGAACAGACCGGCAAGCTTGCAGATGTGGCCAGTTGTCAGAGTTGATCCGCCTCGCGGGGCCTTGGCTGAGATCACTAAGGAGAGCTAGGTGGTCTGGGGCTGGAGGCCAGGCCGACGCTGACCGTCTCACTGCCCTCTCTCAGCATGGTTGTTCCTCCAGCTGTCATGATCTCTCTCTTCTAAGCTGATAGGTGCCTGGTGCCTGGTGCGCAAGGCGACATTCAACACGTGGCCCGATACCTGGCTGAAGTCGGGGTTGGCGACACTCTGTGAACTTTCTGCTTGGTTTCAGAGTGTTCACAACTCACTTGCTTTAACATTCCTGGAGGCTGCAGGGCATCAATCCCAAGACAACTGGTTACTGAGATGGGAATCTTACCCAAAATATCACACATTCGAGCCAGAAGGCTCCTGAGAGAGGGACTGGGCCAGTGGATTTTTAACTGCACCAGAAACCCAAAGTGTAGCTCAGGGTCACGAGAGCAGTGAGGGTGGCTGTCACAAAAGTCCCGTCTCCAAGTGTGTCAATCCTAACAGCTGCTCTACCTTCTGTGTTTAATGGACTGGGATCCTATGTGGGAACCCCATTGAAAAGTGGATGCTGCTGCTTTTAAAAAGGCTAAAAAATGTCCAATCCCTCCATTCTACATGGCTCAGAGAAGGAATGGGATGTTCCCAAGGTCACACACAGCAAGAGGCGGAGCTATATGTAGAATCTAGGCCCTCTGACTCCCAAGCAAGATTTCCTCCAGTTTCTGTGGATCAGGAAACATTGTGACACCATCTTACGCTTGACATCGTGAAATGCAGGGGTCTCTAAAGTGCCATGATGAGTGTGCGTGGGGAGGTACCTGGTGTCTGCTGTGGCTGGGAGGAGGAGATGGGTCTGGGGAAGAGGCTTCAGCCCACCTAGAGGACAGGGGCAGCTTAGTGCCCAGCTCTGGCCAGCAGAGGGAGCTCTAACATGAGGCTTCGCTGCGGCAGGGTAGGCTGTCGAGGGGAACACTGGGCGAGGGGTGGAGATCCACAGCTGTGGTCGGGTGAAGCTCTCTCAGGGACCCCGAGAGCCATGGAAGACCGTCCATGTTGGGGCTTGTGAGTGGGAGGAGACTTCAGTGGGCTTGTGATGCACTGGTCAGTAAAGTGCCACCTTGACCTTGGGCTCAGGGCAAGGTCCTTGGTTTCTCTGCCTTTGGCTATGGCCCCTGTGGACAGACAGACCAGGAAGAAATGGACGGAAGTAGAGCAGGCCTGGTCCGTATCCATGTAGAGCAGGCCCCTCAGTGCTGGAGTGATAGGCTTCTGAAAACCTCAGCTGAGCCAGGATCTGGAGCACAGAGTAGCCCCTTGCCTGGGTTCCAGTGGTGACCCTTCTGGCTTCAGCAAATGGGACAGAAGAGCTGTGCTGGGAAGGGCACCAAAGGGGCACCAAAGGCCACCTGGGGCTCCCTGGGCCACGCAGGTAAATGGGCACACAGAGGCAGGCCACTCTAGCCAGAGCTATTTTTTTTTTTTTGAGACAATGTGTCCATGTAGAAATAATAAAAATGATGTGTCTCGTTTATTGAACAGCTGTTATGTGTTCGGCAATAATTCTGGTGATTCACATGCATCTTGCTAATTCTCATGACCAGCCACCAAAGAGGAAGTACACCATTTTACAAACCAGTAACCGAGGCTCAGAGATGAGATAACTGGCCCTAGGTCACATGATTTGTAGGTGGCAGAACCGAGAAGGGGTCTCCCTCCAGAGGCTGGGAACCTTCTTCCCAGCCTGAAAGACTGCAGCTGGGTCTTCTAGGTCCACACACTACTGTGTACAGATAGCACCTGTTCTGGAAGGACCCGACACTGGAAGTCTGCTGAAGCCAGGTGACATCGGCACTCCTCTGTGTGGGGGTTAGGGGTTTGGGGAAGCAAAGGACCAAATCCAGGAGATCTCTGGGCCAGTTCGGGTGTGACGCCTTACACACGTGGCCTAGTCCCCGGATCTCAGTTCCTCATCTCCTCCCCACCGGGCTCGGGTCTCAGGTTGTTGTGAGGCTCTGATGAGAGGAAGCCACTGGAGATATGCTACAGTTCACAGGCCTTTGTAAGTGCCAGGTGCCCAAAGTGGGTGACGTGTATCCCGAAGTTCTTATTGAGACCTTATGAGGTTGGGAAAATGACCTGCATTTTGCAGATGAAGTTGAAGGACAGGAAGTTCAGCAACCGCTGAACTCAAGATCCCACAGGAGCAGAGCCAGGGCCGGATCAGGTGTTCTGACTCCAAAGGCCCCGCCCTTTCCTAGATGCCGCTGCAGCAGGACTGCAGGGCGTGAGGCTCCCTCTAGAAGGACCTTCCATCAGGGTGCAAGTGCCAGGTGAGGGTGAGGTGGGCACCTCAGGGACCTGAGCTCACTGTACCTGCCCAGCCCCTGAGAGTCCCCTCCTGGCTCCTCTCCGTTAGGCCCTTGACTGAGCAACTGATGGCAAAGATGCCAGCTTCCTGGGTGGCGACTGGGGGGTGGTGTGGAAGGAAGCAACAGGACCAAGGGCATTGCCCATCCTCGGGGGAGAGAGCCGGGTGTACAGGAGGAGAGCACGTGCACACACACACACATGCACACCCACAAAGAAACAAGTGCAGGTACGCGTGCACACACATACACATGTGCACAAGCACATCTCAACACGTGCACGGCACACACCCCAACCAGGCAGAGCCAGGTGCATGCAGGCGCTCGCGGCCCACACGCAGGCTGCACACGCACAGGGTGCACACACATACCTGAGCCCACACTCAGACTCCTCCCAGGTCCCTGTTCCTTATCAGTTCAAGCTGTTCAGTGTTCCCTAGGGAAGAGACTGACCTTGTGGTTCATCCTTGGTTGCGAAGGGAGGGGGGAGCGAGGACAGGCAGGGCAGGGAGGGCAGGCCATGGCTGGGCAAAGGCCCCTTCTTTCAGTCAATGGGAGAGGGCTTGCGAGCGCTTCCACACAGCCCCCGTCCTGATTCCCACTGCGGCTCACCTGCAGGCAGGCCACCCCGACGCCCACGGCCCCCATGAGCAGCAGGTGGTCAGCCAGGAACTGCTCCAGCTTCGCGATGCAGCCTCCCTGCAATGGAGCCAAGGGTTAAACGAGCCTCGGCCCAGCAGGGGCGAGGAACGGGGAGGCAGGGCTGGCTGTGACGCGGTGTCCAGCGGAGGCTGAGGGAGGCCAGAGATGAAAGGGCTGGGGTCCAGCCTTGGAATTGCCCCCAGGCTTCTTGAGGGGCCCCAGGGTCCACGCCGAGATTTCTGGGACTCTCTCTCGGTAGGAGCTGCTTGTCCTCAGGGTTCTGTAGAGACCCTTGGAGGCCCCAGGCACACACCCGTCTGTCTGAGATGGCCTTTCTGACGCCCGCCACGCCCCCACCTAGCTCGGGCACTCACCTCCACCTTGTAGATGTTGGAGGGGTGCAGCCGCTGGCCGCAGCGGGTCACCACTGTCTTGCAGCAGCTGTCGGGCACCCGGCGGCCCTCGGCCTCCCGAGACAGGATGTAGGCGCTGTGCTGCCAGTCTGCCGAGCTGTTGCTGCCGCAGCACTTGAACTAGAGGAGAGTGAGGCCGGGGGTGAGAGGGGCTCGTGGGGCCCCTTCCGCTCCTGGGTCACGGCGCTGCAGGGCACGGGGCTCCAGGGTTGATTCAGCCCCGACATCCTCGCCCCGCGATTCTCCCCTGCCCCCCTTGGAGCAGGAAACAGGACCCCCCCGGGCTACTCTCCACAGGACACCTGTTTGCTACCTTGTGGAGCCACCCAAGTCCTTTAAGAAGACTATGCTGGGGGCCTCTAGGGGTAGATGGATGCCGGGGTCCTGAGAGGGTGGGGCTGTGTGCCACTGGGTGGCAAAGCCAGGACCCACTGGGGCAAAATGACAAGGGGGACATTTTCTGGTCATCTGGGAGGCAGGACCTGGGGACAGGGACCCATCCTTGCCAGAGGTTCCTGGGTCCCCATACTGGCTCTGAAGCCTCAGAGTCCCCATACCAAGGGGCACAGAGCGTCCCAGAGCTCACGCATGGCACTGGCAACTGGGCATCGACCGCAGGGGCTGCGGTGTGTGGAGGAGGACCCGGGCCGTCTTCAGTGCCCCAGGGGAGGGACGTGCCAGCCCAGGCTGAATCTGGTCACTTCTTAGCCCTCTGAGTCAAGGCACTGAGTGCTGAGTCCTCTACAGGCTGGGGGACACAGCTGCGTCGAGGGTGTCTCTGCAGTGTGGCATGGGTGGGTGGCAGGCAGGTCCTTCAGGGTTCAGTGAGCAAGTGTTTCTCGGGCACCTACTATGTGCCGGCAGGGAAGCTGGGGACTGAGCCCCAGAACAAGCCAGTTCCTGCTGTTTAGCGGGAGAGAGGACAGAAGCCCGCGTGTGGCCCGGGGAGGGAGGGCCGGGCCGGTGCTGGCGGGAGTCGCCGCACTGGAGTGGTGCACGCTGTGTCTCTGCATGTGTGTGCCTATGCCCTGCTATTCCCATGTCACTTGTGAAAAGGGGACAACGAAAGCCCTTCCAACAGGGCTGTTGTGAGGCCAGACTCCAGGGAAGCACTTAGGAAAGGTCTATGGAGAGCGAGCCATTAACAAGGGACTCGGAGTCGCCATTCTCCTCGGGTGACCTGTGGCACGCGGGCACCTGTCATGTGCATACATGTGGAGCCACTGCAGGGCCCTGGTGCTGGCCCTGGCTCTGAAGCCACTGCTGTCGTGGGGTTTGGTCTCTCTTGCCTGCGGTGTGGGCTGGGGAGCCCCCTGACCTTGGTGCGTCCGAGGCCCACGTCCACAGGCCCGAGCCCACACAGACCCTGGTCAGCAGCACAGCCTTGGCTCTCAGAGGAGCCATTCCTCACACGTGCCCACCCTGGCCTGCGGCTCCCACCCGCCCACCTAGGCCAGCCCTGCCCTGCTTCCTGGCTACCTCCAGTCGGTCTCCCCTGTAAGCCCCTCTCCCCTCCCCTCTAGTCCAAGGGAGCCCAGCCAAGCACGTCATCGGCTGTGTGCCCAGCGCCCCGAGCAAGTGCCCAGGGCAGGGCTTCTGTCCTAGCGCCCATCTCACACAGCTCTTCCCCTGCGAGGCCCAGCAGGCGCACGCTGAGCTCCGACAGGGCACCCAGCAGCCCACGCCGCCCAGCCTGGTTCGTGGCTAAGCGTGTCAGGCGTGCGCCTGCGTGTGCACACGTGTCCCTGTGGCCCTGACTGGGAGCTGAACCGGAGCCTTAGGGAGCTGGGGCCGGGCTGAGCCGTGCCGCCCCGGCACTCAGGACCCACTGACCTCCTCTACTGGCCTGATGCCTGTGGGTCCCAAGCAAGGCCTTGGGCCTGGGTGGGGTGGCTGGACGGCAGGGGATGGGAGCGGAGTGGTCATGTAGAGCGGCCTGGAATTTTCCATCGTGGAACCAGTAGGACAGGGCTGTCCAACAGAATTAGGAAATGTCCTACATCTGTGCCACTAGCCACACGTGGTTATCGAGCCCTTGAATTGTGACTAGTGTGAGAGGAACTGAGTTTTGCATGTAAGTGTAAACAGTGACGTGTGGCTAGTGGCCACCCTTTGACAGCACAGGTCTGAGGTCACTTGCCCATTTCTGGCTGGGACTGTGGGCCTCACTGGGGGATCAGCTGCATCTCTTTTTGGAAAGGAAAGATGCTCTCGCTGTTCTGTGCCATAGAAGTTCTGTGGCCACTTCCCTGGGAGCCGGCCACAGCTCTTTCTCCCGGGGTCTTGGCCCCAGATCCCTGAGGAAGGAGGAAGACAGCTCATGGGTAGAAGGGCCTGGAGAGGAGCTTCCTATCCTTTATCCCGACCAGATAGAGTTCCCTGGCCTGGCCTGTTTCCCGCTCCAGGGGACCCCAAATGGGAAGTCAGCGTGAGGGGTTTGGAGAAGAGGTCAGGGGAGCTGAGGCGGAGGCGGAGGCAGAGGAGGATGAAGGAGAGGAGCGTGGGTTCAGAGAGCAGCTTTCAGGTTCTGGGGGTGATCATGATCACAGCTCGCATACCCCACGGGGCTCACGGTGGGGATGTGGCAGGGGAAGCTCAGAGAGGGTGAGGAACTGGCCAGGGTCACACAGACGGGAAGAAACAGAGTCAGGCTGTGAACCCGTGTCTGCCGGGCGCCTTACATCTTGCTGGAGACGGTCCACGGAGGCTGTGATGTCCACGGCCCTGGGCTGCCCGTAGCTCTCAGTCAAGGTGCGATTCAGGTGCTGCTTCAGCTCGTCACTCAGCTGAGGAGGGAGCGGCACAGAGCGGGCGTCAGCGGAACCCCTACTCACACTCCAGGGCCCGGGTGTGCTCCAAAGTCCTGCCAGCTAAGTCCAGGACACCTGGTGAAGGTCCTGTCATGGCAGGGTATCTCAGACAGGGTCACGGGACCCTCTGCAGAGACAGCACTGAGGACGTTCATGGAGAGGATGCTGCAAAAATCAGGGCCACCGTGAGGGCCCTGGTGTGCTGGGCAGAGCCGAGCAGAGGCAGGGAAGAGACACACCAAGTGTCGACCAGAGCATGAGGCTGCGCAGGGGCTGCTTCCCAATAGCTGTGGATCTGAACGCTCGTTACAAGGTTACCCCCAAAGCAGTGCCAATTGCCATCCTGCGGGCACCGCGTGGTTCACCCTCTACCAACCTCAAATCACCCTGCGCGTGACCTCAAACCCCTGATTCCGAGGCCGCAGCAGGGGAGGGGACCAGACTGGTCACTTTGCCCTTGTGAGTTCTCGGCAGGCAAAGCGTGAACTCATTTTTATAGTCTCGCGTGTCCCCCTGCCCCAAGCCCTTCCCCTCGGGTGTCTTTGGCACGTGGATTCATCCTCTCACTATCCCTGGAGGGGCGAGGATGGCCCGACCTCCCACGGGGAGCTCCCGGCGCCCCCAGCTCCCACGCCACACACGTCAGCACCGGCAGCCAGCAGGGAACGCCTGGGACCCAGAGAAGACGGGACCAGGACCAGGACCGCCCTGTGTGTGACGGGCTCAGTGCCCCTTGCAGTTGCTTCTGCAGGGCACTGGTAGAGGATGTCCCCTCTGGGGCCACTTACCCTCTGGTAGTACACATGGGCCAGGACGCCTGCCACCAGCTCCACCAGGAAGATGACAAGCAGCAGGCAGAAATACTAGGACCAGGGAGAGAAGACAGTCACCACCAGGGCTCAGAGCACTCCTGTGACAAGTGTTTCCCCCACAGAAACGGGGAGCAGCAGAGACACCAGCTGGGGACCGCCATCACCCACCATCTTCCTCCTCTTACCAGGACGCCGTGACCTCTGCTGGCCGCTGGCACCAAGTGCCCCACTCACGGCTCCACCCACTGCCGGGGCTCTGCTGCGTCCACCTCCCCACTGAGTGCCCACTGGATGCCAGGTGCCAGGTGTCATGATAAGGCAGTTATTGCCCTCAGAGGTGGTGGTGGGGGTGGACAAATAAGTGATTCCCAGGCTGTGCTAGACATGCTACTCTAGGGAAAGCCCTAGAAATCATGAGAGGATCCTGGTGGGGTGAGAACTCAGAGAAGGCTTCCTGGAGGCGGTGATGCCTGAGCAGGATCTCTGCGGGTGCAGAGGCATTTGCAGGTGGAGGAGGAAGCAGGGGTACAGCCTGTGCCTGAGTGCTGAGAGAGCACTCAGGGAGTGGCCAGAGCCCAGCTGGCTAGAGAATGGGGGACCAGTGAGGCTGGCTGGGGATGCAACCACGGCTCAGGAGAAGGCCAAGGCTGGTGTCCAGGGGCTCCCAGGCCGCCTTCAGCCCCATGTGGCCTCCCGGCCTTCACAGCCCTGCAGTCTGCTCTTCCCTTCACCAGGCCTGCGTCCTCCAGGCCCAGGGCAGCCCCTCCGCCTCCCTCCTGCTGGGGCTTCCTGGCTGTGTCCTGGGACCAGCAGGACGGCCCCGCCCTCCTCCCCTCCCACCGGGCCTTGCACTGTCCTGGGCCTCCTGAGGCTGCTGGACCCTGGTGTGTCCTCAGAAGAGCCAAGGGTCGGGCCCACGCGGACTGGGAGGGAACAGGGCAAGGAAGACAAAGAGGCAGGGGAGGGGAAGAGAGGGGAGGAGGCGAGAGGAGGGCTGGGTTGGTGGAGCCGAGGGTGCCGGCTAGGGGTCCACATTCCAGGGGTTCCCAGCAGCAGGGAGGCCCTTCGCAGAGGCTTAGGCCGTCTGGACAGGGGGTTCCAAGCTCCTGGGTGCTGGTGTGAGGATGGGAGAGGGTGGCAGTTTCCATGAGGATGTGTCCCCTGGGCCCGTGGACTCGGTCCTGTTTGCGGGGTCTACAGATGGTTCCGGATGGGACCCAGGGCAGCCGAGGCAGGGAGCTGGCAGGCGGGCCTGTGCACGGCCCCCTCTGCTCTCTGAACTAGAGCCCAAAAGCCTGGTCTGAAAGGCTGGTGGCCAATCAACCAATGGGGCTTGAGTCTGGGGCCGCCACTCTCTGGCGCTGGTTGGGTGGCCGTGAATGCTTTACTGTAGACGAGGAAAATGTCCTCCAGTGGGAAGACCGTGGCTCCGTGGAGCGGTGCAGCCGGATGTCACCCTCGACTGGCCGCCTTTGTGGGATGCAAGCTTTCGGGCCATGCGTGGTGGCCCTGACTGTGGGACTGGGCCTCCCTTTCTTCTCCAGTGGATGATGGCTCTATGGCCTGCCCTGCCCACCCTGAGGGTCACAGGAGGGCAAATGCACTTCCTGACGCTCTGACCTCCTCCCTCCCTCCCAGAGCTCACAGCCCAAGGGCATGGGGTGAAGAGTACTGGGGAGCCAGCGGCAGCACGGTCACCCCAGGCCATGCGTGGAGCTGCCCATCCCATCGGACAGGGTCCGAGTGCGGCTGCATCGTCACTCAGGGGGCTGCCCTCCCCCGCCTCATGTTCCTCAGGGCCCCTGCGTGCTGGGTCCCTAAATTCTCTCTGATGTCCTTGTCCTTCCTGCTGGTTCCAAGTGCCCTCCACTCCCCTTGCCCTAGCGTGGTTCTGAGGACAGCCGCGTCCTGCCACACAGGACCGTGGGCCCTGAGGGCTGGTCACCTCCAGGCCTCCTGGGTGCGCTCCTGTGTGCCCCCGAGGTGGAGGAAGGGGTGGAGGAGTGCCTGTACCTGCGGGGGACAAGGCGCTGCGGCTGGCAGCGGGGGAGGGCAGCATCTTGCCACCCGCCTTCCCTCCGTCAGTGCTGCCAGCTGTGACTGGCACACGGATGATCGTCCTGAAGAGGTGGCCACGTCCTGCTGCTCCCCTGGGGAAGCCACTGCTACAGGTGCTACTGGAGACAGGTGGGGAAGAGAGGAGGGGAGGGAGGGACAGGCACACATGGCTCGACTCAATGGCGGGCTAGATTAGTCCAAGCCAGCCCCTCAGAGACTTGTCTGGGGCATCCAGTGGACCTCAGCGCTGTCAGTGGGGGGGGGGGCATCAGTGCTGAGCGGGGCGAGGGGCTCCAGAGCGCGAAGATGCCGTGGGAGGAAAGCGAGGGCCAGGCCTGGGGGTTTGAGGGCAATGAAGCCAGGGTCTTGGGGGGCATGGGCTCTGGCTCCAGGCAGCAGCTTCCACGCATGGCAGAATGACTGCAGGTGTGTGACTCACCTGGGCGGGGGGAGGCCCTGAGTCACAGCTCCTGGTGTGACAGCTCCCGGGAGGCGGGCAAAGGGTGGTGCTCATTGAGATCCTCCGGCCCGGAGGGTCCTGGCAGTCCTGCCTGAGGCTGGCTGGATTCCCTTGGCAACGAGGAGGTTTGTGCCTCGTGTGGCCTCGTGTGGCCTTCTAACAAACGCCTCACCTCTGCCCTCCCACTGACAGATGGAGGTCCTTCCACACACTGAGTCCAGCGGAATCATCTCAGGACTCCTAACTGCTGTCTGTGCACATCTGAGAAGCATTCCTGGTGTCCCTGCAGACAGATCCCCTCAGTACAGGCCACACCGTCCAGCCTTCCAGAATTGGACCTCGCTGGTCCCCTGCCTGGAATTCCAGTGCCTGCTATCCTTCGATCCCCAGCTAGGTCCACTAAGCCACCCCTGGGTGGCTGTGCCAAGCCCCAGCCAACACTCACAATGCTTCGTCTGCCTACTTCCTGCCCGACAAGCACCTTCTGCTTGCTCCTTCTCTCTGAACTGGGAGTCCCTGCCCTGCCTGCCACACTGCTCCCTGGGGTTGGCCGTCCCTGGCAGAACCACACATTTTACCCACTGCTTGGTCTCAGTTGATTTGGCTGCTTCTGGGAAATGGGGCCACTCCCTAGATTCTTCTGGCTCCTCCACACTGGAGGAGGTATGGTCTTGGGTCTAGATGTCTGCTTGGGAAACACCCCCTGGTTTAGATGGAGGAGTGTGTTGCTTACAAAGTATGCCTCTGAGCCGGGCACGGTGGCGCACGCCTGTAATCCAGCACTTTGGGAGGCTAAGGCAGGAGGATCGCGAGTTCAAAGCCAGCCTCAGCAATGGCGAGGCACTTAGTAACTCAGTGAGACCCTGTCTCTAAATAAAATACAAAAAAAGGGCTGGGGATGTGACCCAGTGGTCGAGTGCCCCTGAGTTCAACCCCCAGTACCAAAAAAAAAAAAAAAAAAAATCCAAAACCAAACAAACAAACAAAAAAAAAAACCAAAGTATGCCTCTGAGACAACAGGAGCTGGACGGAGCCCACCGGAACAGTGACCTTCATTAAATTGATACGGTGGTTCTCAGCCTGGTGTGATTTCCTTTCTAGAGGCCATTCAGCAATGTCTGGAGACATTATTTTGTTGTCACATCTGGGAGAAGGCAGTACTACCGGCACAATAAAAGGTAGAAGCCAAGATGCTGTTGACCATCCAGTCACGCCTGGGCAGTTCCCACAACAGAGCATGATTTGATCTAAAATGTCAATAGTGCCAAGGTTGAGAAAGCCTGAGCTAGATATTCGCCTTCTAAATTCTAAGGCTGATGCTGGGATCTGATTTGCATATGTGTCTCTAAGCACTATGGGAGGCACAAAAAGAAGATCTTGGAAATGTTACCTAACTTCTGAGAAGCCAAGAACTGAACACAGAATCAATCCTCCTGCCTGGGAGGGCAGGAAGTTGCTCACCCTGACCTAAGCAAGGGTCAGGGAAGTCTAAGCTACTTCAGCTCACCCCTCCCCCCCCCCCAGAGGATCTGGAGGCTGGAGAAGGAGTCTCACAGGGCCAGGGGGCTGAGTCTTGTTTTCTGAAATAGCTGCAGATCTCCCCAGTTGCCTTTAGTGAGCAGAAAAAGGGATGGGCTGCCGTTGAAGTTTGTAGAAGAGATTGACTCTAGGAAGCCTGACGAAGGTTCTGGAGTCACTTCTTATCTTCTTGTACATTTGGTTTGGTTTTGGTTTTTGAATCATTAAACAAAAGCCAATAAGGAACTTTCAGCTAATTTGTCATTTGGGTGAGTTCTATCTAAGTGCAATTTAGTGTTTACCTCCTGCTGTCCTGCTTTCCTAGCTAGCCATGCCAGGGAGAGCCCACTGGTCTCTTGAGGGGGGCCCAGAATTGTTGGCCTATGGCTTAGGAGGTGTGTTGGCCATGCACACGTAGGCACAACAGAGGGCGTGCAGTTTTCCTTCAGTGGGGAACAGCGGCGAGGCATCCCGTCCATTAAAAGAAAGAAAACCCCCACCTTTCCCAGGCAGAATCAGTGCCTTATTCATCTGAGCGGCCCCTGAGCACCCAAGTGGGCGCTCCCGGCAATCACAGCCAGCACTGGCGAGCTCTCCCCAGGTGCCAGCCCCTCTTGTCAGTGCTCCGCTCCGTCTCCCGCCACCCCGGAGTGAGCACCAGTGTGACTCATCTCATGCCACGTGAGGTTAGTCCCGGGCTCCTCTCACAGACGAGGGCGCGTGCGTGGAGGAGCTGCATAGCTTGTCTGAGGTCACGCGGCCAGCCCACGGCTGAGCGAGGAAACGTCGGCAGGAGTGTTGGCACAGACCCTGGTCTCTTGGTGGCTGTGTGGTACTGTCCCCACTAAACAGCTGACGGGCACGTGTAGGGTGACTTCTGCGTGTTGGGGGCGTGTGGCTCTGGTGGACGTGGGGGTGGCAGCAGAGGAGGAAGCGGGTGGGTAAAGATGGAGACACACAAAGAGGAAGTCCAGGAAGCCCTCCCCAGGCACAGGGCACCTCTCTCTGCCCATGCTTAGTCCCCTGCCACCTGCCCCTCCTGGGCTCCAATGCCTACCTCTGCCCCCTCTGCCCTTCCCAGCCAGCTCATCTCACAGTGGTGAGTACAAACCTGTGTGCACACAAAGCCCGGACCCAAGGGAAGCCTCCACTGCTGAGTTTTTGCTCTTGCTGTCCCCGCTGCCTGGAATCCCCGCCTGACTCTGTTCTTTCTACTCATTGGCAGCTCCAGCACCGGGAAGTTTCGACCTGTGAGCTCCTGGCTGGAGTCCTGTGTCCGAACCTCCCTGTGAGTCCAGGATCTCCTGGCTCGTCCGGCTCCTTGGGCCTCTGTGGACTTGAGCCCAGCTTGCTGCTGTCCTGGCTCGGACCTGTACCTTGTTCTGCCTTCCCAGTCCCTGTGACCCTAGGGGCGACCTGAACCTGTCCCTTCAACCTCCAGCCCCATGTCCAGCTCCACTTGGATCTGGGTGACTGGTCTGCCCCTGCCGACGCAGGGTGGCCCGGAACTTTCCAGAAGTGATCACCTATGTCTCGATCTGGGGGAAACTGGTAATGAGAATTTCAAAGAAAGATCATGTAGCATCTGTCCCCATGGTCCCCTTAAGAAACATTCCACTTCAAAATATGCCACACTGGTCCCAGAGCACAAAAGGAACCAGTGCATTAAGCCCAGAATGAGCCCCACACATTAACCCCTCCTCCCGCATTATAGATCAAAGTGGGTTTTTTTTTCATTAATTCTTTAATGGAACAGTTTGAACTAGAAGCAGAGTGGAATACTTTCTAAAATTATAGGTCCAAAAGGAAACCGGGACAGTATAGCATTCTCTGGACCAAACCAGTACATTCTCTGAGAGGCTCTGCAGGAAATATGTAGAAATATTTCTCCTTGTGGCATTAAGGCGATTAATTAGAAATCCAGTCTTTGGATGGACTTACACCACATGGGGGCAAACAGAGCCCTGGTTAATTTCGGGGACATATTTGCTCTGCATCGGACACAGGGCAGCTCAGCCTCAGCTGGTGCCATCTTTGTGGTTAACTTTTAAGCACTTTATAAAATTGGAATTTCAGACTTTCTCCACTGGACAGATTCTGCCAATAAAGAAGGGAGCTTGGTGGAAGCGTTCCTCTGTCGTCTCTCCCACCGTTCTGCATGATCAGACAAAGAAACGGTTGGCAAAGTTTCCTGCCATGCCTCAATCTGACAACTGAGGGTCTGTGTCCAGGTGGGGTGGGGGTACCAGCCTTTTCTCAGAATAGTGCAGTTGCAAACAGAAGAATCCAATAGGCCGAGGTTAAGTTGCAGGGGGAAGGGCCCACGAGGCTCCCAGCCAGCTGTGAGAGGATTACGGAGGCAGGCAGAGGGAGGGTCAGAGAGCTCAGAGCCGCCAAACAGGAAAAGATGGAGCCAGCTGTTTAAGCAGCAGTGACCTCGGGGCAAATTATTTTTCTGGCAATTAACCACAGGCTGGAGGCAGTCAGCTATTTGTGCAGAAAACAGAGGATGTGGATTGGGGAGCCTCAAGCCATTCTTGGAACAAGATGTCGCTGTTGGAAGGACGAAGGTGACCTCTCCCCATCCTGGCACCAGCCCAGGACTCACGGGCCGGGTCACCTGGAGCTACTCCTCACTGAAGAGGGGAGGTGTGCCCTGGACCCTGGCTGCTCCCGACGCCCAGTTCTGCTGAGGTGCTGGAGGCAGAGGGGAGGACCAGGGCTGGGCTGAGGACAGCTGGTCGACCGAGTGAAGGGAAGCTGGGAGAGGGCAGGGCAGGGACTAACTGGGCCCTGGGGAGGCAGGAGGCATTCCAGAGGCACATGAAGATGTGGCAGTGGTCATCCAAGTCCAAGCCAAAATACTGGGGGCCCGTGAGGATCACACATGGGCATGTGTTGGGGGCGGGGGACATGGAAGGAGAAATACAAACCACAGGTGTGGGGCTGCTATAGGCTGAGCAGGGTCCAGAGTGGGTGGCAGGGCCTGCCTAGTTGACTGCCGGGGTGAGGACCAGGCTCTCAGTGGGGACGTGTGGCTGCTATTGCCCAGTGGACTCAGGCGTGGGGGCGTAACTGATCCCTGACCCCCACCGGCGCCCTGGAAGGGCCTAGCTTTCCCAGGGGCTATCTTCTCACAGGCTGGCGGGGAGAAGGTGTGGCCTATGGAACAGAGGGCCTGAGCCGAGGGCAGGGGCAGGGCAAGGGATAGTGGCAGGGACTCCAGGAGAGGGTCCATAGCAGGGGCACTTCTAGGACGAGACTAATGACAAGAGGAAAGGAAGGGCTGAGGAGGAGAAATTCCAAACAAAACCAAGAGGCAGGAGACGCCAGGCTCCAGGGAACAGGCCGCCTGGAGGTTAGCAGATGTCCTGGGCGGGCCTCGGCCGGAGCCTCTGAGCAAATCCAGGGATGACTTCAGACCACTTACAGGGCCTTCACCTTGCAGTACAGGCATCTCGTATTCCTCACTAGACTCCAGACAAGGACAGAGTCACCGTCCCCTTCACCCCTCCCCTTCTCACCCTGCCTGTGCCCAGCAGAGCAGGAAAGGCTGGGAGAATGTGCTGGAAAGCTTGTTGAGGGCGATGGATTAGGCAGCCCCATCCGTGTAATACGGAGCATTAGACTGGAGGGGAGGTGATGGAGGAAGTTAGTCGACTGTAAAAACTGCCCATATAGGAAATGCTGCTGCAGGTGGCACTGAGCAGGTGTATCCACTGCAGCCCGAGGACACAGAATGGCCCTGGTCAAGGAGAAGAGATGACACAGAAGATGCCCTGGCCTGCGAGTCCTGGATCAGCTTGCTTCTGTGACAAGATGCTGTGTGACCAGGGCAAAGCATTCACCCTGTCTGGGTCTTCTACATAAAATGCAAGCTTAGATGGGAAGGGTGTCTTGGTGCAGTACCTCCGTCAGCCCTCAAGAGTCAGGACCAAGCCTCTCCCTCCTGCTTCCTGTCTGCCGTGCAGGGATGTCTATGGAAACCCCTAGGCTTCTCCCCACTTCCTGCCTCACTGCTGCTCCTCTCTGTTGGTGAGCAGGCTTTCAGCCCTTACTTTGGAGTCAGCCTGTCCTGGGGATGCCACATGCCCTGCTCTCTGCCCTGTGGTGGGCTTAATGGGGCGCACAAGCTTGTCTCAACCGGTGGTGGAGAGGTGCTAAAGCTTTCGGCAGCAGAAGGAAAGTCACACCCTCCAATCACCTTCATTAGTATTAACAGTGATCCTTTGACCCCCATCTCTTTGGCTCGTATGTCTTATATTTCAGATGATTCTACGTGCCTCTAAAACCTAAGTGTGAAGTAGGGCACTGAGTGTCAATTTGGGGCACAGAGTCCCCAAAGCTAGGGCCAGGACCTGGCATACAAGGGGGACATCCAGACACTGCCACCACCGATCTGTTCCCCACCTAGGGTTTGCCATTGACGCACGGCAGACATGGGCAGGAGGTGTGGATCAGACCCTCAGGAGAAGGCGTGTCCTTCCCTCTCCTGGTGTCCTGGCACATTAAAGGGATGCAGCCAACTCACACTCCCAGGTGAGGTGCAATGGGGGGGGGGGGATGCAGTTCTTTAAATGACCCCTTGCCCCCGCTGACCACTTGCTTCTGTCGGCCCCAGCCGTCATGAGGCTCAAGACCGTCAACAGCTGCCTCGATGGGGCCCTGTGATGATCAGACTTCTCACCCCAGATCGACAACCCTGACCGCAGCGCACCTCCAGGTACGTGCTTGTGCGGTATGATTGGTTCCATGGGCAGCAGATGAAATGTCACTGGGGAGAAGGGAGAATCTGCATGTGCCTGCGGGCTGCCAATCATTTGCTGAGGGATGGCCTGCCATTCAGATCGCCTTTCCTGGGGCTTCCCCTGCACGCTCACGTGGCCAGTATTTGGGCTCTGACTGTGCCTAGGTAGGGAAGAGGTCTGTCTTATGTCACTTTCCAGTTACACGGTCAGATCAAGAATCTGCGCAGGAAAGGAAGCTGGGTAATGGAAGGACAGTATAGAATCCCCAAATGCACTTTGGATTTAGGATGCAAACAGAGGCTGTTTATCAACGTCCTCCTGACACAAACTTGTGTGTATGTGTGCACGCACATGTGCATGTGCGTACACACACACACACACACACACACACACACAGTTTCTCTCTTTTGACCCTCTATTTTTAGGCTTGTTGTAAGATTTGCTTGGGGCCCTGCTGGGCTGGGGTGAGGAGGAGCCCCACTACAGGGATTATCCACCCACGCATAACCGAGGTGACCTTTTCTAACTAGGCCAAACATCTCCTATGGCACCCTATCGGGAATGATTTCTGCCACTCCTCCAGCATCCCAAAGCTTTGGACTGGATCAGGGGGTAGGCAGCCAGGAAACGGACCCCCAGCGATTGCCTCCATGCTTCCAATTTCATTCTGATAGAAACTGGGGTCCTGAGTGATGGACAGGCCTGGTCCCTGGGTGGGAGGCCTGTAGGCAGAGCAGGTAGAGCCCACCTGGCATGGGCAAGGGCATGGCAGGGACACCCTGCCAGAGCACTGCCACTCACCCGGCTCTGCAAGCACCTGGCTGTGCGGCCCAGGCAAGACTCTCTCCCTGGCGGAGGAGGGGGTGGAGAGCCATCTCACAACATGCTTTTGCATGGCCCCCAAACTAAGCAAGGCCAATGCAAAGGGGCTGGTGGAAAAATCTTCCAGGGTCTTGCAAAGAGGAGGCCACGGTCTACTAGGGAGCTGTGTGGACGTCCTGTCTCACAACGGAGCCAATTTCAGGCCTTTCCTGATGACCTCAACAGGCTGACTCTGTGGGTCCCTCTGCAACCATCTTGAGGCCAGCACTTGGGACCTTTGAATCCTCCTTCCCAAAGAACCTGAAGAGAGGTCATCTTATCCATTTTCCTTCCTCCACTGAAGAAACCTCACGGGACGACTCTCTCATTCTGTTGGAAAAGAGCTACAGACTCCAAAATCCCTGATTGTAGGATCTGTCCCTTTAGGACTTAGGAGCAGCTGACTCAAAGATCAAAGTGCCATCAAACAGAGCAGGCGATGACCACCCTGCGGCCAGATGGTGTGTGGAACAAGACGACCTAATGAGCTTTGGGGTGGATGCAAACTCCCAGGGCACAGAGACCTGGCTCTCTCCAAACTTCATCTCATCACCAGCTTCTCTGGGGAATATGGCCTTGCCCAGGATGTGGGTATCCTGGGAGGAATGGCCCTAAGAATAACTCTGCTTATTTAGGTTTCTTCTCCAAGGAGGTTGGTCATGGTGATGGTGATGGAAATGTTAATTAGAGCTACCCTTTTATGATCTTTACATAATGTGGTGACTCGTTTCCTAAGACCTTAAAATGCTTCTTCATTATCCTCACACCTCATCCCATGTAAAGATGGAAATTCCAAGGTGGCAAGGATGGGCTGAGTGGTTTACCCGAGGTCCCAGAAAGAAACGTAAAATCTGCTTTTGAGCCCCAGCGTGGACATGGTTGCCCTGGATTTGAGACCTGACTTCCTGGCTACCCAAATCTTGGCACCCTGGATGGAAGCTCTGCCCTTCTGGGTCCCCTCATTTTTGGAAATTGGTTTCTAGAACTTTGTACTTTTGCCTTCATTCCCTAAAAATATAAGAGCTCCTGTCGAAGACCCAGTTTAGTGTGAGCCATTCATCTTGATCTTCATTGGGCTGAAAATATAAAAGTTTGCAGAACCCATATTCAAAACTCTAAAAATAGCCTTCTCTTTTGATCTGGGTGTCATGGGTTCTGGTCATTGGCCTTAGGCTCAGATGGCCTGAATTATCTGTCCCTCCCATGCAGTCTTAGCTAAAAATGAAGATCTGGTGTGAATAATTTAAAGCCCATTCCCTTTCCCCCTCTGCCGACTTCCAGTGCCAAGCAGATGGTTTCAGCACCCTCAGAGATGCGCTGTTCTCAGCCCTGGTGAGCATCTCCTTCTTAGAAAGCGACTTTGAGGGGTTGCAGTTGTCCTAGCGTGAAGGCTCAGCCCGGGACAGACAGTGTGCCTGCACGTGGGCTGGACAGCCCCTCTCTGGTTATCTCCCCTGTGCACTTGCGATGCCAGTCCTCCCCCTCCAAGTGGGAAGCCCAGCATCCGGACGCCCAGTCTTTTCATCTTTCCCTTTTCTCCTTGGAAATCACTTTGTGTCCAGCCGGACTCCCTGCTCCTCCCTTCCAGTTTCCCTTCAGCCTTCCACAGATTAAAGATTTCAAAAAGAGTCTGACACGGGGGCGGGGGGATGAAACGGAACCAAGAAGGAGCCTCCAGGAGCCACGTTGCTTGGCTCTGAACAGGAGCCGGCGTTTTAAGGACTTCGATTTGTGTTAGCCCACGGATGGCCTGACAGGGACTTTCTTGGTTTAAACGATCCAGAGCTCAAAAATTCAGGGCTGGGGGTGGGGCCAGGATGTGGGTCACTCAGGATCCTCTGCTTGCCTCTTTGTCCTTGGACCAGCTGTGTCACTGCTTCTTTGGGGGTGGGGGTGGGGGGCAAAGCAGAGAAAGAAGGTTCTAGGCTGTGTGGTGTGCTGTTTGTTAGCCTGTTGCCAGAGATGCCTGATCCCACTGTCTTGTACAGGTGCCCCTGTGTGTGTGTGTGTGTGTGTGTGTGTGTGTACACACACACACACACACACACACACACACACTTATTCCTGGAGATCCTGGAAATTAACACCCTATCTGAGGTGCAGGTGGTAAAGATTCTCTCCCATTCTGAAGGCTCTCTCTTCATGTTCCTGATTGTCTCCTTTGCTGTGAAGGAGCTTTTTAGTTTGATGCCATCCCGTTTATTGATTCTTGATTTTACTTCTTGCACTTTAGGAGTCTTGTTCCTTGAGGAAACTTGGTTCCTAAGCCAACATGATAGAGCGTTGGGCCTATATATTTCTTTTATTAGATGCAGGGTTTCTGGTCTAATGCCTAGGTCCTTGACCCACTTTGAGTTTTGTGCAGGGTGAGAGATAGGGGGTCACTTTCATTCTGCTACATATGGAGTTCCAGTTTCCCCAGCACCATTTGTTGAAGCGGCTATCTTTTCTCCAATGTTATGTGGATGGCGCCTTGGTCTAGGATGAGATAACTGTATTTATGTGGGTTTGTCTCTGTGTCTTCTATCTTGTTCCTGACCTCAGTTTCAAGCCGTTGCTTCCTGATATGGCTGTTCAGTGACACTGAGCCAGAGAGGTCATCCGTGCTGGGTGGGGTGTGTGTGGACACCGCATGTCTCTCCAGAAGGGAGGAAGCAGAACTAAGAAGGAAGCATCTCAAACCAGCCTGTCCAACAGCCACTGTGCCCCAGCCCTGCCTCGAGCCCCCGAGGGCTGGCATAGCTCTCTCCAGTTTTCGACCCTTGAGTTCAGAAGGCGAGCCAAGAGGCACCCATCCTGCCTTAGGCAAGCACAGGCCCTGACCTTCCTCTAAGTCTCATCTTTTCCTGCACTGCCCTGGGCACAGAGCTTGGTGCCCTCTGGCAGGCCATGCAGACCAAGTGACAGGTTGTGCCCAGGGAGGCTGGAGACGTCATTCCTCATGGATCAGCCAGGACGGTTGGACAGACAGTGGATTGTGTAAGAACGGAGTGAGGAGGGAGGGCCGTGCAGGTGTGGAGAGCAGGGCTAGGGCAGGAGCTGAGCCCTCGGCGCTCCTGATCTATGAGACTGCCCCAGGGAAGTGGTATACGATGAGCCTTCTCACAAAAGCCAACAGTGTGGAGTACACCCTGGTAGTGCCTGGGCATGCTCGCCCATGCAGGGTCCTGCAGCCCGGAATCTCTGGGTGGGTGTTGGATTCCATCCCTCAAGTTCCCCTCCAAGCTGAGGCTGCTGTGACCTGGGTGTGCTGTTATCTCCTCCCTCCAATGGGAGCAAGGAAGCCCCTGGACGCCCAGCTGTCCAGGTCCTACTGCCAGGCTCCTGCTCTCTGCCCTGGGTCTGGGGCTGGGTGCTGCCACAGTTCTCTCCTGTATCTAACCAGACCTCTGTGGGCCCCAGCTCCCGCTGCCCTCCACAGGATGGGGAGCGCCGTGTGCCCCCCGTACCTCCTCCCCACTCAGCTCCTCTGCCTCCATCTTCCGCGGCTCGGTACCCCCAGGGCAAGTGGATGCTTGGGGGGATTCTGAAGACTGGAGGTTTAGTCCCCCTCTGCCTCTCTGAGCCTCGCCTCCTCGTCTGTAGAGTGGGGTGAAAATACCTCTCTGGAGGCCGGGAGGTGTGGTAGGTCCCATGGTCTTGGGAGATGGACTGCCCCCCCCAGCAGCATGTGTTGTCAATTTAGAGACTTTGTATTTTCTCTCACCGCCTGTACCATTTTATGTACATAAGGGCTTTGAGCATCTGTGGATTCCACGGGGGTCCTGGAGCCATTCCCCCACCAGTCCCAAGGGACCACCGTACTCGCTCCAGGCCATGTCGAGGAGACCCAGGCTGCTTCAAAGCACCCCATCTCCACTGCCGGAAGGAGCTCACAGCCCACAGCCCGCAGGCCGCTGTTGGGTAGGGTTTCACCCCCCACAGCACACCACTGTGGGCCTGCCAGCACCCTGGCTCGGGGCTAGTCCTCAGAACAAAATGAAGGAATTCTTCAAAACAGGGGCGAGCCGTCCAGCTGGGTGTGCATGCAGCAGCTTTTATATCCAGGGCGAAAAACTAGGTCGCTGCTGGTGAGAGGCTGCAGGGCCGGCCCCCGGGCTCCCTGGCAGCACCCCTCCCCTGCCTCCTCCCTGGGACCATGTGCAAGACAGAGTTGCCAAGTCTACAGTGGACCCTGGGTCGCAGGCGTGGGGACTGCAAGGGCCCTCCAGGCCTCTCTCTTCCTGAGGCCTGATTTCTCTGTGAGACCTGGGCCAGTTCCTTGCTAAGTCTGGCTGTTTTTCAGCCTCCTTGTCCTTTTCTCCTCTGCACACTGCCCTTGGTCCCCAGGAGGAGCTGTAGGGCGAGGAGGATCCCCCACCCAAGATCCTCCCAGGCCACAGGAGCCAGCCACTGCCAAGCAGTTCATGGAGCTAAGGAGCTGGGTCTGCCGGAGCCCTGAGCTAGACAGAGGCCTCTGGCTCTCCTGCAAGTTCCCCAGCTGGTGCTCTACCCTGCCTCTGAGCAGGTGTGCATATACTTTCCAGCTTCGCAGAAGAAGTCTGTCAAGGAGCCCATGGTGCCTGTGAACACCAGCCTTGAAGCACTCCAGGCACACAATCAAATTAATTAGACCTGATTGCGCTTATGGATGGAACTACCTGGAGAACGTGTAAAACAACATCACAGGAATGTACCCAGAAAATCCAGTACCTCCACAGGACAAATGACCTCGTTCCTTCGACAAATAGATTGAGAGAGACAAGAGACTGAAATTGATGGTGGAGCCCAGAGGCTGAAAGAGACTTAGGAAGCAGTTTTTAACACATGGACCTAGTTTAGATGTTACTCAAACTTAAAAAGAAAGAAAAGTTTTCAGGTCAATCGGGGTAATCTGAAACTGCCCAGTTATTTCATGATATTGAAGAATGAATGAATTGTTTTAAGATATGATGATAGTAATATTATTATGCTTCCTCAAAAATAAAAAAAAAGATCCTTAAATTTGAGAGACATGCTGAAATCTGTGGGGATGACATGATGGGGTGCCTTCAAATTACCACGGGAGGAGGGAGGGGAGAGGCAGGGCGTGGCGTGGAGAGGAGGTGAGCCAGGAGAATCCCGCTGGTGCAGGCAAGGGGATCATGAAGCTTTATCTTCACGCTCCTCATCTTTCCAAAGAAGGAGGAGGAAAAAGAGGGACGAGGGTGAGGAAGGGAAGGAGAAGAAGGGCAGAGGGGAAATAGGAAGAGGAGGAGGAAAAGGGAAAGAAGGAACAAGGGAAGAGGAAGGGGAAGAGGCGGAGGAGGAGGAGGAAGCGAAAAAGGAAGAGAGGGAGGAGGAAGAGAAAGGGGAGGAGGTGGAGGGCAGCAAAACGGCTGCCATGGGGGTCTTAGGACCCAGGCCGACGTGGCCGACCCAGACCCCGGAGCCGCCTCCCCTCTCCGGCCCTTCTGGCCTCGCACCTCTCACTCGACGGGAAGCCTTACAGGGGACAGTGGCAGTGCAGGGCCCTGTCCCCAGCTCAGGTGGGCACTCACGGTGGACAGGCAGCTCTTCTGCTCCCGGATGATGGCGCCGAAGCCCAGGAAGCCGGTGACCACGACCAGCGCGCCCGCGAAGATGAGGATGTAGGCGGAGGCTGCGAAGGTGCTGGAGGCCAGGACGCTGAGGTAGCCACTCTTCTCCACCAGGGTCCAGACGCCCACGGCCATGACCGCCGCCCCGCCCACCTGTGGGAGACCTCGGCTGAGGGCAGGCGGTGGCAGGGCCCCCGGGGGGGGGGGGCAGGAGGCCACCTGTCCAGTGCCCACCACATACCAGGCGCTTTAAACGCACCATCTTACTTAGCCTCCAAAGCACCCGCTGGATTTTATAGATAGGGAATGGAGGGTAGAGAGATTAGGAGACTTGTGGGGTGTGGAGACAGATTCGGAAGCCCAGTGTGACCCCCAATTCCAGGCTTCGTAGTAGGCTGCCTGTTGTGCTCCTGTCGTGAGGCAGGGAGAACTGTGGGAAGGATCCAGATGTGGCTGTTCTCCTCCCCATCACCCCACCTGGGCTGTTCTTCCCCTCAGGGTGCCCTCTGCTCCTGTCCACCTTCCCCTCGGGGCACTTGCAAACACTGCCCTTCCTTCAGTTCCTACAGCTGGGCCACTTGTCCCTGAAGAAACAGGACCACAGAGGAAAGGCAAATGGCCTGAGGTCACCTCTAGGCAGGGGCAGAGCCAGGATGAGAACGCAGCCAGGGCCTGCCCACTCAGTCACACCGCCTCCAGCCTGGGAAGGCCACTGGGCTCCACGCAGTCCTCTCAGGAGGAGGAGGAGGAGAGATTTCTCTGCAACTGTCTCATTCCCTTTTGGTCTCGAGAAGGGGGTAGGGAAAGGACACTGCTGATGCGGAGGTTTGGGAGGTGCCTCCTCAGAAAGAGCCCCTGGGAAGACGGGCGGGGGGGGGGGGCTCCACTTGCCTGGTTAAAGGAGCTGAGTAGCCAGTTCCATGTCACACCCAGCAGAGCAGGTGGGTGTGCATTTGCACTCATGTGCACAGGCATGAGTGTCCTCAGGTGCCAGATGTGGGATTTTAGGGTGTTGGTCCAGTGAAGGAGCCCCAATTAGGGAGATGGCTATTGCGGTCAGCTGGAAGCCATAAGTTCCACCTGATAATAAGTATGTATGTGACGCACCTGCAAATGCACGTGAGGCACCCGCAAAGCTAAAGGTATATAACCGGGTGAAAGCGGTCGGAGTCAGGAGAAGAATGAATTCATTCAGTCAGTCATGCAGTTGCTTGGTCGGTCAGAAGAAGAGTTCGGGTCGGAGAAGAAGAAAAGAATCAGAGCGGCCAGAACGTAGGCAGAGCGGTTACAGAAGAGAAACCAGATAGAAGAAGTAATTGCTGGTCAGAGTCAGGCCGAGGCTCCCGAGGAAGAAAGAAGAAAGAAGAAAGAAGAAAGAAGCTCTAAAAGCTAAGCTCTCTCTCTCTCTAAAGAAGAAATCTCTCTCTTTCAAGCTCTCTCTCTTTCTCTCTAAGCTCTAAGAAGATGAAGAAGAAAAAGCTCTATCTTTCTCTCTAAGCTCTAAGAAGAAGAAGAAGAAGAAAAAGCTATCTCTAATCTTTCTCTCTAAGCTCTTTCTAAGAAGAAGAAAAATCTTTCTTTCTCTCTCTAAGCTCTCTCTAAGAAAGTAGAAGTAAAAGTAGTAGTATCTTTACTCTGCCTCCGAGAGTTTTCCTCCCGCGGCGTTGTGGCTGGCCACGACAGGCAGCTTACAGTCCAGGACCCCTGAGATCTGTTCCTGGGAAGGTGGACTCCTCCTTGGTCTCCCTGTGCCCTGTTTAAGGATGGGTCAGCTTCCTCGGATGAGTGGTGGTACTTCCTCAAGGGGTCCCGGGTGAGGACTGAACTAGAAATGGCTTCCTCCCTGCTCCACCCACTCCTTCAGTACCTGTCCCTGTGAAGGGATCCCCATGTGCCCAGAATGACTCTCTGTAGAACCCACCCTGTCACAGACCGAAGCTGAGGACGCGAAGGCGGTTTTTAACAACTGACATGCACTAGGCACCTACACCACTCAATTTTCATGGCTCTGCCATTTTCTCTTCTGAGGGTCGCAGTTGCTCTGTGAGGATGGGGCAGGGAATGTCATCTCTGTTTTGCAGATGAAGAAACTGAGGCTTGCCAACAATAAGAATGGGCCCAGGCTACCACCATTAGGGAGCATTTCAGAATTGAAATCCAAAGCCAAGTCTTCTGAGGGCAAATCCAGGATTGCGTCCTCGGATCCTGTGGAAAGGGCGGGCCTGTTCCTGCACTTGTGCTTTTTAAATAGATGCAATTTCTTCCAAGTGCCATTTAATCTCCGTGGCACCTTCACCAGGTAAGAGAACTTGGTGGAAGGACATTATACAAGGGCTGCAGCTGTACGACTCCAAGCGGAGTTTCTTCCATTCCACGATGCACATTTTTTCTCTCTCTAAAATCAGGATGCATCTTATGATTTATGGTACCTTACAATTATACTTGGCAGCAGTTTTTCTTAGTGGTCCAAAAAACAATGGTGCATCCTACAATTGTTGATATCCCAGATTCAATGAAATCCTGGGATATGATAAGATTTTTTAAATTTGTTGGGGGTGTAGGTTATCTGGACCCACACAACCTCCATGACCAGGGAAGGATTTTCTGAGTCTGGGTCAATGGACCTGAACAATGGATAAGAACTGACCAATGGAAACTCCCATTGGTTAACCTCCATGACCAAAATATCCCAGACATAAAGCCTTTTGTCACCTAGAGCATTCCTGGAAGGCTTGGGTGAGGCTCTCAACTTTTTGTAACTTGCTATGTGACCTAAAGAGAGTTCCTTAACCTCTCTAGTCCTCAGTTTCTTCATCTCTCAAATAAGGGGGTTATATGTTAATTAGATCAGTGGTTCCCAATCTATAACCACCAAGGACCCCTTTGATTACTTTTTCCCAAGGACATTATGTTTTGAGGGCTTTTGACTACCAAACATAGTGTATTAATTAAGTAATAATTCATTTCTCATTTTTTATTAATCAAAGGCATATAATAGTACCAGGAAGAGATTCTGAACAGCATGAGATAGTCAACATGACCATGCTGAGTTGATCTAACTCCAGCAAAAAAGATGAGAAACTTGGCTTTTAATGGATACAGTCCCTTTATAGAAATATGCACATAATCCATTTTCCATTAATCTAGTTAACCCTGTCTCTTCCAAACCAGAGTGTGGGCTGAACATTTGAATCTGGGACCGCCAAAAGGGTATACTTGGGCTGGCCTGGGTACAATTAATGTACTGGGGAAGATGGAGCCCACTGAGAATCTGTGGATCCTTTGTCTAGAGAAATGATCATTTACTAAAACAATTCTCAGATTCATGCCTGGAGTCTATTCTTTTTTTTTTTTTTTTTTTAATATTTAAAAAAAATATATATTTATTTTGTTGTAGTTGTACACGATGCCTTTATTCTTATGTGGTGCTGAGGACTGAACCTGGCTGTGCACGTGCTAGGCCAGTGCTTGAGCTGGAGCTCTGAGAGCTCTACCCCTGAGCCACAACCCTAGCCCTGGAGTCTATTTTTGTACCACATAATGAGCCCTGGCCTACATGGCCTCTATCTCTATATCCTCCTATTCCTGGCTGCACAGTCACTTGGACAGCTGTAGAAAACCAAGGCCACGACCTGGGCCAATCAGAATCTCCAAGAAGGGGACCCAGGCATGAATATTTTATAAAGTTTCCAGTGGTCCCCTTAAGAACTGCTGCCCGGTTTTCATAATTAATAGGGGACACAAGTGTCCTATCCATTTTCTCCCCGGAAGATGGCACTGTGCTGGGTCTCACAGAACACACCAGGTGCCCTGGACATGTCAGCCTCAGGAGATGTCTTGACGCTCGCTCTGGACCTCTGGGCTGGGAGCATTTGCCTGGAATGCTATCGGTATTTATTCAGGACCAACACAATCCTTTCCCTCCATCTTTGGGTACGGTGTGGGATAATGAGGAGCAGGATTTCCCGCCAACAAAACAAAGCCAGGCTCCCGGGAGGAGAAGCGGGGGCCAGGAGAAATGGAGCCCCAGGAGAGAGGAGCACAGTTGGTTCCGCTTGTAGAGCGCTGCCCTTGGCCAGAGCACTTGAGAATTTGCAAACCAGGCTGAGCCCCCAGGTCTCCCAGGTGACAGCTGGGTCCCCGGCCACCGGGCAGAGTCTGGGAGGCATCTGGAGGGACATGCTGCCCTGATCAAGGCCTAGAGGCCTAGCATGTAATTCGGCTGTCCAGAGGAAATCAGGGCATGAGTCTGAATCAGTGGGGCCTCCACCCCTCCCCGGAGTGTTTCATCTGGTGGCTTCTGAAGGGAAACAAGGGGTGATCAGCCACAGGGAGCAGAAGGGTTCCACGTCCCTTGGGGGATCTCCTACTTGGGACTTAGCCAGCTCTTTAGAAAACCACGTTTCCTCTGGACAGAAGTAAAACTGCTAAATGTTGGAATGGGTCCCCAGAGGGTGTCACAGAGGGTAGAAGTTAGCAGGCCTGCATCTAGTTCGGCTGTGGTCCCACTAGCCATGTCTTACCTGGCCTGTCTGAACCTCTGTTTCTTCATCTGTAAATCAGGGCACTGCACAAAGATATCTCTGAGGTCCCTTCCATGTGGGCAAAATGTCCCTGTTAGTACTAGGGGGACAACCTTCTGCCAATACTCCTCCAGCAAGATGCTCCCGGACCAGTGGCTCATGGCTGTGCCTCAGGCCATCTGGAAACTGCCTAAGTCAGCTGAAAGAGCGGTGGAAGAGGTACCAAGAGGAGGAGGACCGCTGGGCCGGGCGAGCTCCGACCACCCTGGACAGTTTCAATAGCCATTCGCATAGAGTTGATTCAACAGTGTTCGGTTCCTTGAGGAAACTGGGCTGGTTTTCTGTGGAATATTAACTGCATTTTTCAAAGCCATGGCCTATGGCCAATGAGCCAGAAAACCTGCCGTGCTGGGTGTGGTGGCACCTGCCTGTTATTCCAGCTACTCAGAAGTATGAGGTGGGGAGATGGCAGCCTGGGCAATTTAGCAAGACTGTGTTAAAATAAAATAAGAAGGGCTGGAGATGTAGCTCCGTGGCAGAGCACCTCTGGGTCCGATTCTCAGTACCAAGGAAAACAAACAAACAAACAAACCCTGCAGAGGGTGAAACTGGACCATGAGGACACAGCAGCAAGCCAGTAGGGGCAGAGCAGGTCACTCATGCTGGGTAATTTTAGGAACTGCCTGTTCATAGAAAAGAACTATTGCCAAAATGTCCTCATATCACCACGGGGTCGGGGATTAGCCACGCGTGCCTGGGACTGTTAGGACGAAGCGGGCAGACCTGGAGAAAGCAGCCCGAGGATGAGAAGCAATTGTAGGATTTTTCACTGTTGGGTGACTGTAGGGTTTCTGTGCTGGGGGAAGGACAGGGACAGAGCAGAGGCCAGGACCACGGGACTCCCAGTCAGGGAGGATCCCTGGGCAGGAGGGTGCTCTGCCTTTAGTGCCAGCAGCCCACGGTGGTGGTGGCAGGAAATCACAGGGTGACAAGTGCAGTTCATGTGTTGGCTGGCCGCCTGCTCTGTGTCAAGCACCATGCTGGTCTGGAAAGGTTTGGGGCTGGATGGAAAGGCTCACCTGTGTCCCTTCCCTGGGCTGTCTCACCAATGGCCCCATCACCTACCCACCCCAGACCAGACCCTGGGGTCCTCAGCGCCTCTTCCCTCCTCAGTGACAGACGTGGGATCCCCATCTGCTCTCAGACTCGCCTGCCTCTCCTCACCACATTGCCCAGCGTGGCTCCCCACCCTGGGGTCAGCCCCCAGCTCCTGCTCCATGCCACGCTGAGCCCGGTGTGCTGAGCGGTCATGGCACCCCTGCCGAGAAGTCCCCACCGGCTCCCGACACCCAGAGCACCAGGCCCAAACTCCTTGGCATGGCCTCGAGGCTCCGAAAGGTCTGTCCTGACCTGGTTTTTGGCTTTATCTGTGGCTGCTTTCCTTGCTCCACACCTGGGCTTTAATCAAGATGACCCTCACAGCTGCTTTTCTGGAACATATTGTAGGTGCCCACTAACTAAGGCCATGCCAACAGAGTGGTTGAGGGGGTGAACTTGGCAAAGGGCTGGTGTCTGAGGTCGAGGGCCTCAGTTTACCGACTCTGTGAGTCTGGACAGCCTTGCTGGGCCTCAGGCTTCTCCTCCCTCATTCCTCTCCACCATTCTTACATTGTTCTCTTTGCCCTTTTTCTTCTGCTGCTGAACGCCTATGCACCCTTCCAGGCCCTTTCAAGTGTGACGCCCGCTCAGATCTCTGGGCAGATCTCAGATCTCTGCACTTCCATGGCACTCTGATCACTCCTTCTGAGCACACCTCTCTGTCCTCAGAGCCCTTGGGCCCGGCATGGCCTGCTGCGTAGGAGCCCCCACGGTGGGCCTGAGACTTGTGGATGGGACTTGGGTCGAGGGCTTTGGAAATAACATCCGCTCCTCACACCTGCCTGTCTGCTGAATTCCCGGGTGGGAAAGGGAGCATTTCTTGTCCTTACTTTAGAGAAATTTATAGAGGGGCAGTGCATTCCCAGAAAGGAATGGTCTTTTCTCCAGGTCATTAGGAAGCCCCCTGGAAAGACCCGAGCTGGCACCTGAGAGGTCTTGCTGTCAGACTTCATTACTGTGTTTTAGCCAGCATCCACCATGTGCTGACTGTGGCAATGCAGACTCTGGTGCTATTGTGGGGCCCAGGCCTGCCCCAGCCCCTGCCCTCACGTCACTTACTGGGTTGATGCTGTCACTTACTAGGTGACTGGGTCGAGAAACCCTGGCTCCACACCGGTGCAGAAATCACCAGGCTGATTCTGTTGCATAGAAGAAAGTGAATGGGTCAATTTTGGGGGCGGGTGACATAACCTAGGGACTCAGGGAGAGCACTGCGAGGCTGAGTGTGAACCTGGCTCATTCCCACCTCCACACAGGGGTGCTTTTTAAAAAAAAATTACAAAATTTTTTTTAAAAAATACCTTTATTTTGTTTATTTTTATGTGGTGCTGAGGATCAAACCTGGGGCCTCACATATGCTAGATGAGCGCTCTACCACTGAGCCACAAACCCAGCCCCCCAGGGTTGCTTTCAAAGAATGGCTCCCCATTCCCAAATCTGCAGAGGTAGTTGAGCCCCAGGCTGCAGCTGTGACAGCATATCCCCGTGGCCAATGCACACATTTGGGGTCAATGGCACCCCAACCCCACACCGGAGCCTGTGTGTTCTCCAGGAGGACACGAGGCAGTGGGCATCAGGTGCTGCTGTTCACCCTGTTAATGGGCATCACTTCTCCGAGTGCCAGGGAAACACCTCCCCAGCTCCACCCCGCGCTCCTGCTGGCTTTGCACCTGTTCTGCGTGAGCAGCTCTTCACGGGCATCATGCTAAGGGTCATTTTCCACGGGGAGGCCCTCTTTTCATGGCTCTTTGGTTTGAAAGAGCCTTTGATAAAATAAACCAGAATACTCCTTCCTCCTGCTCTCTTTCCTCATCTCATCTAGACTTAAAACAAGTGCAAAATCTCATGGGACGTGCTGAGAGCTGGGAGGGTGTGGAAGGTCACCTGTGCATCTTTTGAACACAGCTCAGAACTCAGAAGTAACCTTTCTTGGAGCGGCCCCTGCCCCACATCCAGCAAATTCTTCTGTCCTCCATGCTAACTCCATGTCTTGCACTTGTCTCTATAGTTACACACATTACAGTCTATTTCTTTTATTTGGTACTTCCTGCGTTTCCCCTTTGAGCCTTTTGATCAAGCCTCATTCATCTCAGCATCCCCAGGAGAGTGCCCCATGTGGGAGATGTCCAAGACTCCACAGAGAGGGAAGGAGGAGGAAGCAAGGAAAGGAGGGAGGGAGGGAGGAAAATGACCGAGTCCCATTCATTTTATATTCTAGATGGAGAAACTAAGGCCAGAGAATAGTGACACATCCAAGGTCACAATAGTGGGAAAGCAGGGCAAGAATTCAAGAATCTTGAGGTCCTGTGTAGTGCTCATTTTATTACCTGAGCCTCGGACCACACACAGCTGCACACAAGAAACAGGCCATTGGCATTAGGGACGGGGGGACAGCCAGGCCCATGTCCTGTGCTGCAGGATTGTTAGCACAGGCTTCATCCTGACAGGCATCACAGCCACAGCCCTGCTCAGAACAAACGTGCACCCACCTCAGCTGACCCCTGAGGCCATGTTCAATGGGGGATGACACCGGAAGTGAAGGGCTTTCCAGCCTCAGCCTCCAAGCGGGCAGAGGCTTTTCCCTCCTGGGCCCTCCCTGCACCCCGAGGTGATGCTCTCAAGCCCTTCCCACTGCTCTGGCCAGGATTCGAGTCCTCCGTCTTTTCCACCACCTGTCTTGGCTTCACATCTCCCTTAAGGGGCCCCTGAGATTCCCATGGAAGTGCCAAGCTCACCCGACGCTCAGGGTAGGACCGAGCTTCAAGGCAGAGGCAGCCTCCCCAGTCTCTCCCCGTAGCCTGGCAGAGCTCCTGGGAGGCTGGGAAAGTTTTGATTATTAACACAGCCAAGCAGCTAATTAAAATAATAAATTAGAGAACAACATTGCAGAGGTGACAGGAGCTATAGGGAGCTGTGTAGGAAAAAGGAGGGGAAGAAAATCGTTTCCCAGGCAGCCATGTAAGAAAGCCTGGGCACGTTGGCTTTTTCGGGTCATGAAGGAGGCAGCAAAGTGGTGACATTTTTAGTTCCTGATCCTGAACTGTATCCAAAGGTATGGGGGGTGATAGGAAGAGTTGTCACCTGAGTCCTGACCAGGTTGAGTGGAGGGGAGACTGTTATGGGTTTTTTGAACTTTGGAATGTGACCCATTAGGGTTGTGAAATAAATGTAGTGGGTTGTAACCTGTACTTAATATTAATCATCAGAAGACCAGAGAAAATATCAGAGTCCTTCACACACTGTAAGGGGAAGTTTAGTTCTGTGAATGATGCTTCACATTAGCATTTCTCATGCTTCCATGTGTTTCTTAATGCTGAAAGTCTTAAAGCCAGTGCTATGGATGGAGAAAGCTGTTGAAGAGACGAGGGGTCTAATCATAATAGCATAACAGCTAAGCACCGAGTATATGCTTAATGTCTTCCTGAATTTGAAAGTCTGATTCTTATGAGTATTGCCTTTCCTATTTCATGTATGAAAAAAGTGAGGCCTGGTGAGATTAAGTTGTTTGCCTAATGTCTCAGTCTGTCTGCCTGGGCTGTCATGACAAAATGCTGTAGACTGGGTGGATTAGATAACAGAAATTGATGCCCCAGTTTGAAGGCTGGGAGTTCAAGGACAAGGTCCTGTTGATTCGTTGATTCCGTTCCTGGTGCAGGTTCCCTGGCTTGACGGCAGTGCCTTCTTACCCTGTCCTCACTTAGTGCTTGCATTTGGAGCTCTGTTCCTTATAGGGCCACCATACCTATTGGATTAAGACCCTCCCATTATGGCCTAAAAGCCTCATTTCCAAATATGGTCACATTGGGTATTAGGGCTTTAGCATATGGATTTGGAGGAGACCCAATCCAGTTCTTTACACTGAACATCCCATAGCAAATATATACTGGAGTCTGAATTTGATCCCACACTAGAGCCTGGGTCTTCCCAGCATGCTCTGCTGCCTTGCTAATCCATACATGCCCCAAAGATACTGTGGGGCAGTGCAGGACTCAGGGCTGGGGGACCACAGAGCATACTGGCTCAGCACACAGGCTTAGGGTCAGGGAGAGCAGACTTCAGCTGTGGGACTTTGGAAAAACTGCTTGACACTCTGTAAAATGGGACTCTAATAGAGCTGTCCATATCTCAAAGGGGGGCTGGGAGCTTTGAATAGGGTGATGCAGGTGGAATGCAAGCACAGAGGAAGCCCACAACCGCAAGTTCAAGGACAACTGAGAACTTTGTTCAATGATGTGAACTTAGAACTGTGCTTCACACTCAGTAGGTACTTAATACAAATTGTGGAATGAATTTTTAAATGGTCATGATCATTACTGACCTGGTATTAGAATACCTAGGTACCATGTTAGCTTTGATTCTTACCAAGGTAAGGCCTTGGGTGAAATTCTGGACTTGCTGGGCCTATTCTTCACCTATAAAGTGAGGATAATAGTGACAACCACCACCGGGGTCTAGTTCAAGGTCGCATGGGATAACCCTTGCAAAGTCTTTATCCTATAGTGACTTGCAAATGCTGGGCATCATGACCACAGGGAGGCCTGAGCTGCTGCTTCTCTCGGCGCTGGGTTTGGATGGAGTACAGCAAGGAGATGTAGACTGGGGAACAACTTTGTTCTAGGGGGAAAAGGAACTTGCCCTCCACTCTCATGCCACTCCTAGCTTGGGCAGCCGGCTTCCTCTCTAGGCTCACTTTCTGTATTTGGGCCATGGTGGTAGAGGGAAGGTGTCGAGGGCGAACAGCAGGCTGGTGGGGTGTCGAAGGATCACCCCTGTTACTCTGCATCATGATTCTCCTGGAAGGGGAGAAGAGGTGGTGTCTGTGGCCGGGGCAGGGGAGTACCCACCAATGTGGACACAGGCACTGCTGTGTGTCCTATAACTGGGGGCACTTGGTTGGGGGACAGTGATTGGACTTTGGGGTGTGTCTCGTGTGGGAGGGAACCTTATCTTGGGATGAGGGAATGAATGTTTAAATGGCCACGGTTATTACTGACCTGGTATTAGAATACCTAGGTGCCATTTCCCTCCCTAGACAGAGCCCTCCCACCAGGAGGGAGGGGGTGGATTCTGATAAGTCCTCAGGGGCCTGTGTACTGTAAAGTTGTGCTCTGCCTTGGGGCAGCAAGGCAGGAGCTGGGACACGTCTGCCCCTGTCTACTTCTGAGGACTGTGCAGCAGGTCCAGGGAAGCCTTGCCAGCACCTTCTAAAGCCCACCATCCCCACAAGGGGAGCAAGGCTCAGCTGACGGGCCCCTGGGAAGCTGGTCCCTGGCCAGCCAGGCCTGAGGCAGGGCTATTTTTAACTCAAAACTGGGAGATCTGTGTGGGGGTGGCTCCCCTCACTGGTAGCTGCTCTGGTGACATGCTTGCTGCCCATCTGCCCGTGCTGCCTCCCACATGTCTTTTTCTTTACCGCCCCCAAAGCAATGCAAACACAGATGGATGCTAGGTCCACTCTGGCTTGGTGGGGCCTCTGGGGGTTGTCACCACGTCTACTGCCCACGGCTTCCTCCGGGACCTCAGCACAGTCAGGATGCACAAGGCCCCAGTCCTTCCACAAATATTTGGGGCTGAGCACCCCACAATCGCCCTAGGTGCTAAAGGACCAGCAGGCCCCTGGCCACGCCTGCCACTGCCCTCCTCTCCCCTCGGTGTGTGGGGGCAGCTGTCTACACGGAGTCCCGCTCTTTCCACCCCAACTCTCCACGAGGCAGTTCCCACACTCGCCGCTCTCTGTTGCTCAGCCCTCTGGCCTTTCCCGGGCCTGAGGGTGCTCCCTGTTTCCTGAACCTTCCACACTGTTGGCTTGGCCCAGTGCCCGCCTTCTCTGGTCTGTGTTTTCCCTGGCTCCGTGACCCCCTCTGGCTGCCCCTCCGCAGCCTCCAGGTGGACCCTGTTCCTCTGACTGCTCGAGGGTGACTGCACACCCCAGTTTGCCTGGAGCTTTCCTGGCTGCAGCACCCCCCCCCCCCCCGCCCCAGGAGCTCCCTCAGTTCAGGCCAGCCCTGGGCCTCTGGTCACCCAGACTCAGCCCTGGCCCCTGGAGAGGCCCCAGGCCTCATTCTTCCTCGCCCTGTCTTCCCAGGCCCTGCCCGCTGTTCTCATCTATTTCTCATGGCTGCAGCTGCCCTCCAGGTGGGCACGACCCCTAAGTCTGCAGCACCGGCCTGGCTGGTTTCCTGAGTTCCCGCTGGGCGTCTCCACTTAGATGTCTCCTGGCAAAACAAAAACCCACACGTTGACCTCTGACCTCGCCACCCCACCCTGAACTGCTTCTCTTTCTGGTCCCCGGCACGAATGGTGAGCCCCACCATCCCCCGGGGAGCCACGTTTCCCAGAGCCCTCTTCTTTCTCTGCCCATCTCGTAATAGCCCAATCTCGTCAATTTTACCTCTCCAACACCTTAACCCTCCCCAAATAGTTCTAGTCCCACCGTCACTCCCAGAGCACAGGTCACCACCATCTCTTGCCTTGATCAATGCAAAGTCAAGAGGAAATGGTGACCGTGATTGCTTCTGGAATGGCAAGTGGCCGGGGCTGAATTGTGCCCCCACTCCCAAAGACTGGAACTCTCACTGGTACCTGTGAATGCGATCTTATTTGGAAACAGGGTCTTGGCAGATTCAGTGAACTCAAGATGAGGTCATTAGGGTGACCTGTATCCAATATGCCCCACGTCCTTATACGAAGAGGGAAGTGTCACATGAAGACGGGTACGTGACTGCCAGCAGTGAGGACAGAGGTGGGACTGGAGGGTAGCGGCAGTGATGCAGGGAGGCCAGCTGCTTCTGGAAGCAAAGGAAAGAGTCCACCCAGAGTCTCAGAGGGAGCATGGCCTTGCCGACACCTTGATTTTGGACTTCTAGTCTCCAGAACTGTGAGAAAGAAAACTATTTCTGTAGTTTAATGCTACCTCAGTTGTGGTAATTTGTTAGAGAAGCTCTAGGAAACCAACGTAGGGAGGCATGGGTACATTTTATTATACTTTTAAATTTTTTAGAGATTATCCATAGAGAGCACATAAAACTTGGATGATTAGGAAAAACATTCTTAAAAAGAAAAACCTATTCTGTAAGAATCTTACACACCCGATTGGATTTACCTTTAAGAACTGAAACCTTCTACACCTGAAGGAGCCCTAATTAGGAAGGGCTGTTGTAGCTAGCTGGAAGCCATGGGTTCCGCCTGATATGTATGTGACGCACCTGTAGGCACCCGCAAACCTGAAGGTATATAACCGGGTGAAAGCGGTCCGAGTTAGGAGAACGGAGAATTCAGTCAGCCGGGCAGTCACTCGGTCGGTCAGAAGAATCAGAGCGGCAAGAACGTAGGCAGAGTGGTTACAGAAGAGAAACCAGATAGAAGACAGAAGAGAAACCAGATAGAAGTAATGACTGGTCAGAGTTAGGCCGAGACTCCTGAGGAAGACAGAAGAAAGAAGAAGGAAGAAAGAAGAGAGAAGAAAGAAGCTCTAATCTTTCTCTAAGCTAAGCTCTATCTTTCTAACTCTAACTCTAACTCTAACTCTAAGCTAAGAAGACAAGAAGAAAAGCTCGTTCTAATCTTTCTCTCTAAAAATCTTTCTTTCCCTCTCTAAGCTCTAAGAAAGTAGAAGTAAAAGTAGTAAAAGCTTAACTCTGCCTCCGAGAATTTTCCTCCCGTGGTGGCGCCGTGGCTGGCCGTGACAGGCAGCTTACAAATGGTGGTCCGTCCGGGGCTCGGCAGGCAGAGAAGAAAAGCTAAGAAATAAGAGCAATGAAAAAGCATAGCCTCAGACTCAGTTGAGACCAGCAAAAAGAGTAGAAACAAGAGAGCATAGCCTCTGACTCAGTTGAGGCCAGTTAAGAATTAAGCTGAAGCAGAGTAGCCAGCGAAAAGCCGAAGCGAGCCGGCCAAAAGCCGAAGCAGAGTAGCCGGCCAAAAGCCATAAAAAATATAGAGAAAAAGCCTTGAGCTTTAGTATAAAGAAAAAAGCCATGAGCTTAAAAGAAAATAGAGAATTAAATAGCATGGTAAAAACCATGCAGGAAAAAAAAAAAAAGCCATTGAGCTTTGGCAAGAAAGCCATAAAGAAAAATAAAGAAGAGGAGAAAAAAAAAAAAAAAGTCAAAGCCGCTTATGCAATTGTGCTTAACTAGGTGCGTTAGCTGCTCCTCAGCATTAGGCTTCCTTAAAGCCACAGCACCTTCTCAAAAAGGGCTCAAATATCCACCCTTTCAAAAATAAAAGGTGAAAAGCTAGGTAGGGACAAGAAAATAAAAGAAAATAGAGAAAATAAAATAGAGAAAATAGAACAAAAGCACCTTTTTAAACTAAAGGGAAGGAATATGAAGGAGCCCTAATTAGGAAGGGCTGTTGTAGCTAGCTGGAAGCCATGGGTTCCGCCTGATATGTATGTGACGCACCTGTAGGCACCCGCAAACCTGAAGGTATATAACCGGGTGAAAGCGGTCCGAGTTAGGAGAACGGAGAATTCAGTCAGCCGGGCAGTCACTCGGTCGGTCAGAAGAATCAGAGCGGCAAGAACGTAGGCAGAGTGGTTACAGAAGAGAAACCAGATAGAAGAAGTAATGACTGGTCAGAGTTAGGCCGAGACTCCTGAGGAAGACAGAAGACAGAAGAAAGAAGAAGGAAGAAAGAAGAGAGAAGAAAGAAGCTCTAATCTTTCTCTAAGCTAAAAGCTCGCTCTAATCTTTCTCTCTAAAAATCTTTCTTTCCCTCTCTAAGCTCTAAGAAAGTAGAAGTAAAAGTAGTAAAAGCTTAACTCTGCCTCCGAGAGTTTTCATCCCGGGTTACGGTACCAGGCAGCTTACATACACCTACATGGTTTACACTCTCCAACCACACAGCTTTATTATCCCACCATCTTTATCACCACACCCTCACCATCCGGGAAACTCCTGCCCAGGAAGACAAAAACCACAAATACTTTCATTGTATATTTCAGGAACTTTGCAAAAACACATTTAAATAAACATTAGATTGTTCAGCTTTTGAACAGATAGCATCAAATGACTGACTGCTCTCCAAGGCTCTTCAACACCCTTGCCTGCCTGTGTCCGTCCATCCTAGACTACTCCTTCATGATCCTTCCCAGTCGTAATCAAGCTCCCGCAGGAAAGAAAGGGCCTGAAAGCTAAGACATGGTCCACCTTTGATTGCATTTATAGGTGCTCCTAAGACTCTGTCAAGGGAGAGCTCTCTTACCCCAGGTAGCAAGAAACCTAGTTCTGGCCAGGCGTGGAAGCGTATGCCTGTAATCCCAGCAGCTCGGAAGGCTGAGGCAGGAGGATCCTGAGTTCAAAGCTAGCCTTAGCAACTTAGTGAGGCCCTAAGCAATTCAGTGAGACCCTGTCTCTAAAATACTAAAAAAGGCTGGGGTTGTGGCTCAGTGGTTAAGCACTCCTGGGTTTAATCCTCAGAACCACAAAACAAAACAAAACACCCCTAGCTCCACTTTATCAGTAAGTTGCTTGTTGCTTTGATGGTATTTTCAGGCATATGCATCCAATATATTCAAAACATTGCATTTGTTGAATGCAACCCCAAGAGTGTAGAAATGATCCCCAATTTGTAGCTGGGGAAACAGACTCATCAAACTTCAGTGGCGCCGGGTGCGGTGGCGCACGCCTGTAATCCCAGCACTTTGGGAGGCTGAGGCAGGAGGATCGCGAGTTCAAAGACAGCCTCAGTAATGGCGAGGCACTTAGCAACTCAGTGAGACCCTGTCTCTAAATAAAATACAAAAAAGGGCTGGGGATGTGGCCCAGTGGTCGAGTGCCTCTGAGTTCAATCCCTGGTACCAAAAAAAAAAAAAAAAAAAAAAAACTTCAGTGGCTAAGGCCACACTGTTAGTAGATGGCATAGCCTTGGTCTGGCTGACAGCAAAGCCTGCTCTCTTTAGTGTCACCTACCTTTCCAGAATTAGTGAGCTGGACTCTGCTCCCAAGTAACCAGATAATGGCGCCTAATGGATACCCTTACACTGTTCTGGAAAGTCTCAGCCAGGCAGGTTTCTTGAGGGAGTCACTACAGAGATCCTTCCTGTCTCAGCCAAAGGCAGTCCTGGGTCCCAGGGCATCTGTGTCTTTGCCCAGGGTCTGCAGAACCATGTGAACCATGGCAGGCAAATGGGCTTCAGTGAAACAAGCCATTATCTCAGGCAGTTGCGTTTCCCATAGGGCATTGCACAAGTGACGGGAAAGAAAGCCCCTGACCTCTGCAGGGGGTGGGGGCCGGCACACAGTCCACTGTTACACTTCTCTCTAGTCAGATGCCATGTGGTCGACTCCTCGCCAGCCTGTAGAGGGATTCTTTTTCATCCCCTTCAGTGGAAAACATATATGCTTGCTTTAAAGTCGGCAGAACTCGCGCCTGGGGGGGCCTTTCATTTGGAAGAAATCAACATCAACGTAGGAGTGGTGACTCACAGAAAACCAAGGTGGCTTGACTCATTCGGCGCTGGGGAAGGGGCTGTGCATGCAGAGTTCACTCACCCAGAAGAAGAAGTTGAACAAGAAGAGCAAATACTTCAGGTAGACGATGAGCCAGTCTTCCTGCTGCGTCTTGTACTGGGCCATGGTTGCCGGGCCTGCCAAAGACACACACATGCTGGGCCCTGCCAGGACACAGGGACCTGCCTCATCCTCCCAGAGCCACAGCTGCCTGGCAAGGTCCCCTTCAAGGGCCCCTGTGTGACCAGGAGGCTGTGAGTGTGCAGCATGGAGCAAAAATGAGGGAGACACAAAGGCCGTTGGACACCTAATGGCGGTCAATCTGGGTGGAATTTTCTAGACCTCTGGATCTTGGGTTTCCAGAGGGCTAACCTAAAGGGGCTTTTTCGCAGGGCTTAGTGCCACTCTTTCTTTCCTCCCATCTCACCACAACCACAGGGCACCTGTTTTCCTGTCCCCGACCCCATGCACACGCTCACTGTGTTGGCATGGCCACACCGCCGTGGAAAGCGGAATTGGGCATCGTTGGAAGATCTCTGTGTGCACCAGCATGGCAGAAGCCCCATCAGAGCACCCGTGCTGGAGTGGACCTTGAGGCTCTCCCCGTCTACCCCGCCTGTCCCCAGCACCTGGACCTTCCAGAGGAGGAAGCAGGTGCAGATGGGCCCAGTGGTTTGGCAGCAAGAAATACAAGAGACTCTGAAGTCAGCCTCCTGGGTTCACACTCTGACCTGGTACACCATGTGTTGGGCAAGTTCATGACCTCCCATCCCTCCGAATCCGCATGTGAAAATGCCGTTAATAACGACCCCCGCATTATAGAGTTGTTTGGAACATTAGATGGGATCATCCACGCGAAGGGTTTAGCATCGTCCTTGGCACAAAGCAGGTGCTCAATAAATGCCAGCTATTATTATTCCATGTCACAGAGCTGTGGCAAGAAACCAAGACTCCTGTCCTAAAACAGCCAGTCTCTAGCACCAAGCTTTCTCTCTTGTTCTGACACTCTGATGGACACCTGGGAGCTGGGACATGATTGGTGGTGACAAAAGTAGAGAAGGCCCAGTGTGCCTGCTACTCCTGTTTGCTTCTCGTGTAGTCTGGACCTCAGCAAGCCTGAAGCCTCCATGGTTCCCTCTTGTCCTCTGGCTTCGTGGCCCTGGCTACCTGCACACCACGCTCACAGAGTGGGTGCTCCTTCAGAAATGTCCCCTTCCAGGGAACCTCTTTTCGTTTCAGAACCACAAGCAATGAGCCCATTTCCAGGTCTCCCTCGGTCACTCCCTGTCCCAGCCAGGCCCTGCTCTTGTCCCCCGTCCTCATCTCCTGGGCTGGGGCTGGGCCAAGGTCAGGCTTCTTCCCTCTGCCTCTTACTTCAGAGCTCAGAGTCTCCTGGAGACAGAGAGACGGGGAGAGGGAGATAAAAAGGTGGCTGTCTTCCCTGAGATTTCTACTTGGAGATTTTTTTTTTTTTAAATATTTTTATTTATTTGCTTTAGTTGTACACAATGCGTTCATTTGTACGTGGTGCTGAGGATCGAACCCGGGTCACCCATGTGCTAGGTGAGCGCTCTACCGCTGAGCCACAATCCCAGCCCCTCTACTTGGAGATCTTGAAGAAGGTTATTTAAGACTTTTAGCCTTCTTGTTAAAAAGAAGACAAAACCCATTTTTCTCCAATTAGTCTGAGAGGCAGGGCAGTAGAAGAATACTCTGAAAGAGAGAGAGAGAGAGAAAGAAAAAGGAAGCTTGTGAAAAATAGTGATGGATGGGGTGGCCAGGAGACTCCAATAGGAGCTGCACCTTGGTGCTCTGCATCCGCCCGGATGTGAGACTGTGTCTGGGGACCTGCTGAACTCCACAGGCCCTTAGTGACCCACAGAGCTTGTGGGGCCTGGCCTCTCCCAGCTGCTGACTGTTCTCTTCTTGCAGTGGACCCTTCCCAGCCAGGGTCCACTGGACTCACCACAGACACTTGTCTAGACTCACAGAAAAGGAACCTGATAAACTCACTCCAAGTCAGGGGTCAGGACCCAGGTAAGGAAGGTTGCATTTTTAAAAAGGACTTCAGATAGGCTGGGCAGGTGGCGCACACCTGTAATCCCAGAGACTTGGGAGCCTGAGGTAGGAGGATCGTGAGTTCAAAACCAGCCTCAGCAACTTAGTGAGGCCTTAAGCAACTTAGTGAGACTCTGCCTCAAAATAAAAAATAAAAAGGGCTGGAATGTGGCTCAGTGGGTAAACACCCCTGGGTTCAATACCCAGTAACAAAACAAAGCAAACAAAATTAAAAAAAAAAAAAGGACTTCCTATATGGAAAAAAAAATATATATATCAAAATAAACAAAGCTACTGTGAACATTCATAAGAATAAAAACTAAAAATAGAAAGGACTTCAGGTGGAAGATAGCACTTAACCAAAAAGAACACATTTCTAATGGCAAAATTTCAGACATTAGTGGTAGAGAAGGGAGAACCACAAAATATCTGGGTCAGGGGAGATATTTGGGCTCAATTCAACATTTACAGAGGAATGTGGAAATTAACAAATCTGAGCTAAGATATATATTGTAAAATGACTTCTCTAAAGTCACATGGCTATCTCCCATGACACACCCACCATCTATGGGACCCTGGGGTGGGATGGCAGAGGCCCCAAAGAAATATCAGTCCCAACTTTGAGCCAGATGCCTGGATCTGAAAACCAGCCTTACCATGTACCAGCCATGTGACTCTGGGCATATTACTTAACTTCTCTGTGCAGTATAACAGAATGAGGAACCTCTGCCTCTGGGTAGTACTCTCAGGACCAGAGCATGCAAGGGAAGGGAGGAAGGAAGAGCCAGAGGCTGCTGGGGTCCTTCACACTTGTTCTCTTCTTTAGGAACAGAACCTCTTGATTTTAGTTGGCTATTGGCCACTGGAGATGACATTGCCCAGCCTCCCTTTCTCCTAGATGTAGCCAGGATCAAATGCTGGCAGGCAAATGCTATTAAGCAGAAGGGGTGTATGCAACTTCTTAAAAAGTCTCCTTTTTGGGCATATGTTTCCTATGCATTTCAAAAGTGCAGAATTTTCACTGTAAGTTGTAGAATTCTTACGTCCATAGGCCAAATTAGCTCATTGCACATTTTGTGTCTTATATCCGTACAGATTTTTGCATCTGATCGTTCTATTGGTTATTGGAAAAGGTGCATAACAGACACTCACTACGACTGTGAATTTGTCTATCCCTCCTTTAATTCTGTTAATTTTCACTTCATCTACTTTGCTTCTGTTTTATGAAGTGCATACAGATTTGGGGTTGTGATACCATTCTGGTGGAATGATCTCTTTATAATTAATAAACATCATTTTTATTTCAAATAATTGGAAGGATAAGGTAAAGGGAGCATGTCTCTCTCCACCCTGTCCTTCTGGTTGGTTGGAATGCTGGTTAGGGCTGGGGCTAAAGCAGCTATTTTGGGCCATGTACTGGAAACCACTGATTGAAAGGGACAGAGCGATAGGCTTAAAATACCTGGGCCTTAGATGATTTTGGAACTGACATATCATCCTGGGCTGCTCACCTCCCGACTTAGTTTATGCGAGAGATCCACAGACTTGTAGCTTCTTTAAGCTATAAGTTTGGATATGCTATTACCTACAGCTAACTTTGCCCGGCTATGGTAGAGGGAGCTGTGGATGCCAACATGCCAGAGCATGGTATACCAGGGACACTGCAGTTGGGGCAGTAAGACCAGAGGTTGATGCTGGGCAGTAGTCACCAGGCTCCTGACTGTACTTCTCCCCATCATTAACTTGCTTTGAAAACAGTTCATATAGTCATACATTTGTCCGTGGACTATTGTCAATCAACATAGAGAATGTTCATCACTTGGCCTAATTTTGCCTGTTTTATAGGTCAAAATAACTAGAAGTAGGGATTCTAGTAAGTTCCCCTATGCCCCTGGGACCTGTCTGCACCCACCTGGGAGACCACTGGTGTGAGGTAAGAATGGAGGGCGGGGGGCTGCGTATGTGTTCAGGAGGGGTCAGCTCGAGAGCAGCCTTCCTTGACAAGCTCAGAGACTCAGATCCACGTCTTAAAGAGGCTGCCGAAGCTGGGTGTGGTGGCGCACGCCTGTAATCCCAGCGGCTTGGGAGGCTGAGGCAGGAGGATCACGAGTTCAAAGCCAGCCTCCGCAAAAGCATGGTGGTAAGCAACTCAGTGAGACCCTGTCTCTAAATAAAATACAAAATAGGGCTGGGGATGTGGCTCAATGGCTGAGTGCCCCTACGTCCCTGAGTTTAATCCCTGGTCCAAAAAAAAAAAAAAAAAACCCAGAGGCTGCTGAACCCCAGGAAAGTGACCAGGCAGTCCTGAGATGAGACGCACATGTCAACAAGAGTCCCCTGTAGGGGAAGAAAAGGGACGGGGCCCCCGGGCTCAGGGAGGACTGGTAGGAAGTTGACACTCAAGTCCAAGAAAGAGGTGAGGTCTGAAGGGTGAGCAGGGAACAGTCTCCTGCTGCATAGAGGGACGTCCCCTGGGTGGGCAGTCTGGGCAAGCAAGAAGCAGGTGGGTGCAGGAGCCCTGTTTGGGGAGATAGCTAAGATTGCGGTTGACTATGGGCCATAGACATTTTTGGGCATTTCCGCCTTCCGTAGTCTCACGGGACTTGGCCTGGGATCTCGCGGGACTTGGTCGAGGATCTCGAGAGATTTGAACGGTGACTCAGCAGATCAAGCTAGCGCCATTGCTGCTTGGGCGCATGGGAAGAGACCAGAGAGAGAAAAGACAGGGTTATCGCTATTGTATAGATATATTGTAGTTTCTTGTAAGAGTAGGTGCCTTGGTTTCTTGTGAGAGTGTGTATGTGGTGTTAGAAATTACAAGAGACAGAGACAGAAAGATTAAAGAATATTTTCGTCTCCATCCTGTCTCTGGACTCCTTCCCGCGGCGCTGCCGTTCCAGGCTGCAATCCCTTTCCGGAGACAACAGTTGGTGGCCCTTACGGGGAATTCAGCACGGCAGGTAAGAACTGAGAAACCTCGCAGGAGTCTCTAGTCAGAGCGGTTAAAATGGGTTCGAAAATAACTAAGACCCAAGTGTACGAGGCTCTTGATGAATTCTTTGATATGGATGAGTCTGTTGTTAGTGAGGAGGATTTAGAAAACAGTGAAGGCGATCATGAAAGCGTAGATTCCGCTGAGTCAACTAAGACCAGTAAGGAGAGTATTAGAAGCGTCCCCAAAATGACAAAGATCCGAGCTGCTAAAGCTATTCAAGATTTATTAGAGATACTTCAAGGATACATGGTCTCAATTGAACCTGGGACTCAGGATGTTACTGAGTCAGTTAGGACCAATGAGAGTAGTAGTAGTGAGGAGGAATTAACTAAAGGTGATTTTGAGAAAATGAACAAAAGGAAATTAAGGAAGACCAAGGTAAGGGATCATCAAGTGGAGGAACTTGTGTCCTCTACTCCCCCATGGGTGAAATCGATTACAGAAAATATGAAGGGTATCACTAGACGTTTGCATACCCTAGAAACAGAAATAAAACGTCTTTCTGAGCGCTTATGTGCTCTCGAGGGTAACTCACAGATACATTGGGAACTGCCAGTATTTGAATATGAAAATGGACAGAGGGGCCACCAGCCAGTAGATTTCAAAACAATAAAAAATCTCAAAGAGGCAGTAATGACTTATGGACCCCAAGCTCCTTCCACGTTGAGTATACTGGAGTCCCTTAACACCTTTAGCTTAACCCCCCGCAGACTGGAAACGTCTATGTAAAGCAACATTAAGTGGGGGACAATACTTGGTTTGGCGATCACAATTTCAAGAACTTTGTATAGAAACAGCTAAAAGAAACGCAGATGCAGTGTTTGGAGACCATAATATAGAAATGCTCACAGGAGAAGGGCAATTCGCAGACGTACAGGATCAAAAATATTATACCCCAGGAGTATATGCTCAGATAAACACAGCTGCCTTAAAGGCATGGAACACTGTACAAGGACCTGGGGATCTACAAGGTAGCTTGTCCAAAGTAATTCAAGGACCTAATGAACCATATGCTGAATTTGCTGATCAACTTTTGAGAACTGCAGGTAGAGTTTTTGGAGACATTGATCAAGTTATGCCATTAGTTGTCCAATTAGCGTACAAAAATGCTAATAAGTATTGCCAGGAAGCCATCAGGCCATGGAAAAATAAAAAGGATCTTTCCATATATATACAATTATGTAAAGATATAAATGATGCCTTTGTCACAGGGAATATGATTGCAGCAGCTGTGAGAGATGCTGCCCCTCAAAATTTTACAAGAGCTCAACATAGACATTATAATCAATCAGGATATTCTAGGCAAAATTATCATAATCAATCAGGCTATTCTAGGCAAAATCCTAAAAGAGAAATAAGACCATATTCATACCGTGCTCCAGGTTGCTGCCCCAGGTGTAAGAAAGGAAATCATTGGGCCAATAAATGCTATTCAAAATTTGACATCCATGGAAATCCTTTGTTCAGGAATTCAAAAAACGGGGCAAGGGGCCCAATGCCCCGGGGCCCACAAATGTACGAGGCATTGGAGGAGGAGTATCCTCAAGCATCCACTCAGATGCTTCCCCGACACAATCCCTATTACCCATCCACTCCCTCGCCAGAGGAACAGGAGGAAATGCAGGATTAGACCTCTGTTCCACCGCCCGAATAGTGTTAACACCTGAAATGGGGGTTCAACTGATTCCCACAGGAGTCAGGGGACCTCTTCCCTCAGGGACTGTAGGACCTATTATCAGGCGAAGTCCTGAGAGCTTATTAGGTTTGCAAGTGACCCCAGGCGTAATAAACTCAGACTATAAAGGGGAAATAAAAATAATGCTTAGCTCACCCCAAAGTATAAGTTCTATTAATCAGGGAGATAGAATTGCTCAGCTGCTCCTCCTTCCAAATTTACATAAGTCATTTAAAATGAATATGCCTCAAAATAGGAACAATAGAGGATTTTGTTCCACTGATTTGAAACCCATGGTTTGCTGGGTTCGGGACTGTACAAGGAGGCCTATGTGTAAAATAAGAATCCAAGGAATAGAAATGGAGGGTCTTATAGATACTGGAGCTGATTCTTCCATCATTAATTTACGTCAATGGCCCAAACACTGGCCTCTGCAAAAAGCTTCAACCAGTTTAAGAGGCTTGGGATATAATAACCTCCCAGAAAAAAGTGCGGTAATATTAAAATGGGGGGATGATGAAGGACATAAAGGCACGTTTCAGCCTTATGTTTTACCTAATCTACCGGTTACTTTATGGGGAAGAGATATTTTACAACAAATGGGAGTACACCTTGCAACCAAACCTGCAGGTGTTAAATGTAAAAATCTACAGACTAATCTTAACCCTATAAGAAATCATCAAAAAGTACAGGGTAAGCTTAACCCTAAAAGAAATCATTATCATATAGGAAAAAGACATTTTTCTTCGGGGCCACTGAGAAAATAATTTTGAAAATACCATGGCTTTCTGATAAGCCAGTGTGGGTCCCTCAGTGGCCCCTATCTAAAGAGAAATTACAAGCGGCCCACCTACTAGTTCAGGAACAATTAGAATCAGGACATATAGAACCTTCCACCTCTCCCTGGAATTCCCCCATATTTGTGATCAAGAAAAAATCAGGAAAATGGTGATTATTACATGATCTTAGACAAATTAATAAAACCATGCAAGTCATGGGCCCTACTCAACCTGGACTTCCGAATCCTATAGCTATTCCAAAAAATTTCCATGTTATTAGTCTTGATATAAAGGATTGCTTCTTTTCTATTCCCCTACATCCTCTGGATGCCCCCAGGTTTGCCTTTTCAGTTCCTTCTATTAACAATAATGGCCCTGATCAGAGATATCAATGGAAGGTTTTGCCACAGGGAATGGCTAATAGCCCCACCATATGCCAAATATATGTGGACAAGGCCATCCAACCCATTAAAAATAAATATCCAAACCTCATGTGTCTACATTACATGGATGATATTTTACTGGCCCACCCTAATCAAAAAATCTTATTTAATATATTCAGTGACATGGTAGAAAATTTAAAAAAATACGGATTATATATAGCAGAAGAAAAAGTTCAAACCAGATCTCCCATATTATATTTAGGATTTAAAATCATGGATACTTTTGTTAGACCCCAAAAAATTTTAATAAATAAAGAACATTTAACCACCCTCAATGATTTCCAAAAACTACTGGGAGACATTAAGTGGCTTCGCCCTACACTAAACCTCACTACTGGCCAATTAAAACCTTTATTTGATATCCTTCGAGGGGACCCTGATCCATCCTCACCGCGAACATTGACTCCTGATGCTAGGAAAGCTTTAAAGGTAGTAGAAAAAGCCATCGAAGGAGCTCATTGTGACAGATTTGATTTAACTCAACCGCTGATATTGATTATTATTTCTTCACAATATACACCCACAGGAGTATTTTGGCAACAAGGGCCTTTATTATGGATACATTTGCCTGTCTCTCCTAAAAGCATAATTGAGTCTTATACCTCCATGGTGGCTAAACTTATTCTTCAAGGACTTAAAACTTCTACTAAAATATTTGGCATTCACCCTGCTACTATTATTACTCCCTATTCATCGTCACAGATTGAATATTTATGCTTCAACGATAATGACTGGGCTATAGCTAGATACTCTACTTCTGCAAATTTTGATAATCATCTTCCTAAGTCTCCTATATTATCTTTTTGTATTAATCATCCGATTATATTTCCACAGATAATAAAAAATCAACCTATTCCTAAGGCATTTAATGTATTTACAGATGGGTCCTCAAATGGTACTGCTGCAGTAGTCACTACAAAAGAAAATATGACTTACATAACTGCACACAAATCAGCTCAACTAGTGGAATTGGAAGCTGTGGTAAGAGCTCTGGAAAATTTTAGAGACCAGCCCATAAACATTTTTTCAGATAGCCACTATATTGTACAAGCCGTCCCAAAATTAGAGTTAGCAGGACCAATAGCACCTCATACTCCAGCTTTTAAATTGTTTTATCAAATACAAAAACTTTTGTGGGCAAGAAAAGAACCTCTATTCATAGGCCATATTAGAGCACATACTAATTTGCCTGGCCCCCTCCATGAAAGTAATCAAAAGGCTGATGAACTTACAAAAACAATATTTATACTTTCAGCGCTACAACAAGCTACTTTATTTCATTCCCAGTTTTACGTCAACAGCACCACCTTGCAACGTAGGTTTAAAATCACAAAGGAGCAAGCCAGAATAATTGTAAAAGATTGTAAATCTTGCCGGGCGCGGTGGCGCACACCTGTAATCCCAGCACTTTGGGAGGCTGAGGCAGGAGGATCGCGAGTTCAAAGCCAGCCTCAGCAATGGCGAGGCACTTAGCAACTCAGCGAGACCCTGTCTCTAAATAACATACAAAAAAAGGGCTGGGGATGTGGCCCAGTGGTCGAGTGCCCCTGAGTTCAATCCCTGGTACCACAAAAAAAAAAAAAAAAAAAAAAAAAAAAAAAACAGATTGTAAATCTTGTATGACACATTTGCCCAATCCTCATTTTGGTGTTAACCCTAGAGGATTAATGCCCAATCATTTGTGGCAGATGGATGTTACTCATGAGCCAAGTTTTGGAAAATTGCGATTTATTCATATAACCATAGATACATGCTCAGGCATGATTTTTGCTTCCTTATATTCCGGAGAAAAAGTTAAAGATGTCACATCTCATTGTTTACAAGCTTTTGCTGCATTGGGCATCCCCAAAATGCTTAAAACAGATAATGGCCCCGCATATACGTCCTCATCTTTCAAAGAGTTTTGCGCAAAATTCAACATATCCCATAAAACAGGCATCCCATACAATCCTCAGGGTCAGGGCATTATTGAAAGAGCAAACCGCACACTAAAAGTTATGTTGTTAAAACAGAAAGAAGGAAACTGGAAAAATCCTAAGGACAGATTGGCAGTTGCCCTGTTTACCTTAAATTTTTTAACTTTAGACTCTGATGGTTATTCTGCTGGAGACAGACATTGGAACCCACATCAACAACATAAACCTTTGGTTTACTGGAAGGATGTTCTTTCAGGTACATGGGAAGGTCCAGATCCAGTATTAATTTGGGGGAGAGGATCTGTTTGTGTTTTTCCAAAGCATGAATCCTCTCCAATATGGATACCATCTAGATTAATAAAGCAGGTACCAAATCAAAAGGATCAAGATGAAGTTGTTGAGGAATCAAGATTAATAAAAAAGGTACAAAATCAAGAGGACCATGATGAAGATATGGAATGATTCCCTTAAAAGAGTCCTTCAAAATATGTCACAACTTAAGTGTCATTCCTCCCGGCTGGGACGAAGAGATCTCTCTTTAGTGTGCACACAATTGTATTTTTTTTCTTTTTATATATGTGTTTATGTCTGTGTTATTTGTCTAAATTTCATGTTAATGTGATGTCACAAATATATGTTTGTATGTGCGTCTGTCTGTCCAGTGTGACATCAAAAATAACAAAGCGCTTGTGAATATATATATATATATATATATATATATATATGGATCCAAATAACTCTAATTCATTTAAGTTTAAGAGTATTCAAATTGGGTAAATAATTTAATAAGTGAAGGTACCTTCAATTTTGTTTTATAGGTGTCCCAGGGATTTCTCTTTAGCGAAAAGTATGACTAGGGCTGTATAACCTGATATTTTGGTGTTTTGACATAAGGTTGCTTATTTGTTATTAACTTCATTTGTTTAATAAATGATTAATTTCAATTATTTCAACAGGTAAAGGACTGCTGTGTATGCAGAAACTCGAGAGTTCCAGCTAACAAATTATTTCTCCAAAGTGCTTTTAATTTTTCTTTAATCTATCTTTAATACGGTAAATACCCTCAGTCTTTCTTTGTTTTGTTCTAAATATGATGTTTTGCCAGCTTCTGTTTGTGGGAGCTCAGGCTGCAATGTGTGTGAGCAGAAATCAACTTTAATTTTCTAATCTAATAATTCTATTTTTTAGTTTGACAACTCGCCTCTTGACTCAGTGCTGGAATAGCACTGCCTTTCCTCCTTTAATAATTGATGCTTGAGTCTCTAGGGAGCGGGCCCTGAAGATTTGCCGGTGGCATCGTCTAGACATAAAAAAGACAGCTGCTGCTACAGATGCAGGGATCGCGGTCACTGCAAGCATCCCTGCTGCTCAAATGTCAAACAACCTCACCAGCAGTGTGGCCTCTGCTCTGCATGCATGGGGCCTCCTAGATCTACGTGTTATAACAAGTGGACATTTTGATCTTTCATTGTTTGGGACTTCATGGGACAGTACCTTGGGGGTATTTGTTTAGAGAACTCAGTGTGTTACTTGATAGAACTTAGGGCAGCTCATTTGTTTAAAGAAATTGATATGCTATGCAATTTGGCTCATCACCAAAAGGCTTGTTGCCTTAAAGCCGCAGCAGCTCCCCACAATTGGACGGCTGTTAGTCATCTTACACCGTCAATCCTAAAGGGCTCCATTGGATGGCTGGTTAGCCAATGATGGGTAAGATCCCCAGAGGGGGACAACCTAAGACAGGCACAGTCGCATGGGATAGTCTCATGTGGCCGACATATCAACCTAAGACAGGAGTCAAGGGCACAGCCTTGATTATCCGATGACGGGTAAGAATGTTGGTTGCACATAGACGTCCTAGAGCATCCCCTCTTTTAAAACAAAAGGGGGAAATGCAGGAGCCCTGTTTGGGGAGATAGCTAAGATTGCGGTTGACTATGGGCCATAGACATTTTTGGGCATTTCCGCCTTCCGTAGTCTCACGGGACTTGGCCTGGGATCTCGCGGGACTTGGTCGAGGATCTCGAGAGATTTGAACGGTGACTCAGCAGATCGAGCTAGCGCCATTGCTGCTCGGGCGCATGGGAAGAGACCAGAGAGAGAAAAGACAGGGTTATCGCTATTGTATAGATATATTGTAGTTTCTTGTAAGAGTAGGTGCCTTGGTTTCTTGTGAGAGTGTGTATGTGGTGTTAGAAATTACAAGAGACAGAGACAGAAAGATTAAAGAATATTTTCGTCTCCATCCTGTCTCTGGACTCCTTCCCGCGGCGCTGCCGTTCCAGGCTGCAATCCCTTTCCGGCGACAACAGGTGGGGCTCCCGAGAGCCCTGACTTACATGGAAGGAGCAAAAAGAGGAGGGAGGAGTCAGGAGGAAGCTTGTGTGCAATGGGTGAGGGGCAACCGGGAGTGTGGGGTCCCAGGAGCCAGGGAAGGGAGGGCGTCCACAGATGCTGCCCAGGGGTCCCCGCCAAGTGAGGACTAGCAAGGGCCACCCTTCACCAGAGCAGCAGCGGTGGGAGCCTGTGGTTAGGGATGCCTATGGGAGAGCTGAGTAAGTAGGGACCGGGGTAGATACTACCCCATGAGAACGCTAGGGAAGCATCCAGAAGCCTGAAGTCCAAGGAACATTTGTGTGCTATAAAAAAGGAAGGTTCTGGAATGCTTAGCTCCCTGGGAAGGGAGCGAAAGGTCCACAGCCTTCAGTGAAAGGGGGCAGGCTGGAGGGGGCGAGTGGACAACCACTCCCAGCTGTCCTAAGGGGATCTCCGGTTTTCCTTTGGCCAGAGGATAACTCATGGAGAGCAGGGTAGTGGCTGTAGCGGCTCCCAGAGGGGAGAAAGCACGCGCAGCCTCGGAAGTGGTCTTATCTCCCCTGCTAGCGAATGAAAAACAGGGCTTTGGATGATCCCCTGAGCCATTTTCTCTGAACTTGGAGGAGCGCCTTCTGATTTCTGGGAAGCAGGTTGCCTTCCTAAGTGGAATTTATTTCTGTTTGTAGGAATTGGGAGTTGGACTTCCTGAGTCAATGGGAGGAAGTGTCCCTAGTGGGTAAGAGCTAGATGGTGGGGGCAGATGAGACAGAGACACCCCCCCGGGATGGTAATTGGCATCTGCTGCTCCCCTGGGCACAGAGAGGAGGCAACTGCTCCTGCAGTCCCCCGCTGCTGCTGCGTCCTTCAGCCTCCTTGAGGCCACGCTGTGGCCTTGCTCTGGGCTTTTGCTCACACTGCCCTGAGTCTGAGATGCCTTCCTTCCTTTCTTTCTTTCATGAAATATTTTCTTAGGGATATTCTTTTTAAAAAATACTTGTTCTTTTTAGATCTGCATGGCAGTAGAGAATATTTTGTTTAAAGCTTTTAATTTGTTCTTTTTAGTTACACATGACAGTAGAGTGAAGTTTGCTGTATCATACACACATGGAGTATCACTTCCCATTCTTGTGGTTGTGCATGACGTGGAGTTTCGCTGTTTGTGTATTCATATATGAACATAGGAAAGTTATGTCCAATTCGTCCTATTGTATTTCCTATTACCATCCCCACTCCGTTCCCTTCAGTCCCCTTTGTCTAAACCCAAGTACATTTATTCTTCCAACCACCCCCATTGTGTGTTAGCATTCACTTATCAAAGAGAACATTTGGGATTGACATTTCACTTTGATTGTCTCCAGTTCCATCCATGTACCATAAAATGCCATAATTGCATTCTTCTTTATGTGAAATGCCTCTATTTTCTGCTTATCTCAATGCACCAAGGCTCAGACAGATCCTACCCTCTTGGAAGCTGGCAGTACCCATCTTCCCTGACCCCCATAGTAATGTCCAGTGGCCCTGGACTGTGGCAGCTGATGGGGTAATTTTAGTAGCTTATTTACTGATCCATGTTCACAGGCTGACTAATCCTGAGGACTGAGATGGGGCAGCTGAGCTGCACAATAGACTTAGGCCCTGCTTCTGGCTCTGCCCTCTAATTGCCACCTACAAAGTCAGGTAAGTAGGAACTACCATGTTTCTGCATCCTGAGGGAGGCCATGGTTCTCTTGGGCATGTATTGCATTGGAATTATCTGGACAGTTCATTAAAACGGGTTGCCAGACCCTACCCTTGGGGTTTCTGATTCATCAGGTTTAGGGTGAGAATTTGGAGAAAACTTGGAGAATTTGTTCCCAGCCAGGTTGACCAGATCGGCCCAGGACAGAGGGATTTCTTGGAATACGACACTTTCAGTGCTAAATCTGGGTCATCCCAGGCAAACCAGGATGGTGGGTCACACTACCCCCAGATATCGCCACTAGTGCCCCTTAAAGTCTAGGGCCCTGCAATGTAAGTATCCTGCCTTCTGCCACAGACACGAGAGAGAGGTGGGGTGGGCACGAGGGCGTGTCCTCTCTCACAAAATCCACTTTTAGAACACAGTTCTCATTGAGATGCCAGAGATTTCCCAGAGAGCAGCAGCCTCGGGCGCCTTCCCCTGCAGGCCGCGGTTCTGACAGTAGAACAGAGCTTGGATTCAGGGGCGGCTGTCAGGCCTGGGTGCTGGGGCTACCAAATTCAGGCCCCACCCCATAGAATCTTTCAGGGAAGCAACCGCAAATGCCTGGGTGGTGAAGTGATGCATTTTGGTGACTTTCATCAGGGACAGATGTGCGACATCATGGGCTGGGAGACTTGGGAATCATCTTTTCTACTGTAAGCCCTGTCCCCACCCAAAGTGGATGAGTTTCAAAGCGCAGAGAAGACAACGGCCCTGCACAGACGGCCCAGAGGTGCCTGAGTCCTGGTGCAAGGCAAGGGTCCAGCCAGGGCCAGCGCCCAGGAGCAGAAGGATCTCACGGGGCTGTTGGATAGCGGGGGTGGGGTAGGGGGGCAGAGCCGAGTCCTCTAATGTGATGGACAGCGGGGTGGGCGGTGCCTGGAGCTGGCCCCATAGGCCGCACAGGCCCTGGGGCTGCTGCATCCTTCACTGATTCACCCTGGCACACTGGCCTTCCTCTGCAAGGAGTTCTGGGCAACTGTGGAAGGTGGGCACAGGCATAGAGATAACCCGATGTTCTGGAGCGTGTCCTCAGAGACGTTGGTTGAGCCCGATGGTGGCACAGAGGAAATGATCTTAATTCTGCCAGGTTGGGAGAGGGTGGGAAGAGGAAGGGTTACTTAATCTGGTCCTTGAAGACAGGCAGGGCTTCAGTAGGCTCTGCAGGAGGAAAGGATGCTCAAGAGGGAGACAGTGTGAGCAAAGTCCTAGAGGTGACCAGGAAGGTGGGCCTGGGCTAATCAGCCTGGCCCCCTGAGCAGTCCAAGTGTTGGCCACACTTAGTTGTGACTCTTCCTCTTCCCCACATTCTTGACTCCAGAGATCTCACCAATGTATGTGTAATTGCATTAGCAAGAGCTCAGGTTGGGGGTGTCCTGACTCTATTCTATGAGAGGGGAGCACTTCATTCCTAGGGGAGGGCTTCAGGGACCTTGGCAGTTCTAAAATGAGAACACACAATGTCCTCCAGGTTCATCCAGATTATTGCAAACAATGGACTCTCATGCTTTTTTATGGTCGCCTTGTATTCTGTCGGGTCTGCACACCAAATTTTCCTTATCCATTCATCTGTTGATGAACACTTAGGTTGTTTCCATTTCTTAGCTATTGTGAATAGTGCTACAAGGGACATGAGATTGCAGATGTCCCTTGGACTTATTGATTTCATCTCCTTTGGACATGTCCTTGGGAGTGGCTTGTGTTAAGTGACATAAGCCAGGAGAATCAATAGTGTATGATCTTACTCTTCCGTGGAACCTACAAAGGTTGGTCTTCCGGAAGTAGAGAGTACAGAGGTGGTTTCTGGGGCTGTGGGGTTAGGGAGACATGGGCCAAAGGACATAAAATTTCAGTCAGTGAAGAAGACTGAGTTTAGGAGATCTATTGTACGATATGGTAGCTATAGTTAATGATTTATATTCTCGAAAGACGTGAAGACAGTGGATGTAAAGTGACGTCACCACAGAAATGATGACCATGTGAGGTTATGCAAGTCCTAGTTAGACATTCCAACACACACACACACTTCAGGACATGGTGTGACACACGGCCAATCTATACGACTCTCTCTGTCGTCACACAAAAGACCACCTTGCGTGTGTTCACTCTGGGAAGAACCAGACCCTGCCCCTACCCCTTCACTTCGGTGCCAGTTCCCAGTTCTGAGTTCCTGGCCAGCAAGAGGCCATGCCTGTATGATGGCCAAACACAGTAGGACAGGAAAACGCAACCTCAGTGGTTTAAGTTATAACTTCATTTCAGCTTCTATGAAACTTGGTCACCGTCCCCACGTGGTGAAGTCCCTTCTTCCACATAGACCACCTTACCCTTGCTCTTGCCTTCCTCTGACTTTATTTTGTTTTCTGTAGTGTTGGGGATCCAACCCCAGGGCCTTGCGCATGCCAGGCGAGTGCTCTGTCGCTGAGCCACCCCCCCACCATCTCCTTTCCTCTGATCTAATTTCCACTTGTGTGACCCATTCCTCGTGGGTGGGCGGTGTGATTGTCCTTCTGAAGGGGTCAGAAAAGTGGGACTTCCTCAGACCCTCAGGGTGACAGCTGGGGGAGCCAAAGAGATCCCGGCTGAGTCCCTTTGTTTGAAAACAGAGGAATCCAAGTCCTAGACAGCAGGGAGGAGCCAGGGTCATGCTACAGGACCTGGTCTCCTGTCTCCTGGGCCAGCCTTCTCTCCATGGCCACCAACGAGATTGTGGGTGGTTGATATATAATAGCAACAACACACACCTTTACTAGAGGCTAAGTGCATGCTGAGCTCTAAACTAAGTGCTACCTGTGCATTAATAGATTTATTACTTAATCCCAGGGTGGGATTATTACCCCCTTTTACAGAAGAGGAAACTGAGACACTGAACAATAAGTGGAGAGCCAGATACAGGAGATCTGCGGGGCAGTGTGCAGATGTCTGGCTTCCCCCAGCTGGTCTAGCTTGGTTTCTTGGAGAGTCTTTTGGCTTGGTGGTTTCTGGTGGAAGCTAAGAATGAGAAGATTTATTCTGGGAAAAGACCCCAGTTGGGGGCTATGGAAGGCAGCAGGACCTGGGGTCAGGCGTACCACAATGACCAGCACTACAGAGATGCCAATTCCCTGGGGAACCTTCAGGAGGGAACCATGCCCTTCTCCCTGGTCATCTGTCTCCTTGACTGTGAGGTCTGGGACCCAGCGGCTGGGAGTCTCTGGACACCACTGGCTTTTTCTTTTATATCAACATTATTTGTTACAGGCAGGTAGATGAATGCAGGCAACTCTTTAGGGCCAAACCTAGTCATGTGGATGGAGCTGTAGGTTGACCTTGAATTAGAATTCCAGCACTAAGAATCATAGTTTCTATGTCCTGAGAGACCTGTTTTCCTAAGTACATGACTATCTTTTACTTATTGGCAAGTAACCATCAAGCATGTGTATATCCTCAGGACTCTCTTCCCATCTTGAAGCAAGTGGTTGGCCTTCCCCTGTCCCACACCTGTTTACACATATGCAGAGCCCTGCAGCTTCTGCCTATAGGCAGTGACCACCTTTTGCTATGTTTTTCCTGGTTCCTTTTTTTTTTTCAAATTACAGTTTGACCTATGGAATGAGGATTTCCCAGTGCATATGACAAGACTCAGTGAATAAGCAGACAAATTAACAGCACTGGTTAGCAGGTCAGAACATCTAGGTGTGGAGACCACCTGTCACCTATAGCATAGTGACCCTTGGCAAGTCAGGGCCCCAGTTACCAGCTCTGTCAAATGGGGATAATGTTGAGCTGGCTGTTTCTGTCCCTTGCAGGGTGATTGTGAGAGTCCAATGGATGGAGAATTTGCCAGAACCCTTTGCATTGTAATGTTAAAGGAACAATGGAACCCAGTTCTCTAAGATCTTCCTGAACAAAGGACAATAAAAAGAGGCTGTGGTGTTAACCTTCTGTCACCGTGACAAAATGCCTGAGATAGATCAACTTCAAGGAGGAAAGGTTTATTTTGGCTCACAGGTTACAGAGGTTTCAGACCATGATTGCTTGGCTCTGTCACTTTGGGCCTGTTATGGGGTAAAACATCACAGTGGGGAGAGTGTGCCGGAGGAGGTCTACTCACCTCAGGGTGGCCAGGAAGAAGAGGGAGAGAGAAAGGGGTCAGGGTCCCAACAGTTTCTTTAAGAGCATACCCCCAATGACCCAAGTTCCTTCCACTAGGCCCCACTTCCTAAAGGTTCCACCACCTACCAATAGAGCCACCCTAGGGACCAAGCCTTCAACACATGGGCCTTCAGGGGACATTCCAGACCAGCTACAGCAGGCAGGTGACCCTAAATACTTCATCAGCTGAAGTCCCTGCCTCACCTGAGCCCACTCTGCCTGCTGGCAGACTCTCCCCAGGTGTCCATTATAGGAGACCCTGTCTTGGGGTGGCCATGACGACTCCACTTGTGCAAAGTCGAGGCCTTAATTTTTCAGAGTAGTTGGTGCCCACAGGAAACCCCTTGGAGAGAGGGGAGGAGAGGCGATGCAGGCCGTGGCGTGGACGGCCTCCTCCGTCCTCCACTGGCCGCAGCGGGCTACACGAGAGGAGCGCCCCCTCCTGGGGGTGGAGGAGGCGCTCCAAGGCAGGGCTGCGGCCCGGGGGGCTTGTGTCTGGGGCTCCTGCAGGCAGCACCCATGTGGCCTCTGCCATCACAGCAGCATAATGGTGTCCTTGAGTTCAGAGGGTGACACCTGCCTCGGTGCTCAGGTGACACTCTCCTGTGACTTAAGGAGGGCTGGGTTTACACCCCAAGACGTGGGTTCTGGTCCCACTTGGGTTTCCAACTTGCTCTGTGACTTTGGGCCTCAGTTCTTCCCACCTATGAGAGTGGAGCCACTATCTTCCTTAGTGGGTTGGGTAAAGATGCTACCCCATTCCAAGGCTTACGGCCACATGGTGATTTCTGACCATTTCTGTGTCACTGAAGCCTCCCTGTATTTTATCCCGTGCCCAGTAATAGCAATGGCTTGTGTTTGTCACCCACGTACCACCAAGGTGTGTGGTTCTAAGTACCTATGATGCAGGCCTGGTCACTGTCCCCATGTCACGGATGCAGAAAGGGAGACAGAGGTTGTAGAGCTCATCCGCGGTCATGCTGTTTGTAAGCAGCGGGTGGGAGTCAGGTGGGCTGGCTTCAAGGTGAACCCTCCGCAGGGACCACCTGACCACCGATTCTGATGTACCCACACAATGTCACTACCATTTTGACATAATTATTAGTAGTGTTCCGTAAAGCCTGGCCCTTCGCCACGGTGTCGTGCCACCTGCCTACAGCAGTCAGTACTCCTCAAGCTCGGGATCTTTCTAAGCCACCCCCCCAGCTCTGGAGGTTTCTCCAACTCACTTCCTGTTCTGACGTCCCAGGATCACCAACCCCCATTAATGAAGCCCCCGGTGTGCCCCTGGGCTCCATCAACGGCTAAAATCTGAGCTCACTTCAGAGCCCTGAACATGCAACCGAGCATGCGTGATGCACGCATGTCAATAGGTGTGAAGGAAGGAAGGAAGGAAGGAGCACGTGTATTTAGGCATCACCTGGAACCTCCTGAACTCTTGCAGCGTTACATAAATATTTTTCACGGTGCTCATGCTCTCGGCCAGCTCCCCGGGAAACCTAAGCCAAAGATGCTGGAAAGGAGAGAAGCAAAGCTCACGCCATAGCCGTCGTGGCCTGCGCCTGCGCACTTCGGGGTCCACGGGTTAGCACAGGCGATGGCCAGTCTTCGCAGCAGGGCCTGTGGGAAGAGTCTTGCTCAAGCCATTGCAGGGGCTTCCCCGGGTCTTTTTCTCCCTGAGCTTTCTCTGCCCTCCCTGCAGTGTCCTCTTTTCCCCTGGGTCTTCAATTTCAGCTTCAGATAAGAAACACAGACCTATGTGCACCCCACATCAAAGCAGAAAGTCCTTTTGAAAATAAGCCTGACAAGGCACACATGGGAACAGGACACCTCCACGGGTGGGAGGCACCTGCCGGCGTCATCAGGCGCCCCTAGAGGAGCCAGAGCGCCGAAGGAGCCCCAGTAGGAGTGGGCAGTGCTGACGGATCTCGAGAAGGGGTGTGCAGTCTGCCCCGCCCCCCAGCCACCCCCCCCTTTCCTTGCCCTTGGTCCAGCCCTTGAAACTGGATGGGAAACGGGTGGGGTTTAGCACTGATGAACAGGAGCTCTCTACCCTCCTCCTGCGGAACTCGCAGAGGCAACAGAGCGTGTGTGTGTGTGTGTGTGTGTGTGTGTGTGAGAGAGAGAGAGAGAGAGAGAGAGAGAGAGAGAGAGGGAAGTAGCTTGTTAAATATACAAACACCAGATCCCAGGAAGGCAGGGCACTCTGCCTCCGTCTCCAGGATGGGGACCATACGGATCATACGTTCCTGAAATAAACTGTTCTGGGGCCCCAAGGAACCACCTCTGGCCCCAGCAGCTCTCCCGGACTCTCTGATCAGGGGCTTGAAACCCTAGCCCCTAGAGCATCAGCCGTGGTGGAGGGTCCTTCCCTGGTCCAGGGGTCTCATTTCATCGTCTCAACAAGCCAGTGAGGAGGTGCCATCACTTCTGTTCTATAAACGAGTGGTCTGAGGAGCCTCCGGCCCACGTGGGAATCAGGCCCTGGGGCTGTGAGGTTGCAGTCAAGGTCTCTCAGGTTTGGGGGTTTCTGGGTTGTAAGGTGTGACTTTGAGGAGCCAAGAAAACTTGCTCCCACCCAGAATTGATTTCTCTGTCCAAGTCTGGTCTTAGAAGCACTGAGGTCCCCCCTGAGAAGCCACTCAGGGCCAGGGTGGAGGGTTCCGAGGTGTGAGGTGCAGAGCAGCAGCCTCAGGGTGTTGGGGTCCAGGAGGGAAGTGGGACCTGGGGATGAGACACAGACAGGGTGGCTCTGTCCTCCAACTCAGGGGCAGCTCCACATCATGGTCCACGTGAGTGGTCACTCTTAGAACTCTGTGGGGTGCCATCTGCACAGCTGTGCCCGGCTGCTCAGTCACCAAACTGCTTATCTGTCTTCTCTCTCTCATTTCCAGTAAATCAGCACTCCTCCTCGCCTCCCACCCTTCCCTACCCAGCCTGGGTACCCTCCTTCTGATGCAACCAGCTGGGTGAAATCCTGACCTTTGCTGGAAGTTGCTAAGCCAGGGTTAGCGACCATACACAGTACAATATATAATGGGCTGAGCAGGCGAGGCAGGTGTCTAAGGTCTGGGCTGCCCATGCCCTGGGAGGGAGACAGACATATGGGGGCAGGTACATGGGATTAAAAAACATGGATCATCAAACAGAGGACCTTAACTTCCATCTGTATGCAGACATCCTCTGCTGTCTTGCAGGGGCTGGGTGGTAGCAGCATTACACTTACTTAATTAAGTTTGATCCATAAGGTAGACAAGACTGCTGGTGATCTAACAGAAGTCGTCCCCTTCTTCTATTATAATGGAGTCGTAGCTGGGTACATAGATACTCAGCCTCCCCCTCCAAGCTGTAAGATATGGCCTCTAGTGATCCTTGACAATGAAGCACCAGTGGAAGTCCACTTCACGCCTGGATCTTAAAGCACTGCCCTGACACATCTGCACCAACTCTCCCCTTCCTAACAGCTGGAGCACAGATGTGTCAGAAGCCCGTCAACTATGCGGACAATGGTTCTCAAACTCAAGGTGCCTTAGAATCACCTGGAGTGCTCTCTAAAGCACAGAGAGCTGGGTCCCACCCCCGGAGATTCTGATTCAGGAAGTCTGGGGTGGGGCCTGAACCCCTGCATTTCCAAGTGTCCAGATGCTGATGTTGAGAATGCATGCCGCTCTTGGGGTGGTAGAGAAACAAAACGGCAGGAACCTGGATCCTTCTAGGCAGCACGGGCAGAACTGTGATCACCCTGGACTGCTGCATGAGAGGAAAAGAAACTTCTTTATACTTGAAGCCGCTGAACTGTTGAGTCTCTGACAAAGCAGCTCAGTCTTTTCTCTAACTGGATTGTATCTCTGCAAATTAGAGTCTTGTCTGGATAATGCCCCTTTCAAAAAAGAAGGGGAAAAAAATATCCTACTCCAGTTCCACTTCTAGAAGCAACAATTTGGTTCTTAACGATTTAGGACACTGAGCCGGAGTGCAGCGTCAGGCGTGAGATCCCAAAGCTCCACCTGGTCGTGATGCATGCTAGTTCTCAACCGTTCCACGTGTGCCTCTGTCCCCTGTCCCTCTTAAGTCCTGGCCAGATCTTTCTCCTTCTCTTCACCCCAAGGTCTGAAGCTTCAGCCCCTCGTCCAGTCATCCTGCCCCTCGGCTGTCTGACTCCCACCCCTTCACTCATCCCTGATCACTCTAGTTGCCCAAGACAAAGGTGGCTTTTCAACCTCCTCCGGCGTCACCTCCACTGAATGTGAAACATTGATCACGTTTTTTGTTGTTTTTTGCAGTGCTGGGGGTGGAACCCAAGGCCTCTTGTGTGCCAGACAAGGGCTCTACCACTGAGCTACACCCCAGCCCCTGCTCATGCCTTCTTTTTGAAGCTTCCTTTTAGGCTTTACTTCACAGTGCCACCATCTCCTGATTCTTCTTCTGTGTCTCCGACGTGCCTTAATCTGAATGCCATGTTTGAGCATGACCTCCAAAAAGTTCCGGTGTTACAAGGTGGATCCCCAATGCAACAGTTGGGATCCCCAATCTCAACTGTGTTGAGAGGTGGAGGCTAACAAGAGGCAATGCGATCATGAGGGCTCTGTCCTTGCCAAATGGATTAATGTCATTACCAGGAGAAGAGGTTCATTTTAAAAGCGAGTTTGGGCCAGGTACGGTGGCGCACGCCCGTAATCCCAGTGGATCGGGAGGCTGAGGCAGGAGGCTCGTGAGTTCAGCGCCAGCTTCAGCAATGTGGCGAGGCGCTAAGCAACTCAGTGAGACCGTGTCTCTAATAAAATGCAAAATAGGGCTGGGGATGTGGCTCAGTGGTTGAGTGCCCCTGAGTTCGATCGCTGCCAACCGTCCCCCCCCACCAAAAAAAAAAAAAAAAAAAAAAAAGCGAGTTTGGGCCCCACTCATTCCTTTGCTCTCTTTTTCCCTTCTGCCCGCTGCCCTGAGATGACCCAGCATAAGTGCCCTTGACAGATACCAGCACCATGCTCTTGGACTTCTAACTTCCAGAACCATGAGCCAAATAAATTTCTGTTCGTTATAAATGACCCAGTTTGTGGTATCCTGTCACAGCAGCAGAAAATAGACGAAGACACTGAATCTCAGAACCTGCCCGTCTCATCAGCTGGACCCTCCTCTTGGCTCAGCCCTTTAAGCTGGCGCTCCCTGCAGGGTAAGGTGGGGAACGGGCCCAGGACCTGATGACCAGGAGGCCCGGAGCTCTAGGCTCATCACGTGGCTACAGGTCCTCAATCTTCAGCGTGGCCCAACTTAGCATCTTTCCCCTGCAACCCACCCACCCCACGGCCGTCAGCTCAGCAAGTGACAATGGGTGGGGACCCATTGTCCAGGCTCACCCCTTCTTCTCAGCCACCACCTCCCACCAGACCTGTCATACTTTACCAAGACTCGCCCTGCTGCAGCCTCCCGAATCAACATCATCGCGTCTGCCCATTCCTCTCTTCTCACGGCTACTGCCTGCCTGAGACCCCTCCCCACATTGCTGTGGTAGTCTGGTTAGTTGTTTGTGTATCTGTTTTGCCCTCTGAATGAACTAACTGGTCACTCTATTGATTCGTTGAACACCCGAGGCCTCATACGTAGCACACAATGTCCTAGGAGCTGGAGATTAAAAATAAAGATGGAGAAAAGAATGAATGAAACAGTCCCTAACCTTTACAGGGGTCAAGGCTGGGGAGACAGATCAACATGACTTTCACACAATGGACGAAGTTCAAGGAGGAAAAAAAGATGCTTACAGGAGTGTTGAAGAGGGAACTATGGATAAGAGTTTTAGAGGATCAGCAGAAACTGGGCACAAAAGCTGATGAGAAAGGTATAGACCGGACCCCAGAGTTTAGATTTTACTTTGTAAGCAATGGGAAACCCCGAGGCCTTCTGACCCAGAGCGTCAGAACTGCAGTCAGCAGTTATGAGGTTAAATAATGCTAATGGTCTAGCAGGTTATGGAACCAGAGTCTGGGACTGGGGATGGAGCATTCATTTAGAGGACTTCTAAAAATACACCCAGGAGCCCAGTTATCTGATGTGAGAATCAGGCGCATGTTAATTGATTTCCTGTGGCTCTGTTCGATGTGGCAGGGACTGTGTTCTCGAGGACAATCAAACCGAGCCCAGCTACTGTCAGTCCCTGGTAACTCTTCCCGGGCTGCCTAACCACAGGAGTGGACCCAGGTAAGGGAGAGAGGAGGCCGATGTGAGGAGTGAAACCCCAGGAAGGAGGAGCACTGTCTCGGAACTGAGAGCGCGGGGATTTGATTTTGGCACACCAGGTCTCCATAGCGCCAAAAAGCTCAACACATTGCCCCAGATACTTAGCACTTCCTCTGACACCAGGCGAACTCTAATAAAGACCAGAGTCTATGTTTTTCCCTACACTCAGAGAAGATCTATATTATAATTTCCCTGATCCTCTTGAATGAACAGATCTACGATTTCCTCCAAGAAAAAGCTGCGTTTTTCCTCGCCCAGGTGGAGGCACAGAAGAGGGCCCTGTCCCCATGGAAGCTTCTGGCTCAGTCCCCGGGGGGGGGGGGGGGTGGGGGGTGGGCTGGTGCTTGGCAGGGGGATTTGGCTGGGGACAACATGTGTTCCTGGAGAGGGCCAAGGTGAGGGAAGTCCTTGCTTCCCACGACTACCCAAGCAAGGGGGCTTGCCAGAGCTGCGGTGGACATGCACCGACAGGTGCGTGAGTGTTCGTGAAGGCAGCAGTGCGTGGTGGGGTGGGCTGGGGTTGAGCAGAGGTCAGGGTGTTGGCAGGCATCTGGATTCAGGAGAGCCCTCAGTTTGGGCAAGTCAGTGCCCATCCTGGGGCCTCTGTTTCTTTACTGTACAATGAGAAGGTTGGTGTTCAAAGTGTTATGTAGCGCTCAGTCTATGCAATGTTAGATAAAGCATAGCTTCTCTGGTGGAAGGGGCATGTGAAGTCCCTCCCCTCTATTTAAGTTCCTCTGATGGCTGTCTTCCTCTTCCTCCCACCCTAAAGCTGAGACAAAACAATCAAAAAGCCAACCAGCTCTAGTGCTCTGAGATCCACATGTAGACATGAGCTTTTTCATTCTTCAATTGGATATCATCACCCCACACTTGCCTATGGTCAAAATGACCCATTTTGGGGCTGGGATTGTGGCTCAGTGGTGGAGTGCTCGCCTAGCACATGCACGGCCCGGGGTTCGATGCTCAGCACCATGTAAAAACAGATTGTGTACAACTAAAGCAAATAAATAAATATTTTTAAAAAAATGACCCATTATGAAGAGCTGGGACTATGTTACAGTCCCACAAAATATTTTTAGAACCAAAGGCGACCTGTGAGGTCATCCAAGAAGCCCTTCATTTTACAGGCAGTTAGTCTTTTGCTGACCTCCACCTGGTCCCAACCCCATTTCATGTGTTTTCTTTTCCTTTTTATTCTGATAAAATACACACAACATAAAATGGAACCATTTTCAAGTGTGCAATTCAGTGGCATCAAGTATGTTCACAATGTTGTGCAACTGTCGCCACTGTCCAGATCCAGAAATTTCCATCACCCCAAAGGGAAACCTCACTCCTCTCCTCCCAGCTTCTGGAAACCACTAATCTGCTTTCAATCTCTACAGATTCTCCTAGCTTTAATTTCTCCTATCAGTGGAATCATGCAATATGTGATCTTTCATGCCTGGCTTCTCTCACTTAACATATGTTTTCATGGATCATTCACATTTGTAGCATGTGTGGGTACTTCCTGCCTTTCCACAGCTGAGCAGCATTGTTGCATACACACGCACTCTTTGCTCATCCCCTTGTCTCTTGATGGGCATTTGGGTTGTTTCTACCCTTAGCTCTTGTGGAACAGAGTTGCTAAGAACAGTGCAAGTTCACGTACAGGTTTGGATGCCTGTTTTCAACTCTTTTGGGTGATACTCAAAGGTAGAATTGCTAGGTCATATGGCAACTCTAGGTTTAATTTACTGAGCCAATCTGTGTCTCGTGGGCTCCCCCCATTTTTTGAGTATGGTTTCTGTCCTGGCCCAGTGGGTCCCCCCATCAGGCGATGAATGGCAGGAGCTCTTGCAAGCCGGGCAATGGAGCCAGTGAGTTTCTTTCCTCCAGGCTGCAGCTTGCTGGTTACTTGCATAAATGGGAATAACTAATGAAAGCATGTGGGTAGTTCTCACAGTAATTCAGAGGTAAACCCTCTTGGGATCCTCCAAAACAGATGAGGAAACCTACTCAAGGACATGCAGCTTTGTCTGAAATGCAAACCCACCTCTGACCCATTCTGTGCGCTGCTCAGGAGGAGCCTGGCTTGGAGACAGTCTGCCCAGGCTCCTGGTGCTGCCTCCCAGGATCATGTCCTAGTTTGTTTGCTGAGGCTGGCTGCTTTCCAGTTTCTATCATTGCATTAGGCTGCTCTGATAGAGCCCAGCCCTCATTTGATGCTGAGAATTACCTCTGCCCGGGAAGCTTCTGGCACAGCCAGCCCTGCTCTGCGTCCTCAGCTTGGGTGCTGGTGACACTGGGCTAGGGACGGGTCCTGGCTCACTTCCTTCTTATCAAGGCAACGTCTGGATATTTAGACTCATGCTGTTGTCATTGCTTTCTGGACCCCATACTCAGTCCAGCAACTCTGAGGCTGGACCTGCTCTTTGAGCCTTGGGATCTGACTTCATGTCACCATGTGAGAACTACCCAGTGTCAGTGTTACCTGACACTTACAGGCAGGCCCAGGGCAGGATGCCCTCTCCACTTGGTTCTGCTTTACTGCCTCCAGTGAAGAGTTAGGGCAGGTGCATCAGAAGCAGGTCTGCCCTGCTGTCCACCCTCAGCTGGTGCTACTTGTTGGATTCCAGGCAGGAGGCCGCGCCTCCCAGGCAGGAGGCCACACCTCCCCAGGTGCTTTGTTAAAAACTACACCTCCCAAGATCCTCAGCGTGACCAGAAAACCTGACCAGCAAATGCCCTGTCCACTGCCCCCTGACCTCTGCTAGCCTATAGGGCAAGGACTCACTCCAAGGGGGTTTTATGACCCCTACTCTATTTAAAGCCAGCCCCGGACTGGAATCGCTCTCTGTTCCTGCTCCTGCTCTGTTCCTGCTCCTGCTCTGTTCCTGCCGCTCTCTGTTCCTGCTCTCCGTTCCCGTGTGCTCCAGCTCCCGATCGTTCCCCGCGGTTCATCCCCATCCCCTCCACGTGTTTCTTTGGTAATTCAATAAACCCCTTCCCTTTTCCTATACGACGGTTCCAGCATGCGTCCATCCATCCTGCAAATTTTTCTAACACTACTGCCTTGCAGAAATCCGAGAGGGGCAGAAGTCAATGACTGTGACCTGAGAGGCAACATCCATACTCCCCCAGGAAGCGAGGCCTAAACAGAGGACACTTTAGTTTCAGGGGCCTTCCCAAGTTTGGATTTAGAATCAGACTGGGGCTTGAGTACCCAAGGCATCTCTGCTTTTGGGGGCCAGAAGAGGCATAAGATATGGCTCCTAGGAGCAAGTCTAGAAGATGTGTGAGCCACTCCAGATCCCAAATCAATGATGGTCCCAGCTCTTAGACTCAACCTGAACCAAGGGCTCACCACCAGGCTTGACTCAGGGTCCACAAAACTCTGCTACCCGCAAGGTCAGGATCCTAGAAGCAACCCTCTGCCCAGCTCCATGGCTGCAACCACTATTTGCATGACCTGGATTTCTGAGAGCTGGGTAGGAAATGTCACTGGTTGGAGACTGCAGAGGAGATCTACCAGCTTCAGAGAAGAATTTCTCCTCTATGGTGAGCTTACATGTAGCCCCGAGGACAGACAGGAGGGTAGCTTTCCCTCCTCTACCATCCTGCTCACGAACATGAGCCTGGTCCTCTGCTGTTTGGTTGGGGGTCACATACATTGAGGGAAAATTAATGTCATCCTCACTGGCTGCTGGAACTTCAGTAGTTTATCTAACCTACTTGAGCCAATGTCCTTCTCTGCCCAGCAGGGATAAGACAGTGACCACCACGGCCCAAGACTGTGCCTGAATTCTGGCTGTATACCTGCCCCTTCCCAAGGCAGCAGCAGCAACAAGGGATGATGGCAGTTTGTAGCTCGGTGGCTCTAGCAGGGACAAGCCAGGCTGGAGGAGGGTTTGCTCTGGGGTGGAGGGAGGGGCTCTCCCTGCAAAGCCCTCATTATGGTGCACATCATTTCATGCTTAAGGGCAGGAACACCTTGCCTGCTGGGATCAGGGAGACATAGACACTCCCTTCCAGGTGGTGGGTAATGAAAAAAGAAGAAGAAGAAGAAGAAGAAGAAAAACAACAGTGCCCAAATGACATAAAAATTCATTTCCTTTCCCAGACAGCAGGATTTGTACAATTTCTCATTTGCTTTCAAAATAGTGCCTGTCTTTTCTTTGGCTATAAGCCTAAAAGAACTTTCCTTCCCTAGAACTTGGTAACTTGGGGGGCTCTGGAAATTGTATGAAAAGATTTTACCACTGCTGTGCTGGGGTTTCATAGGTCTGATTCTTAAAGAGGTTTGTGACTCCCTCACACTGATGGTGAAACATCTATTTTGGGGTAGCCACAAACAAATCTTGGGCTATCAACTCTCAAGAGAAGGGCCATGACCTGGGGGTTGAAGGCCCAGTGGGCCTAGGGTGCTACCAGAGGTGGAGGCAGAACTGGAGCCACATACCCCACAGGTCCGGACTCCTGGCCCGACCTGCTGTCTGCCCTGCCCCGTGGACTGATAGGTCTGTGTGCCTGTGTGTGCCAAGGTGAGGGCGAGAACACTCATGCACTCACATTTAAATTCCAATGTTCACTTCAGGACTTGGATGTAAATCTGTTAGGTCTTAAGTCTAGAAGGTGATGTGATTCATTGCCGAAAGCTTGGAAGCTGTTAAACTCCCTGATAAATAAATCATGTTTCTTCATCTCAGGTCAATGAAAACGTATTTTCTAGGGACTTAATAACCCTTTTGCAGAGCATTAGAATCTTCTTGCAGGTGGGCTAAAGCACATAAGATACCTATCTTTTAAAAAAGATATTTGACCTTTCAGGGCAAGGAAATCTTGCACTCACATGGCAACTAGCCAACAACCCCCACACTGTTACCCTATTTCTGTCAAAAGACGAGGAAAAACTTTGGTTTCATGATTCCTTCCTTCCTTCCTTCCTCCCTCCCTCCCTCCCTCCCTCCCTCCCTCCCTCCCTCCCTTCCTTCCTTCCTTCCTCCCTCCCTCCCTCCCTCCCTTCCTCCCTTCCTCCCTTCCTCCCTTCCTTCTTCCTTTCTATCTTTCTTTCTAGAACCCAGGGTCACTTAATCACTGAGCCACATCCCCAGCCCTTTTTTATTTTGAGACAGGGTTGCTCAGGGCCCTGCCAGGTTGCTGAGGCTGCCTTTGAATTTGCAATCTTCCTGCCTCAGCCTCCTGAGCCTCTGGGATTATAGATATGCACCACCGTGCCAGGCTGGTTCCATGAGTTTTTGAGGGAGGATGTTAAAGAAAATGATTTGGCTTCAGAACACCCTATGTATTGCCCAAATTGGTTCCCTAATCCTGTGCTCATTGCATCATTACTACCATCATCACTAGCCATTGTTTTCAAGGTTTGGAAAACTACCTGCCTGTCCCAGGTGGAGAAGGAACTTTAGCAATCAGTCCACACCCATATTCTGGCTAAAGAGATCCTGAAGGTGGAAGCCATTTCCCCATTCTCAAGTTGATCAAATCAGAGGCGACCTGGGATTTGAACGCACATCTCTGGTTCTCAGTCCACTGCTCCCGGTATGGGGGGACTTCAGACTCTATAGTGCTGCCTGCAACCGTCCTGGATTCTGATCTCCCACTGCCTCTGTTGTAGCCAAGTGATAGGACATCAGGAACTATGAATGTACAGTGCTTTGGAGATGTGAAGACCTTTTAAGATCTCATTTTTAAAGGGAAAGGTAGTATCATTTAACCCAGGGGTTCTTTACCACTGAGCTATATCCCCAGCCCTTTTTATTATGAGAAAGGGCCTCACTAAGTTTCTTACGGTCTTGCTAAGTTGCTGAGGTTGGCCTTCAACTTATGATCCTCCTGCCTCAGGCTCCTGAGTTGCTGGGATTACAGGCGTGCGCCGTTGCACGCGGCCCAAAATGGAATCTGTCTCTGGTTGTCCCATGTGCCTCTAGGTCCAGCGATCGAAAAGAAGCCATTAAAACTTTGTATGGTCCTCAAGAGTCACAACTATAAAATGGGGATGATAACACTGAATTTGTAGGGCTGTGACAACTATGTGCTAAAACCTCACGCATGAACTCCTGGCACATGGTAGACCTTCAGCAGCTTGTAATTCCTATTACATTCTCATAAACCCTCCACAGGCTACAGTGTTGGAGGGCAGGAAATTAGGAAGAAGTATCCCGTGGGAATCTGTCCTTCTTCAAGTGGGAGGAGGACAGAATTCCCCCGTCAGTTGTGAGGGGAAAGCTAACAGTCCAACTCCACTTCCCAGGCGTGTATAATATTTCTTTAAATTATTCCAATAGAGTTCAGAAGTTGCATTTAAATCCCTGCATTTACCCAAAGTGGTACTTCTAATCAGTTAATACAGTTAATATACTAAAAGATAAAGATGTGTGTAGCAATGGCAAATAGAGCCCAAAGTTAAAAATTATTCTAAACACTGTTTGGGGGGAAGGGATTCATTATTGCTGTGGTTGGTGTTGTTCCTTTGTCCCAAGTCCTGGTTCCTGCAGCTGGAGTCACCTCCCAGGGCCCCAGTTATCTCCAGGTGTAGACCTGAGGCCTTGCACTTTGACTCGTCAGCTTCCGTCCTTCCTCCGGCTCCTTCAAACTGACCCATCTGTGGGGTGTGTCTTCACCAGCTGGTTCAGGTTTGAAAGACCAAGTGTTGAGTCGTGTGCTGGGACTTGACTGTGCATCAGAATGCTGAGGCTGGGGCGGGGCCGAGATTTTTCTTTTCCTCTTCCCTCCTCCTCCTCTCTTCTCTCCCTCCTTCTCTCCTTTCCCTTCTCTCTTCCCCCACTCTGTTCTCTTCCCTTCCTCACTCTCCCGCCCTTCCTTCCTGTTGCGGTATCAAACATGCCACAAGCTGGGCAACGAGGACCCCGCCGGTCGGACCCCAGCCTCACACTGGGGACTGCGGCCTCAGGGCAGTGCTGGAACCACCTGAGGACTGGAACCAGACCAATCCCCGGCTGCGCCCCAGGTGAATGAAGCTGTGGTCTCGGAGGGTGACGCTCACAGAGACAGTCTTGACTCTTCTTTGCTATCATCCCAGGCCAAGCTGGATAGGTTAGAAGTCAGGAAACATTTTTTTTTTTTTTTTGTAAAGGACTAGTTAATATAGGATTTGGGGGCCACATACACCCTCTGCTACATTTTCTTTGTTTTCCTTTAGTTTCTTTCAGTCTTTTAAATAAGCAAGAACCATATTCAAGCCGGGCACGGTGGCGCACGCCTGTAATCCCAGCCCTTTGGGAGGCTGAGGCAGGAGGATTGCGAGTTCAAAGCCAGCCTCAGCAATGGTGAGGCACTTAGCAACTCAGTGAACCCTGTCTCTAATAAAAAAAATACAAAAAAAAAAAAAAAAAAAAGGGCTGGGGATGTGGCCCAGTGGTTGAGTGCCCCTGAGTTCAATCCCCGGTACCACGGGAAAAACAAACAAACAAAAAAAAAACAAACCATATTCAGCTTGCAGGTTGCTAGAAAATAGTGTGCAGACTCCTGGGGAACTTGTATCAACCAGTCATGCATCTACCCATGTAATGATAGAAACAGCTACTCAGAACTAGCAGGTTTTACACAATAAATTAAAACCAAGATTGAATGCGGACCAACTTAAAGGAATCAGAGGGGCAGTGTCAATGTGGCTTCTCCTTGACAAATTTTTACAGTTGTGATCTGTCACTGCTTTTTCTAACCTGATCCTCTTTCTACATTAAAAGAAGAGAAGTGGTCACTTTCATCTCTTGCTCTCTTCCCCGTTTTCTATACTAGTACTTGCTTCCCAGAACTTGCTTGGAACTTGAGGTTTCCAGCCGAGTTAAAAGCCTTCACTACCTGTTCAGCGGTGTCAGGAAGTGCTAACTGCCTGTTTAATGTCCTCCTTCTCTCCCTGTGCTTCTGGATCTAACTTCCTGTCTCCCCCTTTCTTCTCAGACACAGAGGAGTTCCAATCTTCTGGAAGATGTGGCTGCCCTCAGCCTCTGTGTGTGCAAAAAGCACCCTCAAATGTGGAGGGCACTGTCACATGCCCTCTTCCCTGTGTCTATCTTCTCTCTAACCCAAAGAACATTCCTTTGATAACTGTTATGGTTTGGATCTAGGAATCAAAGTCATGTCAAAAGCTCACGTTTTAGGAAATGCACCTGTTCGGAGGGGAAAGACTGGATGATGAGAACTGTAAGCTCATCAGTGGATTAATTCATTTAGTGGATTAATAATGTGACTGGACTATGGAGTGGTAACTCTAGGCAGGTGAGGGTGGCTAGACGAGGTGGGTCACTGAGGGCATGCTCGTGGGCACTATGTCTTGTCCCTGGCCCCTCTCTGTCTCTGTCTCTCTCTGCTTCCTGGCGGCCATGAGCTGAGTAGATTTCCTCCACCACACCCTTCCGCCATGATGTTCTGCCTCACTTGGGCCCACAGCAACAGAGCCAGCCGACCTTGCCTGAACCTCTGAAACCATGAGCCCCAAATACACTTTTCTTCCTCTAACCTATTCTTGCCAGGAATTTTGGCCACAGCAATGTGAGGCTGACTAACACAGTAACTAAATCTCTCTCTCTCTCTCTCTCTCTCTCTCACACACACACACACACACACACACACACACACACACACATCTCCACCTATCTGCTCAGCTTTCATATAAAAATGATCAGGCCCAGCTAGGAGAGCATGGGAACATCTTTGAACAGGCCTCAGGACTCCTGGAAGATTTTTGCTTTTCACTCTGTCACAAACTTCAGACAAAATGGACAATGATCATCTCCATTTCCTACTCTTTGTTCTTTTCTTCTCAGTCTTTTAAACAGACTCGAAACAACCCACACTATCTCTCCAATATATAAATGATGGAATCAGAGGAGTGGACACCTAGAGGAAGTAATGGATGCTTCCATTGTCTTACAAAGATACAAACAACTAACTGGAATCCTAGGGTTCAATAATGGCCCATGCACTGACAGGATTTGTTCTGCCCTGATGGGTTACCATTCAAAAATGTAGCCACATAGGGAGGCCATGGGTTGAAGCCATGTTTTCTTTACCGGTGTGTGACCTTTGCTGGCTCAGAGGCCCTCAAGTTCAGGAGGGTCCTGAGCTTGGTTTTAATGCTCTGCCATTGGCATTTTGAAATAATTTTAACTTTGAACTTGTGTTTTATAAGTGAAGTCCAATGGACCAGTGGGACATATATGTGAGCGGAGGAGATATTCACCACATAGGTGCCCACCCTTCTATGCTGTCCCATTTGCATGTAGCTTCATGGTCCCCATAAAAACAGGATTCCATAATGCACAGGGAATCAGAGAGTCTCTAGGCAAGTACTAGGGACTGGGGGTGGAGCTCAGTGGTAGAGTGCTTGCCTAGCATGTGTGAGGCCCTGGGTTCTACTCCCTGCATCTGTAAACAAACACAAAAAGCCAGTACTAGGTAAGATGTTTCATCTGTGACAGAGTAAATGGGTCATGACAGCCCTGAGAAGACACAGTCTATGTTGGAACCAGAGTTTGGTTCAAATGCAAAAGGCAAGTTATGCATTCCAAGAAAGAGGTGATGAGAGCCTGTCCTTTCTTATTTGAGTTACTTCCTGCATCAGCCAACTACTGGCACTGAAAATGCAGCTGACATAGAAGGAAAGAAAAGACAGGCTGGTGGAGAGGTCCACAGTTCCTTTCAGCCCTTCCTCCTTCCTCCTCATCAGCTGAAGGTAGAGACTGCTGATGGAATACGTGTGCAGCAGGAAGCGAGCCAAAAGCAGCCGAGTTAGTTTCATGCATCATTTCTGGTAAGAACAAAATACATGGGTGTTGCCGCCTGAATCGATGGCCGCTTGGAGCAACGAAGCCGCGGGAAGAAGTTCAGAGGCGAACTGTAAACAAACAGTTTTTTTATTTTGATAACTTTTCTCTCTGGCTCTAACAACGACTTTAACACGCACTACACACACCACTAAAATGGCGCAGACCTGATCAGCAATCTCGCTCAAGTCCCGCGAGATCTCGGGCCAAGTCCCGTGAGACTACGGAAGGCGGCAAAAGCCAAACATCTCCATGGCCCGTAGTCAACCGCAATCTTAGCCATCTCCCCAAACAGGGCTCCTACACATGGGCACACATGACCTATGAAATATGAATAGTGTAATTTTGGTGATTCCACATATGAGTTAAATTCTTGTGTATTTGTCTTTGAAGCTGGTATTACACCATATAAAGATGAACAGTAAAAGTCATGTTAATAATTTAAAATCTTAATTTTTCCTTACTTAGAATGCCATTAAACATTAGTGAATAAAAACAGTGTGTCAAATCAAGAGAGACCAGGGAAGAAAGGAAAAGCCTTTATATTTCAGCACTCTTATTGGTATCTCCTCCTGCTTTTTGAAGTAGGGGCCCCCATTTTTCCATGCTGTACTGGGTCCTGCAAATTATGTAGCTGACTCTGGTAAAGGAACTTTCCTAAGACACAATCTCAGTGATGGCTGATGAGCTCCTTCTTGAAATGTCCATTCAGTGAGCATTTATGGAATGCCTACTGTGTGCCAAGCTTTGTGTGAGTTGTTAGGGATAAAAACCTAACAATTATAATTCTGTCTTCAAGTAGCGGTAATGAATGTACCTGTAAAAACCAGGACAGTCGTCTGCAAATGTCAGAAGTCCAGTGGCTATCTATGAAAGGCAGAATCTCAATTTCTCTCTTGAGAGTGAAATCTCTTTATAATATTTCAAGAATACTTATAGAAACTTGGACCTTTAGCCAGGTGCAGTGGTGCACACCTGTAATCCCAGCTACTCAGGAGGCTGACCCAGGAGAACCCCAAGTTCAAGGCCAGACTGGGCAACCAAGTAAGACCTTGTTTCAAAATAAAAAATAAAAAAAAAGGGCTGGGGATGCATCTCAGTAGTAAAGCACCCCTGGATTCAATCCCCAGTACATGAAAGGAAGGAAGAAAGAAAGGAAGAAGGAAGGAAGGAAGGAAGGAAGGAAGGAAGGAAGGAAGGAAGGAAGGAAGAGAAACTTGGACTTTTACTGGCCAGGAAGGCTTGATAGTCTAGCTACCATACAAGCCACCCAATTAAGTAGGATGATTTAATTCTTTTCGCTTGTTTTCGCAATGTGTTCCCGATTTCAGACAAAATGGACAACACAGTCCACTTCTGTTCTTTGTTATTATTATTATTTTTTCTTCTGAGCCTTTTAAACACACTAGAATCTGTTAGTAAATGATATAAAGCAGAAAGGTAGACTCGGGAGAGTAAAATCAGGCTATCAGTTATGTGCTTTTTTATTATTTTAAGATAAACAAAAACTGCATGTGTGTGGATGTGATGATGGCAGGCAAACATCTTTCAAAACATGACTCCACAGGAGAGAGAGAGGTGAGGGGGAGGGGAACCCCTGAGTTGGAATGAGATTGAACCACTGAGGGGTGGTCCCACATCATCACCAAAGAGGGACCCCCTACTCGACACTTCAAAACAGGTTGGAGAACCATCAAAGCTATTTTCCTTAACCTTTTCTGAACCTCTGTAATGGCCCTAATTCTTGGTATTTTTTAGCAAGGACCCTTAAGCTGTTCAGTAGGGCCATCTGCTTACTCAGGGGACAGTGGAAAAGTCAGAGCAAGGCTGACTGCTGCTGCATCCCCCCAGCCTTGCCAGGGGTGTGGGAGTGGGCATGGCCCAGTTGGAAAGGCACCTGAGGGGGGAAAAGGGGTGCTTGGCTGGCCTGGGCATCCGGCAGGAGGCCACAGGCTCCCCGAGGACTGACAGGGCCGACTGACACAATGGACAGCAGTCACCTCCTCAGCATGGTCCCTTTTTCAAGCTGTTCCATGGTGTCCTACTTTGGGGGCTCGGTGCTACTCTGTTGAGTGGAGCTTCCCAGGCTGAACCCAGGAATTCACACACCCTGCCAAGAGTTAGAGATCATTTCCTCGATTTACAGTGAGGAAACTGAAGCTTAGCAGGTCACCTAACACATGGAAGGTCACATGGAGAGGAAGGGGCAGAGCCAGGATGCAAGCGGGGCTGAGGGCGCCCAGTGCAGGCCTCCGTGCGGGCTCTGCTTGCTGGCTGCTTGCTTTCTTGGCCTGCACCCGCCCTTTCCTTCTCTGAGCTCCAGCTGTGGCCTGGGCGTGTGCCATGCAGTCTGCACTCCGCTGTGTTCTCATCTCTTCCTGGGATTGAGTTTAATTTCAACAATTAGAGCTTGGAGGGCAGGCGCTGCGTCCTGATGAATTATTTCTCAGGAACCCGGCAGTTCAAGGCTCATTGCAGGCATTGTATGTGGTCAGCCCCCTGCCCAGTTCTATCTGCACTGTGGTGTGCTGTCTTATAAGTCTAAATTGCTTGAACCCAGGAACCTACAAGAGTCAACCAGAGCAGAGACAGGTGCAAGAAGCACAGTCAACTGGGCACCATGGCACATACCTGCAATCCCAGTGGCTCGGGAGGCTGAGGCAGGAAGATTTTTTGCAAGTTCAAAGCCAGCCTCAGCAACTTGGCAAGGCCCTAAGAAACTTAGTGAGACCCTGTTTCTAAGTAAAATATAAAAAAGGCTGGGAGTGTGGCTCAGTGGTTAAGTGCCCCTGGGTTCAATCCTCAGTACCAGAACCAAACAAAAAACCAAACCAAAGCAACAACAACAACAGTCAGCACTCTGAAGGAATTTACAGAGGAGTCCAGATCTCTACTCCTGTCAAGTCAACCCACCTGTAGCAACCAAGTGAAACGATGAAACCTTTTCCTCCTTAGTGGGGATGGTCATTCCAGCTCCTCTGATGGGGTTCAGGAAAAGCAGTGTAAACCTATATACACTGTGCCAAAAACCTGGGCATAGGTTAGACCCCACTGTTACGCTTCCATTTGCAACTGTATTTGTAGAAAGAGAGAATGTCTTGCACGGAGGTCAGCTTGGAGATGTCCAAGGTGTGTCTGCTGTAAGTACAGGTCAGGGCCATTCCATGGAATAGGGCTCCCTTCTAGGCTCCGTAATCACTGAGAAAATGCTTCCCCTCCATCACCAACTCCTCAGGAAAATGATGGACATGTACTGAGGACAAGGCACATCTGGGTAGTGTATCTGGGAACTCACCCAAGGAAGACGATGACAGATGCAGTCACCCTAAGTAGGTAGCTCTCAAATATCCATGTGTGGCTTATCCACCTTGTGGACATTCAGTGTTTCCTGATTTTCTAGTGTCTGTCTCACACATGGACCAGAGCTCCTACATGCTGTGTGTTATATGCAAAATCACTTTGACCAAAAATTTGACCTTGACCAAAAATTCAGAATATTAAACCAGTGACATACAACTATAGGATGAATTCCATGACCAAGAAGAAATGATTTGTGGAATAACTACTTTGGATGTTAGAATCACTGTTCTTCATTGAGGGCCAAGGAGGTATTATTTCCAGTTGAAGTATGATTATTTTAGATTGGAGCTGAAAAGATGCCTGTGGGTCTCCTGGTGCAGTGATTTTCTAGTTTTGTCTTAGTAGGAGAACACTTTTGTCAATGGAAATCCTCCCCAGAAGCCAACATGTAGCTTGGATGAACTGTGAGCCCTTGGTGCCTTGCCGGTGGGGCTTGCTCTTCCCCTTAATGTTCCTCAGAGCATAATTAGAAAAACACGAAGACATCTCCCCTTTATGACTTAAGCCACTCTCTCACTTGCACAACAGCAGTTTTTGAGCCCCTGTTTGATCTAGGTGCTGGGGAGCCTGCAGGAGTCAGGATAAAGATGGTCCCTGCTTTCACTCTGCTCACGCTGCGTAGGATAGAGCAAAGCCAAGTTCAGGAGGTAGTTAGTGCTGTGAAGAGAAAGGATGAGGGTGCTGTGCGCTAGCTGGGAGGTGGCTGCTTTAGGTAGGGGAGTGGTCAGGAAAGGCCTCAAGGGAACACACAGGAGCTGAGATTGGAAAGACAATCTCGGAGATGCCCTGATTTTGACCAATGAGGAAGCAGACCCGAAGAGGTGAAGGGACTTTGCCCAGGACACAGTGGGCAGGGAGCCCGGACAGCACTTGACCTGGAGTTTCCAGGAACCTGTGCCCAGGGCTTTTCCTTCCACACACATTGACTAGACAGCTACTACATGCAAAGAAGTCTCTGTGACAGGAGACATTCATGGGTTGACAAGGCACCCAACCATGTCCTGGTATTGAGGGTGTTGCCTATGTGTCTTCTGCCTCTCCTCAGCTGGGACCCGGGCTGGCCCTGGATCTAAAGACTCTGTACCCTAAAAGACTGAACTCTGACATTGACATCTGGACCTGTGACCTTGGTTGAGAAAGCTGCTGCTTCTCCTGTCTCCCAGGCTGCAAACCGTGGGGAGTGCTCCTTACGGCTTCATTTGGTGAGTGAAAGATAAAAGCAAGATGATAAAAGTATAAAGGCCCCTGGGCTCATCTAGAAAGTCAAGGTGCTGGGAGCAACTGGAAGACCATCAAGGCCATCAGTTTTCCTCTTGTGCTGCAGATGGCATTTGCACAAAAACTACAGGAAACCACACAGGCTTGCACATAGTTTCCACAACAAAAGTCCAAAAAGGGGCTCTAGGCAGACACTCCTGTTATGCTGAGTGGTCAGGAAGTAAGATGCAAATAGATCCCTCCACCACCCACAGACCAACCAACTCCAGACCACCAAAGGACTCCCCAAACCACCAACTTGGCATCTGTGCCCCTCATCCTAGGAGCCTTACTTTGGCCATAGCACTTTCTCAGGCCTAGCTAATTTGTGACTCTTGCCACCTTAGAGATAGGAAGGATCGTGATTATTGGTCTCCACTATACAAACAAAGCAACTGAGCCTCAGATGACCTGTCCAGGGAACAGTGCTATGATATAGGGATGAACACTGAGTGCTGATTCAAACCTAGGTCCAGACTCCAACAGCTGCTTTTCATTACGATCCAGATGCCCACAAATTAAACACAGGCCTGCCTGATACCACCCTCATTCTCTCCCCTTCCCTCTGCTTCCACCCTATATCCTCTGGTGCATGCCTAGGAGTTTTCCAGAAGCTGCCCCTTCTGCCCACATCTCCCTTCCTCCAAGAGGTGCCATGTTCTGGAGACCTCTGGATACTTTTTCCTGCATTCCCAGCAGGCTAGACCCAAGTTAAGATGCTTTCCTGCCCACTCCAACTGGGCCCTCCTTCCTTTCTTCTATTCCAGCCAATTCACACACAAGAACACCGCACATACCGTGGGTGAAAACCATACATCTCAGAGGTTCCCTGCTCTTCCTTCTTTCCATATGTCGCCAGCCAGTTGCAGGCACCATACAGACCCAGGTGACAGGACCTGCAGAGCCATGCACCCACAAACACACAGGCAAGCCCAGGAAGGGAGACAGACTGCTGAGAACAGTCCTGTGCCTGTGCCAGACACAGCAGCTGCCAGCATTTAGCAGACCCTGTTTTGCCTGGGGTACTGCAGCCAAGGACTGTACACTTCGAGCTAAGATGACTCTGCCTGTCGTCTCCCTAACACAGCAGAGGCAGCTACTGGAATTAAGAGCGGACAAAGAGAGTGACATTTCGAGGAGGGACAGTCATGCACGGGGGAACCCTGGACTACACTAGGCCCCGGGAGGCCCAGGCTCCCTCCAAAGACACGAGTGCAGAAAGGCAGACTCAGCAGTTACGGACCGGGTGCTGCGCGCCCATACAGACACCAAAGTGGGCACTCATCCACAGTGGGTGCCCTGAGGATTCCTGCCCGCTCTTCGCATCCACTGCCAGCTTAAACCCCTGCCGCCACCCCCCACCCTGGTCCCCACTGCGGTCCGCTCTGGAGCCCCAGGGCGCCTCTCCCGGATACCTCCCCTCCCCCCGCGCCCCGCCATCCCGCCCCAGCGGGCGCCGCCCCAGCGGCCACCTGCACTTACCGGGCCGAGGGCGCGGGGCTCCGAGCGCGGGAGGGAGCCGAGCCTCCAGGGATGCAGCGCCTCTCGCCAGCGCCCGCCGCCCACTGCCCGGCGGCCCCGCGCTCCTTCCCGCCACCGGAGCCGGCTGCGTGCGGTCCCGCTCTGCCCCGCGCTGTGCGCCGCCGCCTGCAGCGGCTCGCCCGCTCGGCTCCGGCTCCCAGGCGCCCCTCTCTCCTCAACTGGCCGGCGGGGCGCGCCCAGAACCCGCGGGGCGGGGGCCTGCTCTTTGTTCGGGAGTTTGCCTTTCTGCATTCAGAGCACACAGAGCCATGAAGTCGGGTCAGGGACAGCTGTGTTGTTGCCTGGGGGACCCTTACGGTGGGACTGGGTAGGGGGAAGAGATTGGGTGTGTGCCTGTGCAAATCTCCCTGCCCTCCGCAGCCCCCACCCCGCTCCTTTCTTGGCTCTCACCGCCAGGCCCTCTACTTAGGTCAGGCCCCCTGGTGGAGTGGGGAAATCAGCCCGTCCTGGGAGCAGTTGGTTCTTGGGGGTTCCCCGGGCATTCTAGGGATAAGCCTCTTTGATTACAAAGGGAGCCTCTCCACTCCCCCCACCCCAGACACACAGAAGACTCCACCGCTGCCCTGTCCCTCTCAGAGTCCTGTGGACCATCCGCTTTATACTCCCTGGCCTAGGGAGAAGCAAGATCTCTTCCTAGAGTGCAAGGAAAAGGTAGGGACTCAGCGGAGTTCCTGTGTCCTGTGTCCCCCCGGCGGGGGGGGGGGGGGAGGTGGGGGTGCAGCGGGAGCTTTCAGCGGGGCATGCCTCTTGTGTAATTTCCCAAGTCATCCATGGCCTTGCGAGAATCTAGCCATGCTCTTTTGAAATGTAACTGCAGTGAGGGAGGGTACTCATTTCCCAGCTTGCTAGGTCAGGGAAGCCATTGGAGGCCCGGAACTTGGAGAGAGTCATTGGCTACTGAAGTACCAGTGTCCTAAACACCCCGGTTGGCTGCCCAGAGAGGGTTAACGTTGAGTGTATTTTGGACGCTCCAGTCGGTCCTCTCTAAGACTTATGTTGTAATTTGGCCCCTGTGTAACATGTTGAGAAGCAGCGGCACCTTTGGAGGTGTTTGCATCACAAGGGCCCTAATGCTGCTCCCACGGAGCTGGGCTAATTCTCTGGAAAAGCTTTTGTTCTTAGAGTATGGGATCAGTTACGGTTGCCGCCTGAAGCGATTGCCGCTTGGAGCAACGACGACGTCGCGGGAGAAAATTTGGAGGCAGGATGAAAATGAAAAAGGGTCTTTTCTTCTTCTTCTCTCTCCGGCTTCAGCAACCTCTCCAACTCCAACTGCAAACTCCTTCCACACTCCAACCAGCTCCAACTACTTCCAACCATCCACCTCAACTACAAAACCTCACCCGGTTATATACATTTTGCCTTATCAAGGACAAGTGCTTACAGCTCGAGCTTACAGGTGCGTTATACAGTGTTCACGGGCATACAAAGATTCTTTGAATAATGTATTAATATCAGGTGGAACTTGAACATCTTTTATGGCTCTCAGCTAACCGCGATCTTAGCTATCTCCTTGATTAGGGCTCCTTCAAGTTACCTTGGAGAGAAAGTTGTTGTAAAGCGCAGCCCTCCGTGTCTCCTGAAGGCAGTGGTTTCCCTTTCCCCTTTCCTGCTGTGACCTGGCATGAAGCCCTTGCCAGATGTGACTGCTCATTCTTCTTGGACTTCTCAATCTCCAACACTATAAGCCAAATAAACTTTATAAATTGCTTAGTCTTAGGTATTTTGTTATAGCAACAGAAAATGGATTAAGACAATGAGAATCTCAGAGGAGATGATTGCAATAGCTCCTGAGTGAAGATCTGGAAACTCAAGATGCAGTGGCAGGGAGTCTGCAGACCTCTCTGAGTGTGCTGTGGAAGGAGGGCTGGGGAGGAGGCGTCTCAGGAAGGGAGTCATGCCACGTGGTGCTGTAACCTGTGGGAGTCTGGGGAGGGCTTGGCTGGCCTGAAGCTAACTAAGTTCAGTGGTGGCAACTTGAGTTGGAGAAGCAGGTGATTTTGGAGGTCTTACGAAAGAGGCTGAGGCAAAAGATGGAGATTTGGGAATCATCTGAAGGAGCTGGGCTGATGAGTGGAATGTAGAAAAGGAAGAGAGGACAGGGCTGAGAACAGGACCTAGGTCTAAGGAAGAAACGGAGTCAGTGAAGGAGTTGTACCCTTCAGGAGAGATAGTGAAGGAGGGTCGGGACTAGGTGAGGCCACAGGACTCGAGAAGAAGGGGTGTTCAACAGGGGCCCACTCTATAGGAATACCAAGGAGCAGGGGGTGCACAAAAATGGGTTTAGATTTGGAAATGAGGAGACCTTTGTAGACTTTCAAAAATAATGACTTAGTGGTGGGTTGTATAAGCCAGATGGCCACTTGTTATGGTTTAGCTCTTACATGTTCTACAAAGGCCATATGTTGGAGGCTTGGTTGCAGCCTGTGGTGCTGTAGGGAAGTGGTTCAACCATTAGGAGGCAGGGCCTAGTGGAAGGAAGTTAGATTGCTGGGAGCGTCTCCTTTAAGAGGGGGTATTGGGGTCCCAGCCCCGGCCTCCCACCCTCCCTCTCTGTCTCTCCCTTCCTCCTTCCTGGATGCCATGTGTGAACAGCTGTGCCCCACCATGTGCTCCTGCCATGATATTCTGCCTCACCACAGGCCCAAAGCTATGGAGCCAAGGCATCATGGACTAAAACCTCTAAATGTGTTCAAGTTCAAGTTCGTTCTCTGCCTAATCTTGTTTTCCTCTCTCTGAAGATGTTACTCCCAGAAGTCCCCTTCAGTAGACCTCCTGCATACAGATCTCCATCCCCATGCAGAATCCCTGTCCTGCATATTCAACCTGGGAGAGAGGGTCACTGGGAAAGGGTGACAGGCACACAGAAAAACAGGATAGCGGTAAAAACAGAGGTGAAATAACCCTAGCATGAGCACCAGGGAGTGAAGGCCAGGCAGACACCTGGACTGATGGCTCTTCCCCTTGGCCTGTAATGAAGCAGTTTCAGGAGACAAGGATTGTTAAAAAAGATCAGGGAAGGCGGTGTGACAGGAAGAGACTGAGAAATGGGCAGCAAAGAGGGTGCTATTTGCAGTAGGCTACGGGTGTTCAGAAGTCAGGTGGAGAAGGTAGAGTAGGCCCGTGCAAGGGAAGAACACTGGGGTGGGGCAAGGATGAGGGAAATTTGGTATTCCTTAAAGTTAATAATTTAAAAATGGCAACTGGGAAAGAGAGAGTTGGAAAAAGGCCCGCAGGGACTTTTTTGTCATATGAGAGAGCAAGTGAAAAATGAACTTCTGGACCATGATATTCCCTCTCCAGTACTCTCCCTAGTAACATTAAACATCTACAGTAGTGAACCAGTAGAAATACAATATGTAACTAAAATTTTCCCAGGAGCCATGCTTTAAAATGTGAATATAGAAGATGGGGGGCCGTGGAGAGATAATAATCGAAGGGTACAAAGCCTCAGTTAGGAGGAATACATTTAAATTTTTTAAAGACGTGTTGCGCCGTGTGACGAATACAGCTAATGTCTTAGTTTTCTGTTACTATAACAGAATACCTGAGACTGGATAATTCATAAAGAGGTTTATTTTGCTTACAGTCCTTAGAGGCAGGAAGCCCAAGACTGAGGGGCTACCTTGGCTTGGTTTCTGGGGAGATGCTGCTTCAATTCATGGTGGAAAAGCAAAAGCTAAGGAGGAGCACGTGAAAGAGAGTGAACAAACAGGGCCAGCCACTCAATCACAGCTCACTCTAGAGGGAGCAAATCCATTCCAGAAGAACCAATCTCTTCTCTCAAGAAAGACCTTCATCCCTCTTGGAGGCCCCGTCTGCCAGCCTTTGCATTCAACCTGACTTTTGTTGAGGGTCAACCATATTCAAACCGGAGCAGCAAAATAGTCGAGCACTGAGCGTTTCCGTGTTACTAAGGGTAAAGCTTGAATGTTCTCGTCACAAAAAATTCAAATATTTGAGAGGCCTGGGTAGGTGGATTAACTGTATTTAATCATTCCATGCTGTATTAAAAAATCATAACATCACTATACCCCATAAATATATACAACTACAATTTGTCAATGTGTGATAAAAAATAAGCACAATGTAAAAAAAGTGAGATTAACTTTAATGGTATATTTAAAATGTGACCATTTTGACATGTACCCAAATAAAAAATGAATAGCGAGATATTTTACACTTTCCCCCCGCTACCTAAGTCTTTTAACTCTGGTGAGTGTTTTACATTAATAACTCATCTAAGTTGATACACTGAATTTTCACTGGGACTACCAGATCTGTATTAAGATTTTACAACATTTACAGTAGAAGACGTAGAATTACAAACCTACTAATTTGTTAAGTTGCTCCAGACATATTGAGTTTTGTAATAAGTGAATCGAATGATCAGTGTTTGAATTTAAATTCCAGTTAATTCAAATTGAATGAAATTTTCCACATTTTTTTTAATTGGTGCAGTATAGTTGTACATAATGATGGGATTTGTTGTTACATATTTGTACATGTGCACAATGTAACAATATAATTTGGTCAATGTCCCTGCTCAGCTCTCCCCCCTCCCTTCCCTTCTCCCATCCCTTGGTCCCTTTCCTCTGATAATCTCCCTTTGATTTTATGAGACCCCCCATCCTTATCTACCTTTTCCCTCTCTAGCTTCCACATATCAGAGAAAACATATGACCCTTGACCTTATGGATTTGACTTATTTTGCTTAACATCTGGTCTCTAGTTCCATCTATTTTCCTGCAAATGACATAATTTCATTTTCCTTAATGACCGAATAAAACTCCATTGTATATATAAACCACAATTTCTTTATCCATTCGTCTGTTGATGGGCTGGTTCCAGAGCCAAATTGAAATGTAAAACTTAAGTCCTTCTCTTGCACATCTCAAGTGCTCAGTGGACACCTATGACTCGTGGCTACCGCAACAGAGCAGGGCAGGTCTAGAACATGAATTCCTAGGCTTCAGGGTTTGGTCACTGCTTTGTCTTCACCTTTCATGGAGGAATGTGCCACCACTCCCCACCCCCAGAGTGCTGCACCATTAACAAGAACCTAATCTGTGCCATGATATTTCACAGACATGCTTGAAGAAGAGGAGGCAGAAGATTGAGAATCTGATGTCTATGAAAGGAGAATAGAGGGTTTGACCCAGACTAGAAGAAGAATGAGGAAAATGAGAGGAGTTGGAAGCATTTCATTTTAATTGTTAGTGTTTGTATGAGGACCGTGGTTTCTTGTCAAGTTGGGCACTCCAGAGATTGAATGGATAAGGCAGTGTAATAATGCACAGGACACTCTTACTTATGTGACCTCCCTTTTAATAGTTTTTCTTGAGCTCTGAGCCTTGACTGCGTTGCAAATATGGGGGTGTAACTGTTTAATCTGAGCCTAGTTTTCTGCATCTGCAAAACAGGGAGAGTAGTCCCTTGTGTATGTGTGTGTGTGTGTGTGTGTGTGTGTGTGTGTGTGTAGCCAATGAAATTCCAAGTTGGAAGATACAGTAAAGGAAAAATATTCACCCCATATTTGGAGGCCTGTGCCTGTCATACAGGCCCATAGCCCATCTTTCATCACTGACTTGGTGCCTGTAACTTCTGCTTTCAGTCTACTCTCTAGCATCACGTGCCTTTTTTTTTTTTTTAAAGATGTTTTTAGTTGTTGATGGACCTTTATTTAATTTATTTATTTATATGTGGTGCTGAGAATTGAACCCAGTGCCTCACACATGCCAGGCAAGCACTCGACCACTGAGCCACAATCCCAGCCCCCGGATCCCATGTCTTTTTTATTTTTATGCCTTTATTTTATCTATTTATTTATTTTTATTTTTATGTGGTGCTGAGGATGGAACCCAGATGCCAGACAAGTGCGCTACCACTGAGCCACAACCCCAGCCCCCGTATCACATGCCTTTTAAAAATATCAGACAGGGATACGCTGTGTTGGTCAGCTTTCTGTAGCTATGACAAAATACCTGAGATAGTCAACTTAAAAGGGGGAAATTTGTTTTGGCTCATAGTTTTAGAGGTGTCTGTTGGCTGGTTCCATTGCTTTTGCGTCTGTGGCAGGGAAGAACATCATGATGGGTAGCACGTGGTGGAGCGGAGTTGTTCACTTCACGGCAACCAGGAAGAAGTGGAGAAAAGAAGGAGCCAGGAGTGCACTATCCCCTTCAAGGGCATGCCCCAGTGACCTGACTTCCTCTCACTGGGCTCCACCTCCTAAAGTTCCACCACCTCCCACTAGTGCCATCAGATAGGGACCAAGCCTTGAGCCCATGGGCCTTTGTGGGACATTTTAAGATTCGAACCTTAATATCTGCCATGGGATGTGGGAGTGTTGGACGTTGTAGAGCCTCCTTTAGGGATGAAATAATGATCATTCTCAGACTCCCTTCCTTTATCTAAAGTGGCCTACATCTATTGCTACTTGGAGGCACAAGGCAGATTGCGTGGGACCCTTCTGTACCTATACGGGGCCTGATATCCTTTCTCCCCAGCCGTGGTATTTGTATCCATTCTAGGGATGGAGTCACAGAAAATACTGTGGTAGTGTTGCTTTTGTTTTGCAGATGGTTACACATACATGGGACGCCGAGGAGTGAGATCTCTTACTGCCGTCAAACCCAGGATGCATGGCCCACCAGCATGCAGGTTGCGCTATGACCTCTCCCAGGTCAGGAGCTGTACAACTTGGATTTCTCTCTCCTGGATCATAAGCCTGTGTTTCGGAACAATTTCCAAACTCTCTAGGAGAGTTGCAAGGAAATGAAGGTTCCCTTGGCAACCGCAACTCCTGCCTGCCAGCCCTGCTTGGTTAAGCTGCTGCCTTGAGGTGGCCCGGGGAGACTCTTTGTATAGACTCCCCATTGAGCCATTCTAGGAAAAATCAGTCACATTCTTGGAGATGGAAACACCCAGGTAGCACCGCCCCCGCCCCTCCAGCTGGAGATACATCACCAGAGACAGCTTGTCCAACTCGACTGGTTTCTCCATCTTTAAAATGGGGAGAAACACCTCCCAAGTTCACTTCGACCTTTGTGCAGAGCAGACACCGGCCTTGGCTTCATCATGAATCTTAGAAATATGGGTAAATAGCCTCTGGCTGGCACCTTTTCCTCTTCTGGAAGGACTAAGAAATTGCCAGATATTAAATATTGATCAGTGAAGACTAGCTTCAATTTTCAACCTCTATTTAACCATGAACCTGATGACCGAGGCTGCTTGTTTTTGCAAGGTGCTTAAAAGGAAAGAACTGATTGTGGAATCAAACCTCACCATCTCAGTCACATTCCCGGGAGACAGCTGTTACACCAGAAGCAAGAGTTTTTCAGCTGCTCTGAGGCACAATTCCAATGACACCAAGAACATTAGTTATACTAATTAGTGCTTGAAATAATTATTGATCTTATCAGCAGTGTCGAAAGCCTTGCTCAAATGTCCCATTGCTTGCCATGCTCTCTTGGCATTCTGTGTGAAGGACTTCACAGCCTGGTTCTTTCCCAGGAGAACCTTATTTAAGGCAAAACACAGAAAAACACATCTAGAATACAGCAAACAAATACAGACAGCTACGCAAATATATAAATAACACGAAAATAGATGCTTAAATACATACAGCTGGAAAATTTTGGTACATGTAAAACATGCGACTAATCCTCTCTGATTTTCTTTAGAAACTTTTTATAGCCTGTTTCTACAACTGGGGTCGGAGCAGGCTCTCTGCACCCTTGTGCACAGCTTCAAAATGTACAAAGCACAAATGACAGCACAAGTAGACAAAAACCACCAAGGACTTAGAGGGGCACTGTCCAATCTAGTAGTCACTACTACCAGCATGGCCAGTAGTCACAGGGTCATGCACCACTTCAAATACAGCTAGTCCAAACTGAGATGTGCTGTATGGGTAAAACATACATCGATTTTCAAAGAATTGGTGCAGAAATATAAAACATCTCATTAATATTTTAAAACTTTGATTATGTGTTGAAAAGATCTTATTTTAGAGATGATATAAAATCTATTAAATTAATCTCACCACTTTGTTTTTACAGTCCCTATTGTAAAGTGGCTACTAAAAAATTTCAAATAACATGTGGTTTACACTGTATTGTTAATGGACAATGAATGCTAGAGAGGATTTAAATTACTATAAATAACAAATATAAATTATATAAAATAGGGACAATATAGAATATAGACTATATAAAAGAAACATTTTGACTTTAAATTTTTTTTAAACTATTCAAGTTTACATTCTTTTCAGTCATGCAGTATTTATAATTGATCCGTTACCTGATCATAGGAGGACCTCAAAATGTCTAAAACCTAGCTATTACACAGGCTGCTATCTAAGCATAACTTTTTTGTTTTGGTAGCGGGGTTGAATTTAGGGTCACTTGACCACTGAGTCACATCCCCAGCCCTGTTTTGTAGTTTATGTAGAGACAGGGTCTCACTGAGTTGCTTAGTGCCTCACTTTTGCCGAGGCTGGCTTTGAACTTGCGATCCTCCTGCCTCAGCCTTCCAAGCAGTTAGGGTTATAGGCATGCACACGGCACCTGGCTTAAACACACTTTTTTTTTTTTTGCAGCTCAGATGGAAATAATTGCCTATTCCAGTTACTGCTGCCCTCCCCGGTGGCAGCAGGGAGGTGCCTGTGCAGGCAAAATCTGTGGGTAGCATGAACTTGATGATAGGGACTCTATCTCTCTTGGGAGCCCAAGTTACTGAGGTCCTCCTCGGCTTCGTAGCCCCAGCCCAAAAGATGTGACCAGTTACAATTCCCCTTTGGAAAGCAGCGCTAATAGTTTTGGCTTTGGAGGGAATCCCTTGTCTCCAGATTGCTCCGTGTGTATGGGACTAGGAGGGACAGGCCTGATGACCGGCCTGGCTGTTCCGAATTATTTGATAACACTGAGGTCCTGAGCTTTCTTTCTCCACATGATCTTCACCATTTTGAACTCAGGGGTGCTCTGAAACTATTCTTACCTATCTGACACTATCTCTTATCCTACTCAGTTTTAGCTTGAGTTTTATTTGTTTTTCCTCTCTTTTTCATCCATTGAATTCCACTTAAAATAAATCATCCTTAATATTTCTAGTCTTCAAATAGCGTCCTTCCTTGATTTCCAGCAACATTATAAATTTATTCCTTTTTTTTTTTTTTTACAATAAAATATCTTCTATTTAAGGGTAAGGATGTATGGTATATTGTCTGACATCTTGGTTCATCATCGGAGGTCAATTTTTGTATATTTATCTTATAGCCAGTTACTTTACTAACAACATTTCTAATATGGTGATGAACATTGATTAAGAAGAATGCAAAATATGTGTGCATTTTTTCAATGACTTAGGAACTCAAACAAATTGTGTGGTTGTGGGGAGTTGCTATACCACAGACCCTTTTTTGTTATTAGGACAAAAAAATTTTGGAAGTGTAGCTAGAAAAAGGGGGGAGGGATTTCGACTGCTTTGAATTGACCTCTCAACCTCTTTCTCTTTCCTCTTCTCTCTTACCCAAATAAATAAATCCAATTCCAATAGAGATGAAGTGTTCTGATAGAGCCTCCTGGGCTTCCCTAACTGCAGGCAGTGCTGGCCGCACGGGTGTGCAGCCTATGCAGTCCCACAGGGACCTGTACGTAGGTGGGTCTGGCACCCCATTTAACACTTTTCTATTGCAATCTTGAAATTCTTAATGATTTTTGAACCAAGAGGCTCCGTTCTTTCATTTTGCACTGGGTTGCACAAACTGGGTAACTACTACTCTGAATGTGGTTTGTTCAGCAGAACCTGCAGGGTCTTGGCATTTCTTCAAAGTTCTTGGTTAGTGTTATGCATTTCCCACCCCAGTTAAAAGAGTAAGACGGGTGGCCTTCCATCACAGGCACCAGAGCCAGCTCCAGTGTGTACCTCTGCAAAACTCCTACCTTTTCCTCGGGGTTGGTGGGGGCAGGGGGATGGGTTTGGGGGAAGGAGAATGACCACTCTTTTGTGAGCCGGCTTCTCTCTCACCTCTTGACACTCTTTCCACTTCCTCTCCAGTCCACAGCACAGCTTGCCATTCGATATATAAGACCTGTTCTTTTTTCTGTACATTCTTCCAATTGGCTCTGGTGGCTTGCGGTGCCCTTCCCCCCCCCCCCCCCCCCCCCCAATCCTACTCAATTGCAAAATTTGCTTCAGTTATCACCTCCTTTGGGAAGCTTTTCTTGGCCTCTCTAGGTAGCTTTAAATGACTTGCTCTTTGAATCTCATATCTCCAAGAAGAACTTAATCATGGAGTTGAAATTATTTTTATACACCCCCTTTCCAGTAGATGAATGGTTCCCAATCTTTTTTTGTGTGTTTACTTTAAATTTTTTGTGTGTGTGTGGCACATCCAAAGGCCTTAAAATAATGAAAACACATTAAACAAGTCAGGAATAATTACAATGCAATTACTGCTGCAGTGTAATGGGGTCTCACGGTGACAATAAAGTATCGCGGTTGCTGTGCTATGCCTTGTTCTTCCTTTAACACGGGTTTTCTGTTTTGATTATGTGCTCTAGTAGATCTCACGTGTTCCATTTCCTTAATTCCAATAAGCACCAAGTTGGCCAGTTATTATATTTCTAATATCCTCTCATAACCAATGTGCCTGTTCTCCACTGTCAGGTGACTCATTTGGGTCTGTGCTGCTTTGCATTGACATTAGCTAACACGCATATTCTATTAGAAAAGTAAACATATATTAGGCTTGGATTGAAATTCGGCAGCCCACTGTGATCACCAAGATCAGCTGCACAGATTGTTAACTGTACCATGGTGCTCAGCTGAAGGGGAAGGGAAGTCAGTGCTTGCCAGACTGTGTGCCCCCAGGACTGCATCTGATCAGAAAGAATATGTTTACCTAATTTGCACAACAGGTTCCATTTGGACTAATGATGCTCCGGCTCTGGGTATCCTGGGGTGCTATAGCAGGTCTGTTGGGAATTGCTGGAGAGCAAGGAATGGATTCTAGCCATCTCTACTTCCTGTACTTGGTCTAGTGCTTGAACAATATCAGAACTTAATAAATGTGGAAAAATTATGAAACAGTCAAAAGGCTCTATTGGTGGTGGGCAACACAGTTTGGGGCTGGCCTATGAAGTTGTTAACATGAATATTCCAATCTGGTCTGCTTTTTTGTTTTTGGTACTGAGGATTGAACTCAGGGGCACTTGACCACTGAGCCACACCCCCAGCCCTATTTTGTATTTTATTTAGAGACAGGGTCTCACTGAGTTGCCTGGCGCCTCGCCTTTGCTGAAACTGGCTCCGAACTTGTGATCCTCCTGTCTCAGCCTCCCGAGCAGCTGGGACTACAGGCGTGTGCTACCGTGCCCGGCGCGGTCTGCTGGTTCTGAAATGTCGTGTCAGATACGCTGGCACAATGTGGTAAAGTTACAGCTGTCCTGCCCGCCCCGCGCCCGTCATCCAGAGCCCTGGATGTGCACGGCTGTGCTGAAGTTGACACACCTCCCTGGGAGCGTGCCAGGCTCCAGGGGCCATTCATCCTGTGGCTGCCATGGAAAGAAGACCCGGGCACCGCGGCAGCCTCCTGCTCATCCGTCCTCTCACCCCCTGCCCGTTTCCTTCCTGGCACACGTGAGATGAGCTCGGCTTCAGCAACCAGCCCCCTCTGAGAATCTGAAAATCCTCCAGCTAGATGTTGGCGTAGAGGCCACCTCGTCCAGTCCCATTGACAATCAGGAGATGGAGACCTGGAGGGGAAGTGACGTCACAGGTTGGTGGTTGGCAGAATGGCAGCCAGATCCCTGTGGTCCCGGGCACTCCTTTAGTCCCTCCTTTCATTCTGGCCCACGGCAGTTCCCCTTCCCGCCTGCCCTGTGAGCTGCTCTCGGTGGTTTCCCAATCTTCCTCTCAGATGGCAGAGCCGCGCCCCAGCAGAAGGGACAGCGCATGGCCACGTGGCTTGTCTCCTCCCCAGCCTGCAGGGCCGCGTGCCAGCTGGGGCCCCTGTCTGGAGACATCACATAGCTCTGCTGGATTCGGTGAGCACTGTCAGCCCGGTTCTCGCCAGGAGGGAGGCTGGGGTGAGGGTGTCGCCCGGTGAGAGGACGGCCACTGAGGGGGGAGCCACTAACGTCTGGCTGGAGGTCAAGTGCAGCATCCAGAAGCAAAACCCTCACGCTCCAGCACAGAGTCTCCCCCACGCTCCTCACCGTGCCTCAGAGATGTTGCTTCTGAAGACGGGAAGGGGACAAGCTGGGGCCAGAGACAGGCCGGGGAGCTTGTGCCTGGGCTCTGGCCCTGCCCCAGCTCAGGTCCTGGGGGCATCTGGTAAGATCCATCCGTCACGCTCCCAGGCTTGCGGGGGGGGGGGGGTCTGCTGGCCTGTTGTGGGACCTCCAAGGACATCTGGACAGCAGAGTAAATCTCTTGGGGCTCATCTGGGGACCCAGGGACTGGGTGCTCCCTTCTACTTGATAGTTGAGCCTTCTGGAAAGAGGAAATGATTCTCATCAAAGCAGCGGACCCTGTGTGAGAAACAGACAGGGATTCTACACTGTCCCTGGCTTCCATCTCTTCTTTCACTGAAGATGCTGGCTCTTGGGGTTATCTGCTTGCACCTGGAGGGGACAGAATGCAGGATTCATCTTGGAGGACATGGGTTGAGAGAGGGGGATGATGGGGCAAGGCAGTGAGTCCCTAGGCTGTACTTGAAGAGAGATAGGAGGGGAGAAAGAGGCAGGAGGATGTTTTAGTTAGCTTTCTCACTGCTGTGATTAAAAGACCTGACAGGAACAATTGTAGAGGAGGAAAAGTTTATCTGGGGGCTCCCAATATCAGAGGTCTAAGTCCATAGACAGCCGACTCCATTCCTCAGGGCTTGAGGTGAGGCAGAACATCACGGAAGAAGAGTGTGGCGGAGGGAAGTGGCTCACACGATGATCAGGAAGCAGAGAGAGAAGAGACACAGATACAGATTTCACCAGGTACAAAATATATACCCCAAAGACATGCCCCCAATTCCCACCTCCTCCAGCCACAGCCTACCTGTCTTCAGTTACCATTCAGTTAATCCCATCAGGGGATCAATTTCCTGGTTGGGTTAAGGCTCCCATAACCCAATGCTAGGCAAATGCTTTACCACTGAGCTATATCTTCAGCCCTTTTTCTTTTATTTTGAGACAGGATCTCGCTACCTTGTCTGGACTGGCCTTGAACATGTAATCCTCCTGTCTCAGCCTCCTAAGTAGCTAGTGTTTCAGGTGTGCACCAACGCACTCAGCTACTTATTATGATTTTTTAAAAAATATTTATTTATTTGTTTTAGTTGTACACAATGCCTTTATTTTTACGTGGTGCTGAGGATCGAACCCAGGCCGTGCATGTGCTAGGCGAGCACTCTACCACTGAGCCACAACCCTAGCCCCTACTTATTAGAATTTTAACTGCAATTTCTTAGTATGTTTTTTCTTATTTAATGTATTTTCAGGCCACTGGACTGTAAAGTTCATAAATGCTGTAAAAACTGGCTTTCATCTACCCCAGGACCCAGCAAGGCCTGACCTAGGACAGGCACTCAGCAAAGATTTGTTGAAAAAAATGATTATTTTTAACATTCATAATTCAGTTTAGAGAATGATATGAATCAAAATATCATTGACCTGCTGGGCGCGGTGGCGCACGCCTGTAATCCTAGCACTTTGGGAGGCTGAGGCAAGAGGATCGCGAGTTCAAAGCCAGCCTCAGCAATGGCAAGGCACTTAGCAACTCAGTGAAACCCTGTCTCTAAATAAAATACGAAAAAGGGCTGGGGATGTGGCCCAGTGGTAGAGTGCCCCTGAGTTCAATCCCCGGTACCCCCCCCCAAAAAAAAAAAAAAAAAAAAAAAAAAAAAAAATCATTGACCATTAAATAGCTGCAATTTGTCTTTGAGTCCTCATCATTAGGTATAAGTTTACACCAAATATAACTTACATATACAACTTTTATTGATCGCCTGTGATTCTTCTTTTAGTGCTGAGTCAGATAACCAAAGAACTAAAGTACTTTCTGAGGGACATGAGTTAATGAAAAGTACAAGAGTACTTTTAGATTTTACTATTTTTCATATTTACTATAGTAATTACTACATAATTAATGATCAAGTTTGGGAAACAGTGATTTGTCATTTGCCTTACCTTTATGTAGAAAATGATGTTAAAGGTGTTTTTATGCTGGGCACGGTGACACATGCCTGTAATCCCAGCACTTGGGAGGCTGAGGCAGGAGGATCGCGAGTTCAAAGTTCAGCAATGGCGAGGCACTTAGCAACTCAGTGAGACCCTGTCTCTAATAAAATACAAAAAAAGGGCTGGGAATGTGGCCCAGTGGTCGAGTGCCCCTGAGTTCAATCGCTGGTACCAAAAAAAAAAGGTATTTTTATTTTGCTTCTTTGATTGAACATATAAGGGTTGTCATGATTGCAATAAGCAGGCCCACTGTGCATGGCTCTGAGGACGCTGTTCCTACCTTGGTTTTGGAGCGAGGCCCCTTGCAGAGCCATCCTCGGGAGGACCTGGGTTTGCTGTCTGATGGTGATGTGACCCTGTGGACCACCGGCATTGCTGGACGACTCATCTCCCTGTTGTTGTTCTTGCTCTTTTTGGTTCCTCCCCCAGCATCCAGGATGATCTTTTCAAAGCTCATGTGAGAGCACAACATATCTCACTGAGCTGTAGCCTCCTGAAAACCCTCTGCTGACCTCTAACTGATGAGACCAAAGCAAAACCCTCCTGTTCTGGCCCCCTGGGCTGGAACCCACGGGATCCTCCCTTGGCTTGCATTGTCACCTGTGGCACCCCCACCCCCTCGCCCCTGGGCTCGGGCCCCAGGCACCCCCTCCGCTCCCTCCTGCAGCCTGTGGTGTTCTCTGCCTGGTCCCAACTTCCTGCTTGGATTCCCGTCTTCCACCCACCTTCACTACTTTCTTCTCATCCTTCCGGTCCCCACTTAAATGCCACCCTAGGGGATCTGGTTCGGAAGCCCCTGTCATCCCTCTCCCTAACGTCTCTGTTCTTCCCCTCCCTGGCTGGTGTCGGCCATGTCATCTCTGCATTCCTTCACTTGTCATCTGTCTGCCCCACGGGACAAGAGGCTCCATGAACGCTGGGCATTTGGTTGTAGTTTGGTTCCCAGAATGGAGCTGGGCTTCTGGTGAGCACTCCAGGGACATGGGTTAAATGAACAAATGAGAGTCCACCACGAGGTGGTGGCTCCCCAGCCTGGCTTTGCCGGTTGACTGGAAGTGTCCATCTGAGAACCGAAAACCAGCTGAAGACTGCTGTGTCCAAAGGAGCAACGAAGTCGAGGGGACCGAGTCCCAGCACCTTTTCCGGTTGTATGCCTCTCTCTCATCTCCATTCCCCAGCTGTCCTGGGAAGGGACTGCATTGGGTGGTCTCTCAGGTCAGATGCCAGGACACACTGCCCTTCAGCTGCATAGAAGAGGCCAGCTTCCCTCTGATGACCAGAGGTTCTGGGGCAACAGTGTCTCTAGCGCCTCTATTTGCATGGTCTCTATGACAACCTTTCTTATGGGATCCTGATGTTGGAGGAGATGCTGGATTTTTTTTTTTTTTTCCTGGCCTAAAACTGAGAGTCAAAGAGGAAGCAATACTTCTGGAAGCGATGGGTATTGGCAGCAAACAGACAGGGCTGGGTTTTTGTCTCAGTCCCTTGCTTACCATACGGATGACCGGGAAGAGTTTCCTAATTTTGTTGATCTATAGCTTTGGCAAATCAGACTGCTTAGCTTATACGGAGATCACAGGTTTGCAGTGATGATGCCCTGAGTTAATACATATGAAACTGAGTAGATGTTGGCTCCTCTCCTGTTATCTTAGAAAGCTCAATGCCCTCAGGAGGGCCCAATGCCTGGGTCACAGGTGCCAGCCTAAGGATGGTTCCCACTGAAGCCACCAGGGGCTGTGGGCTGTGTCTTCCTCAGAGCTGAAGTAGGAGACAAGCTTAGTGGTGGTGGAAGAAAACCAAAAGAACCCATTTGGGGAGAGAAGCAAAAACAGTTTGTGTGCTTACTTTGCACCAGAATCTTCTGGTGCATAAGCCTACAGAAGTGGCCGTGCAGAGCTGGAAGGGAGGGAAGTGTGTTTATCACTCTTTCTTGGGGAAAGCTCATTTGCATTCCTGTAGCATGTTGATTGTGCTGTTCCAAGAAAAAGTTGTTTGGTGGGCTGGCTTACCTCAGCCCCAACACAACTCACTTGGATTTTTGTTTGTGTGTGGAGTCACAGGGCTGTTCGCTGTGCAGCGCCTGCCACACGCCACAGAGAGTGCTAGTGATCGTAAATACTGCAGCAGATGCAATAGGTTGGCTCATTTACCACCCAACAGCCTCTTTCTCTCTTGCCTTCCTCTCTCTCCCTCCATATCTCCCTCTCTTCCTCTCTCTCCTTTCCTCCCCCGCATTCCAGTGCTAGGGACCAAACCCAGGGCCATACACATCAGGCAAGCTCCCTACTACTGATTTATACCCACAGCCCTACTTTTCTCTTTTACAAACCCTGGAAATCTATACAATCAACTTTCCCAGCACTCTGCAGATGGCCATGTGACATAGTTCTGGCCAACAGTATAAAAGTGAAAGCTTATTAGTCTAACTATAAGGACAAAAAATTTAACAGAAGAAAACCCTCTGTCTCCTTTCTTCTTCTCTCTTCCTCGGCCTATAAAATAGATGCGATGCTTGAAGATGCAGCAGCCATTTTGCAACAATGAGGCAAGGCCTGAGGATAAGGCAAAGCATCCACCAGCCTCAGGTTGGAGGAGATAAAAGAAAGAATCCAGCCCCTGACATCTTGTTGTTTTTAATTGGAAACGCAATGTTGTAAGATAAACCATTTTTAAAGTACCATTAGGAAATTAAAAAAAGTGCGCTAATTAAACTACAACTTGATATGTTTGTAATACACACATAGATTCCCAAGATGGTAGAATGTGAAAAAAAATGTGGGTCTTAGAATCCTAAGAATTGAACAGGTGTCTGAACCCCAGAAGAGCTATCTTTGAACTTCCTAAGTGACAACAACAAACTCCTAATTCATTAAGACATAGTTTTTGGGTTTTCTGTTACTTGCAGCAAAACACATTCCTAACCTTGACTTGTCCCATCATGTCCTGAGATGGGTATTAATGTCTCTGTTTTGAGCAAATGGAGGCACAGAAGGACAACGGATTTGTCCTGGTCTAGAATCTGCAGGTCGGAAATGTGAGCTGAGCTCACGGTTAGACTCAGGAGCCCCAGCATTCTTGACTCTGTGCCTTGACGGCCCCCTTGCATTTCCTGTGCATGGGTGACCTTCACAGCATGGTTGTGAAGAGTGATGAGCAACTCCACAGCCACACTCTTGCCCCCTGTCCCCCTGCTCAGGAGGACCCTCCCCTGGTGACTCACCAGGACAAGAGACTCAATCCTGTGGGCCCAGAGCCTAGACCTCAGTGTGCAACAACCACTCTGGCCCCAGGTTTCTTTGTCATTTGGCAGTTTGCTTTCTGCTCCTGCTTCTTCCCCTCCTCTCTGTGCCCTCCCTAGCCCCTGTGGAGCAGAGCACAAGGGATGAGAAAAACCATTTTCCGTGTGGAAGGAGTATATATTCATGCTGATTTCCCAAAAGCCAACAGGCTCTCAGGCCGAGGGCCACTAAGTTAGAAGTTTGTAGAAAAGGAATCCCTGGTCAAGTGTCTCTTGCCAATGAGTCAACTTTCCTTTGCCCTTGAGCCTGGACTTTTAGAACACTCTCCAAGAGACCAAGGGATGGGGCAGTGTTTGCATCTGCAGCTTAGGGGAGGTGTCCCATCCAACTCTGAAGCAGAAGGAGGCCATAAACTTGTTAAATGGGTGTTGGTGTTGGGTCAGGAGGAATGGGCTGTTCCAAATCTCTGTTCTCTAATTGGTTAAAGAAGTTGAGAGGCTGGGGTTGTGGCTCAGCGGTAGGGTGCTTGCCTTGCATGTGTGAGGCACTGGGTTCGATACTCAGCACCACATAAAAATAAATAAACAAAATAAAGGTAGTGTGTCCATCTACAACTAAAAAAAAAAAAAAAAAAAGAAAAGAAGTTGAAAACAGCTGGGCGTGGTGGTGCATGACTGTAATCCCAGCTGCTTGGGAGGCTGAGGCCGGAGGATTGTGAGTTCAAAGCCAGCCTCAGCCTTGGTGGGGCACTAAGCAACTCAGTGAGACTCTGTTTCTAAATAAAATATAAAATAGGGCTGGGGATGTGGCTCAGTGGTCAAGTGCCCCTGAGTTCAATCTCCAGTCCCGCCCACCCCCCCTGCCCTAAAAAAAGAAGTTGAGAAAGTAGGGGCAGACCAGCGGAATATTGGTTGAACTAATTTGTGACATTGTTTTTGCGTGTGCTTATCGAATCACCTGAAAGATCTGCACAGCGCATCAGGTGTGACTCATGTAAATTGGACCCCATGCTAAAGCCAGGTGAGCTGGCTATGGCAGCCGTCTGGGGTCTAGGCCCAGTGCTCACAGTGTGGCTGGGCCTGGTGGGCGAGTGCTTCTCTCGGGGGCTGGACCAGGAGAAGCGGGCTGCAGGGTAGGCGGGGGCTCTGGGCCCTCTCTTCTGCCTCCCATCAGAGCAGTTGTGGAGAAACAGAAAAGTCAGGCCCCTCCCACCCCAGGGCTCCTCTTCTCTGATACGAGAGGAATGCGTGCAAACGGTCATTTTCTGACCAAACCCATTGAGACCAGTTCTCCCCACTCCTGCCCCCACAGTCCTCACAAGCCAGCTCATTGGCTGAAGAACTGACCTTTAATACCCTTGTTTATGTATGACCACGACTTCGGCCCAAGTGCAGCTTGGCCTGGCAGCCCAAGCCAAACGTTTCCCGTAAGCAATGTTATTAAGGGCCTGTGTACCTCACAGGAAGCCTTCAGATTGCAAACATATGTCCAAACCGCTGACTCGGAGCACACGGATCAAATTACTCAGCCTGCGTTGGAGAGGCCCATTTCTGCACCAGGGAGGGGTGGGGGCCTGCAATTTGAACGTGTGCCAGGCTGAATGGAGCCTCTGGCTTCAGATAGATTCGGGCTGCAAGAGGTTTCTCTTGTAAATCAGCTTGCATGGTAATTTCTTTCTTTTCTTCTCCCTGCAAATGGAATATCAACGCACAATTATCTTGACCCACGTGGGCTGCTGGCTTTTCCCCGCTCATTCGTCTGTAGGGCTTTGGGCACAACACACTTGTGGACTAGACACTGGTGATGAATTTTTAAATTAAACTTTTTTTTTTTTTGGTACCGGGATTGAACTCAGGGGGGGCACTCGACCACTGGGCCACATCCCCAGCCCTATTTTGTATTTTATTCAGAGACAGAGTCTCACTGACTTGCTTAGTGCCTCGCCATTGCTGAGGCTGGCTTTGAACTCCCAATCTTACTGCCTCAGCCTCCTGAGCTGCTAGGATTACAGGCATGCACGACTGTGCCTGGCTCGATTTAACTTTTAATTATGAGTTTAAATTTAAATTCATTTGTACCTGTAAGAAATGATACAGGGAGATTCCATGTGTCCTTTATCCAGTTTCCCTCAATGATAACAGTTTACAAAACTAGTACAAAATATCACAATCAGGATAATGACCTTGGTACATTCTAGATACAGAACACTTCTATTGCAAAGATCCTTAATGTTGCCTTTTTTATAGCCATGCCCACTTCCTTCCCTCCTACCACCCTCCTCCTTTACCCTTGGCAACCATTATCTATTCTTTTTCTTTAGTGTCATAATTTCAAGAAAGCTATGTATAGCAGCTTTCTGCCACTATAATGAAATACTTGAGATAAGTAACTTATAAAGCAAAAAAAATATATATCTTTACTTATAGTTTTGGAGGTTCCAGTCCATGATCAGTCGGCCCCATTACTTTTGACCTGTGATGAAGCAGCGTATCATGGTGGGAGTTTGTGTCTGAGAAAAACCATTCACCTTGTGCCCAGGAAGCAAAAGAGAGAAGAGGAAGGGACCAGGGTTCCATTATCTTCTTTAAGAGGACAAGCTCAGTGACCTAAGGACATCCCACTAGGCTCCACCTCTTAGAGATACTACCACTTTAGTAGTGACACCTTGGGGACCAAGCCTTTACTATAAGGGCCCCTGGAGGACATTCAAGACCCAAACTATGGCACAATACAAATGGAATCATATAGTCTGCAACCTTCTGGGACTGAATTTTGTTTATATGTGTGTCACTCTGCATAATTCCCTGGAGAGTTATCCAAATTGTTGCACGTATTAATAATTTCTTTTTATTCTTGAGTAGCGTTCCATGGCATGGTATGGTTTAAGTTTTCACTCGCTGAAGGACACCAGGGCTAGCTCCAATTTTGGACTTTTATGAAAATAGCTGCTAAGAACTGTTGTGTACAGGTTTTTGCGTGAACATTCCTTTCTTTGGGATAAATGCCCAGGGGGTACAATTGCTGGGTCATATGGTACTTGCACATTTGATTTTTAAAGAAACTGCCAAACTGTTTTTTCCTAAGTGGCTGGACCATTTTACAACCCCCTGCTGCCCAGGAATGTGCGAGGGATCCAGTTTCTGTATCTCCTCACCTGCATTTGTTCATCATCTTTTATTTCAGTCATTCTGGTTAGTGTGTATGACATCTCCATGGTTTAAATTTGCACTTTCTTAGTCATTAGTGTCATCAAAGATCTTTTCATGTTCTTATTTGCTGTTTATATATCTCCTTTGGTGTCATGTTTGTTTGTATAGTTTGCAAATATTTTCTCCCTGTTTGTTTTTGCTTTTGCTGTGCTGGGGAAGGAACCCAGGGCCTCATGTATGCTCTTCTGTTTTATCATCTATTTAATGGAGTCTTTCACAGAGCATAAACAATTTTTACTTTCATAGATTATGCTTTTGTTCTCAAGCCTAAAGACTCTTTACCCAACTCTAGGTTGTGAAGATTTTCTCTTGCATTTTTAAAAACAAGTTTTACCACTGTGTACCTGTCCATAATACAGTTTGAGTTAATTTTTGTATGCCAAGTTATTTTTTTTTCCTCCCTGAGAATGTCCAATTGCTCCAGAACTGTTTGTTAAAGAGGCTATCTTTCCTCTGTTGAATTGCTTTTGCACCTGTTTCAAAAATCACTCATGCATATTTGTGCAGGTCTATTTCTGGATTCTCTATTATGTTCTAGGGATCTGTGTGTCTGTTCCTCCACCAATACCACCCAGTCTTGATTACTGTAGCTGTGTATTTTGATATCATATCTTAAAATTGGGTAGACTGATTCCTCCCACTTCATTCTTTCATTTCAAAATTGTTTTAGCTATTTCAGTTCCTTTGCCTTTCCATATACATTTTAAAATAAACTTGTCTGAAGGAGCCTATAATCAAGGAGATAGCTAAAGATTGCGGTTAGCTGAGAGCCATAAAAGATGTTCTAGTTTCCACCTGATATTAATACATTATTCAAAGAATCTTTGTATGCCCGTGAACACTGCGTGACGCACCTGTAAGCTCGAGCTGTAAGCACGTGTCCTTGTTAAAGCTATATGTATATAACTGGGTGAGGTTCGTTAGTGTGTGTGGGGGAAGAAGAAGGTGGTGGTTGGAGTTAGAGCATTTGGAGTGATTACTGGAGCTGGAGAGAGAAGAAGAATAAAAGACCTTTTTTCATTTTCATCCTGCCTCCAAATTTTCCTGTGGCGTTCGCTGCTCCAAGCGACTTCCGCTTCAGGCAGCGACACTTGTCTATATTTATTAAGAGTTTGCTTGAATCTTGATAGACTTATATTAAACCTGTATATACATTTGAGGGACAATTAACATTTTTCCTCTATTGAGTCTCCCAAACCAGGAACACAGTATGTCTCTCCATTTATTTAGATCTTTGATGTCTTTCAACAGTGCTTTTTGACTATATCTTCTGAATGTCTGCATTTCACAGTTGAATCTCATCTCCTCATGTGACGGTGCTAAGAGGCGGGGCTTCTGGGAGGTGGGTAGGTTGTAAGGGTGGAGGCCTCGCCACGGGGATCAGTGTCCTTGTGGAAGAGGCCCGGCGGCAGTCCCAGGGCTGGCTCGCTCAGACCCTCAGTGACATCGCAGCTCTGGGTGCCCCATGACTCTCTTGGTTTTCCCTCAGGGCTGCAGGTTGACTGCTGGGACTCCAAGTGTCCCACATAGGCAGGAAGTAGAAGATCCCCCCCCCCTTTTTTTTTTTATCATGAGGAAAATCTCTCAGAAATTCTTGTTAGTCAAATTAGGCCCATGTCTAAGCTAAACCAAAGGGAATGGGAGGAACAATTTAGCAAGGTATTTCTCCGTAGGGGTGCGTCTGACATTTTGGATGATAAGCTTTTGCTACAGCGGCATTAGCATCTCTGCCCTCTCTTATTCAGAGCCAGTGGAGACCTCTAGTCAGGGTGACAACTTCTTTCCAAGGTCCCCTGGGGAGCATTGCCTCTTCCCACTGAGAACCATCAGTGTAGACCAGTCATGATACAGCCCCAGGGGATGAGCCCATGTTAGCCTTGTGAGATCTCCAGGAGGAAGGAGGGCCTGCCGTGGAGTGGACGGCCAGCAGCGTCAGCTCCTGCAGGTGGAGAAGCATCTTCCCGGGAGCCGGAAACATGATGAGGTCCAGGAGACACCAGCATTCTCTGCAGGTTTTCCTGGTCCTGTGGGACTTACTTTTTCTGCCACTGGGTAGCTCCAGGGGGCGACAAGGACCCAGACTTCCCACCAACTCTGGCCACACGGTGAACAAGATGACCACGGCAGAGGGAGTGAGTCTTCACCAGGCTCCTTTCTTTTCCTATTAGATCTTGTTGTAATGCTGACCAGGCTTAGACTGGGAGGGTCCTTGGGGGTCATGAAGATGATCTTAGCGATGAGGACACCGAAGCCCAGGATAGTGAGGTATATCTGCCCATGGATGGCCAGTGAGGTGATTAGGACAGGGCTGACTTCCCAGCCACGGGCTTTTATTTATTATCTCTCAGTGATAGCCAATATTTGGGGAGGGGGCTTACTATGAGACATACCATGCTCTTTGATTGATATTCTTTATAATTTCAATTCTTTTAACAACTTTATGAGATAGTTAATCTACTGTCCCCATTTTACAGAGTGAGATATAAGACTAAGGACGGTCCTCCTGGTCGGATTACAGGATCAGCAAGATTAGCTGCTGCACTCTACTGATGACCTAGTAAAATAAACTCTCTTGTCTTTTTCTGCCATTTGTTGTAGGTGGTAGCAAGGCTTTCTCCAAGGGCAGGTGCTTCCACCTAGCTCGGTCCTATACTTCCCGTTGCCTCCCTGGAGGAATCGCAGAGGAAGATGAATTCCGGTTCCCCACGACTGAGAATCGTACAAGAGGAAGCCATATTAATTTGCTTTTTTTTTTTGGTAAAGAAAACTCATTATTAGATCAACAGTTTAACTATTAGGCTATGTCTTAATTATAACCTAGGCTTTGCGGTTCTTAAGAAAAGATATGATTAGGGCAAAATTAAAATACGGCAATGAGTAGAATTTGTCTTACTCAAGCACTGTTTTCAGTGGCTCCGTCTCTAAGCTTTGGATTTCTTTACTCTTTTATGTTTTCTAGTGATTCCAGGCATCGGGATGCTCTTTGGAATGCGCCAGGCTTCCAGGAACCAAACTAGCCACCGGCAGTTTGGGTGTAGACTCATTCTGAGGAAGGCAATTCTCTGGGCGTTTCTACATTGCCTGTAGTTTGAGTTATTCCTAACCTCTCCATTCTCTCATCTGCTTGCTCTCCACCCATCCTTCTGTCTGTCCATCCACCCATCCATCCACTCAGCTCTTCTTTATTCAACAATGATTTATTGACTTCGACTTACTGTGACCCCACTCTGCTTCACATACCACACAAGCTGCAGAGAATACCTTTACCTAAAAGCTTGTTTTTAGTTTCAGAATGCTTTTCTCTGGTTCCTCAACTTGGACTTTTGTAGAGCAGAACAGGAAAATCTACAGAAAAGATCTTATTACCAGGTACCTTTGGGTGCATGGCAATGTCATGCCGTCTTTGTGTCCCCGAGATGAACAAGGTCAGCAAACAAACGTGCAGGCTCAGAAATGCTTGTGGGACAAAACTGTTGTTGTTCCTCTAGAATGGTCTGTGATTCTCTTTTGATTCAGAGTAGATTTATCTTGGGGATTACATTGCTAACATTGCATTCATCGGACTTCATCTTCTATGGAGGACAGATTTTATTGAAAAGCGAAAAATTATTCCTTAGGTTACACTGTTCCCCTAAGACGATTTTCATGCCAGATGAAATTTTCCCGATCCTTTGATGTCCAGTTTAAATATCAAAAACTAGTGGCCTCTCCTCAACCTTCTAAAGTCTTCATGTGGAATCATTCTTTTTCTTTTTTCTCATATCATCCCCTCCATTCTTTCATCTGCCCAATTATCCATCCATCCACTCAACTATTCTTTCATTAAAAAAATGATTCAGTAAATACTTCTTTTTTTTTTTTTTTTAGTTTTAGATGGGTACAATACCTTTATTTTATTTATTTATTTTTATGTGGTGCTGAGGATCGAACCCAGTGCTTCAAGCGTGCTAGGCAAGTGCTCTACCACTGAGCTATAATACCAGCTCCTATAAATTTATTATGCTGTTTAGTCAGCTTTGCATCACTGTGACCAAAAGAACTGACAAATATAACTTAGAGGAGGAAAAGTTTACTGCGGTACAGGGTTTCAGAGGTTCAGTCCACAGTCAGCCAACTCCATACCTCAGGGCCTGAGGTGAGCAGAACAAAATGGCGGAAGCACATGGCTGAGAATAGCAGCTCAAGACATGGCAGCCAGGAAGCAGAGAGAGAGAGAGAGAGAGAGAGAGAGAGAGAGAGAGAGAGCTCTACTCACCAGGGACAAAATAAAAAAAAACAAAACCCTGAAGGCAGCCGGGCGCGGTGGCGCACGCCTGTAATCCCAGCACTTTGGGAGGCTGAGGCAGGAGGATCGTGAGTTCAAAGCCAGCCTCAGCAATGGCGAGGCACTTAGAAACTCAGTGAGACCCTGTCTCTAAATAAAATGCAAAAAAGGGCTGGGGATGTGACCCAGTGGTCAAGTGCCCCTGAGTTCAATCCCTGGTACCAAAAAAAAAAAAAAAAAAAAAAAAAAACCCTGAAGGCACAGCCGCCCTAAGTGACCTACTTCCTCCAGCTACACTCTACTTGCTTATGGTTTCCATCCAGTGAGTCCATATCAGTAGATCAGGGTACAGCTTTCATAATCTAATCATTTCACTTAGGAACATTCTTGCATCATCTTACACATGAGTTTTTGGGGGATATCTCATATCTAAACTACAATATCTGCTTTATATGCCAAACGATATTTAGCAAGGAGATCACGTGGCTTATCTGGTCTCCCGATTCTGTTCTCCCTCTGAGAGCTTATGAACCCTTCCAGCAGGGAGGGAAATGGGGTCTGAGTGCTCCTTTTGCATCCCAAGTGCCTGACACAGAGAAAGGAATTCCACCGATGTTTGTGGAATTATACTGTCCTTCCAATAGGGTCTGTCTTCTCCTCCAGGCTTTTAAAACTATTATCGCTTTTCTCCTTGGAAATGCCCTTGATAGGATGTTTAAATAGTACAGAGAAACAATAATTTCATCAGAGTATGAAAGAAGATGCAATAAGAGAAAAATAAACCAGGATAGAGTTCATACCAATAATCAGAGGGTGTCACCATCATAATTACCATAATGTGCAGGGATTGACCCCAACCCCCGTGAGGAATCTAATCTCCTCATTATGCCCCATCAGCATCATCCTCTCAGCCCCCCTTTTCCCCCTGGCACTCCACACATGGCTCTGACATCCCCTTTGCTTTACAGATGGGAAAATGGAACCCCGGGACTGGCTTGTGGCTTGGGCCACCTTGTGTGGAATGACAGAAATCCAGTTGTGGGGATGAAATGGGCATTGTTAGATTTTCCTAACTTCAGTCACATCAAAATATCATTATCACCACCATATCATATTTGCTATTTATTGAATTGTGTCAAAGATTTTAACCTGCATTAATTATCCTACCCCTCAACTCTTCTTGAAAGCATTTAAAAACTGCAAAAGGTTGCAAGATTGTATGAGGAAACCTCTGGTTTCACAACTTGCTGATATTTCTTACACCTCATTTCTTATACCTAGTTTTCACATTTTTTTCTGTCTCTCTCAATGTGTGTGTGGGTATCCCACAGAGTGGGTAATTGATAAAGAAAACTACATTCACTTCTCTTAGTTCTGGAGGTTGTGAAGTCCAGGATCAAGGTACCATCTGGAGAGGGTCTTCTTGCTGTGTCACCCATGACAACAAGCGAAGGGTGGGGACCAAGCTCATCCTTTTATCAGGAGCCTGCCCCTGCAGTACCTAGCCCATTCTTGGGATAATGGCTGTAATGACCTCAGCACCTCTCCTGGTCCCACCTCTCTACATTGTTGCATCAGGGATTGTTTCCAACATATGAAGTTTGGAAGACAAATCCAAACCAGAGCAATCCTTCCCGAAATTTCCCCTATTTTCCCAATAATCATCTTCCTGCCTGCCTGCTGCCTGCTCCCTCCCTTCCTTCCTTTTTTTCCTTATCCTTCCCTCCTTCACTCAGCCCCTCCCTCCTTTCTTCCCTCCTCTCCTTTTTCTTTAAACCCAGGATCTAATCAGGAATCACACTCTGCCTTAGCTTTTCATATCACACTGGTCTCCCTTAATTAGAACAGTTTCTCAGCTTTTTTTTTTTTTTTTACTTTTCCTTCTTTCATGACACTGACAGTTTTCAAAGAGTCCAAGTGAGTTGTTTTGCAAAATGCCCTCAGTTTGGATTTGTGTGATGTTTCCTCACGGAGAGATTCAAGTTAAATATTGTTGGCAAGAAAATTGCACGAGTGTTGTGTTCTTCTCGGTTCCTCCCGTCAGTGTGTCCCTCACTGATGAGGCTGGGTTGCCTGGCTGAGGTAGGGCTCCCCAGATTCCCACGGGGTCCAGGTACACTTTTCCTCTGTAATTAATAAGTAGGGAAAGACAGAGGAATGAATCTGACTAACTTTCCTACATACATATATGAATATGCCACAGTGAATCTCACCATCATATGCATCCACAAGACACTAATTAAAAAAAAACAAAACAAAACTATAAGTTAGTAGCAGAAAGATCAGTCGAGTAGAGGAAAGGGAACAGGGGAGGTAGGAGGAGAGGGGACGGGGAGGTACTGGGGACTGAATTAGAACAAATTCTATTCCATGCTTTTATAATCATGTCAAAATGAATCCTATTGCTATGTATAACTAAAAAGAATCAATAAAAACTAAGTAGTCTGTGTGGGGATGTTTTGGGGGTTGTGTGGCTATACCCCATCAGTCTTTCATCCTGTGAGTTTCCGTGTCCACTGATGATAATTGTGTATTACTTTTTGAGAGGCTAACCCTAACCCTGTGAAGTAGAGACTATGATCACCCACATATAGCATGTGTCGTTTGACAGGGCCAGGTTCTGAGCAATGCATTGTTAGGCAATTACGTCATCGTGGGAACAGGATAAAGGAAATTCACACAAACGAGGATGACGATGATATCACTCAGTGATATCCTCTTATGGGACCTCTGTCAGATATTCAGTTAGTGGTGAGGAGAGAGGAAACAGTCTCAGAGAGAGAGAAAGAAACTTGCTCAGGGTCACACTGGTAGCAGGGACAGGGCTGTGCTCCCCCCAGGTCCGGCTGCCTCTGCAGCCGGTACTCTTAATACTTACTACACTAGACTGTCTGGGGGTAGAATTTCTCATCTCTCTTGCTCCAGGCAAGACAAGAAAAATGTGATATTTCAGATCACATAAGACACAATTTATTTCATCTTCTTCTTATTCCCTAAGCACTATCTTTTTTTTTTTTTCCTGAAGCCTAATGCGTCTCAATTCACCCCTATTACCTGAAACACCATGAGTAAGTTATGCTTTTGTCTAACAGCTCCTGGGCTAAAGCGTCCTGCTTGGATTTGATCCCACAGTGTCCAGGACCCTGAGTGCTGGCCAGTGTCTTGTCGTGAGTGAGGTAATTACACTTGGCAATGGTCCGTTCAAGTGTGAGAAAGCCCACGGTGTGACCCCTAGGTCTGATTACAGTGAACTTTTTTTCTGGGTTCTTTCATAGAGGGGGACTTTGGGGGACCTAGAGATGCGGGAAGGGAATATACTTTTTCTAGAAGTATCCAATTTGCCAGTCAAGAATTGGATCAAAAAGTCGTAACATTCACATTTGAAAAGAGCTCACCTGAGCCCTACTCCCCAGGATTGTCCTGGTCATAGCTGGTGACCACAGATCTGGGAACTATGAACTCCACATTTATTATGCTACAGGATCACTCAGGTTATCAGTCGTGCCTAGCCCTTGCCCAAGTCCAAGCCAACCAACCCGCCCTTGGTCCTTCGGCTGCCCTGTCCTGCCCATTCCCTGACCCGATTTGTTCTTTGAAGACATTTGCTCCTCCCTCTCCTTTTCCTTCCCTCCCTTCCCTCTGCTTGCTCTTTATAACCAACACCTATTTTCCTCTTACTGTGTGCCAAACCCATGGTAGGCACTGAGGGACAAAGCAAGAGAAAATGCCTGGTTATTGGCTCGGCTGGGTTCAAAGGTTTAGGGGCGAGTCAGAGCCTCCTCCAAGGCTGCCTGGTGCCCAGAGTGGCCTGTGCTTGTGGGCAGGGGCAGGAGCAGGGGGTGGAAGTGGAGAGGCGCTGAGAAGCCAGGACGCGGTTGCCCTGGGGCACTAATTGCAGCTCCAGCCCCGGGCGGTCCTCTGATCTTCCTGCTTGCTGCTCAGCACACTGCGTAATGGACCCTTAGTTACGGGACCCAAACGAGGCCTGAGTCTTATTCCTCACAGGGGAATAATCACATCACAGGCTGGCAGGAAGGAGTACGCTGCGCTGATTAGACCAAGGCAGAAAAGCACTGGCTGCTTTTTTTCTGTCCTGCTGTTGACCGATTACACAATTCAGGCCAATTAGGAGACATCTGCTTACCTGTCAGTGAGCCCAAGAAATGACTTCACCTAGCACGGGTTTGGGCTATGCTGACCTTCCGAGTGAGCTCTTCTCCTGTCCTAACATTGGTGACAATCGAATGACTTTTTACTGTGCCAGACTATTTATGGATTACCTATTCAATCCTTACAGTGACCCAAATAATTAGGTACTATGGAGATTCCTGTTTTGTACAGAAAGAAACCAAAGCTCAGAGGAAGTAAGTCACTTCCCCAAGGTCACACAGCTCATAAATAGTGGAACCAGGACTGAATTGGTGTGATTTCTGAACCTGCATTCCTACACACTAAGCAAACTTGTCTCTCAGTCCCAGGAGGATGTGCGTGGGACGGGAGATCTAGCATTTGTTACAATTCCTAATTATGTTGCTAATTCACTTTGTTGTCATTTTAGAATATAAAATCCATAAGGGTAGGAAGCTGGCCAGTCTGGTTCACCACTGAGATCCCAGAGCCTGGCACCATCCTTGGCACATAGTAGGTGCTTCATACATATTTTGGACTGAATGAGAAGCCATGGATCAGACCATTTTGCCTATTTAATAGTTTGCTGATGAGAGAGAACCAACGAATACAGGCCATTCCTGGATCTGGGCTCTCAGTTATGACAACACTGTGGCTCTGAGGAGGGGGCTTTGGAGTGATTTACTGAGTTGTTCTTTTCTTTGCCCTGCCTTGCATTTCATATAGCATGCACTTATTCTGTGATTTCTTTACTTGACAGATGTTGAACGAGTACCTATTATATGTCAGATGCTGTTCCAGGCATGTCCAGGCTGATAAAAATGTCTTCTGACATGGAACTTGCAATCCAGTGGAGGTGCAAACAATGAATGTAAGTAAGTAAAATATGCAATGCATATTAAGTGCTAAGAAAGAGAGATATGAGGGGTAGGCATATAGATGGCCAGTAAATTATCAGTCTATTTTTTGTTACTATAATGAAATACCTGTGGCTGGCTAACTTATGAAGAAAAGAGGATTGTTTAGCTCATAATTTTGGAGGCCAAAAGTTCAAACAGCATGGCAGCAGCTCTGACAAGACCTCATGGTGGGTAGCATCACAAAGTTTGGAGTGCATGGAAAGAGAGATCATGTAGCAAGATAGGAAGTCAGAGAAAGATAGGGGTCCTGCGAGAACTACATTTATACCTTCCCAACGACCCCGTGAACTCTTATGAGGCTCCACCTCTTAAAGGTCCCACTGCCTCTTAACATCACTAAACTGGGGACCCATCTTCTACTGCGTGAACCCTTGGGGACAGACACACTTAAGCTATATCCAAACCATAGCAGTGACATTTGATAAGACCAAAAGGAAATAAAAGGGCAAGTCATACAGACACCGAGGTTGGAGCTTTCCAGGCAGTGAGGATGGCCAGTGCAAATGCCTGGGGGTCACGCCATGCTGGAAGTCAGAAGAACAGGGGAAGGTCAGAGGTCACCAGAGTAAGAAAAGAGAGCGATGGAAGTGCTCAGAGAAGTAACCAGAGCCAGGCTGTGTAAGGCCTTGTAGGCTTTCACTCAGAGAAAGGCAGGGAACCACTGGGGGATTTTGGCAGAGGAGAAAGGGGCATGATCTGACTGTCTCCCCACATAGTCTGTGAGGTTCTCCAACCTGGCCCGTGCATGTGCGCATAGTGCTGCGTACAGGGCCCGGCCCAGAGATGCTTCCATACATGCCTGCAAAATGACTGAGCACGTGGAAAACACAAGAACAGAAACAAACTGAATAGGGTACAAATGTGAGCCCCGGAGGACAGACCCGTGAAGTCCAACAGGAGGAATGTGTTTCATGGGAACGGTGCTTTTTGATCAAGGCTCAGAAGAATGAGAAGGTTTTCTGCAGGTAGAGAGCAAAGAGTATTTGAGGCTGAGCAGGGAAGGGCAGCACAGGTTTGGAGGCACGAAGGTGCGGAGAAAATCAAGAAAAACAAACAGGCAAGCAGGTGCCTCGTGCAGAGGAGGCCAGGATTTCAGACCAGGGCCAGACCCCGCAGCGACGTGCCAGCCACGGGCAGAGCTCGGGTTTCATGCTACAGGCCGTCGGGGAGCCTCGGCAGGATTTTGTAGGTATGTTCATTTTGGAGGGTGGGATTTGGCCCTTTGAGCTTGGCTCAGTCGGTCCTGGCTGTGGCCAACAAGGACAGCAGGGGGTGCCAAGAATGGTGCACGGCCCTGTAATCCCAGCACTTTGGGAGGCTGAGTCAGGAGGATCATGAGTTCAAAGCCAGCCTCAACAATGGCGAGGCACTTAGCAACTCAGTGAGACCCTGTCTCTAATAAAATACAAAAAAGGGCTGGGGATGTGACCCAGTGGTCGAGTGCCGCTGAGTTCAATCCCCAGTACCAAAAAAAAAAAAAGAATGGTGCTGCACACGGGCAGGCTGGGCCTCCCCTGTGGCCACAGCACAGCCCCGGGCACCGTGCCGATTGCGTGTCTGGAAGCAACTGTAGAGCGCAGAAGGAAACCGCCTATCAGGTCGTGGCAGCCTTTGGGGACTCTCCTTTGTGGAGCCCTCTGACGTGGCACAGTGAGAGATTCAGCAGCTTACACTCAGGGGTCTTCCAGCGGACACCTGTGGCCCTCTCGGGAGCAGCTGTGATCTCATTACCCGGCTTATCCAACCCAAACTGCCTTTATGTAAAATCAATGGGCCACGAGGCTCCTGGGTTTATTCGATTTCTCCTCCTGCGCTGGCGGAGGCTGGTGGAGAGTCCGGACATGCCCTGCTCCGTCCTGATGTGGCCCGCAGCGCCACTGCTACCTAGTCTGCAAGCCAGCGCTTAGTCAGAGTGGCGTTTGGAGGCTTCCCTGTCTCTCCCCAGGTGGGGAGAGTGCAGGCGAGGCCATGTGATAGATCTTCCATTGCACCATCCTGGTTCTAAGTCCGCGGCCTGTGTGGTAGGGAAAGGCCTTGGGGAGGCCCTTTTAAAATGGAGATGAAAGTTCATGCCGAATTGAGAGTTGACCGCCATTCTTCTGAGGGCATGGGCTTGTTTCCAGGCTCCCACAGTCCTACCCTGACTGCACCACTGAGGCTGTCCCACACTGCCACCGTCCACTCCAATGCAGACTGAGTTAACAGACAGAGCTCACTGGCTTCCCCGCCATAATCTCCTGCTCTGTGTGCAGCAGGCCTGAGCACAGCTCACCCATGAGATTTTTTTTTTTTTGGGGGGGGGGGTGTACCTGGGATAGAACTCAGGGGCACTCGCCCACTGAGCCACATCCCCAGCCCTATTTTGTATTTTATTTAGAGATAGGGAGCCGGGCGCAGTGGCGCACGCCTGTAATCCCGGCACTCGGGAGACTGAGGCAAGAGGATCGCGAGTTCAAAGCCAGCCTCAGCAATGGTGAGGCATTAGCAACTCAGTGAGACCCTGTCTCTAATAAAAACACTAAAAAGGGCTGGGGATGTGGCCCAGTGGTCGAGTGGCCCTGAGAGATAGGGTCTCACTGAGCTGCTTAGCGCCTTGCTTTTGCTGAGGCTGGCTTATGAATTTGCAATCCTCCTGCCTCAGCCTCCCAAGCCGTCAGGATTACCAGTGTGTGCCACCGCGCCCTGCTCACCCATGAGATTTTGACCTAGGGTTACTGTCCCTGGAGAGAGCCTCCTTAGGCTTCATGGGCCCACAGGACAGGCACAGAGGAGCAACGCTTTAAATAGTGCATGGCTTTCCAGGGTGGGGAATGAGGCAGGGGCAGAATGGCTCAGAGGACACCGGTATCAAGCTTTCTGGGGGTTTAAGTTGTAACCAGGAACCAGGGGAGTAGAAGGAGAAAAACTTCTACTAGCAATCCCCAGCTTCCTTTCAACTGACTGCAGGGAAGGTGAAGCAGTATTCCTCAGCTGCAATCTACTGAAATGACATGGTGGAAGGGAGAGCTACCCCAGGGACACCACGACCATCCTGGGGACAGAAAACCACATGAGGAGTAGCGCTCTACCTGACATGTTCTCCTTGGATCAACCAAGTCCCTGGATCATACTCTCTCTCATATTAAAGTTAGGGACAATATGGCAGCACCTCCTGCCTTACTGCCTTGGGAGGTCCCCTATGACCTTGGCACGTTGTCTCTAGGCAATGTGAATACTCTGGAGATGGATTTACCTGGCCCTTCCTACTCGTTCCTTCTAGGGACCAGCAGTGGAACCTTCACCATGGATTCAGACCATGAAGATTAGCTACAAGGTTTGGAGAAGGGAGCAGGCGAGGTTGGGCATGGGGGTGTTATGGTTTAGACGTGGAGTCCCCCAAAAGCTCATGTGTGAGACAATGCAAGAAGGTCCAGAGGAGACATGATTGGGTTGTGAGAGTCTTAACACAATCAGTGAGTTAATCCCCTGCTAGGGATTCACTGAGTGGTAACCGCAGTGCTAGGGTGTGGCTGGAGGAGGTGGAAATTGGGGTGTGGCTTTGGGGTATACATTTGTATCCGACGGGTGGAGTCTGTGTCTGCGCCTGATCACCGTGTGAGCCCCGTCCCTCTCCCACCACCACGTTCAGCCTCACCTAGAGCCCCGAGGAATGGAGCCAGCCTTCTGTGGACTACCACCTCGGAGAACGGGAGCCTCCAAATGAACTCTTCCTCCTCTACGGTTGTGCTGGTCGGGCCTTTTACTCACAGCAGCGAAAAGGCTGACTAAAACAGAGTCTGTGGACCTGACTGTACTCCAGGGCCAGAGGAAGATTTCTTGTGGTTTCCACTCTCCCATAAGGGTTAATGGGTAGCAGTGCTACAGTGGCCCTCACTTTTAAAGTCTTTAAAAATAATCATAACCTTGACTTAACAATCCAACAAACCTAAGAATGTCTCCAAAGAAATTAGAGATACCACAAGGATTTAAGATAAGGATGTTTATCATAGTAACATCTGTCATTAAAAAATTGTTATTGCAGAATGTCTGAGGCCATGAGAACACATCTACAATTTTTAAAATTTAAAAAATCATGAGATATTTTATGTAAGACAATGACAACAAATAACTATATTCCCTCCAGCTGAATCTAATAAACGATGGCATGCTGCCATATTTACTTAGGAATGTTAAAAAAAATAAGTTTACAGACACAGTCAAGATATCTTTTGCAAACCTCCCTTCTCTACTTCCCCAGAGATAACTGTTTTAATAAAATTGGCATCTACCCTTCCTGTTCAGGAGTTATGCTTTTTCTGCATATATGGGTATGTCCATTTAAATATATAATGTTTTTATAACTTACAAAAAATCTCAACCTCCTTCAGTGTTCTGTTTTCGTCCAACACACTTCAATTTTCATCTTGATATATGTAGATAAAATTGTTTTGTTATATGTGGTATTCTAATTACACAAGTATACTTAATAAACTTTAAAAGGGGAATTTTAGCAGTTTGATGAGTCATCTCTAAGAGAACACACTCGCCTAATTACCACCCAAGTCAAGAAATAGAACATTCTAGAACATTCATTACTTCACTCCAGAAACTCTTCCTCATGCCACTTCTGACAAGTGCTTTTATCCCCCTTCTGTCACAATTTGTAATGACATCACTTTTCCTGTGCTTGAACATTATGTGGAAGGAATCATGCGGTGCTCTATATTTGCCAATTAGTTCATTTGTTGTGTTTTTCACTTCTTCTCTTTCCTTACTGATTTTATTGGATCCACTATTACATATTGGGAGAGAGGTATTAAACTGTCCCACTAAGAATTTGGATTTGTTGTTCCTCTTAATTCTGTCAATTTTCTTGCTTTAAATATTTTAAAACTATGTTTTTGCATACTTATACATTTAGAATTGTGGTAGGTCTCTGGTGAACTGATCTCTTCATGAAACATCTTTATCTTTAATCATGTTTTTGCCTTAGAGTCTACTTTCTCTTCTATTTGGCTATCTGCGCCAATTTTCATTTGTCTAGTTTTTGGATATCTTTTCCATTCTTTGTTTTGCATCTTCTCTCATATATATATATACACACACATATATACACACACACATATATATGCATATATATATTTAATTTGTTCTAATTACTTATACCTGACAATAGAATGCATTTGAATACATCATTCATAAACGGAGTATAACTTCTCATTCTTCTGGTTGTACACGATGTAGGATTACACAGTCATGTAATCACATACGCACATGGGTATCAATGTCCGATTCATTCTACTACCATTCCTATCCCCATACTCCCTCCTCTCCCTTCACTCCCCTCTGTCTAATCCAAAGTGTCTTTATTCTTCCCTAGTCCCCCCACCTTATAGTGAATTAGCATCTGCATATCAGAGAAAACATTTTGCCTTCGTTCTTTGGAATTTTCTTATTTTGCTTAGCATGATTTTCTCCAGCTCCACCCATTTACCGACAAATGCCATAATTTCATTCCTCTTTAAGGATGAGTGATATTCGATTGTGCATAGATACCACATTTTCTTTATCCATTTATCTGTTGAAGAGCACCTAGGTTGGTTTCATTGCTTAGCTATTGTGAATTGAGCTGCTATAAACATTGATGTGGCTGCATCACTTTAGTATGCTGATTTTAAGTCCTTTAGCTATAAATCGAGGAGTGGGATAGCTGGGTCAAATGATGGTTCCATGCAAGTTTTCTGAGGAATCTCTATACTGCTTTTCATAGTGGTTGCACCAATTTGCAGTCCCACCAGCAAGGTGTGAGTGTACCTTTTCCCCTACATCCTCGTCAATATTTATTGTTGTTTGTATTCTTGATAATTGCCATTTTGTCAGTCCTTATATTTAGAGTGCCTCTTGTAAGCAGTATTTAGCTGAATCTTCAAAATCCACTTTCATAATCTTTGTAGATTTAATTTTACATTTAATATATATATATATATATATATATTTAGTGTTTTGTCCATTTATATTTATTGTAATTACTGTGGTATTTGATTGCATATCAACCAATTGCCATATTTTCCCCCATTTGACCTGTTTGTTTTATCTATACTTTTCTTTCCTTTCATACTACTTTTTTTTTTTTTTTTTTTTTTTTTTTTTTTGGTACCAGGGATTGAACTCAGGGGCACTTGACCACTGAGCCACATCCCCAGTCCTTTTTTGTATTTTATTTAGAGAAAGGGTCTCACTGCGTTGCTACCACCTTGCTTTTGCTGAGTCTGGCTTTGAACTTGTGATCCTCCTGCCTCAGCCTCCTGAGCCACTGGGATTACAGGTGTGCACCACAGCACCTGGTCATACCACCTTTTTGAGGAAGAAAATATTTTTATTATTTTATTTTTACCCCTGTATTAACTTCATGGGTATATGCTCTTTTACTGTTCTTTTAGTGATGACTGTGCACACTTGACTTCCTTACACTCTAATACAAATGATGATTTTCACTAATCTCTAACTAATGCAAGATCTTAGAATATTTTATCTACATTTTCTCCCTCTCAACCTTACATCTTGTTGTCTTCATGCATTATATATCTTAATCCCCACAATATGTTAATATTATTTTATTTCATAAAGTCCAATGTTTTTACCTTTTCTGTTAATCTTTCCTTCTTATGTTTCTGTATTTCCACCTGAGACCGTTTTCCTTTTGTTTGAATAAATACCTTCCATATTTCTTTTAAGGCAGGCCCAGTGGCAACAAACTCTGATTTTGTTTGTCTGAAATACCTTTATATTGCTTTCATTTTTAAGGTGTGCATGTATTTCTTGGTTGGAGATTATATCATTTTAGTACTTTAACAGTGAGTATTCCATTGTGTTGTGGCTTCTATCATCTCTGTGAGAAGTCAGATATAAATCTAACCTCATTTTGGCAGGGGCATTGAACTCAGGGGCACTTGACCACTGAGCCACATCCCCAGCCCTATTTTGTATTTTTATTAGAAACAGGGTCTCACTGAGTGGCTTAGCACCTTGCTGTTGCTGAGGCTGGCTTTGAATTCACGATCCTCCTGCTTCAGCCTCTCAGCTGCTAGGATTACAGGCGTATGCCACTGCACCTGGCTTCTTAGTGACATTTCTTTGAACATTTAACTTTTTTATTTTTGCCTTTTCTTTCAGTACTTGTCCTGTGATGCACCTCAGTGAAATTTTATATATATTTCTATACATAAGTAAGCAAATATTCTTTATCGGTTCGGGAAAATTCTTAGCCATTATTTTTCCAAAATTGCTTCTTTTTTTTTTCCCCCATGGGACTTCATATAAGATAAATATTCTGACTATTTCTCTGGGTCTTTATGCTGTTTAGTGTATTTTCCATTTAAAAATTATCTTGTTGGAACATTTTGCATTGGCTCATCTTTAAGCTCATTATTTCAATCTTCTGTGTTGAAATTGCTGGTAAAAAGTTTTTTGAGTTACTGATGTCAGATACTGAACTGGTAATATCAGATGTTGTATTTTTGAGTTCTAGAATTTCTATTTGGTTCTTTAAATATAGATTCCAGTTCTCAGTTGAAAGTCTTTATTCTTTCATTTATTCTCACTATCTTCCCACAAATCATACTTACCTTATAATTGGGCTGGTGGAGCGGTAGCTGATCACCTGAGTCATTCAGGCATGGAGCTAAACCCTGACTGCTTTGGTCTGGCAAGGCCCCCTGTACCTCTGGTTGTTTATTATTTTTTTTAATCCTGGGGCATAAACCTTCAAGGTTTGCCTTTTGAGTCTCTGGAAACTTCACTGAGATCCCTTTCTCTGGCTGGTCCTAAATTCTAATCTTTGTCTCCTCAGAACCCTAAAACTATCCCACATCCTCTGCTTGGAACTTTGGCTTTCTCTCTTGCATAGTTGCAGAATTTGGCAAACATACTGGGGCAAAAGTCATCCATATTTTTCCCCTTTGTTTGTGGTGCACTACGGTTTGTTCATAGTGGTGGGATTTGTTGTTACATGTTGTACACGCACACAGTAGAACAGTACCCCTCTCAGCACACCCCTTCCTCCTTATATCTACCTCTTCATGCCCTTCCTCAGCTCTACAGATCTCTCTTTGTTTTCCATTTGATTAGCCTTTACATTTTCCCCCTTTTTTATACAACCCTTGACCTTCTGACTTTGGCTTAGTTTACTTAACATGACAGTCTCAAGTTCCATCCATTTTCCTGCAGATGACATAATTTCCATTTTCTTTATGAGCCGGCCCTGGTTTTGAGACTTCTCAGGTCTCCAGTTGTCACCACACAAGCCTCATGAAACTTCTGAAGCTCTGATGGTTTCTCAGGCCCCTGGCGGTGCCCCACGGCCTGGGCAAAGCTCTGTGTTTTTTTCTGTTCACAGAATCGACAGCAGCCTCAAAACAAGCAGCCCCAGGTCATTCTCTGTGCAGCTTCCCCTCCCCAGAATCCTGTCCTCGTTGTCCTCATTGTCTCCCAAGCTCTCCAGCCACCCATCCATAACTTCTGCATTTTATTTGCTTTTCTAATGGCATTCCATGGGGACACTCACCAGCTACGACTATTCTGTTCAGGTAATGAAAGCCAAACATTGTGTTTGAAAAACTGTGGAGATGATTCGAGGTTCTAGTTGATGTTATCTTGAGAGAGAGAGAGAGGATTTAGAGGATTAGCTGGCTGTCAGCTAATCCAGGGGTGGGTCACCTGAATTCAGTGAGGAATTGACACGATTAAAAGCCTGGCTTCAGTTTCTGTGAGGTCCAGGTTGTTCTGGTAACTAGGACAAAGCCCTTTGGGGTCCCAGTTGAAGGCCTGGTGTGTTCACCAGGTTTCCTCTTCCTTAGTGGGCCCTGGACTTCATCTGGGGTGCCCTGGACTTCATCTGGGGTGCCCCGGCCTCTCACGGCTGCTGGGGCTCACTGATTTCCCAGCCTCTGGAGTGCTGTTTTTGCTTATGGAGTCTAGCTGTGTCTCTGAGGGATAAAGAGGTCCACCATGGAATGAATTCTGGGTTCATTTTGCTTTTCATTTCTTTCCTCTTTCAGGTCATAGCGTCACAAAATTTCATTGCCTTGGCAATCTTTCGGATGTCTCCAAGAAGATATTGTTATATGTCCTCCAGCTTTTCTAGTTCTCAGTTGGAGGGGTTGGCTCAAAAACAACCAAACCAATCAACATTGGAGGTGGAACTTAACAAATATATGCATTCGTTGCAGTCTGGGGATCAAATGCAGGGCCTTCTACTGCGACTCGTGCATTCTACTGCTGAGCCCTGCCTCCATCCTTCCACAAAATGTATTTTTTTTTTTAAATGAAAAAGGGAAACAGGTTTTGAAACAGTACGTGTTGTATGGTGCTGACTCAATTAAAAGTTAAAACATGTAACTATGTGTGTTAGTCAGCTTTTTATCGCTGTGTCCAAAATCCCTGACGAAGAACAACTTAGAGGAGGAAAAGTTTATTTTGGGCTTACAGTTTCAGAGGTTAAGTCCATGGTCGGCGGCTGGCTTTATTGTTCTGGGCCTGAGGTAGAGTCAACATCATGGTGGAAGGGCATGGCGGAGGAAAGCTGCACTGCTATGGCAACTGGGGGAGCGGGGGAGAGGGAGGGAGAGGGGGAGAGAAGGGAGTCGGGGACAAGATATAATCCCCAAGGGCACACCCTCAGTGTCCTACTTTCCTCATCTGAGCCCCACCTCCCTACACTTACCACCCAGGAGTCCATGCAAATGATTAAACATCAGATTTATCCACTGATGAGGTCACAGCTCTCATAATCCTTGCTGCATTGCCTAGCACGTGAGCTTTTGGGGACATTCAGGATCCAATCCACAGCAATGTGTTTATAGACATGAATAGAAAGACAGAAAAATGTGCCAAGTTGTTCACGGTGGTTCTCTGTGGATGGTTGGGTTGAGATTTTCTTATCATCTCCACGCTTTCTGTAGTTTCCAAAGTAAATATGATTTTTTCACATTAAAAAAAAAGTATTTTTGAAAAAGACATCTGTCAGAGAATAGTAGGTAGAGGAAGAGAGAAAGCTGAAGAAAAAAAGATGATACCCCAGCAACTGAAAAAATAAGATTTTCTTTTGGAGCTTTGAGAGAGGGCAGAGGAGGGAGGTGGCCCCACAGAGAGACTGTGAAATATCATCTGAGGGCTGGAAGGACTGGTTCAAATCCTTCATTGTCACTCTGCAAATGAAGCAGCAGAGGCTCATAAAACAACATGTATTGGCTTCTAGTTAGTGGTTGCTCTGGGGTAAGAGCCAGGTCTCTTGATTACAGGCTTGCACTCTTTCAAAAAAAAACAAACAAACAAACAAAAAAAAACCTATCACTGTGGGCTGTCGAGTCACAGGTGGTCACGGATGTTGGTGGGAGGTCCTGCCCCCTCCCCCTTGCCCTATTTCCACTTTGTTGGTGAGAGGTTGATGTCCTCGGGATGGTGCTGTGTACAGGTCGCCTTACTAGCATGGCATTCAAACCGTCCCCAGCCTGCCCAGGTCTCCACGTTGTGACATACATCTGACTGCTTCCACACCGCCTCGAAACTCCCACAGCCCTATTCTGGTCATTTGGTGCTGAGTCATGAATTTACTGTCCCCAAATAAGTTTATGTCTTTGCTCACATGATCCCTTTCCAAGAGCATCCTTCCTATTCCTCGTGCTCCGGAATTCTCCATGCCCCTCAAGGTTCAACTTCTTCAAGCTAATGGAGTCTGTGGCTGTCACTGCTGTCATTTAGGAAGGATTCTCCAGGAGTTGCATCTACTTGGGAGACAGTGTCTAGTCCCCTCCCAGAGACTCGAAGCCTGGAAGGCAGGAATCAATTCCTCCACAATGTACCCTGGCACAGAGGACGACGTCTTGCTCAAAATGGACTTGACAAATGGGCTGTGTAAATGCTTGTGGAGAGACTGGTGGGCTGTTTGAAAGAGCTGTGCCTGGGAGAGGCTGAGGCACATCCAGAAAGAACTGACAAGAGAATTTGGATGAGTAGCTGGGAGAGGGGCGTGTAGCTCAGAGCTTGTTAAAGGAGACTGTCTGATGTTTTCTGTGGCTATTTTTTTTCCCTTCCTCCTTTGATTCTAGTGTCAGTTTCAGGAAGACTTATGAGGACCCCGAGTCAGTAGGGAAAGGAGAAAAACGAGTTGTGCCATTTGAGGTAGAGAGAATGTGAAGACAAATCTGTATAAATGGGAAGCCCAGGTCTGGGGAGGGGGAATCTGCCTGGAGAGAGATGGGGCCCCTATAGACCTGAGCACATTATCTCAGGCATGGGGTGGGCTGGTCTCGGGAAAAAAAACTGGAACATGAGTTTGGGCAGAGAACAAACAGTATGTGAGATTTTTAGTGGCAAATAATAACGATAAGCCAGTGTGCTCGGGGTTTTGAGAGGGTACTGCTAGTTCTTTACCAGAAGAAACCTTATCAAGGGAACTGTTATATTGATCTGAAGCCAGAGTTTCAGGTCTTTGATGGCTTCCATTAGGTATTTGAGCAGAGGCGTGTAATTGAATGGGGAAGCCTAGAAGGTTTATAATCCAAGGACGTTTGAAAGAGAGACTCGGAGTTCAGACGTTTGGGCGGGGTGGGGACCTCTTCTTTGCAGCATTGAGGTTTATTTTGGAGAAAAGGATTTGAAGCCTACCATGCTAGAATTAGCTGTGTTAACAGTCAAATGTCAGACACAGCGTGGGAATGGGTGAGAGTCCGAGTCTGGGCTTTTCCGTGGCTGGGGGGGTTTGGCAGATTATCAGAGGCCAGGCTGGGAGGAGTTAACTTTCAGAAAAGCTGGTCATTCCCCAGAAGCTAATTCAAGGGACTGAAGAGCTCCAGCTCTCCTGTTATTTACAAAAAAAATAAGGACCCTGTGGTTTTGCAAGTGGTTTTTAAAGGACATACAAAGTGTTTCATTTTGGTGATCTAAATGTTTGGGGCGGGTGAGTGAAGAGAAGCCAGGGCAAGATGAACTCTATGTATCATTGAAGCAGCGTCATGCAACTTAAAAGGGGGCTGGTAATTTGAACCCCACTTAAAATATGACCGAACTCCGGAGCCACAGCTCCTGAAATTTCATCATGAGGTGTTTGTTTCATTTAGTTGCTCAGACCGTACTCGAGTGAGGCTTGTAGAATCACTCTTCCCATAGTCAAAGGGGCTTAGAACAGCACGCGGAAAGAGGAGAGGTGGGAACAAGACAAAAATCCCATCCACGTGACTTGTTTAGCCTTGAGAGGAACCTGGGGTGTGCTTTACCTTCATAGTGGCCTTACTTGATGCCACCACCTCCCGGTTTCAAAACGCAGTTTGCCTGCTTGCTCGCCTGTGGACTTGGGACCAGTCACTTAACCTCACTGTACTTGGATTTGCCCTTCTGTCAAATGAAGAATCATCCTTTCTGCTTCACAGGGCTGTTGTGAGGATTAAATGAGTGAGTTCATGTGAAAACACTTAGAATAGTTTCTGGTGCATAGCAAGTGCTCAATAAACATTTTCGATCACTCTTATTAACTTTCAGGGTGGTAGCACCTGCTATTCTGAAAGAATTTCCCATCTCAGTCCCTGCCCAGTGCAGAGGAGCTGGCGGCTAGGGCTGGGCTCTGCCTTGCCTTGCTCAGCAGCAAACACTTTGAAAGTCTCTCCAGCCCTTGCCTTGGCAGCCTTTCGAGGTCTACCTTAAACCTTGTGTTTAACATCTTGGAAGTGACAGAGACAGTTTTTGCTTTTAAAGAAAGAGGAGGTACCGACTGAGTATGGCTAAGGCAAGTGGTTCTGAGGGAACAGCGCTGATCCCAGTCCTTCCTTGATGAGCTTTTGATCCAAAGAGCTGGGGTTCCAGGCTGGTCTAGCCCCACCGCGGACAAGTCTAGGTCTCTAGCCAGTGACCAGAATGGCTCCAGAAGAGATTCTGAGGCTGGCGCCCTGTGGCTGTATGCCGGCAGTGTGTGGGTGGCCGGGTTATTCTGCTTGCTGCCTTGGGCTCTAGCCTTCACTGGGTCCTAACTTCTCCTCCTCTGCCCTGCCCGTGTCTCCCCAGCCTCCTGCCATGCTTTGCTGGTTTCTCTGTCAGGACATGCCTGGAGCAGACCCAGCAAGACCACGTTTCTGGTGGCTCCAAGGGTGGGCTGGGCTGGGCTGGGCTGGTTTCTTGAGGAGGAAGAGGAGGAGGGTGTTCAAGGGAAACAGGTGATGCAGGGATGGTGAAGTAGCAGGGAAGATGGAGGATTTAAATGTTAAGGGGTGGGTAGAGAATGTACCAAGATATTTTGAGGGCTAAATTTGTTCTGGAAGTTAAATGCATAGAATGCGATGAATCAGAAGAACAAGAGCCACTTAAGATTTCTAAAGCCGTTGGGTTGCCCAGGCGATACACAGATGTTTCGTGGAGGGTTTGTCATTAGCAGTCAACATTTACATGGCGCTTCACTTCCTCCAGTGTTCATCCACAGAGCCCTGGAATGTGGGTGATGGCCAGGAGACCAAGGTCCAGGGAGGATTTGCTCAAGGTCACCAAAACCTTCTGCTGGGAGGCCGACAGGACAGCCCAGGTCCCCTTGTGTTCTGCTGTCACCTGCAAGGAGCTTTTGCCTTGCTGGGTTAACTTGCCCTAAAAACACCCAGGGAGAAATGCTGAGGCTGACTGGCCACAGCCTTCAGCTAGAGGAACAAAGGGGGAATGACCCTCACTGACCCAGAAAAAGGCCATCCTGGACCTTTTTCCAGGCTGGTCTAGCCCCACCGCGGACCAAAATAAACCTCAATGCTGCAAAGAAGAGATCCCCACGCCGCCCAAACGTCTGAACTCCGAGTCTCTCTTTCAAATGTCCTTGGATTATAAACCTTCTAGGCTTCCCCATTCAATTACACGCCTCTGCTCAGATACCTAATGGAAGCCATCAAAGACCTGGAACTCTGGCTTCAGATCAATATAACAGCTTTTGCTATCGTTTGGATCTGGAATGTCCTCCCAAGTCCCATGTGATCGAGGCTTCCCTCCTGGCCTGCCTGAGGTGATACTGGGAGGTGGGGTCACATTTAGGGGGTGGGGCCTGGTGGGAGGAAGTTAGGTCATTGGGTGGTGTGCCCTTGAAGGGGATTGTGGGACCTGGTCTTTTCTCATCTTTCCTTCTTCTGCGCCATGAAGCAAGTGGTTTTGCTCCACCACCTGAGCCCCACCATAGCCCCCAGAGCCAAAGGGCTGCCTGGTCATGGACAGAACCTCCAAAATGGTGAGACAAAATCTAGTTTTTCTTTTTATAAGTCAATTCTCTCAGGTACTTTGTTATAGTAATGGAAGGCTGACAGACAGAGCTTTTAAACATCCTTCCCAAGTCCTCGGCCCCGAAGACTCCTGCTTGCTATGACCTGCCCGCTACCAGCATTCCCTCTCCTGGAGAATGTCACCACTGCTCAAAAATCTTTGCCCACTCCCACCCACCCTGTGTCAAATCAATCGCCAAGACCTGTAATTCCATCGGCTTAATATTTGACTCCCTCCTTTGTTCCTTGTCCCCACTGTGGTCACCTGTGTACCATGATTGCCTCCTCATTAGCCTCTTCGTGTCTCCTCCTCGATACATCCTGTCCATTCTCCCACTTACTAAAACTGGACGGGGTCACTCCTGCTGAAAACCCTTCCAGGGCTCCCAAGGGCCTCTGGTTAAACAAAGCCCAAACACATTGTCACAGGCTCTTGCCTGGCTCTCTGGACTCGTCCAGTGTTCTGCCTCATGCACCGCTCACCAGACAGAATGAAGTTCAGTCCCCTGACCTGGTTACACTGTAGGTACTTTGGTGATGGAGTTAGAGGAATTTTACTGGACTGGGGGAGAGAGAGAGGGAGGGGGAGGAGAGGGAGAGAGGCTCAGAGCCCAGCCGTACAGAAACGCCTGCCTGCACGCAAGGGCCCTTTCCTCTGGGATATTCTCAGGCTGAGGAGCACTGATTGGGCTCAGAGGTGGGTGGTTTCCATTAAAGTCTGCAAACTCACAGCTCTCTCTCTCCAGACAGTCCTGATGTGGCGAGTAAAGCGTGGTGACCCTTAAGAGGCATGACATTTCTTACCAGCTATGTGACGCTGGGTGGGTCACTTACTCTTAAGAGGCTGCGAGCATTTTCAGTTTCCTCTGCTATGAGAACGGAATAATAGCTGACCTCCTGTGTGGATGGCCTTCTGTCTGCGGGGATCCCCACTGTGTGCACCTCCACGGTGGGGGATGGGGGAACCGTCTCCTGTTGGGAAGCTGAAGAAGGCAGGTGCTGTGACTGGCCCCAGGCCACGAGGGTGAGGGGAGCTGCCTGGGCCGGGCCTTTGCATCTGAAGGGTGATGCGGAGAGGCAGGCGTGTGGAAGCACCAGTGACAGTGAGAGCCATGCAGGTTACTCTGTTATCCAGATCAGACTCTCCCTGTAGCAGGGACTTGGTTGGTTTCTTCCATTTTTTTCTGGTCTGTTCTGGAAGCTGCCGGAAGCTGCCGGATTTCTTCCCAGTCGATTGTCCTTATGTTCTCAAGTGGGCCAGAGTCAGTTTCTGTGGGCGGAACCAAGGGTCTTGGCCCAAACACTCACCTACTTCCTGGGGCAGTGGGTTTAGAGCGCGACACATAGATGGGCCTTCATTAAAGTTGGAGCGTAGCTCAGTGGGGGCGGGAAGTGAAGCCCTAGGACCAGGTCCTGCGTGCAATGCACACCTGTTTAAAATAAAGAGGAAATGACAATGGTCGAAGTGACCGAGTCAGTAATCGTGTTGAACATCAGGTGCGCATGTCATTGTGAAGCTGAGATAGTGTGAATATGCTTCGCAAGGGACAAGGAAAATGTGAGGCGCCCTCCTTATCTCAGCAATACAGGGCCCGCCCACTCCGCCTCCTCCGTGTCTTAAATTTAGCTTAAAAACATAACTGTTCCGACAAAAAATGGGGTAAGGCACATGTCCATTTCAAGACTGCTGGCATCTAGGGCCAGGTATTTAGTTCCTGCTCTCAGCTTTCTGGGCCCAGAGTCTGCAGCCTCTTGTGTCATCCTTGGTGGCCCAGAGGGACAGGAAGACACTCCTCTGGCTACTGTCCAGACATCCTCCAGGGGTGAAGACCTTCAAAGCTGAAGGGTGGGCTTCCCTTGAGGCAGCGGCCCCACAGGGACTGGATCTCAGCCCTGATCCCCTGCGGGGACATGCACGCGCTCACATCTGCTTATTTAGATCCTCCGTGCTCAGAACGCAGGCGCCGGGGCCAGCGTGAGGCCCGTCACCAGCCAAGTTTCCACGTTAACGGGTCTGGGCTGGATGGGATGGGTGTGTTTTTCTACTCCCATTGCCCAAGCGCTCTTTCTTGCACGTCGGAAACTACTCAGGTACAATGTGCCCCTGAGGGCGGAAAGGACGCGCTGTCGGACCCACCCTGACACCCGTTCCCCCTTAACTACCTTGTCTGGGAAGGAAGGCGCTCTGAAGATAACAGTATTTAATTCCAGTTTTTTTATTGTGAAATGATTATGAAAGAACAAGTTGTCAGGGCTGACTGATGTGGAAGCAGAGCCATTAACCCTGTGAAGAACTAAGAGCAAAAACCAGCGGGCCACGACGAGGCTGCTGCAGTCGAGGGTCCCTGAGGTGTCTGCATCGGCGGGGAACAATGTGGGTGCTCAGAGACACAGGCGCCCCTCCCGTGCGGGCGATCAGAGGGCAGCCTGCGGGCAGGCGTTCCTCTGGCTGTGGGCAGGGAGAGGAGGCCCGAGCTGGGGCACTGAAAGCGGTGCATGCCCACCCGGCGTTAGGCCTCAGTTTCCTCACCTGTCAAATGAGGGGAAAAGACTCCGTGGAGCCCAAGTTTCTTTCTAAGTCTGGCTTTTCGCTGGTGGGGCTCTGTTTCCCACAAGCCTTTGCGATGCCAGGCTGGGGTGCTGGGGTTTGGGCCATAGCTGCTCTTCCATCAGCCATTGCAACAGGCCTTTTAAAAGCTGCAGTTCTGATCAGGACACTGGACAACGTCCTGCTGCCTCGGGGGACCTGCCCTGCTGGAACCAGGAAAGTCTCTCTGGGTAATAAACAAGGGAAGCTGGTGGAGCGGCCCCCTGGCCCTGCTCTCTGGAAGTTAACTGGCCACCTGCTGTTTCCCAGCCCACGCTGATTAGGGCGCCTGGGCAGAGTTAGACCGTCTATGGATCCCAGAGGTCGGACCATCAAAGTTCAAGGCAGCTCAGGAAGGCAATTTGTTTGGGAAGACAAAAAAAAAAAAAAAAAAAAAAAAAAAGAAAAAAGCCAAATAGACATAGACAAGAACACAAAACCCAGACGAGAACAGAAACAAAAAACCCTAGAAACCGTTAAAAAATACTTCAACCAAGTAAGTTTATTTGATCACACATTGAATTTAAAGGAAGTGAGTATGAAGGTTCATATATTTTCTTCCAAGCAGAAAAATGAACAATACAAAGCTTCTCATTAGCGCCAGACTGACTGAGGCTGTGGGGTGGGAGGAGGCCACACCCATATTTGCCTGATAGCGAGTAGCTCAACGTTAAAATCCATGGTCTCAGTCTGCACTGGGAGACCTCCATCCCTGTCCCCGTTTGTGCACGCTGAGAAAGTGCTGAGGAGAAGGCATGAATTTTGCCCCCCAACCGACACCTATTCCAGTGACCCCGCACTGCGGGCTGCAGGGAGGGGTGCGCCTGCTGAGGCTTGTTCTTCCAGTCACCCACCTTTGCAACATTTCTAGCCCACTGTTTGCTGTCCCCGCCTAGGGGCTAAATAAGCTGGGGTTGTCTCCCTTTGCTTCTGCCAGCGTCCCCCTTTCACCTTGGCCAGAAAATCCTTCCTAGCAGGGAGCAGAAGTCTGACACCCCATAATGCTCTAGAGTCCACCAAAGACAAATTTCTGAAATGACACCTCTGGATGTTCAGTTGTGCCTGACATCACCCTCACCCTTCCTTCTCTCCTCTGCATACCAACTGGACCTCAAGCTAGGGCCTCAGGGCAGCCCAGAGAGCCCGGGGCCACTCTCAGCGTCCCCACCGGCAGGACCTCCGCAGCCGCCTAGCCACTTGCCCCGCTGCCTCCTCCCCAGCCTTCCAACCTGCAGGGTTACCTGGGTGGTCCTTGGGCCTAATCTGCTGGAAGAAGCTCAGATTTTAGAATCCAATGGGGACCTGAGGCTAATTTTCCTGTTCCACAATTGCGGATCTAGAAAACGAAGATACTGATTCCAGAGTATTCTTATGGAGGTTAAATGAGATAACATTTTTGAAAATGCCTACGAAGGAGCCACAAGTGCTACCCAATAAATAGTAGGTCCCTTTCCCTTACCCTGTTCCCCGCCCCCTTTAAGTTTGTCAAGTGACTTTAATAAAGTCACTTAATGGCCCTGTTTGACATCATCTGAACCTTTCCAGTTTTGTGCCAAGCATCCACTAACCATAATACAATACTCTCTAGGCAAAGTTTGCCCCCGAGTAGAACATTCATTCATTCATTCATTCATCCATCCACCCATTTATCCCACCACCATCTCTGGGTCCATCGCCAAGGACCCAGCACGACGACAGTGGCTAGAAACACAGAAGCAAAAAACATGGCGTCTGAATCCTAGTGGGGAGACAGTGCAGTACAGCAGTATGGGCGAGCAGCGAGCCCAGGGGTCCTCTTGGGGCCCCGGGAAGAGCTCCTATCCAGAAGTAGGGGTGATGCAAGGAAGGCGCCTGGGGCTGGGGCTCCCTGACACTCCAGAGAGGTGCATTAGCTAGAGAGGCTTCAAGGCTTTAGAGACAAGGGGTGTCCAGATCCCGCAGGGCCCTGTGAGCCATGCTTAGGACTTTAGGATTGATTTTAGAGTCACTGGATGGCCTTAAACAGAAGAGCTGACAGATTTTTGTTCTAGAAAAATCTACTTGCCGGCATTTTCAGCAGATGGGTTGGGGGAAAGAGAAACTAGGCAGTGAAAGCAGACGGGGGGGGGGGGGGGTCCATCAGTGGTTTGAGTTCCAAAGCATGCATGGAGTCCTCTTCAACAGCGGTGACAGTAGGCATGGAGGGAGAGGGCCAACCTCAGAGGGGGCAGGAGGGTGGAACTTCTAGTTCCTGGTGGCCATTTCAAGGTGGGGCTTGAGGCAGAATCCAGACTCAGCAAGACCTCCAGAAGGCAGAGGCTCTGGGTCTGGATGACCGATGATGTCACTGCGAGGTCACCATGAGGGAGAGCTTGGGACATCAGGAACAAGAAGTCAGAGGGGGCAGGGCCAAGTTTGGGACTTGGGAAACACTCATGTTTAAGGGAAGGCCAGTGGGAGGGCCCTGGAGAGGGCTCAAACCCCCTAGGAATGGCCTCTCCGAGACCAAGAGAGATTGAGTTTCGAGAGGGAGAAGTACAGTGTCAAGGTAAGGGAGGAGGAGACGTTAAATCACCCAAGTGGAAGCTTGGGTCCAGCGACCTTGGCCTGGACCATCTCCCTGGAGAGCCTGCGTGGGGCTCAGTGGGTAGACGGAGGTGGGCGAGTGGAGAGGTGCACACAGTCTGCGCCTCTGAGGAAGTCTGGGTCTCTCAAGAAAAAGCTAGCACTCAGGGGAGTGCGCTGAGGCTGGGTACCTTCCAGGAACGTGGAGGAGCCAGGCGATGGCCGAGCGAGCACAAGGTTGCTGCTGGCAGCCACCAGGAGCCAGAGCACGCTCCTGGCGGGAAGCGGGGCCCTGGAAGGGGCAGGGATTTTCACAGAGACAGTGGAGTTTGGCACGGGTCACAGAGTTTGAAAGAGACCTGAGAGATCATGGTGGCATCCTTAGGAGGTTAGAGGAGGCCCAGGTTGGAGGGGACACTGGGCAAGGGGCCTGACCTGGCCGACATGGTGGCGGTGGCAGGGTCACAGCCCAGGAGAGCTGCTCAGCACAAGTCTCACTATCAGATGGGGGCTCCTGGCCTTCCCTCGGTTTCCCTGTCTGTCTTGGAGAAAACAAATTGACCCAGCACTGCAGCCTGCTGAGAAGTTTTGGGACTGTGGTTCTGGTGCCCAGTGTCGTGGCTGACCACAGAGTAAGGCACACCCTTGAGGAACTTACCAGTTGGCCTGTGTAGAGTGGAGTCCTTGGAAGCCAAGATTCGGAGAACTCTGACAGGCAGAGACAAATAGGGTTGAAAAGCAGAGGGAATTCCAGCGACCCCAAGGCCCAAGGCCGTGGCGAGCCTTTGAGATTCCTGTGAGGGAAAACTGGTAGCCCTAGGCAGGCAGGCTGCTTAGGAGGCAGGAAACTGCTTAGGAGACTGATATGGCTGGAGAAACCAATGGAGAAAAAGAGTCCTCAGAGTCTGCCCATCTTGGCACTTACCTGGCCTTCCCTTCCTGGCTCTCATCTGTATAGCTGGGTGACAGGATCGCGATTGGCCTCCAGTTTCAGGACATGACCTGTCCTCTTTTTAGTTTTTATTTTTTTAAAGCAATGCAGCCACTTGGGACTTGCCACACCAAGCAAGATGGTGGAAAGAACCATCTCACTCCCAGAAGAAATGGTTAACCAGCAGATATGCAGGGCCTGGACCCCCAAACCAACCTGAAGGTATGGTGGGTCCTAGGAACTTAGGGGGGAGACTGGGAAATTGGTTTCTCAGCTGGGGGAAAATTGGGAAATGGCAGGTAGAAAGGAGGTAGACCAGATGCCACTGATGGGCACTGGCTGAGGGAAGGAGGGGTTTGCCAACAAGGCTTATCCTCTCCTTGCTGTTGCCCTGGGTGGTTTGCAGAAGGTGGGAAAACTTCAGACTCCCTGACTGTTCCCTCCCTAACCCAGCAGCCCCAGGACCCTAGAGGGTAGGCAGCGGGGCTGGGTAATCACAGACACCAGAAGAAGCAACTCTGAAAGGACTGGTGCCCAACTGGGGGATTCTCCTGGCTGGGCTGCAGAGTGCAAACCCAGCCCAGGTGGTCCTGCTGGAAGGAGGCTCTTTGGCCCGAGGCCAGGCCCTCCTCCCTCCAGTTCATTGTCAAGGGCACAGCTGGGGCCCTGACCTTACTCTTTTCCCAAAGGTCTATCACTTGCCAAAGCAGAATAATCATTAGAGGAACAACTGTGAGGAACTGAACAAGCTAAGCCAGGCGGGGCAGCTTGAATGCATCAAGTGAGCAAGAACCTTATAAATATCCTCAGGGAAATAGGATAGGATGTTAGGAGCCCAAGGCAAAAAGGAGTGGTTATCAATACCCAACGGCAATTTCTGGGCTTAAGATTTATAACACTTGACAAAAGTACTCAGCACGCAGGTTGAGTAGCGGAATGATTGCACACACACACACACACACACACACACACACACACACGCAACCAGAAAACAAAACAAGAATCAAACTGACACCCATCTTCTCAACAGGAATACTGGTTTCAAGAAGAAAACCTAGAAGATAAACTTCTAGGTTCCTTTTCAAAGTGTTAAAAGGAATCTAGAAGACAGAGGTCTGTCTAACTGTACGCCCGTGGAGGGCCTCCCAGGGTTCTGTGGATGAAGAGAGCCACTATTCTCTGACCTCAGTGCCATGAAATTAGTAGTTACTAATAATTAGTGATTACTAATAATGGTGCTTATTCCCACCTCTCTGGTGATATCGCTATTTAAAGAGGAATACTTACAGGAAAATGCCAAATAGTGATGAAGAAAACTCCAAAGTACCACAAAGTGACATTTAGGAGACATAGCTAACTGGTACTTAGAGCTTCCAATACTACATTTATCATCCGGTTAAAAAAGGTTGAAAAACAAACGAGCTCAACTCCAACTCAGGTATCTAGAAAAGACCAACCAACAGAATTATAAGATGCAAATAAGACGGAATAAAAAGATGAGGACATCTTTCTCTGTAATGTAACAGAGAAGAAAATAACCAAACTAAAAGCTTGTTCTCTGAAAAACAAATCTTTTGGAAAAAAAAAAATGACCACAAATAGATAATTGTAAATAAAGCCAAGCAGCAGGAAGGGGAAGTGACTGCCTACGTGATTGATTAGAATTTTCAATTCTAATTATTAATTTTCTAGAAAACTAAGAATTTTAAAAACCTACATACGACTTTGAGTTGGGTGTATTATAACCAAAGAAACATAAAATTGAACAGAACCATAGCCATTGAAGGAATTGAAAACTTAAAGTCATAAAAAAAAGGCTCAGACTGAGTTTTACAGGCTTTTTTTTTTTTCTTTAAAAGCAAACTTGAAAGGAAGCAAACTGTTTTAGAAAATAGGAAAAGGGAGAACTCTCTGTATCTGATTATTTTTATGCTATTACTCTATTGGCTCCAAAATCAGATAAGGACCATAAATTAAGATTATAATTTATTTGGATTTCCTGATGAAATATTAACTCACTGAATCCAAGAGTATTTAAAAAGGTATAGTGGCCAGAAGATTTAATCCAGAAATAAATTCATGAACAAAGATCACTCAAAAACATAAAATACATCAAAATAAATGGCCACACCCTGGGAATAGAACTCCTTTGAGAGAAAGCCTATATATGAAGAATTCACCACAAACAGCAATATTAACAGGGAAACAATTGCTTTAAGATCTGGAATAAGACAAGATGCCTACAAAATACTGTTCCTTTTCAACGTATTACTGGAGGTCCTGACCAATGTGATAATGCATGAAAAGGAATTAGAAGAACAAAGATAAAGAGGGAAGGGGCAGAAAGTCATTTGCAGACATGAAAAACTCAACAGAATCAAGAGGAGAACCATTAGAACTAACAAGAAATGTTAGCCAGGTTATTGGATACAGAATAACTCACAAAAATCAGTAGTATTCTTTATAACCAATTAGCATATAGAACAGGCAAATAGATACCACTGTCAGAAGTAACAATTATGAAGTACCTAGGGAAATGTCTTGCAAAGAATGCCAGACCTTTACCAAAAAAAAAAAAAAAAAAAAAAAAAAAATCAACTCTATTAAAGGTTATTATAAGACTTAGATTAAGTGTTTAATGCTGGGTGCCGAAAATGTAAATTCTCCTCAAATAAGTGCCGTGACCCTTCAACTGGAGTAAATGGTAGAATCCCGGGACTGGCTTAACAAACTTCTTCTAACATGCATGTGAAATAATAAACATCCATCAATTCCTAAGACAGTTTTGAAAAAGAGGAAATAGAGGCTTCACCCTGCCTGCTGCTGCAAACGTGCTACGTCGAGAGCCCGCAAATGTGGTGAGTGCATTCCCGGTATGGGATCAATGAGATCAATACAGCACCGCAGATTACAGGGATCCCTCATCCCCTGCATCAGCTCCGTTATGAGAGAGGTGGCAAGCACTTCAGCAGAGAGTGGGTGGTGTATACACGGGTGCTATGTGGAAAACGGCTCACTTTTGGAGAAAAGCGGTTCAGGTCTCTATCTTCTGTCACGTACAAAAATAACTCTGAATGTATATTTACACGTGAAAGGTGAAACTACTATAGTGAGAAGATGAAGATGATGTGTGTGTGTGTGTGTGTGTGTGTGTGTGTGTGTATGTGAATTTTTTGAAGAGGCTTCTTAAGCATTACTAACGTAGTACAGATTACAAAGAGAAAAATGGATGGATATGACCACATTAAGAATTTCTGCTGGGCTGGGGTTTTGGCTCATCGGCAGAGCGCTCGCCTAGCACATGCGCGGCCCGGGTTCGATCCTCAGCACCACGTAAACATAAATGCATTGCATTGTGTACAACTAAAGCAAATAAATAAATATTAAAAAAAAAAAAAAAAAGGAATTTCTGCTTAGTAAAAGACACCACGGACCAAGGTAACGGATTGGTGCTAGAATTGCAAGATGAAGTTTAGAACCGACAAGGACACGAGAATGTGACGGGGACCACCACCAATCAGGAAGGAAAAGACAGGAAGCTCTTCAGAACATTAGGCAAAGGATGAATTCACAGGAAACTAACAGGCGTACGAAGAGATGGTCAAACTCACTAGTGCCCAAAGACACACAGGACAAAACGAGATGCTGCTTTTCATCCATCAGATCAGCAGCTGCTGGAAGGTAAGATGCTCCCCGTGCTGGAGGGGATGTGGGCAGGGAGAACTCTCAAGACTGCTCTTGAAACTGCTGCACACTGGGCATCCTGGAGGGCGCCTGGCTGTCGTTTTGAAAGTATTCACATGCCCTGTAATTCAGCAATCCCACTGCTGGGTATGTGTCCCGGAGAAATTAATGGAAGATAATATGCAGAAGCGTGAGCAAGGATGCCCCTTGCAGTATTGTTTGTGTTTGCAGAGAGTTGTCTAACCCACACACCCTTCACCAGGGGAAGAAATAAATAGTAATGGTAGCTAGGGTATTTTTTTTTTTTAAAGAACTTATTAGGTGCCAAGTTTTTCTCAAAGCTGTTCGGATATATTAAAACTCATTTAATCCTGTAAAGTAGGCCCTTTTTGCTGTCTGGTTTTATGTGTTAGGAACCTGAGGCACAGAGCGGTTAAGTAAGTTGCCCAAGGTCACACAGCTAGCAAGAGGCAGAACGGTGATACAGTGGAATGCAGTAGCTACTCCCCTCCCATCTGATGCTTTACTTGCTGAGGTTTCAGTCACCCGAGGCCAAGTGCTGATTGGAAATATTACATGGAAAATTCCAGAAATAAACAATTCATAAATTTAAAATCGCACACTGTTCTGAGGAGCATGATGAAATCTTGGTCCACCCTCTCCTGACCTGCTGGGAATGTGGATTGTCAGTGTGTCCACGCTGTCTGCACTGCCCGTTATTCAATCGGTAGCTGTCTGGGTCATCAGACTGACTGTTGATCCCCGAATCTCATAGGGTGTGTGTTCAAGTGACCCTTCCTTAGGAGGCTGGCACTACACCACCGCCCTACGTCACTCGCCCTACTTCATCTCATCACAGGGGCTTTGTGCCCAGGTCATATCATCATCAGAGGAGGAAGGGAGGCCACAGTGCAATCAGATATTTTGAGAGAGAGAGAGAGGGGGGATGGGGTGGGGGCTAGGTTCATGTGACTTTCCTTACAGTATATTGTCATTCTATTTCATTATTAGTCATTGTTAATCTCTTGCTGCCCCCAATTTATAAATTAAACTATCATCCGCATCCGTGTATAGGAAAAACCACAGCAGACATGGGGGTGGAAACCATCCATGATTTCAGGCACTGGCCGGGGGTCTTGGAAGGCATCTCCTGCGGGGCGGGGCAGAGGGCGACTGCTGGGCAGCAGTCAGAATCCACCAGCTACATTTAGTGACAAGATCTTACAAATGTCGCCTGGAATGGAGGGGTGAGGCGCAGGGTGCTACATCACCCTTACATAATAACAGCACGGAAAATGAGGCGTCCTCTGTGGCAGGACACAGTTCCAAGGACACGTGAGTGGGGATGTCACCCCTATAGATGGGAGTGAGGAGGGAGGATGAAGGGAGGAGGGGCGGTCCTGCACACAGCTGTGACCACCGGCGGCCGTGACCCAGAGAGCACGAGGAACTCTGAACTGGAGCTCCTCAGCCACGAGGAAACCACCGCCATTAAACCCCACCGGGACCGGCTGAGGAGCCCAGGTGAGGTTGCCCACGGAGGACGCAGCCGACACAGGGGTGTCCCCGGGAGGCCCCTCCACCGACCCCATCCACGAGGCACAAGCAAGACAAAGAGGGCAGGGAGAGGTACATTTTGTCAATTCCCATTCACTTTGTAGTCTGTCCCTGGGCACAAAATTAAAAGCAGGCCCACATTCTCCTTCCTATTCTAAAAAAGGTTTCTGGGCCATCTTTCCTCGCTGCAATTTCCTGGACACGCTAATTTTAACATAACCCTAAGCGACGCGGAATTAGGGAGCAAAAGCTATTTAAACACGCCACAAAATGGCACGGCTTCCAGATGCTCCGCGGCTTCCTCGGTGTCCTTCCCCTCTCGCCCTGGGACGTGGCTGCTTAGCAAAAGTTACAGAAGGAATCTTTGAGAAAAAGTCGCCGTGCCTGTCTCGACAGCGTGCCAGGAGGCAGAGTGGTTTGAGGGGACCATGAACATGGATGGATGAACTGCCCACCTTTTTGTTTATTTTACTGTGATTTCAGCTGAGACTGCCACCGTGCAAGGGTTCATGTGAAGCCATGGCCTGATTGTGGGGCCCTCGGGAGAAAGTGTCCCCAATCCAGTGCATGACTGCTGAGGTTTGGTAGAATACCTCACTCCACGGCCAGGCTAAGGTGTCCGCGGGAGAGACCCTGGTTGGTTGGTTTTGCTCTTTACATTGGACAGGAAGCGGGTTGGGCTGGGGAGTTGCAGTTTCTAAGAGTGGGCGCTGCCCGTCGCCCACTGTTTGAGTCTTTCGTGTATTAAACAGGAACCATCAGGCCACTCCTGCCTGGCCAGAGTGGTTTGTGCAATTCAGCCTGCAGAGTTGCTTCCCAAACTGTCCAGTGCCTGTGGCTGTGGAGAAGGATAGGCCTGGGTGTGGAACTGAACCTTCTCTGAACCTCACAGGCTGTGGGTCCTTGCAGGATGGGGAATTAGGTTTGGTATATTTCAGCTGGAGGAAATCAAAGGACTGGTCCCAGATGACCCCCTGTCAGCAAGAAAACCAAGTCCTGATACCCCATTTATTCCTTCTTAGGAGAAGTAATTTTGGGGCATAAGGGGAGATGCTTCAGGAACAGGACGGTGAGCTCATGGTTGTGCTGTCACTGGTCTAAGTCACGGCCTCCATCTCCCCGTGACTTTGAGTGAAGGTCATGGGGCTCCTCACCTAAAAACGCACGTGCCTGCTGCCCTCCCCTCGGTTATTCTGCAAGGATTGTTAGGATCCAGTTATGTGCTGAGTTCATCTCAAAGTCCTAGAGAAACACCTGGCTTTCTTGTTGCACATCTTTATCCAATTTGTCTTTGACACTCACTAGCTTTTAAAACACCTTCCCACAGTTTCCAGAGAACACTTTCAAGTTCATGCCTTTGAAAGGCAAAAACCTTCCGTCTTTTCAATGTTGGCAGCCTCAAGTAAGCCAGGGGCTGAGCCACTGTGATCCAATTCTGGTTTCATCCATCAGAACCTAGGTAGCCACTTTCTCTCTCTTTTTTTATGAGCTGCTATTGTCAGAGTGTAGGAGACCTCTATTAATAGACTAAAGATTTCATGCCGCCAGTGATTTTTCTAAGAGGAGACAGTAATGAAGCCAACTGGGCTCAGCTGTCCCCTTTTGCATGGAGATGTTTTGGCAGGGTGTGTGTGGCCATAATTGGGTTTGGGGGCTGCTAATACGATTGGGTTGCCTGGAAGTGCAAAAGCCACGAGTCCGTTCAACATCCAGGTGAAGTGATTTCCAGCTGATTGATTGCAGCATTTCCCGACAGTGCCAAGGCCTGGGTCTTGGGAGGGATGGATCGAGCAGGGGAACCTGCTCTCTTTCCCCTGGCCCTCTTGGCTTGGTGGCAGAGGGACCCTTTATCTTTGGAAGCGCTGGTCCTGCATCCCAGCTTCTGGGCAGGCTGCCCCACCAGTGGGGAGTCCCCAGTGGACTGGGAGGGCTCTGCTGCTTCATTTTGACTCATTTTGGCAAAAATTGCTCACCTCTTACTGTGTTGTATGGAGGACACGAAATCAACAGTCGATCTTTGTTTTTTCTTTTCATTTAGGAAGTTGAAATATGCTTGTTCTGACAATTCCAATGATGAGTGGGAAGCTCACTCTCTTCCCCTTTCAACCCTCCCCAGAGGTATCTGAGGTCGAGTCCATATTACGGGCTGCTCTATAAGTTCTGTGCTTCTACAAACAAATTCACAGATGTTGGACTTTTACAGGAAGAAAAATGGAATGATAAGACATATATTCTGCCCCCCAACCATATAAGAGACATTTCTAGGTTCACACGTATAAATGTAACTTATTTCTTTATATACCTGCCTTACATTACATGAGCATAATATGCATAATGCATTGAATCATTCTTCTTCTGGTCTATGTTCAGCTTGCTTTCTAGGGCTTTTCTTTTTCTGCTTTTTTTTCTCCTCTCAGCTACTCTTTCGCTACTCTTTCTGGGAGTGGGCTTAACATGGAGGCTTTGGGAGTAGACAGAACTGGGTTTGAATTCCACTTCTGCCATTTAGTGAGTGACCTTCAGGACCTTCTTTAAACTCTTCTAGCTTCAATGCCTTCAGCTGCAAAATGGCGGCAGCCACCAGCTCACAGTGACATGGTGAGGATTGAAGGAGATGATGGATGCTGGGTCTCTTATTATAAGACAAAACCCAGTTAACCCTAGTGGTGATTGGGGGTTTGGAAGTCCTCCTCCATCTTGCCAGAATGCTCACTGTTGTGTGTTAAGGGTAGTTCTCTTCAGGGCCTGGGCCTCTCAGGAGGAAGTCACTGGTGAAATGTGCATCCAGCTCCACCTGAGTCTGCGTCCGTTGCAGACACAGGTGCAGCCTCCTCAGAGGGGGATGGATCCTGGAGGTGTCCCGAGGCCACCTTAGGAAGGAGGTGGGTCTCCTACCTCTGCTTAGTCAGTGAACAGTCCACCTTTGGAGGGTCCTACTTGTCCTATGTGTGTGGGGGTTGTGTTCAGAGAAGTGGAGGGAGGCCACTTGGTGGAGGGGTCTCATGCAAGGTCCTTGTACAAGGACCCTCTCCCGTTTAGTCACGTTCAGGAACCCTGTGGTCTTGCCAGGTACCTGGTGGGCTTCAGCTAGTGCCACCCCCCGAGTGCCCAGAGCCACTGGCTCTTGTCCTTAAGGGCTGTTGGCCTTGATGCTCAGTGTCATGAAGCTCATCTTGTTCCACCAGACCTCCTGGGCACAGCTTTCTTCTTACCACACCCGCTTTTACCAGCCGGCATCTCCCATCCACCCAGATACTGTCATGGAGATTTGGACAGTGGCTTCACTAGGGTCCAGGGGCAAGGTGGGCAGCCCCCTTAAAGTCTGTGCTCTTTCTCCCAGGAGTATCCAGGGCCTTTGGATGAATGCACTTTTGGTGGCCTCCTTTGTCGTCCCAGCTGACCCTGGGTGGGTGTGCACATTAGGCCCCCTCCATCAGTTTGCACAGGCTGAGCTATGTGTTCCGGGTTTTCCAGATCAGTGATCCAAAGAGTGGCCCACAGACTGGTTTCAGACACTGGTTCATGGAGAAATGAGAAAAATAAGAACAGAGTGGTGAGTTTCCAGAAAGCTAAGCATGTCCCATTTATGGGGCTGCCCTTATGCCCTTTGAGATTCAGAGATGACTTTTGGGCACTGGAATTTCCTTTTTAAAAAAATGGTGGGAAAAAAAATAATGGTGGTTCCTTTTACAAATGGACACACTTAATTTTCAATGATATTTTAAAGTTAATTTCTGTGATTTTTCTGTGTATGCACTCCATATTTCCAATGGACGTTAATGTCTTTTATGTTGATTTACAAGATACATTATTCCCGTTCCCCCTCCCTTCCCATCATTCCCCTTTGTCTAATCCAACTAAGTTCTATTCTCCCCCTCCCTCACCCTTATTATGGGTTAGCATCCACATATCAGAGGGAACATTTGGACTTTGGTTATTTGGGATGTTAATACACAGTAAAGGGGGGTGTGGATTAGACAAAGGGGGAATGACAGGAAGGGAGGGAGAGGGGAATAGAAAAGGTGGCGGAATGAATTCCTGTGTTCATATATGACCAGTGTAACTCCACATCCTGTACAACCACAGGAATGAGGCTCCTAATTAAAATAAGTTATATTCCATGTATGTATAATATGTCAAAATAGACTCTATTGTTATGTATATCTAAAAATAACTAAAAAATAAAAAAGACAAGATACATTAAAAACATTACCCCCTAAGAAAAATATTTGCAAAAAATCACATGCATCACTAATTTTACATCTCACGTATGATATTTGATGTATAGTTTCTATTTTATGGATTTACATTCAATTCTATTCTTTTCACAATTTAAATAATAAAAGCCATGAAAATGAATCTAACACCATTCTACGTTTTATCACAAATTCAGACAATTTGTTTTCACTGAATGTTTAATAAGATTTAAATTTACTGGCTCCCCCTACCTATAGCCTGATTTTGACAAATTTAAAAATTGGCAAAGCTAGGTAGGTGGAGTTCCAAATTTCTAGAACTTAAATTTTCTCTAAAAAATGGCTGGAGACTGCTCGTCTGGGTGGCTTCTTTCCTTTCCTGCCTCCCCTGGGTACAGCTGGTTTCATGCCTAGGTTCTCAGTCGTCACACCTTATGGAAACTCGAGAAAGGTCATCGGCACACCTGGCTATATTGTCTTTTATTCGGTGATCCATTAAAAACAAAGCAAGCTAATGTGTCTCCTAATAACTTCCTTATTTCTCGAATCTCTTTGGCTTCACCCTTTCTCAGTGTACAAACCAGGCTCTTTCCTGATTGACTCATTAGCATCAAATCCCATTGTTCGTTTGTGGTTACAATGTTCACTCTCAATGTGCTAGTATAACTCGTGCTTTTCAAGAGTCACTAATTCAACATTAAAGCTTCCAATTACAGCAACTATTGTTCCCATTTGACTCAGAGTGGTTCGCATGAAAAGCAGATGGGGGAGACTTTAGGAGACCCAACCTTAACTTGATAGTAACCCCAAACCAGTGCCTTCTATGATACTTTGGCTGCCATAGATAAATTTGCTGTCACCCACTCCGTGACTCCCCTGGGTCAAAGCGCTGCTTTTATTTTGGAGCATTTGCTGTTCCCCATGGGAAACAGGGGTCTCAAACAGGGCCAGAAATGCAGAGGGGTCTTGTGGAGCAGCCCCCCTTGGGCACCTGGAAATGCGGAGGGAGCCCTGGGCCTCTGGAGCACTGAGCTCTCCTCCTGACCATGATGTCTAAGTATGTGACCTGGAGCAAGTCGTCACTCCCCTGTGCCTCATCTTCTGCATCTGGAAGACAAATTGGTCATTCTCCACGTGGAGGTAGCCCCACAAACCACTGAGGTGCAAAATGCAGTTATCTGACCCACGATTGGTAGTTATTTTATCCTCCAGAGAGTCTGGACAGTGACTGGTGCGATGCCAGGCACCTGCATGGCATGCATGTTACTGAGGGGAGGGAGATTTGTTATAACAGGTGTTGGCAGTGGCTTCCTGACCAGCTCCTTAGCCTGAACAGCTTGTTAGCCTTCATTACATCGCTACATTTGGCAGTTTTCCCACGCTCTATTACAATGTATCATGGTCTGAGTCCAGTTACCCTTCCTAAAATAGAGATCGACTTAAAAGATTCCTGCAAAGAAACAGGTGGGCTGAAGATCACAGTGGAGAAAACAGCAAGACAATGGCAGAATCAACCCTGGTTCTGGAAGAGTCTCCCCGTCAGTATTCCTTATTCACTAAAACAATGAAGATATAATTGGATCAGACAAGAAGTTGACTTAAAATATCCGGTTCTCCAAGCTTTAAAAATATGGACTTACTTCCTCTTGTTACCAGCACGCTCTGCGTGGCATGCCCACTGTGCTTTATGAGGTCTTTTCCAGCTCTGACAATCTTTAAAAGAAAGCATGAACATAAAGGGAACTTTTGAATTGATGTATCAAAAGTTTGATATTTGAGATATTTGGATTGATGTATCTCAAAGTGTAATTTCAAGGTTTTTTTGAACCATGCAAATTCCACCACATTGGTTTCACTAAAGACATAAATATGGGCACCATTAGGTTAGAGGTTTTTTCCATTAAAGGGTGAAACTTGAGCAGCGCTTTATATTTTACTAGAACTAGTTAGTGCTGAACTGCTAAAACGCTGTATTCATCTCTCTGTACAGAAAAATTTTCGCTCACAGGAAAATTCTGCGTAAAGTGCAGAAAACCGCTAACAAGAAAAACAAGAAATGCCATGGCCACTCTGCCACGGCCCACTGATACCCAGAGAGGCCAGCAAGCCTGGGTTGCAGCACCATGCACTCTTTCCACAAAACTCTGCAGCTTCTCCAACAGACGGATCCACAGCAGCGTAGGTAGGGCTCCTCCCCGGGGCTCCAGGCTGCCACCCAACACCTGAGGCCACCGGGGCCAGCTGGACCCCAGAGACCATGCAGACTGCTCCACGTGGTTTATTCCAGGACCACCAGGCAGCTAGAGCAGAACATGCCCAGAGACAGTGAGGAGGACGGAAACAAAAGTGCTCACAGCGCCTCGATCCTGCCTTGAGGAACCAACCTCCCCATCCTCTGCGTGAGCTGTTCTCTCTCCTTGGCAAGCGGCTCTCAGGGCCGACATGCAGGCACAGGCCCAAAGGACCCACTGGACCTCATCTCCTGTGAGTCCACAAGGGGCCTGGGGCCAACTGGGTGCTCAGTAAATGAATGAATGAACCGGCGAGGGAGAGACACCCCAGATGGTCACACCTGATCTTCTGAGGCTCAGCAGAGCGTTCTGCCAGGAGGGTTTAAAACTCTTGTGAAGGTGGGACATTCGTGCAGTGAAACTGAAACTATTTAACAAATAAACATTGGGTATGCCCATACCATTCCTCAAAATCTGCCCTTCCCATTATAAAGAAGTACTCAGCATTGTTTGAAAAATAAAATCTTCAATAGAGATCATCTTCTCAAATCACATTTCAGCAAGTTTCAAAACAAGAAACAAAAGTCAAAAAATAGCTATCGCAGAAGTCTAAAATTTCCCCTAAATGAAACTCAGGGGGTCAGAGGATCACTAAAATTGAACTTGAAAAATTAGACACTACAGGGCTGGGGTTGTGGCTCAGCGGTAGAGCGCTCGCCTGGCATGTGCGCGGCCCGGGTTCGATCCTCAGCACCACATACAAATAAACCCATTGTGTACAGCTAAAGCAAATAAATAAATAAAAAAAAAATTAGACACTACATATCAAAATCTCTGCCACAGAGCTAATGTTGCTCAAAAAGGACTCATAGCATTTTAAGACTTATAACTCAAGTCCCATGTGTGGAAATGAGGTGGACAGTGGCACATCCAATTAAAAAAGAATCACAAGAAAAAGAAAGCAGTGGACATAATCTGGAGAAAAAATGTTTTATGCCTCAGAAAACCTGGAAGCTGGATGGAATGATTGAAGAGCTGATTAAAGGGTGGCTACTATTTTTTTTTCTTTTCTGTTACACAGAAGAAGCAGAAGGATAAAATTGAAAATGAGAGAATAGAAAACCAAAGACATAGAGGAAAACAACTATTCAGAGCCTGCCTTCCAGAACTCTGTGCAGGGAGGAGGAGGAGGGAAGGGGAACTGGCTGGTGGACGCTCTTGTCCAGGTCCCTGATTGCCAACTGGCCCAGGCCAGGACCTGTCAGCCCTAGACTCCTATGTAATGTCACTCCCCCCCCCCCATGACAATAGCCTAGCTCTCCTGGTTTCCTGGGGCAGGAAATAGAAAATCCCCACGTAGGCTGACAGTGGAGGGGACACCAGGACTGGGCCTGGAGGTGCTACGAGGCTTGGGAGCCTGGGCAGAAGCCACTCTTGGATGTCTTTCCTGGACATGGAGATAGGAGACCATGCTTTGGTCTTGTTTTTGCTTTTCTGTGCTTTTATCTACTAAGGAAAAAAATCAGTTTTGAAAAGTGCAGTGACAGATTCTGGATTGAAAGGCCTCTGTAGGTTGGTTGTTATGAAGGCTGAGGAAAATGTGGAGGACCTTCCTCGTGGGAGGTACACGCGTGTGTTTTGTGGAATGAATGAATGGATGAGCGACCAGACAAAGTCATTGCTGATCTTCAGAACAACATACAGTCCTGTGAACTCTTCCCATGGTTTCCTAGTAGAGTTTGACCCACCAAGTCCAAGTTTTCAGTCTGTGACTGTTTCAACAAAACCGACACAGGTACATTGAAATATGCTGGAGACCCTAATCTAGAGCTTATGTGTCCTTTGTATACATCCCAGGAAACATATGTATGTATTTCCAAACACGAATCATTCATGCAGTCCTTTTTTTCCCAAAATAAATAAATAAAAGTCTAAAAACACATTTATTTCAAAGTGACCATAAGTGGTATCTTTGTTCGTCAATTTGTTTTTATAGGATAATTTGTTTATATGGGACAATGGGACATAATCAGTTAAAACCTCGGGGGAAGAGTCATAGTTCCTGGGAGTCACAATGGGTCCTAGGATAGCATCATATTTTATAAGCCATTAATACTCATGCGCACCATGTCCCAAAACCAGGGTCGTAATGACCCGCCCCAATGTGCTTGGCTTCTCTTCTCCATCTAAGTGGTACCCTGTCCCCTGGGCATCCATCCTCCACCCCCTTCTGTCTAACTCACATCCAGTCCACCAGGAAGTCTCGTCAAGACGATCTCTGAAACACTGTCCAAGCTGGCATGGCCCCCCTCCCCCACCCCACCCAGGTCAAAGCCACGCCCACGTCTTGCCTGGGTCACTACGGCAGCCTCTGATGGGGTCCCTTCACGTGGCCATTCCTTGTTCCCTTCAGGTGTGCCCCATAGACTTTTAGTTTTTCTAAATGTAAACTGATCGGTTCACCCTCCTGGTTACCACCTTCCCAGGGTGGGCCATGTGGTCTGTAATGAAATCCAGGCTCCTTTCCCTGGGAGGCTGCATGGGGCTGGCCCCTGCGGACCCCTCCAGCATCTACCCTCGCCATCCTCCCCCTCACATAGCACACTTCAGCCCCAAATACCTTTTTGTCTCTTCCCAAAATTTGTTCCTGCCTCAGAGACTTGCATCATCTCCCTCTCCAGCAATGTGTACCCCACCCCCCCGACCAAAAAAAAAAAAAAAAAAAAAAAAAAAAAGACAATGAATTGCTTTTAATTGTCAGACTCAGCATAAGCATTGTCTCTTCGGATCCAATCCAAGGTTTCCACCATTCATTCCACCACACCTCCCTGTTCTGTTTTCAACACGTTGTGTACACGGTGATCCAAAAGTCTCCATGCATTTCCATGCATCTGTAGAAACGAGCAGTCATGGGACTCATACCTTGTCCTGTTTCCTCTTCTCTGAGGGCCCAGACAAGGATTTGAGTTAATTTCCTTTCTTATCAGATGTGCTTATGAAGCTTCTAAAACTTCAGTCATTCCACATCAAGGAAAGTTCTCTTCCCAGATGCCCAGTGAACACTCCTACCCTGAAGGTGAGGCTTTTCCAGCCCCCATTGCCTCCAATCCAGGTATTTTCTCCACTCTTGGTCTGTCTCCCTGCTTTTGCACTGTTTGGGATTGTAGGACTCTAAGGGGAGGGTGACAAGGGACATCACTTGGCCCAGGTAACGTTCTTGGGACCCTGTCCTCAGCAGCCCTGGAAGCCCACCTTGCTAGAGCAAAGTCCTGGGGAGGGAGGCAAGCAGCTTCCCTCCAAAGTCACCCACTTCCTAGTCTTTGCAAAACTGAATTGCCCAGGCATGCAGTCTCTGTGTGTTTTATGCTTGGTCAATGTTGAGTGAGAGTCTGGGGCAGAGGGGAAATCCATGTGGGAAGGGAAGGGAAAGGCATCTCGGTTGTGCCAGGTAGCCCCGTTTCCATTTAAGGAGTGAGACTGGAAAGAGAAACTGTCCAGGCCACAGGACAGCATGCAATCCCAGAGCAGAGCAAGGAGGAAATGCAGGCGGCTCAGAGGTGGGTTCACCTTCCCCACGGCATCAGTGAAGTCCCGGGTGTGGGGCGCCTCTGAGCAAGCTGCCACGCGGCCTGTTGGAGCTGCTGTGGGACCCGCCTCAGGCTAGGGCACTGGCAAGAGGATTTGAGAGCCTAGCACATGGTGAGCCTCCTGGCTCCCGCCATCTGTGGCTCCCCTGGTTCTCCTTGGGAAGTGGGAAGAGGAGGGCTTCAGGCCACCAACAGGAGTGACTATTACGAAGGGGAGATTCCGAGTGAAGCAGAAAAGAGTTAGTTGGAACTATGGGCTGGAGAGACCCTCTAGGTATGGGGACCTCCAATTCTTGCTTCTAATCAGACCTGAAGTGTGACCTGATTATCAACAACACTTGGCCCAGGTAACAGTCTTGTGACCCCTGACGCTGGCGCCCACTTTGTCTCCTGTGTTTTTTTTTTTTTTTTTTTGGTACCGCGGAGGGGATTGAACTCAGGGGCACTCGACCCCTGGGCCACATCCCCAACCCCTTTTTGTATTTTATTAGAGACAGGGTCTCACTGAGTTGCTAAGTGCCTCGCCATTGCTGAGGCTGGCTTTGAACTCACGATCCTCCTGCCTCAGCCTCCCAAGTGCTGGGATGACAGGCGCACCCGGCCTGTCTCCTGTGTTCTTATTGTCATGAGTGCTGAGAAAGGGACATGCTCAGCTCCTGAGGCCCTGGGAGGGGTGGGAGGAGCAGCCTGGAGCTCAGTCACTGTCTCCCCTGGGAGGGCTGGGCCTGCTCAGTGCTCAGAGGGCTGAGTTGATGCCACCACCTTTTTTGTTCTTTTATTAATCACCGGACTCAGGTGATTCACTAGCTGATTGAAGCTGCTTACCCAATGCCATATCTGCCCTTGCAGGTTAAGTGAGTTAATGTTTTTATAAAGAGCTTAGACCAGTGCCTGGTGCTGCTAGCTATTCCTCTGATAATAATGGTGATGATTATTGCAGCTGTGTCCACAGCTTATTTAAAATTTTTTTTTTGTGGTTGTAGATGGACAGAATGCCTTTATTTTATTTGTTTATTTATATGTGGTGCTGAGGATCGAACCCAGTGCCTCACACATGCTAGGCAAGCACTCTGCCACTGAGCTACAGCCCGGCCCTGTGGCTGACTTCTGATAGTCCCTGTGAGCAGAGAGGTGTGGGTGTAATTCCAGTTGTTCAGGGACAGCCTTGATTTGCTGGCCTGGGGGACTTAAGAGTCTGTGAAAGACCAAAGGATAAGGTGACTGCTCCTGGACACAGTTATTTGTCCTTACTAAATATCTGACCCCAGTGTCTTTCCTAAATGAAATCCACTCCAGTTGGCCCCAAATACATGTGCAGCTGTTGCATAACGAAGGCAAACTGTGCGTGTTGGTCAGACAAGAACCTGCTTGTTTGCAGTGATGCAATAAACACAAATATGATGTCATTCCAGCCAGGCGGGAGGCACTTAGCACAGCTACCTCTGAGGCTGCTGCCTCCTGCCCCACTGATGGGGCCCGGGCCTGCCTCTGCGATCCCATTGGATTAGAGAATGATTGGAAAACTTCCCTGTCAGGCCCCCTGCCCGTCCTGGATGGTAGGAACGAGGGGAAAGCCATAGTCCCTCCTTGGCACCCTCTGCCCTTTTGTGCCTGGGCTTGTGGATATTCACTAAGTCTTTCAACAGTAGACAGCTGATTGCTGGCAAGAGGGTGCAAACCCAGCTCCCTAAGCGTGAGGCCCCTTCCGTTGGGTGGCCTGTCCGTGAACTTTGTGGTCTGGAAGGCTGGGGGGGCTCCCTCTTTCACCACTGCAATTCCCACTTTGTTACTCTTTGCCCCAATCTTCTAGGACAGTCCCAGCTTTTCTGCTCCCGGGGCCACCGACTTTTCTTCTGTTTGTAGAATCAGCTCGACCTGCAGACTCACGTGAGCCGACGGGATGGTCCGTCCCACCTGCCAGCTCCCTGGCCTGCCTGCGGTTGCTCTTGCTCCAGCTGTGCTGCTCTGGCTGCCTGCTGTTGTGGGCAAACCATCCAGGACTGACTCCTGAGGCTGTCCCAAGTCGGCCTGTCCAGGCCTGCTGAGGGGCAGGCGGGGAGTTCTGTAATTCAAGGGATCTCAACCCAACCTCTATCGGAAGCAGATTCCCAGCTGTGCGTCAGGTAAGCTGCTTCTGCCACCTACCAGTACCTGTTGGAAAGGGCAGGTTCTCCCCCTGGGACCCCTGGGCAAATGCCAGAGTATCTTTAGGATCTGTTCAACCTTTGATGAAGGCTACTGGTGGGAATAGGTGGGAGTTCATTATTATTGGAAAATGTTCCCATTCTCTTCCCTCTCCGCTTTTATTGTACCTAATGGGCAAGACATCCCCCCTACCCCCGCCCGCCTTCCTTGCGAGCTGCCACACGGCAAGCCCGTGTTTCGACATGGTCTAGATAGCCTGCTTCTGAAATTGCCATTCGACTCTCTCGACCAACTCCTCTAGTGAGAAAGACAGTGTCATCTGCTGCAGAGGCACGAGAGCTAGCCCCATCCCCTTTCTGGCAAATGTACGGGGCGTGGCTGGGGTTCATGCCATGAGCCCCGAGGTGGCGCTGTCCTCCTCCTCTGACCCTGCAGGTCATCCCCCACCGCCATCCAGGCAGCCCTGTGAGCCAGAGGAAGAACTGGCGTAACAAAAAGGAAGCGCTGGAGCCAGGGAAGGGAAGGTGGGATCGTTTCACTCTGTGTATAGATGAGAGAGCAGGGTCATTTTGTTTTCCAAAGCAGGTACTTTGTATTAGCAGACCTAAATTCAGAGACTCCTCTCTGCTTAAAAAAAAAAAAAAAAAAAAAAAAAAAAAAAAAGGTATTTTTTTAATTTAAAAAAAAATCTTGATTTTATTGGGGACGTGGCTTTTATTTTGTTGGAGGGAGGTATATCTAGTCTGTTTTCTGTTTTCCCTTTCATGTCTTCTCCAAATATATCGTGCTGTTTCATGCCTCTGGGTCTTTGCTTTTGCTGTCCCCACAGCTTCAGGAACACGGCTGTCTCCCATGGTGCCTCTCCCACTCTCAGTGACCAAATTCCTACTCATCCTTCAAGACCCAGCTCAGATGTCACTTCCTCCCAGAAGTCCTTTCTGCCCCTCCACCCCCAATCCCAGGGCCCGTCCCTGCTATCTCATACATCCCGTGCACTGATTTGCTTTCCTCCTCCTCATATTTTGATGAAAATGTCACCTGTTGTCTCTCTTCCCTTCTAGACAGTAAGCTTTGTGGCAGTAGCAAATGAATGTAAGTCATGGTCGCATTTCCTGCAGTGATCAGTCTCTGACACAAGAGTGATGCTCAGGTTGGTGGCATTTTCCCAGTGCCGAACTCTATGTAACCTCAACCTGGAAGCCTTCCCTCCTTGAGAAGGCACCGTGCGTCCTTGGGCACGCCTGCCATGGTGCTCTCTTATTTTCTTCACGGCTGATGGGTGGGGCGGGGCTGGGCTGGCTATAGACAGTGAAACTTTTGGTGCTGGATCCACATTTTTATAAATGATTGAGGACATCAAAGAGCTTTTGTTTATGTGAGTTAAACCTATTGGTAGTTATCACATCACAAATTAACATGGCAGAATTCAAAAACTATCACTTGATTTGAAGATAGCCATCCCATTATACCCTCCCATTGATACTTTTGAAACAAAAATGCTAGTGAGAAGAGTGGCTTTTTTTTTTTTTTTTTTTTTTTTTTTAATGTCAGGGTTTCTCAACCTTGACACTATTGAAATTTTGGATGAGATACTTGTTTGTTGCAGGAAGCCCTGTGGTGCATCTTGTCTGTTGCTACCCACTAGAGGTTAATAGCACCCCCTCCTCCCAGTTCAGACAACCCAGAAGCTGCGTAACATTCCCCCGGAGGGACAAAAACCACATCACCATGGGTAAGAACCACTGTTTGATTATTCTGCAAGTTTAATGTGTTGATTAATAGAAGACATCTGGATTCTTATCCCTGCTTCTGCATTCAGTCTGCTCAATCTGCATATGATGAAATTTCAGCCTTACACAGATACATGGTTGGAAAGGGAGAAGTATTTTAATAACCTTTAAACAATTGCTGCACTTCTTCTTTGCTACTACAACAAAATTTAGGGAGTGGTGGTTTCTTCAAGGTCAGTTGTAATGTGGAATCTAAAATCACACTAATAAACTTTTCCTAAATGTTAAAATATGTTGCCTTGGACTTTGAATGGGTCTTTTACCCATGTGAGGTTTCTTAACATCCTTTGTTAGTTATTTGGAAAATATTTGTGTAGGTCTTTGAAATGTTGATGCATCTCACTATACAATATAAAAGAAATGACATTTGTTAATCTTGTTAGAGAGGTTTTTAAGTACAGGTCAGAGTAGCAGGTGTAAGTTTCACAAAATTCTGATTTCCCCTCAAAAGTTGAAATTTTATCACTGGCAAAAAATATTATCACTTATCTTCCTTGAAGTGACCAACTCAGTTTTGAGAAAATGACTATCAAATGCCAATGTCTGTGTAATCATAGACTATCAGTTACTCTTTCAAGCAAAAAATAATAGTGTTCCATGTAAAAAGTGGCTTGCTAGTTCAGTCTGCAATTCAAATGACCACCCAGTGCTTTAAAGCACTGTTCTTTGATATGGAACCCAAGAGTTCTATGTGTAGTTCTTTCTCTCTCTCTCTTTTTTTTTTTTTTTTTTTTTTTGGTACCAGGGATTGAACTCAGAGGCAGTTGACCACTGGGCCACATCCCCAGCCCTTTTTTGTATTTTATTAGAGGCAGGGTCTCACTGAGTTGCTAAGTGCCTCGCCATTGCTGAGGCTGGCTTTGAACTCACAATCCTTCTGCCTCAGCCCCCCAAGTGCTGGGATTACAGGCATGCACCACTACACCCAGCTTAATGTGAATTTTAAAAAAATCTGTCAGATATTGTGCTTCTAAAAGTATAATTGAGAAATTTTTGTTTTCCTCAGGAATTTTTCTGAAACACCCCTTTTAAGAACACAGTAACACTAGAATGGCCAATGAGGGGGGGGGGCAAAAGGGTGAAGAAGGAGGGGGAAAAAAGAGATGGTAAAATGAGATGGAGGGGCTGGGCGGTAGAGCGCTTGCCTAGCACGTGTGCGGCCCGGGTTTGATCCTCAGCACCATGTAAAAACAAAGGCATTGTGTATAACTAAAACAAATATTTTTTAAAAATGAGATTGATATCATTACCCTAAGTGCATGGATGAAGTCATGAATGGTGTGAATATACTTTATATACAACCAGAGATATGTAAAAATGTGCGCTTTAATATGAAAATGTAATGCATTCTGCTGTCGTTTCTATGTATTTTTATTTATTTATTTATTTTGGTACCGGGGATTGAACTCAGGGGCACTCGACCACTGGGCCACATCCCCAGCCCTTTTTTGTATTTTTATTAGAGACAGGGTCTCACTGAGTTGCTAAGTGCCTCGCCATTGCTGAGGCTGGCTTTGAACTCGCGATCCTGCTGCCTCAGCCTCCCAAGTGCTGGGATTACAGGCATGCACCACCGCACCCGGCATTATGTGTGCTTCTCTTATTCTCACAAAGAATATTGTAAAAAGTACACCAAAAAGTTGAGATCCAACAGAATTAAAAATGTGTGTGGCTTTATTAAGGACATTCCTAAATGAAGCTAGCTTCCCTCCACCCCAACTTCGGCAAATACCCAGAGGTGAAGAATGCAATGACTCCTAGTTCCAGGACTGATTCAATCTGGGCTCAGGAAAATAAGGTGTACCCACCGCTGCTTTTGCAGCATCTGTGCCAGTGTCAACAAAGCGATGAAGGCAAATAGCACCATCTTTTTATCGTGAAAATAGTTTTGACCTCCCTGACCCCTGAAAGGCTTTTGGGTCCCAGGGTGGGGGGTGGGGTGCACAGAACACATTGCTGGTCCACTCCAGTGTGGTTTTACGTTTGATCATGAAATGGAATGACTGCAAGAGCCAGCCATGTGACCATGGAGCTCCATGTGTGCGCTTGTCCCACGAATGGCCAAGGAGATAGTTGTGGATTAGAGATTTCAGGCAGGAAGGGAACCTTGAGATCATCAAGGCGGAGTCCCTTCAGTTGGAGGATGAGCAAACTTAGCCCAGAGAGAGGAAGGGACTCCCCCAAAGCATCGTAGCTGGTGGTGGCATAACCATTCCTAGAGCCCAGGTTTTCTGATTCCCAGTCCAGTGCTCTTTCTGCCATACCCCTATTATTCCCAAGTGTCCCATGCATTGTCCAGTACACATGCAGAAAGGCCCTTCATATGCTCAGGGTGGACAATGGCTCGTGATCACGGTGTAGTCACTGTTGGTGGCAAGGCTGACTTTGCCCATCCAGCATTCATTCGGGTGCTGTCTGTTTTCTCCAGTTGCCTACCTACAATTATTCGAGCTGGCTAACGGGTGTGCTCATTAGTCACACCTTTGTGCCCCCTTACTTAGACCTCCCATGGAGCTGAGTCACAAATAGTACCCTCTGGGTTTCCCCCTCGGTCAGGCCCCATCGTCGTCTGTGACGACTCAAGGAGTCCACGTTTCCACCCGCGCGTGAGCTCCTTTACGGGGAGCCTCTGCCACACTGTTTTTCCATGGGAACAGGCTTCACCGGGTGGTTTTGATGCTGCTCATTTCCTTGATCACAGCTCACTTCCACCCGTTTTGCCTCAGGGTGTTTCAGAAGAGAACTGTGGACATTTCTCTCTAGCAGTTGGGGAGCAGAAAAGATAGTTGTGGTTTCTCTAGAAAATAAGTGGCAGAACTCCAAGTTCAAATGATTAATGACAGTGAAAATGGAAAGGGCTTCCCGGTGGCCTGCAATTTTCTTTTGAAAGCAAGGGCCAGGCCTGCTTGGCTTTCAGACAGCCGAGCTGAGAAAATGGGGATCTCTTTTCCTCTTCTAGTCATGTTTTTCTTGCATTTGCCCCACCAGATAGGTCTAAGAGTTAATAGCCCAGGTGATCTCTTCAGAGAGTGCCCGGGGGTGGGCGTCGCTTGTCCAGAGCAGAGGCTGGCCTAGGTAGGCTGCTTCAGCACTCTGATCTATCCACTGCTAACTAAGGACCCCCACATCTTAAGATTGTGAAGTGCAGGGCAGCTTTGCACCTGGAAGCACCCTGTTTCCCAAAAAATCCTGCTGTGATCCTCCCTTCCATGGTGTCCTAGAGCCTCCCGCCCAGGAGGAGCAGGGTCTGCTATCTCCTGGGATTCTGCTCATCTGCCATCGCAGGACTTCTGCCTCACCAGGTTGGGCTTCCTGGATAAGGTCTCCCAAGAATGTGAAGACCTGGATTTCAAAAGTGGTTGATCTTGGGGAGTGTTTCAAGCAGAGGAGAATCAAAACCATAGCCCCAGTTGCCCCGGGGGGGAAGTCTTGGCTCCCCTGGAGGCTGCTGCTGAAATACCTAAGGACTGAGAAGCCAGCATGTAGGGTGGGGGGGCGGTGGTGGTAAGAAAAGTCAATCAGAGGATTCTGCAAGCCCCAGAGACCAAGAGGCAGAATGGCAGTTTAGGTGGCCCGTGCAAGAAAACATACCTGCTTGTTCAACCAGAGTTTTCAACCTGGTAGGGGAGAAGAGTTAAACCCTCGGATGGGGTCATTTAAAACACGATTGAAGTGAAGGATGACAGTGACAAGAGGGCAGTGCACGCAGGATGCAGGTGGACTGGAAAAGGCGTGGTGTTCCGCGGGGAAAGCCTCACGGAGGGTGACCTCCTGATTCAAACAGCCTTCGGGAGAGCCAGAAGCTGAGATGGAGTCAAGGGGAAGCCACAGTTCCCGCCTCCCCTGGGCCCGCACCCTCTCTAGCTCTCTTTTCACATGCCTGATATGATCACAGGTCACCCCAGTCCTCCTAAGAACTCATGCCCCTGGTCACTTAGTGGGGTCCCCAGGGGCAGTGGTTGCTGACGCCGGCTGAGCATCGGGGTTGGCGCCGAGGGAGCTGGTGTCCTGGAGCTTGTTTGAAATTGACTCCCGGACCAGCCACTGCCCCGTCCACGTGTGCCACTTGGGGACCACAGCTCTGGCCTCAGAGGCCTTTCTTTCCCTTCCATATAGATGTGACAATTCACATGCCAACGGGACCTGAAGGTAGGATCGGGAATGACACGGCTGGGGCAAGAACTGGTGAGCCCAGGGCCAAGGGACATCCTTAGGAGATGAGCTCATCCTTCCGTGGTCAAGGAGGACGGGGCCTCAGCCAGCTCACTCGGGGGGGACACACTGGCCTGATCTGAGGGCTCCCGAGCTGAGCCCCTGACCCTCTGCTGGGCGTCGGGGCTTTGCCTCTGTGGCTTTGTCGGTTCCCCACAACTTCCATTGTGGGCCCCTGTGGCTTGAGTCCCGATGTGACCCAGTGGTTGGTGCCCTTGTCCTCTTGTCTAATAAGCCTGTTTCTCAGCCCTAGAGCCAAGGCTGGGCTTGCCTCCCGTCCTACTCAAGTGATGGAACAGAACTCTGGCCTCTAGGGGAGCTTCGTCTTCCGCATGCCAGGCGTCCCACGCCGCCTGCTCCTCCGGCAGCTTTGCGGAGCTGGGAGCTCTTTCAGGTATCAAGAAGCAGTGATACGCTCAGGTCACCTCAGGTGCAGGCTCAGGTCACCTCAGGTGATGGGGCTTATTGTAAGGATGTGTAAGGAAGTGGGGAGACCCGGGCCACCCTTCAGTTCTTAGCCTCCTAGAGGACTGGACCGTCACAGGGGCTCCGAGGGGCCCGGGGACCAACCAGCAGCTCCGAAGGGCTGCTCTGCCGCTGGGCCTCAGGTGGCCGCTCTTGGCTTAGGCACTAGCCCCACCCACATCCAGACATTCGTAGCCAGGCTGGTGGTGTCACAGGGTACAAAGCATGGTGACCGGTGTCTAAGGAAGGGTCGGTTGGCCTCCTTCTTCAGATCAGGGGAAACACCTGAGAGGTGACCGGCTTTAGGGGAGGCCTGCCCACGGGCAGGGGTGCGAGAGGCCCCACCCAGAGCCAAAGCCACCCAGCAAGTGGCATCCCATCCATCTGGAGCTCTTCTGATTGTTCACCAGGTCCCCGGATGTGACCATGCACACGGCTCTGCCTCTGTCTGCGTGTAAAGGCTTACCAGACGTCCCCTACATGTTTGGTCAGCGTCCATCACAGATGCCTATCAAAGCCTTGGGGTTGAAAACGACTGTCAGGGTCGCCGTCAACCAGCACTTGGCGGCAGCGCCTCCAGCTGAGCGTGCTCAGAGCATCCTGACTCAGCACCGGCACCGCGGGCCCTGCCCTCCCCTTGGCCCCTGGGTCAGCCTGGGTTCTCAGCAGCTTCCCCCCCACCCCTGGCCCTGCGAGGCCACACGTGGGGGAAAGGCAAGAGGCAGCGGGAACGGGAGGGAGGCCAGGCCACCGCAGCATGCCTCCCTCCAAAGTCAGGATCACTCATTTCAGGGGGGACTGTTTAACGTTTGATGGGAAATGAATCACCAGCCTTAATGAAAGACTGCATTATGTGAAAGCACTTTGGAGGAAGGGGGTGAAGGGGGCTGGAAAGAAACCAGCCATAAAGGAAATCATTCACTGCTTAGCATAGGCAAGGGGAGGGGAGCGGGGAGGCCAAGAAAGGAGGGCCCGGGAGAGCCCCAGGCCTGACGTCTCTCTAGGGAGAGATTGGGGTTCCTTCACTCACCCTGGGTCTGGCAGGCTGGCAGTGGTGGGGAAGGTGCCTTCCAGCTTGGAGTGAGACCCCTCAGATGGGATTGGGGGAGTGGGTGGGCTGGGTGCAGAACTGGGACACTGTCCCCACTTCTGCCCCTGCCCTCCTCTGCTCCTCCCCGTCTCCCTACCCCTTTTCCCTGGCCGCTGCCCTCATCAAGGAAACTGCCACTCACCTAGCTGGGAGGAGGGCTTTGGGGCGTGCCCGGGCGGCCTGTTCAGTGGAAGTCAGGCGTTCCTTCATTGCACCCCGCCATCGGAACCTCACTCACCACAGTTCATGTGCTCCCCACCACCGAGGAGACGGTGACGTAGCCTCCCCTCCCAGCTCTGCTCTGAGGGCACACCAGGTTAATGGCCATGACCTCCAGCCCTCCACCCTGCAGCATCCTGCCTGGGAAGTGGAGCCTGGGAGGCTGAGCCCGGCCTTGGTCCTCCGGCCCTCTCTCAAACATCCTTTGACAAATCTCCAGACAGGTGGCAGAAAGAAGGGCCAATAGTATTTCTACTTTGAAGGTACAAGAACCTGAATCTCCAAGGGGGTAGGTGACATGTCTGGGACATTGTCTTCTCTTGTCCAATTAGTGACTCAAGAAATAAATAGGTCTGCTCAAAGAAGTGAGAGAAATGAGGACCTTTGGCCCCACAGTTCCAGTTCCAAGTCCAGGTCTGCCTTTTGCTAGGCATAGGGGAAGCTCCTTAACTTCTCTGAGCCTGTTTCCTCATCTGTAAAATGGGGATAATAAGAGCCACTGCACCGGGAATTGTGATGTCCAGACCAGAGAAGTCATATTACCACTTTAGTCCAACACCTGGCCAGGAGTGAGGCTCCCCTGTGGCTTTTTGTTCGTTTCTTTGAAACAGAGTCCCTCTATGATTACATCCAAGTATGCTAGGGCTGCCACACTGCACCTGCGTTCTCCCCAAGGAAGAAAGAACAACCTGCCTTTGGACCACCCTCCTCCGGCCCCACTGCCCCCAACAACAGTTTCTGCTGAGGTGGTCAACTAGGGGGACAGAGCCATTCAATGAGTGTTTTAGACATTTTTCTGGATCACAGACCTCTTTGAGAATCTAAGGAAAGCTAGAGATTTCCCTTCCGAGAAGAAAAGAAACTCCCACATCTTCCCAACCCCAATGTTTGCTACAGGATTTCAGGAGACCCCCAGAAACTCTGAAACCACATGCAAAGCTCCTTTGCCCAAAGCCATATCAGGACACACAAGCACGGACCCTCAGCCTCCTGAGCGATTTGTTGCAGGATGGTTACTTCCCAACTCACAAGCAGTCTTTCTCTTGTGAAATACCCAGAAAGATCCCTCTGAATCCACCCAATGGGATGAGGATAAAAAGTGGAGGAATGTCCAGTGGATGGCTGGGAAGGTGACTTTCGAGAGAAGCCTCAGAGTGGGACTGGCATGGTCTGGGGGAGAGGAAGCAGGGGGATCAGCTGAGAAGGGACGGAAACACCCCAAGTTGCCACCCGTCTCCTTCCCCTCCGCCCTTGACCGAGGATCAAATGAGAGAGAAAAAGAAATAATTACCAGACAGAAAGCACTGAGGCTCTATCGCAGGGAAAGTAGGTGAACGACAGAACAGAGACCATGGGCTGTCTTAACTCAGGGGCTTCAAACGAATGGGGCAGACCCGTATTGTCTCGGCGACGTGGCTGAGGTCCTGGCAGAGCTGGCCTTGCTGACCGTGCCCGCCACGGCAACACTAAGGCCAGACAAATAGAGTCCCTGTGGGATTGCGCTGCCACCAGTTTTAGAAAACAAAAGGCCCTCTCTCTCTTTTGCAGAGATGACTTACAAAGGTGAAATGATACTTGGTGTCTCTGGTCTACCAGTATCTGAGTGAGCTATGCAAAAGGAAGCTTGTCCCCAAGCCTCCCAGGGACGTGGGAGAGGAGAGACGGGTTGATGTGTCTTCGATGGAGCCACATGCTCTGTCTGGCCAGTGGGAGACTGCCCGACTTAGCCACAAACTGTGAACTCTCAAGCTCTGGTCTTACAACTCCTGTCCTGGGACAATGTCCTGACTTTGAAAAGCACACCTTTGGCTCTATGGGGACCTTGACCTTGAGCTCATCCTTGCTGCATCAAAAAATTAAAACATATATACATATATATATATGTGTGTGATTTCAAAACCACACATAGTAGAAAACTTGGAGAATATAGAATGACAATATGCAAAAGAATAATATAGAAAACCAATACAGAAAAGAAGAAAATAAAAAATCACCTCAATCCCTCCACCAGGGAAAGCAGGTGACCAGCAAAGCCGACACCATGGGCTCTCTTAACTCATGGGCTTCAAACAAATGGGACAGACAGGGATTGTCTCCACGTGGCTGAGGTCCTGCCAGAGCATGACGCAGGGAGCTGGCCTTGCTGACCATGCCTGCCACGGCAACACTAAGGCCAGAGAAATAGAGTCCCTGTGGGATTTGAACACTATTGACACTTGGTCAGCTCTTCCCAGTCCGTCCCTTCCCCTCCTTCACGTGCTGAAGTCTGGGGATCTTTCTCTTTATGTTCTTGTGTTTAGACAATATCATAGCGACCTGCTAAGAGAACTATGCAATTGCTTTCAGGTGATTATCTCACCTATTTGGGCAGGAGAGGTGCTTATCCATCCACCACAGGCACTGGACACTAGGGAGCCTGGGCAACAGGCACTAAGCCACATAGCAGCTGACGGAAGTCCAGAAGTCCTAACCTGTCACCCAAGTGGATGTCAGAGAAAGGAGACACGTGCGCCAGGCTGCCACAGCCACATACCACAGATCCGCCCAGGACCTCTCTGAGAACTCTGTTTGCCCTTCTGTGATGCAAAATCGCACCAACAACCGATCCCAGGAGAACCTTTGCAGTATACATTTTGAGCCAATCAGAAATTTGGACAAAACTTCCCCTTTTTCACACTTGGTGTGTTTCATTCACCCTTAGTTCAGAGAGCCGTCCTGGGCTTTCTGCATGAATTGGGCTCTCCCCGCCAGGTTTGGCAAATAATAAACTCAATGTAGCTGTAGGCTGCCTGGGGGACTTTTGTAGGCTTCGTCCATGGGGTGGGGCTCACTTCGGTCATCCCTGTGCTCAGAGGATCATTGCTCCCTCTCCAGGTGGTTGCTGTTAATGCTTCCTGTTTGTTCATCAGGGGAGGGTTCATCAAGTTTCTTGGGGGAAGGTGGAGACCCACTTTCTCTCTCAAGTTGCTCAGAGGGCCTGCATTCAAAAATGATTAACCTCATTTGTGAGACACTCATCCACTTGCTTTTCTAGTTGGGGATTTATCCTCTCTTAGATTGTTTATAGAATGAAATGGGCAGAGTCATCTATTTGTGCTAATGTGGCCGAGAGCTGACGATAAGACAGCTCTTCTGAAGCTCATCATTTAGCCAGATACCTCATTCCCTAAATGGTCTGGATTTAGCCTTATTTTAGAAATCAGAGCCTGGTTGGGCTCATTAGAAATAGAAAAATGTTCCCTTTTGGGGACAACTCCAGACTGGGGCTGGCCACTGGTCTGCCACGCTCCCTCTTGGATGGAAGAGATGGGCCACGGACCCTCCCCCACACCCCCATTCTTCCCTTACGGCTAGAAAAGTTTTTTCCCCTAACCTATTGGCATGACTTCAAGCCAGTATTGAAAAAGCTGGCTTTCTCTGATGGTGGAGGAAACCACCATGGGGACGTCCCAGGCAGACGTAGCCTGCTTCCCCTGAAAACCTTCTTCACTGGCAAGTGGAGTCACTGTGGTTTTCTCTTACATAAATGGATTCAGGGCTCTTGATTCCTGTCTGCAAATGTTCGCAGATCGTATGCAAACATCTGTGACCTATGTTGTCAAAGAAGACCTTTTGCTGGTGAAGGGCAGCTGACGCCTAACACCTGGCAGGAGACAGTTTGGGGTGAGGCTCTAAGTGAGCGTGAAGCAGAGCCGAGAGGACAGGAGAGGAGGGAGGGCCTTTGCCAGTGTCTGCCACAGTGATGGAAGAGCTTGGGCACTTCCCCCACCCTCCCTTCCAGCTTGGGAGTAGGGGGTGAGGGAGCAGAGTGAGTCCGAGGCTTCCTGTACCTCCCTCCCAGCATCTTCAGGGCTGGAGTCAGGATAGAGTGGGACTACTTCGGATGTCACGTTGGGAACTGAGGATGAGTTTGAGAGGGTCCCCCACCCTCTGGCCTACCCATGCCATTACATTTACATTAAACTATAACACTTTATAGTTTACCTCTAATTAAAACATTTTAATTGTCCCCCAGGGAGATTACGCTTTGTGGATTTTCCTTTTTTTTATGACCCCTCTCTGATCATCATACAGCCATTTAAACTTGAAATCTTGAAATTTGGAGATTCTTCAGCGATCATCTTGTCCAACCCCTTCGTTTTACCTATGAAGGGACTAAGATGCTAAGAAGTGGTTTTATAGATGTAGACTCTTAGTTATACCTGCTATCTGGGTGACATCACTCATTAGACAGGAGATTCTCTAAATCTTAGGCACTATTTGAGATACCTTGGGGGGCAAAAAATACATATCTTCTTTTAAAGGGTCAAGAATTACTTTATGAATGTACTCCCCTGTTATTCCTAGGAAATTATGTGGGCTTAGGGATATCATCAGCTTCTACTTTTACATTTCAAAAGACCAGGCAACTGCTTGGGCTGCTGTGGTGGCTTGCAAATCATCTCTGGGTCCAGTTTTTGTGACAATTCTACCCTTGGGCTATTCATAGGCAATGATGGAGTTACGGGGTTGTGGGGAGGAAGAGAAAGGAAAAAACATGGTAGAATGGGGTGTGAGGATAATAAAGGCAAACATTTATTGAGCACTAAATGTATTTCTGGACACTTGGTGCTTTACCCAATATTATCCTCATTTTACAGATTGAGGAAATGGAGGTTTAGAGAGGTTAAGTAATTTGCCCAAAGTCTCACATCCAGTAAGAGGGTGCAGGATTCAAATCTGAAGTTTTCTGATTTCTGAACCTAAGCTTGTTACCACCATGGCTCATGGAGCAACAGTGTGAGGAGAAGCCGGATTCCCAGGAGATTTCCCAAATGGCCACAACAAAGAATGGCTGTCTTCTGTCCTGCTGTTTGGATGACTGACCTCGATGGGATTTTTAGCACCAAAGTGGAAGAGAAAGCAAGAAAAAGAAGCAGGACATTCCCTGTATGGATGAGGACCTGTCACTCAGCAGAGAAACTGGATTTTCCAGTAGGTCTGACCTGAGGGTGTTAGAGTTTGCTTTCATACAAGTAAAGGAAGTTCTCAGCCTTGGATGGAAATTCATTTAGCTATTTATTTGTCCACATAACTGGCATTTCTTAAGACACCTCCTCTGTCAATTCTTGAGCATGGTCACTGACCTAACAAGGCTAGCTCAGATTCAGAGGTCATCATCTAATTCCAACAAAGCTTTTGGTCAATTACATACAGTGATTATTACAATCCTTTATCTTTCCCACTTCTCCCCTGCTGCCTTACCAACAGGAACCTCTACCATGGTACAATGGGGAGAGACAGAGAAGTTGGTTAGCATTTGGGCAAAAGTTTCTGGGAAGGATATGGAAGCCAAAGACTAACAAGAAGTTTTGGCATTATTTGCAAAGGTCCCTTCTCCCTGGTATTCCATTTCCTTGGGCACTTAAGTTAGGCTCAAGAGGTAAAGACCAACTGTTTAAGGCCAACTGTTTCTCTTAAAAACCCATCCCATCATCCTCAGCTCAACCTCAGAACTAACTGCCAGTTGCCACTTGCCTGCCCCAACGGAATTAACGGAAGCTGCCAATAAGCCCTCTCCTGACCTCATTGGACAGAACCATGCCCTGAGCAGACAGGAGCTCCTCTTTCTTCTGAAATAGCCTCCCTGCTATCTTGGAGTAGGAAGTCCTCTCATGTGGAGTCTGCATATAAGACAGAGAGGGAGTTGGGCCATTCATTCATTTCCCCCCAGGAACCCCTTTACTTGTTTTAACATGAGTGTCTGGATTGGTCGTATGAGGAGCTGCTGGCAGGAGTAGACAGGAGCCAAGGACAGGGTGTACGTGCAAGGAACTCAGTGCTTCACAAGGGTCAGCAGTTCCCTGACTGCAGCCAACATTGAAAGCACTGAAATCCTATGACTGCGGGCCGAATGGTAAAAAAACCAATTTAAGGTGAATAAATGTATTGGTTAGACGGACTTGCTAGTCCTATCCCCAGAGATCTTGGAATGTAGGTGCAGGCAAATGGAAAAGACATGGGGAAAGCATTCCTTACTGCACAAGTTCAGGGATCCAGTCCCTTCTGGAGGGGGGTGAGTGGTACAAGTCTGGGAAGATGTGTATAGAAAGAGTGAAATTAGCAAAAGAAAAGCCCTAGGATTCAGGGTTTGGTTATGGTAAGATCAGAGCCATCTGGGAGGATGGAGACAAACCCAAGTCATACAAACCCAAGTCATAACTGGGGGGGGCCTGCAAGGAAGACTCAAGATGGGAAGGGGAAAAAAAAAAAAAAAAAAAAAAAAAGCTGTCCGAGAATTCCTGTTTAGTTCCTGGCTCTAAATTGAAGGTCATGGCTGATGGGTGAATGTATGCACTCACACAAACCGGCTCATATATCTGTCTTGGGCTTTTGGAAGATTTTCTCTGGGCTGAAGATTGTTAGGTAGATTAAATTATCAAGGAAGGTTATAGTTGCTTTTTCTCCACATCACCAAGAAGTTGGACTTCTCTAAAATTCTAGCGGAGGTTCACTGCAGCATCGAAGGAAAAACACAGGATTAAATTTTCCCCTTGGCCTCCAGCAAGCTGCGTGGTCTAGGAGAAGCTGTTTAACCTTTTCAGCTGTGCTCTCATTAAGCCTATCTTACAGGATTCTTTTTAGTGGTCCAAAGGGAGAATAATCAGGAAAAAGATAAGAAAACTGTAAAGAGCTCTCAACACCCTTTGAGGGTGATGATCTTTATTACCCCTGGGATGGTTGGTGCCACATTCTTGCCTAGAGCAATTGTATGCACAGGATAATCCTTCCATTTCTAGGATCCTCCTAGAAATGTTAGGATACTGATTTTACCTGATATTTTAACTGAACTAAATCCACCATTCACTTCTTTATTCACAGTAGATATGGGTCCTGGGCCCCGGAGGGGGGGGGTCTCCATTATCAACACTGATGATCTTGGTTACAAATGAATGGAATGCATTTAAGGTGAAGGGATCCTTCCCGACCTTTGAGAGCAATGTAAACCAGTGAGTGATTTTTCTTCAGGAACAGAAAGAAAGCAAATAGCATTTGCTTCTTTAAAGCAATGAAGGAAAGGAACAAAATTATACAGGCAACAAGGTGTTTTTATTCCCCCAGCTATGAATCCTGGTTACAAAGTTCACACAAATTGCAAAGATGCACAGTACCCTCTCCTCAACTCCTAATGCAATGTTTCCTATTCTTCAGTGTGTTTCTTTAAGAAAAAAGATGCCCTAAACATAAACAGTGTCACACTTGCTTCAACTTGCTATCTCATTTGAGCTTTGTTTATGTTCACTTGAGAAAAATCTCAGGACATTATCCATTTTCTCTTCTGTAGTAGTTGATTCTTCCCAGGCAGCAAGGGGGGAGGGTAAATGTAATTTTTCGGAGCACATACTCATTCATTTACTCACTTTTTATTCAATGCAACCTTGGGCTGAGCTCTCTGCTAGGTGGGGATAACTAGAAGCCATTCCTTTAAGGGGAGAAGAGATGTGTATCTATATATACCCCAGGATCTGCACTTAGGCAGACGGTGACTTGTCAAGAGGGAGATAACAGTTTGGAGGTCAGAAGGAGAAGCAGTTATTTCTAGGAAATTTGATCTTCTGGATGTAGATTGAATGCCTGAAAAGGAAGTAGTAGGCACTGCTACCGGAAGTAGATTCAAACCAGGTCACAGATGGATTTGCATGGTGGGGTAAGGCTTTGTGACTTTTTTTTGAAGGCATAGGAAATAATAGAGGTTTTGGGGGTGGCAAGGGGATTGTCTGGCTATCAGTAGATTCTGAAATTTGAAATCTCGTTTTTGAGAAAGAACTTGGAAAATAATTACACGGGTGATTTAAGGATGACCTGAGACTAATTCAAAAGGGGACAACAGTTTGGGGCTGGCCCTTCTGCTTACCTGTTTGCTGCTCCCTACTCTCACTTTATTTAGCATGGGTGACGATGCACGTGTAGTGGCAGAGTTGAGTTCTTTTGCAATTCCTGTCTGCAGTGGAGATAAGATTTGGACACAAGACATCTGAAGGGACACTTCTAACTGAAATGTCAAGAGAGAAATCCCATGTGGTTGCAAGGGAGGCACGAGCTGTCTGGGCCCAAGGATGTTTCTTGCTGAGAGGAAGGACAGTGAAACAAAAAGCTACCAATGTGCTCTAGGGACCTAGGATGAAGGAACCTATGGTCTAAGGCTAGACTTAGGTGTGTCCTAAGCTCAGGCAGTCTCAGCGGAAGTCTGGGCATTGCCACTGATTTGCTGTGTGACCTTGAACAAGTCACTTTTCTGGGCCTGAGGCTCCTTATCTGTAAACTGAGCCGTTAGACTGGATGAGCTCTGACATTCTGTGGGTTTATGGCCTCGGCGAGACTGCCGGACCTCTGGCATGGAAAGTCTGATGATCCCCATATCGCTTTTTCCTTTCACTGATTCTTAAGGTGACAACGCAACGAGACACAGTATTATTGCTCAGAACCCCAACCAGGTCTGTGGCCCTGAATTTGACTCCTGGCCCTGGTGTAGGTTAGCAGTGTGAACTAGGGTGCAAGTCACATATTTATGTCAAAAAAAAAAAAAAAAAAAAAAAAAAAGAGAAAGAAATGAACGTCTAAATGTCCTCTGCCCAGAGACCTCTTCTTTTGGCCAACGTATACAAAGTCAAGCTGTGGGAATTAATCTTTGACCTCCAGCTCTTAACCATTGCTAAATTATTGCTGATCAGGATCACCAGAATGTCCAGAGAACGCAATGTGTAGCTGGACTATGGGTTCTTTTGTTGCAGGGTGACTTGTTTGACTCCTCTCGCTTGACAGTGGCTGCACAGTAGTGTTAAAGACACTGGACCAAATATATTAGCCAACTGTAACACAAGTGACTTATTATAAATAAAGGGATCATTAGTCCCTGTAAGAGTCCTCAAATCCAAGGGACCTGGGTTATAAAACTCAATGAACACATGTGGATCTGCTTAGGGGGAGTCAGGTGGCTTTTTACTTTTAGTCACATCACTTGCCCTGTAGTATGGACATGGGGACAGCAAGAAGTGTTGCTGTAACATACATTTCTTTTTGGGAAGGACCTAAGGAGAAATTAAGCACTATGTGATTGGCCAACACTAACTAATGAAGTTTAAATTGATTTACTAAATTTCTACCACAGAAGTTGTCATTTATGCTGTCAATGAGGGTCACAGACCAATTCAGATGACCTTTCTTCCACTTGTATTAGTGCACACTATGGGAACTGTAGCTCCCAGAATAAGCATGGAGGACTCTCCCAAGGACTCTTGAATTGCCTCTTCCGGAGGTTTCTGAATATTCTGTTCAGGAACATTCAATCCAGTGTGGGGACAGTCATTTGAAACACGTGATGGTCTCTAACAACTGTCCCATGTATTTACGTTTATGCCTCATGTCCACAAAAGTAGCACCTGGGTTGGGGGGTGCCCAACTGGATGGGGAGAAGAGGCATCATTTAGCACAATAGGAGTGAACCAATGTTTCGTCCCTCAAGATGAGCAGGTTTCTTGAGTGGAATTAAAAAGTCCCTGCAAAACAAGAACAGGCTGCTTTATTGTGGTTCAAAGAGATCCCGTGCCAGTTCCCATTCCTGATGGGCTGGGTTTGGCCAATAGGATTGTAATGACCTCTGCAGAAGCATCTCACTGATGTGGGGTCAAGGTTCAATTTTTAAGACCCAAGTTTTCAATTAATGATGCAAGGGGACTTCAAGAACCAGAAGGATCCTGTTGAAGGAACTCTACCTTCCCAAGTGTTTGGAGGAGAATAGTTAAATTTTGTTAATAATGAGTTGAATTCATAACAGTAACCAATATTGGGGTAAAAAAAAAAAAACCACATGAGAATTTTATTTTTCTTAAGTGGCTGAAGACCAAAGGAAGTAAAAATAAATGGGACAAAGGTAAGGGAGACCACATTGAGAAGACAGAGGACCTCAGAGCATGAAATAGGCAACAGGTGGTTTGGCATGAACCAAAACCTCAAATCCCTTTGCAGATCCTTTAAACGAGCCATTACTAATGTTCCAGCTAGTTGAATATAGTTTTATATTTACGTAGCGTTTATTTTAAATGGTGTAACTTGCTTAGCTCATAAAACCAATATAGAAAACTTGGAAGTTTGAATCACGGGAACTTTAACCGTGGTCTTGTTCAAACTAAGGTATCGTGGGTGCCGTTACCTATCTACGGTAAATCGATTATTTAAAGACTCTGAGTTGAGTCAAAATCTTTGAGCTAACATGTTATCTCACAAATATTGTTTAAAAAGGCTATACATATCATGTATAACATCCACATAAAGAAATGCAGTTGAATTGACTTTAGATATTTTTGGACTATTTATTCTGGACTCGAGGTAGTCCTAGAATGCACACACAACAGTGATGTTTCTGACCAGTCATCTTTGCAGTTTCTCTAGAGAGGAAAAAATGGACAGAAACAAACAAACTAACAAATATGGGGTGGGTGCTGGTTTCCAATAAGAAATTATCACTATAAGGCTAAATGTTATTTCCATAGAGACAATGAAGAAAAGTTGGTTAAAAGAAAAAATGGATTTTGACATAGGCGCTCAAACGCTACTGCGTCAACATTGGCTTGGGCCTTTGTCTTATCAAGCTATGTGATAAAAAGCCAGCACTTATTAATCCCTGAAGTAAGGTAACAAAGGAGGAGGGTTGTGGTTCCTACATTAAACAAACTGATCTTTCTTTTAGACAAGATAAACCCTGTCTTCCTCAGGGCTCCTTCACTTTTTGCCTCATGGTGCCAATGAACACTCTTGTTTGTGTTAAAATTCCCTCACGGTGGCCCTTATATTTCCAAATTGCTTTTAAGGATTTGTATAAACGAAGTAAGATGAGTTAGCAGGATAGGGAGAAAGTCTGAAAGCTTCAGGTGTTGGGCCCAGAAAAGTGCCGTTTTGGAAGAAGAAAGCCCTAGGGAAACCCTAGCCATCTGTAAGGAGACTGACCAAAGCCATGTTGTTAAAAATGAGCAGTCAAAAATCCTTCTGACGCTCCAGCACAAAGACAAGACCATGGGGAAAGCCTTCATAAAGTTTTGAAATGGTGACCTGGGGTAAAGTTGGTCCCAAAGGATGCTGGTCAGGGGTTCTTCTGAACTCCACAGTCCCTGAGACCAGCTCCAGCGTCGACTTCTTAGGGCCAGGTCCGCACTCTTCCTGCTGACTTGGAGATAACACCTAATGCATCAGACAAGAGCTAGGGATAGGATCAGTCATTAGAAGCTTGGGTGGCAATGAATGCCATCACCAGGTGGCGATTTCCTGGTTCAAGGAGGATCTCTTGGGTTCAGTGGGCTTTTGCAGGGCAGCCCTCTGTTTCTGCCAACACTCTTTAGCTGAAAACCACCGAGAAACACACCTGCAGTTGAACCGAGTTGTTCTTACGGACTTGTTGCAAGAAGAAAGAACCCGGGCCATTAACATTAGAACTGCTTACACAACCTGCGCTTGTGTCTGGTGATTTGGGGGAGGGCTTAGGAAGGGTGGAGCCTTTCTCTGGGTTGGGTATTTTCAGTAAGCAGGACGATGCTACGATTGTGGGTGTCAATGATTCTTATCTAGAAAGCAAGTGGAACGGAGCAAGGCTCAAGTTGCACTTGTTGAAGAAGCTCCATCATCAGTATTAGCTGGGATGGGGAGCTGGTTGATGTTTCAGTGATTTTCACAATGACCTCTTTTTTTGTCTGCTTAGACAAGATTAGTGTTTTCTTAGTTTCATTTTGTGGTCACGGAGTGACCGTCTCTGATGGTAGGATCCATGAGATTGTCTGTGTCCAACAAAACACAGAATGCCTTGGCCCTAGTGATCAAGGGATCTCCTACCAACACTGAGGCTAGTTGTGCATGTCAGACTAGTTCTTGAATTTTACGCACACGTGCAAGCACACACACAAACACACACACACATACACACCTCAATGCTTAAGCATTGATGGGAGACTTGAAGAATGTTATGAATTTTTTTAGTGCCACATATACCACCTGTTTGTGTACAAATTACTTAGCTTCTTCGTTCTCTCTCTCTCTCTCTCTCTCTCTCTCTCTCTCTCTCTGTGTATATATATATAGAGATTTGTCAAAATGGAAATGAAGCAAGTGATTCTTAGATTGATGCTTTTTTTGGAGTCACTGGAAAACTTAGCCACCCAGAAAACAATGAAGTTACTAAAAGCATGCAGGCAACATTTCCGATCAACTGAAATAAAGCCCCCGAGTACCTCCACATTTGTCTAGAACTCAGTTTTACACCAGACCTATCTATACTGTTTTGCATGCATTTCTAGAAAGTTCGGTTATCAGGCTCATAGGACATTAGAAGTGCAGGAAGGTGGTGAAGAAAAACTCTTAGAAGCGAGAGCAAGAAGAGTAGCATCTAGTAGAATTCATGCTACAACATGGATGGATCTTGAAAGACGTTATGGCGAATGAAAGGCGCCAGACACAAAGGACTACAGAGTGCACGATTCCATTTTTATGAGAAAGTGCAGAAGAGGCAAGTCCAGAGAGGCAGAAGGTAGACTAGTGGCTGCCAGCACTAGTGGAGGGGAGGATGTGGAGTGACAATGGATGTGTTAGTCAGCTTTCCATCACTGTAACAAAGTACTTGAGATAATCAACTTATAAGGAAGGAAACTTTATTTTCTCAGAGGCTTCAGTTCATGGTCGCTTGGTCACATTGCTTTGGGCCTGTGGTGAGGCAGCACATATTGGCAGGAAGCAGATGGTGAAGCAAATCTGCTCACCTCATGGCAGCTGGGAAGCAAAATCAGCAAAGACAGGAAGGGCCCATGGTCCCTATAGCTCCTTCAAGGGCCCACACCCAGTGACCTAACTTCCTGCCACTAGGTCTCACCTCTTAAGGGTCCTACTGTCTCCCAGTGGGACCGTGGGCTGGCCGCCAAGTCTTCAACACATGGCCTTTGGGGAATAATTAGACCCCAACCACAATAACGGGCCTGGGATATTTTTTTTTTTTTTTTTGGAGGTGATGAAAATTTTTGGAATTAGAAAGTCAAATGGCCGCACACGTTTATGTGTATCTAAAAACCACTTTAAATTGAATTTTAGGATATGTGAATTATACCTTACTAAAAATATTTTTAAAGAAGAGCCTCAAGGTGTAGCAAGTTGAAAGCCCGATAGCAAGAGAGGATCCAGAAGACACTAAGGGAAGCTTCCCTCAAAGAGCACGGCCCTCCAGAGGAGCAAGCTCAGCCAGCCGCCTGTTCCACAGCCTCGGGAGGCTTTGCCAGTGCCACAGCCAAGTGCCCACCATCCCTGCTGGGCCCCACGCTGGCCTGGGTACTGAGAAGTTCAAAGATGACGAATACACGGTTGGTCCCTGCACTCTGGGGAGAATTGTGCCCCAGCAATGGCGGCTCTTCCTGATAATGACCCCAAGCAAGTCGGCTTGGAAAGGTCGAGGCACTTTCAAAATGCTAAGTTTAAGAAGGCAGGGGAGTGGGTCGTAAGTCATACATTTGTGAAAAAAAGATTTCAAAATCACCATCCTTTTAAGGAAGTATGAAAACTTCTGGTGCTAGGTTAACAGTGTGGAACAGCTCATTTCCCAGAGAAGCCAGGGAATGAGATGGCTTCATGCACCTGTGAAAAGGCAAACATCCCCACAGCCCCCCCCCCCCCACCGCCGACACCCCCAGAGAATGACTGAGTCGGACTATTTCAGCCCCCACCCCCGGTCCCCTGGGCACGTGGGAGCTTGTGTGGACGCTCCAATTGCGTTGACTTGTGTTATTTTTCCAAAAGATCCAATGTGCCTCTTACTCGGGCCTGAGAGCGGCACTGAGTTAAGGTGGCAGAAAAGGGGATAGATGGGAGGGAATTTTAACTAGGCGTAGCAGAGTGAGGTCTGTTTGGATATGGCCCCTTTCCCAGCCCAAGGGAAGTGTTCCAAAAATGGAAATAGTCCCAAGGTGAGACAGGAGTGCAGACGACCCCGTAGCAGCTCTTGCCCGTCTAAGACCCAGCACACTCATAAAGCATCCTCTTCCCAAGGTCTTGCTATTTGCACCCCTCCTCAATGTCCCTGCCACCCAAGGGGTTGCCACCCAAGTAAGGGGCCGGGAGACTAGTAGGGCTATTTCAAGGGACACTGGGTTCCTACTCTCCACAGGCTTCGGGACACAGGACCTCATTTTAAAATAAACGTTTTATAGAGATTTTACAAACAGAATTCAAGTTTGCCGCTGGAAAAGGTACTTCTGGAAGGACCCCTCCCGCTTTAAGGTTGTAGCTTTCCATGAGAGTCAACGCTTGGTGAATCCCAGTGCCTGAAAATGAAGCGATGGTGACTGGTGTCCTGAGTTCCTGGAGACTGTGGCCAAGTTGAGTTGGGAGTCAGGGAAGCAGCAGAAATGATCATTCCTCCAAGGGGAGCCAAGAAGGAGTGATGGAGGCACTTACTCCAATGGCTGCCCTTCAAGGCCTTCCACCAGGCTTTTGGCAGGAGCAAGAAGGGCAGGATGGAGGGGACAGAAGTCGAATGCTAGTGTGGCCATTGGTCATGCGTTCCCAAGGCCACAGAGACCTTAATTCATGGGGATTTATTGTAAGGATGTGTCTGGAAATAGGGAGGGCCCCCAGTCCTCAGGATACCGTAAACAGTGAGGGCAGATTGGCTTCCAGAGCCAAGAGCCAGGAGCCTGGCTCTGCGGTGGCCTGCGGTGGCCTGCGGCGGCCTGAGGGCTCTGGTCATCTCCTAAGCTGTGCAGTAAGATGGAACTCAAGCTCCACCACCCAGACGGGCTCCCGCTCCTTTGTCCCTATCTCAACTGAGTGTCCCTCCCCACCCTCCTACCCCCACTGACATGCAGTTTCCTCCTCTTCATGGCTTCTGCTTGCCTGGGGCTCTCGCGTCGTGTCTGTTAGCTTCTAGTCACACTACCAGCTGCCTTTGCTCTCCCGTTCAGACTTCTCGAGAGACCTTGATATGAGACCTGTTGTCACCACGGCCCATGTTAGTAGCCACTTTCATGCTAGGCCACCTCTTGGGCCTCTGGCTGGCCCCCGGCTGGCTGAGTTGGCTGTAGCTCAGAAGCAGGATCACACAGGGTGGCTGCTCTTCCGGGTGGGGCGGCTGGGACTGTCGGTGGTGATGGGAGTGAGTGGGGTTGCGGGGGGTGGGGTGTGTGCCAGTGTAGGACGAGGGGAGAGCAGGTCTCCTAAGACATGGCCTGAGGTCTTCTCCCAGCATCTCAGGGGACGGGGCTGCTTTGAAAAGATCCCAGAGGGCTCTCTGCGGGGCCTGAGGGAGACAGCCAGGCCCACGGTGCTCTTCTGAGAAGTGCTCACCGTTCGGATGCAGTGAATGTCTGTGTCTCTCCCTTTTAGTGGTTCTGGAAACGAGAAGAAGGAAAGGGGGCGGGGCAGGTTGGTGGCGTTGTCTCTGGCTACAGAAGGTGGTGCACAGACTGCGGCTGGCCACGGGCTCCACCGTGCCCCTGCCCCCCGACACCTCAGCTCATCTGAACCTTTCCCTTGCTTACGTCAAGCTTAACCATTCCGAGTTCTGAGGTCGTGTTTGGGGCCTCGTACACGATGACGATGGCGGGTTGGACAAATGAATGGCTGGCTGGATGAACGAATGGGCAGGAGCAGCTCGCTCCCTGAGGGAGGGCTTGGGCGCTCAGGCCTGTGGGAACATCACCGCTCACCACTTGACTGGGGTTCTGATGGCCTGTCCCCTAGCTGCGTGGCGGGTCTTCGCCCCCCAGGGACTTAGACTGCAGTGCCAAGACGGAAGCACTGCCTACAACTAGAGGGAGCTGGAAAAGGTCTGGCGGGTGGGGCCGCGTGCCAGAAGCCAGGCTTTGGAGAAGAGCTGGTGAAGACCGCATCCCAGACGAGGGGAACGCCACCCGCAGCGCCAACACCTACGCGGGGCGCACGAGCTTAGAGTCAGAGTCCAAGTCTGTGCGTCAGGTTTGGGACAAAAGTCAGGAGCCAGCAGGACCCCAGAGCAGGAAGCTGGGGGGGAGGAGGAGGGGGTGCTGAGCTGCGGGAGCCTGGCCTCTGGCTGGAGGTGAGGAGTGGCGTCTCGGTGCTGTAGACCCCGCCTGTCTTAAAGATGCAGCTCTGGAGTCCAACATGCGCTGACTGGTGGCCCCGAAGGCCCTTCCGGTCTGAGTCTGTGATGTGGTGTGGGGTGTGGGCAGGGTCTGGGCAGGAGAAAGGCACCGGATGCTCAGAGAAGCCCCGTGGATGGCCCCATGCTCAATGTGACTGTCCCATACCGAGCACTGTGATCCTTAAGAATCAGCAGCACCCACTCCAGGGAGAGCCCTCGTCCCTCTCCCAGCGCGGGATTGCTGTCCCTTTGGAAGCTGATATGCTAGGGACTCGTTATCTCAATTTCTGTCCTTGCAGCTTTGTTACCTTGAGGCCTCAACTAACATCAAGGACTTTGCCTTTCCATTTTCTCTCAAGACTCCCAACGGGTCCCCTGGGATCTTCACTTGCTTCTCTGTGACCCTTCGCGACACCCACCTCTGCCGTACCTCACCCCAGTGTGGTGGATCACTGAACTAACCCTGATTCTTGCACCCTTGCAGCCTGATGCCTTCTCTGCTCCTGCCGGGGTGGTTGAGACCTGCTCGAGACCCCAGAACCAGGTGGATTGAGGCCAGCACAAGATGGCCAAGACTCTTGCTTCGTCCTCAGTGTGGCTCAGAGGTGTCCTTCTATTGTGTCCGGCCAGCTCCATGTTCTGCGGTCCATGCTAGACATTGCCAACCCTCACCCGCCTCCTAGGCCTGCATGCTACCAACTTGACCCCGCCACCCCGACCCCAGCCACCTCCCCCTCTTCTCCAAGGTGAGAGTCAAGTTCCTCGTGGGGTGGAGCCTTCTCACTTGCTGCCCCTTCTGCCCACTCGTCTCGACAGCTTCTCTTCCCATAAAGTGTGAGAGGGTTCTTTCTTTTGAGCAAAGCTGATCTCTCCCCATAGCCCCCCATCCTGCCCTTCCCTTTCCACAGGGGGCTTTTCCCACTTAAGACTCTCCTAGCTTGACTCTCCCCCTCACCATCAGCTCTTTTCCCCATTAGCATCTCACCATGATCCTGGCTCTCTTGATAGAAATGCCAGCCCACCCCTCTCTCGACCCTCGGTCCCTAGGAAACCTGGGCCCATCGCCACTTGTCTTTATAGTCAAAGTTCTTGAAAGCCTTGTCTGCATTTATCATCCATGCGACATCCCCGCCCTTTTACTTCTCAACCCTTGCGATGATGACATTCACAGTCCCTTCCTTGCTCCAAGAATGTTCTGAGGACCTCTTGGAACTGAAATCATTGCTGACCTCTGTGTCTGGCCCAGTGGACTCTACTTCTCAGACCTCACATACCCGGAAGCCTCGAAAGGGGAGGCCATTGTCGCTCCACCCCCAAAACGTTCTCCTGCCTCAGCTTCCCTGACGGCGCTGTCCCTTGCTTCCCTTCTGTCTCTCTAGATGGTCTTTTCCAGTCTCCTTCCTAACATCTGCTTCCTCTGTCACCTCACTGAAAGGTCGGGGCTTTCCAGTCTCCAAGGGGCTGCTGTCTGCCTTTCCAATCAACTGTGGTCTCCTCGGGGGAGCTGATTTTCTGCAAAAGTGCAACTACTGTGGAGATGACTCCCTATTAGGATCTAAAACCCAGGTGGCATTCCTGAGGGCCAGGGCTGTGCAACTACCTGTCACCCACGCTATCTCCACAGGGAAACTTCTCCCTCCACCCCATAATTCTGCTCCTTTCCCCGTTACTTCCTGTCTTGGTAAATACTGTCTCCAGCCACCCAACTGGCCCAATGAACCAACACGCGGGCTCCTCCTCCACATCTTTAGAGGTTCCTTCTTCTTTATGCCCACACCCGCCTCGTCTCTGGTCCTGTCTATCCTATGGAGCTCCTGCCTGTCTTCCTGGCTGCTGCTACCTTGCTCCGGACCCCCAGCATCTCTCGCTACGGCTGCCCACCTCCTCTCCCCCGACGTGGGCTTGTCCACTCTCCACGCAGCTGCCAGAACAAGAGTCTGCAAGTGCAGGTGTGCTCATGCCTTTCTCCTGCGTAGAATTCTCCAGGGCTTGCCCAACACCTTCCGAATAAAGCACAAACTCCTCAGTGGGCTGCCCAAGGCCCTTTCCATCACGCGGTAGTCCTGCGCATGAGGAGTAGGACTCGGACCTGGGTTCAAAACCTGGCAGCACCTGCGCTGTGTGTCTCCAAGGAAGTTACTTAACCTCTATGAGCCTCTGTGTTCTCATGTATATAAAGAGGGCCACGTGCCTGTTTCCCGGGGTACAGGGAGTGTTAAAGGATGTCATGTCTATGCCACCTTGTTGTTCTGTATGCCCATTTGCCTCTAACACAGTGCCTCACTTGTTGTAGGCACACGGTGAGTGGGTGGGACCCATTGCTTCTGCTCCCAGCCTGTCCCTCTATCTGTGACAGCTCTCAGCCCATGCTCTCTGCTCTAGCCGCCCGAGGGCCCCGTCCTCCCAGGAGCCACCGCACTTCCTGACCTCCGCCAGTTTGCCGGGTCTGCAGCCCCACCTCCTCCCCAGGCACACAGAAGTGACTCATTTTGGCAGGACTTACACCTCCTCTTCGAGGTTCTCCTCAGGAACCACCTGCTGGAAGTTCCTGCTGAGCACAGCAAGCCTCGCTGCTGCTCCTGAGCGTTTCCACGAGAGGCTTTCGAGCTCCCACAGGGCGCTCCCTGCAAGGTCTCACGGCGACCTTTCTCCCAAGTGTTCTCCCCAAGCACAAGGAATCTTGAGGGAGTAGGGATCATGTCTTATTTATCTTTATATCCCTGGTACTTAGCCTGGCGCCTCAGACATGCTAGGCTAGCCGTTTGCTGAATGAACCAAGCGAAACAGGACCTCCTCTCCTGTGGGCTCCTCCCCCGCATCTTTAGTGGTTCCTTCTCCTTTTCGCTCACATCTGGTCTTGTCTATTCTATGGAGCTCCTGCCTGTCTTCCTGGCTGCTGCTACCTTGCTCCGGACCAGGTGGCTTTCAAACTCTTGCTCTCATTATTTCTTGTTTATTTTTGTTTTCTTCTCTCTGGAGCAAGGGGTGTCCGCCCATCATCAGATGGTAAGCTCCTTGAGGGCAGGGCCCCTAGCAGCAATGTGACCTGGGGAGTTGGGGGACAGGTGGCTCTCGGGTATCGTACCACCATCTCGTTGCCTAGTTCCTGCAAGAAGGGAAAACTAATGTGAGACCCTGGTCATCATCTACCCCTTGTTGCAATCAAACCCAGTGGCCGCCATGGAGGGTGCTGGGCTAGCTCAGAGGGCCTGTGGATAGTGGAGGCCATGGTGCTATGGGGGTTGGGGTAGGAAGCAGAGAAATCTGGGGGCAGGGGGAGGTTGGTGCCAAACAAAGCCCTAGAGGAAGTGCACAGTCTGTCACTCTGGCTGGCCGGGAGGATTGTGGACATTTGCCTCAGGGTCTGTCAGGCAAAGGCTGACCTTTACCACCAATCTGGATTTAGATTCTGTTTTTAAATCAGTTTTCAGACAGGTCAGAGAGTCTCTCTGAGTGTCATTTCCCATTGGTTTACCAGTAAGCCTGTCTGTTTGCTTTTCCTTGCCATCTGGGTTGAACCTGCTCACTGGCCTCTCTGCCCCAAGGGGCGCTTACATCTGTGTCCTTTCCTGGGCATTACGGGGTCTTCACTGCTTTGGATCTGTAGCAGAAGTGGAGACGGATTGCTAGCCTCCCTGTCCGTGGTCTTGCACGAGGCCAAGCAGTGAAGGAGCCCTCCAAGGGCCCTGGTCAGGCCAGGCTGCCTCCTTCCCAAGTTCCAGGGAGGGGAGGGAGGGACAGGCCACAAGCCTGGTGCACCCAGATTATACTTTGCTCTCTTCAGCATCCCTTGGGTGTGTGAGTGAGCAACGTGGGGGACGAGGGGCCAAAGAGTCATGAATTTGTGCCCTGAGTTCTCTTTTTTTATACATCTTTCTCCATGTCATAGCTTTCAGGGTTGCATTTCTTCTCATTGCTAAGAAATGGGGTCAGACTGGATGCTCAACCGTGTTGAGGATCTAGAAGGAAGGCCTACCTCACTTGGGTAACTGGTCCTAAGACCAACTTCAATTAAGAATTGCTTTATCTTCCTTCCCAGCACTGTGAGTTTTCAGGGCAGGGATCCAAATGTTTTCCAGCCCCACTGGGAGCCAGGCAGTTTGGAGTGTTCAGCTCTGTGTGTGTGTGTGTGTGTGGGGTGGGGGGGGGTTCTTTGGCTAGACACACACCAGCTCTTCTTGCTAGGGAGTCAGGATGTCAGGAAGTGAGCGAGGTTGGGGCCTTTTCTCTGGAGGCCTTTCAAAAAGAATGAGGGCACTCATCCACATAGGGTGCCAGAAGTGTGGGCTCCTCGGGTGAGAGGGGCCAGAGCCAGCTGTTTAGGTACAGCAGTCCTTTTAAGGAGTCTGGTTCTCACTTGAATCAGATATTGCTGTTGGCAGGGACATAAACAGTGAACCAGGGAAGTGCCCGCGAACTGGTCTGCACTTGGGTATCGGGCCCCTGGCGTACCCAGCCCTCCAACGGGCATCTTCTCTCTGTCTCACTGGCACACACCTGATCCGACCCCTCTCCCATCTCCCTCAGGGGAGGAGTTCTGCTCAGTGTGGTGCGGCGAGGTCAAGAGACAAGGCGACTTAGATGAACCCTTGCAAAAATGACTTGGCTTCCCGAGCACAGCCCTCCATGGGCCGGGCCAGAGCAGAAGAGTTAGCTGAGGGCTGCCTGCCCGCCCTGGGAGAAGGGACAGCAACCCCTTGTGTTCTTTGTCCTTTCCACCCAGCAAAGCATTTGTAGCTGTTTGTGGGTTCTGGAGGTGGACATTCAAGCATTCAGCAGCACTGTGAGCTAATAGGGACTGGGAGATGTGTGCGGATGACGGAGGGAGGAGGGCTTCTCAAAAGCTGGTCCCTCAAGGCCTGGGCCTGGAGAGATGTGGGACAGCACTTTAAAGAGAACGTTAGCCTGCAGCACTGTGGGAAGAGCCTGGGATGTGAGTGACTGCAGGTGAGAACGCATTTGCCTTAGAGTCACACTGAAAGGAGAGCGGGTAAAGGAGGCGTGGTCGTGAGGACCACGGACGGGTTCCTCAGACAGGTGCTCTAAAACTGTGGTTCACAGAGCTTCCTAGTTTGAGACTTGTTTTAGAAGTCCGTTTCCTCATGTTTCTGAAAGGCAGCAGAACTACAAACGTCAGAGGAAGACCATGGAACGGAGATGTGTTCATTCATTCATTCATTCATTCACTCATTTATTTAACTAGTCTGTATGAGCACTTTTTCTGTGCTCACCACTTGGCTGGACACAAAAAGAGAAAGGAGACAGAAGGCACGGCTCCATCCTCTGGAGATTATGCTTGGCAAATCAAGAGGCCTGGCTGTGAAGTGACCAAGCGCAGGTGCGGCGTGGAACGCGGAGGTGGCTTGAGTCTGCTTTCTGTCTCTTGGTTTGGACGTGGGGTGCTCCGTGTGCCTGGATTTTCCTGCAGTGGACTCTCTAATTGCCTTCAAGCTCTGAGACATTTTATTTAAAACTTCACAGGAAGGAAGGCCTTTAAAAAGATGCTCTCCTCTACCTTAGGAAACAGAATTCACAGACACGATTTCATCTCTTTTGGATGGTTTGGTTCTAACCCCACCTTTCTTCAGTATTCAACTTTTCCTAGTTGTTGGTGATTATTTCCTTTGAAAGCACTGGGATCCATTTCTCGCTGTGTAAGGTTCTCACTGGTACGAACTGAAGAAGAACTGAAAATTGTCTTGGAGGAACAAGAGAACTGCTTTTGTTTAATGAACAAACAAGTTTATATCCAGCTCCTGGTTAATGAGCTTTGGTTTGGTGGTTGAGTGTTGCATGAATATTGTGGCAACTAGTCTCCTTCCCTTCCTGAGAGGGGTGTTTCTTCCTTTTCCTTGTGTTCCATATAAGCAGAATTATTGGACATAACTTTTGCCTAAGGTAGGACAAAATTCTATAAGATGAGGTGTCAAAATGAGTGGCGCGGTCTAGAATATGGTGGGGAGGGCAAGGAAGAGAAAAAGTCTCCATGGTCTGGGAGGCCCCAGGGAAAGCTTCATAGAAATGAAACCTAACTGGACCTTGGGGACAGAACAGAGCCTGGGTGAGTTGAGAGAGGTAGTAGTTACATTACTTAGAAAGGGATGAACTGAACTCTTCAATGGAATCAGATGACGTCTTCATGAGATAGATGCAAATATCATGAGGTTATATCTGATACTATATCATCCATCCTCCCAGCCCATGCAAGCATTTGCTTTGTAGAACTTAGCTTGGGCTCCTCCACATTCTTCAGGAAGCCACAGTACATTTGCTGGTTGTGATTGTTTCCTGGATGGCGAGGGTGAATGGCAGAAGGGAAACTTGTACCTTGGCTTTTACTCAGATGACACGAAATGAGACAGTATACAGAGCTTCAAAGGGAGAGGGCAAAGACTGGTTTCATCTCCTTCCTGTGCTGGCAAAGGCCCATCCCATCCCCTAGAACCCACTTCCTGACACTAGAGTGACGGAGTTGGATTTGAAGTCCACGAGTGGATGTTGGTTCATGGGCCGTCTGTTATTAATGAAAAATATTAGGGTTCTTTTCCAATTTGTCAATCCTGGAAACTCTGGAACAACAGAGTGGGGCAAGGAAAAGCTGCCCACTGGGGCCTCAGGTGCTACCAAGCTCCATAGCCACTTGAAATGGTGGAGGAGGCGTGTTGAGAATCAGTTGCTGAGTCAGTGATTCAAATGCAAGTTACAAGGAGAAGTTGGATTCATTCTTGCAGCCAGCAAATACTTATTAAGCACATATCATGTCTTTTGGCTCGAGACGTGGGATTAAGCAAAACTGGCGATCTCACTCATCCAAAATTCCTAGGAATGACAGAATATATACTTTTAAAATATAAACAGTGCTAGAAAATAAAGGTGTCCTTGATGCCTGAAAGATAGAAAGTTGGTAAAGTAAGATTGATGAAGGAAACACTGCTTCAAATGCTCCTGTAGAAGGACCACTGAAAAATGTGTTCTGGGCCTGTGAGTGACAGGTGTGCGGAAGAAGGGAGCCCAGAGTGCACAAGGTGCAAGTGGCTTGGGTTTCGAGGAAGATCAGGCAGGCAAGTGAATTCCTCTATAACTCTGTTGGACCCCTTTGGGTCAGGCTGTGGACAATAGAAATTACTTGGACCCTTGGGTCACAGGAACAGAACACTGCTCCAGGTAGCCAAACACAACCTCAGAGAAAGATTTCCATTTTTTACAAAACCGTTTCACTCTACCCACAGCAGGTGCCTTCCTTTGCCTATATTGGGCAGGCTGTAGTAAAAACTGCCTGTAGTACATTCGACTCTCCCCACCAACAATCCTCCACCTCCCACCATTGCCAGGCTAATAGTGATTTCCCAAAAGAGAAATGAGCCTGTATCCAGGAGTCACCAAAAATGTATGGAGACCATTACTCAAGAAGGAATTACTATTTCCGTAAACAAGAATTCACATAGAAGGAAATATCCATGGTATAAGTGGAATAGGACTTAGTATGGTCACCAGACCCATAAAAAGTGCTTTGGAGTTAAACCTTTATAATGAAAATTTAAAATTAACAGATGGGTTGGGTTAACAGAGTGAACATAACCAAGGGACAAATTGGTGAAATGAAAGACAAAACAGGAATTCTCTTTGAGCACATGGTCTAAAAGACCATGAGATAGAATTATGGAAAGAAGAAAGTCGAGATGTAGAGAACATACTCATGTATTTCAGCACCCATCCACAAGTAATTTCAGAGGATTACATGGGTGGAATGGAGAAAAGAAAATAGAAAAGAAACAGTACAAGAAAATTTGCCAAAAGGTAGAAAAGAAACAAGACAAAAATCCTAATATTAAATAACATGACCAAGTGCCAAGTAGGATGGATGAGAAAATGCCTATAACAAGTTAGATTGCAATGCTAAAGATAAAACTATTAAAAACAAAATTCCCAGATAGAAGTTGGGGGATTGTGTAAAAAGGAAAAAGAAAAAAGAATGACAACTGATTTCTCACTGACAATACTAGATGCAGAAAGGCAATGGAGCTGTATGCACAAAACTGGAAGTGGGAAGCCATCGAACCTGTAAAATATATATATATATATATATATATATATATATATATATATATATCTCCAGTAAAACTGTCATTCAAATGCATGGGTGAGAAAGGAGTCATAGATTCAGAGAGTTTACTGTCCACTGGTTCCCACTAAGAAAAATTACTAGAGGTCAGACAAAAGCAAAACAAAATAAAAGCCGTAGGTTCAGGAACCTACTCTTTGCTAATTGCCCAAACTTCTGCTTTAAAAGGAGCAAAGCAAGGCAGTCTATCTCAATTGGTTCACTGCCGAAGAAGAGCGCACTGATCTGTCACTCCCCCAAGATAAATGGCAGGTACCCATACTGAGGAGCTCTTAATCTTGAGCTGCCCTTGTGGGTTCATTGTATTAAAGTGTGGAATGAGCATGGCATGTTGGCACTGACTCCTGACTTTTCCCTTTGGCACCTAAAATGGGATGGCTACCTGACTGGGCTTGCCACCATTCTGCCAGATTCTTCTGTCCCTTAAATTCTCAAATTTATCTTGTGAGTGCTCTGAGATAAGACCGAGGCAATTATCCCTCTCCCCAGAGCTAATGTTCTGGTTTGCAGTGCACATACGTCTGTGGATTTTTTTTAAATTGGAAGCTGGACAATGGCAGACTTAGACTGCTCAGTACAGGAGGTATATGCCCTGCTGAGCAGAGGGCAGCATGACCTGAGGCCTCTGGGAACTCTGCCCACTGGCCTAGCATCTTGGGGATGTGCCAGCCCTGTTGGATGGAGGGGGAATGCCAATCAGGAAGCGGTACTGACAGTCTTGGGAAGCTATTGTAGGAGGCTGTGGAAGTCCATGGATGAATTCACGAAGCTCTGCCTTGGTAAACCTCCTGGGTGGAAGTGAAGAGTGAGAGGTGGCTATGGAGTCGCCTCAGGGTGCCAGAGTCTCAAGTCAGGGTACAGCAGGTTCTGCCTGGATCCCTGGGCAGCCCTTCACAGAGGAGGGTTTGGAAGCTTTTTAAAAATTCATGTTATTAAAGTAATTCTTCCCCCTCAAATTTCTATCCTCTTCCTACTCTCATGTTTGGGGAAAAACAAGTGGGGCTAATGTTCCCTGCGTCAGTTTGTGCCTCCTTGGTAGCTTCTCCAGTTCTTAGCCATCCTGGTCCTTGTGGGATAGACCCTGTGTGGGTCCTCCTTTTACCTAGTTGGGCATTTGTCCCTTGGCTTGTCCCTGGTTCTCCAGGTCAGAAGACTAGACACCATGCTTAATTATGTTCCAAGAAATCCCATGAACTTGGCTGATTTTTTTTTTTTAGTCTTTTAATTATAATCATTGACTGTGCAATCTAGAAGGGGGCCCTCAAAGCCATGATATCCTGTTCCCTGGCTTTTAGGCAGGACCAAATTTAAAGCGATTTTCTCAGATAACCATCTTCTTGACTTTGCTATAAAAATTTAAAATATCCCCAGAGAAGCAGCCAGTACAGTGTCTCTTGGAAACACTTTCCTGCATTTCTTGCTGTTGGTCAGAAAAGGTTATGCTACTCCCCTGCAACCCACTACAGTTCAGGGAAAGGACCATCGTGAGCATTCCCTCTACCCTTTGAAGACCACTGAAATGCACATAACGTGGCTCATTCCATCTTTGCCCATAAAGAAGGCAGCCTCTTGGTTCTGGAACCTGCTGTAGAATTTCTGCTACACGTTGGTGTTGGATTTGGCCCTCAATTTTTTTTTTTTCTCCTTTAGAACATTTTATTACTGATACCTTTTTGCCTAAAATTTATTTTGGCCTTCAGGTTTTCGTTCATGCTTCAGACACTATGTGCCCATTGGGGAGCCTCTCAGCACAACTAGAGGAAATGATGGGAAAGGGGCTGGAGGGTGAGGAGTGTGAAAGGGCAGGCTGGGACAGGGACAGGCCATTGTTTGGGGCCACCTTGCAAAACAGATCCTGAGAAGAGCCAGCCCACAGATGCGTCCCCTGACCCCGGGTGTGCTTCTCCCACCTGCGTGGAGAATGGACCAACCCCAGTGGCCATGTTTCTCCATAAGTCTCCAGTTAGAGAGGACTTTTCTGCAAACCTGGCTTGAATGAAATATTTAAAGACAGAGGATTTCTCCCATGAGCACTTGAGCTGCTTAAGGGAAGGAGGTGGTATGGAAAGCTTGTCTTTTTTTCTTTCTTTTGTCAAAGAAAATTGACTTTGAAGATAGGCAGGCAGGGTTGGATATTCTGAGCCCTCAGCGCCCAAGCCTTGCCCAATACTATTTCCTTCCTTCTCTTGCTTGCTTGAAGAGTTGAGACAGTCAGTATCTTGACTCTGAATGCCAGCTGCAAGGTTCACAATAATAGAATGGAAGATTTGAATGTGACCCACAAAAATTCAGTTTCCCCAAATACCTCATGTTGCAGAGGGGAAAAAAAATGAAACCCAGGAAAAAATTGAGGATAGAAACAGACCTTAGCCAACCCCCTGCCCCAATTTCTCAGGGGTCTCTATCTTGACTTCCCACCATCCTGGGACTTTTGGTGACGTGGGAGAAATGGAACCACAATTTCACTTCTCATGACTTTGGTTCAGTGATTTCTTTTTTCTTTCTTTCTTTCTATAGCTCCAAACTTCTTCTGAAGCCCATAGGCTTAATTATGTACCAGGGTAGTGTGACTTTAAATAGAGTTCAGGGTGAACGTGACACCCCAAGATCCTGGTCCCACCAGCCTGTAACTGAGAACTGATGCTTGACCTTCCACCATTAGAGATTCATTCTTTTGTAACTGGGAGGTTGGACCGTCTTCCAGAGTTTCCTCCTGAGATACAGATCCACCAAGAGCTGATGGCTCATAGACTGGAGGCTTTTTCTCCAAGAGAGCTGATACCCAACAGGGGTGGTGGTAAGGAGCCAGGCCAGGACACAGAGATCTGGGAACACATTGAGAAAGGAGGATAGATTTGGCGAAATGAGTCCCCTCTCCATTGTAGACATTCGATAAATGTCCCCACAGGCCAGACTAGATCTACAAGGCAGAACATGACCCAGAGGCATTGATGGGACATTCCCTTCACAAGGCCTTCACAAGGTGTTCCCAGAGGGAAGGACAATGTGCCCAAGCACATGTGCCACCAGAAGACACCCAGCCCAGTGTTTTCTGCTAACAGGCCTGAAGACTCAGTGAGAAGCAGTCCCCTCCTCACTCTGAAGTTTTGTTTTCATGAATGAACTGTTCTGGGCAGTTTTTTGTCTATGGCGGAAGAAGGGAGTAGTCTGCATTATTATTCCGAGTGGAAGACAGAGGAAGAGACCTAGGCAACAGAGAGCATGGCGGGTCCTTTGTATCTAGCGCAGCGCTGAGGTTTGTGCCCTGACAGAGAAATGGAAGGCTTGGGGCCAGTAACAGAATGACCGTTTCCCCGAGAGGCTCGACAGGACTCTGAACACGGGAGTGGGTGCTAGAGGCTCGGCGGGCCTGACCATGCTCTGCGTGAGACCCAGCACCTCCGTGTCCTCGTGAGGGTCGTGATCCCCATGGACAACAGCAAGGCAACCTCAAGTGTATTGGATATTACTAAGGAGAGAGCCAAGGACAAAGAGGACGACTGAATGTGAGTATGTAGGCTGTGGTCCTAAAGGTCTTCTAGACACCCTTGAGGGGAGGGTCTTTACATGGGTAGGTACGGTAAAGAATTGTCTGTCACAAACATGGGTCAAGAAGAGGAACCTCGGATCATTCGATCCCAGCCTGAGGCGCTGACAGACAAAAACGGTCCAAGTAGCTCATGGCCCAATGTCTTTTGCTTCTTACCCACTGAAAGTTAGGCTATGATTCTACAGGACTGGAAAGTCTCTCCCAAACTCCATCTGGGAAAAGGTAGTGACAAGAATGGTTTCAGGGACTCCACTAGCCAATCAGGAGAAGGAAGGGAGTATCCCCCTCTTCCTCGTAACTGACTCAAGATAAGATGGATCAGAAGGAAGAGGGCAAGATGCGCTCAGAGCCTTCCAGGCAGAAACCGCAACTTGAACTTTCCTGGGTCTGGTTTCTGGGCCAGGAAGAAAAGATAAATATGTTTAGTTTAAATTAATCTCAATGTAGCATAGACCATTCTGCAAAGGATGACAATAGGAGGAGGAGGAGGAGAGAAGGAGAGGAGAGAAATGGAGGGAAGGAGGAAAGAAGAAAAGAAAAGATAACCTTTGCAGACTGGAAAAGAGGGCACTCAGGCCGGGTTGTTCTGACGTCATCATCCCTCTTCTTCCTCCACTCTCCACTTGTCAAAGTGCTGGGTCCTTCCTTCCTTCCTTCCTTCCTGAGACTGATCCCATATTTGCTCAGGATGCATTAACCAATCCCTGATGTGGTTGGATAGCAGATTTGGGCCTGTATAAGCTGAATTTCCAGAAGATAAAAAAAAAAATGCAACATCTTCCATACCTGCAAATATGTTATGCAACCCAGAGTGACACCACTGAGAGAAGTCACTAAAGCAGATGTGACAGGCAGAACTGCAGCAAGAACACAGGTTGATAGGTGCCACTTAGGTGACGCTGCTTGTCTAGATCTATTGCCAGGCTGACAGACACTCTGGCCTCTGGGGGTGGGGTGTACTTTTGCTGTGCCTGAGAGTCTTCACGGCAGGCGCAGTTCTGCTGAGTTAAGGCCATCACATCCAGCCATAATGCCCCATGTCATAGCTCTCATTTATTGGGATCTATCAATGAGCCCGGTTCTGGGTCTGACACTTGACAGCAACCTGAAATGGCAGTTTAACCAGGCCTGCCTCTTAGTGCAGATGGGCATTTGGGGACTCGGGGAAATTAAACGATGTGCTCAAGGTCACAGAATTGGTTCAGTGTCAGAGTTCAGATTTAAAACCAGGTCTGCCTGGTTCCTGTCCTCTGGTGGCCTTAGGAAGACAGGGATGTGACCTCGTTCTTGAATCCACATTCTTGAGCCTTTCTGAGCCAGCGACCCTAATCTGTGAAATGGGGATAAGAATGCCACCAACCTCTGAGGGTGGTGTGAGGGCTCCGTGAGTGGGGTACTGCATGGGACGTTTGGCAAGGTGTCAGGTTCCTAGGGGCTTCTTAGTCTGCAGTCACTAGTCTGATGACACCAGGCTCCCTCTGCCTCCAGTGAGGCCCTGGGAGGGACTGGGAGGGACAGGGAGGGAGGGACGCTGGCCTCCGGGGAGACAGCTTCTAGATTAGCCTGCAGTGCTGCCAGCCCAGAAGAGGGAAGCCAACATGGTGTGAATGTTGGCTTCAGCTGTGTTGAGTAGCAACAGCTGTGTTAAGTAGATCTAAGCAACAGAAACCTCTTTTGCTGTGTGATCTTAAAATGTCACCTAATCATTGTGTAGTTTTTCCCATGGAATAAGTCAAGCCCTCCTAACTGCCCCCCTCCTTTATGTATGCTTTTGGTTGAGAGTTATGTGACGATCATAATTGGTTTTTGTTTCCCCGCAGGTGTATTAAGCCACAGGGGTGAGCTGTTTCTGGAAAGAACACCACCCTGGCCAGCTTCTCCACCAACCTGCTGGCGGCTTTGGGGCACCGTCTGTGGCCCTCATTGTGTGCTCCTGAGCAACACACAAACTTGAAGACGGTTTGAAGTCACGAATCACTGGACAGGTAAAAATTCTATTTGTATGTATGTAGATGACACAGGAGTCAAAGAGAAGTGAGTTTTTGAATAATTGGCTGATTTGTGTTATTCACGCAAATATTGACACAGATTATTGGAGCTGATGAGATAGGCTTTCAGCCCAGTAGCCTAAGCTGTTGAAAAAATGCACTGGTTTCCCCTTGAGCTCTGCTTCTGGGGAGAAATGGAGAAATCACATGATGACTATCTCCAATGGCTGTTTGCTTACTGTCTTTGAGGCTGCTAGAGTCAAACAGGATTAAAAAACACACACACACACACACACACACACACACACACACACACACCCCAAACAGAACAAAACTCCATTTGACCTCTGGAAAGACCAGACATGAACACTGTAACCAGCATTGCCTAGTGACCTCCTTTGCAAGCCTCTGACCTGAAGGGGATGGCCTGTCTTTTCTTTTATTCTTCCAAGCAGAAGGAAGGAGCACTCTCCTCTGAGTCTTTGTTTTGGCAATGTGAGTGTGGTCGGAATCCCAATTCACACCATGTATAAAATGGCAAAGCAGAAAGGGGTTGTGGGTCTTGCTTCAGACAAACTCCTTTTCAAGATGGAGGGGGTGGGGATATGGGCCCAGAGAGATGAGGGGACTTTTCTAAGCCCATCCAGCATTTCAATGGCAGAAATGGAACCAGCACATCTGATGTCACCTGACCCATCCTGATGTCATGTTCTTCCTTCAACCTCAATTTCATGTGAACTGAGATAAAAGAGTGTCTGGGAAGGAAATTAACCTGTCCTAGAGCTTAGGACACTATGCCACAGGACCTGTGCCAGACGCCTCGGCTACGTTGGCTTCTTTTGTCTTTACAACCGTCTGCCAGGCAGTGAACACCACTAAGCCATTTGCACATGGAGAGATTGACCACAACACTCTTTCTCTCTTGCTCTGCTAAATGTCTTCTTCCCTTGGCCTCCTTCACTCTTTGAACCACCCTTAGGTGGACTCAAATGGGAGATTATAAGTGGTAAGTTTTCCTTAAGTTGAGGGTAACACGTGGGTCAGATCTGATGCGCAACTCTGAATACAGAAAGTATTATTCTCAAGGGAGTCGAGCAAAGCTCTTCAAGGAAGAGAGAGCGTGGTCTCCTGGTTGCGGGGTTTCTATTAGATCACACGCTGCTACCCACCCAGGCTCTCCTTCAGCACAGCCTTCCAGAAGATAAGGGAACCGGGGGTTTCCGCTTGGCCCTCAGTGTCTTTTGTGGCTGATCTACTTGACAGACAGGAAATTGGTGCCAATTAAAAAAGAAATCTTTGTTGCTTTTCAGATCACAGAACCTCTTGGTATCATCAAATTCATGTCCTGTTATCCAGCATTTGGAAGTGATCTGTTCCCTGTAAAGACCTCCGGCAAAATACACCCCATATCTCAGCGCCTCTCTCAAGAACCTCTGCTGGGGCATTAGGAGGCTGATGGTGTAGAGATGCCTGTTCAACAGGATCATGTCCTTTATTTCATGAATCTTTCAGGACATTGAAAGCAGCAGATGTTTTTGCACTTGACATTAGGATAGGAAAAGGAAGGAAGATTAGGTTTGTGCCTTCCAAGTATTCTAGCTATGCGCCTGAAATCTCACTTTGGTAAGGAACTGGCAAAATGTATTAAAATAATACCACTCTTGGAAACTATCAATGGAAATAAAAGCTCCATTCACAAGGTATACATAAAAGAACATTTATTATTTAGTATTATTTAGTATTGCTTAGAAAAGTAGGAAACTACGAAAAACTTCAAAGATCACTAATGGGGAATTTTAAGAATGTGTGGTTTGTCCATACAGTGAGGAATTATAAAACTTTAAAAAATGACTTGGATCTACATGTACCTGGAAGGAGGCTTATACTACATTGTTTAGTGAAGAAAGCAAGTTTCTGAGTAATGTATATAACATGTTTCTATTTCTATGTAACATATAACAACTGCACACACACACACAGGTAACATATCATATATGTATTTGCATGAGCAAGAAGCAAAAGAACACACAGCAAAATGTTAACATTATCTTAGAGTTAAGAGTGTTTTTTGGGGTGGTACTGGGGATTGAACTTGGGGGCATTCGACCACTGAGCCACATCCCCAGCCCTATTTTGTATTTTATTTAGCGATAGGGTCTCACTGAGTTGCTTAGCATGTTGTTTTTGCTGAGGTTGGCTTTGAATTTGCAATCCTCCTGCCTCAGCCTCTAGAGCTCTGGGATTACAGGTGTGTACCACTGCACCCAGCAAGAGGGGTTTTAATTTAATTTTTAAATTAAAAAAATCTAACAAAGTTTAAATTCAAAATAAAATCCTCTGGGAGGAAGAGAAAAGACCAAGGGGTTAAATGCTTTGGAAAGGAAACAGATGGCATCAATCACAGCTTTGTTTTGTTTAGCCACCTCTGCTCATTGTGCATTTTCAGGTGAGCTACCCCTAAAGTACCAATGATCTACCTACCCCACACTGGGTGTGTATTATGACCCAAGTGATATTGGCACATTGTGCATTTGGAGAGTTGAGACCACCACAGAAGTTCTCATCTGTAAAAGTTCCAGAGGCACACAAGAGCTTTGGTGCTTTGATGAAAGAATGTGCCCCGAGCCACAGTTGAAGGGAGCTTACCATGCTCTGGTGCAGGGCCTAGAGCCTCCAGGGTTTCTCTGTTCATGTCAGTAGATAATTCTTGCAGGGCCTATGTGACCAAAAGCCACTGATTTGACCTTTAAGAACCAATCATAAGACCCGTGATAATATAAGACTATTATAGTACTGATTTGTCATTTGACCAACTCTTCCCAGAAGGTAAGTGGCACAAGGGCAGAGATGCGTCTTTTCATCTTTGGGTCCTGATTGCCAAGCACACGCATGGCCCACAGTCATAACTATGTAAGGAATCATGGAAACAAATATGTATTGAGATATTGCATTCAGTAGACTGACTAACTCCCAGCTGGCATTGATTCGAGAGAGATTTTTCCATAAAAAGGCAAACCTTTATGAAATATCTGAAAAGGAGGAAAGGAGTGTACAAGCCCCCACCAAGTAGGAAAATCTAATTCTGTTGTGACAGCATTTTAGAATATTTTAGTACCTTTAGGGATCTGCTACTGTATTCCTCTTCCCCCTTCTCCAAAGACGTTTGGGTGCAATCATAGGCCATTGAGAAAAATGGATGCCTTTTTGGGTCCTTCTCACCCTGAGCCAAAGGTAGGTAGCTAGGGCATTTGACTTTTCAGAAGCACAAAACACCAAGGATTACCCTATTGGTACAGAACTAACAAAATGCCTTCCAAATACTATTAAATAGACAAACTGAATAGTGTCATCTGCAGCACAAAGCCACAATGAATTGATTTAATCAGACATTATCAGAGCAAGGAAGAAATAACATTCTGGTTTTAATGGCAAAAATAAAAGAAAACTCAAATTGCTTTGCAGGCACTGGTGGCACTCTTGCAAGTTGTGTTTTGGAATACAGTTTAAGAAACATTGGGCCTTGGGTTAGGGGGAGATAGAGCTGCAGATGTTTTTTGTGCGGAAAGAACTACCCAGGTGTGGGGCTGCCCGAAAGCTTAGCCAGGTAGCTGGCTGCTGCAGCCTTGGCGAGGCTCCCATCTGGCCTGGAAGAAACTCGGCACACTGCTGGGTTAGCTGCCATGAGGTGTGATGGATAACAGCTATGGCCTGATTCTTGAGGAAGCATGGATTCGCTGCAGTGTGCCGTGGCCATATGTGAGCCCCGGCCACGTGTGAGGAGGGGAGGAGGAAACCACGTGACATGTCTTATATATCTCCCCTTATTGCAGCAACACTTTGGAAGCAGACCCAGAGACTGAGCCTTCCCAGGCAGCGTGGTCCGCAGCTAGCAAAGCTGCATCCTGACTCCGGGTTACTGGATTTGGGAAGGCCGCAAAGGAAGTTTGGTTGACCCCTAGAGTTGAGCTAGTATAGTCTTCATCTTCTAGGAGTCCTAGCACAGGCTTAGTTAGAGATGAATGAATTATGGGGTGTCCAGCCATGGGCAGGTAGTACCCCAGAGGCCTTGCTGAACCTTCTGTTGTTTGTAACTCCTCTATAACATCTTTGCCAAATAACTAGTCCAATGGAATCCTTCCAGTGACAGGAAGCACTTCCCCTGTGGCATCTCACAGAGCCGGATACCTTTTCAAGTTCCAGTTCTCCCCAAGAGTCTCATTCCAGCCTTTGCAGACCAGTTCATGTTGTCGCCTGAAGCGATGGCCGCTTGGAGCAACAAAGCCGCGGGAAGAAGTTCAGAGGCGAATTGGAAACAAACAGCCTTTTTATTCTGATAACTTTTTTCTCTGGCTCTAACAACAACTTTAACACGCACCACACACACCACCAAAATGGCGCAGACCCGATCAGCAATCTCGCTTAAGTCCCGCAAGATCTCGGGCCAAGTCTCGTGAAACTACAAAAGGCGACAACAGCCAAACATCTCCTTGGCCCGTAGTCAACCACAATCTTAGCCATCTCCCCAAACAGGGCTCCTACGAGTTCAACCATCAGTGCAACATGGCTCTACTCGTGGCTCTCAGGAACCTGCATGTGAGACAGACCTTTCCATAGTGGGTGGGTTCTTGTGGTTTCGGAGAGCACTTTTTTGTACTGTAGAGACCTTCTTCCTCTGTAGTTCATTTTATCTTCAAATATCCTTATCCACTTCTCCTCAACAATAACTGTCCATTAGAATTAGGGTCTTTAAAAAGCCTTGACACCCAGACCTCACTAAATCAGTCACAGCGGGTGGCACCAAAACATTTTTTTTTCCCCTTAAATCTCCCTAGAGGATTCCACTGTGCAGCCAAGACTGAGAACCACCGTCTTGTTCCCTGAACTTGATTAACTTCTTGGGAGTCATGCTATGGGAATCAGGCATCCTAGATGTGGATTTTGATTCTACCCTATGGGCAATTCTCTTTTTTTTTTCTCATCTGTTAGGTGGGGATAATGACAGTCTTTGAAAAAGTTGCTGAAAGGACTACATAAAAACCCAGATAAACCTGGTAGGGTCCATGGCATGTAATAAGTGCTCTTCAAAATTTAACTTATGAGCCAAGACAAAGCCTAGTGGATGTTAACAAAATATCTGTGCTCTTACTTAATATTAGACGAGTGTTGTTCTAAGCATTTTGCTTTATTGAAGGGCTACTGTATGAAAAATACCATAAGCAAAATGTTGTCTTCAGAACTGCTTTATTTGGTAAGTTCTATTGTCCCAAGCCACCCATTGAACTCACACCCTGGTGAACTCTCTCTGCACCCCTTTATCATCTCATCTGTCTTCTTTCTTCCCATCAAAATCTCTTCAAAAGTTCTGTGTTTTTCCAAGTGTTCAAGGTAACTAAACTAAGCACTCATTAATAGTTCCATGTCTTTCACTGTCTCCTGTTACTGAGCTAGGTATATGAGATACTGAGTAAGTTAGTTCTGTGTGGAATGATTGAACTAATTAAAGTGGTAAAAGAATATGGTATCCATTGATGGAAAAGAGACGAAGAATGACTGGCTTCACGTAAATGGTAGGGGTGGTGAGAAAACAGTCCATAAAATTCCTACTATGTGCCCGGCAGTTTTCACGCGTCATGGATTTTCACAGCTCTAGGAGGTAGGTGTTTTGGGTAATCTCTTGTTGTATAACAAATCACCCCAGACTCAGTCTCTTAAAGTAATCATGATTTGGCTTGTGAATTTGTAATTAGATGGTTGCATAGCAAAGACAACACAGCAGTGTTCCAAGGTTGCTCAACAGGGGGGCTGGAGGATCCGTTCCGGAGACAGTCCATTCATGTCTCCTTGGAGGCACTGTGGAACCACTCTCCTGGCCTGGGATCCTCTCTCACAGACCCATAAAAATCTCACCATGAAAATACAGCTCTCCATCTCAGCCTCTCCACTCCCCATTCCAAGGGGAGCCGTGTCTGTGCTTGGGGAGAAGCCAAGCCAAGCAAAAGATTTCAACAGAGAACGGGGAGGAAACACACCCACTGAGGTTCTCATAGCAACATAATCACGCACAGGCAGCAGCCTATTTCGGTGGGAGCTTGTTTCAGCTCCCCTCCTCCCTGGTTAGTCACAGAATGGATGCACAAGCAGAAGGAGTGTGGGGTGGGGGCAGAGTGTTGAACTGAAAGTCGGGAGGCTGGAGAGCTGGTCTCAGATGCTCTCTCCTCTTGCCGAAGAACCAGACAAATGCCCTCTCTCTGATCTCAGGGCCCTTATCTATCAAATGAGAGGCTTGGACCAATGAGCTGTGGGGATCCTTCCTTTTCTGATTTTCTTTGATTGTACAAGTACTGAGATGCTTTTGGTAGGGTGTCTCCGGGATCTTTAATATCCAAGAAGATGCTTAGAGAAATGGAGGTTAGGACAAAAGATTCTAGATTCACTGCATTTCTCCCCCTACCACTTCTGCACGATGGCAGAGTGTGGAAGGAAAGAGAATGACTAGGTGTATTGAGAAGAACTCCACTCACTGAGCCCGGACTATTAATCCGGGTCTGTGGTTTGAGAAAGGAAAAGGTTAAGGAGGTTAAGGTCATTCATTTGAATTTATGCTTTCTTGCACACACACACACACACACACACACTACTCCCATTGACTTCAAGTCTCTCTGGGTGTTCATCCTTCTCATTCTTCATCCTTGCTTCTCACCTCCACGTATTGCTTTGTCTTCTCTCTTTGCCTGAGGACTAGGTGATGAGGGTATCTTTACTGCCCTTTTTCTTCAATGGACTCTGAGGTTAGCTGAGGACAGTCAGGCTTACACTTCCTGGCTATCAAAGGGGATAATAAAAGTAAATAGGGCATTCAGAGCAGATCTCTCCCAACGAAGACACCCATGAAGTGAAGAAAGCCAGGATGCTCAAGGTGGTCTTTGAGGTCCCTGCCCTTGACTCCCACACGGTAAGCTTCAAAGTGCAGCTGTCCTTCAAGGAGTCAGCCTGAGTGTCCTGTCGCAACTGAGGGGAAGAATGGGTCCCCCTCCTCCGTTGTTCTGTTTCCAACCGCCTGACAGATGGCCAGTAAGACAGAGAAAAAGAAGCTCTCAAAGTGAAGACAGGAATGCATTGTATAAAAATTCACACCCCCTGCTGCCGCCCAAACTCCCTTAAAAAAGGATCAAGAGAATCCTAATGGGTACGTGACATCCTCCCTCTCTCCCATAAAAGGGACTTCAAAATCTGGTGATGGGGGGGATGGGTGAGGAGAGAGAAGAGAAATGTGTGGGCAGGGGGCTGCCAGGAAAGACTGGGGTAGGGGGAGCATGACAGCAGCTTTGACTTTCTTCCATCCCCTTTCCCAAGCCACGTATGACTGCCACCTTCACCCAACCCTGCCTGCCCTAGAGGGACTAGGAGCCCCAAGTGCCTGGGACAGGGAGAGTGGGAGAAGGCTAGGTAATGACACCACGTTGAGCCCTAGTGTTGAAGGAGTTAAGGACCTTCCCCCATCCAGACACCCACTCCTTCGTTCCCCAAACCGTAATTAGCTAAGGAAGCATCCAGGAATTGGCAGAGGAGCGGGAGAGGTGGGGGTGGGGTGGGGTGGGGTGCGGGCGAGGTGACTGTGGCCCAGTCTCGCCCGGAGCTTGCCCTCCGCGGGAGGACGCGAACCCAGTCTGCGCACCTGCCAGAGCTCTGCGCCCGGAGCCTGCTGTCTCGGAGCCTCGCGCGCGGCCCCGCAGCGGCCGCGCAGCCCTGGCCCCCGCGCAAGTTGTGCGCGGCGCCCAGGAGTGGAGGCGGCGGCGAGACCCCGGGAGCCCGGGGAGGGGGCGGGCCCGGGGGCGCCGGGGGCCTCGCTCCGCGCCCAGCCGCCGCCGGCTCCACCGAGCCTCCTCCCCCGCCCCCACTCACCCCGCTCAGCCCCTGGGAGAGACGCGCAGGCAGCGTGTTGCTTCGCCCCGCCGGCCGGCAGAAGTTAGAGAGTTGGCGCTGCCTCGGGCCGGCCGGACTTCGCCAGCAGCCGGGAGAGGCGCCGCCGCCGCCGCGGAGCCTTCGGGGCTGCCTCCCTCCTGCCGAGCCGCAGCGCGGGTGGAGAGGGGCGGGGAGGGGGTCGGGTGCGCGAGAAGAACTCGAAACTGTGTGCAGGAATCCGAAGCAGATGAGAAGGGAGGAAAATAAAACAAAGTGGGGACTGCAGGCAAGACTCCGCCGTGGTCGATCGCGCGGCTGACGCTCCAGCAGAGGGGCTGCTTCTTTTTTCTTCCTTTCTTTTTTTTCCTCCCATTCTCTGGCTCTCTCTTTTAAAGCTACACCAGCTCGCTCTCTTCCTCTACTATCTCTGTATCACCAAACCCTTGCTGGCTCTTATGGGCATGAAACACTCCTCCCGCTGCCTGCTCCTAAGGAGGAAAATGGCGGAGAACGCTGCCGAGAACACGGAGGTAAGGAGGCTACCGAGCCCGGGCTCTCGGCGACCCCGCCGCCCACCCGGACCCCCGCGCCGCCGCCGCTGTCGCCGCCGCGCCGCCACCGCCGCCGCTGCTCAGCATCTAGTGCCAAACTTTCCCCAGCTCCATCCCGCTTGCTTCTGCCGTCCGCGTGTGTGTGTGTGTGTGTGTGTGTGTGTGTGTGTACGTGTTGGGGGGGGGGGAGACAGTGCATGTCGTCTCAGGTCCCCTCCCTCTAGAAAATGCAAAAGAGTCGCTTTCACCCCAGCACCCTCTCCTGCCACCCGCTGCTCCCTTCCCCTTCCCCCAGGTCCCAGACCCTGGGCAGTCGAGCACCCCTGCCCTCTGCTCTGGGCCCCTTTGGGGGTCCCAGTCCCGGCTTTATGCAGAGCCAGGGTGGGTGATCCTGGGGCCAGGTCTGTTCCCTGCAGCGCCTTGACAATCTCCGGCCGCTGCCTCGGCTTTACCCTTCAAGCTCGACTCAGTCCCCAAGCTCTAGTTCCCCGCGACAATCGCGGAGAGCTGCCGGCCGCGGGGGTGGGGGCAAGCCAGTGGCAGTACTTAGGCACCTCCAGCAGATCCCCGGGCCCAGATTCGGGCCCGGGAGAAGTCTGCAATCCTTCGATGTTAGAGCAGCCTCTGGGGCGCTCAATCCGGGGAGGGCGCACTGGCCGAGGCCACCTTCAGAACCAGGGACAGCGCCCGCTCCTGCCGCAGCCGAGCCTGCGCGGGCGGTGGGGGCTGCGAGCCGACAGCTGCGGCGAGAAACGGGTCCGCAGCCCCCCGTCCCGCAGCAGCTGTTGAGGAGGTCGCTCCAGCTCCGCGCATGATCCTCTTGCCCCCCGCCGGAGGCAGCCCTTGCTCCACTCCCGGGTTGGCCCTGAGCCGCAGAGATCCCGCCGGGCTCTGCGCCCCAACTCGGGGCTGTGTTCCTTCGCCTCGCTCTGACCCCGTTGTCGTTCCGACCACCGGACTATTCCGTAGTCTCCGGGCACCTGTAGTCACGAAGGGGTTCGGCGTGGGTAGCCCCCTTACCTTCCCGAAGAAATGGTGCGCCGAGGTGGGGGTGGAGTGGGGTATGTGTGATCATCCCTTACTCGGTGGCAGGAAAAAGACACGGAGAGCGAACTCACGGGCTCTATTAATAGCCGGGTGTCTGGTGGGGCTGCCGTGCATTTCACATATGGTTGCCCATATGCAGCGTGGGGCGGCGAGGGGGGTGTGGCGCGGGGATTGTCCCTCTGTCTTGCCCGAAGGCAAAACGGCGCAGAGAGACCCTTTCCCATCTTCTTTCCTGGAGGTCGGAACCCTGCCGCTAACCCCTAGCCTGCAGCACGGGCAGCAAAGCTTTAAGAACCCCCATTCCCTGAGAGACTGGGAGCAGCATGCGTCTGGCCACTGTCGACGTCGACACCAACACGCTCTGGGGCTGGACGACGGCGGGGCGTTTAGTGGCTAGCGCCGTCTCCTTGGGTTCGGGCAAAGCCAGCGCGCCGGCGGTCCCCGCGCCACCTCCCTCTCCCACCCCCCACCTGAGGGCAGACCTTGGGAACCCTGTGTGGGGCCCGGCGCCCAGCTTCCCAGCCGAGCCGGCTGGATCGTTCCCCTCCCCCTACGCCCCGAGACGCCCACCGGCGGAAGAGGTTTCTAAAAATAGCTCAGAGTCTCGGGGCCTCGCCTCTGGAACGCGCTGGGCCAGCCGGCACGTAGCAGTCCCTGCAGCCAGGTGGCTGGGGCGCTGCGAGCGAAAAGGCGCTTCTCCGGGCCTCCTCACCCCACCCCACCCCTTGCTTGTTTTCTAAAAAAAAAAGAAAAAAGGAAAAAAAAAAAAAAAAAGAAAGTTTTCGCGGGTCCCTATCCCTGGTAGCCCGCAGTTGCGCGGGGTCTGGGTGCAGACCCTTGCCGGGTTCCGCAGTATGCAGTGGCGGCTGCGGCGCTCCCTACTCGGCTAGGGTTAAAGGCGTCCGGAGCAGGCAGAGCGAGGCGCGCCAGGCTATTTTTACTTGCTTCCCCCGCCGCTCCGCGCTCCCCCTTCTCAGCAGTCGCACATGCCCGCTCTGCTGAAGGCATCAATGAAAACAGCAGTAGAGGCGGCCGAGCTTGCGAGGAAAAAAAAAAAAAAAAAAAAAAAAATCCACGCCGCTCATGGGGCACAGAGGCAGCGGGGGCAGGAACAGCCTCAGCTGGGGCTCCTAGAAGGGGAGTGAGTAGAGGAGGAGGAGGTTCAGCTCTTAGCAACTTCCTTGGAGAAGGGGTGGAACCTAGACTTGGTCAAACGTGCCCAGCGAGGCATCCAAGCAGCGTGACTACCACTTGGTTCTCCTCCAGGAACTAGCTGTTTTTGGAAAAATCCAGGAGGAGAGCAGTACTTCCCAAAGTGGGGTGTTGTGGGTTTGTGTGTATGTACGGGGACCCGCAAGAAAAGTCTCTGTGTATTATGTGTGTGGGGGGAGCGGGTGGTGGTGGTGGTAATGGTCCTTGTTCTTAATTCAAGGCGTCTGTATCAAGCGCTGGCACCGCATCAGGAATAACTAGACACCCAATTTCCAAACCACCTGGTCCCTGCCCTCAAGGAACTCACAGTCTGGTAGACAGACAATTGTGCTGGAAAACATACTAGCACCTCTTTCTGCTTTTTGCTAGTGTTATCTTCAAGGCTTTATCTTATTTCCTCCTCGCAATAACCCTGCCTGAGAAGCCAAGGGTAGTATGCATTTCTTATCCACATTTTATTTGAGGACCTTGAGGCTGAGGTCAGGCAATTTCTGAAGTCATTGGGTGGGGCAAACCAGCCTTGGAACACAGATTGCCCCCTCTTCTGATTCATTGCTCTTAGCCTTACCCTTGCTATTTCTAGCAAGATTCCATGTGTGAATGGGAGTGGATGAGGAGTGGGAGGAGAGGAACGTGTTGGAAGGGAGAGATGTGATGGGGGGAGGCGAGGAGGATGGGAGGAGTTCTTTCACAAGGTAAAGACAGGGAAGGATTCCAGGAGGGAGAAAGCCAGGAATAAAGCTATGTATGTTGTGACCACAGTCCCCTGGGTTCAGTGAAGTGATGAACTAGGACTTGGGAGCTTCTAGGGCACAGGCTTGGTGGGCACAGCTGGCACTGGATGACCTATGCTACCCCTTTAACAGTTCTGAACTAGCTAAAAGCCAATTTCCTTAGCACAGTGGACAAGGCCCTTTAATACCTGTCCCATGTGACCATGTGAAAAGACCTCCCACCTCTCCGCTGTACTTAAGTTATTGTGGATCTCAATGCTTTTGTGGACAATTGTCCTTCTGCCTGTGCTGCTCTTTCCTCCTCCTCTCTGGAAAAAAAAAAAAAAATGTTCCTCAACCTGTGAGACCCAATCCCAATGCAGTTTCCTCTACGCAGCCTTCCCAGATCTGCCATGTAGCCTCTCCCCCCAGGGAGAGTGATCTCTCTTCCTTCTGTGTTCCAAACACCTACCTCTTACTTTTCCTATTGCAAGATAATTGGCCTTTATATATCTATTTCTCCAGTTAAATAATATGATTTTTTGTTTGTACCCTGTTCTTAGCACCGTGACTGAGGCAAGTAAATAATAAGTGTGGACTAAGTTGATTCATGTGATCATGAACAAGTTCTTTGAATCTGCTGATTTTCTGGAGAATTGGGGCTCCTATCTCCCACCTCTCTGCTGTCCTTAAGTTATTGTGGACCTTTAAAACTCAAAATGAAGAAATATTCTGGGAATTGATGTGTTGCCGCCCCTTGGAGCATGGGTACATTTTGGTTACTCGTGTACCTATTCAATATTCAGCAACTACTGGCTCTTCCTATGGGGTGTTCATCTGAATAGAAGATAAATGGATTAATCACAATACCCACTTATGAACCCTGGGGGGATAATGGACCCTTCTCAGCTGTTGCTTGCTTTTCTGATTCTGGGTGAGAACCCGATGCATTATTCATGGCGATGACTCCCTGATTGGGATTTCGTCACCTCAAAGGAGAGCACCCAGAGTGGGAAAGCAGTTTCAGCAAAGAGTCATTGTGTTTCTTGAATGTTCTGTTGAATTGCTGGCCCACAGAGAGAGAAGAACCATGGGCTGGGGGAAATCCTGTGATGTACCAGCAGGGCTGAGGGTACCAAGGAGCTGCCTGAGTTGTGGGGATAGCTGAGCTGACTTCCAGTATGGTGCAGCTTGGTGTTTTTGGCCAGTGGATCCTTCACTTTTAACTGAAGCATGTGGTCCCTTATACAAAGGCCAGGGAAAAGAAGAAGAGGAGCAAGAGGAGGCAAGATGCAGCTCCTCGTGTCTCAGGATGGTTTATATCTATGTCTTTCTGAAGAGTGTGAGCCCTGACTTACAGCCAGGTGATAGAGCCAGGCTGCCTGGTTTTAAATCCAGCTGTGAACTTGGCAGATGTATTACTATGTTGCACCAGTGGCTTGCTCTTTATGGGTCTTATCAGGTTGTTAGGAGGGTTAAATGGGTTCATTCATGCATAGGGATTAGGGTACTGCTGCATTCATGGTGAGCCCTCAATGAGTGTTTATGATTATTATTGTGCTAGCTTTTAGCAGTCTTGCCAGGAAAGTACAAACTGGATGGACTCTCTCAGTCCCTCACTCCTCCAGCTGAGATGATCCATAAACCATCATCCACATCAATTTTTCCTCCCTCAGCAAATACTGATTTCAGGCCTCAAGTGAGCTCAGGAGAATTAAGAAGATACCCATAGTTTTTTCCACCCCCTGGCAAATTTGGCTTTGCAGAGAGTCCTAAATTGGCTTTTGGCTGTCAAAGAGGGTGAAACACAACACTCCCGTCTCCAGTTCAGGAGTGGGTTTCAGTTCCTCCTCTTTGCTAACTGTGATGTGAAGTGATTCTCACGTGCTGCTGTGGAACATGCAACAGTCTGTAAAAACACTACTTACACCTTGCAGTCTGCCGTGCCAGCAGGGAAAAATGGGCAGCCTGACAGCACGCAAACTGCCAAGGTGACTGCAAGCAGTCATTGTGTGTGCAAAAAGCACCCTGTGAACTCCATCCAGGAGTAGATGGAGCAAACACAGGCAGGGAACCTCCAGGAAGGTCATTCTGTCCATGCTTCTGCCTCTGAGTACTCTAATTCAGGATGGGTACTTGGAGACTTGGTCTCTGGTTAGAAAGCTTCAGAGAAGGCAATCTCCCCAACTGTTGGAGTTTTTCAGTAACCAGGAAGTTCCTCCCAGAGTCTGACCCCAATCTCTTTTACTGTAATCTGAGTCACCTTTGTTTATGCTTTCCTAAAGGGAGATGAGAACTGGCATTTCCATTATGAATTGTATTAGGTGATCTCACCCTCTTTACTAGGTTTTGTTCCAAATGAGTCCAGTTTCTCCCTCTGATAGTCTGGTATTCATCTTCTCGTAGGAATAGCAGAGAGAGGAGTGTTTGAGAAGATTTTTCCTTCCAATATTATCAAGCCCATTGGATATTTCACACCTAAAATGTCTTTTCTTACTTCACTTGTAATTAGAATTCCCTCAATCATCAAAGCTTTTCCGGGATTTGTAATAGGTCACCCGTAAGTAAAGATCTCTTTTTAAAGTGCAATTTTATAAGAGCAAAAAGCTTGATATGCACATTTTCATAATGTCAAAGAATCTTAGAGCTGAAGGAAACTCAGATCATTTAAATGAAGAGATGAGAACACTTGTCCAGTGTCACAGAGCTCCTCAGCACTGGTGGAGAGATCTCCTCTACTCTGGTCTGTTGTTTTTATTTGTGTGTGTGTGTGTGTGTGTGTGTGTGTGTGTGTGTGTGTGCTGGTTTTCTGGAATATCCTGATTGGTACTATCTAAAACCCATGTTTCTCTACACAAGACCTAGGAATTGTGCATAGTGAGAGCTCTCTCCCCTCCACATAGCCCTAAATGCTTATGTCATTATTCCATGTAATGATCCCCATTGTTCAGATGGAGAAGCTGAGGCTAGACAATTAGTGGTACTTCCCAGGATTCCAAAGCTAGTAAGTGATGGAGCCAGGACTCAAGCTCTGGCTTTCCAGTCACTGGGACCCACACTTTTTTCAGCCCACAAGGCTGGTAAGGCATGAGAAGGACCAGATCAGAAACTTGAAATATGAAGATAGTATGGAGAAATGAACAGGAGAAATATGGAACGGGGGGGGGGGGGTGTTTAGGAGAAACCTAGGGAGGGACCACAGGCCCACTTTCTTTTATTTCCAAGACCTCTTTCCTGGCTCCACCACCATCGGCCACCCTCACCCCAGGTCCTCAGTACTATGCCCTGTCGGTGACAGGGATGCGGCATAACTGTGGCAGGGACAGCCATCACCCATTCCCTCTATGCACCTGAGGTATACCGATGCTTAGAGTCCTCATTGACGGGCCAGGAGATGGACTGTGTTTAACAGAGTGTGCCACTTTGGAAGCTCGCCACAGGCCATCAGTCCTGAGCCTGCAGCCTCCTCCAGCTCTGGGAGCAGGATGAAGCGAACGCTGAAGTGTGCAGGGCCGGAACAGTCTGTTTCAAGTTTATCTTTGTAGTTTTATCTCCTGTATTCATTTCGTAGGGTCGTTGTAACAAAGCACCACCAACGGGGTGGCTTTAAACAGAAGAGATTTATTCTTTTCACAGTTCTGGAAGCCAGAAGTCTGAAATCCAGGTGTCCACAGGCGTGGTTCCTTCTGGAGATTCCAGTGGGAAATCTGTCCCTGGCCTTTCTCCTAGCTTCTGGTGGGTGCTAATTACGCTGGGCATTCCTTGGCTTCTAGACTTAATCATTGCAATCTTTGCCTACGTCTTCATATGCTCTGTGTGTGTGTGTGTGTGTGTGTGTGTGTGTGTGTGTGTGTGTGTTCTCTTCTTATAAGGACACCAGTCACATTGGATTAGGGCCCTCACCCCAAATCCAGTATGACCTCATCTTAACTTGATTGTATCTGCACAGATCTGATTTCAAATGAGGTCACATTCACAGGTACCAGTAATTAGAAATCTAAAACATCTTTCAGGGGGACACAAACCAGTTCACAACATCACCCAACTCAGTGTCCTGTTGGTAGGACTGGCTGATGAAGGCCTGAACAGTTGACTGGTCCGTGCAACAGTCTCTCCCTTGATCCCTTTTCTGTTCCTCACTCAGCTGCCCATCTTGTCCTCCGGCTTCTCAGAGTCTTCATCCTGGCCTTTTCCTTGATCAGTAGTAGTAATTATAACAAGAGCTACCATTTTAATGTCCATATTATGTGTTGGGTACAAAGGTAGGCACTTAGTAAGCATTGTCTTGTTGAATTCACAGGATACAGAACAACTCTTACTAATGGCATTTTGCAGTTTAGGAAACTGAAACCTATTGTGGTTAATTACGTTGACCAAGATGATAGAGCCAGGGAGTAGCCCATCTGGAAGGCTCTCAGGGTTGGGATGTGCTCTGCTGGTGGTGTGGACCTGTCTCCTCTCTTTTACCCATGCAAGCAACCTTGACTTTGTCTTCCCCTTTGCCCCACACCAGCTCCTACCCATCTGGAGATTCAGGAAGGAACTGATACACTTCCAGACATGGGAAAGGGCTCATGGCTGTTGGAACCCATGAACCTGTACTAGGGTTTATATCCATCATCTTCCCAGGGGATTTGCTTTATAGTTGCCAGAGGAGTTAGTTTAGTGGTAGAATTGTGAGCTTATTCATCTGAAGGATTTTCTGGAGAGCAGGAGGGACAACTAAGGCCGCTTGACACCTTTTTTTTTTTTTTTTTTTTTCCCTTTTGGGCACAAGAGATGGAACTCAGGGGCACTAGACCACCGAGTCACACCCCCAGTCCTATTTTATATTTTACTTAGAGACAGAGTCTCACTGAGTTGCTTAATGCCTCGCTTTTGCTGAGGCTGGTTTTGAATTCATGATCCTCCTGCTTCAGCCTCTTAAGCTGCTGGGATTACAGGTGTGAGCCACTGTTCCCGGCCCCCTTGGCCCCTTCTAAAAATTAAACCCCTAGGCAGCTGACTTCTTGGTCTCGTGTGGAGGTTGAGTGTGGGCTCTGGACTCCTATGCCTGGGTTCAGACAGAAGCTGTGGTCTTTCCTAACTTGTAAAGGTCGTCATTTACCTGTGCCTGAATTTCGTCATCTATGATAGGGGCAATATGGTTTTAATCCCATAGGATCATTGTGAACATTAAATAAGTTATTTCATGTCAAGCACATGTTTTGCACATGGTAAATGCTCAAGGAAGATTAGCTATCATTAGTCATCTGGGCTTATCTGGTGGCATCCCAAATGGGGAGCAGATGCATAAAGGGTATTTACTGGTGATATCATGGAATCAGTACTCATGGAAATGGAAGCCAAGCAGTTGAGGAAAGGCCAGTTCATTCTCAGCTCAGTCAGCAAGAACCAGGAAGAGAGCTGGACACAGGACCCCATAGCATCCTTGCTCAGGGTCCACCAGTCCTCATGAGAAGAGCCCAGTAACAGGAGGATGAGGGATTTTCTGTGACCCAGAGGCTGGCTTACCCCACCTGTTATTCAGCCTAACATCGCTGTGACCAAAATAGCTGAGAGAAACAAAGTAAAGGAGGAAATGAAAGGATCAAGTTTAGTTCATGGTTTCAGAAATGTCAGTCCATGGTTAGCCAATTCCATTCTTTTGGGCCTGAGGTAAGACAAACATTTTGGCAGAAGGTCCTGGTGGAGGAAAGCTCTTGTGTCACAGAAGCCAGGAGAGAGAGAGAGAGAGAGAGAGAGAGAGAGAGAGAGAGAGAGAGAGAGAGAAAGGGATAGAAGGGGGAGAGGAAAGGGCTGGAGACAAGATATACCCTTCCAGGGCATTCCTCCAGGGGTTCTCTTCCTCCAATGAGGATCTACCTCCTAACCTTGCCACCATCTCCCTATGATGCCATGAACAATTAACTCATCAATGGATAAAACCAGTGATGAGCTCAGAGCCCTTAAGATCCAATCAGTTTCCAAGAGCTCCATCTCTGAACATGGTTGCATTGACAACAAGCCTTCATCCCATGAGCCTTTGAGGGACATTCCATATCCTAACCATAACAGGGATCTAGAACCAAGGTGTCTATCCACATCTTCAGAATGAAAGTGAAAATTCTCCCTCAAAATGTGAGGAGTATGGGGAGCTGAGAGTGTCTGTCTGTCGAACTGCAGACTTCCTGTGGGGCTCTCAATATGCCCCTCCCAGACCTGCTCCTAGAAAGAGCACAGTTCCTATTTGTTCATTACTGCACTAGTGGGTGATTTTTCTCCATGTTCCTACTGACAGAAACTGAGGCTAGGGGAGGGAGAGAAAGGAGAGAAGGAGAGAGGGAGAGAGGGAGAGAGGGAGAGGGACGGTGGGGGAGAGAGAGAGAGAAAGGAGAGGGGAAGGGAGGAGAGGGAAGTGGAGGAGGAGAGGGAGACATATGTCCAGGCTTTACCAGACAATTGGCTGTTTAAATACCAAGTTAACCCCCCTGTCCCATTGGCCATAAATCCCATAGTGTGTGTGTGGCCTGACCCAAGAGTTGGTCCAGCTAAGACCAAATTGGGCTAATACCACTAGAAAGGGAGTGGCTATTAGCAAATTCATCAACTGGGGCCCAATTTGTCTCTCTATTGTGAAAGATGATCTCATGTTAACTGAAGTAAAGTGGTGGCCTTTCAAGATTGGACCTCCCAGAAAATGAAAGACTGTAATTCCCACAGTTAAATTCAAGGACTTCATCTCTCCCTGACAAGCAGTTATGACAGCAATTCTCTGAAGAGGCTCAATCAGAGAATTCCGCAAATGATTATAGCCCATCAGAAGCATAGATAGGATCCTAATTAAGGAACGTTCTCTATTAACATGCATTAGTTCAACTTTTGCCTCCAGGTACATAGTAGGAAATTGATGACTATTTAATGAATGAATAAAAAAGTGTGTATCACATGTAACATACTAACTTCCTTTTGTTGGAATCTTACTTCTCTCCCTACATTAAAGCTGTGGGCCCACTGTGATATAGGGGCAAGTTTTGGAGTCTGATCTTAGTTTGAATTTCATTTTCATCCCTGCAGGACCATAATTTCATAGGGTAGCCATGAGAATTAAATTTAATAACAGGAAAAGACATAAAGAAACTTGACAAATGTTTTGAATGTTTTGTTCTTTTTCTTCCTGTTATAACTTTATTTGCCCAGTGTCTGTTTTGCTTTTAAGGGAAAATATATAGTTCAAAGTGGGAACAGTCACTTCTAATGTTCAGTGAGAGTAGATCTAAATAAGCTAATGCAGGCCGGCTGTAGGGCACGTGGGGCTGTTTATGTGCAGGGCTGTGTATACGCATTTGCGTCAGGAGGCACTTTAAGGAGAAGAATGTGGTTTTCAATTTATAACATGCAAAAGTTTAATTATTTTCCTGGAGACTCTGAGTCAGAGTCTGACGTCTCAGCATGGGGGAGGGTATTGTACGTTGGACACGTGTTAGGATGAGGCCGACTGTGAGGGTAGATGAGGGAGAGTCTGGTGGAGATAGATCTGAGATTCAGTGTCAGAAAGGATATGCGGCCCTGATTTTGCAGTCTGATGGGCACCATTTATTCTGTAGCTCAGGTACGCTGGTCTTCCTCAGGGCTGCGTTCCAGGTTGTGTCTGCCTCATACTCCACATATTCTCTCTAGGATGTCTCGTCTACTTTCTTGGCTTCTTCTGTGCTTTGAAAATTGTCTCACCTGTTGGCAACTTGGTCCGCAGGGTGGTAGTATGGGAAGATGGTGTGGAACTTTAAAAGGAGGGCTGAGTGGCAGGTCCTTGGGTCAACTGGGGATTGAAGAGATTGAAAGGATTTAATAATGGGAAAAGGCATTCCCGAGTTAAGATGTGACTGCCCCTCCATGTGCTTCTGCCACTAGGTGCTACAATCTGCCTCCCTTAGCAGAGGACAAACCAATGGGATAGCCCAATCTTGAACTTGGAATTTTTAAAACTATGAGTTGAATGGCCTCTTTTCTTCATAAGTACCTGTCTCAGGTATTTCGTTATAGAAATGAAAAGCTGACTAGTACAGCTCCCTTCCTAGTTTATTTGCTGGTGACCATACAGCTCAGACTCAGAGCTGTAGCCTGAATCTGTCCTTTGAGTTGTCCTCACATGTCTGACTGCCACTCAGAAATTTACAGGGACCTCAGACTACTCAGGTCCCCTCTTAAGTCCTGCTCTCTTCCTTCCAACCCACCCCTCCTCCACGATCATCATCTTTATCAGTATTAAGTTTCCAAAGCCACAAACCTAGACTCTTTTCTCTCCATTCTCCACAGGGCCTGGTGACTCTCCATCTCCAGTGTTTACTTCTCCTCTTTGTCCTGAGTCTTTCCTCCATGTTCCAGGCCCACTGGGGTCGTCCTGGTTCATGTCCCTTCCTCTCATGCCTGCATCTCTTGGGGGCCTTCTAGATGTTCTCCACACACTCTTGCTGTCTTTGTTTGGCTCTACTCTGATAATGGCCTGGATGCAGATTCTAAAATGGAACTCTGATTATGCCTCTCTCCTCCTTAAACCCCTTGGTGGCTCTTCCATCATTCTTAGGATAATGGCCCATCCCTTGCCGTGGCCTGTGAAGCTTTGCATACTCATGTCCCTGGAGACTAGTCCATCTTCATTTCTAGTCTTTCCCCTTTGGCTCCAGTCACAGGCAACTACTTCCTTCTCCTCATCGCCTGGGCAGGTTCTATTCTTCCTTAAGGTCTCAGTTCAGAAGTCACTTTTTCCAGGAAAGGCTTCTCTGCCTCCATCCCTTTACCTGCGTCTGGTTTGGGTCCCCTCCTGTTATCCCGTAGTGCCCAGGACTCTTGTCACAACACACACACACAACACTGCACTCTATTCCCCAACTTCCTTGTCTAAGAGGCAAGCATGCACTTTTTACGAGTGGGCACTCTGTGTGATCCCCAGGACCCGCCACAGGGCCCACTGCCTACTACAGGCATTTGTCCAATGAATGGTCATGGCTACACGTGCCTTTCCTAATGGGAAAGGCCCTACAGATGCTATCAATGAAATGAAATCTCTATTTCTTGCTACCCTTCCTAATACACTGGTTGAGGCTTTTATCAGTCACACAGGACCGCAGTATGGAGTGAAGCTTAGAGGTCACAGCCGTCATCCCCCTGACCCAAAGCAAGCTGGGAGTTAAGCTGTCCCAGTTAGACACTCACTGCTGAAGAACAAAGTCAGTACCGGAGAGAAGGTGTGGAGCCCATGCCACCTGGCAAGAGGAGATTTGTAGATAGGTGAGGGCGCTGCACGGGTGTAAGTCTCAGAACCAGTTAGAGTTGGGCTTTGCCTGGGAATTTCCTGCATTTTGGTTGTGGGAAGAGGCAGCAGAGATACCCTAGAGGCTCCTCTGAAAACCTGGCTTGAGGCAGAAAGCTTAGTGTCTGGATTAACCGGTATCCTCTTCCTACTTGACTTGATGCATCATCTCGGGCTGCGCTGAGAGGGCCATGCAGGGGGAGATGTCCCTGGACAAGGGCTTCAAACTGCCCTGAGGCTGTGGCTCCTAGCAGCAGACACTCAGGGCACAGGCTCCCGCTCTGCAGAGCAGATATTTCTTCTGTCTCAACTCTGTTGAGGCCTTTTTTATTCCTGCTTGCTCTTGGTCCAGTACTGCCTTTCCCTCTCCTAGCTACAAGATTAAAAATGAGGTGTCCTTACTTCGGGATGCAAAGAAAACCAAGCCAATGGCACAGGCTGCCACCACGGCAGAGCCCTGGGACTTTGTCCATAAGGCTGGTGGCTTTTCTTAGAGGCATTACCAAGCCCGCACCCCACCCAGGTTCTTTTCCAGCTTTGCTTCAGCCTCAGGGATCCAGAGTCTTGCGGTACTTCAGGTCTATCCCTCCACCTCCAGAATGCCTGCCCCGTGGTCTTGTGAGGACAGTGGGATCGATCCTGAGCCCTGCGGAGGAATTAGTTGCCTCAGGTTTTTTTTTCTGTTTTGGTACCAGGAATTGAACCCAGGGATGCTTAACCACCGAGCCACATCCCCAGCCTAATTTTGTATTTCTGAGGCTGGCTTTGAACTCGTGATCGTCCTGCCTCAGCCTCCTGAGCTGCTGGGATTATAGATGTGTGCCACTGCGCCCAGCGGCCCCCCCACCACACACCCTTTTTTTGTTAATTTTAAAATTTTGAGACAGGGTCTCACTAAGTTGCTTAGGGCCTTGCTAAGTTGCTGAGGCTGGCTTTGAACTGGCGATTCTCCTGCCTCAGCCTCCCAAGCTGCTGGGATTATAGGTGTGTGCCACTACACCCAGCTTAGCTGCCTCAACTTTTCTAGGTCCTTCACTACAGGTCCTCTAGCCCTCAGCTGATATCAGGTAGCACAGCAAATGTAGAGAACCAGGAGTCAGAAGCTATGATCTTGACGCCACCAGCACCGCAGACGGGCACCCACCTGAGAAGTGGCCGGGATGATTTGCATTGATCCCACTGGTTGGCACTGCTCCTGAAATAAATGGCCACAACAGTCATCAGGGCACTTTGAAGAGGTTGAATGTGCTGTGCCAGTCTTAAACTTGTTGTGCTCACCTTGCCATCTCAAGTGCAGCCTCGTGCCCGTCTCCCTTTATTGAGTCGTCAGCGGAGCTGGGGACGAGCTCATCGCCACCCTCCACGTGGCTTCCCTTCCAGACATGCCCACGTGTGCTAAATTCGTGATGTTGAAATGGAGTGATGTTTTCCCCCTGGGTGGCAAATGGCATAGAAAGTGGAGGTTGGGGGGAAACTGAGAGGGTGCTGTCAATCTGTGGTTTGACTTTGCAGGGAGCAGAACTCCTCTGGGGCCCTGACTCAAAACTAAGGACAAAGGGTAGGCGGCCTACAGGCAGCTATGTGTCTAGGAAAGAATGAACTTTTCTCCAGAAACCTCCCCCTTCCTTTCTGCCCTCCACCTGCCGCCTCAGTCTTCTTTCTCTCTCACATTCCCAAGCTTTAGCTTCTATGCTTCTAAGAGCACCTGCTCTATTTTTTCCCCCAGGCAGGAGAGACTAAGAAGGGCTCGTGCTCCAGGTGGCAGCCAGCTTCTCCACTCCGCGCTCCGGGGCCTGGATGTTGGAGCGCACCCAACCTCAGGCAGCCGTTCCTCTCTTACCCACTCGATCAGGCAACTGACGCATAACCTCACCCGGATGTCAAGGACCTAGTCTGTTCTAACTGGGAAAAGGGGTGGGGGGGAGGAGGGAGTGAGAGGGAAGATTTGAGTTCCAAATTTGTCAAAACCATTCTTCACTGCCATCCTCACATGTAGGACTGGACAATTTTTTTCTAAAGTGCTGAACCTGGCTCATCTCCCAGGCCTGAGCTGGGATGTCGTATTCCTTTTGGTACATGGCTGGTACCAGCAGCTGAGTTCCACACTGGGGCCTTGGGGCAGTGGGGAGTCTATGGCCATCCCTGCAAAAGCCCCCCTCGGCATTGGAGAACTCCTTTGTGATTTGCTGCAATGGGTTCTCCTTGGTCTCATCTCAACCTGACCCATCCAGGGTCTGAGGCAGTGTTGGTTGCTGCATTTTACCTGATACCTTCTGTTCTTTGGGCTTCTACGCCCTGCTTTCACCTGCTTCTCTCTTATGGCTTGATCTTAAATGTTCCTCAAAACTTCACGTGTTGAAGACTTGGAGGTGGAGCCTAGTAGGAGAAAGTCAGATCACTGGGGGTGTGCTCTCAGCGGGGATATTGGATTCTAACCCTTTTTTTCTTTCTCTCCCTCTTTTTTGCTTTCCAGTCACCAGGAGGTAAACAGACCTCCTATACCACATGCTTGCTGCCATGATGTTCTGCTTTGCCACAGGCATAGAGGCAACAGGGCCACTGAAAACTCTGCAACTGTGAACCAAAATGAACTTTTCCACCCTATAAGCTCTTTATCTCAGGTATTTTGTCATAGCAATAGCAAACTGACTAACACACTCTACAATGTCCCTTACTGTTCTTTCTTGGTTGCTAATGTGAATAATTCTTCCTTACTTGATAGTGGTGCCTCTAGCTTACTGTCCCTGGAAGATCTCATCCTCTCCCACATCTTGGGACATTCAGACCTGCACTTACGGATGGATTTGTCTTCCTCAGTGTTCTTCAGGCACTTGCAATTCAAGATGGCTCCCAATTTCCTCATCTGCTTTTCTTATTGTATGCCTGTCTCCATGTAGGACACTGCCATTCCTCCCTTTATCCCACCAGGAATCAGGAATTAGACTAGAGGCCTCTCTTACTTCCACTCACCCAATCCCAGATAATTCATAACAAAATTCTGCTAATTCTACCTTTTTTTTTTTTTTTTTCCTGTGCTGGGGATCAAACCTAGGGCCTTGTACATGCCAGGTAAGCACAATTCTACTTCCTTAACATGGCTTATTTCTATCTCCTTCTCTTTACCCACACAGTCTTAGATTAGACCCACAATGTCTCTTGTCAGGGCCCCTACAGCTGGCTCCCTGGCCCCCGTTGCTCTTTCCAGCTCATTCTGCACACTGTAGCACAATGCCTGGGCTGCAGAAGGGCTCAGGAGAAGTTGGTTGGGTGAGTGAGTGGATTAGTGGAAGAGTGAGTGATGGTAGAGATGGCTTGCTCAGAGGGGCAGTGCCGGCTGGTTGCACTGCAGCTGGTTGGCCTCACATGATACCGTCAGGGACCACCCCCTCCGTCTCTTTTGGCCTTAGTGGGTATTACGTGATTTTAGGATGAGGTTCGTAGGACTCAGAAGACTGTAGTTAGATTCCAAGCTCAGCAGCTTGCTTTGTGCATGGCAGGTCTTTTCCAAGGAGGGGTTCTTAGTTGCTCTGCCTCTACTATGAAGCCCTCTCCCTGGGGAGGAAATGGACAAAGGGTGTAACAGTGAATGAAGTTGAGGAAGTGGCTGAGCCCAGAGGGACCTAGGCGGGAGCTTCTGATGGGAAACATGTTCAATTCCTCCAGCATCACCAGATCCTAGAAAGTTCTAATGTGTTCCTGTTCCCCTCGTAATAAAATGGGCTTTGTCTTGGGGATTCTGGAAGCCTCTTTGCAGGGATCTGACACCTGGACCAAACGCAGCATGTAACTGTTGAGCAGAAAACTCTGCTCTAAGTTTCCCTTATATTTTGCCCAGAGTAGAGAACTGACAGCTGACCATCTGCAATTCCTTTAGGACTGTTGGAGCCTGCTTAGTAACAGCTTCTGTGATGAAGGCAGTGGGGGGCGGCGGGGGGCACGCCACATCATTCACTGAAGTCTTTTGGGGTCTCTGTTTGTTAATTCGGGTCTTCCGACTGCAGGTTTCAGTGAACACAGCTGCACCTGAACAGTGTAGCTGTTTCTTTGCAGGGTGAGCACCCTGTTGTATTTTCTCTACTTCATTGTACCTGAATCTTTTTAGAAAATCAGCTAAGTGTCTCTTCCACATCACTTGCCCCAGAATTAACAGACGGAAACCTGAAAGACTTCAATAAAACATGTGGTTTTATCCCCTGTGGTCAGGTAGGATATCATTAAACAGGCTCCAAAAGCCTGAAGGATTCACTGAGGGTCACCTGGCCAGCTTCCTACTCCAGCCGGAATAAAGGGGAAACTTAAATTGGAGTTTCTGTTCAACAGGTACATCCTATATTTGGTCCAGGTGTCAGAGTTCTGCAAAGAGTCTTCCAGAATCCCACCATTAGTGGAATTTTTCTACCATCAGTCCTTTTTAAGTTTCTAGAGAGGAGAGTGGGAATGTGAGGAAAGAGAGTATCAAAAGTCTTGGAAAATGTTTAATAGCGACTGTTTTAGTCCCGAGCAGATCCATTCCTTCTGGTGTATTGCTGCTTTGTCTCGTCCAATTTTAGATAATAACAACAACTAGGCCAGATATTGCTCCAGTGATTTCCCCTATAGGGCTAAGGGGACTTAACACATCTTGGAATCCTTCTCCAGTCCCCAAATCCTGCAGTATAAGGAGAATTCAGGTAGAGGAAGGGGCAGGATGATGTGACTGTCCTTCGATGAAGATATTTTATTTTGTTGGATGAGAGGCATTGGGGATGGAATCCAGGATGCTTCACCATTGAACTACATCCCAAGTCCTTTTTATTATTATTTTAAAAATTTAAGACAGTGTCTCATTAAATTCCTTAGGACTTTGGCAAGTTGCTGAGGCTGGCCTCGAATTTGTGATCCTCCTGCCTCAGCCTCTCAAGCCCGCACCACAGCACCTGGTTTGATGAGGATATTCTGAGGAGACATTGCTTTGTTTGGGTCAGAGAACTGGCTTCATGGCCATATGTCAGCTTGCTAAGTTCATTTTGCAGTGTCTGCTAATTTCATCCTGTCTTTCTTGGCCCTTGGAAGGTGGTCTCTTGTCCCCTACAGAATGCTAAGGAGTTCCGTGTCCTCTGAGGGTGGTGTCTGGTTGGCTCAGTGTCAGAGCTGGCTAGGTCTGGCGTCAGGACCCGCTGGCTCGCCTTGCCAGTGACACTGGGGACCAGGCTGGTGCTGGGGTATGGTTGGCATTTCAGGCTGCATCACGTGGTTAGCGAGGGGCTGCTCCCCCCAGCTCACGGAGCCCTTCAGAAACCACTCTCCTGTTAGACTCACCTGTGTCGGTTGGGTTAAGGGATCACTGTACGTCTAGATGATGGCAGAGACCAAATGACCTGTGTGGACTCTTTCCTGGCATCTTCTGTCGACCCCTCCAATTTAGTCTCCGTCCTGTCCTGTGGAACTTTGTGCAGAGCTGACCTCCACTTACCATCAGATTGACTTCCTAGCTCCTCCCAGCGTCTGGCTGACTGAGGTCCCCTGTGGGCACGTTAGCAGGAGGGCAGAGAGGGGAGGGAGGAGAGTGTGGCTGGGGCGTTTGTCCCCCGTTCTTCCCCGTGGGGTTGCTGCCCACTGGCTCTCTCCCTGAACCGGAGCTTTCCTGTGACCCTCTTGGCAGAGCCCTGCTAGCCCTGGGTTCCAGCCACTCCTCTCCTCCTGCCTCTCCTGCCCAGGGGTCAGCGCGGAGCTCTCTGTGAGCGAGGCCAGGCTGCTGCAGCCATCGCTTCCATCCACCAGGCTCCTTTCACAAACAGAGTGGTCCGCGGCGCCCACTGGGCGCTAGCCGCACTCCACGCGCCTTCCGCGGCTCTTGACGTGGCTTATCTCCTTGAGATCGCAAAGAGTCCCCGAGAAGACACTCACAGTATCTCGGATGTGTGAATGAAGAGGAAACAGACACAGGTAGGGTCAGTGACCTTCCCAAGGTCACAAGGTCACAGGGTTGTTTTCAAACCCTCTCTCAGAACCCAAATGCCCCCTGGTTGCCAGTGTGGTCCCATCAGCATCCGGGGGTGCCTTAGAAATGCAAATTCTCCCCACTCCCAGACCTGCTGAGTAAGAAACTCTCTGCGCCCCAGGTGAGCCCCAGGTGATTCTGATCTCAGGACACTGGGCCTGCACGTGGGCCAGGTGAAGGTCAGCACCCCCTCACCTTCCTGGGAGCTCACCTCTGTGGCCCTGCTGAACAGGGCTGTCTACTGTCTCGCCTGCTCTGGGAGACAGGCAGCCTAAGGCATCCGTCATTGCTCTTGGCCTTGCAGTTTCTGTTTTCTGCTTTGTGGTGATCGTGTCAGCCGGAAGCCCGACCTGGCCTCGTGGCTGGTTTCTCAGGGCTGTGGGCCTGTTCGCCCTTGCTCTGTCTCTCACCAGTCTGCCTCTTTCTCTGGGCCTCTACTCCCTAGTTATGAGCACAGTGGTAATAAACAATGGAAAAGAATAAGCCAAACTTGTCCAAGGACAGGTTTCACTTAGCCTCAGACAGGCCAACATTGAAGAGTACAGGAGTGTCTGATGGGGGGACAACAGCACAGGGCACCGGCCGCCTCTTGGAGAAGGGGCCCAGTCTGCACCTGCCATTCTTGTTGCTCACTCAAAGCAGGTGACAGCACCTACATCTGCTCCTGGCACTGACTTACACCACCCACTCGGTCCCCTTGGATGTTCGTTTGATTCTTGGGCTCAATAGTGTCTAATCCTGTCTCTTCTCTTTTTGTAGACAGGGATCCAAGGCCACAGAGGATGGTGGCTGACTCCAGGCCACGTAGTGTATGGTGGCAAACCTGGGACTGGAGATAAGGGTCCTAGTGGGACTTTTCTCATGGTGGGTCCTTTGTCTGAGGCCGAGGATCCCTGTGCACCTCTGAGCCCTCACAACTGCCCCAGGAGAAGCTTTCTTCTTCAAGATCATTTTATGAACCTAGCCCAAGGAAGGCGCCCTTGGGGTTGTTGGAGATGGCCTCTTGGGTGGGGGTGATTCATGCACAGGGTTGCATTTTTTGTGTCCAGCTGGTGAGTGAACTCTCTGACTTAGAGAGTTCACAGCACTGCACCATAGGGCCTAGAAGGGAGATGTTCTAGGCAGGGCTCTAATTATTGGCCATTAATGCTTCGAGATCTTGACCTTGGTGACTCTCGAATCAGGTTGCTAAATGCTTACCTCTCTTGGATGAAACCAGAAAAGCCAATCTGGTTTGCAAGTGAAAGTCAGGCCCAAAGAGAGCAAAGAGTAACATTTGGGCCTTGCTCCCCTGGCAAGTTGCCTGGGGAATGGAAGGGAAGTCAAACCCTAAAGACACATGCTCAGCAGTCCTGCCTCGGGCCAGCTCTGGGGGCATGGAAGCCATGAGTTGGGCCACTTACCGACACCAGGGACTGCGGGGGCAAGCCACTTAAACTCTCTGAAGTGACAGTCTCTTCTATAGAGCTACTCATCCACCCAGCCCTCTGTCCATTCAATCAGTTTTTCCTTCGACCAACATTCACCGAGAACGTTCTATGGGCCAGCCCCATGCCAGGTGTGAAGAGAAATCCTAGAGACGAATCAGTGGTAAGAAATGGTCCTCGTTTTTGAGGAACACATGCTTTAGCAGGGGTTCAGACAGCGACCAAGAGTTACAGGGGTACTGTGAAGACTACAGGAGGGGTGTTGGGGGAGGACCCGCAGAAGGGAGCTGCTGTGGGTAAGGCACGGCTTGGAATTTAACATGATCTGCACCATTTGCTAAGAACTGCAATGCAGGAACAAGAGGAGCAAGGGCATAACCCCTGAAGGCTGGAAGCTTCGATTCCCTCCATTCCCTAACATTTTAAAGCACATCCAAACACAGGCTTTCTTTTATACAGAGACAGAACTGGATTTTCAGCCTTCCTCTGAGAATTATGCATGGTCAGCTGGGAGAGGGAATCTCATGACTCTTCAGTGGGGAAGGGACTATGACACATACCAAAGGGGGGAATCATATAATTTAATAAGAGATCAGGACCCTCACTCAGATTAACAAAAGGCTGATCTTATAAAGGAGCCTGGTACGACACCACGGACTGCTGCTGCCTTCCTCCCAGAGGCAGCCCATGTGTCCTGTGATTGACTTCTGCACGAATGAAAGGTGATCAAAGTAGAGATGCCATGGGGAAGGCCATCTAGGCCTCCTAGAAGACTTAGTGAAGTTGTCCAGGTGAGGGTTTTGGCTGGTGGTTGGGAAGTCAGAGGGAGGAGCTGGTGGCTCAAGGAGGGGAGCAGCAGGAACAAAGGCCAGGAGACTTTTAAGGGAGTTGGGGGGCACAACAAAGGGCAGCGGGATGGAGCCACATTTGAAGAGCGGAGAAGCCCGAAAAGGAGGTTGAGGAGTAGGAGAGGCTCAGACCACGGTGGGAGGCTTGAAGGCGTTGCTAATGGACACGAACTTCTCAGTGGGGACTCTGGTTGCTCCAGCTAGCCTCTTGGGTCAGTGGCTGCCAAGAGCTGATCTGGGGTTCCTGGGCTCTGGAGCACCCAGCCTTCTTCCACGCAGTCAGCACTGAGGGGGACCACAGTCTACTGGGGCAGTGATGATGTCCTTGTGTGTGCTGTGGGATCTCTTGTGGAGCTCCTGGCCTGAGGCTGAGAGTACGTCTCCAAGGATGACTCTTGGTTCCAGTTTCACTTTGCTTCTTAACTTTGCATCATCCCCCCGATCCCTTGGTTAAGGGATTCATCTACCCATCCATCCATCCATCCATCCATCCATCAATCCATTTGCTCTTTCATTCATGCATCCAACACATACTTATTGAACACCCACTCAAAACAGGCACAGCTCTATAAACTGGTATTATGGTAGCAAAGAGCCTGATACTGCAGCCTTGATAAGAGCTTTCATTTGATGGGAGAGACAGACAATAAACACATATACGAAACAGTGTCAGGAACCGAAATGAGTTCTGGAAAAAACGAAGGCAGGGAAGGAAGTAGAATGTGATGGAGGTGGGGATGTTTGCAGAGAGGGCAGTGGGGGGAGGGTGACAACTGAATAGAGACTACAGGTGGGGAAACCCTTGGTGCAGAGGCCCTCGGTGGAGGTGAGGCTGGGTGTGTTCAAGGAGCAGAGGGAAGGCCAGGGTGACAGAGGCCAAAGTGCGGGAGCGGGGTGGAGAGGCCGCAGGAGGTTGGAGGTAAGTGTGGAACCCCAGAGTCTCAAGGAGATGGCTCGTGGGCTCTGCACTTTCCTGCTTCTACTTCAGCACAGGGCTTCCCTTTGCTTCCTATACTTCCTTTTCCACAGACAGTCCTTGGGAAAATGGTCTCTTGGATTTGTCTTTCTTCTCTCTCTTTTCCAGCACGATTAAAATGTACTTTCCTTTCCTTTCGGGAGTGAAAGGACCTGAAGAGTGGGTTCACAGTAAGGTGTTGATTTAGCAAAGGAATGCTTCGAATTCTTAATTGGGGAGTTTGGGAAGTGATGGGATGGGAAACAACACATCTTCATTTTGAAGGCTTTAAGTTCAAGGATTGCCTATTTTAGTTTTAGACCATAAACTCATCAGATTTGTCTATTTTCCTTCATGATTTGATCATATATTTCTCTCCATTTAAAAAAATTTTTTTGGTAAAATGCATATGACATAACATTTACCATCTTGACTATTTTTAGACGTACATTTTCGTGGCAGTAAGTATCTTCAGAGTGTGTGCAACCATCACTACCATCCACCTCTAGGACTTTCTTCATCCTGCAAGACCTAAATGCTGTACTCCTTGAACACTAATTCCCCTGTCCTCCTCCCCCTGGCCTTTAGCAACCATGGTTCAATTTTCTGTCTTCTTTATGGTCTTGACAATTCCAAGTGTCCCTTAGGTGGAATCCTACCGTATTCAACTTTTGTGAATGGCTTATTGCACTTAGCATAATTTTCCCAAGGTTCATCCACACTGTAGTACCTGCCAGGATTTCCTTGCTCATAAGGTTGGATAATATTGCATTGTATGCACCTGTCAGGTTTTAGCTATTCCTCAATGGACCCTTGGTTTGTTTCCAAGTTTTGTGCAGAGAGCTGATATGAATGTGGGTGTACATATATCTCTTTGAGAACCTGCTTTCAATTATTTTGAGTTTAAAACCTAGAAATGGAATCACAGCATCGTATGTTAGTTCAATTTTTCATTTTTTGAGGAACGACTATGCTGTTTCCTTCAGCGGCTGTATGATTTACATTCACACCAACAACATGCAAGGTTTCCAATTTCCCTACATCCTTGCCAGCACTTGTTGTTTTCTGTTTTTTTTTAAATATGTAAATATGTATTAGTCATCTTTTGGGTGTGAGATTGTATCTCACTATAGGTTTTTTTTTTTCCCCCATGCTGGGGATCAAACCCAGGACTTTGCCCATGGCCAGGCGAGCCCTCTCCCACTGAGCTACTTTACCAGCCTTCAATGTACTTTTAAATTGCATCCTGGCTCTATCAATTCTAGCTTCATATGTTTTCTAGCTCTTTTATTATGCAATAAACACTTGGAATTATTGAGTCCTTTTGGTGAGTGATCATTATGAAACGACCCCTTCTTGCCTAATATTACTTGCTCTGAAGTATATAGTGATATTAACATAGTGATTCTATCTTTCCTTTAATTAGAATTAACATGATGTATCTTTTTATCTTTTTGCTTTGAAACTTTTTAAATATTTAAAGTAAGTTTTAAATTGGGAGGCACATGATAGCTTTTTAAATCTAATATGACAGCTTCTGCCTTTTAATGGAAGTGTTTTAACCACTATATTTAATGTAATTAGTTATGCAGTTGGGTTTAAACCTATTGTCTTGCTATTTGTTTCTACATCAATGTTCTTTGCTACCCTTATTCTTTTTCTGCCTTTTTAAAGGAAAATTCATATTTTTTGTTTTTATAAAGTGACATATATATATATAGCAAGCACAGTGATATATATGTGTCTGTGTGTATTATTTATTATTATTATTATTATTATTATTAAAGTCTACCTCCAAGTAACATTATAGCACTTGTAAGTGAATGGTTTCCTCCTTATTGAAGGTATTTTAGATATTATTTTCCTTCCTCTTTGCAAGCCTGGTAATTTTTGACTGGATGCCAGACATTGTGAATTTTACTTCATTGGATGCTAGATGTTTTTAGACATTTTGTATTTCTAAGATTTATTCTGGGAAGCAATTAAACTACTTGGACCATTTAATCTTTTTCAGGTCTTACTTTTAAATTTTGTTTTAGTCTAGGGCTAATTTTTCACCAATGAGGAGAAAATACCCCCAAAAAACATCTCCTGAGGGGCACAGTGCACCAAAGCCCACCAGGGGCTACCTTCAAGTTGAGCCACACGAGGACCCTGGTAGTGACTGCTAGTCAGAGACTGGCCAAGATCACAAAGCCTGAGGGTGGTGGAGCCCAGACTGATGCCTGGTCTTCTGCTGTTATAGCTAAAGTGCTTTCTGGAACCTTCTCTCTCTCCTCCAGGGGTCCTGGGCTTGTTCTGACACTGTGTGGGAATCTCTGTGGCACCCTGTGAGTGCTACGAATTAGCTATTCTATCCTTTCAGGAGTTCTTTTCCTGACCTCAGGTAGATTATTCAGGTGTGTGGTTCAATCAGTCTTAGCTGGAGACTTGAGGGGCACTCTACAGAACTCTTCAGACTGCTCTATGAAGAATGTTCTGCTCTCCAGGACTCTGCTTTGCAAACTTTAGCTGCCTTGCTGTCCTCAGATTCCCACCACCATCTCTTCTACCAGCAGGGATCACTGGGCTCTGCCTGGATTTGATGTGGTAGCTTGGACACTCTTTCCAGGCTGGACGCTGGGGCAATCATAGGATTCACCTTGCTGGCCATCTCTCAGGGATCACTATCTTTCATTGCCCAACATTCACTATCTTGAGAACTGCTAGTTCTTACATTTTTTTTTCCCTGTCTTTTAAACTGATTGATAGAATCACCTGGGAACACTTAAAACATCCAGAATCCTGGAATCTATATTGGTTAACTTGAGACCGCCTCTGGAATAGACCTGCATATTACCCAGTAGCTGACATGATTCCCTTTTAGCTGAAATGTCAGTGTTTTCAGTGAGTATTTGCATCAGAATTTCTGATTAAAGGAATCATTCATTTCTTCTTAGGATCTGGGTGGAAATATATTTGGAGCACATAGGTTTGCTAGAATCATGTAGAAAAAAAAAATATCTGGAGGAATCCATGGAAACCAGGTGAGAATCTAAATGAGTTGGTCGGCAACTTGTGATTCTCTTTCTGCCTTACCACACGACTGTGTAGCTCATTTTCCCTCCAGCCACAAGCTTGATGGCCTGACGATGGTGCCTGAGAGCTGTGAGGGGCCACCTCCTGGCTCCTGGCCAGCCATGCTGTGTGGGCTGTCCCAGGCAGCCAGCTTCTTTGAGCCAGGGCACCATCATTACCTGCAGGGAGGTCTTGCACTACTTGAGTGTGAAGAGATTGCTTGAAAAGATGCCTAACAAATACACTTAAGTCTCTACTCAAAGCCTCTTGTCCTCTACACGGCTGGATTACGAGTCTTCGTAAATGAAATCTATATTTGCAAAGTATTTCCTTCTTCTAGAAATCCCAGGAGACGAGACACTTCTCAGGAAAGACAATTAGAGTACTGGCGAACACTCAAAGGGTTTGGAGCATTATTGGGATTCTGATGATTATTCTTCTCAGTTTTTTCTGTCTTCCTGCCACTTCACTACCCTCTCACTCAAAGTTCTGATTGTGTAGCAGCCAGGAGCTGCTTTTCTTTACTTTCTTTTAATCTTTTTGTTTGTTTGTTTTTGGTACTGGGGATTGAACCCAGGGACATTTAACCACTGAGACACATCCCCAGCCTTATTTATTTATTTATTAAAATTTGAGACAGGGTATCACTGAGTTGTTTAGTGCCTTACTAAGTTGCTAAGGCTGGCTTTGAATTCTCGATCTTGCTGCCTCGGTCTCCTGAGCTGCTGGGATTTCACGTGTGCACCACCATGCCCAACTTGCACTCTACTTTCACAATGTATTTATGAAGAGCAGTGGTAAGCCTGTGATCAACACATCTTCATTGAGTGCTCAGATCTATGCCAAGTACTGAGGGGAAGCAAAGACATGGAAGATCTAGTCACAAGTCAGAAAGAATTTACTTCTTGTTGTGCAAGTTACACCTATAGCTGTGAGATAATTTGTGTGAGAATTTTCCTGAAAAACAAAACAGATAATAATCAGTCGTGTTAGACCAGCAGGTGCTACAGGATTCGGAGTAGGAGCAGGACAGACCCAGGTGCCAGCAGTTGGAGAAGTATCTCATTTCCAGGGATGGCCCCCGTCCTGCAGAAATCAATCCCATAGTACTCAGCAGCTTCAGAGGGAGGTGGGGCAGAGCCAAAGCCTAGAGTGGACACTATGGAGGGTGAGGAGCTGGGTCAAGCAACTCTAAGGGAAGCCAAAGCCACTGTGCTCAGTGCCAGCAAAGGGCCCAGAGAGTCTCCAAAATCAGCACCAAGCCATGGATCAGATGGTGAGAGCTGGACTTCTCATGCCCCTGTATCGCAGTTTAGCATTTCCTCTGAATATCTGCATACTCAGCGTCTTTCAGTCCTCACAAAGGCCATGCAACAGATGGGACATATAATTTCTTGCCATCTGACAAAAGAGGAAACCTGAGGGTAAGAGTTTCAGTGGCTTTTGCATAAGGATAGGAACGGGGACAAGAGAACCAGGAGCAGAACCCACAGGGGCTCCATGTTTAGGAAGAGGGCACAGGACGGACATCTCTGCTGACGTCCCCAGGCTGGGGAAGTGAGAGTCCAGCCCAGATCCCCCAGGGGTCATGTGACTCGAATCTGTAAAAGAGAAGCCCAACGCCAGTGAGGGAGGGGGTGTGAGAGGAAACTGTCTTTCTGCCTGTAAAGGGGTCCAGAAAGGGAAGCCAAGAGCTCAGCAACCTTCTTCAGGTCCAAGGAGAGCGAGGATCCTGCTGTCTTGGGGCAGGAAGAGGGAGAAAGAGGAGGGGGACACGCAGGGAGTCTGCTTTTAAAGCCCGTCCGTTAAAGAGGAAGAGCCAAACATCCAATTAACTGACATCTCTTTGCAGCCCAAATATCGGAGGATATAGGAAGAGAATTTAATATGTGGAGGCTTGGGAGAAAAGTGACTAATAGTGGAAAACAGGCCCAGTTTATTTAAAAAATAGGTCAGGTCCAACAAATCCAAGAGACGCTTTCCCAGCAGTGACTGATCCAGGAGACAGAGGAGTGTTGTGTGGGAGCTGTGCCATTTTGATATGAGGTAGGCATCGCTGTTGTACCACAAAGAGACAGCCAGGGGCTGACAGGAAGCACCGGGGCACAGCACACTGATGCCCGCTGCGGCTGCCTTCAAATTAAACTCTGGTAGTGACTGTGAGTTAGGAACTGGCCAAGGTCACAGAGTCTGAGAATGGCAGAGCCCAACTGGTCCCGGATCTTCTTCTGTTAGAGCTAAGGAGCTTTCTGGCCATTTCTTTGGCCGTCTCTCCTCCAGGGGACCTTGGCTGGCTCTGATGCAGTGTGGGGATCTTAGTAGTACCCAGGCAGTGCCAGGCAGGCATCTGGGGGCTGCATCTGAGCTCAGGGGGTCCTAGGGGAATGGAAAAGGCAGGGGGCCAGCGTCAGCACTGTCAGGACCAGCCGCGTTCATAGGCACCGCCCAGGGAGCTTGGTGAACCGCACATTGCAGGGTTCACCCCACTCGTTCTGATCCCATGCACCTGGGGTGGGCCTGAAAGCCACCCCACAATGGTTGACACAGATTGGAATACAGAAACTGTTCTAAATCAGAGCCCAGATTGTTTCCCTCGGAACATTTGTTTCTAGCATGTTGATAGATTTCTCGGGGAAAAAAGAGTGCCACAGCCATAAATTTGATGGCCCCGGACATCCTCATTCCTGCTTGGAGATTTCCAATTTATTTTAGCAAACGAAAGGCTTAAAAGTATCACAAAGAAGAAATCTCTTCAGCTTACCTGCACAAATGTACTTGTTCACGGAACACTTTCTTGGAGCGCCTATTCTGTGGACCACAGCGTGGGCAAAGCCAGTTTGGACCAGTGGTGCTCAAACTGCGTAGTGTATGGCAGGGCTTGCTGGGCCTGGGGGGCTTGCTGAGCCCTGGGGGGCTTGCTGAGCACAGATTGCTGGGCCCCACTCCAGAGTTTCTGACTTGGAGGTTTCTGATAAAGTCTAGACATTTGCATTTCTTAGAAACCCCCAGGTGATGTTGATGCTGGTGGTCCCTGGATCACACTTTGAGACCCACAGCCCCAGGCCCCTTCGTAAACCCTGGCTCAGCGCCTCCCAAGCAGTGTACTCAGGAGAGTGGGAAGGTGGCCACTGAGAGTGGTTGGTGACAGGACCTGAGAGAAGGGGCTTCCAGGAAGTGCAGCCTTGAGGGGTCTTGACCAAACAGTACGTGAGGATGGGCTCTGTCAAGATACCAGAGTTACAGACAGAAAAGCTGTTAACAGGAAAGACAAATGGATGACGGTAGCTGACACTCAGTGGCAGGCAGCAGTGGCTGCATTGGCCCTTGCATTTATGGTTAGGGAAGGGACATCTCAAGAGTGTCTGTGCCTAAGAAGCCCAGTCCAGGGGCCTAGGGGTCCTGAGGATGACTCCTGGTAAATGAGCTGGAGCAAGCTGGAGAGCCCTGCAGGCCAAGTGCAAGAAGACAACAGACATGTGCAGGACCAGCTGCACTGGCCCCCCTAGACTCTTGGAGTCTGCACCCCAGGGTAGAAGGCAGAGGCCTAGAGCTACTTGCTAAAGCACGCTGCTTCCTTCAGTGGATGTGGGGTGTCGGGGACTTCAAGGTCACTTTGTGGGGCCCCTTTCTGTACCCAGATGACAGGAAACCTGGGTGACAGAGAGCAGATAGAAGGTGGAACTCAGGTCCTCTTTGGCCAAAGGCAGAGGTGAAAGGTACCTATTTGCAATGTGATCTTGGGTAGTAGGAGAGGCCCGAAGGCCCAGTAGAGCCCTACCCGGCATCCCACTATTAGAATGTTCTCTCTCTCTGTGTAGAATTCTGGTCTCCACAGGCAGACAGATGGTGCTCGGGGAACTAACTCTTTATGTGAGTACCAACGACAAGGGCCAAGTTCAGATCACGGCCTCGTGTGTACACATTGGCTGGCGGGGGGTGGGGTGGGGGTGGGGGGTGGGGTGGGTGACAGGGTGCCATGAGTGTCCAGGGCAATGCTGGGGGAAGGGCTAGCTGAGAGGACAGGGTGGGGGAGAGAGTGAGGGCAGCTGGGAAGGACAGGTGAGGCCCACCCCTCCACTGCTCCTCTGCAGCGTCCCAGCTCCTGCCGGCCCGTCCTCTCTTCCCACCGCGGGGCCTCCAGGCAGGCGGGCCACTGCTGCGGATGGATGGCTTAGGTTAGAAAAAGCTCTCTTGACATTTGGAGAACAGAGCAGGATTTGGCTCCTCTAGTGGAGCCTCTTGTTCTCAGGAAAAAAAATGTTTTACAGCTTGGGCTGGTGCCAGTAGGAGCCATTTATAGCCCAAAGGGTTTGGGTTAGCTTCAGCTGCTTGGTGCAGAAAGCACTGTCTCCTCTCTGCCCTCTGCAGCCCACCTTCCCCTTTTAAAAGAGGCCCCTCCCCTCCACTCTCCTTCCTTAAAGCCTCTTTCTTCTCACGGGACCCCCACCATTTTCCTACTTTCTTGAAAGTTCCATTTCTAGATCTTCTTCTGGCTTGTGTGTGTGACCCTGAACAAATACCTTTTTCTCATGCAGGCCTCAGTTTCTCCATCTGCAACCTGGAGCCTACCAGTCTGCTCCCTTTTAAATTCAGCCACCTTGGAGAAGTGCCTACAGGAGCTTAGTTTCATGGAAGCGCTTTGCTCTGGGCAGTCAGTGTCTGCCTGGGCCAGCTTTGTCACTCATTTCTGAGCACAAGGCCTGGCCTCCTGTAGTAGCTCAGTTGAGCTCAGTTGGACTACCGAGCTTGCCACAGCATCAGTGTTAAGAGCACGGGCTTTGGCGTCAGATATTGGTTTACATTCTGGCTCTGTTACTTGCTAGCTCTGGGTTCTGGCAAATGACTCAAATGTTGTGGAACGTTAGTTTTCTTGTCTGTAAATTTCAGCACCTCATTGAACTATTATGAAGGTTTCGTGAAATGACACCTGTAAAGTGCTTGGCACAGTGGGCCCTCTGTCAGCGATAGGCATCATTAACATCATCCTTCACCATCTACTGTCCTTTTCAGGTGGAGGTGGGTTAGATCACAGACCTTCAGCAAATAGCAGTGGCCTGAGGCTGGACCCTCAGGAGGAGGTGGGGAAAGAGCAGGGCAGGGCCCTTTCCTTGCACTGGGTCCTTAGTCTCTTGGACAGGACCAGGGTAGCAGGTGACCATGCAGAAACAACTACCAAAACTAGACAGCAGGTGAAGCAGGCAGGGCCAGGACCCCAGGGTGGCAAAATGTCCAGAGAGAAGGGACTTGGCTCTGGGGGTGTGTTGGAGTGTGTGGCACTGTCGGGAGACAGAGGTGCTGAACTTGGGAGTGAGCTGGGCGGCACAACCCAGTGTGATTCCCCAACCTTTTGCTGACTTCTCGGCATACATAAGATAGTCTGAAGTTTGAAGACTTCCTCTGCTAGGAGTCTCTGGTTGTCCAGTGTGGTCTAGGGAGGAAGTTGGCCTTCTGATCTTGCAGATGAGACCATGGGCATTGCCCAAACCATTGCCTGTGCTCTTCAAGTCTTCGCAGGGTCCTAGGTAGGCAGACAGATAAGCCAAAAAGCCAAGTTTTCAGAGCCTCCTCAAGGACCTGCATCTGCAGTGGAACCATCTTTTATAGTAGATGCCTGGATCCCTGCACTGGCTGCTGTCTGTCTACATGGCAACCTCTGGGGCTCCACACTGCCTTTCTGTGGTAGGTGTTCAGTAGGCATTTATAGCTGAATGCTTCGGCCACTTCCCCTTCTCAGAAGGGGAAGACTTCTGGGAAAGGACATGCCTAAAAGCCCATGCACAGAGGACAGGTCCCCTCTAGGAAACTGAGCTGGGCTGGCAGCCTTTGGGAATGGAGACTGGCCCGGGACAGTCACTTCTTTGTCCCCATGGCCTGTGGCTAATGAAGTCCATCCCCCACCCCCAATCCATTCATCCCTTTGCCTTATAAATACAGTGTGTGGCACATAATAGGTACTTTGTGAGTTGGCTGTTGGGGAAGGAGACTATGGAAAAGGGGATCTTGGAATCAGGGTTGAACGACCGCTAAGGGTTGCAGGAGGCCTGGTGACCCAGACCATGCACAATGCCTCCACTAGCTAGGAGTTTTTCTCTTTTAACATACTTGAATGGAGTCAATATTGGGGTCAGCTTCATGTACACAGCCTCTTTCAGCATCGAGGTGGCTCTGCACTGCCTTCTGAGCTCACTGTCCTCGTGGGTCGATGAGGCTCAGAGGGTCCTGACCAGGCTGTATGAAGATCGCGGTGCTGGGGCAACGAGGACACCTCCTCCCCACTTGGTTGTTTGTCTCCCTGTCATCCCCCCACTTCCCCCCACCCCATCTCCCTGGGTCTCTAGGTGCCTCCAAGGTCCTCATAGGACAGTGGCTCTGGCTTCTCTCCTAGGCCCACCCTCACTCACACCCACCCCCCTCCTTCCCTTGGAGCCTCCCCCACACGCACACTTTCAGGACCATCCCCAGAAACAGTTTCCAAACCAGAGTCCCAGCCTCAGTTTCTCTCCAAAGATCTAGGATAAGTTTTCCTTTTCTTTTTCAATATTATTATTTTTTGCTATTTACAAAAGTGGTACAATATTTTAGAAAATATTAAGAAAGTACAAGAAAAAAGAATTAGTTGTTCTTAGCCCAACACCCTACAATAGTCATTGCCAATTCTGGTGCCTTCTCTGAATCTCCCCTCACACACAGGCGTGAATAGGTCTTAATGGTTAAAACACAATCACACAGTCTTTCCCTATTGTACTGCTCATATTCAACCAACAATTTATTGTACTCTATCTTTGTGTTATTAGACACTCTTCCCATGACATTTTTAATGGCGGCATAACATTCTACTGTGGAATACACCCTAGTTGATTTAATTAGTTTTGTTTTGTGGAGCATCTAAGTTAACTATTTTTTTTGCCATATGGATAACACCATCATGAAATTTTTGTAACTGAAGGAAAAGCAAGGAACGAGACAGGTAAACGAGACATGAAAGACGGAGACCAGGCAGAGACACATATGAGTTTATCTGTCAGAGCTGACAAATAAAGGCCATCTCTCTGTAGAAGAGAGAGAGGCAAAACAGGCTTGGGTTCTGAAACATTTATGGGGGAGGCTCAGGAATCAGGGATGGGTCCTGATGCGGAAGGTTAAGGGTTGGGTTGGTGTGAGGGAGTGGTGAGCCTTTCTCAGAAACACCCTTGGGCGGGAAAGCAAAACTTTTTCCTTAACATGGCATCTGTCACTTAAGATGGCCATCTAGATGTAAGCAAGGACCTTATAGTAACTACATATATGTGATTATTATGATGATTTGGGATAAATTTTTATTTGATGTGATATTTACTATCATGCATTAATGGTATATTTTAATGGGCACAGTGTGATATTTCAATACATGCATAAAATGTGCACACACAGATAGAATCCATCTTCCCTTTATCTAGCCTTCACCCCAACATTCCTAACCTCTGTATATCAATATGCTGCATTCAGGTCAACTTCCATTTACGTTTATGTATGAGACAGAACATGTGGTACTGGTCTTCATGTGTTTGGCTTATTTTACTTATTGTAATATCCTGAAGTTTTATCTATTTGCTTCAAACAACAAGCTTTCATTCATCCTTATTGCTGAATAGTACCAGATTTTTATTTAAGATGTTTTCATTAGTGCATTATAGTTATATACAATAGTGGGATTCATTTTGACATAATCAAACATGTATGGAATATAATTTGCTCAATTTCAATCCCCGTATTTCCTCTTTCCCTCCTCTTCTCATTCCCCTTCCTCTACTCTATCAGAATCCCTTCTATGTATTTATTTTTTAATTGGTACTATATATATGTATATATATATGTATGTACATATATATATACATATATATATGGTAAACTGCACTGTGGTACATTCATATATGCACATGGCATAATTTGGTCATTTCCATTCCACATTTCCTCCTTTTTCTCTGTATATTTCTTCTTTTTTCTTTCACAATTAAAAAATATGTATAATAATAAACATAATAATAAATTTTAATTAATTTATTATAATTTGTTATATATGACAGTACATTACAATTCATATTACACATGTAGAGCACAATTTTTCATGTCTCTGGTTGTACACAAAGTAGAGTCACACCATTCCTGTCTTCACATAGGTACTTAGGGTAATGATGTCCTACTCATTCCACCATATTTCCTACCCCCACTCCTCTCCCTTCCCCTCTCTTCCCTTTGTCCTATCTAAAGTTCGTCCATTCCTGCTCTGGGATGAATTTTAAAATTCAATTATCGGTTAAAGGATCTGTGTTTTTTAAAATTCTTTTAGTTACTTCCTCAAGGTCTTGACCTATTTACATTCCCACAGGAAGCATATGAGGGCACTTTTATTTTTTTAACAAACCTTACAGTTTTTATGGGGAACAGGTGCATTTTTTTGTTTTTTGAATTTACCTGACTTCTGGTGAGTTTTTTTTCCCCTGCATGTTAATTTGCCACTTATATTTATTCTTGCATGAATAGAGCACAAGACCCTTTGTCCACATTAAATTGGCAGTGTTCCTCTCTTCCTTACTGGCGTGTTAAGAGCTCTCTCCATATTAAGGGCATTAACCTTTGTCACATGTGAGGATGTCCTTCCCAGTTTGTCATTTGCCTTTTGATTTTGTTCATAGTATTTATTGACTGGAACTGTGTTAATATCTGCTTGCTAGACATCTTGTCTTATATGACTCGATGACATTTCAGACTCCACATATCCAAATTGAAACTCATCGACTCCCCCACCCCCACCTGCTCTTCCCGCTGACTTGCTTATTCTGTTAATGTCACCACCATTTCCCTACTCACCCAGGCTTGAAATGTGGAAGTCGTCTTTGGTCCAGCTCCTCTCTCTTCCCCCACGTTCCATCAGTTGCCAGCTCCCATAGATTCTATTTCTGCATTTCCCTGGCAGGCAGCCCCTCTACCATCCAGCAGTTCAGGTTCTCATTATGTCTTGACTGGACTTCGAAAATAGCCTCCTAAATGCATCCCTGGTCTCCCTTACCCAGTCCCTCTCCTCCTCTCTCCTCCTTGCCCCTCCTGTCTGCTGCTACGGCATTCATCTTCCTGAAGTAGAGCTCAAACATAGAATGCCCTGGGTACAAGTGGCAACTGCTCCCCGTCGGCTTCTGTATTTAATTACAACCTCTTAGCCTGGCCATATTTTTCTTTTAACTGAACGAATCCCCCACTTTCTCAGCCAAGCTGCTCCCAACAAGTTTTCCCACCCCCTTCACCATTTTGCCTAAGCATCCTCTCTTCCTAGACTTCCCTCACACCCTCGCCACTTATCCAAGGTCCCCAACTTGCCTGTGGCCAGCTGTCTCAGGATTTCCTGAATCTTGGAGTTAAATTCTTTCTCTTTTGCACCCTCTGAACAATTTTCTTGAACTTCTTTTGTAGACTACACCTTATTCTAGCTTCAATGGAGCTGCTCAGTGTTTTAGGGTCTAGAAAAAAAGAGTCTTTAGAGGTTACAGTTCCCATATGGCTGTTTCTTTCACGGTGCCCTGCTAGAGCAGAAGTGCAGTAGGTATTTGTGGAATTAAAACAACACTCCACGTAGCTGAATGCCCAAAGATTGAAAGTCATTACTATTTCCTCCTGATGAGTAGCTCATAGATGAAGACAAGTCCTTTCTGTAGAAGGCCAAGATGGGATGGCAGCCTTTGGGACCAGAGATTGGCTGATAGTCATCTCTTTGTCCTCAAGACCTGTGTCTGTTGAAGGTTGAAGGTCCCCAAATTCATTAATCTCTTTGCATTATGCAATGTGTGGCGTATGGTGGACATTTCATAAGTTGGCTGCTGGGGAAGGAGACTCAGAGATCCCATGGAAAAGGGAAGCTAGGAATTGGGTGAGTGACAGCTGACAGTGCTGGGGCCTATGACCACTGCTGTGTACAATGCCTGGACTGCTTCGGAGTTTTTCTCTCCTTAATATATTTAAATGGAGTCAATATTGGGGTCAGCTATATGCATTGAGACTTCTTCAGCTTTAGAGGTGACTCTGCAGCCTGCACGGGAGTGTACAATTGACACAGTCTATTTTTAGCCTCCCAGAGACCGTGACCAGCATCCCAAGCCGAGAGTGGGCACACCTGCTGCATTCCAATGAGGCAGCCCCACTTGCCTCTCTGCCAGCCTGCCCAGGATCTTGTTGACCTCAACTCTGATGTTGCTAAACTGGGAAGCCTACTTATTTCCCAGAGGTGGTAGCCGAGATATGCCAGGAAATGGGACCATCACCCTCCCCCCAGCATACTACCCTCCAGCCCTGGACAGGGGATATTCTTGGAGCTAAGTGCACCACATGAAGAAGAAGGGATGGAATTCTTTAGATCTTTTTTTTTTTTTTTTAATCTGCTATGTTCTAGGATCCCTCTGTTTCCCTTAAGAATAAGTCTGAGCTGACCCAGTTTATGGAAGAGAAAATTGAGACATAAGTGGAGGCATGATTTATGTGATCAGAATAATAGTAATAGTAAAAATAATTAAGCACTTCCTACATTCCAAAAAATGTTCAAAGTCTTTACGTCTATAAACTCATCCAAATACCTTGACAGTTCTTTTAGGCAGGCTTTATTATGATCTTATTTTACTGAGGAACAAATGGAGTCATAGTGGTAACAAAATGACTTTCAGGGTCACAGGGCCAACAAATAGCAGTCAGTTTTCTAGTGTTATAACAAAATACCTGAGGCTCGGTATTTTGTAAAGAAAAGAGTTTTATTTGGTGTACAGTTCTTGAGGCCCAAGAGCGTGGCCCCAGCTTCTGCTGAGCTATAGTGAGGCCTCATGGCAGGTGGCATCACAATGGTGGGAATGTGAGCAAGAGGGAGAGATCACCTGATGAGACAGAGTGGAGAAACAGAGAAGGGCTGTTGTCGCCGGAAAAGGATTGCAGCCTGGAACGGCAGCGCCGCGGGAAGGAGTCCGGAGACAGGATGGAGACGAAAATATTCTTTAATCTTACAAGAAACTACAATATATCTACACAATAGCGATAACCCTGTCTTTTCTCCCTCTGGTCTCTTGCCATGCGCCCGAGCAGCAATGGCGCTCGCTCGATCTGCTGAGTCACCGTTCAAATCTCTCGAGAGCCTCGACCAAGTCCCGCGAGATCCCGTGAGACTACGGAAAGCGGAAATGCCCAAAAATGTCTATGGCCCAATAGTCAACCGCAATCTTAGCTATCTCCGCAAACAGGGCTCCTGCAAAGGGCCATTCTTGTCCTCTTTTTTAAGGACCCTCTTGAGAACTAAGCAGGGTCCCACTAGAGAGCTAGGTCTGTTCCTTCCAAGGACACTTCCCAATGATCCAATCACCTCTCATGAGGCTCCACCACTTTCAGATTCCATGTTCTCTCACACTGCCACACTGGAGACCAGGCCTCCAAACACAGGAACTCTCAAGGGACAAACCACACCCAAACCTGAGCTGGGATCAAGATAGCCTAGGCTTTGCTCTGGACTCCACATTCTGAGCCACCACCTGTGCTTTGTGGCTCTTCCCCTTTATTGAGTTTCCTATTCATGTCTGAAGGGAATTTTGTTTTCCCCATTTCACAGATATGGAAACTGAGGCCTGGGTCAGCTCAGGTCACCTGGCTAGCAAGAGCTAGAACTGGGTTCAGTCCAGGTCATTTGACTTATCAGTAGCCTGCCACCTCTCTGGAGTCACAGCCATCAATCTGACTGCCAGGGAGCTGGAAGAGGTCATCAGCCCTTCAGAATGCCTGCTGAGGAGGACTGGGGAGGGGTCTGGGAGGGGACAGGAAGAGGAGTGAAAGATGAAAGGGCAGGACCGGTTAACACTGGCTCTCCTTCTCTCCTCCTCAGGTGAGCAGTCCCCCCTCTCAGCCCCCACAGCCTGTCGTCCCACCCAAGCCTGCACAATGTGTCCATCACGTGTCCACTCAACCCAGCTGCCCAGGACGGGGCAAGATGTCCAAGCTGCTGAACCCAGAGGAGATGACGTCGAGAGATTATTATTTTGACTCCTACGCCCACTTTGGGATCCACGAGGTAAACGTCCTAAACCAGGTGGGGGAGAGGGCAAGTGGGACAAGCGTGGCTCTGCCTTCTTGTCATTGTTCAGGGGCAGCAGACTCTGAACCATCACCAAGTGAATCCTCCCAGGCTCTCCAGGTCCCCGGTCCTCTCGGTCGGGGTCAGGCCAGCAGCTGGTCAGCAGGTGCAAGCGATTGTGTGTTCCACAGCCAGGCAGAGGGCGAGGGCGCTTAGGGCTTGTTTGATTTACATTCCAGGCCTGTCTCTCCCCAGCCATGACCCCTGGACGGCCAGGATGGACTGGATGGTGTTGGTCCTTGCAGGGAGCTCAAGTGCTTGCATCTAGAGTCCTGAGGCTGAAAGGGCTTTCTGGAGGTCCTGATGGCCATTCCTTTTTTTTTTTTTTTTTTTTTTGGTACCGGGGATTGAACTCAGGGGCCCTTAATCACTGAGCCACATCCCCAGCCCAATTTTGTATTTTATTTAGAGACAGGGTCTCACTGAGTTGCTTAGCACCTCGCTTTTGCTGAGGCTGGCTCTGAACTTGCAATCCTCCTGTCTCAGCCTCCTGAGCTGCTGGGATTACAGGTGTGCACCACTGAACATCTCCAGGGGCAGAGATGTGGGACACGGCCTTAGGCAATCTGGCCCAGGTCTGATACCTGATAATGCTCTGGAAGTTCTTAGGTCTAAATGCCTGTCTTCCACCACAGCAGGGACAACGTGTTAGCTGTAGAACAGAACAGAGCCTCCAAACAAGAGGCTTCTTTGCCAAGGGGAGCATACTGGTGCCCCTACTCTACACTTCCTGTTATAATCCCTAACACTCTTAAGCCACCCGAAGTAAACAGCTGGCATATACTGAATGCTTACTAAGCCACAGTCATGGTTCTAAGTACATTAAATGTATCATTTCATTTAATCCCAATAAAAACCTATGAAGGAAATATTTTCATGATCCTCTTATGGTATGAAGAAAACATTGGAAAAGAAACAAAAGTTTGCTTGCTATGCAAATGCATTTTCAAATTAGAGGCTGCTGTAAGCTCTGTCTATAGCCATTGCAGGAAGGTATTTAATAAAAATAGCCAGCATTTAAAAAAAAAAAATCAAGTGCTTACTGCATGCTGGGTATTGTTCCAAGCATTTTATATGGTCGGCTCATTTACCTCTCTAGCTGGCCCCGTGAGGTTGGCATTATTGTTTGTCCCCATTCTACAGATGGTCTAGGACCCTGAGAATCAAATCCACTCTCATTATCCATGTGTTTCACAAGGTCACAAGCTGGTGATACAGAACTAGAGATTAAACTTCCACACTTGGCTCCAGGGACTTCATTCCTAACCACTACGCCATACAGCTTCTGTCTCCAGCCATCTTCATCCCCTTCCTTCCTCCCTCCCTCCCTCCCTCATTTCGCTTTCTTTTCTTTCCTTTTTGGTAATAGGGACTGAGCCTAGGGGTGCTTAACCACTGAGCCACATCCCCAGCCCTTTTAATACATTAAAAAAAATTTTTTTTAGACAGGGTTTCACTAAGTTTCACTAAGTTGCTTTGGTCCTTGCTAAGTTGCTGAGGCTAGCTTTGAACTCTCAGTTCTCCTGCTTCAGCCTCCCAGGCTGCTGGGATTACAGGCTGCACCACTGTGTCAGGCCTCATTCTTTCTCTCTTGCTGGAAAACATGAGTTAAATGGATTTATTTGTTTCTGCTGGTTCCTTGGCAGCCCACAGGGAGGGAGAGGGTACAGGTGAGGCCCCTCAGTTACTTTTGTACTCAGGGCTCAGCCTCATTTACTCTAGGGAAGCTCAGGCGTTGGCTCTGTGGGAGCTGCCCTCTACATGAGACCATCAGGCCTGGGCCTGCGGGCCAGGGGTTGGGCCTGGAGCTCACTTCTGAGCGTCCTTGCCCAGGAGGGGATCGAGCGCCATCTCAGGACAGGTGCATGGACTGCACCTGCTCACCATCAGGGTGGGGCCTGGGGATGTGCACAGGGCCTTATTCTAGGCCTCTGAGAACCTTAAAATCTCCCCTCACCCAGATCCTGTCCCTAATTAAAGGGCATGACTGTGTGACAAATGCTAATGAGCCTGTGGCTCTTCATACCCATTTCAGGACACATTCCTGTGAAGAAAGAAAAGTGCCCCCAAGCCTCCCCTGGGCCAGCCTGAAGTTTCCCTGCTAGAAACCAGCCAGCCTTCCCCTCTTCTGCCCCCACCCCCACTGTCTGCACCTTTCCCCAGACTGGCCTGTCCCCAGCTCTGAATTGCTGGGCCACCTCTGGCACTTGGAACACATTCTTCTGGGCTATTTTTGATTTCTATAATTCCTTTAGGACTTCATGTCCCCAGCTTGGGACCCAGGGCTTGGCCCACTGTCTGATTTGCAAAGGTCTGTTGACATGGCTGCTAATCTAGACACTCCAGGGATGCCTGGTCAGCATGGTGACCCAACACCAGAGGAGTATGACTTCTACTTGGGAGGGGTCACCTAGGGCCACCAACTAAAAAATCAGACCAGATTCCCTCAATTTTGTAAAACGATAGAAAATCCAGACTTGATGAACAGATGTAAACCTGGTGCAGACTGAGCAGAGGACTTGAAGGACCTGCAAGTTCCAGAAAACACCTGAGTCCTAGAAGAGTCCTTAGCAACCTCCTCATCAGAAGTCCTTTTGCACACTTATTTAAATCCCTCCTCCGCTGTTCTAGGCCATTCTAGACCCTGGCTGCTAGAGAAATACACAGTCCTTGAAAACAGCTAGCTTTCTTCACCTGAGTCTCCTTCTACCTTGTTTTCAGTCTCCAAGATCACCTGGGGGCAGGGGCACGAGGTTGGGCTCTTAGCACTGTTCTTTTAGGCAAGGGCCTCTCGATTCTCAGTGTCAGGCAGTGGGGATCTCTACCCCGGGCCAGACAGCTTGCCCTGATGCTCTGCCTCCTGGGTCTGGGCGAGTCCCATGTCTCGCTGTGCAGAGCTGGGCTGGCTCTCTTCCACACAGGACAGGGCTGGGGTGCAGCAGCCTGCTGATGAACAGCCATCAGCGGACGGTGGGAAGCGTGGTGCACACGGGTCGGGTTTGATTAGCCTGTAAACACTAACAGGAAGCGCCCAGTGGTGGGGCGGGGTGCAGTGGACTATTGTGTCCCCCTCCCCCACCGAACAGCACCGCAGGAGGGGATTCTGGACACTGTCAGAGATGACTTGGGACCAGCCTCCTCAGAACAGGGGCCAGGAGAGGAAGACTGTGGCCTTCCAATCCAGGGCCTCTCTGAGAAGGAGGGACTCCAGAACAGGAGCTAGAGTGACAGACGTGTGCTTCCTGAATCTTCCACCCGGAGAGGCGGGAGTGGGCTCTGTGACCCTGAGACGCCGGCCCTGACTTCTCAGCGTCTCTGGAAGTCAGTTCTGGGCTTGGTGCCTCTGTCTTGGGAACAGCCCTGGACAATGTAGCTGTGTCCCGCACCCCAAGCCCTGGGCACGGATCCCACTCCTGGCCAGCTCCCTTCTTTGACCATCTTGCAGGTCCTGTTGAAATACATTCTTGGGGGCCTCATTTCCTAGCAATTAGTTGATGTGCCGTCATGTGTTAATAGGCAAGGGAGCTGGGGGACAAAGCCGGCCACAGCTGGGGGCTGGGAACTGCCTTAGACAGAGCGAGGCGTGTTCCTGTCTGAAGACGTCTTCGGAGGCGTCCTTCCAGGAGCCACTGACGCAGGGAGGAGGAAGTGGAGGGGGAGCTCTTGCTCTTGGCAGGCACAGCTTTCATTTTCCTAGCACTTGGACCTTGGTTTAGGGCCTTAAGGAAAGGAGCAAGGGGCCAAAGAAGTGACAGAGTTGTGAATCCGAACAGGACACCTGGGAAACTCCTCATCAGCAAAAATAGGGTCTCCAGAGGTGCTCAGCTAGCCCAGGCGAGGCAGTTAGGCAAAGACTGAGGATTCTGACACCTCTGCCATCATCTTCCTCCACTCTCTGCTTACCCTCAACTACTTCCTTGCATGGAAGAAGAAAAGGAGTGTAGTTATTAGGAAGATCCAGAACTGTCTTGACTTCACTTTTGCGAAACTTACTGTATTTATTCAATCAACCCAACAGCCTTCTAGAGTAGGTGCTATTATGATCCAATCTTCCAGATGAGGAAACTGAGGCTAAACCATGGACTGGGTCAGAGGAGCTCAGCAGCAGTGGAGGTGTGGTGTGAATGCAGGAATTCTGGTGCTGGCTTCTGTGCACTTAGCCATATGCTGTACAGACTGTCTTTGTATTTACTGAGTATCCACTGTGCAGCATGCTCCGTGCCTAGTTTTGGAGATACTGTCTAGCTGTCGTATGGTGCTGGATCCCAGAGATCTTTTAGAGACAGAGAGGTTTAAAGTCTTTTAAGACAGAAGCAAACTCAATCTAACTAAACTTGTTCTACTTCTAATAAAATCAAAGATATCAATCCCAGTAGCAGAGAAGCAGTGGATAGTCTTCATGCCTTCTTTTCCCTTTCCATCCCTCAAGAACCTCCATTGCAATCCCTTGCAATGGAAACATAAGAGAAAGAGATTCTGGGACAAGCGGTTCAGCCTAGCCAAGGTGACATGTGTGTAATCATCACAACATGTGTGTACAGAGCTCCAAAAAACATGAATGGAGTAAGACCTGCAGAACTAAAGGGACAAAAAGACAAATCTCCAATCAGTCAAATATTTTTATGACATTTCTCTTTGTAGTTGATAACAAAAGTACACAAAAAAATCAATAAGGGTGTAGAAAATTTGAATATTACAAACAGCCCAAACTAATTGCCATTTATAGAGCACTGCATCCCAAACTATGAAAGACACATACTTTTCACATACATGGAAGCATTCACTAAGATAGATCACATGTTGATGTGTTAGCTTTCCAGCACTGTGACAAAATACCTGAGACAATCCACTTAAAAAGAGGAAAGGTTGTTTAGTTTACAGTTTTGGAGATTTCAGTCTGTGGTCAGTGGGCCCATTGCTTTTGGGCCTGTGGCAAGGGAGAATGTCATAGCAGTGAGCACATGTTAGACCAAAACTGCTCACCTCATGTTAGATGGGGAGCAAAGAGAGAATCAGGAAGGGGCAGGGACACAATATCCCCTTCAAGGACATTTTTTCAGTGACCTAACTTCCTTCTACTAAGCCACACCTCCTAAATGTTCCACCACTTCCAATAGCACCATGGCTGGAGATTGACCCTTTAACATATGGGTATTTGGAGGGACATTCAGATTCCAAAAAGGTTACAAAAACGATATCTACAAATTTCAAAAAAATAAAATAAAGCAGAGTGTGTTTTTGTTAAAAATATATTAGAAACCCAAAGTAGTATTTATCCAGAAAAATCTCCAAATAATTGGAAATTAAGCAGCATTCTTCTTAACAACTCATGGGTGAGAGAAGAAGAAAACACAAGAGAAATTAGAAAATATTCCAAACTAAATGATAGTGAAAACACAACATACCAAATTTGTGGGATGTAGATAAAGCAACATTTAGAGGGTAATTCACAGCTTTGAATGCTTATATTAAAAATAAGAAATAAGGTGTAGAATCAATGATCAAAGCTTCTGCCTTATGAAGCTAGAGAAAGAAGAACAAATAAAACTTAAATAAGTTTAGGAAAGGAAATTATAAATATGGGAGCTGAAGTCAATGGAATAGAAATCAACCAAGAGAGAAAACCAAAAGCTAGTTTTTGAACAGACTGAAAAAATTGATAACACCTACCTAGAGTGATCAAGGAAAAAAATCCCAAGAAAACACAAATTATGGAATCATAACTAGAGGCAAGGACATCATTGCAGTAGTGCTGACACTCAGCTGGCAATGAGAGAATTATGTTACTGGTCTGCCCTTAAGTTTGATATGGTGAATGAAATGGATAAGTTCATTGGAGAAATACCTTGTCAAAACTGATACAAAGTACATAGAAAGCTAAAATAACCCTTCACTAATGAAACAAATTCATAATTAAAACCTTCCCACAAAAAACTCCAGGCCCATTTTTGTTTTTGGTATCAGAGGTGCTTAACCACTGAGTCACACATCCCCAGCCCTTTTTATTTATTTTTTATTTGGAGACAGGGTCTCACTGAGTTGCTTAGGGCCTTGCTAAGATGCTGAGGCTGTCCTTGAACTTGTGATCCTCCTGCCTCAGACTCCTGACCCATTATGGTTTTACTAGTGATATCAAATAGTTAAAGAACAAAAAAATACACATCTTACACAAATGTTTGTGGTAAGTGTTGAGAAGAGAATCCTTTCTAACACATAAGATGAGCCCAGCAGAGCTTAGCAGAGAGGGTAGAAAGAAATTTCAGATCAACATCTCTCATAAACATAGATACAAATATTTGTGGCAAAATGTTGGTAAATAAAACCCAGCAATATTTAAAAAGGCTGATGTAGCATGACATTCAAAACCAGTCTGTGGAGTTACACATTAACAGAACAAAGGAGGAAAGTCATGTACCATCTCAATAAATGTAGAAAAGGCACATGACAGAATTAAACACCGATTCATGATCAAAGCTTTCAACTAGTTAAAGAGAGAAGGAAACGTCTCAGTCTGGTAAGAAACATTTATGGAAAGCCTGCACCTAAAATGTTACATGCTGGTGACATGTTACATATTGAAATGGAAGAAGGATGTCTATCCTTTGCAATTCTGGTCAATGTTTTCTTGTCAGTGAAATAATAAGGCAGGAGGAAAGAACAAAAAACAAAGGGCAAACAGGGGGGGAAAGAAGGAAAATTAGTTTTATTCATAAGCAACAAAAATTTCTACATAGAAAAACAAAAGAAATCCAGAAAACAAACAAAAATCCTTCTACATGGTGAGGGCAAGACTGTAGGATACACTAGCCCCTTGGAATTGGATACTTTTGAGAGGCCTTATGCATGACTATAAAATAGTTAAGAATCAATTGAATGGAGGAAATGCAAGATCTCTGCACTGAAATCTATAAATCATTCTAGAGAGAAATTAAAGAAGACCTAAATGAATGGAGAACTGTGTCATGCTCTTGGCTTGTAAAACTCATTTTTACTAAGATAACAATTCTCCTCAGATTTACCTACAGATTCACTGTAACTCAATCAACCCCAGGAGATTGTTCTGCATTAATTAATAAGCTGATTCTAAAATTCATACAGAAATGCAAAGGACCTAGAAAAAACAAGATGATCTTGTTAAATAAGAGCTAAATTGGAAGACTTCCACTACTTTATTTCAAAATTAATATCAAGTTGTCAAGTTGGTGTGGGATTGGTGTGTATCAGTGGAGCAGATCTGAAAGCCAGCTGTGTAAAGTCAGTTGATCTTGACAGAGGTGGCAAGGTCATTCGAGGCATGGGGGTGATGTGACAGTCTATGCAGTTGGTGGTGCTTGGAACATTTATTTATACAACAAAACATGAGCTCACACCTCACCTTATCCACTACACAGAAGTAAATCTGACATGAATCAAAGACCTGAAAGTAATGACAAAACTTCTGGAAGAAAATATAGACTATATTTGTGACCTTGGGATACATTCAATAGGGAACAAAAAGCACTAATCATGAAAGGAAAAAAAAAAAGCCTGACAAATTAGTCTTTATCAACATTTAAAACTGACTCAACAGATATTGCTGAGGAGAGAAGGCCAACCACAGACTGGGAGATGATCTTCAAAATATCTTATGTAGCTGGCAAAAAAAAAAAACTTGTTTCTATAAATATATGAAAAAATGTTCAATATCTCCTGTAATTAGAGAAATGCAAATTGAAACTACACTGAGATTCCATCTCACTCCAGTCAGAATGGCAATTATCAAGAATACAAGCAATAATAAGTTTTGGTGAGGATGTGGAGAAAAAGGTACACTCATACATTGCTGGTGGGACTGCAAATTGGCACAACCACTCTGGAAAGCAGTATGGAGATCCCTCAGAAAACTTGGAATGGACCCACCATTTGACCTAGTTATCCCACTCCTCAGCATACACCCAAAGGACTTAAATCACCATACTACAGTGATGCAGTCATATCAATGTTTATAGCAGCTCAATTCACAATAGCTAAGCTATGGAACCAATCTAGGTGCCCTTCAACAGATGAATGGATAAAGAAAATATGGTATATATACATAATGGAATATTACTCAATCATAAAGAATGAAATTATGGCATTTGCCAGCAAATGGATAGAAATGGTGACTACCATGCTAAGCGAAATAAGCCAATCCCTAAAAGCCAAAGGCTGAATGTTCTCTAATATGTGGATGCTAACACACAATAAGGGGTGGGGAGGGAAGTACAGAAGTTCATTGGATTAGACAAAGGAGGGAATGGAGGGGGGATGAGAATAGGAAAGACAGTAGAATGAATCAAACGTAAGTTTCCTATGTTCATATATGCATACACAACTAGTAAAACTCCATATCATGTACAACCACAAGAACGGGAAATTATACTCCATGTATGTATAATATGTCAAAATACACTCTACTTTCATGTATACCTAGAAAGAAAAAATTAAAAAAATAACTTATTTCTAGAATATGTCAACTCCTATAATTCAGTAAAAATAAGACAAACAGCACAAGGAAAAAAAGTTTTGAAGGGCTTAAACATACATATTACACACAAAAAAGATGAATATGAAGTGTTGTGGTTTAGAGGTGGTGTCCCCCAAAAGGTCACATGTGAGACAATGCAAGAAAGTTTTGAGGAGAAATGATTGGGTTATAACCTTATCCTAATCAGTGAATTAGTCCTTGATGAGATTAGCTGAGTGGTGACTGGAGGCAGGTGGGGTGTGGCTGGAGGAAGTGGTTCATTGGGGGCGTGGCTATGGGGTATATATTTTGTATCTGGAGAGTAGAGTCTCTCTCAGCTCTCTGATCATCATGTGAGCTGCTTCCCTCTGCCACACTCTTCTGCCATGTTGTTCCTGCCTCATCTGAAACCCTGAGGAATGGAGCTGGCCATCTATGGTCTAAGACCTCTGAAATTGTGAGCCTGAAAATAAACTTTTCCTCCTCTATAATTGTTTTGGTTGGGTCCTTTAGTTACAGCAGCAAAGAAAGCTAACTAAACCAGAAATTTGTACTAAGAAGTGGAGTCATTGCTATGACTAACCTGACCATGTGGTTCAGAAGCTTTTTGCACTTTTTGGAATTGGTGGGAAGAATTTTGAGATGCTTAGCAGTGCAAGCTGGAAATGCTTTAGGTTGTTGTAAAGTGGAGCTTAATGGCTAATTCTGGTGGGAGGTCAGAAGACCAGAATGCCAATAGGACCCTGGACAGTAAAGACAGGGCTCAAAAGTGTTTAGAGGAGAAGGAGGACTCTTGGAATTTGGAGTAGAGGCCATTCATGTTATGTTCTGGCTAAGAAGTTGTCTTCATTTTGCCTGTCTCCTGAGACTTTCTGTGATACTGATATTAAAAGTGATGGACTTCTTGCCAGCTGTGGTAGCGCACACCTGTAACCCCAGCAGCTCAAGAGGCTGAGACAGGAGATAACAAATTCAAAACCAGCCTCAGCAAAAACTGAGGCACTAAGCAACTCAGTGAGACCCTGTCTCTAAATAAAATACAAAATAGGGCTGGGACATGGCTCAGTGGTCGAGTGTCCCCGAGTTCAATCCCTGGTACCAAAGGGGGAAAGAAAAAAAAAATGCAATGGACTTCTTAATCTGGCAGAAGAAATTTCTAGGCAACATAGCATTCAGGTAGTGGCACAGATATTGCTGGTGGCTTTTAGCCAAATTGACTGTGACATTCAGGAGAAAAAAGCAGAGCAGAAATATTTGAAAAACTTGAACTTGAAAGGCAGGAGAAAATTGGGACTAAAGAAGTTGTAGTTGTTAAAGACATTACTGCCACTAAAGAAATGCTAAAGACCTTGCCCAAAGACAATAAGAAAGATGGCTTGAGAGCATCCCAGGAGCTGGCAAGACCACACCTATCTTAGGTTCAAGAGAGTAAAAGTGAAAAAATTCTCTTGAGAAGAGACCAGTGGGGAAACATTTTTGTATAAGGTGGCCTAGGAAGTTTTTTCAACATGTTCAGCCACCCAGATGCTCACAGGCTGCTGCAGCCAGGGTCCCTGGAAGCTTGGCTACTGCTCAAGGTGGTGGCAGACCTTGGTGTCAACCATGTGGTGCTGGTTCTGCAGGAATGCAGGAGCTGGAGTTAGGGGATCATGGAGGCTTCCACCAAGATTTCAAAGGAAGGCCTTAGAAGCCAGGCACAGTGCAGCAATCCCTGTGGACATTCCCCGAGGAGGCAAGGTGTAGAGATGTGAGGAGGAAGCTGAAGTTGCAGAGACCCCTGAGATTAAGAAATGCCAGTAAAGTGGGAGATCATCCTAAGAAAGCTGCAGGAATTGAGCAGAGACACATCCACAGAAGTCACTTGGGCTGCAACAAACGAGGCCACAGGGGCAGAGCTACACAAGCCCTTTGGAGAGAACATCATGATGCCACGTGCCCCAGATTCTGGATATGGAGCTACAGGACTTGTTTGGCCAGCTGGGGTTTGGTCTTGCTTTGGTCCCATCCCTTCTTTATATGCTTCTAATTTTGTGAATGGAAATGTTCACTCTGTACCATTATATCTTGGATGCTTGTAAATTGCTTTTATTATACAGGTGTTCACAATGTGAGATTGCCTTGCCTCAGAGAAGACTTTGGACTTGAACTTTGAGCAATTTCAGAACTGTTGAGATCATGGGGACTCTTGGGAATAGACTAAGTATATTTTGCATTGCCAGATGAGTGTGAGCTTTTGGGGGCCAGGGATGGAATGTTGTGGTTTGGATGTGAGGTGTCCCCAAATAGCTCACGTGTGAGACAATGCAAAAAGGTTTGGGGGGGACATGATTAGGCTATCTCCTTAACCTAATTAATGAATTAACCCCTGATGGAATTAACTGAGTGGTGACTGGAGGCAGGTGGGGTGTGGCTGGAAGAAGTGGTTCATTGGGGGCGTGGCTATGGGGTATATATTTTGTATCTGGAGAGTAGAGTCTCTCTCAGCTCTCTGATCATCATGTGAGCTGCTTCCCTCTGCCACACTCTTCTGCCATGTTGTTCCTGCCTCGCCTAGAGCTACTGTCTATGGATTGAGACCTCTGAAACCGTAAACCTCCAGATAAACTTTTCCTTCTCTACAATTGTTTTGGTTGGGTCTTTTGGTCACAGCAGTAAAGAAAGCTGACTAAAACAAACAGCCAATGAGCACATGACTTACGTCAATAGCCGTGGAGGAACTGCAATTAAAACTATAGTGAGACTGTTGTGCCCAGAGAACAGATCCCCCAAAACCACCAAGGAATCCAGAGTTCATGCAAGAACAAAGAGCCTTTATTCGGGCTTAAGCCCGGACACTCAGACCTCAACAACACAGTGGATCAGTACTGAGAGCCCGGAACTGAGGAAAGACTGAGTTTTTATAGGGGTAGAAGCAAGGATGGGGAAGGGGCTCACCTGATTGGCCAGGGGAGCCCATGTGTGTCTAAGGAAGTTTTCATTGGTGGGTGCCATTTCCAGAGCTATGGAATGTGCTGACTGTTCACTGCAGGGCCCTGCCATTGCCCTAGTTTATTGTGCCCGGGCTGGCTTATCATATCCGGGCTTATTCCTGCCTTGTGATAGGAGACTTGCAACAGTTTGGGGCAGCTGATAACAAAATGGGGTCACAGAAGTTTGGCTTCTATTGTCTTTAAGCCAAGCATTTTACAGAAGCAAAAAGAAGCAGTTAAACTGAAAAGAGGCTTGGGGCTGAAAAAGGAGGGTCCCACAGAGACACCAGTTCAAGGTAAAATGGCTAGAAATAAAGACTGCCAATACTAAGTTGCTGGGATGAGAAACAACGTGGACTCTCAGATGTTGCTGATGGTGGCATTAAATGGCATAGCTCTTCTGGAAAAAGATTTGGCAATTTCTTATGAAATTAAACGTGCACCCAGAAAATTAAGTTCTGGGTATTTACCCAAAGCAAATAGGAATGTTTGTCTTCCAAGATACTTACACAAGGATGTTTATAGCAGCTTTATTCATGATTAACAACAACAAACAAAAATTGGAAACAATTCAGATATGCATGAACAAGTGAACAGACAAAAACATTGTGGTATGTTCATGCCATGACGTACTATTCAACAACAAATACTACAATGGAAAACAAACCTGGATACGCGCAGCACCACAAATGAATCTCAAAATTTTACATGGAGCCAAAGAAGGCAGACACAAAAGGGTGCAAGCCATCTGGTTCAATTTGTATGAAGGTCAAGAACAGGCAGAAGGAAGTTTTGGGAATGGAAACCAGAATATTGGTTTTGTGGAGGGGGTGGGGACAGGTGCCCTGGGGAGTTAGGTAATATTGTGGATCTTGCCTCTGGCCGTGCTGCCCATGTGTGTGTGTCAAAATCCTCACACTGGCCATTTCAGTCATATGCCACACTAGAGTGTTGCAGGCACCGAGGACCCCACTGAGGGCTGTGGTCCATGAGATCGTATCCTAGCGACATCCAAGCTTGTGTGATGTTCATGCAGTGAGGAAGTCACCTAGGGACGCACTCCTCAGAAAGCCTCCCAGGCATTAAATGATGCATGGCTACTCTTAAAATCTGAGCTTTTTATTATATCCAAATTATACTTCAATAATGTTAATTTCTGTGAGGAAAATAAAATCACCCCAACACTGTTGGTGATGAGGTAACTGAAAGCACCTGCCCATAATTTGAATGGCCAGGGACCCCTATCTTACCACCCTGCACAGATTGATCATGTTCTCATTGGGCAAGAGACAATTTTCACAAACCACTTACTTCTGGAGAGAGGAGCATGTTTTCCATTCTCAAAAACAAACAAGCCAATGAAATGAAAGAACACACACATTTAAAAAAAAAAAAAAAACCCTTTAATAACCTGTTCAGGGGTTGGGGTTGGGTTGTGGCTCAGTGGCAGAGTGCTTGCCTCGCACATGTGAGGCACTGGGTTCGATCCTCAGCACCACATAACAATAAATAAAAGATATTCTGTCCCTGTATAACTAAAAAAAAATTTTTTTAAAGAAATAGCCTGTTTAATGACAATTCTTTTGCCATAGCAGAAAGGTCTGCTTCAGATCTAACTGAAATCTCTCACACAAGGAGCGTTGAAATAACGGCTCCTTGTGTGCTCGGGTAAATGAGCTGTCCAAAGCTTGGACACGAGCTTCTCTTCTGATGGCACCGAGTTATTTTTCTGGGGAGTTTGGAGCAGCGCGGGGAGCCTCTGGCCCAGCTGCCCCACGGGTGTTCTCTGCGGCCATGCCCAGTGACACTGAGAGGCTGGACGCTGTCCTGGGGTGGTGCGGGGAGCATGGCCGCTGTCCGCCTGGCGCCTCGAGGGCCTGACCTTGCCCTGCCTCCCTCCCGCAGGAGATGCTCAAGGACGAGGTGCGGACGCTCACCTACCGCAACTCCATGTACCACAACAAGCACGTGTTCAAGGACAAGGTGGTGCTGGACGTGGGCAGCGGCACCGGGATCCTCTCCATGTTCGCGGCCAAAGCCGGCGCCAAGAAGGTGTTCGGGGTGAGCCTGCCACGCCCTCCCTGACCCGCTTCCGCTTCCGCCTCCGCTTCCGCTTCCGGCGCTCCAGGCCCGCCCCTTTCCCCGCCCGCCCTGGAGGGGCACGTGCTCTCTGGCCAGAGTCGCGGGTGTGAGGAGGAAGGGAGGAATCCAAGGGTGGCTCTGGGAGGTGGGCGGGCTCCCTGTCACCAGGCGTGGCCCCGACCTCTGGCCCTGGTGACGTTTGTGAAGGGCTTTGGCTTTCCTGATTTCTCGGCCTTTCTGAGGTCGTCCTTAACTTCCAGGACTGAGTTCCGCCCTGGGCTGGTTAGACGTGAGCTCTGGTTTGCCCCTCTGCCCTTCCACCCATCACGTGTGTGACCCTGACTGTCCCTTCTCAGCCTCCCGTCTGTACAATGGGCTGGTCAGCAGAACCTTGCCCTAGGCTGTGGTGAGGCTCAAGGGTGCCGGGCCTAGGGCCAGAGCTTCGGGGCTTGTTATCTTGGCGGAGAGGGGGCCCTAGCAGAGGGCAGGCAGTCTCCTTCCTGTATCTTTAAAGAGCAAGTTGGTCCCTTTAAATTCTGCTTCGGCGCTGCAGTCCTCCAGGCTGGAGAGGAGGCTGCTCTGGGGAAGACTTCCCGGGCTCTGGGCTCTCGTGATGTGGCTGTGCAGCCTGGAGAGGGAAGGGCTGGGAGGGTCTGAGCTGGAAGGAACTGGGAAAGAGCTCTGAGCTGCTGCAGGCTGAAGGCGAAATGCTGCTGAGGGTCCAGGGCTGGAAAATGAGAGGCAGACTCCCTGCAGGCTCCAGCATGCACAAGGCAAGGCCCTGGGGCCTGCGAGCAGTGTGTGGGAGCTTCCTTCTAGCTGCACTGGGTCACCCTGTAGCCTGCCCTCAGGAGCTCCAGGCTCCTGGTCCACCAGAGCCTCCAAATCCCCTTGGACACCCCTGCCCCGGAGGCTGGCCCCTAAGCCTCCAGCAGGAACAGCGCTCCGTCCTCCCTTATGCCACTGGGACAGTGGCTGTAGAGTCTTCTGGAAGCCCGGCTGTCCTCAGGGTACCTCCGATGCAGCCTTGACCAGTAAAGCTGAGCTGAGGCATGTGCTGAGGGGAGGGCCCATGTGATGCCCATGGAGCACACTGTCACCTGTCATCGTCATCATCATCCTCACAGCTGTGGCCCCTCCTTACCAGGCTTCCTTCTCTAGGTCCCCTCACTAGGACAGAGACCCCCAGCAGAGCACAGATTCAACCTGCAGTGAGGTCACGGGCATTCAAGGTGCCCTTGGGCCCTGCCTGCTTTCCCTCCCAGGGCCCAGGCCCAGGTCAGCACTGGCCTAGGTAGGGGACAGGATGGAGCTGGGAAAGGCAGCACCACCGTCCCTGGCTCCTGAGTCCCTGGGGGCTCCAGCCAAGGAGCTGTCAAGAGCTCCCAGCTGTGGGGACTTGGCACACTCTGCCTGCTTCCCGCTCGTCTCCGGCAGCTCTCATAAACAGCACCGCCACGTCGGCCGGGCTTCTTTCCCGATGGCTCATTTCACAGGCTCTTCTGTTCCAGGCTCCCCCTCTCACCCACAGCTCCTCTCCAGGGAGGGAGAGGGGATGGCCAGGGTAGAGCAGGGAGAAGGGAGGAGAGACCACTGTGAGCGACAGAAAGTGGAGGCAGAAGCAGAGAGAAAGAGATAAGGAGAGAAATGAAGAGACAGAGGGAGAACCAGAGAGACTCCAGGGCCTGAGAAGCAGAGCAGGATCAGAGAATCAGGAGGAAGAAAATGAAGTAGAAAGTGTAAGAGAAGAATGGGGACAGCAGAGGCAGTTAAGAGGAGGAGGAAGATGCCAGGGACGAGGACAGAGTAGCCTGGTGTGTCCTGGAAGCTGTGGGAAGCTGGTGCTGTTGTCTCATGCTTGGACCCACCTTGTCCTCACAGGACCACTTGAGATGGGGCTGCAACTGTCTCAGGGCCCAAGAGGCCCAGTGGGAGTCCGGCTCCTTGGCCAAGATCCTGTGCTTTCCGCCAACCTCGTAACCTCGTGACCTCGTGGGGATGGCGTGAGGGGAGGCAGGTGGGGAGCAGAAGAGGACACAGCATGATTCTGAAGATCATGAGATCGAAGGCCAAGAACTGGGCGGCACAGGAGTGGGAGGGCCTCCTGGGGCTGCGTGTGGGCCAGGGTCTGCCTGCTTGGCTGTTTCTCTAACAGTGACCAGACCCCTTTCCAGCCCCAAAGGCAGACACTGGGATGTCAGAAACTCCTTCAGTGGCCCTCTGCAATGACTTCTGAAGGGAATGGTCACTTCGTGAGGCCCTGGGGCAGTCTGAGATGGGGCCTCAGTGTGGAGGTGAGTCAAGCCCAGGGCCTTAGCACAGGCCAGTCCTGTGGGAGTGCCAGCTAGGGAGGTAGGGGCAGCTCTTGACAGATGCCCATCTATTTCCTAGCAACCTCTGATAGCACATCCTAGGCCTGGGGCTTGATCTCCAACTATTTTCACAAGGTCCTGCTATGAGCTAATGATCAATTAATCTCTCAAATATGTTGGCCCTTTACTTAGGTGACTTAGGGGTCCTAGAAAGGACTTCCAGATTAAAAGGAATAAATCCTTTCAAAAGTGAAGTCTATAGAAGGGTTGCATGAGTCAGCTTTCATGACTGTCACAAAATACTCAAGATGATCAACTTAAAATGAGGAAAGGTTTGTTTTGGTTGACAGTTTTTCAGGTTTAAATCCATTGTTAGTTCGATCCATTGCTTTTGGACTTGTGATGAGGCAGCACATCGTGGTGGGAACACATGGCAGAGAAAGGCCTTACCTCGTGGCAAGGAGTGAAATGAACAAAGGCCTGGGTCCTAACATCTCCTTCAAGGGCATGTCCCCAGTGACCATATTTCCTCTCACTAGGACTCACCTCCTAAAGTTTCTACTATCTTCCACAGACAGGCAAAGAAAACCTTTTTAGCACTATCCCAACTATAGCAAGGGTTGAAGCTAACCTATGTGTAGTGAGGTAGGGGGAGGATCTTAAGACCAGCCTTACAGTCCTGACCTGGCATTTCCCAGATGGTCAGGATCATACACAGTTCACCTTGGGAGGGTATAATGTGGGGAAGGTAGAGGAAGGTTTGTGGCAACTCTGGCCAGCACCTCCCTGGGAGGTCAGCGGCTGTGTTACCTCTTCCCGTTTTCCTCTAGCCAGGAGGGTGAGGATTGCCAGTTCCTCCTAAATCTCCAGAACAAAGATCAGGTCCTTCATCACGGGCTGCAGCTGGGTGTTAGCCCCTGGTAAAGACAATCCAATTTAGTGGAAGGACACTGGACTTTAGAGGGCACAAATTCTGTCCCTAATTTATTCTGCCATCATTCATTGTGTAGCCATGGTCAAGTCATTGCACCTCTCTAGACCTGAAATTTCTCCATTCATTAAGTTGGTGTTGGATGTTGTATGAGTCAGTTTTCTGTCACTGTGACAACATACCTGACATAAAAAACTTATAAGGAGGAGAGGTTTATTGACTTATGGTTTCAGATATTTCAGTCTATGGCTGTCTGGCTTCATTGCTTTGAGCCTGTGGTGAAGCAGAGCATTGTGGTGGAGTGTGTGGTAGGCAAAGGTATTCACCTCATGGGAACTGAGAACCCAAGAGAGAAAGAGAAAAAAGGGTTGGGGTCTCGGTATCCCCTTCAAGACCGTGCACTCCGGCACCAAACTTCCTCCCACTAGGCCCCACCTCCTAAAGGCGCCACCCCCTCCCAATAGTGCCACAGGCTGGGGACAAGCCTTTCACAAAGGGGCTTCGGGGGCCTTCCCAGTCCAAGCTAGAGCAGACATGCTGTGACTCTTCTTGACACGCTGCTCCTCTGTTCTGTGCCCTGCCCAGATCGAGTGCTCCAGTATTTCTGACTACTCAGAGAAGATCGTCAAGGCCAACCACTTGGACAACAGTAAGGCACACCTCCGAGACTTCCCCGTGGCGGAGGGGGTGAGGGGGCTTGCACTGGCCTGGTTGGGGGTCACAGACCCACATCCCAGGGGAGGGTACCGAGCTCCTGGACTGGGGGTGGAGCACCTAGCTGAGGCCCTGACAACAGGCCGCGGCCCTGGGGTGCTCAGGTCTTCACCTCACCCTGCCAGCCAGAGGCTAGGCTTGTCCCGCCTCGGCTCCCCGCCAGCCCCGCCCGTGGCTGAATCCTCAGCCATCCGCCCCTGCTTCACGACCTGCAGGCACCTTGCTGAGTTCTGCAGGACGGCGGCCATTCCTCTTCCTCCTCCTCTCTTCACGGTCCCCAGGCCTCCCTCTCCCCATCACCTGCCCCAGGCCAGCCTGGCAGACCCAGTGGACTGCCCAGGCAGCTGTGCTGCTCTTGGGACCTTCTCCAAGCTGGAGTCTGGTTATAAAGAAATGTGCATCCCCTCGCCTTCCTCGTCTCACTTCCGGCCCATGGACTGTGACATCCCCGGCCCTGTCCCAGTGCCCATCTTGTATACTCTGAGCTCTGTAAGGGCCCCTGGTCAGATGACCTCCCCCAGCAGGGCTCGTTGCAGTTTCCAGTCAGTGGGCCCAAATCAGCTGGCAGCAGTAGGCCTGGGAGGGGTGCGTGCAAAAGAAAGAGCCCACGTAGAGTTCCAGGGGATGGAGAGGAGGGGGCTGCGGGGGAAGGACATTCCTGAGCAAGGTCAAGGTTGAGGGCCAGTTGGTAGGCCTGGGGAGGAGGCTGGAACAGGAGGCCGTGGCAGGAAGCAAGGAAGCCATTTTCACTGTCACCCCGAGGGAGCCATATAGGTTCTGCCGAGTCCCTAAACAGTCTGCTCCCCTCTGTGCTGAGGCATCCCATCTCCGTGGCCAGGACCCTGCTGTGCACCAAAATCTCCAGCTCCCCTGTCGGGGGCCTGCTGCCCAGATGTCCCTAGGCGTCTGGCCAGAGATGCCAGGTCCAGTGGTACTCTTGCCTCCACACGGTTATGGACCTGTTTCCGCCTGGCCTCAGCCCTGCCACTTGCTTGCTGTCTCACCACTTGCTGTGGACTCCCTGAAGGGACAGTAGCATGGTTCGTTCAACCAACTTCCATGTGCATCACTGTGAGCCAGGCTCTGTGGGTAGAGGAGGGAATAAAACTACCTCATGGATTCTGTGTTCCAGTGGGATGTGGGATTACAGATGTAAATAAATCAGGAGACAAAGAAAAATACCAATGGGCCATAAGTGCTCCTCTGTGCACTGAAGTAGAGTGATAGGATAGAAAGGGACCAGGTGATTACTTTAGGTTAGATGCTTTCTGATGGGATCACATTTAAACTCAAATTTGACTAACATGAAGGCACCAGGCTGACCAAGTGCCTTAGTCTGTTTTCTATTGCTACAACACAATACCGGAGACTGGGTAATTTACAAAGGAAAAAGGTTTACTTTGATTCACAGTTCTGGAGGCCAGGAAGTTCAAGATTGGGCAGTTGTATCTGGGGTATGCTTCTTGGTTCTTCAGCTCACTGTGGAAAGTGGACAAGCAAGCAGGTGTGTAGAGAAGCAAGGTCACATGATGAGAGAGAAAGCAAGAGAAAGCGGAGGGACACAACAACCCACTCTCTTACTAACTAACCCCTCCCTCAAAAGACAGGAATCCATTCACAGGGGCTCCAGGGCCATGACCCAAACACCTCCCTCTAGGCCCCGCCTCTCAACACTGCACACTGAGGAATTAAGTTTCCAACACATGAACTTTGCAGGGACACACTCAGACCAAAGCACCGAGTGAGGAAAAGAGTCTGGACTGAAGTTACAGCCAGTACAAAGGACTCTGGGCCGGATTGAGCTTGGCACGTCCTCATGAAGGTGTTCAGGTGACGCATCTCAGGCAGAAACATCCCAGACAAGATGCCGTATTCTTGTTACGTGACATTTTGGCTTCTCCTCCTATTACTGAGAGCATCTGCTTTGACCTCTTGGTGAAGGCCACGTCTACCAGGCTTCTCTGTGGCAGAGTGGTCCTGTTCCCCTGCATGATTAGTAAGATTTCCTGGGGAAGGTACTTTGAAATCATATTAACATCTCTGTTAGTTAGCTTTACATCACTGTGACAAAATACCTGACATAAGAAATTTAAAAAGAGCGAAAGATTTATTTTGGTTCACAGTTTCAGAGATTTCAGCCATGGTCACTGCACCCCATTGTTTTGGCTCCATTGGCAAGGTAGATCATGGTGGGTAGTGCGGTGGACCAACACTGCTAACTTCCTGAGGGCCAGGAAGCAGAGAGAGAGCAAGGAGCCAGAAAAAGACCTACCCTTCAGGAACACACCGGCAGTGACCTATTTCTTCCATGCAGGCTCCTCCTCCTAAGTTTTCCACCACCTCTCAGTCGCACCAGCTGCTGGGGCCGAGCCTTCAACACATGGGACTTTGGGGGACATTGCAGATTTCAACTAGTAACAACTTCATCCCTCATCAAATTGTCATCTTTTATTTATTTGTTTGTTTACTTATCTATCTTACCTATTTTGGGGGGGGTGCCAGGGATTGAACTCACTGAGCCACATCCCCAGCCCTATTTTGCATTTTACTTAGAGACAGGGTCTCACTGAGTTGCTTAGTGCCTCACTTTTGCTGAGGCTGGCTTTGAACTCATGATCCTCCTGCCTCAGCCTCCCAAGTGCTGGGATTACAGGTGTGCGTCACTGCGCCTGGCCAAATAGCCACCTTGTGTATGCATGCACTATGCATCCACCCATCTAGCTGTCTTTTTTTTTTTTTCTTTATGTATTAATTCGTTTCCCCACGGACTCCTACTTTTAATTTAATGGGTCATACTTGTTGTCACTACTTACTTGGATCCTCAGGCTGTTCCAGGTGGGCCCCTGGGCACCCTTCAAGCTGGCTTCCTTCCCTTTTTGCAAGTGTTCTTGCTTTCTGGCCCCAGATAGTCCAGGCTCGTCCTAGGTTGTCATGCTGCTGTTCTCAGATCAGCCGTTGCCCTTGACTCCAGTGACTGCGCAGTGGCCTTCAGAAACCAAGGTCTGGGGCTGGGTGTGCTGCTGGCTGTAGGGTCCTGCGGCCCCCGGGCTGGTTGGCTGCAGAGCGAGGGAGTGTGTGTGACCTCTAGACGACACTTATTTTCTGTATCTGTTGTCACGTATGAGCTCCCGGGACACCTCCACTTTTCACCCAGGCCACGGGATTTACTCTCACTTTTTCCCAGACTCCCATTATTTGCACGCTCACTTATCCAGCCAGCACGCACCATGTGTGACCGATCTCCCATGGCCACCGCCACTCTGGCCCGTTCCCGTGCGAGCCTTCTCAAGTGGCCCCTCTTCCTCCTCCGGCACCGAGGCCTCCTCGCCCTGGGCCTGCCCTGTTCTGCACCAGAACAGTCCTCCCCAGGGCTCCTTCTCAACCCTTGGGGTTCTGATGTACCCAGCTGGGCCACCCTGTCCCCACTCAAGTGTCACTGTCCCAAGCTGTGGCATCCGCACCCCACCTTTCCCAGGGCAGCGTGGACATCCGGCCCTTCAGCTCCACTGAGTAGCTCTGGGTGGAATCACTTCATGCTCTGGACTTGATGGCTTGGACTTGATTCTGTGCCACGGAGGCAAAGACCCAAGAAGGCTGAACCATTGTCCCTAAGAGCCTCCCCATGCCTTGTCCCTGTTCCTCCCCCTCACACACACTGTCCCAAGGAGGGGACTCCGGGCAAAGGGGCCTCAGTAAAGCCAACTTGTCTTTATTTCTTAGAGGTTGCAACAGGCGGGTGGAGTTGACGGGGCCGCACGGGGCCCTGTCGGCTGCACGAGCTCACTCAGCCTTGGCACGTGGACTCCAAGAGGACAGCTTGAGTGCCTGGATGCTTCCATGGAAATGCTTTGAAGCGTTGCCATGGCCAATTGTGCAGATCTCGGGCGTGTGGGCGTGGAGACGTAAATAACAACACGGGGCATGAAATACCTGCTACCCAGAACCGAGCTGTCTCGCTCCCTGTCCTCCCCCACCCGGCCACTTGGGACAGATTTATTCACATGGAGACACACCTGCGGGAAGTCACCTGCAGCAGACACGCAGCCTTCAGGCACCTCACTCCCATGCGTGGCCCTCACGTGTGTCACTGACTCTTTTGACTTGAGCATCTGACAGCCATTATTCCTCTGTGCCGAGGAAGCCACTGCACTGCTCAGGTGCTTGGAATCCTGGCTCGCTTGGGAGTTGACACTGGAGTGCAGACTGAGAGGATTTTCCTAATTCCCCATCAAACACCATAACCCATTTGCTTCTCAGAAAGCTACAGGAAAACAAAATACCCCTCCTTTCTCTTCCCCTTGTGCTAAGCGTAAGTGTCATGGATGGACGAGACGGTAGGGCAGCAGGATGCAGCCCAGTAACAATGGAGAGAGGGGCCTCCGAAGCCTCAGGGTAGGGAGAAACCTGTCACATCATTTCACCTTTAAAGAGCCTCCTTTTGCTCCCCCAGAGAGGACACATCAATGCACAGCTTGCTGGGTTATTGGGAGTTATAGATAATATAGGCAAAGTGCTTAATACAAGCCCTCCCCCATAGTAGGCGCTCAATAAAGCAGCTGTGGGTTATTTCAGGCTTGATATTCTCCACCTTGATAATTCTCGGCACGCACTGCACACCTTACATAGCTGATGCCTGATTCTGTCTTCCTACGGTTTTCTTCCATGCTATGCAGGCATGCGATTATGGGATGATCCTCTTGATCCTCTTGATGGGGACCCCACTACCAGCCATCTGGGGAGCTGGGGTTGTGGATTTTGCCTCCTGGCAACCTTGCCAATGGTCGATTTCTTTCCTTTGGGGCCACACAGAGTGAGGAGCGTCCCTTCTCCCACAGCTGCAGGCTACGCAGCCCGCTTCCTGCCCCCTTTGCTTGGGAGGGTTTGACCGGGCTCCGTTCTCCTTGGCCAGGCCTGCTTCAGCGTCTCTGCCTGTCGCCGCCTGAAGCGATGGCCGCTTGGAGCAGCAAAGCCACGGGCATAAGTTCAGAGTCAGACTGGAAACAAACAGGCTCTTTATTCTGCCAGCTTCTCTCTCCGGCTCCAACAAACACCCCCACACGCCGTCCAGGCTCCTCCAACAACCACAAAATGGCCCCGACGACGACCCACAATCCCCCTGGCCAAGTCTCGCGAGATCATGCAAATGGCGCCGACCCGATCCACAATGTCCCGGGCCAAGTCTCACGAGACCATGGAAGGTGGTAGTGCTTATGGCTCACGGCTAGCCCCAATCTTAGCTATCTCCTTAATTAGGGCTCCTGCATCCGCCACCCTCTGAGGTGATGCCACCAGGGCCTGCGGGGGCCAGACGCTGCACTTGTGACAGCGCAGCTCCAGTTCCCTTCAGCAGTGTGGAAAACACCGCGTCACTCTGTTTTCGCTGGGGACCAGCTACAGCCTGTGGCCAGTCCACACACTACCGCGGGCCTCCATCAACCAGCCGACCTCTGGTTGCCGCGTGTTTTGCATCCAAACTGAGAGTCGTGTTTCTTACGCAGATGGAACTTTGTACTGAGACAGCTGGTCCCTTGTTACAAACTGCTAGGACTCCCACGTCCATCCCTCCTCAAATCTACGCATTTGTTGATGCCCTGTGGCGGGCGTGGGGGCTCCTGTAGGCTTCTTGACAGTCTGCTCTTCACCAGCTCCTTGGAATATGCAGTCGTGAAGCCAGATGTGAAGCCCCCGACACTCTGCCACCTTCTCCAGTGGGATGCAGTGGAGGAGAGGCCTCGTCAAAGCCCTGCTCCTATCTCCACCTGGGGTCCTGTAAGCGCTGGCTCTAGAACCAGACTTCCTGAACACCCAGCTCTGCCAGACTCGTCACGTGATTTTAGATAACTTGCTTTTTCCTGCCTCGGTTTTCTCATCTGTGAAATGGGAATAATTGCGATTCATACTTCACAGGGTCATTGTGAGGATTATATATTTGCTTCAGTAAAATGGTGGCAATCTGGGGCAGGCCCTATTCAGGATCCTGACATCTGACTGCTAGATTTTCAGTATATTTGTGGAATGGATGAAGTTTAAGGGCTTGAAATTGATCATGGTGGAAATGTAAAAACCTATAAGTATTCTTTCCTACCAAGAAATCAGAAGATTCTACAAATCAGGCTTCTATCCTCTGGAGAGCCAGCTGCTGAGGCCCTGTAGCACACCGCAGCAGCGTCTGGTGAGCAGCAAGCAGCCGATACATGTTAGCTACCGTTGCTGTTATTATTTCATTTATTAACTTGACTAATGACCCTGTCAAAAGAAGAAACGAGAGTAATCACATACAAGTGTTTTTAATGAACTTGTACTAGTGCCTTGGGCCAGTGGTACTTCTTTTCCTAACTGCTGGTGAAATAACCCATTAATAATCTCAGAAGTGAGTTTCACTCATTCATCCCTTTAGGTATTGTTGTCCTGCATACCAGGCCCTGAGCCAGGCACAAGGGAGTGTGACAAGGACAGTAAAATTTTTGCCATCAGGAAGGTTCCAGAGTCATGCAGAAGATAGCCGTGAAGGCGAGTGAGCAGACAAAGTCACCACGTGATTCCAACACGTGAGAGTTCTTAGAAAGAAACACGCTGCAGAAAACCAGGGACTGCTTGCTTCAAGAGCCCGTCCTGCGCATGCACCTCTTCTCAGCCCCGAGTGACGCCGCGTGTGTCTTTAGCCTGAAGGTCTTTGCACTACGGGGTCAGCAGATGCTATGATTCAGGGCTGCGTGCCACTCTCCTCCCTCCCTTTCTTCCTGCTGGACCTGGTGGTTAGCATCGTCCAGTACCGCACTGGTAAGAAGGGGACAATTTTGAGAGAAGAGGGCGCTGAAGCTGAAAGATGAAGAGGTCGGCCATGCTAACAGGGGTGGGGCGGTGTTTCTGAGTTACTGAGTTACTGAGGCTGGCTTTGAACTTGTGACCCGCCCTGCCTCAGCCTCCTGAGTTGCTGGAATTAAAAGCGTGTGTCGCCATGCCCGGCTGATAGCAAAATCTGAGGGTGCTCGAGTTCCTCATGTAAAATGGCACAGTAGCACATAGCCTAGGCACATCCTCCTGGGTACTTTAAATCATCTCTGCCTTACTTATCACTCTTAGTACAATGAAAATGTGTGTAAATAGTTGTTCGACTCTATTGCTTAGGGAATGGTGACAAGAAAAGGAAGTCTGTGTTCAGTAAAGACACAATTCTTTTTTTTTAATTTCTTTTTTTTTAATTATTTTTTATTCTAAGATGTTATAAATGACAGCAGAATGCATTACATTTCATATTACACACATACAGAGCACTTTTTTACGAATCTCTGGTTGTATGCAAAGTATATTCACACCATTCGTGACTTCACACATGCACTTAGGGTAATGATATCCATCTCATTCTACCCATTTTTTTTTTTTCCTTCACCCTTTTGCCCCCTCTCTTCCCCTCCCTCCCATTGGCCATTCTAGTGTTCCTCTAATCCTCCTATGCTCCCCATCCCAACCCGACTGTGAATTAGCCTCCTTATATCAGAGAAAACATTTGGCATTTGGCTTTTTGGGATTGGCTAACTTCACTTAGCATTATATTCTCCAACTTCATCCATTTTCCTGCAAATGCCATGATTTTATTCTCTTTTATTGTTGAGTAATACTCCATTGTGTGTATATACCACATTTTCTTTATCCATTCATCGACTGAAGGGCATCTAGGTTGGTTCCACAGTTTAGCTATTGTGAATTATGCTGCTATAAACATTGATGTGGCTATGTCCCTGTAGTATGCTGTTTTCAGGTCTTTTGGGTAAAGACCAAGGAGTGGGATAGCTGGGTTAAAGACACAATTCTTTAAAAATTTTTTTTTTTTTTATTTCATTTTGGCTGAATCCACAGATGCTGAACCCACAGCTGTGGGGGAGCATCTGTGTCAATGCCCTAAGGGGGAGGGCAATTTCTGTCTGTACCTAGTAAAGTTCCGCTATAGTCAGCGAGTGAGAGTGGGGCCTGGAGTAATTTTCTGAGTACCCGAATCCAGGGGAAGCTTTGTTGTGTTTTACATGCCAACTGACTTCAACCAGTCTGTCCAGTGCCCCTCTCTGCCCCCCCCCCCCCCGCCCAGGCCTACACACTCCTCTACCTTGGCCGTTATGTTGGGTATTAGCCAGGCTGGGCCAGGCAAGGGGTCCTAAGCGGTAGGTGGTGTTTTGGGTTGGGAGGGGTTCTGGTATGGTTCTGACAAATTGAGCACTGCCACAGCCAGTGCCCAGGGAGGAGGGATGCCAGGTGGGCCTTCTGGCCAGAAAAAGGCTCTGACTGAAGTCAGTGGGACTAGCTTCCCTCTGGAGAGCCAGAGCAGGCCAGCACACAAAGTGAGGCAGGTCGTGTGCTGGGCACAGGCAGAACCTCCAGCTCTGCGCTCTTGGAGGAATAGGAATCTGGTGCCATGTTGTGGTATGTATTGTATTGAGGGTGCTCGGCACCCAGGGCCACCCATGCCACTCTGGTGATGGCGTCTGTTTGCTGCAGGGCACATGCCAAGTCCTACTAGATGTGGAAGATAAAGATACTGATGTTCTCCTGTGACCACTGGCTCCAGATTGGGCTGGTTGTGACCTCGTGAGAGAGGTTTGTCCATGCATCCAGGCCCTGCAGAAAACAAGGGCAGGGAGCTGGGGCAAGTGCTGAGGCCAGGGAAGATTGACGGGTTCTGGCCCCGCCCTGGCTGCTGGTGATGATTCTCTCTCCTCCACCTGCCAACCAACCTGACCAGCGTTCAGAAGGACCACTGAGTCCTTTCCCGTCTCTGATTTCTTTTCTCTCAACTTCCCAAGCTTGAGCCCCACAGCAATCCCGGGGGGCAGGCAGGTCAGACATTATTATCCATCCATCAGGTGAAGGGAAGGCCCCTCAGGGGGGCTGCGTGCCTTGCGAAAGACCACGCAGGGGCTTGGGTTTGGAGCCACAGTTTGACTCTGCTGAACCCCACTTCTCTCATCAGGCAAAGGGATGAGTAAAACCAGCCACGCGAGTCCCTGGGAGGATGATTGAGATAATATATGTGAAATCACTTTGCATGTTGCCTTTCAAATAATAGCAATTTTTTACTATCATAATCAGGACGAGTTGGAAGATCTTTTGTTTCTTAACCTAATGCACACGTGTGCTCTCTCTCTCTCTCTTTTCTGAAATTGCTTATTCATTCATCCATTCATGCAGTTTTGAATGCTTGTGAGGAGTCAAGTGCTCTGTTAGATTCTGGAAATCGGAAGCCAGAAGAGACAGCCGGAGCTGGAGCTCCTAGGCTAGAGGCGAGTCAGGCCCTCAGAGGGTGCACGGCAGTGGGTGTGGGTGTCCCCAGAATACACAAGAAAGTGAGGTGCTGAGGGAGCAGAGAGGGGCCAGCCAGGGGCCTCACTGCAGTAGGGTGGCATTGCCAGTGTCACTGGCTCATAGTGTCCTTCTTGTCCTCGGGCACATGACCCCAATGCTCACTTTTCTGTGGGACAGTATCTGCTTCCAGATGTGAGGAATTTAAAATGGGAACATTGCTAACTTCAGACTCCACAAGGTCATCTGATTTTGATGGATGCAATGGAGGCTCAAACAAGGTTCTGCTGGCCCAGTAGGGTTTTTTGATTATTATTATTATTATTTTTTGGTACTGGGGATTAAATTCAGGGGCACTTGACCACTGAGCCACATCCCCAGCCCTATTTTATATTTCATTTAGAGACAAGGTCTCACTGAATTGCTTAGCGCCTCTCTTTTGCTGAGGCTGGCTTTGAACTCACAATCCACCTGCCTCAGCCTCCCAAGCTGCTGGGATTATAGGCATGTGCCACTGCACCCACCTCCGATTTTTTTTTTTTTTTTTTTTTTTTTTAGCATCTGTACAAATGACCTTTAATCAGAGTGATTAAATTTCTGAAATAACTGCTCAAATCAAAAGGAAAAAATAACACTAAGAAAACATTTCTGGATGTCTAATTTGCTACAGGGGGAAACTTCCCAATTTAGAGTTTATCACTCCCTGTTGCGCATTTAGTTATGATTAATCATTCTGAAATTTATGAGCCAGGGTCCTGTCACAGCTAGTTGAACAAACTTCTCATCATCCTTATGGAATAAGAACACAGCTCTGTTAGTGACCTCAATGCAACCTTGAGCTGATGCAGTTTTAGTGATGTGGGGTCCGGTTTGGGCATGGGGGCCTGCAGCTTGTAGCTACGTAGAACCTTAGACCCCCTCGAAAACCTCAACACGGAGAAGGGAAAACTAGAGCTGCGAGTCCCCACACAGTTCTTCGAGCCAGCCCAATGCCGTATGTTGGTCAACAATCCCTAACAAATTGGCACAAATCCTACCACAAGAGGTATCATTTTGCAGATGGGAAATTGAATTTGGAAATTTAAGTGGTCTCTGTGATGACTACAGACCTCATAAATATCCCTGATTCATCTTGGCAGTTGCATTAGGTCCATAGAAAATATGTGGCCTCTGAGAAAAAAAAAAAAATCAGCCTCCAAGAATTGATGCAAATTAGAACTAAACTGGCTAGTGCAGGTAGTACTTTATATAAGCGTCAGCTGTCCTTACCAGGACACCTCACACAGTGCCTTACAGAATGTGAGTGCTCAGTACATATTTGAAGGACCATAGTGTTTCGGAACTGCAAATCATTTCTGATTCAACTTACTCTTTTGTTTCCCCTCTTTTCTTTTTTCTAATGAGGAAACTGAGGTCCCAAAGGAGAGGCGGTGATTTCTCAGGGTTCATTGTCAGTTGGAACAAGAGCATAAGTTGCTGCCTCCAAGATGGCAGCAGAAAGCTGTGCAGGTTGGGTACCTGGACAAGGGTATGAGTAGGGTCTGTGTTCCAGTCCCCATCTGAGCCAAAGGGGGGCTGTTTCTTCTTCCTTTCGCAAAGGGCCTGTCTGCTCACCAAGCCAAATGCAGGGCCATGTCTGCTCCAAGGAATGTTTGCACTTGAATAGAAGTAACAGGTTAATGTTCAGTGAACAGAAGTCCAGACTATTGAACATTTTATAGGTTTAAAGGATTGCTTCTGCCTCTTTGCAAGCAGAAACAGTGTGATTTTTGCTCTCCTGTGACCTAGTGTATGTATGTATGTATGTGTCACCTATCTCTAGCTACCATCTTCTCTGTCTGTCACAGCCCATACTGATCAGGATATAGCAGCTATGGATTAGAGGGCTGGCACAGGGAACATGGGCAGTATGTGCTCACTGGGTGGGGGGAACACCGAGGAATAGCCCATGTGTCCCTCTTTGCTGAACAAATGGACATCGGTGCTTGTCCATTTGTCTCCCTCAGCTCCTACTGGAGCCCTGTCCACTGGATCCTCATGGGTGGAGCTAAACACCCCAGGTGGAGGTCATGGGACTGCAGAGGCCAGAAGAGACATGTCCCTGGTCCTGGGGAGGCCATGATATAACGCAGGAGGAGGGACTGACCCACAGCAGCATAGGCACCCGTGGACGTCAGGGAAGAGCCTTCAGGAGACGCAAGAAGGACAAGGACAAGGAGAAGGACCATGACCATTAAAACACTGTAAACATGTTTACAAAAAATAGAGAAGCCAGACTTTGCAAGCAAATAATTAGGCAGGTAGGTCAGGCATATAAGAATAAGAAATAAATTAGGCACTGTTTGCATTTTCAAAAATCCTTGATTTTGTGCCCTTGTGAATGCCCTTGGTGTATCATGGGCCTTGCTCTTGGTTGAGTCCCTGCCTTGGGGTCTCAGGGCCCTGGAGAAGCAGAATTTTGACACCTAGCCTTCCGACCCCTCCAAACCTCTTAGAGAAGCCTGGCTTACTTTTCCTGCTCTTGTTTTTAAGGGTGGGTCTCATGAGTAGTAACCAGAACGGTCACGCAGGCCTGGGGCAGGGCCAGCGCTCATGTGCAGTCTCTTGCTCCTTGGAGAGGAGGGTCTTCCTGATGACCCCGGATCAAACACCAGAAGGCGTACAGTGAACCATCACTAGAGGTTGCTAATGGGCCCTCCATCACCTGCGTTGTCCCCAGTGAAGACATGCAACAAAGCCACTGGACTGCGTGGACACGAGGAACAGCCTCATGTCCAAATTGATTTTCATGAAATTCAGATTCACTGACAGCTGTGGTCGATTTGGTTCTTGACTCCTGAGTACGTTCCTCCCCTTGGAGCTCAGGCACGGCGAGACCTTTGAGTGGGGTGGGGGGCAGGTGCTGAGAGAGGATTTCAGAGGATGAATCTGCAGCCTTTTGGAGGAAATGTTCAGAAGGAACCAGCCAACCAGGACATCACTCTGTCAATTTAGCAGCAGCATCCAAGGTAGATTTTGCTCTGATCTTTGTGGCATCAAATAAAGAAAAAAGAAAGAAAGAAAGTGGACTCCAAAATTGTGTGTATGTCTTTGTCAGTTGATCAAAAACCCAACTAAGAAGTTTTACCAGTCACGGTGGGACCTGAGGTCTTGGAAGCGACTCATAAGCAGAGGCCACTTGGAACAGGGCTTTGTTCCCATGCCCTCTCCATCCATCCATCAACAAGGAGGAATCTGTCAGATCATTTTTACCTTCTGTTGAGCCTCAGCCGTAAGCCTGGCACTTCCCACATGTGATTTCTTTAATCAATACAACGTCCCTCTATGCAGATCTTACTTTCCCTGGTTGTTCTCTGGGTAATTGGCATTAAGTTAGGTCAAATAACATGGGTAAAGTCAGAGAGCTAGCCGTTAGAAGACCCAGCACTTATCCCCAGGTTTCTGTGACTGTGGATTCCATATCTTATCAAAACACCAGTTAGCCTCCCTCTCAGACACCAGAGGGACACCCATGGGTGCTGGGCACTGACTGAATAGATGTCGGGGCACTGGAGGAGGCATCCCTTGTTTCTTTGCGTTTAAGTTGTCATGGTAACCTGACCCTGGGCAGGGACCATGATGGGAGGATTACAGTCATATCATATCAGACCAGGGCTCTGTTTCTGCTGCCACCATTTGACCTAAAATCCTCAGTTTCCTTCATTGTAAAAATGAGAAGAATGATCCCGTGCTTACTTCATAGGGCTGATGGGAGAACTACCTCGTAGTGGGGCATGCCAGGCCCTTGAAAGTGCTCGCTGCCTTTGAGGGGCCAATGTGCAAGTAGTGTCCAGTGATCTTAGCACAGATCAGCTTGGCCGAGAGCAAGGCACGTCACTTCCTAAAAGTAGAATCGGAGAGGTGCTCTGGAGTGAGTAGCTCATGGTTCCCGGGTGGGGTCCCCGCAAAGCGTGGCCTCGGGGTTCTTATTTTCCAGTCATCACCATATTTAAGGGTAAAGTGGAAGAGGTGGAGCTGCCCGTGGAGAAGGTGGACATCATCATCAGCGAGTGGATGGGCTACTGTCTGTTCTATGAGTCAATGCTCAACACGGTGATCTTTGCCAGGGACAAGTGGCTGGTAAGTGTCTCACATGCTGTGCCCGCGTTGTTCGGCTGGCTGGCTGTCTCGCTGCTGTCCCCATGGCCTACAGCCTAGGGAGAACAGGAGGACTTCAGAGAGGAGGCTCTCAGGCCGCTCTCTGTAAAGCAGATCTGCTTCAGGGGGTGGGGGCTCACCCTGGTCCAACAGGCCCACCATCGGAGTGACGTCTCAGGTCTCACCGAGGCCTCTCTGCAGTGGACACCCATTATCGCCCTCAAGAGAAAAGTCTGTCCTGGGCCACAGCCCTTGGGACTCGCATGGCCGCCAGTGAGCGAGCCTGTTGTGCACGTTGGCCTCAAAGTGCCCTTGCCCCTGCATTTGTCCTGTTGACTCTACCCAGGCCCCTCAGCTTTCTCCTTTCTTCAAAATAAACATTGAGCGTTGCTGTCCCAGCCCTGGCCGAGGTGACAGTCCCCTGAATGAGAAATGCTGGCGAGGGGGTGCTTGTCTGGTGACTCTATGTGCGGTTCAAAATGTGATGTCTTTGTCAGGTGAATAGATTACGAGACCCATTTCCCCACCATTCGTCAACAGAAACCTGGAGGGCTTATGTTCCCAGACCGGGCAGCTTTGTACGTGGTAGCAATTGAAGACAGACAGTACAAGGACTTCAAAATCCACTGTAAGTCACCTTTTCACTCTGCCTTGAACTTCTGTTGCACACTGGGGGTGGGAGCCACTTCAGTGGGCCCGAGGCGGTCAGTCAGTGTCATGGACACTGCCACGATCCCCGTGGTAGAGTTTGTCTGTGACTCTTTCTGGATTCTTCTCTGTATTTCTCTCCAGTCCTAAGGGTGGGAGGTTTATGAAAGAAAATAAGCAATGTGGCTGGTAAAGAGAAATGTCCTGGGTGAGAGAAGGAGTGCAAAGTGAATAGGAAAAGAATTGAAACAGCAAAAGCTGTGCTTGCAGGGAGCAGGGCTCTGACCCCCCGACAGCGGTCAGAGGGGACAGGTCTCCAGCCAGGCCAAACATTGTGAATCTGCCTTCAGGCCACTCAAATGTGTCAAAATAATATCAGTTCTTCTTCACATTAGGTAGAATAGGTATTCTTCTCTGAGGTTCTTTCACAGACTGGATAGCAGTAGGGTGGGCAGGAAGGGAGACTTTGCTTTGAACAGTCAAACAAATGGTGTGTTTATGTGCACGTGTGTGTGTGGGTCTGTGCATGTGCATGTTCAGGGGGAGCAGGGGCTCACGTTAAGTGTGTATTCATAATGCCTCACCAGCTAGAAAGGCACGGTGCTGCTGGGCACAGTGGTGCGGTCCTGTACTTTCAGCAAATTGGGAGGCCGAGGCAGGAGGATGGCAGCCTGGGCAATTTAGTAAGACCCTGGCTCAAAATAAAAGGGCTGGGGATGTAGCTCAGTGGTAGAGCACCCCTGGGTTCAAAACCCAGTCTCTCTCTCTCTCTCTCGCTCTCTCTCTCTCTCTCTCACACACACACACACACACACACACACACACATACACAATGTGGTTCTCTTAGAAAAAATTTAAGTAAAACAAACTAAACACTCTTCAATATTTTATCTGGTCTGGAAAGGAAAAGAACTATTTTATTCTATTACCTTTAAAAGGTAACATTTCTCAGCAACAGTCTGGGGCGAAATCATATCATGTGTGTTTTTGTAAGGTTAGACACGGCCACGCCTCCTCAACCAGATCCAAACATGACGAAAGAGCAAAGAACACGTCAGCCAAGCAAGCACACAAACAACTGTAGCAAGAGACAGAAGCTCCGGCTGTCCAGGAGAAGCGGTCAGTCCTGCCGTGATGGCGTGGACAGGCCCTGCCTGGCAAGATCACGGCAGAGGGCCTTGCATGCTGGTTAGGTGAAACCAGGCCTCCTGCCCCCAGAGGCCAAAAGTCACCAAATTATTGCCCCCTTTATTCCAACAATTGTCATTAGTACCACTGGTGATGCCTCCACTGGACTATGCGAGGGAGTGTGTGTGTGTGTGTGTGTGTGTGTGTGTGTGTGTGTGTGTTTTCTGGAATTGCAAAATCAAAGCATGATGTTCGGAGCCAAGTTCAGGAGAAGATGGGACTAGGACAGTTGTTTGAGGCTCCATGCCCTGGAAACCCACTCCGATCTCTGCTTCTGGCCGATGATCTGGTATCTTCTCTAATATTTGACCTGCAGAGGGAAGGAGATAAATCTCCAAATGAGAGCAGCGAGGGCTCCGGTACCTCAGGTTAAATGCTTTGAAGTCTGCCAGCCCTGAGTTTTAACTCTGGGCTTTGCCGTTTCGTAACTGGGTAATCTTGAGCAAATGACCTAACACCTTTGAGCCTCAGTTGGAGATAGTATCATCAAAGCCAGCGATAGTCACAGGGGGTCAGTGAGGTGACATGTATCGAGGGCGCAGCCGTTCCTGGCGCTGTACGGGCGGACAGACCAGGTCTCATCTCTGAAGCTGTAACTATGCCCCTTCCTGCTCAGGGCTCTGCCAAGCCCGCTGGCCCCTCGTGGCTTGGAATCTAGGGCACATGTCTTCCCAGAGAAGATTACAGAAACAACTCAACAGTGAACATTGATCAAATGTGTGTATAAATAGGACATACATTGCCCCGGAGCTGCGTTTCGGAGCTCTCGTAGCATGAGTGTACTGAGCGGAGTTTTGAGGAGAACGGTCAGGTGCGTTCCCTGTTCTCTTTTCCACTTAAATCTTTAGAGAGCTCCAGCCCTAGGGACACCTTTTTAAAGAAGTTTCCTCGTGGTTTCCAAGACAAACATACCTCATCCCTCTTCCCTTCCTCTGGGTTGTGCTTGGAGTCTGGGGGACACAGATGGTGATGAGCAGCCTGGGGCAGAAAAGGAATGGGGGAGAGGAGCTAAGAGGACAGGGGCTGCCACTCAGGGGCTAGCCTGGGGCTGAGCATAGTGTGATTTATTTCTTTAATTTCCAATGCATTGTTCCTAACTTTTGGAAAAGAGCAAAATCTAAAACTCAGCCCCCATTTTATTCTTATGGAGTGTTTGCTATGAAGTCTCTGCCAAAAAAAAAAAAAAAAACAAAAACAAAAACCAAAATAACAAGTGCATGCGTGCGCACGCGCACACACACACACACACACACACACCACTTAACATTTATTTAAAATATTGTTAAGTTTTTCTATTGAAATTTTTTAAATCTTTTTTTTTTTTTTTTTTTTTTTTTTTTTGTAATGGAAGCAAACACATTAGAAACTTTTTTCAGATAAAAGGAGGTTTTGGTTACTCTGAGTTCTAAATCAAAAGAAAAGCATAAAGGCTGCTGGTTGCTAAGGGAACAATTATAAGCAAATTTCAATTGGCTCAAGAACCAGCTGTCAAGGAAAAATCTTAAAGTGGGGCAGGAGAATGAGATATGCCCAGCCTCTTCAGAAAGCAAACTGTTAGGGGAAAAGCTTCCTTTCTCTTCCTCTTCTTGCCTTTTCCTTCCTTTCTCTCCCTCCCCTTGTTCCCTCTCCTTTCCTTTCTCAACCACGTGCAACAGGGGGAATATAAGAATGTGTGAAATGCAGGATCAGCCCTTGATTTGTTCACCACCCGTAGAAAACCCATAGAAAGACAGAGACGAATGATTGACATATACGTATTTTGTTGGATAAAAGTATTAAAAAAAAAAAAAAAAAACCTAAGCCAGCAGAGGGATGTGCAAGGTGTAGTGCTTCTCTGAGAGAGGAGCAGTTAAAAAAAAAATCCTACTATAGAAGACATTTATAGAATCTCAAAATTGGAAGGGAACTTGGTAGGTAGTCTATTCAATTTTATACCCAACACGTGACTCTCACCCAGTACGTGAATCTACAGCCACTGAAAGTTGGAGGGATGGGCACCAGCTTTCTCAATGATGAGAAGACTGAGAGGAGGACTTCGTGCAGAAGCAGCTCGCCCACAGTTGGAGGGCGGAAGGCAGCTCCTCTTGGAGGGCTGGCGGCTATCCCTGGGTTTCTCCTTTATTTCCACTCCCAGCATCTAGAGTTCTACTCTTGGGTCCACCCCCTTTTATGTTGATGGTGAGAGCCTCAGATGCGTACCAACATTCTGAACATCTTCCCTTGTGCACAGAGGGTAAAGTGCAGTCAGTGCTTGGGAGGCCCTGCTGGTTTTCTCTGATATCATTCTCAGGCAGTGCCATTAGCCCCAGCAGAGAAAACTCAGATCTCTGGAGCCAGCAGTGAGAGAGAAGATGTAGCTGTGGCTCTCCCCAATAAGAAGTCAAATTTGTTTTCTGGTACTTCACATTTCTATTTCTCTGGCTATTTTTTTTGAGCAGTTTCATGTAGATTTATCTGGGTATTTTTCTTTGTATTACCCTAATTGGGGTCATATACAATGCTTGGGTGGATAAGTTGATTGTTTCTTCAGTTTAGGAAAAATTTTAGCCATTGATATGCAAATATATATATATATGTTTTTTCTGTCTGATCTCTTTTTTTGCTCGATCATAAACTCCCATTACAGATATATTAGGTATTGTTTGTTGTTGTATCATAGCTCTTGGATGCATTGTTTATTTTTTAATTTTTTTTCCTCCTTGTATTTAAATTTGTCCTTTTTTTGACCTGATTTCTAGTTTGTTGATTATTGCCTCTAGTGTATCCATTCTGCTAATGAGCTCATTAAAAGAATGCTTCCTGATATTGTGATCTTGATTTCTAACATTTCCATAGGCTTTAAGAAAATTATTTCCATCTCACTGATGAAAAATCTATATACATTCATGCATGTTGTCTACCTTTTCCACTAGATCTTTTATCATACTTAGTATAGCTACTTTTTTTTTTAAAATATATTTTTTAGTTGTAGGTGAACACAATACCTTTATTTTGTTTATGTGGTGCTGAAGACCGAACTCAGGGCCTTATACACGTGAGATGAGCACTCTACTGCTGAGCCATAGCCCCAGCCCCAGCATAGTTACTTTTTCGTGTGTTTTGTAATTTTCCATTCATGCTAGACATTGTGAGTAAAAGAACAGTAGAGACAGATGAATAATACTTATGCTCAGAAAAGAGGTTTTTCCTCTGTCAGGCTATTAGAATACGGGTTTGAGTCAGTATTATCTGTAGTTGTGGACTTTGTTGTTTGCTTTAGTTATATTCATTACACCATAGTGCAGTTCTTTTCATGAGCTAATTTTAATCCACAAACAAAAGATTCACAGGTTCCTCTGATGTTACTTTTTAATATCTAGATAGTCAACAATATTTCTTGATGGCCAGAAGCCATTACCTCACATTCATTCATTCAACAGGTAATACATAATCGCAATAAAAAATTTAATGCATTTGATTTGAAACATAGCTCATCCCTGCTCCACTGTGGTAAAAGAACCTAGTGGGAGAGAACAGTCAACAGAAAGGAGAAAAAATGTCTACTACCCTGGCTAATCTGTTTCCTGAATAGCTGAAGGTGGGACAGTCTAGCTGGGAGATAAGTCATCAATTAGGCCCTAGAAAGGGAGTGAAAACACCAGGCATTGCAAAAGGGTATAGCATTAAATGTTGGGGAATGGATTTCAATGTAAAAAAGCACTGTCCTACCTGTGGACCTGTACCATGCCAAGGGCTGTGACTAGGTGCTAAGGATACAGAAGGAGAGGCCCATGGTCAGGAGAAGCCGGAGAAAGTGTCACAAAGTTCACCATTTCAGGACTTGAAAAAAAACTTTAAAGCGCATACACTCCAAAGGTTTCCAAACTCTGGTTGGAATTGTCTATGTAGATTTAATTTTAAAAAAATATAGCTTCCTGTGATTTTGTTTTCTAGCATTTTCATTGATTTCACATTTGTTTCCATCTCACTGGTAAAATTCTCCATCCATCCATGTGGGTTGTCAACCTTTTCCATTGGATTTTTGAACACACTTATTATAATTACTTTAAAGTCTCTGCGGGTAATTCCAACATGTGAGTTGTGTCTGAGTCTGGTCTGATAACTCTTTTTCCTTTGGATAATAACTCATTTTTTCCCTTTTCTATGTGTCTTTTAATTTCCCATTAATACAGCAGACCTGTATGGGCCCAGGAGTCTGCATTTTAGACTGTGTTCTGGATGAACCCTTAGAACCACTGAACCAAATTTCTCATTTTACAAATAAACCCAGAAAAGGGTGCTGATACGTGCAGGGTCACACAGCTCAGAAGGCAGCAAAGGCAGAGCTTAAACCAAAAGATGATAATGATGCTAAATATCAAGTTCTTTCTTTCTCTGTGCCTAGCACTATCTTATGCACTTTATAAATGCTATCACATTTAATCCTCCTAATGACCCTATAAGGCATCATCATCATCATCATCATCATCATCATCATCATCTCTATTTTGTTTATTTATTTTTCAAATTGTACTTTTTCGGAGTCTTTTTTTTAAGCATCATGAGGGATGGACATAGTAAGGTATGGATGGGTGACATGGACAAGGAAAAGAAATATGAAAAACAAGAACTGATTCATATCTCAACTGTAGACACCTTAGACAAATCAATTTCAGGAAAGAACACATATGGAAATGGCAGAGCTGGAAATGGATTTGCTTAAAGTACCCCTGTCCCTGGGAGTATTTGAAGACCCTCTTAGGAATATTCTCAGGAATGGGGGTCCTTTAGGTGGAAATGCTGGCATAGGGCACAACCCAGGAGATCATTCTGGATATTCTTTTTTCTGGAAATGGGTTCCTCACCTCTATTTTAAAGAGAAAGAAACTGAGGCAGGCTTAGAGAGGATTCATCTTGCTCAAGGTGACATAGCAAATAAATGGCAAAGCTCAGATTTGAACTCCAAAGCCCAGGCCTGAAGCCATGACACACAGCAACCTTCTAACGCCATTGAACTCTAACGCCATGGTGGAACCAGGGAGAGAAAGAGCAGGTGCGCGGCTGCTGGTGTCTTAAGGGAGGGTTTAAAGTGAAAGCAGTGTGCTGTAGTATGCGTTTTCATCTGGGAGAGGAGGGATGGCTGTTCCCAGGTTCTAGGAGGGGCCTTCTCTGAAGCCTGTCCTCTTGCCAACTAGGCAGCTTCCTTTCCAGAATGTAGGTTTCAAGTGGGAGTTTGGCACCAGCCTCGGGTGATCGAATGGGATTTGACTGGCATCTTATCCTCAAGCTGGAATTTCACAAGTGCTCACCCTCTTGGAGATGATTACTTTTCCTGCTTTCTTCCCCCCCCCCCCCCAGGAAGGTCTTTGTGTACCTTAGAAAAGAATCTGAGTCAAAGAAGCAATTCTTTCATTGACTGCTCACACCTCCCTCCTCACACACCCACCCACTCTGCTCCACACACTCAGGGCCATGCGTTCCCCAAGGTATATATATATATTTTTTTTTAATGAACACTCTAAAAAAAATTAATCTTCATAAGATTTTAGAGAAAAGCATTTCTACTTCAAGGCATTTATAAACCCAGCTGAATAAACAGATAAATGAGATTCAGCTGCCCAGGAATCCGCCTCTCTGTACTGTGGGTTGAGAACATGACATTGCTATTGCGGCCTCTCAGCTGGGTCTCTGCTGCTCAAGGGTTAGGGGGACAAATTTGGCTCCATGCCTAGCTTCATGGCTTCCCTGATGAGTGACAGGGGCCAGATTTTTGTGTGTGAGCCAGATGCCAAATTCTCCCAGCCACAGATTTCTTATCTCTAGTACAGAGATATTCTCAAGGAGTTGCTGGATAGATTCAATGACGGTGATTAATCAGTGGTAGCAATTATGACCATGATTTATGACCTTGAGCCATGTGGTTTAATTTCATTTACTCACCAACTCTGAGACCCCGAATCTTTCTCCCTCTGAAAGAAGCATCTTATGAGTAGCCCGAAGAGGCCAAGGCACACTGCTGGGATGGTTCACACCCCACCTGCAGATCATTCCTTATGGGATGGATTCTCAGCGAGTGTTTCATGGCCTTCAGGAGACAGAAAGACTCTCTTGGACTCACTCAGTGGAGAAAATTGAAGTTCAGAGGGTTGGGGAGCCTGCAAAGAGCCTGACTTGAATGTGACGGTGCTGGGATTCACACTCTTAGACTCTTTCACTTGAAGAGCCCTTGCTTCTCTAGGCTGCATTAAAGGTTCACTGGGTGGGATGGGAGAGGGGCGAGAGATGGGTCTTTTAGGGGAGGAGAACAGCTTGAGCACAGAAATAGGAAAGCAGTTGGCAGATAAGGGAGTTCATAGGATGCTCTGCTGGCTTGGCAAGGGGACAGAAAGTAAATACCAGAAAGAGTAATTTGGGTTCTGGTTTAGCTCTATTCCACCTGTGTGAACTTGGAGAAATTAGCTTCCCAGCCTCTAGAAAGTGGGCCCTGCCTTTTCCAGAGGTAAAAATGAGAAAGTTGGTACGTTGCCCAGCTCTCCAGGTGAGCCTCGGGGGTCCTGCTGCCTGCCTGTGACGTCTTGCTCTTTTCCCGCAGGGTGGGAGAACGTCTATGGCTTTGACATGACCTGTATCCGAGACGTTGCCATGAAGGAGCCCCTGGTGGACATTGTGGATCCAAAGCAAGTGGTGACCAATGCCTGTTTAATAAAGGTCTGGAGACACCCTGGCTGGGCCTAGGCATGCTGGGAAGCCAGCTGAGCCACCTTGGAGAGCCAGGCATGGGGTGGGCCTGGAGTAAGGCAGAACCAGCTCCCGCACTGCCCCATCCTAGTGATGCAGGGCCACCTTGGCCAGAGCCCGGGGCACTCTGAGGTGGCAAGTCAAAAGCTAGGGTTCTCACTGAGCAGAGCCCCTGTGGGGACTCCATGGTGGCAAGGCTGAAGGGAGAGGATCCAGAGCAGGGCCCTGGTGGTGTGAGGAGGGACAGGCGGCAGACGGCCATCAAAGGACAGGATGCTGTGGAGCCAGGAGGTCTGTGCAGGCTGGGGAAGCGAGTCCATTCAGAGCGGGGTGTGCATCTTAGGAAAGAGCTCCCCCGGCTCAGTCTGCTGCGCAGTGGTCACGGGTCTCCACTTCCGAACTCACACCTGACCCAGCCAGTGCTTCCGGCCCCTTCCTGGTCCTGTTTGCTCGTTTCTGCTCTTAACATCTTTTCTTCCAAGGCCTTTTTTGGTAGTGCAGATGAGCAGCGAGCTGGTTATTATCCTGTCCATACCCGTCCTTCTCATTAGCTACTCAAATACACCCCATTAGAGCAAAGCTGAAAGCTCTTTGCCCCACTCCCTTCCAGTCCCACGCTCCTCCCAGGGTGACCGCTGTTCAAGGCTGGATTGGCTCTTCCAGTCCTCATTCTATGTGTTTGCATTTATATGTACTGCTATATTATGTTGAACCACATAAAACTACTGATATCTGAATTTTTTATGTAGAAAGACATCAATTTCACATGGTTGAAGTTAATCGCTAATTTAAATGTATGGGTTTGTTCTGTAAGTATTCATCAGACCACCTGACTCTTGTCTTGCTAAGACATACCTGCCTGCTCTGGTTCTATACATGTCATTTTTTCCCCCTGGAAGTTCTGGAAGGAGGGACTGGGGCATCCACAGTGGGATCGGGTGGAGAGGGGCTGTCCAGGGCTGCCCGGGTGAGCTGAAAGACTGATGCAAACTGCTGCTTTGCGCCTTTGAGAAGTGCTCTCTCCCCTGAACACAGGCCATTGAGAACTATAATCCATGGTCTGGACTGTCACTGTGGCACTAGGGACCTCAGGGGGAAATAAAATTAGCCGAGCCTCATGCAGGTCTCATCAGACACCCTCCATTGGTGACGTCCTGCCTCAGAGGTTTGGCTCTGAGTCTAAGCCTGGGACTCTGTTTTTAGGGTTCCCACTGATTTTTTAAAGTTTTTTTTTTTAATTTTTCTTTTTTATTCAACATTTGTATATATAACGGTAGCATTCATTACATTTCATATAACGCAGCCTCCTCCTGTGGCAGGGAGGATTAATTGTGAGCCATTTCTTCCTACCAGCCCCTCTACCCTGAAGCCTCTCCACTTGGTACCCAAAAAAGAAAAGGAAGGCACCCCCGCCACACACACACGCACGCACACACGCACACACACACAAAGAAGCTCACCCAAAGTGTAAGACATTTCTGTTGATATTGTAGAACAGGTGGAAGTCCACTGGTACCATCAAATTGATCAAAAGGACACATGGCAATTACAGCCACCATTAGGCGTCTGCATGCAATGGTTGCAGCTTGAGGATAAAATTCCTTCGATGTTCTTGGACCCCAGACGGAATTCTGCACTTGACTCCAGCCCCCATTGCAGGCGTGGCCCCTGCGCTTCTGTTTGGGTCCTACTGGTTTCCTCGTGGACTGGCCTGGTTCTTCCCACTCGGGTCTGTCTCCCTCCTCCCTCCTCCCTCCTCCTCCCTCTTCCCTCCTCCCTCTCTCAGACCAGTACCACCCACTCCTGGGGGTGCCCCTGAGTGCATCCAGGGACAAAGCAGCCAGAATGATCAAGAAGGGACAAGAGGGGGGTGTCTCACACACAGTCTTCATGAAACCGAGGGGCCCCGATGGTGTCTCAGGACTGGACATCTGTGGTGCTGTCCTGCCCCGCCGCCGGCCCCAGCCTCCCTTCCTGCTGTCTGGGAAGGACTGGCTGGCTGTGTCTGCTCCTGCAGCAGGGGAGCCCTTCCATCAGCTCCCTCACTGCTGTGCAAAGCAGAGTCTGGCCCCGCCTTTTGGGAAAACACTTGCCCTTCTTCACACACTTAATTGCTATTTTCATCGTTATTAACGTTGCCAAGTGTGACACTTTATTATAATTAAGTCTCTGTTTTGACCAGACTTCTGCTCAGAGACATCCATTTGTAATATGATTTAGAGGCAGGACGGCAGCAGCCAGGGGCTCTTCTGAGTAATTTACTCCAGAGAAACCCTCCGCTTGTGGGGGTCTCCAAAAGGCTGCTGCATCTGTGAAAAGAAAGAAACCTCCCAGCAAAAGGCTCTGGGGATCAGAATAGGGGGCTGATCTGAGAGGGGGATGGGCATGAACCCAGGGGCCTTTGTCTGCAAGCCCAGCTGGGCCTGGTTCCACACTTACACATGGCAGGACCCTCACTGCAGAGGACCAGCTGCCTCTGTTGTGGCCAGCTTAATGTATAGCTCCACTATTGTCTCCTTAAAGGCTTTGTTATGGGGTGGGGGCTATTAAAATGCAAATGTCTCCAGGACTTAGTGAACACAGTCAGCTAACACAGGGTATGACAGCTGACATTTGGTTGATGGACATTTGACTGCAAGACTGGCTAGAGGTGGAGTTCCTGTTGGATGGGATGGTGTGTATGTGTTTGTGTGTGTGTGTGTGTGTGTGTGTGTGTGAGAGAGAGAGAGAGAGAGAGAGAGTGTTAAGAAGTGAGGGGAGTGATAGAAGGGGAAAGTAACCAAGTCTAGATGATAAGCCACTGGGAGTCGTTGCAGGCTGTGGACCCAGGGAGTGACATCGTCTGGATGAACCTTCAGGAGTTTGGCGGGTGGTGGCCATGAGCCACCTGGGGAAGGAAGGAAAGGCTTCAACAGGGAGATCTGTTCTGAGGAGATGGGTCCAACACACACTGCTGTGTTTTGGGTGCCGTGTCACACAACAAGGATGCACAGGACAGTGAGGGGCAGCTTCTGCCACTCAGGGGCAGGAATGAGGGTAGAGGTGATGAGGCTTTGGAGATGAGCCAGAAGCCAGGCTGGGCTGGTGGCAGAGGGACCTAGACAGACAGATGCCTGGAGAGGACCTGGAGCCTGGCTGTCCCTGACTGAGGAGGAGATAGAAAAATCCCTGAGTGTGGATCCTGCAAGCTAGGTGGACCAGGGTGATGGTGTTAATAACCACGAGGGTCACCCAGGCCAGCTCTAGCACACAGGAGCTGGAGGGAACTGTGGATCACGTGTGGCTGAAGGGACAATCAGCACTATGAAGGCTGATAGATGCTGAGTCTATGAGGGTTTCCAGACTGGGATGAAATTCCCATCTCCTGGAGTGGATGGATGGGGGGCTTCTAGAAGTCTATTCCAAATGTAGAGGGAAGGGCTGATGTGGTCAGCATCATGCTTGGCTTTGAAAGTGGTGGAACTCACCAGAGGAGAAAGGCCAGGATGAAACCATGACTCAGGAGAGATTGACCAACCAGGCACAATCAGTGTTACAGAAGAAAAGGTTTAGGGGGCCTGTGTGAGTGGGAGCAACCCCCTGGCCTTTCCTGTGGGTGGAAGTTGCAGAGACAGCATGGACCGTCTGTGTTGGTTCTAAAGAAGGACCCCATGTTTGGAGATGTCTGGATGTGGTTTGAGCTGGCTGGTGGGTGGGGAGAGCAGCCCCCTAAACCTGTTCAGCAAACACTAGAGGGACACTGGCTGGGAATGCTACAGAGGGATTCGGGATTCTTGCATCGAATAAAAGGCTCTGCTCCAGGAGATGAGGCATACAAGCCCATCAACTTTTGCATGCCTGGCCAGGGCTCACCCTTCAATCGGTTTAATCAGAACCCATCTGGGGTTCTAGAAACACAGTGCAACTTGCACTGGAAAGTCAACTCACTTAGGGGCTCCCACCTTCCCGGAACCCTGCAATCCCACCCTCTTCACAACAGTCAGAGGAGAGCTTCAGTTTCCCAGAGGTCTTCACAGCTGCTCAACCCAGGCCACAGCAGGACTCTGACATGATCAGCCATCATGACGGCTCTTCTTCCTCCTCTCTCCGTCTCTGTGGAGCCAGACTTCTCTTTGCTGGTCCCAGGCAACTATATCTCTTTTTCCTTTATTTATCCTAGAAATATATATATAGAAAAGCTATTCTCAGTGCTACTTTGTTTCTTCACCCATCCTGCTTCTGGGTCTCAGGAGGACCCCTGGAACCACGAAGCACACAGGTTTGTCTGGCTCTTAGAGAATTTTCAGGACAGTGGTTCTTGCTACACAAACACGACCTGTGGGAAGTTCTTCCTTGGGCTGCATTGGAATCTGCCCGGATGCTTCTTGGGCTCCTGGTGGGGTCTGCCTGTCTCGTGCAGCCAGCAAACAACAGGACTGCATCCTTCACACACAAGAGAACAGCGCACGGTAGCCCCGTCTCTCTATTACACTTGCTCCCCACGCAAGATTGATTTCCAGCCACTTTTGGGCTGAAATTGTGAGAATTATTAGTTCTTTGTGTTCCACATTCCCTGGCCAGACCTGAAATTTCTCACCTCTTATTTCTCCCTTTTATTTATATTTGAAAAACTGTCCAGCCTGGTTATAAATGGTTGAGAGAACTTCCTTCAGTTCAGTCTGTGACTTTGTGAGCTGAGGTCTTGACTCCTGAGACAATGCTCAGTGTCTCCTATTACTGGGAGCTTGAATAAAAAAGGAAGGAAGGAAGAAAAAACCCAGGAAATGAGTTGTCTGGTTCATGTGAATCCCTGGGAGAGCCTTACAAAACCCAGACTGCTGTTTTGGTTCAGTAGGTCTGGGGCCCCTCGCTGCCCCACTCAGGATTTGTTCCCAGATGATATGGATGCTGACCCTCTAGGGCCCACACTTTGAGGATGCCTGGATGGAGGTAGCGTCTGGACCACTCAGAAGCTGCTACGACTCAGTTCAGGGATTCACTGTCTAATGGATCCTTCTCTTCCCGGCCAGCCCTCTCCAGGCCCCACCACCAGAGGATTTACCTCCCTGATTCTGTTCCCCTCAGGTTCTCATTCAAGTCCATTTGCACCATTGCCTGAGCATCCTCCATCCTAGAATGGATGGGGGAGGTAACTGGGAGGGTGGTGGGTGGGCCTGGATTCACTCTAAGACTAATGACACCCCCAGAGAGGCCACTGCCCACAGTCTCTCTTGGAGTGAGGCTACTGACCAGGCCCTGGACCTGGTTCCCAGCATCCTCTCCTCTCTGGACTGCAGGAAGTGGACATCTACACGGTGAAGACGGAGGAGTTATCCTTCACATCTGCCTTCTGCCTGCAGATACAGCGCAATGACTATGTCCACGCCCTGGTCACCTACTTTAATATTGAATTTACCAAGTGCCACAAGAAAATGGGGTTTTCCACAGGTGAGCTGTTTCTTGGTTCTCTGGACCCTCCTCCTCTCCCCCTCTGTGCTTCCCCAGGGCTCTGTGGGCAGAGACCAGGTCTGGCCTCAACTGGAGGAGAAAGTGCTCGGGGGTCAGCCAGGGAAGAAACTGCATGTCCCACACGTTGGCTGCCCAAGGAAAAGGTAAACAAGATGTGGTCGGTGCTCCCAGAGCTGAGAGCAAGCACTGGGTAAGGGGGAGGCAGGAGAAAACTACTGAGGGCCCCGAGACACTTTTCAAATGAATCTGTCCAATTTGCATTCACTGAACGTATTCAGGATGAGAGGTGAGGACCCAGGGTTGAACTAGACTCCTCTATCTCCACTGCGATGCCTCTGTCAGGACTCCACTGATCTCTCACTAGACTATAAATGGGTCTCTTTTTCTCCCCCGTGTACACCTACCCCAATCCATCCTTCATTGCATTCCTGGTTAAGTTCCCCAAAGATCACCTGCACTGTCTTAGTCTGTTTTCTGTTGCTATAACAACATACTTGAGACTGGGTGATTTATAAAGAATAGAAATGTATTTGTTTCTGGAGGCTGGGCAGTCCAAGAATATGGTGCTGGCATCTGTGGGGCTCTGATGAGGGCCTTGTGCTACGTCCCAGCATGGCAGAGGCAGCACGTGGTGGGCGAGACAGTGTGCTGGGGGAGCTTGCCCTTAGGACAAGCCGCTCCCTGCACAGCCCACGAATCCATCCAGCTCGGCATGGACCGGTCCATTCACGAGGGTAGAACCCTCCTGACCCAGTCACTTCCAAAGATCCCCCCTCAATGCGGCCGTATTGGAGACCACATTTCCAACACAACAACTTCTGGGGGACAAAAATTCAAGGAGGCTTCTTCTGTCTCTGGGCCGTTGCCTCTGCAGGTGCCACTCCCTTGTGCATCCAGGGTGTGCCCCGCGGTGGGGAGGGTCCTAGATCCCAAGGCTTTGCCATCTCCTTTCCTCCCATGTTGGGCTGTCAAGACGAGGTACCGTCGTCCCTGGGGTCTGGGGATTAGACAGCAGAGGTGTGTTTTCTCACATTCTGGAAGCTAGAACTCCAAGATCCAGGTGTCAGCAGGTTTGGCTCCTCCTGAGCCCTCTCTCCTTGGCTTGCAGATGGCCATCTTCTGACCGTGTCCCACGTGGCAGTTCCTCTGTGCTCATGCAACCCTGGGATTTTATTTTGTGCATCCCAATCTCCGCTTCTTTTTATAAAAAATTTTTTATTTGTTCTCTTTAGTTATACATGACAGTAGAATGTGTTTTGGCATTTAATGCATACATGGAGTATAAAATCGCATTCTGTGGTTGTACATGATGTGGACTTTCACTGGTTGTGTATTCATCTCTGAACAAGGAACGTTATGTCTGATTCATTCTACTGTCTTCCCCATTTCCATCTGCTCTCCCTTCCCCCCACTCTGCCCTATCCAATCCAGTGAACCTCCCCTTCTGCCCCCACTACCACCACAGATGTCAGCATCTGTATATCAGAGAGAACATTTGAACTTTGGTTTTTGGGATTGGCTTATTTCACTTAGCATGATAATTCCATCCATTTATTGGCAAATGCCATAATTTTATTTTTCTTTATGGCTGGGTAATATTCCATTGTGTATGTGTGTGTGTGTGTGTGTGTGTGTCTGTGTATATATATATATATCACCTTTTCTTTACCCATTCATCTGTTGAAGGGTACCTAGTTGGTTCTACAGCTTAGCTATTGTGGATTGAGCTGCTATAAACATTGATGTGGATGGGTCACTATAGTATGCTGATTTTAAGTCCTTTGTGTATATGCCCAGGAGTTGGGTAACTGGGACAAATGGTGGGTCCATCTAGGTTTTCTGAGGAATCTCCATACTGCTTTACAGAGTGGTTGCACCAATTCGCAGTCCCACCAGCAATATATGAGTGTTCCATTTTCCCCACATCCTCACCAACATTTATTGTTACATGTATTCTTTTTTTGTAAAATATTTATTTATTTGCTTTAGCTGTACACAATGGGTTTATTTGTACGTGGTGCTGAGGATCGAACCCGGGCCGCCCATGTGCCAGGCGAGCGCTCTGCCGCTGAGCCACAACCCCAGCCCCATTACATGTATTCTTGATAATGGCCATTCTGAGTAGGGTGAGATGAAATCTCAGTGTAGTTTTAATTTGCATTTCTCAAATTGCTAGTGATGTTGAACATTTTTTCATATATTTGTTGACTGATTGTATTCTTCTGTGAAGTGTCTGCTCAGTTCTTTAGCCCATTTAATGATTGGGTTATTTGTTTCTCTGGTGTTAAGGTTTTGGGGTTCTTTATGTATCCTGGAGGTCATTGCTCTATCTGAGGTGCAGGTGGCAAAGATTTTCTCCCGTTCTGTAGACTCTCTCTTCATGTTCCTGATCTCTTCTTATAAGGACAGTGTTAGGGTCCATGCTAAGGGCCCATTTTAATTCAATCACCTCCTTAAAGGCCGTATCTCTAAATAGAGTCACACTCTGAGGTTCTGGGTGTTAGGACTTCAGCATGAACGTGAGTGGCTACAGTTCAGCTCACAGTACCTCCTCAGTCCCCACCTCCTCTCCTGGTCAACTCCACCACAGGCTTCGCCTCTTGACAGCGCAGGTGTTACTTGGTCCTCTCCTTTCCTTCAGGTCAACTTTAGGAGCCCTTCTTGGGGCCCCTAACATCCCATGTAAATGTCTGTTCTGCCTCTATTAAGAGTGATACATATGCACAATAACATCAAGAAACTGGTTCAAAACAAGATAAAAAGTCAAGGAACAAATTCTCTCCCCCATGCGTCCCAGTCCCCCTCCTCAGAGGCATATGTGATTAATGATTTCTTTCATATCCTTCCAAAATACTTCAACGGGTGCTCAAGCATGTAAGTATTTATATATATTGCTTTTGTGTTTTATTTTGAAATAGCTATTAGGCTCACAGGAAATTGCAAAAATAGTACACAGAGTTCTGTGAGCCCTTTACCCAGTTTCCCCCACTGGTGGCATCTTATTTAACTGTAACACAATATGAAAACTACACCCTTTAAAACTCATTGGTTACATCATCCTGCCCTCCCTGCCCTTTGCTACCTTTTTGTTATTCAACAAAATATCTTGGAGATATTTCCAGAACCTCACAGGAATATTTACTTTTTTTCTCTTTAAGCAACTACATGGGATTCCAATGTAAGGGAAGCCATTCTTTATTCAACATTTCCATTCTTTTTGAAACAACCTGTCTCCCGGGAGTAGGAATCACATGTCATTCATCTCTGTACTCCTGGCTTCTACAACAGAGTTGTAAACAAATCTCTGTTACATGAGTATATGATGCTATGCCTCTGCCTTTGGGAGCGTGTTCATAAGAGGCCATTGACAGGAGTCCTCCTGGGACTCGAAGCCCATCCTCAGAGGATGGGCGAGTGTGTGTGCTTCAGGGGAAGAGGATGAGGAGTTAATGGGAGGATATGATTATTAACTTTCTGAAATCATGATGATGAAGATTCTTTGTTTACCTGTGGACAGAGAAGCCAAAAGACTTCCCTAATCTTTCCTAGAAAGGCTTTTCCCTGAACCAGTGTCCCCTGACAACCATGGTCAAGGTCTTGTGCTGGTGCCCTCCTGCCCTGGGGAAAACCAGAACCCCACCTCGTCTAGGCCACTATCAGCTGCTACCCTCCTTAGAGGGGGTCAGGGGAGTTCACCTTCTCAGTGGACAGCCAGGATGGGGAAAGAAGATTTCACTTGACCTTGAAGGATACATAAAACTCAGTCCATAAAACTCAGTCCCAGTGATGGTGAGAGCGTGGAGACAGAGAGCTGGAGGACCAGGGCTGTGACTGGAAGTTAGGGACAGGGCCACAGTGCTAGGGTCTGCCCAGGGCCTGCCTGCCTGCGGTAGGTGATGAGAAAGTTAGTGGACGAGGCCACCCTTGGAAAAGGTGTGGGTTCCTAAAACCTGGCTCCAGCTCCGCAGCCCTCAGCGAGGTTTGCCTCCCTTTGAAATGATCTTTTCTCCAGGACAAGCAGTCTCCTTGGCTCTGTGGGTGGCAGGGATGACATTCCAAGTGGCCCATGTGGAGGAGGCTTGATGAAGCTTGGGTCCAGAATCAGAGAAGTCGGATCTGGGCTTCCTGGTAGTGAGGCGTGGTCCCAGGATGAGCGTCTGGCCACTGGCTCATTTCCTTCCCATTTGTTAGCCACACCCCTGCCACCGTCCCACACAAACTCAAGGACTGTGGTCTAAATCCAGGTGGCAGCCTGCTCTAGTATCTGTCTTTTGGTGGTCATAGTGTCATGTGCCATCCCCTTTGCACAGAATTTCATAAAGCTAGGCTGTAAGACATTTGGGACCCCTGCAAGTCCTCTGCTCCTATGCCGTGGTGTGGTGATCCTCAAAGTGTGGTCTGTGGACCAACAGCCACAGCGTCACCAGAGGACTTGTGAGGCCTCACTCCAGATCCACTGACTCAGAAACTCTGGGGGAGGGGTGCGGCAACCTGGCTCTTAACAAGACTTTAGTTAATTGCAGTGTCTGCTCAAGTTTGGGAACCACTGCTTTTGAGAAAGACTGTCCTAAACCACACGGCTGAGAATTAGACCAATGTGGTCACCCCTCTGGAAGGCGATTCCATCTCCTCCGCACTCACTGAGACTTGGTGCTTCAGGAGCAGACAGTTTATTTTGCCTACAGCAATCTGGACCGGGTAGACATCAGGGGGAATATTGTTTGGCTGCTTTCTCAGCCACCTTGGGGTGTTAGTGTAGGGTTTGTAGCCAACACTCAGCTGGATTCTGAATTGGATCATTTGTGTTAGACAGGGGGCTGTACTCGGACATCTGCACTCTGACCACTGACCAAGCAATTCCTTTTGTTTTTGAGGATCCCAGATGCACAGGATTAGATTAACCCTGGTTCTTGGTTCATGACATACTGCCATCGTCGGACCATGCATGGGTCACTTTTTGCTTATTTGTTTTTTAATATCACAATACTCATGAACTTACCACCTAACTAAAAAGCTAGGATGTCAATAAATGAGTGTTAACTAGAATGTAAATAGTAACAAGCAACCAACTTATTATTTCTAGCAGAGTGTAACTATGTTAGTGATTAAACAATTAATAATTATTAAACTATAAATATAAATTAGAAATACATTGTTAACAAATACAATTATATCTATAATTAGTATTAATAAATTATAGTTATCTGATTATAATAATATAATAATAATAATATTAACAATAAAAATATTAACAATGATATTATTATAATAATAGTTATCTAACTCCCCGCTAGCCCACCACAGAACTCAAGTGACTTAGATGCTGATGCTGCACTTCTATCCTCTTCTCCTTTATCTGACCTCCAGTTGAACGTTATCCTACATTTTGTGTGCCTTATTCTCTTGCTATTTTTAAAGTTTTATCACAAGTATGAATATGCCTAAACAAAGTATTTTTTTTGGGTCTCCATTGTTTTTGAACTTCATGCAAATTGGAACCTGCTCTATGTGACCCCTCCCCCACAGCCACTGACCGGGTTGTTCACCCGCCCAGGCGCAGCTGGCTCTGGGGGAGCCGACTGCAAAGCATATCACGTATTGTGCAGCCTGAAAATGATCCCTGTTAATGGCTCGGGCATCTCTGCAGCTCTGGCAGAAGCTGTCACAAACAGGCACAGGCACCCAGGCTTTCAGACTCTGCCAGCCAGCGGGCAAAGCTGTGCCCACCTCCTTGGACACATCCTTAGTGGGGCGGGGTGGGGGGAGCAGCGGGTAGGAAATGGGAACCGGGAACCCTTGGGGCTTCTGTTCAATCCAGGAAAACTGTGTAGTAGGTGGAAGGCAGCAGGCCAGGTGAACGCAGGCTTGGTTTCAAGACCCGCTTTTTCTGGAAAAATCTTCAAGATGGTGTGGCCATTCATTGGAGATGTCCTTGAATTAGTTACTTCCTGGCTCTTGGACTTAGGCAGCCTCATTCCAGCTTTGCCATCCTGTGACATTGGGTCATTTTCTCTGGTCAAAGAAACTTCTTGGTACATGGTAATTCTTTTTTTTTTTTTTTTAAATTATTATTATTTTTTGAATTTTATTTATTTTTCTTTTTAAATTTATAATAGTAGTATGTATTACAATTCATAATGCACATATATAAATTCTTTAAAAACTATGTGAATTCCCCAGGTAATATAATTCCAAATTTACAGCTAGGAAAGTTATTATATTTCAGAAAGAACTCTCAGCCACTTAGTCGTTAGGAAGCAAAATGGAAACAAGGCTCCCTTTCCAAAAGCACCAGGAAAAATCTTCTGAGAGGCCCCTGCCACAGCTTCCTCTGTTTCCAACTCGGTCCTTCGTGCTACGTCTCTTGCTGTCTACCTGACTATCTCGTCAGACTGTAGGTCTGCAGGGGTGAGAGGCATGCAAATCTCTGTTCATTTTGGTTGCTGTTCCTCAAATTCAGAACCACACCTGGTACATGATAAGCCTCCTAAACAAAGATCTGCCGAGTGAACGAATCTGTGCATTTGCACTTGGGATGCTGCTACGGACAGTACTGATCACACTTACTTCAAAATATAGAAGAAACATTGTCCAGAATCTAGAACCTAGAGAGACTGAGGGGGAGGAGGCTTGAGGGAGGGAGAAAAGTAGAGGCAGGCAGGCGGGGCCAGAATCTTTCCAGGAGGAAGGTGTTGCCACACTAGGGAAGTCTGAAAGCCAGGACAGTCTCCAGCGTTGGAGAGCTCTAGAAGTCCTCCACAGCCCTGTGCTCGCCCTGTTGCTGGGCAGCAGCATTGCAGATGCTTCCCCAGGAGATTCTAGGTCACTAGAATGCGGCAGCTTACCTTTGCAGATCAGAGCCACTGTTGATGGACAAACAAAATTACATACCACTTTATGTGGTGATTAAATAACTACCAGATGCGATGGCTTAGCGATACCCTAAACGCGAGCCTCGTATGTTATAGGTAGGCTGACTTTATAATCTATCTTTCAATTAAGGATGGTTTTGCAAGTAAAAGGGAGAGCTATTAATAATCATGCCAGGAAAACAGACGTAAACTGGGACTGTCCTCAGCACCGCAGGAGGCTGGGTCACCCTTAGCCTATGACGCTTTCCCTTTCTCGTCTCATCTCATCTTCACACTGCCTCGGGGAACAAGTATCATGACCTATGTTCCACAGATGTAGAACATGAGCCCCAGTCGGTGGCAGGTCTGTGGCAAAGCAAGGACTGGACACAGGGCTGATGGTTGCCTGGTTAAATGTCGTTTCCACAGTGCTCAGTCCTGGCTGTGCGTGCACGCTACCTGGGGGGAGGTTTCGTGTCTTGGCAAGCTGTCCCCTCAGCCTCCTCCCTAGAGTTACCGGATTACCATCTCTTGGAACAGATTCCGAACATCCAGATTCTAAATTTTACTGAATACTTTGATGAAGAACTAGGATTGAGAAAACGTGTTTAGACAATTAGCCCACAGCTAAAGGACCCATCATGGAAATGAGATATTTGGGGAAGTCCCTAATCTTTTGGTGTTGATGTCAATAGAAAAATGATTTTCCTCCAATCTGGAGCTGGTATGTTTTTTTAGGCCACCATCAGATTCAGACTTCTGGGTTCACCGCTAGCAATTCTGAGCCAGTGACGTCTTGGGTTCTCAGAAAGCATCTGATTTGGTGACAGAAGGAGGCTGCTTTGAGTCCCCTTGCCTGAAGGTCTTTAGGAACAAGAGAGACACCTGTCTGAGCTGGTGTAGGTGGGAGTGGGGGCGAGAGTGCTGTCAATCATATGCTGACATGCTCCACAGACAACTAGAAACCATCTCCTGACAATTTATTTAGAGGTGGTTGGCAGGGAAGCGTGCCGGAGCAGGTGGACTTGTCTACTGGCAGCAGTGTGTCGGGTGCGTGTGAGGACCCAGGGTCTGAGAGCACAGGTTGCACATTAAAGGCGTTCTTTCTCCTTCCAAGTGCACAGACTGTGCTTTTTCCTCATGACCTTGAGTTTGCATTGCTTTCCAAATGTGCACATCCAAGGCTGCGGGAGTCTATCCAAACCACTGACATTTGATCGAGCCAGTTCACCGCAGAGGGCAAAGAGAGACTCTCTACCACCGTTAATATAGATCTCGGGGTTTGGAAAGATCTTAGAGGTCACCTGGTCTGAGCTGGTCTGTGATGATTTCACTCACTCGGGGTGGTCCTGTGAGCCCGTCCTGGGCTGGGCCTCAGGTAGCTGGTGCGATTGTGAGACAGCTATAATTCTTCCTGGTGAACTAAAAATCTGCCGTCTAGTAATTCCTGGTGACTAGCCTTTGTTCTGCCCCAAGGCCATATATAAGGCCACATATAAGTCTCTCTATGTGGCAGCTTTTGACATATTTGAAAGGTCCTCGATGGGTCTCCCCAAGTCTTGTCATCTCTAGCACAAGATGACAAAGAGGAAGCTGGCAGAGGAAAGCAATAGCCTCAGACAAGGACCTTGCTGTAAAACGAGTTCTACAGGCCATAGATCCAGCGTCACTGGGCATCTCAGGGTACATAGAAGTATCACAGACCTGCTCTTGGGCTCCTGCCATCATCCATTTATTTACTACTTACAGACTGAATATTGTGGCAGGCGCTGAGGAGGTGACCATAAGCAGGGCTGGCATGTCCCTGCCTTCATGGTGACTGTAGTCTTGGGGTGGGGGGCACTCAGGCTGTGATGACTTAAGCTCAGGGTGCTGTTGGAGCCCTTGATCCAGGGGTGAGTGTCCAGAGAGGGCTGACCACGAGGGATGAGGGAGAAGGAGAAGAATGCTCTGAAGACAGCCGCTGCCATTGCTCAGCTGGAGAATGTGCCATGTGCAGGGTGGGGACTGGCGGGGCTCAGTGGATAGTATTGGGGTGCTGTGGGCACCATGGTGGCTGTGGAGCACGTGGGGTGTGTGGGCTATGCCCCAGAGGGTGGCGGTGTGGAGTGAGACTCATCCTCGTTTCTGGTCCAGTGAGGGGGCACAGCTGGAACCCCACGGCAGGCCTGGACCAGGGTGCTGGGCTCAGTTCCGGGACACAGAGTCCACAGGCAGGAAAGCTGTCGAGGACTGAGGCCAAGCGCATGGGGTGTCAGAGGAATCGGGAAGCTGGTTTAGCTGTGGAGTTTGCATAGATGATGCTATTTGAGGGGAGATAGGGGGGCCTACTCTACAAATTTATCTCCCACACTATTTGAAAGTCTTCACTCTGTTGACCTAATTAAAACAGCAGCATGGTGAGTTCATTTGTGCTAATGAGGTTCGTTGGCGAGAGGGCATTCATCGTGCACCCTTGGGATGGACTTGTGACATCAGCTTCTTTCCTGGCTGACCCATGGCTATGAATAAGAGCTCTGCAGGGGTGGGGGTTTGATGGGAAGAGAGGGCATTGGGGCCGAGGGGGGAGTTCTGGTGGGGGCTTAGACTGGGCACCTGACCCCCCAAGAGTGTCGTGAGTGCCATGGGAAGCCTCGCCCTCCTACAGACATAACCTCTGCCCCCTCCTCCTCACCTCCCCTGGTCTCCACCCTCAGCCCCGGACGCGCCCTACACCCACTGGAAGCAGACCGTCTTCTACTTGGAGGACTACCTCACTGTCCGGAGGGGGGAGGAGATCTACGGGACCATATCCATGAAGCCAAATGCCAAAAACGTGGTGAGTGCTGAGGAGCCTCGTGGGGCCAGGGTCACAAGGAGAAGCGACCCCTGGCTCCTAGGGGGCACCCAGGACTCACTCAGGATCTAATGTCCTGTGGACAACTGGGAAAGTTCCCGAGGGAGGAGTAGCTGGCCACTTTTGGGGGTGACATGTGACTAGCATGATGGAAGGACTCCAACGGAGCTTCGCTCTTCAAGACCCAGCAGCTGGGAGCCTTCTCTAGGTTCCCTCTGGCCTCTCGGCCTCGAGGACAGCTCCCAGCCCTTCACATGAGGTGCTCTGAGGATGGGCCCTGTCGAACGAATGGGTTCTACCTCATTTAGGATGAGCTGGGCCAGGAAATAACAGTTTCTGGTGGCCTGGAAGACATTTGGTTTGTGTTTCTTCGTCTTGCCTGGTGGGTCGGAGACCAATTCTTCTTGAGTAACCCCAAGTCTATAGAATACTTGGAGGGTTCTGGCATAGAAGATTCCAACACACCCCCCCCCCCCATTTTCTCCTAGGATGAAATCTGAGGGAACATTTTTATATTAGAACAGGAAGGATTTAGGTTAGAAATCAAAGAACTTCCTGTGAAAATAATGACGCACCAGAATAGATCCTGGGGGACGGTTCGTGGAGATCCCCTAGCTAGAAACCCCTAAGGACCCCGAGGCTGCCCACCCGCCTGGCGCCAGGAGGAGGCCTCAACTTCCCTACCCAGACTAACGCCGCAACCCTTTGGTCTTTCTTTGCAGCGAGACCTCGATTTCACAGTGGACTTGGATTTTAAGGGACAGCTGTGTGAAACACTCTGTATCTAATGACTACAAAATGCGTTAGCACACGTGGGAAAGCGCAGAGAACGAGCGAGAAAAGGACCTCTCACCTCGATCTGCCGCGCTGTCCCCAGGAACACTGTTTGCAGGACTGCACACTCGAAAACCAGAGCTTTCAATTCTGCCTTGAAGATCGGTGGACTCTCCAGGGCTCCCGTGGGCCCTGCCCTGGACAGAGAGCCTCCAGCTCCTCCGCTGTGCCCTGGGAGCCCGCCACGAAGGCTTTGTCGTCGCCAACAGAGAGCAGCCTCGTGCGCTGTGGCTGGGCCCGAGGATGGAAAAGCCCCGTGTCTCCCCATCGTCCTCCTAAGCTGTGACTCTGGATCTTCCAAGTTTTGCATGCTGCAGGCATCTAGGACAGATCGCTTCCTCTAGAACCTGGAGACATAGTGTCTTTGATAGCATAAGCCAGATTACCTGTCTGTGCGGTGGTGTGTGTGTGCGCGTGCGTGTGTGTGCACAGCATATATCTTAGTTTATTTGCCCACGAACACTGTATATGCCTGCATATACAACCAAGTGGGTACACTTACGTGTTCATCCAGAGGGGTGTGTGGGTGCGTGCGTGCGTGCGCCTGGGTGTGTGCGCGTGCAATATATATTACTCTCAGAGGAGATTCTGTTGCTTTCGAATAGGAATTTGTTTTGTGATTAGTTCTCCCCGTCCCCACCCCTTAAAGATGTTATGCAGCTATGAAACATCCTCTGTACTAGCTCTGGTCTCCTTTGGACTAGACGGTGGCTCCGAACCCTGAGCACGGTACCACGGCCCCGTGGGCACTCAATAAACCACATGAGAATGAAACGGTGGGATGTCTGTGTTCCTGATGCTTGGAGTGGGGGGCTGGGGGCTGGGGGAGGGAGCCAGCAGTCATGGTGGACGGGAAAGTTAAAGACAACAGCCTCCTCCACCCGAGATGGCTTGCTCTCTGAAGGACAGTGCCATGACAGTGGCAGCCCAGAAGTCAGGGGCCGGGTCTAAAAGCATCTCTCCTGCATACTCCCAAGGCCCTGCTCCTGGGGGGTGGGAAGAGGGCTGGGGGGCAGGGTGGGGGGACAGGAGATGACAGAGTGCTCCACAGTGGAGCCACGTGTGGCTTAAAGACCTGTTTGGGACACTTCCGGCCTTGGTCTGAGTGCAGAATCAGAATCTCGACGGGACATGGACAGACACCACACTTTGCCAGGCTTGGTGGAATGTCTGGATTTGATTTGTTTTTAGGTTACCCGTTAATTTCCTAGACCATCAGTCTCGCCTATGTCATTTCCCCTGGGAGAGTCATTGCTGGTGCTGGGGAGGAAGGAGGGCCATTTAGAAATGGTGGGAGGAGCGGAGGGGCCCCAGGAAGTGACGATGCAGAGGAGACCTCAGGCTTGACTGTGTGTGGCTGGGACATCTTGACAATGGATTGTTCAGGATGATCTGCCTGAACAGGGTGGATTGCAGGGGCTGGTGACAGGGCAGCAGCACGTCCCAGCACTAGCTCGACTCCCAGGAGCCTCTGCAGGACCACCAGCTCAGTGCCCCTGAGCTCCCCAGGAGATGCCAACATTTCCTCTTTCTTCTTCCCCTACTACTGCTACTACTAGTTCTTCTTCTTCTTGACTCTTTTTAGTTATACATAACACCAGGATTATTTTGACGTAATTATAAAGGTATGGAATATAATTTGCTCTGATTCAGTCCCAGTATTTCCCTTTCCCTCCCCTTCTCCTCCCCCCTTTCCCTGTCCTCTGCTGAGCTTTCTACTGTTTACTTTTTGTTTTTTGTATGTTAGTGTTGCGTGAATTCACTCCTTCATAAAGCCACTCCTTGGAAGCTGTCACACTAGATAGACACAAGCTTCCGTGAACTCTATGGTATTTCCATAAAAATAACTGCATCTTGGGACATGGGCTATCGCTCAGTGGTAGAGCACTTGCCTTGCATGTGTGAGGCGCTGGGCTCAATCCTCAGTACCACATGAAAATAATAACATAAAGATATAGTGTCCATCTATAACTAAAATATATCTTAAAAAATAATAACTGAATTCAATGGCAATGGACCTTATGCTTCCAGAACCTTCTGATGTCAGTGTATTTTTATCAACTTCTGCCAAAGGCTTGGGAGTTAGGCACAGAGACATCATGGCCCATTTTATAGCTGAGGCATACTGAGACCCAGGGAGGAGCAGTGGAGTCTGTGGCAGAGCTGGGCCAGAACCTCAAACCCAGTTCCACATGCCCTTCGCTGCCTCTCGTTGATTCTTCTGAGCCACAGAACCAGACAGTGAGACTCTTATGGTACCTACAGTGAAAAGTATCTGATGCTTTTTATTCACATGTATCACACAAGAAAAATAGAGACACTTAAAAGGGGACAAAGGTGGTATGTTAGAAAGGGCCTTGAAGAAGGAGACCGAGGGGGGCTTCCTCATTAAAGTCTCCATTGTAGGGAGCCTCCACTGGGGTGGGAACTGGGGGCCTCTGCATTCTGCCTACCGCAACCAGCCCGGCCTCAGACAGGGAGTCCGTCCCACCTCCTGGAGGATTCCATCCAACAGGGCCAAATCCCACATCGTCAGGAGCCCCGGGGAGGTGACAGGATGATTTGGGGCCTGCGGACATCCCTGGTGCCACTCCACCTCTCAGGCCATCAGAGGGGAGGGCCTTGAGCTTCTGGAGCTGCCCTAGTCCCTGCCGGGAAGCCACGGAAGAGCAGGCCCACAGCGGCCTCCGCCCTCCTGCTCCTGGGGGTGCTCCGCTGGGAATTGCACCTTCTCTGTGTTTCAGTGGAAAATACCTGCTCTGAGCCCCTTCCGAATGGAAGTCAGTGCATAAAATGAGCTCCCAGGGTGACAACAGAGATGCTGTAAAGATAACAGTCATGTGTGAAGCCTGTGTTTTTGTCCCCAACCCATTGCCTATGCTTTTTAAAATTTTTTTTATTTTGAGACTGTGCACAAGGCATCAGTGGCTCTCTTCCCCTCTCTACTCTCTCTTCCTTGAGAACTTCCTTCCAGTGTCCACACAGATCTCCCAAGCATGCAGCCATGGGCTCTGTTGTGATGGCACCAGGGTTGGATTAGGCCTGGGCCACGGTGGGCATATTCGTTAATCCTTTGTAGGGGATCTCTCCCTAACTAGATGGCAACTCCAAGAGTGGGCCCTGCCTAAGCAGGGTGGGGTGCAGGAGCTGGAGACCGGGCAGCGGCAGATCCCAGCACTAGCCTGACTCCCATGCAGTGAGCCCACAGCCTCTCCAGGGAGCTGCCAACATTTCTTTGCTTTCACAAAAGCTGCCACTTGGAGGCTGTCTCCCCAGGCGGACATGAGACTCTATGCGCTCCGCGGGCAGCAACGGGGACTTGCCAGGCCCTGCTCCTCCCCTTCCGGCAGCTTCCCTCTCTTCTTGGAATCGCACCCAGCTTCCCGTGTGTAAGCCCAGCCTGACCCCAGATCTCAGTAGTGGCATGGGATGTCGCCAGATATCTCAGTCCATCTGCTGTTCTTTGAATATGGTTTCTCTTCAATAAAACTCACATCGAGCTTGGTTCCCAGTGTGGCAGTGTTGGGAGGTGGAGCCTAATGGGAGGTTTTGGGTCCTGGGAGTGGAGCCCTTATAAAGGGATTCAGGCCTTTCTCTTGAGAGTGCGTTTCTGCCCTTGTTTCGTCATTGTGCGGGAGCCTGTTGTTGTAGAGCGAGGTTGCCGTTTGTGTTTTGTCTCTTCTCTACACACCTGCTTGCTTTTCTGTTTTCTGCTGTGATTCGAAGTAGTTTGAGGCCCTTGCTGTCACCTTATTCCTGGACTTCACAACCTTTAGAATCATGAGCCCAAATAAACTTCTTTCCTTATAAATTACCCAGTCTCAGGTATTTTGTTACAGCAACAGAAAATGGAGTAAGATGCCATTTCCATACCATGTTCACCTGCTTGGAGTCTATCCCTGGTTCAGTGGCCAGTTGGGGTCACTGGACGTCTGCCCTACCTTGATTCCTTGTTATAACCTGATCCTCACATAGAACACAAGCAACATCTTGTTCTTGCAAATCCCCCTGCCCGCTGAGGGTCCCCAGCCTGATTCCTGGAGCCCTCTTTCTGAAGAAACATTTTTCTTGATCCCTGTAAACTGCCTGCCTTGGTCTTGAATGGCGTCCCTGGGTACCTTGTTTGTGTGTGCAGCCCCACCTGGGGGGTAGCCTACCTTGCCTTAAGTACTTGGACTGTCATGTGTCGTAGGTGATCCTTGACCTGTTATCTTACGACTTCAGGGACGAGTCTGACTCCCTGAGAATGAGTGGCTTCCTCATGACTTGCCCAACTACAATCCATGTACTCTGCTCTGGGCCTGGAGCCTCCAAGGTCCCAGTCCCAGTGGAATTAATCATCCCATATCCAGTAAAAGCTCAGACAGGACACATTCCAGGATCAGGAGATCCGCAAGGAACGTCCACTAGGAGATTCATAGGTCCCAGGCACTGGCCTGGGCACCAGCAAACAGCAGAGGCGGCAGCCACCATCTCCATCCTCGCGGAACTCACTGTGTCAACCTGGGTGGGCTGGGCTGGCTCTTCCCTAAAGCCGGAGCGGTCAGGTCCCACAGCCATCCGCCCTGACCAGCTGCAGCTCAGCAATTCCCACCTGTAGGCCATCCATAGGTCCGAGCCCTCTAGGAGAAGTGGTGAGGACTGTTTTTTCATCCAACCAGGCTCTGGAAACAGGGAACATTTAAAAATTTCCCTGTTATCTAAATTCCTAGGAAGGCCCAACCTGTCATTTTAAGTGAATGATGGTACCCAAGGGAGCAAAGGACCCTTTTTCTTGCTGGCAATAGGTCATTTCTTGCAACAGAAGTGCCAAAGGGAATTTATTAACCATTAGCTAATACCTCAGCCTCAAGGGCAGCCGGAGCAAACTGGGCAGAGAAAACTCCTGGCATGCTGGGTCTTTAGGCCTAATCCCCTCCTGCCCCAATTCCAAAGGTGACCAGCAGTCACTGGACAGCTCTGCCACAGGACATGAGGTCTGGAGCCAAAAGACCCAGTCAAATCCTAGCACTGTTGCTGACTAATGGTGTGACTTGGGACAAGTCACCGTCCACCCAGGAGACTCAACATGTACATGTGCCAAAAAGGACACGACTCAGAACAGAATGAAATAAACATAAAACATGCTTGGAAACTGCACAGCACTATGGGACATCCGGTCACAATCACTGTCGTATAATAGTGCTGCCTTGAATTACAGTTCTGTTACTGGGAGGCACTGCTGGTGCCAGGGCCTGGGTCCCATGGGCTCAGCAGATCCCGGAAGGCAGCAGATGCTGCAGTCAGAGACGAGAGCAGCCACAGGCCAGGGCCCAGGGCCGCAGGCATCGGCCCAGAGTTTAGGAACAGCACTGCACTGACAAACACGTAAAATTTGCCAGAAGCCCTGGACAGCTGTGCCCCTGCTTTATGGTTCTGGTTCATTAGTTCCTTAGAGGCTTTAAAAGCAGCTGAAGAGGTCTTAAAATCCACCTCCCAGCCCTCCGGCAGGCAGTGACTGGCTGGCACCAGTAGATAGGTGTCCCTAGAATTACAAATCACCAATTACAGTTCTGCCACAGTCCCGCCTGGCACGCTGGGCAGGGGCTCACCTTCTGGCTGTCTCCACACCCATTTCTAATCACTGGAACTTCCTGGTGACCTTGAGGCAGAGCCAAGGGTCTTAGATTTAGTGCCTGCTTTGTGCTACCTGGAGAAGAATGGGAGCCGACCCCCGCGTTTGTTTTACTGGGGGATTCAACACATGCTGCTCTTCCCAGGAGAGTTATTCCTCGGGCCACACTTAGTTTCAGTTAATAATACATGGAGTTTGTACCCTCGAAGCACTTATTCCCTTTGATGGCCAGAGTCAGTGGTTCGGAGACATACTCTAGGAAGTGGAAAGGGGAACAGAGTGGGGACAGGCCAAGAACTGGATCTTAGTGGCAATATCCGCCCCATCAAGACTTGAGAGGCGTTTGACTGCATTTAATAGCAAATAACCAGCCAATTCTCCACCATTATCAAGTGCTACTAATAGGATGGAGGCAGGTGACACTACAGCTTTGTGAGTCAGAGGCACTAGAAGAATAGAACTGTGGAGCTCCTTCTTCTTGCCCAGAAAAGGATAGAGCCTCCTGAGAGCATCTGTTCAGGAAAGGCAGAACAAAGCCTGGAGAGATGAAAATAGTACTTGTGTTAGTCAGCTTTCCATCACTGTGACAAGATACCTGAGATAAGCAACTTAATAAGGGAAAACATATATTTTTGCTCACAGTTTCAGAAGGCCACTTGTCCCTGTTGCCTACTGGGTCTGTGGCGAGGTAATATATCATGGCAGGGAGCATGGGCAGAGGAAACTGCTCCCTTATGGCACTTGGGAAGCAAAGACAGAGACTAGAAATGGTTAAGGTCCAAAACCTCCTTTGAGGGCACACCCCCAAAGACCTAACCTCCTCCCACTAGGCCCCACCTCCTAAAGCTTCCAAAACCTCCCAGTAGCAACAGGTTAGGGACTAAGCCTACAACATTTGGGCCTTTGGGGGACATTTAAAATCCGAACCACAGCCATGCTGCACACAATTAGATGGCCTGTGAACAGTGTGTCACCATGAAACACAGAAGGTCTATTTGGAGGCAGGAGGGAGCTATATTTGCTGCCTGTCATCTGGAGGCTGGGCAAGGTTCTCAGATAAAGCATGGGGTACGATTTCATTCAGAACTACGGCACCTGTTAAGGTCCCAGTTGGAACCAGGAGAGCTGAGTGGGTGGTCTCTCCCAACATCCTCCAGTTTGTAAATATTTCTTGGGTTCCTCGTGCATGGCAGACTCTATGCTAGGCTCGGGTGTGTACCAGAGAAGGAAACAGACACCATCCTGCCCTCCTGGGATGTCTAGGCGGCTGGAGAAACAGACGCGAAACACAGGGATAAAAATCATGAAAGAGGAAGTGCAGAGGCCGAGGACGCAAGGGACCATTAGGCAGAGCGCGAGATCAAGAGAACCCGCCTGAAGATAGGAAGGACTCAAAATCGAGACCTGAAGTATTGGGAGAGGAGGGGAGAGTTGGAAGGCGGCAGAAGGCGGGAGAAGCCTCCAGGGGAGACAGCGTGCACCAAGGCACAGTGCCAAAGGGTCCAAAGGGCTGGGCACAATGGAAAAAGAGGCAGGAGTGGGGGCGGGCAGCATGAAGAGAGCCACGCATGCAGCCTGAGCACCAGGGTCAAGGGCCTCGTAAACCATGTCAAGGACACTTTTTCCTTAGCAATGAGAAGACGCTGAAGGATTTTAATCAGGGAAGTGACAGCACAAGATTTGCATGCCACACATGCTCACCATTTAATGAGCTCAATTTGGCAGTTGCTTCCCCTGGAAATTGGTAATAGACTTAACCCATTGTCTACTTCAGAAAATTAACCACAGAAAATGTACATGGCACGCCGGCAGAAGCTCTAGGGGCCGAAGCGGAGGAAATTAGATGGAAGCTTCTCTGGGTTGCTGTTGTTGAAAATGGCTTGAATACAGATCGCTTCGTTTTAGGATTGCCTTGTTCGCCAGTAGGGGATCTGCCACCTGCCAATTGGTGCGGCTCTGGGATCATTTGCATTATCCTTTCTGGTGCCGTGTCATCCTGTTCTTCCTACAAGGACAGCCTCCTCTGGGCTCAGAGGATGCCATTGTCTGGAAGGCGGTTGGTAGGGTCTGTGTAAGGCTGCATCTGCCTTTCGGGATTGTTCTGCCGCCTTCAAGCCCTGGGCAGCTGTTTCCAGGGAAGCAAAATGCTTGGCATTGCTTTCAACTCACAGAACGTATTCTCGAAGCACCTTTCGGGGGCTCTGTGGGTCATAATGGGTTTCTGTTACGATGACAATTGCCTTCTGGCCACGGTTGGTTGGCTCAGTTGGATAGAGCAACGTACTTGAAGCCGCAGGCACAGGCTTCACAGACTCGCGGCGTGGTTTCATGGTCATGGATGATGCCTTGAACTCCAGCCAGCCTTGGAGATGCACAGTCCCGAGGTGGAGCCTGGCTCTTCCAGAGAACGACTGCGAGACCCGCAGTGAGATTCTTGAATCTCTTGTCTGCTCCCCTGCGAATTCTTTCCTTACGAAATGGGAGTGACGATAACACTTTCCTCCTAGGGTTGTTGCAAGTGTCGAATGAGATAACATGAAGTTGCCCAGTGATGCGCCCTGCATGGTGAGTGGCACATGGGGGCTGCTTACAACTGGTAGCTCTGGCTGTTCTTGGAATGAGAGCCCCGGATGACAACACACAGATGCTCTGGGAAACCCCGGGGAGAGAGGGAGGAGCACCTCCCAACTCTTCCCACAGTGGGGCAGAGTGCTTGCTTCATGTGGCCAAAGAGAGAAGGCACATGACCCTCTGTTGCTTGGAAACAATTTTGAAGGTGGCCTTGGAGATGCCTGGATTAGAGATGAGGTCACACAACTCAGGGCCAGAGGTTTAGTGCGGAATTGGAGTGCCAGGTACCAACTGGCCAATGGCATCTTCCATGAAAGACCCAAAGGCCCCCGAGAAGAAAGGAAGGAGGGGACAGTGGTTAGGAGTGTGGAGCTGGAGGACTGAGGCCAAAGCCTGATTCTCCCACATGTGCCTGTGTGACCTTGAGCAGGTCATCACGTCCCTGCCTCCACTTCCTTTCTGGTAAACTGGTGGCAGTCATATTATCTACCCCATAGGATGTGATGAGAATTAAGTAAGCAGTGTGCCTGGCTAGGATGAGCAGCAGATGTGATAGCTGTGCTGACTATCATTACACACTCATCCACATTATGCAAGGCTTTCCCCCTTCCTGGAGCCAGAGGCCTGGGTCCCTTCTGAGCCCATGGCTTGGCTCCTGTGCCCTCTAGGTGATACCTGCGCCTACACAGATCACCATCAGCATCAGTTTTGGTGTTCCTCTCCCCTCCCTGAGGGCAGGCTGTGTGTCTCATTTATGCTGTATTTCATTATCAGTTGCAGACCCTGGCCCATCCCGGGTGTTCACTAAAGATATGGACAGATGACAGCCTGTTGCCATGACACTCCAGTCAGTTGCCCGTCACTTCTGTTCTCATGGGGAACCTTCTGTGTGCCCTTGAGCAAGTCACTCACCATCTCTGGGCCCCAGTTTTCTCATTCATGAAATGAAAGCATTAGCCTAGAGCAATGTCCAGATCCCCACCCAACTGGAGGAATCTGTGATTTTCTGGTTTTACAACTTTTATTTTTAAAACCCTGGACTCAGAGTTTTCTGAGAAGATCCTGTCACTAACTTTTTCAGTGGAGGGGAGCAGAATGTCTGCTGGGCTTTCTGTTGGGGTGGCGCAGGGAGGAGTGGGGTCTGGGGGTAAAAATCAAGGCTGAGGGAGCAAGGAAAATTTCTGCCAGGGCTGTAGAAGGACGTGGTGGAGCTAGAGGAAATGGGAGGGTGGGTCAAGATGCGAGGCTTCTCCGGGGCTTGCTGCAGTTTATTAGTCTGGACTCCATGGAGATGGGTTATCTCTGGGAAGATCATTCTAATAACTGAGAGGACAAGGAATCAAGATGCTGGCTGCTGGCTGGCCAGGGTTGGGTGACTCTTATTCAGACAGGGACTTGATCTGTCTCTGCTAAGATTGCCCATCTGGTCAGATCCTCTTTCAGGTGGCACTCCCCGAGGTGTTTCTATCCAGGAGGCCTCTGAAGATGTGGCTCTTAGGGACTTTGTGGGGAAAGAAGATTGGGAAGATGACCGGGCTCAGAGGAGGCCAAGTGAGGGAGGCCAGCGGTGGACACTGAGGGCAGTGAGCCTATGTGGAAATGCAGAGCCCACGGCCCTGCACCTGGGGGTCCTGGGGCCAGACGGGTCTCAGCTCTGCCGCTTGCTAGTCTTGCTGTGGGGATGGGCCTCACTCTCTCCCACTCCCAGTTTTCACTGACAGAAAAGACTCCCCAGAGCATCGTACAAGTATCTTATGAACTCGGTGGCGCCGTACACATGCAGGTTTTCTATCACTCCCTCTCAGTCCATATTCCACAGCTGGCTTTGATTTCACATTCATGGAGGAGACTATGGCCTGGAGAACTCAAAGTAGTGAACTCAAAGACTTGGAGCTGAATTTGGCTTGAGGCTTGCAACCTACAATCCCCATGCCCTCCCGCTCCTTTCTGAGAATCCCCTTTCCTAACAGAGTCAGGGCTGACACTGGAACAGGTAGCAGGTGTGGCTCATCAGAGCATGGGTGGCTCATCAGAGCATGGGTGTCCGGGACCTGTCAGCACGGGCCCTGAGCCCCGCCTCCTCCTCCTGTCTGTGGCCAATCAGTGTTGACCTGCTGTCAGAGGCCTGGGCCTGGCTGGGCAGGCTCACAACCTTATCAAGCTTTGCGCTGTCCCGTGGACCCACTGCATATCAAAGGCAAGTTGCTGAAATTCTCTGAAAGCCTCCAGACACAGGGAGTGGCTTGGGCAAAGACACAGTGGCATCAAAGAGCAGATCCAAAATCACAACATCATTTGCATACTTGGGAGTTTTTTCACTATTATTCCTTCCATTCCACTAGCATTGTTGCTAATAATAGTAATGTTTAACAATGAAAAATAAAACTTTTCCAACTTCTAATTAAGTCAGAATCTCTGGTGGTGGGGGTGGAGGTGGCAAGGATTGATTTTTTTTTAGTAATAAAATAAATAAAACAGTTAAAAGTAAGAGAAATAAAAATATACTACCAAGAAAAAAAGAAGAAGAAGAAGAAGAAGAAGAAGAAGAAGAAGAAGAAGAAGAAGAAGAGGAGGAGGAGGAGGAGGAGGAGGAGGAGGAGGAGGAGAAAAGCTCCCCAGGTGATTTGGACATGCACTTGAGGTTGAGCACTAGAGCTAGGACCCTTGCCTTGGCTGGGCAGGATGGGGGCACCATGTGCACCATTCAGGGCCAGTGGCACTAGCTGGGGAACCAGCTGGCTGCCTCGGATGGAGGACGTGCTGCGGGGCTGCTTATCAGATTTCAAAGACAATGCTCAGGGATCAGAGGGAATATGACTTAATTTATAGCAAGAGAAATTGGGTTAGGTCAATGGAAGTGGGTCAAGGCCCCATAGGGTTCCTGGTGGATACTGTCCTTTGTGATGAGGGGACAGAATGGGGACTCTGCTGTTCCAAGAACTGTGAAACTCTCACAGGTGCAGTATGGAGAGTGTGGGGTTGAGATGGCTCCACATGTGTGGCTTGAGGGACACTCACCCCCTTCCTGGGCACTCAGTGGAAACTTTGGAAGGTCTAAGTGGAGCTGGTGTGGGAGGCAAGAGCTTGGGGCCAGAAGCCACATTGGTAGCCCACTGACCTGGTGCTCTGGGCAAGTCCCTCCTCCCACATGGGTCACAGTCTCCTTTCTCAGCTGGGACCCAAGGGAGCTGGGGGAGGGCGGGTCGGCCCCATGCTTCCCGTGCCCACACTATTGAGTGCCAAACACTGAACAGGCCAGATGAGGAGTGGCCGGGGGTGAGACCCCTACCTTTACGCCGGGGTGGGCAACCCCCTGGGTTCCCTCAGAAGAGAGGAGGGAACCAGGCATGGGGAGAAGGGGCAGTGTGGGGAGACGTGGGAGATGGGGCTCATGAATGGAAACTGCTCTGGGAGGGGGGGGGGGGGGGAGAGTTGGAGGAAGGGGAGAGAGGGCCGGGAGGGCGCGCGGAGGGAGGAGAATACGGCCTCATCTGCTTGTTTGTGTTTCTCATATGTAAGATGCGGACTCCTAGCATATTTTTAAATCCATCAGACGTGAAAGGCTGATTTAAATAGCCCCACAGTGTGAAGCTGGTAATTTCACTTGCCACGACAGAGAAGCTGGCAGGGCTCCGGCAGGACTCAGCACCTCTGCCCACGCCGGCGAAGCTGTGGGGCACGAAGCGCTCTGGGCTAGACTCTCAGGCCAGCGCCATCCACTCCGTGACTGGGGACCACGGGGAGAGGTAGGGAAAGAAGAACGCCGACGGGGAAGAGGTTCTAGCCTTTCACATCACTCAGCTCTCCACAATGGCAAGGTGGAGGCGGGGCCTTATCATCCACTGCGTTTCATTTCTTCTCAGCATTCCTAAGAACAAAGTGTCAGGGAGCTCGTTCCTAGCATCGTTCCTAGCAGGCAGCCTGTCCCAGTGCCCAACAGTGCTGAGATAAACTCCCTTGGGATAAACTGGCCTTCCCTGGATCTAGTCCTGCTCCCGTGAGTCACTCAGAACAAGGTTAATGCCAAAGTCAGGCCCTCCTCCTTGAACAGAGGCCTCCGGTTCCCACTTCTACTCCAATCCTTCTTTACCGTAAATGATTACAAAGAAAATCTCTGCAAGACCCAAATATTTTGGAGTGCTCCTGAATGTATTTCCTGCTATCGTCAATGCAAGAAAATTCCAAGAACAAACAAAGACTTCCATCATTTGGTGAGTTGTCACTCAATACGCTCTGACTAGCTACTCTAGGCCAGGCTAGGTGCTCCTGTTGGCATGCAGGACAGAGTTCCCACCAACAGGGTGTCTGTCTACAGATGGTGGTGCCAAAGTTGCAAAGAGAATGTGGTGGGCAGAAGGGGCAGGAGCACAGAGGCAGAGTCCGTGAGGGCTGGGTGGAGGTCCCCTGGTGGGGATGCCCTCAGGATTTGCAGTGGCTGTTAATTTATATGGTGGGCTTCTAGGCCTCCCTGTCCCCAGCTTGTCTTCCCTTCCAGCTCCCTCATCCCTTGATGTATCCTGAGACCAACGCAGAACAACTTCGGGTTTCAGTTGCTGGAGATAAAAAATAATCACTCCTTCTTTTCTTCATGGAACATACAAGCTTGTGAACATGGTTTTTTGTTTGTTTGTTTGTAATTTTTATTGTAATAAACTATGCATAACATCAAATTTACAAGTTTAACTACATCAAAATGTGCAATTTAATGGCATTAAGTACATTCACAATATTGCATGTGCAGTCACCACCACCAGTCTTCTCCAACACCCTGATGTGAAAGTGTTTTATAACCCACATATACAAAGGTGGGTGCTTTACAAAGGCACTATCTAAAGTCTGCCCCAGGCAGCAAACTCATCTATTCACCCACCTAATGTCTCTTCTGTACCAGGCCCTGCTATCTACAAAAATGAAGGTCAGAACCCTGCCAGCAAGAACTTGTATTCTGTGACCTTGACCCCTATGCAACTTTAATACATGGTAGAGACTGGTGGGATGGTACATGCCTGTAATCCCAGTGACTTAGGAGGCTGAGGCAGGAAGATCACAAGTTCAAAGCCAGCCTCAGCAATTTAGCAAGGCCCTAATAAGAAAATCAGCAAGACCCTAATCTCAAAGATTTTTTAAAATGCAGGGAATAGGAGCCTGGGGGCTTGGGGATGTGGCTCAGTGGTTAAGCTCCCTGGGTTCAATCCCTGGTGCCAAAAAAAAAAAAAAAAAAAAAAAAAAAAAAAAAGCATGGTAGAAACAGAAACAAAGTGTACTTACATGAAAGCATCTAGTTGAAAGGAATGCAAGTTTTACTTATTCTCCTTTCAAAGAGTAAATGGGAAGTGCTTTGACCACAGCTTCTCCCAGTTACAGGGAACATTCTCTCTATCCTACTTTGTTGGGCTTTGGTCTCTTGCATAGGGTGCAGGGTTGGGGTGGGGGGACAGTTGATGATGTAATAGCCATCAGTTGTTCATAGCCTTTCCATCAGCTAAGCTCTTTCCCTAGACTTCTCATTCGCTTCCACGCGACCTTGGGAGGGGTAAGGCAGAGAGTGCTATTGTGCAGATGTGGACATGGATTCAGAGCATCCAGCTGTTCCAGGTTTTGCCCAAGGTTGCATGATTTGTATGCAGGTCCTGGTCCTTATTCTGAAGAGGCTAGAAAAAGCTTTTGGGAGAGGCACGACTGGGTACATACAGCTGGTTCCACACCAGGAAGAAAGAGAACTGGGCCGGAACGCATCTTGTATGCACAGAGGCATGGAATCCAAGTTAAATTGAGTCGTTGGCTGCCTGAGGATAATAGATTGCCACTGGCAGCAGCTGGGGAGGCGGCAGGGGGGTGAGAGAGGATGCTTTGATGGGCATCGCACTGAAGGCAATTGCGTCGCAGCAGCTGGCATGCTCCCCAGGATGTTCTTGCAAAAGCCAGACACAGCACCTCATTTGAACCAGGGAGGCAAAACTCGATTGGTCTACCTAGGCCAAAAGACTCAGTTGTCCAGTGTGGGGGACCCTGGGGTTCCAAGTGGAGCAGCTCCAGCCTGGAGGGGGAAGACCTCGATCTAAAGAAATGATGCTCTGCTCTCAGTTCCATGGTTTGCTAGACACTGGACCAAACGTGAGGCTCAGAGATGAAAGTTCCCGCCCTACCAAACTTGGTCCAGTTCCTGGTCCAGCCTTTTGCTCTTTAGAGCCTTGTAGGCAGCATGTCTGCATAACCCTTGTGCAGACTGGCACAACTAGTGTCATTACAAAGGGACCGGGAGCCCGTGCCCCTGCTGTTGGACCACACCCAATGCTCTGCCTTTGATGCAGCACTGCACCTGCTCAGTGAATCCCACTTCTACCCTTGCCTTTCTCAATCCTGCTGAGTTCCACATCCACGTTGCAATTCTTGTTTCCAAGATTTAAAAATATTCAATCCCATTCTCTCTGCATTCTTCAGGCAGTTTTGCTTAGTAGTGCAGTGTTTTTATGAGCAGTATTTATTTTTATAGGTCAGTTGGATCCAGCCATAATTCATTATGATAGTACAGGCATTAGTGGTCCTAGGAGTCCTCATTTGTAGGAAGAAGAGTCTCCTGGTGCTATGACAAGGGTCTCCAAGTACCACTTTTGAATCCTAGCCAAAGCCTTGATGAAGTCCCAACTTGGAACAAGGGTCAGTGCTTGGACCTGACCCAGCCCTGGGTCCAGGGTGATAAATGACACAGCCTCGCTCGTGCTCCTCAGTTTCCACATTGGTTTCAGTTGCCTGCCAAGCACCATATGGTTTCCCAGCCCCCATCATTTCCAGCACTGTTCTCCTAAGTAGGGCACTTTGATTAAATTGGCTCCACTGAATTTTGTGAAAGGTGGAGTTATGATGTTCTTTGTTATTGCTATTGCTGGTAGCTAATAGGTCTATTAATAGAAACACCAACAGAGGTAGGAACTGGTGTTGGAGGTTCAGAAAGTGCTTGTACCCTGCCAATCACCCCTCTCTATGAGGAGAGAGGGACAACCCATAAAGAAAGACCTGTGGCTTTTGACTGAATTTGTTTAGCCTCTTTCTGATGCTCGGGTGAAAGGAGGAGAGGTGGCAATACTCCCAGGGCCAGGCCCCAAAGCCAAGTTGAGGCTTTGATTCCCAACCTGCAGGAACATACCACATAGGTCTTGGGAGTTTTATGCATGTGTACTGTAATTTTCTTTTATGTTGAAGTAAACTGTCTTTTTATTGCAAGGTTCAGATCTGGTTTGCTGTCTTCCCACACCCATCCTTTCTGAGCAGAGCTTTGCAGGGTGTTCTTGGCAGCACAGGGAGTCCTGCCTGAGGATGTCTGGCCTCCCCTGACTTCCCCAAGGGACAGAGCACCTCCCTGAAGCTCAGGTAGAGGGGACGGTTTCTCAGATCTTAAGGACCTCCTCCCTTCTTCAGTTCAGAAGAAAGGAGAGACTTTAGGGAGGTGGTTGGAAGTGGAGTTAAGCCATGAAACCAGATTCCTAGCTGTGTTTTGTTGAATGTGAGAAAGGAAGCAGAGATGGTGAGTAGAACTTGATTTGTGCCCAGGGAAGATTTGAGATTTTAAATATAAACTAAAACATGTTCAAACACCTCAAGTAATCCATGTCCAAAGAATGAGAGGAAAGGATGAGAATAGTGTCTTACTAAGTAGAGAACATCAATAAAGACAGAATGATTATGATATGGAACCAAATAGAAACTCTGGAATTGAAAAATCCAAAAAAGGAAATGAAAAATGCACGAAAATGTGCATAAAATTCCTATTTGATTAGGTAGAAGGAAGAATAAATGAACTTGAAGATAGGTCAACTGCGATTATCTAGTTTGAGGGACACAAAGAAAAAGGAAGAACAGAGTCTCAGAAACCTGAGGGACACCATCGAGAGTGCCAGTTATGCATAATGAAAGTTCTAGAAGGAAAGGAGAAGGAGAAAGAGGTAGAAAGAATATCTGAAGAAATAAAGACAAAAAACTCTCCGGAGGCAGGGAACTACAATAGATTGGGGCTGAAATCATGCATCAGACTCTGCTAGGCAAAGAACAAACTAGAGCAAAGAACAGCAAGGCCAAGAGACAAAGCCAGGTCTGAGCTCAAAACCTAGCAAATGGGCTGGGTAAGGAGATACTCACTGAGGTAGTGTTTGTAAAAGGGGAGGTGCTTGGTAGTTGTTAGCTGGATCCAAATCTGAAACTGAAGCAAGGCAAATGGACTAGGTAGCAACTCAATGCTGGTAACCCACACTGACCTGACTTATTAAGACCTACTTGGCACTTGGTACTGTGCTAAATACTCCACCTCCATTACCCCTTGAGCACTTGAAATATCCCTGTGAGGTAGACATTGAAACTTCCAATCTACAGGTGAATGAGAAAACTGGGTTCGGAGATTAGCTCAAGGTCACTACTGCAATGCAAATGGGTTGGAGCCAGAAGGTTTTTCTGAGTACTCTGTCAGAGGGTGACACCACGTGGGTGTCTCTGATCCACATGATAACTTAAAAGGAATGGGAGGAGGGGAGGTTGTGAGCTGGGGACAAGGTCCTACACAGAGTCCCCCTGCTGCCCCATCTTCTACTCTCTTTTACAGTGAGGCTGGAGAAGGGAGCTGCAAAGGTGTCCCTGCCCTGCTTCCTCTGCCTGGACCCGTGAAGAATCATGGGAGTTACCCCCCCCCCCGCCAGAAGGCCTGGCACCAGTGTGGTTGCCCCCTCCTCCATATGGGAGAAATGCAACAGGGACAAGGGACCTGGGATAAAGGCATCTGTGGGCTCAGGGAAGCCCGAGGGTAGCCTGCTCCTCCCTGCTCTCTCCATGGCCATCACACCTCCTACCTGCCCACCACATACACACAGAGGTATTGAGGGCCACCTCTAGGTGGCACATCCGCTTTGCCTGCCACAGCCAACTTATGAGGCTGCCACCACAGCCCTTCCCTTAGGAAAGGAGTCTCCTGTGAGTTCTCTCAGAGTGGGTTCTGGGCCAGCTGAGGAGGAAAGTGGAGGTGCCACTCTAAGTATCTGAGCAGGAAGCTCTGAGTGTCAAGTAGCCCCTCCCTCCATTTTCTGGAAGAGGCAGGCCCCGAGGGAGCCATCTTGCTAAGATCTGGAGCCTGTTCAGGAGCCCAGGCTTGGTGTCTACCTGCACCCCCTAGGGCTCACCCTACAAGTGCTGGAGCAGAGGGAGAGAAGACTGCAAAACGGCACTTGCCCGAGACCTACAGGGGCTCTGAGTCTTTGGGGTCTGGGGAGGAGCCTGGAGCAACATCCCTGGGAACTCTCTTAGTGGCTCCTCCCCTGTCCGTTGGCTGTGTGGGGGTTGAACGCAACCATCTTCCTGGCCTGTGGACACCTCTGCCCGCTGTCTCAGCGTGCCCCACTTGAGTATGATCTACCCACTTTCTTCTGGGACCTGAGTCTGCAGGCCTGGACTTATAACTGGCCATGATCATTGTGACCTTTTTATCTAATGGGCCACCCAGGGCAAAAATGCCCTTGCCAGCACTCTGACAGACAGCCAGTGAGCGGGAGCCTGGCTAGCGTCTAGGAATGCACTGCCACCCAGCCAAAGGAACCCCGCAGGGGCCCTGACTGTCCAAGTGCCCTGTGGCAAAGCCACCAGCTATACTCGGTTTGCTTCTCAAACACCAACAAAATGTCAATATCACAACCACGCTTTAAAAAAAAATAAAATGCAGTCCCTTGGAAAAAAGGAAAATAAAATATAAAGAAGTCGGTAACCATGGACCTAGTGTTGGGCCTCACTGCCGGCCTGTCAATCTACCCTATTAATCATCATGTATGATTTTTCGAAGAGCTATTTTGAGAAACATTTAGAAAGTGGCTTTTATATAGCTATATATACCTTATTTATATACCCTCCAGAAATGGTCGTTTTTTCAGCAGCAGATGGTTTCCCCCCTTGGTTCTTTTCATCTCTTATTCAAAGTTAAGTAGGAAATAAGCCCACTCCCTAACTCCAGGCAAGAATTTGTCACCCACAGTCTACCCTGGAGCCAGGGCTGGAGGGGGGGAGTGTAGCTGTGGCAGGAAAGGCTGTGGGTTCTTTGTGAGGCACTGCTCCAGAGAGCCCAAGGGGGTGAAGCCAGTGGGCACTGTGACCTCTGAGAGGCGCTGAGGTTTGGGATTAGGGAAAGAGCAGAGCCCTTGGGCTGGGGCTGGAGGGGCAGTTAGAATGCAGGTTCCTGGTTTGCTTCTCTCAGCAACACAGGGACCTTGAGGTCCATGAAATACATACCAAAGCATTACTTGGCCTCTGGAGACCAGGGCCCAAAGCAAGACAAGACCCTGGCCTTGCCCAAGTGGTACATCTCTGGCCCACAGGAAGCTGCGAGTCTGCCCTGCACAGTTGCCATGGCAACTGCAATGCAGCGGCTCCTAAGGGCAAGGGGAGGAGAAGGGAGGTGGAGAAGGCACACGGTGGTGGCTTTTCTGGAAAAGCCTGTGTTTCTTTCCCCCAGGAAACCAAGCTGGAGGAAAACAAAATACAACAAAAATCTATAGGCATTTGGGGTCTAGAAGAGAAAGGAGAGAACAGGCCCTACAGTGCTCTAAGAGTAGCATTCCTGAGCACGTATGCTTCCCTTCCTTTGGGGAAAGCAAGTTAGGATAAAGATGTAGCTCTGGATGGGCCTGGCCAGGTGGTGCCACACAGCAGCCCATTTGCAGGATTAGGATAGCCCTGAAATCTTAGGCTCTGTGGGATCAGTCCCCGAAGATAGTCCCTGCTATCCACCACAGCAGGATTTCTTCTTGGCAGGGCGACCAACCTGAATGGCATCCATCCTTACTGTGTCTTCATGTTCCTTGAGGAACCTGGGAGAGGGCAAGAACAGTGTTAGTGGTAGAAAAGCTGCTAAGTTTGGGGGCTGGCTGCATGGACTAGGCACCCTTATAGGTTACAGATCTTTGGAGTAATGCAGAGAGCACCCCACTTCACCAGAGAAGCAGACAACATGTTTAAGTCTCCTCTGGGTAGGACAGGAGTGTGACTCTAATTGTAAAGCCAAAGGGTTTCATCAACATGGATCCTTCAAACCACCTCCTCTAAAAGTCCCTCTTGACTCTCAGTTGATCTGACTCTGACCCTTCTCTCTTGGAACCCCATCAACCAGAGTCACAATGCGCCACTTCCTTGGCCAGGTCCCTCACCGGAGAGTGACCTGCTTGAAGACTGAGCTTTTGCCTTTGCCTCTGTGTCTCCACAGCCTATCACGGTGATTGGCACACTGTCCGGGCTCAGAGAATAGATTTATTGGTTGTTAACTCTACAGAAGGGCTGCACCATGTGGCCAGAGCTCCAGATGAAATGTAGGAGGTGAGGGATTAAAAATAATGGTGAGCATCTCACCCCTGCCTTATATTCTCAATGTGCTTTCATCTTCTGTGTCTCCTTTGATTCTCACAACAACCTGTGAGAGGGTGATTGATGTTCCTACATGACCAACAAAGCTCAGGAAGCCTTACCCAGGGAGTCAGAGGCAGAGGGAGTTCTACAACTTTCCCCAGAGTACATGCCCTACCATAATCTCTCCAATGCATGGAGTTGCTCTGGGTTTTTAATTGCTCAAATTCAAATATTTCAAATGCCCCAATATGAGTGCCGAGTGTGACATGAGCACTATTGAGTATTGTTGGATTGGATAGGTGAATGGATAGAATGGAATGAATGCCCGGATGGAGAGATAAATGAATGGATGCTTAATATTGAAAATGGCTCCCAGTGTGGTTTTGTTTTCTAAATATCTGGCGTAGGCAGGGTCTTAAGGAACAAATCTTTCCATGTGCCTGGTCCTTTTAGCACCATGACTGTGGGTACCTCTGACTGAGTCCCCACCACAGCCCTGCCTCTCTCTGGTTCCTCCCCCTCCACCCCAAGAACTCCTATTATAACCCAGGCTTGCTCCCAGCTGGCTACCAACGAATCCCTGCTTTGATATTAGCCAGTACTGAGGGACCACTAATATGACCTTTCCCAAGAGCATTTGCATTTAAAAAAGAACCTCTGCAAAAAAAAAGCAGCTTTAAGACTCAGAAGAAGACTGCAATGGGGGTGACACTTCCTTTTTCTTCATCACTGTGTTTCAGAAGACTGCACCTGACTACTGAAATCCCACACAAAGGTGGCGGTCCCTACAGCCTGAGCTCAGAGCACTGGGGCCCACACAGAGGGAGGGCCCAGGGATGTGATTTGGGTGGAGGTGAACACATGCCCCCACCAGGCCTGCCACAGGTTTCTCAGAAGGTTCCTCCACCTGCTGACTGTCTTCCTACCTGGCTAGATGGAGCAGGGACTCTTTGGTATTGTGACCAGAATAGGCGCTGCATTCATAGAAGATCAGATTATTTTCCTAGAATCATAAAACAGAGAGAATTGTGGGAGTAAGAGGGGAATGTGAGAGGTGGGGGGATGCCCTGTCTGCTTCTGTGTGCCACCCTCACCTCCTCCCTCAGACCCTTCAACTCTCCACACCCCTTCTTACCCCAGAGTGGCTGGTCTCTGGCTCCCAGGCTCCCTGACTGATGCAGGTTCTAAGAGTTTCCCTGAGGTGAGCCATTACAATTGTAAAACAATAAAGCTGTGTGCTGCTTAGTACCTTACACTTTCTTGAATCACTCTTAAGACTGGACGTGCTCATTTCATGTTTGTACAGCCCCGGGGTGAAGGCAGAGGGCACAAAGGCCAGGGAAGGCACCGTGTTCCCACTTCCCAGGAAGGAAAACTGAGGCTGAGAAGCCATGGCAGGTGGCTTGCCCAGGTCCCACGTTTAGTAAACGGCAGAACTTCCAGCAGCATGCCTTGCCCAGGATGCTGGTGTTCCAGGGACCCTAGGCCAGCGTCATGAGGCACTCCAAGTCTGAGTTCTCCTCCACACCAGGTAATCAATACTCTGGCTGCCCAGGCTGTCAGCATCAGGCACAGGACAATTGTCTATCGCTTCATCAGGCTGTTCTGCATGCATGGGGGGCCCTTGGCCAAGGCTCACCAGATTCCAGTTCTCGTTTCCACTGAGAGTGCTTACTTCATTATGATTATGCTGATGGCGTTGGGCTCTCGCTTTTAGATGCTTTCTTTGGAGGCTCATGCTTGTGGGGATGCAGACCGGTTGAGTGAGCATGCTTCTGTGGCTGCATTTGGCTCGCAATCAGCTTTCCCCATTCCCCTCCCCAGGCTCAGAACCGTCCTCTGCCCTCTACACCCAGCTTCATCTCACCTGTCTCCCATCCAAGCACTAACCAGCTTGCTCAGCTCCCCAGACCAGGGAGATCAGTGTGTTCGGGATGGTGTGGCCATAGACTCATCTCTCCCTGTCCACACTTCTATCAGACCCTGACTCTGGGTCAGTCTGTCAAAGAGTAGAGACTTCAAAAATGGGGGTGGGGAATGGGAGAAGAAGGGCATAGGACCTAGAATTGGGAGGTATGATTTGCCTTCCAGCTCCAAGTGCCAATCCCATCACTGATGAGCTGTGTGATAATTTGAATGAATCACTCAACTCCTGTCTCACTGTTTTTTTTTTTTTAGATCAAAAAGAGAAAAGAAGAAAAGAAAATGGAATAATAATAATACGGGTCTGCAGTTTCTCAACCAAAATTTTTAGATCTAGCTGTATTTTGGAAATCAGAATTTTTTTGAATTTTTAAAAGGTAATGCATGTACACACTATATATTATAAAATACCCTCAAGGGATCTGCAACTGCACTCCATAATCAAATAAATTAGCATTTCTTCAGTGAGACATCTGAATATTCAAAGTGAGGTAAAGCCCCACATCAGTTCCAGTCAGATTTTCCTGCCAGATGAAATGTGAAAGAAACTCTCTGTCTTCAGAGTGCTTTGGATTTCAGAATTATAGACATGTAACCACCTGGTGACCCTCCACCCAGGCACGTGACAGGTTGGTCTCCATCGTTTCTTCTTGGCTCTTACCACCTGCGCTCATTTCCCAGGCTCTGAGCTCATGACGTCCTGTTCAGGCCAAGTGCACTAAGAACTGTAAAAATGCCAGAGTTGGCCAGTATGCCTGTGTACCCTCCTAGATACACAGCTCCATGAAGGCCAAACAGAGGCAACAAAAGAAGCCCAGGAACAAGCAAGCACTGCCTTATGGCCTGGTTTCCATTAAGCCCTGCTGGTCCCATTCTCGGGCCAGGGAGCGGATGCTGGTTGTAATGGTGGACTTTCCTGTGCCTGCCCTGAGTTTATCCTGAGGCTCCATCTTGACAGAAAGGATGACTAGCGAGCAGAATAGTCCAAAGAAGAGCAAAGCGCCCTGCAGATAGTGAGCTTTTCATCTTAAGAGTGATGGAGTAGTGACACAGACGATGGGGTTCAAGCCTCAGCGGGGGATTGAAATAAGTGACCTCTCACTATCTATTATACAATTCATGATTCTACACTCCAAGGATTGGGATTTAGGATATTTCCCCATACCCAGTGGTCCCCAGCCAACTCCTTCTGGTGATATGTGCCTTTCTATGGAAAACTCTCCATGCATAAAAGCCAGGCTATTCCCGCAATGCCAAGACACCCATCTTGCTTCCTTCTGAAGGGACTTCCGGAAGCTCCCACCAAGGCCCCTGGGTTCATGCCTGACCGTCTGAGAGGTGGCAGCGCTGGTTCTCACCTTTGCAAGCTGCTCTCCAAGGCCCTGGGGGACTTCTCGCTCCTTCTCGTTGTCAAGTTTATTGCCCAGCAGAAGAATGGGAACATGGTCTCCCACAGCGTCCTGCAGAACAGATGATCCCTCACCTGAGAGAAGCGCCCATAGGACATCCCAGGTGGGCAGGTTCCCAATGCTGGCTGGAAAGATGTGATCTGGTTTGAGAGCGGCCACCTCGTCTGAAGGCTGCACTTTAGCAGGCTTGCAAGATGCCTGGACCTGCCTGCTGGTCTCTGCGAGGCTGCTCTCCTTTCACTGCTCTCCCTGGGTCTGCACAGAGCCCGCAGGCTCCCAGGTGTGCCGAGGGGAGGCAGCAGGACAAGGGGAGTGTTCACAAGAATGGACTGCCCGTTTTTTCTAGGGCTTACCTTGAGGGCATTCCTAAGTGACCAGACTTAGACTAAGGAACCAAAATGGACCGAGGGAATTAATCAGCATGGTTTGGATCTGCTTTTCAGGCTGCTTCGATTAGAAGTGGTAACTCTAGCCAGGTGTGTTGGTGCATGCTTGTCATCCCAGCACAGCTTAGGAGGCTGAAGAAGGAAGATTGCAAGTTCGAAGCCAGCCTCAGCAACTTAGCGAGGCACTAAGTAACTCAGCAAGACCCTGTCTCTAATAAAATATAAAAAAGGGCTGGGGATGTGGCTCAGTGGTTCAGTGCCCCTGGGTTCAATCCCTGGTTAAAAAAAAAAAAAAAGTGGTATCTCCAGAGACCTCATTGATACATGAGCTTCCTGAGGGTTGGATCCAAATCTGACTCATGGTACTGGGCACACAGAACGCCATAAATGACGGCCATGTGCCTAACTGGAGTGGGCACTACAGATCTATGTCACTGGGTGCTGTGGTTCTAAAGACAGTTCTGCATGAGAAAGAACTATGTGGCTATAGCAGCTGATGCTGGAGATGGAACTCAGGGCTGGCACTGAGCAGCCCCTCAGCGGTACTTCCTGGGTCCATTCAAAGTGTTAATTCTATTTACTGTGCACCGGCTGTGGCACATCAGCCAGGGGCCTGCATCCCTAGGTTTCTGCCCTTCCCTGAGAGGGGAACTGCAAGATAACAAAGGCCCCAGGATGCACAGCTATTCAGTGAGTAAATATGGTAATGTTCACATTTAAGAAGGTTATTATTTTTACTTTGTGAAATATTTAATTAGAGGCTTTTAATCATAATTTAGTAACGAATAGTTATTCACCATAGCTAAATGTTTTACTAAACAGAGGGGCCACGGGATAACAGAAGCTTATAAGCAGTTACAGTTTTGCTAATACTTTAGCTACTTCACTGCTGCATTTCAAATAAATGTCTAAAGTCCATCTGAAAGGAACACTTATTTTAGGTTTAAATGCAATTACCTTTCAAATTAAAGCCTCAATGTTTCCTTAATCTGCACATTTGTTTTTATTGCAGTTCAGTAGCAAAAAAAAAAAAAAAAAAAAAAAAAAATCTCATTTACTAAATGAGAACATTAGGCTCACAGAAACCAGAACATTTGACAACGAAGCCACTGAGTTGTGGGGACTGTTCAGTACGTGGGTCCACAACTCTCTCACCTTTCTGTCTACATTCTTACTTCCAATGAACTCTCTGCTACTTAGTGTCTTACTAAATAGAACGCTCTAAAAATGGTAGGATGGTAATTAATGTGTGCAACGATGACTCAAAGGCACTTCAAGATCTTACAGTGTCTTCTGATTCATCAAAGATAAATTAAGCTGGGCATGGTGGCACATGCCTATAATCCCAGAGATCTGGGAGGCTGAGGCAGGAGGATCGCAAGTTGGAAGCCAGCCTTAGCAACTTAGCAAGGCCTAAGCAACTTAGTGCAACCCTGTCTCAGAATAAAAAATAACAAAAGTACTGAGGATGTAGCTTAGTGATCAAGCATCCCTGGGTTCAATCTCCAGTATCTAAATAAACTAATTTAATTAGATAAACTGTGTGCACTGTTGTTAATGTGTTAAGTAGATTGTACCATCTTCCAATTATCTGAGAGTGAATAGCTCACTCATGGCATATAGACCATGATGGCTCCCTATTAGCCAGAGTTTTAGTTAATGGGAATACTCCCCATTCTCTAACTGTGCGTGAGACTGAATACTTATGTGAGGAGTTTTTCACTGAAAAGGAAGAAAAGAGGAGGAAGCAGGGAACTGGGCCAAAAGGCTTGCTGTTTAGAGCACATGAGAAAGATATATTTGTAGATTTATGTGTGAGGAATGACTAAGGCTTGTGGGGTTTCTTGACATGGAAACTCTCTAAAAAGATGAGCATCAGACTGAAAATCACAGGGTAGAATTCTAACCTGCGGCTTTGTTATTACTTGGCATGCACGATGGCCGCAGTCTCCTCACTTGCAAAGAGGAGACGGAATGACCAAAAGGGACAATGTAGGGCACGAGTCATAAGCCCAAATTCCAGGCCCTATGCATTATGAATAGCAGTGCTGTCTCTTGGGAAAAAGGGACAGCCTTCTTCTTCTTCTTCTTTTTTTTTTTTTTTTTTTTTAAACAATTCCTAGATATAAAAATAAAAGAGCTTAGAAGGAGCAGAAAAAGAAGCAGATCGCCCAGCTGGAGCTGTGGCTTCTGCTCTCTGCGTTGTTCCTCTTATGCAACCACACTGGACAGCTCACTTCCTCCCCTCGGGTGGCCACGGCCTGCCACTGATAGAGCGGAAGTCCGTCCATCTCCAAAGAAGCGGTGAAAATAAGTGAGAACACACAGACGGTCAGACAGTGTGCTACCCAGGCAATCTGTCCTCCTCACCTTGGCCCGGGGTTAGTCTCTGACCCAGGGACATGGGGAAGGACTGGGGTTGGCAGGGGTGTCCCATGGTCCTCCTCAACTTTAAGTCCAAAAGTCTTGAACTATGTCTATACTTTATGCCTTTCTTTTTCCTAACTAGGTTTTCAACCTGTCCACCACTTGGTATCAAGAGGTTCATAATTATCCATTAGATGACACACACTCCATCCTTGAGCTATGCCCCCAGCCCCACACTCCCATTTCAAGGTCCAAAGTGTACCTCCTTCAAGCCCCTGGGGTTTGATGAACAAGTTTCAGGTCCATGTGAGCTCTGTTGTTGATCCCATTATGGATGCTAGAAAGATCTCAGAGGCAAGACAGGCCAGAGTGAGAGAGCTGAGCGCCTCAGCCAGCCACACAACCTCCTCTCCGGAGACTTGGGTTCTGCCGTTTGTGACTTGTCTGATGCTCCCTCTTCTCTGAGTCTGATCTCTGATCTATAAAATAGACTTCTAGAGGTGGTTTCGGTTCTAGGACCTGCTGACAGAGAAACCTCTCTACACCTTCGATCATTTTAGCTGCCTTTCTCTGAACTTGAGCTTTTGGAAGACAGATATGTTGAAATTCAAAAGATTACCCATCTCTGACTTTAAATAATAAGAGCTGTCAACGTGGAGCAGAGGATTGGCATTCAGTTCAGGATGTGCAGCTGCTGGATTTGGTTGGTTGTAGGGTGTGTGTGTGTGTGTGTGTGTGTGTGTGTGTGTGTGTTAATATCTATTTGCTGGGAGGCATGAGAAAGCACTTAGCTAGGATGGTGCTGTTATTTCTCTGGAGCCAGAACAAAAAAATTTCTCAGCACATTGAAGTATGCTGTTTTGCTAAGAAAAAAAAATGACTGCAAAATTATATCTTGGGGGTTTCCATATTTATCCACCCCCCTGGACTATGAGTCAAAACAAGATTTATTTGTGTAGTTCGTTTTAAACTGCCAGTACTTCAAGCTCAACTTGGAATGTGGGGAAAAAAATCAAACTGCTATTTTTGCTCCATGCTATACATTGTCACCAAGGACAAAGATCAAGAGAATGAGATTTAGCTCGAGGCCCAGGAAAGGAGAGGGAAGTGGGCCAGAGGCCCTGGAGTCAAAGACCTCAAGAAGGACTGAAAAAGAAATGAACTTATTTCTCAGCAGCAGATTTCATCCATGGAAGATGTGACAGGAGAGAAGCACAGTGCAGTGGCAGGTCCTAGATTCTAGTTCTGGCTGTGCTGCTGACAAGCTGTGGGTGCCTTTGGACAAGTCACTTCCTTTCTTTAGATTTTGATTTTTCTCACCTATATTTAAAAAAAAGTTTTTTTTTTTTTTTTTTTCGTTAATCTCCAAATTTTCATCTAGCTCAGAGATAGAAGTCTATCTGGTTTACCCATTCCGGTCATATTCTACTTCCTTGACTTGTAGTCCTAACAGTGTTGCCGAAAGGTTGGTCCTTGTCCCCCATGCCAATCCAATAACAAGTATACAGTTTTGAGAAAAAGGAAAAAGGAGGATTATTGCTTTGCTAGCAAAGGAGAAACACCCGGACTCCTGTCCCAGAGGCTGTGATTCTGCCCATCAGCAAGAGCAGCAGGCTTTTAAAGAAGTAGTTCAAAGGCTACATTCCACGTGTTCTTTGTTGGAGTCCTAATTCACTTGTTAATTTGGGAGAGAGATAATTCTAAGACCTTCTGGTACCATCCCCAAAGTCTGAATTACTTGTTCCTGTGGTGGGTGTGTGCTCAAGGACAGATAACTCTGTCTAGGATGGGGAAGAAAGGCACTCCTGTTTCTATTACCCCATGTGCATATATGATGACATGACCTGTGTAACTCTACATCATGTACAGCCAGAAGAAAGAGAAGTTATACTCCACTTATGTATGATGTGTCAAAACGCATTCTACTGTCATGTATAACTAATTAGAACAAATAAAAGATATATATATATATATAAAAAGAAAGGTAATATTGTTTCCCCTGAGAATAGGGAGGGGGAGAGATTAGGGAGGAACAGGGAGAGAGGAAGAGAAAGAAACGTCCATTTTAAAAATGAGTCGCAGTAGCAGAGCAGCAAGGTCTAATTCAAAGCATAAAGTGGACCATGTTAAAATAGTGCTATCAGAATGACAAAAAAAAAAAAAATCTAAACAAGAAATTAAACATCCCAGGACTAAAGACATTGGAGACTAACAATCTGGATTTGAGGGGAAATATCAGCTCATACAGGTCTATGCCCAAGTCTACTTTCTGTACCTGAAACAGGTCTCAAAGTCTTCAGAGGTCTAGTTTGTCCCATGGTCTTTTTTTTGTTGTTGTTGTTGTTACCGGGGATTGAACTCAGGGGCACTCGACCACTGGGCCACATCCCCAGCCCTTTTTTTGTATTTTATTAGAGACAGGGTCTCACTGAGTTGCTAAGTGCCTCGCCTTTGCTGAGGCTGGCTTTGAACTTGCGATCCTCCTACCTCAGCCTCCCAAGTGCTGGGATTACAGGCGTGCACCACCGCGCCCGGCTTGTCCAATGGTCTTAATATGGGGCAGTTAGGGCCTGAGAAGTGTCTTCTCCAAATTGGAATGGTTAGACTAGTTCTACCAATGGAGATGAGAAGGGGTGGGGATGGATTGGGAATGCAGAGCTGGCGGAGTGACTATCTGCTTTGACTTCCTACAAGGTACACTGGGGAATAGGCAGAGTGTTGCTGGGTCCATCTTGAGCCTTTTCTCAGAGGGTCTGCAAGCCAGGGAAGCTGCCCAGGTGGAGTGAAGACTGGAAGGGGGTGTGGTAGAACATTCGTGAGAGCAGAAGCTTCCCGTCTCATCGGCAGGGCAGGTGTGGTGGTTCTCAGCTTGATGGTGGGAGGTGGGGCCTTTGAGAGGTGGGGACCAGTGGGAGGGCATAAAGGTCACTGAGGCTGTGTCCTTGGAAAGGTAGTTCTTGTGGGATCTTGCTTAGTTCTCCTGAGAAGGTTGTCGTAAAGACAGTACACCTGACCCCTCCTCTTCTTTTTGGCTTCCTGTTTTTGTGATGTAATTTATTCCTCCCACATGTGTTTCTGCCATGATGTGGTATGCCATGATGTGATGCAGCCAAGAGGGTCCTCACCAGAGCTAAGTCGGTGCAGGTGCCCTTCCCTTCATCCTTCTGAACTGTGAGCTAAATAAACTTCTTTTCTTTATGAGTAGCTTTCCTCAGATGTTTTGTCATAGTAATGAAAAATAGACTAACAGAGGATTTTGGTTCCCTTTGAGAGGAAAGGACTAAGGGTCCTCTCATTCACACATACACCCACTCTATCCTGGCCTCCTTAAGAGAACCCAACACCATCTACTGTAGAATTTGGGTTCAGTAGGAACATTTCAGATCACTGGTCTACTCTACACTGAATGACTGATCAGAGTTTCATGGCCAGGAAGTGGCTAAGCTGGGGTGGTAAGAACTTCCTTTCCCACTGCCTCCCCCGAAGCATCTGTTCCTACCCCACACAACCTCTTGCTGCCCATCTATGGCATGTATGGAAATTTAAGGCCTCTTTTCTTGTACTGCTTTTCAGGTTGAGGGAGGAAGGGGCACTGCGAACAGCTGGCCACCATTCCGTTAATAATAAGGCTTGGGAACCATGAAGACTGTTATTAAAGTTCCCCCTCCACCCTCCTTCCCCAGGCGAGGGAGTTGGTAAAGCGTTTGGAGCTCTTTGGAAAAATAAGGTGCTCCACAGATATAAAGTACTTATTATTTTCAGTTCTCCTTAGAGCAAATTAGGTGTCAAATTTTAATCTATCACCTGACATCTCTGATTGCTGGTTGCCAAGGCAGAATGACTTAGCTTTTCAAGAATTGGGAGAATAATTGCATTATGATGCCTCTGTTCTACACCTTCCACACACACTCTGCCACTTGACACAGCCTCCTGTGCTTGCTCCTGAAACCCTGTGCCACCAAACTGAATGCATTTCCTGGTCCATCATATGGAAATCTCTGGAATGCCAAGTGAACGTGGGGCATGCAGCTAATGTTCAGCAAATTCTTTGTGAGGGGTAACAAATGTCTTTGAAGAGGATTCAGAACCTTGTTACCCAAAGGGCGGTCTATAGACTTGCAGCATTGGCCTTTCCTGAGAAGGATTTTTAGAAATACAAGATCTCAGCCCCCACTCCAGTTTTACTGAGATAGCCTTCAATTTAGCAAGAGCCCCAGGTATAGGGAAGTTTAAGAAGCACTTGTTTGGGCTGGGAAACTTGATGACTGAGAATCAAAACCACCAGGGGAACTGTTAATATATATATGCAAAATTTAATTTCCAGGCCCTGGATCATCTGTTTGGAAAAGAAGGTCCTAGCATCAGCATTACACAAAAGTCTAAAGGTAATCCTGATGTTTATCTGGGATTGGAATCATTGTTTAGTTTAATTATACTTTCTGATAAAATTTTTTAAAATGAAAAACTCCAACTACAAATCATGTTCTGAGTTCGCCAAGTATGGATTCATCACCTCAGCCTGGCATCGAAGCCCAGGGTTGCTCCAGGGCTTCCTCGGGGCATCTTACCAGGCATGTGCTGATGGTGCTGTGAGCCCCGTCCCACCACTGAATCACTAAACATCCCGTGCTTGGTACACAGTTGTCTGGACAATGACTGAGCTCCAAGCTGCAAAGATGGCCTTCCGAGATTTCTTCACCTCTGCCTCCACCACTGAATTCAACCTGACGTTCCTTCCCTTGCTAGATCGCAGTTCTCAAGATCCCTGGAAACTATACCCTTAATGATGGCAGAGATCACAGTTCCATAAATGTGTGTCCATCCACTTGTATTAATCCTGGACTGTCTCTGTTCAGTTCTAATAGGTATCATAGATATTGGGGGATGATTAAATGTCTGCCTCTGGGGAAAGAACAGGTGGCCTTGAAGAAGTTATAGCCTCAATTTCTTCATTCTAGAATGAGACAGGTGTACCAGATTGAACTAAGTTGGTGATTTTCAAAGACAAACACTTTCGTCTAATAAAACTGACCTAGAGCTCCAGTATGTTGCTGCCTGAAGCGATGGCCGCTTGGAGCAACGAAGCCGTGGGAAGAAGTTCAGAGGCAAACTGGAAACAAACAGCTTTTTATTCTGATAACTTTTCTCTCTGGCTCTAACAACGACTAACACGCGCCACACACACCACCAAAATGGCGCTGACCCGATCATCAATCTCGGCCAAGTCACTCGAGATCCTGCGCCAAGTCCCACGAGATCCCAGGCCAAGTCCCGTGAGACTACGGAAGGCAGCAATGCCCAAAACTCCATGGCCCATAGTCAACCGCAATTTAAGCCATCTCCCCAAACAGGGCTCCTACACCAGTATACAAAGCTGAAAGAAACTGAGCAGATCTGACTGAGAAAGGGAGACGAGGGGACCAGAACTGTGACCACTAACACTGACATTCCAGGAATATCGGTCTGACTCCAGGGCTCTGAGAACAAAAGTCTAAAGACTGCTGGATTAGGTAATCCCTGATAGTTTTCCTGGTGCTGCCAACAACAATGAAGAAAAAGAGGAGGAGGAAGAGGAGGAGGAAAAGGAATCAATTGTCTGCATGCCATTATTAGCTTGGAGTATAGATGATCCACTACCCTTCAAAACTTACATTTTCTCATTTGTGGTTTTTTTTTTTTTTTTCGGGGAGCGGGGATACCAGGGATTGAACCCAGGGGTGCTTTACTGCTGAGCCATACCCCCAGCCCTTTTTAAAATATTTTATTCAGAGACAAGGTCTTGCTGAGTTGCCTAGGCCCTCACTAAGTTGCTGAGGCTGGCTTTGAACTCTCAATCCTCCTGCCTCAGCCTCCTGAGCTGCTAAGATTATAGGTGTGAGCCACTATGCCTGGCTCCTCAATTGTGTTTTATGCATAGTAATTTTTTGAGAACTGGTTTGTATTAAGAAAATTTCTGGGAAACCCTTGAATCTGGCTTCCATTCTATTCCTTATTTTTCTCGGTAATGGGAAGGATGCAGATTAATAGCAGAAGAGAGTCGCTCAGCCCTTCAAAATTACATGAAAAACAGATATAATTGGGAGAAATCATAGATTTCAGTGCAAAAAGGGATGAAGAAATCAGTAAGTGCAGTGTCGCGCTTTTACAACAATAGAGCATCTATCCATTCATGCATCCAACATTTATTGAGCACCAATTGCTTGGGGCCCCATGCCAAACACCTGGTCACAGTCACGAAGATGCAGCTTCAGTTTTCAGGAGGCAAGGGTCTGGTGGGGGATTCAGGTGGGGAGCACGGGATTTACCACAGTGAGAAGTATGTGACAGGGCTACTCAGGCCTCATGAGCTTGGAACAGGAGGCTGAGCACACCCTCCTGAAGGCAGGAGCTCTGTTTCTTATTTACTGCTTTAATTCTCAGACCGTAGAGCAGTGCCTGGTTGGTGTTTTGACAAATGCACGAACTAGTGATGGATTCTGCTGCTGGAAGTGATTAGTGCACGCTATCTGAGTATTTTGTGAAAGCAATAAGTGGCGTGCCCTCACCACCCTTGGCCTTGAGAACCTGCATGGAGGAGTTAGAGGAAGAACCTGCAACTGAACAGGAAGCGCTCTGCAGTTACGAGGCAATACACAGCCACCAGGAATCAAGAAAGTAGGTCTTGCAGGTAATCCAGAACTAAGGAACACAGTGGCTTCAGAGTCCTACCAGATCTCTGGCTTTGGGGGAAGCTTGGAGCCCTCCTGCCATTGGCCATGCTCCCCTGTGGGAAGGGTGGTGACACAGGCCCTGGACACTGAATGGAGTGGCTACTGGATGGGGTGCAGCTGGATCCGTAGAGCCATAAAGACTCAGGGGGTGGGAGAGAGGTGGTGAGAATGAGGGAAGAAAGACAGTAGAATGAATCGGACATCACTTTCCTATGTCCATTTATGAATATGTGACCAGTGAAACTCCACACCATGTACAACCACAAGAATGGGAAGTTATACTCCATGTATGTATGAAATGTCAAAATACATTCTACTGTCATGTATAACTAAAAAGAACAAATAAAAAATAAATTTCATTTAAAAAAAAGAACGAGGGAAGAATTCAGCTGTGACTCAATTTAAACACTGATTCCGCAGGGGAGCCTTCCTTGACACGCCACTCTGTGCCCTGCCCCCAGTGAAATCCCCCCACTCCTAGCACACAGCCATCGTAATGACACAATTACTGGTTGTCTCAGTCTGTGTCCGTGTTGCTATAACTGAACACCACAGACTGAGGCATTTGTAAAGAACAAAGCTTATCTGGCTTATGGCTCTAAAGGCCAGGAAGCTCAACATCAGCTATGTCTGTGAGGTCCTTGTCACTGGTGGGTCCCAAGGCCCTGCAAGGGAACACATGGTGAGACAGGGCACCCTTGCTTAGGTTTTTCCTCTGCTTCTTATAAAGCCGCAGTCCCACTGGGTTAGAGCAGCAACTTTATGGTCTCCTGTAACCTTCACTACCTCCCAAAGGTCCCACCTCTAACACCATAGCAGAATTAAGTCTCACAATAGGGGTCAAATTTCACCATGAGTTTTGGTGGGGACATTCAAACTGGAGCACTGGTATAATAATCAGTATTTCTTGTGTCCCCTCTCTCCATGAGAGTGGGGACTGTGTCTGTCTCATTGCCTTCTGATTCACTAGCGAGGCCCTGGGAACCTGGATGACCAGGTGAGCAATTGCCTGACGCAGTGTTTTCCTGGGCAGGTAAATTCCCAATCAGGCTGTGAAAGCACAGAGGGCAGGAGGGAGTGCGCAGGGAAGAAAGAGGAGTAAGAGCAAGTCGGAGGGTCCCCAGGAGGGTGGCCAACTTTACCTCCACGCTGCTCAGCCACTGCCGGACTGACAGGAACGACTGCTTGACCGTGAGATCATACATGATGATGACGCCATCGACCTTCCGGAAGAACTGCTGGGTGATGCAGCGATACCTGCCACAGGAGGCCGGGGTCAGGGTGCGCAGCCTTCCCTGGCGGCCCAGGCCTCCAGAGGCAGCCCCTCACCTCTCTTGCCCTGCTGTGTCCCACAGCTGCAGGGCCACCTGGGAGTCGTCCACATTCACTGTCTTCACACGGTAATCAATGCCTGTGGGTGGAACAGACCAGTCAGGGCTGCCCTGGGCCAGAGGCATCCTCACTTCCACATCAGGAAATGATGGTGACATCATGTCAGGTCCAGGGCGATGACCCTCCCCCTGCAGCTCCTGGGAAGTATCGTGGGGAAAGGCACAGAGCCCTGGACTGGGTGGCGAGGGAGCCAAGTTCTGGTCCTGTCTCTGCCCTTACTTGCTGTGGGACCTTGATCCAGTCACTTAATTGCTCCCGACTACAACCTCCTCATTGCAATGTAATCTTCAAGGTCTTTAGGGGTACTACATAAGGATCAAGTCAGACCTAATCATAAAGCCAACATGTCAACACAAAGGCAATTGTTAGTATTTATGAATTTACTTCTTCATTGGGAAAATAAAGAAGGAGGAAAGAAGGCCCCCAAATTTATTTCCTCCCTCCCTCCTCTCCTCCCCTTCTCTTCTCCTTCCTCCCTTCCATCCTCCCTTCTTCTTCTTCTCTCTCTCTCTCTCTCTCTCTCTCTCTCTCTCTCTCCTTACAGCTAAAATCTTTTCAAAGTGTCCCTAATAAAATCCAAACACCCTGAGATGTTGGATCACCATCGGTCAATTCAAAGATGTGTGGAGAAGAGGAGGAAGAAGGAAGGAAGGAAGCATGGGAGGAGGAGTATAGGGTTGAATTTGCCCTTGAGATAGGTTTAGAATTGCTAACCCATCACTGGGCTATTCACAATCTTCTCTCCAGTGGTTGATGCTCTCTGGGGTCCTCTACCCCACAGAGCGACATGCATTTTGTATCTGACAGCAGCCCTTGGATATAAGGACCTCAATAAACCTCTTTAATATTAGGCAGTCCTCTCTCTTGCCACCTGTAAGGATGTTCACAAATGCATAGAGATGTTCCAGAACTCTTCCCTTCTTAAATACCTGAAGGGCATCCCCTCCCACCTTCAGACAGGCCTGTGAGGTCCTGGCCCTGGAAAGCTCAGGAAAAGAAAGGGCAATAGCAGCTGGGACAGGGAGTGACAAAAGAGACCAGACAGATAATGCAGAGGCAGGAAATGGAAAATGTCATCCAGCCCCTGCTGCCAGTGAGTAGAGGAGAGGCAAAGGGTCACCCACTTCTGGAATGTCAGAACCAGCAGGGACTCTAGAAGCCTTTTGCGTCACAGTGAGGGTGAGACAGGAGTGGGTTTTCTGCACTAAGAAAAAAGTCGAATGCTTTGTATCTCCAGTTTCCATTCTCCATGTTTCCCTCTTTACTGTCCCTGTGACACCACGTGAGGGGCACTTTCTGCACACACATATGTACACATGCACATGCACACACACACGTACCATGGAGGGATGGAGGAGCAGCAGCCCAGCAGCTGTGCCTTGCCTGAGCGGCCAGCAGCTGCCGTGAGGTGCAAGCCCAGCTCTGAGGCTCACGCCCAGCTCTGAGGCTCACTGCTCTATTACAGCAGTGCGTCAAGCACGGGATGCCCAGCCCTTCATTGCACTCAGAAAGCCCAGCATCAAGTGTTCCCATCAAAACAGATGACATATGGAAATTCCTCAAAAAACTAGGAAGGGAAACACCATAGGACCCAGAACTGAAGACTATCCTATCCTAAAGAACTGAAGTCCGCATACTACAGCAATATATGCATACCCATGTTTATAGCAGCACAATTCACAGTAGCCAAATTATGGATCCAACCTAGGCATCTGTCAAGGGATGAATAGATAAGGAAAATGTGGCATATATACTCGGTGGAGTTTTATTCAGAAGAATGAAATTATGTCACTTGCAGGAAAATAGACAGAACTTGAGAACATTAGGTTAAGCGAAATAAGTGAAACTCAGAAAGCCAAGGCTTGTAGATTTTCTCTTATGTGGAAGCTAGAGAGGATAAAGGAAAAGAAAGATGTATATATGTGAGGGTATCTCATGAAAATAGAAGGCAGATCAGAAGAATAGAGGAAGGGGACCAGGGAGAGGGAGCAGGGAAAGGGGAGGCACTGGGGGATAAATAAAATTGACCATTTTATATTGTTATGTTGCACTGCATGTACAAGTATGTAACAACAAATCCCACTATTATTTGTAATTATAATGCACCAATAAAAACCTGGACAGAGCCAGGCATGGTAGCACATGCCTTTTATTCCAGTGGCTCGGGAGGCTGAGTCAGGAGGATCGTGAGTTCAAAGATAGCCTCAGCAATTTAGTGAGGTCCTAAACAATTTAGGAAGACCCTGTCTCTAAATAAAATGTAAAAAAGGGCTGAGGATGTGGCTCAGTGGTTGAGTGCTCCTGGGTTCAATCCCCAGTACAAAAAAAAAAAAAAAAAATCTGGGCAGAAAAAAAAAAGGATGACAACTGGCTGGCAGCCAGGGGTGAATTTTCTTCCCAGCAAAAGCAGAGGGGCTTTCCTGGCCTGTGCTGAGACTGAGGTGGCTGCCCTCTTTCTGGCAACTACTCAGGAGAAAGTCTACAATGCTCAATACCCCTGCACCACTGTAGGGCCAGGTATGAAACCAGCTGGTGGGTCCAAAGCCCCCAAAGACAGCCTCCGCTTGCTGGCAAGACTGGTGGGCCAGCAAGTGGGTGCTGCTCGAGGGAGTGGAGTTCTGGCTACCCCAGGCACACCTGCTCTACCTCACTGGCTAGTTACTTTGTTGGAAGATGGGGAGCTCTGTCTTACAGGAAGTGAGGCAGACAAAGGGGCGCTGGGAAAATGTGCTGTGTAGTGAGCTTGGGAAGACTCCCTGTGGGACATGCAATGCCTGTCTCTGCAGCCCCAGACAGGCAGGCCAAGGAAGTAGACAAGTCCACAGGGTTGGGTGTGTGGTCAGAAGACACAGGAGAACAGAGGAGGTGCCGATGGAGACGCAGCACATGGACACCTGCAGCAGGAGACAAGAGCACAACAGAAGAGGCAGCACAGAAGAACGTGGGGTCAGAGGCCCTGGATTAAACTGATTTTAAGAGCACCACCAGCTCCAAAGGTCCAGGAGCCAAGGAACCTGTGTTCTGCATTCCTGTTTTAGTTCTGCCATTGCCTAGCAGTGTGACCATGGTGACATGACCTCACCTCATTTGGGAATGGTTTACTTTCCTCTTCTGTTAACTGAGGTGAGATGGAGAGTGTGTGTGTGGCAGGGGTGAAGTTGGATGCTCATGATCTTTAAGTTCGGCTGTCACAGTCAATGACCACACTGAGGGGACCTTCAGCTTGCAAGCTGATTGGTTCCTGCATGACAAATGAAGTCAGGAGCCCCTGTCACTTGAAGTGTGTTGCAGAGGTGGTATGGGTTAGAGCTGGGCTGAGGGACCCCAGGAAAGTGACCATAACCGTTCTGGAGAAAACAGGCTCGTACTGTCACTGGGTAGCATAGATGTGGGTTGTCATGGAGAAAAGCCCAAGGTGGGGGTGCTCCAGGGAGTTCTCTGGAAGGAGGTGGAGTGGGATAGAAATCAGACTGGTGTCAAGATGGGCCAAAGGGCATTCTGTCAGGAAACGCTCTGAGAAGAAACACTCTGGGCTCTGGACTGTGATTTAAAACAGCGAGGTGGAGAACCATCTTGGAGTCCCGGGTGCTAGTGAGCTTTCCTTTCTAATATTCGGCCTTGACTTCCGTTTTCTCTCTTACAATAGGACAGGTCATGAACAGACTATTTACAGGATTCTTTCCTGTTCCCGCATTGTATAAAACCCATTATTTAACACCTCTAGGACACCCACGGGCCCAGGCAGCCACTCTTGAAGGAACAGGCTGGCTCCTAAGGTGGGATAGGTAGGATGACTCTAGTCACATGGCTGTATTATAGCAACTCACGTTACACACAAGCCAAGAGTCCAAGACACCATGTTCTTAGGAGGGTGTGGGAGACCAGGAAGTCAGCAAGACCCTCTGATGATGGAGCGTGAAAGAGGAGTGTGGTCCTTGTTACTGGGTGGGGCTGCTGCGACTAGCCTTGACAGGTGATTGTCCAGGGCCCCATTCTGGATTTGGACTGCTTTGGCCTTAAGGGGATGTGTGGCTGTTATGTCTCCCTAGAGGAGTACTTCAAGTGGCTGGTGTGACATCTGCTCACAGACACTGGCACAGGGAAAGGGAGGTTGTATGGCAGGGAACCCACCATGAGCTGTAGCCCTGTGTGTTTTGGGCAGGGTGATGAAGGGCATTCCTGATTTGGAAACTTTGATTTTTTCCCCACTTCCTAAATTGTAGGTGTTTCCATAATTGGTCTCTTGGGAAGTGCAAATTAGTCTGATTTTCTCTTTTTCAGAGCCTTCCATCTCAGGGCCACGGGTTGGAAATGTAAATGGGTCCTGATCTTGTTGACAGGAGAGGCACAGCGCTGGGAGGGGTGGCAGCAGGGCTGGGAGGGTCTGAGGCTGTCTGTGCCCCTGCTTCCCATCTGTGCTGGAGCCACGAGTCGGGCAAGCTGCCTGGAGTGACCCCCAGAGGAGGCGGGTCCTCCCCACGGTCATTGATTCCTGCCTCCCCACCTGGATCAAATCACTCAGTGCACAGATGACAGAAAACTGAAGCCCCAAGAGGGAGCATGTCCTCTCAAGGTCACATAGCTGGTCAGTGACAGAGCTGGATGAGGGCACAGGACTTGTGATGTCTCAGTGAACCTCCACAGGCTCTCCTGCTTGCACCAACCCCTCCCTGCTCCCGGGGTGGAGAAGGGTCCCCACCACCCACAGAGTACCAGTGCGTACAACTGTTGGGGGCACCGTGGAGTGGGATAGAAGTGGGGGGATGTTAGGGCTTAGTATCAACCAACTGACAGAAATGTGAACAAGCCTCGTAACCTCTCAGGGCCTCCGTTTCCTGATCTGGCTATTGTGCTAATAACAATACCTGTCCTAAGGTTGTTGGGAAGATAGACTGAAATGGTGAATATAACAGGCCTTGGTCAACACTCAGATCACATAAATACATTAAGCACAGTTGGTTTCTCAGTCAGGTTAAATAGTACATGGCAGGTCTTCAATGTATTTATCTTTTGTTGAGTGATTCGACTTGGTGGGAGCTAAAAGGTCAATATGCCTTTGGGTCTTGCCACGTATTCCAATGCAATGTGCAACTTAGGGTGAAGCAAGTAATAGCCTCTATTTGAATAAAATATTATCCAAGAGTGGGAACACATCCAGCCGTGATCATCCATTAATACTAAGCCTAATGAGCTTCCACAATTAATTCCAGCTGTCACCCAGCAGGGCTGGGATGTAGGACAGGTAAAATTCAATTGATAAACAGAGTACTGTGACACATCTGTGTACACACACACTTGTATGCACTGGAAGGGGCGAGGCAAGGAAGTACCAGTCCCTTCTCAAAGGCAGAGGGGTGTGGTGGCAGGGTGTGAGTCCCTGGAGAAGCTCTGGTCAGTCCCGGGGAGCATGAAGATTCAGGGTCCTGCTGAAAGCAGGGAAGGAGCTGCACAAGGTAGGTGGGAGCTCCTACAATAAAAGGCCCCCAACCCATCTTTGCCCACTTTGATCCCATAAGCCCAGGGCTGGCTTATGGAGCATTCAAGGGCTTCCATCACACACAAATGAGCTTGGCAGCCAGCGACGTGCCAGCCCCTCCCAGGCCACCATGGAACACACCAGAAGCTAGCATCCCTACCAGCCAGTCCCAGGGCCCCTCCTGTGGCCTCCGAGTCCCTCTCTGGGACAGAGCTCACCCACAGTGGCCGCCATGCCTGGGGAGAACCGTTCTTCACAGAGCCGTCTGAGGAAGGACGTCTTCCCCACCGCTGAGTTGCCCACAAACACGATCTTGAAGAAGCCGGTCTGGGGTAGAGGGAGAGCTTTCCTCCTGCTGAGGGCAGACAGTCTGGTCACCTGCTGGGCACGTCCACCAGTCCCTGCTGCTGCCAGGACTCACCCTTCGCCTGTCTCTGCTGGGCTCCACAGGAGACAGCACTAGGGCAGCCACTCCAGACCCAGAATGCAGTTAGTGCCCGGCTCTGGCATGGAAGCTCCTTCTAGCACCAGTGGAAGGGGGAGAAACAGCCGCCAACCAAGGGAGGCCCACCTGCTGTGGCCCAGGGAGGAGGCAGGCCCTGGTTGAGGGTGCAGAGGAGGAGGCAGGCATGGAAGCAAACTACTAAAGCACAATGCTCCAAGAGTTCTGAGAGCATAGAGGAGGAACCAAGGGACCAGAGAGCAGAGGCTGAGAGGAGCCAGGAAGCCTCTATGTGGGGAAGGGCACACTGGGGCGTTTGCAGGGAGAAAGAGAGATGGAGAGAAGAAGGCCTCTTCTTCAGAAAGGTACAGAGATACCCCGCTTGCCCTGTCCTTGAAAGCCTGGGTGGAAGGAGGACATGCTTGCCTCCCTGCACGTGGCTCTTCTGTCCCATCTCATCCTCTTCTGCGTAGGCATCGCCATCTTCCCCCGGGAATGATGGCCTCCGCTCAGTAAGCTGGGAGTCCCGTGATGTTCCCAGAGGCAGCCAGTAACAGTGCTGCTTCTCCCTGACCCACAGAGGGACAGAGCTGGGAACCAACCTGCCTATCAGTCTGAGACATGAAAGCGCAGAAATGGGATGGCTTTGCTCTGGGACACAAAGTGCGCAGGAGAGGGTGTGAAGAGTGGAGGCTTTCCCACACGGGTTCCCTTCTGCTAAGCATCAGTTCTTCCTTCCCAAGCACAGCTTGCTTTCCTGAGCCCTGCCTGCAGCCCCACCCAGCCCTGCCTGGCCAAAGGAAGAGCTCTTTGAAATCTATTTAAAGTGGATTTGGGGGAAGTTAGCTGCTCTCATTGAGCAAATACTATAATGGAGTAGCAGCTGATATTAGCAGTACTTGGGTTTCAGAGAAGAACCATTAACAAGCTATAGGGGAGAAATCAACTTCATGCAGTACCTAGGAAGAAATTCAAGGTCAACTACAGGAATTTAAACTAAAATTTAAAAGGAAACAACAACAACCCACACTCTAAAATGTTGCTCCCTGCCCCATTTTCTTTATTCATGCAAAACACAAGGGCACTGGTTCTCTGCCAGCATCTTGTCCCTGTACCTCTAATTATCATTTGTTTGAGAGTAAAATGTAGTGCACCCATCTGTTTATCCCCAGGCACAGAAACAAGGTGGAGAATGTGAAGCACAGGAAGGAGGAGGCGGTCCTGGTGGCCAAGGCCTGACCCTTAACTCTGTGGCCACCACCCCTCTCCCCTGGGAAGAGGACTTCTTTCGCAGGCACATAAACATAAACACAAAGATGGTTCAACTTCAGGCAGGGCTCACCTCAGAAGAGCTCACATTCAGGCACTGGGCCTGCTGTCCCCCTCTGAGGGACAGTCCACCTGTTGGTAACAGTAAGCTGGGCTGCAGAGCCTAGACAAAGGACGCCTCAGCTGGGGGTGGGAGGTGTGTGTTCATCCTCCCTCATACATGCCTTTTTAAAAAGAACTTCCAAAAATGAAAGTAATACATGCTAATTTTTAAAATTAGGAAATACAGAAAAGTAGAGAGAGAAACAATAATCCTTTATAATCTACTCTATTTAAGGAGATTTGAGATATGTATACATAATATACGATTATATATACTTGAATGATATATAGTTGTATCCTCTTTTGTCATAATTATATATAATTTTTTTTGGTACCAAGGATTGGTACCCCTGGGCGTACTTAACCACTGAGCCACATCTTTAGCCCTTTTACAATATGAGACAGGGTCTTGCTAAATTGCTTAGGGCCTCACTAAGTTGCTGAGGCTAGCTTTGAACTTGTGATCCTTCTGTCTCAGCCTCCCAAGCTGCTGGTATTACAGGCATGTGCCACTGCACCTGGCTATAATTTTACTCTATTTTATCATAATTATTAAATTATATATATTTCTTTGAATTGCTAGTTTTTTCTTTAATGTGGTTTTTAACAACTGTTTACTATTCCATTAAATTAATACAGTTTAATTTATGGTTGTTTTTTTTAAACTATCTGCTATTTTATTTTATTATATTTACTTATTTACTTGGTACTAGGAATTGAACCCAGGGGTGCTTTATCACTGAGCCACATTTTCACCCCTTTTAACTTTTTAAAATTTTAAGACAGGGAGGGTCTCACTAAGTTGCTTAGGGCCCCACCAAGTTGTTGAGGCTGGCCTTGAACTTGTGATCTCCTAGTTCAGCCTCCTGAGTTGCTGGGTATAATCATGACTACCATGTGCTATTTTAAACAATACATTCTTGACTTAAATCTTTATCCAATTTTGGTTATTTTCTTTAGAAAAAAAAATGCTAGAAGTGCTGGTCCAAAAGGTATATTTTTTAAGCTCTTCCTTTCTATTGGGTACCATTTTACGCCTCCCCAGTCCTGTGTGACAGGGCCTGCCTCACATTAGCCTCCCAAAGAGCAGACCCTCTTGACACTGTCCCGATTGCGTTTCCTCTCCACTGCAGTTTCTATTCCCCACAAAACAGCAATGCGGACTCACAGGGAGAGCACAGATGTGGGAAGCTCTGCCACAGGAGTTACAAAACGTGACTATTAAAAGTGCATTCTCCTTTATGCTAAGAGCCCAGCAGAGGGGCTGGGCCTCAGCCCTCAGGGCTCCTACTTGCCCATCTGTCAAGGGGGAGGAAGCATTTCTGATAGGCTGCATCAGATAATGCCTCAGCAGATTTGCAAGCATAGCCTTTTTCTTTACTCCTGTCTCCTACTGACCTCTTGACACATTCACCTTTTGGGGAGATACTGAGGGGAGCTGAAAACATCAGTTGTGCCCACTGCGAAGCACATGCAGGTCTGAGCATGCACAGGGATGTGGAGGGGCCTGTGGGAGGAAGGGCCCCACCAGCTGGGTGCTGCCCAGCTGCCCACTTTTTCCTTGTAGTAGGACCTTCAAGGGGGTGAGATGTAGGCATGCACCCCAGACCCCAAATGGCAACCAGTGTCAAGAAGTTGAGTGGTAACGGCCTCTTGCACATTGCTATCACATTTCTGAAGCTGTTTCAGAGGGTTAAGCAAAGAATAAGGACCTGAGCAGTTGATTTTGAGGTTTCTGCCACAAAGGAGGAGAAGGATATAATTACCACGAGCCAGAGGAAGACTTTTCACATGGTCTCCTTTCTCCCTGCAGAATTTAGCAGACAACCTGGTGGGGGATGGGGGGTGGGGGGATCACACTGAAGGGATGAGCAGGCCAGACATTCGAGAATAATAGCTGATTAAGATCCTAAGAACCAAGAGAAAAAATGACCTTCTGAGAGCCCCATGGGGCTCCTGGGCTCAAAGGCAATGGACAGATCATAGGAGTGAGATCTACAAATCGAGTCTTTTTTGTTGTTACCAGGTTTTGAAGTCAGGGGTGCTCAACCGCTGAGCCACATCCCCAGCCCTTTAAAAAATTTTATTTAGAGACAGGGTCTCACTGAGTTGCTTAGGACCTTGCTAAATTGCTGAGGCTGGCTTTGAACTCGCAATCCTCCTGCCTCAGCTTCCTGAGCTGCTGGGATTGTAGGTCTGTGCCACCATCACAGTCTACACACTTTCTAATGCAGGGATTGACTAATGCACTCTGCCCTTTTCCTTGTTCCTGCTCTCTGGATGCCTGTAAGTCAAGAGCAGTTACAAACTGCAACTTTGATCATATCCGATGGGATTTGTTACAAACTGCAACTTTAAAAGTTCCTTTATTTATTTTTTTTTTCATTTGCAAGTATCTGATGTTATAATGCTAAGAGTCCAGCAGAAGGTCTAGCTTAAGTAGGTGCTCAATAAATGTTTCAGATCTGAATCAGAACAGAGAGAAAAGGGTGGAGAATGAGGCAAATAACAGACATAAAGGAAATCTGTCAGGATCCCTGAGTGTCTCCTCACGACATTCAACTAAGCAGGGGAAGGTGGCATTTTTAAGACCCAAATGTGGTGAAACACAGGACCTACTGCAGGTGACCTTCTGAGTGCCCCATGGGGCTCCTGGGCTCAAAGGCAATGGACAGATCATAGGAGTGAGGTCTACAAATCGAGTCTTTCTGTGCCCTTACCTTATAGAGGGCTTCTTTGCCAACAGGTTGTCCTCGGGGAGAGGTGGGGGTGAGTTCCGAAGGCGTGGCCTGCTGGATTTGTCCTCCTCCTGCCTGTTCAGAGGCTTCCTCCTCCTCTGGGCATTTGCTCAATGGCTGCTCAAAGCCACCACCCAGGAGCTGGGGCAGGGGGTCTTCCTCAATGGAGATGATTCTGCGGAGTGCCCTGCGGGGTGGACCCCCAGCCCCTGTCTCCCCGGTCCCTGACTCCTCTTCAGTAAGGGGATAGCCACTCAGGCCCAGGGAGCTCTTCCTCCTCTGCACACCAAACACATCTTCCTCCTCCTCTGACTGGCTGTTGGGATGGGGAGAAAGACGGTGGGAGAACATCAGAAAGCCTGCCGATACGGAGCCCCGAGGGCGGCCTGGCGACATTGGTGTCAGATAGCTGAAGAGCACCCTTCCTGTGGGGAAGAGAACTCCAGAGAGGAAAGCAGGACAACAGAGCCATCATTCTTCAGCTCATTCAGTCACCACACTCACACGCAGGGCCTGAGGCTGAGGCTGAGGAGAGTGTGACCAGGCACTGACTAAGACGCAGGCAGGACACGGCGGACACAGGCCCCATCCTGGTGGAGTGCTGGGCCCAGTGGGAAACCAAAGGAAAAACGACACAAATAAACACATTTTTGCAAATGGGAGAGGCCTATGAAGGAGAGGGTTGTGAAGAAAGGAGCGTCCAGGCTCAGAATAAAGCACCCCAGGTTAACAATCACTGCTGGGCTCCCCTCCAGCACCTGCGGCTCTTAACTGTGCGTCCTTAGGCAAGACATTTCACCTCCTCCACCCTCCACACTTCTGCCCCACCCCTGCCTCACAGGTGAGGCAATGCAAAAAACAGGCTTGTTCACACAGGCTTCTCAGCAGGATGAGGGCATCATTGTTTGGAGAGGACGCCACCCACACAGCAGACGTGCACCAGCTCAGAGGCAGCTGCCCCTTGAGAAGGGGCCTTGGGTCAGAAGGCATGTCCATCTCTCTCCTTCCTCTCTCTTTCTCTTTCTGTGTCCCTGGAAACCAGAGCCAGGAGTAAGTGGATCTAAGTGCATACCTGTTTCTAGAAGCCTTTGAACACTAAGGGTGAGGAGGAGCAGCAGGAGGTGGGGGCATTGGGCAACTGGAATGTAGAGTAAGTGCACTTTCATTGTAAGGCAGTATATTTTCAGAATTATTTTTGTTTGTTTTGCAGCATTGGGGATTGGATCTGGGGCCTTGTGCATGCTAGGTAAGTGCTCTACACTGAGCTACATACCAGCCCTTTGAAAGGTTTTGAGAGCAAAGGTTTCACAGAGCCTCGTGAGCATCCTCCTGAGTTCCTTCAGGTCTGTGTGAACAATCAGAGCTGAGAATTGTCTTAGAAGGGATGGAAATTTGGCAGAGAGGACCTTATATCCAAAATCAAATCTCCCTCTCTCTCTCTCTCTCTCTCTCACACACACACACACACACACACACACACACACACACACACGAATTAGAAAAGATAATGGAATAGGAATAAAGTAGTGAGGTGACAAAGCCAAAGAAAGAAAGTAAGTGAAGGACACAGGATATACAGACTAGAGAAACATTCTTCATTTTTCTCCCAGCTTATAATATTTATTATTCCTAAGAACCAACAGTGAGAAGGAAAAGAAAACCAAAATGCACATATCACTGTTCTAGAGTTCCCTGCATTCTGAAAGGTAAATTAATATACAGTGCTTGCTCACAACAGTGATGAATTGGTTTGGATTCCTTGATGGAAAATAAGAGGTCTGTAGCAATTGAAGCACCTTTCCCTTTCCTTATAAAATCACTTTTTTTCTCAAGTTGCTGGTTTTATATAAGGTATTTTTACAACAATTGTGTCTTCATACATGTATTTAGGGTAGTCATGAATAACTCAGTCTGCCATTATTCCTATCCCCTTACTCCTCCCCCTTCCCCCTTCCCCCCCTTTGTTCTATTTAAAGTTTTTTCATTCCTCTCATCCCCACTCCCTTGCCTTTATAAGTTAGATTCTTCATATCAAAGAGATCATTAGACCTTTGGTTTTTTTGGGATTGGCTAACTTCACTTAGCATTATTTTCTCCAACTCCATCCATTTACTTGCAAATGCCATGTTTTTATTATTTTTAGTGCTGAATGTGTTCCATTGTGTATATATACCAAAGTTTCCCTATCCATTCATCCACTGATGGGCATCGGGGTTGGTTCCACAGTCTAGCTATTGTGGATTGTGCTGCTATAAACATTGATGTGGCTGTGTCCATGTAGTAAGCAGATTTTAAGTCCTTTGGGAATAGACCAAGTGCAGGAGCCCTGTTTGGGGAGATGGCTGTGATTGCGGTTGACTTCGGGCCATGGAGTGTTGGACACTGCCACCTTCCACAGTCTCACGAGACTTGGCCCGGGATCTCGACTTGGGCCGAGCGCGGAGCGGGTCGGGGCCATTTTGGTTGTTGGTTGTTTGCTGGTGTGTGGTACGTGTTAGAGTTGTTAGAGCAGAGAAACTGACAGAATAAAGATCCTGTTTGTTTCCAGTCTGCCTCTGAACTTATTCCCGTGGCTTTGCTGCTCCAAGCGGCCATCGCTTCAGGCGGCGACAACCAAGGAGTGGGATAGCTGGGTCAAATGGTGGTTCCATTCCAAGTTTTCCTAGGAATCTCCATACTGCTTTCCAGATTGGCTGCACCAGTTTGCAGTCCCACCAGCAATGTATGAGTGTGCCTTTTTCTCCACACCCTCGCCAGCATTTATTGTTGTTTGTTTTTTGATAGCTGCCATTCTGACTGGAGTAAGATGAAATCTTAGAGTAGTTTTGATAAAATCACATTTTTAAGTAAAAGCCAACTGGCTTCTTTCCAACACACTTCCTATATATGCTCTCAAGCCTGTTAACTGGTTGTCTGATGCAGAACACAATTAGAATTCCTGTCCATTTTCATCTGCTTATTTACACACAGGATGAATATTTGTGTGCATGTATGAGCAAATGTGCAAGTTTTTTCCTTTTTTAAAAGTATTTATTTATTTGCTTTAGTTGTACACAATTTGTTTATTTGTACGTGGTGCTGAGGATCGAACCTGGGCCGCGCACATGCTAGGCGAGTGCTCTATCGCTGAGCCACAACCCCAGCCCGTGTGCAAGTTTTTTCAAAGGCCTTTGCAACCAGAAAAGAAATAGCCACTTAGGCCCTAAAATGTAACATTTCTTGGAAAAAGCTTTTTATTTGGGAAATTCTTAAGCCCTCTTGACATTCTATAAAACTTCAGCTTAGTGTGATTAAGTTCATTTTTGGTTTTGCCACCAAATGCTCTCTGCCAGCAGTAGAGAGAGCAGCTACTTCTGCCAAGGACTATATTGGAATTTAGAGTTCATACTTTGTTGCTTATTGGATCATTGTCTCTTTCCTCTACTCAACTCTAAGCTCACTGAACAGAGATGGGTTTATTTTGCTACCACTGCATATCCAGTTCATGGCAATACCTTGCACATAGTAGGCAATCAAAAATATTCACTAAATCAGCATTTAATAATGGATATTAATGACCCGACCCACGTCTAATTTCTTTGGAGCCTTTATAGAATTCAAAAGAATGTCTGGTATGGAGCACATAATCAGCAAGGCCTGTGGAATCAGTCAATCAATGAATTCTTTCAGTTCTGAGGGACCAACAGTGCAACTACTATTATAGAAATTTTGTTCCCAAATTGTATCTCATTATTCAGCTATTTAGAGAAGGAATCCATGATAATCAGACTCAAAGATTTTACTGATTAGCTGATTTACATTCCCAAAGTCACTTTTCCTTTGCATATCTTTTTATTCCGTGTGTGCAATCTTCAGGGTCTTCTGCATGAGCAAGTTTATAGACTTTCTTCCTGGATCTGATACTGAAGGGTCTGCCTGCCTCTGTGTCTCTGAGGCCATCTAGGTGCGCTTCTACCTTTCTGTGGCCATCTATGTGCTTATAGCATATGCCATAAAGAAGAGGGGGCAGGGGACTGGCTTGACTCTATGAATGAGTAATAAGCCAACTCTTTGGGTACTCAAACTCAATCATGTGCTTTCCAACAGCAACAAAACATGTTATCTTTGAGTTAGTTAAATATGAATCACCAAAACGCTCTGTCAAAACCCCAATCTTGTCTATATGAGTTCAACCAGAATGTATCAAAATAGACACTACTGTCATGTATAACTAAAAAAAACAAATTAAAAAAAAAAAAGTTCAGCCAGTGGAGACTCCATGTGACACTTCGATTAACCTTTACAGACAACACAGTCATGTTCCTGAAAAGCCACGTGTGTCCATTCTGCTCAACAGACCACAGCAGTCCAGCCACGCCCTCCACTGCTGTCTTCCTTGGATCCCTCTCCCCCTCCTCACTCTGCTCATCTGCAGCACCCTTCAGTCCTTCACAGGCACACACGAAGGTGGGGTAGCCTAAGAAGACAATGGCTTGTCCTAGGGGCTTGCTCTGCATGGATGTGACAATAGGAAGTGTTATGCCCTCAAAGAATCAAGGAGAGTGTGCGCAGCTGACCCCAGGCCTCCCCATCAGGACCATTATCTCAAGATCTCAAGGAGCCAATCTGCACTGAGCGTAGGGCCAGAATTGGCTCCCAAAGAGTGGGAGATGAATGAATGGACAAAGGAGTACATGGTGACTTACCTTCTGAGAATCCCTCTGCTGTCCACATATTTGCCAATCACAGAGCCAGATCTCTGTTTCCCTCTCGCCTTGCGGGCAGCCTTGTCCGCCTGGGCTGTCTTATCTCTCTGTAGAAACACAAAAGGACCTGAGACCCATGCCTGTGGGTTTGCCCCACTGTTTGAATAGAAGATGGTGCACCTTTCCCCCCTCCTAGGTCAGCCTCTAGACAAGACTGGAGTAAGCAAGCAGAGTCTAGACTCCCTGTGACCACCCTCTCCCTCTCCACTTTTCCAACCTCCCCCACTAAAATTCCTCCATCTCCTTTCCAATAGTCTAATCAAATGAACAAATAATTTTGAGCCTAGTGTCTGTCATGTACACAGGAGAATTATAATCTGCAAGAAGACAAAGAAGAGAAATGTTGAATGCATGAGAAAAAATAATTTTTAAGGTATAAAAAGAGTTCTGGGGCTGGAGTTGTGGCTCAGTGGTGGAGCACTGGCCTCACACATGTGAGGCACTGGGTTCGATCCTCAATACCACATAAAAATAAATAAACAAAATAAAGATATTGTGTCCATGTGTAACTAAAGATATTTTTAAAACAGACTTCTGGGCATTTTATTATTTTATTTCTTTTCTTCTTCTTCTTCTTCTTTTTTTTTTTGTAGTGCTGGGAATAGAACCCAGGATCTCACACATGGCTATGCAAGTGCTCTACCAACCCCTTTCTGCGCATTTTAAATCACATCCTAATCCCTCTCTGTTTCCAAAGTCCCCAATATGATGAGAAAGGGATGAGCCCAGAGGGTCAGTTAACCCAGTCCACCATGCTGTCCATGACTCCTATGCTAGTGTAAAAATTTTCAGATCTTTTGTATGAGTGGGTTGGGTGTAAATTGCTCAAATATCTGTAACAGAGAACCTCGTGAAGTGGAGGCTTATAATCCCCTTTACTAAGGCTCCCTAACAGATGTCTTCCAGGAGATGGGTTGGTTGGGGTGGGGGTTAGATCACAGGAAGAATCTCTCATTAATCAGTCATCCCATGATTCCCAGTGATCCTTAATGAGGGGAAGAGGTGCTGCGAGCTCCCAGGGCCCCTGAAGGTATGGCTTTAATGATGCCAAATGAATATTTAATCTTTATTCACATCGACAGGATTTTATCGCTCTTTCTTGAATCTCCCACTGGAGTTCTTCATCCTACCCACTTTTCAAAGCAGAATAAGTTTGGCAGGTAAAGGGAAGCGAGGTCAAGGGATTAGGACGACATTTGGTTGGAAGTTTGAAAAAAAATCAGTGCTAGTTCTAAAACAATTATAACCATTATCATCATCAAGCAAACATGTGTAGGCTTAAGCCTTGCTCTGATAGTACACACAGGTGGGCGGCAGAGCTGTTTGCTGCTGGCTGGGAATATCAAAGAAATGATGGTATTACAAAGTCCCTTAGGGACTGGCAGTTATAAACCAGGTTGGGACCATTTCAGGGCAATCTAGTTGCCTTAGGCTGACCATAATTAGGTTACTATTTAGCCAAAGGTCCAGTACCCATCACTCTCTTTCCAAGAATTTTTCTTGAAAACTTCTAGAACATGGGAAGACAAAAGATTGGGATTCTCTTTCCTCATGTGACAGTAGGTCATGGTCCAAGGTGGTTAATGACTTTGCTGGGAACACACACATAATTTGTAGTATGATAACCCAGTAATTAGGAGGACATGTCAATCAATCTTGCCCCACTTTTCTTCCCTCAGAGAATTCATGGCAACTTCTAAAGGGAAAGATGAGCAGGGGAGCATGGAATACTAGATTTTTTTTTATATGACCCACAATGAAGACCTCTACATAAATATAGGCTTTGATGTTGCTGGGAATAACATATATAGGTATGGTGCTCAGGTATGGAAGAGGAGGGGTCCCTTACAGAATAGCAAAAAGGCACATAAAATGGACTATGTAAATAGCAATATATGCATTTTTAATTTATTCTATGACAGTGTAAAAATGAAAAATTTAAAGGAAAGGAAGAAACAACATTTTGATTTAAAAGTGATATTACAGTGACACAGCCACTTCAATGTTTATAGCAGAACAATTCACAATAGGTAGGTTGTGGAACCAACCTAGATGTCCCTCAGTAGATGAGTGGATAAAGAAAATGTGGTATACATACAAAATGGAATTTTACTCAGCAATAAAAGAGAATAAAATAATGGCATTTGCAGGTAAATGGATGAAGTTGTAGAATATAATGCTAAGTGAAATTAGTCAATCTCAAAAATCCAAATACCGAATGTTTTCTCTGATATAAGGAGGCTAGTTCACAGTGTTGTTGGATGGGGGTACATAGGAAGATTAGAGGACCACTAGAATGGTCAAAGGAAAGGGAGAAGAAGGGAGGGAGCAAGAGGGGAGGGAGGGGGAAAAAAAGAAAAAAAAAATGGTGGTTAAATGAGATGGATATCATTATCCTAAATGGATGATTGAAGATCTGAATGGTACTTATATACTTTGTATACAAACAGTTGTATGTAAAAAGATGCTATATATGTGCATTATGAATTGTAATACATACTACTATTATAAAATAAAAATAAATAAATAAAAGTGATAATGACATTTCAACTGCACCATTTCATGGAAGGAACTATCATTTCTGCATCCAAGAAATGTGTAGCCCACCCAAATTGTTGTTGTGCCAAGAGCAGGGTGTGTTACTTCATTGAAAATCCACACACCGTTACCCAGTAGTCTATCTTGCATTTTTACTATTGGCGAAACACCTTAGGCTATAGTCCTGCCCACATCCAAAAGATCAAACTCATCCCAAGTGTCTAGATGACCTTGGGTCGGCCCTGGCATGGATCTGGTTGCCCCTGGACCACCACCCTTGTTTCCTGCCTCTCCCACCCCCAAGGGGCATCAGCCAATTACCTGAAAACTTATATCCTGTTCATCCCGAAGGTGTTTGTTCCTTTCCCTGTAGATAGTAAGGGGAAAGGCATTCAAATGTGGAGTTTGCAGTTGACAGACCCAATAGTAGTCAATTTACTGTTCAGATGTGTGCAGGGGAAGACCTGATGTGGAGGGCTCCAGGAGTGTGCAATCTCTTTCCTCAAGAAAGTGGCCAAAGTCAGAGGAGAGTTTGTATGTAAATTAGCTCAGAGGAAAGGGAGGAAACAAGTGGCTTTTTGGCCCACTGTTTTCAGGCTCATGCCAGGTCTCCACCACTAGAGGCTGCCTCCCCCTCTGAGCTCCCCTCTCTGAACCATTCATTCACTTTTCAATTGTCTCCTGAGCATCCACTACTTGCCAGGTACTGTTCTAGCTATCAAGGACTCATCAGTGGATAAAACACCAAGTTCCTATCTCAGGGAACTTGTATGTTAGTAGGGGATAATTGCTATTGAGAAGATTCAGTGGGAAAGTAGAAAGAGGAGAATGGCATGCTATTTCAACTAGCGTGGTCAGAAAAGGCCTTGATGGTAAGGCAGCCTCTGAGCAGAGACTTGAAGGAGAGGAGAGGAGCTAGGCAGGTATCTGGGGAGAACATTCCAGGCAGAGCAGAACAAGGCAAAACCTTGATGTGGAATATAGCTGGTGTGCATGAGAAGCAGGATAGCACAGTATGCTCAAAGGCAGAGAAGTTAAGAGATGAGGTCAGAGAAAAATGTGTGTGTTGTGGGGCGAGCCGGCGCTGCCCATGAACAGCCTTGTGGATCACTGTAAGAACTCTGAGTACTAAGAGGGCATCACAGTCTGATTATAGCTTTAACAAGGGTGGGACCCTGAGAGCAGAGCAATATTTTTAGTGAGGTTGAGGTCATTGGTGACTTGGATAAGAACCATTTCAGTGGAATAGTGGTAGAGACAGTGGAGGGTCAAAAATGTGAAGAAAAGGATGCAGACAGTAAAGGAAAATGACTTTTTTGACAGTTCTAAAGGGATGGAAGAAATGTAAAGTAGCTGGATGGAGAAGTGAAGACAAAAGATGTTAAGTACAAGATGTTAGAGTATATTTATAGGTCTCTTCCCCAAAGAGAAAGAACTGACAATGGAAGAGAATGAGAACAAATAGTCCTTGAGGAGGTGAGAGGAGGTAGAATCAATTCTAGAACACAGGCTGGGGTCAGGGGTGGGGTGGGGTGGTCTCTGCTAGGAGAACAAGGGGCTCACCCACCACAACAGAGAAGAAGGCAGAGACATGGGCACAGATCAGCACAGGAGCAAGCTCTCTCTTGTGTAATGGTTCTGGCTGTCTCTGAACCAGGAGCCTAAGCATGAGGGTGGAAAGGGGAGCTGGAGGTTTGATGAAAGAGGAGTGGGGTGGTGGTGAGTAGACTCTGGATATAGTGTGACTGCAGGATGCACTTGAGGTTAATGTTGGCAATTTCATCTCTTAATGCAAGAGGTCAGGAGGGTGAGCAGGTGACTTCAAAGTGCCTTGCAGTGCTGTGATTCTGTGACTCACTGGACCAGTGGCCTCTGAACCAATGCACATTTTTGAAGGAGAAGGGCAGGCGCAGCAATGGTCAGGTCCCTAAAGCAGCCATTTGTTGGGTATTACTGCGGGCAAGGCACTCTGCTGAGTATGCTACACACTGTAGGAACAGACTTTAGGCAGGCCCCAGGAATGGCATCCAGGACACCTGACCTCCAATTTCCCTGGTCTTGCAGAAAACATTAGGAATATGCCAGGGTTGTTTTCAGTTACCTGCAGGTGAGTGGGTACAGCCAGGACCTTTGGGACAAGTCAGGGGCAGGGGCGTGGAGGGTATTTTGTAAACTCTGAGAATGGCCAAGAGAACTGCTCATGCCAGAAAGACCCTGGCTCTGTGCAGGCAGCAGGTAAGCAGGCTTGTTCCTGGATAGGGACTTGGGGACCTGAGATGCCACACCTTAAGCTGTGCTGTTTCCTGCCTTGGGTAGCCATCTCCATGCAGAAGTTTCAGTATTTAAAGAGACACTACATTCCTTACATGCGTCTGCTTTTACCCACACCACTGCCCTGTCGTGATCCTCATTCACTCCTATCACCTAATTCTTCAGTCACCCGTGAGCTAGGCAGGAGCAAGTCAAGGCTCCAGCTGCTGAAGTCATCTGCCCAGGGTCACACAAGGCCATGAGGGGCAGTGTCTGGAACCAGATCCAACTCCAAGGCGGCTGCTCCTAAGCCACTGCCCTGAACTGAACTTGCTTCTGCTTGCCCCCACTCTTGTTAGGATGGCAGCCCTCCTGGGGTGCCACGTTGCAGCCATGGTTCAGATCCTACGCCCAGACCTACCCCCACATTCCCACTGCTCTCCCTCCCCACCCCAGGCATTCTCTCTCCCTGGATTCCTGGTGATTTCACTGTCATGGAAAAAAATGTCTGCTCTGCATTTATAGAGCACTGCCCTTTTGTTAATTTTTTTCCCTAAGTACAACAGAAAAAGAAAAAGAAAAAAAAACCCTGTCCTTGTCCATCTGGTTCTCTTCCTTTTATGAAAGCCTGCCCAAGAATAAGACCTTCTCTAAATGGATGAGAACCTGGCCACCCAAGAGCCCCCTCCCGTCTCCCTGCCTGTAGACGCCTGCTTACTTCACACTCTGAGTGGACAGTGTCTGAACCTCCATGGAGGGACCTTTCCATCTGGTTCTGTCATCGATACCAGACTGGGTGACATAACCTTGCTGTCACAAAATCAAACCCCAAAACATCATAACATACCTGGGCAGTGATTCAAAAAGCATATATTCTTTAAAAATTAGGACCCAAAGCCCTTCTGATTTATCACTATGCCCAAGAGGGGACAAGCAGGTAGCGGGTACAGTGACACAGAAACCTCAGAGGCAAAATTGAAAATTCCATCTTTCCCCACATGGGATTTTCTTTTCCTTCCTTCCTTCCTTCCTTCCTTCCTTCCTTCCTTCCTTCCTTCCTTCCTTCCTTTCTTTCCTCTTCTTCTTCTTCTTCGCACATTCCAGATTTCAGTGATTTTTTTTTTTTACAAAGCTGAGGAAACTCCTTCTGGGTGCTGTAGTGTTCATTTACTCAGTCTGCAAACAGAAGCTGAATACAACTGAGCAAAAAGAATCGTCCAGACATGGATTTCAACTCTGGCTCATCAGTGAGGAGCTATGTCTCTTATGGTAAATTATTTCGTTTCTCTAATATCAACTTCCTCATCAGCGAATCACTGGGTTAACAACTGCCCTATTGACCTAACATCTTTGTTGAAGATGAAAGAGTTAATGTATCTGGCATAAAGTAGTTGCTCAATAAATCCAGTTCCAGTCCTACTTGAACAAGTACTATTCACAATACAATGAAGGACACCAACAATGAGACAGAGCCTATCCACAAAGAAGAGCAAACTATACAGGGAGATGGGAAAGTGTGCAAAGGGACCCCTCACAGGGTGGGTAGTACTGAGTTGCAAACCATATACTGGAGGCCAGGGGCACGAGGGCAGTCTCTCAGCAGTGATGCCTCCCCAGCATGTAGGCAGTGAAGAGCTGTCAGACTGGCCCTCTGACCTGAGGCTTCTGGGGTGTGCCCCCACACGCACCTTAGGAAATCCAGCTGCTTCAGAAGTCCAGACTTCTCCCGCTGCAGGCTCTCTGTCACACGGTACACTTCCCTGAGGAGGGCAGACACGGCATGGTCAGCAGGATGAGCAGTGGCCATCAGGGCAGGGAAGGGGGTGCCGGGATCTGAGGCGCTGTGCTGAGGCTAGAGGGCAGGAACCCGCTCGCTGGAAACCAGCAGGCACAGCCTGCGGGAGGGATGGAGCGGAGGAGGAACGCGGCTCTCCCTGGGGAGCACACACAGCGTGCAGACGCTCGGCCATCAGCTCAGCTCCTCCAGACACCGTATTTGAACGTGAGGACATCCTTGTTTTACAGGCAGGGACAGTCAGAGAAGCTTGATGACTCTCACTCAGACAACCTGCGTTGAGCAGGGATCGCAGCTAGACCTCTGCCCCAACCTGCTCATTGCAGGTCACAGGCCTGTACTACTCACGGCCCAAGCTTCAAACCATCCTGCCCTTCCCAGACTCTTCGTCAGCCTAACTTTGGATAGTGAGAGCAGAATTTGCATGACCCCACACACCCCACTAGTTGCTGATTTTGTTTGTTTGGGGAGGCTCTGAAAGAAACCTTTCCCCTCTTCCACCTCCCCCTAAAATCCCCAATCTGTTCCTAGATATCTGGAATTTTCCCACTGTTGGGCATTCATTTCTTTGACAGGGTTTTTAAATCTCTGGTTATAATAGAGAGATTGAATATATCAATTGAAATCACTCATTTCTATCACAGGGTGAGCCTATCAGTCATATCAGGACTCTTCAGAAAGGGGGAGAGAGAGAGGAGGGGCTGATACACAGGACTACTGCAGGGCAACCCAGACTGGGGGACAGAGGCCGTGCCCTAGAGGCTTGACCCCGGGGCCTGGCACAAGACCTGGATCACAAATGGAGGCGGGAAGAAGAAATGAGGTGGGGGGGGGGAGGGGAGAAGTAACAAGGGGAAAGAGGGAGGAAGAGAGGAAAGAAGGCAGGAGAGTGGGAGGGAAGGTGGGAGAGAGGAAGGGAGGGAGGAAAGAGGGAAGGAAGGGAGTGGGAAGGTCTTCAGCATCACTCAGAAAGGAAAAGGAAAGAAAAATAAAAAGCAGAATTGATTGTCACCGGGAAACTTGCTTAACTTCACAATTTTGCTTCCATCTTTCCCTCTGTACTTTGAACACGGTTTAGAAGTCTTTCAATCACTCTCCAACCTAACCACAAACGTCTGGAGGGCACACCTCCGGAGCACAGCATAGCTTTTAGTGCAGGAGCCTCCTACAACCTGATAAACGTGTCACTTTTGGCAAGCAGTCAGGGCAGCCTGGCCTGTGCTCACTGGGCTGAGAGAGCAGTCACCCCTCTGCCACCCTGTTGTGTCATTACTGAGGGTGACAACAGCACCAGCAGGCTGGGTCCACAGGACTGCCCTGCCAAGCACCCAGTAATTGGATTCCTTAAGAGGTATCGTGTTCTCTCTCTCTCTCTGTTTTCCTCCTTTATGGAATAATTATGAAGTCACTCTATGACAATAACAGACTGAATCAAATTCCGAGTTCACCTCAGACAATCCTAATTAAGCAGTAAAACTTCTCTGGCTCCTACAGAGCTGCAAATTCCTCACATTTTATTACCAATTATATTTAATTTCAACTTAAGGGAAAACAATGTATTTCCCATTATCCAAATCGGGTCCCCAAATTCTGGTCTACGACTTTGCTCTGATTAGCACGATGTGTGCGGATCTGCCTGTTCCTCCCTCTGTGCCCTGGGAGCTGCCAGTTGCCTGTGCCTGTCTCTCTGGTTCTCCCACCCCAGCCCTGGCTCCTGCCTCTCCCCAGGGACAGCCTATAGCAGACAGCTTTTCCCCTACTGAGGAAAAATCACTTGGAGATCCAAGGCCTGGGTTCTCACCAAGTATTTGAGGAGCCAATTCCTCAACCACAATGCATTCTGGACCTTCTCCAGCCCCGCCTACAGCACCAGTGGACGCACGGAGCTACGGGAACACGTGAAGCACATCCATGGTTTTGCTTGTTTATAGTGAAATGCATGGTCCTTCCACAACCAGCCATCCAAAAATTAGAATGGAGGGACTTGTGCAAATATGTGTGTCATCTACTTGTCCAGGGCACACGTGTCTATTTAGATAAATGCTCATCACCGCCCCTGCCCCCTCCAGCTCCACACACACACACACACACATTCAGATACTTTTTGTGTGTTAATATAAAAAGAAAGGCTCTGGAAAAAATGACACATGGATATTTGACTCAATATATTGATCATATATTGATCTTCAACCTCTAAGCTAGAGGCTCTAAAATTCTAGTCTTGGGTAATATGCAAACTGAAAGAGAAAGAAGTTGCTGTTTTCTGTTGTAGTCATTGGCAGGAGGTTTATGGGTCCCTTTAGGGAACTGCTGTTGGCTTTGTTTCTAGGAAAGAGATGAGATATGGAACACTTTACAAAATATATTGTCAAGTGAGAAATGCAAGATTAAGCAGCACAGAATGCCTGGTATGCTACCATCTCATAAAGGAAAACGTGTGTGTATGTGTGTGTGTGTGTGTGTGTGTACATATGCACCTGTTTGCACACATACAGCACACTCTGGAAGGACCCACAAGAAACCATGACTGGTGGCCTCTGGGTGACAGGAGATCCTGGTCCTGGGGATGGGCGGCATACACCTCTTTGGGTGTTTATCCTTTTGTGCTTGTCATAAACTATCCAACTCAAGATAAAAGTTAATTAAAAAATAAACAGAGGAGTGCTTATCAGCTGACCTTCATCTTTATATCATCTCCCAGCTTGAGAGTTCTTTCCTGAATCTCATTTTAAAATCTAGTTCTCCTACCTTGAGCATCTTCAGAGAACAGGAAAATTAATTTTGCTTCTTTGGAATTCTTGCTGATAAGTGACGAAGTCGTTTACCTCTAACCCCACCCTCTCTCCCCTCCCAGCTGCTCTGAAGCAGCATCAGGAAGCAAGATTTTGTCAGGGGGACGCAGGGACATCAGAAGAACTAGGCTCTGTCCTTGGTTTCTGGCAGTAGCTAGCTTTGGGTGGATTCAGGGGGTCACTACGCCTCTCTGAGCCTCAGCTTCTTCCTGCACAAAGTGAAGGTGGTGGATGCGAGCACTGAGGTCCTGTCTGTCATGTTGGTCCATAATTCCATTCTACAGAGAACAAGCTGGGACTCTCCCTGCTCTTTATTCCAGGGCTCCCTGGGCAGGACTTGCTCCCTGGGCCCAAGCAAAGCTTTTAGCTGCACAAGAATATTTCTTGAAACAGGAGTTGTGAAGGATGTGAAACCGTATATCTCCCTTCCTTCTCATCCTCCTCCCGTCCCTCTTTTCAGTTTCCGACCTCCAGGCATTGTGCCTGGCTTGGTTAATTAAGATAAGACTTTGGGAGGCTCTGGATCTCCTGCTGTGCTGTGATGCTGCAGCTCTGGGTGTTGATTTCCATTTGCTGTTCTAATGCTTGTTGTGCCCTCAGATGCTGGTTGCTTTGAGAACTCGATTGAATTTTAAGAGCCTGAATCCTTAATTCTGTTTGTAAAGTTAAATGCCTATGCCTTGTTGACCTGCTCTCAATGAGGAGGAACTGATTTTGCTTGTTTATAATGAAATACACAGTCCCCTCCTCAACTGGCCATCCAAGAGTTGGAAGGGAAGGACTTAGCTTTGTTTTTGTTTTTGTTTTATACTGAGGATTGGACACAAAGGCCTATCCTCAGCCCTTTCTATTTTTTATTTTGAAATAGGGTCTCACTGAGTTGCTTAGGGCCTCGTTAAGTTGCTGAGGCTGGCTTTGACCTTGAGATCCTCCTGCCTCAGCCTCCCTATACAATGAGATTACAGGAATGCCACACCAACCTGGCTTAGCTTTGTTTTAAGTCAACTAAGTGGGAGTGTTTCATTTGTTTAAACTGGAGATCTCTTACTAGGGTAAAATTCCCAGTCCAAGCCCATTTCCTTCCTTGCACCCTCATCCAAATGATACAGGATTCCACAGTTGAACAAAATTGATTTAGGAACATTTGATTTAGGCCTATGCACCGAAATCTTGCAGGGTTCAGACAGAGTGAGGGCTTTCACTTAAAACAGGGGGTGTTAACATACTTGAAGCATCAGGCCCTGGTAAACACTACTGCACTGCTCTCTAGAACGGGACTTCCAGTGTTCACTGGTGCTTTTAAGGACCAGACACATAATGCCTTTTTGCAGAATGGACGCAGGCCTAGGTGAGTGAATGATGGCCAGCCCCACTCTTGTGTGAGCACTTTCCTACTGGCTCGGTATTCTCTGGGGGTGTGAGCAGGGTGTGCCTAACATCAACATCCTGAGGCTGATACTTAAAACCTCTGATCCTTGGTTTCCTCATCTGTAAATCAGAATTGATGACAGTACTAACCACATCAGGATGCTATAAGATCAAATGAGATGATGTCAAATTATCTATATAAATGAGATGTGTTAATGGTCCTGTGTGGTATCTAACATGGAATAGTTTGCAAAAAAGTGTCTGTCAAATGAATAAGTCAGTGAACATGTTGATAAATGAGTGGGCAAATAAATAAGTGAGATTTCTCTGCTCTGGTCTCAAAGAACATTTTTTTCAGAACACCTAACATCCCTAAGACAAGATAAAGGACTGATTTTGCAGCGACCCCTTTACCTTAATGCACAGACCCACCCCTTGAATCCCACTCAGGTGTGCCTTTGCTTTACTAGCTGAGCCAATGGGCAGAGACCCAAAGGAGGTCACAGGCAAATCAAGACCTGAGAGATATGGGGTTCCCCCAACTGGGCCCACATAGTCACAGAAGAACACTGCTAGGAGAAAATGAGCAGAACTACAGTGAGGATTCAGAGCCTTGCCACACACCTATCAAATTACCTGCTGACCTCAGAAGTGGGCCAGTTCCCTCGGCATTTGCATAGAATGCCGCATATTCATTGTCTTTCTAGCCACATGATCAATTCACTAAGATGAGGACTATCTATTTTTTGTGGATCCCAGGCAATGCTTGGCACAGTACAGGTCTGCTTCATAGTCTGAATTCTAGAAGGGGGTTAGGAGAAGAATCAGGGAGCAAGGATCCCAAATCTCCTCTTCATAGACAAGGGGACGGAGACTCAAGAGGGGAGATAGCATGCAGTCAAGGGGGTGGGAGGACAGCAGGAGGGTACAAAATGGCACTCACAGCTCCTTCTCCTGCTGCAGTTTGCAGGCCTCTTGCTGGAGGATTTCCAGCTGCTGCTGAGCATCCTGGAGCTCCTGGGCGGTCCGCTCCAGCTCCCGCGCCAGCTCCTGGTTAGTGAGCTTCAGCTTGGTATTTTCAGCCTTGGTCTCGTGCTTGTCGTTATGCAGGGCTGTGCACTGGCCTTCCAGCTGGAAGGGAACGGGGAAGCAGAGGGCAGTGACGAGCCACCATCCTCAGAAAGCCACCCACCCAGGCCTCTCCTTGCTTCCCTGGGTGGGCAGACAGGAGCCATCCCTGCCCCCAGCCCCTGGTCCCCAGCCTCAGTCAGCGTCGTTCTGCTGTTCACTGACACACAGGCACTTCTGCGCTCAGAAAGGCGCTTTCGGGGCACATCTCTTCTCTCCACTGTGTCCTCACAGGACCACTAACCACGCCAGTGAGTGGGGTGGGGCTGCTCCATTCAGAAGGGCCACTAGCAAAGGAAGTTCCATAACCCATCTGTGTCTCTCATCCCAGAGTCAGAATAGTCTTGAGATCTAACCTAAATCCCTTTTGTCCTCTAAGCTAATTTCTTTTCCTTGGTCCTTGACACAGTTAAGTGATTCTCTTCATAAAACCATCCTTCCCAATTATGAACGATGAGAGTAAATCTGTTTATTCCATTGTTATCTCTCAGCTAAATAAGTTCAATTCCTTTAATCTCTGCAAAAAATAAAAATTCTTTGTATGGTAGCCAGAAACCCTGGAAACGCTTAAGGAATAACTAAAACTGGTCAAATAGACCCCACATATTTTCTCACTTCCCTAAAGCAACTCAAAAACCTGCATTTTGATAACTTTGGCTTTGCTCAGCTGCGATGATGCTTTGCAGGACTTCCAACCCTCTCACCAGAGGAATCAGCCAACCAAGGCGAATATATCAATAAATTCAGCTTAATGAATGTGGTCAGTAAGGGGATGAGGAAGCAACAACAAGGAATTTCATGTGACCCTCAAGAGGCTCCTGTGTAATCAAGCAAGCATGCAGTAATTAAATCGAGTGGCAATCATTCATTTGAGGAGTAAATCTAATTGCTAAGATGTGACGTGTTATGGTGGGGAGGCAGGAGAGTAGGGGAAGCAAGGTGCTGCTATGGATGGGGACTGGCAAGGTGGCTGGCAGTTCCTGGAGTGAACATAGTCTTGCTGCAGAAAGAACAAAACCCAAATTCAAAGCTGGGCAGCAGCCACAGTCCCCAGCCTTAGCAGGGGTGGCTTAAAGCTTATTTTAATGTGTTGCTAAAAATAGCCCTCTCGATCCCCAGGGAAGCAGTGTCTGGGTCTTTCCAGGGCTGGATTCCTTCAGAACCAGGCAAAATGAACAGGAGGCCAGAGGCATCCTAGCCTTTCTCCCCCCTAAGCCTTTACTTTGGCAAGCAGGCCACTGAGCCTGAGGCTCACCTAGGCAATCAGTATTCCTGGGGCTGTGAGCTAGGTGTCCCCAGCTACAGCGACACTGCCCTGCATAGCACACCATCTAGTCTGCCTCTTGGAAGGCCAGGCAGTCAGAGAGGAGTGTCGTCTGCGCCTGCATCCATCCTGCAGGGTGATGAAGGCTACTGAGCCAGGTGTGTGGGCAGACAGGGAAGGGACACACCAAAGTTTGAAGAGCCTTTTCAAACCAGAGATGTTCATGGGCATCCTGGAGGAGAGCACCTTGTCTGTAACCCTCCTCCAACTAAGTTCAAGTTTTGACATTCTGGTGGCCCCTGGGTATGACTATATGAAAATGTCTGTAGATTCCTCTTGGAATTCTTAGTGACATTTTCAAATTAAACACCTGGCATTGGAGAAGTAAAGGCTTTACCTGGGATCAGTAAGGCTTTCCCTGTGACTTTAAATGCTACCTTGTACATTCTTGGATTAAATTTAAAAGTTCGTAAGTGAATGGCAGGGAAAGTGAGCTAGAGCCAGAGACAGGGTGGAAGAAAGATCCTGATACTCTGAGGACACTAGCAAAACATACCCTTTTCTGCTTCTGGTTGAGTCTCTCCAGCTCCTGTTCCTTAGCAAACAGCTTCTTTTCCAGCTCCTGACTGCGGGCCTGGAACCTCTCTGTGTCCTGCCAAATAGAGTAGAGGGGATGCGGGGCAGCGCACCTGGGTTGTAGACTTGTCCTTCTACTTGAAACGACTCTTCAGCAGGGCAGGCCACCCATCCCTTTGTACTTTGAGGCCCTTCCACCACATTCCAGGGCTTTGGTGACCTGCCTGCCTTATCAGTAAGGACCAATGAGACAGACCACAAGAGCTCAGTGAAGCACTCTTTGAAGTGTCACCAAGTGTGACCATGTCCCACATCTGTGCACCACCACTCTTCCCCTACCCCCCAAAATTGGCCCAGTGTCAATTAGTGGTGGAATACTGGACAGGAAGAATAGGGGCCTGAATGAATGAATCTTGGGGCTTTGTCTCCTCATCTGTAAATTGCAGGTGGAAGGGGGAGGTAGATGGTCTTAAAAATCCCTTCCAATTAGGAGATTCTGTTCCACATGGGGCACTGCCATGGGATGGCTTTACCTTATCCTCACTCTCCAAACACTTCTTGAGAGTCTGAATGCTCACTATTTTCCTGTTGTGATTGAGTCTCCCAGGCCCTACGGCTTACGATGTCTCTGCCTCTGAGCTCAGCAACCCCCTCCCCTCCAGTCCTAGATTGGACTCCCCCACTCAGAGATGCTGAGGCCCTAATGATTCAGGTGTGAAAGGACCTGGCCATAGCCAGGATAAAGAGGAAAGTGTGTGGGGTGTCAGGATTCCTGATACTTTCAACAGAGCCAGGTTTAGTGGAAGGGCCCTGAATGGGACCTCAGGAGATTTGGCTCTAGCCCTTGCATCTCTCAGTTAAACTGCATCATTCTTCTGGGTCATCATTTCTTTGCTCACAGAATAGAAACAAAAATGCTCATGCTACCTGCAGTACTCCACTTGCTGGAAGGAAGAGCAGAGGTATAAAATACATAGAAAGAGAAGAAACCATTACAACCTCCCCGGGACTGCTAGAGACCCCAGGATTGCCCACGCAAAGAAAGACACCTTCCTAAGGAGGACAGCTGGGGGATGCTGCCCAGGGTGATTACGGCTAGCAGGCTTGGCATGACAGCTGGTGGCAGACACGTGGTGAATCATGGCTGTTCTTGCTACAGGTATTTGGACACCTGTGTTCAAAGGCTCAGAATGCTTCCTCAGTTGGTCATCTGTAGATGCTGTCTGGTTCCTCTGCCCATTTTCAGACAGGTCTATGGACAGAGGAATGATGGGGAAAGCCTGTGATCATGATCATCTTAACTATGTGTCATGGCCAGATCTGACCAGCCGGCTCCTGCTCCCAACCTTTGTTTCTGGAGAATCAGCTCCAGGGAACCTGCCTTGTTCAGCTTGGCTGCTGCTCACAGAACAGGCATCCCATGAAGAATGCTGGGGTCAGCAAGTGGCTCCAAAATTCCCATGCTGATGTTGCCACCCCACAATGGGCCTGTGTAATGTCTTGTTGTCTCTGCCAGGACGGAGCACTGGGGGCAGGGGTCTCTCTCAGTCTGGAGTTGGAGGTGCAAGTGATCAAGAACTAACTTTCCTCCTGACTAAACCCACTGGAAACTGTACAGCCAGGATCCCAGCCTGGTTAAGGGTTGTCCATGATGTCAAACTATGACATCACTATCCTCCTTCTATGGCCAGGCAGAAGTCCAGGTTCTACCAAAGACATCGTAAGAGTTTCCATGTTCACGGGAAAAGAAAGCACAGATTTAAGAATTGAGGTTTCTGGGTATTTGGCATCAAAAAGAGAGAAAGAGGAAGCAGAAGGGGACAGCTAAGGGGCATGGCATCATAGTCAGATCATCCTAAATGATCCTAATTTGTCCCTGAATATTTCCTCTGACCTCTGTCCACTCCCAACCTCCTCACCAAGGCCCACCATTAGCATCTGAAACATGTCTTCAACCTGTAGGCACGGCCCAGGTAGAGGGGGGACAATGCCTGCAGAGCTTGTTCCCCCTGTATATCATGTCATTTGGGATGAAGAGCTGGCTCTTCTATCACAGGGGCCAGGGGAAGTTGCTGTTGTCAGAACTATTTTAGATTTGCTGATAGAAGGGTGTGAGCAGTGCTTATGTACATTCAAAAATTGGGGACAGCCAGAGGTTTCCAAGCTCTGAAAGAAAATTGGGTGGTCCAAACACACTGACAAACTTCCAGGGGCTCTGGATGGAGAACATGGCTGGGTTTTTCTGAGAAGCATTCCAATTCCTCTCAGTTTGAATGACATCTGTGATAATAAGTGGAGCAATGGTGTGGATAATTTGAAGCAGCATAGAATTAAAAACTGGTCCAAGGGAAGGCGTTGGGACAACAGCCCAGGCTTAGTGCTGAGAAGCAGTAGAGGCTGTTATCCACAGCTTTTCTTTTTTCTTTTTTTTCTTTCTTTTTGCAGTGCTGTGGATCAAACCCAGGGCCTGCCTTGTACATGCTAGGCAAGCACTCTACCACTGCACCCCAGCCCTCAGCTGTTGTTTCCTTTTTTTTTTTTTTTTTTTAATGAACATGTTCCAAAAAGACCCTGCTGAGCTTGGTAAGGAAAAACATCACCAGTCCTGACCTCCCAAGATAAACAGCAGGACTTGGTAAGGACCAGGTATGTGTCAGACTAGGAACAAGGGATGTGAGCTTCACATTTTCTCCAAATGGTATCTGAGGTTTTTTCCTTGGCTATTACATTTTCTAGGTGTCCAAGGGAAAAGAATGGGCAGCCTGATTTCTAATGGCTGTCGTGTTGGGGAATCTTAGGCACGGAGTAAAATGGACTGGTATATTTGGGTGGGTCTGCTACAAAGGTCTAGGGGCCAGCCAATGTCAAACCCAATCTCCAGGCTACTTCAGCTAGTAAAGTATGCCCTGTCATCTATCTGTCCATTCCATCCCTTCATCCATCCATCCATCCATCCATCCATCCACCAGCCCATTCATTCACTGATTCAACAAATATCTGTTGAGTACCTACTATGGTCTAAGTATCACCTAAGAGATGTTAGTAAGTAAAATAAAAAGATTCCTGGAGTTAAAAGATTTGTGGAGTTTACATGTGGGTGAGGGAAAAAGACAACAGTCAATAAAAATAAACAACTACATTATATGTCATGTTCAAAGGTGACAAATGCCTCAGAGAAAAATAAAACAGAAAAAGTAGCATTACCAATAGGGGTGTTGCAATCTTACATTCAGGGGAGGTGAATATGTCCACCTGGCCAAGCCCAGGGAGTAGACACTCACTTTCAGGAGAAACTGCTCCCTCTCGCTTTTGATTTGTTGTTCCATCTCCTCATAGAGATGCTGGATCTCTTCATCATAAGCAGCAATTTTCCTAGAGAAGTGGCAAAAGGAGAGTATGATGGGGTCTGCTCCGAGATGCCCTATCCCACAGTGATAGTTCCTAGAACTCAGACACCAGCTCCTCACTGGAGCTGTGGGTGGTGGGGTGACTGACAGATCAGGTCAGCCATGGCTACAGGATCAGTCCCTTGGGATTAGCTGACCTAACAGGTGTGCAGACCACCAAGGCCCAGCTGGACCTACTCTGACTGCTGGTAGGTATCATGGGACCTCTCCTCCCTGCATCTCTTAGGCATCACTCCCAGCTGATCCAGATGCTTCTCAGTGGAGCTTCCTTGGACCCACCTTCCCTGTACTCTGCTTTATTTCAAGGCCCCAGCCTCTGCCAAACTCACCATTGCTCCTTCTGCTGACCCCTGAACTTGTGGACAGTATGAAGTCACATTGTGTGAGCTTCTCTCCTGTTCAGTGTCTTGGTTTACCTCATTTCCAGTTTGGATGCTTTCTCCGCCTGTCTACATCAGCACTGTCTGACACTGCACTATCAGAAGACTCTCCCTGCAATTGTGCGTGTAAGTCTGTGTGATCCACATTTCTCGTAGGATAGAGGATCTTAACAAAGATTCTATGTTTTTTCTCAACAACAAACTTCACACCCCCTTCTACAAAGGAAAGGGCCGCACCTATCTCAGTGCTCATGCCGTCTCTGTCACAGGGTCAAAGGTGACATACGAGAAGGTTAAAGGCTGGTGATGATAACAGGATGTCCTCATGCCCACTTTCACTCTCGCCATCCTCTCTCTACTCTGAAGAGGCCACAGAACAGGAAGTGAGTGCCTGGGAACTCTGCTTCTACAGAAAAAGGCAAAGCTGTGGGGACAAGGTTTGCAGGTCTTCCTGAGGGATTTTTTTTTTTTTTTTTTGGTTCCCCTTTCTCTCCTAACAATAGGCTCTCCCTCTAATGCTCCTCCAAATTAAAACAGGAAGGACCCAACATCACCATTTGGCCTGAAACTAGAAGTTATCATAGTAAGCATCAAAAAATCCAAGTAATTGCATTTTTATACCTTTTCTCTGACCAGGAAGTGAATAAACCTTTCTCTGGCCTCTACTCCCTGACCTCTCCCTTCCTATCAAGAGAACTCCTGGTTCCATGAAGAGGCTGACGTCATGGCTCTCAAGGCCTGTTTTGAATGTGTAACACACATGTGCAGACACATCCCAAAGTTTGTCACCTGCCATTCTAAATGCTAATGTTGGCAAGCCCACTCTGCCCCAATCCAGGAGACTTCAATAATTGAGAAAATGGCCCTAGTTCTCAGTTCTAAGAAGTACTGGGAAGATTTCTGAGCAAAAAATAATGGCTGGAAATAGAATCATTCCCCTGAGCCCTCCATCATTTTACCCCTACCTCCCATGTCCCCTTGGGACTCCAATCCAGAGCCAGACCTTCCCTGTGTCCTAGGCTTTGCCACAGCCCAACTGCTGCCCCTTCTTCTCTAACTGCCAGTAGGCGGTACATTTGCACCACACGCACAGACTCCATATTGAACATGGCACCATTTTGACCGGCATTCTTCCAGCTCTTCAGAAACCACAGATCAGACCCAGACAAAGGAACTGGTGTGAGTCTCCACAGTCAAGGTCATTTGAAACAGAGCACCAACCTCTGAGTTGCCATTCTTGGCTGTACCCTCAAAACCAGAGACTTGACTTTCAGCAGTTGTACCACAATGGCCTTCGGGTATGCTCAGCAAAGATGGAAGTCCTCCAAGACCTCCGTGAACTGAGGCCCTGTCTTTATGAATGTGTTTGGCACCCCTGGTGTAACAAGTATCTTTTTGTCTAAGAGTAAGACACCTCTTCTTGGTAAATGACAGGTGTTCAAGATTGTTACATTTGCCTCAGCTAACCCATGACAATTAGAAAGAAGATCCTGGAGGGAAAGTAAGAAGAAAAAAGCCCATCTATTGAATAGGAACATTTTAGAGTCAGAAACAGATACAGTTTGAAGAAAGTTTCTAAAAGCAAGATGGTTTTCTCTTGGTCCCTGGAACTATCTTCCATGTTTGAAGAAATTCAGATGCTAAGTAGCAAAGGGTATCAAGGAAAATTTTAGCTAGTGATTCCAACTATATAAATACTGAAGAACTAATAAGGTGAGATGAAAGCAACTTAAAAATTGATTTGGCTCTGCTAAAGCAATGTTAATTATAGACATTCATGTAAACTGTTTACCATTTATGCCTAATAACCATGCAGGACATTAATTCTATGGTATCATTAAAAGTCTTCTATTAATTTTGCTTGAAATTTTTACTTGATTAAATTGACACTCTCTCTTTCATGTTCACATGCCAGTTTGCTTGTCATGAATTAAATTATTTTACAAACCATTATAGACAAATGGAGGGAAGGCAGATAGAGTCTCTGAATGGTGTCTCCTGCCAGCCCTCACTCACAAAGCCTCTTTACTGCTAAGGAACCCTGGGACTCCAGGTGGGCATTGGTGATCCTGGGCTCCGTCAGACTCAAACGTGGACCAAGCCTTTGGAAATACCAGTCTCCTGGGCAACTCTGCAGGCCTAAATGACATCATGACAAGCCTGAGTCAGAACACGTCAGTCCCAGGAACGTGGAACATGAAGGTGCTGCTCCCACCAGTTGCGTCACTGAGCCAACTCATGGGTCAGTCACAAGCCCTGTGTCCTGATCGCTGATCTCAGAACTGGCTCATTTCCTCCATGTGACCTTGGGCTAGTGCTCTGACCTCCTGCCATCCAGGGTAGCACTTGCCCTGCATTCCTCCTGACATTGTCAGGACAAACAGTAAAGTGGATGCGCAGTGGTCAGAAACACCAAGTCCTAAATAAACTTACAGGGTTATTTATTCTTGTGATTATTATCATGAGCTGTGGAGGGCAAGGGAACAGTGCTCTCTGAGAGGAAGAAGGTCTTAGTTTCAAGGATAAAAGGGTTGCTGGGTTTGGAAAGGCTCAGGGGCAATCAGAAAATGAAGAAAAAGCTCGGTCAATAAAAGCTCTTGTCAGAGCAATGCATTAGAGACGCAGGTTGCGTGTGAGCTGGAGCTGCAGAGCACAAGCCTGTGTCAGCAGGGGGCTCCGCAGGGGCTGTGAAAGCAGCAGTGGTGAGAGACACTCTACAAGGATCTGCACACTTGGCATGCAGTGCTCCAGCCGGGCACGCCACATCCTCCCATCAAAGGAAAGAGACAACCCTCATGTTTGCTTATTTATATATATATCATATATAATCTTTGTTTCCACAATTTCTAAAACCACTTATGTTGCCTAATTGCATACCAGCACAGACTTTGAAGTCTTCTCCAGGAGGATTTCTCCTATCCTTCTGATCCTCACCAGACCCTTGTTTGAACTCTTGTGAGTGTCTTCATTTGACCACCAGATGCTTAATTCTCAGGATTCCTGAATTGTTCAGGCTTCATTTGGGCTCAGGCTATCTCTATCAGGTTACGTACTCTCAAACCTTCATGGGTGAGAGATGTTAATGTTGGAATCTGCTTAACTAGCAATTTAGGGTACCAGACTCAGAAGCTCAGGGGCCATATTGAGGGAATACTACATTCTAGGGAAATGGAATACTTTCAGGGTTGGGAGTTTTCTCAGGTAGAACCACCTCTCTTTTCCAGTGTTAAAATCCTTGCCACAATATCCACATCAAATATTTACCCAACTTGGTAAGAACACCTCCAGCGATAGGGAACTTGCTATCTCTTCACGCACTCCTTTTGTCTTTGGGATATTCTGGATCATAGAAATCTGCCTTCTCATGACCTCACCCCTCTTCTGCATAACAGTGCTTCATATGTTTTTGAGAACAGCATTAAGACTTGAAGGAGTTGCCTTGGGTTCAGGCCAAACTGTCTACTTCCTCCAATGGTGTCTCAGATTTTTTTTTAATAAGTCTCTATATCATTGCCTTCACTCTTCTCTGAATGGGCTCTAATCATCTTCGCTGAGCCATGGAACCTACACTGAATGCCTGGCATGAGTCTGATTAGAGCTGGCAATTGTCTCTCTTGTTCTAGATGGCACATATCTACCCATGCAGCCTAAAATCAAGTTGACTTTTCTTGGCAGCACGTCAAAGCTGATAAATGCTTAACCAATTTGTCAACTAAAACCTCTAATTCTTACACCCAGGTGATTGTTTTTGTTTTAAAGATGGTGCGACTGAATCATATCTTCTCCACCTGTGCTTCTGCCACTAGCTTTCTGGACATAGAGGATGATCTCAAATGTACTTCTGTTAGCTTTCATGTTTTTTCTAGTGTCTGTCTATTTTTACAGCTTGTCATTATATAAGTGGATCCCAACCGGCCATCCAGTATGCTCAATGGACTTCCGGGTTTTGATATTGCAAATTTGGCTTACACTCAGAATGTACACTAAGCAGTGTATGGTTTTTATAATCTAATTTATCCAAGAGTTCTTTAGAAGAGTGTTTTTTAAATGTACAAACTATTGGTTTCTAGTTTCACTGTTTGATAGAGAATATTCCGGTAGGTATTTACACTTTGAAATCTATTGACTTTTCTTCTGCAGCTAAGAACAAAATCAATTTTTTAAATAAATTCTGTGAGAAAAATACAAATTCTATTTGTAAGGCTCATAATTCTACATTCATTTCTTAAGCTTACTGTTTGATGGTTTTAAATTCTTTATATCCTTAGTGTTTTGCCTGGCTAATGTGCCAAATTTGAGATGTTTGTTAAAGTCTTCCAAAGTCTTGTTTTCATCAGATCTTCTTTGTTTTTCTAAAAGTTTCTGCCTATGCATGTTGCTGCTATGTTGTTTGGTGCATAAAAAATTTACATACATTGCATTTTCTATTTGGATGGGATATTTTTATTATTATAAAACATTCCCCTTATTTTTCCTTATCCATACTTTTGGTAAAAAATATTGAATAAGACAAAGACAACAAACTGTAGTACAGCTATCTGTGCTATCAATTAATAATACATGGCATAACTGTTCAACCTGTCTTCTATTAGCCATTCTCGAAACATTCCCTCCAACTCCCAACCCACAGGCAGTATCTAATTATCCCAATCTCTGGTGCCTGACCCCAGTCATTTTGAGTTATATGAGGAGGAGGAGACACAGAAGAGTTATTAAGGAAAGGCAGTGAAAGAGACATGTGTTCTCAGTAAGAGAGAAAGGCCAATGTGCAGAGAAGTAGCCAGCCAGAGCTAGCAATAGTCATAGGCACTAATCTGTACTTTTTTTTTCCTCTCCCATGTTGGCTGAATAGTTCCTGTAGCACCTTCCATAGTAGTTTAGGTCATAACCCTTTGCCGACACAGTTGCCTTAGAGTTTATTAGATCCAGAATTAGAAGGCCTGGGTTCAAATCCTGGTTCTGACATTTAAAAGCCTTCTGATCTTGGACAAGTTGCATTATCTCAGTAAGCCCAAGGTTCTATACATCTAAAATATCAGATGATAATATCTGTTTAAGAAAGAAGTTGTGAAGATTAAGGAAGATAATGAATATGGAAGTGTCCAGCCCAATTGGTAATAGAATGCACTTAACAAATTCTAATTATATAAGTTCTCTGATTCTCCAGAGGCCTCTGGACCCCATTTGGAAAGTCTCTATTGCTCCTTTAGATGTCAACCCAGGGGAAAACATAAACTGGAAGGAATCCTGCATTAGTTTGGCACACAAGATGTGAAAAAATGTGTGCAGGAGTGGTGTAGCATCAGCAGACCAGGGGTGGTAAACCCGAGGTGGCTCAGTCAAGGAGACTGAGAATGGAAGGAGAGATTGATACCTCACCACCTAAGTGTTGATTGACTTCTTCTTAAAGTATCACTCAGTAAAATAGTTTAGACTTAAGTTATGGTCTCTGAACACCATCTAAGAACACCAAGTCCAGTGCAACAGTGGCAGGGAGGGAAGGAACAGGCAGAGGTCACACACTATCAAGTGGACCCCACGGTGCTGACAGTAATCCTGTGACCTCAGAACCTGGCTGGAAGGAAGTGGAGGGAGCCCCCTGCTCTGATGGTAGGGAGGCTGGTGGAGTTCTTAGGGGAAAAGTGAAGAAATGCTGAGTCCAGAAAAGGGAGATTTTCAACAGGTGAGAGCAAAGAGTAGCAGTTATATACTGACGATGTCACAGGAGTGACAGATCTGAAAGGATGAGTCCTATTAAAACTAGGGCAAAGTCCTAGGTCCAATTCATAGGATCAAATGTCACCTGGAAATGTCAAGCTCTTGCAAATGTTCCTTTCTATAGGCTGACCATCAGTGTGTGTGTGTGTGTGTGTGTGTGTGTTACTAGAGAGCTGAGGAGGGGAAACGTGAGAAGGAAATAGGAATAGAGAAATCATGATTCCATAATGTAAGTAAAAGGCTTAGATTCTGAGAGGCCTTTAGAGATCATTTGCAAGGAACTGGAAGGTGAGATGCAGTTAGCAATAGCTTACCCTGCCAGCCTCCCACAGGGACTGTGAAAATTAATTAACTTTCACAAAGTGTTTTGCACACTGAGGATTATTAGTACTCCACACCACCAGGGCTCCAGCTCCTGCAACAGGTCAAGGCCTTCCTGCTACAGAATACTGGTTGGTCAAAATATTATATATTTTTTCTGTTTCTTTTTCCTTTGCCTTCACTTATGAATAAAATCTGTTGGGAGTTCAGAGGTCTCAGGAAGTTATCCAGTCCACTCCTGGGTTCTAGGAGTGTGTTGAAATCATTCCAAGAAAAAATTAATTCTCACTTTCCTAAATAAATGGGTAGCCTTGACCTCAGAGGGAAGAGGCGGCATTTCTCAACACATTTCAGGAGCTTAAACTCAAGGCAGAGTTTCAGATGTGGCCACTGGCCTTGGATGGCCATAATTCTAATGTCACGTGTCTCTTTATGGCTGGGTGGTGGTTTACTCAGTATGGTTCCTGGTTGGTAAAGACTGGTGAGACAAATGCAAAGGCGGGGGGCACCATTCCTTTCCAACATAGACGGTGAGCTTCAAAAGCTCACGTATCACCAACCCCCCCCCTTTTTTGCATGTGAAGAAAAGGAGGGTCAAAACAGTGAAGTGACCAAATCACCAAGGACCAGAGTAGGGAGAACACCCAGGCCTTGACTCCAGGTCCTGTGATTCCATGTCCTACAATTCCACCCATCAGTGTTTTCTAAGCATTCTAAGGGTGTAAAATTGACAATTCCATACATACGTTTGCATTTAGAATTGTCAGTGTCCCAAATTCCATGTGGAATCTGTCAGTTGGGGAATGAGCCTGAACCAGAGCAAGGCACATGGCTGACCAACTGCACTGCACGGGCTGAAGAGGGGCAAGATCATGCCAGGCACAGAACAGAGTGAGGACCCTGGGCTGTAGAACTCTCAAGGAGAAAGTGGAAGCAGGTCTGCCTCAGCCAGCTTTGTGCTTGGAATGAGAATGGCAAGTAAGGACTCAGCCTCACCACTGCCCCCTGCCGCCTTCTTCAGGAAGCTGCAATCTATGGACAGTGAACAGAGAAATCCTGTTTTTAGGATATTCACATTCCCCTCTAAGCAGTCTATGACTCTGTATTGCTTATCTGTTTTTCTCTCTCCCCCTCTCTATCTTACACACACACACACACACACACACACACACACACACACACACACACACAGTACAGATGAATGAAAGGAAAACACAGAGTTTGTAGAAAATTCTGCAAAGGCTGTGAAGTTGCCAATTGGATTTTCAAGATGGATGGTTTCTTCCTAATTAGATTCTGTTGCCTGGTATAAACTAACTTTGCAGCTTTCTTGCATCCTATAAAGCAAACCATTTTTCATTAGTCAGGTTTACAAATCATGCCTGTGGTGTGCACAGAGCACAAACAGTCCTCACCTTTCAATTTGTTCACAGGGCCTTGTTCACAGTGTGCTTCTGCCTCGGATAATAATATGCCCATAAAATACATGTGTTTGATTAAGTCATCACTTCATTGAGAGTCCTCATCAAGAACTCCTTATCTTTATCCTATAAACAGCACTAAAATGACAGATTGGAAGAACACCCTGAGGTGTACCTTCTGCAGGCTGATACCTCTGGAAGAACAGGCCAGAGCAGCATGTCCTGAAGCATGGTCTGCAGCCCGCCTGATTAGAATCACCTTGGATGTGCTCTACGATGCCCATTCCTGGGCCCCTTTCCTGACATACAGATTTAGACTCCCCAGGGAAGGGCCTCAGAATCAACCTTTTTAAATAAAAGTGTCCTCAGGTAATTCCAAAGCAAGCTAATGCACAAAATCCAAGCAGCTGAGGCCTTACACAGGTCTGAGAGCCCTGTAGAATTGAAGGGCCACTGCTGTATATATGATTCTTAATTGGCTGCTCTATCTGGAGGCAAGACCAAGGACATGGTGACATCTTTCCCTGCAAATATTCTCACATCCCCAGAGCTCCACACCACAGAATACCAATTCTTAGAGGCTGGAGTGCCAGCTGTTATAGTCCAGCTGCCTGTCAGGCTATAGGACATATTTCTTCTTTGTCACCCTCCCGGAACCTAGGGAAATCACTCTAGATAGAAAGTACCTGGACAGTGGCTGAGTAAGGCTGCAATTTAAGGGCCTCTGAGCTTCCAAGAGACTGTCTGTGGCCTGATACAGCTGGACCAGGTAAGACTCTCTCTTCCCCCCCTCTCTATCTTACACACACACACACACACACACACACACACACACACACACTCACACACACACACAGAGTACAGATGAATGAAAGGAAAACACAGCGTTTGTAGAAAATTCTGCAGGTGAGGCACTTACTCCAAGGAGGTGTTGCCAAGTTTGTTGAGGCCAAACATGATCTTCCAATGACAGGAAATAGGCAGCCAGCATGGTGTCCCCAGGCCACTGAGCTACAGAGGATTGAGCCTGAGCAAGGCTGACAGTTCAGCCTGTGGCTGGCCTTTGATCTAGAAAGCACTTTCCTTCATAGAGCTCAAAGCACTCTCCAGACACAGTGTAATTTATCCTTGCCCCAATGTTTTTAAAAATGCAGACATTAAACTCCCACTGAAGAACAGTAAATTGGGATCCCTTGGGGTGGGACCCCAGCATCCCTAGGTTATTCTGGAAAAGATTTGAAACTTTTGGTACTCCAGATAGCAGCAATGTATGTCCCCTAGAGATTGTAAGCTGTTCCCCTCCCCCAGAAAAGGTAAATGTAAATCATGCTTTCCATGACAAAGACCTGCCTAATTGTGATGGCCAGAAGTTCTTCCTTATATCTAAACTCCCCATAACCATCATACTAAAATGTACAGTTCCCTGAATTTCTGCACTGGGAATTCAGTTGCAACCCAACCACCACTAGCCCCCCCCCCCACCCTTCCTCAGAGAAAAGTGGGGGCCTAGCCGGAAAGATCTGAGTCCCCAAGTTTAGTAGAGACATTAGCCTTCAGTCCCCGGTTTTGCATTGGACTTTGTCCTCTACCTTACCCATGGGACTGTAGCTACAACCAGTGGACACGCATCAGAGCCAAACACTGTACCTGGATTCTGACCCAAATCTGAGATTTCCACAACCTCTGCCCTAAAAGACAGAGGGGGGTGGGAGATTAGATGTTCCCATACTTGGCTCCTCCTCTTATTTTCAATATGGGGTTAAAAAATCTCCAGCACTGAGGTGAGGTGAGTTCTGGTTATTTCCGACCATGCACCAGCACGCTCTGCGGTTGGGCCTCTGACACCCGCCGTCAGGCGCTTTCCCAAGCACACACACAAGAACATCAGGAAGCCCATAAAAGCAGCACCACTTACAATTAAGAGTAAAAAACTCTGAGGGGGACTGAGGCCGTCAGTCACGGCTTACCCACTGAAAAGGGCAGATGCACTCCTGGGCCTGAACTCCTGGCTCGTTAGCAGTTGAAGGCATGAGAGCTGCTCTTCCCTGCTCTCCTGCCCTGGCTCAAGGCCTGTTAGCTATTCGGAGCAAGATGTGACCTTCCCCACCCCCTTACTCACACTCAAGCAGTCTTAAAGGCCTCAGAAACCAGGTGCGTCATTAAAGCCCCGACACCCTCAGCCATGACTCTCTAAGAGCAAGCAACATAAAGGATGACACTGTTGAGGAGTCACGGAAGCAGCAAATCGCCAGGACCCTTAACTTGTCACTCGAATGATCTGTGGGCTCAATACTTCCCACCTATGTGTACTCTAGCAGCTGCAGCAACTCTTCCTTTTCACAGAGCAAAACTGTGGATGCGGGAAGTGGCGCCAATATGAGAGATGTACCTTTGGCACCAGGAGAACTGCTGACTTCCCTCCCTCAAGGCTGAATCGCTGGATTCCAATTAACAAAACTCTAGGCCCTCCCCCCTAGACTGCATGGATAGAATTAGCTCTCTTCTTTGTTCTTTGGCCAGCTTGCCACTCTCTGGGTCCGTCTCCCCCTGCTTGAACAAGAAGTCCCAATAAACAATTTGTTCCTGTCATATCTGTGCCTTTATCTGGTTCTTCTAATGGACAGCACAAGAACCTACTGGAGCCTTAACACATCTATCCCAACAGCATCTCCCTCCCTCCTGGGACCTGGGAGTGACTGTAAGGAGGAGGCTGAGGGACATTTTTCACTCCCTGAAGCAACACTATACCCCAGAGGGTATGGCCCAACCTGGGGATCCAGGGCCAGGGAGTGTGCGTCCTTCCTGCATAACTCGGGTGAGGCCAGACTTACTCAGAGGTCAGTCTCATTTTCTCCGTGCCCCATGAGAAGAAGAAACAAAGTGTGTGGTTTGCAAAAGGAGAGGCAGCAGAGGCTACCGTCGCCAAGGGCAATGTTATCTAATGTTTCCACGTGGGAACTTTCTAGTCAGCTTTGTGCAGAATTTGGTATAAGCTCTGTCTAGTCAGTGTGATCATGAACTCCTCAAGGGTGAGGACTCTGGGATCTATTGGCCTACCTCAGAGCCTGGCATGGTGTAAGCGCTTGTTAAATGCCAGGTACTGATAACACGTGAATCCGATTGCTTTGCCCTCTGGCCCCAGCCCTGGGAGGGACACACAGCTGCTACGACTTACACTCATCTCCATTGTCTATGACACTTTCCAGATGGAGTTGAAATGTCATACCTATGCTGACAAGCAAAGGTAAGCCTGTGGCAGAGCCGGGAGACATTGTGACAGCCCACTGGGTGGCTGTTGCTGGGACTCCGCCAGACTCCATCCTGACAGGCCTTTCCCATCACTTCCTTCCAGTCCTTCTCTAAAGCCTGGACTTGCCCCTCCCCCAAACCAGCCCAAACCATCAAACTCACTTTCTAAAAGATGTCTCAGAATCACTAACCCTCACCCTGGGTTATTTTCAAAGAATCCCATTTAAATATTTTATACCCCATTGAGATGTCCTGGTTTCTTGTTTGACTTCTTGTAACAGTGGCGACTCCTTTGGGAGTCGTCCTCGACGAAGTTGTTTCCCTTCCCTTTGCCTGGCATTCTAACTCCTAAAGAAAAGCCACACCTGAGTGGCTGAGATGTCAACTGTTAAACAATCTTTCTTCTAGGCATACAGAGACCAGAACATCCGGGGCCTTCAGACATCACCAGAATGGGGAACGCCCCTCCTTATTCTTGAATTCTGTGCATTAACTAACACAAAACATAAATTGCCGCAATGTTTAGCTTGCAGAAGTGCAATGTTTATAACTAGTTCCAGGAGGCGAAGGTCTCTTGTACAAGTGTTCTGGTCAGATGGGGGGAAGAAAGAGACGCAAGCCCTGGATGATCAGGACCCTGGGTAGCAGGAAGCCTGCTTGCCCTTTGTTCCCTGATCCTCCTTCCCTTGCTTATACAAGCCCTTGGTGACCCCTGAATTTCCTAATATGAGGCTCTGACGCAACAGCTTTCCCATTGTTCAAGATGCTGGCCCTTGAGTAAACCTGACCTCCTTCCCACCAACACTCATCTCCAGAGCAGCTGGACCTGGGTCCAGTACCATTCCGAGCTGCAGAAGTGATAGATCATCTGGCACTTTAGAGATGGTCTGGTCCACCAACAATGTGTGACCAACCTTGTTTTTTTTTTAATTGAATTAAAAAGACTCTAATATAAAAATCTCAATGTCACATGTAATAAGGGTGAGTACCATTTCATAGAACTCTGGTTTCAGCTACACCTACATGGGAGTATATGGGGATTACAAAGTGAAATGCATCTCTTCTAGTGAGTCACCATCTCAAAGAGTCTGAAAGACACCAATCTCCTTCACCCATGTTGCCAACAAGGAAACTGATGCACAGACAGGTAAAGCACATTGCCTGAGGTCACACAGCTGGTGGTTTAGGAAGAGCTCCAGGACCTGCTTCTTCCTAGGTCAGTGCTCTGCTCACTACTACCTGCAGTTCTGTGGCTCTGTACCAGGGAATACCTCCAGAATGAGGCTGACAGAGACCCCAGTGAGTCCCCAGTCTTGCCAGAGCTGGACTTGATCTGCTGACCTCAGGCAGGGGTAGCTGGCAAGGGTATCCACCAAGGACGGGCATGAAGGGACTGGAAGTTTTGGCTGAGATGGTTTTGTACACACAGCCAAGAGTGGCCTTGACTTTCATCTCAAGAACTTTGAAAGCAATTACTAAATTAGGGCAAAAGCACTTATGGAGGCCACTTTAAGATGAATGTCAGGGCTAAGAGGCTCTCCAGCGTGTCAGTGGCATTTGTCTCTCTCCGCAGGAGAGCAGGCCAGCAGAGGAGGCCTGCAGATGAGATTCTAGGCTGTGAGCTGGGTAATCGCCCACCCATTCAGACCCAATCACTCTCTTTAGGGGACAAAAGAATAGCCCCCTCTAGAAGGGCTACCTGAATTGCAGTGGCTCCTCCAGGTCAGAGGGAGTGGGGTGAGGTGGAGCAGAAACTGATCCAGCTCCCTCACTTTACAGATTGGAAAACTGAGGCTCAGAGAGGTCAAGAGACTTGAGCAAGATCACAGAGCTAGCTAGCTGCTATGCTATACCTGATTCATCTCTTCTGATTTCCAGCCCCCCATGTCTCAAGTCGACATACAAGGCACCTGGATATCTTGTTACTATGCAGACTCAGTGTGGCTGGGTGAGGCCCAAGGTTCAGAGCATTCCCAAGGTACTTCCAGGTGATGCAGTGCTGCTGGTCCACGCACTACACTTGGGGTAGCCAGCCTCGACACTCTGTTGTCTAGAAGGAGAAAAGCTCCCTTAAACTTCAACTCTGATTATACCAAGTCCCAAACTTCCTGCTTCAGGCAGACAAATCCTCTAAGACTGACAGAGATACTAATTTAAGACAATAAGTGCGCTTTTGACATTCATCAATTACTTGTATGCAAGCGCTGTTCCAAATACTCACACATATGATCACATCTAATGCTCACAACTCTGACCGTCCTTGACAGATAAGGAAACTCAGATTCAGAGAGGTTAAGTAACTTGGCCTAAATTGCACAGTGGTAGAATCAAGATTTTCACTCAAGTCTGTCTGATACGATGGCTTAATGATGTAAAAGTCACATACAAGTGCCCCCCTCAAACCTTCCCTTCTCTGAGCCATGGCCGCCTCTCCCCAGGATTCTCTCAACAGCCCTCCATCCTTGTGCATCCTCCAGCACTACTGGCCTCAACTCCCCCAGAATATGGACTCCTACAGGTCCTTTTCCCCCAGACTTGTGTCTATCCCAGTGAGTTACTTTGGGAGTTGATGTGGGGAAGGCACAGGATGAAAAGGAGCTGGGGCTCAGGGTGACATACAGACGGAGGCTCATGGTGATCCCTTCTTTTTTGACCGGGTGTGCTTCCTTTAGGTCTATTTCAGCAGAGATTCTGAAAGCCTCCACACAGGAGCAAACTTTGTAGGGAGGCGTCTGCACAGCAGGCAGGCGGTCTGCAGCTCCACAGAGCTGTGGGCTTGTTGAGGATTCCTACAGAATACGAGCAAATCCCTGGAGCAGGGCAGGCTGTGTGGCAGAGGCATGGGGTGGCGCTGTCCTGTTGTGGGACATCCAACCTCTGCCCAAATGTTGCCGCCTGAAGCGCTTGGAACAACAGGCGCGGGAAGAAGTTCAGAGGCAAACTGGAGACGAACAGCTTTTTATTCTGATAACTTTTCTCTCTAGTTCTAACAACGACTAACACACGCCACACACACACACCACCAAAATCGCGCTGACCCAATCAGCAATTTCGGCCAAGTCACTCGAGATCCTAGGACAGTTCCGTGAAACTACGGAAGGCAACAATGCCCAAATCTCACGGCTCTAGTCAACCGCAATTCAAGTCATCTCCCCAAATAGGGCTCCTGCACCCAAACCCAGCCCTGGGCTTCAGCTTCACCTTCAGGGTTACAAACCACCCTCAGTCACACCACAGTCAATCCCACGCGTCACAGATGTGAGCTCGCTGTGTGGAACGCCCTCAGTGACTGAACAAGCACAGCGCCCGTGACCACATGTCAGTTCTCATGATGGACCGGCGACTCTGGCTCTTGCCCCTAGACTTGTGGTGCCCTTGACTGTGCTGGTCCAGTTCTGCAGCACTTCCTTCAGGGGCCTGCCCCTGTCCCCTGTCTCCTGGAGAAGCCGTGGAGGCAGAGTGCAGCAAGGACAGGGGAGAAGTCAGGAGAGGCAGATTCATTAGGCCTCTGCAGAGTGAGAGCCAGCCCAGAGTCGGGAGGGGCTCAGAATGCTGGCTCTGTCGCCTAGAAACTGCTTAACTTTTCTGTGTCTCAATGTCCTCCTCTGTAAAATGTGGATACCAGTAGATGGTCCCTAGCTCAAAAGGGTTGTGAGTGTATAGAAAGTATTTAGGATAGCACCCAGCGTACGGTTAGTGCTAAGGAAATGTGAGCAAGGGCTTAAAACTAGATATACGATGAAAGACACCCCTACCCCACCCAGACAGTGATAAGGAGGCATCACACAAGGTTTCATGGAAAATTGAAAGTGCTCTTCATGTTTCTGGTTTCTACACACAGGCACAGAGAGCACAGAGAGCAGCTGAGACTGGGTACCCACTTTTTTAGGGCGCATTCCAGTTCATTCTTCTCCTCATGGGCTTCTTGGAGTTGGGAGACGATTCTAGTTAGGAAATCTTCAAAGTTGGACAGTAGGTGAGGTTCCTCTTTCTTCAGCTGCAGCCAGAGTTGCTTCACGTCGTCTTCACTGCAAGAGAAGGAAGGATGTTAAGGTGGGAGTGGATAAATGAGGCTCTGCAGGAAATGCAGTGGTTCCCAGAAAGGAAGTAGACAGCTGGAAACGACACCACCACCATCATCATAACAATGACAGTAAGACAGTAGCTCCAGAGGATGAGGCAGGAGGATTGCAAGTTCAAAACCACCCTCAGCAACTTAGCAAGCCTCCAACCAACTTAGTGAGACCCTGCTCAAAATAAAAAATCAAAAGGGGTAGGGCTGTGGCTCAGTGGTTAAGCACCCCTAGTAAAAGAACTAGGGAAAAAAGTTGATACAATCATGCTATGTGCAAGTATGATTCTATTACAATGCATTCCAATTTTATATCTAACTATAATACACCAATTAAAAATAAATAAATGATAGTAGCTAACATTTATTGAGTGCTTGCTGTATGCAAGGTGCTTTTTGCACATCGGCTCATGTTATCCTTGCAATATGCCTGGGAAGCAGATGCTGCCCTCATCCTGTTTACAGATGAGGAAATAAAGAGAGAGGTGCAGTGTGCTGTGATCACTGTGTCATAAACATGGAGTCGGGGTCATGCTCAGAGTGGTCTGACTCCGGTGGTGGCCTTCTTTCCTACCTCACTCTGCTGCTTCCATTCTCTGTGTCTGCCACCGTGGGCTAGAGGCGTGAGCACAGGCAGCAAGGTACTCACAGCAGCTCAAAATGCCAGGAAGAGTGAGGTGGCCAGGAGCCAGTGCAGGTGAGGGAAAATGCTAGGGAGCTAAAGGAACAAGCTTGTCACTTTCAGGAAGAATGGTTCTCACCACCGAGCGGTAAAGACACGCCGTCTGATGGACGGTAGAATGCAACTGTCACTGTGGGGAAGGGAGAGAATAGGCAGCACCCCACTAGGGCCCGGTGGCATGGGAGTGACTGGCAGGCGAATGAAAGGGAAGGATCAAGTCTGAAGAATGTGGACACACAGAGAGAAAGACAAGTGGATGGTCAGGAGATGTGGAGGCAGGCAGAGAGACGAGACGCAGACTGACAGGCCCAGAAGCATCATCCAAAAATGGGCATGCTGGAGCCTGTGCCCACCCAGCACAGCAGCAAAGACTCATGGGGCCACGCTGATCATCAAAGGGAGGACAAGGAGAGGAGCCACACTCCTAGACCCTGCTTTCCCCTCTGGACTCAAAAATCCATGGCCAATGATTGAACTAAGTCACAGATTTGCCGCACAGCCCCCCCCCCACCCCCGCTGAGTTACAAAACCAATATGATTCTAGGGCAACTATGACTGTGTCCCTCAGGACAAAGAATAAACTCCTTTGTGCCTATGTAACAAGCACTATGTTTTAGGAACTTTCCTCAGAAGTGACATTTTGATAGGGCCAATGTTAGAAGTGTTCTTGGGGAATAGATGTAATTCTCCGTACCCAGCAGAGAAGAGACCCTCTGAGAAATAAACCCACCTCCAGTTAGTGTCTGATCGTCTCTCTATTCCCTTCCTCCCTGCATCCTGTGCTCTTTCACTTCCATTATTTCTTACTCGTTATTCCATCCAAACATTTGCCTACTTGAGACCATCCATCCATCCATCCACCCATCCATGCACTCATCCACTCAACAAGTATTTATCATCTGTTACCAACCTAGCTCTGTACCAGCTGATATGAAGGAGTCCCAGAGACAAGAGGAGGGGAGGTAAGGAGTCTCTCTGCTTCCCAGAATTCCATGTTCTCTGCACAAACCATGTTGTGGGTGTCCACTTTATTGTACAGGCAAAATGTAGATGGCACAAAGGGTTCAGAGATACAAGGGTCTTAGAGAGACACCCTGGTGACCTTGCATCCCTGTGGTAGGTTGCTCCCTACTGGGTTATGAATGATTGTGAGCCCCCCTATTGCATATGTCGACATCCTGATCCCCAAGATGATATTATTAGAAGGTGGGGCTTTGTAGAGGTGATTAGATCACATAGGCAGAGTCCTCGTGGATAAGATTAGTGCCCTAATGAAAGAGGCCTGAGTTTATTTCTTTTTCACCATGGGAGGATGTAGGAGAAGACAGCTGTCTATGAACCAAGAAGAGGCATATTATCAGATATCAAATCTGTTGGCACCTTGATTTTGGACTCCCTAATCTCCAGAACTGTGAAAAATCAACTTCTGTTATTCAGAAGGCACCCATCTATGGGTGTTTGTTAATAGCAGCCTAAATGGACTAGCCTTCCCTGCCCATGAAGTACAAGCATTATAAAATGCTAGCCTAGGTCATCTGCTCACACCTTCCAGGTTCCTACTGGAGCCTGGGAGAGCAGCAATTGGGCTAAAGATGCCAATGAGATTCGCAGACCCACTGGCCACTTCCCGTGGTCTTTGAAATTCTTAGTAATGGCCATATCACTTTACCCCAGATTTTCTGACTTTTGAGAAAAAATAAGCCAAAGCTCACAAATCACTGGGACATTAAGACTGCCAAATAAACTTGGGGCACCCAGTGTCCAGCCTTCTGGACATACGGAGGCTGCCCTCATGGAGGGAAACAGGCCTACAGGCTAGAAGGGTCCTGGGAGATCAATAAATCCATCTCTCTGCTTCCAGAACCACACACAAACCATGATACCTTTCGATATCAAACCAAAACCTTCGGATACCTTTGAAGTCTTCACAGCCCCCTCTACTTCCTCTCTGGGGTCTCTTGGTCACAATCATTTCCCTCATGCTACAGCACTTCCCTCAAATTCAATGAGGATGGATATTGCTGTCAGCACCAATTCTCAGACTACTCCTGAAACTTCCCCAGTGCCTTCTCTCCTCTGGAATATCTCATTTTGGCTCACTTCTGCACAGGCCTGTGACAGAGGTCCCTGGAGTAACATCGGGTGAATTCTGACTTGAGAGTCCCCCTAGGAAAGCCGCTGCCCTGGAAGTGAGGAACAGGTGGGGAGGCCCCTTTCTTTCATGATAGTGTCTTGGCTCACCTGCACTGCCCTCTCCTTCCTCTCCTCCAGGAGGAGGCTTCACAGGGTCCCTGGCTGTGGCTGCTGTGCTCTGGTCTCTTGTCCTAGGGGAACCTGAATCAGGTGTTTGACTAATGAGCTTCCCCCACAACTACCTGTGCCCTGACACTCCCCCTGCCCCCTCCATCTTCCACTGGCCTAGCCCCAGCAGCCACTTCTGGGCCTGCAGCAGAGCTGTTGCTCCTGCCCCTGCTGCTGCTGTCAAGTTTCACTTCCTGTCCAGGGTTTCCTGGGAGGCTCCCTCCTGGACCTATGCTGTCCCCCTCCCACCCAGCACACCCTTGGCCATCCTTTCTCGCCTCGAACACAGTCCCTCAAACTGTTCACAAAAAATTTTCACAGAGCTTTGGCCTACATGTTATGTGTAGGGCCCTCATCTCTTGCTCCCTCGTTATTTTATACCATAATCCCTTTGCTTCCCAAGCTCAGGAAATACCAGCTCTAATCATTAGGCTTTTCCCACCCTGAAGGAAACCCACCCAGCCCCAGACCTAGAAGCCAAAAGTGGAAGGGACAAAGGCCATGGGGAAGGGGCATAAGGGTACATGATCTCCAGGCACACTGTTGGTTGCTCTCAGCTGCATCATGCATTTTATTATTTTATCTTGTCATATGGTATCTTACTGTATTATATTTTTATTATATTTTAAATGTCAGGGCTTAAGTCCATATGTTTCCTCATTCAAAATTACTTTGTAGAAAATAAAAATTAGGGTATTGTTTTATTTGAAGTTCCAGCCATCTAATTTTTTTCAGTTGAGCTGATGATGATCCAGATGGTGGGCTGATGGGACTGGCTAATTTCCCACCTGGTCTTCCTGACAAAGTCTGATTTGTGCAAAGTGTGCAAGGCCTCCACATGAGGGGCCTCTGCCAGGCACACACCCAGCCAGTGGCTGAGGTCCACTGGAGACCTGGAGACCCGGCTCCATTGCAAGGTGGGAACTGGTGAGCTGAGGTTGACAGGAAGCACTAGAGAAGAGTCACTGTGACCCCTGAGGCGTGGCCAGAACTCTGATGTGGGAGCGCTCCTTGCAGGATGAGGCAGACCCAAGGTTTGTGATGATAATGTAGAGTAGGAAGGGAAAAGTGGAGAGGGCAGGAGAGAAGGAGAATAGGAATGTTTGCCAAATTTTATAAAGTATAATGTAGAGACAGACCTGACTGGCACAGAGCAGGATGTAGGAAGTAGGGAGCCTCAGTGGTCAACCATGGGGACTGTCACTGCAGGCTTAGCCAATATGAATTATTCCTGGAGCAGATGAACACATTCCTCCTAGGCTGGGCTCCGTCCCGAGTCGCCATTCCCACTTACTCTTCCAAAACTTTTTGGGCTCCTAGTTTGTCCATCAGCATCTGGAACTGGGCTTCCTCATCTTGGTCCATGTCTCCCAGATCCTCGTCCCCTCTGGACTGGTACACCTTCTCCTCTTGGAGCCGGGCCACCTGTTCACCTGCATCCTCCTGATCTGGATTATTCTGGCTGAAGAAGAAGAGACCTGGGGTGCGGGGCACAAGGATCTCAATTAGACAACCCTCACCCAGGAAGGGCTCGGCTTTCTCTGTTGCCAGGAGTCATTTGAAGTTCATTTGAGAGAAGCAACAGAAAAAACCTCTGATAGCAAAGATCTGTGGGTACAATGCCCCAGAATTTGTGTCTTTTGTGCTTCCATAAGATTCTTCCTGATGGTAGACCCTGGGAAAGGCAGATGCCTGGCAGGGGGGAGGGCCCTTGTGGTTCTCAATCCTCTACAGTCCGGCTTAGAATACATCTGTTTGTTGATTTTTACTGTAAACAAGATACTTTCCCCCCCATTGCCCTCCAGCAGCCTGAAGGCCCATGGTCCAGATCATCATCCCTGCATCCCTCCCGAGCCCTGCTCCCCTTCACAGCTCTGAGTTACTCTCAACGCTCACACTGGATATATGAGAAATTTTGCCGTTGCGTTTATCTAATCTGATGATGTGTCTGGGTTCATTATCTTGTTTGTGGATCTCAATTCTCCTTCCTGCTGGTTGTCTTGAGAAGGACTGGACTATTCAAATGCTCTAGGAATTCCTCTGATACCTGCCCTCAACCCAGCAGACTCAGCCGCCCTCAGATTGAAATAATCTATATCGTAGTCCCATTTCTTTTTCTTTTCACTTTTTTGTCCATCAAGGCAGAAAAAGAAGGGCCGGGACTCTCATCACAACTCCCTCGTTATGCTAAGCCGTCTCCAGAGCTTCCCTCCTTTCCCCTTGCTATTCTCAGTGGAAGGGGCCTGGGCAGGGGCACTGGATGGGCAGTGGTATAAGCAGTTGAGGTGGGCATGTGAAAGAGGCCCCAGTCATGCAGAGCCTGGCAGCCTCGAGCTCTGCACCCCTGAGATGAGGGTATGAAAACCTGTACTGCATGGTCTGTAGACCTAGAGGAGAAGGAAATGCACTTTCTATAGCGCAGGCAGACTCACCATCCTGGGGCTCCTAGCACCCATCTAAACTTACTAAATCCAGTGGTGAACTCCTCTGGGGTCAGAAAGCCATTGCCATCAGCATCCAGGGCATCAAACACATCTTCCAGTTCCTCCAGGCTGAGGGGCAGCTCCTTGTGGAGCCTCTGAAAGCAATCCAGACCGCTCTGGTTAGTGCTCTGACAGTCCTGGGGTGCTGATCAGGGCTGCAGGCCCTTCTGACTGTCCTACAAAAGCCAGAAGACAGCTGCTCTGTCCAGACTGCTTTGCAATTCTCCTCCTCCCATGCCAAGGAGAACAGCTACCACAGATTGTGCAGGACAATTTGGTAGGTGATTTAAAAATAAATATCTGAATATACATGTATGTATCTATTTATTTGCATTTAATTCTCAAAGCTCTTTGAGGCAGACATTACTATCTACATTTTACAGATAAAGTTGGAGGACAAATTACCTACTCCAAGGTCACATGACTCATAATGATGTAGCCAGGAGTCAAATCCAGGTCTGACTCCAAAGCCAGTACTTTATTATTTTTTTGGAGGGGGGGTTGGTTACTGGGGATTGAACTCAGGGGCACTCAACCACTGGGCCACATCCCCAGCCCTATTTTTGTATTTTATTTAGAGACAGGGTCTCACTGAGTTGCTTAGTGCCTCGCCATTGCTGAGGCTGGCTTTGAACTTGTGATCCTCCTGCCTCAGCCTCCTGAACCACTAAAATTATAGGCATGGTCACTGTGCCTGGCCCAAAGCTGGCACTCTTAACATCTGTACAGAACCAAATATTGTAGGAAACCACTTACATGGGATGGTGACGTAAAGCTACCTGAGATAAGGAAAGGAAAGCACAGCGTGCAGCACCTGGCACAGAGTAAGCACCCGATTAAAGTGGGGAGGGAGGGGAGGATGGAGCAAGGGAGGGACAGAGACCAAAGACAGAGAGAGAGCGACCCTCCAGGCCATGGAGGCACCTGGTTAGTGAATGGCAGAGTTCGGGTCTCCCCCAGGTCTCTTCTCCTCTACACAAACCCCTTTGCCACGCTGCTTCTCCAGGGAGCAGGTGCGGGTCACTCACTTCCAGAGGCCTTCTGTGATGGAGGCCCCTTGTGCTCCAGGGCTGCCATCGGAGTTCCGATGGATGCACACTTTCGGTCCTCAGGATGGATAGCCTCTCCTCCCTTTGAGTGGCCCACGCTCATCACCCCTAGTCTGTGTTCCACTCCTGCTCCCTCCTGGCTGACCACTAATTCCTGAGAAGGTGTTAACCGCCAATGGCTTAAGGTATCAACTCCCCAAGAGTATCTGTGCTTTAAGTGAGGACAGGACAAGATGGTGTGAGGGGTCATAAAAACAAAAAAAACAAACAAAAAAAAAACACTGGACATGACCCCTGGGCTGACTAGGCCTTCACAGGGATAGAAGGGCAGGGACCCACTGATGGCATGAGGACCAAGTATCTGAGCTATTGATGCTTCCTTCTGGCCTTCTGCCTGATAGGCAATGGCCCAGGTCAAGGTTAATAGGCAGTAATGAAGCCTGTGTCCTCTCATACCCTAATAATCTGTGTCCAAATGAGGACTCATCAAGGGAGTTCATAATGTCTCAGCTGATCAGGCCACCCCTCTTCCTCCCAGTTACCCAAGGGGCAATTGCACAAAACAGCTCCCTTGGAAGTGACAGACAGCTGAAGACAATGAACACAGGGCTTTATGGGAAGGAAGGTATATACTCACCTGAACAATAAAAGAGGACTGCAGGTGTGAAAGCCTATAATGTGGCTTGCAAGAACACTTGGCGAGATACCACAGCAATCTCCTAGCTGATAAGCCATGAAGTTTAATTTGGCAGGTACGCGCCAAGATGCATTACAAAGTGGGAAGAGAGAATGATGTGAAGCCCATTTGGAAAAACTGAATTAAATATGTATGGGTTTTTCAAATAAGGAAAGGAGAATGAGAGAGTGTGCAAAGATCCTAGAAGTGCATCTGCTTCGCCTACAGCAGCAGCTCTGGCTTAGCACGGTCTATAAACTAGCTGCTTCAAAAACCACAGCAAGGGAACATGGGGTGAGGATGGAGTCAATTTCACGGGCAGGAAGTTTATGAGCTCCACTTGAAACAAAAGGTATCACTGGAGCCCCCTGGCAAAGCTGGATTCCAGTCCTTTCCTTGGGATAAGCTTCCTCCCTCCCCATCCCCAGCCTGGGATTGCTGGATCTGATGGAAAATAGGGGATCTCATGTTGTGCTGGACCTAGAAATGTGCTGGAAAGAAGGCCCAGAACTCTGTGGAACCTTCAATTGCCTTCCCTCCACACCAGCACCTGGTCTCCTGCTAGCATGAACCAGGGAAGCTCTTCCATGTCTTACTATGGGCACATTCCTCAATCTAACTATACTTGGGCCACAAATGCCCCATATTATCTAATCCTAACCCCTCTTCTCTACCTTGCAAGCCAGTTTACTTTCTTTTTTGGCATTGGGTACTAAACCCAGGGGCAATTTACCACTAAGTCACATTCCCAGCCTTTTAAAAATTTTTAGAGATAGGGTCTTACTAAATTGCCAAAGCTGGGCTTGAACTTGCAACCCTCCTGCCACAGATTCAAAGTTGCTGGGATTACAGGCTTGCACCACCACACCTGGCCAGCTTCCTCTTTCTCCTGTAGGTAAGGATGGGGAAAGCTATGCTCTATCTTCCAAGTAATTCCTCCTCTTATCCTGGCAATTAGTGCTGACTGCTTCTTTAGCCTTTTTTCCCCCCACAAGCTGAACTGCAGCAGCTTCTTTAACCCTTTTTTTTTGTTGGCCTTACTTGAAAAGTCTTTTAGTCTTAATAACCATAATTATCTCTTATTTATCTTTCTTCTCAGGGCTTGCAGAGCCATGTAAAATCAATTTATTCTGTATGGTCCCCTGGGCACCTGGTGCTGTCTACATTTTTAACGGAGATAAGTAGGGTGGAGGGGAACAAGATTATTTATTCCACTGCGCAATAGGCCCTAGAGGCTCTGAGATTTGCCTAAAGTGGCAGTGGAGACCAGAGCTGGGATAAAGAACCGATTTCCCATTCAGGGCCTAAGGAAAAGTCTAATGGTTTTCCAGTGTCTTCATTCTTTAATCCCCTTACCTCCGTTTCTGCTCTACACCTTCCCACCCAACATCCCACCACTACCACCACCAAGTTCAAGGTCTCTCTTGCCAGTCCCACCAGGAACTAGCCTTCTGTCACTCATCACATTTTGCACCCAGCAGTGGAAAGAAGGTCTATATGCCCTGCTCGCACTGCCCACAGCCCCAGGGGCTCTTGAGGACTCCCTGACTCCTGGAAACACCAAACTCCTTGAAACTCCTTCTTCATTCTCAGCTTCTATGTCACTTTCTCAGTAAGACCTTTGCAGACCCTCAGGTCAGGCCAGGTTATACAGGCTCCCGGAACTGCATTTCCCCTGTTTACAAGTCCTAGCTCAGTTTTCAACTTGTATATCAACAGATGCAATTAGCACTCCCCAGGTGTGCTGAGAACAGGGACCTTGTTCATTTTTACTCACTGTTGCATCCCCAGGGTCTAGTCCAATGCTGACAAATGTGGAGTATTTGGGTATGTGTTGAACAAATGAATAAAAAAGTGCATGACTAAGAGCTATGGCAAGAGATCCTGGTACCTTCGGAGCGTTGGTCTAGACCTCACTTGCTCCAGATCCTGACTAGCCCTGCTGCTGGTTCTCAGCAAGGGCTTACAAACTGAGACCTCCCAGGACCTGGCCCAGGAAGTGTGCCTGCAGCAGCAGGACTGAGGGCTCTGGCTCCCGAGCCATGGCAAAATGATGGCTTTCCTCACACTCCAGCCAGATCCCTGGACCTTCCTGGTCACCAGCCCAGGAACATGCCTCGTGTGGCTTAAAACACATGGTGGCACAGCTTCGAACATGCCCAAGCAAAGCTTCCATTAGAGAGAAAGCCAGAGGAGATCCCTGTTTGTGATCAGAATTGAACTCTCTGCCCTAGGGGGCGTCCGTGGCATTCTGTTCTGACCTCATTCACCCTAGGGGGAATGGGAGGTTGGAGGAGGCAGCATCAACTTCTACCCTGCTCTGTACCTTGGTGTGCTTGGCTTGGGCTGAATGCTTGGTGTAGACCCAAGTTTCCCAACATCTGCTTTCCTGATATCTGGGAATGGAAAATCCTTTGTTGGGGGGCCAGTGGAAGGGGAGGTCGTGGGGAGTGTCCTGTGCATGCTAGGTTACTCAGCAGCATCCGAGCCTTTATCTACTAGATGCCAGTAGCAGCTCCTTCTCCAGTCATTTCAATTAAAAAAAAAAAAAAAAAAGTTTCCAGACATTGCCCAAGGTCTTCTGGGGAGGCAAAATCACTGCCACTCATTTAGATTGGACAAAAACAAGAGTAGCAGCCACTGGGCAGGACTGGAAAGTGCCCTTTTTAGCAGAAATGCCCTTTTTTATCTCTGAGGCAGGACAGATGACTCACACCTAAAGTCACACAGAATGGTGTAGCCACTGTGGAAAATGGATGATGTTTCCTCAAAAAGTTAAAAATAGAGTTGGCAAATAATCCAGCAATTTAACTCCTGGGTATATACCCCAAAGAATTGAAATCAGAGACTTGAAGAGCTATTTAGACACCCATAGCCACAGCAGCTATTATGGTTTGGATATGATTTATCCCCCAAAATCTCATGTGTGAGATGATGCAAGAAGGTTTAGAGGAGAAATTATTGGGTTATGAGCGTCTTAACACAATCAGTGAATTAGTCCTATGTGGTAACCAAAGATGGGTAGGGGTGTGTCTGGAGGAGATGGGCATTGAGGGGGTGTCTTTGGGGTACATATTTTGTATCTGGCGAGTAGAGTCTCTCTGCTTCCTGATCACGTGAGCTGCCTCCCTCTGCCACACTCTTCTGCCATGGTCTCCTGCCTTACCTCAAGCCCTAAGGAATGGAGCCAGCTATGTATAGACTGAGACCTCTGAAACCATGAGCCCTCAAATAAACTTTCCCCCTACAATTGTTTTGTTGGGTTATTTAGTCACAGCAGTGTTTTTCACAAACAGCCAAAGGGTGTAAGCATCCTGAGACAGACAGATGTTTAAACATGAAGTGGTACATGCTTAACAATGGGACATTCAGCCATATAAAGGAAGGAAATTCTGACATGGGCTACAATGTGGATGAACTCTGAAGATGTTATGCTAAGTGAAATAAGCAGATGCAGAAGGACTTACTGTAGTGACATTCCTGGAGACAGAAAATAGATAGTGATTGCCGGGGCTGGGGGAGGGATGAAGGGAGACTTACTGTTTTGTCAGTACAGAGTTTCTGCTTTGCAAGATGAAAAGAGTTCTGGAAATTGATGGGAGTAATGGTTGCCCAACAATGTGAATGTACTTAATGCCACCAAATTGGTTGAAAATGGTTATGGTGGTAAATTTCACGCACTGCACATTTCAACACAACTTAACAACATCACAGTGTGGAGAACACCAGGGACCGGGCTGAGATGTGGTACCCACACTGTGCATTTATGGAGGGATCTGCAGATCCTGGTGTTGCAGCTAAGTGCTGTACATGCATAAGCTCATTTAATTCTCCTCTAATGCTAGAAGGTAGCTATTTATAATTCACAGCTAAGGAACCGTGGCCTGAGGGGTTGAGAGACATACAAATTCACATTACTAGTAAGCTGCTGATCTGAGATCACAACCCAAGTCAATTAACCACAAAAATCTTTTAAAGTTTTCCAGTTAACCTAAATCAGAAGTCAGCTAGCTTCTTCTGTAAAGAGCCAGACACTATGTATCCATTCAGTCTTTGCAGCTACTACTCAACTCTGCTGCTATCTTGGGAAGGATATGTAAGCAGATGAGCGCAGCTGTGTTCCAATGGAACTTATAAAAACGGGTGGTTGTGCTGGGCACAGTGGTGCACGCCTGTAATCCCAGCACTTGGGAGGCTGAGGCAGGAAGATTGTGAGTTCAAAGCCAGCCTCAGCAATGGCAAGGCACTTAGCAACTCAGTGAGACCCTGTCTCTAATAAAATACAAAAAAGGGCTGGGGATGTGGCTCAGTGGTCGAGTGTCCCTGAGTTCAATCCCTGGTACCAAAAAAAAAAAAAAAAAAAAAAAAAAAAAGGGTGGATTTTATAAGTCTGTTTTTATGGTCTGGACATGAGGTATGAGGTATCCCTCCAAAATCTCCTGTTAATGCAGGAATATTCAGAGGTGAGATGATTGGATTGTGAAAGCTGTGACCTAATCAATCCATCCTATTTGAATGGAGTGACTGGGTAGAAGCTGTAGGCAGGGGCAGGAGGCTGGAGGAGGTGAGTCACTGGGGTGTGCCCTGGAAGGGTGCATCCTCTGGGCCTTCTTTCCCTCTCTCTGCCTCCTGGCCCCAGAGGTGAGGTTTCCTCCTCTATGCCCTTTGTCCGTGATGTTCTGCCTCATCTTGGGTCCAGAGCAATGGACTCAGCTGTCTCTGTACTGAGATCTCTGAAACCAGGAGCTCCAAATAAACTTCCCTTCTCTGAGCTGTTCTTGTGAGGTAGTTTGGTCACAGGGACAAAAGCTGACTTAACACAGGGAGGTAGGTACTTGGTGTTGGTAGAGAATCTTTTTCAGACCTCTAAAAGCTACAGAAGTAGAGTTTTCGAGGCACAGTTTTTTCAGAGAGCCCTTTGGCCCCTCCTTTCCCCATCTTCCTCTGCGGGCAGATGGAGTCCCTCAGGCCCTCCGCAGCCTGGCCCTCTCAGGAGTGCCCTTTCCCTCCAAGGCAGGATGTTACTTGGGGCCCTCTGCTTCTCTAGGTTACTGCACCAGACGCAAACCTGAAAAGCAACAATGACCCAAATTCTGCCTGGAGTAGTCTCCGAGAAACCAGAGAGGTTCCTTCAGGCGGATGGTGTGATACCGGGGGGCCCCCTGGGGAGGCTCAGGCCTCGCAACTCCCACACAGCCCCTGTCCACACAGGTCGATGTCCATCCCCTGCAGCCCTGCACCAGAGGGTCCCAAGCACATGGCACTCTTGCTCCTACCCTCCACGCCACCCACCTCTGCTCCCTCCAGGGTTCCTTCAGGGACCTCAGTCTGAAAACTCTGCAGGGCCCCCTCCTTTGTTCTGTGGTGGGTGCAGTACCCTTTTGGGCTAGCTACCTGCCTGTGGGCTCCGAGCACTGTGGCAGTCTCCCCCACCTCTTGGATAATTGCAAAGTTGATCTTGTCATCTGCAAACAGGTGTTTTTTGTTTGTTTGTTTTAAGAATTAGAAAAAAGGGAAAACACACCAAAGATGAAGTTTAACTTTCTCCTTTCTCAAAACAACCACAGGCCCTGCAGAACCTTCTTCCGACTGTGCTTCTTCACCAGCTCCTGTGACCACTACCTCTCCCTTCCACTCAGCCCACAGCCTCACATGACAAATGTGAGCTCTCTCCTTTCCCTTCCCATGAGGCTGAACTGGGAGCTGAAGGTGAAAAGGCAGGGGTGGCCTGGTTCAAGGAATGGGACACCATCACAGGGAGTGGCCGTACCCAGACAGCTATATGGGGGGTGACAAGTCAAGATGCCTTAGAATCTGCCCCAGGAAAAAAGGCATACTCATACATTTCTGGTGGGACTGCAAATTGGTGCAGCCAATATGGAAAGCAGTATGGAGATTCCTTGGAAAACTGGGAATGGAACCACCATTTGACCCAGCTATCCCACTCCTCTATGCTCAAAGGACTTAAAAACAGAATACTACAGGGACACAGCCACATCAGTGTTTATGGCTGCACAATTCACAATGGCTAAACTGTGAAACCAACCTAGATGCCCTTCAGTAGATGAACGAATAAAGAAAATTAAAAAAAAAAAATCTGTCCCAGGACAAGCAAGGACAGGTGGACTTCCCACAGGCAGCCAGAGTCGCCTCTGAAAAGGCCGCTCTTCTTCCTCACGCCCCTCTTCCCATCCTGTCTGCCTCCTCACGTGGCCAGAGGGATGGCGGTTCCACGACCTGCTTTGCTCTCTCTCCATCACGCCTTGTCAGCCTGAAAACTTCAAAGGCTCCGTTGGCCACAGGTGGAGGAAAACTTCAGAGAATTAAGTAGATAGTAGAAACAAAGGGCTTGAGTGCACCAGCCTGGGGTCCTGGATCAGGAAGGAGGAAGTGGAGGAAGGTAGCTGGGACTTCATGTTTCTGATCACATCCCAAGTCTAATACAAATAATTCATCTACAAATGTATACTTGACAGTTGAAATTCATGGAGTCTCTTCCGCTCTCATTAAAGAGTGGGGTTCAATGAGAGTTCACAGGGATGTATAACCAGAGTGCTGAGTTACACAGCACACATGGCCCAGAGTTGATGTTCAGTGAATGTGAATTCCTTTTCTTCATTTCTAGCTGAGCTAAGCGGTCAGGGTCTGGGAGTGCAGTCCAGTGCCCAGCACTTGCCTAGCACTGCCTAGAGTGAGTAAGGCTCTGGGCTCCATCCCCAGAACCACCCCCCCCCCCCCGCAAAGTTAAGCATGTCCACTAAAACCACCCTAGCAAACACTTCTATTTTGGACCTGTGAATGACAATTATGAAGCTCCTAGGCAGAGGTTAGTTAAAGGGTTCCTTGAAACACCTCAAATCTGGCCTTCCACAGGGAGTGGGATTTGGGGAATCCATTTCAGCAACAGAAGCTTATTAGGGAGCCAGTTGCTGAAAACAAGGGGGTGCAGAGCTGGTGCTGCTCCCCAGGTCTCTTCCCTGGATGTGCACAATGGTGGAACGGCCCTAGGAAATGCATGAAAACCCCACCCTGTGGGGTCCGGCAGAGGAAGAATCCCACATTTCATTTCATCCGGGTCTCAGGCCTATTGTTAGGCTCCATGCCGTGCAGCTCCCATGGACGAGTGGAGATGGCATGACAGTAACGAGTGTCCATGTTTCATTGCCCAATTTTAATATATTCCTGAAAACTTAAGACTTAAAGAAAGAAAACCCGGGGCTGGGGTTGTGGCTCAGCGGTAGAGCACTCGCCTAGCACGTGCATGGCCTGGGTTCGATCCTCAGCACCACATACAAATAAACGCATCTTGTACAACTCAAGCAAATAAATAAATATTAAAAAGAAAGAAAGAAAGAAAGAAAACCAGACCATCATGGATTTTCCTCCTAACAGCACAGGCACACATCTTTTCAAAAAATGCTTTTAACAGAGCATACAAGGATAAGGTGGGGGTTAAGAGTTGCTTTCATAGTACTCTAGTGGGGCCTATTTTATTTACTTCCAATTGGGCAACATCATCAGTAAGTCACTGAGAAGAGGTTGTGGCAATTAAGGTAGAAACTCACTGAACCAGGGCTGGGGAAACTACACCCCTGGGCTGAACCCGGCTGTCGCCTCTATATGTACGGTCTGAGAGCTGAGAATAGTTTTTACAGTTTTTAAATGGCTGAAAAAGAAATACCCAAAGAAGAATAATATTTGATGACACATGAAATCATATAAAATTCAAATTTCAGTGTCCATAAATAAAGTTTTTTGGGAAGTTGGCATGCTCATCTGTTCACACATTGTCTGTGGATGACTTCACGCTGTCGCCACCGAGTTGGTGGAGGTGAGAGAGACTACCCGACCGACCCACAAAGAAAACATTTTTTCTCTGGACCTTTATAGGAAATTTGCTGAGCCCGCCCTAGGCAATGGTGTGCCTTGAGGCTCTGCTGCTGACTCCCTCCAGATGTGCTTTGAGAGGGTTGAGAGCAAAGGTGAAGACAGGTGAGATGACCCTCAGAAATGCCCTCTCCCATGGTGCGGCAGTGGACGCTGTCCTATCCTAGGGCACACGCAGCAGAGATGACGTTATTGAAAGTAACAGATCCGTCCCTTTCTATCTCTACTCTCAGAAGGTTCTTCTCTGTGTCTTACTTAAGTCTCTTACGTTACTATCATCATTTCTCACAATCCTGGGGAGTTGCTGAATCAGAGAAGAGAAACCACCCCCAGTCTGACCTCAGGTAAAGGACAGAAACAGAATGAAGGCAGGAGGTCTGGGCCCCAGTAGAGTCTGGGCTGACCTTCCAGAGCAGAACTGAGGTCTTTTCTGTTAAGGCTGTCACCTCCTATGGGACAGTCCTAGCTCAAGACAAGGAGTCCCAGGCGTTGGGTGTTCCAGGTGGGCTGGCCCAGCTGGGACCTTCTTACCTGCATGTCCCTTCTGGCTATGAAGCCCTTGCCCTCGGCATCACAGGTCTGGAAGAACTCCCGCGCCTTCCTCAGCATGGCCAGCTGGCCTGGCGCCTGCTCCCGGCTCTCCCTCCGCTCCAGGGGATCCAGCGCACTCAGGCAGGCGCCGCTCCCACCCGGACCCCCGCCACGTCCCTGGGGTCTGCAGTCCGCTCTCTCATCAGGGGTGGCCATTCAGACCTGCCAACTTCTCTGTCGCTCCCGAACCTAGGTATGAAGACGGGAGAGAGAAACAGGTGTGGACAGAGCGAGGCTGGGAAAGAACCGGAGGCGGTGAGAGCGAGGCGCAGAGCCAGTCGCCGTGTGTCCTGACATCTCTTAGCAACCACCTCGTAATTAACAGAGGCTCAGGACGCAGAAGAAGTGTGCCAAGATGGACAGCTAAGAGATCAGCCAGTCCACGGGAGGGGAGGAGGCAGGAGAAGAGAGAAACAGGCATTTCCATGTTGGAAGGAGATGGGGTAGAGGAAGCCTGAAAGCAATTTCTCCTAACTAAGACAGATCCTGATAAACCAGCTGCCATTTATTGTTTACTTAGAGGCAGACACTTTGTCGTAGCCTCAATATATCCTTTTTTTTTTTTTTTTTTTCATGGAATTTTCACATCTCTCTGAGATGGATATTATCCACACCCTTTTAGAATACAGAATAAATCCATTTTTACCAATGAGAACATTGAGGCTCAGAGAGGTTGAGTGACTTGACCAACATCACACAGCAAGTTAGCGCAAAAGTTGAGATTTCAGTTGAAGCTCATATAACTTGTACAGTATTCCGTTTTAATCTCACACTGTCCTAACTTCTCAGCACGACCAACATCACTCACAATCCACAGGTTCCCGATGAGCTCTTACCCAGTGCTGCAGACAGCAGCCAGAGTCAAGAGCTCTGCAGTTCAAATAGGGGAAAGTGCAACCCATCCTCAAGGGGCTTCCTGCTGAACTGCACTTTCCAGGCCTTGGTGACACCCAAGCCTGTGTTCAACCAAAACAGAACCAAAGACTAACAAAGAAATATTATTAAAAACTTTATGCCAATAAAATTGGTAATTTGGCCAAGATGGGAAAACTCCTTGAAAAACACTAAATCTCAAAGTTCTCTCAAGAAGAAATAGAAACAAATGATGCTATTAAAGAAATTGAACTAATAGTTAAAAATATTCCTACAAGAAAAATTTAGGTTCAAAAGCTAAATTGAAATTCTACCAAATATTTAAAGAAAAACTCACACCAATTCTACCCAAGCTCTCCCAAAAAACTGATGAGTAGGAACTACTTCCTAAGATTATACAAGGCCAAGATTATCCTGACACCAAAAACTGGGGGAAAAACAGTACAAGGAAAGAAAAATACAGGCCAACTTCCCTCATGAACATAAATGCAAAAGATCTGTAGAAAATTTTAGCAGATTGAATCTAACATCATATGTAAAGACAAGATAGTACATCCTGACCAACCAGGGTTTATCCCAGAAATGCAAGGATGGCTTAACATTTGAAAACCAATAATACAATTCACCATATTAACAACTTTAGAAAGAAAAACCTTATGATCATCTCAATAGATGCAGGAAAATGTATTTAACAAAATTCACTCCTGACAAAAACCCTCAGATGACTAGGAATAGGAAGGACCTTTCTTTCCCAACCTGAACAAGGGCACCCATCAAACAAATCAAAACCACCACCAGCTAACATCGTACCTAATGGTGAAAAGCCATTTTTGTCCCCTACCATCGGTGAAAAGGCAAGAAGGTCTGCTCTCGCCACTTCTATTCCGCATTGTGATGAGGATTCTAGCCAGTGCAAGGAGACAAGAAGAGAAACGGAAGAAATTCATAACAGAGAGGAAAAAGTGAATCATAGTTAGTCCCAGTAGCATGATTGTTCATGTAAAAAAATCTGATGAAGTTCACAAAAGTTACTAGAACTATCAGTGAAATTGACAAGGTTGTAGGACACCAGTTCTAATCATAAAAATCAATTGCATTTTTATAGGCCCATGATAAAAAGCTTAAATAGAAATATCACTGTAGGATTAAAAATATAAAATGTTATATAAAAATATAAAATTTTATAATACTTTTAAACTGAAAGCTGCCAAACATTGATGAGAGAAGTTAAAGTTCTAAAAAAAAAAAAAAAAAAAGGAGAGTTATGCCATATGTATAGGTTGGAAAACTCAATATTAAGATGCTATTTCTTCCTAAATTTGATATATTTATCTCACTCCCAGTCAAAAGCCCAACAGGCTTTTGTTGTTGTTATAGAAATTGACAAGTTGACTTACACAGAAAGACAAATAGCAGAGAATAGCCAAACACTTTGAAAAAGAACGAAATTGGAAGATGAACACCACCTGATTTCAAGGCTAATTATAAAGCTACAGTAATAAATACAGTGTGGCATTGGCATTAAGATTCACAAATAGATCTGTGCAGGCTGGGGTGTAGCTCAGTGGTATACTACTTGTTTAGTGTAAGGCCCTGGGTTCAATCCCCAGCACTGGAAGAAAGGTATACAGAACAGAATAGAAAATAGAGAACCCAGAAATATGTTATAATAACTTGAGACAAAGACACAAAGGTAATTCATGGAATAAAGGATAGTTATTTTTTTCAACAAATAGTACCAGAAAAACTGGATATCATTTTCAAAAAGAATTTCAACCTATACCTTATGCTACATACAAAAATCAACTCAGAATGTAACATAGACCTAAATATAAAGACCAACATAAGAAACTTCAATGAGAAAATGCCTTTGTGGCCTTAGCTTAGGCAATGATATCTTAGGCCCAATAGCAATAGCAAATCCATTTTTTAAAAACCTGATACATTGAACTTTAACAAAATTAAAAATATCTGCTCTTTGGATTAAAGAGAATTAAAAGAGAATGAAAAGCAAACCATAGACTGGGACAGAGTATTTATAAAACACTTACCTGAGAGAGGATTTTTGACCCAGAATATATAAAGAACTCTTAAAAATTCATTAATAAGAAAAAACCAAACTCAATTTTTTTTTAACGGGCAAAACATTTGAACAGGCACTTTACTAAATAAGATACATTGATGTCAATTAACTACATGAAAAGATGTTCACCATCATTGGTCACAAGGGAAATGCAACTGAAAACCACAATAAAATACCACTACTACTTATTAAAACGACCAACATTAAAAGAACTTGACCAGACCAATTCTTGGCAAGGATGTGGAGCAATTGGAATTCTCATACATGGCTGATGGGAATTTTAAAGAGAGCAACCCCTTTAGAAAACATTTGGCAGCTTTATAAATAATCAAACTCTCCCTATATGAGCCAGCCATCCCACTCATAAATGTATCTGAAAGAATAAAAGCGCGTGCACTTTGATTTGTAATAGCCAAAACAGCCCAGACATTCACCAACAGGTGAATGGGTAAAGTGATTGTGTGGCATATACATATGATGGAAAGCTACTCTGCATTTCAGGGAATGAGCTCAGCAACAAAATGGATAAATCTCAAAATAATCGTGAGAGTGAAAAAAGCCAGAAATAAACAAGCACATGTTATATGATTCCATATACATATTTAAAATTCTAAAAAATGGAAACTGATATAATGATAGAAAGAAAATAGGGGGAGGGAGAGGAGGATGGAAAGGAGAAAAAAAAAGTGGGGCAAAAAAAAAATTGGGGGACATATGTGGATATGTTCACTGTCTTAATTTCACGGATTGATATATGAATCCATGAGTTTCATGGATTTTTTTAGTTAGTATTATGGTTTGGATATGAAGTGTCCCCCAAAAGCTCACATGTGAGATGATGCAAGAGGACTCAGAGATGACATGATTGGGTTATGATTAATACAATCAGTGCATTAATCCCCTGATGGTATTAACTGAGTGGTAGCTGGAGACAGGTGGGATGTGTCTGGAGGAGGTGGGTCATTGGGGGCGTGGCTTTGGGGCATATGCTCATACTTGGCAAGTGGAGATCTCTCTCCCTCCCTCCCTCCCTCCCTCTGCTTCCTGATCATCATGTGAGCTGTTTCCCTCTGCCACACTCCACCATGCTGTTTGCCTTACCTTGAGTCCCAAGGAGTGGAGCCTGCTGTCTATGGACTGAGACCTCTGAAACCATGAACTCCTAAGTAAACTTTTCCTTCTCTAACATTGTTCTGGGTGGGTCTTTTAGTCACAGCAGCGAAAAAGCTGACTAAAACAGTTATTTCCAGTGGTCCCTCTGTATGCATGAGGGATTGGTTCCAGGATCTCCCAAGAAGAACCAAAATCCATGGGTGCTCAAGTCCTTTACCTAAATGGTGAAGTATTTGCACATAATCTATATGCACCCTCTTGTATACTTTAAACCATCTCTAGGTTATTTATGATACCTAGTATGGTATAGATGCTATGTAAAGAATTGTTATACTGAATTGTCCAGGGAATAATGACAAGCAAAAAGTTTGGACGTGTTTGGGATAGAAGCAATATTTTCCCCAAATATTTTCAATCTGCAAGTGTGTTGGATTCAGAACCCACACACATGAAGTGCTGATCATGTTTAATCCTCCATCAGATATGTATTTTATTATTATTTTTATTTTTAGGTATGTGTTTTATAAATATACACACATATATACAAATATGCATATCAAAACTTAACAAATTACAGTCTTTCTTTTAAGAGTTTAAAAAAATCCAATACTTAGGTTATTCTTGAACTATGCATTTCTATTTATTTTAGAGTACATAAGGTAACTGGGAAAGTGAATTTTCAGTTCCCTTCCATAATATGATCATGATTTTAAAAAGTTGTAGACTTGAAATATGTGCTGTTTGTTGTATGTCAATAGCTCAATATATATATATATATATATATATATATACATATATATATATATTTTTTTTTTTTTAAAGAAGAAAAATGAGTCTGGGTCAGAAGCTTTCTCTATCTATAGGCCTCGAAAATCTAACCCAGTCTATTGCATTTATCCCTGGAGCGTATTCTTCCTCTTACATTCAATTCTGGCAATCAGCAAATGGCTGAAAATGTAGCGATTTCCCTGTGGAAATGTTGAGGGGACCTAAGTGAACCCTAAAAATAAAGAAGCAGGGCAGAGTCCCTCCTGAAGGCCACTTATCTGTGGCAAGTTCAGCCTCCTTTCTCTGACCTCCTATGCCCTTGCTTGGCTTGAAATCTTTGCCCAGTGTCTGTGGGTTTTTCAAGGGCAACGAGAGACAAAACAACAGAAGTACACCTACTTTCATTTCAAAATAAAGTGGAAGCTCTGTCATGAACTCAGCCATTTGGATGAAGCCCAAGGACGCCTTAATCTTAGGGCTAGATGGGGGTTTTTGTCTCAAGGATTTTCCATTAAACCAGCAGGGAGTACAAATATAAAAGGGAAAGGGTGAGTATATTTCGAAGACAAAGGGAAAAAAGGCCATTGCAAAGGAAGAAGAAAAAGAAAATGTATTGGTGCTAGGGATGGAAACTAGGGCCCCATATATGCCTAGCACATGCTCTACCACAGAGCTACCCACCCCCACTTTGTAACTGCCAGCCTTCATGAGAGTTTCCAGACTACTCTTTCCCCTCCAAAATGGTTCCTTAAAAGCCTTTATATGCAGATGGAAATTATCCAGTCCTTAAACATTTCTAGGAAGATTTCCCAGACACCCAGAGTAATCCTGGCAGCTTAGGAACTGTGCAATCAGAAAGTTCATAGACCAAACCTAAATCCTTTCTAGGGGTTCTACGTGAATTCCCCCCCTTAATCTGGGCTCAGTGGGATGGAGAACAGCAGTACCTCCCTCCCCATCATACCTGTTGCAAACTTGAAAGCAATCACTAAGTCACCCTGGTTTCCTTTCAACCCCTCCTGCAACAGACAGCTAGGAAATCAAAAGTGCCAAAAATATCCCCAGGAGCTATTCAAATCTCTTTAATTGTGCAGGCTTCAGCGGGAGAAACACTCCATGTGCAGCAGTACCCCCGAAGTCTCACTGACTGACTCTGAGCTAGCAATGTTGAAGGGAGGCAGAGACAGAGGGTCTTGCCAAACTACAGGGGGCGGGGGAAGGAGGGTTGCTGAGCAAAGGGTTTCCAACACAGCTCTAACATGAATGGGTGCAGGATGCTCAGCACGCAGTGGGTCCCCTGGGGAGGAAAGTTAAGGAAGAATCAAGGCCTCAAATGAGAGGTGTCTACTTTTCCTAGGGCTGTTGTAATAAAGGGGCATAAATTCAGTTTCTTACACCAACAGAAACTAATTTTCTCATCCTTCTGGAGACTAGATGTGGACATCAAGGTATTAGCCAGGCAATGCTCCATCTGAGACTCTGGGTAGAACCCTCTCATCCATTTTTGGCCTCCCCTGGCTTGCAGCTGTATCATTCTAATCTGTATCTCGATGGTAACATGGTGTTCCCCTGACAGGAGCCTCTATTCACATCATCATCCCCCCTTACAAGGGCACCCGCCATATTGGATTAAAGGCCCACACTAATGATCTCACCTTCACTTGACTGACTACATTTTCAATGACATTATTATTATTAGTAGTAGTAGTACCGGGGATTGAACTCAAGGGCACTTAACCACTGAGCCACATCCCCAGCCATTTTTTAAAAAATTTCATTCAGAAACAAGGTCTCACTTAGGGCCTTGCTGAGTTGCTGAGGCTGGCTTTGAACTGAGATCCTCCTGCTTCAACCTCCTGAACCTGGGGTTACAGGCATGTACCACTGTGTCTGACCTCAGTGACCCTATTTTGAAAGACGGTTGTATGCTAAGGTTACAGAAGTTGGGAATTCAACGTATCTTTTTGGGAGATGTATATCAACCCATTTCACATGGATGACGCTGTCACAAAGATTTGAATGGAAGTGGTTTGTTTGGAAGGGTTAGGAAATCCTGTTCAGGGAGTGGGAAGTGAAATGAAGAAGGGAAGGCAGTCGGAAAGGGTGCCACAGCCATTCAGCTCTCAGACAACCAGCTCTGGGCTACTGGAGCTTCGTTCCTCTGGAGAACTCTGCAACTTGGTGCAGAGCACACAGTTCATTAATCCAACCCAAGAGGCAAAGCGCTGTGGCATTTATATACTGACGCCCATCAGCCCCTGGGTGAGGGCTGCTCCTGAGTGGGGTGAGCGCCACAGCATTCTAGTTCGCCATGCATGTTATGGCTCTGGAGAACCCTCCCCTGGCAGACACAAACATTGCAGCTGGAAATTGCCAGAGGACACTGACATGGCAGGTCCCAGTGACATGGGCAGAGCACTGGCAACATCTACAGGGGCATGAAGGAAGGAGAGGCTCTGGGCCACCTCCATGGCAGACTGGACAGGCCCTAACCCTACTTTTTTTGCTAGGGAGAAAGAATATGGATGGTTGTTGCCACCTACAGCTATCGCCGCCTGCAGCAACGATACCACGGGAAAGAATTCGGAAGCAGACTGGAAATGAATAGGCTCTTTATTCTTGTTTCTTCTAACTTCTCTCTCGGCTCCAACAACCTCTCCAACTCCAACCAACCACTCTAGCCAGTTAAATACTTTTTGCCTTAACAAGTATACACGTGTCAACAGCTCAAACTTACAGGCGTGTCACATAGTGTTCACACGCATAGAAAGATTCTTAGATAAATGCATGAATATCAGGTGGAAATACTCTTATGGCTCTCAGCTAGCCGCCATCTTAGCTATGTCCTTATTAGGGCTCTTACAGATGGTGAGGTAGGGAAAGATAGAGAAAGGAAGCTCAGAGAACTCCATTTCTCTTCTTTCTCCCTGTGGAAAAAGGAATACCATTCTGCTTGAACTGTTTGAAGGTCATGCAGCAGAGTGGTAAGAGCCAAATGGTCCTAGGTTCAAATCCTGGCTCTACCACTTCCTAGTTGTGTGACACTGAATGAGTTAGGTAACCTCTCCAGGCCTCAGTTTCTCCATCTGTAAAATACAGAAGGCAGTATCCACTCCGTGAAAGGACTAAAGCCACTTGAAACTCATAAAACACTTAGAAACCAGACCTGGAACAGAGTGAGCAACTGGGAAATGTTAGCTCTTGTGATTACGTCTAAGGCATTTCCAGAATTATCCTTTTCAGTTCAAAATTCTGATAGTGAGATGACTCCTTGGGAGGTAATGAAATAATGAAAGGCACAAAGTAATATCAATACTAATCACACTTTGCAGTTTAAAAAGAAATTCACTTTGACAATTTCATTTCATTTCCAATTCTGGAAATGTTTTAGAAATAATCACAAGAGTTGACATTTCCCAATGGCTCACTATGCGACAGGCATAATTTCCAGGTTCTTTATATATTTTAAGTTGCTTCATCCTCTTGTGAAGTGAGTGCTGCATTTTATAGATGGGGAAGGTTACCTAACTAAATTAGTGTCGCACAGTGAGACTCTCGGGGTTAATCATCTTTTTTATCCCCTGCTTTATTAATGAGAATCTCTGGGTCCAGTAGGTTAAGTGATCTGTCCAGAATCATGATCATGCAGGACTGGGACTCAAACTTACGACTAAAGAGAAAAGATCAGGTGCATAATGGGCTCCACTTGGTTTTGGGGAAGACTCAACAAAGGAAAAATTTTTTATTTCTTCTCCTCCTGTAAGAACACACCATAGGCCCTCTCTAGCTGTCACTATTGGAGATGACTTCATGGCCCCATTCCAAGTCCACCTTTTCTCATAAGTCTTTCCTGACCACTCAGTCTGGACAGCTTGGGCTCTCTGTACCTCTGAGCACCTATTGACCCTTTCATGCATTAGGTATTTGGACACACTGCTTTGTCAGGTTGGTTAGATTTGCAAGTGTACAGATATGTCCTATTTCATCCTTGAAGACAGAGGGGCTCAATACATTTCAGAAAATACAAAATTGATATTTGATCATTTCAATGAACAAACATCCCACCAATTCCCAGCTTGGTACCTTGCATTTAACAAGTGTTCGATAACTTCTTAACTGGCCATTGAGAGGGAGGGCTGAGAGTGGTATAATAAAGAATACATATTTAATCTTTGTGCCTGATTTCTGTCCCCTGACCTCAGGGCATGGGGGATGGCCTGGAAGTGAGATCAATCACTAGTGGTGAATTTCTTAAGTCCCCAAATGATGGGTTTGGAGAGCTTCCTGGTACCCAAAGAGGACATGGAAGCTCTATGATGCATGCCCATAGGGCCTTCCCTGGCCCTATGCATCTCATCCATTGGCTGTTCCTTAATTGCATCCTTTATAATAAACCAGTAATAATAAGTAAACCACTTTCCTTAGTTCTGTGAGCCATTCCAGCAAATTATTGAACATGAAGAGGGAATTATAAGAACCCCTGTATATATAGTTGGTTAGTTAGAAGTATGGGCAGAGACCTGGGAACTTGTGACTAGTATGTGACATGGGTGCAGTCTTATGGAACTGAGAGCCCTTAATCTTTGGGGTCTGCACTAACTCTGGATGGCATCAGAATTGAATTAAATTACAGGACACACACTTGGTATCAGAAAAAGACATCAAAATATTTAACAACTAATTATCCAGAGTGGAGGTGGGAAAAAGGCCTGATTTGTAGCATCTATCTATTTCTGTGGTGTCAATATTCCCACCAGACCCAATATCAACCTACCAGCAATTAGTTGGCTCTCACCAAGAAAAAAAAAACCTCATTTCTGCACAGAGTATCATGAGGGGATCTCTATCCCTGGTACTTTCAAAGGCCATACTAGCTAACACATTTCTATGTTGGACCCCTTCCACCTTAAACATATAGTGCAGGACCCATTATTAAATCCATCTTAGAACTCAGGGGAAATGTGTTTTCATCAAACCTTGGGGTGTCACAGGTGGCCTACCAATTATTCACACCTGTGCTCTCCCATGCTCCCCCAAGTTCCTGGGCAGACCCTCTAATGGGACCAGGAGATGAGGCAGAGGTAAAGCTCCCTTCTGTGAAGAATGGAGAGGCTGACCTTCTTCTTCATAGGGCCCCTTCCCCCACCCCACTGCCCAAGACTAAAGAATGCAGCACAGGAAACAACCAGTTCAGAAATGAGGTCTTCCCTGTTCTGTGTGGAACTGTTATTTACTTCTTAGACTTATAGTAAAGGTGGGGGAAGATTTGACAAACACCACCTCTTCTTGGATAGGCCCCCTACTCCAATGGTTAAGAATGCAGATTCCAAGGCTAGACTGCTTGGGTCAGGAGCATACGACTACAGACATCTTTACTGAGCTCTCTGAACCCCATTTTCCTCAACTGTGAAATGAAGGGTCAAGGTAGTACCTTGTGAGTATTGGCCTTATTATTATTATTATTATTACTATTATTGAAATCAAATTGCCTTCCTCCACCCCTGATTACATTTAACAAAACAAAGTAGCTGAGGAGTAAAAGCCCAAAAAACTATGACATGAAGAGATGTAATCAGGAGGCCCTTAAGTCTAACTCTGACTCTCCAGTGGATGGGATTCTGTGGTGTGACCTTACCCAGCCCACGTCACCAGAAAGATGGATGTGCACCACCAGTCCAGATGAAGGGGCAGGTGTGTTGAGGCACCACTGACAAAGGCCATCTCTGCACTCTGCAGTCTGCTGCAGCTTATGCAATGTTCCATCCAGCATCCTTTCTCCTCAAATTAGGTCCAATTTCCTTGTTCTGGCCTCCAGGGAGACAAGGAACAGCTGTCCTACCTCTATAAAATAACTCTTCCAGGTCTGGGTAACTATTATTAAACATCCCCCTTCACACTTCTCTCGCTCTATTATAAGATACATTAAAGGCCCTTGCTAATGGTTTGAGGTCTCCGTGAGATGGTTGCTGTTCACCCTAATTCCTCTAATAATTAGTGGTTGTAAACCACTTTGAAGATAAAAGGCATTTTATAAAAGCTAAGTCCCATTATGATTAGCTTTCCAATACTTCCTTACTGATGCTGATGAGCACATCAAAGCCAGACACAGTCACAGCATGATATCTGGTGGTTAATTAGATGTATTTCAAGGCAGCTGGTATATATATTAAAGAAACTGCTGCAAAATTTATCAACATTAAGAAAGTGTCCACTTTCTTCCTAATATGAACAAGCTCTTTTCAAAGGCTGTCAGCAGTGATGCCTGCAAGACAGGAGCCTGGAGAGACCCAAGTGCTAATGTATGCTCTGGGCCTAGAAGAGAAAGGCCCAGTAACAGCACCCGACTTTGTACATCTTATCCTTGTTGACATGGTTTTATGTACCATGTCTTGCTTTGTTTTTGCAGTCGTGCTGTGATATAAGCAAGTAAAGTAACACAATCCCGGCTTTATGGATGAACAAGCTGCATAAGATCATGGATCTTCAAGACGTTGACATCAGTGTGGTGTAGCAGAACACAGTTAAGGCTGCAGACTTATTATCAAGGTGACATTATTGATGTTCCTTTCAAATACTCTCAAATATTTGTGCATCCTCCCCCTGCCTCTGTGTGGTTTTGCTTCCCATCACCTGCACCTGCGACTCTTAGAAGGTGGACCCTTAAGCTATTGGAGCCACTTTGTCCACAGGGACAGAGCCAGAAGTACCCAAAAACTCCCTGACCCTTCTAAATAGCTTTTAGCCAATGACTGACTAGTATGGCATGATGAAAGTCCAGGACTCCTGTCCTCAGTGGGAACAAAGTCTGAGTTGTTTTTTATACCCTAGAATACTTTGTAAAACAAGACAAAGGCTGGAACTTTCTGAAACTTTGCCTGAGCGCTAATCTCACTCTGACTTCTTCACCCTCCCTTACAGGGTTCTCGTGGGAACTTTTCCTCCTTAAATCACCTCTCCGAGTCAATGTCTGACAACCCATCATAAGACAACTCTCTTGAGCCAGCACTAATGAGAACATTTTGGATATTTTATATGGAATACATTCTTACAGATTCCCTTAGGTACAAATCTTCCTTTCCAGCTCTCCATATTTATATATATATATATATGATTTTTTTCTGTGTCTGCCCTATGCCCTCAACTCTTAGCTCTACATTCTGAAACTCTTAGACCAGGATGTTCCACCTGCTTCTGGAAAAATGAATCACTGCACTCTCCCCAGCCACATGAAAGGCACTAATCAGGGAGGGCTAAGGGAGATGCAGAGATGTGTTTAAGACTTTCATTTCTTTGGTCAACTTATCAGGGGGATATGATAAGAGCCATGTGTGCACACAATGAAAACTACAAGAGCAAATGACTCACAGAGTTGTACCCCAAAATGAAGCCACTTTCTAATGACTCTCCATACCATTCAATTATGGTTCATTCACTTAAATGTTTAAATCTGAAGCTACTCCTTGAGTGTCAAAGAAAATGAAGGTCAAGATGATCCAAATGAGTAGATAATCCAAAAAAGAGGAGTTTTAAAATTCAAATCCAGTTTGCATTATTATTATTATTATTATTATTATTATTAATTTTTATATGATCACTTCAGGAAGCTGCCTAAGAAAGTTAAGAAATCTGTCCTACAAAATAGCTAATTAGTGATGGAGTATGAATTCAATCTTAAGTTTTCCTGACTCTTTAAATTTTGTTTCTTTATTGGTAACATGGGATCAATAAGTCTTACTTTGCAGAATCGTTGTGAGGATTAAACAAAAATAGTGTGTACAGCCTATGAAAATACCTGTTACAATAAGCACTACAGAGTAATTGTCATTATTATTTCCAAATGCAATATTATTGAGCCCCAGGGTATCCCTATAATTTGGATGCGGTTTGTGCCCCAAAGGTTCATATGCTGGAAGCTTAATCTCCAAAGCAACAGCATTGAGAGCCGGTGGGTCCTTTAAGCAGTGGGACCTAGTGGTGGGTAAAGAGATGAACACTGGCCCCTTGGGGTGCTTTGGGTCTCACAGAGTAGACTAGCTGCCCCCAGAGCAGGTTGCAATAAAAGATCAAGCCCAGCCCTTCCTTCTTGTTTCCTCTCCCACCAAGTGACTTCTCTGTGTTCCGCATGTTCTTGTCATGTGATGCCATCAGCCATGAAGCCTTCACCAGAAACTTGATGCTGTGCCATGCTCTTGGACCTCTAGTACTGTGATTAAACCTCTTTCCTCTTTCCTTTGTAAAGAAACCAGCCTTGAGTATTTTACTTTAGCAATACAAAGTGGACTAAGATAGACATTTTATATGTACATTTTAAAAGATACATAATAACCACACTGACTTCCAGGAAACCATTAAATAAACCCATGAAACACCAAGGAGATCTACCTAAAATACAGACGCGATTGTTACTTTCAGTATATATCTTAAACACACAGGACAACTACCATCTCCTTAGTGCCATCTCCCATCTCCTCTCCCACATCATTCTCTTCCCTCCAAATTATTTCCTCTTCCCTCAGCTCTTTGGAGCCTTGGCATTTTCAAACATATTGCCTACTCATCTGGCACTCCCCGGCCGTCTGTCTATGCTAAGTCCTACTAAGGCTTAACGTCTCAGTCCATTTACGCTGACATGACATTTAGGCTGTGCCCCGAAGGCTCATATGCTGGAAGCTTGGCTGGCCTATAAACAACAGAAATCTATTTCTCCCAGTTCTGGAGGCTGGAAGTCTAAGGTCAGGTGCCAGCATGGTTTCCAAATGGCCAGCTGCTGACACTTCACAGGGTCCTCACATGATGGAGGGGGGCTAGGGAGTTTTCCTGGTCCTCTTTTTTTTTTTTTTTTTTTAAATATTTATTTATTTGCTTTAGTTATACACAATGTGTTTATTTTTACATGGTGCTGAGGATCGAACCCGGGCCGCGCACATGCTAGGCGAGCGCTCTACCGCTGAGCCACAATCCCAGTCCCCTGGTCCTCTTTTATGAAGGAACTAATCTCATTTTTGAAGGTAGCTCTCATGACCTAATTGCCTCTCAAAAGCCCCATTTCCTAATACTGTCCAACTCGGGGGCTAGGTTTCAATGTGTGAATTTTAGAGGACACAATTATTCAGTCCATAGCACTCTGCCCCTGTGCCCCCAGATTCAAGCCCTTCTCACAGGCAAAAGACATTCATTCTATCCCAGCAGCCTCAGAGGTCTTAATTTGTTCCAACATCCACTCAGTCTGATGAGTGCAAGTTCTCAAATCTAAGAGCTCACTGCCAGAGCTCACAAATAGAGTTAGTTGCCTGCATAGCCACCCATTCTGCATCAGCAGTCCCAACAAACTAAGGATGGAAAATATTTTAAAAATAACAAAAACTGTGTCTGTACTGAACCCATTGTTCCCTAAACAATACAGTATAACCACTATTTACATATCATTTGCATTGTTTTAGGCCTCATAAATTCTCTGGATGTGATTTAAAGTATACATGAGGATGTGAGTTACAAGAAAATACTGTGCCGTTTTTATATAAGCAACTTGAGTATCTGCAGATTTTTCTATCTGCAGGGGTCCTGGAACCACTCCCCTCGGATAATGAAGGACAACGGTTATTTAAAGCAGCAAGAATGGCAGAATGTGGGGCCTGGGATTGAGAGGCCTTTGGAGGCAGATCAAACGTGCTGCAGACTGCCTACCTCTCCTTCCTCACTCACCTGTAGCTCCCTGCTCCTCTGAGAACTGGGAATCTCTTCACGTCTGGAAGGCGCTTTTGCTACTGGTGATTTGAACCCCACCTAGGAAACACAGAAGAGATGAATCACATCTTGTTTTCCACTGGGGATCACAGTTCAAGGGGCTTCCTGGAAATATGGGGGAAACTAGTGAGAAACATCCCTCCTCGCAGGGTTGCAATGACCCAGAAGAAAACAGGCCTTGTTCCTTCCTCTTCCAGGCTTTGAAGAGGAAGAAGGGAGGCTCAGGTGTAGCACTGGTAAGTCTGCTTAGCAACCCCAGATCTGGAGCCTGTGTCCAGGCTGATGGGGTCAGAGCCTTGTGCACGAGAAGGGAGTAGACTGGGGACAAACTGATCACCCCTTCCCAGGAGCACCATCTCTCAGCAAGTGTTCATCCACAGATACTGTTTGCACCACTGAAGCTTTGAAGACAGAGACATAGAATTGTGGCCAGACTCACTTCCAAAAGAAAGAAATGCAGTGGAGTTATAAGAAAGTCTAAGGGACCCATAAAGAGAGCAAGCTAAAAGTGATTGTTATGGTTTAGCTGTGGTTTGTCCTGAAAGGGTTTATGTTTTGGAAACTTGGTCTCCAGTGTGGAGATACTGAGAAGTGGTGGGACTTTTAAGGGGTGGGGCCTATTGGGAAGTCACTGGGGATGCTGCCTTCAAAAAGAATTTATTCTTGTGGTACCCTGAGTTAGTTCTCACAAGAGCAAGTTGTTATAAAATCTGGAGCCTGACTCCTGAATCACTCCCTGGTTTCTGTCTTGCCGTGTGATCTCTTATTTTCACACGTGCTCCCTCCATGATGCCATCTGTCTCAATGTGACCTAGCCAGGGGAACCTTGTCAGAGCCAGCACCATGCTGTTTAGACTTTCAGCCTCCAAATGGTGAGCTTAATAAACTTCTTTTATTTATAAAGTATCCAGCACCACATATTTTATTATAATAACAGAAATAGACTAATACAGCATCAGAGGAGAAATATACTTTGGCTCAGGGAGAAGACAGGCCTTCTTGCCTAGAACAATTTGAGGGTGTTAAGACTGAGCTAGGAGAGGAACTTTGCAGAATGCTTTGGCCTCATGATCTGAAAGCATGATTGAAATGACTGGAGGTAGCAATAGTGATTGCAAAAGACATTGGAATTATCTACTCTACTGTATGCTAGGGCCAAAGTTCAACCCACAGCTAGGTCTGACAGACCAATATATATATTATCATTGAACTCAGCCTTGGTGGAGTTCATATACACAATCCATTTGAGGTAACATTCTTCAAGTACTTTCCATTCTACATGAGGTAATACAGTGCTTGAGTGTTCTTTTGCTTATTCAATGAATATTTACAAGGTGCAGACCCTCCTTTGGGTATCAAAGAGTTAGCAATAGGCAAGTTTAGCAAGCTTTGTCTTCATGGAGCTTATATCATAGGAGAGAGATAAGCAACATACACCAGACCCCGGAAGCACTATCAGATAGTGAAATGTACTTGCAGAACATAACCCCTTCTTTAAGCCCCCTAGGGGTACCCACTCCAGTCCCCCAACCCACTGGCATTGCTACCAGGATGCTGCAGCAGCCACAGAGGGAAGCCTCCACCCTCTAGTGGTTTCCCAGGCAGAAGCCCTCAGCAAAGCCAGGGGAATAGAAGGACTGGAAAAGATTTCTGCCCTGTCCTGCCCATAGCTGCCAACTCCTGGGATATTATTTAGAAAAAAAAATAACCATTTTGAGCAAAAATAAGGTGTTAATAGTGTTATTTCTAGATGGCAATCCTAAGAAATTATTTTTGTTTTCTAATTTTTTTTCATTATTACAATTTATTATGTTTGCCATAAGGGGAGAAAAACATTTTTCAGTGATTGGCACACCCTAACTAAATTAAGAAGAAATACATTTGGACAAGTAGGCAGGGAGCAGATCTTAGGGTGATGAATAACATTTCACTATGCCATTTTAAGGTTTATGAAGCAATTTCACAAATATATCTCCTTCAACCCTTGCAAGACTTTCTCAAGGTCATGTAGAAAATAAATCTTAGCATAGGAAAATGGTCTGCAGTTCCCTGATTCCTAGGCCATTATGTTTTCCATTACCGAACAGCCCATCTGTAGCTGACCTTACATCTCTTCACAGCTGAAGCCCTGAGAAAGCTGCTGAGCACCCCAGGTCCTAACTCTCCTCCTTCTAACCATGCCCTCTCCTCCAGAAGCCAAACTGATTGATTACTCAGAATTAGTTTGTACCAAGCCAGATTCCAGACACTGTACTGGTACTTGGAGTAACTTCAATAATAAAAAAAAAAAGTTACAGAGTATTATATGAGTGACCAGTGTCAGAGGGGGCTGACTTGAATGGGGACCCAACCCCCTCACTTGGTGTCCAGCCATGTATTGTCACTGATTTAACCAAGGCAGGTCAGACAGATATTCTAAAATGAAGACAGATTACCAAAAACCTGCCTAATCCTCAAAGGTAATCTGTTTTAGATGGAGAGACATTCAAAGCCAAATGAAAAGTTAATTAAAAACATGATATACACTTGCAATCATGAAATAGCCCCTTATACACTCTCTGGAACTTGGTGGGCTTACCAACCAGATCATTAGAGAGGTCTCAAGTCATGATCTCTGGGAGTGGTCACAGAAGGCTGGGCACAACCAGACAGAAAGTACATCACTAACAATATAAGGCAGGGCCACAGCATTCAACACTACAGGACACTGGGGTGGATAGGATGGGAGACAGCAGCTGAAATGTCAGGATCCACTTCTGTGAAGGAGGTGAAACTCAAAGTGGGCCTCAGAGACTGAAATGGATTCAGGTGTTCTTCATGGTAACCCCATTCAGCAAGGCCAGGAAGAGTTAGCACAGTCTGTGGGCCTGTCTCTTCCTGAGGCTGGTGGCTAGATTCCTGGCCTATCTCCCGTCTTGGGTCTTGGTTGGTGGTGAGGGCTGGGGTCCCTCCATCCTGTCTACAGGTTTCTAGGTGTCTATCTGTCAGGAGTGCTGCCAGACCCCCAAGGTTGATGAGGACCCCTGACAGCACTGGGCAAGTCAGCTAATGCTGATGATGCCTAGTTAGCGTGCACATGCGCTGGGTTTTTACTATAGTATTTCTACAAGCAAAACTCTAAAACTTCCAGGTGCAGGGGCCCAGTGGGGACAGAAAATTCAAGGTATTAGAGTTTACAGGAGCCATCTCTGCACTCTGGGTTATGGTGAGCTCCCTGGACACATCATCTCATGAACGATAACAACAATAATAATCATACCATGAATGACAGCCAACTTTCATCTACAAAGTCTACAAAGATGTTTGTAATCTATGCCTATCATTTATGAGTTAATGTCTTAATTTGTAACACACAAACATTATTATATGACTTTCAAAGACTGTACTATCTTATTGTAATAAAAACATGCCAGCAGTTATAGATCCTGTCTGACAGCTGGTAGAGGGCTGGGTCTGGAGATGCCACATGTCTCATATATATCTTTCCCTGTGACAGTCATCCTCAATGGCACTTTTATCTCCAAAGCATTCCCACTTGGTACAGCGACCTTTGAAAGGGCAATGAGAGCCTTAGATAAAGACACAGGAGCTTGGGCTCAGTTCCCATGTGGCTGTGGGACCTAAATCTGTGTCTTCTCTCTTTTAAGAACTAAAGGCTTTGGGTTTAGATAGCTCTGGGTTCAAGCTTTCACTCACTACCTGTGTGAACCTCAGCAAGTAATCTAACTTCTCAGAGCCTGTTTTCTCCTCTGTTAAACATGGGTAATAACAGAACCTCCCTGTAAAAGTCATTGTGAAGATAACAAGATACACAGCTCATGAAGTGCTTAGTGCAGAGTGGGGCCCAGGCTATGTGCTGTTTATGTTATTGTTACTACTAGAGGTAGAGGAACAGCCTAGGTCAGAACCTGTGGCATAGAAGCCTCCCTCTTTTGGCACGAGATCAGAAAGCTCTAGCAGGGTGGGGCTGAGGCCCCAGGAGAGGGCACCTGTGTGGGGAAGGCAGGCCTCTCCCTCCAGCAGCTGGGCTTGCAGCAAAGCGCTTCCTGCATCTGGCACAGACGGCAGCATCCTGCTCCTCAGCCCTAGAATTTCATTGTCCAGTGCAGTAGCCACAAGCCACATGAGGCTATTGAGCATTTGACACGGGGCCAGTCCAAATTGGTATGCACGCGTAAAATACACCCCAGTCTCAAAGTCTGAGTTCTAAAGAAAGAAATTTAAAAAATCTCAATCATTTTTAATGACAAAAATTTATCATGCTGAAATGATAATATGTTGGGTATATTGGGTTAAATTACAGGTTGTTAAGATTAATTTCAGCTCTTTCTTTTACTTTCTTCATCTGGCTGTTAGGAAATTGAAAATTGGACATGTGGCTCAGGTGGCACTTCCATTGCACAGTGCTGGGGACTGTGAGCTCCATGGAGGCAGAGATGTGCAGATCCCTGCTGTCGCCCCAGCACCTGGAATGACCTCTGGATGAGGGGATGAGCCAGTGAGGGCGTGAGGCCCAGGGACAAGTTTATAAGAAGCCAGAGGCCACACTTGCGCAGATGGGGACAACTCCTGGGCAGTGTGGATTATGTAAAGATGGGGAAACAGGCTGAAAAAGATATTAAGAACTTGTCCCCAGTCAGAATTTAAGTTGAACACATCTAAACCTATGCTCTTGCTACTAAATTCCTTTACCTCCCATAGACAATGTAGAGTTACAGAAGGAAAACTATATTTAGAATTTAAAAAAATTAAACCACATTCCCTCAGGTCACTCTTTATGATCTAATCTTGGGCACATCACCTGGCTTTCTTGGGTCTTGGCTTCTTAGGTCCTCATTGGTATCTCATGTAAAAACCACAGATTCTGTCCATTTCTTTTTAATGCTGTAGAGTGGTAGGAAACCCCGTCCCAGAAGGTATTCTCAAAGGCTGAGCCCTACATCCTTCCTCGTTCTACTCTCCTTTCTTTCTTGCTCCAAAAACTGCTCTCTGACAGAGGTTTCTTTGCATCACCCATATAAATGATTTGTTTATCTGAGAGTTCTCTTTGATTTAACTTGGTTTCTGATGTTTTCCATCAGAAGTCAAAACCTTGCAGACTCTTCCCTTGATCCCACAATGAAATTTCCTGAGAAATATTTAGTACTAGAAACAGCCTGATGCCACCTTCCCTTTCAAGAAAAACAACAACAACAACAACAAGACATCTAAAATAACAAGCATCCTGACATGTTCAAATAAACATCTCAGGTGGCAAGTGGATTTGTCTCCCTTATATCTGCTTTTAAAGCTCTGTTGCCATCCATACTGATGAATGTCCTACATTGAGGTCCTTAGCATACCACAGCCTCTCTTGTTTCCACACATGTCTTGAGGGGATCCTGATGCTGTGTTAGCATTTTCTGCTATTTATTCACCAAAATTGTTCTTTCTTGAGTGCTCTGATTTGCTTTCACCTGTAGCCTGCTGAGTAAATTCCCTCCCTGACCTGGTCCTAGACTCCCCACACTGAGATTTTTGGAAAAGAGCCTATGTTATTTCCACTTCCAATCCTAACTCAAGAGCCTCTTGAATTTTATGTCTAAGCAAAGAGTATGTTAGAGCCCAAAGTGTCTCCTCGGGGAAGAAAATCTCACCCACTGGCCCCTGGGTAAAATGTTCACACTACTTCTGATCAGGGGATAAGGAAAGATTTGCCAGAATCAACTGTGTCATTGTAAAATAAAGTCGAAGCAGAGCCATTTTCAACATTCCTGATGCAGGAAGCAGACCCCACTTTAGCACTTGCCTGTGGCTCGGCCACTTATTGAGTCATTATGGATTTTTGGTCCCTTTCCCCACTCTCCCAGCAGAGGGGTTGACTGCCCAGCACTTGCTAGTACTTAAAGAATGTGTGTGATTCTCCAACAAGCATTGAGTACGGGGTCAGCAAATCTGCTTCCTCCAAATAATTATCTGCTGAATTCCAAAGCCAAACCAATTCACCCAGTGTCTTGACTCAGAGACAGAGGGACTCCTGGTACAAGAACTTGTGTTAAATAACGGATAAAAAAGCAAGGGCCATGCTGTCCTTGCTCTCAATAGCTTATAGTCTAACTGAGATTATTATCTACTTGAGATTAATGATAATTGAGATCATTATCTAATTGAGATTATTATCTAATTAATAATTAGGCAGAATAAGAAAGGGCAATAAGGAATGTGTGTGTGTGTGTGTGTGTGTGTGTGAGAAATGTGTGGGTGTGTGTGTGTGTGTGTGTGTGTGTACGTGCGCATGCATGTGCATGCACTGTAAAAAGACTAAGAGGAAATATGTTAGCAGTGTTTATCTTTGTTTTTCAGCTTACAGGTGATATTTGTTTTCTTCTTTACTGTTAGCTATATTCTCTGGGTTTATTTTACAATAAACATTTATTGTTTTTACAATAAAATTTTGTTTCGAGAAATTGGAACAAATGGTAAAGAACAATGGTTTGGGTGATGGATGAAGACTATGGAGTTAAGAATAGAAATGGAACCACCATATGACCCAGCTGTACCTTGGTATTTATCCTAAAGAATTAAAGTCTGCATACTACAGTGATACATGCAAACCCATGTTTACAGCAGTACAATTCACAACAGCCAAGCTATGGCACCTAGTCTAGGTGTCCATCAATGGATGAATGAATAAAGAAAATGTGATATATATATATATATATATATATATATATATATATATATATATTAGAGTTTTATTCAGTCATAAAGAAGAATGAAATTGTGTCATTTGCAGGAAAATAGATGGAACTTCAAACCATAAGAAAAACTCAAAGTAATTTCTAATTATCTTCTGTATATCTGAGGTGTTTGTTGTGATATTCCCTTTTTCATCACAAATGCAAAGGCATTTTTGTACATCAGTGACAAAGCCTCTGAAAGGGAAATGATGAAAACTACCCCATTTACAATAGCATCAAAAAAAAAAAAAAACTGGGAATCAACTTAACGAAAGAGGTGAAAGACCTCTATAATGAAAATTATAGAACACTAAAGAAAGAAATCATAGAAGAACCCAGAAGATGGAAAGACCTACCTTGCTCTTAGATAGGTAGAATTAATATTGTCAAAATGTCCTTACTACCAAAAGCATTATCCAGATTTAATGCAATTCCAATCAAAATCCCAATGTCATTCTTCAAAGAAATAGAAAAAGCAGTCATGAAATTTATCTGGAAAAATAAGAGACCCAGAATAGCCAAAGCAATCCTGAGCAAGAAAAGTGAAGCAGGTGGCATCACCATACCAGACTTTAAATTATACTATAGAACAATAGTAACAAAAACAGCATGGTATTGGCACCAAAACAGACTGGTGGACCAATGGTACTGAATTGAGGACACAGAGACTAATACTAATACTAATAATTCAGCTATCTTATATTAGACAAAGGCGCCAAAAATGTACAGTGGAGAAAGGATAGCCTCTTCAACAAATGGTGCTGGGAAAACTGGAAATCCATACACAACAAATTGAAATTAAACCCTTATCTCTCACCATGCACAAAACTCAATTCAAAGTGGATCAAGGACCTAGGAATTAGACCAGAGACAATATACCTAATAGAAAAAAAAGTAAGCTCCAATTTCCAACATGTCGGATTAGGCTCCAAGTTCCTTAACAAAAATCCTGTAGCACAAGAATTATTACCAAGAATTAATGAATGGGATAGATTTAAACTAAAAAGCTTCTTCTCAGCAAAAGAAACAGTGAAGTGAATAGAGAACCAACTAACTGGGAACAAATATTTAATACATGCACATCGGATAGAGCACTAATTTCTAGAATATAAAGAACTCAAAAAACTAGACACCAAAAAAAACAACTAATCCAATCGATAAATGGGCTAAGGAATTGAAAAGACACTTCTCAGAAGAAGATACACGATTAATCAACAAATACATGAAAAAATGCTCAACATCGCTGGCAATTAGAGAAATGCAAATCAAAACTACTCTAAGATTTCATTTCACTTCAGTCAGAATGGCAGCTATCAAGAACACAAACAATAATAAATGTTGGAGAGGATGTGGGGAAAAAGGCACATTCATACATTGCTGGTAGGACTGCAAAATGGTACAAACATTATGGAAAGCAGTATGGAGATTTCTTGGGAAAATGGGAATGGAACCATCCTATGACCCAGCCATCCCACTCCTGGGTCTATTCCCAAAGGACTTAAAAACAGCATATTACAGTGACACAGCTACCTCAATGTTTATAGCAGCACAATTCACAATAGCAAGGTTGTGGAACCAACCTAGATGTCCCTCGGTAGATGAATGGATAAAGAAAATGTGGTATATATACACAATGGAATTTTACTCAGCAATAAAAGAGAATAAAATAATGACATTCACAAGTAAATGGATGAAGTTGGAGAATATAATGCTAAGTGAAATCAGTCAATCTCAAAAATCCAAATACCGAATGTTTCCTCTGATATAAGGAGGCTAGTTCACATTATTGTTGGATGGGGGTACATAGGAGGATTAGAGGAACGCTAGAATGGTCAAAGGGAAGGGAGGGGAAAGGAGGGAGCAAGGGGGGAAGGGGGAAAAAGTGGTTGAATAAGATGGATATCATTATTCTAAATGCATGATTGAAGACTTGAATGCTGCGAATATACTTTGTATACAAACTGTTTTATGTAAAAAGATGCTATATATGATATGTATAGTATGAACTGTAATACATACTACTAAAAATAAAAATTTTTAATGAATGGGATAGATTTAAACTAAAAAGCTTCTTCTCAGCAAAAGAAAAACAGTGAAGTAAATAGAGAACCAACTAATTGGGAACAAATATTTAATACGTGCACATCAGATAGAGCACTAATTTCTAGAATATATAAAGAACTCAAAAAACTAGACACCAAAAAAACAAATAATCCAATCGATAAATGGGCTAAGGAATTGAAAAGACACTTCTCAGAAGAAGATACACAATTAATCAACAAATACATGAAAAAATGCTCAACATCGCTGGCAATTAGAGAAATGCAAATCAAAACTACTCTAAGATTTCATTTCACTCCAGTCAGAATGGCAGCTATCAAGAACACAAACAATAATAAATGTTGGAGAGGATGTGGGGAAAAAGGCACATTCATACATTGCTGGTGGGACTGCAAAATGGTACAAACATTATGGAAAGCAGTATGGAGATTTCTTGGAAAATGGGAATGGAACCATCCTATGACCCAGCCATCCCACTCCTGGGTCTATTCCCAAAGGACTTAAAAACAGCATATTACAGTGACACAGCTACCTCAATGTTTATAGCAGCACAATTCACAATAGCAAGGTTGTGGAACCAACCTAGATGTCCCTCGGTAGATGAATGGATAAAGAAAATGTGGTATATATACACAATGGAATTTTACTCAGCAATAAAAGAGAATAAAATAATGACATTCACAAGTAAATGGATGAAGTTGGAGAATATAATGCTAAGTGAAATCAGTCAATCTCAAAAATCCAAATACCGAATGTTTCCTCTGATATAAGGAGGCTAGTTCACATTATTGTTGGATGGGGGTACATAGGAGGATTAGAGGAACGCTAGAATGGTCAAAGGGAAGGGAGGGGAAAGGAGGGAGCAAGGGGGGAAGGGGGAAAAAGTGGTTGAATAAGATGGATATCATTATTCTAAATGCATGATTGAAGACTTGAATGCTGCGAATATACTTTGTATACAAACTGTTTTATGTAAAAAGATGCTATATATGATATGTATAGTATGAACTGTAATACATACTACTAAAAATAAAAATTTTTAAAAAATAATGAATGGGATAGATTTAAACTAAAAAGCTTCTTCTCAGCAAAAGAAACAATCAGTGAGGTAAATAGAGAGCCAACTAATTGGGAACAGATATTTAATACGTGCACATCAGATAGAGCACTAATTTCTAGAATATATAAAGAACTCAAAAAACTTAATTCCAAAAGAACAAATAACCCAATCAATAAATGGGCTAAGGAATTGAAAAGACACTTCTCAGAAGAAGATACACAATTAATCAACAAATACATGAAAAAATGCTCAACATCGCTAGCAATTAGAGAAATGCGAATCAAAACTACTCTAAGATTTCATTTCACTCCATTCAGAATGGCAGCTATCAAGAACACAAACAACAATAAATGTTGGAGAGGATGTGGGGGAAAAGGCACACTCATACATTGCTGGTGGGACTGCAAAATGGTGCAACCATTATGGAAAGCAGTATGGAGATTTCTTGGAAAGCTGGGAATGGAACCACCCTATGACCCAGCCATCCCACTCCTGGGTCTATTCCCAAAGGACTTAAGAACAGCATATTACAGTGACACAGCCACTTCAATGTTTATAGCAGCACAATTCACAATAGCTAGGTTGTGGAACCAACCTAGATGTCCCTCAGTAGATAAGTGGATAAAGAAAATGTGGTATATATACAAAATGGAATTTTACTCAGCAATAAAAAGAGAATAAAAAGCCGGGTGCGGTGGCGCAAGCCTGTAATCCCAGCACTTTGGGAGGCTGAGGCAGGAGGATCGTGAGTTCAAAGCCAGCCTCACCAATGGCAAGACACTTAGCAACTCAGTGAGACCCTGTCTCTATTTAAAATACAAAAAAGGGCTGGGGATGTGGCCCAGTGGTCGAGTGCCCCTGAGTTCAATCCCGGTACCACAAAAAAAAAAAAAAAAAAAAAAAAAAAAAAAAAAAAGAGAGAGAGAGAGAGAGAATAAAATAATGGCATTTTCAGGTAAATGGATGAAGTTGGAGAATATAATGCTAAGTGAAATTAGTCAATCTCAAAAATCCAAATACCGAATGTTTCCTCTGATATAAGGAGGCTAGTTCACATTATTGTTGGATGGGGGTACATAGGAGGATTAGAGGAACACTAGAATGGTCAAAGGGAAGGGAGGGGAAGGGAGGGAGCAAGGGGGGAGGGAGGGGGAGACAAAAAAAGAAAAAAAAAAGGTTGCTGAATGAGATGGATATCATTATCCTAAATGCATGATTGAAGACCTGAATGGTGAGAATATACTTTGTATACAAACAGTTGTAGGTAAAGATGCTCTATATGTGCACTATGAATTGTAATTATTATAAATAAAAAATAAATTAAAGAAAAGAAAAACTCAGAAAGTCAATAGTCATATGTTTTCTTGAACATGTGGGAACTAGAGAGGAAAAAGGAACAGAGAGGTGGGTGGGGGGTATCTCATGAAAACTGAAGGGAGATCATTAAAGTAGAGAAAAGGCACCAGGGAAGGAGGAAGGTAGGGAGAGGGAAAATACTGGGGAATGATATTGACGAAATTATATTGTTACATTGTGTGTATGTATGAGAATGTAACAGAGAATCCCACCATTATAATGCACCAATAAAACTATGGGAAAGGGGTGGGGAAAGACTGGAGTTAGGGGTATGCACATCAGCCTACAGATAGGTAGAACTGGGCAAAAGGGACAGTGAGAAATGGCCTCAAGCTACAGGGAGCAGAGGAGGTAGGAGGCCTGCAGGATGTATTTGGGGGATGTGAGCATTGGCCTAAGGACAGAGTGAGAGGTAGGCCTGGGAGGGCAGTAAGATTCCCAGCATCTGATGAGAGTGTGAGCAGGAAATAGCACTCCATGTCCGTCAACAGCCTCAAATGCCATGCAAAGGGGACTTAGCTCTTTATTCTTGGTGTTCCCATAGCTCCTTGTGTTTGTTCCTAACATGTCACTCATCATACTGCATTATATTTGGTTATAAATATGTCTATTCCTACTAAATTCTATACTCCCCAAAGTCAGGGATCATGGTTCATCCATTATGGAACCACAGTACCCAGCACAACAATGAGCACAAAACAGGAGTCAACAAAATCTTGGATGAATTAAATTCTAACAAGGGTTTTTCTTTATTTGTATGTAATAAGGAGTCATCATGTGAAGGAGCCCTAATTAGGAAGGGCTGTTGTAGCTAGCTGGAAGCCATGGGTTCCACCTGATATGTATGTGACGCACCTGTAGGCACCCGCAAACCTGAAGGTATATAACCGGGTGAAAGCGGTCCGAGTTAGGAGAACGGAGAATTCAGTCAGCCGGGCAGTCACTCGGTCGGTCAGAAGAATCAGAGCGGCCAGAACGTAGGCAGAGCGGTTACAGAAGAGAAACCAGATAGAAGAAGTAATGACTGGCCAGAGTTAGGCCGAGGCTCCAGAGGACTGGTCAGAGTAAGGCCGAGGCTCCCGAGGAAGACAGAAGACAGAAGACAGAAGAAAGAAGAAAGAAGAAGGAAGAAAGAAGAGAGAAGAAAGAAGCTCTAATCTTTCTCTAAGCTAAGCTCTATCTTTCTTTCTAAGCTAAGAAGAAAAATCTTTCTTTCCCTCTCTAAGAAAAATCTTTCTTTCCCTCTCTAAGCTCTAAGAAAGTAGAAGTAAAAGTAGTAAAAGCTTAACTCTGCCTCCGAGAGTTTTCATCCCGGGTTACGGTACCAGGCATCTTACAATCATGAATTTCACTACCTAATGTACTTCAAGGACATTAATATGGGAATATGTGCCAGGCACTGTGCTAGGTGCCATAACTGTCTTAATGGCTCTGACCTATAAACCTGTGAGACATTCTCCACATTCATTTACACATGATGCTCAGAAAGGTTAAGCAACCTACCTAACAACAGACAGTCATCAGAGAGGCCAGGGCAGGCTGAAGGCAGTGTGAAGGCTGTGGTCAAACTGAGAGAAGTAAGGAGATTGGGCCAGTAAGAGGCTGTGGGGACCTAGACCAGCACAGCCATTCAGAGAACAGAGTGAGGGAAAGCTGGGCAGGCAGTGCTGCAACAGAGAGTCCACGAGTTCCTTAGCTGTGCCCCAAGCATACCTAGTATCTCTGCAGGCGACCTAGGGACTCACCCCTTACTTAGAGTGGCTCCCATCTGTCAGATGCAGGACTTGTAGAAAGAAGCTCCCACCAGGCTGAGAACAGTTATCTTCCCTTCTCCTAGCCACTGAATGTCATTAAAAGCCCCTCAACCTGGACACTTCATGAATATGTTGATAAAGCTGGCCCTGATCACAAATGTAAATCAATTCTCCGGCCCCAACAAAAACAGAGCAGGGTGTCAGAAGTGGTTTCTAGACCCATCTTGAGAACTGACTAGGCAATCCCTGTCGACTTTCTCACACTCCCATATCTGTAAATGGACTGGGCTGGACAAGGTGACCTTTAAGACCCTCCAGTCTAGGTCTATGATTGTACATTCTCATGGGCCTCATGTTTTTCCTTAACATTTCTACAGCCATCATAATTAATTCCATGTGTAAGTAGTTAACATCTGTTTTTCCTACTAGACTACAGGCCCTTTGGGCCAGGGCCTATCTATCTTGTTCCCAGTAAGATTCCCAGCATCTTAAGAGTGTGTGAGTGTGAAGTAGCACTCCATGTCTGTCAACAGCAGATGGCTGGTTTCTGGCCTGGTTTTACCTGGAGGCCACTTTTTCTCTCCATGGTTCAGGTGATTCATTAGTGTCACATTAACCCATCCCTCCACCTCTCTAGAAAAACCTCTCAGGTTTTCTATGAAACAGGGGGAGGTCTGCAGTGGAAGCTTTGAAACCATTCATATGTTTGTACACTCCACACACTATTTGTACAGAATCAGAACACTCCCCTGCTCAGTTGAAACATTTTCACTGGTCCTCTGGCCTTGAGGCAGGGAAATTAAGGCCTCCATAGAGGATAACTAAATTCGTCAGTGAGGCCTAGCACCAGCTCCCTACCCCCAGTCCCACATCTCAGTTCAAGATGACAGGCCCTCCTCCTATATGGGCAAGGATGAGTGATGAGGCTCCTTGAGGCAGGAGGATGACCAGAATGACTTCTACCAGGGCCTCCTGTCCAGAGGCTCCCAAATCTTCTCTTTGGGGCCAATGACTCCTGGCCTGTGGCCAGCATTCTGCAGCATCTCCTTCAACCAGCAGCCACCCACCTAACAGTGTCATGTGATAGTATCCATGGAAAGAAAAGACCTCCTTTCTTTTTTTTTTTTTTTGTGGTACCGGGGATTGAACTCAGGGGCACTTGACCACTGGGTCACATCCCCAGACCTTTTTTGTGTTTTTTATTTAGAGACAGGGTCTCACTGAGTTGCTAAGTGCCTCACCATTGCTGAGGCTGGCTTTGAACTCGCGATCCTCCTGCCTCAGCCTCCCAAAGTGCTGGGATTACAGGCGTGCGCCACCGCGCCCGGCTAGACCTCCTTTCTTAAAGATGTTTATTCCCAGAAAATGAAACAAAGAAGTTCCTGTGCTTTTTGTTCACTTCTAGGACAATGGGTAATATGAAATCCCCCCCGCAAAAGCTGACAACTGAAGACTAAGAATAACTGCATCAGCCGCTGTCCTGTTTCCTCTTCCCTCTCCATTTAACCAAGCCTCCTCCCCACACGCCCAGTTCAGTGCTGTGCAGCCCCTGGATGTTTCCTGCCTGGCAACATTTAATCGTTTCTTATCTACCCTTCAGGTGATATCCTCCTTGGGGTGACCTCTCTGCTCCCATTCTACTGACCCTTCCTATGCAGGCTGTTCAAAACGGGACCTGAGAAATGCACACGCAAGACCCAGTGATGTGATCATGAGTTCCTGTACAGGCATTCGGGCACCTTCTTAGCCCCTGCTGAGCCAGCCAGAAGAGTCAAGGAGGACTCTGCTTTATTGCTAAGCAAAGTTTCCCTTGCATAAGTTTGCAGAAAGTAGGGCGTGGACCTGTGCTTCATCATCAGTGCCCCGAGAGACGCCTGCCCGAGACAACCGGCTGGTGATCAAGTAAACGCAGTTGGCATTGTGTGTGCTTTGGGGCTGCCTGTTCTTACTCCAACTTAGTAGTCTGAAAATGGGACCAGATGGTCCCTCTGGAGAAGTTTGCTGGAAGAGACATGACTTAATTTAGGGATATACTAAAGGTATTAACTGCTAAGACACAGGCAGATCCACCCAATGACATCAGCACTATCACTAGACCTTCCTGGGCGGGGGAAACAGATGGTTTGGTCACACTCATGAGGCCACCACTGCAAGGTGAGGCTGCTGGTGACAGGAAGAGGTGGAGAGCGGATGAACATGGTGGCCAATTATCTGACTCAGCAATGAAAAAGCAGACCTATGACCTTGGACTATCATGTACTTTAAAAAAAAGTTTTTTGTGTAAATGTACTGCTTTTTAAACATTCCACAGAATGTCAGAGACCTTAAAAGGTCATTTAACACAGTGGTGCTCCACCGATCCAATCGATGACCCACCGTAGCAAAACAATTTGGAAATATCCTCTTTATCAACTGAAATTAAGTTCCAAGATAAGTTAGTTGATCCACATGCATTATTTAGCCCCAATTAGTAATATGATTTATAATAAAACTTATGTCAGTATGTAAGTGCTCACACATGACTGCACTGGAACACAAAATGAAGTAGTCAGTACACACACCTGCTTACCATTTTTTTATGTCTAGATTTAACAGAAGACAAGTAGAAGCCACTCCACAGAAAAAGAACATGGAAATAAAAGAGGCGAGTGATAAAGGAAGGAAACAGAAATTTCTTAAATGTAAGGATAAGAAACAACAATGCCATTTTCTTGTCTGTGTATGTTAACAGGAAGAAGAAAATAACCTTAACTGAGATACAGAGAACAAGGTGAATCAAATTACAAATGAATAGTTAGATAATAAAAGGTAGCATATTACTTCTAAGTTAATGAGCTGACTTACATATAAATATAAGTGTAACTTATTATGATGTGTTATGGGATAGGCCAGTGACAAAGTATCATGGCAAACATGTCCTCAATCTGCAAATCCCATCCACATTGTTGAGCATAATTCAATCTTCAGCATTTGGGAAAAAAAATTTTTTTAAAGCCCTTGGAAATAATATCCTTTTAGTTTAGGTAGTGCAGAAAGGAGGATGAATTTTGAAAAGTTGTTTGGTTGATCTCTAAGGGAGATATTAAAGACCAAAACATGGTCTTTAATTGTAAATAATTGTAATATTCAATTTTTGCAAGAGATTTCTTATTTTATTGCAAATTTAATTATATATATAACACAAGCATAAACTACTTTATAATAGTTGAAATGGTGACATTTTATTTGCCTCTGCTAAGTTAATCATATTTGGTCCCATGTCTGTTAGACCAAGTCTCCAAGCTGCTGCTACAAATCTGCCAGTGGTCTCCTGCTCTCACAGTCACTACACGCCACACTGGAGCCCTCTTCAGGTCAATGTCTGTTTGGAAATGCTCCACCTAAACAGAATGCATGAAGAAAGGGAGCCATCTCAACATTTCAACATTTCAAGACTTTGTCTCTACTCCTTTTAAGCTCCTCTTTCCTAAATTACTGAGCTTCTGGTTGAACTCTGAAAATTTGCAAATCCCCTCTAGGGGGCAGTACTGACCCCATTAAGAATATTGATCAGGCCCAACCTCATTCCCTTGCCTGGCCCAAGAGGGTGGGTCAGCTGTATCTTTTGCTCCCTTTCCTGTCACTAGTTCCCTAAGTCAAGAAGGGTATGGGGTACATTATCACCACGCAGCTGCCAGCACAGGGAAACACATATAGCTTTGGCCCTAGGAATGCCTAGAGACATCTGAATTCCATCAGGACTCCCAATTCTCCCTTTTAACCTGTAAACAACTAGTTCCTAATTACTCATCCATTGGAGGCACAAGCAATAGGTCTCTAGCAGTCACTAAGGACTGAGCTTCAATGTCTTTGTTTTGTACAATCTCACCACTAGCACTGTTTGCCCTAAGACCAGTAGGTAGCATCTGAATGAGAAGTGACAGGCTTCCTCCCCACCTCCTCTGCCTGCTGGCTGCTGTGGTTTGCACCACATTCAGTTGAAGAATAAACACAAAGCAAAACCCCAGTTGTTCTAAGATAACCACAGAGATGACATATGCTTTTGCATGCAAACTTGAGAGTCGAAGAAAAAGCAGAAACAATAAAACGCCAGGAAAGCATGATGACAAGAAACCCTGACCCACAAATCCTTTTGCTAAGCTGCAATTTCAGAGGTCAGAGGTCCAGTGGACTATGGTGACCCATGAATCGTGCCCTCCCATCCCACCCCACCCCAGCTGTCTGAGTTTAGTATTTCTTCACTGGGGAAGAGGGTGAATGTCCTACAGTGAGGCCATCCAGTTGACAGGCTGAACAAATGTCCAGGAATGAGAAAAGCTGAGAGCAGAAGGGAAAGGCAGTTTCCTTCAGCCTACTTTCAACCCTGACTGGGCCAGTCTCCAAAGATCTCACAGCCTCCAGAGCTGCGGCTGTTGTCACGTTGTCACAGTCACCGTGGGCTGTGGGCAGAGTGATGGCTCAATACCTTAGCTCACAACCTCCACTTCCGGGCCTTCACTTCCTTCCTTCATCAAGCAAAGTAAAATGATGAAGACCCAAGACAGCTGGAAACCCCCACCTTGTTACTCCATGTGAATTCATGTCTTTTGTTGTACTCAGGACCCAGACTGCCACGTCCACTTCACTCCAATACTATACTTATCTGGTGGCAGCTTTCTGCTGTCCCATCCTAACCAGGCTCCAAACACCAGGGTGTGGCTTATTCATCTTATCTCTCAAACTCAACATAGTGCCTTCAGAGGTTGCTCAACAAGTGGTTGGGAACTGAAGAGCAAAAGGTAGTGGTGGAGCTAATTCCAACTGAGAAAATGAGAAAGGCCACAAAGTGTGAGCTGTTACCCGTGAATTTGGTGGCTTTCTCTGGGGTGTGTGGCTATGTCACCTGTTTTCAGAGATGCTTTAACCTTAGTCATGCCCATCATCAGCACGGCATTAATGACGACATACTTAGAAGGTGTGAGGGGTAGCCATAAACCACACCTGTATTTTTTTTAAAGGCAATATGATATACTGGCTTAAACACCAGGTTTTAGCCAGAACTGCATGCATTTCAATCCTAGATTTACCATGTATAAGTTTTGGGTAGTGATGAAACTTCTTCACTCTCCTGTTGCTTCCTTATCTATAAATGAGGACGGTAATACCACCTCCTCATGGACTTCAGGTGAGATCATATGTGTAATAGAACAATTATTTTGATGGTCTCATTCATTGTTTATTGCTGATCTCAAGCAGCTGCTCAGTGCTAAAGGGACCAGAGAACTGAGTTCTCTTCTGCTTTCGAGATGAGGGAATGGCATGAATCTAACAAGGCAGGTCAAACTCAAAAGTGTCCAAACATGTAACTGATATGGGCCAAGTAGTCAGGTGCAAATGAAGCAGAATCATATTCGAATGGAAATCCACCCTTTCCCTCTGGGCTGGAAAAGGACAGCTCAATGGTTCTCTCTTTCCACTTTGAAGAAACTTGAGTATAAAAGTAATTTCCCTTCCTTCTTAAGCTCTGTAAGAGAAACAGCATAATCTTGATGCTAAATGGGAGTCAACCCTCGGACTTAATGAGAGACAGTGAGAGGTGGGGGGAAGATGTCAGATGGGAGCAGGCAAGTCCTACCTAAAGGACAGATGCGACTCCTTGCAAACAGCTGTCAACACACAGTCATTGAACCAGATAATTCAAAGATAACTCAGAATTTTTAAATATTATGCATGTTTAAATATTATGTACAAAATGGCAAGCAAATTCATTGCAGAATTATATGTAATAATAGATGACTGAAAACAACCTGTGTTTAAGTAAATTGTAGTGCATCCATACAATAGGATGCTGTGCCTCTGTAAGAAAGAATGAGGAAACTCTGGACAGATTGATAGAGGAATAAAAACCCAACTAGATGAATTAAGTGGGAAATAAAAAGCAAGGTTTTGTTTAAAGTGTGTACAGTATGCTAAAATTATGTAAGAAGGAAAAGGATTTGTATTATGTATTTGAATGGATTCGTATTTGCAAAAAGAAGCCCTGGACATTTACATAAGAAAGAAATAAAAGGGGTTCCTGGGGCTAGGGGCAGGATGGACAATGGAGGCAGTGATAAGATTTCACTAAAAACCTTTCTACACTGGTTTGATTTTTCAAGCACTGTGAAAGAATTGCTTATACAAAAAATAATATAAAGACATTGCACATAGCAGCCACTGTGAACAAAACACATCTACAGGCTGCCAATGGACTCCCAAACTAGAGCTGCAGACCAGTTGGCAACACAGGGTCCAAGTTTTACTAGGTTTGGAAACAAGCAGGTTGCTCAAAATCTGGCACCTGGGACTGACTCTCTCTGAATTGCCTGGCAATGAGCTAACGAGCCCAGTATCTCCCCTCTCCCAGGGGAAAGGGATGCCCTGCTACCTCCCTTGGGCTAAACGGCCCCATAATGCAGGTCCCCATGAAGCTGGGGAGCTCTGAGGCCTCCAGCTGCAGGGAAGGTGGCGTTTCCCAGTGTTCCTCAACGGTGAAGTCTGCCTGGAACCTAGCCGGTCTGTTTGTTCCCTTCTGTCAAGGGTCTGCCCAACTCGACCTATGATATGAAGAGTGACAGGAAGGTACAGCTGCTCCCCTGGGACACAGCTGGGCCCCGCTGCAGCACACTTCTCTAGAGAATGCCAGAAACAGAGGTCATGTGCTCTTTCTATGCTGCCAGGCGGCACCGCAGGACGCTGTTCACATCCACTCCTAGACCTACGCAAGTCCTCAGCCTTGTCACTAGGAATGATCAACCCAGTGTTATGGGTTGAATTGTGACCTCCAAAACAAAAATGCATTGACACCCTAATGGTTACCACAGTATCTCAGAATGTGACCTTGTTTGGAAAGTGGGTTGTTACAGATGTGATTAGTTAAGCTGAGGTCATCCTGGAGTAGGGTGGGCCCTTCATCCAATGGGATTGTGCTCTTATAAGATGTCCATGCAAAGAGAGACTCACAGGGAGAATGCCACGTGATGATGAAGGAAGTCCACAGCAATGTGCCTGCAAGTTGAAGAACACCAAAGATGGCCGACAAGCCACCAGCAGCTACGGAGAGGCAGGAAAGGAGCCTCCCGAACCAGGAGAGGAAGCAAAACCTTACTGACACCTTGATCTCACACTCCTAGCCTCCAGAACTGGGGGGGGGGGGGCACACATTTCTGCTGTAAATCACACAGTTTGTGAAACTCTGTTATGGTAGCCTTCGGAAACTCATAGTTAGCAGCCTCAGACCAGCTCAAATGGCAAAAGTGTCGAGAGTGTTCCATCTTAGCTCAACAGATATTGATGACAATTCTGCCCAAGTGAAAGGATGATCAAGGACCTTGATGATCAAGTTTCTAGGACACTGAATGATCAAGTTTCATTTTATAGGAATGCATCCTCAAATCACCCAATAAACGGTAATTGAATACTGACCTTGTAAAGAATATAAGAGAAATAAAATATTCTATTGCTGCACTAAAGGAATTGACAGTCTGGTTGAAGATTCAAGAAAGAACATAAAAATGTAACAACACTTATCATAATAGACAAATAAGCATCATCTCACACACACCCCCCAGCGCTGCCAGTGAATGCCACAGATGTCACTCTGAACTATACACCACTGTGCTCCAGCTGGGCTCAACTTTCAATTGCATCTCATTTTAAGTGCTCCTGAAATGTGCGTCTGGAAGAACAGGTTCCCAGTTCTGCAGGACATTCTCTGGAATGCCAGGCTGCAGGACAATTTCTAGAAGCTGTGGCCACTGCTCCTGGCATGGCATCTAAGCCTCCTGCACGTTGCAGACACTCACTCTCATTCACGTTCATCATCTGCTGCCCTTGGCCTGAGTCTCCCCATCAATTTCTCAACAGCTCTCTTCCTGGTTAAAAAGGCAGACCCTGGCAGGACCGTGAGCCTACTCTGCAGCTCTCAATGAATCTGACAACAAAACACAGGAGATCCAGGTTGTGTTGGAGTCCACTTTGGAGGGTTGACAGGGTTTTGAAAGGAAGGAGACACTACAGAAAATCAGAGACCCCTAGGAGAGATATTATTTTTCCTACCCTCTTTCAGAACATTTGTTTGTCTGGCTCGGCCTTCTTGCAGGTGGCTACTCCAAGCATACCCCACATCTAGGAACCACAGTCTCACCACATGCGCACCTCATGTCCATCTACACATCTGAGGGGAGAAGAGACAGAATACTTGCCTGAACCCTCCTGGAGCTCTGTCTGGGTCCCGGGGCTCTGTCTGGCTCCTTGGGTTCCTTCTACAGCTCTCTCCTTAGGAAGACGTGGCACAGCCAAGTGCCCAGTGGAGGTCCTGGCTGGGCTCATAGAGGAAGAGTGGCACGTCCTGCTGCCCCACCCTCGACAAGCAGCCTGAGGACCTGGATGTGGCTCTGTGCCAGCCTCCCAGAGGGCAGCTGTGGTCAAAGCATGACCTGCGGGCAGAACAGAGGAAATGGCTCCTTGCTTTGACTTTGAGAAATTCACTATAGAGTCTCAGCATAGAAAAGACTTTGCTGGGCTGGGATTGTGGCTCAGCGGTAGAGAGCTCACCTAGCACATGCGCAGCCTGGGTTCGATCCTCAGCACCACGTACAGATAAACACATAGTGTACAACTAAAGCAAATAAATAAATATTAAAAAAGAAAGAAAGAAAGAAAAAGACTTTGCCACTTAACTTTCATCCTGGGGTCTGCATTAAGCTTTGAGACAGACACTCTGCCTAACGAGCAATATCCATTTATCCTTTCCTCCTTTCTAGCAGAACTCCAGTGTTGTTCACCACGCAGGGCAGTAACCTTATCCTCAGATCAGGAGACTCATCCATTCAAAACAAATGCAGGCTCCTTGCTGGTGGACAAGTTGAGATGTCCAATTACAAGATACAAGAGGAGGCCTGCTGGGGGAGCTCCTGCAAGGGCATTCCTGACTGTTATCTCTGATGGGTATTGTGTTGTCTAATATGTCGACTGGAACTTCTGCAGCCACATTGTGACTATGAGGGGCAAGCCTGAGGGCAAAGCAGAAAGAACCTGGGTCTTTGATAGCGTCACTGAACTACTGAATGAGATAACCCTGGCTTCTCATAAGTATCACTATTTAAACCCATTGAGTGAGGTTTTTGCTACCTGCAGCTAAGATTGTCCTAAGAGATGCGTACTTAGGTGTTCCTGAGGTCATGGACTGTTCTGACCACAACATATCCAAACTTCATGTCACACCCACTCTCTCTTCTCCCTACCATGCCTGGGTACTCAGTTCCTTCCCAGACCCGTTTACCATATTTTCAATAGAGTAATATATTCTACAATGTATGTCAATTCCATTTATAAAGAAACACTTTGAACCCATCTGATGTACCATAAACTTTGCTGGGCCCCAGGGACTCAAAACTGAAGCCTTGAAAATAGTATGGAGGTTCCTAAAAATAATAAAAATAGAACTACCATATGATCTAGCAATCCTATTCCCTGGCATATACCCAAAGGAAACAAAATCAGTAGCTCAAAGACATTTGTGTGTTCCCATGTTCATTGCAGCATTACTCAAAACAACCAAGACATGGCAACAACCTAAGTGTCCATTAACAGTGAAAGAAATAAGAAATTTGAACAATAATAAAGGCTGGAGAGGCTGTGGAGAAAAAAGAGCACTTCTACACTGTAGGTGGGACTGTAAATTAGTACAACCACTATGGAAATCAGTATTGAGGCTCCTCAAAAGACTAGGCATGGAACCACCATATGGCCCAGCTATACCACTCCTCAGTATTTATCCTGAAAAATTAAAGTCATCATACTACAGTGATACCTGCATACCCTTGTTTATGGCAGCACAGCTCCCAATAGCCAAACTATGGAACCAACCTAGGTGGCCATAAAAGAATGAATGTATAAAGAAAATGTATATATACACAATGGAGTTTTATTCAGTCGTATAAATGAAATTATGTCATTTGCAGTAAAATAAATAGAACTAGAGACATTTTGTTAAGCAAAATAAGTCAACTCAGAAGGACAAAGGTCATAGATTTTCTCTTATATGTAGAAGCTAGAAAGGAAAAAGGAAAAGAAACATGGTGAGGACTGGGTATGTGGGGGGGAAATCTCACGAAGATCAAAGGGAGATCAGTAGACTAGAGAAAAGTGACCAGGAGGTGGAAGGAGGGGAGAAGGGGGGAAGTGCGGGGGAGTGACACTGGTCAAAGTATATTGTTATATTGTGTGCATGTAGGAATATGTACAACTATAAAGCACCGATAAAAAATGTGGAAAAAAAAGAAATTGTGAAATACACACACACACACACACACACACACACACACACACACACAAAATATTATACTGTATGCACTGCAGTTAGCAATGTGTGTGTGTATAATGGATATATAATGAACTATTATTCAGCCATAAAAGAAGGAAATACTGCCATTTGTAACAACATTGCTGAACCTTGAGGGCATTACGCCAAGTGAAATAAGTCAGAGAAAGACAAACACTGTGTGGTCTCATCTTACATATGAAATATAAAAAGCTAAACTCATAGAAACAAAGAATAGAATGGTGATTGCCAGAGGTTGGAGGGAGGGGCAGATAGATGGGGGATGGTTGTCAAAGGGTAGAGCATCAGCCAGGCAGGGTGGCCCACACCTGTGATCCCAGTGGCTCTGGAGGCTGAGGCAAGAGGATCGCAAATTCAAAGCCAGCCTCAGCAAAAGCGAGGTGCTAACCAACTCAGTGAGACTTTGTCTCTAAATAAAATACAAAATGGGGCTGGGGATATGGCTCAGTGTACCCCTACCCCCCAAGAAAAAGTTGGAGCACTGCAGTTATGAGATGAATAAATTCTGGGGACCTCATGCACAGCATGGCAGCCATGGCTAACCATACTGCATGTGCACTTGAAATCTGCCTAGGGAGAGTATCTTCAAGGTTCTTGCCACACATGGAACATGGTGACTGGATGGGTGGTGGATGTGATCACTAACTTGATTGTAGGAATTGTTTCATGAAATATGCATGTGCTGAATCATCATGTTGTATACTTTAAATTGATACTATTTCACTTGTCAATTACAGCTCAATAAAAATGAAGACTTGAGGAACACACAGTGGGTGAGACACCCCCCCCCCCAGGTAAATAGACAAGTGCAAGATGGCAAATGCTATACAGATGTGCACTGTTCTGCATGAGCATAAAGGACCAGGGAGACCAGGCTGGGACAATGCTAGCACAATGCCCTGCTGAAAACAGATACATTCTTGCAGAAATTTGCAAGCAAAAGAGAGTGAGGAAGACAGGCCTAAACCAAGGATAGAAATAATGATAAAAGTAAGTATCAAGAACAGTGGCAGCTAACAGTTCCTGGTTCCAATGCACCAAGCAACATTTTAAGTGATTTCTGAGTATTAACTCATTTAATCCTCTTTCAAAACCTATGAGGCAGCTCTGAGTATTAGCCCCATTTTATGGATAAGCAAACTGAGGTATGGAGAGGTTGAGTAATACAGGAAGTGGTGGCAGAAGCAGGTTTTCAGCCAAGGTGGTGCAGCTCAGGGCTCATAATGGTTACCAGTCTACATCAGTAGTTCTCACAGTGGTCACCAGAAAAGCAGTAGCAGCAGCCCCTGGGAACTTGTTACCAGTTCAGATCCTGGGCCTCATCTCACATCCACCGAGTCAGGACCTCTGAGGATAAGATCTCGTATGTTATGCTTTAACAAGCCTTCCTCATAATTCTGTGGCCTGCTAATGGTTGAGAAAGCCATAATGAGACATGAGAAGGTCTGGCCTACTCAGAGCAGTATGAATGGTACAAAGAGAAGCAAAAACCAGAGGGAAGCTGGGGTCAGTTGGGAGACTCTTGCTTCTCCTCCTAAGGAGGATGGGTTTTATTGTGTGGGCTTTAAGGACAAAGGTGGGGATGACACAGGACAGTGGCCTGATTGAACTTTGTTTGGTGGGACAGGGTCTCTGCCATTAGTGCCAGTAATGGAGTAATGGACTGGAAGGGAAGAGCATAGAAGGAGGCCTGGTAAGAGGCTGGTGTGACGACCCAGACAAACAACAGCAGGGGCTGCACTGAGGTGGTGGCAGTGCAGAAAGGAGGAATGGGGACCAGTTCAAGGACAGATTATGGAGAGAGAAATGGGTCACTGAGCTTGCAGAAGGGTCTCGGAGGGCTCTATTGCTTCCGGCTTCAAAGGTTAGGTAGATGGTGAAATTACTTGGCCAGATTGGAAGCACTGAAGAACCAGTTTGGCAAGGAAGAGAATTAGCTCCACTTGGGAAACGTCAAGATCGCCATGTCCATGGAACAGCAGGATGAAGGTATTTAGGCGGCAGTGAGAGAGAAGGCGATGCTGGGGAGGTGGGGGACCAAAGACAGACATATAGGTCTGGCGTTCGCTAGTTTAAGTATGATGGTTGATGCCACAGACGTAATCGCAGCTACTTACAGAATGGGTAAAAGGATGGGGGAAGAGAAGGCTGGAATTGTGTAAGACACTGACATTTAAGTAACACTCAGAGAAAGTCATCTGAGGAGAATCAGTGCTCAGAGAGAAGAGAAAGGAAATAACATCTCAAAAGTCAGTGGATGAGGAACACTGGAGAATGGTTCAAGAAACAGAGGACTGACAGCAGTTTCAAGTACTGCAGAGCTGCCAGCTCTTAAGGTTTAGAAGAGACACTGGACTTGGCAATGAGGTCACGGGTGAACTCAGTAGGAGCAAGGATGCAAGCCAAAGCCAGACGTACTCCCAGATTTATTCTCTAGATAACCAATCTCCCATGTGCCAGGCTTTGTGATTGGTGCTGGGGATATAGTGATGAACACCGTGCACTTGAATCTCGTCCTTACTAGTATGGAAGACAGAAAAGGAACAGAAATTGCAAAAATTAATTATGGGATCCCAGCAGAGGTAATCTCTCTAATGAAGAGATATAAGGTCTTGCTCTAGGAAGCACAGAGCAACAAGACTAATGGAAGATGATAGAGGGGAAAGCACATTGAAGTTGGGTCCAACTTCAAGGAAAGCATGCTGGCAAGAAGGGACTGCAGGTGTAAACAGCCTCAGGTAGAAAGGGCTTTTTTGTGTGCCCAACCAATGGAAGGAAACTGGGGTGGACAGAACAATTCTAACATGGAAGAGAGTGGCAGGAGACCAGGAATCAGAAGAGGGCCCTGTGGGCTAGGGTAGGGATTTGGGACTTTATCCCAACAAGCCACAGGAAGCCACTGAAGCTAAAACTTAAAAGGTTGGGAGACACATGCTCTTCTGATTTGTATTTTTTTTTGGGGGGGGGTGTACCGGGGATTGAACTCAGGGGCACTCAACCAGAGCCACATCCACAGCCCTTTTTTGTATTTTATTAGAGACAGGGTCTCACTGAGTTGCTAAGTGCCTCACCATTGCTGAGGCTGGCTTTGAACTCGCAATCCTCCTGCTTTAGCCTCCCAAGTGCTGGGATTACAGGTGTGTGCCACCATGCCCGGCTTGATTTGTATTTTTAAAAAGATGACTTGACTATTTGTGTGGAGAATTCGGGAGGGGAGAGATTGGGAGTGGACACATTGGTGCTAATGAGAGAATTATTATAGTCCAAGATGGTGGGTTTGTGGACTGGGGTGGAGACAGCATATAGGTGGGTGCAGGTGAATAGATTCTAGAGCTAGAGGTTAGAATCAAGAACCGGTGGCTGATTGGATGTGGCAAATGGGGAGAAGGAGAGGGTTGAGGCCAGAATGGACTCTGTGGTTCCTTCCATATTCTTGAATATTCTCCAGGGCCACTGGGATGGAAGAACACATGATCTCTGAACCCTCATGGAACAAGGTCAAGGGCTATTGACTTTGACAGGGTTTAAATCAGCAACCAGAGGACAGGTCCACTGAGTCTTATCCCAAGGGACCTCTCAACTATTGAAGATAAAATTATTCCTTCTAAATAGGCCTCCTGAAAGTCTCTTCCTCTTGTTTGGCCATGCCATTCAGGCATCATGTCCTGGTGGGGTGGGTGCTGAGCAGAATCCACCCTGTCTGGGCAAGCCCCACTGTATGCAGCTTCTCACCAGAAACCCATGCCCTCTTCAGGGCATTCAGCACAGCGTGGGCAATTCTAGGTTCCTAAATGCCAGGCTCCATTTGGCTACATTTCCCTCTCATAATTTTTCCAGTTTTAAATACATATGCTCTACTTCTATTGCCAGCATTACAGCAGGATAAGTACCTGGATTGGCCATCCCACTCAAAGTCTCGTATAAAATATTTTTAAAAACCAATGTTTCTGAAAGCACTGATGAGCTGGCAAGAAAGGAAGGAATTCACTGGCTAGGGATAACTTCACATCAAGAATATCCAGGTGCCAACTATCCAAATGACCCTAACGTGTTTAAAGAAATTAAAGAAAAACTTGAAGATATGTGCAGGAAACAAAAAATCATGAGGAATAACCAGGAAGATTTGAAAAGTGGACCGAGAAAATTTTTAGAAATTTAAAAAAGAAAATTGAAAAGAGAAACTCTGAACAGACCTAATAGCATATCAGATACAGTATGAGGAAGAAACAGTGAATTAGAAGCTAGATCAAAATAAATTAATAGAAATGCAGCACAGAAAGACAAGACACAGAAAAATATGAAAGAGAGATTAAGAGATATGAAAAACAGTCTATCCATGCAAATGGCTAGTGCTATAGTGGAACCCCAAATGACCCCCCAAAGGCCTCTGGGTTACAGGCTTGGTCGTCAGGGGGGCACTGTTGGGAGGTGGTGGTACCTTTAAAAGGTGGGGCCTACTGGGAGGTTTCAATAACTAAGCAAATATTTCAAAATAGCCATCTGAGAGGGTTTTGAATGTTTCCCCCAAAAGAAATGATACATGTCTGAGGTGAATGATATGCCAATTACCCTGATCTGATCATCACATGTTGTCTATGTACTGAAATGTCATACTGTACCCAATAGATATATGCAATTACTATGTATCAATTAAAAATATATTTACTGAAAAAATAAAGCCTAACAACATGTCTGTCTGGAGTCCCAGAAGGAGGAAAGAGAGACCATTTAAATAGATCACAGTTGTAAATTTTCTAAAAGTGATGAAAAATACCAGCACCCACATCCAAGAATCCCCAAAAGAATAAATAAAAAGAAATTCATGGCCAGACACAGTTCAGTGAAACTGCAGAACACCAAAGACAATATTTTAATGCAGCAGTGAGAAAAGATGTTGCTTTTACGTGATTACCATTTAGGCAGCTTACTTCTCATTAGCAATGAACATTCCAAAAGACGGCAGTAAAATATCTCCAACATGCTGAAAGAAAGTAACTGTCATCTGAGAATCATGCACTTAAAGAAAATACCCTTTAAGAATAAGAGAGACTAAGACATTAGCCGCCAACAGCAACAACAACAAAAATGGAATTTCCCACATGCAAATCCTCATTTAAAGAAATTGTTAAAAGATGTATTTCAGACAGGAAGGCAGAGAACCCAGACAGAGGATCTGAGATCAAAGAAGGAATGAAGAACAAAGAAGGCAAAAACGGATTTTCTCAGTGTGTTGTTGAAGAAATAATGTAGCTCTTAATGATGTATATCTTGCTGCCATCTCTTACTGTCTAGGAAACTCAAATCAAGTTACTTCATCTCTCAGAGACTCAATTTCCTCATCTTAAAAATTCACGTAATAGTGCTACTTATGCAAAGTTTTGTGAGGAATAAATGAGCAAATATACACAAATGCTCCCAGCATTGATTCTGATTCTTGAATGTGTAAAATAGAGGTTGATTTCTTATCGCTTTGAAAATGAATAAATAAACAAATAGATATGGTTAGCAACAAAGAATGACTTCCTCTGTTCAATTCTACAATAAAATTTTGACACTTTTTCATATTTTGTATGAATCTGCACTACAGAGCCAGTGCTCAGTGGTTATTTTCTTTTCATCTTTCTAGTATTGACCCTAAGATCTTTTAAACACAATATTTATGATTTATTTATTTAAGAAATGCTGCATGTGTACACACAACCCCCAGGGAAATACCCTGGATTCCAGTTTAACTCACTGTTTTAAAATAATTTGTGGTCTGTTTTACGAGGTCATAAAATCCACCCTGGCCCACCCACAGTACATCTTCTGCCCATCCTTCTCCCCTGCATCTAACCTTCCCCAGAATTCTCTGTCTTTCCAACTAGGAGATGGTGTCACACCAATGATCCCTCTTGCAGTGTCTGCCATGCCAAGTCCCATACTGAAGCCCCCTCCAACTCCATCCACAAGTTTACTTTCTGTGTCATCAGGTCAGGAAAGGGAGAGAAAAGCCAAAGCAATAAAAGGTGGATAAGAAAAGTTAGCAGAGTCTCTTTTTTAGAGTCTCTTCCTTATTTTCACTTGGCAACCATTTGTGGGGGGAGCAGATAAACCCAGAACCAATCTTTCCTTGATGTTGTCAAGGAAACAAAAAGCACTGGTCTTGAATTCCTAAGACCTGGGTTAGCGCCCTGACTCTGCCATTAACTGCTCATGTGTCCTTGGGCATACCACTTAACCTCTCTGATTTGATGTTCCTCACTGGTAAATTAGAGACAATAATTATGACCTATTTGTAGAGCATTTTACCATTTCCTGAGTGTTTCCAGATCCATCATTTCATTTAGTGTGCATATTTGGTTATATCACACCCAGTGCTAATACCTCACTGCTTTGCTGTAAAGACTTAAAAACAGAACCTGGGAGCTGCTGTGGAAACTACAAACCACTTCATGCATTTGAAGCTTCATCACTGGGGTGCTACAACTAGCCCAGTCATGGGAGTAGACTCTTGCAAGTCTAAGTGCCTGGACTTGAATTCTGATTCTCCACTTACTAGCTGTGAGACCTTGAGCAAATTGTTGAGCTACTATAAGCCTCAGATTCCTCACTTCTAGGCTGAGGAAAACTGTAACAGTGCTCTCTGGTGGTGCAGGGCTTTGAACACAGCAGGCCCTGAGTGCATGAGAGTTGACTAGAATCTACACCAAGTAAACCGGTGTCTGACCGTAACTATGCACACCCTGACACCTGTCCTCCCTCCTTTCTTCTCCAGGGTGGCCTCCACCCTCCACACAATTGGCAAATATTTACAAAGGGAGGGCAGAAGCTCTGGATATCAGGATACACCATGGATTAATGTTTCCCGAAAATGACAAAGCCTCATTTTCCCACTTTGCGGACTTAAATTCCCTCCTTGTTTCAGAGGAGTCTCCATGCTGTTTTGGAATGGAAGCATAGCCAGGGTCCCAGTCAGCCTGGATCCCTTACCCCTTCTTCCTGAGAGCCTTGATTTGGCAGGCTGGAGAGCTCTGGGCTATGGGGCAGTGACCCAGCCTCAATGCCCTAATTGGACTGTGCAGTTTACCCTACTGACTAAAGCCACTTAAGACTGAGCTGACACTAAGTGGATCTATTTTAATGACCTAAGAAGCAGATGGTTGACACAGCCCACATATGAATGAATAGAAACTACATGACTGCAAACAAAATAAGCAATCCCTGTTGAAGCAGCTTTGTCTTTGTTAAGGTATTTCATGTTGTCACTGTCTAATTCCATCTTTAGAGCATTCTGAAGAGACATGAAGGGCAGCTCGTATAACTGAGGCAACTGAGACCCACAGAGAGCAAGTGGTGAAGCTGAACCTGGACAGTAGCCCTCTCGCCAGGCACCTGATGCTGCTGGCAAGCACAACCCCTTTACCTGAGCCCCCTGACTCATCTGTCCACCTGCTTTCAGCTTCCTTGGACCCAGATCCTATGGCAACTGCCCCAGGACTTGCATCGTGTTGCATTTGCATTAAGGTTGGGACAGGGCAGGAGGACAGGAGGCATGCCTTAGTCACTCAACTTATGTCTTAGTCCAGAAAATGAGAACACAGCCTAAGGAGCACAAATCAGGCCAATCAGCTTGGAGTTCATAGACTAAGTGCCATCTGCAACAGAGTGGGCAGTGTGAGGTAGTCAGCTGTGACTGCCACAGCGATGGCTAACATCTCTTTCTAAAGCACCCCTGGGGCAGCTCATCCCCCACAGATTTCATAGGCTGCATAGAATCCATGTGGTTGTTCAGGTTGAATGTGCAAGTGAGGCTGCGGCCAGGACAACTTGACTGACCACCATTACTAGGCCTAAGATGTGGCTAAATTGTGATGGGCTGCAAGTGGCCCTATAATGGGGTAGAGAAAAAGCCAGGCAGCAGGACTGAAAGGATGCAGTGGTAAGCCTGCTGCTCAAAGGCGTACCTCTGGACTTCTCATCTCCTGTTTGTGTTGACTTTTCCTGGCGGATCACTCTGTAAGCAGAGGGTGACTCTTTCTGTTTCCACAGGGTAGCCCTATAGCACCATCCGAAAGGAACACCATCCATAGAACACACACCCAGATCCATGCTAGAAACCTTGCAGAGGGTGCACCAAGGTAGGGCCAGTTTGTGCTAGATCCCACCCAAAGCCCTGACTAGACGAAGGGAAGCCTGGAATCCTGGCTTCTTGCAGGACTGTAAGCACTTGAAGATTGTAACAGAGTCAGTGAAAGGCAGCAGGAGCCGGGCCCTTAGAAATAGTGGGAGGGTTAAGGCACATATTGTGACTTCCTGGGTGTCATTTTCAAGCAGAATGATCTTCAGATACAGTTTATGAAGATGGACCAAAAGACTAGCATGGAACATTCCTCCCAGGACTTCTTGCCATCCCCTACCTGCTGAATCCTCCCATCCTAGGAGGCCTAGTTAGTTCCCATTTACCTAGTTACAGCACATACTGTCTGTGCAATCATCGTATTTGCTGTCTGAGATGGTTGCTCCTCTTTGCACTTGAGTGTTGTCAAAAAAAAAAAAATGTTTCTTTTTTCTTCTAGTACCATCCACAGTACACAGTAGGTGCTCAAAAAGTATCTACTGGGCTGGGGTTGTGGCTCAGCGGTAGAGCGCTCACCTAGCATGTGTGCGCGGCCCGGGTTCGATCCTCAGCACCACATACAAATAAACGAATTGTGTACAACTAAAAGCAAATAAATAAATTTTTTTTTAAAGTATCTACTGCTCCATTTTGGTTTGGCACTATTGGCATTAACATTCAACAAAACACGTTGACTTAACCCTCCATATAGTGCCAAAAAATGGAGACCTGGCGTGCATTATAACCTATTTGCTGTTCAGCACAAAGTAGACATTTTCCTTCTATTTTCAATTCCAATAAAGAGGGCTTCTGTATTTTAAAAAAAAATATATATTTTTTTCATTTGTAAAGTGTGGTTACATAATGGAAGCCTAGTAATATTTTCATTTTTTCACTAACAGTTCCTTTCACTAATCAGTTCCTTTTTGTGTGTCTTTGTTTCTGATTCAAGCTGTGGTTCAAGGTATTAAAGTTACATTCCTATAAAAGCAGCTTTATATTAGGCTTTTTTTTTTTTAACTGACCTCTCTTACCCTGTGTTTCAGAATGTGCTGTGCCTGGAGGGGCTCACCCAGGATGAAGTTGGAGGATTACTGCTCTCAATTTTGCAGCTGTGTTCACAGAGCTCTGTTAGGGAGCAGGGCCCTCAATCCCAGAGGTCCATCCTCTGTAAAGAGCCTGTCTGGTGCAGGGGATCAACCACCTGGGTGAGGAGTCCAGAATGTAGGTGTCTCTACCAGGACTGGATGTGTGAATCCAGATAAGTGACTTAACCTCTCTCAACCTTGGTCTCCTCATCTATAAAATGGGGATGCAAAGACCTCCATTAGAAACAGTGCCCAGTGCATGACAGGCACCTGATACATTACCTTATTATTAAGCACAGGGCCCATGCAAAAGTCCACTGGGTGTCTAGCTGCCTCCCCGGCTGGCTTCATTCCCAGAATTAAGATACAAAAGTATCTACCAAAAGTCAGACCCCTATGTCCTGAGCAAAGCTGAACACAAGAAGCCTGAGTACCAGGAAAGAGCAGGAGCCAGAGCAGCCTCTGGAGAAGGTGATGACAAACCATAAGGAAATGTGCCAGGAGACACGTCACAGAAGGCATGGATGCTAGAAAGAACACCACTGGAGAAGTAAGAAACACACTTGCAGTACTTGTGGCCAGGACAACCACACCGTGGGAGTAAATTGCTTGTGCTTGGCTAAATAGAGAATCAAGGTACAGCAAGATACCAAGAGGGGACAGAAAAGCACAACCAGCCACAATTAAGAACGTGAATGGAGGAGATTCACCAGCTTTCCGCCTGGGGAGGGACACATGGTCAAAGCTAAACTCACACTTTTATAATATGTGTATAATTAGTGGAAAAGCTTAATTTAGCAGTTTGGTAAATTGCATTAGCAGTTTATCTATGGTATGTAATTAAGCTATTTTCAAGCATTCCTTTTTGGCTAAAGACTCCTGTTAAGAATCCTAATGGAACATGGTTCACGTGATACATATGCCAATCCCTGAGTAGTCTAGAATATTTTGGAGTATACACTAAGTTCCTGGGCAGGGCAGTTGTGCGTGGTTCCCTACAATGTGTGGATGAAGGTTGAGGGATCAGAAAGGCCAAATCGAGTCCTGGCCCTGAAATCACGTGGCTCTGGGAGTGTTGTATACATTCATAATGCTGTTTCTTCATCTGGAAAGAGTAAGGGACAACAGCTACCTTAGAGGACTCTTAAGAAAATAAATGAAGTGCTGTACAAAGTGTTCAGCTAGACACAATGGTACCTGCCTATAATCCCAGTGACTCAGGAGGCTGTGGCAGGACCATCCCAAGTTCAAGGCCAACTTCAATACCTTAGCAAGACCCTGTCTCAAAATACAAAATAAAATGGACCTGGAACGTGGCTCAGTGGTAAAGTGTCCCTGGGTTCAATCCCCAGTACAAAAAAAAAAAAAAAAAAATCCAAAGTACTCAGCCCCCAGAAAGGCAGTCTCACAGGAGCTCATTTGATTGAAGCATAAAAAAGTAAAATAAAATAAATTAGAAAGAAATGAGCAATGGCAAATGGCAGCAGAAAGATTGCTGATGTGGAGAAGCCATGGGACGGCGAGGCCATGAGTGCAGAGGGAAGCTGAGGCAGAGGGTCACCATGAGGCCTATTACAGCCAGCATTCAACTCAACCCTACCAGTTTGGGATGATGGAAAAATTCACAATATGAATGTACTTAATGCCACTGAACTGTCCATTTAGGAATGGTTAAAATAGTAAATTTTCTGTTATATACATTTTATCACAATAAAAAGAAAAAGATATAGAAACAAAAGACAAAACCCCAAATCCCAAACCTCAGCCCACTGAAGACATTAAAGCAAAAATAGCATGAAAGAGAGGTGGGATGACCTCCTGTCTGTGGGATTTTGTGAGGAGGACACAGGCACTTAGATACCATACCAAAGAGCTCATGAGTTATGATCTTTATTGAGGATGTCTATTCAACCCCTGCTCCCAGAAGACTCAAAAACCAAAAAGCCACCACAAGCAGAAAGATCTAGAGTTCTATACGCTGACTAGTCAGTCTTTCCTGATGGGCTATCCCTGATAGTGATTTCTGGTCATAAGTCCTCCCCTGATATGAAACTCCCAAGAGCCTCGTCCATTCCACCTGGTGCTCATCTGGGGAGGGCAGTGATGCCATCTCACTCAAAAACCTGGCCTCGGGAAGAAAGCTTCTGAAATTTCATTCCCGCCTGGGTTATAGGAATGGCAGCTTTGACACCACCTCCTCCTTCCCACAGGAAAACAAAACCTTTCTCAAGACAGAAGCAGTGTCTCTGGCCTGGGTCTTTATCCCCCTTCCCCACAATCTCCCTGACCCACTCATGTGCCCAGAAGGTCATGCCAACCTAGAGCAGAATATATAGGGGGCAAAGGGTTGTCCCTGCTATAAATGCTGCCCAGCCTGGGCCTTCTGCATGCCAGAAACTGCCCTGGCCCTAGAGGTCCAGTGGCATTTCCTAGCAGGCCCCTCCCCAACCTCCAGTTGTCAAATTAAGAGTCCTGTCTGGTGGGTAGCTCTACTGGAATCTGGCCAGAGGAGTTGGTGACACAGAAACTCTATGGAGGACTCTCCAGGAAGCAGTCCTTTTTAGTGTCCACCAACATACCTTTGCCCACAAAGCTTGCAATCTGTTAACTGCCGGAAAAGGATTGCAGCCTGGAACGGCAGCGCCGCGGGAAGGAGTCCAGAGACAGGATGGAGACGAAAAAATTCTTTAATCTTTCTGTCTCTGTCTCTTGTAATTTCTAACACTACATACACACTCTCACAAGAAACCAAGGCACCTACTCTTACAAGAAACTACAATATATCTATACAATATCGATAACCCTGTCCTTTCTCTCTCTGGTCTCATCCCATGCGCCCGAGCAGGAATCGCTCTCGCTCGATCTGCCAAGTCACCGCTCAAATCTCTCGAGATCCTGGGCCAAGTCCCGTGAGACTACGGAAGGCGACAATGCCCAAAAATGTCAATCTGCTGAGTCACTGCTCAAATCTCTTGAGATCCTGGGCCAAGTCCCGTGAGACTACGGAAGGCGACAATGCCCAAAAATGTCTATGGCCCATAGTCAACCGCAATCTTAGCTATCTCCCCAAACAGGGCTCCTGCATTTCCCCCTTTTGTTTTAAAAGAGGGGATGCTCTAGGACGTCTATGTGCAACCAACATTCTTACCCGTCATTGGATAATCAAGGCTGTGCCCTTGACTCCTGTCTTAGGTTGATATGTCGGCCACATGAGACTGTCCCGTGCGACTGTGCCTGTCTTAGGTTGTCCCCCTCTGGGGATCTTACCCGTCATTGGCTAACCAGCCATCCAATGGAGCCCTTTAGGATCGACTGTGTGAGATGACTAACAGCCGTCCAATTGGGAGGAGATGCTGCGGCTTTAAGGCGACAAGCCTTTTGGTGACAAGCCAAATTGCATAGCATATCAAATTCTTTTAAGTTCTATCAAGTAACACAGTGAGTTCTCTAAACAAATACCCGCAAGGTACTGTCCCATGAAGTCCCAAACAATGAAAGATCAAAATGTCCACTTGTTATAACACGTAGATCTAGGAGGCCCCATGCATGCAGAGCAGAGGCCACACTGCTGGTGAGGTTGTTTGACATTTGAGCAGCAGGGATGCTTGCAGCGACCGCGATCCCTGCAGCTGTAGCAGCAGCCGTCGTTTTTTAAGATTGCGGTTGACTATGGGCCATAGACAACCGCAATCTTAGCTATCTCCCCAAACAGGGCTCCTGCAGCAATCCGTGTCCAGGCCCTACTTGAATGTTTCTGCTTCTTCTCTGCTTTTCCAAAGGCCACTCATTCATCTGGGTCCTGCTCTAATCCCACCTCTCTGGAAAGCCACAGGAAACAGGCTTCACTCACTTGCCTATAGATGCTAACATCATTGGTTGTTTTTATAGATCATCCCTTGCTATGGGCTGAATTGTGTCCCCCACCCCCAAATTTACATGTTGAGACACTAAGTCCCAATGTGATGGCATTTGGAGGTGGGGACTTTAGGAGGTGATTGGGTTCAGATGAGATCATGAGGGTGAGGAAAAGGAGGTACTTGTGGGGGTGAGTGGGCTCTCCCTAGCCCTACCCCCTTTCTCCCTACCATGTATGGGCATAGCAAGAAAGTGAATGTCTATGAGCCAAGGAGAGAGCCCTCCAGAAACCAACCAAGTTGGCATCATGATCATAGAATTCCAGTCGCCAGAATGATGAGAAAAATCAATTTCTGTTGTTTAAGCCCCCCAGTGAAGGAGCCTATAATCAAGGAGATAGCTAAAGATTGCGGTTAGCTGAGAGCCATAAAAGATGTTCTAGTTTCCACCTGATATTAATACATTATTCAAAGAATCTTTGTATGCCCGTGAACACTGCGTGACGCACCTGTAAGCTTGAGCTGTAAGCACGTGTCCTTGTTAAAGCTATATGTATATAACTGGGTGAGGTTCGTTAGTGTGTGTGGGGAAGAAGAAGGTGGTGGTTGGAGTTAGAGCATTTGGAGTGATTGCTGGAGCTGGAGAGAGAAGAAGAATAAAAGACCTTTTTTCATTTTCATCCTGCCTCCGAATTTTCCTGTGGCGTTCGCTGCTCCAAGCGACTTCCGCTTCAGGCAGCGACACCCCAGCCTATTGTATTTTGTTATGGCAGCTCAAGAAGACAAGAACATCCCTTCAAGGGACTATTCTTAAGCTGTATCCCCTGCAGGGTCCTTTGCTCGCAAAGTAGGCACTCAGTAAGCACAGATGCTAATTAGGGGAGAGATTCTGTTCCTGGCTTCGAGGGAGCTTCAGTTCAAGACTGGCATTGAGAAGAACCCACAAGGAAAGGACAATAGAATTCACCAGCAAACTCTGGAGACTGATAAAGTCATCACAAGTAACAGGGCCAAGTAAGCCTTGACCACGGTGCCTTCTTCCATCCCTAATATGTTCACCTGAGAGGGACCAGCAGCAAACTAATCTCATTTCACTGAATAGGGAAGAACTCAGTTTAGAGGGCTAATCCTGACAACACATAACTAGTTAAAATCAGAACCAAGTCAGAGGAGGCAGGCTGAGGAATAAAGACAGGGCCTTGCAGCCAGGCTATCTGGGTTCAAATCTCAGCTCAGCCTCCTATTAGCTGTGTGACCTTGAGCAAGTTATTCTACCTCTCAGAGCTTGAGTGTCCATCTCATTAGGCAGCTATAAGGACTGAAAGAGTTCATCCATGCCAAGATCTGGGTCATGCCTGGTACATTTCTGTGCATTCAACCTCAAGATGCAGTGGCAAGAGGGCTCTCGTGGAGTTCTGTTTGGTCAGGGAGGGGCTGCAAGAAGTTGCCTCCCTCCCCGACCAGTACCAATCCAACCCTCTGCTCCAGCATGTGAGGGTGTGTGGTTATGTGGGCAGGTGATGTGGCAAAGTTCCATCAATTGACCAGGAGAATGCTGGCTGGCTGCAAATCCTGGAGCTCAATACTGAGCAATCTCTAAAGTAAATAAAGTGAAAATAAACCAATTGCCCAGGTAATAGGAGATTTTCCTCTTGTCTGCACTGGTAATGGAGCCATTGTAGCCAGCCAATCTCCTACTTTTCCTGGTGCTGCCATGAGTTAAGAAAGGAGAGAAGGAAGCAGCCTGGCTGGAACCACAAGTGCAGGCTCCAGGAGTGGGGACAGTCCCGCCCGCTGGCCAGGTGGGCCCTGGCACACCTGCAGCCTCTGGGCTGCCTCTTGCCCTTCTCCCCTTTCTTCTGACTAATCCTGGCAGGGCAGAGCATTCCACAGACCCCAGGAACTCTAGAAGCATGGGGCCGGGTGCTGAGCCCCTGGAGGCCCACTGCTGGGCCTCCCTGGGGAGAGGCACCATTTCCACTGCTGTGGTTTGGACGCAGTGTGAGAGTGCCCCCGGGGTTTCATTTGTTGAACTTTCATCTCCATTGGAAGGTATTCTAGGTTGGAATCTTAACCAGTTGTGGTGTTTAGAGCTGGGGCCTTTGGAAGGTGACCAGGATCAGGTAAGATCATTAGGGTAAGTGTCCCTCATTGCATCCTGATGGCTTTATAAGAAGGTTGGGGGTGGGGTGGGGTTGAAGGAGTGAAATTGATCAAATTATGCTTTTGTGCATATGAATGTGCCACAATGAAACCCACAGTTCTGTACAACAAATACACACCAATAAAATATAAAATAATTAAAAAGAGGAGGGAGAGAGACCAGAGGAGACACACGCACATACCCACGCACCCTGTCCCATGCCATGTGAGGCCATCACCAGATGCAGAACCCCGGGGCCTGTGAGATCTTGGATTTGAACATTCAGAACCATGAGCCAGAACAAAAACTCTCATTCTTCTAACTTACCCAGCCTGGTACTGTCATTACCAACAGCAAATGAATTAGTGCATCCTCCCTCCCCCAAGTTCTCAGGCGGCGACTCTCCTAGGCAAGGCAGATCTTTGTGTGGATAAGGGATCTTCAGAAGTGGCAGAGACAGAGGCCCTTGGATCTGAACCCCAGGGGAGGCCTGCCTGGTTCTACCTCCCTGCATCACCTGGGAACACCTGGAGTATCCCCAGAGCCAGGCTCTACCACACCCGGCTTTTGTGCCTCTATACATGCTTCCTTCAGCCAGCCTTATCCAGGATGTGTCAATCATCAGGCAAAGAAGGAAGTCCCCTGCTGGCATTTTGAGAAAGCCGGCACTGGAACCCTCAGCAAAGAAGAGAATGCACTGTCTCCAGAAGAATCTAAGACAAAAGACAATCCCGCCTTCCTCAACCTGGAAGAGGCCCTGCATGTGCCTGTTCGTCGCAGAGTGGACCCCTCTGGCTCCACCCTAGGCAGGTGAGGTACCTCAGGAAGCCATTCCCAACACTGGCCTTCAAGAGGTCCCACCTATATGGAACACAGCCCTCAGGGATCTAGTCTGAAAAGGCACAGCAGGGACAAGGCAAAATGGAGCAGAACTTGGACACTGGGGGCCAAGACCAACCATGCTGCGCAAGGTGCAGAGCTGGTGAAGGACAAAGCCTAGATCCGTGCTTCCTCCTCATCACCAAGTTCAGTCATGCCAAATGGGCCATTTAGAGCAATTGTGAAGGGGAGATAAAGACCCAAAAGGCTACTCGCTGAGTCCTGAGGGGAGAAGGGAGTCTTTGTGTTGATTCCATTTGTAGGTAACAGTCTATGTAATATGATGCTTGGGGGGACCTCTGAAAAAGCCAAACTGCCCGGGTTCAAACCCTGCCCCTACCAGTGGTTAGCTGTGTAACTATGAACATGATACTTTGCCTCTCTGTTCCTCAGTTACTTTTCTATAAAATGAGAAGGACAGCAATTCTGTCATTGTGGTAGTGAGGCTTGGACAAGCAAATATATGCAAAGTCTTAGACCACGGCTGGCATTTAATGTGTTTGGTTACCATGAAGTTAACAGTTTGCCCAGGACCTCCTGGCTGATATCTCTTGTCCCAGCATAATTCTTAATATTCTCCCTTTCTCTCAAAAGTGTCCAGATTGGTCAGGACAATATATTAAAAGGCTGACTAGCTCTTTTCTTTGTTATGTCTGCCTGGTTATCTCTCTGCTTCACGCCGCTTCTCTGAGAATGAGAAGGCCCAGGTTCCCAATGAATAAGGCCCAGAGATAACTCTGCCCAGGCCACTGGCTGTCCATGCCAAGAACCCAGTTTTTCCTTATTTCCTTTTCTTCTTTGCCTCCTCCCCCTTCTCACTTCTTCCACAGTCATGCTCTGCTTTTCTGCCTCTTCCCTGTCTCCGCCTTAGGGCCCAGGGACCATACACAGGTACTTTTTGGCTTTACTTGAGGGCTCCCCCTGACCCTGATACTCCAATGGACACTTTCTGGTTCTCCCACTGAACGGTGCCTGATCAAATTGCTCGTAGAGGAAAGAAACAATTTAAGATGTCAAAGAAATGACTTGACCACTAGATGGACGAGTAGAAACAATGTGCTGTTTTTTGTGTGTGTGTGCATGTGTGTGCATGTGTGTATGTGTGTGTGTGTGTGTGTGTGTGTGTGTGTGTGTGTGTGTTGTGTTAGGGGAAGAAAATAGAATCCTAGTTTGAAATGGCCCGTCCAGTGCCAGACCCCCGTCTACAGAGCTGTGTGATGAGAGCCTGGGGCTGTCCTCCGGGGCGGCGGCCTGCTCACATGTAGCTCCAGAAGGCAAGCCCTGAGAGCCGGGAGCTCCAGGACCTAGGCCCATTTCTATCACTCACTAACAACCAACAGAGGATTTTCCAAAGCTTCAGTGTCCCTATCTATAAAAGAGAGCAGATTTGTCCCTAGAACACCATGATTTTGACACGGTAAGAGGCTCTGGCCCTGCTCACAGGCTTCTAAAACAGCAATTCCATACTATTCTGCAATTGCATCCTTTTAGCCCATTTTGGAGGAAATAGGAGGGAACCAGGGGCTGGGAAGACAGACCGAACTAATTCTCACCCAGGGAGAGAGAGCAACCGGGTCCCTGTGCATCACGACATAAGATGCATTCATTCTGATGGGAGAAAAGCGAGGGGCAATATGAACTCGGTGATTGTCTTGCCAGTCCCTGGGGACCTGGGGACAGCCCCTCGCCCTCCCACCCCATAACGCCTTCCTCAGCTCAGCTCCTTCCAGCGTCTTGCCAGCGCCCAGGTGGCTGCAGTCTCCATCCTCCTTCCCCATGGCAGGCTCAGCAAGCCATCACAAAAAGGGGCTAGAAGGCAGAAGTGACAGCTGCTTTAGTTCCTGTCACAGTGCTGGGGTCAGTCCACAGGCGGACATGTCTCTAACCACCTACTACACCTGCCCCGTACCTGGGGCTCCATCTGCACTGGTGGTATGGCCAGCCAGTCACACGTGGAACCCAAGTCTCCACCGTCATCGGTCTCCTCCTCTACTCTCATCCCAGCATTTATTTAGTTACCATATCAGGTCTGCTCCATCTTTCCCTAGGTTCAAATTCCTATCCGACCACTTATTTGCTGTGTGACCTTGGACAAATTGCTTAACCTTTCTGACTCAGAGTTTCCTCCTCTACAATATAGAGATAATAATCACAATCTCCTCTAAAGGTTGTTGGGGGGATCATTAAATCCCTGACCACAGGCCCCAACATAGAACAGATGACAGCCCCTCCCACCTCTCATAGCAATGTCTCTTGTGGTGCCCTTCCGCCCTATCACCACCAGCCCTGCTCAGTCTCACACGGTCACCTTCCCAGGTACTCCCCCTGTAACTTCCCCTCTGTAGCACCTCTCAGATACAGACTGCCACAGATCACAAGTGCTCCTGAGCCAGCTCCAATAACATCTTTTCTCTTCTCAGAAACCATAAAATACCCCCAGTCTTGATCATAAAGTCCAAGTTCCCTCACCTAACACTCAAGGCCTTCTACCATCTGATCCTGGCCAACTTTCCTTGTTCCTTGACACATCATGACTCCACGACTTTGCTTAGATGTCCTTGCCCCTAAGTACCAGACACAACCTCCTCTTCAAGTCCTGGCCTAAGTGCCACATCCCAGGTCCACTCCTTCCAGAAGGAACATCCCTTCTCTAAACTCCTGAAAGGTAGAGGCACCTCAGAGAGCACACTGAAGCCTCTCATTTATCATTCAATAACAATGGACAGAGTAACTTGTATGAGCAAATGCTGCCCCGTGAGGTCATGTAAATTCCCATCCTATATGCCTGTGCCATGTCCCAGTGCCTACATCCTTGAGAAAGGCTCTACACATGCTGGTTTCTTCCAGAGACAAGCAACTCACCACCTCATAGGTTAGGTTCCTCCTCCTGAACTCTGACTGAGCCTTTGTGCTCTCTGAAGCAGAAAGCTAAGACTTTGGGGATTCTTGGTATCCTCCATACAGCCAAACAGGGCAGCTTCCCAGCACATACATCGTGTGCAAGTGGATTCAGAGGACTTGCCCAGGTGCATGGGTACTCATATGCCTGTGTACACACACACACACACACACACACCTAGACCAGAGTCAGCACAAGGCCGACTGAGTCGCATAGTCACACCAGGGTTCATAAGCAGGGCCAGGCAGGAAGCCAAGCCCCAGAAGCACCCATTTCCTGACCTCTTCCTTTGCTCTGGGAGGTTCTCTTTTGTTCCTTTGTCTTTTTGATGTTCTGTCTTTCTGGGCCCACATGACATGGCCTCCTTAGCAGCACTGTCCTGCAAACCAGGAGTTTTGGTTTCTAGATCTGGGACCCTGGGTAAGGCACTTCACCTCTCTGAGCCTCTGTCTCCTCATCTATGAAATGAAGAGCCTGGATGTGGCCTGAGGGTCCCTGAAGTTCTTTCCTGATCAAAACCCTAGTGTTTCTCAGCAGCTCCCACCATCTGAGGGTACTGAACCACGGGGTTAAGGAGTGAAAGGAGCAAAGGCCAGGGCAGACCTGGGGACAGATCAGGAAGCACGGTTGTCAGGACCAGGGCGCACAGCCTGGGGCCAGGCCCTCCCACGAACTCCATGTACCCTGCACACATATGCTCACACTTGGTGCTGCTGCCGCTGCCGCCAAAGAAGCAAGCAGGAAGCGCTGCTCCTGGCCGCCTGGGCCGAGGGGCCCGAGAGCGCCCACCCCTTAAACTTCTTCCGCATTACCTTGGGGCCTGCCTTGCACCTGTCGCACCACGGGTCCACAGGGCTCACAGCTGTCAGGAAGCCGGCTATCAGGAAGCCTCTTGCCCCGCCGCTGATCTGCCGCCACTCTCCGCCCGGGGCGGCGCGAACTGGACCAGCCCCGGCCGCGCATAAGTGGAAGCGGCGCCCCCTGGGCGCCCTCCGGGATCTGCGCGCCGCGTGGTGGGTTCCCGACGCCGGCAGGCGACCTGAGACCTCCGGGAAGCCTGGCGGACGCTGTTGACTTAGCTTGCTGAGGGATCCCGTCCCTCTAATCCCCGGACCCCTATGTTTTTGCCCGATTCCCGATTCCCGAGGAGTGCTAGGCTCCGGAGCCTGGCATAGAGCTATTAGCCAGGCGCCGGTCTGGACCTTGCAGGCCCCCTGGAAAGAGAGGGTGCACTTGTGTGCACCTGTGGAAACTCTGTTCCAGCTGTTATCCTTGGACACAGAAACTAAAGGGGATTTTTTTTTCCTTGATACTTTTCTGACTCTTCTATAAGGTGACATAAGTGCTTGCAAAATTTAACACCCCCGCCCCAGTATGAATCTGTCAATAAAGCAAATAAATCTCCAAATGCCTTCTGACTAAAAGATAACCCCTCACTCGGGTCCGCAAGATCCTCTCTGCACACTCCCTGGCCACAGGCTGGTTTCCCAGCCTCACCTCTTCTCCCCCTGTTCTAAGCATGCTGGCTAACTGTCGAAAATGACTGCTCTTTAAGAGCACCTGCTTTGCCTGGAACACCCCTATTCTTCCTTCTCCACCTATTGAAATCCTACCAATCCTCTGAACCGTCAATTTCTTGGGGACCCTTCCCCAGACACTGCCCCCTGCAGAATGTCACAGCCCCTTCTTGGTGAGCCCATCATTCTTGGCCTGATTTATATGTTAGTACTTGCCTCCAACTAAACCCAATTCCAAAATGGACAGTAGCAAACCCTTATTGAGCAGCTGCTATGAATGGTTTTATGGTGTCCTTTCTTTTTGCAGACCAGCTAGCCGCTAGCCCACTGCTTCCTTCCACATCACCAGTTTCTGAAGCTGTCAGTGGCTTCCCGGGCTCTCCTTGATGTGCTCCTGCTCTGTACCTTGACTGTTCCTGTCTTGTGGCGCATGCCTGCTTGTGTCAGCTCCCAAGGTCAGGTGGGATGTACTCCACCTCTGATCCTGGTGCTGCTCTGACACATAAATTGGAGGGCTGGCCTTCTAGGTCTCAAAACAGGTAGCACTGGATGGATGACTTGCCTATCTCTCATCCCTGTATGAGGAAAGGAGACCTTTCATGATCAGTACCCAGGACATGAAAGGGACCTCAGAGCTGATCTGATGCAAAGTCTGCCCACCCCCATTTTACAGAGGAGAAAACAGACCAGAAGTTCAGATCAGTGGTGTCAGAGGTAAGGACCATTATTCTTGTGGATAAATGATATTAATAATGTTGCCTGGATGGTTTAGATTGCCTTCCATTTCTAAAGCAATTCTTCACATTGGTTGTCATTTGTCCCTCACAGCCTCATGAAGTATCAAGGTATTAGTGGTCAAGTGCATAGACTCTGAAGCCAGAAGACCTGGGTTCGAACCTTGGTGCTCCAACTTGCCAACTGTGGCCTTGGCAAGTCACTGAACCTTTCCTCATCAGTCAAATGTGGGTGGCTAACAGATCCTGCATCTTAGGGTTGTTCTAAGAATTTAAATGTGCATCTTAGGAGGGTTTAGAACGTGAAAAGTGCCATGTGTGCTTGCTCTGATATTTTTGTTATTGTTAACACCATTTCACAGGTAGGATAACTGAAGCTTGGAAAAGCTGAGACTCATCTGAGAACTCGCTGCCACGGGGGCTCGTGTTCTTGCCAAAGTCCGTGCAGTCCTTGTAAGTCTGGCACCACCCTGCTTCCTGTTCCCAAGTCTCTGTGTCTCACTACACTCACCTCACAGGGCAGAAAAACACCTGTCCTTTAGCCCATCTCAGAACTCTTAGGTGTTTCATGGTACAAACACTGGCCACATCTTTTGGCTGTGATGGTGATGGCTCTGACTGGCTGGCACTGGCCTTCCTGGAACACAGACTTTGTGACTGCCTTCAGAATCACAGAGCACAGAGCCATCACATGTAGGAGCTGAACAGTCACTTGTGCCTTGGATCTCTTTCTCTCAGCTCACAGCAAAAAAGAAGAAATGGGGAAAGATGATTCTTCCATGTATGGATGTGGGAAACTGAGGCACAGTAGATATCATGATTGGCCCAGGCTTAAATTCAGGGAGGATGAGGACCCTTTGCTTCTTTTTTCTCTGTGGCTACATGACCTTCCTGATCCAGTGTTGCTTAAAGACCCCAAATTCATTCACTTAATAAGTATTTATTGAGCACCTGGTGGGTGATGAATAGATGTAGGTAAGGCCAACTTCGTGGGTATGTGCCATGAAATCACCTGAGGTCCCACATTTAGGACTCCATTCTTGGTTTAATGCTTGTCTTTCTCCTCCTCCTCCTCCTTCTTCTTCCTCTTTCTCTTCTTCTTCCTCTTCCTCTCTCTCTCCTCCTCCTTCTCCTTCTTCTTTGAACTCAGGGGCATTCAAACACTGAGCCACATCCCTAGCCCTTTTTTATATTTTACTAGAGACAGGGTCTCACTGAGTTGCTTAAGACCTCACTAAATTACTGGGGCTGGCTTTGAACTTGAGATCCTCCCGCCTCAGCCTCCACAGCCACTGGGATTATAGCCATGCTTTCACCTTCTTGAAATCCTTAATCCTTTGTGAACAGCAACCCTGAATTTTTATTTTACGCTGGACCATGCAAATTGTACAGCTAGTTCTGCACCTTGACCCTTCCCTAGAAGCTCTCAGTTTTGAAGGAAGTCGGCCATAGAATCAATGATTGTGGTGTGTGATAGAGGCTGTGACAGAGGCAAGGTAGCTGGGGGTATAAGACAGGAACTTGGCCAGTGTAGACTCACTCAGGCCATGTTTCTCACCTTTGCTGCCTCCCCAGCAATCAGCTACTTGCCACAGAGCTCTTTGCTGGGAGAATGGCCTTGGTTTAGCATCAGGGCCTATAGCACCAAACAGCTGCTGCAAACCCTGCCACTTTGGCAGGTCTTGGCAACACAAAGAAACAAGTATCGTTGCAGCCCACAGTTTTTCTCATGTTTCCTTACCCATGCCTTCCTGCTCACCCAGATTCCCACTGGCTTCTGGTTTCCTCTGCATGCCCAGACCCAGCCAGCTTCAGGAAGAGTAAAGTCACCCATTCTGAGAAGTCGGTGATGAGAAATCCAAAGGACACTGGTTGATTGTGGGTATTACTGCATCCTCCTGGCCTCCATGCCTGACATGTTACGGGCATCCAGGTTGTGATGGCCGAGTGAATGTGTGAAGGGTGAATGCATACCGCAAAGCCTCGAATTGGCAGTTTAAAGGTCACTGTCCTGAGAATAGATTGGTTTTGGTTGTGATTTTGTTGTTGTCTTCACCTTTGTTTTGGTGGAGCGATGGAAGCCCCAACACGATGTGTTTGGGAAGGGGAAGTGAGGAAATGAAGGAATAAGGAGGGTGTTTGGGAAGGGGAAGTGAGGAAACGAAGGAATAAGGAGGAACCTCTCTCAAGGAAACTGACAGTGCAGCAGGTGGGGAGGTGGGCACATGGAGGAAGAGAACCAAATGGGGGGGGCTTGAAGATGTTTGCAGGATGAGGCCAAGGGTCTGAAGAAGAGAGAAAAGATGCCCTCAAGAAGAGGCAGGAAAGATTAGAGAGTACAAGTCAGATAGAGGAACCCTGAAGCAACAGGAAGAGGAAGGTAAACGAGGCAGTGGGAAGAAAATGGATGGACCTCTAGGATGATGGCCCCTGTTTTCTCTGTGACACAGAAGAATAGATAATAGAAGGAAGGTCTGAGTGGACCATTGGAGTAGATGACATTTAGACATGCTGTGAATTTTTGCCACCTGTGGGGCTTGGGGAAGGGTGTCTTAGTCTGTTTTATGTTGCTATAACAAAATACCTGAGACTGGGTGTTTTATATAGAAATGAGGTTTCTTTAGTTTACAGTTACAGGGGTTTAAGAGCATGACACAGGCATCTGCTTGGTTCTGTGAGGACTGTCTGGATAATGTGGCATATGGCATCATGGTAGGAGCACATGCAAGAGGAAGAGATCACATGACCAGACAAGAAGTCAAGAGATTTCAGGAGTGAGGTTCACTTAGGTTGTTATCTAAGATACCAGTTGGGGGGCGGGGGGAGGAATCTCACGTGAGAACTACATCAATCCCTCTAGAGGGCAGCACCTCAGGGACCTAATCACCTTCCACCAGATTCCACCTCTTAAAGGTTCTACTCTCTCCCAACACCACCATGCTGAGGATCAAGCTTCCAACATAGGAACCTTCGGATGATACACATTCAAACCATATCCAACCCATACAGGGGGTTCCCAAGTGGGAGAGAGTAGTTAGTAGTAAGTGGGCTTGAAGGGCACAGGGACAATTCTTAGGAGGTATGCCACCCTCTTCCTGAGTCACCTCTAGACTCACATTTAGATTCATAGCATCCTTCCTCCTGATATCTCTGACTTTTTTTTCCATACTCACTTTACTCTCAACTTAAGCCCAGTTCCTATTACTTGGTTCCCTCAGGGGAACTGTAGAAACATTTATTGTTCCAGCACAGAAATTCCTCTCTTGTCCCTTCACCCTTATTATGAGTGCCTATAGTTTCCAACAGGTGGAGTCCAAGAAAAACAAACAAACAGACCTTTCAATATTGACTCTCCCAGGCTCCTGCAGAATGGCAGCATCTGCCCCACCTCCCAGAACCTCACCAGCACAGGCCAAATCAAACAGCTCCCCAGGGTTTAAGAGCTGGCCAGCTCTATTGGAGCAATAAAATGTCAGAAGGAAATCACCCTGTACCTAAATCTCCCATCTTTCTCATGCAGGAATATGTTGGACTTGGTTGAGAAGGAAACATTTTGTCTGAGATTGCAGGGACCAATTCAGGCTACATGCTCACAGCTGTCATTGGAAAATAAGACTGGAAAGTAGGACTTCCTTGAGGAGGTTTGTAAAAATCACATATTTCCTTAGTGGGATTCAAAACCTTGGAATCCTTCAGAAGCAGGACAAATAAGACACGAACAATAGTTTCTATCCTCCAGATAGAAAAATACAGTTACAGAGCTGAAAGAGAACTAGATATCCTAGACCCAGTCCTATGTAGTACAGATCAGGTAACAATGTCCCAGGGTGACTTGATTAACAAGACCTAATCTCATGAGTGGCCACCCAAGGCCTGAATGCAGGATTTCATTCCATCTTATCCCCCACAAATGGCCTCTGACAGAAAACCTGTTTCCACCTTGTATGGAATACTGTTTTTACTATAGCAAATTTCTGATCCCATATCTATGGGGCAGGGAAATAAAAAGCACCATATAATCAAGGTTGTTCACTAAAGGAGACATACAATTACTTCTCTAAAACAAATTTAAGACCATACTTTGAGTAATGTGTTGCCCAAGAAGTAAAAAAAAAAAAAAAAAAAAATTGAGATAGAGTTACCTCCTCCAGGAATGATGAAATAAATGAATGTTTTGTATTGACTAGTTTACTGTTTCCAAAATGTTTGAGAAAGCAAAGTACAGATCTTTTTTTTTCTAATTTGCTTTCTCATGCATACATAAATCATGCACGTAAGACCCAAGGACCAATCACAATAACCTAGTTATTAACTTAAGAGCTAAGAAAAATGAGAAACTTTGAAGGTAAAGCAGAAGTGCTATATGCCAAAGGTGGTTTCCAGGTCTAGGTTTGGTGGAGCCAAACTATCTCCTAAAAGCCAGGTGGACAAAGGAAAGCTGATGGTAGTTGCATTATGAGATGGCTCCAGATTATCTAATTCTTCCACCATCAAGTTTGTCAAGGAACATCACCATTTTTAGGAACATGCTTTGTTGTTGGTATGAGAAAAAAAAATTGGTGTTTCTAGCTAGTGCTTTGAACCTATAATAGATTTTAGACACCAAAAATTATATTAGCTGACAACTTGGAAGTTAAGAAGATAAAATGCAAGTTAAATGACCTATTTAGAAAATCTGCAGCTATTTCTTGACCCATTAGAATACAAAAATAATCAAAACAACATCTGCTTAATATTGTTTCTAGGACAAACAACCCAGAGGCTATAAAATAGCTAACTAGATAGAAATAAAATATCAGAATTCTGATGGAATTTTTCTACTGATTCAAGAGGTGGTGTGTGTAAGTCCTCCCAAGCCTTGTGGGATTTATTCTGTAATGCCTTTTACCTTCATAGTGTCCTTTCCTAATTCTTCACTATAGCTCAGGTTTTCATTTCCTCTCTTTGGACTATGACCTTGAACTTCAACTTTGACTTTCTCTTCCATCCAATCTACCCTATATGTGCTGCCAGATGACGATATGGGTAAAGCAAAGCCCCAGGCTTGTTCCTTCCCACCACTAAAGAACCTTCCATGAACACTCCTTCTGTGTTTGCTGAAGGACAAATAAAATCCAAAATCTTTAGGCCGGCCTTCAAATCCCTCAACAACCTTTCCAAGCTTGCTTCTCACTACTCACCAGCAGGTAGGCTGTGAAGAGCCCAGTGTTTATTTTCCAACACTACCTTGTTTTCTCTGCCTGAAGAGCCCTCCCTGCCATCTCTATTCAAAGTCTAGAGCCACATCCAGCTCTAATAATGCCTACCGCAGGAAACGTCTCTGATAGCTCCCAAACATGAGGGCACTCCCTCCTCTCAGCTCCTGACTACTCCCAGAGACCTGAGCACACATTGCCTTATATCCAGTTTATTTAGGGAGTTGGCACTGTGGAGTGGATGGGGATTGAGAGGTAAGGACTTAAGGATTTCTCTGCTCTTTAGTTTCCTTATCTATAGTTAATGATAGGACCTTCTTGATAAGGTTATTGTAAAAAGTAAATGAGACAATTCATGTAAAAAGCACTTAGTCTTGTGCCTGGTAACTAGTCAGGGCTTTCTATGTCAGGAGGGAAAAAATGAAGGGGTGGAGGAGAGGGAGAAGAAAAGCAAAGAGAAGAAAATAAAAAGAAAACAATACCCTTTTCTTTCTACTGGAGTCAAAGGCGCCTTCTTGCCTTTTCTTAGGTGGATAAACACATATAACTTTCCTTGGAGACAAAATTTTAGGCAGAAATGACAGCAAGGTCATGGAAAAGGTGAGAGCAATTAACCTTTTGAGACCCCATTGCATAAAGTTATTAGCTTAATGCTGAATTCTATTAGAAACTTAACATTTCAAGATGGAAGGGATTGTAAAAATTGCCAGGTCCAACTCCCATTGCTTTTCAGCCAATAAGACTGAGGTCTGCATAGGGCAAAAGCTAGGTGTCAGGGTTCAGACAGGAAAGCTCTCAGCCAGAGCTCTTCCCTCCTGCACATCTTGGCTCCAGGCTTGGGAAAGATAACAAAGACCTGATGTTTAGAGAGTAACTTCTGGCTTGCGAGCATGAAGGGGTCAATAAACCATTTTCTCAGAAACAATTTTAACGCTTGGTCAGAACTATCAAAAATAACCATTTCATCTCTCTAGACATTAAGTGAAGACATGCAACAAACTGAGAAGTGTTTTGTTTATGAAAACTTCTGTAATAAAATCACCATGAATCTGCGGTATGCTTACCTTGAACTGTTCCCACCTGCTATCTTCAGCTCTGTGGTTTGATAGTTCAATAAGTGAACAAACAAACAAACAAACAAACAGCAGATTTTTGTCACTACCAGAGTGGGCTCACTTGATTTGCAGCAATAGTTTAAGTGGTGATCTCAGAAGCAAGTGAACATGCAGGGCCTGCAGCGTCTTCAGCCTGAAATGACAGAACAGGCAGTGGACTGGTACCGGGAGGTTATGTACCCAGGTTTCACCTTCCAAGAGGTGAAAAAGCCACAGGCAGATTGGTAAACTCTACATATCACGGACTCTTCTTATATCAAAGATTGTATACACATACTGCAGAGACAGCACAGCCTAACCTACCCCCACAGTCCTGGCCAGTGGAGCCACCCCCATGCACTGGAGCTGCAAGGGTTCCATGGAAAATGGAGACCTGGGAAGACTTGGGGTGGGGATCCTATCCGGATGGGCTTCCCAGTTCACTCACATGCCTGCCAGCAGAGAGTGAAAGCATTACTGGCACAACCTCTGATCAATCTTTGATTGAACACTAATCTTGGCAAACCAGGATGACTTTAGGAAGCCAGACTTAAGAACAAAAAACAAGAAAAGAAAGTGAGAGACATCCATGGATACACAGTGCAGAGGAGGCAGACTTCACAGAAAGTCCAGACAAGTGTATCAAACAAACACCCAAGAAAACAACAGTAACACCAGCACCCAGGAGAAAATGGGAAATCCATAGTTGCTACAATATACTATGCAAATATATCCAATTTTTAACACAATGAGAAAGGAGAAACAACAAGATATAACCATATTCAGAGGGAAATACAAACAATTAATAAAAGCTGTCTCTAAGTATTCCCAGATGTTGGGATTAGCAGACCAAGTCTTCAAAGCAGCTATTAGAAATATGTTCAAGGAACTAAAGGAAACCATGTTTAAAATTTTAAGGAAAGTAGACAACAATGAAATTAAAATCTTAAGAGACTTGGGAGGCTGAGGCTTAATCTCAAGTTTGAGGCCAGCCTCAGCAACTTAATAAGACCCTCAACAACTGAACAAGACCCTGACTCAAAATAAAAAACAAAAATAACAGAGAATTTAGCTCAGTGGTAAAGCACTCCGGAGTTCAATACCCAGCAGAAGAGAAAGGGAAAAAAAAATGGTGGGGGAGAGAAGGAAAAGGAAAAAAGAAAAGAAAGATCTTAAAAATAAGATATAAATTAATCAATTATAAAAGAGTGAATGCAACAAGGCAGTGGAATGACATATTCAAAGTGATTAAAAAAAAAGAAGAAGAAGAAGAAGAACTGAGGGGGTATAGCTGGTGGTAGAGCACTTTCCCACCATACACGAGGCCCTGGGTTCAAAATCTGACACCTCCAAAAAAAATGGTGAAAAATATCTGTGAATCAAGAACTTGTATTCGGCAAAACTATCCTTTACAAATGAAGACAAAGACAAGACATTTCCAGATGACCAAAGACTAAGAAAATGTTTTACTAGAAGACATACCTTATGAGAAATACTAAAGGAAGTTCTTTAGGCTAAGAGAAAATTACATTATAAGGGTCTCAAATCTAGTAAGAAATAAAGACTTCCAGAAATGATAGGTGTGTGGGCAAGTATAAAAGATTCCATAGATATAATTCCCACATTTCTTCTCTTAATTTCTTTTTTTTAAAATAATTTTTAATATGTACAACTCATAGTGCATGTATTTAGCATCTTTTTACATACAACTGTTTGTATACAAAGTATTTCATACAATTCAGGTCTTCAATCATGCATTTAGGAAAATGATATCCATGTCATTCAACCACCTTTTCTTATTTCTATTTTTTTCCTATCCTCCCCCTCCCTCCCCCCTTGCTCCCTCCCTTCCCCTCCCTTCCCTTTGACCATTCTAGTGTTCCTCTAGTCCTCCTATGTACACCGCCCCCCATCCAACAATACTACGAACTAGCCTCCTTATATCAGAGAAAACATTTGGTACTTGGATTTTTGAGACTGACTAACTTCACTTAGCATTATGTCTTCCAACTTCATCCATTTACCTGCAAATGCGTTAATTTATTTTCTTTTATTGCTGAGTAAAATTCCATTGTGCGTATATACCACATTTTCTTAATCCACTCATTTACTGAGGGACATCTAGGTTGGTTCCACAACCTAGCTATTGTGAATTGCGCAGCTACAAACATTGAGATAGCTGTGTCACTGTAATATGCTGTTTTTAAGTCCTTTGGGAATAGACCCAGGAGTGGGATGGCTGGGTCATAGGGTGGTTCCATTCCCAGTTTTCCAAGAAATCTCCATACTGCTTTCCATAGCAGTTGCACCATTTTGCAGTCCCACCAGCAATGTATGAGTGTGCCTTTTTCCCCACATCCTCTCCAACATTTATTGTTGCTTGTGTTCTTGATTTCAGCTATCTAATATTAGACAAAGGCGCCAAAAATGTACAGTGGAGAAAGGATAGCCTCTTCAACAAATGGTGCTGGGAAAACTGGAAATCCATATGCAACAAATTGAAATTAAACCCTTATCTCTCACCATGCACAAAACTCAATTCAAAGTGGATCAAGGACCTAGGAATGAGACAAGAGACAATACGCCTAATAGAAGAAAAAGTAAGCTCCAATTTCCAACATGTCGGATGAGGCCCCAAGTTCCTTAATAAGAATCCTGTAGCGCAAGAATACTACCAAGAATTAATGAATGGGATAGATTTAAACTAAAAAGCTTCTTCTCAGCAAAGAAACAATCAGTGAGGTAAATAGAGAGCCAACTAATTGGGAACAAATATTTAATACATGCACATCAGACAGAGCACTAATTTCTAGAATATATAAAGAACTTAAAAAACTTTACACCAAAAAAAACAAATAACCCAATCAATAAATGGGCTAAGGAATTGAGAAGACACCTCTCAGAAGAAGATACACGATTAATCAACAAATGCATGAAAAAAATGTTCAACATTGCTGGCAATCAGAGAAATGCAAATCAAAACTACTCTAAGATTTCACTTCTTAATTTCTTTAAAAGACATAAAATTATATAAAGCAAAGCTATACCATGGTATTGTTTGGTACCTAATATATGTATAAATCAAATTGATAATAATGGAACAAAAGAGGGGATAGAAGGAAAGATAACTGACATCCAAGTTTAATAAAATTAATTTAGTGTTATTCTGAAGTAGATTGCAATAAATTGAGATGTATATTATAATATATAGAACAACCACTAAGAAAATAAATAAAAACATAACCAAAAAAATCAACATAAGAATTAAGATGACACACTAAAGATATTTATTTAACAAAAGAGGAAGAAAAAAAGGGGAAGCAGAGAAACAATAATAAGAAAAGATGAAAAAGTAGAAAAAAATAGCAAAATACTAGATGTAAATCCAACTATGCCAATAATTACACCAAATATAAAGGGATTAAACACCTCCCTCAAAAGGCAGATTTTCAAGCTGGATAAAAATGACAAGACTAAAATTGTACAAGTTCTTCAGTGCTGTCTACAAAAAATACAGCTCAGATTCAGAGAAACAAAGCGATTAAAAGTGAACGGATGAGGCATAATGTGGTGGTACATACTTATAATCCCAGTGATTCAGGAGGTTGAGGTAGGAGAATAGGAGGATTCCAAGTTCAAGGATAGCCTCAGCAACCTAGTGAGACCCTTTCTAAAATTTAAAAAAAAAAAAAAATTTTTTTTTTTTTTAATGGCTAGGGATGTAGCTCAGGGATAAACTGACTCCAGGTCCAATCCCCAGTACAAAAAAATAAATTAATTAAAGGAGGATGTCTAGTGTCAGCTGTATGACACATCGCGAGTTCAAAGAGCCTCAGCAATGGCGAGGGGTCATCACCCTGTCTCTAAATAAAAAAATACAAAAAGGGCCATGGCCCTTTACTGAGCAATCCCTGGGGTAAAAACTTTGTAAAAACTGAACAAGGAAGGGCTCATGAAGCTGAGAGGTAGAGTGCAATCCCCAGCACTGTACTAAAGAGAAAAAGAAGGAAAGAAAGAAACTCCAGGAGATGAGATGAAGCTTTAGCTACTTCCCCTCACTTTCATGGATTTTTACCTTCAGAAACCCTACCAGATTCTGAGTGAAGGTCCAAATAATTTAAAAATATATCCAAAGCACTCTCTGTAACAAACCTATTCTCCAAGGGAACCAACTTTACCAGAGCCTTATCTACAGAAGGGAAGGACAAGCAGCCAACTCTAGCCCTCGCTGGCATTCCTGTCTTGCCTAAAAGGAAAAAATAAATAACGACTAAGAAAAACTTCTGAAGGTCCTATCCTAGGGACTCAAGCCTGCTGAAAGACTGGGATTGAATCATAAGACCATAAATTGTTTCACCTCACCAACACCTTACCCCATCAACAGGGTTCTCTAGTATAGTCATAGTAGGTTACAGCTAAAAAGCTGAAACCCAAACTATATTTAAGTGAGAATTCTTAGGGAAACCTGAAGACAATGGAGGGGCAGCCACAGGTACAGTAAACATTGAACACAGCCCAGCTCCTAATGCAAAAGGCTGATTTACTGCAGTTACTATTGTGTGGTACATTATAGATGGCTTTCAAAAAACATTACAAGACATGATAGAGGTTAAGAAAAAATCTAAAGAGACAAGCTTTAGAACCAGATTCAGATCTCACACAGATTTTGTAATTATCAGATAAGCAAGTTAAAATAACTATGATTAATATGTTAAGAGTTGTCATGAAAAAAGCAGACAATATGCAAAAACAGATGGGTAATTTGAGGAGAAAGGTGGAAATTCTAGGAAAGAATCAAAAGAATATATTAAAAATCAATTATACTATAGCATCAACAAAGAATGTCTTTGTTGGTTCATCAGTAGACTGATGGGTTCATCAGTAGACTAGACTCAACTGAGGAAGGAATTGGTGAGACTGAAGATATGTCAACAGAAAACTCCCCAAACAGAAATGAAAGGGAAAAACAGAACTAAAAAAAGAAAGAATAGCCAAGAATTATGGAACAATTACGAATAATGGGAATATCAAAAGAAAAAGAAAGAGGAAAAGGAGCAGAAGAAATTTGAACAGTAACAGCTGAGAATTTTCTAAAATTAATGACAAGACAGCAAACTATAGGAAGCTCACAGAATACTAAACAGGATAAAACCACCCCTGCCCCCGAAAGTCTACATACAGGCATATCATATTCAAACTGCAGAAAACCAAAAGCAAAGAGAAAATCTTAAAAGAAGTTAGGAGGGATGTTGGGGGGGGGCATCTTACCTGTACAGGAACAAGGATAAAAATGGCACTGGGCATTGTATTAGTCTGAGTTCTTCAGAGAAATAGAATCAATCGTGTGTGTGTGTGTGTAGACAGAAATAGAGAATAATATTAAAAGGAATTGGCTCACGAAATTATGGAAGTTGGTAAGTCCCAGGGTCTTTGGCTAGGAAGCTGGAGACCCAGGAGAACAAACAGTATAGCTCCAGTCTGAGTCTGAAGGCCTAAGAACCAGAAGGGCTGATGGTACAAATTTTAGTCTGAGTCTGCAGGCAAGAGAAAACTGAAATCCAAGTTTAAAGATAGGCAGAAAAAAATTCTCGCTTACTCCAATTTTTTGTTCTTCTCAGGCTTTCAAGGGATTGAATGAGACCCACTCACACTGGAGAGGGCAGTGTGTTACTCAGTCCACCAATTCAAATGTTAACCTCATCCAGAAGCGCCCTTGCAGACAAACCCAGAAAAACACTTAACAAAATATCTGACAAACCCAGGGCCCAGTTAAGTTGACACATAAAATTAACCATCATAGAATTCTCACCAGAAACCATGCAAGTAAAAGGGGAGATGCTCAGTGTTGAAAGAAAAAAAAAAACTAAAATTCTGCATCTAGCAAAATTATCTTTTAAAAATGAAGAGACAATAAAGATTCTTAGACAAACAAAAACTGAGGGCATTCATCATCAGTAGACCTGCTCTACAAAAGTGTTAAAATTAAAAAAAAATTTGTCAGTTGGGTGCACGGTGCAGGCAACACAAGGCCCAGGCCAGCTTTGCAAATTAGTGAGCCCCTCAGCAACTTAGCAAGACCCTGTATCAAAATAACTTATAAAAAGGGCTTGGGGAGGAACTCAGTGGTACATCACTTGCCTAGCATGTGCAAGGCCCTGGGTTCAATTACTAGTATAGGAGGAAAAGAAAGAGGAGAGTGAGGAAAATAAAATGATATAGATCTAAAATGCGTATCTATAAAATAAAAAGGAAGAGTATCAGAGAAGAAATAATTGAAGTAGAACTAAACATATTTTTCTTTTTTATTCTTAATTGATGTAATAGACAACATTTTTCAAAGAAATAATAGTAACAGTGTATTGGGTGATGATAGCATATAGATAAATGACAGCAATGCAGTACGGATGGGAGGGAGGAATTGAGACTACATAAACAGACATATTTGAAAGTGGATTTATATTAGTTGTAAACATACATTATGAACTCAGGAACAACCATTAGATGTTTTAAAAATACGTTTAAAAAAATATGTTGAGAAGGTATAATGGAATCTTATAAAATGTTCAATACAAACCAGAGAAGGTGGAAAAGAGGAGAAAAATATTTTTTTGTTCTGACAGTAGAGTACATTTTGATATTTATACATCTACATGGATAGAGTATAACTCATTCTAATTAGGATCCAATTCTCATGGTTGTACATGATGTGGAGTTTCACTGGTCATGTACTCACATATGAACATAGGAGAGTTATGTCCCATTCATTCTACTATCTTTCCTATTCCCAGGCCTCTCCCTTCCTTTCATTCCCTTTAGTCTAATCCAATGACCTTCTACTCTTACCCTCCCCTTATTATATGTTAGCATCCAAATAACCAAAGGCCAAATGTTCTCTCTGACATGCAATTGCTAACACACAATAAGAGGAGACATTTTAAAAAGGAGAAAAAAAATAAGTGAAACAGAAGACAGTTATAAATGTGGTAACATTAATTTAATTATATAAAAATCACTTTAAATGTAAGTGGTCTAAATACACAAATTAAAAAGCAGAGATTGTTACAATGGAAAAAAAATTCAAGACCTAACTTCATGTTGTTGTCTGAATGGAAAAAAAATCCAAGAAACTTCATGTTTTATAAGAAAATTTTAAATATAAAGACACAGATGGATTAAAGGAGAAAGTGATAAAATGGTAACACTCATCAAAAGGAAACTGTAGTAACTGTATCAATTTCAAGCAAAGCTGACTTCAGAGTAAAGGATAAAGAATAGCATCAAACAGTGATAAAAGGATCACTTTTTTAAAGTTCCTTGATGCGTATGTCCCTAATAGCAGAGTGTCAAAACACGTGAGACCAAACTGATAGCAGTGCATGTAGAAGCAGAGATATCCACTACTATATTTGGAGTTTTCAACATCCGTCTTGTGGTGATTGATGAGTTCCGAAGGCAGAAAATCAATAAGGATATAGTGGAACTGAAGAGCATCATTAGTCAACTGGATCTAATTGACATTTATGGACCATTTCATCCAACGAAAGTAAAACACGCATTCTTCTCAAGCTCACATGAAACATTTGCCAAGATACACCACATTTCAGACCATTAAACAGACCTTAACAAATTTAAAAAAATAGAAGTCATACAATGTTCTTATCACAGTGGAATTAAATCAGAAAGCAATAACAGACAGAAAGGTAGCTGGAAAACCTCAAAATATGTCAACTCTATGCTTCTACATAACACACAGGTGAAAGAAATTCAAGAGAAATTTTAAATATTTTCAGTTCAATGAAAATTAAATGCAAAAAATTTAATGTTATAAAACTGTGGGTTGCAGTAAAAGCAGTGTTGGGCTGGGATAGGGACATCCACATACAAATGAAATGAGTTTATGTCTTTTTTTTTTTTTTTTTTTTTTTTTTTTTTTTGAGACAGGGTCTTAGTCGGTTGCTTACAGCATTGCTAAGTTGATGAGGCTGGCCTTGAATCTGTTATCCTCCTGCCTCAGCCTCCTGAGCTGCTGGGATTATAAGTGTGCACCACACGGCTCCTTTTTTCATATCACACATAAGAATTAACTCAGAATGGGTCATAGTCTTATGTAAGAGCTAAAATAATGAAACTTATAGAAAACAACATGGCGGGGAAATCTTTGAAAAATTTTGTGCATATCTTTATGGCTCCAAAACAGGAGCCATAAAAGAAAAGAAATTAATGAATTTCACCTAATTAAATGTAAAAGCCTTTGTGCTTCAAGAAAGACCAATCATGCCTGGGATAACATATTTATAAAAACACACTACAGATAGAAGACTTGTATCTAGAATATAAAAAAGAACTTTTACAACTCAAGAAGACCAACGACTCAATTTAAAAATGAATAAAATACTTGAATAAACATTTCACCAAAAAAGACATATGAAGACTAATAAACACATGAAAAGGGGCTCATTGTCATTAGTCATCAGGAAATGAAAATTAAAATCATAATGTACCACTACTTACTTAATGTTGTTCCACTAAGTCTTCTAATTTAAAAAGACAGATCAAATCAAATACTGGTGAGGATATAGACAGAGAAACTGGAACACTTGCACATTCCTTGGCAGGAGTGAAAATGGTACAGCTACCTTGGAAAACCATTTGGTTGTTTCTTTGTTACACACAAACTTCCCTGAGACTCAGACATTTCATTCTGAGGAATCTATCCAAGAGAAACAAAAACATCTCCATATAAGGACTTGGAAATAAATGTTCACAGCAGCATTATTGGTAATGGCCCCAAACTGGAAATAATGCAAATGTCTACCAGCTGGTGAATGGATAAACCCAATGTGGTTCAGCATCAGAAAGGATGAAGTACTACTGGTACATGTTAGAACATGGATGAATCTTAAAAAGTATGCTTGAAGAAGCCAGATGCAAAGACTACATACATTACATGATTCCATTTGTATTTAATGTCCAGAAAGGGCCAATTATAGAGGCAGAAAGCAGATCCAGGATTACTTATGGAGGAGGAGAGGAATCTGTACTCATGGCAAGAGAGCTGGCTCAATGGAATTTTAGGATGATAAAATGTCATAAAACTGGATTGTGGTGAAGGTTGTCTGAATCTACAAATTTATTAAAAACCATTAAACTGTATATTTGCAGTGGGTGGATTTTAATTTTATAATGTAAATTATACCTCAATAAGCCTGTTTAAAAAAAAAAAACACACACACACCAAAACCAACTCAAATGAACAAACCTGATGCTCAGTACTGATTCAGCAAGGGAGGTGTGGTCCCTGGATGGAAACATACATGAGTGACAAGCTCCTCCCTGTGTAGACAGCGACATCCTGTTGTGACATCAATTCTCCCTCTCTCCTTGTGACCTACATGACTACACTGTGGCCCTAGCCACAGCCAGTCCAGCTCAGGTCCTGCCCTTTCCAGCTGTCCAGCATCCCCACGGATGCTCAGAGTTCCCTTCCAGACCTCTGGACCCACATGCCAGCCACCTGCCCACTACCCTTCAGCATCACCAAATGGAAGGGGTTTTGATATTAGTAATGGTATAGATCCAATTAAAATGAATTCTTATCTATAATCATGCTTTTACCGAAAAAGAACTGAATGCTATAAAAATGTATTGATTCTACACACACTTCACTGTCCCAATTCCCCCAACATATACCTTAGGAGGAAATCCTGGATGACACTTTCTGCCCTACCAAGCATACTTATCAAGTTTCTAAAACATTCTTGAAGCTTGTCCCCTGTGTGTGTGTGTGTGTGTGTGTGTGTGTGTGTGTGTTCCAAACTAAAACCTACGTGGAAGATGAGTTGGAGATGTGGCAATTTAGTGTCTGAGCCATTGAGTTAATTACTTGAGTGACACATCTGTGAGGGAATGGAAGGTTGACATCATCACTTTCTCTGCCAATTCTGTGTGTGCTGTTTTGGGTTTTTAAGTTTTTGTTTTTTAAAGGGAAGACATTTCTTTGGAGCTGCAGCTGGCCGCCTCCAAAGAACTCCAACCAGCACACTTCCTTCTCTGGCTTTTCTTTGTCTGGACCCAGAAGCAGCTGAGTTTTTTCAGGGTTCCAGAATTCCTTAACTACTCATTTAGAGCTTCCTTGACTTCTCATTTCTTGATTCTCATTCATTTCACAACAGATGTTGACTGAGCTCATATTAAGCCCCAAAAGCCTGTGCTGTGGGGGATACAGAGAATGAAAAAGAAGGACCCTGCCCTCGCATTGTTTACAATCTAATTGAAGCAGGAAGTAGAAGAGGTATGCACACAAACGGCAAAACTATTGGGTAGCAAGTGATAACAGAGGTACTAACCTAACCTAGCCATCAGAGTTTTGAGGAAGCAGGGGACATCTTTTGAGCTGGAACAATTAGGAAAAGAAAGTGTCATTTAAGTCAGGCCTCAAGGGGCTGGACATGCAGTTCAGCAGTAAAGTGCTCACATAGCATTTGTAAGGCCCTGGGTTTGAACCCCAGCAGGGAAAAATAAATAGATAAATTCATTAAACCAGGTGTTAAGGATGGATATAATTTTGATTGGCAGAGTTGAGGAATGTGGGAGATACAGGCAGAAGGAAAGATGTGTCTAGTAGTGGAGAGTTTTAGAAATTGGAATGCACAAGGCCTCTCTGGGATAAAGACCATCATTTTGCTAAAATACAGAATATTTACTGAAGAACAGAAGCAAATAAGTCCACATACGTAAGTTGGAGTCGAGTTATATAGGATGTTAAATGCTGATTTTGATTTTAATTCATCTGCAGACAGGCGGGGCTAGCCAACTCTCCATGGAGTTACAGACCAGCCTCCGGCTCTGTCTTGACAGGATCCACATGTTACACCAGAAAACTTTCTAACATTATCCCAAGAATATGGGTGGCTGTGAGATGACGTTTGGGCCATACCCAGTCCTGAGATTGTAATGTTTGGTGGTCTCTGGGAGGCTGTAAACAGAAAAATAAGATGTCCTTTGGTGCCATGTGTGGCCAGAGCTAGGTATGGCTCACAAGGAGAAAAAAAAAAAATCTGGCCTCCTGGAAAGGTGCCAAGGGATGGTTTGCTCAGAAGGCATCTCTTCTGAGGCTAAGAACATGAGAATGGCTTTTTGCACCAGACATGGGCCCTTCAGAAGGGGCAGTCTGCTTAGTGTTTCAAATATTAGGTGGGCTGGTCTCCATGGCTCAAGCAGAGAGGAACACAGCAGGTACGCACCATGCTGTTTTAGGACCTGAGCACAGTTTACTCCATTTGTATAGACACGGATTCTTAAGTAATAGCCTATGAAGGAACAGTGGAGCCTGGGGCAGACTGTGAGAAGAGCTTGAGAATTCTGACAACTATGCAAAATCTTTATCAGCTTTGCCTTCCAATAGTTGCTCCCTAGACTACATGAGCTAGCTGGTGTAATGCATACAAAACACTCCTTCAGGCCAGGAGCCCTGCCGTGGAAACAGAAGAGAAAAGGGAGAGAGAGGGACTATGTCTCAGAAAGAGGAACAGAAAGATGGAGATGAATGTAATCAGTTGGATGAATGTGGGAGGAGGCTAACAGTGTCATTATAAAAACAAAACACACACTTTGTAAAGGCAGTCATTTCTCCATAAATCCAAAGGTGGCTACTGAAACAGCCCTGCAATGGAAAATGAGGTTAGGTGCTGCTTGTGAAAACTTGGAACTTCTACTGAACTAATGCGTGGAGACAGGGAAAGCAACACAAGACTTGCCACCCAGATCCTGAAGTCACCCTCCATTGCAATCAGAAACTGAGGGTCGGTGCCACCCAGTGGATTTGATTAACTAAGTTTACCTTGGGTTCTTTTTCTAGGCTGGTTCTTGGCAAGCTTGACTTGGGCTTCCCCAACCCTCAGCTGAATTAAGTCATCTTTGAAGTCCCATCTACCTCTAAACTCTCCATTTCTTTGATTCAGTAAATTTCACTACCTGGGTTCACAGTATGTTAAGGAACTGAAAAGATCAAGTGATTCTGGAAATTTTAAGTATTTTGAGGCCACAAGCTTTATATCAGAAAATGGAAAAAATAGAAAACGCTTGATCAAACAATTAAACTGTAATATAACCTTCTTAAATTTTCTTTGATTATATCAGAACAAACATATTTCTAACCATAAAAAGGAAGTTAAGGGATTAGAAATAGAGAGGAGAGAGGAAATAAACTCAGAAATAATATCTTTAGCACAGGACTAAATTGCAAAAATATGGACTTCAAATGAAAATACCTATAATCTAGTTCTCCTTATAAAGTTTTCTTGGAATCCTAGCGCAATCTGTAGATGGAATTGCTGTTATTCTTAACGTACTCTGGTCTCCCTGCTTCTGCACATTCTCTTGTTCATTCCTGCTCCTCCCCTTGAATTTTGCATCACATAAATGACATCCTTATGCACTTAACCAAGCAATAGCTTTGACTTCTTTCCCTCAGCCCCCACACTCATTCAGCCACCAAGTCCTATTGATTCAGTCTTCTATGTGTATGTTGAAATGTTCTCTGCTTCTATCCTGACATTAACTGATTTAGTCCAAGCTCTCATAATCACTCATCCTAACTACTACCACAGACTCCTAAATGAACCATGTTCATGTACTGAAGTTGCACATTTTGTACCAGGGTCTTAGGCTCCAAGGACACTATGGCTAATAACAGAAGTTCCCAGTTGTGTGGCACTTATATTCCAGTGGGAAAAACAAATAGTAATAAAACAACTAAGTGAATATGAATTCTGGAATGTTCTGGGAAGAAAACAGAAAGAGTGATGTGCAAAAGAGTAACTGAGGACTGAAGGCCTACACAGACACGCTGGCTACATGGACACATGGGAGCAAAAGTCTGAAGGAGGAGAAGACATCCTTGACCATGAATTCCAGGAAGAAGGGAGAGTCCGTACAGAGTGTTGGAGGAGTGAAAGAACAGTGAGGCCAGAGTGAGCAAGAGAATGATCCAGGGAGAGGCTGGACAGATTCAGTTTCCCGATTGTGGCTGGGAACTTTTTGTGAGTGCGATGAATACTAATTGACAAGTTTTTTTTTGTTGTTGTTTTTTTTTTTTTTTTGGTAAGGGGAATTGAACTCAGGGGCACTTGACCACTGAGCCACATCCTCAATCTTATTTGTACGTTATATTTAGAGACAGAGTCTCACTGAGTTGCTTAGTGCCTTGCTTTTGCTGAGGCTGGCTTTGAACTCGCAATCCTCCTGCCTCAGCCTCCTGAGCCACTGAGATTACAGGCATGCAGCACTGCACCCAACCTAATTGACAAGTTTTAAACAGGGGAGTGATGTGCTTTTGAGAAATCACTCTGACAAGTATATGGTCAAAAGGAAAGTATAAAGCAAGATTAAGAAGCTACTGCAATAGTCCAAATGAGAGATCATGTGTTTTGCCTAGGACAATGGCGGGGGATGATGGAGAGAAGTGGATGGATTCTAGATGTGTTTTAGTCGCAGATCAAACTTGATGCATTGATGTGGAGGCATGAAGGAAAAGAAGACTCTAATGGGGAGTGGCTTAGATAGCTAACTGGTTGGATAATGGTGATATTTACTGTTCTAAAAATGTTTTGAGGCAGCCAAATGAAGATTGAAGGGAGATATAGGATGGTGTGGTCCAGGGGGAAGATCTGGGTTGGAGATATAAAATTGGGAGTCATCACTCAGTAGATCTTGTTCAAAGGAGTGAGATGAGTCGAGCTCAACTACTAGGGAAGTAGAAGTGGGTATAGGTAGGGCAGGAAAGAGAAGATAAAGGGAGTGAAGAAAAGGCCCAGGATTGGGTGTGGAGGTGCTACAATACTGAGAGGCCAGGAAAACAAAGGGGAGCCAGCAAAGGAGGCTGTAGTCTTCCTTCTCTAGCCCATCCTTCCCGGAGGCCAGAGTAACCTCACTCTGATCTCACTTCTGATCTTGATTCCTCCCTGCATAAAACACTCCAAAGTTCTCTATTGCCCTCTCAAGAAAGTTTAACCTCCTAGAACAGTGTATAAGCTACTTTACAATGTAGACCCAAGTTGGCTTTTCAAGTTGACCTGCCCACTTATCATTGTACTTAAAAATGCATCATGATTGTGTAAGTACACATCTGTCTGTTTTTAGATGTAAGATAAAGAGAAGGATTGTATCATTATTACCTTTGCATTTTCAATGCCTGGCACACAGTATGTGCTAATATATGTTGAGCAAGGAAGGAAGGAAGGAAGGAAGGAAGGAAGGAAGGACAGACTATTCTTTTAGTGAGACCTTCCCCCAAAAAAAGAGTGCAAAAGAGTGCATGGCAATTAGCCCTCTGTGACATCTTCCACCCTGACATGTATGGAGATTGTGAAACGTGAGATGAAATGAAAAGAGCCCCATCTAGAGGTAGAAAGATGCGAGGATAGACCTACTCTCATCCCCCACTCCTGCCAAATATAAACCACTGCACAGGCAAAGGTGGAAATTCCCTACACCAAAATAACCTTGTAAAGAAGATAATCAACAATATCTAGAAATCAGTTCACAATAATAAAAAATATCTTCCCAAATACTTTATGAGAAAATCAAACAAAAAACATCAGGCCACAGGAGGTCTGAACTTACTAAGTTGCTATTCTCCTTTGACAGTAATGGATTTTTTGATTGTATGAATATCTGACTCCATATAATCAGACCTTGTGAACTTACTAGGAAGTTCCAGCTCCTTTCATATCATAGTGTGTGAGTGATGAACTGATGATTCTCTCTTGAGGAAATCGATTGCTTCTGGCAAAGTGCTTTCAGGAGAAACGTCCATGAGAAAAGAAGAGGCCCTGGCTTAGTGCACTAGCACCACAGTAATAGGTGACATCTAGGACAAGTCTGCCTCACATCTCTCTGAACTTTGTAACAAGTCCAAGTGCGTGACAGCAGCAATCAACAACTCTGCTGATTAACTGAGTTGTCAACTGGAATTGCTATCTGCCATTGTTTCAATGGTTTTCTTTTATAATTTAACAAAGAGTGGAGAAAATGATGGCGACATGGACTGTCATAAAACACTGTACTTGTGTACATGTGAAATATCACTGCAGAGGAGATTTTTATGTTCCTGTTTTTATTTGAGTCCCATTGTTTCAAGAAACATCAGGTTTGATTTGGCAGTGGAACACCACATTCCATTTGTTTATTTATAAAAGACCTATTTACATTGTGTTCCGTGGTACAGTTAAAATCACTAATTATCACAGTACACAGAAAGAAGAGTTGAACAGGAGTGAAAAGACAGAATTCCTGTCCCAGCTGTGTGATGCCAGGCAAGTCATGTAAATTGACTTGAGTGCTGCATATCTCAAAGGTGAAAAGGAGAAAGTTTTTGCTATTTTCCTTTTTTTTCAGAGAACAAATGTTGTAAAGAACAAATGAAATAGAACATATGAAAGCATTATTTTAAAGAGAATTTTATTGATATTTAATTTGCGCGCAATGAAATTCACAGCTCTTAAGTGTGTAGTTCAATCAGCCTTGGCAAATACATAAACATGTATAACTCACTCCTCTCAAAACTCACTATATTCCCACCACCCAGAAAGTAACCTAACGAGTTTTGCAGTCCCCAGCCCTCCTTCAGATGCAACACATCTCCATTTTTTCCACTGTAGATAATTTTTTCCTATTTTAGAACTTCGAATTAGCAGAATAACATTCTTGTGTATCTGCCTTTTTTCACTTAGCACATCTGTGAGATTTGTCCACATTTTTACATGTATCATTAGTTTGCACCTTTGTAATGGTACAAATATTCCATTATTTTTCCATCTTACATTTTAAAAGTGCATTGTGATGAGTTTTAACAAAGGTGTGTACTCTGTTATCACAACTGTAAACAAGACAGTACATTTCCATTACCTCTGAAAGGTCCCTCCTGCCATCAATCCCTTCTCCCACCCAAGACTCCAGCCATTACCTATCTGCTTTTTATCATCACACTTTTGTCTTTTCTAGAATTTTGTATGAATAGAATCATACACTGTCTTTTGTGTCTGCTTTTTCTTAGTATAATAGTTCTGAATTCATCCTTATTGTATGCATCAGTAGTATTCCAATGAATGAGTTGTATTCTAACAAATGAATACACACACACACACACACACACACATATAATGAGATGTGTTTATTCATTAACTAATTGATGGGCATTTTTTATTTGTTCTAATTAGTTATACATGACAGTAGAATGCATTTAGGCACTTTGATATGTCATACATAAATGGGGTATAATTTCTCATTTTTCTGATTCTACATGTTATAGAATCACATTGGTAATGCAGTCATACATATATATAAAGTAATAATGTCTATTTCATTCTACTATCCTTCCTATCCCATATGCCCTCCCCTTCAATCCCTTTATCTAAAGTAACTCTATTCTTCCCTAGCACCCCTGCCCCACCCCTTATTGTGAATTAGCAACCACATTTTCTTTATCCATTCATCTATTGAAGGGTAACTAGGTGGTTCCATAGTTTAGCTACTATTTGTGATTTTTTTAGTGTAGGGCTATTATGAATAAATCTGTCAAGAAAACTCATGTATAAGTCATTGTTCTGATATATGTATGTCTTTATTCCTCTTGGGTATATATGTTAGAGTGGGATTGCTGGATTATAAAATAACTTTATAAGAAGTTCTAACCCTGTTTTCCAAAGTGACTGTATCAACTTTTTACATTCCCACTGGCAATGTATGAAGGTGCTAGTTACTCCACATCATTGACAACACTTAGTATTGTCAGTCTTTTTTATTTTGGTCATTCCAGTGGATGCGTAATACTATCTCACTGTGGCTTTAATTTGCATTTTCCTAATGACTAAATAAATCTTGAACATCTTCTCACGTATGTGTCATTCAGATGTTTTCTTTGGCAAAGTAACTGCTTAATTCTTTTGCACTGCTTTAAAAAAAATCAGGTCATTTTTCTTATTATCATTTAGTTGTAAGAGTTCCTTTTATATTCAGGATACAAGTTTTTTAAAGATATATGTTTTAAAAATACTTATATCTGGTCTGTGACCTTTTTAATTCCTTGAAGAACAAAAATTTTTAATTTTAACCAAGTTTAACTCATCAGAACTTTTAGTTTGTACTTTTTGTGTCCTAAGAACTCTCTTTGCCTAACCAAGGTCACAGAATTTTTCTCCTAAGGTTTCTTAGAGAATTGTACAATTTTAGCTCTAAGCTTAAGTATATAAATCATTATATTTTTATAAGTCTCTTATAAAGTGAGTTTTTTAATGGATGATGTGCCACAAGGGTCAGAGTTCATTGTTTTTCAAATGACCAATCATTCCAACACTATTCTAAAAAGACTCATTTCTCTCCTCGAATTGACATCTTTGACAAAAACCAGCTGATCAGCTGTGTTTGAGTCTATTTCTAGGTTTTCTTGTCTATTTTTATTCCAATATCATACTATCTTGCTTACTGTAGCTTTTGATGTATCATCTTAAAATTAGGTATTTTAAAGACTTCCACAGTGCAAAAAATAAAATCAAGAATCAATAAATAGGATGGATTCATACTAAAAGCTTTGTCTCAGCAAAAGAAACAAATAGTGAGGTGAATAAAGAGCCTACAGAATTAAAGCAAATTTTTGCCACACACACATGAGTTAGAACACTAATCTCTAGGATATATAAAGAACTCAAAAATCTTAACACCAAAAAAACAAACAAACAAACAAAAGCAAATAACCCAATTAATAAATGGGCCAAGGAACTGAACAGACACTTCTCAGAAGATGATATACAATCAATCACCAAATATATAAAAAAAATGTTCAACATCTCTAGCAGTTAGAGAAATGCAAATAAAAATTACTCTAAGATTTCAACTCACTCCAGTCAGAATGGCAGCTATTAAGAATACAAACAACAATAAGTGTTGGCAAGGATGTGGGGATAAAGGCACACTCATACATTGCTGGTGGGACTGCAAATTGTTGCAACCAAATATGGAAGGCATTATGTAGATTCCTTGGAAAACTGGGAATGGAACCACCATTTGACCCAGCTATCCTATTCCTTGGTTTATACCCAAAGGACTTAAAAACAGCATACTACAGGGACACAGCCACATCAATGTTTATAGCAGCACAATTAACAATAGCTACACTGTGGAACCAACCTAGATGCCCTTCAGTAGATGAATGGATAAAGAAAATGTGGTATATATACACAATGGAATATTATTCAGCATTAAAAGAGAACAAAATCATGGCATTTGCAGGTAAATGCATGGAATTGGAGAATATAACGCTAAGTGAAGTTAGCCAATCCCAAAAAAAACAAATGCCAAATGTTTTCTCTGATTTAAGGATGCTGATTCATAATGTGTGTGTGTGTAGGGGGGGAGCATGGGAGGATTAGATGAACTCTAGATAGGGCAAAGGGGAAGAAGAGAGGGAGGGAGGGGACATGGGGTTAGGAATGACGGTGGAATGAGATGGACATCATTACCCTAAGTACATGTATGAAGACATGAATGGTGTGACTCTACTTTTTGTGTATAACCAGAGATATGAAAAATTGTGCTCTATATGTGTAGTATGAATTGTAATGCATTCTGCTGCCATATATAACAATTAAAATAAAAAAAGACTTACTGTCTTTAAAGACTTCTAGAAACGGAGAAAGCAGATAATCGTGTCTCTTTCCAATTTTAAGAAAGCATAAGGTATCCACTGATGAACATGATGTTAGCCATTGGATCTTTAGAGTTTCCATGCATCTGTTTAAGGAAGTTCATTCAAATTCCAAGTTTCCTGAGTGCTTCCATCATGAATGAGTTCTGAATTTTCTCCAGTCCTTGGTTTCCATCTATTGAGATGATCACATAGGCTTGTCTTTTTGTCTTTTAATGTGAATTACATTACTTGATTTTCAAAGGTTAAATTAAGATTGCATCTCTGGGATAAACTATGCTTTGCCATAATATTTATTCTTTTTATACATTGCTGTATTTAACTTATTAACACTTTGTTGAGGATTTTTGCATGTATGTTCATTAGGGACATTGATTGCTTTGTAGTAATAATTTTGGTTTTGGTATCAGCATAATGCTGGATTCATAAAATAAGTTAGGAGGCAAAACTTCTCTTCTACTTTATATAAAGGAATTTGTATAGGATTGGTGTTTTCTTCCTTAAATATTTGATAGAATACACCAGAGAAGCTATTTGGGTCTGAAGTTCATAAACAAGTTTTAAATTATAAATTTAAATTTTAATATAAATATAGAGCTTTTCAGCATTTTTATTCTTGAATGTGCTTCATTTAATTAGTCAAATGTATTGGCATAAAATTGTTCACAATATTCTCTGGTCATTTTTCTAATGCCTGTAGAATCTGTAGTGATGTCCCCCTTTGTACTTCTGAGATTGGCAATTCGTATTTTCTCACTTCTACCAGATAGGCTAGCCAGAAGCTTGATTTTTTTTTAGTGAATCTGCTCTTGGTTTCATTGGGTTTTCTCTATTGTTTTCCTGTTTTCTGTATCATTAATTCGTGTTTTTATCTTTATATTTCCTCCCTTCTGCTTACTTTAGGTTTAATTTGCTCCTTTTTATAGTTTTGTAAGGTAGAGAAAAAGATTATTAAAATTGTTGTTTTCTAATAAGATCATTAAAAGAAATAAAATTTTCTTTAATAACTGTGTTAGCTATATTGCACAAATTTTAACAAATGCATTTCTTTTTCACTTAGTTCAAAGTATTTTGTAATTTTATTTTTTATTTCTTTTTGGCCATAGGTTATGTAGAAATGTGTTTGTTTCAAAATATTTGGGGATTTTTCCCAGCATATTTATGTTATTATTTCTGTTGTAGCTGAATAACATTCTCCACATGACTTCAATTATTTTAAATGAATTGTAACTAATTTTATAGCCCAGTACATTGTTCATTTTGGCAAAACCTTCATACAGACTTGAAGAAGATGCATATTATGCTTTTACTGAGTAGGACATTCTATAAATATCAATCATGTCATGCTGATGCTGGTTGATAGTATTCTGTGGCCTTATGGTTATTTCCTACTTCTTTAATCAGTTACTAAGAGTTGAGGGTTGTAATTTCCAATTATTTTTGTGTACATGCCTGTTTCTCCTTTCAGTTCTATCAGATAATGCTTCATGTATTTTGAATCTCTGTTATTAAATCCATATATACTTTGGATTGTCTTGTCTTATTGGATGAATTCACCCCTTTATCACTATGAAATGTCCATCTTTATCTTTGATAATAGACAATAGATAATTTCTATTTCCTGATTCTGAAATATACATTGTTTATTATTAATATAGTCACTCTAGCTTTCTTTTTTTTAAATATTTATTTTTTATTTACTTTAGTTGTATACAATGCAATGCATTTATGTTTATGTGGTGCTGATGATCGAACCTGGGCTGCGCACGTGCAAGGTAAGCGCTCTGCCTCTGAGCCACAACCCCAGCCCTCCAGCTTTCTTTTGGTAAGTATTTGTATAGTGTATCTTTTCCCATCCTTATATCTTTAACCTTTATTTTATAGATAAAAAAGTGGATTTCTTGAATATGGTATATAATTAGGTCTTTCTGTTTTGTTCACTCTTACAATCTCTGGTTTTAAATGGGTAGTTTAGACATTTACATTTTATTTAATTCCTCTTAGTTTAAATTTACCATCTTGTTACCAATTTCTATTTGTTCCATCTGTTCTTTGTTCCTTTTTTACTCTTTTCTATCATTCTTTTGAGGTAATTGAATAATTTTTATAATTTCATCTTATCTCCATCATTGGATTATTAACTATTCCTCTTATTTTTAAGGAGTTGTTCCAGTATTCATAAAATCCATCTTTAATTTTTCATGATCTACCTTACATAATTTATACCTCTTCGTCAGTAGTATAAGACAAATTCAACATTATATTTCCCCTTATTCCTCTTCTGTGTTAGTGTTGTCATACATTTTACTGCTACATATTTTATAAACTTCATGATGTATTTTATTTTTGCTTTAAACAGTCAAGAGTCTATATAGAAAATTTAAAATTATGAGAGAAAATATCTTTTATACTTACCCACATACTTTCTATCTTCAGCATTTTTTGCTTCTTTTTTAGATCCAAATTTACATTTGTTATCACTTTCCTTTTGCCTGAAGAAGTTCATTTAAGATTTCTTTTAGTGCAGGTCTGCTGATGATAGGTTCTTTTGGCTTTAAATCATCTGAAAAATGCCTCATTTCGACTTTACTTTCTTTTTTCTATTTAGGTAAAAACAGCTGAACATAAGATCTACCCCCGTAGCAAAATTTTAAGTGTACAATATGTAGTATTGTTAGCTGTAGGATTTCTAGAACTTAATGATCTTGCATAACTGAAACTTCATACCTGTTGAATAACCCCCATCCTGCCTCTCCCAGCCTTTGGTCACCATCGTTCTACTCTCTGCTTCCTTGTGTTATCACACAGTATTCAGTTTTTCATTTAACATAATTCTTCCAGTTTCGTCCACTCTGCTGCAGATAGTAAGATTTTAAGGCCGAATAAGATTCCATCACACACATACATGCGCGCGCGCACACACACACACACACACACACACACACACACACACATGCATGCATATGTGCACACACAACAACCACATTTTCTATATCCATTCATCTTCCAGTAAACATTTAAGTTCTTTCCATATCTTGGTTATTGTGAAAGTGCTGCTGTGTGAACATGGGAGGCTAATATCTCTTTGAGGTCCTGATTTCGATTCTTTTCACAAATGCCCAGAAGTGGGATTGCTCTGTGATATCTCAGTTTTTAATTTTTTTGAGGAACCTTTATATTGTTTTCCATATTGGATGCACTATTTTACATTCCCACCAACAGTGTACCCGGAGTCCAATGTCTCTACATCCTAACACTTATTAGCACCCCCCGCAAGTAATAGTCATCCTAACAAATATGAGGTGATATCTCATACTTTTCATAGGCATTTCCCTGATTAGTGATGTTAAGCATCTTTCTTTATATACTTTTTGGGCATTTGTATGACTTTTTGGATTAATGCATATTTGGCTTCTTTGCCATTTTTAAATTGGATTATTTTAAAACTGGATTGAAGTTGTTCCTTATACATTTTGGATACTAACTCCTCATCACACATAAGGTTTGCAAATATTTTCTCCCATTCCTTTTCACTTTATATTTTCCTAGTCCCACGTGTCTATTTTTGTCTTGGTTGCCAGAATTTTTGGTGTTCTACCCAACCAATCATTGCCAAGATCAGTGTCAAAAAGCTTTTACCCACATTTTATTCTAGAAATTTTACAGTATAAGTCTTCAATCTATTTTGAGTTGATGTTTATATATAGGGTAAAGTAGGAATCAAATTTGGGTTTTTGAAGTGCTTATCTGGTTTTACCAACATAAATTTTTTTAAGAGATTATCCTTTGCCAATAGTGTATTCTTGGCACCCTTGTCAAAGATCAGTTGACATGCATGCTTGGCTTTATGTCTGAGCTCTCTCTATTCTGTTATATTGGTTAGTATTTCTGTCTTTACACCAATACCACAATAGGTTCTTGTTTTAGTTTGTTTTTAGATGGGGTCTTGCTATTTTGCCCAGGCTGCTCTTGAGCTTTGGGATTCAAATGATTCTTCCACCTCAGCCTCTCAAGTAGCTGGGGCTACAGGCACATGCCACCTAACCTGGCAACCATGCTGTTTTAATAACTGCAGATTTGTTACATATTTTGAAATCAGAAAGTATGATCTTTCTCAAAATTGTCTTGGCTCTGTTGGGTTCTTGTGGTTTCATATGAAGTTTGGGACAGTTTTTCCTATTTCTGTAAAAAAATGCCATTAGAATTTTGATGGGAATTGCATTGGCTCTGTAAATTGCTTTGAATAGTGTAGACTAACAATATTAAGTCTTCCAATTCAAAAACACAGGATGTCTTTCTTTTTATTTGTGTCTCATTTATTTCATAAATGTTTTGTAGTTTCTTTTTTTTAAATTTTTTTATTATTTATTTACTTATTCATCATGCACAAGTTTTATTCCTAGGCATTTTATTCTTTTTGACACTATTATAAATAGGATTTCTTAGCTTCCTTTTTGGAAAGGGTGTTTTAAGGGTATAGAAATATAACTGATTTTGTATGGTGATTTTGTATCCTATAACTCTACTAAATTTGTTAGTTCTAATTGTTTATGGCTATATGTTTGGAGTCTTTAAGGCTTCTACAAATGTGATCATATCATCTATAAACAGAAGTAATTTTACTTCTTCCCTTTCCAATTTGGATGACTTTTATTTCTTTCTTTTATTTTATTGCTCTGTTTGTCTTCATTTTTTATTTTTCTCCATGAGTTTTTAAAAAGCTTTTTTTAAATTTCATCTTTAGAAATTCTTCTTGAGCTGTGTGTGGTGGCAAATGCCTGTGATCCCAGTGGCTCAGGAGACTGAGGCAGGAGGATCACAAGTTCAAAGCCAGCCTCAGTAACTTAGTGAGGTCCTAAGGACCTTAGTGAGACCCTGTATCAAAATAAAAAATATTTTTTTAAAGGGCTGGGGATGTGACTCAGTGGTTAAGTGCCCCTGTGTTCAATCCCCAGTACCAAAATGAAAAAGAAGAAATTCTACTTGAGTCTTTGTCCTTTGTCACATATCCCATTTTTCTTTTATGTTTATACTTTTATTTTTAATTTGTTCTTTGTAGATATATATGACAGTAGAGTGTATTTTAACATATTATACATACATGGAGTATAATTTAACCTAATTAGGATCCCATTTTGTGGTTGTATGCTTTTCTTTACATCCTTTAGCCTAATAATAGAGTTCTAAGGTCCTTATCTTCTAATTTCATCTTATTCTTGTTTAAAAAAATCTATTTGTAATGGCTTATTTTTCTTCTGGTTATGGATTATATTTTTCTGACTCTGAATGCCTAGAAATCTTTTGTTATATGGCAAACACTGTAAATTATATGATGTGCTGTGCTAGATTTTGTTGTATTCCTTTGAAGAATGCTGCATGATTATTCCTTTAAAGATTTTCTTTCAGTTTGATAAAATGGGCCCAGAGCAAACTATAAAGTTATTATTACCCTTCTAAAAACTTTACTCAATGTATACTTCAAGTTTTTTCCATTCTGGTTGGTGGAAATGGGGAAGTAATCTTTGTTTTATGTGAGCTCTGGAATTGGCTTGACCTAGTTCTTTCTGGAGATTATTTCCTCAGCCTTGTAGAGTTTTGTCCATACAAATTCAGAACACTACTTAGCCAAAGGTGTGAGGAAATCCCTCTGCAGCTGTCAGAGCTTCTGCTTTGGGCAGCTACTTTCTCTTCAGCACTCTTGAACTGTCAATTCAAGCTGCCTTGGCCTCCTTGTACTCTGTTCTCTGTCTCTGCAACTTGATGAGACCACTGGACTCAGTTGGATTCCCTGACACTTCTTTACAGCCCATGAACCACTTTCAGTCAGTAAGCTAGGGAAGTCACAGGGTCCATATCATTTGTTTCTCTTCTTTCAGGTTATCACCACACTGTACTATTTTTTATCTAATGTATTTATAATTTTTTGATGCAGAAAGGCAATTACCAAGGCAGCTGATCCTATTTTAACTCTCTCACATACACACTAATACTAGCCCATTCAAATAGCTGCTATTATCACTATGTTCATTTATAGATGAGGAAACTAGACATAGAGAAGTTTAAATTTTCACCTGAATTCATAAACCTGGTAAAATGTTTGAGCTGGGATTTGAACCCTGGAAATCCAGTCCATGATTTTGAGCTGCATACTATATTGCCTTTCACGTAAGTATTAGAAATACAATAGTCTCTAAAGCACCCTAAGTTATTTGAAAGAAGAGTAGGATATAGACCTGGTCTTAAAGAAGAGTTTGAATACAAAGCTATGGGCTGTGTGTAGGAGTTATTTTCATGTCTGTAGGATGATTTGGGCCTTAATTCAATTAAGGCAAACCAGGTGTGGGCTAGGGGATGTAGGTGTTCCATAAATACTAAGAGACACTACTGCTGGGGTAGACAGGAGAAAGGATGAGGCATGCTTCCAATATAGAAGAAGGTCCCTTGGACTGACCTTGACAACATCGGCATTCCAAAGAGTGATGAGCTCAATTTGCCCAGCAAGGCTGGGAGTCAGCAGTTTGCAGGACAGACATGACTGTCTAGAGGCAAATCAGAAAGGACACTTTGCAATTAGAGAGGCTGCTATGGAGGCACGAAAGTTGGGGCTCTATAGAAAAAGAAGTAACTGCTGACAATATAGAATAGCTACTATCTCACAACTAAAGGTAACAGACCCAAGGCCTGACTTATTCTCCTTCACCTTGGGAGAGCATCGATTTATCATCCTCTCAGGCTTATTCCCTCCTGGCAGCGAATGGGGTCTTTACAGTTCATCACGTCTGTCACCTTGCCTCTAGAAACATCTGTCTTAGATGCTCCAGAAATGTCAAGAGTTCAGGGAGTAAATGCTATTTTGCATAGTAAATGTTTATTTCTACCCTTTAGAAAGTAATAATTAAGGAGGCTCCCTAAAGAATGACCTATCCTTTCATGGTTGTTTTTCATCTTCACTCAATTTTGTAAAGGTTGAATTTCTAAGCTATATTAACTCTGTGCTGGGCAGTTGCTCAGTTGAAAAACGTCCTATATATTTTCCCACAAAGGGCTTTATAACACCTTGTCTTGCTCATCCAATCCCCTGGAGGCAGACTGAAGTTTATAGCCCTACTCCAAGAAATGTGTTCACGCAAACTTTTAGTTTTTCAGGTGTGAATGTCTCTCTTTGTCAATCTATTTGCCTTTTATGTGATAATGTTTTGGGCTACTTTCCAACCTTGGAATGAAAAATGTTACTTTTCATCCTTACCAGTTACTAATTTATTGTCTTCTAGCCCCAAAACCAGCTTCTTTATCCTGCTTTGTAATACTGGAGCTGAATTTTTGGGCCATATTTCTCCTTTGCCAGCAGCTCAATGTTAGGTTTTGACAATAAGGAGTACAGAAGGGACAACAAAAGGCTGGATGAGAAAGGGGCCTTTCCCTTCTGTCACAGCTTTTTGCTGTTCCACTCACTGGCAAGCAGATGAACATGCAGTTGTCCCAGCCACGGTTTACAGCAGTGGCAGGCTGCCCTTTGATGTGCGACAGCAGGTACCCTCAGCCAGCTTCCTCACTGCTAATACTGCAGGCAGCATGTTCCTGTGAAAAGTGGAAACTCTGACTGGAGTGAAATGAAATCTTAGAGTAGTTTTGATTTGCACTCCAGTCAGAATGGCAGCTATCAAGAACACAAACAACAATAAATGTTGGAGAGGATGTGGGGAAAAAGGCACACTCATACATTGCTGGTGGGACTGCAAAATGGTGCAACCGCTATGGAAAGCAGTATGGAGATTTCTTGGGAAAATGGGAATGGAACCACCCTATGACCCAGCCATCCCACTCCTGGGTCTATTCCCAAAAGACTTAAAAACAGCATATTACAGTGACACAGCCACTTCAATGTTTATAGCAGCACAATTCACAATAGCTAGGTTATGGAACCAACCTAGATGCCCCTCAGTAGATGAGTGGATAAAGAAAATATGGTATATATACAAAATGGAATTTTACTCAGCAATAAGAGAGAATAAAATAATGGCATTTGCAGGTAAATGGATGAAGTTGGAGGATATAATGCTAAGTGAAATTAGTCAATCTCAAAAATCCAAGTACCGAATGTTTTCTCTGATATAAGGAGACTGGTTCACAGAGTTGTTGGAAGGGGGTACATAGGATCAGAGGAACACTAGAATGGTCAACGGAAAGGGAGGGGAGGGAGGGAGTAAGGGGGGGGTTGGAAAAAAATTGGTGATTGAATGAGATGGATATCATTATCCTAAATGCATGATTGAAGATCTGAATGGTACTTATATACTTTGTATACAAGCAGTTGTATGTAAAAAGATACTATACTTGTGCATGATGAATAAGTAAATAAATAATAAAAAAATTAAAAAAAAAAAAAAAAAAAAAGAAAAGTGGAAACTCTCCTCAGAGGTCTGAATCCAACCTTGCAGGGTTCTAAGAATCTAAGTTGCTTCTTTGTTCACTTTTTCCTTAGTCCAGGGATAACAGCTACTTTGCCCCTTAGAGTTCTCTTTTACTCCTTTTAGTAGTTAACAACACTTTTCATAACCAAAAATTCTTTATATTAAATTTTCTCTGTTCAAATTTCTGCCTTTGGCCAGGACTTTGATTGATACAACATCTAAGGTCACTTTGAGCTTAGATTTTTTTATTTTGGACAGATGATGACAAGAATAAAGGAGTTGCTAAGTTTTTTTTTTTTTTTTTAATTAGGGTGTATGTGTGAGTATGTTTTGCCATTACTATAGACTTCAAAGCAGCAGTGTAGTACAGTGGAAAAGAGCACAGGAAGTGGCCTTGTCACTTCCTCGCTGCATGTCTTTGGGCAAGTTGTCTCTTTGTGCTTCAATGTCTTTATCTGTAAAATAGGTATAAATGGGGTTGCTAGATAAAATACAATATGCCCAGTTAAATTTGAATTTCAGATAAACAACAAATCATTTCTTAAATTAAGTATGTGCTTCTTTATTTTTATTTGCTAAATGAGTTAGTGTGTATGAAAGGCTTGGAACAAACCTAGCACATAACAATCATCCAGCAGTTGGTGATGCTTTTTATTTATTTTTTCTCCCAGTGGCAGGAATTGAACTCAGGACTAGGCAAACTCTCTACACTGAGCTACATCCCAGTCCCTAGTAATCCTTTTGTTTTTCTGCAGGATACTAGTACTCTTTCTCAGGAATATTCTGCTGTGAATTGTAATGCTCTTGCTGCATTACTGCTCCCTCTAACTACACTGTCCTCAGCAGCCCCCGACCCCACCCATCCTTCAAAGTAGCCAGGAAGATAGTCTTTAGGGAACAAAGGATCACTAATTAGATAGAATTATGCATCTGACCTAAGGGGGTTTGACCATAGACTGGGCATCAATCCATGAGGCAGTCTGACAAAAATTGATGCTGTTCAATAAGAGTAGTAGAAATTAGCTAAACCAATCAGAATTTAGGTTGGCGAATATGGAAGAAATGGATCAGTGAGTACCAAAGGAAAGAAGAATGGATACACAGAGATGAGAAAATTTGTCATGGGTGATACTTTGGAGCAGAGAGAAAAAAGAGCAGGATCTTTTCTGTTTTTTTTTTTTTTTGGGGGGGGGGGGTACCAGGGATTGAACTCAGGGGCACTCAGCCACTGAGCCACATCCCCGTATTTTATTTAGAGACAGGGTCTCACTGAGTTGGTTAGCACCTCGCTTTTGCTGAGGCTGGCTTTGAACTCACGATCCTCCTATCTCAGGCGCCAGAGTCACTGGGATTACAGGCATGCGCCACTGTACCCAGAAAGAGCAGGATCTTACAACTGCTGAAATTCAGATATCCCGCACCCCACCACACACACACCTCTGGTTGTCATGTAGTCTACATAACTCCCTTTTTTTTTCTTGAGATAGCAGTAGTAAGCCTCTACTCTGTAATCAGAACACACATGCATGCCACACACACACAATCAAGTAAACGAGTATTCCTACCTCATCTAATGAATCATGTTGGGCATATTTAGGGAAGGTGGGGATACACAGTCTCTCCCCTATGAGGCCTTGAAAATGCTGGGGAGACTTGCACATAGATTATGGACAATATATTACTCAGTAATCTTCTCACAATAATAGACTATAAAATGGGGCAAATTTCTCCTTCTCTTTTCTTTCACTTCCATGCATTGAACTACACCTTACACTTGGTGTGATGTGAATGTTCTAGAGATACAATCATGAAAAGGTAGAAGGAACACAGGACGTAGAAAGCCCTAGGTAGTGGGGAGAAGACATTGTATAGATTAAGACAACATGGTACAAAACTGTATTTTAAAAAAATACATATGAATGTGTAATTCCATGTATGTGTCTCTGCACATGTATACAACCATACGGACACACTGAAGACATACTGTAGTGGCTCTTCCATATCTGTGTTTAGAAGACAACATTATAACTTTCCTCTGCTGGATCACAAACTCAGATTTTCTATAATTTCTACATATTATAAATGGCTAATTTTGGGGGGTGGGGATACCAGAGATTGAACACAGGGGCACTTAACTACTGAACCATATCCCCAGCCCATTTCTAAATTTTGTAATTTTAAGACAGGGTCTGGCTAAATTGCTTTAGAGTCTCACTAAGTCACTGAGGCTGGCTTTGAACTTGTGATCCCCCTGCCTCATCCTGTCTAGCTACTGGGATTACAGATGTGTACCACTGCACGTGGCTCTAAGTTGCTCTTAACCAAAGGATTGGGTTCCCCTGAAAGAAGATGAAGCAGACACCAGGAGATAAAAGTACAATAGCGACCAAAAATCATAATTGGGGCATTCAGCTAGAAATATCCCTAAGAGTGAGCAAAGCTAGCAAATCTACTGGGAAGGTCTGAGCACTCATTGGCTCAGGATCTGTCAAACTCTGGTGCTAACAAATAAGCTGTGCCCCCCAGTCAGTCCCAAGAGGTTTGTTTCCAAAATGGATTGGCACATTGCACAAGTGAGCTGAGGACAATTATTTCTCTTTGAAGAATTCACAGTGCCATTTCTTCTCCCAGGCCTCTAGCTCCTTGTTAATATATGTAACTATGGCACAGGAATCCCTGATTGAGGAGAATGAGTATTGTTACGAGAGACTCCCCCCCTCGAATATTTTACCCTCTCCTTAGTCGTTAATTCCAACTAGTTAAAGCTTCTCTTTCCAGAAAATTATCCCTACTTTTGTGACCTAGTGCTAATTCTGCCATGACGGAATTATTACAGGTGAGTAATGGAGTGTTCCTACTCATTCACAGACATTGAATCAGGTGCCAGGCCCTGTGTCAGATATTTGGAACTTATATACCAGGCTATGTCCTAAGCATTTCCAACATATTAATTCATTTAACTATCATAGCAGCCCTGGGAGACTGGTACACTAGTAATGATGCTGCTAAAGTTCAGAAAGTTTCACACATCTGGCTAGTACTAGAGGCCAAATTTAAATTCAGGTTGGCTTCAGAGTCTATATCCCTAATCATGATGTCCTGCTACCTTGGATACAAATGTCTAACCTAGGATTTATTCTCAAATAAAAAACTAACAAGTATATTTCTGAGTGTGGGATCATTTCAAAGTGGGGTCTCCAAGTTCCAGCTTCTCCTGCCCTATCATGGGGGATAGTGGTGATTGGAAACCAAGATAAGGGCTGCTGAAAATAAACCTGTATTCCCTTTTCTGCTTCCCACTGTGGAACAGGCCAATACAAACTCTAAATGATAATTGGATGATCTTCTTGGGGAATTGTAATAACAAAACTTCAACTGGAGATTGCTTTAGGGTGATTCAATCCAAGAAAATGATATACAAATTAAATCACGTTCCCAATGAATTACACTATAATTGCAGGGAGGGAATTTATTGCTTTCCTTAAAAGGAGTCTGGGCAGAGAAACACATTTGGTAGAAAGGAGGAGATTCACTGACAGAACTCAATGCAGAAGGCCTGTGGGCACTGTGCTACAAGGCTTAAATACTTGGCTATTTCCGATACAGCAGATAAATACACCACAGTCTTGGTCCTCTGTGACCCAAGTCTGATCAAAATTTCTCTCATAAATGGTTAGTGACCAAAGATGAAAACAAAAGACAAATGAAGAAATATAGGATGGACTGTCAAACTATGCTGTTGACAGAGAGGCTAAGCTGCCACAAAGGGAGGAATGAGCATCTTTTCAGATGGATGAGCAGCAATGATAAGGGCCCTAAGCACCTAAGCACTTGGCACCCCCTTGTCCCAGCAGACAACCTGGGGAACTGCCTGCATTCTGGGGAGGGAGAGGCAGGCTTGGACAGCTGGGATACCAGGGCTGATCTTGAATATAGGTGGGGTGGTCAGTTCTTCATACATTTTATGTCTCCCTCATTCCAGTGAACAAGGCTTGCTGTCCCCTCATGGAAAATAAATGTTTTAGGGGCTCTTCTCCCTGCAATTTCTTTTGCATTTTCCCAAGTGAGAGAAATCATATGGCATTGTGTTCTGATGCTGGGCTTTGAAATCAGATGTGAGTTTACATACTTATTAACTATTTGACATTGGACTTGCCATGATCTAAGCTTGAATTTGCTTATTTGTGAACTTGTGATAATGATGATGATGCATATTCCATCAAATTGTGAGGGTTAATTGAAATCATGTATATAATTATAAGGAATTCATAAACAGACATAACATACATAAGATACATAACAGACATAAGATCTGTGTTTCCAAAGAAAGATGAAACAACACAAGTAAGCCCAGGCTACTAAAATTTCTGAGCTGGAAGAGATTTCAGAGATCACCTGGGATAGAACAGGTGCTTAAAAGAAGAAGGTGGAAAAGAAAGTGAGGAACTGAAGAATGCTAAAGACAAATTTCATCTGAATATAATTCATCCACTCTAAAAATATCTTGAGTGTCTACTATGTATAAGCTATCAATGCTAAACATTGTCACTGCCCTAAAGAGTCCAATAGGAGAGACAAGGTATGAAGCCATCTTGTGCTAAAACTCATGAGAGAGAATTTCTAAAGATAAACATGTTTTCCCAGAGGGGGAGTAACCAAGGGTAGTTTCTATATCACTCCTACTCTGGCAGGCTGCCTTGGTCTTTTGCCTGTCTTTCCTCGTTTTTTTGAGATACCTAAGGCAAGCAATTTCAAGGCTGCTTTTGGTCACCAATTATGTGTATCAAACTGTAACAAGCAATTCATTCTAAGTCTAACTAAAATGACTTGTGCTATAAAGTGGTGTCCCATTATTCATAGTTTTGTTTTTCTGTAGTCAACTGTAGCATCACAATATTCAAATGGAATATTTGGAAATAAATGGAAAATTCCAGAAATAATTAGTTTTAAATTGACTACTTTTAATTTTGCACTTTCCTACTCTGTCCTGCCTGGGACATGAATCATCCCTTTGTCCAGTGCATCCCTGCTATATGTTACCCTCTCATCAGTGACATGATAGCCTTCTTGGCTATGAGATACACAGTTTCACAGTGCTTTTTGTTCAAGTAACCCTTATTTTACATAATAATGGCCCCAAAGTGCAAGAGAAGTGATGCTAGCAATTTTGGACATGTTAAAGAAAAGATATAAAGTGCTTTCTTTAAGTGAAAAGATAAAAAAGTTTCCAAACTTTATAAGAAAAAAAAATAATATCCTGAGGTTGCTAAGATCTATAGTAAGACCAATCGTGAAATTGTAAAGGAAAAAGAAATGCTAATTTCGCTGCCATACCTCCAACTACAAAAGTTATGGCCACAATATGTGATATGTACTTAGTTAAGATGGAAAAGGTATTAAATTTGTGAGTTGAAAACTTCATATGAAAAGAAATCAGTTCAGTATTGTTATGGTTTAGATATTAGATGTCCCCCAAAAGCTCATGTGTGAGACACTGCAATAAGGTTTAGAGGAGAGATGATTGGGTTATGAGAGTCTTAATCCCATCAGCGAATTGATCCTCTGATGGGGTTAACTGAGTGGGGACTGTAGGCAGGTAGGTGTGGCCGGAGGAGGTGGGTCATTGGGGGTGTGCCTTCAGGTATGTTTCATATCTGGAGAGTGGAATCCCTCTCTGCTTCCCTCTGCCACACTCTTCTGCTTCACCTCAAGCCCAGAGGTATGAAGCCTGCTGTCTGTGGATAGACACCTCTGAAGCTGTGAGCCCTCAAATGAACTTTCCCTCCTCTACAATTGTTCTGGTCAGGTCTTATATTCACAACAGTGAAAAGGCTGACTAAAACAAGTACTGACTGCAGTTTCAGGCATCTACTGGGGGTTTTGGAACATAGTCCCTGAGAATGAAGTGTGGACAACTGTAGTTTAAATCCAATTTCTCTACTCTGGTTCTCATAGATGGAGAGCAGCTGGCCATAGACTTCTGTATAATAATCCTCTGGGGGTTGGAGACTGTTAAGTTCTTCTTGAGCTCTGGACACATAATCCATCATGAATTGATGAGAGAACAGGATGCAGACATTGTACTTCATTTTCATGGCAAATGAGCTCCTGTGGGAATGCAGTGACATGAAGGACAGTGCAAGTTGCCTTTGGTCACAGATAAGACGTTGGTGGTCAGTGACTTTCTTCCAAGGACATCTAAACAGACTATGCTGCATCCTGGAGAACACTTCATTTCTATTAAACCCACACAAATTGATATCAAACTTCAGTTTTACAGGACAAGAAATTTTTGCTCCCAATCCAGATGGTCATTCACCATCCTAAGGAGGACGGGTGGTAAAATGAGGGGTAAAGACAGAAATCAAGACTGTATTTTAGTTCATCCCTGATTTGATCTCATAACCTCCATCGCTCAAAAAGACACATCTATTTATGTATTAATATGCTTTTTTGTTTTCTATATTTTGTGGTGTTTTGACATCTTGGGAACCTTGCTGGCCAGGGAGACTGTCCCTCCTGAAGCTGGCTAATTCCTAGAGAAGCAAAGGACTCTCCTAAGCATGCCTTTCATATACAAACCAACAAATATGAGGGCTGTATCCCCAACTACCCCTTTTATTTAATTCTGATACAGCAAGGCAATATTTCTCCTGCCCTGAATCCTACTAGGGCCAGGTGTCAAACAACCAGAGAGCACCCTTAAAACCCAGAGCCTGCTAAAATTATTTGAACTGTCCAATCCTATACTTGCTCAAATTGGCCTCTTTTGCCTCACCCATTCCTTCACTGGAAAACTACAATAAAGGCTCCAGGACATACTTTCCCATGGAATGGTATGCCCTCTTCTCTTGGGACATGTTAGCAATAAAACTTCTCTCAATATATTGTCCTCTCCATGTCTGTCACCGTACCATATTGATAAAATAAAATCATAAGTATCATAGTTCATTATGAGCTGCTATAACAAAATAATAGAAACTAGATAATTATAAATAACAGATGTTTGTTTCTCACAATTCTGGATTCTAGAAAGTCTAAGATCAAAGTGTCAGCAACTGGTCTGGTGAGGGCCTTCTTGCTGCATCCTTGCATGCCAAAAGACAAGAGAAAGGGAACCTATTCCTGCAACTCCTTTTTATAGTAACAGTCTCAGAACCTAAATATCTCCCATTAGGCCCCCTCCCAACATCATTGGGGATTAAGCTTCCAACAGATAAATTTTAGAGAGAACAAAAACTTTCAAACTAGAACACTAGATAAAAATCTTGCAATAATTTATCAACTTTTAAATCTTGGGTAATATGCCCCAAATAGTAGTCATTTTAAACTAAAAAGTACTGAATATTGTTGGGTAATAATACTCATTACTAAGGTAGCCACTTGCAATCCAAGAACTGCTTTGCTATTTTTGAATATTGGCCATTAAACTTCCTTACTTATATGTCTCTCCCAGAACCTTGCTATTTTATAGACATCAGCTTTCAAGAAGTATTCAGTAGGGAACTCATTCATCATTTCTCTGTTTAAGGATAACTGGTGGTAAAATGAGGGGTAAAGAGAGCAATTAAGACAAAGGTTTCTTCTGTCCTTCAAGAAATCTATAAAAAGAAACTGGATTTTTATTAAGTATAAGCAGTGTTTACACTGAATGCAAAAGTATTGTTCTTTTGCTGTTATCAAAACGAAAAATATCTATGGACATGCATCTCAATGTCTGTCAGAATTTCCACCTTCCAGTTGGGGGTGGTGGCACATGCCTATAATCCCAGAGGCTTGGCAGCCTGAGGCAGGAGGATTGTGAGTTCAAAGCCAGCCTCAGCAACTTACCGAGGTCCTAAGCAACTCAGCAAGACCCAGTCTCTAAATAAAATATAAAAAGGACTGGGGATGTGGTAGGTACCAAAAAAAAATATTTTTTCTACCTCTTTTGCTTTCTTATTTTTCACCTGTGCCATCAGGGTTCCTCCATTCCCATCTAAAGTTCTTTCCAGGAACCTAACTTTTAAGATGAAAGACCGTTTGTTCTAATCTACTTTTCTTCTCTTGCCCCAGAATCCAAGCATATCTTACTTGCATTACAACTTGTCTTCTGAGACCAGACCAATGTAAGGATATTCGTATACAGCAAATGCTAATTTGCAGACATGGAAACAAAAGTTTGGGTTGTCTGTCTTGGTTAGGTCATACATTGAGGCACTAACTGAATTCAGGACTTTTAACCTCTAGGCAACCAGTGGGAACCCTGGGTAATGACATTTGTTATGAACCAAATGCTTGTGTCTTCCCAAAATTCACCCATGTTGAAATCCTAAGCCTCAGTGAGATGGTATCTGAAGGTAAGACCTGTAGGAAGTAATTAGGTCATGAATGTGGAGCCCTCACAAATGGGATTCATGCCCTTATAAAGAGACATGAGAGTTTCCTTGCTCTTCTAGTCATGTTCTGAGAAGGTTGGAGTATGGTGGTGTGAAATTTTATCATGCTACTCAGAATGGTATACAATTTCAAGTCTATGAATTATTTATTTCAGAAAATTTCAATTTAATATTGTCAGACCAAAATGAACCATAGATAACTGAAACTGTGGATAGCAATGGGAGATGATGCTACTACTACTGTATTGCCTGCACTACAATAATGCTCTAGCTTCCGTATTCTTCATTTCCACTGATAACATCTCTACTTACCTACTCTTACCAAACTATGTCCCAACTTCTTAAAAATTTGCTCAATCCCAAAACAAAACCTAGACACCTTAGTTGAGAATACAGATTCCTTCTTGACTGGGGCCCTAACCCTCTTCCTAGCCTTGTCGCCTCAAATTCCTTGGTGCCATCCATACTCCCTGCCCTTCCTCACAACCATACATTCTTGCTGCACCTGCTACCAGTCTTCAGATGCACAGACCCTTTTCCAAGCTCTACACATTGCCATGCTCATTCTCTGTTGAGATTGGATTGTCCCTTTTTGCTTTAATAATCTGGCATTTTCCTTCAAGATTCAGGTAGAATGGGGCCCTGCCCTTAGGTTAGGCTTAACCCTATTATCCAGGAACACTGGGTCTCTTGGTCCTTTGGATTCTCCATGATGCTGAATTCTTATCTCTGACATATTTTATCACACAGAATTATCATTTACTTGTTTACACAACCATTTCTTCACTGAGCCAAGGTGTTGAGGGCAAGGACTGCACGTGATTTGTCTTTGAAGTTATTCCTAGCACCGGTGCCTGGCATGTGATCACTGGCACATAGTGACTAGTCAAAAAATGTCTAATGACTAGAGCAACAGTTAAAATTTTCTAACTTTTAAGATTAATTTGGCACTTTAATAACTGAAACCACATATTCACAGGACTAAGCCTCTTTCCTTCCTTCCCTTCAGAAATGAGAGTGGACTAAAGAATAATGAATATGTTGATTTGGTTTGTGTTCATTTGAAATACTTCAGTTTTATCTAATGTTATTCAGCATCCACTACTTGGTATTGACATGTACTTCTAAACCTTTTCCCCTTGTCATGTTAGTCCAAAATGTAGATTTTATCTTCCCTGGGTTTGAAAATGTCCACTACACCACCAGCAGGTAAGTGAACAACATATATGAGAGCCAGCTGCATGTTAGACTACTTATTACATTATTTGAATATATGTTTTCAGTCATCAGTCTTCTCCTAAGATTGGTAGGTTTTAAAAGCAAAGATCCCAAAACACTTGGAGTTTGTAATAAATAATTGTTTAACAAAGAACCTTCATTTATGAGTGATATAACTTGTAGAAATGTTAAAGTTTATTTGAAATTGTCCCCATTTCATCCTCTCCAATTTGTATTCTCATATGGGCAATGAAGTTCACCTACCTGCTTCCTACAAGCCCAGCCCATTATCTCTGCTATAGCTGATTTTTCCCATCAAGGTGTGTCAATTACAACTTGTGCTACATTGCCCCACACATTTGGGAGCAATTCCTCAGAATCCAAATATGCCTAAGAGGATGTTTTCTGTCTGTGGATGTCATCTAGTCTACATAGATGTAGGGGGGAACAACTGAGAAGTGACACTTTGGATCCTATCGATCCCTCTGGTGTCATTTTTCTTATTAGAATGGACTAGACTTTCTTTCGGCAAGAGGGAAGGCCAAATTTCTCTAAAACAACTCAGGCTGCTTTCAAAATACCCTCCACCTCTGCCACTTCATCCTTTATTTTTGCACACTGTTCAGTTTTTCGTCTACTCATCATTTTGTGATCCAAATCTAATCCTAAACTGGAAGGCCTATGAACATAAGTTTCTTTGCAAAATTGGGAATCACTGAGAGAGTAAGGGGGACCAGAAGCTATATACCACAGGAACTTAGAGCTAGAAGGGACCTTGAGACCATCCCCTCATCTTACAGATATGGAGCCAAGGCCCAGGAGGAGGAGGTAACATACAAAGTTGTTAGAAGAGCTGGGACTGGATTCCAGGTTGACCTACTTATTTGTAAAACCAACAGATATAAATGTGGATGTTGGAAACACTAGTATAGGTACCACCAGAAAAAGCCTGTGAATACTTTACGAAGCAATGATGGAAGAATAGTTACCTGAAATCTATGTCAATCTAGATATTGCAAAAGTACTAGGTAGCTATTTTTTGCTTCTGCTGACATTGGTAATAAAAATGTCCAAGGAATATCCAAAATCCTACTCTCCTGCCCCCTAGCCTCTTGACAGTAGTCTGGAATGGATTAGATACAAATCAATCCAAAACCAGGGGAATGGGCATTAAGGATTCTAAATCACAACAGATCTGTTCTGGTTCACAAACTTGGCCTTTCTCTGATTAGGTTTTCTCCCCTGCATCCCAAATTCCTTGCTTCTTGAGAGGTAAGGGATGGTGGTGAGATCTGACGCCACAGCAGCATGGAATGACTTCTCCCAGAACAGCTGGACCCTCTCTGAGAACAAATCCTGCTAGCAGTAATTGTTATACAAAAGTGTTGGACAATTAGCATATGTCAGACACTGTGCCAAGTGCTTCACTTAAACAGCCTCAGGTAATTCTCACAACACCATTAAAAGATGAGGAAACAGTGGCTATATGGCTAGAAAGCAGCAAATCTGTAACTAAGATGGTCTGACTCTAAAACCTTTGTTTTCATTAAGTACATTGCTTTCAAACACAAAATCCTATAACATGTATCTTTTTAAAATGTAAACCCCATGATATGTGTACTTTTAAAATGAAAAGGTATCAGTGCTAAGATGTATGTCCACAGTGCAACAAAGTAACAGTAAAAGAGACCACTGGAAGCCGGGCGTGGTGCGCAGGCCTGTAATCCCAGCACTTGGGAGGCTGAGGCAGGAGGATTGCGAGTTCAAAGCCAGCCTCAGCAATGGCGAGGCACTTAGCAACTCAGTGAGACCCTGTCTCTAATAAGAATACAAAAAGGGCTAGGGATGTGGCCCAGTGGTCGAGTGCCCCTGAGTTCAATCTCTGGTACAAAAAAAAAAAAAAAGAGAGAGAGACCACTGGAATAGGAATCACAAAATACCATAGGGTCTGTGTCCAGTCTTGGCATTGAAACATGACCTCAGGCTCTCGGTTCTGCTTAGCCTCCATGTTAGCAAATTATCTGCTCTCACCTAAACTTTGTAGGAATGGTATACAAATTATGCTTTTAAATTTTTGTAGTGTACTAAGTTCAATTCCTCAGACCTTGAGAGAAATATTCAGAAATATGTGATATTGACAAGTTTACTAAACTTGTTTTTGGCCATCTTTTCCAACACATTTTGTAAAGAGTGTAGAATACAGCATCTCTGAGAGCCCATGGTGTTCTCAGGTATTAACTTTGTAATTGTGAGAAATTAATTATCTTATTTGCACTAAGGAGAAGGTGAAAATTGGGGGATCTATAACTTGGGGATGGCATAGATCAAAGCCAGGAGGCAGCACTGTGGGTAAAGAGTTGGAGAAGATGCTAAGGAGGATGCTAGAGGACCACAGATTTAGGGGAAGTGAGGGTAAAGAAGTAAGGTTTACAGAGTGACTTACTGTTAAAGGGCTTTGTGTTCATAGATTCAGAAAGTGCCCAACATTTTTTTTCTGAATTAAATCCAATCCCATATGAGGAAAGAAAATAAGAGAATGAGCTGTTAGTATGTGATGTGGTTGTTTAGGAAGAACTTTAAACAGGTAAGATTGTAACACATTAGACTGTTACTGCTGGGAATGGGATCACTTCTCTAACAATTATTGTAAATGGGATAAATACGTACCTAGATATATCTGACCAGGGGCTCGCACACCCAATGGCAGGAGAACTGACTAAATAATTTCTAGAGGGTTCTTTGACCCTGTTCTCTAAAACTGAGACATGAACTCAGAGTTTCCAGATTTTTTTGTGGCACCAGTAGAGATGAGATGCTGCCATCTAGTGGTTATACTGCCACAATAACATCTAACTGCCTAGTCACTGACCTTACTAGGAAAACTCCCCAATAATGTAGTCTTCGTCCTTGGACCAAATAGTAAAGCCATTCAGAAAATGCAATTGCAATTAATTGATGTGTTGAACTAAAGTATTCTTTCGAGAAGAATTTAAGAGTAGGTAGTACAGCAGTGAATGTGAGAATCAGCATATGCCTATACCATCCATGGGTCAACTATGTAGAGGCACCACAGGGAACTTGATCTGTGTGCATTAAGGGGTCCAACTGTTGGAATGTACAATGAAGGAGATTACAGATCCGGGTACAAATCCATTTTCTAACACTCAGCATTTTCCACATTAGGCAGGAGTTTCCTGTCACTGGAAGCATCCAGATATAGGTTAGAGTATGTTGTAAAAAAGTTGAAGGCAGCATTTAAACAAGGAAATTGGATAACTGTAACAGACAATCCCTAAGTCTATCATCCTAGACTTTGAGTTCCTTGAAGGCAGGGTTCTTGTGTGTCCTATGTTTAGCATGGTCTGGTATACAGCAGATATTAATGGTGTTTTCAATGAACATATTCACTTATAATTTCCATAGAGGAAGAAAACTAAACCCAATATAAGTTAGACAAGTAGAGAAAGAAAGAACAGCCCTGACATTTAGAAACTAGCTAAACACAGCTAAGCCATGTTTTTCTGTTGAATGTAAACTCTCATTGAAAACCAACCCCAAACAAGGTTACTCTGAGACCACAAGAAAATGAGACAAAGCAAGGCCACTTCATAATTTTGTCTAAGCACAGACAAAAATAAGGTCACTGTTCTAGCCACAAAGTACCCAACACCCCTTTTCTCAGTCAAAATGAGTGACTGCTTTTCCCTTACCAATTTTAGCTTATCCTCATCTAGCCTTTTTTCCCTCCAGATAAGATATATAGACAAACCAAACCACAGAATTGCTCCTGTTTTCTGACAGCATCCAATCTAGGAAGAAATCCTGATTCCTCAGATTTCTCCCCCAATCACCAAACCAAAGCTCAAATCCTATCAGAAGTTCTATCACCCCTTTTCTGGAACACTCCCCACAGCTTCCCCATAGTGTGTTCTTCTTTGCTGCAGGGAACAATAACTTAACTCACAGAGTTGGCTCCTTTGGTTGAAATGCATTGACCAAGTAAATGCTAAGGAGGGGGGAAAGTACACTCCAAACTCAAGCACAATATGACTCCCATGTGAATCCTAGCTTTCTGAGGGTTGTTTTAGAAACAGAATGCTTCCTGAAAGAGGAGGGGGCAAACATATTAATACCACGAACCTTGGTGGAGGCTTGTCCAGGTGTTCTCCTAAACACTTACAGATAGTACTCCATCTCATTCTCACAACAAGCCCCTGGAGTGGGTGCTATTACTATCATCCCAACTTCACAGATGTGGAACCAGAAGCACCAAGAGGTTCAGAAACCTCTTCAAGGTCAGAAAGCTGGTAAGTGGTAGAGTCAGGGATCAACCTGGACATCTGACTGCACAGCCCATGCTTCAATAAATGGCACTTTCAAGGTAGAAGGGAGGAAAGTGTGTGTCTGGGGGAGGAGGGATAGAAAGGGATGAGCAAAGACAGACAAGAATGTACCCCTTAATCTAACAAGCATCTGATTCTCTTGTGAGTTGCACAGGTCTTCATACCCTTCTCCTCTCCACACATGGATGCCTTAAGGCTAACCCCCCAGGACCAGGCACAGGGGTTCAGGGCAAGACATTTTGATGGCTTTGACTCTGCAGCCCTGAGTTGTAATGACAAAAATGTTCCAACCTGCCTTTAACCACAGGTTGTTTCTCTCATCACCCCAAAAGCCTGATATGGCACAGATAGGTGTGGCCAGAGGGATGAACCATCCTTCATCTAATTAACACCCAGGAATCTTCCCATCTCCACATTCAAGTGTCACTTCATGAGGGAGTCTTCCCTAGTTCTCTAGGGTAGGCTAAATCCCTTTACCCCAGGCTCTTGTGGTGAACTTCCCTTTGATAAAGCTTGTCACTCTCCTACCACTCTCCCCACTAGACTTGGCAGTCCCATGAGAGTAGAGGCCATGTTTGACTTGTTCACTGCCTGGAGCAGCATGTACAGGAACCCAGAGTGGTGAACTTGAAGGGGAGCAGGGGTGCTGATTAGTAGCAAAGTTTCAAGGTCAGCCAGGTCAATCCCCTTTCCTTCCCACTCCAAGCCATTACTTTTTTCTTAATACATTTTCCTGACCCAAACTCAAAAGTCATCCTCAGTAGGGTCAGATGTTACTTAGAAAAATATAATTGTGCTCTATCAGGTCTTTTTAACAAGAGTGTGGTCTTCTGTGGATTTTACCTTCAGCCTTCTAGTGAGCTGTCCAAGGTCACACTGAGTCAAACAGCAAAAGTCATGGTGCATGACTGTAGGCTCAGGAGGCTGAGGCAGGAGGATTACAAGTTCAAAGCCAGCCTCAGCAACTTAGTGAGACTCTGAGCAACTTAGCAAGGCTCTGAACAATTTAGTAAGACCCTGTTTCAAAAATAAAAAGGGCTGGGGATTTTGCTCAGTGGTCAAGTACCCCTTGGTTCAATCCCTGGTACCAAAAAACAAATAAATAAAATAAAATTGAGATCACTTGGATCTGAAGTTGGTGCTTGTGGAGGAAACATGCCGGAACACTGATTTTCTGAGAATGTTCATCAAACGCAGGCTAGCTCACGTGGTGGCATGTGCCTGCAGTAGTCCCAGCTACTTGGGAGGCTGGGGCAGGAGGATCACTTGAGCCTAGCAGTTTGAGGCCAGCCTGGCAACATAGTGAGACTTCATATCAAAAGAAAACAAAATTAAACAAAAAACTGCTGCAGGTTTGTAACACTTGAAGCTTCCATGTTATCTGAGACACTTCATAGCATAATGAGCTTTTCAGGAAAAAAAAAAATGTTTTAAACAGAACCAGTCTGGATTTATAATTGAAATGGCAAAAATGATTTTAATTAGATTTTATACTGTGATTCAACTAAGCTAGATTACTATAGTGACGTCTGTTTAAGCCACAGAGTAAGAAGTAGCTTACTGTCTAACCTCTTGGTAGAGGGTACAGCAAAGTTAAGAACCTGCAGGAAACACTAATGTCTCTGGCATAAAAACCCATGTTCAAATCTCATGAGAAGCCATTTAATAATGAATAAGGTCAGTGCTAAGTTCTTAGATACATAGCCACACAGTGAAAGAACTTATCTGAAAGCCAAGTATTTAGCCTACAGTGCTGGAGAATGACAACTAAGCAATTAAAGTTTAGAAAATGGATTATGTAATCTTACAGCAGGAAACTTAGATCAGTGATAGCAAGGAACTCACTGTCTGGGTGTTAGGAATCACTAGGCATCTTTTTTACCTGTGATGGATCAAGCACAGTTCAGTATAGGAAGGGGCAGGGGAAAAAGACAGACTACATGAGCTCTCAAACCACTTTCATCTCAGTGTCTGAACACATGAGAAGTAAACTACTTTGGAAAAAGTGAAGGTGAAAAGATTAATCTTTCCCCAGATATTTAGGGCTGTCCTCTTCTTGTATAGATGACTCATATTAACCAGGCAGTCCCCAAGTAATTGTGCACTTTATACTTCCTTGAAATGTTCATTTCTTCTATCATGTTATAGCAAGCAACATCATAAAATTGAGATTTCAGTTGAGCTTTTTGCCATGTGGCTATGTACTTAAGAACTTAGCATTGGCCTTATTCATTTTTAAATGTCTTCTCATGAGATAGGAACATGGGTTTTAAGTCAAAGATACTGGGAAGTGAGGCAGGTTATTTCATCAAAACTCTTTTTGCATATAGTGCAAAGGGATAAAACTAAGTAAAATGACTTTGTTCAAGTTCTAATAAAATTTGTTTTTGCCAGGTGTGGTGGTGTATACCTGTAGTCCTGGTCACTTGAAAGATGAGATGGGAAGATCACTTAAGCCCAGGAGTTTGAGGTCAGCCTGGGCAACATAGTGAGACCCCATCTCTTGCTCTCCCTCTCTCTGGTTCCCCTTCCCCCATACCGTGGATTGACCACCAGGCCTCACAGGTGCTGGGCAAGTACTGTACCACTGACCTATGGGCTGGTCTCAAACTTATGGTCATCCTGCCTCAGCCTCCAGAGTAGCTAGGATTATAGGCATGGACCAGCATACCTGATGTGACCCATCTCTTAAAAAGTAAAAAAAAAAAGAATTTTTTTGACAATATATTTGCTTCTCCTTTCTTTGCCATTTTTTTTATTATCTTTTATTTTTCTCTTTTACCATACAGAAAATATAATTTCATCAAGAACTTTTTGTTTTAGGCAAAAGAAAATATGTATTTAAAAAGAAATGAACTGGCCAAATTACATTGTTTTATTATGTGTATGTACTAATATGTAACAACAAATCCCACCATTATGTACAACTACAATGCACCAATAAAAAATGTGTACAGGAAAACAAAACAAAACATCCTTCCTCAATGAGACAGAAAAATGTGGGAACTAAAGAATTGTTGGGGCCATTAGAGGATTGCTTCTTATGTTATTCCTGGCAACTTGGGAGGTGACCTCAACTGCCTGAATGGACTAGCAACAAATTTGTAAAGATGTCATACTTCTCGCCATCAATCAAAGCTCAATTGACTTTTGTCACAATGAGTCTTAGTAACTAGCTCAAATTTATGCACATTTGAGACATGATTTTTAGCAAGTGGATAACTAGGCTGTGTCCACTGGCAAACCTCAACCATTCTGTCCTCATTTCTCTCAGCTCTAAAATTAGGATATCCTTTGAGATCTTCCTTTTTCGCCAATCAAAACTTACAGATTAAATATAATGTTTTATTTGTTTCACAGACATACTGGGAGTGGTTGGAGGTTAGAAGGCTACAGGAAATGTACTCCTTGGATGACTATAGGTACCCCCTCCAGAACTGCTCCTCTGAGCCAGGGGAGCACCTCCAGAGGAAAGGACACTGCCAGTTCCCAGCCTTGATCTGTTTTGGAATTCTCAACAGCATAGGTTGAGTAAATTATTTTCTCCACAGGTTATTGATTAACTGTTGCTCATGGTATTTCAAACTAAGAAGAGAGCCATTCCCCTTCAGCAAGTGTGGTACATAGGAGCCTACAGGCAACAAACTCCTTGAGAGTCCATTAAGTCAGAGCGGAAAACTTGGGCTTAACTAATGCAAGGTGGAGGTGAGAAAAAGGGATTGCAGAAACAAATATACGGCATACACAGACAACCAAAACCTACTACAGAAAGCTTTAATCACCAAATGTAAAACAACATATTCATATATTTAAAATGGTTCCAAATCATCACTATCAACAGTCCAGAAATGAAATGATGTACTAATACAAAACCTTCCTGTTTGTTAACTAAAAGATTCATGGAATTGTTTTCTATAAACACAATTATCTGTACCCTGCGGCTGGTATCACCAAAGTGAAAAACAGGAAAGTCACTACCAGCTGGAGTTTTAAAAACCTTTTGTCATTAATCTGGAATAGCTTCTCTTTAGTCTCCTCACCCACACTATGTAATGACCAGAGGAAATGACGGCAAACAGATATGTCCAGGCTGATTATATACCAATCATATGACTTTCAGCTCCACTTACTGGCCAAAACAAAGAAATAAAATTTTAACTTCAATGAACTTTATCATATTTTATAATACATATCAAAATCAGTTTTTTTTTTAAATAAAAGGGGAGTTGGCAGCACATTCTCAGATGGGAACAGTACAATACTTTCTTATAATGGCTGCTGTAAAGCACACTATACTTACCTCACATAAATCAACCAGGCTCTGAGTTCACACAATGCTTGTAAATACTTAACTCTGGGCTCTTAGTCACCCTGAGATAAGATCTGCACATGTCTAAAAAAACAATAACTACCCAATACTTTAGCAGTATTCAAGTGCTGAGATAGGTATGCATGTTAAGTTGGGTGGGGAGAGGAAAGAGGGCCATGTTGAAAATGTTTCAACATTTTTTATAAGTAAATAAATAAACAGAATAGAAAGATTTTGAAAATCTGAATTCCTAATATCTCTGACATTGTTTTTTCTGGATTAGTCTAGAGACATGGTAGGCTACCTCTCCATGGGAGCCTAGTGACTCTGTCTCCAGTGACTTCCATGATGAATGTTCTGCATGTTTTTAAAATGGGCTCTTTCTATATATTCACAACACTTCATCTAAACCAGCAGCAAATCTGCATACCTGAATCAGGAAATCTTTGTTGCTGCTTTGTTTCAAAGTATTATGTATACAATTTCCTGTGCACTACTTATTTTCTTCCCACTGCACAATTACATATATTCTGGGCTATAATGAAAATTTGCTGATATATTGCACTGAAAGAATTACCATTCCTAATCTTATACTATACTCTACTTTTATTATTTCTAGATGCCCCCCATTAAAATGATTAGAGAGAACAATACAGGCATGGATACTTACTGAAAGTTAAGTTGAGTTCAGAAACACTTAGCCTCACTGGGTGAGGATAATGGAGAAAGAATTCAGTATTATGAAGTTAGAAAAAGGTATTCTGGGAAAGCCTTGGCACAACTGTTCTCCTTTTCAGGAAGAATCATGGAAAAATCAATGTTGTAAAGACTCTCAACAATCATGGGCAATTCCTCCTGCTATACTTGAACTGCATGACATCCTGCCAAGTTTTTGTCTAGCTTCTGCTAGAACACCGACAGGAAGGAAGCTGATCCAATACTACATATTCTTCCTTACAACAGAACAGCAAAATAGATGGAAGAGGTAAACCAACTACCATTAAATAACAAGTATTAATTGTATCTAACTGTTCAAGGGTGTTAGGAGGTTGTCAAGTGCTATTCAAAAGGATAAACCAGATTTGTTCCAAGCATCCCACTTCTGCAATCATTCAAAATAAGAGATATCACTTAGAAATGTAAACTTTAGATATCACTGTTGAAAAGCTGTGTATATTGTAGAAGGACAGATAAAAACATATTACAGGTGATCGCTGAAGGGACTCTAACACAAAGGGGAAAGAAATGTTTTACAAAAAGTAAAAGCTGCATTTTGAAGATGTGATAAAAACCTTGTATAGCAAGTCTTGGTTCAAGAATTCAAGAGCCCTGGTGGATGGACTATAGGCTAATTACAGTCTGCAGCAATTGTCAATTCATATGCAGGAGACAGAAGAGAATACATGAGTAAGTCAGAGGCTACAGCCTGTATCCTAAGGCAACTAAGAGCAGGGCACTGTCTTGGTTTTCTCCTTCTGGCTTGTTTGGTAACACTGCAAATAATGTTGTTTCTTATTTCTATCATAGTGCCCAGACTATCTAAGGATTTTAAATATCCCCTTCAGAATACCAAAAAATCAACATGTTGATTGCTAAATAGTAATACCAAAATTCAATTTATAAAGGATCAGTTCCTCTACAGGGACATACATGTCTATATTTTTATTTATTTTTTGAACATAGATGAATAAGTCCATTTGTACTAAAATCATTTATCCTGATCACACACATGTAAACTTTAAAGACTGCATGACCATGGTAACTGAGACTCAGCTAATTCAATCTGGAATGGTATCTCTCATTCTGTGTGTTAAAATGGCAATGGTATTAATTTTTAACAAGACTATGGGTAACAGACAAAAACAACACAACAAAAAACCAACCTTATAGTCAGTATGTCTTTTTACATGGAGGCCACTTTTTTTTCATATCTGTTTCAAAAGTATCAGATATTTAACATTTAGTGGCTAGATGACAGGAGAGCAAATCTTCCTGCAAGAAAGAACAAAACTTCTTGACCACTGAGATTTGGAAGTGAAATCAATGAAAGTCTATCAAGTATTCAGGATAGATTTGGTTGGCATCAAAAACCACAAAGATCTTTGGATTCCAGGTATCATCCACACAGCTGTCATATAAATTCACATAGCTCCCGTCTTTGGAAGGAGGTCGCATGTATTTGGAGTCTCCGTTTATGTAATCTCCAATTAGCACTCGAGCAAGAAACATAGATTTATATGTTCTAAATAGATGCCGCTGTTGCAAGCTGACACCATGAATTTGGAATGTGTTTCCATGCTTTATGTCATCTTTGCAGAAGCGACTGGAGTAAGCAGCATCTCTAGCAAAATAGGTTCCTTGAACAAAAAGGACCAAAAAGAGCCAAGATTACTCCTAAGAATATACTAAACACAAACAAAAACATTCTAATTGTCAGGAGAATAGACACATGGAATTGTATAACAAAAATAGATGTGGAATTTCCTCATCTGCAGATCCTTAAGGAAAGAATAGAAATCCATCTGTTGGGGACAGCTGCAGTGCCGACTGCCAGAGGCATAGATTTATTGGTATAGACCAGACCTTGCCAATACCCTCCCCCACTCCCACCAAACTGCAGATACCAGACTTCTGTTTTAAAAAAAGTCTTACAAAGAAGCCCAGTAAATAAAGCAAATAAAAACTGTTCTACGATTAAAAGTGTGGCAGGACCTGAATTTTTATCATGTGGACCTCCTTCCCACTTTTATTTCCTTCTACTAGTCTCCTCCCTCAGCTAAGATCTGAAGATCACATAGAAAACTTCAAGTAACAGAGATGAATTCAAACCCCAAGAAACCATACTTCCATGATACATGGTAATAATCCAATAATAATTCTGGAAATAATAGAACTTTATGTCCAGAAAAAGATTTCTGAGAGTACAAAACTATTGCTATGGTTTTGATATTAAATGTTCCCCAAAGGCCATGTGCTGAAGACTTGGTTCCCAGCTTGGTATGACTTGTGAAGTGGTGGAAAGAGGTGGAACTTAGTGGGAGGTCTTAGGTCACCGGAGGCATGCTCTCAAAGGGAACTGAAAGTGTGAGCCAAAACACCTTTCCTCTTTTTAAGTTGTCTCAGGTATTTTGTTATAGTAACATAAAGCTGATTAACATAGCTGTTCCTGTCAGAGCATTTCATAACAATTTGATCAGTTCAATGGCTAAACATGAAAACTCAACAGAAGCTGACTCTTTAGAAATGGTAGGCAGTAGAAATTGACATTAAGGCAATACTTACTCTAAACATTTTTGGAATTACAAAGTGTCATATTTACTTAATATCAACAGAATTTGTGTTAAGATTTTTCTAACCCTCTTACAGCTGAAAAAAATGAGATGGCCTTTTCTGTGTTTTTAAATTAATTTACTTTTTTAAAATGTAGCACATCCTGACCCTACATGGTAATTCTTTTGCTGGAGGTAAGATACAGAGTAAGGACTAGAAAAATAAATACCCATCCATGACCTTTTCCCCCTCATCTCTTTCCTTAATTTGCTTGAGTAGTAGGCACAAACTAGAGAACTTAGACTTTCATAACATTACAAATAATGTAAAGTTTCCCCCCATTATTCCTTATTGCCCATTAATATTCTTACCTATTATTTTCTAAAAAGCCAAATAAAATAAAAAACAAAATACCTAATACCTATAGTGGTGCATAATATAATTGACTTGTTTTTATCACTCTATCTCTATTTTCCATAAAGCAATTTAGTGTATAGGCTTATACATAAAAAGACTATACCTGGATGTTACATATTATGCAAAAATTCTTCAACATGGACATGATGCCCCATATGGATAACTGGAACTTGGGGAGTTATTTAATTTGGAAGAAGTGTAAGAGTCTTACTTCATCCTCTGCATGTAAGAACTGACTTATCTGCAGCTCAGAAACTCTTGTGCCTGAAACCCAGGACAGTAACTTAACTACTACCAAACCCCTGAATTACATAACTGTCAATTATCTCTAAAAAGAAGATAGACTCCAAGACTCAATTTGGACCTGGAATTCTGATAATTACCTTTCCCAAAGACAGCACCATGTATACCATTTATTCTCCAATCAAAATTATGAATGCAAATTGCTTCCACAAATTCATTGCTGGTACCATGAAATAGCATTTGTTCATTAATCTGAGGGACACCTCTTTTTTTCTTGAGCTGAGCCTTTTTCCTAAAAACACAATACACATAAGGACACAAAGGCACACACAGAAACAGACCATGAGTGGCATTTATTAATTTTTTTAAAGAACAATGTTCAATAGAAAGGCTAAGACAAAAAAATACATCTTTAATATAAATCCTAAGTAGACAAAGCAGTTTTGGAAAAGACATAATTTCCAATGCTCATGGGCACTTAAATCATCTCCTCAAAAATTATTAATTAAATTGAGCCTGAAGATTAAAAATTATACCAAAAGGGGCTGAGGATGTATCACAGTGTTAGAATGCTTACCTAGAATGTGCAGAACCCTGGGTTTGATCCCAGGACACCCCCTCCCCTGCCCACTACCACCAACAACCAAAAAAGTAAGAAAAAATAAGAAAGAAAAAATTTCCAAAACATTATAGATATCCTAGAATATGTCCCATCATAGTAAAGGTAATTGATTGCTTAAACCAGCTAAGCTTTACAGATGCCTATAAATGAGATTATAAATAATTAAAAACAAAGTTCATAGAGTCATTAGTGAATTCTTTGAGCTAGGACCACATCTTATTCTTTATCCTTGGAGATTAAAATATATTAGTTGAATTGAATTGAATATTATGGATGGAAGGAACATTAAGCCATCAAGTTTAACTTTCTTTCAAACAAACACAGCTCTTCTTCTTTTTTCTTTTTTGGTACTGGGGATTGAACCCAGGGTGCTCTACCACTGAGCTACACACCCAGCCTTTTTTGTATTTTATTTTGAGGCAGAGTTTCACTAAATTGCTGGGTCTGGTCTCAAATCTGTGCTCTTGCTGACTCAGCCTCTCCCTGCTCATCCCTGTTCCTGGGATTGTAGACATGCACTACCACACCCAGCTCTTCCCACAGACACACATAAGAAGATATTCAATGTAGGACTGATTATAACTGAAAAGACAAAAACTAAAAGCCCCAAATTCTTTCACAGAAAAATGAATATATAATTAAGAGTAATGAACTAGACTGATGTGCATTAACAGTAGATTTGAAAAATAATCTTGGATGTAAAAAGAATGTTGCAAATATACATACATTTCTCAAAATGATACTGTATGTTATATATAAAGGTATGTATGTAGTAAAAACTATGAAATTATAAACAAGAAGCCATTATAGAAAAGTAAAGGAGAAGAGCAGAAGGGGACAGAGTAAATACTTCAGTGTGTATATGTAATGTTTTATACTTTTAAAAAAAAACAAGATGCAAAGATGAAGAAAATGGGGCAAGAAAACATTAAATCTGGTAGGCATACAGGTGTCTGCGAATTTATCTGCTGCATTTCACTTTTGAAATATTTCATTTAAAAGATTTAAGAATGATCCCTCCCCTTTACACCTGTGATAGCTAACTATTTAATGCCTGCTTAAGACCATTCCAACATCGAGGACTTACTGCTTTGCAAGACAGCACATTCTATTTATGATCAGCTGTAATTGTTAGAAAGTACATTCACCCAACACTAAACCAAAATCTGCCTTCCCATTACATCTACTGACTGGTCTTCATTGTTCTCTTCTGAACACAGAACAATTTGAATATCTCTTTTATTAAACAACTCTATATACTCCCATAAGTATGAACACCTCATTAGGCTTTCTTCTCTAGGTTAAATATACACTGTTCCTTCAATTACTCCTCATATAGCAATGCTTCCAGGTCTTTCTCTATATAAGACCATCTTTAGCTAACAAAAATCTGCTGGATACCTTCAAGTTAATAACTATTGGTAAGAAATAGAAATAGAGTTCAGATATCATCAGACAGCACTGACTTGACTAACACCACTGAATTCAGTTTTGTAGCAGAGACATAAAATTGCTTATCTAATGTGTGCCATCAATTAAAACTCCCAAGACTTTTCAAACCAGACCTCTCTCAGCTTGCTGAATTTGTACAACTAATTTATAAACCTAATCTGTAGACTTCTTACAGTTAAGCTTTACTTGATAGTAATTTAAAAAGTAAAAAATAAATAACAAATTTATCCATACCTCAGGTCGACAGATTTTATGAACATGCAGCTTGGTAAATATGTGGAGGAATGTATACTTGCATTTAAATGATAGAAATTAAAATGTCTATGATCTTTATCAAATCATTCAACAATATGTACCAAAATTAAATGCATATGCTTTGGTCTATTGCAACAGTCTTTCCAGACCATTGAGCCTGATGTTAGAGGGATGCACACTTAGCAATTATTTATTTCACAAAAAACACAGGTTTTTATAAGAACAAATTATACATACTAACTTTCTGTTTTAGAACTTTATGTACTGTCTGATTTTTTTTTACAATGTATATCTGTTCCTTTTGTAACTAAGAAAAATAACTATAAAAAAGATAGTATTTGTTTTGACCTACTTAAAACCTTCCAAGGTCGTTCTGACTACTGATTCACTCACAAACAAATAAACTACCCATTCTAGTTTTGAATCTTTCACAAGAATGATAAGCAAGTCTTCTACATTTTCATCCAAGTTCCTGATAAAAATGTTGAAGAAGAAAGCATGCATGCCATTCAAGTTACTCTTTGCATGACTTCTACTAATTTTTCTCTTTGTACTGTTACCTGGCATACCGTGTCTTCAACATAAGAAACTTTCTCAATTACTTCATAAAAATCAAGTTGGACAGTCAAGGAGCTTTCCAGTTTACCACTATGGCAATCCTATTAGTTTGGCATTCATGAATTCATACCATTTTTTTTCAATTTTTTATTTTTTTTTTTTTTTTTTAATTCATTTTTTATTCAAAGTTGTCTTTATAATAGTAGTATGCATTATAATTCATAATAAACATATAGAGCATCTTTTTACAAAACACTGTTTGTATACAATGTATATTCGTACCATTCAAATCTTTAATCATGCATTTAGAATAAAGACATCCATCTTATTCAACCACCTTTTCTTTTTTTCCCCTCCATCCCCCCTTACTCCTTCCCTTCCCCTCCCTCCCCTTTGACCTTTCTAGCGTTCCTCTAATCCTCCTATGTACCCCGACCCGACACCACTGTGAGTCAGCCTCCTTATATCAGAGAAAACATTCGGTCATACCATTTTTTTAAAGTAAAAATGTGTTTAATACATATCCCTCTAAGGTCAAGTTCCATGAGCTATGATGACTAGAATTCCCTCTAAAAAATCAGTACATTCACTTGTCACTATATCTCAGGCACAGATTAAAATGAATCTTGGTTTGAAAATTTACTCATGTGTCTCTTAGATATTTATAAATAAACTGTGGCCTAAACAGCTTGGAGTGTGGCCATCAGCAGGCAATGATAAACTGCCTGGTTACTGGATTGGATGGAGTAAACATCTCTGCTGGAGGCAGAGCCAGGCAGGTGGTTGAAGCTCCACATCCCCACAGCAAGCTGTATTTATTTTAGTGCCCATGATGAAGGCACACAAGAAATGTGGACACTCACAGACTATGTCTTTGGTGTTCCAGAAAGGCTAGAGTTGAGTTTCAGGGCCTCTTGAACTTCGATTAAACCTGCAAGGAAAGACACAGGACTACACTAAATTCTTCACAGCCCTGCCAAACTGTCTCCAAACCCACAATTACTTCTGAACTTACTGACAGTACTGTGGCATCCTTTCTCAAAGACATCTCATAATTACCCTCCATCTTAGGGACCAGAGTGCCAAAAAAGCTAAATTATGTATGCAATGTGCTCTGCACTGGAGCAGAATGTCTTCATGTGCTGCAATGAAGTTTATCTAGGTTTAAATCAGTGGTCTTCCCTTCTGGATGAACATTAGAAACACCTGCAGACCTTTTAAGAGAGAAAAATTTCAAAACCCAAAGGTTCTGATTCGCTGAATCTGGGATAAGTGACAGGCATCTCTATTTGCTAAAGAGCTCCACGGAGACTCTGATATGCAGTCAGTTTTGAGAATATATGATCTATCAATATCTACATTATTAAGGAGACAGAAGCTTTCACAGATCTTATTTCCTAGCTACCTTATATTTCCCAACTCTGGATCAATCCCATCATCTCCCCTATCTACTCTTATATTTATACTGCTGAAGTAAATCACAGAAAATTTCCCATGATTTCCACTAGAAATTCACATACTCCAACCTCAGCTAAACCCTCAACACTGATGAAAATCCTATCGTTCCCAAGTTAGCTCTTTCTCTCCCATTTCCCACAGTGGCCATTTCAAATCTCTCCTTTCCCTTTTCCCTCTTTATTCACACCATTCTAACAATAATTCGTTCTATGTAGGTGACTTCATTTCTTATTTCACCATAGAAACTGAAGGTATAAGACCCTAATCTAGCTCTTCTCCTCATCTTCTATCTCTATTTACCTATCAGTCTAACTGAACACTCTCTATACTGCCTTCCTAACATATGTTTTCTGAATTCCATTCTGTCATACCTCCTTGGGCGTCTTAATCTATCAATTACGCTTCCACCTTTTTCTCATGTCTCTAAACTCTCCTTTATAGGTTTCTTCCGATCACAAGGTTCAGATCTCACTCATCATTAAATTAAAACAACACAACATAAAAAAAAACCACTTTTCCTTATACATTTTCTCTATCTTCCCACATTTCTTATCCTCTTCACTGCCAAGCTTCTTAAGAGTTGTTGACATTTGCTTGTACACATAACATAGCATCTACCAATGCTTTGATCAAGGTTACCAATGATCTTTAGGTTACAAAACCCAAAGGACATTGTAAATATTTATTTTTCTTGGCATTTCTTCAGTATGGGGCCTTGAAGATGATGTCTATTTGGATAAACTACTTCCTTCATTCAGCTTCTGCAACTCCACATTCTTTTGGTTTTCTTCTACCTTCCATGGTTGATAATTCTTCCTTTCCTCCTTAGATTTTCTCTTTCTCTGTTCATTCCTTCCAGAGTTTGGTTATTTTTTCTTAATCTATACACATTCCCTGGTCATCTTATTCATCCCTATATTTTGCCCCATATTTTCTAACAACTCCAAAGCCTTTGTCTCTAAACTACTTGCCTAAGCTCTTGACTTGTGTAAAAAATGCTGTATATCAACCACTATGGTAACACCATCCATTTTCCCTACAAACACCAAGGCCTGTTCCTACCCATATCCTTTAGTCAACTAAAACAAATAGTCCAGAAATGTGGGAGTTACCTTTTCTGTCTCACTTATCTACCCCATCACACATATTAATTCAAGCACCAAGTCCCACCATTTTACATACTCAATATCTCAGAATGGTCCCCTTTGCTCTTATACAGCAGATATCACTTTGGTTCAGGCCATCCAATGTGTCTCAGTTTAATTACTGAAATAATTTTCTAACTTGATCTCTGTCCTTCAAACTGTGATTCCTTTAAATAAGAGTTTCTCAGCCTTGACATTATTGATATTTTGGATTGGATAACTCTTTGTTGTAGCAAACAGTCCTGTGTATTGTAGGATGTTTAGTATTCCTGGTCTCTACCTGGTAGATGACAATAGCACCTTTCAACCCACCACATGACAATCAAAAATGCCTCCAGTCATTACCAAATGTCTCCTGGTAGGCAAAATCACTCCAGTTGAGAACCACTGCTTTAAAACCTTCCCTACAGTATAGCTTGATAAATTATTTTTCTAAAATGCAAATCAGATCCATCACCTTCTTGCTTAAAATCTTACAAGGATTTTCTACCATTCCAGGAAAAGAAAATCTTTTAGTTTAGCTTATAAAGGCCTGCATGGCCTGGCACCTGCTAACTCTCTGGATCAATTAAGTTTAACTAAGGTTTACTGAATAAAATCATACAACCACCCAGTGGTTCTACTATAAACTCCTACAAGCTCTACCTGTTGACTATCTTTTTAGCCTCCTGTCTCACCATTCATCCTAATTTTCTATTCTATCTGAAATTCTCTCAATTTTCTATATCCTCTCTTAGATCCAGACTTTGGCCCATGCTGCTCCCAATGCCTAGGATGCCCTTACTCTATTCTACCTGTGCCTAGCTTAACTGACACATGACTTAGGAGGTGTTATCTAATATCCCCCACTCCATAACACACACCCTACTTCTGTCAGCAAGGGTGGATAGAAACCCTCACTTTGTACTCCCATGATGCCCTGCGCTCATCCCTATATTTCTGGATAGCCGAGGCCTGCCTTTTCATCTAACCTATAGTTCTGTATACCATTATATCTCAAGTACCTAGAACAGTGCTTGTCACAAACAAGGTCCTAAAAACATAGTTGCTGGAAGAAGGGAGGGAACTAAGAAAGGCCCAAGTGACACGTAAACTGATCCATGATGGACTCAGGTGGGCCTGACTGTCTATATGGTGAGTCATAGGTTATGTGATAATGAGATTGACTGTTATTTTAATTTTGCAGGGAGATGTCAGAATGACAGGTTGACCTTGCAGTGAGACCTAGTATTTTTGCAATGCCACAGCAGGTGGCAAGTTCACTTACCATCACAGATTTCTATAGGCTGACAATACAAAAAAATCATAAAGGGCATCTCCACAAAAGACTGTTTGCAGTGAAATTCTTAGTATCAAACACTTTAGGGATTCAGTGGGTATTTTTTTTACCAGTAGGCTTTATTGAGAACTCAAATTATGGAGATCAATATGAACTCCACTTCAGAGGTCTGATTAAAAATAATAAATCAAGTTTTTATCAACCCAGTTCAGAAAAGCAGTCACTGAGAGAATAAAATCAAAGGGGGCAAAGGCTTTTTTCTATCTTCCTCTATAAAGAGAACCCTCCAAACAAAAAACAAATAAAACGTTCCAAAGTCAGTTAGACTCAGTTATTGTCAGAAGTAAAAGTTGGTTTGGTACAAACACTCAAAACTATAAAAACACAAGCTGAAAACAGCTTATTTGACTATAAACAACAATAAGAACAATACCTGGCACGCATTCAGGCCCCATTTAACTAAGAAAGAATTCCATGTACCATCATTGCCAAACAAAAGTCAGTTGAAATCCCAAGTATATGGAAATGAAATGAGTTATAGTCTGGGATTTGCTTTGAAATACTTCACCAACAACAATAACAAAAAAAGAAGATAGATTATGTGTGGTAAATCTTGATAAATGTTGAATCAGGATGATGAGCACAGAGGTTTCCTTATATTAAGACTCTCTACTTTTGTGTTTAAAATTTTTCTGAAAGAAAATTCAAAGTCAGAGAAAAATATTAGAAATCAATTTCACCTACAAATGATAAAATATTTCAGAGAACCATTCATTTTAAGTAATATTTGTTATAAAAATACAGCACAACAGGTTGATCTGGACAATACCTCCAAGTTTTCTGTAATGGCTTTATTTTTAGGTTTAGTGCACACTGAGCAACCTAATAGGTCATTTCTAACTTAAATCTAACACTGAATAGAAATTTTAAACCTACATAAACTCTAAGCTAAGTAAGAAGTTTGAAGGCATATTTTTAAATTGTTCTTTAAATCAAAACAAGCAAATGACTACAGGCAAGATAGTGTAATTAGCTGGGTGAGGTGGCTCACGCCTGTAATATTAGTGGCTTAGGAGGCTGAGGCAGGAGGATCACAAGTTCAAAGCCAGCCTCAGCAAAAGTGAGGTGCTAATAAGCAAATCAGTGAGACCCTTTCTCTAAATAAAATACAAAATAGGGCTGGGGATGTGGCTCAAAGGTTGAGTGCCCCTGAGTTCAATCCCTGGTGCTCCCATCCCCCCCAAAAGATAGTGTTAGTGTAATTATTTTTTTTTAAAAGTCAACAATGTTTCTAATTCAACATAAAAGGCTGAACCAAACAAAATCACATCAACAAAGTTGAACAGCTCCTGAGACTTGTAAATGTCCATTTCAGTCAAGATGCACATCTTTAGGCCCCCAGGGAAAGCTTCTCACGTTATAACACCAGGGATTCACTTGCAGAGTAGCTCTCTTTTACTCTCCAGGAATGCTAAAGAAGTGGGCTGAGAGGCCAGATAGAAATATGCCAAGAAAAAAACAGCATGTCTACATTGCTAAAAATTAATACAATTAAATACTGGTGTTTAACTATCTCTAAAACTATGGAAGTTTTACAGATAAGAAGGTTTGAATCAGAGATTATCTTACCTGCAAAAGAATTCCCATAGGTCTAAATTTTGAATTCTCTGAATTCTTTTAATTCGGTTACGATCCATTGTTTTCCCAAAGAGACTGGCAACTTCATTATATTCATGTGTTTGATTGTGCAGAGAAATAAGCTAGGAAGAGAAGAGTACATGATTTTGTTAGGCTCCTTTCTAATTTCTTCAATAGAATAGATATAGTCCTGGTCTTACCTGATATGGTACTTCAGTATTCACATTCTCCCAATGTGGTGGCATAGGAATAGCCTCATTTTCACAGATATAACTTCAAAAAGCAAAAGATAAAACAAAATATTAGAAGCTGATTATGATTAATGTCAGTAATTTAGTCTTTTCTCCAAAGCTAAATTTTCATGTTCATGGTATGATGACAAATTCAATAAGTACAACCTTTGGTTTCCCTATTTAAAACTATTTATTGAATGCTTACTGTGTGCTATTTTTCAGGTACTGAATAGTGAACTTTGATGAAAAATATCCAACTTTGAACACCAATAAAATTTCAAAAATAATTGTGTAATTCTACCTTTTTTCTTTTAAATTTCCAAAATTTCTTTAAAATGTAAGGAAGATTAGATAAAAGGAATTTCTAAGGAAAAAAATTAAACTCCTGATTGGGGAAAAAGAAAAAAGAAAAGCCCAAGCTCTTATTTATACTGCCTACTGAATAAAAGTGAAACTCTGTCAGCCATTTATGTACTCCAAGATCTGAGTCAAATATAAAACATTCTCTTTCATGGTCTACATTAATTCACTTACTGCTGTCAGTCAGAAATCTTTTTAAAATTAAAGTGTCCAAACCACTGGAAGTGAGCAAAGAAAGAAAGTTATGATGGGGGGTTTAATAGCAAAAGCTAACACTCCAATGCTCTCTGGTGATTGAAAATAGAAAAACTTTTCATGGAAAAAATTAGTTTCAAACCTATCCTTAGTTTATTTTTTCAAACTCATTTTAATTTTGGAAAAAAACAACATGATTAAAAATGACTGTGCAGGGGCTGAGGTTGTGGCTCAGTGGTAGAGTGCTCGCCTAGCATACATGAGGCACTGGGTTCGATCTTCAGCACGAAAATAAATGTAAAATAAACATATTAGGCCCACCTAAAACTAAAAAATAAATTTAAAAAAATGATTGTGCATAAAGAATAATGCAGTGGGAAGTGTCCCTCCCATTCCAGTCCTTGTTCTATCTAATTCTTTCTTCCTTGCCCCAACTCCAAATAATTATTGTTTTTAATTGTTTGTTCTTTCAGAACCTTTTAGGTAAATATAAGCCAAATTGTTCTTTCATATAAATGGCAGCATAAAGCATACGTTTCTGCACCTTTATACCCACTTAATCTGAGATCTTTCCATATCAACACATAGAAAGTGTCCTCATTCCCAGTGCCTACAACAGAGTTTGGCACAATGTAGATACTCAATAAATACTGGTTGGATAAATAAAAGCATTCTATTTTACAGATGCACAGAATTCCACTGTATGGATGTGTGTGTGTGTGTGTGTGTGTGTGTGTGTGTGTTTATTTACCCAGACTCCTATTGATGATACTAGCTTGTCTTTCACTTTTGCTACTGTATTAGGAACATCACAAAAAACAAGTTTGTCCATTTATCACCTTACATGTCCATTGGTCTAGCTGCAGAATAACACTTTGAAATTGAATTTCTGGTCAAAGTATATATTTATTCATGATTTTGACAGATACTGTGCAAATGCCACCTTATTAACATTCTCAAAAGAAACGTAGAGAAAGCCTATTTTCCAAAAACCTCTCCAAAAAGATGTGATATTAAGATTTCAAATTTCTGTCAATCTGATAGCTCTTTAAAAAAAAAAAAAAACCCAATATTGATTTGTATTTCTCTTTTGCAGCTGTGTGAGTGTTCAAATTCTTCACCCAAGTAGGTCTTAGAGAATTCTAAAATAACTTCAAATTAGCCCTTTCACTATAATAGTGAGCTTTCCTTTTTTTCTGTTTGTTTAATGTATCATTTAGCTATTGTAAAAACAAACAATTTTTATAGCCCGTAGCCTTTATTAATTCCTTGCCAACAGGAAGCATGAATTATTTGCTTCGCCTGAAATAAATGTTTAATAGTCTTCAATGAACATTTCTATGTCAGCACCTACTGACCTTCATCACTCTATTTTTCCTCTTTTATTAATCCTCCCCTTTTATTATTATCTTGCATGCTGTCCTCCATTCTATTTAATTCTCTCCCTCTCCTGATGTTATTCTATTATTTGTACAGTATGGGACAGAACAGTATTTGACCCCAACTTGCGCTTCTTACCCCCATCAAAGGCATACCAGATAAAACAACATCCAATAACATTTTCCATTATTATGTCTCATTTTTCTCCCAGATTACATGCTCTTTGAAGATAAGCAATTCCTTTTTGTATTCTTGGTACTAAAGAATGTGACTATGATGTAGCTGGAAGAAAAATATTCTCTATATTCCATAGATGTATTAGTGCATTTATCATATAAATACTTGAGTAATTTTAAAATCATAATGCACAATCATAAGCTAAAAATATCAAGAAACAAACTGACAGAAACTAAAATATTTATTCGTTTGCTCTAATTCTTTCAATTTCTTTCTTTTGCTCAAATCCTTTCAAAAAGTCTCCTTGGAGGGCTGGAGATATAGCTCAGTCTGTAGAGTGTTTGTATCGCATGCACAAGGCCCTGGGTTCAATCCCCAGCACCACCACTGGGGGGAAAAAAATCTTTTGGAGGAAGGAAAAGGGTATTCCACACAATTCACATGCTACCATTTTTTTTTCTGTTTCATTTTAAATTATTTGAACAAAAGAATTTCTGTATTTGCTTAAGGAATCATTCCAAAATAAATAGGAGACATGCTCTAAGATTTTTCCCTTCAACTATATTCATAAGAATAACAAATATTTACTCTGGCATTTACACCTTTTTTTTCAGACTATGTACAGCCAGAGAGAGCAAGAAGAAAATCTTCAGTGCAGATCCATGGAACTGTCCTGTTACCCCATTGTGCAAACATTTTCCTTAGGTCTCCTTTAGTTGCTACAGACTTGAAATTACTTCTAGGAGTTGCCTAGCAGAGATCAGTGGAGATACAAAGTGGGCAATTACCCAGGACTTATGACTCAAATAATTGGATGGTTCTGTTGAGAGTATTTTCAGTTAAAATAGAAACTTACCTCAGTGTATTATTTTAAGGGTTTACTACAGAGGCCATAAGACATTTTGTAACTACCATGCACACTATTCTCAAGAATTGAGAACAATAAATAGACAAGAAAGGGGCAAAAGAATAGAAGAAATGATGACAGAAGATGATTTTCTATTTTATCAACAAATAAGAGACTTAATATTTAAAAATCAACTTAATATTTAAAAAGTCATTTATTGACCCACTAAAATATTGTCAATCTATTTGTTTCTCCATCAAATGGCAAAACATCCTTTCTGCGCCTGTTCTCTTTACAATACCTGAAAGCACTGATAGAAAAAGGAGCCCTTTTTATTAAGCGCTGCTTTCCAGTGGTGAGATTCATTTGCTTCATTTCTGTACACAAAGACAAAGATATTAGATAAGCCATAGAAATATACTGTGCTATAAAGTGTCATGAAGATTAGTAGCCACAGTACATGATGATCAGGAATCATGGAGATTTGGGAGCAGCTGACAAGCAGAGTATATTAGGATACTTTACCATGCATCTATACATCTCCTCATAAAGGTGCTCTTCAGGGGAGCACAGCTTCATTGCTTGATCTAAGATCACACATAAAGATGCTAATTTTATACACTGCTCAGTATGCAGGGTCTATTCCTTTCTGTACTGCACTTAGGTTACACTGACAATAAAATACAAGAGTTCTAAGCTTAGGAAAATTAGGAGTACTAGGAAGAGAAAGAAATTATCATACTAAACCTTCTGTTTGGCTTATTAAATGGAAAAATATACTTTGATTTATTTCTCCAAGAATTTTGGAAATGAGAAAAGAGATACATTACCATTATAAAACTTGCACAACTCACAGAATTTCAAAAATTTGTACATTTCTTGCCTTCTCTTTAAATTGTATACCTAAACCAAAAAAAATAGAAAACCTGGCGAGACCCAACACATACTTATATAACCAATTCTAGTGATAAAATACTAATTAGTAACTAGAGGTATCATTTTCTTCTTTAATCTATATCTCAGCCTTGGCAATATTTATCAGATCCATGTCTTAATTCCCATATAACTCTTAATTCAAGATTCTAGCCAGGTTATCTTGTCTACTTGACAGCATTCCATTCCTAAACTAAGAGATTCACCCACCCAGGCAAATGCTAGTGTCAAGTGTGTTCTGGCTTTCTCTATTCTCCTAGACTCAGCACACACTGGAACTTCCACTGTTCAAGGGAAAAAGCAAGATCTTCTCAGCACATAGTGCAAAATCTGTGGTGCCATTCCTTAAACCATCTCATTTTGAATTTACTTTTCTCAGTTTATAGAGAGAAGGTGAGTTAACTAGTGGCAGAATGGTTGGGGATAATAACTTTGGGAATAGTACATGTTAAGTACTAATAACTATATCTTTGAAATAGTATCACTACATAGAGGGTTGGAGAACTTGAGTTATTAGTATATATAATTCCTACTCTTTGATAAAGATATTTATTTTTTGTGAAACTGGAGATTGAACCCAGGGTTGTACCACTGAGCTACATCCCCAGCCCTTTTTATTTTTGAGAGAGGGTTAGCCTTAAATTTGAAATCCTCCTGCCTCAGTCTCCAAAGTTGCTGGGATTATAGATATGTACCATCACACCTGGCAAGATATTTTTTGATAAACTTAATTTTCTGACAGGAAGCTTTCAAAATATATAGTTTACTAGCAAATATTCTTTTCGAACCAGGGTGGCTTGCTGAATTATCTACTGAATGCATTAATAAACCTGAAGCCTGTGTATATCATTCTATTTTAGTGCTGCTTCAAAAAAAGTCTAGAAATGTCTACCAGACACTGTTTGCCTATCCTACAGCAGAAAGACAAATGTTAGGATCCTCTAAAAAGCAGCCTATTTGCCTAATGTCATTAAAAAGAAGTTATGATTAGTTTTAACTCTCAATAAGGAAAGAAAAGCAAGAAAAACAATTTTGGTAGGAAAGTAATTATTAGATATTTGCTTGCATTAACCTCTGCCTGGACAAAACTCCTCCACCATTTCTAGTGGTTGGCTCATCCAAAGGAATTTCAAAGGTTTTAGCACCCTGCCCAACTACAATGCCCTACTAACATAGTCAGTGTCTACTGCTCCCAGAAATTGGGAAAGAAAAGGTAGAAGACTAAGCTGTATAGCAATCAAAATGTACTTTTGTTAGGAAATCCTCCCCATCCAGGTCTTGTTTGCCTCTAAGCAATAAAAAGTGGATACTAACAGCTTAAAATTTAAGGGACTTTTAAAAAATTATTGGTTCTTTTTAGTTACACATGACAGTATAATCATAAAAGCACGGACTATATCTTATTCTAATTCAGTACCCAGGACCTCAACTTCTCCTTTCCTCCCACAATCCTTGGTCTCTTCCCTCTGTTGATCTTTCTGACTCCAACAGGTTTCTCATGGTTTACCTAAAAACATGACCACAAATCATGGATGAAATCAAAAGTATAGCTGATTTCCAGATTAGCTGGTTAATCTATGAAAGAGCTAATGAAATCAGAAATAGCAGAAGGCAATGACCATTAAAGAACTAGTTTTCTGGCCAAGACACCATGAGTAGGGTCATTCAGCTAAACTTTGGTCTTGAAATTATCACTAGCTAATTATGAATTTCTCTCTTAACATCTGTTTGACCTTTAAAATTAAACAGTTCCTGTTTCAAACTTATTTCCAGACGGATTGGATGATGAATAAAACAAGAGCTATAAGTGATGGCATTTACCTGTAGTCCTAACTATTTAGGAGGCTGAGGCAGGAGGATCACTTAAGCCCAGGGTTTGAGGCCAGCCTGGGCAACATAGCAAGATCTCCATCTCAAAAACAAACCAACAAACAAAAAAATCCCAAGATCTATAAAATACTTTATGTATTTTAGAAAACAAGTATTACATGAACTCAAAATATATGAAAAATTTCACAAACATTTACATATATATGCATATAATCATGCCTTTATTAAAGGCAATGTTGCTCAAGAAGATTTTAAATCTTGAATATTTATGGGGCAATTTTCATGTTTCACTGTAAATGTAACAACTAATCCTGATCTTCAGAGCTGTAGACTGTACTCTATCAATATACCAAAAACATAACTAATAGGAAAAAAACATACCTGCGAAGTCTATCTTGTAGCTGAATTTGGAAGTAGTAAAAAAAATGGAGCCACAAGGGTTCGTTCTGTAGCTCTTTTCGATATCTTCACTACTAACTGAACATTGAATGTTGGTATCCGGCTTTAAGACAAATCAGAAAGTTTCATTTATCAGTTGTTCATATTAGCGAGTTGGCCAGAGAAGTGATACTGTGGTCACAGTGACAGAAAATGAAAGAATGAGGGAAACTTACTAACCATTTGTTCTAGCTCCCAACACACAGGGAAAATCTCAACTAAATCCTCACATTGAAAATGGTTTAAAGATTTCCAGCAAAGAAACAATAACTGGTTATGGTCCCCTTCAACACCTGGGTATAATTCCTTTTTACAAATTATTACATTCTTCACAAATTATTCCAATAGTTAAACTTTCTAAGTAGCTCAAATTTTAAATTAACAACACACACACACACACACGCTTTTGAGTACAGTTTCAAATCTCAGTTTAACTCTGCTGTGACTCTAGACACACTGTGTTAACTTTCCTGAGTTTCACTTTCTTTGACTAGAAGACAAGAGTTTTAATATACGCTTTAGAGTTGTTATGAGCTTAAGAGAAAAAATATGTATACTGCACCTAACATAATAGTGGCATATAAAAGGTGTTTAATGTGAACTTGCTCTTCCCTATCTCTCTCTATCAAGTCAAACTTGGAGTTGGCTCAGATGTTGGATGTAATGCAACTCTAGTAACAATGACTCTCTGAACATACAGCAAACATACTGTTTCTTCTAAGTAAAGTATTGTGAAAACCTGGGGGAAACAAAAGGAAAAGAACTGGAAGAATTTATGAGTTTTCTTCCATTTAAGCTATTTGATTTCCTTAAGGTTTGATTTCTTTCAAGTTCTGTATTCATGCTCATTTATACATCAGCAAGATGATGCTATAAGTGAATCTAAACCCCTTCTGCTAAAATTCAAAGATGGGAGATACCTGAAACATATGCCACTTCCCACATTCTGCCAGGTAAAACCAGCCCCACTGGGTATCTGATGTGTCCATGTCATCCATTTCACTATCCGTTGTTTTGGATAAGAATTCTTCTGCTTTGTGAAACATCTCCTGAAAAGCCAGGAAGAAGTGAAGGAAGAAATAATTCTATTAATAAACAATGTCCTTTTTTATGGATTATTTTACTTCTTAACAAAGAAAGGTATTTCAATACCTTTCCCGCAGTGGCACTTTAAAACAGCATTCTATCTTGCATATTGGCTCTGAAGAAAAGCATTTTACAATGTTGTGTATTATTTGCTTAACAAATCAGGCAAATAATCATCATGTGAGGTGAGATATAGCAGGGTCCATTGAACCCTTTAAATAAGCTACATCAACATCTATGAGCACCTTAGGTTTTCAGTATAGCCCCAAGGTATTTTTATTTTCTTGTATGTTCATGTGTTTGGTCAAAAGGATCCAGACCATCACAACTACTTAAGACAAAATACATCTGATGTTTTGTTTTAAACACTCATGATTTCATTTAATGGCATGGAAAGGTGTTCCTAAGATATGGTGTTTGGATACAAAAGAAGGTTATAAAACTCAGAAACAGTATGATCCAATTTTAATAAAAAATCTTTATTTAGCCAAATGAAGTCATGCATATATATGTATGTGTATGTGCACACATACATAAATGTAACTTGTCATAGTTTCTTCTAAGTGTTAAAATGATGATGATGTGATAACAACTAACTCTTACATTGCTCTTACTATTTGCCAAGAACTGTGAAGATAATACCTAATTTAAGCCTAACAACAACCCGTATAAGATAGGTACTCTTGATATAATGAGGAAACTGAGGCAGAGAACTCATATCTTGGAAAAGCTAAGATTCAAACGGAGGCAGTCTGGCTCCAAGGTCTGTGCACTTAACCACCATGTAATATTGCCTTATACTTCATTATAAATCATTTTAAAATGTTAACTATACCAATTAACTCATGTATACATTATTATGAAAGTTTTAAATATTTTTGGGTGGATATTGTTATGAAGAAGAAATTACTAGAGAGGGGACAAAGAGGCTGGTCAAAAAAGCTTAAACTGTATCTGGAATTTGACTTTTTATCCTCATTTTATAAGGATTTATAAATTATTACTTTAAATTTGCAAACTAAAACAGGAATACATTCTCCTTTTAAAAATCAAAACATTCAGGGCTGGGGTTGTGGTTCAGTGGTAGAGCACTTGCCTAGCATGTGTGAGGCCCTAGGTTTCATTCTCAGCACCACATATAAATAAAATAAAGGTCCATTTACAACTCAAATAAATATATTTTTAAAAAATCAAAACATTCAAAATAAAGATAAAGACTTATTTAACCACCAACTCCATTCCTGGTACCATCTTACCTTTCTTCTTCAGGCTTACCAAATGCTATCAATTTACTATGTATTTCTCAAATTGGTGTGAGGGTATTGTGTATGATCATAGATACATGTGCAAACACATATAGGTATTACTGATTTGTTAAAAATTTTATTTCCCACATCTTTGATTTTTTTTCTACAAATATATACTATGGGATAAACTAAGAAATATTTGTTTTTAATTTCATATGTCAAATGTCCATCCTGTTTCTAGGAGCTGTGCAAACCAGGGTAAGTTTCCACTATTTGTCTAGGCCACAGTTTCCTCTTTGCAAACTATAAAATCCAAGGCCCCTTCCTCACGAGGCAGCTGTTAGAACAACAGTGACAATGCAGTGAAGCACCGAGTACAGTACCTGAGCTCAGTGACGGGGGCTCGCTAGTTCTGATTTTTTGTTCATGTTTTGGAAACTCTCTCCGAGGAATGCTTTATGAATATTTCCTGGTTTTTATTCCTTCATGTTTTAAAGTTGATTTGCTGCTAAGAAACAAAAAATAGAAGACCCTAGGATCAAGAGCTTCAGGTTGAGAACTCACTATTTACCTTTAAATATTTTAACCAGGCAATAAAGACAGTGATTTAGAATTTATGATCAACTGTATAGTTAACTACTTTTTCTAATTTTTTTTTTTTCCAGTGATAGGGTTAGAACCAGGAATTCCAGCATGGTAGGCAAGTGCTCTACTACTGAGCTACTCTCCTAGTTTACAAATCCTAGTTCTTCCTTCTATTTCATTCCTTCTATGGCCATTTCACCATGAGAGAGGGAAAGAAAGTGAGAGTGCCCTAAATTTAGTTTTTTCTTCTGAAAATAATCAGAAAATTTGGAAAGATGAACTTTAAGGTAATAGTTAACATAAATATTTGGCTCAGAGTTCCATTTTCTCTATTAGAAAGGGAATGGAAAATAGAAAATTATCCTTTATATGGCACACAATGTAATGTCTGTATTCTGGTACATAACATTGTACCTAAGATCTCACTTTAGCCCGGGTTACAAATGGAAGTGTTTTGACAAGTTATGCGCAATAGTGCACGCCTATAGTTCCAAATATTCAAGAGGCAGGAGGATCACTTAAGACCATGAGTTTGAGGCCAGCCTGGGCAACATAGTAAGACTCCTTCTCACACAATGAAATAAGTAAATAAATACATTAAAAAGGATGAGTTTGAACAAAGGCCTTTCTGAACCCCCTGTCATAAATAGCTATGATTAGCCAGGCCAGGCATCTTATATTTATCCCTACTGTAGAAAGTTCCTATAAATAGGTACCATAGTATCAAACATTCGTAAAGCATTTCTCATAAAATTCTTTGTCAATTTGCACTACTTCTTTCCTCCACAATCCAATCTTTAAAAGGAGTCATTATTTTCCAATTAAAGTCAGGAAAGAAAGTAAAGCGGAGAATAATATAATTATTTTGTCTATGATCACAGTTAACAGTACCAAGAAAATTAAAGAAACCCCCAAGGCTTCCTGAACCTGCTTCTTCCCTAGGATAACAAGCCTATGGCCTCTTTTTCACAGTTTGATAGCTACTTTCTCTCTCCTCTTTGCCAAAGCTTAATTTAATTGCTTAGCTTCACAGATATGCTGGCTTCTTTTCAAAAGATTCATTTCATAATATAAAACCTTACAATTTTCTACAATAAGTTTTCTCTCCAAATGAGTGGCTATTTTGTAAAATTAGACTCAAGAGAAACTCAGGTTTATGTAATAAATGTTAAATAATGTAACCATATGTATTAATGGCTCTAGTTAGAAAACATTTATAAGTAACAAAAAGAATATGTGCAAGTTATCAGTCATAGAGTAGGCATCTAATAAATGTTAAATGAATGAGTTACTTCAATCACAATATCATATTCTGTCTGATTTCCCTTCTTTTAACTGGAAGGTAATGACACTTTCTGTACAGGCTGTGAGGGGGAAAAGAAAGATAATACAAATTGGCAAAGCATTTTGCAAATTTTCAGATATAATGGGTATGCTGGTAGAATCTGTCTATAATGTTATCTATCTATTCTAAGAAGAAACTTTATTTATAAAACCTGGAAACGACCAGTCAGAATCATCGGGTTGAAAAGCTTTGTGGAAAATTAGCTTAAAGTCAAAATGCTGGTTTGTATATGAAAAATAATGCTGCTTTCCAGACTGACTAAAAGTTTCTGATAAGATTTTGACAGCTAAGTACAATTTATTCTAAGAGCATACATAGAACACCTTGAGGAAATTGTAATTGGTACTAAAAAGTACCTTTTCTCTATATAAATAAAGATCCAAAATCTGATATTAAAAGATGCAAAACAGTGTGGAATTCCCCGTACAACAAAGTAAGGGGTGCTGTGGACCTCTCCCCAACAAATCTATTTTTAACTGGTGAAAATTATTTTGAAAAACAAACATTTTAACTCTCTGGAATTGTCCTAAGGACATGTAACAAATAGAAAAACATCCATTCAAAATAACTGGCTCAATCTCAGAATAGGTGAATGCCTGTGACATCTGAGTTATGTATGATCTGCACCACTGCCCCATTCCACCAGCTCTGTTACCTCTGGCATATGCAGCTCCCTCTCCCTCCACCTTCCAGACTGCAGAAATTGTTATAGCATACTTTCTAAAATATTCAATTAGAAAAAAAAAAAACAGAAGACATACAAAAAGAAAAAACAAATGAAAATATGACCAATAAATTGAGAAAAAAAGTAGCCACTGGAAGCTGCCCAGATGGTGGTCTTAGCAAAAACTTTAAAGAAGTTATTACAAATATGTTCAAAGGACTAAGTAAAAGCATGCTTCAAGGATTAAGGGAAATCAATGATGACAATGTTTGAGCGAATAGAGAATATCAATAAAGAGAAAGAAATTATTAAATAGAACCAAAAAGAAATTCTGGAGACCAAAGGCTGAATGTTTTCTCTGATATACGAAATGCTAATTACAATGGGGGTGGAGGGTAGGGAAGAATAGAGATACTTTGGATTAGACAGAGGGGAGTAAAGGGAGGAGAGAGAATATGGGGATAGGAATGATAGTAGAATAAATTGGACATCATTACCCTATGTGCATCTATGATTACACAACCATTGTGACTCTATATCATGTACAATCAGAAGAATGAGAAGTTATACTCCATTTATGTATGATGTGTCAAAATGCATTCTACTGTCATGTATAAGTAATTAAAACAAAAACTAACTAAATAAAATTTTTAGCTGGGCGCAGTGGCACACACCTGTAATCCCAGCACTTGGGAGGCTGAGGCAGGAGGATCACGAGTTCAAAGCCAGACTCAGCTCAGCAATGGCGAGGCACTTAGCAACTCAGTGAGACCCTGTCTCTAATAAATATTAGACAAAAAAGGGCTGGGGGTGTGACCCAGTGGTTGAGTGCCCCTGAGTTCAATCCCCGGTATCCCCCCCAAAAAAAATTTTTAGAAGAAATTATGGAGTTGAAAAATACAATAGCCAATATAAAAATGTTACCAGAGAGGCCCTACTAGATTTGAACTCTTAGAAGGAGGCAGCACACTTAAAAGAGATCAATAGGTATTGTGTTGCATATATACAGTTATGCATTGCTTAATGACACAGGTACATTCTGAGAACGTCATTAAGTGATTTTGTAGCTGTGCAAACGGCTACCGAGTATACTAGATAGTATAGGTCAGTCACTTGATGTGGCCTCTTGATGCAATTAAGAAAGACACTAAACATGACATGTTTGAGTTGCTGCTGGCAAAATGGGGAATACTGCTTTATAGTTAACTCTTTTTATAAATAGGAGTACACTTTAAAATAATGATAAAAGTATTGCATAATAAATAAATAAAACAAAAATACAGTCACTTATCAAGTATTATGTACTCTACATAATTGTATGTGCTGTGCTTTTATATTACTGAACAAGTAAAGCAGGCTTGTTTATACCAGCATTATACCAAACATGTGAGTAATGTTTTTATGCTATCATGTTATGATAGTTAAATAAGTAGGTGATAGGAACTTTCAGATTCACTATAATCTTATGTAGTCCACTATTGAGTAAAAAATCATTATACCACACAGGACTGTAATATATACAGAAATAACAGCATTAAAAAGGGAGAGAAGGAATAAGCCCTAGAGGAAGTCTTATGAGTACAATTCCTATATTTTACTTAAAGTCAGTGATAAGTCTGAAGAATATTCACAATACGATGTAGATTTTAAGCCCTAGAGTAACCACTAAGAAAATGCTTCAAAATAAGTTATAATTTAAAATTAATAAAAGGAACCAAAATGTTACAACAGAATATATCTACTGAATATAAAAAAGGAAATAAAGGAGAAATGGATGAACAAAATGACATAAAATATGGAAAACCAAAAGCAAAACGGCACAAGTAAATAATAATATAATGTGGAAGTAAATAATAGAATAAATTTGAGTGAATTAAACAATCCAATTCAAAGTCAGAGTTCAGATTATATTTTTTAAAAGATTCAACTATAAGCCATCTCCAGGAATACACTTTAGATCCAAAGATACAAATAGGTGGAAAATGAAAATATGGAAAGTTTATATACCATATAAACAACAATCATAAAAGAACTACAGTGTCAATACTAAAGTCAGACAAAACAGATTCTAAGAGTTACCAGAAATAAGCAGCCACCTCATCATAAAAGTGTCAATCCACCATAAAGATATAACAATTATAAACAAATATATACCTAACAACAGAGTAACCTAACAAAACAAGTAAACTAAAAACTGACAGAATTAAAGGAAGAAATAAACTATCTGTAAATCACAGTTGTATTTTAAAGCCAACAGGAGCCCCCAGGATAAATGAACTGGATCTTTTCCCCTATAGGCTTCATAACTTTGCATTAAATAATGTCATTACAGCTGGGCAGTGTAGCATGAGCCTATAGTTCTAGCACTAGGGTGGCTGAGACCGGGGGAATCATTTGAATCTTGAAGTTCAAGACCCAAGACCAGCCTGCTCAATCTAGCAGGACCCTGTCTTTAAAAAAAAAAAAAAAAAAAAAAAAAGTTACTTCTGATATACCAAGAACTTTAGGAAAATAATTCATTTAGGTACTATGTGTAAAACCTAATGACAAGCTCTTGCCTTGGCTTCCTAGTCTTGAGAGGCTTCTTGAAAAGTCTGAGATTCTTTATTAAAAGTTCCAGTAAAGCAAATTTCAAAAGAGCCTACATAGTCAATCATTTCTTGCTGTACTTTATGTAAATAAACCTCCAATAATGAGCCTAAACTTATTTTACAAATTGATCTTACTGTGGTTATCTCTCATAAAATTGCGTTAAGAGTCTGGAGAAAGGAAAATTATGTTTCAGAAGAAAACTACATTGTATTTGTTGCTATATTCTAGCTCTGCTTTTTAAAAAATAATTATTTTCCTGCAATTTGGGCTATATTCTGAATTCTTTCCTAGATATAAATCTAATATTTCAAAATTATCTCAAATTTTCTGATTTGGACTCATTGAAATTAAAACTGCTTCTCCTAAATCCCTACAAGCTGAGGCTGATAATAAATCTAGATTCCACAGAAATCACCACAAACTGCATCCAGAAAAATCTCCCAAATTTCCACTGCCTTGAACCACTGCAATTGAAGATGGTTCAAAACTAAAAATGTAAAAATCTTTTTAGCTGACTGCCCTTCAGACTTAACCAGTTTATAGACAGCTCTAATAATTATTTTGTTTTCCTTCTGTTTCCATAAATATACCTCTTATTAAAACCTTGTTTGCTTAATTTTGAGGGAAGTCCTACCTTTCCCTCCAAAACATGTTGAAGACTCCAATACTCAGTTTTCACTGGATAGAAAAGCTAAGTAAAAGATTATCAAGATTAGGAGACTTGGGGGAAAAAAACAATAAACTGTTGGGTTCCGGGCAGGAGGCTGCGCCTCCCAGGCAGAAGGCCACACCGCCCCAGGTACTTTGTGAAAAGACTACCTTTCCCAGGTGCCCTGGCCATCACCTCCTGACCTCCAGCAGCCTATAGGACAAGGACCCACTCCAGGGGTCTGACCACCACTCTGCTTTTTTAAGCCAGCCCCAGACTGAAATCGCTCTCTGTTCACGCCTGTCCCTGTTCCCGTTCGTCCCTTTTCCCTTTTTTCCTTCCTTCCTGTTCTCCCTTCCCTACCCCCCTTCCCTTCCCTTCCTTTCCCTACCCTTCCCCACATGGCACCCCAATAAACCCTTTTATTTCACTAACACCGTGTTCCTGGCTAAGTTAACTTTGTTCAGCATTTTCTAACAAATTGGTGCATTGGCCAGGAAAAAAGTACATCTCTAATCAAAGAACAAAGTTTCCCGGGAACACCTCTTCACCCATTCTCCGCCCCTCTGTCCCCAGAGCAGCGAGTAACAAAGTTTCCTGGTAACAACTTTTCCTTCGTTTTCTGCGGGTCATCACATAGGTAAGCTTCCCTCCGTTTAAACCCGCCCGCCCGCCTCTCCTTTTGCACCCCCTCAGCGCGTCTGCGGGCCTCTCCGCTCACCCTCCAGTCCACTTTGACCCCCACGTGTTCGTGGGCTTCTCTGGCGCGCGCCCCTTGGTCCGACCCGATTGGCCCACTCCCACGTGTGCGCGCACGTCCATCCCGGTCTACTCCTGGTCTACGAGTCTGCGCCGCGGCGTGGTAGGCCTTCGCCCTTCCCCTCCCCTCGCTGCCACCTCCGCCACCGCCACCGCCGCTGCTGCTCTGAGGCCCGAAAGGAAAAAAAAAAAAAAGAGTAAACTGTCCCTTTCCTAATTACGGGGCTTTGTCCCCTAAGAGGACAAGGATTTCTTAAAAGATTAATTTATCCATAATGTTGTGTTTATTAATTTTGTTTCTTTTGAGCAAGTAATCTTAAAAGGAATTGAGAATTGTATAGCTATGGTTGAACAACAACTATTATTTCAGAATATCATGTTGTTTCTTTAGGAGCTAAACTTGATTTATGGAAACATCAGTGTAATTTTATATTGTAAAAGCATTTTGCTACTTTTCCAAAAAAGGTTAAATACTCTCAGAATTTCCTTAATCCATTCTAAATGTGATATTTTGTCAGCTAAAGTTCATGGGAGCTCAAGCAGCAATATATGTAAACACTGTGGAATTTTATTTAAGAAGCAGAGATCAACTTCAGAATTAAAACACCTGACCTAAGATTAAAGAATCCTACCTTACCTGAGATAAGGCTCTGGTCTTACATGCCAGAATGTATGGTCAAAAGAGTGATTCTTGCTTCAGAAACAGGGATTATAGTATATAACTCAAAATCTAAGATGGTTATTACATGAACTAAATGTGTTTTTAAGTTTGCCTGTTAATGTTTTGTACCACAGACCCCAGCTAATAAAGGGTAAATAACGACTGTAAGTTTATAAGCATTGAAGTTAAAGCCCAGTGTTCTCAATTTAAGATTAGCTTACTGGATGTCTAAGATCAAGACCTTAAATTAAATCCAAAAAGGGCCAAGAAAACCAATATTTGGATCTTGTCCCAGAGTCAGTCTGTTGGGAACAGGAAACTTCTCTAAAAGAACTTTGCATCTCTGGGCCACATGATTTCCCGATAAGGGAGATAAAATGAGACCTATAGAGAAAAGTAAGCCAATCAGTGCACTTGCTAAAAGGAGGGTCCTTAAAAAAGGGAGAGACATCCCTATTGCTTCTAAGGGAAGCCACAAGGTCAAGCAAGACCTGGACCTATCCTTGCAAAAGGCACCGAGCAGAAAAGCTGCTCTCAAGTTTCTCCAAGATTCCCATCAGAAATCAGCTGACTCTTAGCAATAGTTAAAAGCAGAAGTCAGTTTGACAGACTTCATCCTAAACATCTAGTAAACAGTTGAAACAGATACACAACCATTCTTGGGCATTTTTTAGAAGTGAAGGTAACTTCAGATATACACTTGTATAAAAGAAACAGTTTAACTACTAAGTAACTGCCAAGTCAAAAGTTTTTAGTCAGTTTAAGGCCTGCAGATCTTCCTAACCTACACAGGTAGGCTTAATATTCAGTAGTATGATTATCTAGCCCTGAGTGACAGAGATAAAGAGTTCTCTACTAAACACAGAGGTCATACCAATAGAAAGATTTTATAAGATCAGATGACATTAAGTAGCTTAACTACCATCTTATCTGGATAGACATCTGTAACACTAAATGTTGTGTTTACATTCCTGATAACTCTGTGCATGCTAAAGATTTAAATTATCATCCTCATGATATACATTGAAATGTTCCAGATGCTGCAACATTTATTCAGTACTCATGTTTTTTGTTTCTCTAATAGAAGCTCCCATCCCTGATGACTTTACAACCTTCCCCAGGCTTCAATCTGACCTGACTTCTACAAAAGGAACTCCAAACTACTTCCCCTATCACTTCGCCCACTTTCAGCTCAAAGAAGCCAGATTCAGTCATCGTCCTATTCCCTTACAGTAGTAAGGAGTTCCTAAAATTAGAAGGGAAATGAAGCCAGAATCTCATAGGCAGTCAGCATATATAGATAAATCAAGTCGGGTCAAAAGCCAATTTGAGTGAGCCAGTTTTGGGAAGTTGGGAAACTGTCCCCTGAGGAATTGAAATGCTGATTCCTTCAGAGCCCTTCTTCCACCCTTAAATCTGGACAGTCATCATATCTTTGGACAGCCTTTAGCTCTGGAATTGCAAGACCTCTTTGCCTTACCTGGACTGACCCTGATACTCCACTCTCCTGCAGTACGTAGATCACCTTCTTCTCTGCAGCCCCTCCTTTTTCACAGCTTGTGAGTACTCTTGCACTCTTTTAAACTTTCTCTCTTCTCGTGGGTATCATGTTTCCCTGTCTAAGGTGCAACTTGCTCAGACCCAGGTGGTTTACCTAGGAATTCAGATTTCCCATCAGTCGAGGGCCATTACTGTAGACAGAAAGGCTCTCATCAAGGCCCTTCCACGTACCAAGACAAAGGAAGAGATTCTTTCCTTCCTAGGCTTAGCAGGATATTTCCGTGCCTGGATTCCCAATTTTTCTCTTTATGCAAAGCCCCTATATGAGGCAGCTAAAGGGATTGAGGAAAAGTTCCTCCCCGAAGGCATTCAGGCTGAGTTTAAGCATCTGCAGCAGGCACTGTCACAGGCCCCAGCTCTTCATCTCCCAGACCTTCTTCAGTCATTCACCCTTTATGTCCATTAAATGAAGGGTTTGGCTGTCAGTGTTCTAGGCCAATACAAGGGCCCCACCTTTGCCTACCTTTCTAAACAGCTTGACTCCACCGTTTGTGGATGGGCCCCCTTTCTTCGGGCTCTGGCCGCTGCTTACCTACTTCTACAGGAATCATAGAAGCTGAACTTTGGTGCTCATGTCACTATTGCCTCTCCTTGCCATTTAAGATATCAGCTAACCTATAAGAGCCTTCAAACTCTCCTGCCCTGTCGCGTTCTACTCCTCAATCTCTTTCCAACCCTGCTCCTCTTTACACCCAGTTTCCCTTCTCCCAGTCTCTCAGAGCCCCCAGAACATGATTGTATAGAGATGCTTCAGGCTTTAAACTCCTGCAAGCCTCTCTTCTGCCCAAACTAATAGGGATCTCCCATTGTCCTTCACAACAAAGTGGAGACTCTCCCATAGTTCAGGGAAATACGAAGGCTGATAGGGCAGCAAAGGAAGCAGCACTACCTTCTCCTCCTCTTCTGGCTTCAGTCCAATCTCAATCCTCTCCTATCTCCATTCTCTTTTCCATCCTATTATGAGGGCATAAACCTCCTGGAACTCAGCCTCCGCTCATCTTTTCGACCGCAACATCATTGGATTTAGTCTTAGTGTTCCGGCAACCTTTGCCTCTCAGCTGGAGACGGTTACAGAGGTTCCTTTCTGGCCCTTTGGCCTACTTCGGACTTGAGTCTCTCCTTCCCGTCTGGGACGGGACACGAAAAACCCTTGCGCAAGGTGGCTCATAGTCCTCTGATATCTTGAGAAGGACTCTTCTCATGATATCCCACGTCTGCCTGGCTCCGGTGACGACCGAGTCACAGACCTGGATCTCCCTCTAATACTTATTTTAAAAAGGACTCTTTTCAGAATATTGTATTAGTCTTTGGAACTTCTTAATCCATCCCGGCTGACACCCCTCTAAAGTCCCTTAGATAATTGAGAGATTGTTTTCAACTTCTACTAGCGGTCGAAAGAATGGGCAAAGATTCTTTTATATCCAAGCTTTCTTCCTCCTCTGATCAAACCCAATTCAGTTGTGCTCATTGCACTAGTCACCCAGACTTCCCTTAACATCCCTCAGCATTTTTACATCCCATATCACCCCACGTCTTCAGGGAAGGTAGAGAGGAACTCTTACTTCCCCTTGCCCTCTTTAGGCTCCGAGTCCTCCCAAAGAAACCTTCCTCACTATCCCCTTTTGATGTTATGCTTGGGCGACCAGCTCTTCCACCTGGAATTTCCCCAACTCAAAGGCCCTTACCCAAAGATCTTTCTCTTCCCATCTTGTCCTTCATCAGACATCAGCTATGGAAGTGCCAAGATTTCATTCTGCCTGACCCAGGTAGACTCAATGCTTCATTCCCATTAACACCCAGTTCTTGGGTATATTTCTCCCCTCCCCAGGACACAGGAACAGTCTCCCTTGTCCCAAAATGGACAGGCCCCTTCCAGGTTGTGCTGTGCACACCCATGGCTGCTAAGCTTCATGAAACCTCAGGGAATTTGACTTCTTGGATTCATATTTCCAGACTGAAACCAGCTGCTCAACCAACTGAAGATCCACAAAAGGACGACAAACAACTACCTCAGTATACTTGCTCTCCCAGTCCCACTGATCCCCTAAAAATTTGTTTCTCTTGTGTTCCTGATACCGACTCAAAATAATCTTTTCTGTTTTTCTCGTTTTGAACTTTTAACCAACTTTTTCTTGGGGATTATCAACTGTTGAAAAAAACCAACAAATGACTTTCCAACCAGAGAAGACTTAGACTGTTCATCAGCCGAGTCCTGCCCCTAACCTGCCACCCAATGCTCATTATGATGCGCTTCACACTCTCCATTGGCCTCTTCACCGTAAGTCTCACCTGGTGGAACATAGGCCTATGGACAATAATCCATCTCACCTTCTCTCCCTTTGTTGCTTCCATAATAGTGTTACCTACAAACTCGCAAGGCCTACAATTTCTACATGCTCTTAGAGGATAGCCGGCTGACTCCCTCAGTGACTTTCTGCAGAAGCCTGGCTTGACACCCTCACTGATCTATGGCTTCAAGAAAACTTCATCCATCCCATACCTGGACAGATTCATCTTTTCCATGCCTACCTCCTGGGAAATTTTTTCCACCCTCGAGCCTGACCTGCCTGCCCACATCTCCTCCCCTCATAGCACCCCACGTCGCCCCACTTCAGCTCTGAAGCAGCCAGATTGAAACATGACGCCCCACTTCCTAAGAAAACAAAAGGGGGGAATGTTGGGTTCTGGGCAGGAGGCTGCGCCTCCCAGGCAGAAGGCCACACCGCCCCAGGTACTTTGTGAAAAGACTACCTTTCCCAGGTGCCCTGGCCATCACCTCCTGACCTCCAGCAGCCTATAGGGCAAGGACCCACTCCAGAGGTCTGACCATCACTCTGCTTTTTTAAGCCAGCCCCAGACTGAAATCGCTCTCTGTTCATGCCTGTCCCTGTTCCCGTTCATCCCTTTTCCCTTTTTTCCTTCCTTCCTGTTCTCCCTTCCCTACCCCCCTTCCCTTCCTTTCCCTACCCTTCCCCACATGGCACCCCAATAAACCCTTTTATTTCACTAACACCATGTTCCTGGCTAAGTTAACTTTGTTCAGCATTTTCTAACATAAAGAAACTAGATGTACAGACATGAATGGACTACTACACATGTAACAGGGGTTCACTCGATGCTTTGACTATATATCTCTTGTGGCTTTAAACTTACATGTTTCTTTTTCCCAACCTTCTTCTCCCTGATCTTCTTCTCCCTGATCTTCTCCTCCCTGATCTTCTCCTCCCTGATCTTCTCCTTCCTAATCTCTCCTCCCTAATCTTATTTTCTCTGAATCACCTCTATAAAATCCCTCTGTTCCTGCTGATGGGCAGGATCACAACCCTTTGGACAGAAGTCTCCTGTGCTTCTCCTTTGCTAGCAAAGCAATAAACCTTCTTTTTCCTTTTTCTCAAAACCATGTCTTCATTATTGGCTTGGCATCAAGCACGAGGACCAAACTTCCAGCAACAAATTTGGTACCACAGGAGGGACCTGAGAGCAGCTCCCATTCCAGCTTTCTTGATCAGGCCTGGCTCTCCAAGGAACCCCACTTCCATGCTGAAGATTCATGGTGCTGGCAAACTTGTTGAAAGCCAACTGTAGGAGAGTTAGGAGACAGATGAATCTGCCTCAGGTTAAACCAGAAGAACTGTTCCTATGAGTAAAGGGAAGGACTGAGGGACCTCCTGAGCAGTGGCCAAAGCTCCTTTTGCTTCAGGAAACTCCCGCCTTCTCTCCCTGAACAGTACAGGTTGCTCCATCATGATCCACTTTAAGAAAAAGGAAACTGAACTAGAGAAAGTCACCACAACTTTAGCCATTCAGTAAGCCCCTCCCCCCCCAAGAGTGCATACCAAAACCCTTGATTTTACACATCTGGTCCCTCTTCATGGGGACATCTGTGGCACCGCTGGGATAGAAGTCACAGTTAAGCGGGAGTTGGGAACTTGGGATTTTCCCCTATCTGGTCTGTTTTAAAGGATCCTGTCTGTTGACCATGGTTTGGGAATTCCCTCTGGTTGTCTGTTTTGTTTGAATCTGCTACTGCCCTTTGGAGACATGGCCAGTACCACACTGATTCTCTGGATAGTCTCTTGGGAAAGATCTTAGCTGGTCAATTTAAAGGTTTCCTTCAGTCAACCATGGTTTTGGGACTCCTCTCTGGTTGTCTCTCTGTGTTTCTTTTTTTTTTTTTTTATTTATTTGTTTTAATTGTACACAATGCCTTTGTTTTTATGTGGTGCTGAGGATCGAACCTGGGCCGCACATGTGCTAGGCAAGCGCTCTACTGCTGAGCCACAACCCCAGCCCCTCTGTGTTTCTTTTTGTACAATCTTGCAATTGGAATTGATCTGTCAGAGGTAAAGTGAGTTGAAGGGCCAACTATAAGTCTGTCTACAATAATGTTTTATTATAACGATATGGCTTTTAAATAGCTTTCTAGACTATTATACAATCTTGCAGTTGGAGTTGGTCTGTCAAAGGTAAAGTAAGTAGAAGAAATTTGTACATGCAGGTCTGTTTTAAAGGTTCCTGTCTGTCAGCCCTGGTTTTAGTGATCATCTCTTATCTTTTTGTTGTTGTTGTTATTGTTGTTTTGTCTGTTACTGGCCCTTTAAGACATGGTCATGCTGCATTGATCTTACTGGTTCAGAGAGATCTTGGCTGCATAGGCTGCCTATAGGGATAAGACTGTCTAAGAGAAAGATGGTTTACCAGACATAACACAATCTGGCCTTTGAATGGTTTTTCTAAACTATTATACAATCTTCAAGTTGAAGTTTGTCTGTCAGGGATGAAGTATATGAAAGAGATTCTGTATGTATAGGCATTTATGCAGTTGCATGATAAGGGGTCTGAACTGTCAGGAACTAAGTTGAAGGTGCCAAAAGGAACTACCTCTGGTGTGCAATATAGCAGGACACCAGAAAAAAAGGTTAAAAATAGCCGGGCGCGGTGGCGCATGCCTGTAATCCCAGCACTTTGGGAGGCTGAGGCAGGAGGATCGCGAGTTCAAAGCCAGCCTCAGCAGTGGCGAGGCATTTAGCAACTCAGTGAGACCCTGTCTCTAAATAAAATACAGAAAAGGGCTGGGGATATGACCCAGTGGACGAGTGCCCCTGAGTTCAATCCCCAGTACCACAAAAAAAAAAAAAAGGTTAAAAATATTTTCAATCTTTTAAACCCAGTGCTGGCACTCCCAGCACTATTTCTCAGCCTGGCCGCAGGCAGCCACAGATCATCTCACTATGGGTCAAGGACACCAGACCTAAACAGCGGGGGGGTCTCACAAAAAGTTGCCTGGACTGTAGAAAAATACCCAAAGAGAACCTGGCCTCAGCCCTGCCTTTCATCCTCTTTTGCCCCTGGGGGTGGGGAGATGAAGGCTGCTGGCCACAAAGAATATGATAGTCGGTTCTAGTACTATCAGTTTATGACCTGGGGATAGGAATAGTCTCCCCTTTTAAGATCTGACAGGATACCCCATTTGGCCAGGGGATATTCATCACTGGGACAAAACAATTCTTGCTATAATAGCATCTCATCAAATTAAATGCCTGGGGAAACTGACAGAATAAATAACTGCACCCAGAAAAAAACAAGACAGAAACTAAGGCCAACCTGTGTTTTGTAGGCAGCTTCTGCAAAGGGATCTCAAGGAAACCTAAAGAAAAGGATGTAATAGGCCTCCTCCATTGCATATCAATATGCTTAGTATAAGAAAAGGGCCCAAAAGGAGCCTCTGGATACAAGTGACAGTGAGGAACTCATTTAAAGTTGACAGCATTGTGATAATGATAATGGAGATAGGTTAGGCTCAAAAATATCCTATGCTCCAACCCCTTGAATGCAACCTTGGAGAAAAATGATTAAGGCATAGGGGTTTTTTTTTGTTTGTTTCTTGCACATGCTGGATTGTCCAACCCTCTCCTAAGATAAAATGGGCTGTGTAAATTAAATGCACAGATAAAATTCATAAGGTCTGTTTCATAATATAAATTTAAGAAAGAGTCTAAAACTAGAAAAGATAAAATAAAGTTATAGGTATGAAAATATATTTTTTAGTATGAAAAATTAGAAGAAATGTTTCTGGATGAGAAAGCATTTTGTCTGGTAAAGTAATATTCTTGGGTTAAATTCCAAGATGAAAGAGGACAAAACTAAGGATGTAAAATTTGAATGTCTAAGTATGATGCAGAAGGTTGGTGGAAGGTAAATCTCAAAAAGTTTGTGTTTGTGATTAAATTGGCTATAATTAGCACAGTCAGTTAAAGTTATTTGAACTCTAATGTACTAAAATAGAACAAAATCTGAATATTGATCTGCTCTTATCTATTGAGATAATTTTCTTGTATTTGTTAGGTTTTGTTACTTGGAGAAACTAAGTCTTAAGGGAACTAGGGTTTGTACCCATTTTAAAGTCATAAATGATTACTTTGTAACTGATTAAAAAATAACTGTTACTTAGATTATAACAATATGGTTGACACCCTAAATATATCCGACTAGGTATATGTATGCATCTGAGAACTCCATCTCACTAACCCTTGTCTAAGTATTATGTAAAAGTTTATAAGGTAAGATAACCAATAAGTGCTCTCTTTCATACATTTTTAATGACTTAGAAGAGCCACACTGTCATTTGAAGACCTGGCTTATATCCCTTTGCTTTGACTAAGTCAATATCTGATCATTAACACTGTTTCTTAAATGTATAAGAGATTTAAAGCTATCCTTTGATTTTGGTTAACCTTTGCAACCTGTGATTGTGGTTACTCTGGATTCTAAACTATACTTTAGAAATTAAACTTAGTGAAATGTAAAGTTTCAGAGAGCACTTTGCTGAGTTGGTGTTCTCCAAACTAAAATTAGATATAGCAAGTCTTGGGTTTGTATGGAAATAACAAATTTGGTTGGTATTTGTTCATATATTTGATGTTTTATAACTGGATAAAGTAACCTGTTGTCAATAAGTTATATATACAATTTTATGTTACTCTTCACCCTGAAATTGGAATTTAAATGTATTTTTGGAAGGTATTAAGGAGAGTGTGATCTATTTAAAGGTGACACTGTAAAACATGGAAGCATTCTGCCACTCTTTCCACTAGAAGAAAGTTTGTGGAAGAAAAGAAAGCTCTCTTAACCTTTCTTTCTATCAGATGTAATGTTGTATTGTGTTCTTTGTGAAGAGCCCCGCCTTACCTGAGATAAGGCTCTGCCTCCCACCTTACTCCATGTGAGCATGGCTCCAAAATAGGCTAGACTTCAGTTGTAAAGATTATAATGTAATATATAACTAAGTAAAGGTTCAAGATTATAAAAGTTGTTTTTCTTGGTTCATAGCTATTATACAAACTTAATATGTTTTTGCTCTGTTAATTTCAGTTTGTATGTTCCATGTAAACTTTACAACTGTTGCCTGTTAGTGTTTTGCAGAGGCACTGCTTCTTGGGGCGGGGGGGGGGGGGGGGGACCAACCCGTGTTAATTTGAAATAATAAGCCATTACTTATTATATAATTTTATATACAGATATTATATAATGTTGACTTCCAGTACTAATACTAACCCCAACTAAAAGAAAGGAGTATCTGTAAAATTATAGATATTTAAGTTATTACCTGTTAGTCTCTCTTTAAGACTGGTGAAACTGGCCTGCTGGGTGTTTAAAACCAAAAACTTGGAGACCAAAGTCAAGAAAGTAAAAGGCCAAGGAAAAAGCAGCCAATACTTTGGCCCTTGCCCTCTAAGGTCAGTCAGGATTCAGAGGAAGAAGGGACCCTTCTCTGGACCCTGCAACTCTGGTGAGTCTGATCAAGGATATCAAGAGGACCCTAGAGAATAAGAAGCCTACCAGTGCACATTCTGCAAAAAGAAGGGTCATTGGAGACAGAAATGTCCCAATGCTTCCAAGAGAAGCCACATATGGTCAGCCAGACCCCAACCCATCCTGGCAAGTGGCACCACTGGTAAAAGAAAGCTAAAGGTGCCAGGAGGCGTTGCACATGTTCCCAACAGTGATCTCTTGAGGAAACTCAGCTGACTCTTTTTTTTTTTTCTTTTTTTCTTTTTTTTAATTTTTTTATTATTTATTTACTTATTCATCATGCACAAGTATAGTATCTTTTTACATACAACTGCTTGTATACAAAGTATATAAGTACCATTCAGATCTTCAATCATGCATTTAGGATAATGATATCCATCTCATTCAATCACCAATTTTTTTCCAACCCCCCCCTTACTCCCTCCCTCCCCTCCCTTTCCGTTGACCATTCTAGTATTCCTCTGATCCTATGTACCCCCTTCCAACAACTCTGTGAACCAGCCTCCTTATATCAGAGAAAACATTGTTTACTTGGATTTTTGAGATTGACTAATTTCACTTAGCATTATATTCTCCAACTTCATCCATTTACCTGCAAATGCCATTATTTTATTCTCTCTTATTGCTGAGTAAAATTCCATTTTGTATATATACCATATTTTCTTTATCCACTCATCTACTGAGGGGCATCTAGGTTGGTTCCATAACCTAGCTATTGTGAATTGTGCTGCTATAAACATTGAAGTGGCTGTGTCACTGTAATATGCTGTTTTTAAGTCTTTTGGGAATAGACCCAGGAGTGGGATGGCTGGGTCATAGGGTGGTTCCATTCCCATTTTCCCAAGAAATCTCCATACTGCTTTCCATAGCGGTTGCACCATTTTGCAGTCCCACCAGCAATGTATGAGTGTGCCTTTTTCCCCACATCCTCTCCAACATTTATTGTTGTTTGTGTTCTTGATAGCTGCCATTCTGACTGGAGTGAAATGAAATCTTAGAGTAGTTTTGATTTGCATTTCTCTAATTGCCAGTGATGTTGAGCATTTTTTCATGTATTTGTTGATTAATCGTGTATCTTCTTCTGAGAAGTGTCTTTTCAATTCCGTAGCCCATTTATTGATTGGGAAACTCAGCTGACTCTTAAGAATAAATAGGAACAGGTCAGTTTTGACCAACTTCGTCTTAAACACCTGGCAGGAGAGTATGGCCTAAAACAGTCCTCCATGGACATTTAAAAGGAAAAACAATGTTTGTTTTTAATGTAACTTAAGATGTACACTTGTGTCAGCCCTACCAAAAGCAAGTAAAGCTGGAGGCTACAAAGGAAGGGTTGTTGTATGAGAGTGCCTAAAAATAATGATCACAAGGGCTGGGGCTGGGGCTCAGAGGTACTGCACTTGCCTCCTGGCATGTGTGAGGCACTGGGTTCGATTCTCAGCACCACATATAAATAAATAAAATAAAGGTCTATCAACAACTAAATATTTATATATATAAATTATCACAAGAGTTGCAAATTTGTCCTGAGTTAATTTGAGTCTGATTTCATAGACCTACAAATCTTCCTAACCTCCTACATTGATGAACTTGATCTGTTTTGCACTGATAAGATTGTGAGTATACAAAGATACTAACAGTGATATGTAAAAAGGTGTTCTTTATGTGTATTACAAATTGTAAAGCATGCTACTGTTATATATGCAACAACACTGAATAAAAAAAATTTAAAAAATATTTGTGAGTTACTGTCCTCATGGTTTTCAGAGACTGGCTGAAATACAACTGTTTTTGTGCTATTTTTTTTACAAAAAAGTAATGCTTTGCTGCCTTTATTGTTGTCTTAGCATGAGCCCTGCCCTATATATGCTTTGTCTAGTCACCTGCTATCTGCTACTATTGATCTCTGGACTGCTCTGATGCTGAATGCCCTTAACTGTCCACGCCCAACCTGATAGAGAATAAGGGCTTTGGATTACTTCCCTAAACTTTACCCTCTTTTAGCATGTACTAGCTTGAAGATGTTGTCACCAACTTTCCATAGAAATGGAAGCTGGAAATTAATATTGGGGCATTGTAATAGGGGTTCACTTGATGCTCTGACTATATCCTTTGTGCTTTTGAAACTTATGGGTTTTTTTTCTTTTTCCCAACATTCTTCTCCCTAATCTTCTCCTTCCTGATCTTCTTTTCCATAAACTTTTCTCTGATCTTCTTCTTCCTAATCTCTCCTAATCTCTTTTTCTCTGAACCACCTCTATAAAAGCCCTCCGTTCCTGCTGACGGGCAGAATCACAGCCTTTGGGACTGGAGTCCCCTGTGTTTCTCCTTTGCTAGCAAAGCAATAAACTTCTTTTTCCTTTTTCTCAAAACCATGTCCTTGTTATTGAATTGGCATCGGGGCCAAGGACTATGCTTTCAGCAATACACGAGGCAGAATACAAATTCTTCTTCAGTGTACATGGAACATTCTCCATTTTAAAACATACACTATGCCAAAAAGTAAGTCTAGATATATTTAAAAGGAATAAAGTCATACAAAATATATTTTCTAACCAATTGGAATTCAATTACAAATTGATAGCAAAAAGAAATTGGGGAAATTCACAAATACATAAAATTAAATGACATACTATAAATAACTAAAAGGTAAAATGACAAATTACAAAGGAAATTTTAAACTATGTTAAGATGAATGAAAATAAAAATATAATTTATAGTGTGCAGCTAATACAGTGCTTAGAATGAAATTTATAGTTGTAAAGGAATATACTAACAAAGAAAAATTTCAAATCAACAGCCTAACAACAGTCTACCTTAAACTAGAAAAAGGTGAGCAAACTAAATCCAAAGGAAACAGAAGGAAGAAAACGGTGAGTATTAGAGCTAGGAGAAAAAAATAGAGAGTGGAAAAATCAACGAACCCCAAAGTTTCTTTATTTGAAAAAAAATATGACATTTTGGCTAGACTGGACAGAAACAAAAAAAGAAGACTTAAATTATCCAAATAAGGAAAAAAGAGGGGACATTACTAATGATTTGACAGAAATAAAAAGAATTATAAAGGAATACAATGAACCACTAATACTAGTTGTATTATAAAGCCAATGACTCACAGAAAACAGCAAATTTCTATATGAATACTACTATTGAAAATGATTTACAAAAGAAAATTTAAATAGGTTTACAGAAAATAAAGAGATCAAATTAGTTGTTCAATTTTTTTCCAAAAAGAACAGTCAAAGGTCATGTGATCTCTCTGATATGTGGATGCTAACCATAACAAGGAAGGATAAGGAGGGAAGTATAGAAGTTCAGTAGATTAAACAAAGGGGAATGAAGGGAAGGGAGGGAGATGGGAAGAGGAAAGACAGTAGAATGAATCAGACATAACTTTCCTATGTGCATATATGAATGCATGACCAACGTAACTCCACAGCATGTTCAACCACAAGAATGGGATCCTAATAAGTTATACTCCATGTAGGTATGTCAAAATGCCCTCCACTGTCATGTATATCTAAAAACAACACATAAATAAAAAGAAAATTCTAGTCCCAGATGACTTCACTGGTAAAATCTGTCAAATATTCCATGAAAAAAAAAATCAATACAAATGCTTCATAAGGTCTCCCAAAAAACAGAACAGAAAGAACCAGTTCTCAACTTATTCTATAAGGTTGATAGTGCCCTGACATGAAACCAGAAAAAGACATCACAATACAACAAAACTAGAGACTAGTATCCCTTATGAATATTGGGGGCAAGAGGGTCCTCAACAAAAGGAATCCAGCTGTAACAGTGGTCCACTTTATGTTTTGAATATAACCCTTATTGCTCTGCCACTGAAACTTATTTTTAAAATGGACATATTTCTTTCTCTTCCTCTCTCCCTGCTCCTCCCTAATCTTTCCCACTCCCTAAGGGGAAACAGGATTGCCTTTCTTCTGGATCCTAGGCAAAGTTATTTGTCCCTGAGTATACACCTACCAGAGGAACAAAGTAATCCAGACTTTGGGGATGGTATCAGAAGTTCTCAGAAATGACCATCTCCCAGATTAACAAATGAATTACAACTCCAGACAGAGAATACATGGAATATAGCCTTTGAATCACCTCTTTAAAAGTTCCCTGTTCTTGCTGATGGGCAGAATCACAGCCTTTGGGATAAGAGTTTATTGCTAGCAAAGCAAGAAACCTTTTTCCTTTTTCTCACAATCATGTCCTCGTTATTGGATTGGCAATGAGGACAAGGACTGAGCATTTAGCAACACAGCAACATATAAATTGGAATATATACCACAAATGAGATTGGCAAGGCTGGTTTATGATACTGCTTCCCCCATAAATAAATAAACAAATAAATAAATAATATATTACTGCAAATTGTGTTTCTTAGAATTCATATGCTAAGATCCTAACCCCAATTGATGGTATTTAGATGGAGCCTTTGAGAGGTGATTAGGTCGTGAGGGCTTGTCCTCATGAATGGGATCAGTACTCATATAACACTCCCTAGGGTACTCCTTTTTTTCTTTTACCATGTGAAGGATGTATGGCCATCTATAAATCAGGAAGCAGATCCTCATCACACACTGAATATGCCAGAGATCTACAACAGTGAACACTAAATTGTTGTTCATAAACCACTCAGTCTATGGTATACCAGCTCAAATGGCTAAGAGAGAAATTGGTACCAGAAATGAGGTGCTACTGCAACAAATACCTAAAAATGTAAAATAAGCTCTGAAGCTGGATAACAGGTAGAAGCTGGAAGAGTTTTGAGGTACATGCTCAAAAGAGCCTACACTAACTGTGTTTGGACTAGTAGGCTGATTCTGGTGAGGATCAACAAAGAAAAGAGCTGTAAAGGAAGCTTCAATTTCCTCAGAGAATATCTAATAATTCTGAACAGAATATTGGTAGGAATATGGATAGTAAAAAACATTCTATGAGGTCTGAGATAAAAATGGGGAACATGTTATTAGGCACTGGAAATAAGGTGAATTTTGTTATAAAGTAGCAAAGAATTTGGCTGAATTGTGTTGGTGTTCTAGTGTTATGTGGAAGGAAGAATCTGTAAATGGTAAAACTGGATATTTGGTTGAAGAAGTCTTGAAACAAAGTGTTGATAGAGCAGCCTAGCTTTTAATGAATGCCTATAGTTAAATCTGAGTAGACAGAAATGACTTAAATAAAGAATTGTTAAGCAAAACGGAACTGGTAGTTATTTTGAAAATTCTTAACCTATCCACATAGAAAAGAATTGAGAAAACCTGTTCAGAAGACCACACTAAGGGTGTGTGGCCAAATGTCCATTCGATAAGATTAGTATGGGTGTGTGTGTCATAGCAGATTTAATAAGCCACCTCAAAGGAAAACTGCCTGTTTGAACTGAGGAGGAAAGAGACAAGAAGCAATGAAAGAAGGCTGTTGGTCTTCTTAGATTTTACAGAATGGAACCCTAAAGCTATTCATCTTCAAATATGTGCTATCCTTCAAGACAAGCAAAGAATGACACTGGAGGCAACTGGCTGCTTTCTTCTTTCACAGGGGAAACCAACACCTTACTTTTAAAGAATCAAATGGCCTCTCCCCAAAGCCACAAGGGTAGGACTAACCAAAGCACAGTGGGGCTGAAATGCACAGCAGCAAGCCGAAGAGAATTATTCATCAGTCTTAAGATCTCTGGAGCTTTCTAGAGACCTCCGTTCATCTTTCTTTTGTCTCCCTTTTAGAATGGGAATGCCTATCCTATCATACCACTGCAACTTGGCAACACATAGATATTTGGTTTCACAGAGTCCTAGCTGGAGAATTTGCTCAAGATGAATCATACCTTGAGTCTCACCCATATCTGATTTGGAAGATATTTAGATGAGAAGTCAAACTTTATACTTTATGGAATGAGTTAAGACTTTGGGGGGTAAATGGGATGAAGTGAATGCATTTTGCATGCAAGAATGACTTGAATTTTGGGGAGGCAAGGGGCAGAATGCTACAGACTGAATATCTATGGCTCCCAAACCTTTATGATTTCAAATTTTAATCCCCAGTTTAACCTCAATGATATTTGGAGGTAAGGCCTTTAGGAAATGGTGAAGTAAGAGGGCAGAGCCCTCATGAATGGGATTAATGACCATATAAAACGCACCCTACTCAGGCATGGAGGCACAGGCTTGTGATATCAGCAACTAGGGACTTTGAGGCAGGGAGATTTTAAAGTTCAAGGCTAGTATTGGCAACTTAGACCCTGTCTCAAAATAAAAAATAAAAAGGGCTGGGGACGTAGGCAAGTGATAGAGTGCCCAGCACAAAAACAACACATACACGAACACCTCCCAGAGAGAACTCCCCTCCCTTGTCCCTTCTGGTACATAAGGACACTAGAAGACAACCATATATGAACCAGAATAAAAGGTCCACAGCATATATAAATTTTCTAACACCTTGATCTTTGATTTCCCAGCTTATAGAATTGTAAGAAATAAATTTCTGATGTTTATAAGCCACCCAGTCTATGGTATTCTGTTATGACCACTGAGCAGACTAAGAAATGTTCACATTAATGGAACAAAAACCAACAACAACAAAAAACTTAACATTGTCTCAATACAGACAAAAATAATTCAACAAAAATCCAATGAAAATAATCAACAAACTAGAAACAGAATGAAATTTCCTCAACTTGACAAACAGCATTTATAAAAAAAACAGAGAGCTAACATCAAACTTACTACTTAAAAACTGAATATATTTCCCCTAAAAGTAGAAGTAAGAATGTCTGCTCTTACCACCTCTATTTAACATTGTACTGAAAGTGCTAACCAGGGCAATTATCCAAGAAAAAGACATAAAATGCATCCAGATTGGAAAGGAAGGAGTAAAACTATCTCTTGGCAGATGACATAATTTTGTGTAGATACTTCTTAGGAATATAGTTAAAAAACAGAACTATTAAACAAGTTCATCAACACACAAGACAAATAAAACTGTCTCAGTTACATATCCATACATTAAAAAGGAATATTCAAAAATTTTAAAATTCCACTTGAAACACCAAAAAGAACAGGATATTTAGGTATAAATTTAACAGAAGATGTTCAAGTCATATACAATGAAAAACTTTACACACTGCTGAAAAAAATTAAAGGAAATGTAAACAATAAACATCCCAAGTTCATCTTTGTATCCAAAGATTTAGCATTATTAAGACAGCAATACAACCTAAATTGATCTAAAGATTTGATGTAATCCCTATCAAAACCCTTGTTGGTCTTTTTACAATTGATAAACCAACCCTAAAATCCACTCATAAATGCAATGTAGCCAAGTAATCCTGAAAATGAAATAAGCTGAAGGATTTACTAGAGCTACAGTAATAACACAGTATGGTATTAGAAGATGGAGAAAAACATAAATCAATTAAATAGAACTAAGACTTTAAAAAATAAGGCCTACAGCTGGGTGCGGTGGTGCACGCCCATAATCCCAGCACTTGGGAGGCTAAGGCAGGAGGATCGCGAGTTCAAAGCCAGCCTCAGCAATGGTGAGGCACTTAGCAACTCAGTGAGACCCTGTCTCTAATAAAATACAAAAAAGAGCTGGAGATGTGGCCCAGTGGTCGAGTGCCCTTGAGTTCAATACCCAGTACCAAAATAAAATAAAATAAAATAAGGCCTATACTTATGGTCAACTGATTTTCAACAAGGGTACCAAGAAAATTCAATGGAGGAAATAATAATCTATTCAACAAAGAGCTTTGGTTCAACTAGGTATTCACAGGGAAAAAGAATGAAGTTGAACCTCTATTTCACGTCATATACAAAACTTAACTCAAAATGTTAAGAGCCAAAACTGTAACTCTTTGAATAAACCATAGGAATAAATCTATGTGATTTTGAATTAGGCAGTGTAATCTTAGCTACAACACAAAAACACAAGAAACAAAAGAAAAAGATAAATCAGACTACAACAAAATTTACAACTTATGTGCCACAAATGATATCCCTAAGAAACTGGAAAGAAAAGCCAAATAAGGAGGATATTTGCAAATATTCCCATAGAATATAATAAGATACTTGCATGCAGACTATATGAAGAGTTATTAAATTCAATAATAGGCAAATTAACTCAATTGAAAACAAATTAACCCAAATGAAAATGGTCAAGTGATAGAAATAGATATTTCCCAAACAAAGAAATACAAATGGCCAATAAACACATTAGAAGATACTCCATTAGAAGATACTCAACACTACTAGTCATCTGGGAAATACAAACCAAAATCACAATGAGTTACTACTTCATACTTACTAGGTGACTATAATTTAAAAAGAAAATTACACGTGTTGTGGAAAAACTGGAACCCTCATATATTGTAAGATATCTATGGGTAAAATGTAAATTGATATAGCTGTTTTAGAAAAGCTTGGCAGTTCCTCAATTAAAAACAGAATTTCTATATGACCCAGCTATTCCACCTCATGTATGCACCCCAGAAACAAAAACATACATCCATGTGAGAATCTGTATGCAAATATTCATGGATGCATTATTCATAATAGCCCCAAAATGAAACAACCCAAATGTTCATCAACTGATGAATGGATAAAGATATGGAACTTGAATACAGTGGAATACTGTTCATTCAGCTTTAAAAATAAAGTACTGATATATGCTACATAGATGAGCCCTGGAAACATCTTTCTAGTTGAAAGACATAAGATGTAAAATACCACAAATTGTGTAATTCCACTAAAACATACAGCATAGGCAAATCTATACAAACAGAAAAGTATATCAATTATTGTTTAGGACTGGCAAGGAATGGGACAAAGGGGAATGACTGCTAATGGGTAGGGTTTATTTTTTACAAGGTAGTTACTGGGGATTGAACCCTGGGGTACTAAACCACTGAGTCACATCCCCAGACATTTTTACTTTTGATTTTGAGTCAATCACTAAATTGCCTACGGCCTTGCTAAACTGCTGAGGCTGGCCTTGAATTTGCTATCTTCCCACCTCAGCCTCCTGAGTTGCTAGGATTATAGGCATGTACCAGTGCTCCTATAATCTGGGTTTAGTTTTTGAGGTGGTAAAAACAGTCTAAAATTAAACTGTGATAATAGTTGCACACAACCCCAAGAATATATTTTAAAATATTAAATTGTACTTTTTTTTGGGGGGGGGGGGGTACTGAAGCACTCGACCACTGAGCCACATCCCCAGCCCTTTTTTGTATTTTATTAGCGACAGGGTCTCACTGAGTTGCTAAGTGCCTCGCCATTGCTGAGGCTGGCTTTGAACTCGCAATCCTCCTGCCTCAGCCTCCCAAGTGCTGGGATTACAGGCGTGCGCTACTGTGCCCAGCTAAATTGTACTATTTTGATGGGTGAATTATATGGTACATGACTACATTTCAACACAACTATTTCACTTAAAAGCCATTAAACCAAGAATCTGACTCTTACAATGAAGTAAAATATAAAGATTATTCTGAAAAGATACTTCAAAGGCAAAGATTCTGAAGGAAAAAAAACAAATTCTAGAAAAGATTAGATGTCTGAATAGGTAACTGATTAAAACTCCTACAAAATTATAAATAAATCACTTGAAAGGAGAGATACACCAGATAGATATAAAATTCAATCAATACATACAATCTCTAGGAAAAAAGCAAAGTGTTAAGTTTCATAAGTTCTCTTTCCAACTTCTGTTCTGCCAGGAATGTGCTTCCATTCGAGAACAAAAGAATCTTCTACCTAGCCCCAAAGATCATGAAGGGTGTTAATTTTCCTTCCTAAGCTTATTAGAAAACAGTAGCTGTCTTCAACAGTTTGATTGAGGTATACTGACAAACAAGAAACTATATAATTGAAAACATACAATTTGATAAATTTTGACACAGGTACACACGTGAAACCATCATCACCATCAAGTTATCACTGAATTCCTTCATGCCCCTCCCCACCTGCCTCCAAGTAACCACTATATGCACTATAAACTAGCTTGCATACTGTAGTAATTTATATAGATTTATACACATAGTATCTTTCCCTCTAATTTCCTTAATTTGGCAAGATTTCTTTGACATTCATCCATACTACTATATGCATCAAAGAGTTAATTCCTTCTATTGCTGAGCAGTATTCCTACATGGGTATATTAGTTTGTCCATTCACCTATTGATAACCCTGAGTTATTTCTAATTTTTACTGTTACAAATAAAGTTATCACATTTATGTATACGTTTTTGTATACATGTGTTTTCTTTTTCTTGAGTAAACACCTAGGATCATACCAAAGAGGTGCTCATATATTTAAGAAATGGATAAACTTTTACAATGTAGATGTATTATATTACTTTCTCACATCAATGAGTATAACAGTTCTAATTGCCCCATATCCTCATCAAGTCTTGGTATGACTAGTCTTTTCAATATTTGCCAGTCTAATTGATCAATACATAATAGTAGCTCATTGTGGTTTTAATTAATTTGCACTTCCCTAATGACATTGAGTATTTTTTCATGTACTTATTTTTCCATCTGCTTGCCAATTTATGATGCAATATCTGTTCAAATCTGTAGCTTTTTTAATTAGGTTGTTTTCTTTTTCTTGCAATTTGAGAGTTCTTAATATATTCTGGATCAGAGATATATAAGCTTTACAAATATGTTCTTATCTGCAGCTTGCCTTTTCATTCTTCTGTGTTTTAATAGCAGAATTTTAAAATATTTTGATGAATTCAATTTGCCAGTTCTTATATACATCATAGTGCTATAGTGTAGCTAAGAAACCATTACCTATACTACAAAGATTTTTTATCTTGAAAATTTATAGCTGTAAATTTAGGTATACTGCTTGTTTTCAGTTAATTTTTATAGGGTGCAAAGTATGAAGTTTATTTATTTTTTGCATATGTATATCCAGTTGTTCTGACACCATTTGTTGAAAGAATCATTTTCCAATGAATCTTACCCTTATGAAAAAAAATAAATTGCTTGTATGTTTGTGAATCTATTTCTTGGCTCCTTATTGGGTTCCATTAGTAAATTTCAGCATCTCAATGCTAAGACTGCACTGTTCCGAGTATTATAGTTTCATGCTAAATCTTTAAATCAGATAGTGTTAGCGTCCCATATTTGTTCTTTTTCAGAAATGCTCTATTTTTGTCCTTGAATTTTGATTGGGGTTTCACTGAATCTATCAATCTATCTCTATGTAGACATAAATACTCTTTGTGTGTGTGTGTGTGTGTGTGTGTGTGTGTGTGTGTGTGTCTGGACAAGTACTGTACCACTGAGTTACATCCCTTGCCCTTTCTATTTTTTGAGACAGGGTCTCACTAAGTTGCTGAGGCAGGCCTTAAACTTGTGATCTTCCTGCTTCAGCCTCCCAAGTAGCTGGAATTATAAGTATGTTCCACCACACCCAAATAATGCTTAATATTCCAATCCATAAACAGTATCTCTTGACTTAGGTGTTCCTTAAAATTTTCAGTAATGTTTTAGTTTTCAGTGTAAAAATATTGCACATCTAAAATGCAAGATTCATGCCTAAGTATTTCATATTTTTATACTCTTATAAATGGAATTACATTTTTAAAGTCAATTTCTGATTGTTATGTTGCTAGTATGTAGTGCTATATTGATTTCTGTGATTGATTCTATATCCAACAACCTTACTAGACTCATTTTTTAACTTTAAGAACTTTTTGGAGATTCCATCAGATTTTCTATATAGGCATAATCTGAACAAAAACAATTTTTCTTCTTTCTTCTAGCATTTAAATGGCTGTTATTTATTTTTCTTGCCTATTTGCATTAGTTAGAAGCTCCAATACAATGCTGAATAAAGAAGAGGTATCAGTGCCTTATTCCTGATCTTAGGGAGAAAGTATTTACTCTTTCACTATTAAGTTGCTATTATGTAGGTATGTAGGTGTTTTGCAGATGCCGCCAGTGCCAAGAATTCCCAAGGTCAATGGTTCAGTAGAAAAACTCACAGGACTCAGAAATTTTCTACTCATGGTTGTAGTTTATTATAGTAAAAAAAACACAAGAGTAAAATGAACAAGCCAGGCGCTGTGGTGCACGCCTGTAATCCCAACACTTGGGAGGCTGAGGCAGGAGGATCGTGAGTTCAAAGCCAGCCTCAGAAATGGCGATGCACTTAGCAACTCAGTGAGACCCTGTCTCTGATAAAATACAAAAAAGGGCTGGGGATGTGGCTCAGTGGTCAAGTGCCCCTGAGTTCAATCCCTGGTACAAAAAAAAAAAAAAAATGAACAAAGAATTTTTTTTAAAAAAATGAGGTCAAATCCAGAGGAAAGCATGTGCAAGTATCGTTGTTCCTTCCCCAAGGAGTCAGAGCACTCACTTAATTTTCCCAGGAAGCATGTGTGGATTACATGTGCAATATGTTGCCAACCAAGGAAGCTCACCTGAGCCTAGGTGTCCAAGATTCGTACCAAGAATCAGACACATAAGCACACGGCACCTGTGTGACTGATCTGTTGCTGCAGCTCTATATTTACAGAGAAAAAGCAAACGTTTACCATAAATCACATTACTAAACTATCTGGACAAACTGGTATAACAAGGTTCAAGGCCTCAGGAATGCAAATACATTTTTTAATATGTATTTATTTGTTTTAGTTGTAGACAATGCCTTTATTTTTACGTGGTGGTGAGGCTCGAACCCAGGCCGTGCACATGCCAGGCGAGCGCTCTACCGCTGAGCCACAACCCCAGCCCGCAAATACATTTTTATCAGACAAAACATTTCAAGTGCTTAGTTCCCTGGAATTGGGGAAAGGACAATGATGGAAACAAGCTTTTCTCAAAAATGTGCAGAGTTTGGGCAATTCTGGCCTGCTGGAGTTAACCCCCTTCTGCACATCCCTCATCAAGATGAGCAAGTTCCCTTCCATTCCTAGGTTGCTGAGAATCTTAATCAAGGATGGATATGCGGCCAAGTGCCAAAGGCACACATGTATAATCCCAGCTACTGGGAAGGCTGAGGCAGGAGGACAGCAAGTTCAAAGCCACTCTGGGCAACTAGTGAGACCCTGTCTCAAAACAAAAAGTAAAAAGAGCTGGGGATATAGCTTAGTGGTAGAGTATACCTGGGTTCAATCCCTAGTATCGAAATAAATAAGTAAATAGATTTTATCAAATATTTTTTGCATGTATTGAAACAATCATTTTTTTAAATTTTATTTTATATGGTAAATTACACAATTGTTGTTCAAACATTAAAACAACCTTGCATTCCTAAACATCTGGGTCATGATGTATTAATCCTTCTATATACTGTTATATTCAATTTGCCAAATTTCTGCTTAGAATTTTTGCATTTGTGTTTGTAGTTTTCTTTGGTTTTGATATATTGTACTCCATTACAAAATATTACCTATGCTTTAATTTTCCATAACTATGTATAGAATTAGTATTACTTCTTCCTTAAAAATTTTGTAGAATTAATCAGTTTTCTTTGGGCCTGGAGTTTTCTTTGAAAGTAGGTTTTTCCAACAAATTTAAATTCTTTAAATAATGTGAACTTCTTCTTGAACGAGCTTTGGTAGTTCATGTCTTTTTAGGAATGTGTCCATTTCATCCAAGTTGCCATACTGATTAACATAAAGTTGTTTATAATGTATCCTTATTATTCTTTCAATGTCTTTAGATTTAGATACGTGTGATGTGACCTCTTATTCTCAATATGGTAATTTGTATCTTCTTTTCCTCCTGATAGGTCTAACTAGAAGTTCATCAACAGTACAGATGCTCACAAATAACCCACTTTTGATTTCATTAATTTTCACTACTGTTTTCAGTTTCAATGATTTCCACTCTAACCTTTTAGTTCCTTGCTCTTACTTGATTTTCTTTTTCTCACTTCTTCAAAAGGAAGCTGTGGTAATTTGATTTGTGACAATTCTTCTTTTAGCTATAAATTTCCCCCTCTCAACTGTTTTCACAGCATTTTACAAACTTGATAGGCTGTGTTTTCATAATATTTCCCCTTTTTACTTCTTTGGCCCATGGGTTAAACTGTGTTATTTATTTACCAAATACCTGAAATTTTCACAGATATCTTTTCAGTTATTGATCTTGGCTTAATTCAATTTTGGTCTAAAAGCACATTTTATAGGAGACATGGTTTATGGCCCTGAATATGATCTATTTTGTTAAATGTTTTCTTTGTAGTTGGTAAAACAAACACACACATTCAAATTTTGCTGGATAGAATGTCCTACAAATGTCAAATAGGTCAAGTTGCTTGATAGTGTTGTTAAAAGTTTTCTCTAGCATTTATTATTTTCTATCTATTTATTCCTTCAGTCAGTGAGAAAGAACTATTGAAATCTCCTACCATAATTGGCAATTCTTCTCTATTGATATTCTATTAGTTTTGCCTCACATAATTTGAAGTTCTATTACTAGGTATATAAATGTTTGGTATTGTTATTGATTAACTGACCTCTTTATCATTAGGAAATGATATTTTTATCTAATAATATCTGATGATATTATTTCTGAAATCCACTTTAATATCACTGAAGCTTTTTTGTGAATAGTGTTAACATTGTATATCTTTATTTAGTTCTATCCTATTTGTGTATTTCAAAATGTGCTTCTTGCAGAAAACTAATATCTAGGTCTTATTGTTAATCAGGTCTGTCTTTTAATTGGGGTGTTCAGAGCATTTACTTATGGTACAATTATCGATATGGTTAGGTTTAAGTTTATCATCTTGCTGTTTGCTGGTTTGGGTACCACCGGCTCTTTGTTCCCTATTTGATCTTTTGCTATCTTCTTTCAAATTGAGTACTTTTAGAATTCAGTTTTATCTTCTTTGGTGGCTTAGTAACTATAACCTTGTCTGTCCATACACACTGCACTTAATTTCTTCACTCTCACATCCACTTCACTTTAACTTTTCTAACTTCTGGCCCAACCTCTCAACCCCAACACCATATAAATTAAAACAAACAAATGAACAAAACAAAAACTGACCAAAGAAAAAATTTCTTGCTAGAATTTGTGATAAGCTTCATGAAATTAAATCCTAAACAAAAATTTCATTTCCCACCTTAAACTCAGTAACATTTTACAATTTTAATCCCTGTCCTAAATTACTCTTCTCTTGGTCCATGACAGCACACTCTCCAGATTATTTTATATCTTTGCCCACAAATTCTCAACTCCCTGGTTCCTTGACTTCTACTTAGCCTGTAATATTTAGAGCTCCTGAGGACTAGCCCCCCACTTTTTTCTTTTTGTGGCATTCTTAAAACAAAGTCCTCAGAAAGGAAAATATGGGGAAGAAGGAGGATCAGGGACTGAAATGGAATAAATCAAATTCTATGATTTTGTCAAAACAAACCTAACGGGCTGGGGTTGTGGCTCAGCAGTAGAGCGCTCGCCTAGCACATGCGTGGCCCGGGTTCGATCCTCAGCACCACGTAAAAACAAAGGCATTGTGTACAACTAAAACAAATAAATATTCTAAAAAAAACCTAACTATTATGTATAACTATAATGTGCTAATTAAAAAAAAATTCCTCGGGGATTATTAAAAAGTTCAAGGGCATTTTCTGATACAAAAATAATGAAAGAAATTTGTTCACATACACTTCACACAGTTAAAATGAAAAATTAATGAAGATTTTCATGAAAGTCTACTTTCTTTAAAGCTATCACTCACTATAAAATTTCATTATGTTTGGTATTGTTGGTTGGTTAATACCACCTAGCAGTCATTAAATATGGGGAAATAAAACCAAGTAAACTTTCACATCCTTTTCACACAAAGCACAAAATCCACTGGCTTTGTTAGCAAGGACAAAAAAAGGTCAAGATAAAAGGGTTCCTCCTCAGCTAAAACAGATAAAAATCTTGATACTTCTGAGAAGCTTGTGAATTCAAATTTAATGCCTGGGGGGATTTACTAAATGATTCTTCACTAAATGATTCTGTTGGATATCCTATGCTGTCAATAACATATGATATGGAAGAGCAATTACTATCACCTGAGTGTTTCAGCATATATTCTTTTTAATAATTGAACCCACTATTTGTGGAGAAAATATGAATTAGTCCTTGACATATGTACAATATGTGTTGAAGTAAAAGTACTCAACAACTTTTTGTTCTGCTTATCAGTGAAAATCCATAGTACTAAGGGAAGACAGTTTTCATTTAGACAATAACATTTTTATGAGCTGTGGCACAGGCTGAAAAAGGTCTAACACATTCAAAACTAACAGAGCATTAGCTATACAGATAGCAAGAAAAGGTACTGCTGTAACTAAAAGATCCTTTAAACATATGGAACAGTTAGGAGACAAAAATATGCCTCCTGATTATAAATGACTGAAGGAAATAACGGAAATTGAATATCATCAAATCTTGACAATGGTTTGTGCTCTCAGATGTGGAAAGAAATGTCAATGTTTGCAAAATTACTCTTCTTCCTACTTGAATTTGCTAGCTGTCAAAGAAAAAAGTGCTGACATGAGTTTCTGAAATGAGGGATCAGATAAACACATTTCTTCATAATGCTGATAATAACAACAAAGTCGTCCTATGATTTTTAGAGACTTGCTTATGTGGAGGAGAGTGGAGATAGATTTAGAATTGTAAATAATCTGAAACTAATACCCAATTTTTAACATTGAGACTAAGAGATCAGATTTCAAAGTCACCAAACTATGGTACAAATGGTCCCATTGCTCCAATCTGATTCCTTTCTCCAAAACAAATGGTTTTCTTCACTCATAGAGGAGTAAGACTAATAACATTATTGTGAATATATAAAGAGTACATTCAAATGTTACAACAAAACATGAGGAAACACTTTGTAGAAAATGAAGGAGTCAAAAAATGACAAGAATCCATTTGCTCCTATTTTCCAAATATTCAGCCTGGTTAAAACATTCATACCTATCATTTAATATTATATAAGTGTCATTTTGGCAACTGACAGAGCACTAGAAATCATCTTCAGGGAGAAATCCTTCAACTTCTCAGGCTCTGTTTGATCTTGATAGTTTCAAAGCCAGGAAACACAAGTTATAAATCTTGACAATCTATAATTGTGGCATGGGATTTCCTAATCTAGTAGAATATAGGGTAAAAAAATCTGAGCCTAACCTACATCTCAAGCTACCTATAATCAAATTAGAAATAGATACTTCATGAAGGGCTACAAAACATGACCATTTTCAATGATAATTAAAAAGTTAGTTTTTAAAATACTGCTTTATTATTTAGTAGTCTGCATGGGTGCTGAACATTTGAAAAACACCTTCCTAGGGATCTCATATACTCTGATGAATTAAAGGCTCGCTATAGATGCTAAGGCCTAAATTTCAATAGTCTATTCCTCCATTTACCTACCTATCCAGTCGCCTTCCTCACTTTACTACTTCCTCACTTTAATTTAGAGGTGCACAAATAAGTCAGCTTTTCATCACTGTTACAAAATACCTCAACCTATAAAGAAAAAGTTTACAGTTTTGGAGGTTCAAGAGCAAGGCACCTGTATCAGTTTAGATCTAATGAGGGCCTCTTTACCAATGGTGGGAGCACTCAAGAGCCAAGGAATTATATCCCAAACTAGGAACAAAGAGGATGAAATGGGCCATGTTTTCTTCTTTCATAACTACCCTCTTGCAGGAACTTAAGGGATTGCAAGAACTCCTTATGCCCCACTGACCTAAGAACCTCTCACTTGGGGAACCAAGCCTTTAACACATGTGCCTTTGGTGGACATAATTAGACCATATCCAAACCATATGAGCACACTAAACCTAATGGATCCAAAACCAAACTCTTGATATCCTCCATCTATCTTCCCCTTTTCCAGGCTCCCTCATCTCAGTGAAAACACCTCCCACTTTCTGGCTGCCTGTACCAAAAGCCTGGCATTCATCATCCAAAGTGCAGCTGAATGGATCTACTTCTTTCTCTCTTCCCCACTACTACCCCTCAGTCCAACCTTCTTCATCTCTACCTTGGACTATGCTATACCCTCCTCACTGGTCTTTCCAGAACCTCTTACACACCTCTAAAATAGTTTTCTATTGCTGCTGGAACAAATTACCACAAAATTAGTTGCTTAAAACAATACAAATTTTCAAACTTCTAGAAGCTTGTTGGACTCTTTTCAAAGCAGCAACTCTGTAACTCTTTGACCATTCATCCACAGTCACATCACTTCTTTTGCCCCCATTTTCTACTTTTAAGGACCCTTATGATTAGATTGGTCCCCTCCAGCCCTCCAGATAATACAAAATAATATCCTTATTTTATAGTAAGCTGATTAGTTGTTCAATTCTCTTTTGCCATAGAGCCACACATGGCCTGGTTCCCTTTCCTGTGTTTGTCTCCTGGTTCACTGTGCACCAGCCACACAGGCTTCTCTTGATTCTCACACACTAACCTCTTTTTGGCCTCAAGGTCTTTGCTCACTCTATTTCTATTGCCTGGACAATCTTCCCACTTCCCATGCAATCATTATCTGGCTATCTTTTAACTGATCCTTTATATCTCTGTAAAAGTTACTTTCATGTGGTGGCCTTCCCTGATTTTCCAGTATTAGATGATTCAGGTATAGACATACCTTACTTAGCACTGTCTCAGCCACCAAATAGTCCACTCTTGTGTGGACGTTCTGCCACTAACATCTTATCTCCCTGGTGAAGGATTTCTGTTTCCCAGAAAATAATTTGTTTTGAGCCTCAGATAGAGATAGGTCATACTTTAAGCTTAGCTAATTACTTTTAGAACAGTTACAGAGAATTCCAAGAAGATAAAGATATGATTAAAGGAATCATTGATTGGTCCTATGTAATAAATTACACTGTCAGAAACACATCTTCATAGATACTACGTTCCTTAAAGAACTGTTATTTCCAGGAACACATCCTACCTCCATTCTCATCTCAGCCTGTGAATATCTCTGTTTAATATACTGCCAGACTCAAAAGAGATATTCCATGTCAGTTACGAATGCCCATGCCCGTCCCTTCATTCTCTAATGATGCCCATACTGAGAAAATTTAATCATGAGATCTGTACTTTCTTCACTTCATTCCTTTATCCAACCTGTACTTGACATTGTCTTTTACTTTCATAGGCTTTGGTCATTTTGCTTCCTTTGACCTTCCCATATGACTACTTCTATAACTTGAAGAGCTAGCTTAAATATAACTCATTTAAATGAATGCTTGAAGTACCCAGATATCACTTTCTCCCCCAAAAACTATACTGCAAGCCCCCTCAGGAGTAGGCTCTGATTCGACCCATGTTTATATTTCCCTAACATAAAGAATAGTGTTTCTTTCCCATGTGTTAGATACTTACAATTATTTGCTGAGTGAAATGAATAAATGAATTAATGTCTGAGTCAGTTTGGTTTTTACATGCTAAGTTTGTACTATTAGAGGGACATCCAATAAAATTGTCCACCACCTTGCTCAGAAGAAAATAGGACTAAGATGTACACCTGGCAGAAATATTTACTATAGTAATATTTTCAAGCCTTGGATCTCACCAAAAAAGGATATGCTAAAAAAAAAAAAAAAAAAAAAAAAAAAAGATAAAAGGTAGGACATTTGCGGGGCAGAAAGCCATGCAGCTAAGTCAGGATTATAATTCAAGGACAAATCATAGAAAGAAGAAACCCAAAGGAGTACAATTCCAAAGACAACAAAAAGGAAAGGTTTTGAGGAAAATGTGTGATTGCATCAAAGTTAGTTGCTGTTTTATGTGGTGACTCAAAGTTCTCGGTGACCTTTTGACAAGTGTTAGGGGAAGAAGTTGGGCTGAAGGAGCTGAGGTATGTATGGGTAAGAATGACAAAAGCATAAGATCATTTTTTCAAGCAGTGTAACAGAAAAAGAAGAGATTGAATCATATCTCCATGGTAGCTGAAAAGCAGCTACGAATATAAAATAACAGGGAAAATGTTGGCTTTGCAGATAAAGCATGGCACTATAAACAAATGTTATTATTGCTACCAGCAAGGATCAGAATACAGTGGAAAGATGACTTGGGTATTAACACACTGCTTACTTGCTCCATGATCTTGGGAAAACCATTTTCTTCTCCCTTAACTAACGAATCAAATTATTCTAATAATATGAGTTGATAAACAGAAAACAATTCTGGAAGAGTATTTTCCATGAAGATACTATTTTTGCAATTAACAGTTTATACTAATGAACAAATGTTTGTACATTTATAGTTCTCTTCATCAGTGTGATAGCAAAAAGCTAAAACTCTCTTCTATTTTAATTCCAGGGAACTACTTATTCCAACCTCAGCAAAGAGACAGAAGAATGAAAAGAGAAAGAGAGAAGCAGGATAAAATCAGGGTATGTAAAGTCAAGGCAATAATGGCAACCCCTCCAACTTCTCCCCACAGACTACACCACTTTCCTAAACTGGGAGATGTTAGTCATGGGCTCCCTTCCCCAGGTGGGTAGAGAAATGCCAAAAGCACATATGAGAACTGCCTCCTGCTTCTGTCAATCTGACCTACCTTGGCAAGAAAGTTATGCTTACCTCAAAGTTCCTGGTCAGTGAAAGGCATCATCACAGACCTTATATCTGTCTTCAAATATTATCTGAATTCACAATTTTATACTTAAAGACAGATATAAAAAAATTTATTTCACTCCTTGGTTACATTGTTTTAGGTCTCTACCTTCCCAAAGGAAATGTTGCAAGGTCAGTGGTGATTTTCCACATTCAAACTATCTCCTAGAAACTTTTCACAGGGAAGGGGAGGCTGATTCTGATTAGGAACATGGCCCGGGTCAGTGTAATATTTTCTCAGAATACTTGTGAGTGGAATGCAGTATCACACAGTAGGTATATTTGCAATAGGAGCAACAGGAGATATATTTGCAGGCCATAGGTGGTACATTACAGTCAGGGATGCTACCAAAATATACAGGAAGAAACTAAGCAAAATTTTTCAATTAAAGCAGGTTAACAATAGCTTTACTTCACAAAATAGCATTTTTCTCATTCAGTGGAAGGAATGATAAAACAGTGACTTATATTGATTTGTAATACAAAAGTCATCTACATTTATCCACTGTGGTTTTTGTTTAGTGGTGTTTTTAAAGTCTTCACAGTTGTGTATGATTTAGGGTACCATTAATTTTTATTCCATGAACACATCTGGACTATCCAGATGCCCCTTCTATTAAAAGAAATTAACAAATTACTAGAGAAAGCCCAAAGTAGAATATTTATCTTTAAAAAATTTAAGCTACAAATTTTTTTACAAAGTAAACTTCATTTGTTTGCAGCATTCCTATGCTCACACAAAGAAAAACATTAACGGTAAGTAATAAAACACAGGAGCATTAAGTCATGTTAGGGTGCCATAAAGTTCAAAAGAAAAATATGGAAAAAGTCAGCCTTTCCTCAAATTTTAAAAAACAATCATCAAAGTAATTTCAGAGAAAACTGAACATTTCTTACAAAGAAATAGGATAATAATTTTACAAACCAAATGTGAAACATTCACAAATGCCTTTATAATTCTCACAAACAAATGATCTGTAAATTTTGATGTATGTGTGACACAGGAAGAAAATGAACAGAAAAAGCAAAGAACTCTAGTACAGAACTGATCCAATCACCAGTATGAATTCACAAATATTTATTAAGCACCAGGATCTATTCTCTAGATGAAGATACTATAGTAAGCATAATAAAAATTCATGCTCCTCTAGAGCTTACAATATAGTGAAGAATTTAGAACATGTAATCTTGAGCAAGACACATATAAATGTGACTAAAGAAGTTATTATGAAGAAATCAAAACAGACTGCTAATAAAAACTGAATATAATATACACATATAAATATACAGAAACATGCAGATGACATATAAAATGAAGATTGTTGGTAACAGTGAAACTGAATATGTAAGCATATATAAGCACATTCTCATAATTCCAAATTATTTTTGCTGAAGTCAAATACAAGCAGTTATTTTCCTTTAATATGACCTGATTACAGTATTATATGTATGAACCAAAAAATAAACTTCAATGATGACTACTGTTATATGATAGATTGGGATGAAACCACAACAGGCAACTATCAAATCCAGACCAACACGCTAGTTTCTACTGGATGAAAACATAAAGGAATGTACTGATAAGCTAACTTCTCTGGAAATACATTCCAGAAATAAGAAGGGAGGAGTACTACTTATAGTAAATGAATTCAAGTAAGGATATTGAGGGGTTTAAAGTAAATTTTGGCAGTTATCTCAGCATATGGGGTAGTTTCACATATCGAGTCCAGAAACTTGTTGACATATGATTCTGTCATTTTCCCAGTCAACTCCTAAGCTGTAAAGTGTATATGTGCCATATTACTAGGTGGTTTCAACTGTAACAAGAGACGAACCGAATACTCTTGGCAAACAGATCCCACTGCTTGAGGGCTGCACCTTAAAAAAATAAATGGATAAAAGCAAAGTAGAAAAAGCACATGCAGGAATAATGCAAATGTCCGAGTCAAACAAGACAGGAGACAGAATTGCAGTTGAAAATGTTCCAGATCATCGGTCTAACCATTGAAAGAAAACATCTAAAAACTTCACCATCCAGAAGTTTAGAAAAAGCAGTTGATCCCCCGAGTGTTAAATCGTTGTCCAGCAAGAAGGGGAAAGGGGTACTGATGTTCTCCCTGGGTCTATTCAAAACATAGGGGTTGAATTCCCTCGCTTTGGTTGGGTGGGGCTGAAAGGTCCTCCTGAGGAAAAGGGAGAACTAACAGGTTCAACGACCAGCAATTCCAAATAGAAAGCAAAATACAAAGTTTCAAAAAGTAAAGACCTGTGAAGGAAGGAAGGTGGAGAAACCATCGAAAGTAAAATAAATAACTCGAAAAAGAAACAAAAAAAAAAAAAAAAATGCTGAAGAACCCTCGGAGCTTAAAAAAAAAAAAAAAAAAGGCAGGGACTGAGGATGGCAAAAAGCCCCTCCACAGGGGCTGGGACCTTGGCACCATCGGAACTCAAACACCCCGCCGGACTAAGGTGAGGGGGGCAGTTCCCGGGAACCCCCTCCCGCCCCTCTCCAATGAACCCCGCCCACTGGGTCCGCCCCGTCCCGCCTGGCTACTCACTGGATTCGCTTCCCACATAACGGTGGCGAAATCGAGCGGACAGAGCCTGGGAGAAGGAGCTAGCTGCGGGGCCGGGGTGTTGTAATTTTTCCGAGGTCCCCGGGAGCGCAGGAACAGAGAGGCACAGTTTACGCAGGCCTTCCTTCTCCCCCTCCCTGTCACAAGCGAGCGTCTTCAGACCACCGAACATCCCGACTTCCGCCCGAAACCGGCCAATCAGCGATGGCCCCGCCTCACTCCCGGAAGCTAGCCCTGCCCCCGTCGCTCCCTTCCGGGTTTCCTCGGACGGTCTTCGTGGGCGGGGCTTGGGAATACCTGGGCTGTGAAGGAGTTTAGAGTACTTCTGGCCCACCCTTTGTCCTCCGACGCTAGATCTCCACTGCTCCATCTCCACCGACCTGTGGCTGGTTGTGTTTCTTTCCTGTAGAACCGATATTTACGGAGCACCTTTTAGTGAGTGTAGTGGTCAGGAGTCACACAGGCTTGAAAAATTAATCACGGCTTGACGAGTGGCTATTTGGAAGATGAGTATAGGGAAATTATTCAAAGTATTAGCACAATGTTCGGCATATAGTAAAGTTTAAAAAGTGAGTTAATGGCTAGACATTGCTGGGCTCTCAAATTGACACTGATCAAAATACAGTCACTGCCCTCATGGATTTTGGAATCTAGAGAAGCAGCAAAAAGGTACAATATGGCTCATAAGTAGTATGACAAGTATAGGGTTCTATGAGAGTATTCTTATCTGGGGTAGAATGTCTCAAGCTCCTGCAAGAAGTTGAAATTATGACCCCAGTATGTGCTCCTACTTTAGTTACATGGGTAAAGAGAGCTAAGAGAAAAGCAAAGAAGTAGTATTTACCCATAGAAAATGAAAAAGAAACAGCTTGTTATATATCCTTCTGGACACGTTTGTACTTTAACATATTTCTAAAAGTGATCAAAGAATACCTATAGATTTAGGACCTTTTTTAAATATCAGTTTTGCTTGGTGCACTATAATTGTACATAATATTGGGCTTCATTGTTACATGTAACTAACATGATTTAGTGATTTTTTTCATTTAATATGAGATGGATATCCTTCCATTCCAAGTAGACTGATGGCATTCCATAGTTTCTTTGTACCCACATATTTGAAATAATCTACTTCGTATAGACATTTAAGTGGTTTTCAGTTCTTACTTTTTTAAAAATATGCTGCAATAAACATTTGGGCATTTGTCTGTTAACCTCCTTGAAATTAATTCTCAGAAATGAAATTGTGCAATAAGAAATTACAGAAATTTTGCCAATGGTTAACTAGTTGTATCAATAATTCATTTCTTTCCCACTACTTAGAAGAGCCTTTTTTTTTTTTTTTTTTTTTTTTTTTTTGGTACAGGATTGAACTCGGGCACTCAACCACTGAGCCACATCCCCAGCCCTATTTTTGTATTTTATTTAGAGACAGGGTCTCACTGAGTTGCTGAGTGCCTCACCATTGCTGAGGCTGGCTTTGAACTTGTGATCCTCCTGACTCAGCCTCCAGAGCTGCTGGGATTACAGGCGTGCACCATCAAAGCTGGCTAGAAGAGCCATTCTTAATCACAAGTAAAATTTGCATATTTATGCATATATACATACATGTTTAAACATTTTTGTTATTTATTCTATTAAATATATGCTTATTCCTATGCCATGCCAAACTGGTATAGCTTAGTAATATATTTGCTCTTTCATAAAGAACTCCTTTCCTGACTTTTTTTTTTTTCCAGATTTTATTTTTCAAAATCATGAGTCTTCTCATTCAGAAACACATCATTAAACATATTAAGTGGTGTTCTGTTTGTTTGTTTCAGTGCTTGAAATTGAACCTAGGGTCCCAGGCATCCAAGCACATGCTCTACCACTGAGCTATACCTCAGCACCTAGGTCTTTTATATTTGCCTGGCATACTCATTAAAGGACCTTTTCCCCTTTCAATTTGGCTTCATAAGCCTGGTGGTCTGTCATTCTCGGGCACTCCATTATACCTTCTCCACCAGCCCGGGTCAAGGCTGTGCTTCCAGTCAACTGAGCTGAGGCTAACAAGGTGCAGGAGATGAAAAACAATATTTTTTGTAAGTCTGCACGATTATTGTGAAATTTGGTCCTAATTTTTTACAGTTTTTGTGAATGAGATATTTTTCACTGCTGCAATTTAGGAAAACCGTTGGGTTTTGATTCTCTTTTTCAACTGTGAAAATACCTAATTGATTCCAATAGCCTATAAGCTTTTCTCTTAAATTTATATAGATAATTATAGCACCTGCAAGTAATTTAGTTTTCTTTTTCCCTATTGCACTCTCCAAAATGCCAGGAAATTTTTATATAATGTAGAACTAGATAATTGGTGCTCAGTTTTAATGCAATAAAACAAGCTTGTGCTTCTCGTTGATGATACATGTTCTTTAAATACATTATTACCTAAAAAATTCTTTCTATTACTAGTTTACTATAAGCTTCTAATTGGAAAAGGATGTTAACTGTTATCAACTGTCTCTTAGACTATTATTATATTCATATTTTTACTCTAAGTAAATATAATGAATTACACTACTATAGCTAATGTTTAACCCATTCTTACATTCCATCTTTACATTTCATCCTGTTTTGTTAAATTATATCTTGAATATCATGCTTGGTTCAATTTGTTCATTTCTTTTTTTTTAATATTTATTTATTTGCTTTAGTTGTACACAATCCATTTTTACGTGGTGCTGAGGATCGAACCTGGGCTGCGCACATGCTAGGCAATTGCTCTACCACTGAGCCACAACCCCAGCCCCTGTTCATTTCTTATTTAGGATTTAGTTGTACTTGTAACTGGTTTGGGGGGATGTAGTTCAGTGGCAAAGCATTCAATGTACACATGAGGCATTCAATCCCTAGCACTGAAAAAAAAAAAAAATACTTAGAATTAGTGAAAATCTTTCATCACTACTGTCATTTTTGTGATTATCTTTAACAAGTTTTAGTATCAGAATAATGCTACTGAAGTGCAGCAGTTTAATTAATTTAGAAATTAGCTCTTTCTTAAAGGTGGAGTGGATTTTTACAAAGCAAGTCTAGGAAGATTAGAACCAGGTCCTCAATCTTTTCTTCCCCTGTGTGTGTGTGTGTGTGTGTGTGTGTGTGTGTGTGTGTCCCTCCCTCCCCCACCCCTCTCTTGGTTGGAGCTATACTTCATTTCCTTGAAGACTTGGTGTTGGTGTTGTGTGGCTAGTAATAGGAGAATGGGATGGAGAGAATGCAACAAATATGAATATAAATTAGGTGGATAGACCTTTAAAATATACTGCTATATACCAAAGTAACACGAAGGGAACTAAAACAGCTGTGCAAGTTTTAGTGTTAATTTTTTTCATATTTTTACTGATTTATAACTAATGAATTTAAGAGTTAAGTATGGGAAAGAATTGTGTAAATGATTACTTAGTACTAGGGTCACAAATTGGTAAGATTTATGAATGCACAGAGAATATTTAAATTTTTTGATAAATGGCTATGACTTTAAAACTGAGAAATTTCACACTTTGCTATATGCCACTCCAGTTTCACCTTGGAACTGTATTCCCCTGTGCCAACAGCTCGATGGCGCCATGCTGACCATTTTACACTAGAAAGGGGTTCTCTGTCTCATACCTGCCCGGGCCATTTTAGGTATCTTAGTTTATAACCAATGATGGAGCCACCCCATTTGGCTGAGGAAATGTAATGGCTCTAGGACTTTCCAAAATATCCTCATAGAAAATGACTTGGCCTACCCTCTCCCACAGCTTTCTCAAAGATGGCCTCATCGTTTGAATCCAACCTCTCAAGTCTTTCAGAAGATTACTTTCTGTGTGTCACGCCTGCAGTTCCCCCTGTTTCATAGTGCCTAGCACAGGAACATTTTCCTCTGTATCATTGTTCCAGGCAGGGTGCCACAGTAGTGGAAACTATGTATACTGATCATGGTCACTGGTTTTCTCAGGAAGATCAGACATTTAGCTTTATCTTTCACATTTTCTCTGTGTGTTCTGGGTGGAGATATCTTAAAACCATGCTAAACCCAGCCCAGGGATTCTTGAATGATTGTAAGTGTTTTATAGATCTTCCAATGCCAAGAGGGTTAGGAAAAAATGCCTTGGGGAAAGGAGAGAGGAGAAGAAAAAGAGCAGAGGAGACATCTCATTGGCAAACATGAAAATAATCTGACGAAGAAAACAGGTTGAGGAATGAAGAGCAGGGCAAGTTGAATTTGGGGGAGAGGGAGATCTATTTCCCCTAAGACAATAGGAGAAAACCAAAGAGAAGAAGTGGTGAGACACAAGATACAATATTAACTGTTATTTTAATGTTATGCTTATAATTATTTTTGTTTTAGGAGGTCACATTTACAGCCAGCATGTAGGGAGCACTAAGAATGGATATGAGAGACAGGCTGCGTTAGATAGGAAACAGAAACGGGAACCTGCAAGAAGGCGCAAAAAGAGAGACTAGGGGCCAAAAGAGGGTGAAGGAGTAGTGGAGAGAAAGCTGCATTTGTGCCCATCAGCCTTGAATATAAAGACCCAGCCTCTGTCTGAAAAAGAGCCAACAATGAGGCGGCCCCAGAACCAGCCCTGCTGTTGAAGTCTGACACGTTAACAACCCCAGCAGGAATTAAGAGGTGGAATAAGCAGATGAAACACTGAAGCTGAGATAAGCATCCCTGGGAAGGAATTTTTCAAAAAATCAAAATGAATCTCACAAATCTTCTTAATTAAGAAACATGACAAGGAATTAAACTCAACCTAAAAAAAAATGAAGTGCAAAATAACTCAGCCACACTAAATGGAAAGGCCCTGTTGAAAATACCACTGATTATTAGTTTTAGCTGCTCAGGGAAATTATCTAAGCACAAAGATGGGCATCAACATTCAGCTCACAGCAGCAGTCAAAAGCAGCAGCTGAGATGTGTGGCCATCCTAATTAGAGGATGGAGAATTCTGAAAAGACTCTGGAGCTGTGACATTCCTGGCTAGGGCTTTCCTTCCAGGAATGCCACATTAGGGTTTTGGTCATCACATTGTAAAAAGAGGACTTAATAGGAATGATCCTGCAGGGGACAACAGATAGGACTTAGAAAAGAGTGTTAGAAGCTTTGAGGTTAAAAGCAGAAAGCAGGAAAACATTACCATAAGAAATGTTTTTAAAATTAGGAGAAGAGGGAGGTAAATAAAAGTCTTGGTGGGTGAAAAGGGCAACCAGAGGGTGTACCACCTGGGCTTAGGTTACTCCAGGCATTTGGAGGGTTAGCCTTTCCTAATGAGCACACCCAGGGATGTCAAGAAATTACAGCAGATTATCTAATATGAATTGTTCTTCAATTCTTCATTGAACAAATATTTAGCAAGCACCCTCCACATTCCAGACACTGTCTCTTGTCTCTTGGATAGGTCATTGAACAAAACAGATCAAAAATCCTTGCTATCATGAAAATTACATGCTAGTATTAGCAAATACATGGTGCTAAGTATGTGCTTGTACTGTAACAAATATAATTCTCCCAACCACCCTATAAGGTTGTTACTCTTTATTACCCCCCATTGTACAGTCAAGAGAACTGAGGCACAGGGAGATAAATCATCTCACCTAAGGAGAAGGAGCCTTACTTTGGTGGCTGGCTCCAGAGCCTGTGCTCAAGTTGCCACCTTGTGTCATCTCTCAATGTGGCATTAATGCATATACTGCTGATACCAGCCCTGATTGCTTAACCTCATTTAGACTGAGGTGCCCTCCTAGGATAAATTTATGGTGTTTTTTTTTTTTTTTTTTCTTTGTGTGTGTGTGTGGGAGGGGGGATTTAACCCAGGGCCTTGTGTATGTGAGGAAAGCACTCTACCAACTGAGCTATATCCCCAAACCAAATTTATGGTGTTTTTAAAAGTCACCTATGACCCTTTCCCTGGCCCTTTGTTCCTTTCCTCAACCCCAAACTCAAGAACTGCTCTTTTCTGCAGTTTAATCCCTGGAGTTCATTGCGTTTGCCTAGCAAATTAAGCTAAGGTCTACAGGCAGAGCTTTGGTTCGGTTTGTAGGGTTGAGACGTGCATCTGTGAATTAATAATGCTCTACAGATCACTTAGATCATATCAGTTGAATTTTAAAAGTAGGTATCGCTGTTCCTTCCAATCCATAAGGTATTAAATGGTGGTGGGGTGTTTGTGACAATCCTTACCAACTCTTGGCTTCTTATTTGTTTGGCAAAACAGAATAGCCTCTTAGTTTACAAACAAATATGTTCTCTAACCTATTTTCTTAAGACACTACACGTTTATACTGAAAACCAATGAAATGTATACTTTAAATGGGTGCATTGGAAGGTATGTGGAATTGTACTTCAATAAAGCTGTTAAGACAATTAATTTTTTAAAAAAGAATCTTGACTTTCTCCTGCCCTATTTGCCCTGCCTCTGACCCCTGTCCTCCTTCATATAGCTTCAGGGGGTGAAGAACCATACTCTGAAAGATGTTCACGTTTGCTAAGCCCCAAGTGCTCCACCCAGAGTTACCTTTTATTGACTGCAGGATTACACCATTATGCCAAGAAAAATAAATGACTCGTTCCCATTATACCTTCAGTACCTATTTTCCTTATTAGAAAAAAAGTTCTCTCTGGGCGTGGTGGTGCATACCTATAATCCCAGCTACTTGGAAGCTGAGGCAAGATTGAGGCCAGCCTCAGCAACTCAGTGAGACCCTGTCCCAATAAAAAATAAAAAGGAATGGGGATGTAGCTCAGCAGTAGAGCACTCCTGCACTCAGTCCCCAGTAGCAAAAAAAGAAAAAGAAAAAAATTTGAACATTGTTTTTATGTTAAAACAAAAATGTTTATTATGGAGTACCAAGGCTTCGCATACATAAGATTTTTTAAACAGGCAGCTAGATGCTTTAGGTTAGAGGGAGGAGGGCACATGTTCTCTGCTACAGTGAGGAGAGAGAGGCTAAGATGCACTGTTCATGGCTAAAACAGGAACCCCAGGAGTTGCTGGCCATAATTAGCTGCATGATATTGAATAAATCCCATCCCATTTTGGAAACTCGATTTCCCATCTTTAAAAAACGAGATAATTGAATCAGGTGATCTTTAAGTTTGCTGCCATCTCTTGAAGTCCATAATTTAATATCATATTGAGATACAATCAGATGTAAAACTGAGATACATCTGCACCAAGATGCCCTGAGAGGTGGAAAGCAAAATATCCAATCCCTGTCTTTGAGAAATTTTCCATATCCTGAAGGAGATTAAGCCATCACGACATATAGAACTTGAGAACAAAATAGAATAAATACACAAGCCATGTGAGGAACACTAGGGGTAAGAAGTAGCTCAGAAAAAATTAATGATCAGATCCCTGGGGCTTGCTTTGGTTCAACTAAAGTGAGATGGAGGCTCTTACTCTGCCAATCACTGGGCTCTTAGGGCCACATCACCCCAAACCAGAGGCACTCCTAGTGGATATTGTGGATGGACCCAAGTCACAGAGTAAGAACTCGGAACCAAAACAAACAAACAAAAAAAAAAAACTCAACAACCATCCAATCCAAATGCCTTTGTCCACATGGAAATCTTGGGCTAATGCTTGTCTCAAGCTTATAATATTTTTATTTGGTAGAAGATTGTTAACATTATCCTAAATCCTGAATAATCCTGAAACTGGAACAGGAATGTATGTAATATCCTACTCTTCAAAGCCCAGTGGATTATATATGAAATAACTTTAAGTCCAAATCTTATCATTGGTACAGGGTTGAACAAGATTCGCATGATAACCATTTCTCTAAAAGCATTGCCCTAAAAAATTAAGTTCTTAACTTCTGTTGTGGGGCATATAATGCATTTTCTGATCTCATCCTTTTGTTTCACTCCCTAAAGCAACTTCTGAGCATCTCCAGTTCTCCAGTCACATGTTTTGCCAGCCTTAACATGCCAGGAGTTCTAAGAAAGTTAAACTAAAAGGAAATAGAAAGGGTACAGTTTCTTGCAGTGTCTTTCATTCAACTCTTTCATTTTCATGTGTCAGGGAGAATTTATTTTAACTCTAGCCTTCTCGATTTATGCTTGTTCTGGGGACTAAAGTGCTCTGCCTCTTGGAGGGATCTTAGGGAAATCTTGCCTAGGCGACACAGGGGCATTCAGAATTTGACCCCTGGGGATTTCTTCCATTCTAAATATTATAGGATGCAGAAAGGAGAAGTGGTCCCTTGCATTGTCCCAAACCACAATTTTTTTTTCCCTCCATGACTGGACAGTGTGATCATTTTCAACACAAGATGGCAGTGTTGCATAGGCAACAACTCTGATTAAAACAAAAAAACAAAACATAAATAAAAACAAACCAGGAGCACAAAGTTTCTAATAAGCCAGAGAATTCCTTTGTTTCCAGATGGGCAAGACCAGCTTTTGTTAAGCACACCTTGGAAGGGCTTTCTGTCCCAGCAGTCATCCAATTGTGCCTCAATTAACCGAATGACCAAGGCTGAATGAAAGCAGTGTAATGCATATTTTAAAGATATTTAACAGGAACTATCAATCCCTTAACTCAGCAGTGTCCAAAGTAGAGATAAGAGGTCAGGAAACTTTACTGAATGCTGTAATCAAAGCTAATAAGTTTTAAATTTAATAAGTTTTAAATTCTTACTCTGATATGGGATGGTCTTTGCCAATTAATGCCAAGGTGGATGCAGGTAACTTACAGTTAAGTGAATTCTTTACTTTCTAACAAACTGATTGTTTTAATGTTTGTGGAATTATTTGAGTATTATTTGATAAATCATTTGATGATATATTCACTATTCAAACTATAACCACCAATCAAGTTCTGATAAGCTAACATCTAAGAATTTGGGATTTGGAAAGCTTACAAAGCCTCTAACTTCCTCTCTGCTCCCATAGTAATCTTCTCCACATTACAGGGGGTGATCTGGTCTGTTTAATCTCTTAAAGTAACAGCAAAATGACTTAGAGAAGTGTATGGGGTAGTTTCAAGAGGTAGACAATTCTTTTGCCATAAAACATGTTCTGATCACATAGCCAACAGGCCTCTGTTGGTTGTCTTGCTTTAAACACAATGCTTTGGGCTGGGGATGAAGCTCAGTGATAAAGCATGTGTGCTTAGATGTGCAAATCTTTGGTTTAATCTCCTGCACAGCAAAACAAAAACAAAACCCACTATGCTTCTATGACTAGAGCAAAAATTTGGTTCACTTTACATACAATTATGTGACACACTGCTTTCTCTTTGGAGCCTGTGGTCAACTAAAACTCCCAAGGCATAGGTGTGATCTGCAAGATCTTCTGCATCTTTGTATATGCAATTGATCTTTAGAATTAAAATGCAGGTGTTAGGCCGTATGAGATCAAAAGGATTTAAGCTGTTTTTGTCAAAATTACTTAGAATCTTTTAGTGTGGTCCATAATTCTGTTCTCCCCATCACAAGCAGCATGTGTCATCTTAGGCAAAACAGTAGATTTTTTTAAAACACCGATTTCCTCATCCACTCGAACCACTGGGTGGATCAAGCTCAATGTGATAATTTTGTGGGGAAAGCATATTTAACAATTCATGGCACAGGGTAAGTGCTCAGTAAGTGTTTGTTTCTATTATTAATAGCCTAGCATCCTTCATATTAACTATCCCTCTTTGTGTATGTCGTAGGAAAATCTGACAAACATCTTCTCTAACACACAGTCTTAGACACTAGTCTGAAAGAGCACAAGGGAGCTCTCCATGGCTCACCTCCACAGCTTTCTTCAGACTGATCTGCACATTAAGCCTCCCTCTGTAGGTGTAATTCTTACCCCAATCCTGATTGTCCCCACGGGCCACCAGCCAGTTTGGGTCTTATCACAGAATAATTATGACAGATCTTGTCAAAGCCCATGCTGAAAGCAAGGATGGTTTTGATGCTTCTTCTTTCCACCAATCTCATATCCCTATCAAAAAAGGAATAAATGAAGACATGTTTTGTTTCTCAGATTTGGGGTTGGCTCTGAGTGATCTCTGCTTTTCTACAGACGTACAAAGAGTCTACTTAATAATCTGTTCAGTTGATGGGCTAAAGTGGCGAAATTGTGGGTTATTTCCCCCTTCGTTTCTATTATTATAATAATGTTTGTGGAGTAAATAGCTTTTTAAAATTCTGTTCTAGAATTCTGCCAGGGATAATTGTCAAGCTGACTGGCTTATAGTTTTTATAATATGCCCCTTTCCCCTCTTTTGAAAATGGGGACAACTTTGTCCTTCTCTTGTCTGTTAACAGTTCTCCTATTCTCCATGCTTTTTCAAAGATTATTGACAATGGTTCTGGGAGTTCTTTGAGCAAACCTGGGACGTGATTTGTCTAAGTCTGGAAATTTGAATTTATTAAGGGGGGTGAAAAGAACACCACTCTGATTTCTAGCTCTGGCTTTGCCATTTACTAGCTGAGGAAGCATGGGCAGATTTGGGTTTTGTTTTAGCCTGAATTTCCACGTCTGTGAAATAAGACATTTGGATCAGATGAAATTGAAGGTCACTTCAAGGTCTGACAGACAGCCTCTGCTCAATGTCTCATGTAATTGAATATTTTCCTGCTGACTTTTCTCCTTTATCCTAGCTTTCAGTATCCTCGTCATAAAATTTCATCTTTTAAAATTTTGAACATATGTTTTTTGTTTGTTTGTTTTGTTTTTGTTTTTAGAATCCAAACACCTTACAGTGGCAATCAGGGTACAAAAGTAGTTGATCCCTATGTTTTCATTCCTGAATGCTCCTCGGGCTTTTTACTAAGTCATTTTTACCTGAAGTGGAGAATCTGCCTGAATATCTTTCAGTCACACTCCACCTCCCCTTCCGGGCCCCATGGAGTTACCAATTCTCCTTTCCGAAGTTGCCTTGTAACCATTTCATGTGGCAGGATCCTCCTTTTTCTAAATTTCCCACGCATTCCCTACAGATCATCTGATACTTAAATAACAAGAATGCCTTGTGGCATTTGGTTGTAAGTGTGCTGTTGAGCTGGATTGCTATTGATTTAATGCTCGGGACCCTCCTCCCTGCCCTGTTACCTTCTCCATGCTGAGCACTGTTCTGGGATGCTCAATAAACCTTTGAGGAAAATGACATGGATTTGAAGCCATTATCAGTTTCTTCCCTAATCAGAATATTTGAGTAATTATCTAATATATGGAAGTGTCTTTTTCATCTTAGGATTCATAGAAAAGCAAGTCATTGCTCAGGTAACTTTGTACTAAAATAACATTTCCTTTGAATAAAAGACAAGAATTCTATTATACAATTAATGAGGGATCTGAAGAAAGTTGTAGAATATGCAAAATTGCTAGTAGGTTCAGGATCAAGTTCAACTCATTGGTGCCTATTCTAACCTAACCTTTCCTATACTGGCCAAAGAAGCTTAAACCCTTTCCTTCTCCTTCTCCTTCTCCTTCTCCTTCTCCTTCTCCTTCTCCTTCTCCTTCTCCTCCTCCTCTCCTTCTTCTTTTGGTTCTTTTTTTGGCAGTGCTGGTTAGGGATCTTAGGGCCTCATGCATGATAAGCAAATGCTCTACAACTGAGTTACAACCCCAGTCCCAAAGCAGCCTAAATCTTTGGATTGAAAGCCAGGTTTATATTTTAATACTAAGAGGAATAGTTACATTTATTGGCAATGGGAAAACTACTGTTGTGCACCCTACATCATACCAGGCATACCTCCCAGCAAATGCAAATTGTACAAAAATGTTAGTGAATATAAAGGGAGAATTAGTTTCCCCTCCAAACATCTGTAAAGTTATAAGTTGTAATAAGTAATCTTAACAGAACACTTAGAATTACATCAGTGTTATAACAGTACCAGGGCAGGAGAAAAGACTTGTGATAAGACTTTAACACAGGAAAAATAAAGTCTTTCCAGAAATCAGTTGCATATAAGCTTGCAAAGCATGTCAGAAACAGCTGAGACAGTAAACCTTTCATTTGTTTAACATGTGCTGATCATCTCCTATGCAGTGGAGATATATAAAAGATACATGGGTCTTGCTTATAAAAAGTTCATAGTCTGGGTAAAAGCAAATCAATGGATAACACTCTGTGGTAATAGAAATGCTATCGTGGTGATTTGTGTGTCCACTGGGCCAGGGGTACATGAGCATTTCTGCTCCTGTGGGGCAGGCCCTGCATGGCATTTGCAAATACTCATCCTTTTTCCTATTCTGGACACTTCCCCCAAAGAGACACACTGACTTCTTTTGTGGTCACTACCTCTGCCTTTGAGGCAATCTTCAATCACCAGGAAAGGTAGCCAAAAGGCCAAAGATGTGGAACATTATAGTGAGAAACTGAAAGCCACCAAGTCAGTCCAAGGCCCGTACAGCGGTGTGTATAAGGATCTTTCATTGCCCTGGTTGGAGGTGATAAGCACAAATTTCCCAGGAGAATATAAATAAAGCTGGTGTTTAGTAAGTTCAGAACAAATAGGAGTGTTTATAACTGCTAAATGTCATGATAACACTGGAACTTGTAAAAGTGTGTGAAGAAACAGCCCAGCCACCTAGACTGCCACATCCATCATCAGGCGTGGGAACATCAGCTCCCAACCCCCAGCCCTATCTTAAGCATCAATCATCCAGAAATTATAACACCTAAGCTATACCTCCCCCAAAGAGCACTGTCTAACCTTGTCAAAGAAAGTAATTTCCCTGGGAAATTTTATCTCTTGGAAGCCAACCACATCCTTCACATGCCTGAACCCGTGACACCCAGCCTTGCTTGGTTACCAGTTCCAGGCCAGCCCATGACTGGACCATGGCTTCCCCACCCAGTCTCTTCTCTTCTCCTCCTTCTTTGTCACCTCCAGAAGATTGGGAGGAAGTTCTTTCTGTCTCACTTCCCAGCTGAATCTCTCAGGGTTGTGATCCCTATGAGGCTGGGAAGCAGAGGTGAGACCATCCACTCCTTCAACCTCAGGAGCTGAGGCCCACAGAAGTGTAGTCACTTGTCCAAGGTCACACTTCTCAGAAAGGGCCTGGTATAGGACTCGGGTTCAGAAGCAGGGCTCAGGTCTACTTTCTTAGTCTCAGAATTGCCCATTACCTGCCAACAGAGGCTGAACCTCAATTTCTCCACCTCGGCTTTCTTCCATCCACAGAGGTTCTCGGTAAGACTGAGGAATTTCAAAAGTGGCCCAAGATCCCCTGGATTGATGTGTTATTAGTGCAGGCAGAAAAGAGATGGGTTAGAGGGCTTATTAAGGGTCTTTCTCTGGCTGGGGAACTCCCCATCATGACTGCTGTGACAATTAGGTAGTGCTAATAATTTGGACCTTAAGTGTCCCCCAAAGTCCGTGTGTGCAAGACTTGGCCCACAGAGTGGCGCTATAGAGAGGTGGTGAAATCTTTAAGAGGTGAGACCTCGTGAGAGGTCTTCAGGTCACTGAAGGAGACTGTGGGACCTCAGTCTCTTTTTCTTTCTCTCTTTTGCTCCCTGTCAATGAAGTGAGAATTTTGCTCTGCATGTGCTCTTGTTATGTTGTGTCTCCACAGGCCCAAAGCAACAGGGGCCAATCTATCATGTACCAAAACCTCTAAAACTGCGACCCAGAACAAACATTTCCTCCTTCTAAGTCGAAATTTCTAAGTTGGTTATAGTGATGGAAAGCTGAGCAGCTATGGTTTAAAAAATAAAACAAATGCTCATTAGATATCGTCAGGTGATTTCAACTGTAGAGGAACATGGATTTAAGAGAGCAGGTTGGAAATGAGACTCAGGCTTGGCCCTTTTCAGCTCTTGGTCTTAGATCACAAATACTTCAGAGGCTTCCTTTCTGTTTCTGTAAGATCCTTACCTCATCAATTTATTTTGGAGATTAAATCTGATAATTCTTATTAAGCATGTGGCCCAATGACTGCTGTATTTCAGGTACCCAAAAATGACTTTTGCCTTCCTTATGTGGAGAGGTGATTTTTTAAAAAAAAAAAACCTTATTTTGTGAGCCTTAAGGCTTTCCTAACTATTATTATCTATTATTATTATCTATTATTTAATAACTATTATTATATTATTAATAGATCTATCAATAATAATTTATTAACATATTAATAAATAATATACTCTTGAAACATAAAAAGTTCTTTCCAGAGTAAAAATTTTCACTGGTACTTAAGCTTCAAAGGCTTCATATGACCTTATCTAAGAATACAAGAGGAATAAATAATAGGAATGGGGGCATGAAGCCATTTTTTTCTACTGTGCATAGTTTTGGGTTCTGATTGTTCATAAAGGCTTTTATTAGATGGCACTGGGGGGGGGGGTGTTTTACAGCCCAGAGCACAATGCTGTATGATTCCCAAAGTGTTTCAGGGGCCAGCCCTGATGCCACCAGCCCAGAGAGGAGACCTAGACTCTTTTTTTTTTTAAAAAATATTTATTTATTTGCTTTAGTTGTACACAATGCATTTATTTTTACGTGGTGCTGAGGATCAAACTCAGGCCGCGCACATGCAAAGCGAGCGCTCTACCCCTGAGCCACAACCCCAGCCCCCGAGACCTAGACTCTTGCACTAACTAGAACCATGTTGGCACACCTCTCAGAGACACAGAGTTGCTTCCAGACTTGGAAGCATGTAGGGGAAGTAAATAAAAAATGGAATAAGGAAAGCAACCAAAGATTCTGCACCTGTATGTTGTGCTTCAGTCTCTTGCAAGCCAGGAAAGCTCCCACCCTGACAGGTGTGAAGATGTGGGGATTTTCAGACACAATCCCTCTCATTTTCCCATTTCTTGTGTGCAGTCTTTCCAAGATGCTGTAGGACAAATGAGAGGTCTAGAAACATCCTTCCACCTGCCATGTGGAGCTGCCAGCGGTGCCACTAGGAAAGCCTCAGCAGAACACTCAGAACTACCTATGTCCACCCAGGCTCTGGTCTCTTGCCCCTTCCTCTCTGTGATCTCACCTTCTCCAAGGGTCCCTCCTAATGGCATCCTAGAACTCCCTCAAGAGTGTTTTGTCGGTCCTTCAGGCTGCTGATGCATTTGTTCGGTGTTTTAGGAACACTATTGCAATGTGTAATCTGTCTCCTCTTCCTTTAATCACATCTTAAGTCCCTGTGACTGGGCATCTGCCCAAACTCCTCTGCATGCTTTCTGAAAAGCCAGTGACCTTCTTCTTTCCAAATCTGGTGCTATTTCTAAGACTTTCCACTGACCTCCCTGAGACAGGTGGTCCAGCAATGGGTCTTCTCCTCAGGAAGTATTCCACATCCTGTTCTTGCTTGAGGGCTCAGTTGTCTTCATTTCTTCGTGGAAAAAAGTGGAGTAGGAATTCATAAAGCTATGCTCTGTCTTTGCTGTATCCTCTACTCCAATCCCCCCACACCTCTCTTTCTCTCTCTCTCTCTCTCTCTCTCTCTCTCTCACACACACACACACACACACACACACACACACGTCCTCAACAGTGGGTGTTGCATAGATCACTCAATGACCTGTCTGTGAACTGGGGTCTCTTCCTTGCAAAGGCCCCCTTCCCATCCCACCCCTCAAATTCATTCAGACATCGTCCTAGCTACTCTTCCCTCTCTCCCAAGTCATGGATTCTTCTCTCTGATTGGGATCTGTCCCATGAACATTCAGACATGATCTGGTCTTTAAAATAAACAGGAAACCACCACGTTTTAAACTCCGCTTCCTCCTCCAGTTACCATCCCTATTCTCTTTCTCTGCACAACAGAGCTCCTTTAAATACTTGTTTATACCCATCATCTCAGGTCTCTTTTCTCCCACATTCTCCATTGAAGTCATTCTATTGGGGATTCCATGGTGCTAACCCTCTCACTTTCTCCTGGGTTCACATACCATAAACACAAAAACTGTTCTTAACAAGGCAACCAATAACCTCTTTGCCACTAGTTACTATGGTCATTTGTAGGCCCTGAGCATATTAGACCCCTCAAGCAGCATTTGACACAGTTGACCATTCCATACTTCTTTCATATATATATATTTTTTTCTTTTGGCTTCTTAGAAGCCATCCTCCTTGGGTTCTCCTTCTTTCTTCTTGAACACTCCTTTTCAACTTCCTTTGTTCGTTCCATATTATACCTTTCTTCTTTTTCTCCTTTTTTATTTTTTTCCAGTATTGGGGATTGAACAGAGGGGTGTTCTACCACTGAGCTAAAGCCTCAGCCCTTTTCTTATTTTTTTATTTTGAGACAGGGTCTCACTAAGTTGCCCAGGCTGGCCTCCAACTTGTGATCTCCTGCCTCAGCCTCCTGAGTTCCTGGGATTACAGGCTCATGCCTCAGCATCCAGCTCTATCCCACTTCTTAATGCTAAAATGCCCAGGGTCTAGGCCTTGGACCTCTCCTCTTTTCTAATTATGCTCTTCTCTTTACTGATTATATCCAGTCTATAGTGTCAATTGGAGATAATACACTTGTGGTGCCCATGTTTATAATTGACATGTAGGCTCCCAACGGTGTATTCATAATCTCCACTTGAATGTACCCAGAACTAAACTCCTTGTCTTGATACCAAAACCTCCTCTTCCCACAGCCTTTTTCATCTCAGTTAATGCATCCTTGAAACCTTGGCCCCCCTCTCTCTCTCTTTTTCTCTCTCTCTCTCTCTCCCCTTCCCTCTTCCTTCTACCTTTTTCTCTCTTCCTTCTTCCCTCCCTTTACAAGTCCTGCTCACTTACCTTCAAAATACGTGCAGCCTATAACCACATCTCACCACTGCAAGGTTTCTTCCCTAGTCCAGCCACAAAGCAATTGCCTCCTAACTGGTTTTCCTGCTTCTACCCTGCTGCCTGCATTCTATTTTCAACAGCACTCCCAGAGTGATCCTCTTCAAATATAAGTTGATTGATACCACTTTCCTGTCTCCTGTGACTATCAGAACAAAAATGAGTGAGTTTTCTTAATGGCCGACAAGCCCCTCTGCAGTCTGAGCTCCTTGGACCTGTCAGCCCCATTTTTCACCTGCTCCCTCTCTGGCCTCTTGCCCTCCAGCCACTGGCCCCTCATGGATCTCAACAATGCTGGGCCCAATCCCACCTCAGGGTCTATGTACTTGCCCTTCCCTCTGCCTGGAATGTTCTTCCCCAAATATTTACAAGGCTTGATCCCTCACTTCATCAGGTCTATGTTCAAGGATCGCTGTCTTAAGGAAGAGGACCTCAGTACCTTATTTAAATAATCTCCTCTCCCAGCCTCCATCTCCCTAACTCCCTTCCCTTGCTTGCCTTTTCCCCACAACCTTCTTATGAGCTAACATTACATGTATTAACTTGTTTGTTTTTTTTTTTGTTGTTTGTTTTTTGGCTGTTTTTTTTTTGGGGGGTGGGGTGCTGGGGATTGAACCCGGGGGCACTTAAACACTGAGCCACATCTACAGTCCTTTTTAATATTTTATTTAGAGACAGGGTCTTGCTGAGTTTCTTAGGGCCTCACTAAAATGCTGAGGCTGGTTTGAACTCTTGATCCTCCTGCCTCAGCCTCTAAAGCCAAAGGGTTTATAGGTATGCGCCACTACACCTGGCTTTTTTTTTTTTTTTTTCTAGTCTCTCTCTTTTTACTAAAATGTGAGCTCTATGAAAGCAGAGATCTTTGTCTTGTTTACTTCTGATTTCTCATTGGCCAAACTACCAAGTTGCCCAAATTCCCGTTGCCTAATTGTGCCTGGTGTATAGTGGATGCATAGCAAATAGGTATTCAGTAAGTCACAGAATGAACAATTGAATGGATTTCTCCTTTCACAATGATTTTCAGATTCCCTCTACATTGGTTGTTCTAAAGATGACCCCTTGCTTTGAACCTGTCTCCTCAGGTGTCCCTGAGATGTTCCTATGCACGGTGTCCCTGCATTGCCAGAACCCATCCACAGAGGTTTTGGTATTCTTGTCGGAGTCTGTAGTTTGAAAAACACAGAGCAGAACATGGGTACCTTATTGAGAATAGGGGGGTGAGTTGAATAAATCAAACCCATTCTTTTTAGAACCTCTTAAATTTCTGAAAAACTATTTTTTAGGGGAATGACAAAACTGAATGGGGCGTAAGAGACATATCTGTGATCTGCACGACCGCTTCACCCTTGCTTTCCATATAGCAGAAGGCTTTCTCTTGGAACCCAGGAAAAACAATGGGGCAACCACATGGCTTTGGTCCCTGAAAATTCAAATATCTCTCAGGACCAAGCAGAGAATGCCAATGGGGAAAGAGTGGGGATGATTAGCATAATCTCTAGGTTACGCTCTCTCTAAGGGGACCGCCACTACTCAGCTTGGCCAATGAGGACCATCGGAGAAATGTGGGTTTGGAGATTAAAAAATAAAAAAAAAAGGTGGACATCTAGATTTTGATGTAATCTCCTGAATTTTAAACATTGGCAATTGATGCCGTATGGTCCACATCTCTGGACCGAGTAGTCCTAGGAGCTGCTTACCAACAACCTGTATTATAGGAAAAAGAGCACAAACAGTTCCGTCATGCTGCATGCGTTTGCCTCTTGGCTCTACCTACTGGATCATGAACAAAGTTATTTCAAGTTACTTAACCTCTGCTTCATTTTTCCCATCTCTAAAATCAGGACAGTGCTTCCAGGATTGATACCGAGATCAAAGAAAGCAATGTTGTTGGTACTCAATATTCAGTCCCCCTCTTTCTCAAATCTCTGCCCTCTCCCCCGTTTGCCGTTGCACAATCAGCTGGAAAGAACTGTTCCTTCACATTCTTATTTACAACAAATTAAGCAACACTTCTCATCATTTGTTGTGTGTTTTTCTAGGAAAATCTACCATGATGTGCCTAAAATGCACAGTGCTGTCTATACCAGCTGCTAATCAGACCTCATTTGCAGCAATAACATGAAACCAGTCTAAAAAGTTGTTGCTGTTCTACTCTGCGTTTCAAAGGATAGAGAGCATAGAGGATGTGCTAAAGCAGCCTTCTTTCCCAAATTAAATTCTGACAACACAGTCTCCAGTGATCCTTGACTAGAAAGCAAAGGGAAGACCCTGAGCCAGCAGAGGAAGCCCTTCAGCACTCTCAGGTGTTCAAAGAAACTTTACAAAAGGGAAGGAGGGGCACATAACTGGGGAAGAAAGGCAGAGTGTCTGTCACACATAGCCATCACGTTAGCAAGGCTGGGGCTCAGAATGAGCTGAGACTTGCAAAAAAATGCTCAGGAACAGCAAAAAAGAGCTTTGTACAAGTACATTCTGAGCAGGAAGCATAGGGAAGGGCCAGGGCCAGCGCTTGGGGCAGATAGTGTAATGCTAGCAGATGACAGATACAAAGCAGTTACTCAACTCCTACTTAGCTTCCATCTTCTCTATCTTCAAGAATGATCTTCAAAGAGGAAAGGATAGTATAAACACGGTGAAAGGAAATTGCAGCCCTAGGTGTGAAGCTCCTCAGAAAATGAATACCTGGCCTCTCTAAATAAGCTCAGGTCTCTAGGCCTTGACAAATTACATCCCTGGGGACTGGAAGAACTTGTAGATTTAATCACAGAGCCATTGTCAGTAATCTTTCAGGAATCTCAGGAGTCATGCCAAAGGATTAGTGATGGGTAACTGTCCGAGTTGTCAAAAGGGGGAATATGCAGGTTTGGGAAACTTTGCACTGTTGAATTTAACTTTGATCCCCAGCAAACTCTAACCTACATTATTAAAGAGTTAGATCGTAATCCTTTGAGAAAGGAAGTAGTAATCTCAAGGAGACAGCACAAGCCATGTAGAACAAACCTTGTCACACTATCATCATTTCACATTTTCTCTTTTTGGAAAGATAACCCAAACTCACAAGATTGTCCCAGAGGTAGTGAAGCTTTCAACAAGGCTCTTGACAAAATATTTCATAAAATGAATGGATAGGGACTGAATGAGCTACAGCTGGGTGAAGTCCTCACTAGGGAAACCACTGTACCCAGAAAGCATTGACTGAGGGAACCCACTCAACCCAAGAACAGGAAGCAGAATGCCACTGGTCCTCCTTTCTGGCCCCGTCCTGTTAAACATCTTTCAATTACATGAAAAATAATGACAACATATAAATGTAGATTGACACAAAATAAAGAAGTATAAGTAATATACTGCATAATGGAAACAGGATATGGTTTTCCTAGACAAAAAGCCAAGATAAACACAATGGAATTTAATGAGGGAGAACAAAACTTCTTCGTTCTGCTTTAAAAAAGAAAACTCAATTATTCAAACTATTGACAGTAGATTGTGTGAAAAAAAGTCTTGAAGATTTTAGCTAATAAACAACTCGATGTGACCAAACATTTTTGACATGGCTACCAAAACAGCAATGCTTGGGAGTCAGCTGGCAGGGCAGTAATAATGGGCAGAGCCAGGCATGGCAGTGTTGCTGGCCTGCTTGTAGTCAAGCACCAGGGCTTATCATGTGCACCAGGTGTCTCGTGCACTGCAAACTTTGTGTGCCTTTGCAACTTTTTTTTTTTTTTAAATATAAATGTAAAAATATATCCATCATTGGAAACTTAAAAGTGCAGAAAGGTATAAAGAAGAGAATAAAAATGGTCTCACTCTTACCATTTAGAGACAACTGCTGTTACCATTTTGGTATGTATCCTTCAAGTGTTTCTTATGTGCCCCATGGAGGTACATGGAGGGAAACATTAAAAATGGGGTTTGTGTAGAGCTCATGTTCTACTTTAAAAAAATCACATTATGTCCTGAGTTACTTCCCCCAGGTCATTACATAATCTTTGAAAATTCAGTTTTAATAGTTACACAATACACTGTCATACCGGTGTGTTTAATCTGTTTCAATGGACTCACTCCTGAACATTTAGGCAGATCTTAAAGCAGACATGGACAAAGCAATGAGCAATCCCAGGAGGACAACCAAGTTGGTGAAGGGTCTTAGAAATGTGTCATGAGAGGAACTGTTCCAAAACCCGAAATCTTTATTCTCCAGAATAAAGAGAGCTCTGATTGCTGTCTTCAAATTCTTGAAAAGCTGTCAAATGAGAAAGGGAGTGCATTTAGCTTTGTGTTGTTCTAGAAGGTTGAACTACGACCAGGGTGAGGCCAGAGGGAATATGGTTTCAGCTCCATTTCTAACAATTTCTGTTGCCCACCAACAGACTGAGCTGCTTTGCGAAGCAGTAACATCTCCATCATAGGAAGTGTTTAAGCGGAGACAAGACAGCCAGCCACCTGGGTCAGGAATTTGTAGAGAAGATTCCTACATGGAGTGGGAGACTGAAATAATACCCTCTAGCATTCCTTCCAACTGGAAGTTTCTGTGTTTCTTTCTGAGTTTTAAAAGAGCCTGCTTGGACCTTGCTCACATGAAGAATTTATGGCAGGTAAGTAGCAAAGAAGTCAATGCCATTAATCTTCCTGCTAGAGTAAGGAAGCGATGTAACTTGAAGATATAAAATACATCTTTGTGCTCTGCAGTGGCTCACATCTAGATAGACTTTTATGGTCAACAAAGCATTTTTCATATAGACCTTATAATTTAATTCTTGTAGCTGTTTTGTGAAGTAGATATGGACAGCATCTCACTTTGAAAAGTGAAAAAATTGAGGCCCAAAGTGCTAAAGTGACAAAGACCAGTCCTCGGGCTCTCGACCCCTGGCACTTTCCATGATGGATGATGCTCTTCCGTGGGTGAGTTCCTGCTGTGGGTTTTTATTTATTTATTTTATTTATTTTTTTATGGGCAGCCATGTGAAGGTTCTTTGTCTTACACTCTGTGTTTGGTGTCTCTACAGCTAGAGTTTTAAACCCTTCAGGGCAGGATTATACGTTATTTTTCTTGTACATCCCATCCTCTGGCTGCCCAGCCATCTCTCTAAAATGCAGATCTGATCATGCCAGCCCCCCTGTTTTAAATTCTTCCTTGGCTTCCCCATCCCTCCCACAGTGACTCTTAACCCAGTCGAGAGAAGAAGGGGGAGAAGAGAGGTACCCGTTTCATGTTGGGGAAAATTAAGCATGCTTTGAAGCAGCAGAAGCAATACATTATTTGAAAATAAAATTTTAATTAATTGGTTCATAAATACATTTGCTGCTTGGTAGAGATACATAGGCAATGCTATAATTCTCAACCCTTTCCCAGAGCACATTATTTTGAAGGTATAAAAGAGTGCATGAGGCTTTTATTTTTCTCTGAGGGGGTCATAGGTTCTGTTATTATTTTGTTTAAGAAACACTGGCCTAAGGGTAATGCCACCTCCGTCATAATTTTCCAAGCACGTATGGGCCTGTGCCCAAACTCTCTCATCTTCTGTGGGTCTGTCCTTCCTGTGCCAGAGCCTTACCGTCTGGCTTTATGAAATGGCTTGATATCTGGTAGGACAAGTAAGTGGCCCACATTTATTTCCCCTCCAAAATTGTTTTAGCTATTCTGGGCACTTTGTTCTTCCATATTAATTTTAGTGTGAGCTTTTCAAGTTCCTTGAAGAAAACAAGCACTCATTCCAGCTTCCATTATAATTTGGTTGAATGCATAGATTATAATTGGGGGAGAGGTGACAACTTAACAAGGCTGAGTCTTTCCATCCATTTACTTCTCCTGCCTGTTGTCTGCCTACCCCTCCACAACCTACCTCCACTCCCTTTCTCATTGGCAAAGAACATATCTCACCATAGAAATTGAAAATATGAAATATTTCTTATCCTCCCTTGCTGGTAGGCTCAATCCTGGGCAGCGGGATACAAGGTGAAGTTTTACAGGAAAAAAATCTGATTAAAATGGTCATGTGAAGTTACTTCTTTTACTTCCTTCTCAGTAGGACCATGTGAAGAAGACGCTACACACAGACTCCAGCTAAGACATCCCGTCTGGGAAGATAAACCTGGAAATAGAAACCCGGATGGAGATGATCAGCAGAAAGCTGCAGAGAAGCTGAGTGTTGAGGACGTATTGGAACTGGAGAATTAACCAATCCTGGACCTTCCCAGGCTAGTCTTCTTGCTGTGTAAAATAATAAATATTCTTTATTTTATTTTTGTAGTGCTGGGGACCTAACACAGGATCTCACACATGCTAGAAGAGCAGGCCTATAAATATTCATTTAAGACGCTCCTTGTTAGATATGTTACTTGCATAGAAAAGGATCTTAATTACAGTCTAGGTGCTGTGGTGCCCTCTTATAATCCCAGCTATTTGGGAGGTTGAGGCATGAGAATCACAGGCCAGCCTGGGCAATTTAGAGAGAGCCTGTCTCAAAATAAAATAAGTCTGAAGATATAACTCAGTGGTAGAGTGCTTGTCTAGCATGTGTGAGGCCCTGGGTTCAATCCCCCAGTACCACAAAAACAAACAAAGTTCTAGTTAATATAGCAGGTCTTTAAAAAATTTCCTTTAACAATATTTCATCACTTTCTTCATAAGCATCTTATACATTCTTGTGAATAAGGTTTTTTTAAATTATATTTCTAATTATCTATTACTGGTGAATAAATAGGCTATTGATTTCTTTGTTGGGCTAATATTCAGCTTAGTGATTAATTCCAGTCATTTATGAAATCCCTTCCAGACTATCATATTATCTGAAAATAGGGACGGTTTCCTTTTGCTTTTAAATTCTTATATCTACTATTTATTTTCCTGGTCTTTTTTTTTTTTTGGGGGGGGGGGGGGGGGAGTGTTGGTTACCAGGGATTAAACTCAGGGGCATTCTACCACTGAGCCACATCCCCAGCCCTATTTTGTATTTTATTTAGAGACAGGGTCTCACTGAGTTGCTTAGTGCCTCGCTGTTGCTGAGGCTGACTTTGATCTCTTGCTCCCTTGCCTCAGCCTCCCAAGCTGCTGGGATTACAGGTATATGCCACTGTGCCTGGCTCATTTTCCTGGTTTTATTGCATTAGTTAAGACATCAGGTATAGTACCCAAAAGAAGCGACTACAGTGAGTGGCTCTGTTCCCTGCCTGGTGGGAGTGTTCATCAATCTCCCTTTCAGCCCTCTCCTTATCCAAGAGTCTCAAGTTCTAATTACACCTCTTAATTCCACTTTAGCTGCATCATATGTTTTATGTGATCCTTTCATTTCCACTCAGTTTAAACTATTTTGGACTTTCCATTACGATTTCCTCTTGAACCCAAACGTTAACTATGAAAGTATTTTTAAATTTTCATACATGCAATTTTTTCCATTTTCCTTGTTTCACTTCTTGTTTTTAAAGCTCTTGCCTAGACTTGTAGGTGCCTAATTTAATTGTGCAGTGATCAAAAATATGTATGATATAAATTACTTGAAATTTGCTAAATCTACCTTATATTATAGCCAATTTTGCAAATGTCTTAACATAAAAATATTGTATTTTTTTGGTTGGATGCAGGATTCTATATAAAGCTAATAAATAAATTTATAGATATTTTCCTCAACTATTCTTTCAGGGTTTTTTGGTCTGTGTGGGTCATACTTTCTGTTAGAGGAATGTTAAAAATCTCTTACTATGTATATACAACTAATAGGTTTTGTCTTTTATGCCATTTGAAACCATGTTAGGAGCTGCAAGATCACAAAGGCCACATCATTGTGAAGGATGGTCCCTTTTATTATTATATAGTGTCTCTCTTTTCCCTGTTTGTTCTTTTAGCCATAAATTCCAGTTTGTCAAATATTGATATTATTGCTCAGCATTCTTTTGGAATTCGAATGACCTTTTTTTCCTACCCCTTATTTTCAACTTTTTGGAGTGATCTTATTTCAGGTGTGTTTTTCTGGTCAATTGCATATGGTTGAATCTTTCATTCCTTTTGATAGTCTCTGCTTCACTTGTTGACTTTAATCCAATTGTAAGTATTAGGAGTTAATATTATCTTCTTTGCCTTTTCAGGTTTTTCTCTTTGTGTTTTCCTCTGGATGAAGTTTTTTACAATTACTTTTTTCTCTGCTTGAATTCAAATCCTTAACATGCATTTCTAGTCTTGAAATAATTATCCTTACTCTTAAATATTTAATAGTCACACACTCTGATTTGTGAAGAAATCTAAATGTTTTCAATATTTTTATTCTCTTCCTAGTCATATTTATTTCTTATCTAGTGTGTCCATCTTTCATTTTGCTATTATTTTCTATAATTGTGCTTCTGCACAGAAAGTATTCTTTTGTAGCCAACAGCTGATTACTTTTAATAACATATTAATTTTTGTGCATCTCACCTTCTTTTTTTTTTTTCTTACCAAAATGTAACTTAACATAAATTCTTCTAGTGAGAATGAATGGGTGGTAAGAATTTTTGCCTTTTACATCTAAAATATTGTTATTCCATACCTTGTTCTTGAATGAAAATTAGTGAGACATAAGTTTTCCTCAGCACTTTGAAGATCCAACTCCACCACCTTCTTGGTTTCTATTTTGCTACAGATGAAAAAAATATAACTTCAGTCCAGTTGTTTATCTTTTGTAAGTAATCTACTTTTCCCCTCTGGTAGCTTTAAGGATTTTCTTTTTATTGATGATGTTCTGCCATTTCAATATGATGGGGATATATCTTTATCCTACTAGGTACTCAAATTACATTTCTGATACGAGTTCTCATATTTTTCTCTAATTCTAGAAAATTCTAAGCTACAGCTTTGTCAAACAATGGCTTCTCCAACATTCCTTCCAGTCTCTTTTTCTTTTTCTGATACTCAAATTCTAGATGTGTTAGAGTCTCTTTATTTATTTTTTTCTTTATTAAATTATTTATTTATTCTAATTTATTATACATGATGGGAGAATGCAATTCATTTCATATTACACATATAGAGCACAATTTTTCAAGTCACTAGTTGTATACAAAGTATTTTCACATCATTGTGTCTTCATACATGTACTTAGGATAATGATGTCTAACTCATTCCACTCATTCCTACCCTCTTGCCCCTTCCCTTCCCCTCCCCCCTTTGCCCTATTCCTCCATTCCTGCCATGCTCCCCCCCACCCTTCCGCCTCCCCCCCCCCCCCCCCCCCCCAATCACCATTATGAGTCAGCATCCTCATATCAAAGAAAACATTCGGCCTTTGGTTTTTGGGGATTGGCTTACTTCACTTAGCATTATGTTCTCCAACTCCATCCATTTACCTGCAAATGCCGTGATTTTATTCTCTTTTAATGCTGAGTAATGTTCCATTGTGTATATATACCAAAGTTTCCCTATCCATTCATCTACTGAAGGGCATCTGGGTTGGTTCCACAATTTAGCTATTGTGAATTGTGCTGCTATAAATATTGAAATGGCTGTGTCCCTGTAGTATGCTGTTTTTGAGTCCTTTGGGTATAAACCAAGGAGTTGGATAGCAGGGTCAAATGGTGGTTCCATTCCAAGTTGTCCAAGGAATCTCCATACTGCTTTCCAGATTGGCTGCACCAATTTGCAGTCCCACCAGCAATGTATGAGAGTGCACTTTTCCCCATATCCTCACCAGCATTTATTGTTGTTTGTATTCTTTTTTTTATTAATTTTGTTATTTGTTTTAATTAGTTATACATGACAGTAGAATGCATTTATGCACTATGATATATCATACATAGATGGGATATAATTTCTTATTTTTCAAAGTGTACATGTTGCAGAATCATATTGGTCATGTAGTCACATATATACATACAGTAATAATGTCTGTTTCATTCCACTATCGTTCCCATCCCCACATCCCCCTCCCCTCCCTTCACTTCCCTCCACCTAATCTAACACTAGTTTCCCCTAATGATCCCCCCACCCACCCCTGGCCTTATTGTGAATTAGCATCCACATATTAGAGAAAACATTCGGCCTTTGGTTTTGTGGGATTGGCTTATTTCACTTAGCATGATATTCTCCAATTCCAACCATTTACTGGCAAATGCCCTAATTTCACCCTTCTTTAAAGCTGAGTAATATTCCATTTAGTATATATACCACATTATCTTTATCTATTCATCTATTGAGGGACACCAAGGTTGGTTCCGTAGTCTAGCTATTGTGAATTGAGCTGCTATAAACATTGATGTGGCGGTGTCTCTATAGTATGCTGATTTGAAGTCCTTTGGGTATAAACCGAGGAGCGGGATAGCTGGGTCAAATAGTGGTTCCATTCCCAGTTTTCTGAGGAATGTTGTTTGTATTCTTGATAGCTGCCATTCTTACTGGAGTGTGATGAAATCTTAGAGTAGTTTCGATTTGCGTTTCTCTAATTGCTAGAGGCGTTGAACATTTTTTCATATATTTGTTGACTGATTGTGTATCCTCTTCTGAAAAGTGTCTGTTCAGTTCCTTGGCCCATTTATTGATTAGGTTATTTGTTTGTTAGAACCTCTTTTAAATGTTATATTTATTTCTTTGTACTAGATCTGAGTGAATTTGTCAGTATTATTCTAATTTACTAATTATCTCTTAAAGTATGCCTAGTCAAGAGTTTACCCTGTCTCTGGGGTTTCCTGTGTCAGGAATATATTCTTAAATTCCAAGAGTTCCTACAGATACTTTCCCCTATCCTCATGTGGCAATTTGCCACAAATTTGCCCCCTCCCTTTGCAATGTGATTTTGATGTTCTTCTTGAGAAGGGAAGTCTTTTTCTCCATCCTTTAATCCGTCTTGTTTATGTGATGTTCTTAGGCCAGTGGACATTGGCAGATATGCTTCCAATAGAGGTTTGTGGAGGGCTTGTGCTTTGGAGCTTGCCCTTTCTTTTAGGTACAGGAAACCCTTCCACCACCAAGTCAACAAAGCTGGACTAGCCTCCTAAAGGACAAGACCACAAAGAGAGAGACCCTCGCTGTTCCCATGGCCCTAGCTGAGGTCCCAGACAGGCGAGTAAGCCCATCCCCGACCATGCAGCTCCCACCAAGCCAGCTCAGATCAGAACTCTCCAGATGACTCGCAGTCCTAAAAAATAATGCAGGCTTGTTTGTCGAGCATCTAATTTTTGGGGTGGTTTGTGATGCCACCCAATGTAATTGATACACTATCTATCCTGTTCAATTTCTCCCTGTTTTGTTTCACAACTTTTTTTTTTCATTTTCTATGGATTGAATAATTCTATTTTCATGTTTTTAATCATCTTAAACTTACTTTGTCATTCTGCTTCATTAAATTATTTGCACAGGGGTGAATTATTGATGTTGGTGATGGTCTTTCTTATTGCTCGTTTTTCTACCTATATTTTGGAAAGTGTGCAGACTTTGTTTGAATGGGAGGCTCTGTGTTCTGTTCCATTTTTTAATATATTTATTTATTTGCTTTAGTTGTACACAATGCAACACATTTATGTTTATGTGGTGCTGAGGATCGAACCTGGGCCGCGCACGTGCTAAGCGAGCGCTCTAAACCGCTGAGCCACAATCCCACAATCCCAGCCCTCCATTTGTTTTGCTCTTGTAACCAGTTGAGAGGTTTTGTGGATGTTTCTACTCATTATCCTGCAGCCTCGGTCATGGCTGGGTCTCACAATGGTTTTCTGGAGCTCCTGCTCCACAGTGACATAAGAATATTACAGAGTCAATCACAGAGTTGCTTTGATCCTGTTTTGTACTTCCCATCAGCTCCTGGATAGAAGGCTGAGTCTCAGATCTCCCTCATTCCAGAGCTCCTGACAGAACCGGACCCAGGGCATGGTCAGCAGCCTGGTTCTATGATCTCTTGCATAGTCACTGAGTCCCCTCACCCGCTCTGGACCCAGAGCTCTGCAAGTCTGTGGCTCCTTCCTCACACACTTCTTCGTAGTGATCCAGAAAGATGTTTTCTCTTGCTTTTGAGTTTGTCTATATCATATTTGGTTTGTTTTCCCTTCTTATCGTCTTTCATTGTTTTGTACTTAAAGCACAGAGTATATGCAGAAGTATAAAATTAAGGGGAATTGGGCTGGGGTTTGTAGCTTGGTGGTGGAAGGCTTTCCCAACGTGGGCCCTAGGTTTGAACTACAACATCAGGGGGAAAAAATGCGGGTGAAGACTGATTTGACCAGAAGATGATTTCATGTATTTTTTTTCCCTAAAACTTAAAATAAAACTCCTTAGGGCTGGCGTGCAAGGTCATTTGCAGTTCAGACTCACTTCCCACTCTACTGCCAGGCACCCTGCCCTCCACTCACATCCAGGCAGCTCCCGCGGCCCGGCTACGGCCTGTGCTTCCACTCCTCTGTGTACTGTTGGTCCTCCAGATCCACAGGTCCCACCTCCACGGATTCAACCAACCTCAGATTGAAATTTTTTTTTTTACAAAGCTGTGTCTGTACTGAAAATGGGCAGACATTTTTTGCTTATCATCATTCTCTAAGCAACACAGCACAGCAGCTATTTACATAGCATTTACATAGAATTAGGTGTTATAGGTCCTCTAGAGATGATGCAAAGTCTATAGGAGGATGCATATAGGTCATATTGCAAATTCTCTGCTGTTTTGTAGAAGGGACATGAGCATCCACAGCTTTTGGTATCTGCAGGGGCTTCCAGAACAACTCCCCCCGGACGGAGACTGACTGACAGCTGCACGGGAGCAGCTCTCCTACTGCACCGCCAGTCTTCAAGACCTTGATGGGAATCACTCCAACAGGGAAGTTGGAAGTTGGCTCCACATCCTACTGGTTATTTATTCCTTCTTTGTGCAAAGATAGTACTGTTAAACACCTCTGTGTATAAGATAAATAGACATTGTTACATTTTTAGTCCCTTTTTTTTTGGGGGGGAGGATACTGGGGATTGAACTCAGGGGCACTCGACCACTGGGCCACATCCCCAGCCCTTTTTTCTATTTTATTAGAGACGGGGGTCTCACTGAGTTGCTAAGTGCTTCGCCATTGCTGAGGCTGGCTTTGAACTCGTGATCCTCCTGCCTCAGCCTCCCAAGTGCTGGGATTACAGGCGTGCGCCACCGCGCCCGGCCATTTTTAGTCCCTTTTTTTTTTTTTTTTTTTTTTTTACAAGAAATTTTGTCAAGGAAAATGGGACCAAATATTATGCCGTGTGAGCAACAATATTGCCTCTATACTCAATTTTTCTTTCTACTGGGTATATCATCAACTTGTGAATTTTAGTACTTATCTTCCCAGTCAGGCTGAGAGTTTCCTGAAGCCAGACCTTGTCCTGTTCAGATTCAAATGTTTAGAAGTTAGCCAAGAAACTAGTGTACCAGGTGAATGAACAAATGAATCATACAATGTGTAAGATAGAGGAAACAGAGATCATGTGGTGTGGGGTTATTTTTATTTTTTTGACACATTGTCACTTCCACGGTCAATGCTCTTCATTGAAGTGTATGCTCTGATTAGCACTAATGTACTGTTTTTATACACTATCCTTAGAAATGAGAGGAAAGCAGTGGACCATTTTGTTTTTTTCCATGAGGTTTATCTTACATCATGATCTTTAAGCTAACTCTGCATGAAAGCAATTGAAATATCCCCATGTACTTTTGGTAAAAGTGTGGTTTTTATACTATTAAAGCAAGACAGGGCAAACAGTCTCATTTCCTTCCTCTATTTCATGGCATTGTGTTCTCTTTAAGAAGAAGAGTGGTAGCTGGGCGCGGTGGCGCACGCCTGTAATCCCAGCACTTTGGGAGGCTGAGGCAGGAGGATCACGAGTTCAAAGCCAGCCTCAGCAATGGCAAGGCACTTAGCAACTCAGTGAGACCCTGTCTCTAATAAAATACAAAAAAAAGGCTGGGGATGTGACCCAGTGGACAAGTGCCCCTGAGGTCAATCCCCAGTACCACCAAAAAAAAAAGAAAAAAAAAAGAGTGGTGGAAGATGTTAACATGAACTCTCCTTTTTTTTTTTTTTTTTTTTTTTTTTTTAGAAAAGCTAAAAGTATGATGGTAAAAAGCTTAATTACTTCAAGCTACTTCAAGCTTTCATATGCTTTAACAACCATAAAATCCCGGTTCTATCTTTCTATAGCTTAGGTTTCTTTCTCAGGAGAAGGGTGACATTTTGAGTCCCTTTTTGACAAGGAGAAGATTAATTTGTCAAGGGAAATGGTACCAAATGGCATGTGGCATGTGCAATACTATTGCCAGATTGTCTAGCTTTTCTGGAATCCTTCAGGTTACTGTTTCTTCCTCAGGAACCCAGGGAAGGCTCTGTGACATGGAGAAACAAAAACGTTTTCATCTGGTGGCAGTTACTTGTGCTTTCTTTTCCTCGGCTCAGTCAGCACAGCTATGGCAAAGACAGAAATGCAACTGAGTAGTGTTTTTGTTCTAAAAAATGTCTAAAATTCATCTCAAGTCTGTATCTCTTCTAGGGAGAGAAACTAAATCCGTTCTAACAAACAAACAAACACCCTAAACCCACAGCCTCCTTCTGGTGCCTGTCTGTGCCTCTCTTCTCCCAGAGCCCCGCCCTGGGAGCCCCAGCCAGTGGGCTCCTCCCCACTGCTCACTCCCACCTGCTCCAGCAATCACCCTAGGAGGGCTCCTCTGTCCTACACCAGGCATGTGTTGGGCAAAAGTGACAAGTGGGAAATGTTGGCAAGAGAAATAAAAACAAATCTCGTTTAACTTCAGAAGTCTACTGCCCAATTCTCTAGTTGTCATAGTTTCCTAATAACCTGTGATATAAATTGGATGAGATTTCATCTCCCCACTGATTCAGCAAAGACCTAAAAGTCTTCAGATTGACATCCCTGCCACATCCCTAATTCAAGCTCAAAGCTTTGTTTCATGTCATCACATTTAGCAGACTTCTGTTGTCCATTCTGGATCTGTATTTCCTCCAGACAGAGACTATGAATCCATGCTAAGCCCTCAGAAAGGATTTCGAATTCAAGCTATTTCAAAACTGGGTGTGGTAGTACATGCCTGTGATCCCAGTGACTTGGGAGGCTGAAGCAGGAGGATCACAAGTTTGAGGCCCTAAGCAACTTATTGAGATGGACTCAAACAAAACAAACAAACAAACAAACAAACAAAAAGCACATGAACTTAGACCATTTCAAATTTGGAATCAATTCTAATACCTCTGGGAAAGATCCAAAGTTAGTAAGTTGCCTATTTTCCTTATAGAAGTGTTTCAGTCGGGTTTTATTGTTTGTTTGTTTTTTGTTTTGTTTGTGGTTGCTGTGACCAAATGACAAGAACAACTTAAAGGAGGAAAAGTTGTTTTGGCTTATGATTTCAGAGGTTCAGTCCATGGTCCACTGACTCCACATTTCGGGGCCTGAGGTGAAGCAGCACGTCATGACAGAATAGCTCAGAAGAGGAAAGCGGCTCCCCTCACGGTGGGGAGATGGGGCCAGGGTCAGGAAGCAGAGGGAGAGCTCTGCTCACCAGGGACAAAACATAAACCCCAAAGGCATGCCTCTAGAGGCCTGTCTCCTCCAGCCATGCCCTGCCTGCCTGTAGTTACCACCCAGTTAATTCATATCAGTGGATTAGCCCACCAATTAGGTTACACTAACCATTTCACCTCTGAAAATTCTTACATTATCTCAAACATTAGCCTTGCGGGGACACCTCGTATCTAAACTGTGACAAGAATCAGCCAACCAGCTTACCATGTTTGAAAGATTGCAGTACATCCCAAAAAAAGGGATAAAGAAGGGGGAACATGGAGTTTTGTTTTAATCGGTTTGGTTTGGTTTGGTTGTGGCTCAGTGTTAAAGCACTTTCCTAGCATGTGTGAGATGCTGGGTTTGATTTTCAGCACCACATATAAATAAATGAATAAAATAAAGGTCCATCAACAACTTAAAAAAAAGAATTAATATCTAGAATTTTTTTTTTTTTTTTGCATTTTTTTAAAAGGGGTCTAATTGTGATGCTCAGGCTGGTCTTGAACTTGAAATTCCTCTTCCTCTTGAGCAGCTAGGAATACAGACAAGTGCATTGGCTTACTATCTTAATATTTTTATGCCAAACAAGTATGAATGTTTGAAAAGGAGAACAAAAATAACCAGTAGGAGAAAGAAACATTACTTAAAGAAAATATATCAATCATGGCTCTTAGACACATGAATGTGGCACATTTAGTTTTGTTTAATTTCATTTCAAGTCACACTTTGGAACATCTATTATGCTCTGGACACAATGTAAAGTTCTGGAGCAGCTGTGTTCCACAGAAATGTATACATGACAGCTAAGTGATTTTAAAGTTTCTGACAGCCACATTAAAATTATTAAAACAAAATAGGTGAGGTTAGGGGGTGTGGTAGAGTTTGTGCTTAGCATGCATGAGCTCTTGGTTCCATTCCCAGCATCACTTAAAAAAAAACAAATGGAGAAATTAATTTAAATATTTTTATTTAAACCAAGACAGCTAAAATATTATCATTTAACAGTGTAATCAATATGAAGGCAATGAATGAGATACTTTACTTGTTTCATATTGTCTTCAAAATCTGTTGTTTGTTATAGCTCAGCTCAATTCAGACTAGCCCCATGTGGCTGTGGCTACCATATTGAACAGCACAGCTTCAGAGAGAACAAGATAAAGAAGGACAGTAAGAGTTAAAGAGTTTCTGAAAGTCCAGGCCCACTCTTAAGATCTAGGGCCCTAGGGGAAGAAATGGAACTCCACAGGATGACAGCAGGAGTGTGATATATGCATCTTCATCCTTCCCTTGACCCTTTCCTAACCAGTTGGAAGTCAGCATAGGGTGAAGGGCAGCGCATCCTTTACCTCATCAGATAGCCACAGTACAGAGAGCCATGCTAACAAAATGTCTACTCAGTCCCTGTATGGAGAAGCTCCCTTCTCACCACAAGTTAAATTTGTACCTTATGCCAAATAAGAATTGCAGCTTTACTACCTGAAATCCAAACAACTTCCAAACATCACAGAACAATCTCAGGTCTAAGAGCTCCACTTTCCAGAAAGTTCAGGAACAAGGAGTCTATTCTCAACTCCCCAGGGAGGAATATGATACACGGGAATGAGCAGGGGGAAGGGTGGCTTTCCCCTAGCCCCCTTAGAAATTAGATTCTCTTCCATACCAAAAGCAAAATCTACATCTGTATCTATTGATCATCTATCTATTATCTACCTTTCTGAAATTAAGGACAATGCTATGTGAAGTTTTTTCAGGGTCCTCATTAATTCTTTTCCCAAATGACAATTTCAGTGAACAAACACAACCAATTTAACTTTATTTCTACCCTAAATTTACCTTTGATCTTATCTCTCTAGGTCTCTCCTTCCCAGACCAAATCTCCCTCATCCTGCCCCCCAGAATACTCTTTCACCTCTTCCTCCCCAGCAGCCTTTGTAGAAAGAGTCTTCTGCCAGCCAGTTCCTCACCTGTAACAAGAAACAAGCGCCTCCTCCCACTGTGGCGTCAAGATGGAGCAAACATGGGATTGGACAGAGGGGAGAGGAAGATGAACAGGAGATTTGGAAGGGAAAGAATTTGGGGCTATTAGAGAGAGAAGTAGTTGGTGCCTTGGCAAATTGTATGTGGGTGGAAGGATGGGCTGGGGACACTTCATGAAGCAGAGACGGGACAGGTGGGGCTTGGAAGAGAGACCTTTGCAGCTCTGGACAGTGAGTTGGGAAGCTAAATTAGACCTGGTGGAGTTTGCAAGGCTTCCTTTCCTTGCACTTCCACAGCTTCCTCTTTCCATGACTCTACCATTGTAGGTGGTATATGTGTCTTCTTTGCTCCCTTTCAGCTTTGCTCATTCCTTCCCTGGGAAAGGCATCAACCTCCCCATGTGGTCTCTCCACCCCATGCCCCACACTCCAACCCAACCCATGCGTTCTTCACCTTCAACCCAAGTGATCTTCCTATTATCCAATCTTATCCCTGACCCATCCCCATGCTCAGAGTCATCAAGGCGAGTCCACACTCCTCATGGTGGTTAGCAGGTCATGGTGGTTAGCAGGTTTTGTGACCCAGTCCTTGCCAGCGTGACAGCCCCATCTCTCTCCCACTTTCTCCTCCAGCTTCTCCAGCCACGTGTCATTCCCAGAGCTTGCCCTGCTTCCTCACTGATTTTGCATTATCTGGCTCCCGCTCTTTCCTTTCTCTTTCATCAGTCTGACTCCTGTGCCTCCAAACATGGTAGTTCCTCCTATTAGATAGACTCTTTCCGCTTTTTACCATGTAATTTCTACTTGGTTTTCGTGCTTCTGCTCAACTACTCTAACATGCTTGCATGGTTTCCAGACAGGAATGAAGGGAGTTCAGTACTGTGGACTGAGTGAGTGAGGGGGGTGGGTAGATGCTCACCTTGTGATTAAAAAAAAAAAAAAAAAAGTAATGAGGAGGGGTCCGATGAGAAGGAGAGATTTGGTGAAGAGGCCAAGTATGAAAAACTACAGATTAAAAAAAAACAAAGTGTTTGGGTAAGAGAAACATTTGCTGGGATTGGTAACTTCTGTTTTGTTGTTGTTGTTGTTTGTTTTTTGTTTTTGTTTTTTCCTAATAGTTATAGATGGACAGCATGCCTTTATTTGTTTAGTTTTTTTTTTTTTTTTTTTTTAATGCAGTGCTAAGGATTGAACCCAGTGTTGCACACATAAGCACTCTGCCACTGAGCTATAGCCCCAGCCCGACTTCTGTGTTTATGTTTTGTTATGTTTTTGGTACTGGGAATTGAACCCAGGGATGCTTAGCCATTGAGCCACATCCCCAGCCCATGGTATTTTTAATTTATTTTTAATTTTTTTGAATTTTGAGACAGGGGGGGCTGGGGTTGTGGCTCAGTGGTAGAGTGCTCGCCTAGCACGTGTGAGGCCCTGGGTTTGATCCTCAGCACCACGTATAAATAAATAAAATAAAGGAATTGTCTCCAACTACAACTAAAAAAAACTATTAAAATTAACAAAATTCGAGACAGGGCCTTGCTAAGTTGCTGAGGCTGACTTTGAACTTACCATCCTCCTGCCTTAGCTTCCCGATCCACGGGGCAGCGTGTCGGGCTCTTCCTGCTGTGTCTGAAGGGAGACTTAGGAGTTGGAACCCTATCACTAGCACCACTGGGAACCGTCTGCATCCCCTCCAGGTCTCCCTTCCTGGACTCCAGATGTCCAACTTCCTTCCCTTGATACTAACTCTGTCCTTGTTACTTTCTTCAGGTACCAGCAAACCATCCCCCACCCAGGGACACGCTGCCCCAGCCTTCTCTCTTAGTCCAGTGTCCCTGCTCCCTTCCTTCACTCCTGGTTTGCCGTATTTCATGTGTCCACCTCTCCGAGCCCCGGTCCCCCAACTCAGGCATAATAGCCTCCATGTCCTGGGAATTCCCGCTCCATCCATTTGCACAAGTCCCCCACTAAAGTTGTGCTGCCTCCACTCCTCGGCTTCAGCCACCACCAGGACCTGCCACATTCTGCTGTGACCATCAGAATAGCTATGGGCACTCGGTTTTCTGAACCTCCAGGCATTCAGTTACATCTACCAAGATGCCACTCCTCTCATGTGGCAAGGCATGCCCCTGTGGCTGAAGGTTGAGGTCTCTGTGTGGCAAAGGTCAAGGTAGGCAGAGGCGAGGGTAGTGGAGAGCCCAGTTCTCCCTCCCCACCTGCCTCTCTGCTCACTCTCTGGTGCTGCAGAGATCATTCACAGAGCCAGAGACTACTTTGATGCGTTTTCTAATCTGTTTATTCTGAAGTTAACAAAGCAAAGGGGCCTCTTTTTGATGTGCTGGTTTGTGGGGTTCAAAGTGTCTAGCCACCTTGACCCCTTACCAAGCCTCCACCCTTGCAGCGTGGCTGCCCAACGGCATAGATTTATACTTATTTTTAGATAATGGAAAACTCATTGCCGGACATCGAGTTACTCACTTTGATTTGTTTTCTTTGGAAGAAGCGGCGGGCGGCAGCGGCGGCACCCCAAGCTGGGTCATTAACATGGCAGCAACCGCAACAAAGACCTCTACAGCCGCTGCCTGTAAACCGTGGATAAAGTTCAAGCATTTATTCTGTCTGAGGCCTCCCAGTGTCTATAAAAGCCCAGCACGATTATATGATCAGTGTCAAGACCCACTTTCCCCTCTTTGTGCTCCGGGATGCATTTCCTTGCCCTGTCCCTCCGTGTTGCCACCGCAGCTGCTCTGGCTTTAATAGCGACCCAAGGCACACACTATTGGAGTGTTCCTTGGGCTTTGTTTTAAACATGGTTTTTGCTTGTGTTAACTACCGCCTGGCTCTCTGACACCCGTGAATGGGGCTAGGCAGGGCTGTCAATCAACAACAATAATAATGCCATCTGGGTTTGAATAATACTAATGAGAAGAAGAAGAAGAGGGAGACTGTGTATTAACATAGCACCTTTGTCCCAGAAGCTCAGAGGGCGTTCAGGATAATAATTCATTCATGCTCCAAGCACTGCTGGGCGGTAGATATTATGATCCCCACCACGGGAGACTGAGACACAGAGAGGGCAAGTGGCTGGCCCCAGGGTCACACAGTAAGTCAGAGACAGCATACAACTTAGCTGTTGAGAGACACCCAAAGCAACCTGGATCCAGTGAGATCACACTAAACTCATTCTCTGTGTGTCTATTTTTAAAATCAAGTGGTAAAAACTCTCTGATCTGGTTGTTCCATGCTTTATGGGATGAAAATGAAAAGAATGTTCTATGGTGAAGGAGAGAGTCATGAATGCTCATTGTAATAGGGGAGCTGATCCAAGCCAGGGGCCAAGGAGAAGAAGGCCACAAGATATCAGTCTACCATGCCAAGGTACCAGTGATTTCTATGAGGGCAGGAAGATGGAGGAAATATTAATGCCAAGTGGATAAAGAGAGTTTGCTCATGTCGGTGAGAAAGCAAGCTAAACACGAAGCCAGAAAGCTCACAAAAGGCAAATGAAGAGCCACGGCCACCCAGCAGGAAGGACATTGCTGAAGCCACCAGCAGCTTCCTGTTTGGTCTGAAGCGCCACTCTGCCCTGTTCAGATCACCTCAAGGTGCCAAGATCCTAACTCTCCTTTCTCAACCTCCAGAGCGCACAGAGGGATTCCAACCTGACCCTGCACTTCACAGCAGTAGAATCTGCCTGAATTCTCTGTGTCTCGGTTTCTATCTTCGTAAAACCAATTAGTGACATGTTCTTGTTGGATTACCTAGCATGTTGCAATGACTTCTGAATTGATTCCCCCCGTTGCTGTCTCTACCTGTCAATCGTTGTGTTGCCATGAGGACAAATAGTATGTGTTGCTTAGACTACATGCCACATCATGGGGCTTCAATATATGTTAGCTATTTTTTTTTTTTTTTTTTTTTTTTTTTTTTGGTACTGGGGATTGAACTCAGCGGCACTCGACCGCTGGGCCACATCCCCAGCCCTTTTTTGTATTTTATTAGAGACAGGGTCTCACTGAGTTGCTAAGTGCCTCGCCATTGCTGAGGCTGGCTTTGAACTCGCAATCCTCCTGCCTCAGCCTCCCAAAGTGCTGGGATTACAGGCGTGCGCCACCGCACCCGACTAGGTTAGCTATTTTATAAGTAATCATAGGTTGCTGATTTGGTTATCTACCTCTTCTATTGGCTGGCTGCTTTATTCCTGGTCAGAGAAAAAGATAAAAATAAAACATGCACCCATCAAGAAAGAGTCCAGTCACATAAGGACATGAAATTAAACTATCCATCTCTTCCATGCTCTTTGTGTTATGTTGTAGTAACTGCATCCTACAGATTAGCTCTTGGTGATTGTCACTTGCTTCGTGTCTTGATTTGTGCCCCCAAAAGATTCTAAACAAATGCACATAGTACTATATCTACTTCCTGTTCCCCACAGTGGCCAGTGTGCCACTTGACAGGCGGCCTTGGAACAGAAAGCACACCCTACCTTTCCACGTTTTCTTGAACACCTGCCATGCACAGGACTCTGAGCTGAGGTCACGTGGATGTATTTGGAAGGGCTCTTGCCCCCAAAAGTCCACACATCCTTTGTAGAAGAGATTAAACCATGTGGGAATAATTTTCAACCTTCAGCATGCCTCCAAAATCACTGAGACGGCTTGCTAAAACGTGAAATGCAATTAAAATGACTTTGAATGCCCATCTAATTCTACTTTTTTTCTTTCTCAGTGGAACTGCTGAAAGTTTGTAACAAGAGTAATAACATGATCAATAATAGGAACAAAGATCAACCTTGGTATACTGTAGAGGACAAAAAGGCAAGGGAGAAACTGAAGTTGGGGGATTGGTGACAAGTCATTGGAATATGCTAGATCAGTGATGAGATCAACAATTAATTCATTGATGGGTACTGAAGCCTTCCCAAGTCTCTCACCAAATCATGGCATCCCTGGCTCCCTCTCCTTTGCAGAGAGCCCTGAACCTGTGGAGTGACACCTTTTGCCTTGGATGTCTGTTAGCTATGGTATCGTCTGTCCTTTGTTTCTGCACCTGACCCAACTTAGAGACACTTCCTCATGGACTGAGTCAGAGGTGCTCTCTGGTTTCCAGGGCAAGCCTTCCTTGGAGATAGGTAAGCCGATCTGCAATTCTTCCCCCGCCCTCTGAGGAGAACCCCTCAGTTCACTGCTCTCCAAATGGGGGCAAAACTTCCCGCTTCATCTGTCACTACATCTTTGGCTTCTGGCCTTGATTTGATATTTTAGCTCATGCCTCCCCTTTCCGGGGTAGACTTTGAAATGTTGGGGACAGAGCCCACACCAGGTCCCACATTGGATAGAGTCTCTGATGTTTATAGTGAAGGGCCTGTGACCCAGCAGGTGCTTGCAAAGAAATCATCATTGCAAGAGTAAGTAAATGAATAAATTATGATAAGACTTTTTAAAAGTACCTAATACTGTTCATGTGTCCAAATATGTCATGCCATGTCACATGCGTCTCTGCTCACAGCCTCTCTCTTTCAGGTGGAATTTATTATATCCACACAGGAAGCCCGTATCTGTAAGGTCTGCCTCTGAGACTAAGAAATAATCTCATTAAACAGGACATTCTTTTAAAAACTACCTTGTCCCTCCTTCCCTCTTCTCTCCTCTCCTGCCTGACCTCCTCCCTTGCCCCTCATTTTCCCTTCTACCAACAGGCACCCAGCGATAAGCCAAGCATAGCACGATGCACTTTGGGGATTTGTTCCTGCCCCTGAGAAATCTGAAAGATGCCCATCCCCCTGTATTTTATTTTATAAATTTAATTTTATACTGAGAAAATGTCCAAGCTGTCCATGCAGGCATGCGGAGCAGAGGGAAGGAGGGGGGCCCACTGCATGGGCAGCAGCACTAGGGGGAGGTTGCCTGTTCACTAGACAGGGAGGGAGGGCATGGGTGGGCTCTGCAGGTTGGAAGCCCCGCACCACAGGGGCGATGAGCTGGAGACACTGGAGGAGATAGTGACAAATCTTAACACACAGGCAAAGGACAGACTGAGCTTCTGGAACAGTGACCATACACCCAGACTAGTTTTAACAAGATGGCGCTGGCCCGGATGGCTGGCCACCTTGGCCCTGTGGCTTGAGGTTACTGGTACTTTCTACACTCTTCCCCATAAGGTGGTAAGAGAAAGAACTCTAAGCAGACACCCTGGATTCTTCCCTCTGTAACCTAGCGCCCAGGAGATTGATCTGGCTCAGGGTGGATTTGTGTGTGTGTGTCTTTGGAATATTTTCTTGAGAAAGGGGTGGTCTCCAAAACTGCTCTTTCTCCCCTCTTGGCACCCTGAGGATTGTCTCTACCTCAATCTTGAGATTAAGCTAGAAGGCCTTTGACTGTCTCTGGCCCCTGGATGGGCAAAAGCCCCTGCCCGCCTGCCCTCGCCTCTGGCAGACCACGCCCGCCCATTCCTCACATGGCATGGATTTTCCTGGAGGGAACAGCGGATGCCACAAGGTCACAGCTTGAAAAGATTCCACGCTGTCTGCACAAACAGAGACTGGAGCCTCTGGGAAGAGCCTCGCGCTCTCCTCACTCCCAGAAAGGCTCCCGTCCCGGCCGTGCAAACAGGCTGGGGATTGTCGGTCGCACTTCTGCACACTGATGTACTGTGGGGCTGAGGCTTGGGCTTTGGCCTTAAGAAAACAATCAATCTCTTCATCCCCTTCTGCATTGGACATGCCCGTCTCTGGGGACCTTTCCTTCCCAGACAGCCCTGAGCTGCCCAGGCGAGAAGATTCCTGGGAGGCGTCTGTCCAGCCGTCACCAGTGTGGGCTGAGAACGTGGGGAGCTGACTCCACCAACCCCACTCCCCCCACACCCACTGTTCCCCATTCACTCAACCCCTTTGCCCCGAATGCCCCTTCTTTACCGCTCTGCCTAGGGACTGGCTTTCTGTTGCTTGTCTTCTCCACCTCCAGCAGAGAGGTGCTGGTATCCTTCTTTGTGCTCTTTGGATATACATGAGTGATGGTGCTGATAAGACTGGATTGTTTGTTTAACTACCTCCCCGATTAGACTCTGAGCTGCCTGAAGGCAGGGCCATGGGGAATGTGTGCACAGATTGTGCACTGCCCAAATCTGTGGATGCCATTCACCTGATAGTTGAAATATGCCCTGCACAACCATAAGCAGTAGATTCAGTGGCAGCTAAATCTTATTTTTAGTAAGGCCTAACACACAATGAAAATTTGTTTATTTAACCTACTAGAAGGCTACTATTCAGATTATTGCTCTTCCTGTCTGACCACATAAAAGAAGGAAGAAACTGTAACTAGCTCAATAGCTTTACAGTGAGAAAATAGCCTGATCTTCTTAGAGACAGTACATGACTCTAGATCAAGGAGAGAACTTGGGATGAGTTAGATTGCACTGTCTAATGGGAGTCCCTGTCCTATCTTGCCCTAGTTCTCAGAGTCCTGTAAGTAGTACAAGAATTTTTGTTCCTGTTCCTTAGATTCTCTTCTACATAATAAGATGTCTTTTCTTTTAGTTTTGGGGGGATCAAGCAGAGGTCAATGAGGAGCTTATAGTGCCCCCAGTAAAAGAAAAAGACAACACAAAACACAAAGATGCCCAAGACAGCTTTTCAATCATCTGACAGTATAAGATACTTGCTACCATCCCAGAAAAATGTCTCTTTTTTCTCTGCTAGCCTTATGCACCTACATCACCACTCTGTCGTAAGATCTGGGGAAAAGCAGAGATGGAAGGTGCTTTAGTCAGCTTTTTAGTTGCTGTGACTAAAAGACCTGACCAGAACAATTATAAAGGAGGAACAATTTATTTAGGGGCTCACGGTTTTAGAGATCTCAGTCCATAGACATCCAGCTCCATTCATAGGGGCTGGAGGTGAGGCAGAAGAGTGTGGTAGAGGGAAGCGGGTCACATGATGACTAGGAAGGGGGCACTGCATTTGCCAGATACAAAATATACACCCTAACGGCGCACCCTCAATGTCTACCTCCTCCAGCCACACCCTCCCACTTCAGTTACCACTCAGTTAATCCTTATCAGGGAATTAACTCGCTGATTGGGTCAAGACTCTCACAACCCAATCATGTCTCCTCTGAACCTTCTTGCAGTGTCTCACCCGTGAGCTTTTGGGGGACACCTCACATCCAAACCATAACAATGACCAGATGCCCTCAATGTGCTGGGCTCTCTGCTCAAAACTCTCTCTTTCATCATCAGCCTGAGATTCTCTGAGCTGGCCACCTGCTGATAGGAATCCCCATGGCACTTGCATCTACAGATTTTCAACCCCCCTGGACCGTTCTATGAAGAGCTGGGCCATTTCTACCTTCACTAATTAACCTTTGAACATATTTTAATTGACCCCAGGTGAAGTATGAGAGCAGGATCCTGAAGGAAAAAATAATTGCTCATCACCCCTTCATGCATTCCCACCTACTGACTCCTGTACCTGGAATGCCATTTCCTTGTTTGCCTGCCTGGCAAACTCCTATTCGTCCTTCAAAGCCCAGTGCAACCATAACCTCCTCCAAGAAAGTTTCTTTAACATTTCCCAACCTTCAAGCAAGAGTTACTTTTTCTTGTGCATTTTTTGCCTATATTTTGTAATATGTTTTTTTAAATATGTTTTTTAGTTGTAGGTGGACACAATACCTTTATTTTATTTATGTGGTGCTGAGGATCGAACCCAGGGCCTCACACATGCCAGACGAGCGCTCTACCACTGAGTTATAGCCCCAGCCCCTTGCAATAAGTTTTTTGACATTCGTCTTTAATTGCTTGCTATGCCATGAGTGTCTTGAAGGCAGGAACAGCTTAATTGACTCCTGGATTCTCAGCGTCTGACAGAGAGCCTGGCACATAGACAGTGTTCAGTAGAGTTTATCGAGAGAGGTCCTTTCGTCCTATAGGAACTCACTAGGGCCTGGGTTCCCTAAGTTTAAGATTTGCTTTCAGACTGTGAACACCAGGCTGCCAAAAGGAATAAAAGCAAATGCGAGGAAAGATTTGTTGGTAGCTAGGGTCATAAATATCCAAGTAACTCACTGAAGTTTCTGGAATCTTCCTTGGTTACATTTGTCATAATCCTGTTTGGAGCTGAGGAGAAGAGCTGAGTCTCCATTGGCCTCCTCAGCTCCAGGGACATCCCAGCAGAGCTCTGGACACCTGTAGATGCACATGGATGAGAAGAAGAGGCCCCCACTCCTTCACTCTCACTCCCTGCCCCCCCCCCCCCCCGTTTAGGATGCCCAGCCCTTGCCTTGCTGTCCGTTTCATCCTGTTCCTCAGTCAGCTCAAGTTCCACCTTTGCACAAGGCCTCTTCTGGCCAGCCCAGTCCAAAGGGAGATCACCCTTCTTCGGGTACCAGGCAGCAGGCAGTAGCATTTATCAGACCTCCCATGGCTTCAGGAATACGTTACCCACTTCACAATGGGAAATTCCTTCGAAAGCTCAAGGTATTTCCTGTAGCCCCCTCCTTCCCTCTCCAATGCAAGCACTGTGAGGGACACTAGTGTGTGTGTGTGTGTGTGTGTGTGTTGTCATGGCAACATAGTGTTGTATAATCCGGATGGGAGATCCGAGTGCCATACATCTGGAACAAAATAAACTCATTTATGACATCTTCCAGCATGTACGACGTCTCAGAAACATTGAGATCTCAAAGAAACAGAACAGCTTCCAAACAGGGTGGAGAGCTCACATTCTTTCTTGGCCTGCCCACTTGCTCGCCCCCCAACCCCCACCCCACCTCCCCATATACAGAATGGAAACTTTCAGGGGAAAGGAATTCTGAACAGCTGTTGTAAGAGACCACACAGATTTCCCCACTTCTACTGACTCCCAGCCGGTGAGCTCATTTCCCCGGGAGATGCAGTCTGAGCCTGTGGGGTCCACTTAAGTGTACCTTGGGGGGAGCTGAGGAGGAAAGAGGAGGTGGCCCCAGGTGGAGGGGGAACTTTCTCATGTCAGAAACCTCACTGGAGATAGGCTAAAGGGGGAGAGATCCTGCAGACTCCTTCCTGGACGGGAAGAGGTTCTTTTCTAGAAAACCCCCTTGGCTCATTATGGTTAAAAGGAAGTATTATCAATTTTACAGTTGATTTGATAAAGCACCTTGACTCCCATCACATCTGTGTCCCCTCCTCCTAAAAAGTCTAAGTCAAGAAGCAAATGCTGATTTAGGAAATGCCTTACAAAGGAATGTGCCTATGGGTAATGACAGTTCCCTGCAACCTTTTCAGTGTTAAAGATAATATTCTAGTTTCCACGGTGCTCCACTGTGTACAAAGAGCTTTCTTTCATCCATGGTGTCTCATTCGAGCCTCAAGTGGCCCTGTGGGTGTGGCGGGGTAGATATTGCTAACATTAGTGTCAGTACCAGAATTGGTATTGGTAAGGACGTTAGCATTGGCATTGGTATTAGCCCTGATTTTCTACTATTGAGCTGAGGTTTGTGGGAGGTTTCATGAAATGCCCAAATTCACAAAACAGAGCAAAGAACTTGGACTTTTCTATTTGATTCACAGCCTGGGTGCTTTTCCCTTTGCATGCAGTCATTTCTCAGAAAATAACAGCTTGTTTATAAGTCGCCTTTTCCTTCTCCAATTTCTTGGCACCCCAGCCTCGCAAATCCAAGCAAGCCCTGGGATTTTGATGGATGTGACCCATCACTTTCCAGCTTGGGTTTTGGTCCCAGACCCTGGCAGAGCAGCAGAGGGGAGGTCCAGAGAGAATACTGAACCCCTTTGGAAATTCCATCATCTACTTCTGGATATATATAGCTTTGTCACCCCAATGTGTCCTGGACCTGGAGGTGAGACATCTACATGTTCGTGAAGTACCTGCTTCTACTGTCCACCTGTGGCAGGTCATCCATCCTGAGCCTCAGTCTTTGCACCTGTAAAATAAGGGGGTTTGGCTGGGTGATCTCTACAGAGGCCCGTAATCCAACGACATGACACTTTGACAGCAGACAAGGCACAGGGTGAAAGATTTCCCTTGGGAGCACCCGTGTCTCTGAGACCTTCCCTCCACACTCATCCACTAGTCCCATGCCTGCGCTTAGCCCCGAGCTGGCCTGGCCCTGCCTGGCTTGGGGACATCATTGTGCAGTATCAGTTGAAGGTTTGGGTGAGGGCGGGCTGAGGCCAGCAGGGGGGAGACCCACTGGGTATTTTTTTCAGATGCATATGTCCCCTCTCAGGCAGCCTTTTCAGAGCCCTGGACAATGTGCTCTTTTTGTCCCCAGCCCTTTCAGCCGCCTGTTCATTCTCTTTGCATCTGCTGTCACACAGGACATCCCGGCTGGCAGGCGACCATGGGGACACATTGTGCTCCCTTAATGAAGCATAGGGCTGGTGATACAGGGGTGGCTGGGGCCTGTAGGGTCTGGGGTGAGCAGAGGGGCACCCCATCTTTCTACTCCCAGCTCCGCCTTTGGGGAAAGACCATTGCTCCCCCCCCCGCCCTTTACCTCTCACAGTCCCAATGGAGGTCCTGAAAGAAAGAAAATTGTTCCAAGACAGGGGTTCTGGTGATTGGGGTGCTGAGGGCTGGATGGGAAGAGAAGGCACAAGGCTCTGTTCTCCCTGCTGCTCTGTCGTTGTCCTGGGGGAAGGAGCATCTGCCAGGAGCCCTTGCCTGCACCCTCTCCAGGGACAAATTTCCTACACCTTTAACATAAGACTGGGAAAAGGAGGATGTGGGGGACCCATGTCATTCCCTAAAGACCTACTGTGTCACCATCCATGGGGGGGTTAGTTTCTACGGAACAATTCCTGGAGCCAGGAGGGTCAGTGACATGACATCTTAGGAGTCCCTTCAGTTCTCACGGGCTCCACTTGAAGACCTTCTCCATCTAGGTAAAGAAGAAAGAAGGATGGCGACCCAAGGTCATCCAAAGGGGCCCGAGCCAGCCCAAGGTCCGACAGCACACAGAACAAGCAGCTGGGTTATATGGTGAGACCGTGGGTGGCTCTTTGCCCACCACGATCGTTCTTTAAGAATGTCCTCTCGTCACCTCCACTCCGCCCCACGGTAGTAAAGAAAAGCAGAATCAGTGGGACCCAGGTGGAGGAGGTTTTCTCCCTGTGTGGCTTGTACGGATGCATGTCTGATCGTTGCACCCAGAAGAAGAGGGTGCTACCAACGCTGATGACTATCGCACTGTGGGTGTGGCTGGCAGGCTCCAGGGCCGTTCCCACCATGAAGCCAGCCAGATAAGGCAGCCCTGATGTGCTCGGTCAGGGCTACCCATGGTGGCGCACGTGCAGCCCTGAGGTCAGCAGAAGGAGACAGTCCCTCAGCCCCCAGGCCCTTTCCTAAGTGCTGCAGAGTTGCCTTGCAGAAGCCCAGGCTTCCTTACTATGTTCTGGCATGTGAGATGCCTTCCCGACTCTTCCTACAAACTTGGAGTTCGTCTTTTTGGTCTATTTACGGCATCCCCCCACCCTTAGCCCACCCCTCACCCTTCCTGGCCTGCTTACCCGCCCACCACCCAAAGAAAAAAAGCCTGGGTCTTGTCCAACAAGGCCCCCTGTCCCCTTTAACAAGCGAAGTGTGCTGGCATTGCAATTGGTGGTCTTCTCCCCTGAAGGTTGTTAATTAGTGCAGAATGTAGACTTCAGTTGTCTTGCCAGCCCCGCTGAAACGCAGCTGGCAGGTAGCCGAGACGGAGGAATTTGTCATAGGTTAGATCAGCCCTAGCTCTAAGAACCAAGTGTACAGCTTATGCAAATAGTTTTGCTTAGCATGGATCCTGTGTTCTTATTCCCCCTCGCTCCCCCCAAGACTTTTTTTTAACTGAAGGGTGGGGAGGGAGTGGGGAAACAAGGGAAGGAGGCAGAACAAGCACTTACTTGCCAGATCTCATTCTAAATCAGAAAGGAGCAAATTGCTTTCCCTAAAAAAGAAAAAGGCAGGGGAAAAAAGAAGACAAAACACCCATCCTTTGGTCTAATGTACCAAGCATTTGAAAGCTGAATTGCTCAAAAGGAAAGGCTAGCAGTGAGTGTATTTGGAGAGACTATTATCCCCATCAAGACCCATTCATACTCTCTGGGAGGCCTGCGGAGCACCTGGGTGGGGACTTGGAACATTGGGGTTCCAATTCCTCTCCCTGCTGGAGTGGTGTCACCTCCTCAGTCCTGCATCGGTTTCCCTAGCTTTGGCAGATATCCAGGGCTAACCTCAGGCAACCAGAACATCTGGGCACCCGCAAGTCCCAGCAGAAGTGAAGGTTATGGCAGCTTCTCTGAACACACAAAGCAGTAGCTTACATACTATAAAAGGTGGTGGCTTCGTTATGTAATGAGCCAGCAATGAGCTGTGTAATTTGGGACATATCACTTAACCTCTCTGAGCTTCAGCCCCCTCATCTACAAAAACAAGGATAGCAGTCTGTCCCCCATGGTGAAGTACAAGAGTATACTAGGTGCACGGTGAGGGCTCAGGGCACAGTTGATGAGAATGAGTGAGGCAAGGTATCAAGGGAAAGCACCGAGCACGTGGTAGATGCTCAGCAGAATGCTTGACTGGCATTCTAATGAAGTAACAAGACCAACAAAATGATCCAAACCAGAACTGAATTTCAAAGTTGTAAGAATGCACAGGCAGCATCAAGTCGGTCCAACATTGAATATGGAGGGAAGGGCAAAGTGGGAGTAGGGAAGGAAAACTCAGGGTTAAACTGGGCATTTTTTTTGTTTGTTTTTTAACCTTAGCACCATTAACATTTGGAGGCAGAATAACTTTTTGTTGCTGAAGGCTGTCCTCAGCAAGGTAGGATGGTTTTAGTAGCATTCTCTACCTAAGAGATGCCGGCAGCATTTTCCCAGTTGTGGCAACCAAAAATGTCTCCAGACATTTACAAATGTTTCCTGGAGGGCAAAATCTCCCTCAGTTGAGAGCAACCATCGATCCATGATAACTTCCTCTAGGAAAGCTGATAAGTGATCTGGTGACTCCCATTGACCACAGCATGCGGTGCTTACATTCACAGACATTTCAGTTGTCCAAAACGATGGCAGAAATGACAGTCACTTGCTTAAGGACTTCTGTAAAGGTCAAAGGAGAGCATGAACCAGACTTTTGTGAATGCCAAGATGGAAAAAGTATCATACACTTCTGGTTTCTGGCATGACATATAAGGAGCTGGGAAGTTGCCTTGTGGTCCTAACTGGTAAAAATGAATGTTATGGTTTGGATGTGAGCTGTCCTCCAAAAGCAAACGTGTGAGACGATGCAAGAAGGTTTGAAGGAGAAGTGATTGGTTATGAGAGCCTGAACCCAATCAGTGAATTAATCCCCTGATGGGATTAACTGAGTGATAACTGAAGGTGGGTGATAGGGTGTGGCTAGAGGAGGTGGGCATTGGGGGTGTGCTGTTAGGGTATCTGGCAAATGGAGTCTCTCTCTCTCTGCTTTCTGATCATCATGTGAGCTGCTTCCCTCTGCCTCACTCTTTTACCATGTTGTTCTGCCTCACCTTGAGCCCTTACCTTGAGGAATGGAGCTGGCCTTCTATGGACTAAGACCTCTGAAACCATGAGCCCCCAAATAAACTTTTCCTCCTTTAAAGGTGTTCTCCTTAGGTCTTTTAGTCACTGCAGCGACTAAAACAATGAACAAAGTAAAAATCCTATAGTTTTTCTTAGACCTATCGGAGAAGTAAGGTGACAGGGTAAGCGTCTACCCACCAAATTTGAGAGGCAGATGCTAATACAGAGAATCACGATTTACTGGAGCAGAAACCCACTAGCACAAACCACCACAGGAACTGGTGCCAGGGTAGGAAAACCAAATTATAACTGACAAATTGCTGCAGGCTCAACATGAACATGTCTGAGGGTTAGAAGCTCCAGGGTGGCCCAGGCCTTGCAGGATGACCACACTTTTGTGAGTTTCACCTCAGGAGCTCTCCCAGGTTCTCACAAGGAATATCAGAGAAAAGCCCCTTTGTGTTTCTGGCAGGAGAAGGGGAAAAGGGACCATTCTGCAACATGCCAGAGCACTGTGTTCTTCTTAACAAGGCTTGCCCTCAGGAGAAGCTGTTTTACCAGCGCCTAAAATATTGGGGCTTTATCAGAACTTAGCTGACCTGTTCATCCTGCGTCATCCAAGTGTAGGTGGGGGACTGTGAAGCACTTATGAAGTTCACAGTCCCAGGCACAGTCTCACTAAAACACTGAGACCTAATCATAGGAGTACAGAATGTTTTCTCTCTTCCCACACTTCAGCACCACACATTGCAGCCTATTTGCAGCATTTCCTTTTACCAGTCCATCCCGTCCACCTATCAAGAGAACTACAAGGCATACTAGAAAACACACTTTGAAGAGATCATTATGCTAAGGGCTCCAAAGGACAAAGTAAACAGCATGCAAAAATGGATGGGTAATGTAAGCAGAGGGATGGATACTCTAAGGAAGAACCAAAAAGAAATGCTAGGGATTAAAAGCACCGTGATAGGGCTGGGATTGTAGCTCAGTGGCAGAGCACTTGCTTAGCATGTGTGAGGCACTGGGTTCGATCCTCAGCACCACATCAAAGATAAATAAAATAAAGGCATGCTGTCCATCTACAACTATACAAAAAAAAGCACCATGATAGAAACAAAGAACACCTTTGACGGGCTCATTATTACACTGGACGTAGCCAAGGAAAGAGTCCCTGAACTTGAGATATCAATAAAAAACTTCCAAAATAGAAAAGCAAAGAGAAAAAAGACCAGGAAAAAACATCCATGAACCAAAGGGACAGCATTGTGTCATGGGGATATCAGAAAGAGAAGAAAGAGGAAGGAACAGAAGAAATATTTGAAGCAATAATAACTGGGAATTTCCCCAAATTGGTATTTGGTAAGACACCAAACCACAGATCCAAAAAGTTCAGAGAACACAAGCAGGATAAATGCCAAAAAAAACCCTGCACTTAGGCATATCATATTCAAAGTGCAGAAAATCAAAGAGTAAGAAAAACAATCTTGAAAGACGCCAGAGGAAAAACCATCTTACCTACAGAGGAACAAAGATAAGAACTACTTGCCTCCAACTTCCAGCAGAAACCATGCAAGGAAGGGGAATAGAGGGAAATATTTAAAGTATTAAGAAAAAAAAAAACCCACCTATCTAGAATTCTGCATCCTGTGCAATTGTCCTTCAAAAATAAAGAAGAAACAAGGATTTTTTTTTTTTTTAAACCAGAGATTGAACCCAGGGGCACTCAACTACTGAGCCACATCCCCAGGCTTTCTTTATATTTTATTTAGAGACAGGGTCTCACTAAGTTGCTTAGGGCCTTGCTGAGTTTCTGCGGCTGGCTTTGAACTCGTGATCCTCCTGCCTCGGCCTCCTGAGCCGCTGGGATTACAGGCATGCACCACCGCGCCTGCCAAGAAAAAAGAATTTTATCACAGAAACAGAGAGAGCATTTGTCGCCAATAGCATGCCTTGCAACAAACTTGAATCTACATAAAGAAGGAAAGAGCATTAGAGAAGGAATGAGTGAAGGTAAAATAAAAGCACGCTTTTCTTCTTTATTGGTCTAATGGACTGACTGCTATTTGTTCAAAATAATAATAGTCAAGAATTTTATTACCTATGCTAACATAGACAGATGGTCCCTGACTTAGGATAGTTCAACTCATTATTTTTCAATTTTATGATGGTGCAAAGGCATACTCTTGCCACCATTCCAGTTTTCATTTTCAGTCCAATATTCAATAAATCACACAAGATATTCCACGCTTCCGTATAAAGCAGGCTTTGTGTTCGGGTCTGCGTCCACCTGGAGGCTGATGCAAGCGTTCTGAGCAGGGTTGGGGCAGGCTGGGTGGAGCCACAATGGTGGGCAGGTGAGGTGTGTGAGATGCATTTTCCACTGACAGTACTTTCAATGTAAGCTGGGTCTCCTCTATTCGAGGAATGAGAGGGAGTAGCCAGGTACCTGGAGCAGGACAGTGTTATTTGAGAGGGGCTTGGGGTCGGTGTGAATGTATGCTGCAAACTCTAGTACAAACACTAAGTGAGGGAAAAAAGTATAACTGGTATGCTAACAAAGGACAGAAAATAAAGGAAAAAAATTTTAAAATTAATTAAAAAAAGAAAATGGGGTGGGGGGAATGCTCAATTAAAACTACAAAAAGCTGGGCATGGTGGCATGTGCCTGTAATCCCAGTGGCTCGGGAGAGAGGCTGAAGTAGGAGGATCATGAGTTCAAAGGCAGCCTCAGCAAAAGTGAGGAGCTAAGCAACTCAGTGAGATCCTGTCTCTAAATAAAATACAAAATAGGGCTGGGGATGTGGCTCAGTGGTCGAGTGCCCCTGAGTTCAATTCCCAATACCAAAACAAAAAAAATAAGAAACCTCACAAAAAAACAGTGAATGTGATGCCAAATGCACACAGATAACGAAACATAAATAGAAAAATGGGGCTACGTAAAACTAATACTTCTGTGCAGCAAAGAGTGCAATTAACAAGATGAACAGGCAACCTAGGGAACCATATACATGATAAGGGACTGATATCCAAAACAGAAACTTCCACAAACAGATACCGACAAATAAATAAATAAACCAATAACCCAATGAAAACCTAGGAAAAACTTGAATAAACATTTTCCCAAGCATATATAAATGATCAGCAGATATATTATAAGATGTTCAGTGATCACAGAAATGCAAATCAAAACCACAATGAAATATCTCTTCATACTCATTAGGATAGTTACTGTCAAAAACTAAGTGTGTGGGTGGGGGTACTCGGTGGTAGAGCACTTGTCTAGCATGCTCAAGGCACTGAGTTCGATCCCTAGCACTGGAAAGAAAGAAGGGGAGGGGAGAGAGAGAGAAAAAAGAGAGAGAGAGGAAGGAAGAGAGAGAAAGAAAGGTAGGAAGAAAAGAAGGAAGGGAGGGAGGGAGGGAAAAAGAAAATAAATGTTGACTAAGACATAGAAATATCTGAACCCTTGTGCACCATTGGTAGGAATTTTAAATGGAGCAGCCACTAAAAAAACAGTATAGAAGTTCCTCAAAAATTAAAAATAGAACTAACCACAAGACCCAGTGATCCCACTTTTGAATGTTTATCCCAAAGAATTGAAAGCAGAGTTTTGAAGAAATATTTGCATTCCCTTGTTCAAAGCAGCATAATCCTCAATAGCCAAGAGGTGGAAACAACTTAAATGTCTACAGATGAATGAATCTATAAGCAAAATGTAGAATACACACACACAATGGAATATCATTTAGCCTTGTAAAAGAAGGAAATCTTTTCCTAGGCTACAATGTGGATGAATCGTGAGGGTATGGTAAATTAAACAAGCCTCTAGGGACAAGTACTGTGAGCTTCCACTTAAATGAGGCATCTGAGGTGATCAAATTCCATTAATAATACAATTATTTCTATTCAGAGATGTTTACATAGAAAATCCTTTAAAAAGTACAAAACAATACAAAACCAAAAAGCATCATCCATGAAAAAAAATCTGTCAAACTTCACTAGAAGTTAAAAGCTTTTCTATGTTTGTATAAATATGTCAAAATATACTCTGCCATGTGTAACTAGAAAGAACAAATTTTAAAAGGGTAAGAAACTTTGGTTCTGAAAAAGACACTGTTGAGAGAATCAAGACATATGACAGATTGGGACAATATATTTTCAAAACCCACAAATAACAAAGGATTTGTATTTAAAATATACAGAGAACTCTCAAAACCCCAAGTAAGAATACCAACTACCCAATTAAAAGTAGGCAAAAGATTTGAACAGACGCCTCATCAAAGAAGACATACAGACGACAAATAAGCATATGAACAGATGCTCAAAATTCTTTGTCCCTAGGGAATTACAAACTATCATGATGATGAGATTGCACTACACACCAGCACTACTTGAATGGCTACAATCTTAATATCTGACAATTCCAGTGGCTGGTGAGGATGTGGAGCAATGAGAACTGTCATTCATTACTGGTAGGAGTGCAGAATGGAACAGGTACCTTAGAAAACCGTCTAGCAGCTTCTTTGAAAGCTAAAAGCTGCAGGGTGCTAAGGCTGAGGCAGGAGGATCACAGGTCAAGGACAGTTTCAGCATGTCAGCTAAGACAGGTTCTTATTTTGAGAACCTGTCTCAAAATAAAATAGAAAGGGCTGAGGATGTAGATTGGTGATAGAGCACCCTGGTTCAATTTCCAGTACCAAAAAAAAAAAAAAAAAAAAAAAAAAAAAAAAAAAAAAGAAAAAGAAAAAGAAAGAAAACAAAACAAAACAAAAAAGCAGCTCCTAGGTGTTTACTTGAGATCTATGTCCACACAAAAACTTGCAGAGAAATATTTGCAACAGCTTCATTTGTAATCAACAAAAACTGGAAACACCAAGATGTTCTTTAATAGGTGAATGAACTAAACATGATGATATATCCACACAATGTATTATTGATCTGTGATTAAAAAAAAGTAGAACAAAAAGTTGCAAAAAGATGAAATTTAAATACATACTGATAAGTGAAATAAGCCCATTTGAAATGGCAAAATTGTAGCAATGGTTAAAAAAACAATCAGCTGCTTCCAGGGGTTAGAAGGAAAAGTAAATCGTAATTTTTTAGGTCAGTGAAACAATTCTGTGCCATACTGTAATTTTGACCCTAAGTATTTGTCAAACCATATTGAACTTTACAGCACAGAGAATGAACCTTAATGTATACAAATGTTTTTAAAACCATTTAAAAGTCTGGGGAATGTCCGGATGGAATTCTAAGTGTGATAAAACATTCTAACTGTATTATAAATATATGAAAGAGTCTTACTGCAGGGAGTTGGGAAGAACATGCTGATTGAAATAACATTGGAGGTGAAAGGAGTCCCTAAGGCAAAAGAAACTGTACATCAACACTGTTCTCTAGCTGGTGAGAGGTGTCCCCTGGGGTACCAGTGCTGTATACTCACACTAGGAGTGAGAAATTCAGTAGATGGAGTATGTGAGCCACATTTTCACTAGTGAAGTCAGAGATTATAAATAAGCAAGATGCAGAGGCAAGAATAAACTACGTGGCAATGGATTAGAGTTGGATACATTAGCATGAACTCATATTCACTTACATGTACATATGCAGGCTTGTACACACATATTTCTTTGGTCTGCCTGAGAGCCTAGAAGCAATGCCATTCCAGTAGCAGTGAGCATCCTGCACCCAGATCTTGCTTCTCCAATAAAAGGAACCAGGCTCCTTGAAGGAACCAGGCTCCCTGAAGAAACAGCTGAGTCTAGGACTAAGGCAGGAAATATACAACTTGAGCCTGGAGCATCTTGTATTACCAAAGAGTAAGGAAGTTCCTCAAAATCAGTGTGAGATCATATATGTGAAAACCGTGTATAAAGCATTTGGCTCATCAGAATTGTGTGCTAGGAAGCACACGCGGGCTCCGAGCAGTACCTGTGAGCTCTGGGCCTGCGTGTATGCTATTTTGACTGCCATCTTGGCCCTAGGCTCTTGACATCATAGAATAAGTGATTGTGAATTAGAGTGTCCCTGTCTTTAGAGGGACATCTAAAGATGTAAAGACGAGTTGTCAATACAAGTCCTTGCCTTTACAAATAACTTATGTGGTGACCTATTAAATAAAATAGGTAACAGCTAGAAACAGCCTGATCCACCAGTCCCTGGATGCTAGAGGAGCCCCTGAGGCACCTGCATAGGACATCTGGGCTCCCACAGAACAGAGCCTGGGAAACAGTGACCAAAAGAACAGGAGTATACTCCTCAGCATTACACACACAGTCCTTCACAATCTGACCCCAAGATTTCCAGTTTCCTACTGTGCTGCATCTCCCCATCCTTAATCTTCCTTCTACACATGATCATCTCTGTACCTCAGTTTCCTCATCTGTAAAATGGGGATTATAAAACTCAAATGATTGCTGTGAGACTTAGTCATGCTTTAATGTACTTAAAGCACTTAGAATAGTGCATTGTACTTAGTATGTGCTCAATAAATATTATTAATTTTTATATTAGCCTTTCTATTTTATTTTTTAATTTATTTATTTGTTCTACTTAGTTATACTTGACAGCAGAATACATTTTGATTCATAATACACAAATGGAGCATGATTTTTCATTTCTCTGGTTGTACACGAAGTAGAGTCACACCATTCGTGTCTTCACACAGGCACCTAGGGTAATGATGTCCATCTCGCTCTACCATCTTTCTTTACATTAGCCTTTAATATAGCCCTATAGAACTACTTATCCGTTTCCAAACAAATAGTGTTCTTTAAAGAATCTGGCAGGTGCACAGGTGCATGCCTATACTCCCAATGACTGGGAAGGATGAGGTAGGAAGATCACAAGTTTGAGGCCAGGCTGGGCAAATCAGCAAGACTCTGTCTCAAAATAAAAAATAAAAATGGCTGGGGATGAAGTTCAGTGGTAAGAGTGCCCCTGGGTTCCAACCCCCAGTACTACAAAAATAAAATAATAAAGCATCTGTATTTTTCTCATGCTGTTTCCTCTACCTAAGTCTCCTGCCTGTTGCCGCCGGAAAAGGATTTGCAGCCTGGAACGGCGGCGCCGTGGGAAGGAGCCTGGAGACAGGATGGAAGTGAAAAAATTCTTTTATCTTTCTCTCTCTGTCTCTTGTAATTTCTAACACCACATACACACTCTCACAAGAAACCAAGGCACTGTACTCTTACAAGAAACTACAATATATATACACAATAGCGTTAACCCCGTCCGTTCTCTCTCAGGTCTCATCTCACGCACCCGAGCACGAATGGCGCCCGCCCAATCTGCAATCTCGGCTTAAGTCTCTCGAGATCCCGGGCCAAGTCCCGCGAGATCCCAGGCCAAGTCCCGTGAGACTACGGAAGGCGGCAATGCCCAAACATCTCCATGGCCCGTAGTCAACCGCAATCTTAGCCATCTCCCCAAACAGGGCTCCTGCACCTGCCCCCTCCCTTCTCTTTATGCCTGGCAAGACTCTTATTCATCCTTCAAAACCCATCTCAAATGTCTCCTTTGTGATTGATGATCTCCTCGTTTTCAAGGCCAAAATTAATGTTTCTTTATGTGTGTGTGTGTGGGGGGGGTAGAGACAGAGACAGCATTGGGTATCTCTCCAGCTCAGCAGTGAACCGAGTCTCCGTCACCCTGGGTTCCAACATCTATCCCAGTCATGCAGGAAACATTTACTGTATAGAAATGCAATGACAAAGGGATAGAAGATAAATGGTCTGGTTGCAAACTGGGAAAGGATTACTTTAGATTTTGTTATAAAGAAATGCCCACCAGAGGGCAAGAATGCCTAAGCCATGGACTTAGGACCCAGTGGCTGCCGGCAAGGACTCTGCTCCCCTGGCTCTGAGGACCCACAGATGAGCCGTGAAACCATGACTCCTCCAACCTTGCCCTTGGGAACAGGGCTCTCGGCTTTCTGAATGATCCTGGACACTCCAGGCCCAGGCTTGCCTTGCCTCTGTCTTCAACATTACTCCGACTTGCAACAGGTTCTCTATCTATCTCTATCTCTATCTCTATCTCTATCTCTATCTCTATCTCCATCAAATCTTCCTGCCCAGTGTCACATCTCCTCAGAGCCTTCAAAAGACCCAGGCAGAGAAAAGTTGAAAGGGAAGCAAGTGCCAGGCAGGTGGACAGGACATGGGTGGCTCTTTGCTGGCTGGGGGATGGGGAAAGTTTAGAACAATCTCTACAAAGGCAGCTTCTTCGTGTTAGTACTTCTAAGCAAAGATGTGGACTAACCATACAGAGGTTGATCATCTTGTTGTTAGTTGTTTTCTCGGTCTGCACCAGAATCCAGCAACCAGTTCTGTTCAGAAATGTCTGGCCTACCTCCCTGTTGATGCAATCTCAAAACTGCACTGGCTGGGCTGGGGTTGTGGCTCAGTGGTAGAGCGCTCACCTAGCATGTTCACGGCCTGGGTTCGATCCTCAGCACCACATAAAAATAACTGCATTGTGCACAACTAAAGCAAATAAATAAATATTTAAAAAAAAAAAAAAAACTGCACTGGCCTCTAGAAGAGTGTATGTCAGTGGTTACAGGCTTATCTTCATCCTCAAAGACTTCTCCATCTTCTTTCTTCTGAACCAAGTAATTTTGGTGTCTTGCTTCCAAAAGCCGCATGCTGCTCATTTGATCATTTCTGGAACTTTCTTCTGGACCTCCTGTAAGCCATCATCTTTGCATATTGTTGTCAATCATCACCTGACAACCGGTGCTCCAAACCAGTAGCCCACCCTACTACCTACTGATTCAGCTCTTAAATCCATAGCATCCTGACACCCTTAATGTAAGTGGGTTATCCACCCTCTTGATCTATTTTCTTTGACTTCAACAGCCTTCACTGACTTATTCATCTCTGGTAATACAAGTCTTGCTCCTCTCTCTCCAGTCCATAAGTTGATTTGTAATTGGTGGTGCAAAATAAGTCTTGTATGACTCTGGGCAGAAGGTGCATGCACACAGAAAGAAAATCATCCCCACTGATGAAGCAAAGCACTTCATAGTAATGACTGTGACAATAATACCGCCCCCTAGTGGTGCCATCTGGATTTTTTTTTAGGAAGAGTGAGCCAAAATTAAAAAAAAAAAAAAAAAATTTAAGTAATGCTCTAATGTTTTAGAGTAGACAGAGGGCGTTTCTATCTATTCCAGTAGAACCTCTCTGGTGGGCTTCTCATTCCAAAGACAATTTGCTCCAAGAGTAAAATGGTTCTATGCATGCCAATGCTTGGGAAAGGGCTGGAGGCAGACAATCCAAGCTGAGCCAGAAGTAAAAGACTTGCCCACTCCCCTCTTCAGCCATCTCTGGCCCAGTGTGCGCGTCATGTCATGAGTCATTTACCTGGGGAATCTGCAAACTGTGAGTAGGTCTGGGTCAGGTTCCCAGTGTTCCCTTTTACTTGGGGTGCTTCTCTCAGGCAGTAGTCTGGTGCTCAGTAGAGAGTTTAGTGGACTGATGTCTCCCCTGCTGCACTGTGGAGGGGGCTTTCTGCTCCACCTCTGACGCGGGGCTTCCACGCTGGGATTGAATGGCTGCAAAGAGCACCCGGCATGGCGAAGGAAGTGCCAGGTGAGACGGCAAAAGCAAAAGTGGCACAGGAACCTGGAAAGGGAGAAGGATCTGGAACAGTGATATTGTCATAGAATCGTGGAATTCCAGAGCTGAAAAACAAGTCGGAGATGGAATGCAGAGTACAATGCATAACTTGTCACTTCAAATGCGGCACCTTTCCATTATTAGCAGCTTTAATCCCTGCAAACATCTTTTTCTCCTAGGAAGCCAAAATTTCTATTAATTCAACTTGTTAGTCTTAGTTCTATCTTCAAGAGCTTGCAATTTTATAATATCAGCTAAATGTATTAAAGATCATGTGCAAAGTCCTTTACTAAAAACTTTGTGTATGTTAGCAGTTATGACTCAAATGATCCTTTTTTTTTTTAACCCAGTACTGGGATTGAACCCAGGGTTGCTCTACAACTGAGCTACACCCCCAGTCCTTTTTTTTTTTTTTTTTTTTTTTTAACTTTGTTTTTATTTTGAGACAGGGACTTGCTAACTTGCTGAGACTGGCCTTAAACTTGCAATCCTCCTGCCTCAGCCTCCTGAGTCGCTGGGATTACAGGTGTGCACCACTGTGCCTGGCTAAAATGTTCCTGTTATTATCCACATTTTGCAAATCACAAAATTGAGTCTCAGAGATGTCAAGTGCTTGTGCAAGGTCACAGAGGTCTAAATGATAGAGTCAGAATCCAAACCCAAATCTGTTTACAGATCTAAGCTCTTACCTTCCACACTCCATCATGTTTTTAAAATATATATTTTATTTATTTATTTTAGTTGTACACAATACCTTTTTTATGTTTACGTGGTGCTGAGGGTCAAACCCAGGCAGTGCACATGCTAGGCGAGCACTCTACCGCTGAGCCACAACCCCAGCCCAACACACTCCATCATGTTAAAATAATCTTTTCATCTAACACTCCTTCAAATATTTGTCAGCAGCCATATCTGCCTTATAATAATTCGTATTAGTTAGCTTTCCACTGTTGTAATAATACCTGAGATAATCAATTTGTAAAGAGGAAAGGTTTATTTTGTCTCACAGTCTTGGAGGTTTCAATCAATGACTGATTTGCCCTGTTGCTTTGGGCCTATGGAAGTCAGTCCGTGGTGGTGGGAGTATCTAGCAGAACATGCTGTTCACCTCATGGCTGGGATCAAATGAGGAAGAGGAAGAAGAAAATACCCATGTTCCAAAATCACCTTCAATGATCTAACTTCTTTCTAGAAAACACCCTCCAGCCCCCCAACCCCTGCTTCTGAAAGCTACATCATTTCCTAGTAGCACCTTGTATGGAGACCAGGCCTTAATACATCAGGCTTTGGGGGACACTTATTCAAACCATAGAAAATTCTAACTACATCATTGCTCAATTGTTCACATGTTAAAATGATAGCACCCACTTATTGTGTATTTAATCATATGTCAGACAAGTAATTCTTTAATATATTGTCTCAGAACAACCCGTAGGATAGACCTCATAGTTTCCCTTTTACAGATGAGGCCAAAGCCATGAAGCAAGTTGTCTAAAAGAAAATGATGGAGTAAAGATTAAAAACGGACTCTTTGTTATACCAAAGGGAAGTTTCAAAGAAAATTTATTGTGCTGTTTTTCAAGTTACCATCTTGACTTGGCTTGAGATCCTCTGGAGAATAAAGTGTCTGAAACCTTAAATTTATCCAATGCAACAAGAAATTGGATTGTTATAAATAACAATAAAATAAGTAAGCATTTGCCAACTCTGATTAAAAAATAAAATATTTTAAAAATAAGAATGAAGCCGGGCGCGGTGGCGCACGCCTGTAATCCTAGCACTTTGGGAGGCTGAGGCAGGAGGATCGCGAGTTCAAAGCCAGCCTCAGCAATGGCGAGGCACTTAGCAACTCAGTGAAACCCTGTCTCTAAATAAAATACAAAAAAGGGCTGGGGATGTGGCCCAGTGGTCGAGTGCCCCTGAGTTCAATCCCCGGTACCACAAAAAAAAAAAAAAAAAAAAAAGAATGAGCTGGGTGTGGTGGCACACACCTGTAATCTCAGTAGCTTGGGAGGCCGAGACAGGAGGATGAAATGTTCAAAGCCAGCCTCAGCAAAAAGCGAGGTGCTAGGCAACTCAGTGAGACCCTGTCTCTAAATAAAATATAAAATAGGGCTGGGGATGTGGCTCAGTGGTTAATCATCCTTGGGCTCAATCCCTGGTCTTTCCCTCTCTTCAAGAAAAGAATTTAATGGGAACATAATGGATAGATTTAACAGCACTTAAACATAGTTAAAAGGAGAATTAGTAAATTGTAAACTAGACCAAGAAAATTCAGAATGAAGTGGAGTACTGAAAGGATGAACAACAAATGAAAGAATACATAAGACTAATGAGTGGATGGAAAGACATATACATCTTTTGGAATCCCAGGAGATTTGCCTAGGAAACAAAAACAATGGACAAGGACACATTTATTGAGAATTTCCCAGTGAATTATAAACTTTATTAAGCAGAATGAACAAAAGAAAGTTACTCCCAGGCCCATTGTAGTAAATCTTATGGGGGAAAGGGTGGAAAATCCTGACTGCAACAGTGGAAAAAAAAATATTTTCAAAAGAGCTAAAACTACACTGATAACATATTTCTTGACAGAAATTATAAAAGCTGAAAAACAATTACATGATATCCTCAAAGACCTGAGGAACTCTATATTCAGCAAAATACCTGTCTGAAATAAATATATTTCAGACAAAGCAAAAAAAAAAAATTAAAGAAGATTTGCTAACAACTGATATACATTAAAATAAACAGCAAACTGAATTCTTTGGAGAGGTGGGGAAATGATTCCAAATGGAAATACAGAGATTTAGGAAAATATGAGAGCCACGGAAAAGGAGAATATGTGAGAGATGTAAATGGATAGTATCTGCATAAAAACACAATATTATTAAATTTAAATAAATATAAATGAATTTACATGTAATAATAGTGCAAAAGGTAGGAGGAGAAAAGCAGATTTAAAGTGCTCTAAGAATCACCCACCAATACATAGGATCAGAAGAACACTAGAATGGTCAACGGAAAGGGAGGGGAGGGAGGGAGTAAGGGGGGGGTTGGAAAAAAATTGGTGGTTGAATGAGATGGATATCATTATCCTAAATGCATGATTGAAGATCTGAATGGTACTTATATACTTTGTATACAAGCAGTTGTATGTAAAAAGATACTATACTTGTGCATGATGAATAAGTAAATAAATAATAAAAAAATTTTAAAAAAAAGGAAAAAAAAAAAAAAAAAGAATCACCCACCAAGTAGCAAAAGTACTCATTGATATAAGAGTAATATGAACAGATATTAAGATTAATTCTAGCAAGAGAATATAGCATTAACAAACTAACAGAAATGAAACAAAACAATTTCTAAAGAAGGTAAGAAAGGAAAGAAAGTAGCTGGGCACGGTGGCACACGCTGTAATCCCAGCACTTGGGAGGCTGAGGCAGGAGGATCGCAAGTTCAAAGCCAGCCTCAGCAATGGCGAGGCACTTAGCAACCCTTAGAGACCCTGTCTCTAATAAAATACAAGAAAGGGTTGGGGATGTGGCCCAGTGGTCGAGTGCCCCTGAGTTCAATCCCAGGTACCAAAAAAAAAAGAAAGAAAAAGAAGAGAAAAGAAAGAAAGTGTGCTTTCTTTCTGGCACTCTTACCCTCCAGATAATGTGTGTCCTTTTGTTTCTGTTTGTTTTCATGTCTAATTTTTTTCTAACCTACTTTTCTATTCAGTTATCCTCTTCTTGGCTGTGTCTAATCTGCTGTTAAGTAGTGAACCTAACATTAGATATTTTTATTGTGATAACCAAGGTCATTTCATCAGAAAGATGTAAAAATTTGTATTTACCAAAAAATGTAACATCAAAGTGTATAAAGCAGATATTGATAGAACCTGAAGGAGAAATCAATGAACCCACAATGTCAGTGGGAGATTTCTGGTGAATGTTTGCAAAGATATACTACAGACAGAAAAATACATAAGTCATAAGCATAAGGCTCCTCAGTGCAAAATTATAGCATCTCTTAGGAACTATAGAATAAGCAGACAAAATCAATACGAATATAAAAGAGATTTAGATAACATGATGAACTAACTTAGCTTACATATATAGAGTACTGTACACAATAACTGCAGAATCCATTTCAAGTGCATACGAAATTGAGAAAATATATATGCCAAAACTGACCAAATGCTGAATCATAAAGCAAGTCTCAAAATATTTTCAAATTACACAGAATATGTTCACTGACCATAGTAGATCAAACTCACAAGATAAACATAAAATCTCCATATGCTTCAAAATGAAAAAGTGTTCTCTTAAAAACTCATAAGCAAAGAAGAAATTATAATAGAAAATTTTTAAATTAAATTATAATGTAAATATGACACATTAAAACATGTGGGAAGCATCGAATATAGTTCTTAAGGGGAAATATATATAGCCTTATATGCATTTATTAGGAGGAAAAAGAAAATTAAGCTGAAAATCAATGACCTTCACATCAGTAAGATAGGCAATCAAGGACTGGGGTTGTGGCTCAGTGGCAGAGCTCTTGCCTTGAACATGTGAGGCATTGGGTTTGATCCTCAGCACCATGTCAAAATAAAGATATTGTGTTCATGCATAACTAAAAAAAATGTTTAAAATATGATAGACAACCCAAAAGAAAAGAGATAGGCAAATATCCCAAATAGACTGTATTAATCAACTTGCTTTCACTATGACAGAATACCTGAGAAAATTCACCTAAAGGAGAAAAGATTTATTTTGCCTTATGGTTTCAGAGGTTGCAGTCCTTGGTCACTTGGCCCAGTTGCTTTGGGCCTATAGTAAGGAACATAATGATGGGACCATGTAGTAGAGCAAAGCTGCCCACTTTATGGTGTCCAGGATGCAAAAAAGAGAGAGAGGAAAGGACCAGGGTCCCAATATCCCCTTCAAGGGCATCCATGCCCCTAATGACCTAATTTCCTACCACCAGGCCCCACCTCCTGAAGGCTCTACCATCTCCCAATAGTGTCACAGGCACTTTAGGGTATGCACTTTGGGGTACAGTTTAAGGCCCAAACCATATCACAGGCATTTCATTAAAGAGGCTACTCAATGCACTTAGTCATCAGGGGCAGCAAACTTAAACTCATTGGTATGCCAGACACTGGCCAAAATGATTAAATTACTTATTTTTTTAAAAAAAGATTCATTATACCAAGTATCAGCATATTGAACAACTAAAATTCTCATTCACAACTTTTAGGAATATGAATTTATATAATCACTTTGGAGAATAGTTGTTAGTATGCACCTACTTAAGATGAACATATGCCTACTCACTAGGCCTACATTCCTACTCCTAGTAGAACCATGGACACATGCCCAAAAGATGCAGACTGAAATGTTCAAGCAGGATTACTGATAGTTTAAAACTGAAAACTGTCCAAATGTCTTGCAGTAGCAGATTGGACAAATTGTGGCACATTTTACACAATAAAATACTGTTAAGTAGTTAAAATGAACAGAATATTACTTCATACCACAAAATGGATCTCACAAGCATAGTATTAAGAAAAAGAATTAATAAGCAAAGAACACAAAAATATACATACTTATTTAATTATGGAAAATGAATCTGTGATGATAGAAGCCAGGGCAGTGATTGTCTTAGGAGAGTAGGTAGAAGGTAGACTGGGAGGAGGGAGGAAGGACTTCTTGGGTACCAAGGATGTTCTATCTCCTGGCCTGGGTGGTAGTCATGTGAGTATGAACTTTGAGATAATTCATCCACACACTCTTTATAAACTGGGTGCCTCTCTGTGGGATATAATTGAACTAAAATATTTAACTTTTTTTAAAAGTTGTTAAACCCAGATGCATCCTAACCTAAAGGTACAGATAATTCTTGTGATATATAAATTATTTCAGAGCAGAGGAAAAGTTTGGAAAGACACAAAACTCATTTTAAAAGTCAAATATAATCCAAATAACAAAATTTGACCAAAAAATATGATAAGCAATCTCCCATATGAACTAGAGGCAAAATCCTAAATAAAACATTAACAAATCCAAACATGTAATACAAGAATAAAATCTCATGACCAAATAAGAGTTATATCAGATATGCAAAAATGATTCAACACTAGGAAGATAATTTAGATATTTATACTATGAGGGAAAATTATATTTTTAAACTGAGAATACAAGGAAATTTTCTTCAGTTTAAGTGGATTATTGATGAGAAACGGTATAAAATTGAAGTCTCACCCATTAAAATCAGGAACAAAAGAAGGAGACCTTGATTACTGTTGTTATTAAAAAATTTTTTGGAGGTCTAGACAAGTCAGTATACAAAATTAATGAGGTAGAATTGTTTAAAAGGAAAAGACAGAACTATCTTTGTGTTCTAATTAACTTATTACCTACCTTGAAAATCTAAGATAACACTTTTTAATTATTAAAATCAATAGATCTCAAATAATGCTTGATAAAAGATCAATACACAATAATCATTTGCTTCCTTATCAATCAGCAATAACCAATTAGAAAATCTATTGCCATTTGCTACAGAGAAAATATCCTTAAATATCTAGTCATGTACTCAATAGAAAAGAATTCTTATATGTTGAAACTATAATTCTTTGCTGAAGAATAAGAAAACTATTTGAATAGAAGTATCTGTATCATGATGAAAAATGTTCTATTTTATACTCAATTTCCCAAATTAATTTTTTAAATCCATTGAAAATTATAACAGAATGTTTAATGCATCTTTACAAACTTACTCTACAATCAATCTGGTAGGCAAAATAACAAAAAGAAGAAAGACTATTTTTTGTGATTCTTTTTTTTAATATGTTCTAATTAGTTATACATGGCTGTAGAATGCACTTTGACACTTCATATGTAAATGGAGTATAACTTCTCATTCTTCTGGTTGTAGAAGATGTAGAATCACACCAGTCATGTAGTCATATATGCACATAGGGTAATGATGTCTAATTCATTCTACTATCCTTCCTATACTCCCTTCACTCCCTTCTGCTTAATGCAAAGTAACTCTATTCTTCCCTAACAGTCCTCCCTTTATTGTGAATTAGCACCTACATATCAGAGAAAACATTTGGCCTTTGGTTTTAGGGGATTGGCTTATTTTACTTATTATGATATTCTCCAGCTCCATCCATTTACTGGCAAATGCCATCATTTCATTCTTCATTAAGTCTGAGTAATATTCCATTGTGTATATATACACCGCATTTTCTTTACCCATTCATCTGTTTAAGGAGACCTAGGTTGGTTCCATAGTTTAGCTATTGTGAGTTGAGTAATATAAACATTGATGTGGCTGTGTCACTGAAGTATGCTGATTTTAAGTCTTTTGTGTATAAACCAAGGAGTGGGATAGCTGGGTCTAATGGTGGTTTCATTCCAAGTTTTCTGAGGAATTACCATACTGCTTTCAGTAACAGTTGCACCAATTTGCTGTCCCACCAGCATTGTGTAAGCAAAACTATTTTTACAAAGAATAATAGTACAGTAGATGCTCCCTAGGAAACTAGGATTAGAAGCTTAAAATGGGATGAATGCTTGTTACAAGCCAGGCAGGTGCTGCACAGTTTCAAGCATTTTCCTGTTTGATGCATATAAAATCTGTTACAAATTGGAACTCAATAATATGAGTTGCTATTATGAAGTGGCATTAATCTAGGAATTCTCCATAAAAAGTGAACTTTAAAGATGGCAAATTGGAAGGGGAATTGTGGATATAGGTAAAGGTTATTACAAAAGGTGAGAGGGAGGGGCTATTTCCATTCTCATTTTTTCATCATTCCATAAAGAGGAAATAGTTGATGGTGTTATGGGCCAGGCTATATGGGCAATGACCAAACAGACTCCATTTTTCCCTGAGACTCCACATCATGTAAGAAATGCTTCTCCCAGGGAAAGCCCTACCTCTGTACCCATCAACAATTGCTTAGCATAGCATGGTTGGCAACGCAAAATGGCAATTCTTATGCAATGTAAAAGTGTTCTCTTTTTGGTTCCCATTTTTCTTGGACAATTTGCCCTGTCAGAGATTTATTGTCTAGACGTTAGTAACCATTCTTTAACTTGTATACAACTAGGGACGTTTTGGTCCACTCTCTTTTCTGCTTACGATTTTAGATCTCATGATGTTGTTTATGGTTTTGAATCATAGCAACAGCCACTTATGGTTTAATATGGTTTGGGACTATAAAAGGTGTACTCAAGCCCCAGGAGGGGGTCAAAGGGCATAGACTTGCAGCCTACCCCTTGGCCTGCCAGCTGGTGGAGCCGGACCTCTAACTGGTGAATAAAGTTTCCATCTCCTGCTTTAAGATGGACTCAGTGACTTATTGCCATCTCGCCTTAACAATGGCAAGTCATGAACCACTTGTAAGGAGTCTGGGTTTGCTAGTGGAAGTCAGGAGGAGGTGAGGAGAAATGGTCACTCTTAACAAATTTCACATTCAGGTAGAAAACTTCCCTTCCTTCTAGGTGTTATGCAGGAGCCCCGTTTGGGGAGATGGCTAAGATTGCGGTTGACTACAGGCCATGGAGATGTTTGGGTGTTGCCGCCTTCCGTAGTCTCACGGGACTTGGCCCGGGATCTCGCGGGACTTGAGCAAGATTGCTGATCGGGTCTGCGCCATTTTGGTGGTGTGTGTGTGGTGCATGTTAAAGTCGTTGTTAGAGCCAGAGAAAAAAGTTATCAGAATAAAAAAGCTGTTTGTTTCCAGTTCGCCTCTGAACTTCTTCCCGCGGCTTCATTGCTCCAAGCGGCCATCGCTTCAGGCGGCAACAGGTTTCCACACAGTATCACATAAAGGTAAAATATAGACATTACAGGATGTTTTGTGTGGAGAAAAGTCTTATGGATACTGGATACAAGGGCCATGCCCATTTAATACTTGTTTTAGGAAGTGTCCTTCTCTAAGAACTTGAAAGTATTTAAATCTCATCAATGCCACACCCAGGCATTCCTGAATAATTAAAAAAAACAACAAAGTGCTTTAGGCACAGTGGTACATGTCTGTAATCCCAGCAACTCAGGAGGCTAAGGCAGAAGGATTGCAAGTTTGAGGTCAGCCTCAGCAACTTAGCAAGGCCTTAAGTAACTTAGTGAGACTTTGTCTAAAAATAAAAAAATTCAAAAAACAGGTGAGGATGTGGCTCAGTGTTGAAGCACCCCTGGGTTCACTCCCCAGTACCAGACTGGGGGGAAGGGGAGTGCTCATTTAGGGACATGTTGAAATGAGGACTACAAATTCAACATTCTGCCCTAGGTCACAGATACACCTAAAATAATGCCAGGGAGAGGACCCCCAAACTCCATCCTTTAAACAATAGACGTTCACCACTCCAGATGCATGTAGAAATCACTGAATCACGGAGGGTTCTGGGGACTCTCAATGCCAATCCCAAGCACTTTGCAAAGTATCCTCTTTGGTCATAGCTGACATTATCTAAACAAGGTCAGGAGGGAGCCAGAAAGGTCTTGAAGAGAGCCTGTAAAGTGACTGTCAATAAAAGGCACGAGGCTTTCCCTCTATCTGGCTATATGCCACAAGAAAGAGGCTCCCAGACTAACTGAGCACTCACTCATGTGATGTCTCAGGAATGTTCTGTGTCATCCCCTGACCTCTAAGACCTCCTCTAATACTACCTAAGGTACCATGTCAGACACACAGAAAAACCGTGAAGATAGTGCAAAGAATTCATAGATGCTCTTAGACCAGATTTCTCAAGGGCTAAAATATCACCCCCTTTTGCTTTATTCTTCTCTCTCTCTCTCTCTCTCACATGTAAGACTGAATTGCAGATCTGATGTCCTTTCACCCCTAGACATTTTTTTTTTTCTAAAAACAAGACATTCTCTAATACTATTGTGGCACAACTCTAAATATCAAGAAATAAGCATTGACCGCAATGCTGCTATCTACGCTACAGGCTTTATAAAAACACTACCAATTGCCCAACATCCTTTATTGCAAAAGAAAATCCAGGTTCATATTGCACTAATTTAGTCTCCCTTAATCTGGAACAGTTGCTCCGTCTGTTTGATGCCACAGGCATGTTCTCAAATACAGTCCAGCTCTTCTGTAGACTATCTTGCAAGTTGGAATTGTTTTATGTTTCCTCATGATTAGATTATGCATCTTTGGTAGAAATGCCACAAAAATTTGATGTGTTCTCAATGCCTCTCATATCAATAAGTGCACCGGGATGTCAATTTATCTCCTCACTGGTGATATAAACTCTGCTAGCTCAGTTAAGACGATGTCTTCCAGGCTTCTCTGCTGCAAGGTGACAATTTTCCCCCTTGTAAGCAATAAGTATTTTACGGGAAGAGACTCAGAAATTATATACATTTCTAACATGCTTCAAAGTTTTATGATTGGTTGATGTCCCTTGTCTAAGTCAATTGTTATTATGATGGTTGCCACCTGGTGACGTTCTAATTCAATCATTTATTCTCTATTAATTAATTGGCTTTCCACCATAGTGAAGAGTTTTTCTTTCTCCCTCATGTATTTACATATATATATATATATATATATATATATATATATATATATGAACAGGTGGATTCTTATTTTTAATGGCTATATTTCTTGGCTATTGTTTTGTATTTTGGGAGTGGGTACCAGGGATTGAACTTAGGGAACACTGAGCCACATCTCCCACCCTATCTTGTATTTATTTAGAGACAGGGTCTCCCTGAGTTGCTTAGTGCCTTAATGTTGCTGAGGCTGGCTTTGAACTCTCAATCCTCCTGCCTCAGCCTCCTGAGCTTTACAGGTGTGTGCCATTGTGCCTGGCTATTATTTGTATTTTGATACACAAGTTGTCCTAGATTCTTTTTTTAAAAAAATATTTATTTATTTACTTTAGTTGTACACAATGCAATGCATTTATGTTTACGTGGTGCTGAGGTTCGAACCCGGGCCGCACACGTGCGAGGCGAGCGCTCTGCCGCTGAGCCACAACCCTAGCCCCTTGTCCTAGATTCTTTAAGACAACGTTTAATATTGTATGAGAGGAAAATCCTGAGAAATATACACTTGTAAACACACTAGATTATTTTTTGAGGTTGTTGCTTAAATTATAAATCAAATGTGGAACACTGCCTAAAACTCACCAAGGCAAGAGAGGCCACGGTTGAATGCTCAGCTCTCAGAGAAAAAAAGGACTAAATACTTTTACATTTTGTAGAGAGAAAGCAACTATTTGAAGAGGGCAACTCTTGAGGACAGCTGAGTCCCTGAATTGCAGACTCCTCTCTGATAGATGGCAGGTTTTGAGTTTCCTCTCTTTCACTCTGGTCTTATCTGAAGGTTATTTATTTAACCTTTTCTGCAATCTGAGTCTGATCAGTCATGCAACTCTTCCATTCTCAAATTTATTCTGACTGTATTCAGTTGGTTTTATTTTTCCCTTCAGCTCCCCCTCCATACACTCCTCCAACCAGCAGGAAATAGAGCCCCTGGTTCTCGCTGGGATGCTGAATGAATTATTTGGAAATAGTTTCTTCAGGCATGAAGAATGGCATTTACAACTTTGGGGGCTTGTTCATGTGGGGGGGAAAACCCTCACTGGGTAGGAGAACCTGATGTAGCCTACCTAGTTGCAGATTATATGTCCCTTGGGTTGGGCAGAATTAATATCATCATTCACTCTCCATCCTTACCCCTAACCTTCAGCTAAATCTCCATGTATATTGGTTTAGGCTGATAAGGAACTGTTTTCTTCTTAAACTGGGCTCCTCTAAGGAAATAATAGGATACCTAACAAACATCTTTAAAAAATTATATAATCTCAAAGTCCCTTCCCATAAAACACTTATTACTTACAAGGGGGGAAATTGTCATTTTGCTACAATCTAGCCGTGTAACTGGATTAACATCTTCAGGCTGAGGCACAGCACAGTTGGCCCTAGGGGTTTGGGGTAACCTGCATTTTCTGCACTCTCTGGACAGACTGAAGAGGTGGGGCCCATGAGAGGCAGCAGCCTCATTTTCACTCAGTCACCCTTGGAAACTCAGCTTCCTGACCTGGCATTACAAGAATCTGCCCAGTGTCCTTTGAGGAGGCCATGGAAGCCTGCAGTTTACTGGTGACATTTAGATGTTCCTCTGAAATGCTAATGAATAGTTTACTTCAGAATTGCTTCCCAAGTTCTCAGACTTGTTCATGCAGCCCTCCCTCTGAAGGCCAGAGACAACAGCACTAAACAAATGGCTTCAAGTCCCCAGAAAGGAATTATTGCCTTAGTTGAAAGACTTCCAGGGAAAGGAACTCTAGTTCTCCTCCATGCCCCATTCTGCTCGCTCGGTTCTCTGGCAGCCAAACCACGTTGTCTCATCTAACCCACATCTCTCCAGCTGATCCTAACCTAATTTCCAGCTCATCGCCTTTCTCAAAGTAAGTGTCCATATGTTCTCTCTCCTTTCATGTTATTCAGTCCTCTTGGAGTCTGGGGAAAGGGAACGAAGACGGGAGCAAAGGAGAACATGGAAACCGACAGGATTCAAGTGCTACTCATGCAGGTTCTGCACCCGGTTCTCTCACTCAGTCCTCACCAGAAGTGGGGTAGCGCTAGAGTCTGAGGCCCGGGGAAATCAGTGCTTTGCCAGAACTCCTTGGTTCAAGCTCTTGACCCTTCCTGAGCTGCCTTGAGAAGTTGGAGGGACTGGTTTGGCCATAGGATCTCTGCAAGACTTTCAGAAAATCCTATAATTGCTCTGAACCTCCTCAAGGATAAAATAGGGTGTGTGTGTGTGTGTGTGTGTGTGTGTGTGTGTGTGTGTGTATGCACATGTATGCAGATAGACCCATTTATGTGTGAGATACATGCATACATAAATCCTCATTTTATTGTTGAGAATCAGGTTCAGAGAAATTATATGACTTACTGATAGCCCTAAGAAAATCCTTTCTGGGGGAAAAAAAAAAAAAAAAAATATATATATATATATATATATATACATACATACATACACACACACTTTTATGTATATATTTTATATATAACTTATTTACTTATTTATATATATACACTCTTTATAACTTGATTTTTCTACATACACACACATACATACATATATAAACACACATATATGAGATACATACACACATATATACATATATCTCATATATGTCACCTATAATATGGATAAACAGATACAGATACAGATGTAGATTTAGATAGAGATATAGACTGAGGTAATAGATTCATCTCCTTATTCCTCCCAGAAAGAATCTGCAGAGCCTCCACCTCTTGTCTCCCCACTCTGTAGCCAGCCCACTCCAAGTTGCTTTCCATCTCATCGGGCTAGGACACAGCTTTCACTGACACCATTGGTGACTTCCACATTGCTAATTCCAAAGGATATTTACAATCTTTACTTCTCTTAAACTTTTGGGAGCATTTGACCCCGTTTCCTGGCTCTGGTCTAGTATCTTTGGCTGCTATTTCCCTATCCCCTTTAGACCCTCTTTTTTTTTTTTCTTTATTCAACAATTACAAATTGGACTTCACTAAAAAATTCCCTTCTCATTCTAAATTCTCATGACAGGTGATCTAATGCTCACTTCATTTCCCCACAAAAAAAAAAAAAAAAAAAAAAAATGAATGTTTTTAGTCTATACCTTTTCTTCTATTGTCATATCTGTGTATTTAAATCCAACTTGATTCATCTACCTACAAAAGCATCTTGAACTTGAAATCCTAAAGCCTAACCTTGGGCTTTTTTCCTCCTAATGCAGGTCTTTCTCATTGTTTCCTATCTCAATGGACAGCAATATCATGCATGCTAAGGGCACTGAGCCCTTATGAAACTTGAATCTGATGATGTCAGACCCCCAGTTTAAAATCTTGAGTAGCTTTCCTTGCTTCCATAATGAAACCCCAAATCCTTAACAAAGTCTGCCTGGTCTTCCCCTCCTGACCTCTCTGGTTCCTCAAGCCCCATGATTCTTCTGACTCTGTACTCTCTGAACATGCTATGTCTGCATCTTTTCATGGACATTTTGCACATATTGTGGCTGCAAAATGGAACCCTCCCTTTCTTTTGCCTAGGTGACTTCTACCCCTATTTTTTCCAGAGTTCATCTCAGTTGCTACCTCCTCAAGGAAGCTTTTGTGATTTCCTGGACCTAGATGAATCTACCTGTCTTATGCTTTCATTGCATTAATTATACTAGAAATTTTCTTGATCAGCCTCCAAGTAACTAATTGCCCAGATTCAGCAACTGTATCAATCACTTTAATTTTACTGTAACAAAATACCTGAGATAACGTTAAAAGAGGAAAGGTTTATTTTGGCTCACAGTTTTGAAGACTTCAGCCCATGGGTGATTGGTCCTATTTTTTTTTTTTTCTTTCCTTTTTTTTTGGTACCAGAAATTGAACTCAGGGGCGCTTGACCACTGGGCCACATCCCCAGCCCTTTTTTTTGTATTTTATTAGAGACGGGGTCTCACTGAGTTGCTAAGTGCCTTGCCACTGCTGAGGCTGGCTTTGAACTTGTGATCCTCCTGCCTCAGCCTCCCACATGCTGGGATTACAGGCATGCGCCACCGCGCCCAGCGGTTGGTCCTGTTTCTTTCGGCCTATGATGAGCAACACATCATGGCAGGAGTGCGTGTAAAACCACTCATCTCATGGCTGGGATGCAAAAAAGAGAGGAAGGGGAAGGAGTGAGGCCCTAATATCCCCCTCCAAGGGCACAGCCCCAATGACCTGACTTCTTCCTACAAAGTTCCACCTCCTAAAGGTTCCCCCCACCCCAAGAGCACCACAGGCTGGGAACTAAGTCTTCAACACTTGGGCCTTTGGGGAACATTTATGATCAAAACTATAGCACCAACATTTTCCATCTCTCTCTGAAGCATACTGATTGATGCCCATGGGGGTCTTACACACTGGCAGCCAGTACCAGTAGGCCATTCTTTTTTTTTTTTTTTTTTTTTTTTTTTTTTGTACTGGGGATTGAACCCAGGGTGCTTAACCACTGAACCACATTCCCAGCACTTTTTATGTTTTATTTAGAAACAGGGTCTTGCTAACTTGTGTAGGGCCTCACTAAATTGTTAAGGTTGGCTTTGAACCCATGATCCTCCTGCCTCAGCCTCCCGACCCACTGGGATTACAGGTGTGCGCCACTGCACCCAGCTAGGGCACTCTTAAATACGGCTGCATGTTTCTGCTTCTTTCTTGTTTAGCATTTGTTTAGCAAGGGTCATTTGTATTTGTTCCCAAATTTATACATGTCAATTGTCTGTATTATTACAATTTAAATAACTGAATTAGACATTAGGTAAGCCAATGAAATGTGAGCACAAAAAAGCACTCATTTATACAGAAATTGAATAATTTGAAAAGGTATCTCCTTGAAAGCTCAACAAAACAACTGTGAAAGATTGGGGAGTGGGTTATAAAACTACAGAAGAATTCTGCCACAAGATTTCTTTCAAGTATTTCTTTAACTTCTCTCTCAACTTCAGAGAATGAAAACAGGAAGTCAAAGGTGATGCATGAAGGGTGTGGTTTGCATAAGAAAGATGACACAAAAAGTCACAGGCTCTGCAGCAAAAGACTCACGTGGACACAAGCGTGCATACACACATTTATCTTTTCTGTTACTATAAATATTTATGTTGTGTATCATTTTTGCGACTCCTTCTGTGGTGGATTGAAACCTTTGCAAAGGTAATGACACTGCTGTATTTCCATTAGTGCTGGCCACAGAAAGTGTAGAGCCCGCGCAAAATGGAAATGTGGGACTCCAAGTTCAAATGTATTAGGAATTTCAAAATGGTGACAGCACAGCCTTCAACCAAGAACAGGGTCTGTCTAGGTACAGTGTCCTGTACAGGTCACACCCACAGAGCTGACTTGGAGTCCTATATCCCAGCATAGAACTTGGCACATGGCAGGTGATTCTTGCACTCAACAGGTATTTATTGAGGGCCTTTTCTGTACAGGGCTCTTCTCCAGATACTGGAAATATAACAGGGAACAAAAGAGACACAGATTCTGGCTCTTGTGGAACTTAATCTCTATTGGAGGTGCTAGGAGTTGAGGAGATATATAATAAACAATAAATAAGTAATACACATGGCATCTCAGATGGTGTCAAGTGCTATGGAGAAAAATACAATAAGGTAGAGTAATAAGAAGCAAGGGAATCAACAAATATTTCTTAAACAAGTGCAATGAATTTCTAACCAAAATTGAAAGGAGAATAAAATGGGAAAATATAATTAAAAATGAAAATCAGGACCAGGAAAAATCAGAATATGAAGAAAAATCAAAACCTGAGGGGCTGGGATTGTGGCTCAGCGGTAGAGCACTCACCTAGCACATGTGCAGCCTGGGTTCGATCCTCAGCACCACATAAAAATAAACACGTTGTGTACAACTAAAGCAAATAAATAAACATTTTTTTAAAAAAAACTGGGAAAAATAAAATAACTGACATTTGAAGTCTAATTCTGGTTCTGAGCTTCCTAGTAACCAAAGCAAAAGATAAAATACTATTAATTAATAATTGTTATTTTCAGAAAGGTTTGTGTATACATACATAGGTATGCATATGTACATACATATATATGTGTATATATGTGTGTTATATACATATACACACACACACATATTAGAGGTACTGCTTTATCTTTGCTTTCTTACACAACCAAATGAGATTACAGCTGTGAAAATAACTTAAATAAACACAAGGTACTATGATCTGTAAGGAGGTATTAGTATCAGAATCCTTTTACAGGATAAGAGAAAAAACTTTTCATCGTAACCGTCTTTGTTCTTCTTGAGAGTGCTAAGCAAATCCATCATTGTAGGTAAAGAAACTTTCAAAGAGGCTAACATCTTAAAGTTGAAATCCAACAATCACTTCAACCCACAAAAAATTTCAGCCAGTCTGAACAAGTTCCACCAATTTCCCTCCCGAACCCTCAGCAGAGTAAGAAGACGGATGAGCACCAGGCGCAGTGGCATTAGGCAAGACCTCCCGGGTATCCCTCCTCCCCTCCGCTCCACTCCAATCCAAACTAGAGCTGCCAGGACTTTTTCCTTCCAGTCTTCCCCCAGGACCCTAAGAGCCCAGTCGGCTCAGCCTCAGGAGCCAGGTAGTTCCATCCTCAGGAACAAGGACACGTCTTGTGCTCAGACAGACCAAAAGCCCAGGAGATGCTCGCTAAGACCAGTGAAAAATGGCCACATGCCTATTTCTCCTCATTCTCTTCTGGCCTCCCCTCTTTCTTTCTCTTTCTCTGTCTAGTTCCACGTCTCTTAGTCTTTCTCTCTGCTGTCTCTTTTCTTCACACCATTTACTTAGCGGAAGTTCCCTTTATTCTCAGTCTCATAAAGATAGCTCAACAGGAGAGACTCCTGATCAGAGGAGGTGACCTCGACATGGAGGAGGAGCCTCACCTCTTGCCTCCCCTGGGGACTGCTACCCTGGTCGGTACTACCCTCGCCCACACACTCACGGACCAAATCAAGACCTGTGTATCTCCGAGAGCCAGAGCCTGATGGGAAACAAATGAGTAGAAGGAGCAGCTACTCTAACAGATTGCCTTTTGTCTTCATGGGGTAGGGAGAAACCCCCAATACTTCACTAGATGAAAAATAACTTGGGACTCTAAAAGGAGCTCAGAGAAGTTAATTTTATAAATATCTTAAGCATTCTTTTTTCCTTTTCTAAAATTTGAATGTATTTGGGGGGAGGGGTAGCGGGATTGAACTCAGGGGACTCCACCACTGAGCCATATCCCCAGCCCTATTTTGTATTTTATTTAGAGACAGGGTCTGATCCTCCTGCCTCAGCCTCCCGAGCCACTGGAATTACCGATGTGCACCACTGTGCCTGGCTTAAATGTATTTTTAACTGATGCGTGGAAACATAAAAATTATATAAATGAATAAAGTGCTGTGTGATGTTTTCATACACATATGCATTGTGTAACATACACATCAGGGTAAACTTCTCAAATATTTTATCATTTCTTCATAGTGGAAACAGTGGAAACATTTAAAACTCTCCCTTCTAGGTTTTTGAAATGTACTATACATTATTGTTATCTACAGTCATCCTGGTATGCAATGCCATGTCAGAATGTGTGTGTGTGTGTGTGTGTGTGTGTGTGTGTGTGTGTGTGTGTGTGTGTGTTGAGGTGCTGGGGATTGAACCCAGGGCTTTGTACCTACTAGGCAAGTACTCTGCCATTGAGCTATACCCCTAACCCCTGAGCATTTTTTATTTGGGGGTGGAGATTGAGCCCAGGGAGACTTTGCCACTGAACTACATCCCTAGCCTTTTTTTACTTTTTATTTTGAGTCAGGGTAACACTAGTTGCTTAGGGCCTCTCTAAGTTGCTGAGGCTGGCCTCAAACTTTTGATCCTCCTGCCTCAGCCTCCCAAGTTGCTAGAGTCACAGACATGTACCACCATGCCTGTCTAAACCTCTTAATAAGCATTATTTTAAACAGATAGCATGCAAGTTCCATCAGCCTCTTATTTAAGGCTCTCCTGTTACCAAACATTAACCAGTGGAAACCAGCTACGGCCAAAGAAAGTAAAATCTGAGCATTTCCAAAAAGGACACTGCCAGACTATGAATCTAGTAAACGATGTGAATTGCCCCATAAAATGTGAAGAGAAAACTCACCCCACCAGCTCCTGCTTCCGGCATTGACAATTGACCGGAGCCCCCTTCCCAACACCTGCTTAGGTATCCCAGACTCCATTAATGAGAGAAGAGCTTGCTGCCGGGCTTCCGTTTCAGGCCTCATACTAGTAAATGGAACTCTGTTTACACAGACTTGAGTCTGGGCCAAGCTCCAGATGCACAATGGCTGTTTGAAGCACACCTTAAATGTGGTCTCTGAAACACTGAGCGGTGGCAGGCGTGGTCTGGTCTCTTTCTTCCTTTTTCTCCATTGTGGGGTAACGAAACTGCTCTTGGGCGACCAGCATCACCTCCATGGGTAAGAGGCAAGGATTTGGGGACCCGCCCACTCACACCCGCACCTCATGTGACCTCATCTCTGATCAGTCATAAAGAATCTCCTCCTCCCACTGTCTCCTCTCTCCGCTACTCTTCCCACCTCCCTGGACACGGCCTTGACCTCATTTCCTCTTTTGGAAACCATGGTGTTTTTACTCGGGTTCTTTGAACCTGCAGGGGCCTGTGCTGCACTGGTAATGTTCCCTGGGACTTCTGCTCTGGGTGCCCACTCTAGACCTGCCCCCACCACACCCTGCCAGTAGTCTGCTGTGGCTGGTTGATGAATTGTAAATGCTGGGGTTTGTTTCTACCTTGGGATGTTTCTCTGCTCAGTCATCTCACTTTTTACTAATCCCTGTCCCTCATTCGTCTCCAAACTTGGTCCATTTTGCCCCACATCCCTTCTTCTTCCATTTCTGTCACCCTTGCCTTAGACTAAGTCTTCATTACTGTCTACCGTAATTATTACAATAGCCTACTAACTTATGGCTCATTTTTCTAATCTATGCTCACCCCTACCAACAGAGTTATCATTCTTCTTTTCTAATACAGGTCTAATACTTATGGGGTCTACATGCAAAAATGCATTTAATGCACCTAGCCTACTGAACCTCCTCATGTAGCCTGATCAACCTTAAATGTGCTTGGAGCACTTACATTGGCTTCCTGTTGGGCAAAATCATCTAACACAAAGCCTGTTTTATAATCAAGCATGGAGTATCTCATATGATTTATTGAATATCTGTATCCAAAAAAAAAAAAACACTGTCAACACCGTATACTGTAGAAATGCAAGTTATCGTTGACCACCGTGTTCTTGTGGCTGACGGGGGTGCTGCTATTGGCTGCTGTCACCCAACATTTCAAAAGAGCACCTTACTGCATATCACTACCCTGGGAAGAGATTGGGTTCCAAATATGGTTTCTACTGCAGCGTGGAAACACCATTGTAAAGTTGAAAGATTGTGAGTCGAATTGTCCTAAGTTTGGGGACCATCTGTATAATATCTAGAACTATAACTTTTCCTCTGAGTGACTCTCTCTGGACCTCAGCATGATGGCATTGGGTACAGATCATTTTTTTAAAATATATTTTTATTATGTGTTGATGGACCTTTATTTATTTATTTATATGTACTGCTGAGAATTGAACCCAGTGCTTCACACATGCTAGGCAAGTGCTCTACCACTGAGCCACGATCCCAGCCCCCAGATTGTTGCCGCCTGAAGCGATGGCCACTTGGAGCAACGAAGCCGCGGGAAGAAGTTTAGAGGTAAACTGGAAATAAACAGCTTTTTATTCTGATAACTTTTCTCTCTGGCTCTAACAATGACTAACACGCGCCACACACACCACCAAAATGGCGCTGACCCGATCAGCAATCTCAGCCAAGTCACAGATCCCCGGCCAAGTCCTGCGAGATCCCGGGCCAAGTCCGTGAGACTACGGAAGGCGACAATACACAAATCCTTATGGCCCATAGTCGACCGCAATTTAAGCCATCTCCCCAAACAGGGCTCCTACACCAGATCATTCTTTTTTTTTTTTTTTTTTGGTGCTGGGGTTTGAACCTAGGGCCTTGTACGTGCTAGGCAAGCACTCTACCAACTGAGCTATATCCCCACCACCCCCCAAATTATTCTTTATTGGCGGGGACGGGGCTGTCTTAGGCATTGCAGGATGGCAGTATCTCTGGCCACTACCTGCTACATGCTGGTGGCTCTTGTCCCAGCTGTGACATTTCAAAATGCCTCAAGATACTGCCAAGTGTTCCCCTGAGGAGGAAAAGTGCCCCTGTTGAGAACCATAGCTCTCAGTACTTTATATCCTTCAAATTTTATTAAGTAGGATTTTAAATTTTGTTCTAAGTATTTGTTCATTTATTTATTTTAAGATTACTTTGACTGTGAGTTAATCAGAAATGTTTCAAATTCTAAACATAATGTTTTTTTGGGGGGGAGAGGGGAAGTGTCGGGGGTACCAGGGATTGAACTCAGGGTCACTCAACCACTGAGCCACATCCCCAGCCCTATTTTACATTTTATTTAGAGACAGGGTCTCACTGAGTTGCTTAGCACCTCACTTTTGCTGAGGCTGGCTTTGAATTTGCGATCCTCCTGCCTCAGCCTCCTGAGCCGCTGGGATTAGAGGTGTGTGCCACTGCCCCAGGCTAATGTTTCATTTTTTTAAGGTTACCATTTTGCTATTAATTTACAGCTTAATTAGATTTTGGTCAGAAAAGGTGGGCTATATGATATTTATATTTTGGAATTTGATGATATTTGCTTTTTACCTTACTACCTTGTTAAGTTCTTTTTTGTTTTTTCCATCTGGGGCCTTGCACATGCTATGCAAGTGCTATATTGAACTATATTCCCCAATTCTTTTTAAAATTTTGTTTTAAGATAGGATCTGGCTAAATTGCTTAAGCTGGCCTCGAACATGCAATCCTTCTGCCTCAGCCATCCAAGTTGCAAGAATACAGGCCTGTGCCACCACACCCATCTTCCCTGTCAATTTTTATAACTTTTTATGTAATTTTAAAAAAGTATCATCTTCAGTTACTGGGTACAAGAGTCTATATTTGCCTATTCAATCAACCACGTTAATCATAACATTTGATTCTTATAACTCATGCCAATTTTGATGCCACATGATCTTCCAATTTCCAAAGAGGTGTGCTTTAATTCTTCTGTACAGATTCTTCCATTCTTCCTTGCAATTCAGTCACCTTTTGCTTTAAATAGTTTGAGGGTCTAGAATAGATACAATACAAATTTGTATGTTATGTCTCTGATAAACTGTTGCTTTTATTGCAAGACAATAACCATCTTTTTTCCTTAAGGCCATTTATTCTGCTACAGTTATAGTCACAGTTTTGTTTTGCTAAGTGTTTTCCTAGTACGGCTCTCTTTATCTTTTTAATTGTAACATTGTGCTGTATTCCTCTGTTTTGGTTACATATTTTAAGACACCTCAGGCAAGTTTTGTTTCCTTTTTTAAAAAAATTGAACCCGACAATGCCTTTTAACTAATGAATCCTAATTCACTTAAAGTTATTGCGTTTCCTGATCTATTTGGATTTATTTCCACCATTTCTTTCTTACTATTTTACTCTGCTTGTTAATGCTCTTTTCTTCCTCCTTTCCTATCTTCTTTTAGATTGGCCAAGTTTTATTTTTCCCTTTCCCCCTACTAATTTAGAAATTATGTGCTCCATTTCTACTTTTTTAGTGGTTAAACTTGATCTTTGTCAGACTCATTTGACCTAATGTCTAAAGTTAATATTGGTACTCCCTTTGCAAGTAATAGAAGGAATTTAGACATTATAAACTTATTTCACATGTGATTGCCACTGAGCATTTTAGATGATCTCACCTAATTTTTTTTTACTATCATCATAATTATTTTTTTAGCAGGTACTTTATTTTGGGGGGCTTTACTGAGTTCTTATCAGTTTCTTTGTTTAGTGTCATTCTTGCCCTGACTTCCCTCTGAGTTCAATTTCCTTCTTTCATAAGGAACATACTCCTGGAATCTTTTCCATAAAGTTCCTTGAATGTCAAATTCTCTTGGTCATTTATTTTAAATGTCTGTATTTCCCTTTATTTAAAAAATGATAGTTAAGGAAGGTAAAAATCAAATCTGATAGTTATTTTCACTCAGCACTTAAAAATTTTACTTCATCTAGTGGACTTCTGGTTTTCATCATTGCCTTGAGAAATCACTACCAGTATGATTATTGTTTCTCTCCACATTTCTCTCTGGGTGCTTTTAAGATCTATTTATGTTTGGTTTTTAAAAGTTTTTCTATGATGTTATTTAGCACCGATTTCATTTTGTTTATCTTTCTTAGGACCCATTTCCTGCCTCTGAAGATTCATTTCTTTTGTAGGTTCTGGAAAATTCTTAGCCATTTTTTCTTTGGTTATTTCCTCTCCTCATTCTCTTAATGTTCTTCTTCTGAAATTCCTATTAGTCATATGTTTGCCCTCATTCTATCCTCCATGACTCTTAACCTTGCTTTTATATTTTCTATCTTTTTATGTCTCTGTGCTGTTCTTGGTAGTTTTCTCAAATTTATCAGTTCTCAAACTCTCACTTCAGTTATGTCTAATCAGTGTCCATTACTGCATGGCTCTTTTTCTAAGTTATATTTGTTTCATCAAATCTATCTGGGTTTTTCCATAGTGTTATGATTTTTTACATTTTGTATTTTTTTGTTTATGACTTTTTTATACTTTTTTTGGGGGGAGGGATGTTATTGGGAATTGAACTCAGGGGCACTCAACCACTGAGCCACATTCACAGCCCTATTTTGTATTTTATTTAAAGACAGGGTCTCACTTTTGCTGAGGCCTGTTTTGAAATCATGCTCCTCCTGCTTCAGCTTCCTGAGCCACTGGGATTACAGGCATGCACCACTGCACCCAACAACATTTAAAAATATATAACAATAACTCCAATAGCCCTATTTTTCTGAAGATTCTTAGTCATCTGCACCTATTGTTTGTTGTATTTACTGATGTTTGCTTATGGTGGATTGTGACACTATAACTTACTATAATTTAAGAACTGAGATTCACGTCTGGTGCAGTGATGCACCACACCTGTAATCCCAGTGACTCAGGAGGCTGAGGCGGGAGGATCAAAAGTTCAAGTTCCACCTGGGAAACTTAGCAAGACCAGCTCAAAAATAAACAAATAAATAAACAAATAAAAGGCTGGGGCTACAATTCAGTGCACAGCACCTGCCTAGTGTGCTCAAAACCCTGGGATCCACATCCAGTGTAGCAAAAAGTAGAGAAGAGGAGGCGGAAGAGAAGAGACAAGAATTGAACCTGCATTACCTCGGTCAAGGGCATTCTGAGGCAACTGCACTGAGTTTGTTTCCAGCCAGGGCCATTTCATGGATGATTCTTCCTGGGGTGCCAGCAGTGTCACCCACCAAAGATGACCTCTCATTGTTTGGTTGACTGCTTAACAAAGTAAACACAAACCCCTGACCTCATAAAGATGGCCACGTTGTTACAAAGTGATAGGGACACTTCTTTTTCTTCTACTTGTGGTCTAGGCCCCACAGGGGATTTTTTTGGCCTCTCTCTTTGTAGGGGGCAGAATGTTTTCTTACAAATCTTTTTGTGGCTATAGGTGAAGATTTCAGATTCAACTCTCTGCCTAGCACAGACCCAAGACCTCATATCCAATGTTTCAGGGACCTAAAAATCTCAGTCTAGGGTCAACTGTGTGGCTCAGGGGCAGTGCACTTGCCACATCAGGGTGAGGCCCTGGGTTTGACTCCTAGCACCTCAAACAAACAACTCATCTTAAATTTTTTTAAATGAGAGATCCTAAAATCCTAAAACCTGCACCCTTTCTAGACTTGTCCCAACAGACTCAGTTCACATCTTCTCACTCACTGGCTGCTCTCATTTTTAGTTCCTGCTCATCCTCCTACTGCAGAGTCATCTTCATTTATTTCTTTTTTCTGTCTTTCTTTTTTTTTTTTTTTTTTTTTTTTTTTTTTGGTACCGGGGATGGAACTCAGGGGCACTCTACCACTGGGCCACATCCCCAGCCATTTTTTTTTTTTTTTATTAGAGACAGGGTCTCACTGAGTTGTTAAGTGCCTCACCATTGCTGAGGCTGGCTTTGAACTCACGATCCTCCTGCCTTAGCCTCCCAAGTGCTGGGATACAGGAGTGCGCCACCGCGCCCGGCTTTCATTTATTTCTTTAGTGTGTGTGAGTTCAGCTTTGCACTTAGGAAATTATTTTCTGTAGTTGGAGTTTTGAAATAATAGAGTTTTCATGTCATCTAAGCTGCCATATTGTAGGAGCTGGGGACCCTCACCACAGACATAAATAGTCAAAATAATTTGATTATTTTGACTATTCCCTCTTACCTGAACATCAAAAAATCAAACTCTTTGGCATGGCCTATAGAAAACAGTATGGGTGGAGCTGGAGGTGTCGCTCAGTGGCAGAGCATTTACCTAGCATGCATGAAGTCCTGGGTTTGAGTGCCAGAACTGTCCCCCCATCCACCACAGTGCAAAAAAAAAAAAAAAAAAAAATTCTGTCTGATACCTGGTTTCCTCTTCTGCATACCTACATTCTAGACACACAGCCCGTGGCTTGTGGTTCTACAAACTTCCATACATCTACATCTCCTGAAGGATCTTTCTTTATTTCCACAAACTTTGTTCTCTGGCCAAAGTAAACTTCAAATATTGGCTCCTCTGTAAAACTCTCTCCAACTTCCCAAAACATAATTAATCAAGTCCTTTCCTATGTTCCCATCCTCTTTAAACATAGCTTCCTTATAATGCTTATTGCATTGAACAAAGTCTTTGTTATTATGCTCTAACTTGATTCAGATCTTTTTAAGGGCCAAGGCAAGGTTTTATCCATCATCCCCAGCACTTAGCACAATATCTGGGAGATAGTAGATAGTCATGAATTTTGGGGAATTGTGAGGCTATTCAATTCTTGCCCAGAGAGATACAGCTCAAGATTATAACACCTTTGCACGTTATAAGTAGTTTTATTGTTCAAAATTGTCACATAGCTGCTAATAGGCAGTGGTGCCAGGTTAGTTATAATCTGAGCAAGAAGGCTTAAGGTCTGTGATTTTTTAAAAAAAATATTTTTATTCATTTGCTTTAGTTGTACACAATGTGTTTTATTCAATTCATTTTATTTGTATGTGGTGCTGAGGATCGAACCCGGGTCGCCCGCGTGCTAGGCGGGCGCTCCACCGCTGAGCCACAATCCCAGCCCCAAGGTCTGTGATTTTTATTAGATCTTATTCCTGATTCATGACTAAATTCTACTTCTATATATCTGACTGACGAGGCATTTATAATGCAGGACAGACAGCACAGCTGTAAGACAGAAAGACAACCATACCACAACACAACTGGATTGCCTTACTTGTTGTTACCCTCTCCATAGCACAGTAACTGTCTGGAAACCAGTTCTCAACGGACGTGTGGACAAACACGGCTCCACCGCTGGCCTCAGAGCTTGGCTTGTATGTTTTGTGTGCACCTGGCACGTCCAACACACTCAGTGTTCACAAAACAAATGAATTGATGAACAAACGACGGGGGGGAAAAACCTTAACTAGGTAGAGAATGGAGGCTAGAGAGAATTCCAGATCTAGAAATGGGCAGAAGGAAATGCAGCTGTCATTTTAGATGAAGAGGAAAAAATTAATTTTTATAAATCTTTTGCATTTTGTCTCACTCATGCATGCTATTCTTATCCGTTTGGCCCACCCACCCACCCATCCATCCATTCACTTATCATGCAGTCAAAAAAAAAAAAAAAATCTTTCCCAACCATCTGTATGAGCCAAGCACTGTACCTTGCATTTGAGGGATTTCAGTTTGTTTTTAAGAAAAGGGTTTTGAATCTCTAACTGTAAGATGTGCTAGGAGTTGGTGTTTCTCAAAATTTTCATTCTGGACTGGATGTGGTGGCCCACACCTGTCATCCCAGCCACTTGGGAGGCTGAGGCAGGACGATTGCAAGCTCAAGGCCAGCCTCAGCAACTTAGAGAGCCCCTCAGCAACTTAACACGACTCTATGTCAAAATGAAAAATAAAAAAGGGCTGGAGATGTGGCTCAGAGTTAACCACTCCTGGGTTCCACTCCCAGTACTAAAAAGAAATATTATTCTGTGATTCATTCATTCATCCTTTCAGCAAATATCTTTGAGCACATCCTCTCTGCTAAACACAATGTGAAGAACCAGAGTTCATCACTTCTTTTTTTTTTTTTTTTTTTTTTTTTTTTTTTTTTTTTGTGGTACCGGGGATTGAACTCAGGGGCACTCCACCATTGGGCCACATTCCCAGACCTTTTTTGTATTTTTTATTAGAGACAGGATCTCACTGAGTTGCTAAGTGCCTCGCCATTGCTGAGGCTGGCTTTGAACTCGCGATCCTCCTGCCTCAGCCTCCCAAGTGCTGGGATTACAGGCGTGCGCCACTGCGCCCGGCTCATCACTTCTTTTATATATTCATTCATTCAATAAATAATTCTCGGGCTGGGGTTGTGGCTCAGCGGTAGAGCTCTCGCCTAGCACGTGTGCGGCCCGGGTTCGGTCTTCAGCACCACTCAAAAATAAAAAACACATTGTGTACGACTAAAGCAAATAAATAAATACTTCAAAAAAATAATAATTCTTATGAAGTGCCAGGCATAGATAGGTTTTCTGCCTTCAGAGCTTAAGTGATGGAAGTGGTAGGGTTTAGGCAATAGGCAAATCAACAAATAAATAAACAAATTTAGATAATAATGAGGCCAAAATAAGCAAAATAGGGGAGAGACATAGAGTCTTTACCCTCAAAGAGCCAGAGATCGCTGTCACCAGATGATCTGAGTGTCTGCTGCTTACCTGGGGTCTTTTGACATGTGTGTGACCTGGCCTGAGGGTAAGAAGAGGGGTCCTGCAGAAAATAGAGCCAGAAGGACAAGCCCCACGTGGAACCCTCTCTGGGCCTGAGTGGCACATCAACAGGACAGAGTTCCTTGCCCTAGCCCAGGCTGACCTGCTTGAGCTGTCCTCTAGAAGGGCAAATGTCTGCCTTCGAGCCACTCAAATGAAACCCCCAACCTGTTTCCTTGGTTGGGAACTTTGACTCACTGCTGACCTGGTTTTGAACTAGTGACCTGGAGGTGAATGCCTCCCTCTCTCATTACTGATTCCTCCCAGCCAGGCATAAGCTGGAGGATTTGGTGAGGATGAGGTCAGAGTCCAGCCAGAGGCCTTGAAACCTTCCGCAGAGCACTCACCCCAGCTTTAGCACAGCCATCTGGCCTGCTGCCACCCCCTCATCCCTTAGCCCAGCCTCACTGAATAGGTTTTGGAGGAGGCCAAGGTCACCCTGGAGCTGACCTCCACAGATGGATTTAACTGAGACCCCAGCTGTGGTTCAGCTTGGACGTGAATGCTCAGGGCCCTCACACAGTCCTCCCTCCGAGTGAACTTAAGCAGAAGGAGGTCCAGATCTCAACCAGGTGGGGTCCCACTAGATCTAGGAACTGTCAGAATCCCACTTGATATTCCCTTCTTTCTACCCAATTTCCTTCTGGACCCCAACTTTTCCAGTTCCTAGTCTTGCTAGTGTTCCAGGCACTCTTGCCCCTCAGGAGACCTTCACCATGTCTCTGAGGCTACTGTTCAGGAAGGTGATTTCCATTCAGGCACCAGAAGAAACACTGATAAGAAAACGCCATTTTGCAGGGTGCAAAGGCACACACCTGTAATCCCAGCACTTGGGAGGCTGAGTCAGGAGGATCGCAAGTTCAAAGCCGGCCTCAGCAATGGCGAGGCATGAGGAACAGAAAGTGGAAGCGCTACATCTTTTCTTAAAACTTTCCCTAACCATTGAGTGTATTGGTGCCTTGAGTGCATTTTTTTGTTAGAGTATCTATTGCATTGCATTGAAATATTCTCTTCATACATCCATTTCCTCCCATAGACTCTGAACTCCTCAAAGACAAGAGCTCTTTCTTATTTACTTTTGTACTCTCATCAATAGCTAAGTAAATGATGAAGGTATATATGCAGATAGCCCAGAGAGTGAATTCAAATGTTATTCCATGGCTCTTTGTATTTATTATAGAGTTTATGTCAGATCTAAAAGGATCAACACAGGGGGAAAAATCTGGTATAAAAATCTATCAGCCGGGCGCGGTGGCGCATGCCTGTAATCCCAGCACTTTGGGAGGCCGAGGCAGGAGGATCGCGAGTTCAAAGCCAGCCTCAGCAATGGCGAGGCACTTAGCAACTCAGTGAGACCCTGTCTCTAATAAAATACAAAAAAGGGGCTGGGGATGTGACCCAGTGGTCGAGTGCCCCTGAGTTCAATCCCTGGTACCACAAAAAAAAAAAAAAAAAAAAAAAAAAAAAATCTATCAAAATCAAAATTTTACTGAAAGCAAAAAACAAAACACTGTGTTGATCAGCTTTCTGTCACTGTGACAAAATATCTGAGATTTATTTTGGCACATGCATTCAGAGGTTTCAGACCAGTCAGCCGATTCCATTGCTTTTAGGCCTGTTGCAAGGCTGAGCATAGGTGGGCAGCACATGTTGCAGCAAAGCCGCTCACTTCTTGGAGACTGAGAAGTAGAATGAGCTTATTTTTATAACAAAGCCCCTCCCAAAACTTATTAAGCTATAAATCCATAAGTAGATTAATCTATCCATGAAGTCAGAGCCCTTCTGAACTAATCACCACCCAGAAGCCCCAGACCAAGCCTTCAACACATTTACTTTTGGGGGGATATTTCAGATCTAAACCATAAAAGACACATTAGAGAGTGATATTCTGCTTCACAATATATTAATTTAGGATAATGAACTTTGACCTGGGTGTTGCTCAGTAGCACAACATACACTCAGCTAGAAAGCTAAGTGTTCAATCTTCAGCATCAAAAATAAAATAACATAAGCCAGGCAGGATGGTGCATACCTGTAATCCCAGCAACTTGAGAGGCTGAGGCAAGAGGATTGCAAGTTCAAGGCCAGCCTCGGCAACTTTACAAGATCCTGTCTCAAGACAAAACAAAACAAAAAGGGCTGGGTATGTAGCTTAGTGTTATATCTCCCCTAGGTTCAATCCCTAGTACCAAAAACATAAATAAGTTAATAAATAATAAAATAAAATGGTGAGCTTCAAAACTGGATCTGATCCAGAGTTAATATAAAATCAGCTTGGTCCCAGTCTTTAACTAGAATGCTCAGGTTACATGTAAGCAGAAATGAGTATCATGAAAAATCAGTTGGCAATGAATTTCTTATGATCACAAAGCATGAAGTCTTGGCTCTAACATGCCAAGGGATTGTGTGCCACCTAGGAGCTCCTTATCCACCAAACTCAGATACACGCTGTGACTTCACCAAACCCAGACAGTCAGGAAACTGTGGAAGGACCTTTTGCTTTGTATCACATAACTGTTTTGCTTTGTATCACATAGTATTTGAGCATGGATTTTGCAAGGGAACAACTTACCCAAACTTTGTCCCAGTACCAGTTTCCCTTCTTTAGTTCATATTAGGGAAATCACATTCTGACTTTTCCTCTGAACAGAAATTCTTGCTATTCCAGAGAGAGAGAGAACAAAAAGCAACCATGGGAAATGAAAGATCTGCTGGGGCTCATTTATCTCGCTCTCTGTGACATCCTCTCATCTAAACCAGCTCTTCATTCACAAAATTCAGCTAAATATGCTAAATCAATTTCTGCAGTTCACCTCCACACTCAGCATACAGTCCAATTACTTTATCCCCACTTCCCCTTCTCTGTGACCTTAAGCAGGGCACTGTGCAGTCCCTCTTTTGGCCTCTTCGTCTTTACATGAAGTGTAAGCAACTAGGTGATTTCAGAGCTACCCTCTAGCTTGGGGTATATTTATTCATCATGGTATTCCTGTTTCCTGGCACAGAGGGAGAGCTTCATAAATTTGAATTGGTGAATGAATCCAGTAATATAATGAATGTTCCCATCACCTGGTTCTGGAGAGAGAGAAGGGTCTTAGCTTTAAGTGCTGACTGTGACACTAGGCCGCTGGGTGAACTTGGTAAATTTCTTTCCCTCTCTAAGTCCAGAGAGGGCATGAGATTAATAGAGTTAGAGCAGACCTACAACTAGAACACAGGTCTTCTGATTTGCACCACTTAGAAATCAGGTCTTCTTTAAGTCGGGTGAGGGCATCATGGTGCTTTTGAAATTACTTTTCTATTCCAACTCTGGTTGTAGAGCAAGAACCACAAACTTGAGAACCAACATGCGCCATCAAGAAAGGGGGCCTTCTGGGGGCCTCTAACCAACCATTTCTCCTTATCTGCCGAGTGGAGATAAGCAACCACCAAGTGGGCTGGGTGATGTGGGCTCTTCCATGAGCCCTTCTCAGCCAGGGTATGCTATTTCCTCCCAGAGACAACTCATGTCTGAGCTGGTGGCAAAACTTCTGCTTCTGTTACCTCCTAAGTGTGGGTGCCAGAAATAAGAAAAGGACTTGAGAGTAAGAGCTTAAATCAGAACAGTTTCCTTTTATTTGAACTTCCTATGAGTTTCTATAAGGGGCAGAAATGGCCATGGCCCCCAAAGCCAGCTGCGTGCTGGAGGCCACCTGAGCTGCCGTGGGGATACAAGAGCATCCTTCCAGTTCCTCCTGGAAGCTACCTTTGGCTTCTCCCATTATGCTGCAGGAATGTCCATCTAAGCTTTCTCCTTACCTCGCCCAGGGATTCAGGAGTAAGCTTGGAACCAGATCCCAGTGGTCTTCATTGTCAGAGGGGCCACAGAGTGCGCTGTGCCAAGGCAGGGGTTTGGCATCAGACAGATCTGGATTTGTCTCCCAGCTTTGCCACTTACTAGCCATGCAACTCTGGGTGAGCTGCTTAATTCTCTTTGTGCTTTGGTTTATTCATCTGTCAAGTGAACATAATAGCAGCTACCTAATGAGATTGTTGTGTGGATTAAGAATATAATATTTCTAAAACACCTAATCCAATGACTGAAATACAATATATGCTAAACAAATACTAGCTAAGTAATTTATTCTCAGGAGATCACTCCCAAGGTGGGAAAGGGAGTGGGAAGGAGAGGGAAAATGAGTTGGATTATTGACTCCCTGCTTCAGCTAAAGCAAAGGCCAACTTACTATTGCACATGTCTATTCCATTTCTAAGGAAAACCCAAACCCTCTGCCCAAGTCCCACATTTAGTAGATAAAGAAGCAGATAGACTCAGGGACCTTAGTAATGGCACATGACTGGTGCAAGATGGTGTTGGGGGTGAAATGTTGTGGTATTTATAGGCACGAGTTTGCAGCTATGTTGCCTGGGTTAAATATCTGATCCACCACCACCTCAGATCTTTTTATTTTGAGCTGGTGACTTAACCTCTTTGTGCCCCAATTTCCTCATACTTAAAATAAGTGATAACTCCAGTGCCTACTATGAGAGGTTTTGTAAAGATTAAATGACTTTATGTATCTGAAGTGCTCGGAATGACACATGGTAAGTGTTCATTAAGCATTAGTAATTTTTTTTTTTTTTTTTGGTACTGAGAATTGAACCCAGGGGTGCTCTACCACTGAGTTACATCACCAGACCGTTTTATTTTTTATTTTGAAACAGGGTTTCACTATTCACTAAGTTACCCAGGCTGGCCTTGAACTTGTAACTCTCCTGCCTCTGCGTCCCTAGTAGCTGAAATTACAGGCCACACTGAGCTAAACCCTAGTGATTATTATTAGAATATTCAACCCACTTCATAGTCTAATAACATCTATTTTTGAGTAGGATGTTGACTTATTATGTGCATTACTCTCCACCGACAATTAGGATGCTTGGGTAAGTGACAAGAGCTGAGACAGGGTGAGCACCACTACTCTCCTCCATCCCTGATGCCCTCCAGGTTGGCCAGGAACCCTTGCTGAGACAGTGAGTGGGGATATGTTTAGTTAAGTGAAGGGAAAAGCCCACTGAGGATCACAAAGACTAGAAAGAAGCGAGGTTCTGTTCTAAGCAATTTCCTCCTTAACAGCTGTCAGTTTGGATGGACTAGTGGAGCTGGGCTTTCGGACAGCTTGGGTGCCATTTTGGCCACTAGAGGTCAGTGGAATGTTTACTATCCTTAGAGTGTGGGTCCCTTAGGAAAGGTACTGTCCATAGACAGGAGCCCCAGTACTGCCCTCCCCGCCAGCAGCCCTTAGTATTTTCTGGGTTTAGTGGTTTTTCTAGGAGTCCGAGTTCTCCACACTCTTTTATTGTCCCTTCTGTGAGCAGGTAGCATTTGCAAGGCCAGCTTCTGGGCCAATGATGGAGAGACAATATGGTATTGTTCGGGGACAGACAGATGTGAATGGTGGGAGCACAAGGTTAAGAGAGTAATTCTGTAAAATGGGCCCACTGTGCTGACCCCCACATGCATTCTGGGAGATAAGGATAGTTCCTCCTAACCATAAAATCTGTAAGCATGTATGGTTAAGAATCCAACTAGAACCAGTCAGTATGCGCCAAGGTGACCTAGAGTTGTTGCCATGACGGTGGGGACTTGGAAGTCGGATGTCACCCTGCTGTCAGTCCGAAGTCGAGTGGTGGACCTGGGTGGGACTCTCCGGAAGCTTCTCTGGGATCCCCAATAAAACTGGAGTGCTGGGAAGTACATTGTCCCTCTCCTCTTTGAGAGGACCCACACACTCCCTTGAGAGTGTCCCCTTTCCCATTGCCCTATCCCTTCAATAAACTCATTCCTATTACTCTGAGCAACATTTCTGAAATATTCTCACTTGATTGCAAGAATTGGGGTTTCAAGAGGGGGTCTTAACGGTGCCTCAGTTTTTCAGTAGTCCCCAGCTCTGTAACAGTATGTGGCTAGCGGTCCATTTTCCTTCCATTGCTAAGCACAATCAACCCAAACTTTCAAGACCATCAGCGACCCCTATTTTCTAACAAATAGAGCTTAAGTTCTTCAAATTCTACCAACTTCCAGTCTCCCATCCCCAACATCAAGGTTTTGGGTCCTCTCCTCCCTCTCTTGCTCCATTACATATAGAGCTGTAAGACTCCTGCTCATTTTTCAAGGCCTGAGCCAAACACTATAGCTGACAAGGTTCTCTTCAATTACTGGGAATTCTGTCCCCCGTTATCCCACTCTTATGTACTGCTGTGTCTGACAACTGCTCTTGACGTCTTAGCTCATCCACTATACTGTGAGTTCCTTGCGGGTGTAGATGATGCATTATTCATGCTCTTGCATCCCACAGTTTCTGGCCCAAATGTGATGTTAATAACCACATACTTACTGAATGAACATAAGAGCTAGTGAGAGAGCATAGCTATTATTCAAATGCACAACATATTTTTCATTACAGACAACTGAGCTCACTAGCCCAAACTGGTAAGCAGAAACCTCGGAGCAAAGAGAAAGAGATTGGCATGGTTCCTATTGGCTGTTGACTCCAGCCTCCGCCTCTTGGCTAGCTGTGCCTCAGTTTCCCTCGCTGTTGGTGCTTGCCCGCGACCGTGTTGTCTTCCTTTTCCTGGACATGTAGATTTTATTTTCTAGCCTCCCTTGCAATGAGTGATCATCATGTGACTAAATGGCCTTGGAGAAATTTAAAGGTCAGCAATCATTTCCCCCCACTCACTGTTGGCAGAACATTTGAATCTTAAGATCTTTAAAGCCTGGCCCCAAGTTGCATTTCAGTTATAATGAACTAAGGACCAGAGAGATGAGGCAACTCATGAAGGTCACACAGCTACCTAGTAGCAAAAGTGAGACTGGGATATTGGTCTTCATCCTGGAATCTCTATCAGGCTCCAAAGGCTGCCCTAGAGTGAGCAGGATCAGTTCCTAAGAGATCAGTACATTCATTACTACTTTTTACTGTTATTCTCTATTTCTGCCTTGCAGTTAAAATAACCTTAAGTGACTGAACAACTATTGAAAAAATGTTAAATAAAGATATTAAGTCTATTATAATAAAATAAAAGCTTGATAGGCCTGGGACACTAGAATTGAAAGCTAAGGATCCAAGCATTAAATGTCAAACCCAGCCAGATATGGTGGCATACACCTGTAATCCCAGCAGCTCGGGAGGCTGAGACAGGAGTACCGCAATTTTGAGGCTAGCCTGAGCAATTTAGCAAGGCCCTAAACAACTTAGTGAGAGCCTGACTCAAAATAAAAAGGGCTGGGTATGTGACTCGGTGGTTAAGTGCTCCTGGGTTCAATCCCTGGTACCAAAAAAAAAAAAAAAAAAAAAAAAGTTAAACCAAGAATCCAATAGTAAAATATTAAGAATGATAATAAGCAGGGATTAAGGCTGGGATACACAAGAAGTTTGGAGGAAAAGAAGAGAAGAGAACTAAAGGAAAATGGCAATGGATGAAGTTGGAAGACATAATGCTAAGTGAAGTTAGTCAGTCTCAAAAATCCAAGTACCAAATGTTCTCTCTTATATAAGGAGGCTATTTCAAAGTATTGTTGGATGGGGGTACATAGGAGGATTAGAGGAACACTAGAATGGTCAAGGGAAGGGAGGGTAAGGGAGGGAGCAAGAGGGGAGGGAGGGGGAGAAAAGAAAAAAAAAAAGGTGGTTGAATGAGACCGATATCATTTTCCTTATTGCATGATTGAAGACCTGAATTGTACGATTATACTTTGTATACAAACAGTTGTATGTAAAAAGATACTAAATATATGCACTATGAGTTGTACATATTAAAAATTATAAAAAAATAAATAAATAAAAAAGGAAAATGGCTCCTAAAAATGTCCTTTGAGGGGCTGGAGTTGTGGCTCAGCGGCAGAGCGCTCGCCTCGCACGTGCGCGGCCCGGGTTCGATCCTCAGCACCATGTAAACACAAATGCATTGCATTGTGTACAACTAAAGCAAATAAATAAATATTAAAAAAAATGTTCTTTGACTCAATGCAATTCAGTCCCATAATGAGAATAGAAGTATTTTGTTTAATTTTTTTTTCAGATAGATACATTTAATTTTAAACATTCACAATGCACACGGGTATTGAAACATTACATGGTAATCTACTAATATGTACAACTTTATATTTCTATGTGTCAGAGTTTTTCATTGGTACGCTATAATTACATAGAATAGTGGAATTTGCCGTGCCATATTTGTGCATGCACGTAACATAATTTGATCAATCTCATTCCCCAGGATCTTCCCTTCCCCTCCTTTCTTCCCTCCTCCTAATTTTCTTGCCCTACTTTACTGGTCTTCTTTCTATTTTTTTTTAAGTTAGTACATTATAATCATACACATATACACACATATATACATAAATATATATTATACATATATATATGTATACACACACACACACACACACACACACACACACACACACACAGGATTCACTGTGGTACATGAACATAGCTCAACGTGGTAGATTCCACTCCCCAGCTCTTCCCCATACCCTGCCCTCCTCCCTCTCCATCCTCTTCCTCTTTGGTCCCCCCAGAAAGGTTTTGATCATCGCTACAAGCACTTGCGGCTGTAAGCTGTGCTTCTCACAGAGCTACGCCTCACAACTTAGGGTAGACAGATCGACAGTGACAGGGACAGGAAAAAAATTCCAAGAAAACTCATGGATCTCAGAACAGAAATCAGAAAGACAAGTCATGATTAGTGCTTGCATCCTGACAGACGACTAAAGGATGTGAGTGTTTAGAAGGTCAGGGTAAGTGCTGAGAGATCAGGCATCTCAGGTATGTTCCCAAATCATCCCCTTCAGGAAGTCTTCCCTGGGTCTCCCCCACCCCCTGTTTCTCTCTGAAAGTTTAGCAACTTAATCTACAGAAATATTTCCAGTGATAGGATCACCTACCAAGCCCTGTCTGAGCAGGGTAGGAATGAATGTGTGTTCTTTTCCTGTTTCCACTGAACATCAGGCAGAGCAAATGTAAAATATTCATTTTCACCTAATTCTGGGCTGCTTTGTAGGTAGCATTAACCCTATCATTTTTATTTTTTTAATTTTTACTTTGGTGGTACTGGGTATTGAACCCAGGGACCCTGGACCACTGAGCTACATTCCCACTACTTTTTATTTTATTTTGAGATGGGGTCAAGCCAAGTTGCTGAGGCTGGCCTCAAACTTGTGATCCTTCTGCTTCAGCCTCAAGACTCACTGGGATTACAAGCATGTGCCTCAGGACTGGCACCCTTCACGTTTTCTAAAGGCATATTAAATTATCTTAATTAAGCCTCACAACAAACCCTTTGAGGGAGATGGTATTATTATCACACCTTACATATAAGAAAACTGAGGCTCAGAAAGGTTAAGTAACTTGCTCAAGGTCATTCCATCAATAACTGATAGAACTGGGGTCTGAGCCTAAAGGGTCTGACTACGGAAAGCATGACCTTTACACTGTGCAGTACCATCTTTCCAGGTGTGGCATATGTGTGGGGTCCACAAGGCCACAGAGTAGTTTCTTGCAACCCCCTGGAAGACTTGGAGTGAGAACTCCACACTTAAGAAGTATATTGCATAGAAAAAGGAAAAAAAAAAATCCCTGGAGTAGCAGATTTCAGATACTTCGAGGGCTGGGTATATGGCTCAGTGACAGAGTGCTTGCCTAGCACGCGCATGGTCCTGGCTGCAATACACGGGACTGTAAAGAAAAAAAATATATCCCTAGAAGAAGTGCATTGCTCTTGCTTATGAACATAACAACCATTTTTATTAATGCTGGTGTTTATTAAGACTGGGCTGGGTATATAGCTCAGTAGCAGAGTACTTGCCTATGATGCCCGAGGCCCTGGGTTCCTTTACCAGCATCTCAAATAAGATAAAGCACTTAATATTTTGATTTTTTTTTTTTTTTTTTTTTAACTTCCAGAAGTGAGGACTGGGAAAGCGATAGGACACAGAAGCAGTGGGGCTGGTCCCTTGTCATTCTGATTCGTTCATGTGTTCATTCATTCATTCAGCCAACTTCCACTGTGCCATTTCCTGAGCCTTTGCAGGTGTTACAGCCCATCACTCCCCGACCCCCAGTCCTGGACATAGACCTATCTCACCACCCTCCAGACCCTGTGTTGGAGTCGATCAGGCTCCCCAGTACCTGTCTGCATAATCTCTGCGGATGTAGCCTTTGCCCTGGCATTCAGCAGCGACAAGAAAAGAATGTGCTTTCCTTCTTCCCAGGCTCTACCTGGGCGTGGTGGATGCTGCTGTCACCAGAAGGCTTCTGTAAATAAAGCCTGCTTAATCTCCTTAGCCAGAGGGCTGTGTCAGCCGGGTTGGAGCCGACAGGAAGGCAGCTCATGCCTTAGATTCCCCAAATTGTTCAAGGCGGTGGGTGAGCCCCACCAGATCCCCCCCACAGAAAGACCTGCGATGGCTTGCCTACGGACCTGAGCTTGCGCTGTGGGGCTTTACCAGCACAGAGTATCCCAGCACACCCCCTTGCATGCCAAGCAAGCGGGCAGCTTCCAGGGGTACAGCATTGACACTTCCTCCCCACTGGACAGCTTTCCAGGGCTTAGAGGGAAATCCAAACTGCTAAACCTGACCCATGAAGCTCACCACCATATACCATACCCAGAGCTCTATACTGGCAGGTGTCTAAGCTTACGCAATTTGCAGGCCCCTCTTTAAGAAAAATGATACAAAATAGCTAAGACCTTCCCCAAGAAGGTCTCCTCTGAATAGTTAAGAGTTGTTAAGAAGTTAAAAGACTGACCACAGGGCTGGGATTGTAGCTCAGCGGTAGAGCACTCGCCTACCGCATGGGCGACCCGGGTTCGATGTTCAGCACCATGTACAAATAAAACGCATTGAATAAAACGCATTGTGTACAACTAAAGCAAGCATGCTCCATTAGCATCATGAAGAACACCTACCAGGGCTTCCACCTAGCTTTTCTAGCCTCTCTCCTTTGATTCCTACATGTTTTCCTTCTTTCCAGCCAAGGTTTCTACTACATATGGTAGGCATCTTCCAAATCCTATCTGATGTTTTTACTTATGCTTCTGTGAGATGAGTCTGTAGGATGAACGGCAGTTTCCCTGGGAGACTATATTAACAATAATTGTTAGTGCTGCTATCCTACTGAGTGCCTCCTGTGTGGCAGCATTGTGCTAGTTTTTTACTAGGCTGCAAGGTACAGAAATATTAAGTACTGCCAAGTGCAGTGGCGCACGCCTGTTATCCCAGCGGCTCAGGAGGCTGAGGCAGGAGGATCGCGAGTTCAAAGCCAGCCTCAGCAACAGTGCTAGGCAACTCAGTGAGACCCTGTCTCTAAATAAAATACAAAAAAGGGCTGGGGATGTGGCTCAGTGGTTGAGTGTCCCTGAGTTCAATTCCCAGTACTCCCCCCCGCCGCAAAAAATAAAGAAATATTAAGTACTAACATTTTCATATGATATGCTACTGCTCTGAATAGTTAAGAGTTGTTAAGAAGTTAAAAGACTGACCACAGGGCTGGGATTGTGGCTCAGCGGTAGAGCACTCGCCTACCGCATGGGCGACCGGGTTCGATCTTCAGCACCACGTACAAATAAAACGCATTGAATAAAACGCATTGTGTACAACTAAAGCAAATAAATAAAAATATTAAAAAAAAAAAAAAAAGACTGACCACAGGTCCCAGGTATTAAGTAAACAGAAAGCAAAGTGGTTTTCAGATTCTGTATTTCTGACACTGAAGTCTCTGCTTTCATGGATGCCAAACTGCCTATATTCTTTCTGTGTTTTCTGTTGTCCCCCATGCTATGGTTTGGATCTGGGGTGCCCTCCAAAGGCCCATGTGTTAAAGGCTGGATACCCAGCCTGTAGCACTGTTGGGAGGTGGTGAAATCTTTAGGAGGTAGGGCCTAGTTGGAGAAAGTTAGGTCTCTAAAAGTGACCTAGAAGGGACATTAGGACACTGATTCTTCCTTTTCCTCTGTGTGTCCTGACCACCATGAGGTAAATAGTCTTCCTCTGCCACATACAGTACAGCCACAGGCCCAAAGCAACAGAGCCAAGTGACCATGGTTGAAACCATGAAGCAAAATAAACCTTTCCTCCTCACAAGTAGTTTATCTCAGGTATTTTGTTATAGTGGTGGAAAACTGACTAACATACTGCAGAAAGCACAGTGCCAGGCACATAATGTTCTAATACCCATATTCTTAAATTCACTTCTACCTGGATAAGAATGCCTGCCTAAATAATCTGTAGATAATTTTTAAAGGAAAAATATTTACAACTGGATTCCAGAACTATCCAAGACTTAATGTCTCCACCCTACTAGACTTCTGGAATATTCACTATTTAATGTTTATTCACTGACTATTTTGCCAGACATCCCATTTCTGCTTTTCACATGTACTGACCATCCTAAGTATATCAGTTAGCTAGATCACAATAATGCTGTGGGGAAAAAAATAACACTGTGAAATTCAATGGCATACAACTATAAGCATTTACTTCCTGGTCATGCGCCTAAGGGTCAGCTGGGCTAGGCTTCAAGTTGTGGATTGGTTTCTGGTCTACCCCAGGCATGTCTTACCCTCCTTGGTTCAGTGCCTTCCAGGATAAATTCATCTTAGGGCAGAAGACAGATGCACAAGAGGGCAAGACCCACATTACACACATGCTGAAGTCTTTGCTCTTGTCATGTCTTATAATGTACAGTTGGCCAAAGAAAGTCATAAGCGGGGCAGGGACGTACACCCTGCCTCCCAACAGGTATTGACAAAGGTATTAGTATATAATATCACTGCAGAGGAGTAAAGAATGGGTGCCAATGATCCATCTGCTACCATGTAAAGTCTGAGAGAAAGATTCCCCAACTACTCATAAGACTTTCAAAATAGGCTTTCAGTTAATTCAAATGATACCATATTATTTTCAAAATTCTTCCAAATAACTTTAACTTGAAATGCAAATATAAAATACCCAATAATGTCATAGAAGAGCAGGAAGGATATGGCAAGCACCAGAAAATCAGAAGGGCTGGGTAGCCAGCTTCAAAGTGAAAGCCGGTCATATAGTGGACAAGTACTTTTTAGTAGTGCTACAAAGACAAATCTTTGAGAAGGAAACTCAAGCTCATTTTCAAGTCTCCTAGTCTCATCCTAAATGGTTCTAGCTATAGGAGAGAATTCTCCTACCCGCTACCTCCACCCACCAAAGATTGTTCAGGAAATTTCCACTTCACTCCATATCAAGAAGTAAGGCAATTTGCATTCTTTTCCAACAGAGTACTAGTATTAAAAGTTTGGTGTCTTACCTATATTTGAACTAGCAGTTTGCCTGTCAAATTGGACTAACTTTAGCCTGGGGAAATGTCAGGTAAATAGAGGAAAGCAACTGGAATGTACTGATAATGAAACAAAGAGACAAAAGGTAAAGAGGCACCTTGGAATTCTGGAGGAAGAACCCCATACTTAAGTTGTCAGGGAATGCATTCTCTTTTTAAGACTGTTTTTGCTATTGGCACTGGTAATTCATATCAATTATTCCTTTAAAAAAATTGTTTTTTTTTTTGAAGAACATGTGCAGCAATTATGCATTTTTAAGTCCAGAAAAATATGCACTAAAAATATTGAGGATTCATAAGCAGTTTTATCTCTTTTTTATCTTATATTTACATTCTATTTCTTCTCTATTAGACCATAGACTCATATAATGAAAGTGGGGGAGGTAAAAAGAAAGGGAACAAACTTAAAATATTTCTCTTCTGGAAACAGTCAGCCAGGATGTGTGTGTGTATGTGTGTGTGTGTGTGTGTGTGTGTGTGTGTGTGTTTTCCTGAAATGCTGGGGGTGCAACCCAGGGCCTCATACATACCAGATACCATGCAAGCACTCTATCATTGAGCTACATCCCCAGTCTTTTTTATTTTTGAGGCTAAATCTCACTAAGTTGCTGAGGCTGTCCTCAAACTTGTGATTCTCTTACCTCAGCCTCCCAAGCAGCTAGGAAAAGAAGCATGAGCCACCACACTCACCTCAGAATTGAACTCAGGGGCACTTGACCACTGGGCCACATCCTTTTTTGTATTTTTTGTATTTTATTTATTTTATTTAGAGGCAGGGTCTCACTGAGTTGCTAAGTGCCTTGCCATTGCTAAGGCTGGCTTTGAACTTGTGATCCTCCTACCTCAGCCTCCCAAGTCGCTGGGATTGCAGGCATGTGCCACCTCGCCCAACAGAAAGTGTGTTTTTGATGTGCTCTAACATCTATTCTGCAAACAATGGTTTTCCATGAGGTTGATGACTGTTGTAGTAGTGGTGATGGGTTCCATACTAAATTTGGAAGAACTGCCTTAGATAAGATTAAAAGTTATAAGAACACACAATTTCCAGAGTTAATATCTAAGAAGTTGGTGTAAAGCAGGGTTCCCAAACTCAAGAACCACTGATTCCTTTTATCTAGAAATGGATCTCTAGACTAGGGTTCTCTGGGAGTTGTCAACGCCAAGGCATAAATTCTGGTGCAGAAAACTATTAACTGTCTGGACCATAGAGATAGACTGGGCCTTTGCCAATCAGGATGTCCAAGGAGGTCTGTGTGGCCTCTCCTGGGCTATGTGGATCCCTCCCATGCTTTTTCCCATCCTCTCCCTCCTGCACACCATCCTCTTGGCCCCTATAAAGCTTCAGTGTCTGAACCATGGTAAGCAAGCTGGCAGGCTGGCATGAGGCTTCCTCAGTCTAGACTAGAGGGCACTTATCTGCTATGAGCTGAATTGCATCCCCCCAAATCCTTATGTTGAAGTCCTAGCCACCAAGGTGAGAGTTTTGGAGGTGGAACCTGTGAGAGAGAACTAGGATTAGAAGAAGTCATGAGGGTGGAGGCTCATGGTAAGAGGGGTCCTTACAAGAAGAGACACCAGAAATCTCCATCTCTCTCAGGTGCCGTGCTTCATGTGAGGACACAGAGAAGCTGGCCACCTGCACCCAGGGAGAGAACCCTCCCTGGAACCCGATCCTGCTGATATCTTGACCTTGGACTTCCAGTCTTCAGATCCACGAGATGTGAATGTCTGTTGGGTGGGCCACCAGCTGATGGATAATCTACTTGGATCTTTAATGTGTCCCCCACCCCGCCCCGCCGTCACATGTGTTAAATGCTTGTTCCTGGCCCATGGTGGTACTTTGGGGAAGCGATAGAACCTCTAGGAGGTGGGGCCTACTGGGAGTCTCTAGGTCATTGGGCGCTCGACCCTGAAGGGGATTGTGTGACCCCAAGCCTTTCCTCTTACTCTTTGCTTCTTGGCTCATGATGTAAGCAGGTTTTTCACCAATCACCATGTGCTTCCACCGTAATGTATTTCCTTGACAAAGGCCCAAAACAATGGGCCAATCAATCATAGACTGGAACCTCCAAAACTATGAGCTAAAATCAACCTTTTCTCTTTCTAAATGAAGTATCTCAGATATTTCATTATAGTGACAGAAAGTAGACTGACACATGCTGTTTTTATTATAGCAACCTGAGTTAACTAACATCATCTGGGCTCTTGTAGCAATCTATATTGTCCTTTTACCTAATATATAACATATTCATCCATTCGATTCATCATTCACTGAAAAATAAGTGCTTTACATGAGTCAGGCACTGTGCTAATCACTAGGGATGTAGTGGTAAGAAAAAACAACACTCTCTTTGCTTTTAAATTGTTTTTTATTTTTTGTACTTGGGATTGAACTTTGAAATGTTCTACCTCTGAGCTACATCCCCCAGCCCCTTTTTATTTATTTTGAGATAAGATCTTCCTAAATTGCTGAATCGGGCCTCAAACTTGCTATTCTCCTGCCTCAGACTCCCAAGCAGCTGGGATTACAGGTGTGCACCACCATGCTTGGCTTTCTTTGCCTTGTTGGAGTTTTAATTTTATTCAGAACAACACAATAAAAGAATCAATAAGAGAGCCAGGCATGGTGGCACACACCTGTAATCCCAGTAGCTTGGGAGGTGGAGGCCAGAGGATTGCAGGTTCAAAGCCAGCCTCAGCAACTTAGTGAGAGCCTAAGCAACTTACTGAGACTCTATCTCAAAATAAAATATAAAAAGGGCGGGGGATGTTGCTCAGTAGGTAAGTGCCCCCAGGATCAGTCCCTGGTACCAAAGAAAAGAGTCAATAAGGGGCTGGGATTGTGGCTCAGCGGTAGAGCGCACGCCTAGCACGTGCGTGGCCCGGGTTCGATCTCACCACCACGTACAGATAAACGCATTGTGTACAACTAAAGCAAATAAATAAATATTTTTTTTAAAAAAGAGTCAATAAGATTTGGTCACTAGTTGATAATTGCTAAAATTCCACATATCACGAAAGTATTGCTCTGTCCAAAATACCTGACACAAACAACTTGGAAGAGCAAAGATTTATTTTGACTCATACTTTCCGAAGTTTCCGTCCATGATCAGTGGCTCCAATGCTTCGGGCCTGGGGGAGGAAAGCGTCTCAGCTCCTGGCGGCCAGGAAGCGGGGTGCAGGGACAAGAGAAACCCTTCCAGAGCAGGGCCCCAGTGGCCTAGTTCCTTCACCTAGGTCCCTCATAGTTCATGCAAATTAGTAATCTATCAAACGGATTAATCCACTGATGAGGTCACAGCCCTCATGACCCAATCATTTGCTAAAACTCTGCCTCCACACTGCTGCAGCAGGGACCAAGTCTTTAACACATGAGCTTTGGGGGGACATTCCAGATCCAAACGAAATCCATAACGAAAGAGTTGTTTTCATTAAGCTCCCCCCGCTTTTTTGTGGAATATCGGGGATGGAACTGAACCTAGGGGCACTACACCACAGAGCCACATCCCCAACCCTTTTCATTTTTATTTTGAGATAGGATTTCACTAAGTTGCCCAGGTTGTACGTGAACTTGTGATCCTCTTGTTTCAGCCCCGCCAAGTAGTTGGAATTACAGGTGTGCAGCACCGCACCGGGCTTATTCTTTTTTTGCAGATGTTTGAAATTTTCCAAAATTTTTTTTTTTTTTTTTTTTTTTTTTTTTTTTTGGTACTGGGGATTGAACTCAGGGGCACTCGACCACTGGGACACATCCCCAGCCCTTTTTTGTATTTTATTTAGAGACAGGGTCTCACTGAGTTGCTAAGTGCCTCGCCATTGCTGAGGCTGGCTTTGAACTCACGATCCTCCTGTCTCAGCCTCCCAAAGTGCTGGGATTACAGGCGTGCGCCACCGCGCCCGGCCAAAATATTTTTTTTTTTTTTATAGAGTAAGTTAAAGAATCACACAATCAAATGCAAAAATCAGAACTTTGGCAATTTGTGCATTCTGAAGAGCTAGAGGGTACCATCAGAGCACATAATGGGGAGAATCACTATAAGGAGGAAGCCTTTCTCAATGAGTAATCTGATTTCAAAAGAATTGATGAGATTGGCTTAGAATTTGCAGTCTTTCTGTCCCTGGCTAAAAGACAGCAGGGAGAACTTTCCAGGCAGAAGGAACGGCAAGAGCTCAGAGCTCAGAGTGGAGAAGAACTACACTGAGGCTGCTGGCATGGGCTGAAGGGAGGTAAAGGGGCTGGGCTGGTGCCTTGGGGCATGGAAAGAAGACGCTGGGAAAGGAGCCAGGGAAGTAGCATGTACCAGACCACATCTGTCACCTCCATGAGCCAGGGACCACCAAGGGGAGCAATTAGGTCCGGTTCATTTCTAGCTTTGCATAGTGTCTCCAGCAATTGCAGAGCAAATTTGCAAATAAATAAATCATAAAATAGTGACAGAACCCAGGTGAGGCTGGAGAGGAGCCAGCCACAGGTGCCATCAGGTGATCCACGTCTTCTGAGGTTCTCCTACCCTTCAGTGCCCCACTTCCCTGATCAACCCTTTCCTTCCTCTGAGAGCAACAGTGGGTGGTCGCGGAAAACCAATCTTCCCCACCTCTGATATTTCCTTCCATGTAAAAGCACTACCACCTGTCGTGGTCCAACAGGGCGTCTTTGGCCCTAGGCCTCTGGACGTCCCCTCTCGCACTGTGTCACAGGGAAGGTGGAATGTTTGATGGGTGAGTTTGAAAGGCAAAACTGACAGCCTTTTCTTTTCTTCTCTTGGAAGCCAATGACCACCACAAGCACGCTTTCTGCCCTGCTCCTGCATGCTTTGTCCCCTCGGAGAAGAGCGTGGCCCGGTGCTGCAGCGGCTGAGCAGGCCACCCACCCGATACCGTGTCACATTAGTAAGCACTCCTGCCCAGAGACATAAGCCATATTCTCCAGTTTATCAATACTAAAAGTGATAGTTAAGCTCCTGTCTTCTTACTTTGTCTTATTTCTCTGACAGATCCGTATGGGACAGAGCAGGGCTATTTATTGAGCCCTCTCAGGGACCTCTACATCGATGCTCCCACAGCCCCTCCTAATGAACTCCAACCTCTGGGCTCCCAACATTGGCTTGGCCACCTGCCTGTGACCTCTAGGGCACTGCCAGTGTTTCCTCTGGGACTTTTGTTTCCTTGAGGAAAATATGACCTGATTCTTTTTTTTTTTTTAAATATTTATTTATTTGCTTTAGTTGTACACAATGCAATGCATTTATGTTTACGTGGTGCTGAGGATCGAACCCGGGCCGCGCACGTGCGAGGCGAGCGCTCTGCCGCTGAGCCACAACCCCAGCCCCTTGACCCGATTCTTTTATTCGTTTACTTATTAAGTAAAATAGGGAAAAATTCATTCTCTTGTGAGGCTTACAGTTTTGTGAGAGTCAACCACAAGAAAGAAACACATACAAACAAACACGACATTTTTCAGAGAGTAATTCGTGCTATAAAATAATATCAAACAGTGTGGTGGGGTTACCCGTGGGCAGCTCTAGACTGAGCGGTCAGGAAGTGGTATTTAAATGGAAACCTGAATGACAAGGACGTAGCCAAGCAGACCGTTGGAGAAAGAACCTGCTGGATGAAGGGAATGGCATGTGTGACACCTGAGGTGGGAATGAGTTTGATGAGTTTGAGAAACAGAAATAAAGAGGCATGGCTGATGCACAGTGAAAGAGGGGACACGTCATGGTCGGAAGCAAGAGAGGATGGTAGGGGTCAGGTCACATGGGGCCTTGTGTGCTGTGATGAAGAGCCTGGGGTTTTGGTAGAGTGCAGTGGGAAGCCATTAGTCACTTTCTTAACTAAGAAACTCCTGGGCCTTGGATGTTCTTAATCCTAGACTCTGTTTACCTTGAACCCTCATTTGTGATCTATTAGGAAGGATTCTGGGGCTTTCTCATGATATTTATTATTCTTATGACAAGCTATCACACCCTTGTTAAGTTTGGTTTGGTTTTGCCTTGATTCTGAAGAAATATAATAAAGGGGGAATGCTTAACCCAAAGAAATGAATGACTCATAGTAGAATACCAGGCAGATCTGGGGAGAAACCTTGGGGATTTCTTCAGGTCTCCACACTAGGCCCACTCTGTTTATGCGTAATTCTACAGTTGGGACCTGTATAGTAAGAGCGGGAAGAAAACATAAAAAGGAGTTCCAATGACCTCAGCAAAGAAACTAAAAGCACATCTTCCAAAGAGAGAAAGAAACATACGCCAAGGGGCTGGGGAAATTCCCTCCTTAACCTACTGAGCACTTTCTTGAAGCACACCTGAACCAAGAAGGCGGTGGGGAAACCATATTATGCCAATTGTTTTAAAGAGTTGATGGTGCAGCTGGGCGCTGTGATGAACAGCAGCTTGAGAGGCTGAGGCACAAGGATCGTGAGTTCAAGGCCAGCCTCAGCAGCTTAGCAAGGTCCTAAGCAACTTGGCAAGACCCTGTCTCAAAATAAAAAAACAAAAAGGGCTGGAGATGTGGCTCAGTGGTTGAGTGCCCCTGGGATCAATCTTTAATACCAAGGGGGGTGGGGTGGGGCAGCAGAAGAGTTGATGGTATAGAGTAGCTTTTGTTGGGGAATAGGGGTGAGGGAAAGATGTACCTGCTCTCTTGAAAAATTACCTGTCCAAGCTCCATTTTTGTTACTCTGCCCCACCAAGAACCAAACTACAGACTGGTGGCTCCTCAGCTGTGACCAAAGCCAGCACTGCAGACACACAGATAGGCATCCACCAGAGCCCACAACCCTTCCACCAGCCAGAAATCACCCCTGCAGGTGCTAACCTGTGGGCTTCAGTCCCATCTGCAGATGAGGACCAGGATTTGGCTCCTAGGAACTGAGCCTCCCAACCCAGAGAACCCTTCAGAGGTCTTAGTCTCTGTCCTAGACAATTGGAATTTGTTCTAATCTTTCCAAAGCCCCAGAGCCACAGGGATCATAATTCCTAGATCTTCTGAGAACCTCGGTAAGATGAACTATACTCATCTCTAAGCTGCAGACTTTCCCAATTCACACACTTTCCAAATAGTTAGTTCTGGTGCCGCTGGAGGTAAGAGGGTTTGGGTCCTATTTGGAGCGATTCTTGCTTTGATCTGTGTGCTATGCTATCAGGAGCAGAAGTCAGAAGGAAGCACTGTGCTTTGCTACACAGCCAAATGAGGAGCCACTACATCCTCTGGAAGGTCCCCCTCACCTGCAGTGCCAGAGGGGCAGCTTGGCAGGGAGCCCAGCAGAGGGGTCTGTCCTCTGAGATCTCTATCTACAAAATCGCAACCTGAAACCTGCCACATGGAGACAGAGGGGAAAAAAATCATGGGGAGACCTGGAGAAGTCAGGTCCCAGTGCAGCCCAAAGCGAAGAAAATGATCAAAAAAAGAAAAAAGAAAAAAAAAAGTTACGCAGGGGTGGAAAAAGAATGTCCCACACCTGTTTGGGTTTAGCTCCTGTCCGAGAACGAGGCAGGATGGGGTTTCCGAAAAGATATGCTCCCAGCTCTTGGAGCCCACAGTGAGCTAGAAGAATCTGCTAGCTAGAGCAGGGCTTGGCACACCAGGGGCCACCAACCAAAGCTGGCCTGCTGCTTTTTTTTTTTTTTTTTTTAATATTTATTCATTTGCTTTTAGTTGTACACAATGCGTTTCATTTGTACGTGGTGCTGAGGATCGAACCCGGGCCGCGCACGTGCTAGGCGAGCGCTCTACCGCTGAGCCACAACCCCAGCCCCCGTGCTGCTTATTTTTGAATGACCCACAAGCCAGAAATGGTTTTCACCCTTTTGTTTTGTCCTTTTTAAATCGAAAGAGGGGCTGTATGTTGTGGCATGTAAACAATTATATGAAATTCAAGTTTGAGTATCCACAAACAAGGCTTTATTGGAAGGCAACCACATCCGGTTCTGCGTCTGCCATCCGTGGCTGCTTTTGCCCTACAGTGGCAACAAAGACCACATGGTCTATAAAGTCTAAAATATTTACTATCTGGCCACTGACAGAAAAGAATATGTTAACTTCTTAGCTGGAATTATGTCCCCAGCAGATTTTACATAGAAGATAATAATATAATATAATTTCCAAAAAAAAAAAAAAAAATTCCATGCTATCCAACTTCTGTGGTTTGGATGTGGTATGTCCCTACCAAAACTCACCCTGAAATTTGGTGAGCAGTGCAACTGTGTTGAGATGTGAAGCTTAATTAAGAGGATTAACGTGCTTCTTTGAGAGTAGATTAGTTCTCACAGGAATGGATTTGTTTTCACAAGGATGGGTTGTTATAAAGTGTCTGGATCCCTTTGTCCACTGCTCTGTTCCACACCACCGACTTGTCCTGCTTCCATGAGGCCCTCACCAGAAACCAAGAAGATGCTTGCACCATGTTCTTGGGCCCCTAGAACTGTGAGCCAAAATAAACCTCTTTTCTTTATAAGTTACCTAATCTCAGGCACTTCATAACAGCAATGCAAAATGAACTAAGAAAGCTGGCATTCTTGTGTATGCTACTATTTGTAACAAATGACTTAATAACCTGATTTGACTACCACTTGGTTATATTTTTATGTTCATGTGGTGTTTTTAATAATGTGAAGCAGTAAAAGACCCAGCTGCCTCTAAGAATGTTTTGAAGTGAGATTAAATTAAGTAATGGATGGAGTAGTGGGTATTGGAGGTAATGCGATGTGAGTTATTCTCAAATTTAGACTCTGGGTTCAAATCTGATTCCACCACCACTAGTGAGAGTGAACTTGGGCAAGTTGCTTAACTTCACTCTGCCACAGTGTCATGATCTATAAATTGAGTATTTACCTAACATGGTTTTCCTAAATAAAATTTAATTAATTAAAAGATATAAAACACCTCAAACAACACCTGCCAGGTAGGAAGTTTTAGCTATTATCATTGAGAGAAATGTCATGACTTTTGCTCTCCTTTATTTATTTATTTTTGTTTTGTTTTATTTTACATGGTACTGAGGATTGAACCCAGAGTGCTTTACTGCTGAGCCACAATCCCAGCCCTTCTTATTTTTTTATTTTGAGACAGGGTCTTACTAAGTTGCTGAGGCTGGTCTCAAATTTGCGATCCGCCTGCCTCAGCCTCCCGAGTCCCTGGGATTACAGGCGTGCACCACTGTACCCGACTTCGGTTCTCCTGTAAAGCTTGCTGCTCTCACACACCATCCTTTAGTGAGCAATATGTTCTTCTAATGAAGTCGGTTTGCTGGTTTCTTTTAGGGCAATCTTCGCCCATCTGTTAAAGGGACCTTAACTAGTTGTAAAAAGAAAAGGAAATCTCTCCAGGGAAAAACCAACACCAAGACACAGTGAGCTCATTTTCTACAACATAGACAGATCCAGCGGCCAGCTGAGAGGGAACCCAGTAAAGTAAGCAGGATGTCGCTTTTCTGTCAAACCTTAAAAGAACTTGCTGTGTGGCAGCAAAACACAGAGCAGAGAGTTCACAGGGTTAAAGGTAGGAAAAACAACAACAACAACAACTACACATTAGCTCTGATAAACAACCACAACAGAGGGCAAAAGCTGGAGAGCAGCTGTTAAAAATGAATGCAGACACCTACGGTATGTGGAAATTCTATTCAGAGCTATTTCATAACTTTGAAGTTAAATATAAAGACACCTAATGTCTTCCCATGCTTTATGTTATTTTGAACTTTGATCTAATTTTGCACAAGTAGAGGTTAGAGAGCAATTGAAGAGGGTGTTGTGGATTTTATGAAGAATTACATCTTTTTAGAAAATTCACCGGAGGGCAGACACCAATCTATCAGGCCACTTTGTAAAATCATCTTCACGTGGCGGAAACTTGACGCAAGGCCTCTAGACCCCACAGGCAGCCATCGGCATCCTGTGAGGTGACAGCTACGCTAAATACACAAAAACCAGTGGGAAGAGGACTCCATCCACTCTACAGGTCTTGCTAGGCAACCGCCAACCTTCCGGGCAATAGTCAGGACCACAGATTGACCAAGAGCATGGTGAGTCCCAGTGAAGGAGCCGTGAACAGCCATCTCGTCACCATCTGCTGTGTGACCTTCAACAAGCCGTTTGCTTCTCTGACCTCAGTTTTCTCATCTGCAGGAGGAAGGTGAACTTTAGGTTTCCTCTAAATGATCAGATACCATGACCTTTAAGCTGTGAACTAGCAGCCTGGTTTTGTCATCTCCACTGCTGTATGTGGTCAACCCTTGAGGGTCTATCAGCACGGGCACAAGGAGGGAACGGGGATAGACGAAATGACTAAGGCGATTTACAGAAATTCTGAAACTGTTTTGTTTAATCTTTCTGTGAGAGAAATGCATAAGAAACCAGAGGATGGATTTCAGTTTGACTTTGGTACCTTCTATTAAACATCTGTCGTGGCTGAGCTGACCATGTCACAGTCCCTGCCCTTGAAGGGCTTGTGTTGGGATGGAAGCACTGGCCATGATCATGGCCAGGGAAGCCTTCTGTATTTATTGATTATACAGTGGCCAGGGAGGAGCCAGGCAGAACCTGGGTAATCCTGAAGCATGAAGTCACACCTATGCTTGACCTCGGTACTGTTCAATGCATGGGAGGGGGAAGGGCACAGCTAAGGGTTATGATAAGGGGTTCTAGAAGGTATCAGAGGCCCTGCGGAAGCATGAGAGAGACATGGGAGTCAGGAGCTGGAAGATCTGGAAGGTCTGAGGCAGTCTGATGCAAGTTGGGAAGTCGGTAGAATGGGCAGCTTTGGGAAAGATACTTTAACCAAAGGGAGCCAAGCAGTTGTAAAAGCCTCAAGTAATTAAATAAAACCAAGCTGGTCTGAGCAGACTGCATCTGTACCTGGCCCGAGATTGGAGCTCATACCAGGATTTACTCACTGACGAGGGGTAACTTCTTCCCTGAGAGGAAGGGTTACCACCTGAACAGTGGAGCTGGGAAGCTAATTCCTGGGATCATTGCTTTCAAAGGAATACCAGGCCTCCCACCCTTGAAAACACTGTGCCCCCCATTCTTACACTATAAGCTCCACAGGGCAGGGACGTACATTTTTGTTTTCTATCTCTGCATTCATTGATATAACCCAAGTACTCAGAACAGTGTACGGTAGAGTAGGTGCTTGGTGCATTTGTGGAATACAAGATCTAATACCCAGGAGACTGTCTCCTTGAATTCGTTTGAGGCTTGCCAAACCCCCAACCACGCAGAAGAGAGAGACAGGTGCCCGCAGAGGCCTCTCCTTCCTGAGAATCAGTGCCCTCATGCGTGTCTGCGGTCAGTTCTCCAGCATACAGGTTTATTTCCAGAAAGTTTACCGGGGAATCATTGCAAGAAAAATCTTCATGAGGGAGCGAGGGAAATGTGACATTGAACTACAACTCAGATCATCTCAAGGGGAACTCTGCAACCGAGGTGGCTCGTAGGCATTATCTTGCCCTGAGGAATATGGACCCACCCCTCCACCTGTCGCTGGGTATGGGATGCCCACATGGAGTCGGTGGCCGGCTCTCTTTAGCAGCGGGCACTTCCTAGAGACGGGTTCTGGTGGGAGCTACTGGCCCCCTGCGCTTCCTGCTGCTGGAGGAGTGAGTGCTTCGTGCTCAAGGCAGATTCTGGGTGGGGTAGCACAGCCTCTGCCACAGCAGCTTTTCTCCTGTGAGTCTGGAGGAGGGGAGATTTTCATCATCCCTGGGTCCAACAGTGGAAGTGTGTTTATTTAGTTATTTGGTAGCCAGTTACAAAAACAAACTCTGGTTCCCATAAGCTATGGATGGGGTAAGACAGAGATCATCATGTCCATGCCCAGATGAGGCACAGACACAGAAGAGGGGTCAGGACAGCTTCTAGACCTCTTCTTCTGGCCCCTGCCTCTGTGATGAATGCACTCTAATCTTTTGTTACTGATGTTTGTCCCTCCAACTTTCTGCTCAAGATCTTAAGCTTCAGCCAGGCACTGTGGTGCACCCCTGTAATCCTAGGTGGCTTGGGAGGCTGAGGCGGGAGGGTCAAGAGATCCGAGCCAGCCTCAGCAACTTAGCAAAACCCTACCTCTTAATAAAAATCACATATATATTGGGGATGTGGGCTCAGTGGTTAAGTGCCCCTGGGTTCAATCCCCATACTAAAAGAAAAAAAAATCTTAAGCTTCAGTTTGGAGAATCTGATGAACCTTTTTTTAGTTTTTTACGCCCACCATTTAGCTAGTGGTAGAGAAGGAATGATCCCATCAAAATTGCACACACAATGGGGGGGGGGGGGGTCTATGAAAAAGAGGAAATTGTTGAGATGTGCACACAAACACACATTCACATATGTACACATAAACCCACAGATGTTCAAAACAATTCCCAATAATTAGCTAGAAGAAAAAGTTTCTTTTCCCTACCTATGAATAAGTATGAACAATGGGCTTAGCTATCTGTTGGGAGGGATGGGAAACACCTTGGGAAAAGTCATATCATACTTCTAGGTCACCAAAGAAGATGACTTTCTCTCTTTTTGTTCAAATTTTATTTTGAGACAGGGTCTCAGTAAGTCACCCAGGCTGTCCTCAAACTTACAATCCTCCTGCCTCAGCCTCCTGAGTAGCTGGGATTACAGAAGCATGCCAACACATCCAACAAGATGGAATTTTAATTGTAAGTAGCAAGTCAAAGTTCTAAATATCTAAACAGGATTCTTTCCTAAAGCAGGATGGGAGGCAATGTCAAGGCTGGGAATGGGTAGCTGTGTGGTCTAGCCTTTATCTAGTGTGTGTGATGCCCTGGGTTTGCTCCCCAGTACCACAAAGCAATGGCATGATTTTCCAGAGATCAAAATAACAATATGTTTTCAAGAGAGTAAGTAAATTGGACTTTCCCTGAAGTATTTTGCTCCCTTTTCTCTTTGCCTTTTTATTTGGATTAGTCTATGAAAGGTAAGACTAAGCAAGGCACCAGGCACAGTGGCACACACCTTATGATCCCAGCGACTTCTCAAGTTCGAGGCCAGCCTCAGCAACTTAGCAAAGCCCTAAGCAATTTATTGAGACCCTGTGTCAAAATAAAAATTTAAAAAGACAGAGGATGTATCTCAGTGATAAAGTGCCCTTGAGTTCAGTCCTCCATACCAAAAGAAAAAGAGACCAAGCAAGGCAATGCAGAGGAGGGAGAGCGTCTCTTCTTTCTCAGAGCTGCTCGGTAAGTCAAGGCTCAGAGAAGGTTGGCTTCACATCACTCTGTGGTGGTGTAAATTCTACTGCAGGCACTGTTTCTCCAGGAAACAGGGAGATTTCATCACTTAAGTCTAGCACAGTGTCAGGCACAGAGTGGTCCCTCAGTATGTCTTGGGAGGAAGAGAGGAGAGAAGAAAAGGAGAAAGGGGCAGAGAAGGATTCCTTTTGACTCATCAGCTTTTAGCTGACAGGTGGACAACACATCTTACCAGGGCATCACGTTTTTTTAACCAGCAACCATGTGGAGAAATCTTGAAAGGAATTTGGGGCATGGGAGTCAGGAATTATGAGAAATCTCCTCTGATGGGTGAAGGTATAAGGAAGGGTTTTAGTCTTATACAGAGCAGAGCATGTTCTGAGAGTCTTTTGCCGATTAACAATTTATTCAAGAAAGTTATTATGGAAAAACCAACAGTTTTGAAGAGAAGTCATGGATTAACAGAAATTTATAAGCCACTTCTAATCCAACAATCATATTTTACAGATGCAGACACCAAGGACTAGAAAATTGATGTAGGACTTCCACTTCTAGCCAAAATGTGGTAGCAGGGGACCATATTTACCACCCCACTTACACTGAGCCATAAAAAGAAAGAAAGAGAAAGAAGAAAAGGAGAAAAAAAGGAAGAAAGGAAAACAAGAGTTTTTAGACATTTGACATCAGGTAAGCAGGGCAGAGATCCACAAGAGAAAGGGAAGCAAGTAAATTGAGCACTATGATTTCCCCAGCTTCCTGTCAGAAAGAGTTTCCTGGGTGCAGCACAGGAGAGGAAATCCAAGCTGACAGTCTCCCTAGGTTGAGGAAATGGGTTTGGGAATCTGGGAAGGCCCACATAACTTGAGTTCCCAGCACAGAGTGTCAGAGAAGAGAAAACTGTGCGGACAGACAGAGCAGGGAAGACCTGCAGGGCTCCCCACAATCCTTAGCTGGGTACTCATGGGGGACTGTGTGCGATCAGCTATGCTAACCGGCTCCATGGAAAGGAGCAAGGGATGCTCTTGATGCTCACTGGACTTGCAAGTATTTCATGATCTCATTCTTACAGAACAGAAACCTCAAAATTCACGGACCAGTGAGTTAGAGAACTCAGAAAAATGAGTCACAGAGGCTGGAGGTGTAGCTCAGCGTTCGAGATCTTGCCTAGTATGCATGAGCCCTGGGTTTGCTCCCCAGCATCCTGAAAAAAAGAAAAAGTGATGAGTAGATTAGTAGTCATCATTCTCCTGTGAACTCTAACATCTGTATTATTTCAGAGTCTCCATTAATTTATCCTGATCTACATTATGGGTGTTATTTTCTTTTTTTAATGTCTGATAATTTTTTTTTTTTTTTTTGTACCAGGGATTGAAATCAGGGACACTCAATCACTGAGCCACATCCTCAGCCCTATTTTGTACTTTATTTAGAAACAGGGTCTCACTGAGTTGCTTAGCACCTTGCTTTTGCTGAGGCTGGCACTGAACTCATGATCCTCCTGCCTCAGCCTCCTGATGGAAATTTTAATTTTTAAAAAAATATTTTAAAAATATTTTCTTAGTTGTAGATGAACACATAATATCTTTATTTATTTTTATGTGGTGCTGAGGATTGAACTCAGTGCCTCGCACATGAGAAGCAAGCACTTTACCACTGAGCTATAGCCCCAGCCCCCAGGTAATTTTAATTTGATAAAAGGCATTATGAATTTGACCTTGATGGTGTGGAATATTTTATTATGGCATAGAATGTTTTAGTACATGTTTAGAGATCAAACCAGAGTTGTGGTTTTGCCTATTATCCCTGCTGTTTGATTGATGTTTTTTATTTTGAGGTCTGTTGGTAATTGCGTAAATGTTCAGGATTGTTATATCCTCTTGGGAAACTGGTCTCTTTGTCATTATTAAATGTCCTGATGATATTTTTTGCTCATAAATTTACTTGGTCTGATAATAATCCAGCTTTCTTTATGCAATCATAGTCTAGGATTTCAACACTGCTCTCTGAATAATTGAAAGAACAAGGAGACAAACAATCAGTACAGATATAGAAGATGAACAACGATCAACCAACTTGACAGGCTTGAAATTTATAGAACTCTCCACCCTGCAACAGCACAACACAAATTCTTTTCAAGTGCACCCAGAACAGGTCCTAAGGTAGACTGAATTCCATGCCATAAAATAAGTGCTTTATGTGCATGTGTAGTGGTAGGCAAGCACTCTAGCACTGTGTTACACCCCCCAGTCCATAAAGTAATTTCAATAGAATTCAAATTATATCACATATATTCTCTGACTACAATACAATTGAATTAAAAATCTAGAAGTAGACTCATTCTTGCATGGTCAATTGACTACTGACATAAATGTCATGACAATTTAATAGGGAAAGTAAATTTTCAGTGAATGATTCTGGAAACTGTTTTTTAAAAAAAAAAAAAAAAAAAAAAAAAAAACTGACCTTACCTCACGAGTTCAAAGCCACACACAAAAATTAACTTGAAATATGAGTTAAAACTATGAAACTTCTAGAAGACATAGAAGAAAATATTAGTGACCTTTCTAAATCTTTTTTTTTTTTTTTTTTTTTTTTAATTGTAGTACTGCAGATCTAACCAAGGAACTCCTGCATTCCAGGCAAGCGCTCTACTCCTAAGCTACAACCCCAGCAGCAGGTGATCTTGTGTTTAGCAAAGATTGCTTAAATCTCCCTCTCTCTCCCTCTCCCCACCCCCTTACATACACACACACACACACACACACACACACAAAAAAAAAAAAAAAAAAAAAAAAACATGAACTTAAAGAGAAAAACAATAGCAAGGGGCAAGTGCCTGCCTGAGGGCCTGGCTTGTTCTCAAGGTGGGCTGACCTTGAGAACACAAAATCACAGTGGCTCCCAGGCCACTCTTGATTAATGGTACTCTAGTGATGCTCCCTCCTTTTTCAAAGGCCCATAGAAACCCCTCCTTGCTTTTCCCATATTTCCCTGTGAATATCTCCATCATGGCATTCTATTTTATTGTATTTTATTTTTTGGCTGTGCTGGGGATTGAACCCAGGGCCTTGTGCATATGAGGCAAGCACTCTACCATCTGAGCTGTATCTCCAGCCCTCTCTTTTATTTTTATTATAAAGTATTTGAGAAACACACACACAAAAAATGAAATACCCATGATCCTACCACCTAACTCAACATCTCATTTTAAAAACCATCTTTTAGGAAGTTATGTTTTCCTATCATACAGAGAACTTGGCAAGGGCAGGGAGCATAGTTGACAGTTTTGTAAAAATTCTAACACAGTGCTTGATATTCAGTAGGCATTTGGTGAATGCCCAGAGAGGGCAGAGAGAAGGCCCAGGCTCAGCCTTGCTCTGGATAGGTATTTGTCCCTCTCTTGTCCGACCTGCCCAGGACTCAGAGGGTGAGGCAGGTCAGGCATTTTTGATGGACTCTTAGACCCAGCACCTCTAAATTTTGCTCCTCTGGCACTTTGCTTTCTTTGAAGGGAGGGTCACGTGGGCTTGAGGTAAAATAATCCAGATAAAGAGGTAAAAATCTTAACTGAGGGCTGGGGTTGTGGCTCAGCGGCAGAGCGCTCGCCTCGCATGTGCGCGGCCGGGGTTCGATCCTCAGCACCACATAAACATAAATGCATTGTGTGTGTACAACTAAAGTTAATAAATAAATATTTTTTTTAAAAAAAAGACCTATTAAAAAAAATCTTAACTGAGTGCTCTAAGCTCCACTTCTTCTCCATTTCTTCTTTTATGTGGTTTTGGTTTGGACTTCACCTTTAATAAAATGCACCCTCACACCAGCCTCCCTGCCTCTTCCATGTAAGCCTCTTCTGCCAAGCTGTGGTTGGGTCCCCTCCTCCACTCCATATCTCCCGAAGGTCACTTTCCTGTCTTCCTGGAGCATCAGCTATCTACCCCTCCTAGAAACTGTCCTATTTCTGTCCCCAGCATTGCATGTTACTTATGGCCCCATCATTCATATCCAAATGTCCACCGTCTAGCACGAGGACTCCAAGTACAGACAATTTCCAATCCACTTGGGCTGGCCTGGCCTTGTCCTCTTTGTGGAGATGGTGATGTGGTGAACTGGGTGGAGTTTGGGAAAGGTGTAAGAGGAGGGAGTGTGCTAAGAGGCAAGCCAACTGCTCTGTGGTTAGACGTCTCTGTTTTCTAGCAATCGTGGGACAGCGGGACTGCCCCGCTCTCTAGAAGTCAAAACAAAACTTCAAGAACCAGAGCAAATAGCCTTTCTGTCCTGTATTTCCCAAGGCCCACTGCTTTGCTTATAACCAAAATTCTCTGAAGATACCAGTTCCTAGCTTGCACCCTGGGTCACTCCCCTGCCCAGACTTAGTGGGAGGACAGATGCCTTTACCTTATCAAAGCCAAGGACATGACTTAGGATAACAGAATCTGGGGTTGAGAGGGTCCCCTAAAGGGTCATTTCATCCATTCCCCTACTATCAGCTAAGTCTCTACAGAGACCCTTGGCTGTCTGCCCTCTCTGGAAGCAGCCCCCACTCACTCACACTTCTTGCAGTGATTGACAGCTCTCTGAGCAAGGGACAGAGTAGAGAATACCTTTTGGAAAGCCGGTCTAGATACCACATGCTTTAACACAAGATCAATTTCTCATCTTGTTCCATGTGGAAAAGGGAATAGAAAAATCGCTGAGCGGGAGGAAGAACAGAGGAAGGATTGGAAATTGACTCCAAGACAACTGAGTCCAAGGCTGAGCTCTCTTCACTCCGTTGGAAAGCCTTGCTACTCAAAGTGTAGTCTCTGGACCAAGAGCCTCAGCATCACCTAGGAGCTCCATAGAGATGTAGACTCTCAGGTCCCAGCCCAGACCCGCCGAATCAGACTCTGCATTTTTATCAAGATAGCCAAGGGAGGCATTTGTGTGATGAAGTTTAGGGCGCACTGGGCTAGTACTTATTCTTCATTACTCACTGTGAGCTCTGGGGCAACAACATATACTCCCCCGAGCCTTTTCCGGGATTACCCAACCTATCCATCCCAACACCCGTGACTTTGAGGAAGAGTGGGAGTGTTTGCCCAGATGGATGGGCGGACCCGACTCTGCTGCACCACCAACACAGCAGCTCCACCTTGGAGCTGTTTTTGAATTTGGTTTGGGGAGCTTCATTTTGTTGGATGGTGATGTTTTATCTTCATGTGTGTGTGATTCATTTGGATTACTTTTTTGTTGTTGTTGTTCTCTAACAAGGGGTTGTTTTTGTGCCTTTGAGTGACACCCTTGTGGCCCCCATTACCCCAACCTCCTTTGATGCAAGCCCTCTATTTCTGAGCATCAGGGTACTGCCACCCGGACCTGGTGAGGCATATTTAAAGCTGTTTAAATTGACAGACCGGGCAAACAGGATTAACTCCGTAGGCCCAGAGGGGAGGTAGGGGGCAGGGGAGAGCTGCAGAATGGTTTACATGGATGAACAGGAGGACAGCCGGCTGGGCTGGGAAGGGGCCTATCACTGGAGCTGGCCAAGAATTCTCAATCTGGGAGGTAGGCAGAGAGTTTGCAATCTGCCGGTGATTGGATTAGACATGGTGTGAAATTCGGAGCAGGGCTACACGGCTGGGGCTGGGGCCCAGGCTGCTGTGGGGCCAGGCTGCTGAGGCCCTGCTGAGGAGACCATGTCGGGATGCCTGTCCCGGCCCCAGCAGGCCTTGGAGACAGCTTCAGTGTCACAGCCCTTGGAGGCTCCCCCACAGCTCAGCCCTGTTGTCTTCCGCACCCCACTGAGTCTTCAGAGCTTTCTCTGGGAAAGCAGAGGACGCCTCAGCCCTATTCACAGGGCTCCTTTACCCTTGGCCTCTCAGCAGTGGTCCAGGCTGCAGAGGAGTGAGAAGCCTCGTCTTTCAAGTCTCTGGGCTCTGCACAGCCCCTCTCTTGATATCTTTCTTTGCATTTTCCTTTCTTTGTCTCCTTTACCCTCTCCCACTTGCACAATCTGATTCGTTCAGTAGGATTCCCGTCCGTCTGGAGTTGCTCAAGCGCCCATATCAACTTGTGTTTTCAACTTTTTCAGGGATTTGGAGGTTCTGATTAACATCTTTGAGGATTTTGAAACTTCTTCCAGACCCTAATTAGACAATCTTGAGGAGGGAGGTGAGATTTATCATCGCTGAGAAGTTGACAGGGTCTAAGCCTTTCTGGCAGAGGCAAGAACACAAGGCATACGTCTAAAAAAGGGAAGGAGGTGCTGAGAAAGGGGATGGAAATGGATTTTAATGAGAATTCCAAATCCCATCCCAAAATGAAAGGGGATGTTTTAGTTAGAGGAGCCAGCCTTTTGGCAGCTACCAATGATGTAAACTGATGGCTTCAGTACAGATACCTGTATCTCTGGGCTCCTGAATCTTCTCGACCTCCCTCTGACTCTGTCCATAAAAGGCAAATTATACATTGGGTGCAGGGGCACACGCCTGTAATCTAAGCTACTCAGGAGGCCAAGGCAGGAAGATTGCAAGTTCGAGGCCAGCCTGGACAACTTAGTGAGAACCCATCTGCCTGTAGCTCAGTGATAGAGTGCCCCTGGGTGATTCAAACCCCAGTACCACCCCCCACAAAATAATGCAAATTATAAACACAAAAACAAAAAAAACAAAGTCATCCTGCCCACCCAGAGGTCTTTGCCTCCTTAGCTACCACACAAGTACAGCAGACCTCCAGGGTTTATCTTTTCTGTCTCAGCTTTACTGGGTAGGAAGCAGGGAGGTTAGTGATCATGTTCCCTTCATTTACTCTGAAAAGTCATCAAGCTCTTGATGTAGGAGAGAACTCCAGGGTTCATCTAGTTGTATGAGTGCAGCATTTCAGAGTTGGGAGCTTTCACAGAAATAAGCTCCACTCCTTTACAGATACTTGGGCCCCAGTATCCTCTAGAGTGTGCAAATATAGGACCCATTTCCCCTGTTAAAAGACCAGTCATCTTAATAGTGAGGGCAAAGCTGGAAAGAGAATACAGTTCCCACACTCCCTGTTCAGAGCTCTTTCCTCTTTGGCCTGCTGGGTCTACCTGGCTCTGCCTTCAAAGACACCTGAGCAACAAAACACAAAAGGCCTGTCCTCCCCGTGATGGCAAGAAAAGTGCCTGTCAGGAGGGTGCCCCTGCCCCCATCTTCTCTCTTGCTGGGTGCAAACCTACATGAACAACCTTTCCTCATTGTGGGTGTAGCTGCCCACTTCACCTCCTAGCCGGGGACTTTCAGCACCCCTCTGGTGCCCGTATTAGTAAATGGATTTCATTTCATGCGCCAGTTCACATCCATTTGCAATGTCTACTGAGCTTCTGTGTCAACGAAAATTCCAAGCTCAAGTCCAGGTTCACTAGGGAAGGGTGCTGGAATGGATGGGAAGGTCCTACCACGGATGAGGAAAGGGAGGATTGTGACAAACTACGATTTCCGAAATTGGTGTGGAAGGAGGGGAGCTGGTGCACTCCTGAAAACACACATATGCCCAGATCTGCACCCTGACTTCCAAAGCCAGCCCCCCTCCTCCCTCTCTTGCTACAGCCTGCAGTGCGCATGCTCAGGGCTTCCCCTGTCTTTGCATGGTCATTGAGAAGAGTGGTTTTCCGGTGGAGAGAAAGAGCTTTTTGAACACTTCAATCACCAATATGCAAATAAAACCCCAACTATAGACACGCAAACAGCCCATGAGCCTTGCTCAGAATGTTTTCAATCCTGTGGGCATCTTCTACCCACAGGTCTCAGTTCATGATTTGTGGTACTGAGCCTCTAAAGTTGACCCCCAGTAATTCTTCATCTCCCTGGATTTACATACACTCCTTGGATCAAGATGGGGGGACAGAGTCTAGTTTCGTTACCCTGGATTCTGGGTTGATCTGTGAGTTGGTTTGACCTGTAGAATTAGGAAAAAGTAACCTTCTGGAACTTCAAGCCCAGACTTTAGAAAATCAGTAGCTTCGCTTCATTTCACTTTGCTTCTCTTCTCCTCCTCTCCTCTCCTCTTTTCCTCCTCTCCTCTCCTCTTCTCCTCCTTTCCTCTCCTCTTTTCCTCCTCTCCTCTCCTCTTCTCTCCTCTCCTCTCTCCTACCCTTCCCCTCCCTTCCCTTCCCTTCCCTTTCCTTCTCTCCCCATCTCTCTCTCCCCTTTCTTTCTCCCTCTCTCTTCTCTTTCGGTGCTGGGAAGGAACCGGTTCTCATACACACTAAGCCAGCACTGTACCACTGAGCTGTGCCTCCAGCCCTGTTTTTTCTCACTTTGGAAGTCAGCTGGGGCAGAAGAAGCCCAGCTAGCCCAAGCCCTCTGTGCCACTAGGAACCCCAAAGCAGCCACAGGGGGAGACCCCATGGAGCACACCAAAGCAGTGGACACATGCTGAAAATCTTCTTGGACTTCTCAACTCAGCTCAGTTTCCAGCAGAATTCAGCCAAGAGAATGACCCACATAATAGCTCCTGGTCAGAAGAGCTGTCCAGCTGAGTCCTGCCCAAATTCTTGACCCAAAAGGTTGTGAAAAATAATAAAGTATGGTTGTTTTGAAGCCACTAAATGTTGGGGTGGTTTATCACACAGCAGCAGATCAATCGAAACAGTGTCTTTTGTGACGTCGGATGTGACCCCAAACCACTTGAAGCCATTGATTCTTTGATCATCTTGTTTGGCTCTTGTCGAGGTGACAGCCTGAGGACTGCCTGCACAGGTGCAAGGCCACAGTCAGCTCAGCTTCTTCAAAAAGTCCACGTCTCGTCACCTGATTGCTTGCCACCCAGGCTGCAACCAACTTTGGTCTTTAGAGCTGAGGGAGTCACCCAGCTCTCTTGACATCATCTAGAGAAGAGGCTGGAATGCCGGAGCCCTGATTTGGAAAGGAACAAGCAGGTCTATTACAATTCTTTTCAATCTGCTGCCCGATGTGGTGTCATTCAATCCTTGTTTCCTTTGGTCCTTTGCTACTTGGGCTTATGTGTCCCTTTAAAGGTGAGACAACTTCAATTACCTGCAGGTGATTTCTAGCTCCACACCAGAATCACTGTCTTGATCCACATTCTCCAAAAGTCCCTGGAGAAACTGTGGCAGGATAGCTCTCCGTGCCAGCTCAGCTGCCAAACTGAAAGGATCCTGTCTAGAGATCCAGTATAAAAAAAAAAAAAAAAAAAAAAAAAAAAAAAAAGATCCAGTATTTTGCTCCTAGCCATGGAGATCTCTGGCCTGCATTCTGTGTCCCTAGGACACTCACAGAGTACGTCATTGTGCAGTTGATCCTCAAGAGCAAGACCCCAGGGATGGCTGCCGCATACATCACCAGGTAAACCCCTGATAGTTCAGGATATTGCTTCAGTGATGGGGATCAAACCCCAGGCCTCATGTATGCGGGGCATGTGTTCTACCACCAAGCTGCACCCCCAGCTCAGTAACACTCTTTTTACTATATATATATATATATATATATATATATATATATATATATATATATATATATCACTCTTTTTACTGAAGCTAGGAAGAATCAGGGAACAAAAACATTCTACTAATCTGAGCTCAAGAGTACTTATTCTAAACAAACCCAGTTTCCATCAAGAAAACACTAGTTAAATAAACCACGATATTATCACACAATGGAACAGTAACAGCTATAAAAATGCATGAGGAAGGTTTTTAAAAATATATTGATATGGAAAGTTATCAGTGTACAGTATTATGTGGAGGGGTTTTCAAAGCGATGTACACAGCGTGCTTCCTTTTTCTCTAAAGGGTGCCGCCAACAAAAATGTATGTTATGTGCATTTGTATTTGCATATGTATTGAGAGAATACACAGGAAATTATGACAATGATTACCTCTGGCGGGTGGTGGCGGAGGAAAGAGGAGAGGGGTGCAAGAGGGTAGATGAATGACATGGTAGATTGAACTGAACTTGAAACATTTTTATTGTTTTGATTTTTGGACCATGTGAATTGCATTACCTAGTCTAAAAAAATGTTGGGGGAGAAAAAAGGATACATACTTTGCCTAATTTGATTACGGAATAGCAGAAGAAGAAACACCAGGAGCAGAAACGTTGGATGGAATCACGCCTATTTAAACGGCTTGGAATCACTCCAGGAGGAAAAAAGCTTGCAAATGATGTGCAGGGGGCTAGGCAAAAGTGAGGCTTGGTCCTCGTTTCCAGGAACCCGCAGTCAGGATGTGCACCCAAGGCAAGAGGCGGAAGAGGCAGTCTTCTACAGCCTGAAGGATCACACAACCCCGTAAGGGTCGTGAGAATGGGTTTCCCATCTGCACTTTGGAATCTCACACTTCTACTTACGTGAATTTTGACTGACTTTCCAGATTCCATGAAAATTACTCCAGTCCAGACGTTCCCTGAGAGTGGGAGGAGTTCTCCAGCTGTGTTTCTGGGTGTCCTGGTCACAGGTGCAAGGTGGAAGGCTGGAATCTGTGCCTTGTGGGTCAGAGGACTTGTGACTTTGGTATTAAACCTGGACATGGGGAAATGGATTGTACTCATTAAATTAGCTTTCCTTTCCCCCTTTTAGAATAATAACTTCCTTTAGAGCAGAGTATATACAACCTGCCCCTTTCACCTAGGCTATGAATGCAGGAAAGGATGGATGATATGAAAACTGTGAAATACTGGGGTGCAATGGTGCACACCTGAAATCCCAGCAGCTCAGGTGAGGCTGAGGTAGGAGGATTGCAAGTTCAAAGCCAGCCTTAGCAACTTATGGAGGCCCTTAAGTAACTCAGCGAGACCCTGTCTCTAAATAAAATATAAAAAAGGGCTGGGGATGTGGCTCAGCGGTTGGGGGCCCTGGATTCAATCCTCAGTACCAGAAAACAAACATACAAAATGAAACACAACAGCAGAATACACTTTATTTGCAAGTTGTTTGAAAAATTGCAGGAAGTACTCCAATGATTTCTCTGAAGACCCAGGTTTCTGACATAATGATGAAGCTGTTGCCAGTAGAGGGCAGTGGTGCCTTTATCAATTAATAAAAGAAACACACACACACACACACACACACACACACACACACACACACACACACACACACAAACAGCACCACTACCACCATCACTACCACCACACAAACACACACAGTTCTCTGCTCCTTCTCTTCAAAGTCAGCTTCTCCCTATTGTTCCTGGCGAGTCAGAATGACCTGCCTTTGGCCAACTCTGAGACTTCAGTGATGGACAGTTGAGGTCACAGTCCTTGACCACAAAGCTGGCTTGGCAAACCCACCGTGTGCTGGAATGAACTTGAATTCTCCATGTTAATACCTTCTTAATAACATTCATAAATGATGGGGATTGTCTTCTGGGAATAGAAGACAACGCCTCCTCCCCTCTCCCCTCTCCCCTGTCTCTGGGCCTCTGACCCCTTTTTATCTCCTGACAGGAACCATATCTAATCATGGGAATGAGGGGTAGCCTCAGCAAGACCTGGGCTCTTTCCGGGTGGAGGGAGCAGGCAGGGACAAGCACTGGGCCATGATTGTAGCTGTTGAGATATTCAAGGGTACAAAGAAGCAGCTGCTTGGGCCGTGTGCTCTCAGTGAGGGAGAAGCCCGCAGGCTGATAATTAACCTGTGCTGCTTCGTCGCCCCGGAAGAGTTCTCACCCCCGGGGCCCAGAATCCAACCCACCGTGTTTCTACCAGCACCAGACGATGGTGCTCCTCCTGCATTCCTTTCTTCAAAATCTTTGGGAAATGAGACTTTCTCCTCCAGAGTGAAAAACGAGTCCTCCGCCCTCGAGCTGCTCTAGATAGTTCTTCCAGCTGATAGGCAGGCAGGAGAATTGGATGGACCACTGGCCACTTCCAAACCCGACAGAGTGTGCACAGCCCTGGGCATAGGAAAGGGCCCATGCTGGGAGCCTCCACGTGCTTCAGGGCCACAGAACAACAAGTCAAGGAGCCACGCAGGGTGCCCAGCAGAGTGCCCGTGGTGTCAAGAGAAAGTGAATTCCTCAAAGTCAGGTATGTGTAAAACCAGGCTGGGCTGAACGGGGCGGAGCACGGTGTGGAGTACATGAGAGGGTGTCAGAAAGGACAAAAAGAAGCACTCACTATAGGGTTCACATAGTCAGCATCCTGCACTCGCCCTCATGCACAATGCTCCTGGCCCAGGACCTCGCCAGCGCCCCCCGCTGGGCTGTGATGTGGGCTTGGGCAGGGATGGCCCCATTTTTAACCAGGTTAGGCCACTTTCTTCAGAGCCTGTTATCCTGGGTGCAGCCTTTCTACTTCTGCGAATGAGGACAAGGTTCTTGTGGAAATAAGCAAGATTCCCGTGGTTCGCCTAGCAACGACAGAAAGTTCAGACTGGACGATTTGGAAAGGGCTTCGGTGGGAGGCCCCCCCAGGCACACCGTGGCCCGTCCGGGCATGGCAGGTGGCGGGCAGGGTGTCCCTAGCTGGAACCGTGCCCTGTTACAGAGCGCAAGGGAAGAGCGGAAGAGAAGGACGACACCCACCTTGCTCTCTGAGGCACACATAGCAGGGTGCGGGGGGTTTCGGGTTCACTGATTCCAAACACTGCAGATGACGATAAGCCTACGCAGGCTGTGCCTAAGGGGAGGGGGACCGATGCCAAGAGGTGGTGGTCACAAAGCAAGCACCCTCTACTGCCGTCCTGCCCCCCGAGGAATGAAGATATCTGCTCTCCCTGAAGTTAACCACAGTAATTCTTGGTGACCCTAGGGACTCTCGCTGGAGGCATTGGTTTACCAGTGACCTGGAAGAGCTGGAGGGCAGGTGGAGTGAGCAGCAGGGAGTCAGGCCAGCACACACGCAGGCCACGCAATTGTGTGGCTGGTGCAAACCCCTGCCCTAAAGATGTTTGAGAAACACTTGAAGACACAATCAGCTGGGTGTCTCTCCTCTCAGATAAGCAATTACTCAAAGTAATAAAAATTTAAAATTATCACTATATCTTGTGCCTTCTTGTGTCACATTTTTTTTTTTTTTTTGGTATCCAGGATTGAACCCAAACCCTAGTCATTTCTTTAAAACATCTATTTTTTTATTTTTTTATTTTGAGACAGGGTCTCACTAGGTTGCTTACAGCCTCACTAAATTGCTGAGGCTGGCTTCGATCCTCCTGCCTCAGCCTCCAGATCTGCTGGAATGACAGGTGTGCACCACCACCCCCATCCTGGATTTCTTTCTAGGGAGGGTAATATCAGGAAGGATGGTTTTGGTTTCTGGCCTGGGCCCTCCACCCCTCTTTGAAGGCCTTTTTGGATCTAGCTCCTCGGTAAGGGCAGCACACAGTTCCTGTGCACAGGTTGGAGGTCATCAGCAGAGCTCCCAGCGATTTCAGGAAAGTGGCTTGGCCTCTCTCCCCTGGAGCATGAGGAATAAGGAAGGAATGAGCATGGGGTACAGGAGGGGTGAAGAAGTGAGAGAAGGAGGCCTGGTCCTAGAGTCCTGAGTTGGGACAAGTCACCCCTTTCTGAGCCTCAGATTATCCCTGTGTGTAATAAGGTTGCTTGTAGCTCTCAAGTGTTGGGATTAAATACCTGCCTGTGTTCACATGCACAAACACACAGTGCTGTAACCAGCTTATGAGTGTCGCACTACTTAATTCATGACGTCATTAAGTAGCTATCATACACCTATTAGGTACAAAACAATGCTAGTGCTCAATAATGGGTCAAAGGTAAGCTGGTTACTTGCATATTTGGCTTTCAGTGTAAAACGGAACATGAATGTTGGGATATACATATATATATATATATATTTTTTTTTGCGTTTGCTTTTGCTAGGAATTGAAACCAGGAAACCCAGGCTGACTTTGTACCGGTAATCCTCCTGCCTCAGTCCCCTTAGTAGCAAGGATTACAGGCATGTGCCACTGCACCTGGGCTAATGTTGGCATATCAATCTGTGTGTATCAAGAAGTGGGTTGGAAAGCTATACTAGATTATCAGTGATCTAGGCTTGCAGGAAACACTGAATTCCCACTTTAATGCCAGCTGTTAGTAAGCTAACAGTATATCTTGTTACACATTGGCTGAATCAAATATCTAATGGCGCAGGGAAATGCAGTGAAATCACATGCACAAGCTTCAAGTTCCCTAAGAATGGCTGAATTCACCCATAAGACACCAACTAAAAGCTACCATGTTGTCTAAACTCTCTCCATCATTAGTGTAGCAAAGTGACTGCAGATGAGAAGGGGTTAATAGATGGTGGTGTTTTGCTGATAGAGATGGTTTTGTGAGGCCTGGCAGGGTAAACATCTCTCCTCTCCACCCCTGCCTAGGGCCACCATGGAAGGAGACACTTCCTGCTATTTTCCAACTGCACCCATCCACCTAATCCCACCATGGGGCCAGAGTTGAGGGTGGGAGCCAGGAAGGAGAGCCAGTTCACCTAAGACACAGAACGGTGGAGCCAATCGTCCCAGCCCACACCGGCTATCATAGGCAGGAGCCCTCGCCAGCCTGGAATCCCTGAGCCCCACACTGTGCTTCTGGACAGATGTTTGTACATCCAACAGTGTTTGTTTAATGGTAGGAACATTTCAGTGGAAACCCAGACCTGGCTTCTCTGAAGCTCACCTGTTGCTTTGGAATGTATTTATTTGTACCTGGGGCCCCATCTCAGCAAACTGTTCCCTTCCTGCAGCCTGAGGGCTGATGTGTCCACGTCACTATCTCCACGGCAACTGATTGTGATATGCTAAACAGCAGATTGCGCCTTGAGGTAGATAGCAAGTGGCCTGGGCAGGTAAAGTGGGCCAAGCAAACTTCCTGTTTCCAGGCAAGGTCTAAAAGGAGAGCAGTAAATGTCCTGTCACCTCTGGTCCTCCAGACAGGCTCTTCTCCAAAGCCAGAAATGCCTCACAAATCGTGGTATTGTTTTTCCTCTTATTAGTCTTGCAAAGGGAGACAAGAACCGTTGTTTTCCTGACTGATCACTTCCTACCCTATCCCTCTGACAAAGAAAAAATCCTTGGTATGGTTATGAACGAGCATAGAGGCTAGATATTTAAATGTGCATTCTGGTCATGGTGGCAATGAACCATTTTGGGGTCTACGCTGTGTTATCCTCAGAGGGGGGGAAAAGTGAAAAGCTAGAATACCAACAGTTAACACATCTACCTACCATAAATTTCCGAGCAGCAGGGGACCTCTTCAGAGTTTGGCTGCAGTGTCCCCAACAGCCTAACGGTCAGTTTCCTACAGTCACTAGAATGCCATTTGATCAGGCGCTCTGACAACCCCCCCCCCCCAGGCACTTCCATCTGCTTTTGGTGTTTCCCATGTCACGAAGCTTAGAGCCACCCTCCTCCTGCACCGGGGCGTTCTTCGAGGGCTCTGGAAGTGGAATAAAAGAGCTCACAGGAAGTGGAGATAGTGCCAGTTCAAGTCCTCTGCTAGTACCCCTTTCACCCACCTACCCATGACTCCTATGTCTGGCTTCCAGGGCATGGTCACTGCTGGCTGGGCATTCTCAGCTGGGCTTCTGAGCCTTTAACCTCAAAGTACTCAAGGCACTGAGTTAAGATCTTGTAGTACTCTGACTCAAATCTAAGCCTGTCCAACTGAGAAACTAAGGTTCCTCCTCATCCTTCATACATAGACCATGTCGAACATCTCCCAAGTTACCTCCATTTCCTAAAGCTAACAACTCTAGGGTCCCTACTCTTGGGAAGGGTGGTTAGTTGTCTGTCACACTGTAAAGGAAGCAGGCACCCTAATGGTGTTTTGGAGAAAGGAAAACCCATAGAAGGCATTCTCTGGGCCTACCAGTCCTGCATGTCCAAATCTTTCCCATCCTGCAAGACCACCGTCCAAGAGCTACCAGAAAGTCCTCCGCAAAGCTTCCCTGAAACACACCTGGTAGGGACTTCTGAACACCCACAACACCTGGCCCGAAACCTCTCTCCAGGTACGTATCACGTTCTATAGCAAAGCATACAACTTTCCTTCCCCAGTAGTCTTTATAAACTCCTTGAGGTTGGAGTCTGTGTCTGATCATCTTTTATTTGCAGTGCTGGGGATTGAAGCCAGGGTCTTGCATGTTTGGCAAGTGCTCTACCACTGAGCATTACTCTCTGCCCTTGTTTTCTTTTAATTTTTAAATTTTTAGACAGGGTGTCGAGGCTGTCCTTGAACTTGTGATCCTCCTGCCTCATCCTCCTGAGCTGAGGGATCACAGGTGTGTGCCACAATGCCTGGCTTATGGGTGATCATCTTTATACCCTCTTTCGCCTTGAACCTAGTAGCTGCTTAATAAATCAGAGTCCATGAAGAAGCATCTACAATGCAATGGGCCACAAGTGACTTCGTTATCTGGACTATTTCCTCCGATCATCTCCTTTCACTTCTTCAAATGGCCTTATCTCTCTCTGCCTGCTCTCTGTTGGATGTGCTATTTCACACACAGCTGATGATTTTTGTGCTGGGAGCCTCCCTTTCCCACCTTCCCAATCCTCAGTGGAATGTGGATATTAATGCTATCCAAACAGTTGTTCCTTGTGGGCAGTACTTCCCCAAAAAGGTATTCTTACATTTTTCAATTAATAAAAACAGAGATCCCTTTCTGAGATTTTTTTGCTTGTGGTTCTAGGATCTGCCCTGGGCTGGGGATGTAGCTTAGTGGCGGAGTGCTTGCCCAGCATGTGCAACACCCTAGGTTCAGCACCCAGCACCAAAAAGAGAGAGAGAGAGCCTTTCTTCCACACAAATCAAAGCTTTTGCTAATCTAATATATCTCCAGCACTGGATGTTCCTTCTTATGAACCAGAAACTATCTACTTTTAGCTTTAGTTGCTTTTAGCTTTGGCTACATGTGACAAAAACACAAAATATTGTATAAATAAGATGGAAATTTATGTCTTTTTCTCATAGGAAAAGTCTGAAGGAGATTTTTTTTTCTTTTTTTTTTTTTTTGGTACCAGGGATTGAATTCAGGGGCGCTCGACCACTGGGCCACATCCCCAGCCTTTTTGTGTTTTATTTAGAGATAGGGTCTCAAAGTGCCTCACCATTGCTGAGGCTGGCTTTGAACTCACGAGTCTCCTGCCTCAGCCTCCCAAGTGCTGGGATTACAGGTATGTGCTACCACGCCTGGTGTGCAGGAGATTTTGATAGTGCAGGAGTACTAGGGGACATTCCCAATGCCATCAGGAACCCAGGGTCCTTCGATCTGGACTGCTAGTCTCAGAACTTGTTTCTGACCTCATGGTTCAAGACAGCTGCTTGAGCTCCAGCCTCCACGCCAACAGCTAACCAGCAAAAACAAGGCAATAGAGAATAAGAACATGCTTCTTCCATTTAAAGATATTTCCTAGGATTTACCCATGACATTTCCACTAAATCCACAAGGGAGGCTGATAAATGTCATTTTTCTTTTGTTTAGTTTATAAATCCTAAAATTCAGAATTTTTTTTTTCTAGGTATGTGCTGTGACAAATGCCTGTCATCCCAGTGACTCAGGAGGCTGAGGCAGGAGGATCGGACTTCAAAGCCAGCCTCAGCAAAAGTGAGGTGTTAAGCAACTCAGTGAGACCCTGTCTCTATATAAAATACAAAATAGGGCTGGGGATGTGGCTCAGTGGTTGAGTGCCCCTGAGTTTAATCCCCGGTACCCACCCCCCAAAATCATTATTTTTCTAAGGAAGAGGGCAATAGTAGATACTCGGGAAAACTCGCTGATTTGCCATTCTCTCTTCCTGAATAATTAAATGTTCATCCTGGAGGAAACAGTTTTCTCATTCCTCAACAGTAAGGGTAGGCAGGATTTCTGTGTCTATCTTTGCTCTTCACAGACTAGAAACTGATCCAAGAAGACCAGGAAACTTGGTGGTGCCTGGAGACTCCCAGGTAAAGCAGAGTCAGGTGACTTTTCCAAAACATGTGGAAAAGAAAGCCCTGCAATGGCCTTGACCCCCTTTAGGAGGCTCAGCTGGGTCTGAGTCAGAAGCATTGGCTATCAGTCACTTTCACCGTATTGGTGTGTGCCAGGGTGGGGGAGGCACAGGAGTCCCAGCCAAAAGCAACCTCAGGAAGCCATAGATAAGACATCTGTGCCCCATGGCACTGGGTTCCAGTGCGCGCATTCCAGCCGCAGCACGTGGACCTGCAGCAGGCCTCCCTGGCGCCATCTTGCCCCGCAGTGCTCCACCCTCCTCTCTCGGCAAGAACAACACCACCTGGACCAGCCAACACCCCCACGCAGTGTGGCAGTCTCCTGACACCTGGCAGGCAGCTTGAAACCAGGAGAGGCAAAGCACACAGCTGCATCCATTCTTGGGGGCCCTGAGTTTGCAGGCAAATGGGTCCTTGCCTGGGCTGGTGATTACGTGCAGACTTAGCTGTTATCATCCTGAATCTGGCCCGGCCCCTCCAGGTCTGAGGCTGCCTAACTGAGTGGGACCTGCCCCCCCCCCCCCCCCCCCCCCCGACTGATGTTTTCTCCTCCGCAGAGCCTCAGGAAAGGTATTTGGGCTGGCAGTTTTTCCTGCCTCTTCTCCCAGGGCACCAGGTCTTCAGAACATCCCACGGACAGAGGTGTGACAGTTCCATTTTCAAACTACTTATGAACATACAACTATCTGGGAGAGCTGGGGTATGCCAGTTGCAGGACTATCTGGGGCTGGAAAGCAAGGTTCTATGGGTTCCATCTGGGGTTCAGTGGACCTGCAAGAGAAGAGGCCTTCTTCCCAAAGTGCCTTTCGCAAGGAGCAGGAGAGCTCCTATTCAAATGGCGCTGTATGGCACTGGGGTGGGGCTTAGTGTCAGAGTCCTTGCCTGCCACATGTGAGGCCCTGGGTTCCATCAGTGGGAAAAGAAAATCAAAAAGCAAACACAAATGAGGCATCTGGAAGCTTCTAGGTGTCTGTCCTTCAGAGACATATTCTCCCTTCATGCATGGGGTGACAATCTCCTGTCTTCAGACAAATAAATTCTTCTTATTCCTCATTTACAGATGGGGCTGCTAAAGCCCACTTACTAGGAAGGGACATAATTTCCTGTTCTGTCTGTATATTCTTGCACAGGTTATATAACCTCTGTAAAGGGATGCTGGGGCCAAGGTCAAGTCCAGCTCTAGTACTGGATCTGCAATGTTGGAATCCTTCTTCCCCTGAAAAGACTGACGTTAGAGTTTACTCTGAGGGACAGTTCAGACTTCTTCATTATCATTCAGGTTCCTCCCTCGCCCTCTCCCTCCCCCTCCTCCTTTTGTCCTGTGTGGTGCTGGGGATGGAACCCAAGGTCTTCCACATGCTAGGCAAGTACTCCATCACAGAGGGACACCCTGGCTGTCTCCTCTTTTTTTTTTTTTTTTTTTTTTGTTTTCCTCTTCTGCTTGACAAAAGTATGGTCCTTTAAAATTAAAATCTACAAGCTGGGCCCGGCGGCTCACACTGTTAATTCCAGAGACTTGGGAGGCTGAAGCAGGAGGGTCACAAGTTTGAGGACAGACTCAGCAACTTAGTGAGGCCCTAAGCAACTTAGTGAGACCCTGTCTCAAAATGAAAAAATATAAAAAGGGCTGAGAATGTGGTTCAGTGGTAAAGCACCCTTGGGTTGAATCCCCAGTGGGAAGGAAGGAGGGAGAGAGGGAGGAAAAACTACAGTTAGGCCCAGTGGCAAATGGCTGTAATCCCTGCAACTTGAGAGGCTGAGGCTAGGGGATCACAAGTTCTAGGGCAGCCTCAGCCACTTAGCAAGAGCCTGTCTCAATATGAAAAGGAAAGGACGGGAGATGTGTCTCAGTGGTAGAGCACCCCTGGGTTCCATCTCCAGTGCCACAAAAAGAAAGAAGAAAGAAATCTTCATTCATATGCCTTAATTCTTCCTTCTCCCCTCGCCAAGCCCAGCTCCCTCTCTTCTTCCCAAAGGAAACCCCATTGCTGGTTTGGGGTGTGACCTCCTGGCCCCACCCACGCAGCTACTCATGGGCATGTAAAGGATCCTTCCTCTCCTTTCCTTACAAAGGTTGGAGAAAGAGAAGGGTTTCGTATACCCTCTGCACCAGAGGCACACACAGTGCTGCCCTCTTCCTTGCTATCCTCAAGAATCCCCCAAACGGGCTCACTGCAGCCGTAACTCACTAGGCTTTAACTGCATTCTCTCTGCCACCCACCATCCTCTGCACACCCTGGATCTTCAAGGGAGAGGCAGTCCTGCGAAGAAAACAGTGGCATTAGCCCAACCCAGAGAAGGCCTTTCCGGGGTGTGGGAGAGAACCACAGAGGACTGAGCTCCTGCAAAATAATAGCCAGGAGCCAGGCATCACAGGACTGTTCCCAGTCTGCTTCCGAGAAGCATTCCAGGCTGGAAAAATGATGGCATGACCTTCTTTCCAGATAGGCAAAATCAGACAGAGAAGTCATGTGCTTGAGGGCACTGTGACTCCTGTACCAGTTAGGACCTTGCCAGAACTCCTCACAGAAATTTCCTGCTCTGGAGCATGGTATGCCTGAGTCTCTCTTTTGGTTTGAGGAAAATGAGGCATGATAGAAAGGCCATTAATGGTCATCATTAGTATGCCCAGGGTCTGCTGTTCTTGCCGGTAATTGAGAACTTCTTACATCTTAAGCTGTGTCTATACGAAAAGGAATAGGGACTATATCCCATTCCTCCCTGGGATTGCTAAGCTTAAAAAGTCATGTTTTCGCTGGGTGTGGAGGTGCATGCTTGTAATCCCCATGACATGGGAGACTGAGGCAGAAGGATTGCAAGTTTAAGGCTAGCCTCAGCAACTTAGACCTTGTGTCAAAATAAAAAAGTAAAAGGAACTGGGGATGTAGCTCGGTGGTAAAGCACCCCTGGGTTTAATCATAACTACCAAATATATATATATATATATATGATAGATAGATAGGTAGTGCAAGGAAAACTCTAGGAAGCAAAGTAGCAATGCTCAACAGAAAAAGCATGGTCTTCTACCCTGGCTCTTCTCCTTTCTCACTGGGGTCCTGAGGCAGGTTTTGTGTTGTTTTTTAGACATCCCACGTCTTAATTCCTTCCCTCCATACTTTAAAGTAGTACTTTAACTGGTGTTACAGAGTGATTCTGAGAGGACCGAATGAGATAATACAAAAGAAGCTAGGCTGGTGTCTGGCACATGATGGGTATTTGGTACATGGTTGGTTTCATAACCAGTTTTGTTTCCTTTGAGAGAGGCATTGTCTTCCTCCAATTAGTTTAATCCAGTGCACTTCATGCATTTTTTTTTTTAAATATGAAATTCTTTCTACACTTCCGAATCCACGGACTGTCAAAACACCCAGTCTTAGTGACAGGCTGAAAGGTTTTTAAAAATGTTCATAACAATGGTTCATTGAGAAAGCACTGCAAATGAAATGAACAGCTGAGGAAATTTTCCAGATAATTCCCAGCCCAAATCGGGTAATGCCTGGTCTGATTGATCTGGACAGTTGTGTCAGATCTCTGCCCTATCTTGCCTTAAAGCAGCCCAGTTATTTCACAAATTCTTTGTTTCATTTTTTAAAGATATAATATTGGTTCATTATTTCACACTGTAGGGGTAGCTCAAAGATTTTCTCTTTGAAGGAAAGAAAATGGCTGTATCTCTTACTTAAATGTTGCTTTGAAAGACAAATAAAATTCCAAATAATGATTACAATAGCCTTGCTAGAAGTTGTCTTTTGAAAAGCCAGAAATTCAGCCCTATATATTGTCTCACTTGTTTTTTTTTTTTTTTTTTTTTTTTTTTTTTTTTTTGTGTGTGTGGTACCAGGGATTGAACTCAGGGGCACTTGACCACTGGGCCACATCCCCAGCCCTTTTTTTGTATTTTTTTTTTTTTTTTTTTTTAATTTAGAGACAGGGTCTCGCTATTGCTGAGGCTGGCTTTGAACTCGTGATCCTCCTGCCTCAGCCTCCCAAAGTGCTGGGATTACAGGCGTGTGCCACCGCGCCCGGCTCTCTCATTTGTTTTTATTGGGTTTTCATAAAAGACTCAAGCCCTATATCGGTACTACCAATTTATAGGAGAAAAGTGAAGCTCAAAGAGGTCACCACAGTGGTCCAAGGTCACACAGTGAAGCTACTGTCAAATCTGAACCACAGTTTCAGGTGGGGTTAAGAACGTTTAGAGAACTCCCGACATCCTTTGGGGCCGGTCCAGCCTCACAAGAGATATATATGTCCTGACCCCTGTGTAATTTTAGGAATGCTGGGGGACCACCCTCCCTCCCTCTCTGTCCCCTTTAGCCAAAAGAATCCCTCCCACTTAAGACTCCTGAAGTGATTCGTTCCTTGGAGGGTTCCTAGTCACAGGTCCGAAGTTGATCTGAGGCTGGTTGCATCAAACCCATTGAGTCAGCAGATCCGGGTGGACACTGCACCCCCAGGGTGAAGCACAGCCAGGGTTCAGAGCCATCGATTTAAACTGAGCTGCCAGCTGTCCTAAGTTGAAAGGAAGGACACCTTGGGGGAATACGCCCCAGAGTTGCTAGGCCCTTAACGCAAAACTCCTCTAGTCCCGAGAGAGGGGTCTCAGTACAAAGGTTCAAATATGCTTCGCAAAGTTAGACATGCTTTTGCCTTGTTGCAGATCCAGCATAAAGGCTCCTAGAATTCTTAATAAAACCTGGTTAGCACAGCATTTTCCAAACAAATTTGGCCTAGGAACTCTCCTTTTTCTTTCCCTAACACCTGTTCTTATTCCACAGGGCACATTTTGGGAAACGCTGTTTGTGTTAACCATGTTAGCAGCTTTCTCTGGGGTAAACTGCAAACGTGAGGGAAGACTAAGGGACCTGTAAAAGTTTGGAAAGGTTAAGAATATTAGCAAGTAAAAGCTTTGTCTGTGTCCTAGCTGTGCTTGGGGAAAAGTTCAAGTTCAAGGTGTTTAGGTAATACTATGTAGAAAAATCCCAAAGACTTGGGGGCAAGCTTCTTTTATGTTCCTGATGAAGTGAGTTTCTATACATCAAAATAATTTATCAGATTATTATTATTATGCATTTGTAGGTGGTTTTAGAGTTTACAAACTCCTCAATATGTTGGTATAACATAATACTTGAAGGCATTAAAATAGAGTACTAATATCTTTTATGACAAGAACACTGGCATTCAGGAAGCATAAACAACTCCTTTGAGAACCAGAAAGCATTCAAAAATAACCTAGTTCTATGGTTTCTGAGCCTGGCTCCACATCCAAATTAGTGTCCTTGTTGCCTGATGTGGTGGTGCACATCTATAGTCCCAGCAGCTCAGGAGGCTGAAGCAGGATCTGGAGTCCAAAGCCAGCCTCAGCAACTTAGCAAGGCCCTAAGCAAGTTGGCAAAACCCTGACTCTAAATAAAATGTTAAGAAAGGACTGGGGATGTGGCTCAGTGATTAAGCACCCCTGGGTTCAATTCCTGGTAACAAACAAACCAAAACAAAACAAAACGAAACAAAACGAAACGAAACAAAAAAAACACACCACTGTCCTTGTTAAAATCATAGATCCCCAGAAATTCTGCTTCTGTGGGTCTTGTCCGTAGGGGTCTTGGAACCAATGCCCTACAGATACCAAGGGACAAATGTGTTTCATGGAGCAAGGCACTATGACCTCGCAAACAAGACAGGACAAGCACCAGAAGGGAGGCAAGCAGGAGCATCCCGTGAACTCCACCCAGCTAAATGGCCTCTGATTACTTTAATTCCTGGACTTCCCTCCCCTGCGGGCACTGCACTCTCGCCACACCTGAGATGGTAGCCTGTGTGCCTGCGCAGGCAGCCTAGTCAACAGGTGCCGCCAACACCCAAACAGGTATTTGAGGTGCTTTAACCTTTCTCTCCCTTCCCCTAGTGTCTTCTCTAACCCTAGAAGGCACACAGGGAGGAAGGCAAGGACATAAGTTGGACAGGTGAGAAGGCCAGCACTTGTGACACGGGCAGTTATTTTCTCACTGAGGCAACAATTATTTTATAACTGGCTCCTGCAGGGCTGTCTTGTTAGGCACTCAACTAACCAAGGTTAGTTAGGTCAAGATCGGTCTCTTTGGCAGTTCCCAGATGGGTAAGAATGAAAAGACCTATGCAATAATGAGAACCCAAAAGACGAGGGTAGCAAGCGCGCCACAAGGAACAAGAAAGCCCCGTGGGACTTGGAAGTGGTGTATGTAGCTTGGACAATCCCAGATGGCTTCCTGGAGGAAGCAGAGTTTGAGTTCCTGCCACTACCACGCAGCTCCTCTGAGCTCCAGGGCCAGTCACCCAGTCCTACTGGGATACCTTCCAGGATCCATCTCACAGTTGTGGCTCCCAACTGAGAAATGACACCCTTAGGCTGAGCCAGCCCAGGGGCCTACAGCCACGGTCCCTAACCACTTCTTCCAAGGAGACTGTCAGATTTTCCTGAATGAATTTCTGCTTTAAAGTGATAAGGGCTGGGGGCCAGCCCCTAGGAGACAGACCCTGTGCTGGAGACAGGGCGATAATGAAGGCAATGAAGCGTGACAGGGGAGAAGATAAAGGCGCTTTCTTGGGCCTCACTGCTCTGGGTGACTTGTCCAGTTAATTTCTCTCCTTCCTCTCTCACTTTGCTGGCTCGGAAGGTCCCAGAAAGATGTGTGCCCATGCTCATCCGAGACTGGCACGGAAGGTTGCCAGAAGGCCTGTGTCCCTAGCTGCAACTGTCTCTGGCCTTCCTGGAAGAAGACACAGATTATGTTGTCCTTGGCTGAGATGGGGGACGTGAGAGGGGTAGAAGCAAAGAAGGTAAGAGGCACAGCAAAGACCACACAGAGAGTGCTGCCCAGACCCTGAAAAGCATCCGAGGCCCCAGAAAGCTCAGATGAGCACTTTTCCCATGATGGTTAATTTTTCTCCAATCATTCATCCATTTCTCCATTCCACAGAAATTTCTCAAACACCTAACATAATACAGATGCTGCCACAAATTAATTTTTTTCCAGTGGCCATTTTATTTTTTTTCAGTATTGGGTATCAAATCTAGGACCTTCTATGTCCTAGGCAAGCACTCTACCACTGAGCTATAACACTTAGCCCACCATTGCTTATTTTCAAATATTAATCTCAGGATAAACTGTAACACAAAGTAAAAGAAGAAAGTCTTTGATAAAATTTTAAACCCAATTCCATTAGTTTTAAGACAGTTTGCACGTGCCTGGTTCAACTCCTTTTAACAGTGCGAAATTCCATAATCACTGAACTGATTTATTCTTTGAGAACAAATGCCCACACATATTTGCTGTTATTAGCAATGTATTTATTCATTTATTCGTTCCTTCATTTGGAAAACATTTTCTAAGTATTTCATGCTACTGAGTTCACTCTGGTGGGAGAATGGAGTTCCTGATGGGGAGGTGGACCACCAGGTGGCCCCCAGACAGAATGAACATCTCTTCCTTGTCCAGGACTTGATAGCGCCTGACCTGTTGCACTTTGCCTGGACTCTATGAAGCGGTACCGCAGACCCTTGTATGCAGTAAGGAGTTTTGGCGACTGTATCAGGGCCCCACAGCTGCCAACAAGTGCCAGACACACCCAAACAGATTCTCACGCAGAGCAGGCACGTGAACGGTATGCTGAGGAAAGAGGAGGAGAATTCAGACCTCTCCATGGAAAGCCTGCTGACCCCTAAGTGCACAGACTCCCTCCTGGTGTCCATGGGCCAGCGTTCAAGGCCTTTACAGAGGAAGGAATGAGGTTATCTGATGGAGGAAAAAAGATCCAGATGAAACAACCACTCACAAAGGTGTGCTCCTGACCTTTCAAAGGCCTTTTGCATCCTTGCTGGAGGGGGATGTATACGAACCCTGAGGGTCAGGAGAGGAAGGAGGCAGCTCAAGGAGAACAGGTTGGTGGTGGTTTGAATGGAAGCCGGCATTGCAAGCACCATTATTCACCTCTTTGGAACCGAGGCAGAATGGAGGCCAAAAGCCTTTGTAATCACTTTTACAAGTAACTTAGACCAGGGCATTTAAGTGAAGGTAGGACTGAGGGGGACAAAACTCTGACTCCACTGGGAGTAGGCACAGAGGTGAGGAAGGAAATGGCCCCCAGGCCTTGGGGCCAGGCTTTGGCCCAGGCTTGAGAATGGTTGGGGCCTCTCCCAGCCACATCAAGGTTACCCCAGTACATGACCCAAGACCAAGCACAGACGAGGCTCTGAATTACTCATTAGCCAGCCTGGGTACTGGCCCCATGTCCCCGTCCTTGGCCACAAACAGATGAAAGCCAAGCCGCCAGCTCAGGGAGAGGCAGGCCTGATAGTTGGGTAGCTATCTCAGCCTCTGGCACTATCAAAGCCTGGTGCAGCCAAGACAGAGCAGAGAGCTAGGCTTCCTAACACCTCGGTGCCCTGAGTGTCTCCTCTCCTCTCAGCCCTCACCCAAACAAACAGAGCAAAATAAAATAAAAATAAAAACGAAATCATCATTAGTGGGGAGGGGACTTTAATAGATGACTCTGGAGTCAAAGAGTGCTTGAATCAGCTTCTGCAAGGGCATGCCAGGATTTGCTGATGAGAAGGAAGACATTTTTCTGAAAGTAAGTCCATAGAATGCACTGCTCTCCCTTACCTCAAGGCTGAGAAAAGGTCACCTCAGATGCACACTCAAAGTACGACCAAGCCATCCTGAAGCCTCGGTTTTGCCCAACCTCTGCCTTCCTATCTCCTGCCCTCGGTAAGGGGCCATTAGTCAGTAGGTGGCCATGTCTACCCAGCTTGTCCAGGCTCTCCTCACACCCCTCACTGACTGAGCTGGAGAGGTTTAGGAAAGAGCAAGATTTCCCCTCAACACTCGGACAGAATCCATTTGGCCACCATAAATCCCCAGTCCCACCCTCCCAATGCTGACCCTGGAACTGAACACATGACCAGCTACTCTCTCTCGATCACGGGTTCTCGTCCACTGTCCATACTGGAAGTTTCAGGTTGATATTCTGGATAGGGAAAATGGATGGGAGAAGTATTCAGAGTGTCACAAGTGGCTTATTTGAATATAACTTGGGGACGGATTGTCTTCCAATGCAATGCATATGTTAAGATCACATTAACATCAATAATTAGCAATAATTCTAATATGAGCATATAGAAGCTAGATACGGTGAACAATTCAATTGATAATTAAAGTCAATCCTAAGAATAACCACAAGTCCCAGAATACCTCCAAGGCCACACAACTTCTCTTAGCCAAAAGGCAAACGTCATTATCCAGTGGTTCCTTCCAGTCGATTCAGATGACAGGATGGTGGGTCAGTGTCCTCGTAGGACAACGGGGTGATCAGTCTTGTCGAGGTGTCCTGGGACTCAGCTGCAGGTGGTCTTGTGCTTTGGTTTATAATGGTGCTGAGCTCAACATTCATTGGTTCCACCAGTGGGTGTGTTGAGTTACTCCCAGGGGTGTTTCTGGTTACCCCTAGGCTGTATGTTCCCCACTGACAGCTACAGGGCATACGGGGCACCAAATACATTCCTTACGCAGAGCCTTCCAGGGTCCCTGCTCTTGACGATCAAGCTCCTTTTTGAGGATTGGCTAACAGTATAAAATAGCCACAAGGACCTAAAGGTCAGAGCTGGAGCAAAGACAGCAGCAGGAAATCTTCTTCCATCCCATTTCAGGAAATGGTGACTCTAATGTGACAGTTGTTCAGTGAATGACTGAGGTAAACAAAAAGACCTAGTCCCTGATCTCAAAAAGTTTCTACACTTGGGAAAGAATCACATAAATAAGCAATCATTAGAACGGGGAGAGCCGTGGTGTATGGAGCACCTGTGAAGTGCTCTGATGCTCAGAACGGCCACGCAGGATGACATTCCAAAACAGGAGTCGCGAGCTCAAGGGCTGCAAGGCCGGGTGACAGGCCAGGAGTCATTCTCAATGTAGCAGGTAGGTCAAAAACACAAAAGTACTCAGTGATACTGGTTAAAACATGGCAAAACAAACTTTATTCAGAAACATCAAATACATATAGGGCCCAGGCATGGGGCTGCATGCCTGTAATCCCAGAGACTCCAGAAGCTGAGGCAGGAGGATTGCAAGTTTGAGGCCAGCCTCAGCAACTTAGCAAAACCCTGTCTTAAAATGAAAAATAAGAAGATATGCGAATGTAGCTCAGTGGTTAAAGTGCTCCTTGGTTCAATCCCCAGTACCACCCTCTCCCAAATATATCTAGGGGCCTTGACAATGGAATTTTGCAGTAGGGAGAAGAAACCAAGCTCCATCTACATACAGCATGGGCAAGTGGGAAACAGGGTAAGGATCAGTGGATGGAGATTCACTAAGGGGAGGCATCAGGGGTAAGGGGGATTCTAGGTAATCCAACAATAGAATTCTTGCTGCAGACATCACCTGGGGGATGGTGAAGAAGGAGGAACCTTATCAGGTATGGGGGTGGAGGTGTTCCTTGCTTAACTGTACCAAATACAATGGACTTTCTTCTTGGTCAGTGCCAAGCAAGAAGATAAAAGAATGGAGAAAGATTTATCATCCCCAGCAAGTTAAGGAGAGCACCTAGTTATCTGCAGAGCAATGCTCTCTTCCAAGAAAGGGGATTTCATCTGGGGAGCCCATACATATTCATATAGGAAGGCAAGTGCCATGAGTCCAGCTACCCAGAAGCCTGAAGCAGAATCACTAGCCTAGGCAGCTTAGCAAGACCCTGTTGCAAAATAAAAATTTAAAAAAGGTCTGAGGATAGAGCTCAATGGGAGACCACTCCTGGGTTCCATCTCTAGTACCCCCAACCTCCCTACAGGGATGGGCACATTCCTGAGGATGCTCAGTTTAGGATGTACATTTCCGAGCATGCTCAGATCAGAGTCATAGGTCAAGAAGGAAAGATGGCAGACACATTTCTGGACCTGCTCAAGGTCATAAAGCACATCCTGAAAGGTTAAGATGGTGGACAAGGTGCCAGGGTTGTGGCTCGGTGGTAGCATGCATGAGGCACTGGGTTTGATCCCCAGCACCACATAAAAATAAATAAAATAAAGGTATTGTGTCCATCTACAACTAAAAAAAAAAGAAAAGAAAAGAAATTAAAAAGATGGTGGACAAGAATGCTTCGGGGCATGCTCAATTCAATATTTTAATAAGCCAAGTTTGCTCTGAAACCTAAAAGAAAAAGTTGGAGTGGCTCAATGACCTTGAAGGAGATGGTTGGTTCTTCATGAGCTTCTCCAAAGAGTTTTAGCTGAAACAAAAGGAAAGGACACTTTGAAGGTGTGTTAATGTAGAAGTTTACCTCTAAAGGATTTCTCTTATCAGCTAACACTTTGGCATGGTTCTTTGGATTTCGGCTGGACATGGTGGTGCACACCTGTCATCCCAGCTACTTGGAGAGGCCAAGGCAGGAGGATCACAAATTCAAGACCAGCCTGGGAAACTTAGTGAGACCTTGTCTCAAAATAATAATTAATTTTTAAAGGAGTCTGGGGAGGTAGCTCAGTGGCGGAGTGCTTGCTCAGCATGTGCCCTATGTTTAATCCCCAGTCCTGAAAAATAGGACAAAGAAAAACAAAACAAAACTGGAATTTACAAGGAAGTGGCTAGATGGGTTTAGGGAAAGGTTAAAGAGCCTGATAACAGTTTGGTCAAGCAAGGATCTTTGTCTGAAGAAGACATTTGACACTGTTAGCCCTAGGAGTTTAATCTGCTCGCTTTGCATTCTAATTGCTTCTCCTCTTGCCTTCCCTCTGTGCTTTTCCTGTCTCCTTTGCTTTCTTACCTTCTCCTTCTGCCCCTTAGATCTCACCTTTGTTTTCTTCTGCACCCCTGTTGACATCCTATGGTTTTAATCATCATCTCTTCTCTTGCAGTTTCCAAACCTGTATCTCTAGTTCCCACCCAGTCATGCTCCAGATTCCCAGTTCCATCTTCAAAGCATCTCAGATACCTGTCAGCACCCTGCCACTTTCAGGCTACTTCTTTCAGGTTCTCTTTGCCCCTGGCTTGGACTTTTCAATGTCCTGAATCTCTTCTGTCATTTTATTTTCTTTCTATATTCCAAGTCTCCTTACCTGTTAATTTCTCTTCTTTTTTGGGGAAGGTGGGGGTGGGGCAGGGGTACCAGGGATTGAACTCAGGGGTGCTTAACCACTGAGCCACATCCCCAGCCCTATTTTTTTTTTTTTTTTTTTTTTTTTTTTTTTTTGTGGTACCGGGGATTGAACTCAGGGGTACTTGACCACTGGGTCACATCCCCAGCCCTTTTTTTTGTATTTTATTTAGAGACAGGGTCTTACTGAGTTGCTAAGTGCCTCGCCATTGCTGAGGCTGGCTTTGAACTCGCAATCCTCCTGCCTCAGCCTCCCAAAGTGCTGGGATTACAGGTGTGCGCCACCGCGCCCGGCTCCCAGTCGTATTTTGTATTTTATTTAGAGACAGGGTCTCACTGAGTTGGTTGGTGCCTCGCTTTTGCTGAGGCTGGCTTTGAACTCGCGATCCTCCTGTCTCAGCGTCCCCAGCCACTGGCAGGTGCCACCTCACCCAGCCTTAATTTCTTTTCTTACATATCTCTTTTCTCTTATCACTGTCCTACTAAAGACATCTTCAGTGGTCTTGAGACCTCCAAATTTATGTCCAGATTTCTCCACAATCCTCTGTGCTCTTGGGCTGACCCATTCTCTCCTCTCCTCTTCTCTGATCTCAAATCCCAGGATGACTCACCATTTCCCCAAAGTAGTTTGGTGCTTTGACTCTCTGTGCCCACCTCATAGACTCTTGCCCACTCTTCAGGGTACAGCCAGGATAGCTCTTTATGGATCTGGTCTTGTTCCCAAGGCTAGATGTGCCCATGTACCTTAAATTCCCTTAGCAGTTAGTTATTTCATGTCTTCGGGTATTTGCCTATAGTTTGGTGATGGAAGGAACTGGGGCCGGCCGTGAGGTTCCAGTGAAGCTGAATTCTGGCCGAGCAACTTCCTAGCACTGTAACCTTGGGCCTTTTACTTTGAACCTTTTTCTTTTCCTTTTGCTTTTATCTGTAAGATGGGCAGAAGGTCTTATGATGGAAGTTAGAAGCAACACAAGTAAAAACTGCCTACAAGAACAAGTGCTTAACAGGCTTTAATGATTAATATCATGATGCATATTTATTCCCCATTAGCACAAAAATTCCTTGAAAGTGGTGCTTAAGACTTCGATTCGTTTTTGCATCAACCCCAGTAGCTAGCAGGGCACTAGGAATGCAGAAGTCTTTCAAGCCAGCTCTTGCCTGCTGCTAAACCGGAGGCGTTGAGATTTTCTCTTGTCTCCTGTGCAGCCACTGTGTCAGCTGACCCCCTCTTCCCTGGAGGCAGAGCATCCAGGAGGCCCATCCCAACCCTTTCCAGACTTCTACCCCTGTTTCCCCACCCAGAAGAGCCTCAGTATCCACCCCATGCCATATGTTGAAGATGCTATTGAGGGTTGCTGCATGGAAGAATTCAGCTGAGGTAGAGATGACTGTGCAGAGAGTTTCTCAATGGCGGAGGAATTGTAAATCACTCTGAAGTTGGGATGAACCCCTAGGAAGTCATGCCATGCAGACCGCAATTCCCTAAACCCCTGTAAAAAATGGCCCCGAAACCCCTGGAGACCTTGGCAGGGGATGCCTTTTTGTTGCTTGGCACTTTCTGTTCTGGTTCTGGCTGAACCCCAGCAGCCCAGAGGCATAGAAAAACTAAAAGCCCCCATCCATGCCCTAGGTAAGAAGGCTATCTGGACACTTTCTCTCCCCTCATTCCCTAAAGCAGAGGGAAATCCCTACGGATCTTCAGGTTATAAATAGGGAAAATATAGGGGCACTAGCCTCTCTGGGATAGCCTCTTTATCCTGTCTCCCTTGCCTACTTCTAGTGGCTGATCCTGGAATCAAGGCTTGGGACTGTCCAGCAGTCAGGTGGGTGTCCCAGCTAGGGGTGACCACAAGGAAGCCCATTTTTAGCCCTGCAGTTGTGCCGGGGAATGCTGGAGGCCAAGGCCCTTGAGCCTGGGAGGGGAGCACACTGGTTGCAGATGGGAGCCTGCAAGGCGCTTTGATGTTCCGAGCAGGATGGGAGGCGTGGGAAGGGAGACGTCTGTTCCCCTGAACTCCCACGAGGCAGAGCCTTTCCGTTATCTTATAGGCCTCAGCATAGCCTAAAGGTGCTGGCTAAAGTCTGTCTTGGCCCCGAGTAAATCAGGCCAGAAGCAAAGAATACACTTGAATGAAAGTGGAAAATCAGACACTGTGCAGGAGAAAGCTCTCCTCTCCAAAATATATATGCATCAAAGTGTACCCCTGTCTAGCTGGGACAGGAGCCATCAAAATGCAAATGTGGGTTTTGAGAATGCTAATGTTGGAAGTGGAGAACAATACGGAGACAGACTTCTTGGGGCCAGAGAGAGGGCCCCAGGGCAGGATGTGGGAGCCCAGTGGGGGCAGGGATGAAAGGGGGAAGGAAGCAGTGTGAGAAGGCCTGGAGATGAGAAAACAGCGGGAGCCGATTGAGGTTGAAAGCCTGCCGGGGCAGCCTAGCAAAGGGGAGTGCTGGGAGGACGGGTCAGAGGACCTGACCGCTGACCGCTGACCTGAGGCTGCATGCGCAGGCAAGAGTAGGGTGAGTTCAGGGAAATTTCTCTGAGTGGCAGCCCAGCGGGGTGGACAGTCAGGACGTGCCTGGAGTCCCGGGCTTGGACTTGAGGTCAAAGCCTGGAGAAAGAGACAGAAGCTCCTGTGTTTCTGTAAGACTTGGGAAGCCAGGCGGCATTTTCTGCTTAGGCGCAAGTGACATGTGAACGAGAGGGTTTGAAAACAGGGGCCCGAGAGCCGGGGGCCACGCCAAAGTGAGGGTTGGGTTTGGGTAGTCACGCTGAGAACTGCTTCTTTGGGTTTAGATCACGCTCTTGCCGGTGTAAACGAGTTGCTTTCTCTGTGTGTGCCTCACTTTCTTACCTGTAATGGGGAGCTCATGGCCTCTGTGAGGACGGAATAAGTGAGAACAGTCTGGCCCGGGCAGATGCTGTGTGGATGCTTGTTGTCATCTTTGTAGATGAAGAAACTGAAGAGCAGGCAGAAATGGAAGATGTCATGCATGTCACATTCAGACAGCAAGGGGGTGATGGAAACTCCATTCCAGCCCAGTCGGTCAGGCCTGTGCCAATCCACTGGGCCATACCACCTGCCTCCTCTGGCAGTGGTGTGAGCTACCTCGTACTGAAAACAGACCCCATGCATGGGCTATGGGAAGGAACCCAGAGAGGTGAAAAAGTCAAAGGTGAGAGGTCAGAGGTCAGGGAGCCAGTGCCCAGGATGAGCGCCTGAGTAGAAGTGGTGGTCGAAAAAAGCACGATGCTGGGAGTGGGTGCTTTTTTTATTTATTTATTTATTTTTTATTGGGGGGGTGTTTGAAGGGGGAGTGCTTACTTTTGGTTTGGGGGCTTGTTCACTCATTTATCAGCAGTGCCTTCTGTTTTGTTGTTGTTGTTTTGTGGTGCTGGGGATTGAACCCAGGGCCTTGTGCATTCGAGGGACGCTCTCTACCACAGAGGTACATCCCCAACCCTCTCAGCAGTGCCTTCTGCAGCCCTGGCCCCCCAGTTCAAGTTCAGTAAGTCACTGCGGCTTCACTGTGCCTTCCCAACTAGACTGTAAGTTCCTGGAAGGCAAGGATTTGTGTCCTACCCTTGTTTGCACCCTCCAGGGGTTTACACAGCACTTGGTGAATGAACGGTCATTGAATGAGTTCATTCACTGGAGAGTCTCTCTGGGGCCAGGCCCTGGGCTAAGCTGTGGGAACACACAGATGAACACGATATGATCCCTGATTGCTGCCCTGGTGCAACTCATTAGTCTGGTGAATGAATAAAAGAAAGAAAGAATGAATGGAAACTGTGGGAAGGGCCAAGCCCTGGCGCTAATTGCTTTATGAACTGCTAGATAGCGCAGAGATACACCGCTCTAGTACCCTGCCTTCTCTCACTCTAGCCAAACCCACAGCTTGGTTGTGCTGAGTCTTGGTAAGTTCCTATTTGGGTCTCGGAGCTCTGAACAAGTGCTCTCTTTTATAGAAAAAAAAGGGTTTGTTTTCTCCTACACACAATCCAGGAGAGGAGGGTCCAGAGAGATGCCTGGGTTCCTGGAGTTATTCACACCCACTTCACTAGGCTTTCCTGGGACCAAAGACTGCCAGGGGCCACAGGAGGCTGTAGGCAAGAGGAGCTGGGAGTCTTTCCCACAGGAAACCCACTGGCCTCCAGGCAGCACTGTGGGCAGTCATGGCCATTCCTACCCAAAGCTCCACCTTTTCAGGTAGAGACACCATCTCTCATATGCCAGCCCAGCAGAAGGGTTCAATGAAAATGCTGCATCTTGTAGAGATGGGCACCTTTGCAAAATATTGAAGACGTGCCACGTCGCGTGAGTTTAGCCCAAGGGAGCGGGTGATACATTCCCTCTTCCATGGACACACAGCCGCGTGTGTCCCAGGAAACTGAAAGTGAAACAGGCCAGGGGTGTTTCTAGGGCTCACACAGGACAATAAGCAGGAGGGAGCAAGATTGGCCCAGGGCCCACGGAGTCTGGCAGAACTTCAATGCCCTGGGACTGCCCGCTAAGGGCCTCGTGTGAAACAGAAAATGGCCTGCTCGCCACACACCTCTCCACTGGCTTTGCCCAGAGTCCAGAGAGTAGGTGCTGAACCTACACTGTGTGGGAGCAGGAACAATCCCTACCCTGGAGAGCCGGCCCAAGTGCAAAGCTAAGACACCCTCCAACTAGTGGATGTATGATCACTGCCAGGTTCATAGGAAGGGAGAGGACGAGAGAAAATTAGATATGTTTAGAAGACTTGTGGCCTGTGAATCTATATGCATATCCACTCTGTCTATATTCCAGAGCAATTGGGAATGACCACAGCAAACACGAAACAAATTTCTTGTGGTGTTGTAAGAGCTGGATTTTACAGTCTGGCATGCACTTTGTACATGGAGAAAAAGGTGGGGCGTCTGTGTTCACTATCACTCCTCTGATCTTAAAATCATTCCTCACCTCCTAAAACGCCTTCTGCATCCCCTCTCCCCAACCTCACTTAAATCACCTCCCATATCAAAGCTAGTAATCATTTTAAAATAAACACTGGGCCTTGTTTTGTTTATTTACTTCGTGTTGCTGGAGTGGAACTCAGGGTCTTGTGCATGATAGGCAAGTGTTCTACTACTAAGCAAAATCCCCAGCCCCAAACTGGACCATCTAATCCTCTGTACAAAAGCCTCCAATGGGTCCTCATTGCTCTTAGAGTCACAGCCGAAATTCCTTAACGTGCTCTACAAAGCTCTGCAGGATGTTGGCCCTGCAACGTCTCTCCTTTCTTGCTATTGCTCTCTCCAGTCATGCTGGTCTTCTTCAGTTCCTTAAATGTGCAGGATTCCTCCTCTCTTCTGGTTTTTGCATGTTAATGTGATCACCCTTGGGCACTCAGCTCAGTTTATGATTGTATGTGTATGTGTAATTGATTGGTGACTGTTTTACTGGATTGAGATGGTTCTACCAGCTTGTCCCCTATTGGACTGTGAGCTTTCTAAGAACAAAAACAGTAGTTAGTTTTGTTCTCTATTGTAATCCCAGTGCTGGGAAGATGCAGGTGTATAGTAGATGACTAATAAATATCCATTGAATAAGTGAAGAAAAAAGTAATGAAGCCAGTTCTTCATTTCACAGATTTTTTTTCTTCTGGTACTGTATTGAACCCATCAGAGATGCTTTACCGCTGAGCTACACTGCCACATTCCTGGCCCTTTTTTTTTTTTTTTTTTTTTTTTTTTTCATTTTGAGATATGGTCTGGCTAAGTCGTCCAGACTGGCATCAGAGTTGGGACCCTCCTACCTCAGTTTCCCACATGCACCACCTCGCCTGGTCTTGTAGGTTATCCATTGCAGGAAAGCATTTGGACAGGATGAGGGGCTCTCCCTCTTCACTGTTTTCTACGTGGATGTTAACTCAGCCACTTGTTGGTGGCAGCAGTGGCAGTGGTGATGGTGTGTGTGTGTGTATAGGGAGGGATGACAGGCCAGCTTTTGGATTACAGCAACAAGAATGGTACCCAGCAAAGTCTCTTGCCATGTATAAAACTTCCTTGACTTAGCACCCTCCTTTATAAATAACCATGGCTGACTCCCACACCTCTTCATTAATCCAAGGAAACAGCAACATAATTTCTTTCTTTTTGGGGGGGGTGGTGGTGGTGGCTAGGTTTGGGAATGTATTTTTTAACTAATAGCCTTTGGCCATTTGAATGTAGGTAAGTTACCTAATCTGTCCCAGCATTCACAGCCTTGTCTGTTAAATGGGAAAAATAATTCTTTACTTGCCTAAGGATAACTTTTAAACAGATTCGACCTAACATTTATTGAGTGCTAGGCACTGAGGATACGATATAAAACAAAAGTGTCCTCAGTTCTGTCTGAAAAAGACTGTAAGCAAATAAACTTATAAAATTACAGTTTTGAATATATCTGTGATGCAGCAACACACTGGGTGCCATAAGAGAGAATAGACAGAGGACCTAGTTAAATTTAGGGTGCAGGGAGGACCTCACTAAGAAAGCCCCATTTATACCAAGACCTGAAGGATGAATGAGGAATTGGCCAAGGGAGAGGTTGGGGATCCGGGAGAAGGAAAGAGCAGGTGCAAAAACCTGAGGCAAAGGAAGCTAGAGAGAGGCGCAGGAATTTAGCCAATCCAGGGGAAATCAACCAAAAGGCTGGACGGGGAAGGAGACAAATGATACGCAAATGTTTTAAGCAGGAAATGATGTGATACCATTTACATGTTTAGAAAAGCATTTGGGCTACTGAATGGAAAAATGGTTTGGGACTGAGGAACAAAGAATGAAATTTTAATGTTCCTCCCAGAGTTGAGATAAGAACCAGAATCTTAGAATCAAGGACTTTAAGACGATCAGGGCTACATCCCATTGTAAATGGAGGGACTTAGCTCAGTGAGTGGTAGAGCCCTTTCCTGGTATGTGGGAGGCCCTGGGTTCGAACAGGAGCACCAACCAAAATACCACAGATGAAAGAAGAAAATACGAATTACAGTTGTGAAGATAAACTCATCCAAGATCTCACGTTCATTTGGCCGCCTGTGCCTCCTCTTTTTATTGAGGTGTCTGCGCCCCTCTTGCTGTCTGCAGTGCTGGGGGTAAGTTAAAAACGACGCATGGATATGGAGTTTTGAGGCAGAATACAAGTGGACTGTGCTGGGGCTCCCAGACCAGGCCCCCTGGAAGTCGAGGGAAGCAGCCCAGGAATGCGCCCCGAGCAGGGCCCTTGGAGAGCTCTCAGCACGGTGGGGTGGGGATCCGGCAGCAGCTCACAGTCTGGAATGGAAACTTGGAGCTCAAAGGCCCTGCGGCACTCCTTCTGAGTGTAGGTGGTTCAGCCCTTTTTTTTTTTTTTTTTTCTTTCCCTCTCAGGCCTTACCTGCCTAAACAAACAGTCAGGGCCTCCCACCCGCTTCGCCCCCGCCCGCGGGACAGGAAACAAGCAGTGACAGCTACCCGCCCGCGCCTCCCGTGCGGACCCGGGACGGCCAGGCTAGCAACTAAGCGGTGCGGCGCTGCGATTGGCTGTGCGCGGCGAAGCGGCTGCTTCGATTGGCTGCGCGCGGCGAAGCGGCGGAGCGCTGTGCCAATGGCCTGCCGCGCCGGAGGCCGCGGGGAGCTGGGTTTTACATGCCTGTGGTATTTGCTCAGAGGGGCATGACCACTTTGGGCAAGTCTTTAAAAGTGAGTCAGCTTTCGGCCGATCCCTGGGAAAAATTCCTTCGGTGTTGTCAGGCAGGGTTCGCTAGCTGCAGCTTTTTTTTTTTTTTTTTTTTTTTTTTTTTTCCTTTTAACAATTCAAAAGGGATAATCCGACTGAATGGGGGAAAAGCATTCGGACCCTTTCCTGGCTCCCCGAGAAGAGGCCTCCGTGGTGCTGGGAGGCCAAGCCACCTCAGCTCAGGGGTGGGCCCCTCCAGGCTGGTGTCAGGAGGGTCGGGACCCCAGCCCTTTGTTCCCCGCGCCGTCGATCCCATCTCTATCCTGGAGGGAACAATCGTGCCAGAAGGCGCACGGTTGGGATAGTGCCCCCTGCAGTTGTGTCGCACGCGGGATGCCTGGTCCCTAGCTTGTCTTTCTTCCCTGGTTCTAGGCTTGAATCTGACAATTAGTAGCTGGGTGGCTTGTAGGTAATCTCTCTCCACCGCTAAGCTTCAATTTTCTCATTGGCAAAGTAACAGGCAGACAGTAGAAGTAAACTGGCCCAGGAATGTGGGAAGTTCCGGTGTTCTAGCTTGATGTCCCTGACTTTTGGGGGGTAAGTCCCTCCTGTGCTCCCCACCTCAGTTTCCACATCTGTTAAGATGAGGGAGTTGGTCCAGTCCTAAGGGGCCTTTTAGTTCTACCTGTGTGGTTACACCAGTTGATCTGGGTCACCCCTCCTGGAGCCTGAGGGCTTGAGGGTAGACTTAGCCCTGTGGTTTGCTCTCCTGCCCCAGCCCAACTGCATAAAGGTCCTCTGTGGCACCCAGCGTTTCCTCCCCATGGCATGTCAGAGACACTCAACCAGCAGTCCGGTCTGGGAGTGAGCCCTGAGAGGAAAAAAGACGAAAAAAGGGTGAGGGCTGGCTGAAGAAAATAGCAGGGACTGGAGGGATTTATGTGCAGTGTCATTTTAAATGAACATCTTGTGTAAAAGAGGCAATTATGCACCTGCTATTGGTGAGTTAATGGCTTAGGCACTTTGGGAATAAGGATGCAATATGGGGAACAACAAATTAGCCCACGGGGCAGAAAATGATTTGAAGTAATGATCAGAGACAGCCTGCAGAACCTCTGCTCAGAAATTTTTTTAGTGCTAAGGCAGGCAGCAACCTGCCTCCTTTGAGGGGCTTTAAAACCCAGGTGGAATGAAACCATTAGAATCAACCAGAACGTGGGCGCACTTCAGACTTTTGTGTGTGAACAGCATGGTTTGATAAAAAGAGCATTGCGCCCTCCGCTCTAACTCCAGGTGTGGCCTTGGATAAGTCACTCATCTGTTCTCCTTTTTATCTGTTGCAGGATAAGGGATTAAACTAATTGACCTCTTAAAGTTCCCTCCCAGGCTTAAATGGAGTAGTAAGTGAGCAATTGCTTTGAAAATTGCAGAGCACTGGAGTTCTTTTTGTTGTTATTTTTATATAGATAAAGGTGACTGAAGAGATCATTCAACTCTCTGACTGACTGTAAGTCAGACCATCCACTGCCTATTATCTGCAACTGCAGCAGGGCATTTGTTTGGGGACGGGATTTCCACTATGGCCCGTGAATCAGTATTATTTGATTCCTACTGTTGGTTCCTACCCTAGCATCACAGCCTGAGCCAGCACTGCCCTCACTCTGCCTTGGTTTGCCCTTTCTGATTTTCTGTGACTCAGATGAATTGTGCTGCACTTTTACCAGACTTGGATTCCCTGGAGACAGAGACACAAGCCAGAGAAAATAGAACCAGACTGGCTTTGCCACAACCAGTTTTTTTTTTTTTTTTTTTTTTTTTTTTTTTTAATATTTTTATTTATTTGCTTTTAGTTGTACACAATGTGTTTTATTCAAGTTATTTGTACATGGTGCTGAGGATTGAACCCGGGTCGCCCACGTGCTAGGCGAGTGCTCTACCGCTGAGCCACAATCCCAGCCCCACAACCAGTTTTAACCAATCCCCTTTCTCCTATTCTCTGATCTTCCCATTCTATTGAGAATTCTGGATGTTATGGAGATAGAGAAGGGGAAATTTGTTAAGACAGAGAAAGGAGATGATAGGGCCAAGTCATAAAGGAAAGGATTTAAAATTATATTTCTAGAAATTCAGAAATAGGGGAGGCCATTTAGGCTACAAGAAGGGTCAAGCAGTCATTATATACTGTGTAATAAAGAAAATTCCTAAAGACTGGAATCTTTGTGAAGAGTTTGGCTCTGCTTAAGCAGGTCAGAGTCTCTTTTAGAGGAGGTGATATTTAGGATACTTCTCAAGGAGGGAGAGACATTTTTCTTGTAGTGAGAAGTATGTGTGCAGATTGAGGGAAGGGCAAAATCAAGGCAGAGGGACCTGGAAGGTATCATGGGGCTTGAGTCTTCCAGGAAAGGTCATTCTCCAGGTGTGTTGGGAGCTCAGGTGAGAATGGCAGAACTAAAAGGTAGGATTGTAAATGGTCTAATCTGTCATGTTAAGGACTTTGGACTTTATTTTTGTAGGAAACAAAGAACAGTTGCTGGTTGGGAGATATCAGTAGTGAAGAACATTATTTTTTGAACTTCAGGTTGTACAGTGAAATTCAGATCATGAATGACATTTCAGAAAACAAAATGGATGATTTTAGAACAGAATATGAGGTATCAAAGTACATACTTGCAACATTTTTTCATGAAGTGTATATTTGTGTCTGTGATTGTGGGTTCTGGTTCGTGGTGTAAAATGTACTTGTTACTATGGGTCATGGTCGTAGAAGTCTGAAATACATTGGATTTCCAGACACTTCAGGCTGAATCAGGGAAGGTGGACTGGAGGGGAAGATATAGCAAGTCTATGCAAACAGGACAGGTGACTTGCATTTGCTCCCACTTAAGTTCTTCAGAAGGACATTGCTTTACTTTTGAAGAGGGCTAACTGAGCTCTTTCAAGACCTCCTCCACAGAAGAGAGGTGATTCTCTTACCCTGCAGAGGAAAGGAGACTGTTGAAGTATCTGGGACCCTGCTTTGTTGGCAGGGCACTTTGTCAACCAATGCACATATTCTGGGCCAGTGGTTGGAAATCAGTTCCTTCTAATCTCTGCCACAGACTCACACAGCCCTGGTACAAATCATGATCCTGTGGTTTAAACATGGTACTTTCCATTCTCCCAATGAAACATCATGCAATTGCTATAGCCAACATTTTTGGTAAGTGTAGTCAATGACTGGTATCTAAGCATTGGTTAGGTGGAGACGGGAGACACCATCCCCCACACATGAGTAATGGCCTTTGTATTTAAAGCCCTTAAGAAGGCAATTTCATAGCCTCCTATGATTGGTAATCCAGTACTTTCAGAGACCAGAGTGTAGGTGAGCCCTTTGGCAACAATGTGGTTTCCTCTTTCTGTAGTCATAACACATCTCTTCTGCTGGTTTCAGAAAAACTAGGGAGTGCATGGAGCGGGTGGAATCACCTAAAAATTTAAGGGAGATCAGTAGAGTAGAGGAAAGGAATGTGGGAGAGGGGAGGAAAAGGGGAAAATACTGGGGAGTGACATTGGCCAAATAATACTGTTATATTGTGTGCATGTATTAATATGTAACAAAACCCCCTGCCATTATGTACGACTATAATGCACCAATGAAAAGTATGGAGGGCTGGGGTTGTAGCTCAGCGGTAGAGCGCTCGCCTAGCACGCGCGCAGCCCGGGTTCGATCCTCAGCACCACGTAAACACATTGTGCACAACTAAAGCAAATAAATAAATATTAAAAAAAAAAGTATGGAAAAGAAAAAAGTGAAGCTGGCGAGCAGCTGGCTACCATCTGCCCTGCCACATATCCGTTACTTTAAGACTGTCTCTAAGAGTCTGCTTGCCCTTTCCCACACAGCCACACATGCATCAGGAACCCATTCACTTTCCCCAGTCCCGCCACATGGAGAATGGTGCTCCTTTGCTGCAATGTGACATGGTCTAGTTTGCTTCGTTTTTAAGGTGACCAGTTCTGTACATGTTTGATTGCATACCGCACACACCCATCTGCACCTGTCCTCCTATCCCTACCCCAACCCAGTCTCACGCACATGGTACGCATCCCAGTTTACATAAGCAGACACACAGCCCTTGGTTACACCTTCAGAGCAAACACAGCCACACCGCTCTTTGGACTCGATAAATGTGTATATCCTTCGTATCTGAGCTGGGATTTTTTTTCAGTTCCCTTGATTCTGGCTGATTCTTAATCCATAATAAAAAGAGCAGTTCATCATGGTCTGAACATCACTGTCTGCCAAACCCTGTCCTGTACTAGGTGCTTTATAAATCTCAGCAAACTCCAAGAGATATGATTATTTCTCTTTTACAGATGAAGTAACTGAGGCTTGAATATTGTTCATAGCTGCACACCTGGTTAATTCTCAAATTGAGTTTGTTAGCCATCATTACCCTAAATACATGTATGAAGACACAATTGTTGTAAAAATACTTCATATAAAATCAGCAACTTGAAAAATTGTGCTCTTTATATGTAATATGAAATGAATTGCACTCTGCAAACATGTATAACAAATTAGAATAAAAATAAATTAATTTTTTTTTCTCTAGGTTATAATGCTGTGCTTCAACTTCTGAGACACACCACTTTCCCCAATTCCATTTAGTAGCTACCTCCCATGAGAGTTCAAGTACCTTCTCTTTGCCCATTCTGTCTTACAAACATCAAGAAAATCTCTTACCTCTTGAGAAAGAAGGTCTGAGTGAAATTTAGTTTTACACTTGGATTCAAACCGAGGAAAAATATCCGAAAGTCGTTATGTCGAGACTCCGGGTCCTTGACAGATGTTCTTGGCCGTAAGAGAAAGGGATGCTCTGGTATTAGAGGGAAGGACGGTGCTCCACGTCATGTATGCCCCAGATCTAAAGCAACTAGAACTATGAAGCAACCATGTGCTTCATTGTACCCATCCTGCACATCTTCCTCCATCATTTATTCCTTCCTAATTCACAGCATTGTCCTTCACCCCTATCTTTCTTTGGACATCCACTCTAGATGACACTGTAATCAATTATAGTATAGAAACACTGTAATCAATCATTCCACAAATGTTGGCATATGATCAAAGGGCAACCATCTTTGATATGAATAACACTACTCTTGGCATAAAAGTAATTATCCAGGGCCTCATCTTAAGCTGCGCTGTGGCCAGAGATCAGATCAGGGCTGACCAGATACATAGGGAAGTGCAACAACCCCAGCTGTCAGGCTGTAAGAACCTTCCTTCAACCAACATGGGCCATTACCTGACTAAACAATGCTCTCTGATTTTCCCCATTGCTCAAACAAGGAATCATCGCATTCCCTGAGTTGGGAAGGCTTTGTGGGTCATCTAATCCATTCTTTCCCATTCCAAGAAGGAGCCTGTGCTAGTGCTTCCCTTACATTGCTCATCCAACATCTTCTTGAACACCTTGAGATGTGAGCTAACTCGCATTCACTAACCTCGTTTTTAGAGAGTTTTATTTCTTAGGCATTTCATATAATCATCAAGCTTGGTCAGATTCTCCAAAGCTTCACTCAGGGTTCTCATTTGTATTTCTTGGAGCAATGTAGAAAAGTTCAAATCCCTCTTCCACATGATAGTCCTTCAAGTTTTTGGAGACAGACATGACGTTATTCTTAATCTTCTGTTCCTCAGACGGAGCCTGCCCAGTTTGTGCCAGTCTGGCCATTGTGTTTGTACTCCAGGTAGTATCAGTCTCACTTGTAGGTCCTATCTGAGTAAATGAATGAATGAGCTTCTACCACATGCCAGCTTCCTTCAAAAATATTATTCAGTTCAATTCTCATGCCCAACCTGTGAGCTAAGACCACTTTCCATTTTATGGAGGAGAAAACTGGAATTTATGAGATTAAGGGTTTAGGCCAAGTTCATATAGTTAGAAATGGGCAGAACTGGCACATTAACCTGAGTCTTTGAACAAACACATGTGTACTATTTTTTCCTTGAGTTTTATCAGGGCAAGGATAGTGAAAGACACCCAGATACAGGCCTTGTCATCCTCAGCTAAACATGAACATTGAGAGGAAATGATTTTTATTTCTGCATTCAAAAGCTTTGGTGCTTGCTAGAGCCCTTTTCTTCCTCTCTTTCTTCCCTGTCTGACTTGGCTGTAGACTGTAACAAGATCTGGGGCAGTTGCTTCATTTTTTTGCAGCTAGAGAAGCAGAGAGCTTGATGGTTTCTGTCTGTATTGACTTGGGGACAGAGTACCCAAATCCAAACGGAGTCTCCAAATCTCAAAGACAATTATTTGTACACATAAACAAAAGTTGCTAATTTCACATGTATGCTAAGTGTGGAAAGTATTGGAGACATTTGTTACTTTTCCATAATATTTTTGGAATACAGGAGCCCTCTGGTGGCCAAAATGGTAGCAGGAGGGTGTCCTTGGGAAAGTCAGTCTGAGATTTCCAGTCAGACCTCCCCTGGTGATCTCTGGCTTCATTTGGGGGTCACCTCTTTCTCATTTATCCTCTTTCTTTCTGTTTTTCATGGAGGGTGACTTGTGCTTTCTTTCTTTTTTATTTTAGTTAATTTTATTAATTTATTTATTTGCCATACTGAGGCTGGAACCAGGGCCTCAAGCATGCTAGGCAAGCATTTCCCATTGAGCTATACCCCCAGCCCATGTTACTTGCTTTTTGCAGACCATTTCTTGTTCTTACCCACTGGAGTTCCTCTCTGCAACTTCCCCCCTTCCTTCCAACCCCAGCTGTCACCCCATGATCCCCTTGGAATCTCTGCTCCCTGCCATCTTTGGCCTCAGAGGACCGTTTCTGAAATCACTCCAGTTCCCCTGTGGCAGGTGCTGAGTGACAGCTGCTGCTTCTGCTGCTGCTTCAGTAGTGTGGCATTCAAATCCCTGGTGGGCGTTTAGTGCTTGCAGATGGATTAACTGATGAAGACTGTTCATCAATTGCGGAGTCCTGCTAAGCATGCCGGGAGTGTGTGTGTGTGGGGGTGGAGAAGGCCATGCTGATCATCTCCCAGAACCAAGTTGTCTTGAAAGAAGAGCAGGTGAGACTCTTCTCCATTGGGTACAAGTCACCTGGTCCCTAGGGTTGGCCCACTGTCCAGAGGTGGGCTATTCTAGGTTTCTAGCTACATCTCTTTCTCATGCAGAAGCCTACTTTCCTGTTTGTAGATTGCAAAGAATGGTCTGCCTTCTGCACTATCCTGCCACACCATTGCCAACTGCAAACAAAGACCCACAAACTAGTTATTCCATGTGTTGTTTGAGGACTCAGTGGACGTCAATGACTCAAATAAGGGGAAAGAAAGCTTAAACAAGACAAGGACAAGGGCAGAAATTTTGGCTGAAATTTTAAATCCTGGCTTCCAGTGCAATAAGGCAATAGGGCAGTATAAAGCTCAGATAGCACTTTGGACTCTTGAGAGAAAGACGTTTTATAAAATGAGCTAGTGATTTTATTACATTATGGTGCTTAACGATTAGTGGTTTAATCACAGGGTGATAGGGTGAGATAGGTCAATTCATTACCCTCACTGCAGAGGGAATCAAAAAAGCATTCTCAGGATCCCGAGTATGTTGCAAAAGAGTGGAGTGCCACACTTCTGGGCTTGTTAGAAGGTGGAGCCAGAAGAATGTCTCTGGGGAGAGCCACAAAGTTTGGAAAGCTATGGAGTTCTATAATCTATCAAAAATATGGTGAAAGAGGGTGGAGAGGTTTCAGCAGGCATGCCTTCCTTAATACAGTCCAAATCAACAGAGGGCTTTTGCAGTAGTGAATAAACACAGCTGGGTTTCTTCTTCTATTACATCCCCAGCAAAAGGGGACAATTTTTTAATGAAGCAAGATAAATTTAGAGGAACTGGGCAGCATTGGGAAGTATCACCTGGAAGTCTATAAAATTCTCTTGATGTTATGAAAGTGTAAGTCTTTTTGGAGGCCTACAGGTGTGTATGGGTGAAGGTCTACCTCACGATGGATGAGCTGGCCTCTGGGAATATTCTTCTCAGGCTCTTATTCTAGAATCTTCTTAGGCTTCTTGTTGTCCACCATTTTATGGAATTCTTAACTATGTCACTTGCAGGGAAACTGTGATACTGGAGTGTGTGCTAAGCCTGCCATTCCATCAAATTTCTCCCAAAAGATCCACCTTCTTACTCTTTATCACCTTCTACCGAAACAAACATACTCACCCAACTCCCAGTTTCTGGCATAACTTGTAGAATTCTTTCTATAACTTTGTCATTCCACCAAGAAGTCTTATGATAAAGGCAGTGTGTGATTTATGTGATTTTCCCCTTGATTCAGTGTGCGTGTGTACCATAGTGTCCTGTTTAAATACAGCTTTCTGTATTGATGTGATCACTTCTCTGTTCTCACACTAAGCTTTGGGAAAACAGTCTGAACATGTCTATTATACCCATGTGCTTTGGGTAACATCTCATTCCAAAGACAGGTGCTAAATAAATTATTTTTTTATGGGGATCCTGATGACATATGAAAAGCACAGGAGATTAGAAGTTAGAAAATCTGGTATAGTCCTTGCCTGACACCATGCAGCCCTGTGACCTTGAATATCTCCCTTGGCTTCTGCAGGCTTTCATTTCCATGTTCATGCAACAAGAAGCTCTGGGCCAGATAACCCTGAAGGGCATCTCAACTCTGCAATTTACGCCTTCCATAATGGCACCCTCCTCCAAAAAGTTTGTCAGCTTCTCAGGGGAAAGAGAACCCAGGGAAAAGAGAACCCAGAGTTTCACCAGAATATCCAGCAGGACCCTGGCCCTAGAAGGCTGGGGAGGAGTGGGGGGAACTGAAAAGTATTCATGGATAGATTGGCTACATCCAGCCTTTTTTATTTATTTATTTATTTTTGGTACCGGGGATTAAGCTCAGGGGCACTGGACCACTGGGCCACATTCCCAGCCCTTTTTTGTATTTTATTAGAGACAGGGTCTCACTGAGTTGCTAAGTGCCTCGCCGTTGCTGAGGCTGGCTTTGAACTCATAATCCTCCTGCCTCAGCCTCCCAAGTGCTGGGATTACAGGTGTGTGCCACCATGCCCAGCTTACATCCAGCCTCTTTCCAAGAGAAGGTTTCCAATACTTAAGGATTGAGGGGCACGGTAAAAAGGCAGGGGCCTGGTGCTTCTTTCTGCACCACCTTTCTGCACACAGTAGATTTGCATGCCTACCATATGCTATGCTCTTCACCTCCATTCACAAGGATTTGTGGAAAGCTGACCATGGCCCTGGACCTGGAGGATGAGAACAGACAGCTGCACATTTAGGCTCATGCTCCAAACTGAAGGTTGGGGCTGAGCTGTGAGGATCTGAAGAAAAATGCTCCTCACCTTGACTGGGATTGGGAGAACTCTCCTTTCTCACGACAAGATGGGAATGTGCGTTTTTCTATGTAACTGTTAGTGTCAATGGAAAGAAAAGGCTAGAAAATTTGGGCATGGAGCCGGAGCTTTGGTGGAGGGATGAGATTCCTCAGCTGTCACGAACACCAGTGGAAGGGGAAGCAGGTGGTGAATCCCTGCTTTCCTCACACAAATATTTTAAGTGCATCACAAACCCCCTCTGTTCTCCCAACCAGTGAGTCCCCAAAGTGTTTAGTGCTTGCAGAATAGAATGCCAGAACCTTTTATTTCCCAACCAAGTGGGAACATGGCTTTGCTGGTGACTGCTGGTGTTTTGGGTAAATAGACTTTGGTTCCAGGAGACCAGCTTGAGTCCCTACACAGATAACTGATGGAGAGACTGGCCCAGCTTCCTGGGCTTGATTGAATTAGTTGTCAGTGGAACACGTCTCATTTTATTTCTGATAACCAAGTCCCAACATAAAGGAGTTGTGTTTGCCAGACAGGCAAGGTGGGAAGTCTTGGCAGCAGCTCTGGGCGAAACCAGGAAGGACATGACGGGGCCAAGTGCAGGAGAGCGTCATTGGTTTCTAATGAAGGGGTGCATGTTGGAGGAACAGGGCCTTCAGGGGAAGCCTTTGCAGAAAAAAGGGGTCTTAGGGGGGTCCTGTGTCCTACTCAGAGAAGGGCAATGCTCTGATAAATGGCAAGGAGTGTAGAGGGAGGAGGTGGAGTAACATCTGAGAGCCTTTTTTTTTTTTTCCCTCTAGTATTGGGAATTGAACCCAGGGACCTTCTACCACTGAGCTACATCCCCAGCCCTTTTTATTTTATTTTGAGACAGGCTTTTGCTAAGTTGCCCAGTCTGGACGCAAACTTGTGATCCTCCTGCCTCAGCCTCCTGAGTCACTGAGATTGCAGGTATGCACCACTGAGTCCAGTTTATCTGAGAGTCTTTTAAAGAAATTAGAACTTCCATTAAAAAGAGGCAGTTGATGAAGCTCATTCTGTGAACTTAGGGATGAATCGGCTCACATCAAGATGGAAGAGAGATGGAATCATGGGACTTAAACTGCAAAGTATCTTAAAGTTTTCTCAAGCCAGCCTGTCTATTTTCCAGGAAAAAAAAAAGCAAAAAGCAAAAACAAAAACACCAGAGCTTGTACTAGGAGTCATCAAGAATGTAAGAACTTTTACTACTGCAGAAATAAGGTTTTGGGGGAAAAGTGTGGAGTTTGGAGTCAGATTCAAATTGACATCAGGACCCCAATTGGTAACTGTGACCTTGGAGGCTCTCGAAAACGAACAAGACGATGTGTGTGAAAGCCCTTCACCCCAAACTAAGCACTGTGCATAACCAGTGTTGAAATTACTCATACTCCCTCCGTTATGATTACGATGAACTTGGCCAACAGAATCTATACTGTCATGAGCATCAGTGAATACATCTCAGTCAAGTGATTGCTATATGCCAGGCACACATGTTATATTACTGGTACTCAATTAATTACTTAGATCATGTTATTCTGATGAATAATTGTAAAAATATGAACTGTCATGCTAATAAACAATAGTGGTGGTCATATCAACATGATAATAAAGTATTAGAGAAACTGCTCTAGAGATAATACATGAGACAGAGAAGGTAAAAGGAAAAGATCTTTTAGAAGTTAGCACTTGAGGGCTAGGGTCGTAGCTCAGTGGTAGAGCGCTTGCCTTGCATCTGTGAGGCACAGGGTTATATCCTCAGTACCTCGTGAAAATAAATAAATAAAATAAAGGTATTATGTCTGTCTACAACTAAAACAATAAAAGAAAAGAAAAGAAGTTAGCCCTTGAGTTGGCATTTTCCATGGCAAGTGATCTGAGGAATGGGCCCTCTCATTCATTGGACAAAGTGTAATTGGAGGTTGACTTTGTGCCAGTCACTTCCCTAGGAGCTGGAGATAGAGTGGTCAGTAAAAGCGAGATTCTTTCCTTACATGGAGATTACATCCTAGTGGAGGCAATAAAAAAGAAGGAAATGGATGACATATTATTGAGTAGTGGTAAGACATTTTCAAAAGTAATGAAGCAGGTCAAGGGGACAGAGACAATTGGAAGGACAGCTATTTTAGATGAGAGGAATGTCCCTCTGAGAAGAAAACACTTGAGAAGAGGTCTGAATGGGGAAGGGAGATGGTCATGTGAATCCCATGGGGGGTGGCGAATAGATTCCAGACAGAGGGGAAAACTTGTAAAGACCCTATAAGGTGGAAGAAGGGAGCCCTGTGTCTGGAGTAGGCTATTTTTTTTTTATTCAATGTTGTATTTGTAATAGTAGAATGCATTGCAATTCATAATACACATATAGAGCCTCTTTTCACATAACACTGTTTGCATACAAAGTATATTCATACTATTCAAGTCTTCAATCATGCATTTAGGATAATGATATCCATCTTATTCTACCACCTTTTCTTCACCCCCCCATAACCCCATAGCTCCCTCCCTTTTCCTCCCTCCCCCTTGACCATTCTAGTGTTCCTCTAATCTTCCTATATACCCTATTGACCCACAGCTGGAGATACGTGTTCTATTTCTGCCTGTAAAGACCGGCGCAAAGACTCTTCATTAGAGAATTTAGCCACAGGCCTCGGACCTCCCTCTCAGGATAAGGCAAACAGTGAGGAAGCATGTTGCGGGGGACTGTGCATCTTTTTTTTTTTTTTTTTAATATTTATTTATTTGCTTTAGTTGTACACGATGTGTTTATTTGTACATGGTGCTGAGGATCGAACCCGGGCCGCGCACATGCTAGGCGAGTGCTCTACCGCTGAGCCACAACCCCAGCCCGGGACTGTGCATCTTTGAACCTTCCAAGAGATGAGGAGAGATTCTGAAGACAGTTGGTGACTTGGTGTGAGAGAGAGGGTGAGAAATGGCACCTGGAATTGGAACATGCAGCCATGTGGCTTTGGACAGTCCAGGACTCTGTCATTACCACGTGCTCAAATATGAATCCACTATCAGCTCAGAGGACTTGGGAAACTTGCCTCCACTAACCCCACTGTCCATTTGGGATCATGAGTTCATCGTTTTCTCAGTTGCTTTTAAGGCTATTTACATTTCCCAACCCAAATTATCTCTTAAATAGACCCATGGAGACAGGGACTGGGTCTAGTTCTTGGAATTCCCTTGGGAAACAAGTACCTAGCACAGAGCCTGAGACACCATAGGACCAGATGAGTGTTTGTTATCCAACAGGCGCATGTTTATTGTTCATCTAATAAAAGGCTTGCCTTCTTAAAATTTGTTTGACATTGTATTCAAGCTTCCAGGGCAGCCCCAGGTTATAGGCCTGTGGAAGCAGCCAGCAAGCCCCTTCTCATCTTTTCTGGTCCTGCACATCTTTCTTAACGTCACTCATCCTTATTTGCAGCCTTCTCTTGACAATGATGTGTTCTAGCGAGAGGAGCCCTGAGCTGGAGCATTGTTTCTAACATTTACTAGCTGTGCAACCTCACCTCCAGGAACCTAGGCTGCTCATTGGAAAATGTCAGACAACGTTCTTGTATTTTATAGGGCACTATCATAAGGTGTTGGGAAGACTAAATTAATGTCTTGTGAACTTTCTGAACTGTAAAGTGTATATCAAAGGTGCAATCATTATGCCCATTATACCGGGTACCCTGACAACAACCTCTTCCCTTTCACCTCAGTGGCGTCTTGCTGAACTTTTTCTACTATTAGGTTTTGATTTCTTTTCCTATGAACAAGTGAACACTGGATTTGTCTAAAGGCTAAATAATGCATTTTTCACTTTGATTTGGATATCTTCACATTTGCTCATCTTTCCCCTTCTTTGGGAGTCCCTAGAGTCTATTGGATTGATGCCTTGAGGGAATAGCCTATAATGATCCCCAAGTTCTTTCCCCTTTATCTGTCATTCAAATTTTGACTTATTGCCCAAGGAATGAGCTTCTGCCCTTTGTTGTGTGTTGTAACTAGGACCATAGGGAATCGAGAGAAAAGTAAGGAAGAACCAGGAAACATGACTACATGGGAATGAAGAAATGCACACACAACAGTGACGCCACATAAAATAAAGTGGGTGACAATTCTATTAGAGCTAAGTGCTAGGGAACACAGAGATGTGAGCAATCACAAACGATCAAGAGGATGAAGGTCACCTTTTCAATATGGGTACTTTGTCCACTGGGCATTTGCCACCCAAAGAGTGCCCTCTTCTGTCCCCATCTGAAGCCTGTTCTGTTCACATTTGTGTGGACAGAACAGAGCACGAGCCCCTTCTCACACTATGGGGAGGGGTTCTATGGAACCCCATGGTAAAAGTAAGAGGCCTCTGAACCAACGGCTGGAAGACCAGGAGGAGAGGGGAGGAAGGTTGGATCAGGTCTTAGAAAAGAAAGGAACTGGGTTTGGCAGAGGTTTGTCTCACGCCAGCCTCCTTAGGGTTTCACACCAGAGCCTGGACTGTGACATGAGCACAAGTCCTGGCAGGAGGCTTCGACTCCGCAGGGCTGAAAGGAGCCTGAACCTCATTGAGACCATCCAGCCGGGCTCTCTCTGTCCTTTGTCAGGGCCCAGGAGGCTCCGTATCATTACTCCAGAGCATTCCGCTTCCCTCCGGCCTCATTACGCAGTACATTAGCTGTGGGAACTAAACCCATTACAAAAAGGAGGGGGTGGAATTGGCACACGGGGAAAGAGGCCTTCTCAGATCAAGCTAACAACTTGTGCCTATTAACTAAAGAAGATCATTAGAAAATTCCCATCTCCTCTCCCCCCGCCTCGCCCTACCCCCGCCACTCGCCATGTCCGATGTGGAGAGAGCAGGGCTCACGTGGATTTGCTTGTGCCTTGCACATACACCCAATCTTAAAGGGGCCTTGCTCGGGGCTTGGTAGAAGAGTCAGCTTTGGAGGGCAATGAGGTCTTGCTTGGACCTTGAGTCCTGTCTTAAACAAACAGGACTTCCTCAAAGATGGCTCTTGGGATTGGTAAAGACCCAATAAAGTAAGTCCCACTTCATGGTTATTTTCTATTACCCCTAACAAAATAGACAAAGGGGAAAGTTTTTATTTCCCACTGCTCCACAATATAACTATTTGAACTGCAAAGTCACTCTGAGATTAGTCCATCGCAATCTGTTTTCACAGATGGGGACATCATAACATGGACCGTGTAAACGATGTGTCCCGTACCTGGTGAGGATGATGTCGATCTCCTGACTGCAAGCCTTGGGTTCTCTCCTTTCCAATGAGTTTTCTCCAGTTTGGTCATTTTTCATTTCTAGTTTTCCATTAGCCTTCTGATGGACTTGCTCTCTCCTTGGTTATGTCCTCCAGGCTGGGATTGGGTAACGTCCTTAAAGAAATTCAGTGAAGCACTTTTGATTTTTGGTCACAGAGGAATATAGAGCATCAGCAGTGGCTCTTCTGCTCTCCACTGTGGTAGAAAAATAATAATCACAATAAACCCTCTGCAAAATATAGTCCAGGACAAAGATCTCATCACTTTCTCTGTGTCCCTCCTTGCTTTACGTAAATAGAAGAGGCACCACTGTCCCATCTGTCACTCTGTGGCTTCTTCCCTATGCGTATGTCAATTTCCAGTGGCAATTCTCCACACAGGCAAAGATGTGGGGAACTATGTTTCCAAGTCTACGTGCACTTTCCCTTTTTAATGTTTGGGTTAAGTCGGAAACTGCTCAATCAAAGAGGGGGACCAGGAGGACACAAGCCATGCAGTGGCTCTCCCAGCCCTGTCAGGTCACAGGAGGGGATGTTTTGAGGGAATTTCAGAAACGCGCGACCATGCTGGTTGTGTGGGATAGTGAGAAAGAGAGTTTCCTCCTTAAATCAGACTCCCTGTTGTATGTGTGTGTGTGTGTGTGTGTGTGTGTGTGTGCGCGCGCGCGCGCGTGTGTGTTTCACTATACTCTGTAAAAAGGTCTGATTAGCATTTCCTTTTCAGTTGCTCCTTCGCCATCCCAGCTGCACCATTTGTGGCCAGTAAAACAGAATCAGCGCGATGGCAATTCAGGAAAGCAGCTGAAAGGGAAAGAGGGAGGAAAAAACAAGGGAGTGAGCTTTCTTAGAGCATGAAGGAACCGCTCCAATTAACAAGAGAGAGGGGGAAGACATGCGATGAGACACTTGGAGAAGATTCCAAGGAACCTGAATTAAATGGGAATTTGTTTTTTAAAAAGGGAGAGAGGTGGCTCACACTAGCTACAACTGAGAAATAGATAAAAATGGATATCCAAAAAAAAACACATGTGAAAGGTGCAAAGAAAATTGTTTATTCCAGAAAAATGAATGGGGCAAAAAAGGCTGGCATTTTAAGAAATGTAAAGAAGGGACAGAGATGTCTTTATTTCCTCTCCATGGTTTTTCTTTTGATGAATGCTTCTTTTAATATTTTTTCCTGCTAAATGGAAATGAAATTGCCTGATCTTCAATCACAGTGGAACATTGGAAGGCCACTTCTGAGTGACTTGATCACTGGAGTTAGAGTTGCTCTAACCATCCTTGCTTTGAGGATGGGTCTGATAGGTCTGGCTTCATTTCCCAGTTTCCCCCTTGTCCTAGGGCACCACTCGCTTCAACTCCATTGCTGTTTTCGTCCCTGTAACATCAGTGGCATGTTGGGACACTTAATGAGGTTATACTGAGACGCACTTAGAGCTCAACAAAGTAAAGACACTGGACAAAGCATGAACAGTGCTGGATTCTTGGGGAACTTTAAAAAGTTTGCATGCCAAACACTACTGTGACTACTCATTTCTACAGGCTTATAACTTTGTCTCAAAACTACCTGATTGAGACAATGCAAGAAGGTTCAGAGGTAAAATGATTGAATTATGAGAGATTTGACCTAATCAATGGTTTAATCCACTAATGGATTAAACTACTGGGAGGTAACTACAGGCAGGTAAGGTGTGCTGGAGGAGGTGGGTCGCTGGGGGCGTGCCTTTGGGGTTTATTTTTCTTCCTGTGAGCAGAGCTCTCTCTGCTTCCTGATTACCATGTCCTGAGCTGCTTTCCTCCACCATGCCCTTCCACCATGATGTTCTGCCTCACCTTGGGCCCAGAGCTATGGAATCAGTCATCTGTGGACTGAGACCTCTGAAACTATGAGCCAAAATAACATTTTCCTTCTCTACGTTGTTCTTGTCAGGTCTTTTGGTCACAGTAATGAAAAAGCTGACTAAAACAGGACTGAACTATTTGGGAACCTAGTGGCTCTTGCTCACAAGGAGTTTGTCCTTGCAAAATGTTCCCTCATGCTTGTCTGTTTTCAACTTGTAGGAGACGCAAGGGCTGTCTACTTTATTGGGATGTGTCAATACTGCAGTCGGTGCTGGGAATATGATGCCAAAAGAGGATTCTACCAGGAGTTAGGAAGGAACCATCCCCCTTCTGTCATTATCACAAGCCAAAGCAAATGAGGTATATTTGTGGGGTCTAACAATGTCCCTAAGCCTAGTTCATTTAGGATCAAGTATGTCCAGCACAATGTATCATTGTTGCTAGGAGTTTAAGACATAGAGTCAAAGACGGCCCTATTTGAATTTCAGAACCACCACTGACATATAAACAAAATGGGATCAAGGTGTTATTTTCTCTAAGATTTTTGTTTTAAAAGTGGGAGCCAGGCGCGGTGGCACACGCCTGTAATCCCAGCACTTTGGGAGGCTGAGGCGGGAGGATCGCGAGTTCAAAGCCAGCCTCAGCAAGGCCTGGCGAGGCACTTACCAACTCAGTGAGACCCTGTCTCTAATCAAATACAAAAAAGGGCTGGGGATGTGACCCAGTGGTCAAGTGCCCCTGAGTTCAATCCCCGGTACCACAAAAAAAAAAAAAGTGGGGTTACAAAGACCTCAGAGAATTGCTATGATGATTGTCAAAATGCTAACCATATGATTATATATAAACGTTCTACTTCCATGAATTTATTGTGTTTCAAAAATGCTTACCAGTTAAAAACGAGGTTTCCAGGATCACCCACACAAGCCTTTGGGATCCTGGTCACACAGTGCTTCCTTCCTTTTGGCCCACAAAATTACTGAACTTAGACAAAGAGCAGAAACCTAGGAAGAAGAAATCATCCCTGCAGTGGGTGATCCTGTGGGGTAGTTGGAAACAGGAGAGATAGGTGGGGCAAGAAAAAGATTGTTGTGAAGAGCAAGCAGATCCCCCTAAATTCAAATTAATGTGATAAATATATAGAATTGGAGTCAAACGCATGAACTCTGGAGTCAGACCTGGTTAGGGCTTCGCTTCCCATCTCCCTCCCTCAATTTCAACAGTGTGACTTTGGGTAAAACCTCTACCACTGACTGAGTCTTGGTTTCCTGCAGGAGCCCTGTTTGGGGAGATGGCTTAAATTGCGGTTGACTATGGGCCATGGAGATTTGGGCATTGTCGCCTTCCGTAGTCTCACGGGACTTGGCCCGGGATCTCGCGGGACTTGGCCCGGAATCTCGAGTGACTTGGCCGAGATTGCTGATCGGGTCAGCGCCATTTTGGTGGTGTGTGTGGCATTTTGTTAGTCGTTGTTAGAGCCAGAGAGAAAAGTTATCAGAATAAAAAGCTGTTTGTTTCCAGTTTGCCTCTGAACTTCTTCCCGTGGCTTCATTGCTCCAAGCGGCCATCGCTTCAGGCGGCAACAGTTTCCTATTATGTATAAAGGAATCATCCTTGTGAGGATTAAATGAGATAATCCGTGCTCAACACAGTGGCTGGCATATCATGAGGCCTGACAATATCAGCGAGGACTGTTATTAATATTGCTGTTATTATTTTCATGGTTATCTGAGAAAAGCCTCACAGAAGAGATATGAAGAACTAGATTTTAGCTGGGCATGGTGGCACACACCTGTTATTACAACAGCTGGGGAGGCTGAGGCAGGAGGATGCTAAGTTCACAGCCAGCCTCAGCAACTTAATGAGGTTCTGAGCAATTAAGTGAGATGCTGTCTTGAAATGAAAAATAAAAAGACTGGGGATGTGGCTCAGTAGTTAAGCACTCCTGGGTTTAATTGCCTATATATATATGTGTGTGTGTGTATATATATATATACATATATATTATTAATATATATAATATATATAAATGCTATATAAATATAAATTATATATAATTAATATATATATAATATATATATTATATATATATATACATATATATTATTTTTTTAATGGAGTGGGATAGAGAATTTGATAGTTGGGAGGTGGCCTTGGAAATGGTCAGTGGAAAGTGGCAGGTTCATAAGACTCTCCTGTGGAGGAATCCAACATCTACAGATTTCAAAAGCTTTCAAGGTAGTTTTGACATGCTGCCAGGGTTGATAAGAAGAGATGGTCCCAAGTGAGAGTCATTAAGTGTGACCACTCAAAAGGAATCAATTCCTTGTTTCAAGCACTGCTTTTCCCCTAACTAGCTTCCCGTCCCTGACAATTACTTCACCTTACTAGATTTCACCAAGTGAGCTCTAAGTCTCCTTCCGGATGTATTCGTCGATATCTTTCCTGGATGGAAATCCGTGTTCAGGTGCCATTACCCACCCTTCCATTCCAGTGCATCTCTTGGATGATGTCCTCAAGGTGACAAGCATCTTGAGGGAGTCTTCAGGATCTTCCCACTGCCTCCTCCTCTACCGTGTGGATTTCACTAGTTCATTCCCCGGTCTGACTTGGTCTCCACCTGGTACCAGGCAAAGAAGCTAAATTGAAATGCAACGTGCATTGTCTCTAGTGGCAATCACTGCCTAGTGCACCAAGCCACTTCAAACTTTATAATTGTGCAATTTGGGGCTCCTGATATTAATAATAGACATCATTACTGGAGCATTTATGATGTGCCAGGCACCATACTGAGAGCTTTAAGTCCATTATCTAGTTTAATCCTCACATAGCATCGTGACTTCAGCATGATGATTCCCATTTTATAGCTCTGGATGCAGAGTCTGGGGTTTAATGAGATTAAACAATTTGTTCCAGATCACACAGAATATGTGGTACAGGCAGGGCCCATGTCCTGGTCCACCCGGCTCCAGCATTATAGCAAGTTATTTCCCACAAATTATATCACTATAATTTCTTGATCTTACAGAGTGATCTCACAAGAGGGGTGCAGGGTTGAACCTTCATTTATAAGGCAAATTGCCCCCAGCTTACCTTCCCAATCCTGTTACTCTCTGACCATCTGTGGTCAGGCCACCAACCATGGAGTCATGATGCTAAATGGCTAAGGCATGGCTGATGCACTACCCAATACATTAGTCAGTGGGTACATGTGTCCAGTAGAGCACTTGAACTATGGCTAGTCTGAATTGAGATGTGGTATAGGTTTTAAACCCCAGATTTCGCCAAATGCGGTGATGCATGCCTGTAATCCCAGCAGCTCAGGAGGCTGAGGCAGAAGTATTGTGAGTTCAAAGCCAGGCCGCCACAATTTAGTGAGGTCCTAAGGAACTTAGCAAGACCCTGTCTTAAAATAAAATATAAAAAGGGCTGGAAAATGTGGCTCAGTGGTTCAGTGCCCTTGGGTTCAATCCCTGGTACCCAAAAAAACAAACAAACAAAAACATATTTCAAAGAAGGAAATCTTCACATAAAAAAGCAACATTAAATACAATATTAATGATTTTTTTATATTGATCACATATTTTTCCTTTGTGTGTGTATGTGGTCCTGGGAATGGACCTCAGGGTCTTGCACATGCTGGGCAAGCAACTTACTACAAGTTACATCCCCAGCCTTACACTGATCACATATTCAAAAGATCATATTTTTAAAAATTGGGTTACATAAAATATGAATAAAGTCAATTTTGCTTTTTTTTACTTTTTATTTTTAGAGCGTTTATTAGAATATTTAAAATTATATATGTGCCTAGCATGTGTAGCACAAACTGTATTTCTATTGCATAGCATTGGCCTGGAGTTGAAACCACTTGGGTCTGAATCCCAGCTCTGCCACATACTCCCTGTGTGACCTGGGGCGTGTCCATTCATCCAGATATGGCTCAATTTCCCCATGTGTTCAATGGGGATAGTAATAATAGACCTGATTTGCAAAGTTCTTGTGAGCATTTAAGAACCTAAATTTCTCAGACAGTGCCTGATTTGTTTGTTTGCTACCTAATATTCTCATCAATGCCAGAACAGCCCAGGTTCACTTCTTGCCTACACTACGCTGTTTATCTTTCTTGGAAGGCTCTGCCCCTCCTTGGCTTCTGTGTCCTCCTGAATCGCACGGCTTGTCTGCACTCCTGTGAGGTTCTTTGCACTAACATGAGCTTTCTTGTGTTATGAGTTGTCATTCTGGTGTGCATACCTGAAGTGTAATTTGAAGTAGATTGTGTGCTCCTTGAGATTAGGACCTGTGTTTCCTTCTCTTTGTATTTCCTTCCTCCTCAAGCCCTCCACAGTTCTAGCACAGTGCCTGGTACAATGTGGTATTGAAGAAGTAAAATGCTCATCAACTTGACAGGAGCAGTGGCACATGCCCGTAATCCAGAGGCTCCAGAAGCTGAGGCAGGAGGAATGCAAGTTCAAAGCCAGCCTCAGCAACGTAGTGAGGCTCTAAGCAACTCAGTGAGATCCTGTCTCAAATAAAAAATTAAAAACAGGGCTGGGGATGTGGCTCAGTGGTTAAGCGCTTCTGGGTTCAATCCTGGTACCAAAAACCAATGCTTGTTAACTCACTAATTGATTAATGTCCTTTGCCCCCATGCCAGGGAAATGAGAATTTTCCATGCTTTCTTAAATTCCTTAGGAGGGAGGAATCACCTTTCCTCCCTTCATTTAGGAGCCACCATTTTTCCAGGTCATGTTATACAGCATGGAACAACAATTCGTCTTTTTAATTAATTAACTAATTAATTTATTTATTTAATTATTGATTGTAGTACAGAGGATTGAATGCAGGGATGCTCCACCACTGAGCTACAATCCCAGTTTTTTTTTCCTTTTTTCTTTTGAGATAGGGTCTCACTGAGTTGTCCAGGCTGACCTTGAACTTGTGATCCTCTTGCCTCAGCCTCTCAAGTTACTGGGATTAGGAGCAGAGCACGCACTGCCACAACTGGCAACCCCATCTGTTTGCACTCCTGCCTAGCCCTGCCGCCTCTCAAGCTTTCAGAATGGGCGATGGCTTATTATTATTTTTTTTTTTTCCTTTTCCTTTCTAGCACGTGAATGTTGAGATCAGCTATAATTTCGAAGTCTTAAAAGAAGTGGCCTGGGTTCATTAAATTCTAATTGCGCTGATGGAGAGGAAAGATAGTTGCTTTAATTAGGGAAGACCTCCCTTGGCTAATGCTGTGGTTGTGATGGCGGTGGTGGAGCGCCGCTGCGGCTGCTAAGAGGGATGATTATGGTGTTCAAGGGAGTTCAGAAGCGCCAGTCTACACCCTCAGGCAGCTCAAACTCCACATCTGCCAAGCACCTACAGCCTGTCACTGCTCTGCTTGGGAGCTTACCCAGCAGGACAAACTTTCGCCAGCTTTGGATCCCACTCAAAGTTTAGGGAACATGTCTTCTGGGTAAATAAAATCCCCCCAAACAACATGCCTTTGAGGGGAAGGATTCTGTGTGTGTGTGTGTGTGTGTGTGTGTGTGATTTCGCTGTTGCTGTTGTTATTGTTGCTAGGGATCAAATCCAGAACCTTGCACATGTTAAACATGTGCTCTACCACTGAGCTATGCCCAATCCCTAAAATTCTGGTTGCTTTTTCTTTAGCAATCTGGTTTTTTATAGACCTGGACAGAGACCCCCCCCTCCCTTTTCAGCACTGGAGATTGAACCCAGGGGTGCTCTACCACTGAGCTCTTCCCCAGCCCTAATTATTTATTAATTTTGAATGGGGCCTTGTTAAGTTGCCCAGGCTTACCTTGAACTTGAGATCCCTCTGCCTCAGCCTCCCAGGTAGCTGGGATTACAGGAGTACACCACCACACTTGCTTCACAGAATTCTTTGTCCCTTTCCTTTGAATTTAGCCTGTGAGGACCACCTTGAAAACACCCCTTGGGATTTAGGGGAAGGCAACATAATGAGCTCTGCATGCTTAGTGTGGATTCACACTGAGATCTTGTAGTCCTTGTATGCGAGTAGACAGAAGAGATGTAAAGGATGCTGGGAAGGGATGTGAGGGTTACCCTGGGAAAATTCTGCTAGCTTTACCCATTTTCCCAAGACCAGCCCTGAGAGCAAGATCCAGCTGAGCTCAGAAGTATCTGGTCATCAGTAAGTGCAGTAGATGCTGTGCTGTGTGCTCAGATCATCCTTTGGGACAGAATGATTTATTTCCTTCACCCACCAGGAGTGCAGCTGACAGCACTTAGTGTCTGCCCTCTCTGGGATTTCAGATCTTCATCCTTTTTTTTTTTTTTAATTTTTTTAATGTTTATTTATTTACCTACACAATGCAATGCATTTTAGTTGTACACAATGCAATGCATTTTATGTTTACGTGGTGCTGAGGATTGAACCCGGGCCGCGCACGTGGGAGGCGAGCACTCTGCCGCTGAGCCACAACTGCCCCCATCTTCATCCTTAGACATGCCACCTTCCCAGCCTGTAGCCAATGACTGCAGATGCAAGGACATGAAGACTCCGTGTGGGACAATGCTATCACGAGTGGGCTAAGGAGTGGCCCAGCTTCACCTTCTGCTTGTTCCTCTTCCTTCCCTTACCCCACTGGTGTCAATACCTAGAGAACTTTCCAAAATAGTTCCCTCTCACGGATCTTCATCTCACAGTCTGCTTTCTGGAAAATCTGATTTGCAATAGTCACTCCCTCTTGCGTTAATACAGGTGCTCCTGTGTTGGACTTCAACGTCCTGACTGCAGGGCCACTGGCCAGATGGCTTTCAGGGTCCATTTTTTTTCATCTATTTTTGCAGTGCTGAGGTGAGAACTCAGGGCCTTGCACATGCTAGGCAAGCACTCTGTGTAGGAGCCCTGTTTGGGGAGATGGCTTAAATTGCGGTTGACTATGGGCCATGGAGATTTGGGCATTGCCGCCTTCCGTAGTCTCACGGGACGTGGCCCGGGATCTCGAGTGACTTGAGCCGAGATTGCTGATCAGGTCAGCGCCATTTTTTGGTGGTGTGTGGTGCGTGTTAGTCGTTGTTAGAGCCAGAGAGAAAAGTTATCAGAATAAAAAGCTGTTTGTTTCCAGTTCGCCTCTGAACTTCTTCCCGCGGCTTCGTTGCTCCAAGCGGCCATCGCTTCAGGCGACAACAACTCTGCACCTAAGTACACCCCAGCCCTCCCCTCATCCATCCTTGTTCTGTCCTCGGTGTGTGGGCTGCTGTGACAGAATGTCTGGAGTTCCACACACTGATTTAGAGTTCAACTAACGTCTTGGTAGACACCTGTGTGCTGTTTGCATCTCATGGGTCTCTTACTTCATTTGCTGCTTGGATCTTGTTCAGGGAGAGGATTGTGTCTCAATTTCCCATTTTCCCAAAACCCTTAGCTTTAGACTCAGCCTCCTTTGGAGAAATAATTAGTGCTGCCTGTCTGGCCAAGCTTCCAGAATCCTCTTGATCTTAATGACCCTCGAAGCCTATCACCAAAGAAGAATGTCATAGACTCTGGCTGTCAGTAGGGAACTCTGAGGTCATTTAGTACAACCTCTCAGTCTAACAGGAGTCCTCCCAGGCATCCCAGAAAGGCTGTCACAATTTGAATCAGGAATGCTCAAGATGTCACCCAGTGTCATTGCTAAATACCAGTCCTGAACCAACCACAAGCCCAGCTCCTTAGTCACTTGTAATTCTGAACAAAACAAGTGAGAAGGCAGTCAGCTGGGAAGAGCACGCAGGAGGCTGGAGGGTAGGATGGAGCTGTAACCAAAGGGCAAACATAATTTATTTTGGTTTGCTTATTTAAGAGCTAACTAGGTAAGCGGAACAACGTACATCCGAATTACAGGCAGCCTTGCGAGTGTGCAACAACACTCCAAAGCCGGGCTCCTGCGTCTTTGGCTTAAGCATTCCAAGCCCAGTAGCAGACATGCTTAATCTTCAGACTTCAGGAAACAGTTTTCTTCAAACTCCTTGGCTAACCCTCCTGGTGCCTTTCAGCTGAGACAGGTAGGAAGTTCTTTCTGCCACCCAATCAAAGTCCTCCTGGTTCCTACAACACCTGTCTTCAGTGAAGGGCAGGGAAGAGCTTGCCCTTCATTCCTCAAGGACTTGCCTGCACTTGAACTGTCAGTTCTTCCTGGGAAAATGGTTTCTCGGGGTGGGGGGGGGGGAGTGTATGTGTCCACAGCACCATTCCCCATGGCCAGGTGCCAAGTGACGAAAGTGTCGGGGCTTTTGAAATTGTCAGAGAAACTGATTTCCTTGTCAAGTCTCGTCCTGTACGGTTGGAGGGCCAAATTCTACTTTCGTGTTAGCTGCCACGCAGATCAAAGGCTGCTGACAAGGAGCTGGAGGGTTTGTGCCTGGTCTGCTTCAACCTTTCCTCGGTCCAGCATGGGGAATGCTCCTGGCTTTCGGCTTTCTTGAACTCTCTTATCGATCCTCCTTTGTGGGCCAACGATGAAGGGCCTGGGAAACAATTTGGAGGGGTCTAACTCAGAGGCAGCTTTCTTAGGTTTACAGCAGGAAGGACCCCAGAGCAAAGAAAAGACAAGGGTGAGTCAGAAAAGGCAGACTTAGTAAAGATGGGAATCGAGGGGTCAATGTTCCGTGGAAGAATCAAAGGAGGAGATGGAGTGAGGTGTCAGGCCAGAGGATCTCCGGCAGGGGATCTCACAGAAAGAGTAGTCTTTTCATTGCTTAGTTTTTTGAGGTATTGCATGAGAGTAGGGCACAAAGGAGATGGTTTTTGAAGCCACTTCCTACATTGTGTTTCTCATAAGCCCGTGAGGGGAGAGGGGAGTGACTGACAAGTTCAAGTTATGGATAACCCCACGTACATCCGAAAGTACGTAAAAGTCAGGGGTAAGACTGGGGAGAGTGGGAAGATAATGGTGCGGATGAACGTTGCAGAGATCATCTAAGCACACCAGGGAGGAGGCCAGGGGAATAAGCCAAGGGTGTGACGCGCAGGTCCAGGAGCACGGTGCTTCTAGACTCGAGAGAACTCACTGTTGCCTTCCTGACTTGAGCTTTCTCTTTGCACTTTTGGACAGTGCTTAGTACCATCTCCTGTTCACCATCTCCTCTCTATCTCTTTCTCCTTAAACCCCAAACATTTAACTTTTATGTGGTATTGAAGATTGAACCCAGGGCCTGAGGCATACTTGTTCTACCACTGAGCTCCATTTACAGATTTCCCAAACATTTTTTTAAAATTTTATTTTGTTTATTTATATGTGGTGCTGAGACTCGAACCTAGTGCCTCACACACGCTAGGCAAGTGTTCTGCCACTGGGCCACAACCCCAGCCCTCCCAAATATTTTTGATAAGAAACCAGCTGTATCTATTTCTCCATCCATAGGCAATCTGCATATCTCACTGGAATCAGATGAGGTATATTCTCAAAATATTAGGCACCCCAGGAGACATGAAGTTCTCAAAAATAGGAAGAGAAAACATCTCCAGAAAGAGGCTGGGCAGCTGGGCATGGTGGCACACCCCTGTCATCCCAGATACTCTGGAGACTTACAAGTTCAAGGCCAGCCTCAGCAACTTAGTGAGACTCTGTCTCGAGATAAAAAAATAAAAAGGACTAGGGATGTAGCTCAGTGGTAGAGCACCCCTGCTTTACTCCCTAATACGGAAAGAAAGAGAAAGAAATTGGGCACTAGTGTCTGCTTACACATTTAGCCCCCAAAGCTTCCATTTTGCTTGGCCTGACTATTGCAGATGGGGGGTGGGGGATGGTTTAAGATCCTTGAGGCCAGGTACCCTTGTCCATCTAGATGGTCATTTATTCTGGTTTATTACCAACTTAATCACCTCCATAAGTGTCATTTATGATAGTGTGCTATCTCAATCTATTTGTTCCTTGAGCTGCAACAGGAGGTTGGGAGGTAAATTTGCATAGAAAAGAGTCTCATTATGTTAATCTATCTGGTTTCTGTACTTCAGGTAGCAAATAGGGAGAATTCAGGTAGTCAAGTATTATCCAAAAATTTATCTGACCCTATTGAGTTCTTGTGTTTAGAAAGCAAAGTTTATTTGTACTTTTATTATATCCATTAAAATGTCTCTCACTTCACAGATGGGCTGGGCACTAGAATGTGAAAAGCACCTAAAAATTTCAAATAAATATGAAATTAAGTTCTCAGCCTTGACTATCTATAAGAATCACCCAGAGAGTTTTTTATGTTTTTGTTTTTAATAACAGACTGGCATTTAGCTGTCATCTTGAATCAATAAATCAGAACAGAGCTATTGAAAGCTCCTCAGATAATTGATTCCCAATGGAAATCCAGGGTTGAGACTACTAGCTTACCAGAGTTTGCTATTTCTTTTGGAAAGCTGCATGGCGTGCAGGTCACACTGGTAGTAGGTTTGGCCTCCACCAGTTGACACACGTTAGGAAGGTCTTCCCACTCACAGACATTTGTTTATTTGCATGTAGCCAGATGGGCAACTCCCAGGTTAGGTGAACCATCTGGGCCATTGAGAATGTCAATATAACTTGATTAGTGTCTTCATTTCATGAAAGTTTACTAAGCCCAGCAGAATGCTAGATGCTGAAAGGCCTAAGGCGAAGCACCTCATTTCCAGGTGTAGGACAAAGCTGTGGATCAGTAATTCCATAACACTGTGCATCAGTAATTCCATGCCTAAGTGCATGCTGGGAATCAAAATGGTGGTGGGAGTTCAGAGGAGGAGCAAGTAACACCAGGATATCACTCTTGAGCTAGACCTCAAAGAATGAGTGGGATTTGAAGAGGTGACAGAGAAGAGAAAGAACACTTCTGATTCTAGGCCCAAGTAGTAGCCTGTGGCCTGATGGTGGCAGATGTCTGTGACCCACAGCAGGCCCCCTAAATGCAATCAGTGCTCCTGGTGTCAGGTGGGAATCAGACAGGCACAGCAATGTCTGTCAGGTGCATACACAGATTCCCTCCCCCTCTTTTCATCACCCTCTCCCTACTTTCACTTTCTGGTCCTTCGCATCTGGGTTGGAGTCAGCCGTCACCACCCACCCAGTTTCTTTTTTTGGGTGATGTCGCTGGACTCCCGTCTCTGTCTTATTGTCCCCCTTGGTTCTGCACTGCCTTGAAGTCAGCATCTCTGGGAAATTCAGCAAGGGAAGTCGCTACAACACGTGGCTCCTGGTCCTCTCTCCAGCTGGGCTTAGTACAGCTCCTCTCTCCAGAGTCTACCCTAGAATTCTCTCTAAGGTGTTGGTTCAGCCAGGCGGGCTTCCCAACCGCCTCCATATCATGGGACATATGAGAAAAATGATAACCTTTGTACGGCAACTGGAGCTACCTGCTCTCTGCCACCCTGCAGGAGTGACTAGTCTGAAGGCTAAAGGGATACAGGTCTGCAGACCTGTAACTGAGCTGCTGCATACCAGAGGTAAAGCTGGGTCCTGAGCCTCTCTGGAGCAACTAGTGAAGAAACCGAAGGCAAAACGTAGGTGTCCCACTAGGTGGACAGAAAGTGCCAACAGGAAGAGAGAAACACAGCAACCGACTCCTTGTCCAGGCAGGTGGGCAGACAGTATTGCCAGACATCAGAACAAGGGGGTAGATACTGAAACTACCTGGTCTTCTCTCCACCATGCTGGGGACGGACCAATAGATAGAGATCCCAGAGTCAAACTGGGGAATCAGATTCCAGCTGGGTGCTCTGAGTGAGCCAAGCTAGGGGAAAAGCTCGGGGTTAGAGAAAAGCGGACGAGCTATACTAGGACACCCCAAATTGGATCGGAACTAAATCAAATGAACAGCCAAAAGTAAAGCATGCTCTTCAAAGTTAGGGATCATGTCTAATTTACTTCTGTATTCTCATATCTAGCCCAGATGGCATGTAGTTTATTATTACTATTATTATTATTATTATTTTTTTATTTATTTATTTTTTATTTTTTGGTATCAGGGATTGAACTCAGGGGCACTCGACCACTGGGCCACATCCCCAGCCCTTTTTTGTATTTTATTTAGAGACAGGGTCTCACTGAGTTGCTAAGTGCCTTGCCATTGCTGAGGCTGGTTTGAACTCCTGATCCTCCTGCCTCAGCCTCCTAAAGTGCTGGGATTACAGGCATGTGCCACCGTGCCCAGCTATTATTATTATTATTGAATGAATGAATGCATATAGGGCTGAGCCCAAAGTCATAAGGATGGAGTGGTTCAAGATACAGAGCCAAGGCATGCAGGGGCTGAGAAATCCAATAGGGCCAACTTGATATGTGTTAGGAGATGCCTGTGAAGTTCTCCTGGAAGCATGCTGGGCGAGTGGCAAGGAGAGCATTATAGTCCAGAGGGACCAAGGCACAGGGTGAGTTAGAGCAACAATACTGTAGTGTTTGCAGGTTTACAGAGAGTACTCACATACCTTATCTAGTGCATCTGAGCCGCACCACAACCTCCTGAGGATATGCAAGAGTAGAGTAGACGTGCCCCCTGTCCTCAGACGGTGCTTTGCTTTCTCGAGTGCCAATCAAATGGAGTGGAAGCCAGTGGCTTGTTTACCTATAGCACATGTGGAATGGGAAGTCAGAAGGCCAATAGAAGAAACCTTGGCTCCATTCAAAACCCAGCTGTGCAAGGAACCCTGGTGGATAAGGGACCAGGGAGCCAGAGTAAATATTTAACTTTCATTTTGAAACACTGTGCTTGTGTGGCTGTGGCCATTGTGGTGGGCAAGCTGTGAGGGCTAAATATTTACACTTTCTAATTGTTCCCACCAAACTGCTGGATGTCCCCATTCTCTGCAAGTTGTCTGTCTGTGCACTCATTCATTTGTCCATTCATTTGTTTGCTTATTTCCCCACTTTCCTACTTTAAAAATTTATTTATTAGTTTGGGAAGGAGGTAAAGGGAGGGGGAGGAGGCACAGAGTTTGAGTCAAGATTCTCTTCCATTTCAGAGAAAGGAAATAAAACCACAAGATGGAAAGTAGAGGTAGAGAAAATGCTGACTGGCTTCTAGGTCTTTTACGCATGGTTGTTTTTTTTTTTTTTAATTGAACCTTTATTTGGGGATAATTTTAGATTTACCAAAATGTTGTAGAGATAGTAAAGAGAGTTTCCGAATCGCTCTCACCCAGCAGCCCTCACATAACCACAGCGTGTTAGTTAGAACTAAGAACTTCGCATTGGCATAGTGCTAGTCACTGAACTCCCCGGTTATTCAGGTCACCAGTTTTGGCTTGTAGATGCATCACTCAATCTTGCCTCCATCCTCACACTGGCCGCTCCGTGTCCTCTGTGCTCTCTTCCCTTTTGGGGGGAAGGGGAGTACTAGGGATTGACCTCAGGGACATTAGACCACTGAGCTACATCCCCAGCCCTATTTTGTATTTTATTTAGAGACAGGGTCTCACTGAGTTGCTTAGCATCTCGCTTTTGCTGAGGCTGGCTTTGAACTTGTGATCCTCCTGCCTCTGCCTCCAGAACCGCTGGGATTACAGGGGTGTGCCACAGAGCCCATTGTGCTCTGTTCTTACAAGGACACCAGTCATTAAGTTTGCGGTTCACCCTAAATTCAGGATGATTTCATCTCAAGATCCTTAACTGATTATATCTGCAAAGATGCTATTTCTAAATAAGGTCACATTCTGAGATTCCAGTGGACATGAATTTTGAAGGACAAAGTTCAGTGCCTTATGCTTAGTATTGACTCATGGGTATTTCTTTTATTCTTTGGATTAGAATCAAATCATTTACTTATTCATTTATTACCTCAAATTGTTCCAGCTTTGGACATTGGCTGCTCTTTCTGCTTAGCATCTATATCCTTTTGACTTTCTCCATCCTCCCTCCCCTCCTCATACTGCCCAGCAATAAAAGATGCTCCAGGGTCATCTTGTATTTTCCCTTTCTTGGCCCTAGAATTAACCTTTTTTTACAGAGCTCTCGGTCATTTTATTGAAGAATGGTTTTGCAAATTTGTGAGGTAGAACCCAGATTAGTTTCAAGTTCATTGTCCCATACTTAGTGACATGAGGTTTGACTGGTGAATTAAGGGCCTATCAACCAGACCATGTGGGATGATGTTTCCCATCAGTCTTTCAATAATGGCCTCACCATCCATTGATAAGGCCAGTAGACCTTGCTAGTGACATTCCTTCTCCATGTATTAGTTGGGATTCTCCTATAAGATGGGACTTTCTCTCAATTCTTTGAATATCCTAGGAAAAGCAGGTTAAATTCTTCATACATTTTCAGAAGAATGCATTTGTCCCGTAGTAGTTTCCAAAGATGTTCCATGAGAATTGTTTCTGGCTTTTGTTTTGAGGAATATGGACTCAGGAATTTTCTGTTGTTGTTTCGTTTTATTCGTGTGTTATTCTTGGTCCTGGGGACTGGAGCCAGCAGTGCTTTACCACGGAGCTACATCCCAGACCCTTTTTTAAATTTTATTTTAAGACAAGGTTTTATTAAGTTGCCCAGATTGGGCTCCAACTTGAAATTTTCCTGCCTCAGCCTCCCAAGTAGTGAGATTACAGGTGTGCACCACCATGTCCGGCTACACTCAGATTTTTAAAATTAACTTTATTGAAACATACATAAAAGTGCATTGCACACATTCACAAATGAATAGCCTACCACATAACCACCAACACAACCAAGATACAGAACATTTCCATCACCCTAAAAGTTTTCTCATTTCCTTTCACAATCACCCCTTCCAATTCTGTCCCCAGGCAACCATGAATCTCCTTCCTCTCTTTATCGATTAGTTTACCTGTTCTAGACGTCCATACAAGGACAGTTACATAGTATATACTCTTTGTGTCTGGCTTGTTCACATGGGTGATGCTTTTGAGATTCCTGTATGTTGTTACATGCACTAACAGCTTTTTTTTTTTCTTTTCATTACTGTGGTGTATTTCACTTTACAAATACACCAAAACTTGCTTATCTATTCATCTGTTAAAAAATATTTGGGGGGGCCGGGCGCCGTGGCGCACGCCTGTAATCCCAGCACTTGGAGGCTGAGGCAGGAGGATCGCGAGTTCAAAGCCAGCCTCAGCAATGGCGAGGCACTTAGCAACTCAGTGAAACCCTGTCTCTAATAAAATACAAAAAAGGGCTGGGGATGTGGCCCAGGGGTCGAGTGCCCCTGAGTTCAATCCCAGGTACCAAAAAAAAAAAAAATATATATATATATATATATATATATATATATATATATATATATATATTTGGGATGTTTTTAGTTTGGAGCCATTACAAATAAAGCTGTTATGAATGGGTACAAGTCTTTGTGAGGACAAGTGTTTTCATTAATCTTGGGTAAATGCCTACAAGTAGAATTTCTGAGATATATGGTAGGCAAATGTTCAACTTCATGAGGAACTGCCAAACGCTTTCAAAGCAGTTGTTCTTTTGCGTTCCCACCAGCAACATATGACAGTTCCAGAGCTTCCACAGCTCTTTTTGATCATAGCCACCTCAGAGGTGTGAAAAGGGATCTCATTGTGGTTTTAACCTGCACTTCCTGATGACTAATGAGCATCCTTTCGTGGACTTATTAGCCATTCTTTTTTTTTTTTTTTTTTTTTTTTTTTTTTTGTATGTCTGTCCAATTTTAGGCCCAGAGCAAACCGAGAGGGAAGAACAGAGATGTCCCATATTCTCCTGGCTCCCGCACAGGGGTTCCTTCTCCCCTTGTCAATGTCCCCAGCAGAGTGGGACTTTTCTTTGAACTGGAACTGACGTTGGCATATGATCACCTTGGGGCTCACTCTCGGTGTTTTGCGTTCTCTGTGTTTGGACAAACACATGGTGGCACGTATCTGCCATTATAGTTTCATACAGAGCAGTTCCCCACAATCTTCTATGATCTGCCCATCCTTCTTCCCTCCCCAGCCCCTGATAACGTCCATTGTTTTGCATCTCTAGGATGTCATATACTTGGAATCATGCAGTATATGGGCTTTGAGATTTGTTCCTTCCATTTAGTAATATGTATTCAGGTTTCCTCCATGGATTTTCATGATTTAATCCTTCATTTCTCTTGTGCACTGAATACAATTCCACCATCTGGATGTACCACAGTTTATTGACCCATTTCACCTACTGAAGGACATCTTGGCTGTTCCCAAGTTTTGGCAAGTAAGAACAAAGCTGCTGTAAAATATTTGTGGGAAGGTTTTGGTGTGGACCTAAGTTTTCAACTCATTTGGGTAAATATCAAGGAGCATGGTTGGTAGATGATAACATGCAAGTATTTAGCTTTGTAAGATACTGCCAAACTGTCTTCCAAAACAGCTGTAACGTTTTGCATTCCCACCAGCAATGAATGAGAGTTCTCGTGGTGCCACATCCTCACCAGCATTTGCTGTGTCTGTGTTCTGATTCTGGCCATATTAGAATGGTGTGTAATGTCACCTCACTTTTTGTTTTAATTTGCATTTCCCTAATGTCATATGGTGTCAAACAGCTCTTCATGAGCTTATGTGCCATCTGCATGTCTTCTTTGATAGATAATCTCTTAAGGTCTTTTGCCTACTTCTTATTCAGGTTGTTTTCTTATTGGTTAGTTTTAAGAGTCCTTTATATATTTTGTTACTAAAAAATAAAATTTAAAATAGATGTAAGGTATACACCATGATGTCATGAGTCTCTGTATTTTTGGATAGAAGTTTTCTTTATCAAATATACCTTTTACAAATATTTTCTTTCCTAGTTTGAGGTTTATCTTTTCATTCTCTTGGAAATATCTTTCACAGATCAAAGGTTTCTAATTTTAATAAAGTTCAACTTACCAATTCTTTTGTGGATTGTGCCTTTCCTATCCTATCTAAACCATCATTGCCAAAACCAAGATCACCTAGACTTTCCTCCTATATAATCTTCTATGAATTGCCTGTTATAGTTTTATACTAAATCTTGAGCTAAATTTTGTAAGGTCTGGGTCTGGATTCATTATTTATTTGTTTGTTTGTTTGGCATGTGGATATTCTATTGATCCCGCATAATTTGTTTAAAAGAATATCTTTTCCCCATTATATTGTCTTTTCCCATTTATCGAATATCAGATAACTAACTATATTGCTGTGGATCTATCTTTGGTTTCTCTATTCCCCTCCCTGATTCTATTTGTCTCTTTTTTCGCCAATTCCGCATTGTCTGCTTTACTGTAGCTTTGTAGTAAGTCTCAAAATCAGGTAATATCAGTCCTACAACTTTGTTTTTCTCCTTCAACATTGAACTGGTTATTCTGGGTCTTTTGCTTCTCTGATAAACTCAATATCAGTTGCCAATATCCACAAAACAGCTTGCTCAGATTTTGATTGGGATTGCACTGAAACTATAGTTGGGAAGAACTGACATTTAACAATATTAAATTTTCCTGTCCATAAACATGGAATATTACTCCATTTATTTATTTCTTCTTTGATTTGTTTCATCAGAGTTATTTTGATTTCTTCATATGTCTTATACATATTTTGTAAGATTTGTGTTCATTCATTTTTAGATGCTAATGCAAATGGTATTATGTTTTTATTTTCAAATTTGATTTGTCCATTGCTAGTATATAGAAAAACAACTGACTTTTGCATATTAACCTTGCATCCTGCAGCCTTTCTATAACTGCTTATTAATTTTGGGAGATTTTGTTTATTTTATTTTTCATTTTTAATATGCATGTATGTATGCGTATATATATGTTTGGGGGGGTGAGTACTGGAAAATGATCCCAGGTGCTGAGTTACATTCCCCGTCCTTCTTTATTTTGAGTTGGGGTCTCCCTAAGTTGTTGAGGCTGGCTTGAACTTATATCCTCCTGTCTCGGGCTCAGAGTCACTGGGATTACAGGCATGTGCCACCTTGCCTGACTTTTGTTGATTCTTTCAGATTTCTACACAGGCAATCCTGTGAGTTGCAAAGGCAGTTTTATTTCTTCCATCCCATCCAACATGCATTTTATTTCCTTTCCTGATCTTATTGCGTTAGCTAGGACATCCAATATGATGTCCAAGAGGAGTAGTGAGAGGGAATATTCTTGACTTTTTCCTGATCTTAGTAGGAAATATCCTAGTTTTTCATGATTAAGTATAATGTTAGATGTAAATATTCTTTTGTAAATATTCTTTTTTTGAGGGGAGGGGATACTGGGAGTTGAGCCCAGGGGCACTTAACCACTGCCCAGCCCTTTTGAAAAATGTTTTATTTAGAGACAGGGTCTCACTAAGTTACTTAGAGCCTTGCTAAATTGCTGAGGCTGGCTTTGAACTCATAATCCTCCTGCCTCAGCCTCCTAAATTGCTGGGATTACAGGCTTGCACTGTTGTGTCCTGCTATAGATATTCTTTTATCAAGTTGAGAAAGTTCTTCTCTATTCATAGTTTGTTGAGAGTTTTTATCATAAATAAATAATAGATATTTTTCAAATGCTGCTCTTGCATCAATTGATATGATCATGTGGTTTTTTTTTTTTTTTTAGCTTCTTGATGTGATGGATTTCATTGTTTTTTATACATGTTTGAATTCAATTTGCTAGTATTTTATTGAGAATTTTTTATTTAGTTATGGAGGACAGTAGAATGCACTTTGACACATCATATGTAAATGGAGAATGATTTCTCATTCTTCTGGTTGGCGCCTATGTTCATGATAGATATTGATCTATAGATTTCTCTTCTTGTAATATCTTCATCCAGCTTTGGTATTAGATTAATGCTGGCCTTATAGAAAAGGAATAGTCCCCTGTGCTTTATTTTCTGAAAGAGATTTTAGAGAATTGGTATAGTTGCTTCCTTAAATGTTTGGTGGAATTCACCAAAGAACTCATTTGGGCCAGGCACTTCTGTTTAGGAATTGATAAATATTGATTCCATTTCTTCAATAAATATGCACCTAGTCAGATGGTCTATTCCTTCTTTTGTGTGTGTTAGAAGGTTCTGTATTACAAGGAATTGATCCATTCAGCCAAGTTATCAAATTTATGAACATAGAGTTGTTCACAATATTCCTTTATTAGCCTCTTACTGTCCTCTATTTCATTTCTTTTTCTTCTTTTTAAATTGTTCTTAATTTTTTTAAAAATTTCATTTCTGATATAAGTAATTGAGACATGCTTCCCCCCCTCCCCCTGCCTTAATTAGCCCAGCTAGAGTCTTGTTGGTTTTTATTGATCTTTTCAAAGATTTAGTCTATGGTTTCACTAATTTTCCCTATTGATTTGCTGTTTTATGTTCATTGATTTCTGCATTAATATTTCTTTTCAGTCTTTTTCTGCTAACTTTAGATTTAATTTGGTCCTCTGTTTCTAATTTCTTAAAGTGATTAGGTTATTTCTAGCTTATTTCTTTTCTAAATATGCATTCACATAAATTTTCCCCCAAGCACTGTTTATGCAGCAGCCCATAAATTTTGATAAATTGCATTTTCATTTTCCTTTATTTCAAATATTTTAAAATTTACCTTGACATTTCCTCTTTGACCAATGTGTTATTTAAATGTGTCACTTTTAAATCTCCAAGTATTTTGGAATTTTTCAGCTATCTTTCTGTTGTTGGTTTCTAGTTTCATTCCATTGCAGTCTGAGGACAGACATTGTATAATTTCTGTCCTTTTAAGTGTGTCAGTGTATTCTGTGGTCCAGAACGTGTTCTACTCTGATGAATAGTCCATTGGGCTTGAGAAAAATTTCTACTCTGCTATTATTAAGTAGTCTTTTGTCTCTGGAAGCCCTGTGTATTTTGATGTTCTGTTGTTAGGCACATACATGTTAGGGATTGTTATCACTTCTTGGATAAGTGAACCCTTTATCATTATGTAATATCCTTCTCTATCTCTGAAACTTTTTTTGCTCTGAAGTCTAAGATTAAATATAGCCTCTCCTACTTTCCTTTGATTAGTGTTAACACGGTATGTCTTTCTCCACGCATTTACTTTTAACCTCTTTGTGTCTCTATATTTATTTTTTTTTTAATTTTGATTGGTGCATTATAAGTATACATGATAGCGAGACTTGTTGTTATGTATTTATATACGTACAAAATAGAACAATATAATTTGGCCAATTTTATCTCTCAATACCTCCCGTTTTCCTCTTCTCTTTCCTCTACCCCCGCTGGTATCCCTTTTATTTTCATAAGATCTTCCCTACTCCTTCTCTGTGTATTTAAAGTGGGGTGTTTGTAGACAACATATCCACTCTGACAATCTCTCTCTTTCAATTGGTGAATTTAAACCATTGGTGTGCTCAAGCTGATTTTTTATATATTTGGATTAACATCTACCATATTTGTTATTATTTTCTATTTTTTTGTAGGTACAGGAAATCACAGCATATCTATTATATATGACTGTGTTCCTCTTATTTTTATCTCCCACTTGTTTTCTGCTTCTCGTAGTTTCGTATGATTACATTTTCTCCCTTTCTTAATGCATCGTCATACTTTTTTATTTTTAAACCAGGAATGCTTAAACACTGTGCTACATCCCCCCCCCCCTTTTTTTTTTTTTTTTTTTTTTTTTTATTTTGAGACAGGTCTCCACTAAATTTTCTAGACTGGCCTTGAATTTGTGATCCTCCTGCCTCAGCCTCAGTGGTTACAGGTGTGTACCACTGTTCCCAGGTTCTTTTCTTCCTCCTTATGGTTGGTTTCTCTAGAGTTTGCAATATATGTTTACAACTAATTCAAGTCCTCTTTCAAATAACATTATGCTGCTTCACAGGTAGTAGAAGTACCTTATAATTAAAAATCAATCCTCATTCCTCCCTCTCCCATTGCTTGTATCATTATTATTGTTTATTTTATCTATAAATATTATATGTACTTATATTTTATGTAATTGAATACTATTTTGCTATTATTATTTTGAACAAAAAAATAGTAGATATGTTAGGTCAAATAAGAAAAATGCTATTTTACCTTTTTTAAAAAAAAATATTTATTTATTTGCTTTAGTTGTACACAATGCATTTATTTTTACGTGGTGCTGAGGATCGAACCCGGGCCGCCCACGTGCTAGGTGAGCGTTCTACCGATGAGCCACAATCCCAGCCCCTATTTTACCTTAACTTATTCCTTCTCTGATGGTCTTCCTTTCTTTATGTTGATCTAAGTTTCTGACCTGTTAATTTCCTTCTTACAATTTCTATCATTTCTTGCAAGGTAGATCTACTGGCAAACAAATTCAATTTTTGTTTTAATGAGAAGCTCTTTATTTCTTCTTCATTTTTGAAGCATAATTTTACAGGGTACAAAATTCACAATTGGTGATTTTCACCCCTTCTTAACAATATGAATATTTACTTAATTTTTTCTTCCTTGAATGGTTTCTAAAAAGTTGGATGTCATTATTATGTTTGCTTCTCTATAAGTAGTTTTTTCTCTGACTTCTTTCATATTTTTTCTTCACCTTTCTTTTTTTATATAGTTTGAATGTGGTATGCTCAGTCATATTTTTTGTTTTGTTTTTTGGTTGTTTAACATAGTTTGTGTTCTCCAAACCTCCTGAAGATTTGGTTTGGTATCTCACATTAATTTGGAGAAATTCTGTCATTATTATTTCAAATGTGCTTCTGTGTCTTTCTCTCTGTCTTCTCCTTCTGGTGTTCCATTATATGTAGGTTGCAATTTTATAGTCAACCTACAGTCCTTGGATATTCTGTTCTGGAACTTTCTTTTTCTTTTTCTTTTTATATTTATTTATTTGCTTTAGTTGTACACAATGTGTTTTTATGTTCATGTGGTGCTCAGGATCGAACCCGGGCCGTGCATGTGCTAGGCGAGCACTCTACCTCTCAGCCACAACCCCAGCCCTGGAACTTTATTTTTCAATCTGTTTCTGTATGCTTTTCAGGTTTGGGGTTTTCTTTCAAGACATCCTTAAGCTCAGAAATTCTTTCCTCAGCTGTGTCCAAGTTCCAATAAGCTTATTAAAGTAATCCTTCATTTCTGTTACAGTGTTAGTTATTTTCTTTCTTTAATCTCTAGCATTTCTTTTTGGTTGTTTCTTAGAATTTCCATCTCTCTGTTTATGTTGCCCATCTGTTCTTGCACACTGTCTGCTTCATCCATTAGAACCCTTAGAAAATTATTCATAGTTACCTTTACATTTCCAATCTGATCATTTCTGACATCCAAATCTGGTTGCGATGCTTGCTCTATCTCTTCAAACTGTCATCTGCCTTCTTGATAGCTAGGCATGATGTCCTGGGCAAAATAAATCGTTGTACAAAGACTTTTAGTATGTGATGGTAGGATGGGGGGGGGGGCGTGGGAATCATCCCATAGTCCTGTGATGAAGTCTCAGTCTTTGGGAGAACACGTGCTTCTGCACTGTGAACTCGGCGAGTCCCACTCCCTCCTGTCCTTCTCTTAGGTGGAATCGGATGGCTACAGTGGGCTGTAGTTGATGTTTTCCTTCTCATATAAGATGCTAGAGTGGACTGGAGTAGGACATTTCCCTCCTCCCAGATCATTTATATTCTGATAAAACTTCACTAAGTTTGACTGTAGTTTATAAATAGCATCTCCTGAGAGCAGACCTTACCAAGAACAACAGATTGCTCTATTAGTGTACTTGAGAATATTTCTTTTCCCTTTTCTCTGCCAGAAATGGAGGGGATTTTTCTACAATAGTCACTGTGAGAACCAGGTCCAGGTGTGGGAAGTAAAACAGAAGTGTGTAGTTCCCCCTGTTACGATTCTCCCTGGAGTTTTTAAGAATTGTCTCAGCCTCCCACCTCCAACAATTCGTCAATCCCAGTTCAAGTTTCCCTGCTCTAGTACTGGTTCCTGCAGAAGATTCTTGTTGTGGGTTTCACAACCCACAGTAAGTTATGATTCTTTGTATGGGCCCAGTAAGTTATGATTCTTTGTATCCAACTATTCATCTGTTAGTCTATTTTGAAGGGTGACCATTTACCCTGTGACCTGACTTCTTTTACAGATCTAAGAAAGAGTTGTTGGCTTTTCTGTTGAACTTTTACTTGTTTTAACGCAGTGGTGTCTTTCAAGCTTCCTAGCTATAAGACTAGAAAACAGGAAGTCACTTTTTTTTTAAACAGTCCTGAGGATTGAACCCAGGGTTCCTCTACCACTGAGCTATATCCCCAACTCTACCTATCTGTCTATCTGCCTATCTATCTATCTATCTATCTATCTATCTATCTATCTATCTATCTATCATCTTGAGACAGGATCTCACTAAGTTGCCCAGGTTGACCTCAAAACTCAATCCTTCTATCTCAGCCTCCCAAGTCACTGGGATTATAGGTGTGTGTCACCATACTCAGCTTGTCTTCTTCTTATTGAGTTATATATTCTGGATGCAAATTCTATGTTAGTTATGTGGATTCCAAGTATATTATCTGAACTGATGAGTTTTTATGTACAGTAAAAGTGTTTCATTAATTTGTGCTTATTATTCCTTCTAATGCTGAAAGTGGCCTGTATTTTTTAAAATGGAGTGTTTTAAACCATATTGTTATGGTTTAGATTAGATGGTCCCCCAAAAGCTTATCTGTGAGACAACGCAAGAAAGCTTAGAGGTGAAATGCCTGGGTTATGAGAACCTTACCTAATTAATGTATTAATCCCCTGATAGGGATTAACTGAGTGGTGACTGTAGACAGGTAAGGTGTTGCTGGAGGAGGTGGGTCATTGGGGACATGTCCTTGGGGTTTATATTTTGTCCTTGAGGGTGTCTCTGTTTCTCTGTCTCTCTGTCTCTCTCCTTCCTGGGTGGCATGTTCTCAGCTGCTCTTCTCCACCACACACTTCTCTATGATGTTCTTGGGCCCCAAGAAATGGAGTTGGTTGTCTATGGACTGAGACCTCTGCAACCATGAACCCTAAAAGAAAATTTTCTTCTTCTAACTGTTCTTTTCAGGCCTTTTAGTCATGGCAGTGAAAAAGCTGACTAAAACATGAACTATTTGAACCATTTTGTATAAGAAATGTTAGAGATATATGTATCAGAAACAAAATCTACTGAGCCCACAGTTGAGATATTTTTGGATAAGTCATGATTCCTTTCAGATCCAATGAAGGAGAAGATGCTGACTACCCTTTTAAAAATGATGCCATGTCACTTGGGACAGAATGCTAAGAAAATAAAATTGGTTTTATAGTAAACATGCCAGAACTTCTTAAATATAATGTGACCTATTCTTCACACAGCTTAGTACACTATTAGAATATGCCAAGGTGGTTGACTGATGCAACTCAGCACATTTTAACACTCTTCTTGGATGGCCTTCAGATTTCATTCAGGCACCTTACAAGAAAATCAGCTTGTACACTTCAACCATATTGAAAAATGAGCATTTATCAAAACTTGACTCTGGGCCAGGCACATAACCTGTTGTTTAATATCCATTATTACATTTAATCTGACACAAATCCTAGGAGATGGGCATCATTATCTCTAGTCTACAGATTATGCAACTGACTCAATGATGAAGATTGGGTCACATGCCTACGGTCACACAGGCACCAAGCAGCAGAGGTTTACTTAATCCTGGCTCTTGCTGACCCCCAAAGCTGTGCTCACCACTGCACAGATGTTCCCTGATTTGATGGTTTGACAACGACTTTTTACCTTTACATGGTGCAGAAGTGTATCCACACAACCTTTCTGTTTACAATTTTCAGTTTGTATTCCATAAATTGCAAGAGATGGTCAACACTTTATTGTGAGATATACTTATGTTAGGTGAGTTTGTCCATTTCGTAGGCTAGTCTAAGTGCTCTGAGCATGTTCAAGGTAGGGTGGGCTAAGCTACAATGGTTGGTTAGATGTATGAAATATTTTTTCAACTTATGGATTCATCCCCACCACAAGTTGGGTCTGTATTACCATGATGCCTCTCATCATATTTACTGGTTTCATATAAACAAAATCTATTTTGGATAGCACGTTTACAAAGTGTAGAATTTTTTTGTTTGTTTGCTCATTGTTTGCAGTGGCATCCCCTAAGTATTACTATTTATACATTAGGGGCTCAAAAATGTGCTGGGAAGAGATTTCAAAACAGTTCTTAACAGTGACAGTGACCAGTGTTAGAGAGTGACAGCTTCAAAGAAGACATGACCAAGTGCTTATCAGTGTCACTGCCTATTATTTTCACACCCTATTTGTCTCTTCCATCTGTTTTGTAGCCTGTGCATTTTTGCACCTGTAATTATTTCCTGGTTTCTAACTTCAAATTTGATGGGTTTCCCCCCCATTTTGCAGGGGAGGGACTTGAGAAGAAATGCAGATGTTCAGATTTCTGTGATGTTGTCTGACAGCTGTGGTGGTTAATCTGAATTGTCAACTTGATTGGATTAGGAGATGCCCAAGATTAAGAGACTTTGGGGTATGTCAAGGAGGGTGTTTCCAGGAATGATTGACATGGGGACCAGCAAACTGAGGAGGAAACCATCCCAAATGTGCGAAGCACAGCCCAACAGGCTGGGGTCCAGAATGAAACAAAACAGTGCAAGAATGAGGAAGCAAGAACAGATGAAAGCTCAATTCTCCTTGAGCAGGTTCTTCCGCACACACCTAGGGACATCACACGCCAGCTCCTTGGCTCTTCCAAAGTGGACTCTGACCAGTGACTCTCCAGGGAGTCTCCAGGTCTTTGGTCCTGGGCTGGAGCTGCATCGTCAATGCTTCTTGTTCTGAGGCTCCAGCTTCTTGAACTGAACAGCTACTGATTCCTCCATCTCTTCAGCCTGCAGACGGCCACCGTGGGGCTATCCAGCTCCTGATTGTGTAAGCCAATCTAATAAATCCTTTTTTTATAATCATACCTACACATATACATCCTGTTGGTTTTGTTCCTCCAGAGAATCCTGACTAATACCACTGCTAAGAAACCTCCTATGTCATCTATGATCTGATTGTACAGTGGCTTAGTTTGGGACTTCTGACTTTTTGGAATTTAAGCTTTTATTTTGAGAAAACTGTAGATTCACATACAATTGTAAGAAATAATACAGCAAGGTCCTACTCACCCTTTAACTGATTTATCCTGGGGTAACACTGTTATAGTACAATGTCATAATGAGAATATTGACATGGACCAAGACCTTTCTTCTACCACCAGGAATATCCTTCCCATTCCCCTTTTATATCCACACCTACCTCTCTCCCTCAACTTTCCCATTACTAACCCCTGACAACCTCTAATCTCTTCTCCACATTTATAACATTGTCATTTCAAAACTGTTACCATGGCATCATCTAGTGTGCAACCCCTTGGGATTGGATTTTTTCACTCATTTCTTTGGAGGTTGATCCAGATCATTTCAGATACACAGTTTATCTTTGATTCTGAGTAGTATGCCATGGTATTGACAATACCACCATTAACTTATCAAAAGACATCACTATTACCTTGATATAGCAAAACCAGGAAAAAAACACTAAGAAAGAAGGAAAGAAAGAAAGAGAGGTTATTTCCAACTGTGGTTAACATCAATAAAGCTGCTATAAACATTTTTTTCCACAGATTTCATGTGAATGTAGGTTCTCTTTTTTCTGAGGTAAATGTCCAGGAGTGTAATCATTGGGTCTTAAAATTGTTACATGTTTAATTTTTTAAGAAACTTCCAAACTGCTTTTCAAGAGTGGTTGTACCCTTTTACATTTCTGCCAAAGATGTATGCACAATCCAGTTTCTGTGCATCTTCCCCAGCATTTGATGTTGCCATCTTTTTACTTTTTACTTATTTATCTATTTTTGTAGTACTGGAGAGACTGAACCCAGGACCTTGTGCTTACTAGGCAAGTGCTCTATTACTGAGCTATGTGCCCAGCCCTTTTTAAATTTTTTTATTTTGAGACAGGGTTCAAGTTACCTCAGGTTAGCCACAGACAGCCTCCTCAGTATTTGGGATTACAGGCATGCTTCCTTGAGCCCAGCTACAACTTATTTTTAAACAAATTTTAAGTTTAAAATAGTTTTAGACGTGTGGAAAGGTTGAAAAGATACTCCAGAGACCTCCGTCTACCCCTGGCTGTGGGTTGAATTGTGTCCCCCTTAAATTCATATGCTGAAGCCCTAACTCCCTAATGTGGTGGCATTTAGATGTGGGGTCTTTGGAAGATAATTAGGTTTAGATGAGTTCATGAGGGTGGGGTCCTTATCTTATAAGAAAAGATAACAGGGCTGGGGTTGCAGCTCAGTGGTACAGCACTCGCCTTGCACATGTGAGGCACTGGGTTTGATCCTCAGCACCACATTAAAATAAAATAAAGGTATTGTGCCCGTGTACAACTAAAATAAAAATGAAAAAAGATTATAGAGTTTTATCCCCCATCCTCCTCCATTCTCTCTTTCCAGCATCCAGAACTATGAGAAATGAACGTCACTTGCTTGTGAGCTACGCAGTCCACGCATTCATTCACAACAGCTTGAGCTGACTAGACACTCCTTGCCCAGTTTCCCCATTTGTTGACATCTTACATTTGTATGCTGTTTTTATCAAAACCAAGGCATATCACTTTTAACTAAGCCCCAAGGTTTATTTGGATTTCACTAATTTGCTTCTAATGTCCTTTTGATCTTTTAGGATCACATATAGGATGCCGCCCTACTTTCTTTTGTCACGTCTCCTTAGCTTTTTGTAGTCTGTGCTAGATTCTCAGACTTTCCTTGTATGTTAACCTTGACAGTCTTGAAGAGTGATGGCCAGGTATTTCGTAGGGTATCTCTCAATTTGGATTTGTTTGATGTTTTTCTCATGATTAACTAAGGTAGTGGATTTGGGGAGGATTAACTGGGGTAGTGGATTTGGTTTTTGGATTTGTTTGATGTTTTTCTCATGATTAACTGGGGTTGTGGATTTGGGAAGGATGAGGTTGAGGTGCCACTCCCACCACATCCTATCAAAGGAACACGAAATCAACATGACAGATCATGTCAACCTTGATCACCTGCAAGAGGGAGTGTTTGCCAGGTCTCCCCACTGTCAAGTCCCCTTTCTGCCTGTCCCCATACCCCTTCCATACCTAACCCTTCCAGATTGGTCTCCGGCACACCCACACTCACAGGGGCTGGGGCTTAAACTCCATCACATCGAGGGGAAGTATCTACATAAATTATTTGGAATTATTCTGTATTATTTTTATTTTAGCCATTTTGATAGGTGTGTAGTGATATTTGCATTTCTCTAATGGCTAATGATATTGAACATCTATGCGTGTGTGATTAACCATTTGTCCATTCTCTTAAGTGAAATCTCTCTTCACTTCTTTTTCTCGTTTTCTGGTGGGATTGTTTCATTTTAATGTAAAGAGAGTATTAAAAAGATTTTTAGATTATAGTCTATTTTCAGGTACGTAGTTTGCAAATATTTTTCCCGGTCTATAACTTATCTTTTCATCCTGTTAACAGGGTCCTTCACAGAGCAAAGATTTTTAATTTTGACGAAGCCTAACTTATCATGTTTTCCTTTTGTGACTCATACTTTTGTTCTCAAGTCTAAGAGCTCTTTGCCTACTACTAGATCATGAAAATTTTCTCCTGTTTTCTTTTTGGAAGGGTGGGGCACGAATTACTGAGGATTGAACCCAGGACACTTTACCACTGAGCTACATCCCCAGCCATTTATATTTTTCATTTTTGAGACAGGGTCTTGCTAAGTTGCTTAGGGCCTTGCTAAATTGCTGAGGCTGACCTCAAACTTGCAATCCTCCTGCCTCAACCTCCTGAATCACTAAGATTACAGGTATATGACACCACACCTGGCTTTCCTATGTTTTTATCTAAAAATTTTGCATAAGACTTGCATTTAAGTCTGTGATTAATTTTAAGTTAATTTTTGTATAAGGAGTGATATTTAAGTTGAAGTTTATTTTAATATCTATAGCTATCCAATTTCCTTAGCCCCCTTTATTAAAAAACACTACTATCTTTCCTTCATTATATAGTTTTTGTACCTTTGTCCAAAATCAGTTGGATATACTGTGTAAGTTCTCCATTCAGTTCCATTAATATGTGTGTCTATCATTTTGCTTTCAACCTTACTGTAGCTATCAAAAAGACTTGAAACTGGGCAAATTGATTCTTCCCACTTTATTCTTTGTTAAAATTGTTTTTAACTCTTCTAGTTCTTTTGTTTTCCATGTATATTTTAGAATAACCTTATATATATTTACCAACTTTTTTTTCTAGAATTTTGATAGAAATTACATTAAATCTGTATATCAATTTGGGAAGAACTGACATTTTACTACTTTGACTCTTTTAATCCATGAACATGGTATACCTTTCTGTTTACTTAGATCTTCTTTGGTTTCTTTCTTTAATATTTTGTAGTTTCCAACCTAGAGGTCTCATACATGTTTTTTCAGTCTTATATATAAGTATTTGGGTTTTTTCCCCCAGCACGTATTTGTTGTTGTTGTTGTTTTACTATTTTGTATTTTTAATGTTTGGTATCCATATGTTTGTTGCTAATATATAGAAACACAATTGATTTCTGTTTCTCTTATGAACTCATGTGTTAGGTTACCTTTTTTTGTTGTCTGATTACTTGGAATCTTTTTCTATAGACGGACAACCATGTCATCTGCAAATAAGGACAGTTTTATTTCTTTTCAGTCTATATGCTTTTTTTTTTTTTTTTTTTTTTTTTTTTTTTTTTACTTTTTTTGCTTGCCTCTTTGCACTGACTAAAATTTTTGGCATTGTATCAAAAAAAGTAGTGAGCCGGGCGCGGTGGCGCACGCCTGTAATCCCAGCACTTTGGGAGGCTGAGGCAGGAGGATCGCGAGTTCAAAGCCAGCCTCAGCAATGGCGAGGCACTTAGTAACTCAGTGAGACCCTGTCTCTAAATAAAATACAAAAAAGGGGCTGGGGATGTGACCCAGTGGTCGAGTGCCCCTGATGAGTTCAATCCCCAGTACCAAAAAAAAAAAAAAGTAGTGAGTGTAGACGTCTTCATCTTGTTCCTGTTCTTATAGAAAAAACATTCAATCTTTCACTACTAAGTATAATTTTAGCTATGGGGTTTTAGTAGATTTTTTTAAATCAAGTTGAGGAAATTTTCTTCTCTCCTTTTTATTCCTGAAAGTTTTTAACATTAATGTGTATTAAATTTTGGCAAATACTTTTTCTACATTAGTTGATATGATTATGTGATTTTTCTTATTTTGCTTGTTGATATGGTAGATTTGCTGATTTTCAAATATTGAACCAACATTACATCCATATCATAAACTACAGTTGGTCATGGCATATGATTCTTTTTTATACATTGCTGAATTATTTTTGCTAATGTTGTGATAGAATCATATACGTATAATCATGAAAGATACTGGCCTTTTGTTCCTCCCCCACCCCCACCCCCAACTATCTTTAGTTTTGTTCTTAGGGTAATATTAGTTTCATAAAATGTATTAGGAAATGTTTCTTTTATTTTCTAGAAGAAATAGTGCAGAATTAATGTTAATTCTCTCTGCATTGTTTTGTAGAATTCTCTAGTGAAACCATCCGGTCTTGAGGACTTCTTTCTCTGACTCTTAAAATTATAAATTTAATTCTCTCAGTATTATCAGTCTATTCAAATTTTGTATTTAGTATCTGGTGAGCTTCTGGTGGTTTATGTTTTTCAAGGAAGTGTCCATTTCACCCAAGTTTCCAAATATGTATGTGTTGAATTATTTGCAGCATTCATTTAGTATCCTTTGATGGTCATAGGATTTTTCTCTATGTCTGAGATACATGACAAAATAATAACTGTGGGAACTCAACACTGTGCTTTTCCTTGGGTCTGAGGTTCTTAGCAAGTCTATCTTCTCTTCAACCTTCATCCTTATATTTGTTTTACCTATTAGTGTTCAAGGGTTTTCATTGTACTTAGTGATCAAAATAGAGAAACATACATCTCCTCCATCATTTTGGAAGCAAAGTCAGACTTTTCACTGTAAGTAACATGACTGACATAGAATCCCTTACATTTAAGCAGTTTAGAGTTAAGTCACAGGAACACAACACACGTAAACTGGGGATCTATATAAGACAATTAAAATTTAGGCTAAATTTTGCAGAGTCAGAACATCAGGCTTGTGGGAATTCAAAGAAAGGGAACAGAAGAAATATAGGGCAAACATCTGTATGTCTTTGTATATTGTAAAATATTTTGTTGGGGTATTTAAAAGAGTATTCTTGCTTTGACACTGAGCATTTCAAATAAGACTGAGGTTTGAAAAATAGCTGATAATCATATGAGCCATTCAATAATATCTGTGTAGACAGGCCTTATTTCCATGATATCACCCCAGTATTCTATCCTGTCAATTCATTCAGTAGGGTTATTCAGAGATGAATATCACAGTGAGTCATATTACATAAACACCACATTACACAGTCCAGTATCTCCACATGGACTGAGGTTCCAAGTCTAACACCAGACTCCTGTTGTGTGAAGGTATGTACTTTAAGAAAGAAGAATTCTCCAGTCTTCCAGGTGTTTCCAAAGAGATATCTGATTCCCTCTGGACATACAGGCGTTGAGTTTCCATTTTATTCAGATGTGCTGGCATGGTGTTGAATACAGCCTCCTCTTACATAGCTTTGAGGGATAAAGGGATGGGTATGCTCTTGGCTAAGGTGGGGTGTGGCTTTCATGGGGTGTATGAAAGGGTGTGTGCTTGGCAGAGCTGCTCCCTTGGGGCACCTGGGTGTCTTGCAGGCTTCCCGCTGCCCACCCTGCTCTTCCTTTCTCCAGTGGAGATTTGGGAGCCTTCAGATCACCAGGTCTCTCTCTGGGTGTGTTATCCCACTCTTTGCAAAGATGGCAAGATCTTTGTCTAGAAACCTAGCCTCTGATTTACTGTTTCAGACTATACAGTAGCAACTGGATATCCTGTAGCCTTCCCTGCTCAAAAAATAGTCCTAGGAGAGTTACAAAGTTAGTCACTTTGGTTGAGGAAGATATATAGCTGACTTAGGAACTAAAACACATGCTTCCTCATGACTTTTTGCAGCTAAACTGTTCCTTAGACCCAAGCTTACATGTTTTGGGGTTTTGTTTTTTGTTTGTTTGTTGTTCTTATTGGCAATGGGGACTGAACACCCAGGGGCACTTTCCTGCCAAGCTACATCCGTAGTCCTTTTCATTTTTTATTTTGAGACAAGGTTTGGCTAAATGGCCCAGCTAACATCAATCTTGCAATCTTCCTGCCTCGGCTGTACAAATTGCTGGCATTATAGGTATGTGACACCCCACCCAGCATCAGCTTACCTACCTGTAAATCTAATGTTCCAGAATTATCATGCAAAAAATAACAGTCATTGTTCAACTTTTGCGAGAATCATCACGTGGGTCTGCTGTATAAAGGTAATATCCTAGGATAAGATTTTATCCACTCCATGCTTGCACTCAGTGATAACAGAGACCTTGAGAAAGAAAAGTAGATCCATATGTCTTCACTCATATGTGGAAGCTAGAGAGGAAAAAGGAAAAGAAAGGTGAGGGTGATGGCGTGAAAAGCCAAGGGAGATAAGTAGAATAGAGGAAGGGGGTGGGTGGGGTGGGGGGAATGGAGAAATGCTGGAGTTGACATTGGCCAAATTATATAGTTACATTGCGTGCATATGTAACAACAAATCCCACCATTATGGACAATTAGAATGCACCAATAAGAAACCAGATTAAATAAATAGGCTAATCTTTTCATATACAAAGAGCTCAGAGGGAGGCAGTTTAAAAGGCCAGATTGGCAATTCGGCCACAAAGGTACCAGTCCCCTTGTTGTTCTGCTTCACAATTAGCATACTGCCTCTGTTCTCAGGACAGCTTCATGGACACAAAATGGCTGTTGGAACTCCAGCCACAACTTCTCGATTCCAAACATTAAGAAAATGAAGAGTAGAAAATACAGGCTTATGCCAGCTCAGTTAGTCCTCGTTTGTGAGAACTATCTTTGATGCCCAACAAGATCTTCTACTTATATCTTAGTCCAGACTTGGCCATGTGGGCCACTCTATCTGCAAATGGGGACGGGAAATGTTATCATTCACCAGAGCCCATTGACACCGGAATCCTCAAATAGGCTTCTGTCAGCACGGAAGGAGGGAAGACGACTAACTGGCAGATAGCTGCAGACTCTGCTGCCAACATGCTATAAATCAACTTGGGCTTTTTTATATATTATTAGGGATATTGAATATCCACAAATCTGTAATAGGTGTCCACATTCATTATCAAATTGTTTCATGCAAAGCCAGGATGTTCTTAAGATGCCAGACCGCTGGAAGTTCACAGACTCAAGCGACTGCGTCAAAGGGTAGAAAATGCTGGTCCTTTCTTGCAAGTTCCCATCTGTCCTCTGAGCTAGTACAACCCTAAAAATAACCTATTTGACTATTAACCCGTGTGCTCTATAGAGCAGTTTCTTATACAGAGCCCTTTCAGGGTGGTGACCCCATTTACTCCTCTATGCCAGTGTGACACAGAGCAAGTGCTGTTGTCCCCTCTCTGCATGACTGGCCATGCTCATGCTGTGGTAGGAGTGGAACTCCAGATCTTCTGACTCCAATTCCAACTTCTTCTTTTACATCATCTATCATATAATGACATATATGTATATGTTCTCTAAAATCACAAGCCCACATTCATCTCTGCTGCTTAGGTGGATCCTCATAATAACCATTCCAGGGAGGCAGAACAATTATTAAATTTCCACCTTATAGTCATGGAAACTGAGGCATAACAGTGGTTAGTAGTAGCACCAGGACTTGAACCCAGCACTTTAAATGTCATAAAAAGTATTTTTTTTTTCTTTTTCTTTCTTTCTTTTTTTTTTTTTTTTTTGTTTGTTCCAGGGGTGCTTAACCACTGAGCCACATCCTCAGCCCTTTTGATATTTTGTTTGGGGCCAGGGTCTTACTAAGTTGCTGAGGCTGGCTTTGAACTTGCCATCATCCTGCCTCAGCCTCCCAAGCCACTGGGATTGCAGGTGTGCACCATCACGCCTGCCTAACAAGGTTCTCTGTTTTGGAATGAGTCTCTCAGATAATTGGGCTCCAGAGCAGACACAGGACAGAGACTGGCTGGGCCCTCCTCTGCAGGGCCTCACACTCCTGGACGGACTGCAGGGATCTCCCAGCAGCCTCAATGTAAATCACAGGAGGGAGGGAGAAATGTTCCCCAGGGATTGCCCAGAAATGTTTTCTTTTCCCAGGAGACCTATTTGACACAAGATAAAGGACCCGTGTAGAAAACAAACTTGGCCATGCTGTGCTGGGTGTTGCTGCTTGCTTTTCTTCCTCCTCCCCGCCCTGGCCCCCTCGCTCCCACACACTCACGCTTTAAGACAGCACATGAACTTCCTTCCAAGGGGAGTGATTTCTGCAAAGCATTTCTGGCAGGGTCTACATTTCAGGTGACCTTCTAGATTTGGTATCCCCAGGTCCCACTGCCCTCCAGGTGGACAAAGCCCTCAAACTATGCTCATGAGTGTTTTCAAGAATGGACTAATCTTGAGGTAGAGAGCTAAAATCTTGGTAGAAATACTTAATTTCTGTCCCAGTTGCTAGTCCCCATGGCAAACATCAGGCTGCCTCACCCTCTCCCTACCTTGGGTAGAATGAGCACAGCCAGCAGGACACCCAGGCCCCAGGATCTCGCAAAGTATGAGCAAAGGCTCCATGCGTTCTTCTTCCCACCCCAAGGATGCATGCGGGTCACGGAAGCTGTATGGCCAGGTCGTGGAAGAGACCCATGCTCAGCAGGCTTCCTGCAGAACCAGCTTGAGCCTTCTGGGTCCAGCAGAACAAGATGGTCAGTTGTTTCTGCTTCTTCTGAGAAATCCTCCCCCACCTGCCCGACCTGGAAAAAATGCTCCTCTTTACACTGGAACTTTCCTGATCCCTATCACTCCTACTCGGCTTGCTTTGTTCTGTTGTTTAAGGTCTCCTGCCCACAGGGCGGTCATCTCAGTCCACACCTCCCATCTGCCCTCCGCTCTCCCCCTTGTGACACCAGTGGCGGTTCCCTGCTGGTGTCAACTGCGTCTCCTGGCAATCGTCTGTGTGTTTTGCTTTTAATCTTCCCAACAGTGCGAGAGGTATTCTGATCTCTCTTCATAGAGGAGTGAATTTAAGTTATATGGGAATTTAGTCATTTCCCAATGTCACCAAAACTGGAACCCAGGCGGGTCCAAGGGAAGCTTTGTGAGAAGCAACCCTGGCAGTCCCTCTGCCTCCCGCCGGGGCTTCTTCCAGAGCAGGACTGAAGGCGGCCATGCTGTGCGTGACTCCTCCTCACGTCAGTCTGGGGCCACCCTGCTGCGTGGGTGATGCCCAGATCTCTGGTGGGTCTGCAGACTGCTGTGAGACGAGCGCCCGGCCAGCACAGGGAACTGCGCGGAGTCTGTCCTTGCTGGGCAGCCGTCTGTGCCCTCTCCCCCCACGCACGCCCTTCCACCTCCCAGGCTGGGCCAGTTGTTAAAATGTGACTTCCTTCCATTAATTAGAAAGGGCCTCTGCTGATTCCTAACAGAGGCCCAGGACGGTCATCCGAGAGAGCTTACAAAACACTCTCTGGATCCCTTATGTGCTGAGAAATCCGGGCCAGCTGGATGACATTTTCTCCCAATGCTCGTAGGGCTACAGCAATTAAGAGGAAAGGGCTTGCCCCTCGGTCTTGGGGGTGGAGTGCAGCTCAGAGCTGTGCAGGAGCTCCCCAAGGCCCCAGCCGACCTCCTCCCTCTGCCCCTGTTGCTCCCCCACACAGGATGTCGGTGCCTCCCCTGCCTCCCAGGACGGTGCAAAATACTGTGGGTCAGTGGTCGGGCCTCTAGCCGGTTTCAGCTTCTTTTCCTGCCATCTTGCAAAGGAGACAGTAGAACTTGATGGGAAAACAGTGGGGGTTGAGAGACGTGGCAGATGTCATCTCGATGTGGATAATGGTTTCATTGGATTCAGAGTCTGCTAATGCCTCAATTTCGGTATCTGCAAAATAGAAAGGCTCAGCTTCTCTAAGCTCGCAGTGTGTCAGAGGCAAAGTAAATGACAGGGTGATAATAATGCATCATTGAATTTCCTGTGAACCCTTTGGCATCAGCATGGAGATCAATCATAAGCACCCCAGTCCAATATTTTTTCCCCTGTGCTTTTTCCCCAAGTGTGTCAGTCAGCTTTCTCCTACTGTGACAAAATACTTGAGCCAAACAACTCGTAAGGAGAAAAGGTTTGTTCTGACTCATGTTTCCAGGCAGTTTCAGTCTATGGTTGGTTGGCTCTACTGTTTTGGGGGCTGTGGCCAGGCAGCATATCCTGGCAGAGAGCTTGAGGTGGAGCAAGCTGCTACCTCTTAGAGTCCAGGAAGCACAGAGAAGAGAGAGGGCGAGGGAGAGAAAATGGGCATCTCAAGAACCCCTTTAAGAGCACAACCCCCAGTAACCTACCTAACTTCCTGCCACTAGACCCTCCTCTCTCCAATTTTCACCGTCCCCCAGTAGTGTTGTGGGCTGGTGACCAAGCCTGTAATATATGGGCTTTTTTTTTTTTTTTTTTTTTTTTGGTACCGGAGATTGAACTCAGGGGCACTCAACCACTAGGCCACATCCCCAGCCCGTATTTTGTTTTGTTTTGTTTTGTATATTTATTTAGAGACAGGGTCTCACTGAGTCGCTAAGTGCCTCGCCATTGCTAAGGCTGGCTTTGAACTCATGATCCTCCTGCCTCAGCCTCCCAAGTGCTGGGATTACAGGCGTGTGCCACCACGCCCGGCATATATGGGCTTTTGAAGACATTTAAAATCCAAAGCATTACACCACTCTGTCAGTTGCTCAGGATATAAAATTATACAGTTACCCTGAGTAAACCATACTTATTAGGAAGTATGTGAAGATGTGCACCAGAGGATGTCTGTCCTGAAAGGATTCTTACAGTTTGTTTATTGTAAGGATATCAAAATCAAATAGAAATCATGTTTAGAGCATCAGTAGCCTGGAGTTTTCTGTTGCTGTAACAAAGGGACTGACATTGGCCAGGTAGGCATCCTCCTTCCTCTGAAGACCACCAGGTACTTTTCTTAAGGTTCATAATATGGTTCCACCAAGACCCCTGAGGTGGTGAAGGATGGAAAACACTGTTATCCTGATTTTTGCAGACTTGCAATCTGGGATTCAAAGACATTAAGCAACATTGCCAAAATCACATGGTAAATGAGAGTGGAACTGAAATAATACAAGTCAGGCCTCTCTACTTCTGACAGAGGGCCACAAGCATAAGTGACAGTGAACTTAGAATTATAACCATCCCCATCTCTAAATAAAATCCAGGAGCTCCTCCTCACAAAGCATGATTAGGACAGGAAAGGGGCCACTAATAGAGTCTGGGATTTTTTTTTCTTTTTCTTTTTAGTAAATAGCGAACAACATGAAAATTCTACTGCAAATTATGAAAGTATTTACTTAAAATGTGAGTTACAGTTTCTGCTATGTGCAAGATCAGGATAAATAATCAAATTGATTTCTCTGAGCATAATTTTTCTTGCACAATTTTATAATAGAACCATATAACATCTTTTGCTTTATTTTTGCCTTTTGAAGAACAGTTACAGAGTCATTTCATTTGCTATCCTAAGAGCTCTTCCTTATTCCTCTGGAATCTTTCTGACGCCCAGCACCTTCTGTTAATTCCCCCTTTGTTGTCCATTCACGGACAAGTCAGCCAGTTGTTGGCTCTCCGTGTGAGTTCAGTAGATTGCCAGCATCTCTTCCCTCAACTTGTAAGATTCAATACCTTTGGCAAGAGGCTGAGGATGTAGCTTGGTGGTGGAACGGTTGCCTCGCGTGTGCAAAGCCCTGGGTTCGATCTCCAGTATCAAAATGAAACAAAACAAGAAACCCACAGCAACAGCAACAAAACAACCTTTGCTAAGGTTCACAATTGAATTTTGCAAAGATACTCTCTTGTTAAGATATCATCATGTTAGGAAGGGATATACAGAGGTCAGCTCACTAAACAAGTGCTTTTGTGTTGGTCTGATTTTTTTTCTTTGGTTTATTCATAACTCAAGGTCTGAGACACTGAATTTTCCAATGACCAAGGATGTCCCTTCATTGCCTCCTTTTCCTCGCCACCCTCAGGAGGATCAAGTTAGGCTGGATTTTTTTAAAACTTGACCTTGGAATTCACATCCATGGTCCTCGTCCATACTTGATCCTCTTTGAGGCCTGACAACTGGGGAAGACTTGAAGGAGGAGCAAACGGTCCCTCCACTGTTCTTTGCCTAAATCTTTGTTTCTAGACTGAAGGTCGGTGTTGCCTTGGTGCCATTGTTATCTGCAAGTTGTCTCTTTGCGGTTCCTGTGCAAGGCTGAGACCAGTGGTAGGGAGGCAGTGGGAGAAATCTTGGATTTCCAGGCCATGATTAGGCTTCTTGACCACCCCTTCCTTCAGGGACCTGGAAGACAGCATCTTCTTCATTCATCTCTTCATTTATCCAAGTAGTTATCAAACCAATAGGCATATCAAGTAGCTAACAAGTGATAGATAAAATTCGAAGAGTTGCAAGGGTAGAAATGGGCAGGACACAGTTGCTGCCTCCAAGGAACTTAAAACATAGTTGGAGAGAAAAGACAGACACAAGAGACATTTACTAGGAGTTATCAGTAGCTTCAAATAGTTATACTTGAAAAATGTTTTATGCTTTATGTCTTCTTTTCTCTCCCTAATATTCGCAAGGAGAACTGAGCTATTTTTAGCACTAATTTGTAGACCAGAGATGCCGGGTTGAGGGTGGTTAACATATTCAGTAGCCAGTTTCTCCTTATCAAACCCAATGCTCTTTCTAGAACATCCATTTGTTAACCTATGTAAAAATGCCAGTTGTTATTCAGCTATAAAAAGGAATGAAGTGCTGATACAGGAATGAAGGGCTACAAGGTGCACGAGCTTTGGAAACATGCTAAATGAAAGAAGCCAGAGGCAAAACGTCACATGTAGCCAATTGTGTGTAATGCTCAGAATATGCAATTCCATGGAAACCAAGGCAGACTGGTGATGGATTGGGGCTGGGACGGGGGGGATGGGGGGGATGGAGAGTAACCGCTTAATGGGTACAGGGTCTTATTTGGGGGTGATGAGGTTGGAACTAGATAAAGGGGATGGCTGTACCACATTTGGCATATACTAAATGTTAACTGAATCGTTCACTTTAAAATGGCTAATTTTATACTACGTGAATTTTACTTCAATAAAAAAGTTTTCAAAATACCAATCAATTTTCCTATGAATCTAAAATTGCTGAAAGAAAATAAAACTTGAAGAAAAGATAGCCGAGTGAGATAACTGTGGAAGAGATGTTCATAGTCCCGCTGTGACGGGGGGGGGGGGGGGGGGCAGAGGTCAAGTGCAAAGTGCTCATTGGACAGGGTACACTGACTTGGCTGGAGTCACAGTAACTAAGGAATTGAGGAGGGATGGCTGGGCACTCTTGCCCTGTCACCGGCCCTCCTAGCCCTGTGCTTCTCTTTTGGAGTATTTACCACAATTGCTTCTGTGGTATGTCTGCCTGTCAGGTGTCTGTCTTCACTATTAGCCTCTCTGCTTTATAATAGCTGGTTGGTCCTTTCCACAACTGCCTCCACAGTACCTCGCACAGAGCAGGAACTCAGTAAATAAAAGAGCTCTGGTTTTAATAACCTCCTTTAAAAAAAAAAAAAAGTTGTGCTACCTGGAGGAACTTACTGAACCTCTCTGGGCCTCAAATGCTAGGCTTCAAACCTTTGCTAAATCCCCTTCCTCAGCTCCCCCCACATAATGGGAATGCTAAGCCTGACTCCACAGTGTTGCTACAGAGGTGTTTTCTAACAGGGATGTTGTTACCCTAACAGTGATACCTCTGGGTATTTCTCCATAGCATGCAGAGGGCTAGATTTGTTGTGAGCAAATATCAATACATTATTCCAGTAGGGATTTTTTTTTTCCTTTCCCCTGGGATATATTGCCACTTTTACTCGTGTTCTACAAAGAAAGAAGGAAGCGTGAGAACAGTTTCGGTGAGCTTTTAAAAGATTTGTTAAACCTCTTCAAAGAGCTGAGAAGGCACTGCTCTTGGGCCTGTGGCATGCTGGCCCCTTCCTGGGCACAATCTTGTGATGACTCAATCCGGAACAGCAAGGCAGTACCAGTTTTCCTCATCGTACAGACTGGGGTCCAAGACGAACAACTTCTTGCAAACCTGCAGCAACTCCGTGTGACTGGGCTGAGACGAGGCCTCAAGTCTGTGCGCTGGGCCTCTTGGGAAACTGCTCAGACGGGCTCCAAGGGTCTCTCCTGGCGACCTGCGGTGAATGGGGTGGGGGGACAGTTACCATCTGGAACAGGTTAGTTTCACTCCTGCCTGGAGGCCGGAGGATGGACTAAATGACCCCTGCGAGTTCCTCTCTGCCCTATGCCTCTCTAGTTACCTTCTCCGGTTTCCAGCAAACATGCTTTCTCTAGGGAAAAATGAATCCGGGGCTTCGGCTTCCCTTGGGAGTCTGTAAACCATTCTGCTTTCCAGTTTGGGGAATATGAGCTGCATGAGAGAAAATGCCTAGCGGGCTGTCAGAGGAAACACTGCAACAACAACACTGTATATTTAGATTCTTCCTAGCAACACATGCTCCTGATGGGTGCAGTACAAATGGGAGGCAGAACATCTGAGTCCCCTTCCTGGGCCCCCTGGCCACCCCAGGGCCCTTGATTGGCTGGCTTCTCTGTTTGACGCCCGAGCCCTGTCCCTACCTGGCGTGGGTGTGGGAGATTAATGAAGCCACAGGCCCGCACTGCGCAGTGACGGAGCTTCAGCCTTGAGAGTTGCAGTGTTTCCTGGTTCCTCTCCCTCTCATTTATCTATTTATTTTGCATCCCTGGGAATGGAACCCAGGAGCTGGTGCATGCTAGGCAAGCACTCTACCACAGAGCCACCTCCCCAGCCCTCAATTTCTATTTTCTGAACCCAACCTAGGCCTAACAAAGGATTTCTCTGATGCTTTGGGGTCTGAGGATAATGAGGAGAGTAGCTCCCACTTAAACTATTTAGTGATTATTTATTTTGGTGAACATTTTCCAAGCAGTACTGCATTTCACTTCACACCAACCACATGAGAACAATGAGATTCAGAAAGATTTAGTTCAAGATCATCCAGCTAGTGAATGGCAAAGCTTGTATTGGATCCTACCCTGTCTGGCTTGAGGGCTCAGAATTTTTACCATAACACTAAACTCTTAGATCTAAGTCTGGGCTTTGTAAAAAGTCACATATCATTTGGACACCAAAACACTGGCATTCTCCAGGCCCTTTTTAAAAAAGATTTTTGTGATGAAAGTTTTCAAACATACAGAAAAATCCCAAGAGTAAGAAATGAACCCCATCCCCCAGGTTTAACAATTACCAACATTTTTGCCATACGTCTATCCATTTTTTCTTTTTCTTTTTTCCCCTATAGTACTTTAAAGGAATTCCTGACATTCTGTGTCATTCTGCCCCTAAATACTTCCATATGTAGCTCTTAAAAGAGGGGAGGAGGGAGCGAGAAGGGATTTCTTACCTAACTACAAAACCAAACACCTAACACAAATCATAAATAATTTCATCTTATCACCTAATAACCAGTTCAATTCAAATTTCTCCTAGTGTGCCCCAAAGGCATTTTTACATTTGGTTTGTTCAACTAAAAGGACAAGCAAATCCACCTACAGCATCTGATGATGTCTCCTAAGTCTTTTAACTTAGAATTTTGTCTGTTTTTTTGTTTTCTTTTCTGTGTCATTGTCCATTAAAGAAAGTGTCCCTTGTCCTGCAGAACACTCATCTTGTGGATTTGTCGCATGACTTCCTGGTGGTGATATTTAACTTGTTCTTCTGTCTCCTGTATTTTCTGATAAGGTGTAAATCGAATGGGTTAGGGAGGCTCATTTGGCAGCCAGAGAACCACATAGATGGGGCAGAAGGCTCACTGAGGATTGCTTCCCAGGGCACCTCATAGCTCGTTGTCCCGATTTTAGTGCTGACAAAGATGGCCGTGCTAAGATGGGTTCCCAGGGCTTACAGAGATGAAAGCTAGATCTATTACACAATTCTTGGATTTCTGGACCATGTATGGTATTCTCGTGGCTGTCAAGCTTAAGGCTGATCCTAGTGACATTGGAAAACCAGTTTTTCAGCTTTGAAAGTGCTGCAGATTTTAGGGTCTTATAGCCTCCTTTGTTTGTGGGGAAAGAGCTTATCTAAGGTATGGTGTAAGGGTTCTTGCCCATTTACAAGTGTAGGCAACTGTGGGTGAGATGATGATTCAGAAACTAGAATCTGGTGCCTGACGAACTCTTGGCACCAGAGGGATGTTCCAGAGACAGGAAATAGGAATCAGTGGAGAGAAGGACAGGCAGAGGCCTAGTGTGCCATGCAGGGTGGCTTGAGAAAATTGCTCAGGTAGAGATACCAGAAAAAATGCTGATACTCTCCGAGGAAGGATGCTGAAGGAGACAGGAAGTTGGCAGAATCTGAACACAAAACCATGAAAAGAGGGCTTGGGTCTTGGGGGTTATATGTGGAACCCAGCCAGAAGAGACTTAGCATTGCAGGGAAGCCCCTCTCTAAATCATCTATTCCACCGTCTCCTTTCGGAGATGAAGACACTGGGCTCAGGAAGGAGGAGTCAGTTATTTAACGTGGCACAGCGGGGAGAAGCACCCAGTTCCCCTGGTCCTCACCAAGCCCTTCCTTCACCATAACTCTGCTTTTCCTCCTCCAGGACCAGGGGCTACTGCAAGAAGTCTAGCTGGCCTGAGGTGCAGGTGGTCTGGACCAAGAAGCCAGACTTCTTTTGTGGTGAACCAGATCAAGCCAGGCTTCTGTGACTAAGCCATATGCCTGTAATTTGCTTAAGTCCATATAACTTGTGCCCTGTTATTCTTCTCACTGTGTGAACTGGGTAGTAGATGAGTGTAGATGAGAAGAACTATAGAAGGTGCAGGCCGAAACTCTGAGGGTCTACACTAGGCTCTAAGTTCAAAGAACAAAACCTCTGCACCCCCTCACCCCTGATCCATTACAGCAGTTAAGGCTGGAGAACAGGGAGAGAGCCAGACACCCCACTGAAAGGTAGGATTCCTCCTTGTTTCTTGGTTGGAGAGGCTCCTTGAGGGCAGTGTCTTGAATTGGTCATCTAGCATTGGGACTGGGGTTATAGCTCAGTAGCTTGCCTGGCATGCACAAGGTTCTGGGTTTGATCTTCAGCACCACAAACAAGGGGGGAAAAGGAAGGAAGGAAGAAAGAAAGGGACGGAGGGAGGGAGAAATAGGAAAGAAAAAATATTCCTAGCATTTAGAAAAGAGTAGCTCATGATAAATGGCATTTAATAAATACAAATAGTTGAATACGTAAGTGAATGAAAGAATAAATATCTAAGAACGTACATTATCTTGATCGTAGTCTCCTTAATCACTAGTCTCAGCCTTGTATTCTAGAACAGTCACCTTCCAATCTTGCTTACCTCACACTCTCCCCCCAAATTTGAGAAATTATATTCCCTTTTTGATTTGTTAAGTTAGCATTTAATAGTTTACATCAAAGATTTTAATATGAGCCGGGCATGGTGGCGCACGCCTGTAATCCCAGCACTTGGGAGGCTGAGGCAGGAGGATCGCGAGTTCAAAGCCAGCCTCAGCAATGGCGAGGCACTTAGCAACTCAGTGAGACCCTGTCTCTAATAAAATACAAAAAAGGGCTGGGGATATGGCCCAGTGGTCGAGAGCCCCTGAGTTCAATCCTCAGTACCAAAAAAAAAAAAAAAAAAAAGTTTTAATATGTAGTTCACATGGATATACTTTCCAGAATATTGTAAATGTTGACATTCTAAAGCAAAATTCTTAAATCACACTTTTGCATATATCCAATGGAAATAATTTTTTTGGTACACAACATCTCACATTTAAAATTTTTGTGAACAAATTGTTTTTTCTTGTTGGAAATGTTATATTGTTTCCTTTTCTCTTTGAAATTGTATTTCTACTTCACTTGTCATAATTTTCGGCAAAAAAGTGTTTGGTAACATAAGTTTTCCAATTTCCTAAAATTCTTATATTCTAATTGTAAAACATTTTCTGTATTTAGTTATGGTGATGAATATTATTAGCATAACATTTGATCAAAACAATATAATATGACACATTTTAAAGTAAAAAATTTAGACTACCAATTTACACTATCTCCTCATTTATAAACAAACTTCAACAAATTTAAAAGAGTGGAATAATATAGTTTGTTCTCAAACTATATGGACTCAAACTAGGAGTCAATAACAGAAAGATAACAGGGAGCTATCAAAACACTGTGAAATAGTCCATGGGAAGAGAGAATGCCTCAAGGGAAATCCAAAAATATAGTGAACTGAAAGAAAATGAAAATACCACATATCAAAAGTTATGGGATGCATCTAAACAGTGCTGAAAGGAAAATATGTAGCACTAAATGCTACATTGGAAAAGAAGAAAAGCACCCTATCAGAAACCCAATATCCCACCTCAAGAACCCAGAAAATGAGGATAATAAACTCAGCAGCAAATGGAAGATGGGAAATCATAAAGAATAGAAATCAATAAAATTTAGAAACTGAAAAAGCAAAATAAAAATATATCAAACAAAGCACTGGTTCTTGGGAAAGATCAATAAAATTGACAGACCTCTAGCAAGACTGACAAAATTAAAAGACAAAATACATGGCCAGCATGTGGAAACAGGGAATGTTGCTACAGACTCAAAACAAGAGTGATAATAAAGAATGCCACAAGCCACTTCACTGTCATAAATTTGGCAACTTAGATAAAATGGGCCAATTCCTAAAAAACAGAAATTCTCACAATTCACCCAATATGAAATAAATAATCAGAGTAACTGTGTAATTATTAGGAAAATTAAACTCATAATTTTAAAGTTCTCAAAAGATCAATCTTCAGTCCCATATAGAGTTTACTAGAGAAGAATTAACACCAGTTCTATAAATCTCTTTCAGAAAGTTAAGAAAGAGCAACTACTTGTCAATTCATTTTATGAAGCTAGTATTATCCTGATACCAAAACTAGAAAGAAGACAGTACACAAAAAAGAAAAATATAGACCAATAAGTTTTATAAATGTAGACCTAGAATTTTGCTTTATTTTATTTTATTTTTTGCTGTACTGGGGATTGAGCCCAGGGCCTCCTGTATGCTAGGCAAGTGCTCTACCACTAAGCTACATCCCCAGCCCTTAGACACAGAAATTCTTAATAAAAAATTAGCAAATAGAACTCAGCAGTATATAAAAAGAATTATACACCATGACCAAAGGGTATTTATTCCAGTGAAGCAAGGCAGTTTCAACATTTTAAAATGTATAAATGCAATTAACTCTATCAACAAGCTAAGGAAGAAAAATTCCATGTCAAATGATTAAATAAAAACATTTGACATTCATTCATGATCATAAATATCTGAGGTTTAAAAGAAAACAAATAGAGAAGAAGTTCTTCAACTTGAAGAAGAACATCTACAAAAAAAAAAAAAAAAAAAAAAAAAAAAAAAATCCCTGCAGCTAGCATCATACTTAAAGATAGAAAATCAAATGCTTTCCCTCCAAGTTTGGGAACCAGTCATGGATGTTTACTCTGAACTCTATTCATCATGGTGCTGGAAGTTCTGGACAGAGCAACAAAGAGAAAGAAAGGGGGATAGGGAGGAAGAAGAAAAGAGAAGCATATAGATTAGACAGAACTAAAACTCTCTCTATTGCAAATAACATGATTATCAATGAAGAAAATCCCAAGAATCTATTTTAAAAAACTCAAATTACTAATAGGTGAGTCTAGCAAGATCACAGAATAAGAGATAAATATACAAAATCTATCAATTATATTTTCACATACTTGCAGTAAATATGTGGACACCAAAATTAAAATTACAATACCATGTACAATTGTTTCAATAAAATGAAATACTTAGGTCTAACAAAACGTGTACAATACTTGTACACCAAAAAAATTACATTATATTGATGAGAGAAATCAATAAGATCTAAATAAATGGCCAGGTGTGGTGGTGCACGCTTGCAATCCTAATCCTTGGGAGGCTGAGGCAAAAGGATCACAAATTTCATGTTATTCTCAGTGACTTGGCAAGATTCTGTCTTTAAAAAAAAAAGGTCTGGGGATGTAGCTCCATGGTAAACTGCCCCCTGGGTTCAATCTTCAGTACCAAAAAGAAAAAAAAAATCTAAATAAAATAAGTCTACAATGATTTTAAGACTTGTTTTGTATCAATGATAAACAAAGCTGTGTGGCAAAAGAATAGACATAGTGATTAGTGGAAAAAAATAGAGAACCTGGCTAATATAGTAAGAGAAGAAAAGGAAATAAACAGTACACAGATTGAGAAGAAAGAAAATAAAACTTTCTTTGCTTGCTGATAACATGATTATCTATGTAGAAAGTCCAAAAATACCAACCAAAATAAAAATAAAACTTCTCAAACAAATGATTATAGCAAGTTTGCAGGATACATGGTTGGTACAGTCATGAATTGCTGAAAAGCCTTTGTGTCATTAGATGTGTCTCACATAGGGCAGAATATACCATATAGCCTAGGTGTATGCCAGGTTCTACCATCTAGATTTATATAACTACACTCTGTGATGTTTGCACAACAGTGAAATTCTCAACACATTTCTCAAAATGTATCCCAATTATTAAATGATGCTTGACTCTACACAAAAGTCAATCGTTTTCCTATATACCAACTGAGGAACAGTTGGAATTTAAGATTAAGAACTTATCAACATTTATATTAGCACCTCCCAAAATGAAATACCTGGGTATAAATCTAACAATATATATACAAGTACTACATGAGGAAACCTATAAAATACTGATGAAAAACATCAAAGGTCTAAATAAGTGGAGAGATAGTCCATGTTCATGGATAGAACACTCAATATAGTTAAGATGCCAGTTTTTTCCAAATGATTTGTAGATTCAACACAGTCAAAATACCAAAAAGTTATTTTGTGCATGTTGATGAATTGCTTCTAAAGTTTATATAGGAAGGCAAAAGACTCAAAATAGTCAACAGAGTATTGAACAAGAGCGAAGGTTGAAGGACTGACACTAACCAACTTTAAGACCTACTATAAAACCTCAGTAATCCAAGGAGTATGAAGGAGGTAGAAAAAGAGAAATAGATCAATGGGTCAGAAGTAGACCCATATAAATACAGTTGACTGCCTTTTTTTTTTTTTTTTTTTTTTTTTTGGACAATATTTTCAACAAATTGTGCTAAGAACAATCAGACATCCGAATGTAAATTAATTAAGTAATTAAATAAGAATCTAGGCACAGATCTAACCTTTCTCATAATTCCAAATGGATCATGGACATAAATGTAAAATGCCAAATTATAAAATTTCTAGAAGATGATATAGAAGAAAATCTAAGTGATCTTGAGTTTGGCAATGACCTTTTAAGACACAATACCAAAAGTATGATCCAGAAAAGAAAAAGCTGATAAATTGGACTTCATTAAAATTAAAATCATCTGTGAATGCCACTGTTAAGAATGAAAAGACAAGTCACAAACTAGGAGAAAATCTTTGCCAAGCACACATCTGATGGTGGATTGGTACACAGAATATACAAAGAACTCCTAAAAAACAAACAGTGAAGAAACAAAATACGTAATTAAAAAGTAAGCAAAAGATCTAAACAGACACCTCACTGGATTGCAAATATGAACATGAAAAGATGCTCAACAATATAGTCATTAAGGAATTGCAAATTAAAACAAGATCCTGGGGTATAGTCATTAGAATAGTAGCTAAAATCCAAAACATTGACAATGCCAGGCATTGACAAGGAGGCAGACCAACAGGAACTCTCTCACTCATTATGCAAAATGATACAGCCACTCAGGCAGAATATCTGGCATTTTCTTACAAAGTTAAATGCAATCTTACTATATGACCCAGCAAGTGCACTCCTTGGTATTTACCCAAACAAGGTGAAAACCTATGTCCCCACCAAAATCTGTATGCAAGTGTTAATAGAAGGTTTACCCTTAATTGCCCTAACTTGGAAGCAACTAAGATATCCTTCCAAGGTGAATAAACAGTGGTACATGCTTGAAATGATGTATGATTCAGTGGTGAAGAGAAAAGAACGAAGAAGCCATGAAAAGACATGGAGGAACCTCAAAAGCTATGGCTATGAGAAAGATGCCAGTCCAAATCAACTTCACACCAGGTGATTACAATTATGGCACATTCTGGGAAAGGTCAAACACAGTAAAAATATCAGTTGCCAGCAGAAAGAAGGAGGAAGGAATAAATAGGTGTAGTGTGGAGGATTTTTAGGGCAGTAAACTCTTTTGTCTAGTTTATTTAGATATTGCATACTATTGCATACTGTGTAGGGGAAAGGTGATATTATGCATTTATCAAAACCCATAAAACCATATGACAGGAAGGTTGGGGATGTAGCTCAGTTGGTAGAGTGCCTGCCTTGCATGCACAAGGCCCTGGGTTTGATCCCCAGCACCACACAAAAAAAGAAATGACTAAAACTATATGGCCGGAAGAGTTAACCCTAAGGTAAGCTATGGACTTTGGTTGATAATGTACAAATATTTCATTAGGTGTTGATTTAACTAATAAAACTAATAATGTAACTAATAATCTATTTAGTCAATAGTATATAAGTATTGATTCATTAATTGTAACAAATGTACTATTTTAATGCCAGGTGTTGATCATAGGGGAAACTGCTGTCTTGGGAGAAGAGAGGGGAGAAAGTGCATGGTAATTCTCTCTACACTTTGCTCAGTTTTTCTGAAAACCTAAAACTGCTCCAGAAAATGCATCTATTTTTAAAAATAGTTAAATCTCCCATAAAGAAAAATTTGAAACAATTTATTTAGATATTCCTACCCCAAGGTGCAGCTTAACTCCTAGCTCCTTGAGGGCCAGTCTGAGCTCCATGACTTTCTTTCAGAGAGTCAAATGTAAAAAGGGAGAAGAAAGTTCACTGGACAGTGGAGAAACCTGGTGAATGAACACAGGCTAACCCTCTACCCAGGTGATGAAGGTTAAGATCGTCAGTAATGTGGAGTCAGCCCAAGTAGCTGGGATTACAGGTATGCACCACAGTACCTGCTATGCAAATTTTCTATAAATCAAAGTGTTTTCAAATTAAATTTGTCTTAAAATAACATGTAAGCAGGGCATGCTGGTGTACACTCGTAATCCCAGCGACTTTGGGAGGCTGAGACAGGAGGATCACAAGTTCAAGGACAGCCTCAGCAACTTAGCAAGACTATCTCAAAAAGGACTGGGAATGTAGTTCAATGGTAGAGTGCCACTAGGTTTAATCACCAGTACAGCAAAAGAAGAAGAAGGAGGAGGAGGAGGAGGAGGAGGAGGAGGAAGAGGAGGAAGAGGAAGAAATGTGTTAAGCCCAGTGCGAGCGAGGTGAATCACTCATGCATTTTTGGTGGGAATATAAAATAATGCAACCACTCTGGAAGAATTTGGCAGTTTCTTTAAAAATTTAAACATGCCATTCATATAAGTCAGCAATTGCACTCCTAGATATTTATCCCAAAGGAATGAAAACTTGTGTTCACACATGTAAGCTGTGCATAAATTTTTATAGAAGCTTTACTTGTAATAGTCTCAAACTGGAAACAACTCAGGCGTCCTTCCATGAGTGAATAATTCAACACACCAGGGCGCGGCCACACCGTGGAATATTATTCAGCAATGAGAAAGAAGAAGCTATTGATACAACAACCTGGATGAATCCCCGGACACCTGTGTTGACTGAAGAAAAGGAGTGTGGGGGGAACAAGCCAATTGCAGAAAGTTACCTACTGTGTGATTCCATTCATATATCATTCTTGAAATAATGAAATTAAAGAAATGGAGAAGAAAAGAGTGGAGGGACAGAATAAGAGGGAAGTAGCTGTGATTGTGAGAAGGTGACATTGACGTCCTTGTGGTCATCGAAACGCTTTATGTTGTGACCGCATCAGTACCAACATCCCAGTCCGACCCCATACTGCCCAGGGTTCCAGGAGCCGAGCATCCAGGGATCTCAGTGTTGTTTCCCAAACTGCATGTGGTTCTACAAATTTCTCAAAAGTTCAATTAAGAATTTTGAAATTAGAAATAGATTTATTAATGAAATTAGTTTTAATTAATGCATTCATGCATGATATTGCTTGTTATTAAAATTAAACCAGGGGTAGTATCTATTCTGGTCCTACTTTTCATTTTTATAGGAGTCGTGCTGGGAAACTTTGTTCACATAAGTAAGTTTGGATAGAGTTTTATTATAGCAATATGATTTAACTCTCTGAACTCTTTCCAAGTGCTATGCCAAAAATAACATACTGCTCTATCATCAAGAATTATTTTTAATAATCTATCAGCTGACAACTCGATTAAGTCCTCCTCTGATATCATTGAAGGCAAGGAATTGGAAAAATATTTGGCTTGAAAATAATTACTATTCATTGTGACCATTATTAAGTTTCTCTGTTCCTGGGAATTCACCTAATTACTTTACCAAGACTTACAAATGATTATTCATTATCCTTTTTAGTTATTTTCTTAAGAGGCAACTTATAATTAATAGATTTAGAAAGGGTTACAGCAATTGAAATATTGCTCATTTCAATACATATTTCCCCAAATTTTATTTTGTACGCTGATTTTGTATTTTTATATGCTTTACTTGTATTGTCCTCAAATTTTTAAGATCTGCAGATTTAGTGTATTCGATTTATGAATAGCATTCACAATTCAGTCTAATTATGGAAGACTGTCATGAAGACTGTCATCAGTATACAATTAATCACCCAGAGTAAATTTATTCTTTGTCTCCCACCAAAGAACATTTACTCTTCATTATTCAATCCAATTCAATGAGTTCACATACGTTTCCATGACAAATATTCTGAATTTCAATTCAAAGATGACAGAGATAGATAGATAGATAGATAGATAGATAGATAGATAGATAGATAGATATCGATACAGAAACAGGACATGAAGCCTACCATGAATTTATAGCTTAGATAAAATAATTTGAGCACCTCTTCACCGCTTTCTACCTGTTCTCATTTCATTTTCTTAAGAATGGGATTTGCATGATGACAATCATTGGAAGAACGGGGAGAATCATCAAAAATTGCTCTGTTGCAATATATCTGAATTCAAAATCTCCGCCGCCCAAGTGCTCTGTTTTTAATGCTATGCTTTGTCCTTAACAGAAATGCATACAGGACAGAGGAAGGTGCACTCTGAGGATCTGTGCAGCCCTCGTTAATGTTCAAGCTGTCCTTTGGCGTCCTGGAGGTTTGTGTCCTTGGTCTAATGCACCATAGGCAGGTTTAGGATGGGTGAGATTAACAGTTATTTTCCTCTTTGGAAAGTGGGAGAAGGGCTATTGAGAAAGGGCAGGCAGGACCAGAAAACACGCCTGAACCTCCAACTACAGGCGCATTTCTGGGTAGACGGTTTTAGGAGGGGTCACTGTGGGAATGAGGAACTGGCTGCCGATTCCCAGAAAGTGCCACATGCCTGGACAGACCGGCACTAGCCGCCTGTCTCTTCAGGGAGACTCGTCCAGCAGGTAAACTGCTCTTCCCGGGCCCTCTTCTTCAACCCACACACTGGAGCAGTGTGTGGAGACCCAGAAAGTTCTTCCACCGTCCTTTCACCCCTCCCTGACCCCTAACCAACGACACACCTGCTCAGGTGGTCAGTGCTGAAATGTGCCCCCAGTGCATCGGTGAGACACAGAGAAACAGGAGCCCAGAGTCTTCAGGAAGTCAACAGGAGGCCAGGCAGACACCCAGGATGCAAACGCACCACATATGAGATGTGTGTGAGACCATGGCGGAGACATTACGTGTTAGCGGAAAAGAAGGACAAGATGGCTGTTGAAGGCTTAAAGGGACTGGAAATGTTTGCTCATAAAGATTGAAGCTTCCTGGTTTCATTTGCTTTAGAGACTCAGAGAAGGGCATGAATGAGATTCGATGGAGTAAGGTCAATGAATGGATACCTTTTTAAAAACTGCCATAGCTGTCTCCTGGTGAATGAAAAGGATCTGCAGTTCTTTCTTCTCCATAGCTAAGATCGGGTCTTGAGCCAGATTTCTATGTTCAGTGATAGGAAAAAGAGAGAGAAACCAAGAGAAAAAGAGAGAGGAATTTGCAGTCTTGGAATTTCCACTCAAGTTCTGGACTAGTGGTAGCCAGATGGATTAACTTATACTAAAGTGTTAATGGCTCCCAATAGTTATACCAGCCAAGGATCCCTTCTAGCTCAAAGGGTTTGTGAAATGTAGTATGCATTAAGGAATCAAAGTAACCAAGGGATGATAAAGAAGGAGAACTAGGGAAATGGAATGGGGGAGAGGATTTGTTCTCACCCTCAGGCAATCCAATCAGGAAATTTCCTGCAGAAGCAATAACTCTGAGCACACCAATAGGGCCAGTAGATACCATCTGCCAGTAGATGGCGGTCTTCATACTAACTGGCTGTTCCCTGGAACAGCCCCTTCTTTCTACTGGATCATATGGGTAGGGGTTGGCTGGCTTAATGCATGGGTGGACTAGGAAGCTACGGGCACAGTGTGAACTGGAGAACACTGGGTGGTATTTCCACCTGCTCAAAATTAACTCCCTCGTGGGTTCTGCCATTCTTGTCTAGTATTCCTATTCATTCCACCCTTTGTGGAGGTAGGCAGACGGCAGGCAGGACGGAAAATTGGAGTTAGTCATTAACACTTTAGCAGGAACTAATTTGGTATATTCACTCAGGAGAGAAAGGAATTTGATAGAAGACTCATAAGTCTTGCAGGAGGACCTGCCAAGCTTTGGTGCTCATGAAAGGTAGAACATTTTGAGAATAAGCTGGAGTCGTGTGCAGGCTCTTTCTAGAAGAAAAAGAGGGCAGGCAGAAAAGAAATGGTAGAGTGAAACCATGGACAGGCTGTTGCCTTCAGCAGCCAAGACATCATGGAGGACAGGGTACCCCCAGGTGCGGCGTGAGGAACGCCCAGAAAGCTCCTTGTACCCTGGCTGTTTGCAGGCGGGCACTTCCCTGGCTCCCAGCATGATGCCTGCATTTCCCTCGTGTCCACTGTGGCCTGAGAAGAGAAGACCAAGAGGAGTTGTTCAGAGGTTGTTCAAGATGTTGCGAAGACCCAGCCCCTTGGCAAACCGGCAAAGACGTGCTGGATAAGATGCAGGCTTCAGCGAGTCCCACGACTGCCACGTGGAACGCGTGAGCCCAAGGGTGGAACCGGAAGTTATAGAGAAATTGATCACAGGTGCCGTAGAAGGAAACTGTCACCTTCTGTCCTAGCCACTGGAAGGCCGGTGATCATGGTAGTGTCATAACTCACACTGGGAACCGCTGCTCAGCCAGGCACTCCATCCGTTTCACATGCCTGATCTCCTTTAATAATCACATTTCTGGCCGGGTACAATGGCACAGGCCTGTCATCCCAGCCCTTGGGAGGCTGAGGCAGGAGGATCTCCAGTTCAAAGCCAGCCTCAGCAATGGTGAGGCACTTAGCAACTCAGTGAGACCCTGTCTCTAATAAAATACAAAAAAAGTGGCTGGGGATGTGGCCCAGTGGTCAAGTGCCTCTGAGTTCAATCCCGGTACCAAAAAAAAAAAAAAAAAAAAAAAAACACATTTCTATGAAGCGGGTGTTGTTATTACTATTTCACGCATGAGGAATCGGAGACATAAAGGAGTTTAAGTATATATACATACGTTGAGCATGCACCTGAGGGTCTGGTCACTGGTGAGGCTGCCTTGGGAGTCAAGTCCCCAGCACAGAGCCAGCGGAGCCCAGGCAGGAGGACTTCCGCAGGAAGGCTGCAAAGGCTGTTCAGAGATCTTGAAGTCCTCCCTACCCTTAGGGCAGGTAGAGTCACTCAATCATTCAGCAAATATGCATGGAGTGCCAGGCCCTAGGAACCGAGAGAGATCATATTACCAAAAGCAGGAGGAAGAGGAGGGGCATGGAGGCGGCCTTGGGAAGCCAGCTTTAAGCTGAGACCTGAAAGCTGAGTAAGAGATACAGAGGACAGCCCACAGGAAGCCCCAGGCACAGACACCTTTGTTGTGTTTTGTTTTGGGGGACAGGGTTACTGGGGAGTGAACCCAGGGGTGCTCTACCACTGAGCTACATCCCTAGTCCTATTTATTTTCTTCTGAGACAGGGTTTGGCAAAGTTGCTGAGGCTGGCCTTGAACTTTCCATCCTCCTGCCTCAGTCTCCTGAGGTGCTGGGATTACAGGCCTGCACCACCCAAACTGGCAAGACCTTGCTCTGTGGAAAAAGCAAGGCAGGTGGAGTGGAGGAGGGGGAAGAGGAGCTGCCCACCAGTGAGGCTGGCAGAAGAGCAGGAGCCACGGCCCGCAAGGAGGGGTGAACCAGGTGGAGAGTCTACCCTCACGGCAGGAGAGATGAGGTTTCAAGCCGGGCACAGTGACCAACCACGAGAGGTGTGTTTTCTGAGACTCCTGTGATGGCTGCTCAGGGTCTGGGACACAGGAGAAGACTTGGAGGATCACTGAGGAAGTGACTGCAGGACAGGAAATTGCCCTCTTTCCAAATGATTCTCCAGGCACTGCCCACCCACACCGGTCAGTGCACCTTTTCCTGCAGGGGAAGGAGATCAAGTAAGAAGAGAGAAGATAGGCTTGGGCGCTGGCGGAGGTCTCCTGGGCTTGAGCCACCCGGCAGCTGGGCTCCTGGCCCGCCCTCTTGCTGAGCTTTTCAAATCTGCAGGTGGTGATGTGCTTGGGGCTCCTGGGCACCCTTCCATAATCAGTGACAGCTGTGCTGAGCTAGAGCCCAAGTGTCCACCTCCCACACGGCCCCTAGTGATTGGTTTCTTCCCGTCACCCGAGGGAAGGTGTGGGAAGTTGGAGCTGAAGAACTGGGCAGCGGCTGGGGAGACGAGGAGAAGGAAAGCCCAGGATATCCTGGGAAGAATAACTCGAAGTCAGATAATCAGTCTGAACTCTATAAACAAGCGTTAAGGAAGGTGTCGTGCAGATCTGGCCACTCATGGTACCAACAAAGCTTGCAGGGGAAGAGCGCAGGACTCTTGAGTTAGGAGGCCTCGTCCATTCCTGTCCCCCCCCCAACTTCCTTGGTGGCCCTGAACGAGACGTCTGACTTTTGCTCTGTGTCCTCCCTCTCACTCTCAGTTACTAGTATTTATCATTTTTGACTTGGTTAGAAAGAGAAGTGTTCTGAAAGTTAAAATCTGGGTCCACCAGGAAGGCCGTGGTGGTGTGAAGACAGTAGTTACCAGGCAGCAGGGTTGGGAGGGAGCCCGGCGGTGCGTCCAGCTGTCCATGATGTCACGGGGTCTTCCCACTGGAAATAAATACTCCATGTCCTGGTACTTCTTTGCAGTCTCGTCCTTCAGGGCCCCTCCTCAAAGTCACTTTTCTGCCACTCGTCCCTGAAAGGCATAAGACCTTTGTTAATGGGACACTTTGGAAATACCTTCCTTCTCATTAAAAAGCAGCTTACAAATTAAAACTACACTGAGATTTTATCTTACTGCAGTCAGAATGGCAATTATCAAGAATACAAGGAACAACAAATGTTGGTGAGGAAGTGGGGGAAAGGTACACTCCTACATTGCTGGTGGGACTGCAAATGGTGCAACCACTCTGGAAAACAGTATGGAGATTTTTCAGAAAACTTGGCAATGGAACCACCAGTTCACCCAGTTACCCCACTCTATGGTATATAACCAGAACACTTAAAATCAGCATGCTAAGCTATGGAACCAATCTAGGTGTCCTTCAGCAGATGAATAGATAAAGAAAATGTGTTATATATACACAATGGACTATTACTCAGCCTTATAGAAGACTGAAATGATGGCATTTGCTGGCAAATGGACAGAATTGGAGACTATTGTGCTAAGTGAAATAAGCCAGTCCCCCAAACCCAAAGGCCAAATATTCTCTCTGATATGTGGATGCTAACCCACAATAAGGGGGTGGGGGAAGAATAGAAGTTCGCTGGATTAGACAAAGGGGAATGAAGGGAAGGGAAGGGTTTGGGAATAGGAAGCACAGTGGAATGAGTCGGACTTAACTTTCTATGTTCATATATGAATACACGACCAGTGAAACTCCACATCATGTACAATCATAAGAATGGGATCCTAATGAGAATAAGTTATACTCCGTGCATGTACAATATGTCAAAACACACTCTACTGTCATGTGTATCTAAAAAGAACTAATTAAATGTAAAGAAAAAGCTCACAGGGAAAAAAAAAAAAAAGCAGCTTTACCTAGTCCCTGCTAAAGCCAATGCAGAAATCCCCGGGATATGTGAGGTGGCTCATCTTTGAGGGCTTCTGGATACTCACATTGACGTTCAGTTCCCAACCCCAAGGAGCTAACTCTCCAGCCATCCCATCCAGGAGGTGACCAGTGTTCTGGTGAGCAGAGACACTTAACAATGCACAGCAGGAAAACAGAGGACAGTGAGGCGGTGCAAGTTTCTACCGTGCTTCATATACTCCAGGAATCCCGGACACTGACTCCTTCAACGAAAGCCGAAGCTTCTCGCTCTCTCCTCGACTCTGGGCACATGGCCCTGTTTCCCCGTGCTCAGAGGCACACCCTCTCTCCGTTGTTTCGATTCATTTGTTCACATGGTCATTGTCTATTTCTCCACTAAGAGGAAAGCCCTGTAAGTTGAGAAAACATGTTGAACACACAGCATCTTTAGTCCCCTAAAACTGTGTCCGGCACGTAGTCGTTGCTCCATGAATATCTGGTGAAGGGAACTTTGTCTTTTGGAAAAATGTTTGTTTCCACTCACCAAAATACAAATTCATAAGGGCAGGGAGCCCGGCCTGTGTTATTCATCATGATATATCCAACACCTGCAACTCATAACATTTGAAAGTATTTGCTGAATGGATGAATGAATGACGAGTGCAGATTGAGGAGCCCGGGAAGAATTCCCAGAGGACAGGGAATCTGAGCTGGCCTTGGAAAGATTAGTCGAGTTTGGATAACATAATTATTCTAATCTCTTAATTCCGTGAGACCCCATCTTACTAATAATAAGAGCTAATATTCCCTGAGTGCTTGCCCTGTGAAAGACACCATTTGGGGCTCTTTATGACCCTGTTTTATATCCCAGAGAACATACTTAGGTGAGCTCGGAAGTCAACCTGAAATAATTTTCTGCATTCTGAAGTCGGTTTCGACACATTCTTGCCGTGGAAGGCAGCCGTTGTCCCTGAGATGCTCCGAACAGCTGCAGTGCAGAGGCAGCCGGGCCGCGCCCCTGCCTGCTGCTTCAGCAGCTGGTGGGGTAACAGAGACCACCCCAGGCCCTTGGGATGAAGACTGTGGCCCAGAGTCCAGCAGCTGAGACTACAGAGGGCGGATTTGGCCACCGTAGGACCCGCGTGTGTCCACCCCAACAAGGAGGAGCTGTTCCATCCCTGGAGACCTACAGGTTCAGACCAGCAGTCTTCAAAAGTCCTGCTAAGAACTCGGCAGGGCTGAGGGTGGAGCTCAGAGGCACAGCACTGGCCTATAGGAAGCAAGGCCCTGGGTTCCATCCCCAGCACCGGAAATGGGAAAAAAAAAAAAAAGCCCTGTCTGTACCTGGCTGTCTCCACCATGACCCCGACTCTTAGCATGGCACGACCCTTACTGTTGTGGTGGGAACAGTCCACAGGGTGCCCTCCCCTTCAGCCCTCGGTTTCCATCCTTTCTTCAGTCTCTTGCTGGGCTACAAAGCAGATTCCTAGATTTGTAGGATACTGGAGCTGGAAGGGACCATAGAGTTTCTATTAACCAAATCCCTTGTTTGACGGATGAGGACCCGGAGCCCAGGGGTTATCTTCTTGCTGCAGGCCACATAGCTAGCTGATAGCAGCTGCAGTCAGCCTCCGGATTCCATGCCCAGTGCTCCTGTGAAAGTTTGTACCAAGGTTTTGCAGAATTACTATTACAGTGCTTTTTTTAAAATATTTTTTTTAGGGCTGGGGTTGTGGCTCAGCGGCAGAGCGCTCGCCTTGCACGTGCGCGGCCCGGGTTCGATCCTCAGCACCACGTAAACATAAATGCGTTGCATTGTGTACAACTAAAGTAAATAAATAAATATTTTAAAAAGTATATATTTTTTAGTTGAATATGGACACAATGCCTTCATTAATTTTTGTGTGGTGCTGGGGATCAAACCCAGTGCCTCATACATGCTGGTAAGCACTCTACCACCGAGCCACAACCCCAGCCCCTTACAGTGCTATTTTTATCTCTTTCAAATAACAGTCATTAACATGTTTCTAAGATTAATGTAGTATTGATTATTTGTAATATTATCATTGATCAAACAATTTTCTAGCAGACATGGGGTTAAGGGTTTAATTTAATCTAATCAAAACCCTAAGATGACCAACCTAGATGCCCTTCAGTAGAGGAATGGATAAAGAAAATGTGGTATATATACACAATGGAATATTATTCAGCATTAAGAGAATAAAATCATGGCATTTGCAGGTAAATGGATGGAGCTGGAGAATACAAGGCTAAGTGAAATTAGCCAATCCCCAAAAAACGAATTCCGAATGATTTCTCTGATTTAAGGATGCTGATTCATAATATGCTGTGGGGGAATGGGAGGATTAGATGAACTCTAGATAGGGCAAAGGGGAAAAGGGGAGGGAGGGGAAGGGAGAGGGCATGGCGGTAGGAAAGACAGTGGAATGCGATGGTCACCCTTATCCTAAGTACATGTATGAAGACACAAATGATGTGACTCTACTTTGTGTACAACCAGAGATATGAAAAATCGTGCTCTATATGTGCAATATGAATTGTAATGCATTCTGTCGTCATAAATAACAAATTAAAATTTAAATTAAAAAAAAACCTAGAAAAACAAAACAAACAAAGAAACAAAACAAAACCCTAAGATAAGGAGGGGAGGATGGTACTAACTGGGAGGGGCACAAAGAAGACTTCTGGATATGGAAAGTGTTCTAAATGTACCAGACAATTTGGCCTGGGTGTGATCACACTAATAAACACATGCGGTCAAGCTCAACCAGCTGGACACTTAATTCTTATGCTCTGTGTTATATCTTTTTTTTTTTTTTTTTAAATTAATGTTACATGGGCTGGGAAAGCAGCTTGGTGGTAGAGCACTTACCTAGCGTGCATGAGATGCAAGAGGCCCTGGACTCAGTCCTCTGCAATGCGCACGCATGCGCGCACACACACACACACACACACACACACACAGATACACTGGTTAATTCAAGTTATATATGCATACACTTGCTGCGTAAATTTCTAAGGAGGAAAAAATATCCCTCAAAGCTACTTTCATTCTCCCCATGTTGTAGATGAGGAAGCCAAAATGGTGACATTGACAGAATTAACCGTTTAAACCCCTCGTATGTTCCAGGCATGACACCAAGAGTCTTAGGTACAATATCTCATTTAATCCAATTAAAAGCCCATGAGCCAGGTGTGGCAGCCTGCTCCTGTAATCCCAGCTGCTGAGGAGGCTGAGGCAGGAGGATCATGAGTTCAAAGCCAGCCTCAGCAAAAGCGAGGCACTCAGCAACTCAGTGAGACCCTGTCTCTAAATAAAATACAAAATGGGGCTGGGGATGTGACCCAGTGGTTAAGTGCCCCGGAGTTCAACCCCCAGCACCCTCCCAAACAAACTAACAAACAAAAAAACCCATGAAGCTCTACTGTCCTGTATAACTAACTAAAAAGAACAAGAATTAGAAATTTAAAAGTTTAAGATTTTTTTAAAACCCCATGAGATTATTTTTTTTAACCCTTTAGCCATTTCTCATTATGATAAAAGATGCACAACATAAGATCCGTACCATTTTTAAGTGTGCAGTTCCGTGGCACTGACCACACTCATGTTGTTGCACAACCATCAGCACTAGCCATCTCCAGAACGTCCTTCCTCTTCCCAGGTTGAAACTACACAGATTAAAACACAAACTTCCCGTTCCCCTTCCTCCCAGCCCCTGGCGACACTCCCTACTTCCTGTCTCTATGGACTTGACGGCTAGGTGCCTCATACAAGTGGGATCATCTAGAGCCCGCTCTTTCGTGGCAGGCTTAGTTTACCTTGGGTGATGTTTCCAAGGTCCCTCCATGCCTCCATCCCACAGCATGTGTCAGAATTCTATTCCTTTTGTTGTTGTTGTTGTTGTACCAGGGATTGAACTCAGGGCCACTCGACCACTGGGCCACATCCCCAGCCCTTTTTTGTATTTTATTAGAGGCAGGGTCTCACTGAATTGCTAAGTGCCTCACCATGGCTGAGGCTGGCTTTGAACTCGCGACCCTCCTGCCTCAGCCTCCCAAGTGCTGGGATGACAGGCGTGCACAACGGCACCTGGCTAGAATCCTATTCCTTTTTAAGGCTGTGTAATATTACATTGCATGGAAAGACCACATTTTGTTTATCCATGCACCTTCCATTTTCTCTATTGTATACATGAGGTAATAAACCCCCAGAAAAGTTGGGGAACATACCCAACATAATAATAGAATCAGAAGCTGGTACCTGAACCCATTTTGGTCAAAAGCAGAGGTCATACCCACAACTACTGTGTTAGTCAACTCTCCATTCCTGTGACAAAATACCTGAGGTAATCCACTTATAAGGACACCAGGTTTATTTTGGTTCATGGTTTCAAAGGCTTTAGCAACAAGACCATGGTCACTTGGTCTTATTGCCTGGGCTGTGGTGGGGCAGGGAGCATTTTCACTTAATCGCAGCTGAGAATCATCCCCAAGATGGGAAGGGGCTGGGGTCCTAATATCACCTTCAAGGGCATGTCACCAATGACCTCCTTTCTCCCATGAGTCTCCATCTCTTTAGGCTCCCCACTTCCCAATAGTGCCATGTGTTGGGGACCAATCTTTCAACACATGGACCTTTGGGGGACCTTCAAGACTGAACGGTAGCCCCTGCTGTTCATCCCAAATGCTATCTAAATCCCTCTACCAAGCTGAAAACACTGGCCGGCTGTGCACTTGATGCGCCGCTTGCTCCCTAACCCTACAGCTAGCCGCCAGGGAGGCCCCGTGGGTGCCATTTATTCATATTCTTCAGGAAAGCTACACAAGCCATCGCTCTCTGTGCATGGCTGCAGGCAACCCCTCTGGCTCGCCCCCTGTGGCCTCGTGATGTAAGGACCAAACCATGCTGCTCGTAGGGAGGAGGCTCGGGGCCTGGTTCTGAGCCATTCTGGAGGTTCTCCCAGGAGTGGCAGGGCACGGGAACATTTCCTCTCACTAATGCGCACGTCTGTCATGCGGCGGTGTCACGACCTTCACATCCCCATGATGAGACATTCCATTTGTGCAGGAGGATGGAAGTTTCAGGGGGGAAAAGAATATCTACTGGGGAGAGTACCTTGCAGGAACTACAAATTTTCTATGATTTAAACTGGGACCAATTACTTTCAACCCAGAACTAAATAAACACCAAGTAAATCCTTCTTGAGAGGTAGCGCGATACAGTAGATTCTCGGGCTCCGGGGCCAGGTGACTTCCATTCTAATCTGGAGTCCCCCCCCCCTTGTCAGTGTGTGACTTCAGCAAGGTGGTTATCATCTCTGGGCTTCAGACCCTTTCCCTCTACAGTGGAGATAACAAAACGGAATCCGCAGAACGGGGACCGTGTTGCCCTGCCTGCCTGGACACATCACTTGGACCCCCTCTGGGCCCCGCACCACCCTCCGGGATGTCGGCAGCTTGGCCTCCAGAGATCTCTAGATTGGACGGTCACTGACTCTCGGAGCCTCTCTTGGACACAGAGAGCGAGCGAGCCAGGGAAGTCCAGGAAACGGAAACGTGCAACAGGAAAGAAGAGTAGGAAGAAGCGCAGTCATGCGGTAACGCTCGAAGCCAGGCAGAGCAGGTGCCAAGACACTCCAGAGAGGGACAACACTGGGGACCAGGCAGCCAGAAAAAAGGCCCCAGTTAGGCAGACAGGAAGAGAATCCAGCTAAACAGCTGCTGTCGGAGCCGGTCAGCCGACCTGGAAGGGGCGTTTCTGCAGAAGAGAGGGTTCCCGAGGCCCTAGGGCCCCTGCTGCCTCTCCACCCCAATCCCAACACATTCCAACAGCAGCTTTTGAAAATGAGTTTCTGTTATATTGTAGAGATAAACAGGGAAGGAGATAAGAGATTGCCTTTACCCTTGAGTAGGGCTGTGTCTCTGTTTCTCAGCCAAGTTGAGCTAACAGTACCCACAAAAATTAGGGTGGCCGCTAAACCCACGTGCAGAATTGTAATGGAACACCAATGGACTCCATCCCCAGCTGCCATTTGCTAACCTGGTTGTCTTGGGACAGTGTCCTAATCTGTCTAAGCTTTTGTTTCCTCATCTGTAAGAAGGGCACGGTGATCACGCCACTGGGCCAGGAGGAGGAAGTGAGACGGAGCCTGGGACGCCAAGCACACACCCGGCGTGCGCGTGTTAGGACCAGGGCAGCTCTTTACAGAACCACGGAGACCAGCGGCGTGGCCTCCGGCCCGTCCCGCTGCGTCACTGCTGTCCCGACTCCCACTCTCCTAATGTCGTCGGGTAGGGATGCAGCGCTCTCCGTTGCTGTGTGAGGGGGGAGGAAGCAGAGCAGGGAGAAGAGGCCAGAAAAACGGGGACAGCAGCAAGGTGTCCCTGGTGATCCCAGGGGAGGACCCAGAACCCCACTCCCTAAGAGGCAAGTCCCGCCCACCTTCCTGGGGGTCCGCCTGCAGCCCCCCGGAGCTTCCTATCACCAGGCGTCTGCTTGCAGCCTCTCTGTGTTAGAGAGGGGACTCAGGGACAGGGACACTCAGCTGCAGGCAAGTTCCTAGAAAGTCCAGTGGAATGGATATCATTCCTTTGCCGTGAGTAATCGGGCCGGACAAAGCCCACTGGTATTTCCGAGTCCATTCCCAGTACCCAGGGCTGGAGCCAGCCGCTCAGCAGCTGCACAGAGTGGATTGGGGCTCCCCAGCTCTCTGCCCTGGAGTTAGCCTTGGGGAAAGACTCCCGGCCCGGAAATGGGGAAGCACTCCGAAGGTCATCTCATCCATGCCCCTGCCTCTGGCACAAGCCTTGCAAGCCACGGGTGAGGACCAAGGAATAAGTCTGCAGCCCTTTTCTGCTCTCTTGCTCCTTCAGTGGTCTCCAGGCCCGGGGTCCCTGAGTACCTCCTACTGTCTTCCTCCCCTCCGGGCCACACATCTGTGACAGTCACCGTTCCTGGAAGTGCCAATGCAGGACTAGTCCTTATTCTTTCCTAATAGTGGCCGCTGTTTTGTCAGTCCTCCCTGGGTGGGGGGGCGGGGGCAGGTGTAGGCCTTCCCCTGTGTGGACCCGGGACTGCCACAGTCCCAGGTAACTCACCCTGGGGAGCCCAGTCTTGCCTGAGATGACTGAGAGGTCACAGCAACCCTGCTGGGGCGGTTTTATTGCTGCATCATTAATAAGGACACTGAAGCACTTGAGATCCTTCAGCCGACCTTTCACCTGCCTGGACACAGCCCCTGCAATCTCCAGGCTGATTTTCAAGGGACAGAAGCTTCTGCTGCAGCCTGTTCCTCACCCAACTCCATCCAAATTGAAAGAATGGCATCCTCACAGGCCACGCCACGTCAATTGCCCCATCGTCCCGGTGGGAAGGATGATGAAGTGTCCCCTCGAAAATGCTGACTGTCGTTTCCCCCAGACTAATTGCAAGGCAGGCATTAACATTCCCCAGGGAGTTCGCCGGGGCTGTGTCCCCTGCGGTCCCAGGCAGAAGCGTTTCCTCTGCAGGCACAGCCAGCAGGGATTTCCGAGCTTCTCCCAGGGGGGATAAGCAAGGAGTCCAGGGAAAGGCAGGGGTGTGCAGGGACCAGCACCCCTCGAGTCTGGTATCCTGTAAACATCCTGGTCACTTTGGATTTACCAGCCCTGAAAAGAAGATTCTTGTAAGCACGCAGCCGCCTGTGGTCAGGGGGATGATCTCCAACTGCTCCTGTTCCTGGGCCGGCAGCCAGCTGCCTTGGATGGTCAGAAGGTGAAATTTGAATGCTGGTGAATGGGAGAGCGGAAGTTCAGCAGGCTGAGTTAAGCCCATTCATGAAAAAGATCTAGTCTCACTTCCTTATTACCAGGAGTCGTGTGTGGAGGGTGTGTGTGTGTGTGTGTGTGTGTGTGTGTGTGTGTGTGTGTGTGTGCGCCCGCACAGAGGGGACAATTGCTTTCTGTGTCATTTCTTCCCCTGCTCCCACTCTTCCTTTTTTTTTTTTTTTTTTTTTGCCTCTCAAAATATAAAGTTCATCCTCAGGAAACTGCCAAAGAATGTGTAGCTGGTCTGTGGTTTGCTGAAAAAAAGAAAGAAAAAGAAAGATTCATACAAAAAGCAACTCTCCCTTTCCCAAAACTTTGTCCCTCTCTCTCTCTCCTGCTCTCTCTCTCTCTCTCTCTCTCTCTCTCTCTCACACACACACACACACACACACACACACACACACACACACACACGCAGGCGCAAACGCACACGTTCACACACACATTCCCAGATCATGCTGCACACCAAACACCCTGTGGTTCTCCCCTCCAGGCCCAGCCAGGCCCAGCTGGCGTGGGGTGGTAGAGTCAGCCCCTGGTGGGAGCTCAGCCCTTCAGAGGTGGGCTGGGAGGGAGGTCGAGGTTGACCACCAGCAGCTGGTCTGAGGCCTGACATAGGCTTTCTCTTTGAGGAGAAATTCATTGCTTTCCTGTTGGTTCCACCTCAGCCAGCCACACGGTGCCTCTGGCTGGCCATGTATATCACTAGTGGCATGGTTTCTGAGCTTTTTAAAAGACCCTATTTGGCTATTAACTCTCCCCCATCTCCCCCTTCCTCCCTCCCCTCCGTCTTTCTCTCTTTGGTACCAGGGATTAAACCCAGGAATGCTTAACTACTGAGCCACATCTCCAGTCTCCTACCCTATTTTGTTTTTGAGACAAAATCTCACTAAATTGCTGAGGCTGGCCTCAAACTTGTGATCTTCCTGCCTCAGCCTCCCAAGTTGCTGGGATTACAGGCATGTGCTACTACACCTAGCCTAGCTGATTGCCTCCCTTTATTTACTGGATATGACCATAATGACAGCCTCCTCACAGGGTTGCAATGATTAGGATCATACCCACAGCTGGATATGGTGGTGCAACCTGTAATCCCAGCTACTAGAGAGGCAGAGGCCAGAGGACACAAGTCCAAGGCCAGTTTCTGCAACTTAGCCAGACCTTGTCTTAAAACAAAATAAAAATGGTTGGAAATGTGGCTCAGTGGTAAAGCACCCCTGGGTTCAGTCCCCAGTACCATGTGCGCGCGTGCACATACACATACACACACACACACACACACACACACACACACACACGCACACGCACACGCACACAATCCTTAGCACGGGGTACAATAAGGGCAAATGCTCTTTTCCTCCAGAGAGGGGCCTCCCTACATCTGGAGGCAGTCTGTTCCATTTTCAGCAACATGATGAAGATGCCACCAACTTTGCTGTAATTTTCAAGTCTTGGGAGGGTTAGAGGCACCTTCTTTGCCTTTAGGAATAGAAACCGAGGAAAGAAACATATGCACCCAACGCGGCTCAATCCACTCCCCGGTTTCCAGGAGGCTCACTGTCATTTGTGTGAGAAAGAAGGCCTGTCTCAGAAATGAAGGCTGAACCAAAGTCCCCAAGATGATCGACTGCAACAGGAGAGGTCAAACCCCACGTTGCTTTCAGTTATTTTTCTCTGACTCTGGCTAAGAAGTGCTTACGGGGCACCCACAGTGATTTCAGAACAATCTGGGAGGAGGTGCACCTGTCCCCCCTGCTGAGGTCCCTCTGTGGGCACAGCTGGTGGAAGAGCACTTAGGTACTTTCCCTGCAGTAGCCAAATCCCCCATGCTGTTGATGCCCCAGGAAATCTCATTCTCGCTGACCCCGCACCTTTGTAAAGCACGCCCAGGACGATTGTTACTCATGAAGCCTTCCCACGGAGGGAGGGAACTCATTTGACAAGTATTATTTCCCCCATTTTACAGATGGGGAAAACCGATGCCCACAGAGGTCTTGACTATGGGGTCTGAAGCTGCTGGAATTCTCCAGGCTGCTCTCCCTGCTGTTTCTCCACGTGGTACAGATGACACACAGGGCTATTTTTATCCTCTCCCATCCTGAGTTATTCTTCACTGAATTGGACAGAAGCTTCTAACCATCCCCCAAATTCCCTCCCCAAGAGGCTCCTCCAGGAAATGAGCTGTCCCACATCATTGCCCTGCTTTGCCTTGACCCTGGCTTTGGCCGTGTGATGAACACTTGTTGGGTGCGTCTAGAACTCGAGGGACCCCGAGGCAGCAGACCCCAGGTGGAGAAGGATGGGTTCACCACGAAGGAATCTCTCTCACTGTCTTCATTTCCTTCCCTCTTCCATCTCCCCTGTCCCCAAGCCGTCCATTGATAGTGAAAGAGAGGAAACATCTGGTCTGGGTTCAGTGCCTCCGCCCTGGTGTCAGGGGGCTTGTAGGAAGAGATGGTCGGAGGTCTTGCAACCTTGAAATAAACCAACGGTTCGCTGGCACTCCTCCCCACCCGCCACCCCTTCCTCCCCATCCCCCTCAATATCACACACCCTCCCGGCAACGCCTCTTCCCTGCTGCAGCCCAGCAGACAGCTGTCGCTGCCTCTCCCAGAAACCCCAGAGAACCATGACCATGCGGCTCCAGCGGGGCTCTGCCGAGACAGTGAAGATGCTGAAGTTTGCAGGACCAGGGTGGGACGACATTGGACATGCTTCAAAATCCCATAATCGTGGTCTTCCTCCAGACCGCCTCTTCCTCCCTCCAGCCCTCTCCAGTCACCATGAGCTGTCTTCGACGAAACATTCCCTCTGCGCCAGGCACCAGCACAAAGGGCCCCATTTAACCATAGAAATTCATCTCCTTACATCAGAAGGAGAAGCTCAGAGAGGGTGAGTAACTTGGCCCAGACCACACAACGGTGAAGTGGCAGAGCTTAGATTAAACCTGATCAAACGCCAAAGCACAGGTCTTCAGCATCTGCACCCTGCCATCTCTCTCTGAGCACCCCTGAATGCCTTATTCCTCACCAAACCCACCAGCATTCGGGCAACCTGCAACCATCTAAAAGCAGCTGGCATATCCAGCAGCCTCTTCGACCTTCATTTGTTCAGTCCCACCATTTCTTCCTGTGCAAGTGGAAGACATCACATCTACCATGTGGTCGGCCCGGGCCACACACTGAGAAAGAGCAGACTATTTTAACACCATTCCTAACTTCTCGGAGAGATGTGGTCATTTGGCATCATGATCAATGGAGTGACATTGTAAATATTCCTGGACCTTAGCAGAGCTCAGGCCTAGTCTCGCCTTCTTGCCTCCAAGATCCTTCTGTGGTTTTGAAAAACAAATGGCCAAGTGAGAACCACATGCAGGTGATGTGACAGGATGGTTGCTCAGAGAGGCCTGGGGGCTGCTTGGTGAGTCATGGCTTCGTTGTGGGGCGGGACTGCATCAGACCCTTGGATGACAGCTGATGGCCATCTTCAGCCAGAGCTTGAATAGGATCAACTCCTTGGTACCAGTGAAGGGAGCAGCAAACCCAAGGCCCTGAGGAGCACAGGCTCCACTCAGGAGAAATCGTGGCTTGCAGGCAACAAAGAGATTACCAAGGGATGCTGGGACCTTGAGATGTAGTGCTCTGAGTGACTGTAGGGGCTGGCCTTGATCTGTAGACTGCGGAGAAGTCACGATTCACACAGTGTCAGTGGGTCATATTTGGAAGGGCAGGGGGGGAAAGGTGGGCTCAGTAGCTGACCTGTGTTTGCAGCATTCCTGAGGCCCCTGGTGCCACTGTTTCAGGGGGTCCTGGGGAATGGTGACAAAGACCTCCAGTGTTAGCAGACCTGGGTTTGAATCCAAGTGTCCCTTCTCAGTGGCATGAACCTGAGAAAGTATTTTAACCCCTCTTGGCCTAGCTCTGTTGTCTATAAAATGGGCATCTCATTACCTCCTCTACGGGTGGCTATAAGAATTCCATGTGTATATAGGGGATTTAACATTGTGCCCAGCATAAGCAAGCACCCCAGATTGTCCTCCTGTCCTGGAGTGACTGTGCCAGGTCACTCACTGATTGAAACCATCCAACAAACAATGTTATTGGAGTCTTAGAGAGACTCTATCTCCATTCTTAGGAAGATACCTGGGGAAACGACTTCACATTTAGGGATAATATGCCCAGGGCAAGGTGGTCACCCCTCTACCAACAGAAAACCTTCAGGCAGTGGAATGGAAAATCGGCATATCAGCATCCTGTTTGAACACTGCACCATGCTGGACACACACACACACACACACACACACACACACACACAGCCCAATAAGTGACTTCTGTGGTGAATGAATGAAGCCCTTACAGAGGTGGGAAGAGGAGTTTAGGAAGAAGTATTGTGGGTGGGTGGAACATGCATCTGATATGGAAATGAACACTTTCTCATCTACTCTGCCCCTAGAATGATTTTTTCGTTGTCAATGGATCTTTATTTTATTATTTTATTTTATTTTGTGGTACTGGGGATTGAACTCAGGGGCACTAGACCACTGGGCCACATCCCCAGCCCTTTTTTTTGTATTTTATTTAGAGACAGGGTCTCACTGAGTTGCTAAGTGCCTCGCCATTGCTGAGGCTGGCTTTGAACTCATGATCCTCCTGCCTCAGCCTCCCAAAGTGCTGGGATTACAGGTGTGTGACACCGCGCCTGGCTTATTTTATTTATTTATATGCGGTGCTGAGAATCAAACCCAGTGCCTTACACATACTAGGCAAGTGCTCTACCACTGAGCCACAACCCCAGCCCATGCCCCTGGAATTTGGGGAATAAAGGAATAAAACTTCTCTTGGAGAGTGAGACCACGGATGAACACACAGTGCTTCAGAGCCGAGCTCGCAGCCACCCTAAAGAGAGCATGATTCTCAGGCGTCCAGCCTCCCCGGGCTTATCCGAAGGGCCACCTACAAGCTGGTCCGTCCTAAAGGGGATCTACATGTTGCCGCCGGAAAGGGATTGCAGCCTGGAACGGCAGCGCCGCGGGAAGGAGTCCGGAGACAGGATGGAGACGAAAAAATTCTTTAATCTTTCTGTCTCTGTCTCTTGTAATTTCTAACACTACATACACACTCTCACAAGAAACCAAGGCACCTACTCTTACAAGAAACTACAATATATCTATACAATAGCGATAACCCTGTCCTTTCTCTCTCTGGTCTCATCCCATGCGCCCGAGCAGGAATGGCCTTGCTCGATCTGCCGAGTCACTCCTCAAATCTCTCGAGATCCTGGGCCAAGTCCCGTGAGACTACGGAAGGCGACAATGCCCAAAAATGTCGATCTGCTGAGTCACTGCTCAAATCTCTCGAGATCCTGGGCCAAGTCCCGTGAGACTACGGAAGGTGACAATGCCCAAAAATGTCTATGGCCTGTAGTCAACCGCAATCTTAGCTATCTCCCTAAACAGGGCTCCTGCATTTCCCCACTTTTGTTTTAAAAGAGGGGATGCTCTAGGACGTCTATGTGCAACCAACATTCTTACCCGTCATTGAATAATCAAGGCTGTGCCCTTGACTCCTGTCTTAGGTTGATATGTCGGCCACATGAGACTATCCCGTGCGACTGTGCCTGTCTTAGGTTGTCCCCCTCTGGGGATCTTACCCGTCATTGGCTAACCAGCCATCCAATGGAGCCCTTTAGGATCGACTGTGTAAGATGACTAACAGCCGTCCAATTGGGAGGAGATGCTGCGGCTTTAAGGTGACAAGCCTTTTGGTGACGAGCCAAATTGCATAGCATATCAAATTCTTTAAACAAATCAGCTGCCCTAAGTTCTATCAAGTAACACAGTGAGTTCTCTAAACAAATACCCGCAAAGTACTGTCCCATGACTTGCATGGTTTTATTAATTTGTCTAAGATCATGTAATAATCGCCATTTTCCTGATTTTTTCTTGATCACAAATATGGGGGAATTCCAGGGAGAGGTGGAAGGTTCTATATGTCCTGCTTCTAATTGTTCCTGAACTAGTAGGTGGGCCGCTTGTAATTTCTCTTTAGATAGGGGCCACTGAGGGACCCACACTGGCTTATCAGAAAGCCATGGTATTTTCAAAATTATTTTCTCAGTGGCCCCGAAGAAAAATGTCTTTTTCCTATATGATAATGATTTCTTTTAGGGTTAAGCTTACCCTGTACTTTTTGATGATTTCTTTTAGGGTTAAGATTACCCTGTAAATTTTTACATTTAACACCTGCAGGTTTGGTTGCAAGGTGTACTCCCATTTGTTGTAAAATATCTCTTCCCCATAAAGTAACTGGTAGGTTAGGTAAAACATAAGGCTGAAACGTTCCTTTATGTCCTTCATCATCCTCCCATTTTAAAATTACTGCACTTTTTTCTGGGAGGTTATTATATCCCAAGCCTCTTAAACTGGTTGAAGCTTTTTGTAGAGGCCAGTGTTTGGGCCATTGACGTAAATTAATGATGGAAGAATCAGCTCCAGTATCTATAAGACCCTCCATTTCTATTCCTTGGATTCTTATTTTACACATAGGCCTCCTTGTACAGTCCCGAACCCAGCAAACCATGGGTTTCAAATCAGTGGAACAAAATTCTCTATTGTTCCTATTTAGAGGCATATTCATTTTAAATGAATTATGTAAATTTGGAAGGAGGAGCAGCTGAGCAATTCTATCTCCCTGATTAATAGAACTTATACTTTGGGGTGAGCTAAGCATTATTTTTATTTTCCCTTTATAGTCTGAGTTTATTACGCCTGGGGTCACTTGCAAACCTAATAAGCTTTTAGGACTTTGCCTGATAATAAGTCCTACAGTCCCTGAGAGAAGAGGTCCCCTGACTCCTGTGGGAATCAGTTGAACCCCCATTTCAGGTGTTAACACTATTCGGGCGGTGGAACAGAGGTCTAATCCTGCATTTCCTCCTGTTCCTCTGGCGAGGGAGTGGATGGGTAGTAGGGATTGTGTCGGGGAAGCATCTGAGTGGATGCTTGAGGATACTCCTCCTCCAATGCCTCGTACATTTGTGGGCTCCGGGGCATTGGGCCCCGTGCCCTGTTTTTTGAATTCCTGAACAAAGGATTTCCATGGATGTCAAATTTTGAATAGCATTTAGTGGCCCAATGATTTCCTTTCTTACACCTGGGGCAGCAACCTGGAGTACGGTATGGATTTGGTCTTATTTCTCTTTGGGGATTTTGCCTAGAATAGCCTGATTGATTATGATAATTTTGCCTAGAATATCCTGATTGATTATAATGTCTATGTTGAGCCCTTGTAAAATTTTGAGGGGCAGCATCTCTCACAGCTGCTGCAATCACATTCCCTGTGACAAAGGCATCATTTATATCTTTACATAGTTGTATATGTATGGAAAGATCCTTTTTATTTTTCCATGGCCTGATGACTTCCTGGCAATATTTATTAGCATTTTCATACGCTAATTGAATAACTAATGGCATAACTTGATCAATGTCTCCAAAAACTCTACCTGCAGTTCTCAAAAGTCTATCAGCAAATTCAGCATACGGTTCATTAGGTCCTTGAATTACTTTGGACAAGCTACCTTGTAGATCCCCAGGTCCTTGTACAGTTTTCCATGCCTTTAAGGCAGCTGCGTTTATCTGAGCATATACTCCTGGGGTATAATGTTTTTGATCCTGTACGTCTGCGAATTGCCCTTCTCCTGTGAGCATTTCTATATTATGGTCTCCAAACCCTGCATCTGCGTTTCTTTTAGCTGTTTCTATACAAAGTTCCTGAAATTGCAATCGCCAAACCAAGTATTGTCCCCCACTTAATGTTGCTTTACATAGACGTTTCCAGTCTGCGGGGGTTAAGCTAAAGGTGTTAAGGGACTCCAGTATACTCAACGTGAAAGGAGCTTGGGGTCCATAAGTCATTACTGCCTCTTTGAGATTTTTTATTGTTTTGAAATCTACTGGCTGGTGGCCCTTCTGTCCATTTTCATATTCAAATACTGGCAGTTCCCAATGTATCTGTGAGTTACCCTCGAGAGCACATAAGTGCTCAGAAAGACTTTTTATTTCTATTTCTAGGGTATGCAAACGTCTAGTGATACCCTTCATATTTTCTGTAATCGATTTCACCCATGGGGGAGTAGAGGACACAAGTTCCTCCACTTGATGATCCCTTATCTTGGCCTTCCTTAATTTCCTTTTATTCATTTTCTCAAAATCACCTTTAGTTAATTCCTCCTCACTACTACTACTCTCATTGGTCCTAACTGACTCAGTAACATCCTGAGTCCCAAGTTCAATTGAGACCATGTATCCTTGAAGTATCTCTAATAAATCTTGAATAGCTTTAGCAGCTTGGATCTTTGTAATTTTGGGGACGCTTCTAATACTCTCCTTACTGGTCTTAGTTGACTCAGCGGAATCTACGCTTTTATGGTCCATCCTAAAGGGGATCTACATCAGCAACCAAAGCACAGAGGAGAGTCCCAGGGAAGTCCCAGGGCACTGGCCTGGAGAAAGAGTACTTTGGTCTAAGACAGCCGTGTCTTTCTGGTGGCAGTGGGTAGGTACATCAAGCTATCACCACCTGATACCGTGGCACATCTGAGTTCTGCAACTAGCTTCTGTGTCTGCTCTGTGCTCACCAAGCACCCATAGCAGTGAAGGCCGACACCCCAAGTCCTTGGTCCTTGAGGAGAGAGTGGGAGTCGACCCCTTAGGAGCTCTGTTCAGATGCCCTCAGCGGGCTGTTAGGGGACAGCGTCTTTCACAGCAGCCTGGCCACCTGTTAAAGCTAGAACAGAAAGCCACACATGGACCAAGTTCACGCCACCATGAGCCCATCACTTCCCAGGCAGCTCCCGCTCCCTGACTCTTTCTATTGTGGTTTCAGACAATGTCTGTTTCAAAAATAGATCAGAATAGATCAAAGCTCTGCAAGCGTTGCTTCAAATGAATAAGCCAGCCTAGATTTCACACGTGTTCTCACTCCAAAGTCCTCCTGACTTCAGGTGGCCCTCAGACTCCAAGGACTTCCTCTCTGATGTGTCACTAAGTAAGAAATTGTATATGGTGTGGAAGGTGGGGACAAGGCATCGGAATGGTCACCCGCTTGTAGCGCCCCTCTGTGACAAAGGATCAGGTTTGTCATATCTGCTTGCCCTTTTCACTCCTGGGGCAGAGAGGGGAATGCATTAAGGGCTGCTTCTACCTCCCACACCCATGCTCAGCAAGGAAGGGTGGAGAAAGGGGCCTGGGGAACAATGGGCAGGGTCTTTCCCTGCCTTCTCTGCTCCTGATTTCCACACTTTCCATTCCCTTGTCTCCCCAGAGGCCCTCCTAGGTGATGACTCACTGAAGAACCACGCCCCAGATCAGGTTTGATTATCTTCTTTTCTGAAGCCAAGAACACTATCAAACCTTTGAGGTCACCTATGGGTCTCTCTCAAATCTTACAAAGTCCCTCTCTCTCAGAAGTAACAGGCTTTTAAGACAGCTGGATGTTGTAGACAGTTATTTCACTGCTGTGACTAAAGGCTCTGACCAGAACAACTATAGAGGAGGAAAAGTTTATTTGGGGGCTCACGGTTTCAGAGGTCTCCATCAGTAGACAGCAGGCTCCTCTCCTCAGGGCTCGAGGTGAGGCAGGACATCATGGCAGAAGAGTGTGGCAGAGGGAAGCAGCTCACATGACGATCAGGAAGCAGAGAGAGACTCCACTCTCCAGACACAAAGTGTATACCCCACAGCCACGCCTCAATTCCCACCTCCTCCAACCACACACTACCACTTCAATTACCACTCAGTTAACCCCATCAGGGATCAATTCACTGATTGGTTCAAGAATATAGACCAATCATTTCTCCTCCAAACCTTCTTGCATTGTCTCACATGTGAATTTTTGGGGGGCACCACATCTAGACCGTAACATTGGATATGCCCCTAAGTAATAAACTATTGTCTTCTTATTGAATCAGGATGGATGAGGCATTATTTTTCTTTTTCGTTGTAGCACTAGGGATCAATCCCAGGGCCTTGCTCATATTAGACAAGGGCTCTATCACTGAGCTGCACCACCGGCCCAAAGCATCATTTGTATGCAGTAAATTTCACTCTTCTTCATGTTTTAGCATTTTACGAATGTTGACAAACTGAATTGTGTGTCTACTGTCATAATCGAGGTATAGAACATAGGGGTTGGGCATGCAGCTCAGGGGCAGAGACCTGGCTCAGCATGCAGGAGGCCCTGGGTTCCACCCCTAGCACTGTGAAAAAGATATGGAAGATTCTCATCTCCCCAAGTGTTCCTTGTGCCTCCTTGTGGAGAATTCCCTCTCCTAATACATTGGCTTTGGCAACTGGGATATCTTTTCTAACCTTTTCCAGAATGTCATATAAAAGGCATCGTATATGAAAGGGCTCTGAGTCTGCCTCCTGACACCAGGCACTATGTCTCTGAAATTCACACATGTTGTTAGAGGACTTCTACCAGTTCACTGCCTCTCATTGCGCAGGGGCACGTGGATGGATCAGTGTATCATTTGAGTTGCTTTCAGTTTGGGGCAATTACGAATAAAGATATTGTTACATCTGTGTACAAGTGTTTATGTGGACATCTTCACAAAAAAATTGGGAAAAGGTCTAGGGCTGAGATTTCTGCATCATATAGCAAATATGTATTAAATTATATAAGAAATTGCCAAACCACCCCCTAAAGTTGCTGTACCCATCTTGCAATTCTATCAACAATATATCAGAATTCTAGTTGCTCCATATTCTGACCAAACAATTCATATTGTGCATGTGCCAGGGATTGAAACCAGGGATCCTGCATGCTAGGCCAGCACCCTACCACTAAGCCACACCCCAGCCCTCGTGCTTCTTCATAATTGGGTTGTTTTATTATTACGGTGTCATGACTATTGTGTGGTATTCTTTATATATTCCAGATGTAAATACTTCATTAGGAATATAAACATTATAAACACCCTCTCACCCTGTGGCTTGTCTTTTTATTTTCCTAACAATATCTTTTTCAAAGAGCAGAAGTTTTTAGTTTTGACAGTCTATTTTATGAAATCTTTCTTTTAAGGTTAATGTTTTTTTTGTGTCATCTCTAAGAAACCTTTGTATAAAGTCACAAAAACTTTCTCCTGTTTGCTTCTAGAGTTTTTATAGTTTGGGAGTTTCTGTTTAGGTCTATGGTCCACTTCGAGTTAGTTTTTCATTTAGTGTGAGGTACGATAAGGCTTACATTCTTATAGGTCTATTCTTTCTTTCATATGGATGTCCAAATGGTCCATCACCATTTCTTTCTTGAACAGTTCAGACTTTCTTACTGAACTGCTTTGATATCTTTGTCAAAAATGAATTGACCACACAGGTGTGGATACGTTTCTGGACCCTGTTCTTTTTCTTTTAGATATGTCTCTTCTACATCCTAGACCAACACTGCAATGCCTTGACTGTTGCAGCTTTATAGCAAGCCTAAAAATTAGGATATTGTTCATTTTTGATGTTTATATAATGGAATCATACTATATGCATTCTTTTTTTTTAAATATTTCTTTATTTGCTTTAGTTGTACACAATCCATTTTTACGTGGTGCTGAGGATCGAACCCGGGCCGCGCACGCGCCAGGCGAGCGCTCCACCACTGAGCCACAACCCCAGCCCCACTATATGCATTCTTTATCTGCTTTTTCTACATTAATTTTGAGATTCAGTTACGTTGAGGCACGGACTTATAATAATGCCCTCGTTTTCACTACTTTGTACTCTGTACAGTTTTTATAATCCATTCTACTACTAGTTGATATATAGATTGTCTTCAGCTCTCATCTCTTCCAACTATCTTGTATGAATGTTTGTGTACTTGTCTAATAGTAACGTGCAAGATTTCTCCAGGGTTTGAACCTATGTATGGAATTACTGGGTCCCTAGGCATATGAATCTTCTCTTTGCTAGAAAAATCTATACCGTTTCCTCATGTACTATAGCAGTTTGCACCCTTGCAGCAGGGTACAAAAGTGTTCCGTGTTCCATACCACCTGTCCTTGGTATTGTTAAACTTTTTAACTAGAAATTATGCCTCATTTTGCTTTTGATTTACACATCCCTGGATATGGAAAAGGTTGATTTTTTTTTTCTTTTTTTCTGAGAGCTGGAGATGGAGCCCAGGACTTCACACATGCTAGGCAGGTGCTCTACTCCTGACCTACACCCCAGCCTGAACATAACTTTCTTGTGTTCTTTGTCTTTTCAGAAAGGACCAACTGTTGGGGCTTCATTTTAAGTTGTCTGCATATTTTGCTCATTTTCCTGTTGTGTTTTTCTTTACTGTTCTGATGCATTTTTATATATTCTGAACACTAATCCATCTTGCTTGGGTAGGTGTCATTTCTCCTGGCCTGTACCCTTCTGCCTTTTCAATGGTGACTTTTGATGACCTGAAATTCTCCATTGTTATGTTGTCAAAATTATCAGCCAGGGCTGGGTGGTGGCTTCATGGTAGAGTGCTTGCCTAGCATGTGTGAGGCTCTGGGTTCAATTCTCAGCACCGCGTATAAATAAATTAATTAAATAAAGGTCTATCCACAACAAAAGAAAAAAAATTTAATTATCAGCCCATTCCTTTGGGTTATTTTGTGTATCGTGCACAGTTTATAAAATCTTTCCGTGCCCTGAATTCATACAGATCCTTGCACTATTTTCTCTTAAGATATCTAATGATTTTGTTGTTGTCATTTTGTTTTGTTTTCTGAGTTGTTTGTTTGTTTTTAGTGCTGGAGAGCTCACGCTCTCTCGTGTCAGGGTCTTGCACATGCTCAACTTCTGAGCTACACCCATAGCCCAAGATTTAACCTTGTGATTTGCACATTTGCGTTTTTCATTCATCCTAAATTTTAAGTTTGTGTATATATTTGCATATGCACATTGTTTTTTTATTTATTCTAATTAGTTATATGTGACTGTAAAATGCATTTTGACGCATTATACACAAATGAGCACAACTTCTCATTCTTCCGGCTGTACATGGTGCAGTCCCACTGGTAATATAACCATACATGTATATAGGGTAATAATGTCCATCTCATTCCACCATTATTATACATATGGTTTAAGGTACAGATACAATGTCTTCTGAAAAATTAATTGTCCCAACACAATATATTTTTCCTACCTGTTTTCAATGACAGCTCTCGCATGTCAACTAAATTCAGTGAGTTAGTTTCTGAACTGTGTCATATTCTGTTGATTTATTCTTCAGCCCTTTGTCAGTAGTAATTATCTTAAATATCATAGCTTTATAATAAGTCTTGATGTTTAATTAGACAATTTCCTCACTGTAACGTCTTTGGGAATTTCTCAGCTTTTCCTTGTCTTTGTGCTTCAAATAAATTTGGGGGACAGATATCCATATCCCACCAAAAGGGAAAAAGCCCAACTTCTGGATTTTGTATTTGTAATCCCATTGAATCTAAAAGTAAATAAATTCAAAATAAGGAGAATTTTTACTGCTCTACTCCTAAGTCTTCCTACCATGGATTTTCATTTTAAGCAGTCATTCCAAATGAGATGGGATAGCATTTTGGTAACCCTTTATAGTGTTCCTCATAATATCCCTCAGTATCTTATTTTTGGTTACCCTTGAATTTTCTTTTTTCTTTCAATTAAAGTTTCTGGGGTTTGATGATACATAAAAATTCACTTTTGTGTAGCAGTCTTTCATCTGACAGCTTTGATAAACTTCCCTATTCATCCTAACAATTTGACGGATGGCTACTTCAGGTTATCTATGTAGACAATCGAATGATCTGCCAATATGATAGCTGCATTCTTTTTCTTCCTTCTAACTTCAATTTCTTTCTCTTTCCTATTATACTGGCCATGACTTCAAGTAACATTGAATAAGAACAATGAGAGCAAATAACAGCAGTTTGTTACTGATCCCAAAGGCGCCCTTTTTAATATTTCATATGGAATATATAATTACTATAACTCTGGGTATGTGGGGGGAGTAGAAAAGAAGAAAACCCAGGGCATGCACACATTGCATGTGTGCTAAAAAAAAAACTTATCAAGGTTAAGGAAGTCACCTTTGAATCCCAGTTGGGCAAGAGTTGTTATCGTAAGCAAATATTGAATGTTATCAAACGTTTTTCTGCCTCTATCGAGGTGGTCACATGATTTTTCTTCTTTTAATGAACTGCTATGTGGTGAGCAACATCTAGAAATCTCCTAATGAACCAACTTTGCCTTTGTGGAATGAATTCATCTTAGTCATAATCGATAATCTGTTGAACCACGGATAGGATCAATATGTTAAGTTGTGTTTAAAATTTTGACATCTGTGTTTAACAGCAGAATGGTTCTATGATTTTCTTTTCGCACAACTGTGTCTGATTTGGGTATCAAGGTTGCATTCGTGCCACAGGGTGGCCTGAGAAATGCTTCCTTCTCGTCTCCCCTATAGAATTTCTACACTCTTGGAATGCTCTTTTTCTTTAATGTTTGGCATATCTCACCTATAAAATGATCTGGGGTAGATATTTTCTCTGTAGGGAGATTATCAAGTACTTGTTACCCAAATGGAATGGTTTTCAATGGTTATATTTGGGATTTCTATTTCTTCTTCAGTCATTTCGACAATCCATTATTTTGCTAGCAATTTTTTCCCTTTTCACGGAAGTTATCAAATTCATTGGTCATAGATGACATTATTCTCACATTTTTCATTTCTGCTGCAGCAGTAGTAGATCATTTTCTGGGGCTGCTGTAATAGAGCACCAGAAACTGGATGGCTTGAAAGAGCAGAAATGTGTTTTTCTAGTTCTGGAGGCTAGAAATCCAGAATCAAAGTGACCGCAGTGTTGGTTCAAATAGAAGAGTTCAGTCCATTTAGTTATCTCATTGCTACTGATATAATTGAATTTTTTTTTCTATCATGTTATTCTTTGTTTCTTCCTTCTATTTGCCGTGTGTGTGTGTGTGTGTGTGTGTGTGTGTGTGTGTGTTTATGTAAGAAAAAAAAATATTCCATTTTTCCCCTTCTATGAGTTTGGAAGTTACACACTTCCATTTCTATTCTTAACAGCCTAAACTCTTCCCAAAACATACAGTTCACCATGGTAATGTCACCAAACTGATTATCTAACCTAAATCCCTCCTGCTATAGTTCCTGTTACTCTGTCTTCAGAGCATAGAAAATTCTCTTCCATGTGCCTTCTTAGACTTGAAATCCTTAAACCACCACTTCTGGAGAGAAAAAGGGAAAAAAAGAAAAAAGTTCTGGAAACTTGCCAAAAGGGAAGGAAAAAGAAAAGCTTAAAATAATCAAGTGAAAAAAGGAATAGAGAGTACAATGTGCTAGAGTTGAGCAGCCTCATTCTCAGAAGGCCAAGCAAAGGTCAGAGGGCCCTGGCCACTGCCTCTGAAAACAGAGTCACAGTTGGGCCTGCTGGAGAGAAACACTCAACTTCCCTCCATGGTAAAATCGTCGAAAGAGGAACCTCGAGCTGAAGAATGGACCTCAAGTGTCTGGGTAGCCCCTACAGCTGTCCTCAAACAGGGAAGGCCCCGTGAGGCCATTGCTCAGGAAAATGCTTCTCAGATGCTGGTGGGGGAGGGGCACAGCTCTCAGTCTGGGGTGGGACAGGAGAATGTGCATTTCTAAGAAGCCCCTAAGTGTATTTTAACTTTCTGTAACTGTGACACGTTGTCCTGAGACAATCAACTTAAAAGGAGGAAAGGTTTATTTGGGCTCAGGGTTTCGGAGGTTTTAGTCGATGATTGGTAGGCTTCATTGTTTCGGGGCCTGCGGCAAGGCAGAAGAACATCATGGTGGTAGAGGAACACAACTGCTCTCCTTGTGTCAGCGAGGAAGCAAGAGAGAGAGGGACGGGGACAGGGTCTTAAGATCCCCTTCCAGGGCACACTTCCAACGACCTAACTTCTTCCCACTAGCCACACCTCCCAAAAGTTTGGCTACCTCCCAATAGCACCGTAGGTGGGTGTGGGTGACCAAGCCTTCCACACTTACGGGACCTCTCAGATCCAAACCAGCACGCCCAGTAATTCAGTTGCTGGGCCGAGAGTCACATTCAGCACCTGAATCCCGGAGAAGGTTAGCTGGGGCCTGAGCACCCTTGTCTCCATAGCCCCAGATCCCAGGCTACGGCGGGTGCTTGGCGAATATCTGGTGAGGGCCTGAGTTGGAAGCTAGTTTATTTTGTCTTTTGCCGTCTCAATCGCCTCATCTGGAGAAGAGTCCAGCCTTCAAAAGAAGTGTGAAGGGAAGGGGTTAAATCTTTCCAGTGGCCCCACCAAGAAATATGCCCAGAGGACAGACACCCTCCTTCCAGTCTGCTCTCTGCTCATCTCACCGCCTTTTGGACCCGTCCAGCCTTGAACAAAAGGAGAACTAAGAAATGAAGGAGGAGTGAAGAAGAGACAGGAGGTGACGGCAGTGGCAAGTCACCAGCATCAACAGCCTTCTCGGGGAAAGAGCACCAAGCCTGGGGGGTGGGCAGAAGTCGCGGAGGCAGAGTCCAGGCAGAACCTGGAGTCTGGTCAGGCCTAAGGAGGAGGGACAGGAGACTTACGACCCCAGGGTTCGACGGCTGGTGAGAATCCCAGGTGGCCATCTCTGAACTTGACCGCAGGACAGCCAGGAGTGGCCCCCAGGCCGGCTGTCCTTGTCCATCCTTGCAGCTGGCGGCTCTAGGGCCGTCAGACTCGCCCCAGCCGCAGACACCGCCCCCTAGGGGCACAACTGCTGCCCTCCTCTTCCTACTGGGAGCCTCACCCTTGCTTGTCCAGTCAGGAGGCGACAGGGGTGAGTTTCCCTGTCTCTCTTCCTTCCCCTCCCACCACCTTCCAACCACCCTTACCACGGCCCCAGCTGGCCAGCTAGCATCTCCTGTGTCCCCAGCACCCATAGCCCCTGCACCTGGGCCTTCGTGTTTCCCCAGGGGGCTCTCCCAAGATGAGACCAAGGTTGTCGGAACTCACCCCATCACCACCAGGGTGGGGGGAGGGGGGAGGGGTTGAGAACTCTGTGGACCACAGTTGATTTGCAGCTCCTTAGAGGACCCAAAACTTTCCTTAAAGGAAAAATGCAGACAGGCCCCAACTCCTGATTGGCTGAGCGGCTGGACTCCGGAATGTTTCAATTACCATATATGCTCGCATAGAAGAGGCCTCTGCGAAAGAAGTGTACACTCTTTCCCAAGCCCTGGCCCTGGTAAAAATGGCAACAATAGTGCACTTAACCCCTGTTTAAGTCCCACGTCCCTTTCTGGTCTCCACCCCACACGCGTGCGGGGTGCCCTAGCAATCCCAGTGTTGCAGAGGACCAGTCCTGCCTGGAAACTAAGGCTAAAATGTGTCATTGACAAAAGAACTAGGACTTCTTGAATGGTTTTCCTAACGGCTCATCATTTCTGTCACACACACACACACACACACACACACATGACTGTTTTTCCTGGGGCTTCTCATAGGCAAGAGTATATGGTACTTCATGTGAGGAATGTGCTATTTACATCTCCTACCGTTTTGGATAGAGGAAGGGATTGGAATGACTTAGCTGATCAATTCTCCAGTGACTGGAGCCCTCCTCCCCCACCACCTCCCTGCCCCCAACCAGAAACTTTCCTCCTGCCTCCCAGCCAGCCACACATTCTTCCACCCCCATCCCTAGCCAGGAGGGCTGAACAGAGGAGCAAACAAAGGGGCAGGAGAGGAAGGAAGTTTGAGAGTGTAGGAATGTGTGTTCCAGGTACATTCCAGAGGCAAATGGACAGGAAAATAGGGGGGGGAAAAAAAAAGTCAGGTCACCACTGTTTTGTATTATCCATGGCTCTGCAACTCAGAAATGGAAGGCCTCAGATGCTGTCTTCATCTGCCCTTCATCTACACTTTTCAGTAGATATTTCTAAGGATCAGAGAGGGTTAGTGTCTTGACTGCGGTCACACAGCCAGTTCCTAGCAAGCCCAGGACTAGAACTCAGGCCAGAGGTCAGGACTATTCCATACTCTATGCTTGATTTTGATTTGCATGTACAAATGCAAATGTATCGCTGCTTCTTCCCAGTCAACCCAGTGGGTGAGACCAGTGGCTGAGGTGGCAGGGTGGGAGCCCCTGATGGGCGAGCTGTCCATCACTGCAGGAAAAAGGAACTGCTCTGCTCTAGGTGCAGACTGATCCACATTAAGGCCCCCTTGGGGACCAAGGTCTGTAGCACAGTGCGACCGCGTTGGCTGCACAAACCCAGAGTCACAGAGGGGAACTGAGATTTTGTCAGTTGTTCTCCCCACCACCCCCAACACAGCGTGAAAGAGGTGCACTGAAGTCCCCGGTCAGACATACTGAGCAGACTCCTTTTTTTTTTTTTTTTTTTTGTGGTGCTGGGGATTGAGCCCAGGGCCTTGCGCAAGCGAGGCAAGCCCTCTACCCACTGAGCTACATCCCAGCCCCCTGAGCAGACTCCTACTAATCACTGGAGAGGGAGGTGCCAACCCCTTCTTGGTGATCCAGGATGACTTCCTTGGCTTTGTGTCCTTGCTGTCACAGGACCAGACCTCAGCAGCGCTTCCCGCTTCCCGACAACCTCCACGTGCATCTGCATACGTGCAAGGACTTGTGTGCATCAATTCGTGGACTTGGGAGCTGTTCCTGTGTGTGTGCGTGTGCGTGCGTGTGCACTGCTTCACACACACCCGCTTCCTCTTCCACCACTCGCTGCCGCGATCCTCTGAGGACCCAGCACGAGGTTTCCATTAGTGAAGCACGTTTTTTGTGCTGTGGATGTTGGACCAGCGGGGGAAGAAAGCAGACTATTGTCTGTGGTGGATGGGGTTTCCAGAGGACTCCCCAGGGTGGTCCTGAAGGGGGCCGGCATGGAGGCACACGGGGCGCGCAGCTTCACAACATTCCCTTGTTTCGGTCTGACGTCTGTGTCGGGTCTGTCTGGTATGCCTCTGGGCTCTCTGCACCTCCCTCCATCCCCTGCCTCCCCCTCGGCCTTGATCCTCCCTCCCCCCTGCATCCCGGACTTCCGGGTGACCTGAGTTCAGGAATGCGTTTTTTCCAAGTTCCCCTTTCAGGATGAAAAGCACGTGTCCAACATGCACGCCCTCTGTTGTGGATATGGCTGCCCCTCAAAGGAAGAGACGGCTTGGGGACCAGAACTCAGGAATGTCACTCGTTAGTCCCACCTTTTAAACGTACCCGTGTCCCTCTTCAGGCCGCAGAGGTTTTTTAACCAACTTCGTAGGCCAGATTTTCCAGGATCATCACCTTTGCAGACGGAGGGAACAGACTCAGTGGGAGACCAGACGGGTCCTCAGCCTCGGCGCTGTCCGTCCAGTGCTGTCAGCATGTGCTGGAGACAGAATTAGTATGGCGCACGCCTGTAATCCCAGCACTTTGGGAGGCTGAGACAGGAGGATCGCGAGTTCAAAGCCAGCCTCAGCATTGGTGAGGCACTTAGCAACTTAGTGAGACCCTGTCTCTAAATAAAATACAAAAAAAAAGGGCTGGGGATGAGGCCCAGGAGTCGAGTACCCCTGAGTTCAATCCCCGGTACCAAAAAAAAAAAAAAAAAAAAAAAAGAATAACTTGGATTCTATGGAAACTTCTTCATTTATAAATCACTTTTCCTCAGCTCAGTTAACCTCTTTGTTTTAAAGATAAAGGAAATGAGCCTGCAGGAGCTTAAGTGACTGATCATACAACCAGTAAGTGACAGAATAGAAAACAATCCAGTTCCCTGACTTGAGGTTCCATGATGTTTCCGTCTTACCACCTCGCTGGGGGGGACCTAGCCATCTAAGAAGGCCGCTGCCTGCAGGGTGCTTTCTAACTAGCACGGGCATCAGTGCCATGGAGGAAATAATACAGAACAATTCCAGGAAGTGGGTGCTAGTAACACAAGACAGAAATGCCTTGGGGATGGGTAGCCCCTGAAGGCAGGGATGAATTGGGTCCTATTATCCCAATTCAACAGGAGAAAATGGAAGAGCCCTAAAGAAATGGAGCAGTTCACCCAAGGTCAGATCTCAGAGAACAAAAGCAAGTTAATCAAATCCTTAATCCAGTTGAAGGGTTTTCAAAGAGCTTTTGGGAGCAGGTGGGATGGCAGACTGGAGACCCAGACCTCCCAGGAGGAGCCTAAAAGATCAGTGTTCACATCTATGGCCTGTCCCCACCCCTCCCCTTCAATTCAACAAGCAAAATGCCCCCAAAGTAAGTCAGGGGAGGTACTGCAGCCTCAAAAAGCTCGATGGGAAAAAAATAATGAGCGACCAGACTAGGCAAGCTTCAGAGTTCCTTCATCCTGTTCAGGGCTTGGAAATTTACATATTAAAGGCTCTGAGAAGTCCTGCAGGGAAAACCCAAGGTAAACAAACAAAATACCCAAAATAGTAAAACCTGCCTCAAAGGAGGGGGAAATTATTAGTTCAATCCCATGTGATTTGTCCTGGGAATTCTCTTTTTCTCCATTCCAAGGAATGCCTATTAACAATACCAGGGACTTAGTATCCTGGGGAATGCATTTTGGGAAATAACGTCCAGCATGCTCCAACAATGCAGCAAGGGGTTCGGGCAGGTAGCGAGCCGGCCGAGCGATGGCAAGACCGGAGTGTCTACAGCCGAGGGCCAGATAACCGCTTGGGTAGAAGACAGCGGATGGAGGGAGGGGCCTCTCGGGACTCCTCCTACTTGCGTTTCCGGTTCTGACCTGCAGTCCTGCGCGTCTTCTCTCACCCTGTTTCTAGGGCAAGTTAAAGTACTGCCCTCGCTGAGGGGTCTGCTAGCCCCGAAGATGGAATCTTTTGTCCAGAATTGTTTTAGGGACCGCCGTATCAGACCCTTCCAGGTTTCAGACCTCCTAACTGACACAGGAAAATGAACGCGCACGCTCCTCTCCTTCTGGAGGAATCTCAGTTCCCCCCACCCTTCGCTCACAGGCATCCTCTTAGGCCTCTTGAGCACACGCACAGGTTACCGGCCCTACGCCTCATCCACCCAAGTTACGCCCAGAGCCTAGGGCAGAGCTTGGCTTAGAAAGCAGTGGGTGACTTGCCGAGCATGCGCGCGAGGGCCTGGGCTTCATCCCCAACACTGCAGGAAAATAGGAAGAAAAGAAAAACGATGCATTAAAAAAAAAAAAAAAAAAAAAAAATGTGAGCTGAGCTGGAAGCAGAGTCCTTGTGGGTTGTTCTAACACTTTTTCCTCTTTGCCCAACTAACCGGTTGGCAGGGACTATCTTTAGACTCTTCCAAAGGGCTGAGTTTGGGAGAAGGTGAGGTCCTAGTCTAAGAGTCAAGACTAGTGCAGCTGGGCTGGCAGGGGGTGGGGTGTGACTCAGTGATGAAGTGCTTGCCTAGCACATGTGAGGCCCTGGGTTCCATCCCCAGCACTGGAAAAAAAAAAAAAAAAAAAAAGAATGCCCATGCATAGCTCAGTTCAGTTATTTCCTCCCCAACCCCTTTTTTTTTTTTTAAAGAAAATATTTATTTATTTATTAGTTGTACACAATGCCTTTATTTATTTTTTACGTGGTGCTGAGGATCGAACCCGGGCTGCGCACGTGCTAGGCGAGCGCTCTACCGCTGAGCCACAACCCCAGCCCCCCCCCCCAACCCTTTTTGATCAGGCTCAACATGACATCCTTATCCCCAAGTCTCTCTGCTTCCCCAAGTTGAGGTGAGTAGGTCTGGGAGCCGCACACTACCCTGGCCCCATCCTCCTGCCTCTTCCCTCATCTCCTTCCGGTGAGCCAGGGCCTCACTCATGTTTGCCGCTCTCCCTCCGTCCTTCCCTATCCTCTCCCCACTTCCCTTTCTCTCCTTTTCTTCCCATCTGTTGAGTGCTCAGCTTTGCTCCGGCCAAGCAACTGGCTCCGAGGAACCTCTGTTTGGTTGGGCCCTTGGCCAATGCCTTCTTCCAGCTGCCTGATTCAGGATGATCTAAATAAGCCTATGTGGAGGGCTAGTGTCTTTAACAGACTCCCTCCACTAGTCCCCTGGGTTCAAAAGCACCCTCAGAGAATATCTGTATTTGACTGGGGCAGCACATCTGCCCAGTTTGGGCATATCTGACCACACCCTCAGCCGCTGTGGCCACGGGCCCTGCTGACCCAAGAGGATGCAGATGTGCAGGCAATATCTGCACAGGGTCTTAGCCTGTTTTGGAAAGAGGGTTATTCTGCTCTGTATCCCTATGTTTTAGTTTGTTTTTGATTTTGTTGTTGTTGTTTTTGCTACTGTGACTAAAAAGACCTGACCAGAACAGTTTTAGAGGAGGAAAAGATTATTTGGAGGCTCACAGTTTCAGAGGTCTCAGTCCGTAGAAAGTAGGTTCCATTCCTGGGGCTCGAGGTGAGGCTGAACATCACAGTAAAAGAGTGTGGCATAGGGAAGCAGCTCACATGATGATCGGGAAGCAGAGAGAGACCCCACTTGCCAGATACAAAATATATACCCCAAAGGCATGCCCCCAGTGACCCACCTCCTCCAGCCACACCCTACCCACCTTCAGTTACCACTCAGGTAATCCCATCAGGGGTTAATGCACTGATTTAAGATTCTCATAACCCAATAGTTTGTCCTCTAACCCTTCTTGCATTGTCTCACACGTGAGCTTTTGGGGGACAACTCACATTCAAACCGTAACACCCTAGATGGTTCAGTTCCAGCAAAAGATCCAGACTGGGCTTGGAAAGCCCGGAGGTGGGCTGGAGATGAAGTAGGCAGAAGGAAGGGCGCCTGCGTCCTGCATCCATACCCAGGCTCCTCCTAGGGGTTGATCCAGGGAAAGAAAGAACTCAGGGCCCTGCTGGGCGTGGAGACTAGAGAGGGGGCTGGGAGGCCCAGGGGAAGGTCATGACCTACTAAATACACAGGCAAAGGGGGCCCCACAGCCTGGATCCCCAGGTGAAAGAAAGGAAACAGGAATGGCTCCGGGTCCCGACACATGGTTGTAATGATCACAGACTCCTTAGGCTCAGGGGGACCTCAGAGGTCATCTCCTCCGTCCTCCTGTTTCCGGGAGCGGCTGTATCTAAACTAGTCAAGATGTGCAGGCAACTCTGTTCTTACATTCTCTGGAGAAGGAAATAACTGAGCTCCTTCTCACTGACTGTTAGACTCAGGATCATGGTGTAACGTTGTCCTCGTCATTCAGAAGGGCTCACAGTTTACAAAGGCCTCACCAGAGACTGCTTTGTGACCAGGCTGAATGTCTGGACTCCTGGGCCTTTGGTCCATTGTGCATTGTGGTCACAAGTTTCCCAGGCCAGAAAGTTCTTGCTGTTCAGCCCCAACTTTCCAGCGTCTGCACCGGGCCTGTGCTCATCCACATGAAATATGCAAAGTGGTTAGAATGGCGTACCAGCCGCGGTGAGCATTGCGTTAACTGTTAGGCAGTCCAGCTGCTGCTGGGTAGATGGAAATCACTTATTCTTCCGTTTCCTTCTCAAAAGTACCATTGCTCTTAATGCTGTCCTAAAGGCAGAATGGGGATTGGGGTAAATGCCCTACCCGGGATGTCTTCCCTAATCTACTCACTCTCCGTCCCCAGCCAGGTTGTGACTTCCATCCCCCCTGTGTTCCCATTGGCACATCAGTTGACCTTTTGAAGGGGCTAAAAGTGGTGAGGAGGAAAGGCTAGGGGCTCTGAATGGTGTAGCCATATAATTTATTATCCAATCCAGGATGCCTTCCAGAGTGAAAGGGCTGCTATTAATTATGCGGGACAACAGGCATACACCCGGATTTTCCCAGGCAGAGCAGGACTCCGACCACCCTAGCTCTGGGTTTGAATCAAGTCTCTCCACCTTGTTTCTTGGCCCATCCTGAGCAATTTGGGCTATTGTTTTGAGCTCAAGTTTCTCACTGGTGAAACTTACCAAGGTAAGATTTCTACCCCGGGGGCAGACAGTCTTGGTCTTTGAAGTACAGGAGTTATTCAGGGTGTTTTCCAAAATCGCCAATGCCCAGCTGGGTGCCGTGGCGGCGCATGCCTTATAATTCCAGTGTTTGCACAGACAAAAGGATCACAAGTCAAGGCCAGCCACAGCAACCTAGAGAGACCCTCAGTAATTGAGAAAGACCCTGTCTCAAAGTCAAATTTAAATTTAAATTAAAAAGGGGGAACCAAATAGTAACTCAGTGATAGAGCACCCCTGGGTTCAATCCCCAGTACCACAACAACAAAAAAAATAACAAGAAACAAACAGAAACAGAAAGCCCCGGTTCTCATCGCAGTACCTAGAGAGTCGGATGCAAAGGGTGAGGATATAATGTAGGAATCTGCATTTTGGCAATCAACTTGGGGGGTGCTGATAGGTGGGTCGGAGGTCAGTCTTTTGGAAACACTGCCTTTGGGTCATGGCAAAGTCCACAAGAACATAAGCAAAGCACCTGGCACAGAGTGGGCCACCACGCATGGCCATTGTCATCCCGCTGGACCTTCACCCTCTCCTCTCTGAGCTCCTTCAGGGCAAGGCTGTGTCTTACTTATCTTTGAAGGCACAGTGGCAGCCTGGTACACAGTGGTGCTCTAACAATGTTTGAGGCCTCAAGAATTCTCTTGAGACCCTTTCTAGACCCACAGCTGTGGGGTAAAGAACGGATCTCCCTTGGACTTGGTGGCCTTGGACTTGGTGGCCTTGGACTTGGTGGCAGTGTGGATCCCCAGGCAGAGATGCGACATGTTGTCTCCATGCAGAGTCCACGCCACTGTGCTGCAGAACCCCCATTCCTGCTGCTCCCGTGCCCCAGGCCACCCTCACGCCCGTCTCAGAGGACTGGGGTGGGGCGGAGCACAGGTTTGCTGAGAAATCTGGCTGAGAGATCTGACCGTTACATGGGTTTCATCCTGAAATGACTTTGAATGAAAACTGAAAGTAAGACTCAAAACCACCCACTCCCCCCCGGCTCCCTTCCCTCAGCGGGCCCTGAGTTCAGCTCAGCGGAGCCTGGCTTGAGGCCTTCCCAGGCCTGCCGCACCCTTCCCAGCCCAAACCCTCAACCCCGCTGACCGTTGTGCTCACCCACACCCTCTGCACAGTCCCCAGGACTCTGCTCCTCCTGTCCCCTCCCGCCTACACAGACGTCGGAGCCAGGGGTGCAGAGGAGGAGACACACCCTCCACCAGAGCCAACACCCCACCCGGGCTTCTTATCAACCCTCACTCCTTTTTATATCTTGACTCCACTTACTAAATAAGGACCGATTCTAACATTTGAAACAAATCAGTCCAAGACATATATAATGGCCAACACTTCTGCGTGTGTGTTATGCTCTTACAACTGACGGGGTACCATTCAAGTCAAAACCACAAAAACTTAACTTTTAAAAATACACATGGGTGGGGGTGGTGCTGGAGAGGTAGCTCAGTGATAGAGCCCTTGCCTAGCATATGTGAGGCACAGGGTTCAATTCCCAGAACCCCAAAAGAAAAACAGTTTTTAGTACAAAAGCAATATACAGGGGCTCCTCAACTTATGAGGGATTACGTCCAGATGAACCCATCCAAAGTGGAAAATACAGGTTGAAAATGCGTTGAGCACACCTAGTCTAGCAAATATCTGAGCTTAGCTGCATCTACCTTAAACATGCTCAGAACACGTCTGTTAACCCACAGTTGGGCAAAACATCTAACCCAGAGTCTGCTTTTATAATAAAGTATCCAATAGCCCATGAAATAACATGAAATGAATATTGTTCTCAAAGTGAAAAACAGGGTTAGGGATGAGGCTCAGTGGGAGAGTGCTCATCTAGCATGCACACGGCCCTGGGTTCTATCCTGGGCATGTAAAAAATAAATAAATAAATACAAATAAATAAATGAAAAACAGAAAGATTGCTCTATGCCAATAGAGCAGGAAAAGATCAAAATTCAAAGGAAACGTTCTACTAAGTATGTATTGCTTTTTTACCATCTCAAGGTCAAAAAAATCAAGTTGAACCCTAGTAAATAGACTACCTTTACATGCTAATAGCAAAAACCCAAACACTACAGAAATAAAACATATAGTTCCTGGAATCCTACCCTCCAAACACTGCTTCCTTTCATAATTTGGGCTTTTCTGAAGCTATATTGTAGTGGGTTGTTACACAGGATTGCTATTGAATACACACTGTCACCCCAGGCTCCCAGAAGCTAGGACTTGCCCCTGATCACCAGGTAAAAAGTGGCAGAGCCACTTGGTGGTGCAGCAAGAGGGTGCAAACAACATGCTATATTAGGGGATGAGAGAGCCAGGATCCAACACACAGAAAAGAGGGGCATCTTGTCTGTTTTATCCTCACTTGTCTAGGAGACAGGAACATGACCTCAGCAAATGTGCTGACTACCCAGGGGCCCAGCCTCATGGTTGGAATTCAAGATTGAAAGCTGGAATGTAAATCAGCAATCACAGTCACACCTCTTAATTTCATAGGCATGGACAGAGATCTAGAATAAACCCAGAATAGGCCTTAGCATCAAGAGAAGCCTTCTTTAGTCAAGACTCTTATCTTACTCATATTTATCTGAAGGTTGAAGCTCCATATTAGCACTGGAGAGGTTTTGATGTGTCTTGGGTAGACTAAGTTCAGTTGTAGTTGACAGCAGGGGCAGGAGTGACAATGCTCTTTATTGAACATCTTCCATTCTTTTTCCCACCTACAGAAGTCAAGAAAGGCCTTCAAGGGCTGGGGCTGGGGCTCAGTGGTAGAGCACTGGCCTGGCACGCATGAGGCACTGGGTTCATTCCTCAGTACCACATAAAAATTTAAAAAAATAAAGGTATTGTGTCCACCTACAACTAAATATTTAAAAAAGAAAGGAAGAAAGGCCTTCGAGAGAGGTCTGTCAGTCTGCAACGGATGACACATCGGTATGAATGATTGAGAGGCTGCTGTCTCGCCATCTGGAGACTCCCGGCAGGTGCAGGCCTTTTCTACTGACCTGTCTTCACCTCTGAGAAGGGCTGGTAACCTTGCCACGTGTGCCCACACCTTCCCACATGCCTACTTATCCAACTGGTTCATGTTCCTTCATTTCTCCATGCTTTAGCTTCTAGATCACTCACACTGGCTTGGAGATCTTAAAATGTAGTAAAGATAGTTCCTTAAATACCTCTTTTCCCATGACCCTGCCCCTGTCCTAGCCCAGCCACCTGCTCCCAAGGGTGTACCCTAGACATTATAGTTAGCTAGTTAGTGTGTTTGGGTACAGGGGATTGAACCCAGGGTGCTTTCGCAGAGCTACATTCCCAGACCTTTTTATTTTTTCAGTTTGAGACAGGATCTTGCTAAGTTGCTTCTGTCTCGGCCTCCTGAGTTGCTGGGATTACAGGCTTATGCCACGATGCCTAGCTAGTCCTTGTTAGTACCAAAACGTCCACTCCCGCCCTAAACCTCAATTTCCTGCACCCACTCTTGAATTCCTGTCTCTCCATTCCTCCTCTGGGACCTCAATTCTAATAACCCTCGGGCTCCACCGGCTCTTCTACTCTATGGAACCTCGCCCTTCTTCACTCACTTTTCCCTTCACTCCTCCTCCTGCCTCATCCACTGTCAATTCCACGGCCAATCCTTGTGATCACCCCCTTCGACACATCCTCAGTTCCTTGGTCCCTCTGGCTTTCTCAGAGCAAGATATGAGCCAAGAAGCAGAAGGCAGAGGTGTGGCAAGACCACCAGGGACGTGTGAGCTTTCCTTGCTGCCCCTCACAACCCCGAGACTCCCTGCAGCTGCAGGAGACAGGGGACTACAGCTGGGGTGACTGGATCGTGGAAGCAAAACCTGCTCCTTCACAGCCGGAGAATTCGAGGAGCTGGTGAAGCTTTATGAGGACGCTAAAACTCCCTGCAGAAATTCCATCAGCCGAACCGAGCGGTTCCTCTGAACGTAGCCCTCTCCACATAGGCCCTCCTGGAAACCCACCTCCACGGCTCATCCTCTCTCAGGGCACAGCTGCAAGGTCACTTCCAAGTGCACATCATGTACTCACACTTTCCAAGAGAAGGGATCCAACGGGGGTCACCGTGTCACCATCTCATAAGGGAGACCCCTCCTTACGGGACAGAGCCTTTGCCAAGGTACCTCAAAGGAGTCAGACCTCTGGCTCCAATGCCAATCCCAGGGCCAGTCTTCTGTGGCCTGGATGGCAGAACTCCTAGCACAGGAAGGGGATGCCTGTGACAACTAAGTGGCGGTCCCCAGAGTATCACCGATCAAGCTGGCTCACATCCAGCTCTGAGAACCAACTCTGGGTTTCACCCTGCACCAGGCCAGGAAGCCTGAACATCTACCCTCTAGGGGAATTTTGCTAGCAGTCCTCAGGTTTTCAGAGACTAACTCGTGATGTCTTGGTCAGACCCAAAGAAGGCAGCAGTTCTACTCGCCTAACCACGCTGTGGTTTCATCCACGGACAACTTCACCTTCGGTTGCTAACTCCCAAATTTATGGTATAGAGAGCATGTGATGTTTCAAACAACTGGATGTGGGTTCAAATCCTGGTTTTCTTTCCTACTAGCTGTGAGATACTGGGGAGTTTTCTTAAGCTCGCTGAATCCCAGTTCTCTCATCTAGACCATGGAGACAGTGACATCTACCTCTGAATCTTACTGAGATTTGAACCACTTGATCTTAACACCTGCTTGGCGAGGTAATGCCAGCACACTTGTGTATCCCAGACCTCTCTGCATATGCAGAGATGCCGAGGAGTTCATAGAAAACCTTCAGTTGCTATTTTCTGAAGTTAAAACTTCTCAAGAACAATAGCCACTTTTCCTAGAATAGTTCTAGGGCAAGTCCAGCATGTCATGTAGGAGTGTTACTTGAGTCAAACTCCCCACTATGTGACCTCCTTGTCCTTCTCTATAACGTTGGGCATGGAGCAGTTGGATGACCTTTCACAGCCTTGCAGAGACTTCCCTGGTGAATTCAACGCTCTTCTCTTCAGGCTTGGAACACCACCGCTGTCATGCTCAGAGATGCAGAGATGGTTCCACCCAGAGTGGAAAAAGGAAGTAGGAGGCATTAAGAAGGAAATGCAAATGGCAGAAGTGCTCCCTTCTGGGCTACTGCCATCCTCCAGCCATCAATCAGACACCTGCCAGCAAGGAACTGCCACCTGGGAGATACTGGGCAGGAGGTGCAGAACATCCCAGGTCCTCTCCTGACCTAACCCCACAGGCCAGGACAGAATAGCCTTCAACTCCAGGGAAGCAGGAACACAAAGAGGTCAAGTCAGAAAGTTCCAAGGTTGAATTCTAGACCAGCTCGGCCGTCATGGGTGTGACCTTCAGCAAGTCAGCCTCAGGTCCCCACCTTGTAAAACAGGGTGGCACGGCATGTCCTCCCTGCCTTGCCGTGGGCTGTTATAAGAAGGACTGTGATGAGAGGGAGGATAGCCCTGGGCACACTCTCATGCCCTGTCTGAAGGTCAGCTGTTCCTTGCCAATATTGTCTTCCCGGCTTGTTTGTGAGCTTCTTCGGGAGGAGCAGCTGGAGTCTTTGGTCTTAGGAGTAGTTGGCTACTACTTAGGGAATCATTTGGTTTTTTTTGTTGTTGTTGTTCGTTTTGGTACCAGGGATTGAACCCTGAGGAACTCTACCTCTGACCCACATCCCCATCCCTTTTGATGTTTTATTTTGAAGCAAGGTCTTGTTAAGTTGCTTAGGGCCTCGCTAAGTTGCTGAGGCTGGCCTTGAACTTGCAATCCTCCTGCCTCAGCCTCCCTCAGTAGCTGGGAGTCATTGCAAGCGCTTAATGAATCTTTGTTATGTGGAGGCATTATGTATTATTTCTTCATTTTGCTCTCACGTATAACACAGTGTAGGGCTGGGGTTGTGTCTCAGTGGTAGAGCACTTGCCCCTCACTTATGAGGCATGTGGTTCCATCCTTAGCACCACATAAAAAAAATAAATAAAGGTATTGTGTCCATCTACAACTAAAAAAAAAAAAAAAAAAAAAAAAAAAAAAACATTGTGGAGCAATTACCATCACTTTCTAGATAAGTAACTAAACTAGAAGTTCTGTATTTTGCCCAAAGACTAATAAATAGTAAATGGGCAAAACAGGAATATTTTTTAAAGTTAACTTTAAAAAATTTATTGGTTCAAAATTCATGTCATGCGGGGCCGGGGGTGTAGCTCAGTGGTTGGGTGTTAGCCTGGCATGCCCAAAGCTCCAAGTCCCATTCCCAGCACCAGATGTCAATAAATAGTAAATAAATTTATGTCACAAAAGGTTAAACAATGAAAAACCTGACTCCTTCACTGCCACCTTACCACCAAGATAAATCAGTTTCTCGCATGTCATTAAAAAGATATTCTCTACATACGTATTCTAATACCGATATTTTTTGTCTGTGCTTTGATCTCAAATAGCCAGGTGCTATTGTCCTACACTTTGCTTTTATGGTTCTATGTGTTTTAAATTGAAACTGAATTTTTTAAAGTCGTGTTTCCCAAGCCCATCTCTGAATGACGTTCTTCAGTTGGGTTGGGTTTGATGATCGGGCCTTGAACATGGCAGCCGAAACAGGGCTTAGAGACCGTGTGGTCAGCTGTCTCCATCCACAGGTGAAGGCACCGACACCCTGAGAGGGCGGTCTCATGGCTGTTAGCACTAGCCCAGGAGACCCTCTAGATGTGTGATAATCAAGGGTGGCCCAGTCCCACAGGTGGTGGCAGAGTGGTGGCATCAGCCCAGATTGCTGTGGGCAGTGCCCTGGGATCCAGACTGGGGGAAACCCCTGGCCTGGCTTCAGTTCCTCTTAAACAAAGAGAAATCTGGGTGTATGCCCTCAGTTCATAGGGACCAAGTTCATATTCAGAGGAACTTTTCTCCTGAGCCTCTGACCCTACCTCTTCCTTCTTAGCCTCACCTTTAATGCAAGGTAAAGTGACCAAAACGTCCATCCAGGGAGATCAGAAGAGAGCCTCAGATTGCTGTGCCCTGGGGGATTAAAATCATTGGTGGTGAACTCTGGGGTCCACTCCACTCTCTGGGTCTCCATCCCCTGAATTTCCCCCAGATACGTTGTGAGAAATGAGAAGTTCTACTTGAAGGGAACTTCCACAGCATGAAATTCAAACAAGATTTATAATACTGTTTCTTCTTACAGTAGAGAGAACTGCATTTATGGGGGAACACCTCATGTGAACTTTACAAAGCCAGAAGGTATAAAGACAAGATTTCCCTTTGGAACCCTTGGGAGAACCTAGGATCTGAGGAGTCAACCAGATGTCATTTTTCCAGGATGATTTTGGAATCATTTTACTGGAAGATCAGGGATGACCTGAAACACAGTGGTTACTGCACTTTTGCATTTGGTAGATCAGAAAAAATTTAAAGACCAAAAAAAAAAGGTTGACAAATTTGTATTTTATCAAAGAAGGATATGTGTATGGCTAGAGAGATATCAATACTATTTGATATCAACATTCATATCCTTATTCATAGCAAAGGGCATTTCAGTGTTATAAAGTAAGTCAATTTCAGAATAAGGTGATTCTTGAAGGACGTTTTCTATTTCATGCATAGTCTTTAAAATTTTTATTAGTGCATATCAATCCACCGATTAGTGGTTTCGGTGTGGTGTATTCATACATGCCTATGACATTTTTTGATCATTTTCTCCTCCCCATTGTCTACCTGTATCTTCCCCTCCCCGACCCCGTACCTCTTCACTAATAGTCTCCCTGCTACATTTATGTCATGTGTTGTCCAGAGTCCACAGAGAAGAGAAAATATGCAATACCTGTCTTTCAGAGTCTGGCTTATTTCACTTAACATGATGATCTCCACATCATTTTCCTGCAGACGACATGATTTTGTACTTCTTTATGGCTGAATAATACTCAATTGTGTATGCATACCACGTTTTCTTTATCCATTCATCTGTTGACAGACACCTAGGCCAATTCCATAACTTGACTATGGTGAATTTTGTTGACATAAACTTGGATTTGCATGTATGGCTATGGTATGCGGACTTAATTCTCTTGGATATAGTGGTATCACTGGATCATATGGTAGTTCTATTTTTAGTTATTTGAGGAACTTCCATACTGATTTCCATCATAGCTGTACTAATTTACATTTCCACCAACACTGTAAACGTTTCTTTCCCACCACATACTCACCAGCATTTGTTGTTTTTTGTATTCTTGATGATTGCCATTCTGACTGGGATAAGATGAAATCTCAATGTAGTTTTAATTTGCATCTCTCTAATGACTAGAGATGGTGAATGTTTTTCATATAATTATTGGTCATTCATACTTCTTCTTTTGAGAAGTGTCTGTTTCATGCCTAGTCTTTATTTTCCCATAAACTAACAAAATTTTCATTAAGTCCTTCAGAGGTCCATCATGATCCTTCATTTAGAAGTACTAAACTTGATGATGTTAAGTGGGTATTCCTTTTTTTTTTTTTTTTTTTTGTACCAGAGATTGAACCCAGGGTCATTTAACCACTGAGCCACATCCCCAGCCCTTTCTATGTTTTATTTTGAGACAGAGTCTTGCTAAGTTGCTTAGGGCCTTGCTAAATTGCTGAGGCTGGCTTTGAACTCACTATCCTCCTGCCTCAGCCTCCCAAACCGCTGGGATCACAAGCGTATGCCACCATCCCCGGCTTAAGTGGGCGTTCCTTTTTTATTTATTTATTTATTTATTTTTGTACCGGGGATTGAACTCAGGGGCACTTGACCACTGGACCACATTCCCAGCCCTTTTTTTTATATTTTATTAAAGACAGGGTCTCACTGAGTTGCTAAGTGCCTCGCCATTGCTGAGGCTGGCTGTGAACTCGCAATCCTCCTGCCTCAGCCTCCCAAGTGCTGGGATTACAGGCGTGCGCCATCGCGCCTGGCTTAAGTGGGTGTTCTTAATGAAAGGAGTTAACTATTTCCTTATGTTATTCTGGTCCTCATTCCCTCTTTCCATCTTTCCTCCCATCCTCCCTCTCTCCTTCCTTTCTTCTGTCTCTCTTTCCCTTCCTTCTTTCCTTCCCTCCTTTCCTTTACAAATCATTACTGAGCATGTGTTCTAGTCACCTGTAGGCCATCTCTTTTACCATACGTGTCTCTATCATCCCAAGAACTCGCCCTCAGCACTGGGTACGAAGATGATGTGATTATGAAGTAGCTGGATTGGAGCACATGGAACTGTCCTCTCAAAGAGGCTGGATCAGCAGGAGAACTGTCACCTTTAGCAGGAAAGGAAAAGCCCTCAACTTGCCTTCTGCTCAGGAACAGCCCTTTTGCTCTATTTTAAGAAAACGTCAAATGCGGGCCTGCACCTGGGGTCCACTCCCCAGAGAGGCGCATCCCAGGAAGGAGCTTGCACTTCCTCCTGCGCCCACCTGGCTGAGAGTTCAGCCACCTGCGCCCTCTGGGCGCCTGCAGCCCCAGCACCACGCTGCAGTACTGTGTGGCATTCAATGTGCCTGGAGGCGACCTCCCAATCTAGAGCCGCTTGCCTGGGCCGTCCAGGTTTCCTCTAGAGGCGTCAATTACTGTTTTGGTTAGCGCTCTATTACCAAGTCGCATGGGTTTTTACAGGCCTGCCCAACCCTATTATTTTTAGCCTGTTATTTTTTAGTGTGCAATTTTATAAAATGCAAGGTTTTTCAGGAATGTATGTACTATGTTATCGCACAAAACCTGTACTAAGCCAATACTGCTTATCTTTCACTAAGCTATAACATAACCATACCCGCAGGACACTAAGCGGCAGTGAAAACCGTAGAGCTGTGTGGAAAAATCCCCACTTCAGAGCAAGTGAACAAAAGCAAGTTGCAGAACAATGCACACAGCATGAAATTATTTGTGGGGGAGGGGAAATAACCTTCAAAACACCACCTTTTATTCTCTACGGGAACATATATTCCATACGTCAGTAAGTTCAAGGGAAATCTGCTAACTAGTTTGTCTCTGAGTGGGGGAGGGGTCCCAGCAACATTGCCCTTGAACCTAGGTCAAGGGTGTCCTGCTCTCGGAGCCCCCTCTGGACCTTTTCCTTAATCAAAGATGCTACCATGTAAAGGAGCTCCCCCTTCTAGACCATGCTCACGACCCCAGGATTCTCTCCCTGAGCCCACATGGGACTCATTTCTAGATCCTTTCTCCTGGCACTGCTGCCTTTGCATCTACCCTCAGCCCCAAGGGATACGAGGGTGTGAAGAGGAGCGAGGGAGCAGGAGGCCTCCACTGGTCCTCTTGCCCAGCCCACTGACGTTAGAGGCAGGCCTGGGTGCCAGCAGAGAGAGTCTCTGGTTCTGTAAGACTTTGTCTGCAAGGTCCAAGTTTTACAGGGAGAATTATTGTGACATTGTTCACATACCGCACAATTAATGAAACCATAATAAAAAAAACCTTTAAATACTGCATACCTCATTCAGAAATCGGAACTAACAGTCTTTTTTGGCAGCTCTTGATGATGGTTCGTGGGGACTAAACGGGAAGGAGAGGGAGGAACTGAAGTCACGAGGGAACCAGAAGTCTCAGTTACTCTAAGTGACAGGTGTCAATTACTAATTTGAAAGAAAGAAAGCATCTTTCAATGGCCATATGGGGTGATGGGGCAAAAGTGGAATTCCCCAGAAGCAAAAGCCATCGCAGTTGGTAGAACGTGCTCCCCACTTCCACCCCCTGCCCCGTATCCAGCACACGGCCAGCCCCCGAGGAGCTCCCAGGAAAGTCCTAGCTGGTCCTGCTCTGCAGCACTGCAGGGGAGCTGTTCAAAGCCATCAGTCAGAGGGGCCACAGACCAGGGGATTTCCTGTGGGTGGAGTACTGTGCAGGGCCTCTGGGCTATTCTGAGGTGTCCCCCAGCTCCCCACACCCAATTCCAGGAAGCCTGCCTGGGATTAATCAGAAAACTGCTATCTTGTCCTCAACTGCATTGAACACAACTAGGTGGGAATAGGAGGAGCACAGGCCACCTGGTAATGAATTGAAAGAGCCCAGAGCCAGGAAGCAGGAGGCTGGCCACCTAGGTATGGGAAGTGGACAAGCCGTTTAACCCCAAGAACTACTGTGTCCTTCCCACAGGGTGGTGGTGGGTTTCAATTGGAGTAATAGTTCTTAGGGCAACTTCAAAAGGCTGTTGTAGAAATTAAATGAGATAAGCAAATGACCCAATATTTTAAAAGGACCAAAGGGCTGGGGATGTAGGTCAGTGGTAGAGCACTTGCCTAGCATGTACAAGGCCCAGAGTTCCATCTTCAGTACTGTAACAAAAAGCAGGAGGCAGCAAAAACCTTCACAGTCCCCTCACCAAAGCAGATAAACAAATGGTGAATAAGCATGTGCAAAAATATTCCATATCACTAAGGAAATACGAATTAAAACAAGGAGATACCACTACACACCTGTTAAGAGCGGCTATACTCCAGGACACTGAAGAAACGACCCACTGAGGAGGATATGGCGCCCCAGGAAACTCTCGGGCACTGCTGGTGGGAATGCAAAAATGGTCAGCAATTTTTGAAGACAGTGTGATGTTTTTTTTATAAAACAAAACATACTCTTAGCATAGAATCCAACAACTCATTGCACATTTTGATACTGCTGAAAGAAACTGAAAACTATGTCCCCACAAAACCTGTATATTGATATTAATAGTAGCTTTATTCAAGACTGCCAAAACTTAGATCAAGGGGTCCTCTGGTAGGTGAATAAACTGTAACATCTAAAATAGAATATTATTCAACACACACACACACACACACACACACACACACACACACACACAATGAGCTAGCCAGGCACAGCAGAGCATACCTTTACATCCTAGCTACTCTAAGAGTCTGAGCCAGGGTAACATAGCAAGATGCTGCCTCAAAAATAATTTTTTTAAGGACTGGGCGTATAGCTCAGCTACAGAGTGATTGTCTAGCATGGTTCAATCCCCAGTACCCATCCCCTGAAACAGGAATGAGCCATGAGAGGACATGCAGGGATCTTAAATGCATACTAATGAGTGAAAGAAGTCGATCTGAAAAAGCTACATACTGTGTGGTTCCAACTACATGACATTTCGGAAAACATAGGATTTTGCAGACAATAGAAGGATCAGTGGTTGCCAGAGGTCAGGGGGGGGGGGGGGCTGGATGGGTGAAGAAGCAAAGTGCAGAGGATTTGGCAGCAATTAAAATATTCTATGGGCTGGGGTTGTGGCTCAGCGGCAGAGCGCTCGCCTCGCACGTGCGCGGCCCGGGTTCGATCCTCAGCACCACGTAAACATAGATTCATTGCATTGTATACAACTAAAGTAAATAAATAAATATCAAAAAAATATTCTATATGATGCTATCGTGGTGAGTACACGTCTTTACATTTGTCCAAACCCATACAATGAAACAACATTAAAGAGTGACACCAGCATAAGTGAGGGACTCTGGGTACCCAAGGGAGTCTGGGTCATGGGGAGAGCAGCTGCAGTGTCCCTAGCATGATGGGGCTGGTCCCAGGGGCTCCCTGGGCACCACTCACCTGCACAGCAGGATCCCTCACCACATCCTGCCCTCAACTCCCCCAGCTTCCTGATGTCAGAAAAAGGACCTGGGTGAGAAAGAGGAGGAAAAATAGCAGGATGACCAGGAATTTGGAGTCAGCTATATCTGATTTCAAATGTCCTGGCTCTACTAATTCTCAGCCTGCCCTTTCTTCAACACAGTCTTCCTTATCACGGGCTACAGTGTCTGGATGACAGAGGACAGAGAGAATGCCAGCCTCTCTGCTCCACCAGCTCCCTGGCTCCTCTGACTACACTTTTAGTTTACTGTAGCTCCCAGATCCTCTCTGCAGAGCTGTCTTCACTGTGAGCCCCTGATTCTTCTGAAGGCAAAGGGAACTGTAGGGCACTGATGATGGTGCCCCTCACTAAGAACCGTGTGCCAAAGGTGCTGTCTTGGGCCAGCCAGTTCCTGCAAGACCTGGAGGACTTGAAATTCCAACGAGTCAGACAGAGAGACCCATGAACAGGCAAAAGAATACACGGAACACAACACTCACGCACACTTATACACACGCATGTGCACACCCACACACAAACCAACCATCACTTAGTGGTCTTTGTGATATGCAATTTAAAGAAGAGCAGAATGAAAGAGGTATTGCTGAACCAACAACAAGGACAGGCGAGGATAGACGGTTCTCACAAATACATGGTTGAGCCAGCGAAGTTGAAAGAAAAAGACAGTGCATTCAGTTTATTCTGATTACAAAATGGGCGAAATGAATCTAAGTTATTCAAAGTCATTACAGTCATCTAGTGTCTTCAAGAGTGGCTGGAATGAGGCTGAGGCAGCTCGAGGGGAAGGCTGGCCACAGTCCATCTGGACCTGGGTGCTGGTGACTTGGGCGTGCGCACCACGTGAAATGAAGCACACTTATTTTGTTAAGGGCATATGTAATGAGTACATGATAAATATTTACATTTAGAGCCACACACTTCAGATCTGTACACTTCTATTTTTCTGTCTATATTATGCTCCAACAAAGAGTAGACTGAAAAGACAAGAAGCCACAGACTGGAAGAATATCTTTGCAAAACACATATCTGATGAAGACTTATCCAAACTAGAGAAAGAACTCTTAAAACTCAACAATTAGAAAAAAAACGAATTCATTAAAAATCAGTTAAAAGATTAAAACGCCTGTAATCCCAGCACTTTGGGAGGCTGAGGCAGGAGGAAGTTCAAAGCCAGCTCTTAGCAACTCAGTGAACCCTGTCTCTAATTACAAAAAAGGGTGGGGATGTGGCCCATTGTGTGAGTTCAATGTGTGTGATCTGAACAAATAGCTCAAACAATTGTGTGTGTGTGTGTGTGTGTGTGTGTTGCTGGGGATTGAACCCAGGGCTTTGTACATGTGAGGCAAGCACTTTACCAACAGAGCTATAGCCCCCCAGCCCTATGTATTTGATAAATAAGCCCATGAAATGATGCTCCACATCATATAACATCAGGGAATTGCAAATTAAAGTAACAAGGAGATACCACTAAACACCTGTCAGAATGGTCAAAACCCGGGTCACTGACACCACCAAAAGCTGGGGAGCAGCCAAAGCCCTCGGGAATTGCTGTTGGGAATGCAAATATTGCTGCGACTTTTGAAGGCAGTTTGGCAGTTTCTTAGAAAAACTAAATACTCACATACCTTACGATCCAGCAATTACACTCCCAAAGGAGTTGATAACTTCTGTCTACACAAAAACCTATTCACAAATAATTACAGCAGCTTCATTTGTAATGGCCCAGACGTGGAAACAGCCAAGTTGTCCTTCAGTAAACAAATCAGTGTTACATTCCGATAATGGGATATTCCGCACTAAAGAGAAATGAGCTATCAAACCATAAAAATATAGGGAGGAATCTCAGATGTGTATAGCTAAATGAACAAAGCCAATCTGAAAGGCCCAATTCCAACTGTATGACGTTCAGAAAAAGGCAAAACTACATGTAAAAGATCATTGGTTGCCCAGGATTTGGGAGTGTGGGAGAGAGAGGAATGAGGAGACCAGCACGTCATCAAGGCAGGGAAACCGATCCATGCGACACTGCAATGGTTGATACACATCATCGTACATTTGTTCAGATTCATGGTCTGAACAACAAGGGAAGTGACCTGGATGTAAATGACTGACTTCAGTTATTAATAATGTAGCAACGAACATTATTCATCAATTATAAGAAATGTATCACACCAAGGCAAGATGTTAAGAATTGGGGAAATCGGAGGAGGGCTATGAGGGAGTATTTGGGAACTCTCTGTACTTTCCACTCATTTTTTCTCTTCAGTCTAAAATTTGTTTTTGTAAAGAGTAGTAATTAAAAAAAAAAAATTAATTCTATCACCTTGGATGGATGTTTGAGCTTTCTTGACCCTTATTGTTGTTTCCTTATCTTTGAAGGGAGGGACTTTAGTGACGTGATTCTACGTGTCCTTAGGTAGGGAAAAGCTATGTGGGTCCTTCAGTATAAAGGCAAACAAACCTGTCCCACTCCCTCCCCCGCCACCACCACCAATAGCTCTGAAAGCTCTAGTATTATCATCGGTTTTGTCCCGAACGATCATTCAGGTGGTCTTCATGGAACCAACATTATCTGAATGTCCACCTGAATTCCCACCCACCCCCAGCAATGGATGCTGGAGACAGAGTGACAATAGTCCCAGTTTTCCCAGCCTGAGGGACTTCTTCCTCAGACAAGTCTCAGAGCTAAAACCAGGAAGACCCCAGGCCTGGGGATCATGTCACAGACCCCCATAAGGGGTCAGATGTAACGTAAGCACTATTGTCAAAACACCATGAAGTAATAGTGACAAAGAAGAACGATCTTCCCAGAGGACAGGGCACCTGAATCAAGTCCTGGGGAGCAAGCAGAAGCCCCCCGTCAATACACTGGAGAGAAGGGAGAAAGAAAGTTCGCGCGGAGGGCGCAGCTGTGCAAATGTCCTAGTTCAGAGGTGCCTCGGGAGCATGCAGGCTTCGGGCTCTGGGGACAGGAGATGTGCACCCGCCCCCCCATCCAAAAGCAATCCATTTCAGATTCTCCCTCTCCAACATCAGCTGGGCCCTGGGTGGCTGGCTGCTTATAAACCATTTCTCATTTCTCAGTTTCCTTTCCCCCTTTTCAAACTTTTGCTAACCTGCTCAAACCTATCTCACCACCCCCTCCGCACACACCCCCTCAGCAGATGTAGCTGCGTTACTACAGTATGCTGATTTTAAGTCCTTTGCATATAGACTGCAGAGTGGAGAGCTGGGTCAAATGGTGGTTCCATTCCAATTTTTCTAAGAAATCTCCATGCTGCTTTCCATATTGGTTGCACCAATTTGCAGTGCCACTGGCAATGTACAAGTGTGCCTTTTCCCCACATCCTTGCCAACACTTACTGTTGTTTGTATTCTTGATAACTGCCATTCTGACTGGCATGAGATGAAATCTTAGAGTAGTTTTGATTTGCATTTCTCTAATTACTAGAGATGTTGAACATTTTTTCATATATTTGTTGATCGAGTGCATATCTTCTTCTGAGAAGTGTCTGATCAGCTTCTTATCCCATTTATTGATTGGGTTGTTTGTTTGTTTGTTTGTTTGTTTTTGGCATTAAGATTTTTGAGTTCTTTATATGTCCTGGAGATTAGTGCTCTATCTGATGTGTGTGTGGCAAAAATTTGCTCCCAAAATGTAGGCTCTCTGTTCCCCTCATTGATTGCCTACTTCTTGCTCATCCTGTAGGTATGCCCTTATCTGTCACTTCCTGGGGGACCACCTCCCAGTGCTGCTGGCAGGATGAGTCGCGCTCCTGTGGACCCACGTGCATCCTTCATCACCCTGACACTCACCTACCACACTGAGTCATTTAGCTCCCTCTGAACTGGTCTGACTTCCAGTCCTGGAACCCACTTTCCATTTGATTGCATTTCTCTGTCCTAACCTTGATACTTTTGAAGGGTATCAGCCGGTTATTTGGTAGAATGGCCCTTTGTTTGCATGTGTCTGATGTGTTCTCGTGATTTCGCGAAGATCATGCCCCAAACACCACAGCAGAGGTAGTGCGTCCTCCTTGGGGTAGCATGGCACGCTGTCACCATGACTGGTGATGGCAACTGACCAGTTGGTGACGTGGTGGCTGCCAGGTTTCTCCTCTGTAAAATTACTGGGTTTCCCTTTGAAGCAAATGAATAAATATCCTGTGGGACAATAATTTGAGACAATGCAAATAACCTATTTCACTTCATATTGTCACCCTTGTCTTAGCTTCATCAATGATTCTTATCAGGTGGGCTCATGAATATTATTCTATTTTATCTAGTCTATTACTGGTTATAATCTCTATCACTAGGGTATTTTTTTCCTTTTCTTTTTCTACCCTACCCCCACAGCCATTGGTACTGGGGATTGACTCAGTAGTGCTCTAGCACTGAGCTACATCCTCAGCCCTTTTTACTTCTTATTTTGAGACAGGTTCTTGCTAAGTTGCACAGGCTGTCCTTGAACTTGTGATCCTCCTGACTCAGCTTCTCAAGGAGCTGGGGTTACAGGCATGCATGCTGTGCCTAGCTTCATTAGTTATTTTATTACTCAGATTGTCTCAGCTTTGACCTCTGGGAAAGAATGTATTCTTTCATAAAAATCATAATAAATCTCATTATTAAAATAGTTAAACAGAGCTGGGTTCGGTGACAATGGTACACACCTGTGGTCCCAGCTACTTAGGAGGCTGAGGCAGGAGGATCCCCTGATTCTACAAGTTCAAGGCCAGACTGGGTAACAATGTGAGACCTTGTTTCAGGAAGAAAACAAAAAGTACATCAACATTCATGTTATCAATAAAGCAAATAAAGAAACCAACTTTAAACCACAAATTCTACTGTTCTTGGTCATTTAGGAGAAGTGATTCTTCAAAGATGAGTAGGTGCTTCCTGGCCAAAGCAGGGTGGGCTTTCCAGGTAGATTTCAGGCACTGATGTGTGACACAGTCTGGTGCCTCTGAATGCCGCACCGCTTGGGTGGCTGAGCCACGGGGGTGTATACGCAAGAGAGTCAGGCCAGGCGTTCAATCTGGAGAAGGGACCGGGCCAAGTCTAGCCTGCAGGTGACCAGAAGCAACTGATGGATTTTAAGTAGAGGAATAGCATGTTAGATTTTTGCAATTTTTAGAAATACTTTCCGGCTCCACAAGAGGGAGAGATGCAGGAGGGGTGCCAGGCCGCAGGCAGGACAGGGAGCTGGGGGGAGGCAGCAGTGGGGATGGAGAGGAGGAGGCAGACAGAGGGCCGCGAAGGAGGGAGGGTCAGGGCGTCTGGTGACCCAACGTGGGGCGTAAGAGAGAGGGGACAGACAGGAGCCCAGGACGAGGCCCAGGTCTCCAGCTTGGGAAGCTAGATCATGGAGTGCTTCCTGGGAAAGAGGAATGCAGGAAAAGGAGGGAAAGGCGAGCTCGGCTTGGGGCACGACTTGCCTCCCTCCGTGCTGGACCTCCTGGACCTCGTCTCCGGCTCCCTTTTCACCGGACAATTCCTGCCATTTCTGCTCACCCACGCGCGCTAGAGCTGGAGACGTCGGAGGCAGTTGGAAATCTGGGTCTAGTGTTCCTGGGGAAGGTCTGGACTGAGGATGTAGGTTCCTGAGTCATGAAAGGACAAAGTCCCTCAGGTAGAGTGAGAACAGGGGCAAGGGCCAGCCAAGGACAAGCCCTGGGAACAGCAGGGTTCCAGTGGGAAAGAGCTGGAAGAAGGAGGGGACTGCACAAGCGAGGAGGAGCCCTCCCACCCAGTCCTCAGCTGTGTGGGTGGCCTCCCCACCACACATCAGAGAGGCCATCCGGCTCTAGTCTTGTGCTCTTTTCCCCAGAATTCCTCTGAACCCCACCAGCGTAGGTGTTTTATGGTGGGAACCTGGGAGTCCCCTCAACACCCCCCGTGGCTGGCCCCCAGTACCCGGCCCTGTGGGCTTCACCTCCTACCTTCTCTCCCTCCTGCACTCTCCTCTCCCCCTCCCATCTCCAGGGCCACCTCTGTTCTGCCACTGTCACCTCTAGACTAATGAACTCCAGGCAAAACTGGGTATTCCATTTTATGTTGCTCTCAGCAACCAGATTCCATATTTTTAAAATCTCAACATCGAATCATATTGTCTCAGCTTAAGACATTCCACTCCTTCTGGAAGAAATTCAAAATCCATAACAGATTCCCAACCCCATCCAATCTGGCCCCTGCCTACCCTCCTACCTTCATCCTGGTCCTCTCTCTCCCTCTCCCCACATGCTCCATACACATTGACAGTCCAGTTTCTTGAATGCATTGGGGTTTTGCCTTCCACAGGGCCTTTGCTCATGCTTTCTTCCTCTAGAATATATTTTCTCTTTCATCTGCTCCACTCCAACATCTGGCTAATCCCCCCCAGTTTTGCATATTATTTCCTCAGATAAGTCTTCCAAAAGAGGCCAGGTGTCTCTCAAGTGTTCTGCGTGCTCCGCACGGTTCCTTCCCAGTACGGAGCACAGACATGAACTCAAACTAAGTCCATTTTTTCTCCTCTTAAAACAGGTCTGGGGCTGGGGTTGTGGCTCAGCAGAGCTCTCGCCTAGCACGTGCGCGGCCCGGGTTGGATCCTTAGCACCACGTAAAAACATAAACGCATTGCATCATGTACAACTAAAGTAAATAAATAAATTTTTTTTTTTTTAAAAAAGGTCTGCTTTTCTAGAAGTTCCATCAGAGCAGGACTGTGACTATCTATTTCTCCAGTCACCCCGCTCTGACATGTCATGGGGCCTCAGCAAGTATTTATTGAATGAATAAAGGTTGAGCTGTCTCCATGAGATAGATAAATTCTTCCAATTTTTTTTTTTTTTGGGGGGGGGGTACTGGGGATTGAACTCAGGGGCACTCGACCGCTGGGTCACATCCACAGCCCTTTTTTGTATTTTATTTAGAGACAGGGTCTCACTGAATTACTAAGTGCCTCGCCATTGCTGAGGCTGGCTTTGAACTCGCGATCCTCCTGCCTCAGTCTCTCAAGTGTTGGGATTACAGGTGTGTGCCACCGCGCCTGGCTTAAATTCCTCCAATTTTTAAGTTTTTATTTGGAAATCATGTTGCGCTTTCAGAAAAGTTACCATAGTAAAAATAATTCCAAGAACACTCGTATATCCTTTATCCAGATTCACTTAATTAACATTTTACCCCACTTGCTTTATCTCTTGCTCACTTTAACAACTTTGGAGGTTTCTAATTGTATATGATTGCATATTATGTGTAAATCCTTTCTGAACCATTTGAGAGTAAATGACAAGCCTCTTGGTCCTTCATGCTTAAGTGCTCACTGTGCATTTCCTAACATGGGGATATTATCTTACATGACCACAGTATACTTATCAGTTACAGAAATTTAACATTGAAACAGCTCTTTTATCTAATCTACTGTTTGTATTCCAGTTTTGGCAACTGACCCAAAACAGTCCTTGATAGCATTTTTTTTCTCCCTCAACACAGGTTCCAGTCTAGGGTCTGGTATTGCTTTTAGTTGTCATGTCTCATTAGCTTCCTGTAATCCACAGCAGCACTTTCAAATAGAAATATTATTTGACACACAATGCAAGTCACATTTTTTTAATTTAAAAATTTCCAGTAGCTACATTAAACAAAATAAAAAAGAAACAAATGAAAGTAATTTTAGCTGTATATATATTTATGTTTTATTTTTTGGTACTAGGTATTGAACCCAGGGGAGTTTTATCACTGAGTGATATGCCCTGACCACCTCCATCCCCCCCCCCGCCTTCTTTTTTCTATTTTGAGACAGGATCTCACTCAATTGCTGAGACTCTCAGTAAGTTGCCCAAGCTGGCCTCAAACTTGTGATCCTCATGCCTCAGCCTCCCAAGTCACTGGGACTACAGGCATGCAACACTGTGCCTAGCCAACGATATATATTCTTTAGCAATATCTCAAACATATTATTAGTTCAACACATAATCAATATATAAATTATTAATTAACTACTTTACATATTTCTTTGAAATCCAGCATGCACTTTATACTTAGTCTCATTAGTCATATTCTGTGTGTTCAATAGCAGTATGTGGCCAGTAGTTACCATATTGGACTGTGCAGATTTGGACTATTTCTACAGTCCTTCATATATATATATGTTGTTGTTATTGTTGTTTTAAGACTATAGTCCTCCCTCTTTTTATAGTGAATCAGTTTTTCCTCACTGTGGTTTTCCAGTGATTTTTCATGGTCAGATTCTCAGTTGATGTACTATATATGAGGTGTGGCCTTCTCAGGACATCACAGCTAAAAGGGCACAAGGTCCAACTGTCTCTTATTGCTGATGACAGTTTTGATCACTTAGTCAAAGTTTTGTCTGATTTCTCCTTTATAGAATTATCCCTTTTCTTTGTAATTTTTTTAAGTGAAAAGACTGAGATTTGTGAAAATGATTTGCCCAGCTTTATACAAATGGTAAGTGACAGCACTGGGATTCGAGTCCCTGCTTATCTTGCCACCACAGTGGCTTTATCACCTGGACAATGTTGATGAGTGCTGACCTGGGCTGTGGGGCATGCTAATAATTTATTGAGTTTAGTGCCAGGAAAAGAGAGTGAGCTTTTTTACCCTTTAAGTCTCGCCGCTGGGGAACAGGACCAAAGCAAGACAAAGCAGCACCACCTAGGGCTGGGGTCGTGGCTCAGCGGTAGAGCGCTCTAGGCCTAGCATGTGTGCGGCCCTGGATTCGATCTTCAACACCACATAAAAATAAATAAATAAAATAAAAGTTTAAAAAAAAAAAAAAAAAAACACCGCCTAAAAACTTGCTGCCCCTTCAAGCTCGTATTCTTGAAATATTTTCTTAATATTCTTTGACTCAATGGGAAAGCTTCTAGAAAGTCGAACTACGAGTATACTCACATGTACATAGATTAACATCTTCACAGTCCATTGTGCTATTAATTGGAAGAGCAAAAGGAGAGACCCATTAATGCACCTCAACAGGGAACTGGTTAAATGAATCATTATGACGCCTGAATGAACCAAAGTTCCTCTCTATTTCCATTTCTGCTCAGTCTCAGCTGGTGGGGTGCTGAGTGGCTGGGTGGAGTGAGGGCTCAGCCAGTGGCCAGCCCAGGCTGTCTCTGGTGGGAGTGAGCGCTCTTCCTCTCTCGGTACCTCAACAGTGACGGTGACCTAGCCTCTCATAAGTGCTGATGACCAAGTCTCTTAGAATGAACCTCCTCTAAGAGCAGTCCAAAAGTTAAATCCAGCAGAGGAACACCATGCCGGCGGCACGCTCAGGAAGTCCCCAGCTATGGAGAAATCATGCTTCCTGGACCTTGTAGGTGGTACTGCTGAGACCACAGGAGCCATCCGAGGATGTGCGGAAAGGCACAGACCCAGAATATCTTTGCACTTCTTTCAGGACGCCACTCAGACAAAGTTAGACTGGGTTCTGGAATTCACTAAAATGTGTAGGGTCAAGTGTCCCCTTGAGAGGTTACTTTTGCCACTATGAAAGCACCATATTGGGGGTAGGAGGAGGCACCATGCACTCTCCCTTTTCAGTGACATTTAAGACTCCACTGTCTTTATGCTAACTTTAGCAGTTTGCAATAATGGCAGCTCTTGTTGCTGGGAATTCTTCCTTGAGACACCTTTCTTTCACAACAAGAAACCTTTTAACTTCTGCTTCTTTCTAGGCGCCGGGTACGCCTTTGGGGCACCATCCCACAGTGACAGCATCCATTGCTTTTTGCTATGGAGTAGCTTTTACCTGTTAGACCTGTGTCCTGAGGAGCATTTCTCCCTTGTCCCCATTTTTTCCCTTGATAGAATCATGAGCAAAAGTTGTATCCATGATCCAGAAATCTGTGGCCCTCAGGATGCAACAAGGACCAATTTCTTGGTGTGAACTTAAAATACTCTTTTCCATAGATTTGGAAAAATATCAGCACTTAAAATATCATTTCTTTCTTTCTTTTATTTTCTTTTATTTTTGGCGGTGCTGGGGATTGAACCCAGGACCTTGTGCATGTGAGGCAAGCACTCTACCAACTGAGCTATATCCCTAGCCCTATTATCATTTATTTCTGCTGGGTGTGGTGGTGCAGAAATAAATCCCAGCAGCTTGGGAGGCTGAGACAGGAGGAAGATCTTGAGTTCAAAGTCAGCCTCAGCAAAAGCAAGGCTCTAAGCAACTCAGTGAGACCCTGTCTCTAAATAAAATACAAAATGGGGATGTGGCTTGGTGGTCAAGTGCCCCTGAGGTCAATCCCCAGTACATATATATATAATATATATGTACATATATATAATATATAAATACATATATATAATATATATATTATATATAATTTATTTCTGTCACATCTTTTTCTGCAATGGAGAGATAGTGCTCTGGTGTTTTATTTCTCTTGAGCATCTGTTGTTTCTTTAAGGAAGGTTCAGTCTTGTATCTGTTTAACCTATTGTTTAAGTGTTTTCATTTATTTCCTATAAAATCAGGGTTGGGTTTTTTTTTTTTTTTTTTTTTTTTTTTTTTTTTTTTTTTTTTGCTTTCCAGTAATTGTTTTCTAAACATAATCCTTGAGTTTTTCTTTTTTAATAAGATTTCCCATAGTGAGAGATATAGTCATTAACTCTGAGTCCATTAAAAGTAGCCGCTGGGTCTGGGGTTGTGGCTCAGTGGTGGAGCACTCGTCTAGCATGTGCACAGCCCAGGTTCGATCCTCAGCATCACGTAAAAATAAAGGCATTGTGTACAACTAAAATAAATAAATATTTTTTTTAAAAAAGTATTTGCTGATCAGACAAACTAGGTTGGAAAATCCTACCCAGAGATCTTCTTCCATCAACCCAGCATTGACCCCAGGCCTGGACTTGCTTTCTTTTCATCCTGCCTGGCTGCACTTCAATATATCTCATCTTTCCTGTGCTGTCTTTTAGAGACCAAATTCCATGAATTTCTCAGGTATTCCCTTAGGCATAGGCATTTCCTGGGTCACAAAAATGTTCGCACAATGATTTGAGTATTTTACACTGATCTTTCTAAGTCTATCCAAATTTCTGTAACCACTTTGTATTACATGCTTGAAGGGGTGGTTGCCAAGAGTTCTCACAATGCACTCTTGGTCAGCAGCCCTTTTCTGGGCAGATCTAAGAGGACTCTTCTCAGATTTTCCTGGATCCTGCAAAAGTCATTCCAGTCTGCTTTTTGTGAAAGTTCCCTTCTCTCCCTCCACTGGACTTTACTGGAATTTAAACACTGTTTCTGTTATAGACTTATCTGAAATAGGTCCATCATTTCTATTTTCTTCTTTAATAGTGATTAGCCTTGGGTTTTCAGTAATATTGATCTATTTCTCTGCCACAAACTTAGAAGATGTCATGCTCTTTATGATGATGAATCCCCTTCTTCTTCCTTCTTCTCCTCCTCTTCTTTTCCTTCTCTTTCTCCTCCTCCTCCTTCTCCCCCTCCCCTTTCCTCCTCCACTTCCTTCTTCTCCTTCGTCTTTTTTTTTAACCTTCATAAAATCTGTTCTTTCATGGGTGAAACCACAATTTGGACCTCTGACATTTAAAGCTATAATCAGATTTTATATTAGTAATAAATCTAGAGTCATTTCAAAATCGCATGGTAGACATTTCTCCTGAACCCATAGCGAGTTGCAGGAATTAAGTTAGCTCCCCTACAGTTTCTGCTCTTGGTCCTGAGGACAATTTAAAGCAGCATCAAAGAAGAATAGAATTTTGAGAAGTTTATCTTATACCGCTTAAGGATACCTGCCACTTAACACTCTAACAAGCCACTGCTGTTTAGAAAAATATCCCAAACCTCAATTTCTAGTCCTGGCCTCCTGGCTCAGAGACAAAGATTGCAGCAAAAATTGTCCTCATCCCTGACACCTAAAAAGCCCATATACTGAAATGCCCTCATTTCACTTCCTTGCCTCTGCTACTTTTGCCTTCCTAAGTCCAACTGAGAGAGAGACTCCTCACTAAGACCCAGCCTGTCATTGTGCCTGTGTAAAACAGCCCCTTGCTTGTAGGCAAGGTGGCCTTCAGCTGCAGTGACCCACCAAGGTAAGGGTCCCATGTGGCCCATGCTAACTAAATCCTATAGGTACCTACCCAGGCCATGCCCATTAAAAGCCAATTGTGTTGTGAAACACTGAGAATGAATGATATGCAGCTATCCGTGCCAATACAGATGATCTAATGAGTACAGAATTGAATGAAAGAAGCCAGACACAGAGTTTATGTGGCATGATTACATTTATGTAAATACAAAAGCAAACAAGAACTACCCTTATGCTATCAGAGGTCAGGATATTAGTTGGCAGGTTGTGATTGCCCATGAGAAGCCCTTCCAGGGTGCTGGTAATGTTTTATTTCTTGACTGGGTGCTATTTACACAAGAATATTCAGGTTGTAAAAATTCATCAAACTTAAAAAAAATTTTTTTTTTTAATTCATCGAACTATCTACACATAGACACAAAGGAAGAAACACAAAGAGAAGGCTAGGTAAAGATACAGAGAAGGGAATAATGCTGCCACAAACCAAGAAATGAGGAACCACCTAAAGAAACTTGAAGATGCAAGGAAGGGCCCTCCAGAGACAGTGTGGCCCTGCCAACACTTTGATTTCTGACTTCCAGCCTCCAGAACAATAAAAGAATAAATTTCTGTTGTCTAAGCCAATCAGTTTGTGGCAATTTGTTATGCTCACCAAGAAAAATAACAGAGGGGCCAAGTGTATAATATCACCCTTTTCTCTAATTCTAATCTGAGAGATAAATGCCAGTTCAGACAGATGCATATTAAAATTCTGCTTTGATTACTGATAATATCATATTAGGTGGCCTGATTCCTGATTTAAATCTTGCCAAATCTACTTGCTAATAACTGGGCCAGAGAATTGAACTTACTCCCCTAGATTATAGACCTAGAAGAGTGCTAGAGCCTGCTCTGAAATGCTTAGTGCTTGGCCCAGAGCAGATGAGGTCACGTTTTCTTCAGATGTTCAACAGGAGACGTGGGTGCTTCCTGCAGGAGTGTGGTAAAGATGATCTCCATTGCCCTGAGCAGTTCTTCTCTGGCCACACACTTGCACACCCCCATTTAGCAAGAGATAAACAGTTTACAGCCACCCTCCTTAGACAGCAAGTTAGGGGATGCTGGTTGTTACTTGAATGTGTCCCTTTTGGTTTTGACATGCACAAAGACCCATCAAGTGGCTTATCAGAACATTCTAATCATGTGTACTGCGGTCCTTAAGAAGCACTGTTGCTAAAAGAAATTTTTGTTTTGCAATATGTCCTTACTGTTCCAAGACTCCTTACAGAATGTCATCCCCCCCACCCCCCGCAGTTGTCTGTCTGGCCTGCCACCTGCTGTGCTGTGGAAACCAGTGAAGGGATCTTCTTTTCATGGTTATGCAATCAACTGTCAACCTGTAGGCCAGAGGACAGGCTGGATGTGACTTCCTGTATGGAACAGTTACCTGTGATAGGGATTCTCACTTCTAATCTTATCAAAGCAGCCAGTCCCAGAAAACACAACAATTAGCAGGTGAAGGTCACCCTTGGCTTAGGCATTCCACGTGGTCTACCACCATCCCCAGTGAATATTATTGCTGCAAGATCCAGGACAACCCATCCTGGACAGTATTCCAACTGCCAGAATCATTTACTCCTCTCGTTACTGCACCCCACGTCTCTCAACTAATTGTGGGGGCAACAAATGATCCGTTCAACTAATCTTCCTTGGGGTACAGTGTTACTGTCTTTCTCAAGGATTTTAGCCAGCTACTGTGAGTAAAAAGAACTCTTTTTTTTTTTTTTTTTTTTTTTTTTTGGCAGCTCTACCTCTGAGTTACATCCCCACTCTGTTTTATTTTTTTATTTTGAGACAGTCTCTATAAGTTGCCCAGGCTGGCCTCCAACTTGCAATCCTCCTGCCTCAGCCTCTAGAGTTGCTGAGATTACAGGCATGAGCCACCACACCCAGCTAGAAAGAAGTTCATCTATGTCTCAGATAATGTATAGTGTGGGTGAGCACCAACTCTGCTGTGCTTGCAACTGGGGGCCATCGGAGCAATTGTCGCTGTAAAGTGTGGAGTTCTCCATAAGAAGTTCCACTTTTCACTGCAAGACACATCGTGAGAGAGAGAAGAAATTAGAAGAGACAGGTATAGTTTCAGCCACCAGAATAAGGAATCCGTACCTTATCCTGCATGTGGAAGGGAGCCTCGAGGAGCCTTATCTAAGAAGGTGTCATGGTCTTGTCTGCATTGTGTGGTGAAGGATGGAACAGAGGAGGCAAGTTCAGATTGAAAGCCATGGTGTGGTTAGACAAGGAGGCTCTGAAGTCGGTCAAGGGTAGTGGAGCTGGAGAGGAGGGGAAGGATCTAAGAACGCATGGCAGATGGAATAATCTCATGGATGGAGGGAAAGACGGAGCGCAGCTTATTGCCTGCTGCTCACCACTGTTGACGAAGAGGAACCCCAGGCAGGCACCTGACTCCCAGCCTGCACCCTCCCCACACGCCCCGCGCTAACACTCTTGGAGGGTGTTCACGCCTGCGGTCCGTCAAGACGCCAGCTGGGTCTCTTTTTCCACCTCCGTTCCCACCATCACACCTCTCCTAATTCACAAAATAAAAGTCTATCTCAGCCGGGCACGGTGGCGCACGCCTGTAACCCCAGCACTTTGGGAGGCTGAGGCAGGAGGATCGCGAGTTCAAAGCCAGCCTCAGCAATGGCGAGGCACTTAGCAACTCAGTGAGACCCTGTCTCTAATAAAATACAAAAAAGGCCTGGGGATGTGGCCCAGTGGTCGAGTGCCCCTGAGTTCAATCCCCGGTACCACACACACACACACACACACAAAAGTCTATCTCTCCGCCCTCCTGGAATCTCATGATAGTATGTTGCTCCTTTGCATGAAGGAAATCCTCAGGAATACCTCATTCCAAAAAGGAATACAGTTTGCAAAATCAATGTCAGTAAAACCTTTAATCCAGGTTGAGACTTCCCTTTCTGTCAAGCACAAAGCTCGGCCTTAAAAATAGCGGAATTTGGGCTCCTGGGGGAATGCGTTCCATTCAGATGGACAGCCATGCATCGTATAATGGCATTTCACATGCTCTGATGGACAGCATATGTGACAGCACTCCCAGAAAATGACAGAGATGTCTAGCACCTGGCTATCATGAAGATGTAGTTTAAGCATTACTTACATGTTTGTAGAAATGCTGGTGTAAATAAACCAACTGTGCTGTCATGTAAAAATATAGCACATACAACTGTGTATAGTATATAATACTTGATAATGATAATTTTCAACAACTATGTTATGGGTTTCTGTATTTATATGTTGTACTTTTTATCATTATTTTATTTTATTTTTTGGTACTGGTGGATGAACCCAGGGGCATTTTACCAAGAAGCTATATGCACCAGCCATTTCAATTTTTTAATTTATTTTGAGACAGGGTCTTGTCAAGTTGCTGAGGCTGTCCTTGAACTTGCACTCCTCCTGCCTTAACCTTCTGAGTCATTGGGATTACAGGCATGAGCCACCATGCCTGGCTTTTATCATCATTTTAGAGTTGTGTTTCTACTAATAATAAATTAAAAGTTTACTGTAAACATTGTGCTGTGCTATGCCAGCGGTGGCCTCATCCATCTGCTGTTTATCCTGTCCATGATTGTATCTGGCCAAGTGATGGACCTCTGCCTTCTAGGTTTGTGTAAGTGCCCTCTGTGTTGTTCACACAATGACCCAATCAACTCATGCTGCAATCCAATCCTCAAAAATTTGTGCCATCATTAAGTGACAAATGCCTATATTGAGTGGAATGGGAGTGATGGCAATTTTCCATCCCACTGTAGCAAAAGTTTGTGTGGCTCCTGAGAGACTGTGCTATGGGACAGAGTCTAGAGAGCCTCCATAGTTTAACCGTGACCAACTCATATTGAATTTAATAAATATTTCTATTTCCCTAGATTTTCTGAGGACACCTGGTTAAATAAGCTGCCCTTAAATGACAGAGTAGCCAGTAAAATTAAAAGCCATTAAACATGGCTGGGTGAAGCCTTCTTACCTGAATTTCCAGAAACTGAAAAGAATACACTATGACCTGAAAAACAAATCCATCATAAGTTGATTGGGTTTTTTTTTTTTGTGTGTGTGTGGTTACCGGGGATTGAACTCAGGGGCACTCGACCACTGGGTCACATCCCCAGCCCTTTTTTGTATTTTATTTAGAGACAGGGTCTCACTGAGTTGCTAAGTGCCTCACCATTGCTGAGGCTGGCTTTGAACTCGCGATCCTCCTGCCTCAGCCTCCCAAAGTGCTGGGATTACAGGCGTGCGCCACCACGCCCGGCAGTTGATTGGGTTTTGTTTCTTTGATTTCAACAAATTGAAGATCATCAGTGTGTCATCAAGTGACAAAAAATAGTTTTGATGATATATCAGCATGTGAGTTTTAGCAAATAATCAACAAATTGTGGCATTGCCATAATCAAACTCTTGTCATCTACTTTTTATGTGAACATAATTTCCGTAAAAACAAAAAATAAGAATGGAATTGATGTTGAATCATGTAAGTATTATCTATTTATGAATATATGGGTTAGTTGAAAATACAGTTCCATTAAAAATTACCCTTTATTCAATAATTATTCTCAACAATATGTGCATTGTGGAAATTTATTTTAATTCATATACATACTTTTGTGGCAGAGAAACATAACAGAATGATCAATAAAATATTTTCAGTCATAAAAATATAACCCAATAAAATTCTGTGGGATTCGAGGACATAAAAACAAAGCAATGTAAAAACCTATGTAAAGCTTTCAATTTTCAAGAGCTTATACATGCATTTTAATTAATTCATTCATTCATTTCTTTATTTTCTTTCTTTCTTTATTTTATTTATTTATTTATTTATTTATTTATTTATTTATTTTTTTTTTTGCCATACTAGAGATCAAATATCAGGCAAGCTCTTGGATGAGGATCCAAATCAAAAAGCTACATTCCGGGGGCTGGGGTTGTGGCTCAGTGGCAGAGCACTCGCCTCGCACGTGCACGGCCCAGGTTCGATCCTCAGCACCACATAAATATAAATGCATTTCATTGTGTACAACTAAAGTAAATAAATAAATATTTTTAAAAAGCTACGTTCCATCTGATAAATTATAAAGTGATTAACCTGCTATATTTCAAACTGAGTATGATCATGATATATGAATGACTAGCAGGTATTACATAACAAAGGCTCAACCTCACTAGTCATTAGGGAGATGCAATAGGGTACCACCTCACACCGGTGAGGATGGTTGGTATCAACAAGGTGAGCCATTCAAGTACTACAAGGAGTGGACATAAGGAAGCCCTTGTATGCTGTCGGTGGGAATGTAAATTAGTGCAGCCATTGCGGAAAACTGTATGAATACTCCTCAAAAACCTAAAAGTAAAACTACCTTATGATTCGGTGATCCCACTTCTGGGTCTTTACCTGACAGATCTGAAATCAGTATGCAAAAGAGATGTCTACACACCCATCTCCATTTTAGCCCAGTTCACCACAGCCAGGAGTCAACTTCAGTGCCCATGAACGGATAAAGAAAACGTGGTACCTATGCACAGTGGAACACCAACAGACATAGAAAGGGAGAGTCTGTCGTTTGTGACAACATGGAAGGACCTGGAGCACATGATACTAAGTCAAATACGCCAAACAAGACTGTGTGGTCTCGCTTGTATGTAGAATATGAAACAATTCAATTTATGGAAGCAGAGAGTAGAATGGTCCTTACCAGAGCCTGGGCGGAAGGAGGTGAGGGGAATGGGAAGATGATCACCAAAGGGTATAAAGTCTTAGGAGGAATAAGGTTGATTTTTAGATTTATTGCATAGAGTGATCAACATAAGGTAATTGAGTATTATACGTATCAATATCTCTAAGAAAGTAAATCTCAAATGTCGAGGTAAATTTTTTGAGGTGATGAAAGTCAATTAGCACAATGTAATCATTCCACATTGTGTTAAAAATATATATATATATATAGCATCACGTTGTATCCCGTAAATACATGACTAAAAATTGTCAATATATAATGAACATGTCAATATGGCAAAAGTCACATGGTTTGCAGCTACTTATGACAAAAAAGTCCAGATGCTTGATGGGTCATCATCAAAACTGTGTGAGTTCCCTGCGAGGGAAGGCCTGGCAGGTGCGGCAGCTCCCCTCCCCAGGGCGCTCCCTAGGGCTGGCCCCTGTGTCTGAGGAGGGGTCGCCCCTCACTCCTTGCTTCAAGCTCCCCAGACCGTGAAACACCACTCTTGGCTTCCCTCTCTTTCCCTCGCTGTCTCATCCTGTCCCAGATAAGGCTCCCACTGCCACTTCCCTTTCCCTCTGAGTTGTCACCACTGTCACTGGCTAGGTAACAATCATCGCAGCCGCAGAGAACGGCACCGGGAGGCAGCCTCTCCTCGCCCGCCACCCCTCGCCTTCCCCGGGCTCCGCCTCTCTTCGCTCTTCCTAGTCTGGACTCGGGGTCCCCTTACTTCCCCGCAGTGCATGTCCCCCCAGCCCCTGGGCCCCCTGCCGCCCGCCCTGTCCCGCTGTCCTTGATCCAGCCCGGGCGCCTGCTCTGCGTCCTCGACCTCCCGGCGCCTGGGGACAGACCGCCTCGGACTCAGCGAGCGACGGGGCCTCGCCTTCCGCCCGCCCCAGAGCTGGAAGGTGGGCCCCGATCTCCCCCATCGCTGTTATGTAATTCCAGCCCGGGTCAAGCAAAGCCTGGCCCAGTCCGCTCCGCACACATTTCAGTCTCCTCTTGCCTTTCATCCGCGGAGGAGCCGGGGAGGGAGAGGATGTGACCTCATCTGCGAGGCATCTGAGCCCAGGGGTGCCCCAGGGCTCCCACCCAGGCCGGCCCCCGTCCTGGCTCCCAGTGTCCCTCTTTCCATCCAAGGAGGGACGCGATGGACAACCAGAGGACTTAGTTTGGAAGGAAGGGACACTACATTTCTGAGAAAGGGGCAGATGGGAGAGGAAGTGAGCTTGGCTAGACAGTCATTTTATGTAAGACATTCCCCAAACTGGAATCCCATCACAGAGCGCCACACAGACACTCAGGCACGGCTCGGACGCACGCCGGAAACCCCCACCCCACCCCTCACTCTCTCCTGCCCCAGTATAATCAAAAGGCATGAATTAAGGCTAAAGCGTTTTCTTCTCCATTTCCTCCGCATAGCACTATCTCCAGGAACCACAGACACCTGAATCCCTGAGCTTTCATAAAAGGATGGGACCAGAAGGCCTCTCCGTCTTGAGAGCCGGCAGCCTGCTCTGGAACCGTAGCTTGATGGCTAAGCATAACCAGGCAGTACTGGGTCTTCTTTCTCCTGCCCCCGCCCTCCCCCCCATAAAAAAAAACAGTCTCTAAGTTGTGTCTGAATTCCTTTGGGATCTTCAGGGTTTCCAATCTTTCAGGATTCTTGCTTTAAATCCAAGTACCTCAGGGTAGAGTGATAGATGCAATACACACCCTACCCCACCCCCGGGGAAAATGGGAGAAGATGTAAGAGGGGGTGGGGGAAATGGCTCTGTCCCCCTCCAAATCATTCCCCTGTGGGGCATGCACCTGCAAGCCAAGAGCCAGCCCCCAAGTTATGCAGGAAGATTGGTAGGCACTTCCTGCCCTGCTTCTCCCCAGGGTCACCCCTCTCTGGGCTACTGGTTCAACACCCGACCCTTGGGATCTCCCCTCTAAGAAATCTGTACAAAGCTTTATTCTGTCTTATGTGTGCTTTGTGCACATCAGAGTCACCCAGGCATCAATTAATAAAAAAAAAAAAAAAAATGAATATAGCCCAGTTTGTTGTTTCTCCCTCTGATCCCTTTTCCCTGCACCCATAATTCCCCATGCCCCACTGTCTACCCAGCCTTCAGGTCTCTCTATCAAACAGGCCTTTTCCAGCCACTGTGTCTAAAGTTGCTCTCCTTGGTATCTGTTATCTGACCCTATTTACTGTCCTCCAAAAAATGTTATTATTTAATTTGATTTTGTCTGTTTATTTGTTCGCTTATTCATTGTCAGGAATGTTAACCCTGCCCACCCCCAACAAATACCCAACCCACAGGAGTGTGAGTTCCACGAACAGAGATTTTACCAGACTCACCATTGGCACAACCCTAGAAGGGGACCAGCAGCTCAGGGATAATATTTGTTGAATTAAAGTCACTGAAGGAAGACATGCTGGGCATTGGTGACCCCTCACGCCCTTTGCAGCCTTCTATGTTAAAGCTTTTCATGCTCAACTATTACATATAACATAAACATTGCATTAACACAGAAGGCATATGTAATGGTATGTGCATGTAATATATAAATATATAACACATAATTATTGGTGTCTGTCTTCTGGACCGTTCTGCGAGTTACTTGTGCATGTTCCCTGAGACCTCTCTTGGACTAAGCTTTGAGCCCCAGCACCTGGGTAAAAGTAGTGTGTTCAAGGGTTTATTGGCTTGTTTGTTGACTATGTTATGGGGAGGAAAGTGGTAAGTCTTGCATTTGTACAGCTCTCACAAAGAGACTGCTAAGTTTTTCCACCCCATTTTGGTTCCACAACTCTAAAAAGTAGGCCTAGACTAGCACTACTCCTAGATGAGCAAACTAAGTCTTGCAAATGGTTGAGTGATTTCTCCAGGGCAAGAATTAGTAAGAAAGGAGCATGGAAATGTCCCCATAATAACCAGAACTGCCTGTTTGTTCTTTCAGTTTTATAGACTTTGCTCTGTGTGTTTTGAAACTCTGCTAACATAAGTCCTTTAACGTGATGGAGACACGATGGACTCGAGCTGCCTCCCTTCTGAGCTCTTCTTCCAGCTTTGTGTTATAGTGGTTTTGCCTATCCTATGTTTTGTTCTTGCATTTCCTCTTTCTTTCTTTCTTTTTTTCCTTTCTTTCTTTTTCTTTTTCTTTTTTTTTTTTTTTTTTTTTTTTTTTTGTATCAGACATTGAACTCAGAGGCACTTAACCACCGAAACACATCCCCAGCCCTATTTTGTATTTTATTTAGAGACAGGGTCTCACTGAGTTGCCCAGCACCTTCCTAAGTTGCTGAGGCTGGCTTTGAACTCGCCATCTTCCTGCCTCAGCCTCCCAAGCCGCTGGGATTACAGGCGTGTGCCACCGTGCCCAGCTCCACATTTCCTCTTAATAGCTTTTCCTAATTTCTTATGTCCTATTCCTATCACAGTGCCTGATGCCCCTTAGGCACATGTCAACTGCTCGTTGACTTGGTTCTCCCTATCATAGAAAGCACAAGGGCTGCAACCAGACATGCAGGACAAACCAAGACTTGGAAGTCGTCCGCCACCTGAGTTCGGTGAGCACTTCACGTTATAAGGGTTGGATACGTCAGCTTTTGCAGACCCAGAGGGACGTGGAGAGCACAAATATTTCATTCCAGGCTCCACTTTGGAAAAGGCTTTTTGCTTTGTGTTACAAGACCATGTAAAGAGGATCCTGGGGCTCAAGAGAGATGCCCCCTGGGAAAGTGATGAAAAGAATAAAACTCAAGGGAAAATAGGAACTTACGGGGCAGAGAGCAGCGAATCAAGGTATTGCAAACAGAGAAAACAGAACGACCATGATGGCAACATGGACTTAATAGTCCACATAATGTCACAGAGGCGACAGGGAGCAGGAGCCTGGAAACCAGAGAGCTGATGCCCAGCCAAAGGGACCACCAGCGGGCAGCTTCAACACGTCGTGGCCACGCAAGAATGGCAGGAGAAGGGTGTTCACGTCGATTCCAATTTTTCAAAAGAATCCAAAAACCTGGATTTTTATGAGAAATTCCCTGATTTTAAATGTCGGCTCAACTTAAAAAAAATAAAGTGTGCGTGCCAAATAAAACACACCTGTGGGTTTTAATGGGCCAATGGGTAGCCAATTTGAAAGCACTGTGTTAGAATGGATATAAAGTGTGGGATGGAAAGTGACTAGCAAGGTGCAAAGGTTAAGGCCAGAGAATGAGGAAAGTTTCAAGGCTTGTTAAGGAAACCAACTGGTAATGAAAGGACTTCCAATATGATCAGATTTCTATCTTAGGAGGACCATTCTGGTTACAGCAAGGAGAATCAATGAGCAGGGATCAGCAGTATAAGTAGGAAGACCGTTTTTTGTTTTTTGTTTTTTTAATGATATTGATAATCAAAGTGAGATTGTTCAATGGCCTAGTCTCAGATGATAACAGTGGGGATAGGCAGAAATAGATGTAGTTGAGAGAAATTCCAGATTTAGAATCACAGGACCTTGTATTTGACTTACTGTAAAATGTAAGGGGATGAAAGGAACCATCTAGATTGACGTGCGGATTTCTGGAGCAGACGACCGAGTGGGTGTTAGTGCCATTTAACAAGCTAAAGGACACAAAAAGGAGAAACAGTTTTGGAGGGAAAGTAAGCTACTTTTTATCCATGTGGAAGTTTTCAGGGGACATACAGATGGAAATTTCTAGTGGGCAATTGGATTTCAATGAAAGAAACCTGTGTTGAAAATACACATGTTGGGGTCATTGGCAGGTTATACAAAGCCATGAGATAAGTTGAGATCCTAAGGAAGAGTGTGCAGGTTGTAGATAAAGAAAAGTTTCGGAGAGAGGTCATTTTTCAGGTTGGTTGCTCTCAGACAAAAGGAAAGTCAGAAAAGAAAGAAGAAACCCCGCAGAGTGCGGTCTCGTGGAATCTCAGGAAAGATGTCCAGGAGCTGCATTGTGTGTAGGCTACTGTGCCAAATGTCACAGAAGTATCAAGGACGAGGACAGAAAAGTATCCACTGAATCAGTGCCATGAGGGTCCCTAGTGACCCTGGTGAGCACAGTCCCACTGAAGTGGTTGGGATGACACCCAGCCTGCAGAAGCCTGAAGAAAAACAGGCACAGGTCTACCAAATCTTTCCAAGATTATGGCTGTGGAGAGAAAGAGAAGGCCTAATGTCATGGTTTGGATGTGACGTGGCCCCCAGAATCTCATGTGTTGAGACAAGCCAGAAGGTTTAGAGGAGAAGTGATTGGGTTCCCTGATGGGATTAACTGAGTGGTTACTAAAGACAGGTAGGGTGGGGCTGGAGGAGGTGGGTCCCTGGGGGCGTGCCTTGGGGTATATATTTTGCATCTGGAGAGTGGAGTTTCTCCCTCTGCTTCCGGATCATGGGAACTGCTTCCCTCTGCCACGCTCTTCTGACATGATGTTCTGCCTCATCTTGAACCAGCTGACTATGAACTGAGACTTCCGAAACCGTGAGGCCCCAGATACACTTTTCCTCCTCAACAATTGCTCTGATCAGATCTTTTAATCACAGTAGTGAAAAAGCTGACTCACACATTAGAGAAGGCTGTGGGATACAGGGAGGTTTTTATCTCTAGGAGAGAGTGAATATACTGTCACCTTTATGAGAAGTCTTTAGAGAGGAAGAAAGAGGTTGAAGAAATAAGAGAGAAGCACAATCTTCAGTAGCCCCGAGACTGTTGAGAAGGGAGAGGATAGAATTCTGAGTATCCAGGGAGATCAACTTAGAGCAGAGACCTCTGGACAGAAGCAGGAGGGTGAATACAAGGAGGTTGTGAGTTCAGTGTCTAGAGTGAGTTCCATTTGAGGGCTTCTAATTTTGCCTCTGAAGTCAGGGTTGATGTCACAGTAGTGGGTACCGGAGGAAGTGGAGGCATCCTGAGGGTTGAGGGTCAGCGAATAATCCATGCCTTGGAGAACATGCTCTGGACTGGAGTCAGGAGGCCTGGGTAGAATCCCAGCTCTACCACTTTCCAACCTAGATCAAATATAAAACCCAGCAGGGCATGAGGGGCCAGAGATGAGGCTACTACCAAATAAAAGCTCTCCACTTGGATGTTTATGAACCTGGCCATACTTATTCACTTACAACTTCTATAGTCAGTGCTAATGCCTCATCCTAAGTACTTGGCCCCATCTCTCCCACGCTGTCCTAATCACCAACATTTCGCCCTGAAATTTAGTATTCCATCTCTAGGATGGTATCACTCCACGTACCTTGTACAAATGGCTCCCCAAGATGCAGAGCCAAATCTTCCCTTTTTGGGGACTCAACTCCATTCTGGTACTCTTCCCCACCCCACCCCCACACTCTCTCACACACACACACACACACACACACACACACGAAGATAATAAAAAAAATTAAAATGTTCATATTTACAATGAATATAAGTGAAAATTCACTTAGTATATTGTCACTTCAAATCAAATGATATGTAAATAAAACTTTGAAATTTATGGAATGCAGCTAAAGCCGCACTCAGAAATTTACAAATTTAAATACATTCTCTTCAAGGAGCTAGAAAAAGAAATCCAACCAAAGGTGATGGAAGGAAGGAAATGATACAGATAGGAACAGAAATAAATAAATCAGAAAATAGATATAGGATAGGTTGTGAGCAAATATAAACATATTTGATAAAGCCACAGCAAGGCTAATCAAGAAAAGAAGAAAGAATACAAATTACCAATATCAGGCATGAAAAGAGGGTATTATTACAAATTCTACAGACATTAAATAAAAATAGAAGGGGCTGGGGTTGTGGCTCAGCGGTAGAGCGCTCGCCTAGCACGTGTGCGGCCCGGGTTCGAGCCTCAGCACCACGTAAACATAAATGCATTGCATTGTGTACAACTAAAGCAAATAAATAAATATTTTAAAAAATAAAATAAAAATAAAAATAGAAGGCCGTTATACTGATCACTTCATGCAAATAAATTCAACAACTTAGATAAGTGGACAATATTTTGAGAAATACAAGTTGTTGAAATTAACACGTAAAAAATAGAAAATAAGAATAGTATTAGAACTGCTAGAGAAATTGTATCTGTAAAGAGTATTTTTACCATAAAGAAAACTCTAGGCCCAGATGATTTCACAAAAAAATTCATTCATATGTACCTTCTTCGGATTTGCTCAGGCACAAGTGAAATGCTTATCAACTAATTCTGTGAGATAATAATAACCCTGATGTTAAAATCTGGAAAGGACAATATAAGAAAAAGTTCAAAGCAATATCCCTCATGAACATAGACACAAAACGATTCTCATAAAAGTATGAGCAATTTGCCGGGCGCGGTGGCGCATGCCTGTAATCCCAGCACTTGTGAGGCTGAGGCAGGAGGATCACAGCCTCAGAAATGGCGAGGCACTTAGCAACTCAGTGAGACCCTGTCTCTAATAAAATACAAAAAAAAGGCTGGGGATGTGGCCCAGTGGTCGAGTGCCCCTGAGTTCAATCCCCGGTACCAAAAAAAAAAAAAAAAAAAAGGCTGGGGATGTGGCCCAGTGGTCGAGTGCCCCTGAGTTCAATCCCTGGTACCAAAAAAAAAAAAAAAAAAAAAAGCATGAGCAATTTGAGCGAATCATGCTGGGGCGTGGCTCTGTGTAAGGCACAGCACGGACTGTGCAGAGTCCTGGTTTCAATCCCAACACCAGGAAAAAGTATTAGCAAAGCAAACTGAGAGCGAGAAACCCAGTCACGTAACTTTTATTACAGTATACTATTATAGTTATTCTATTTTTTATTATTAGTTACTGTTGTTAATTTCTTATTGTGCCCGATTTACAAATCAAACTTGATCATAGATGTGTGTATGTAAGAAAAAATGTAACATACATAGGGTTGGGTAATATCCTGATTTCAGGAATCCACCAGGGGAGTTAGTGTGACCCCTTTGCAGGAAGGGGGACCACCATCACACCAATTCTACAAAATTATTATTGGCGCAGGTCAGAATCCTTCAGGAGCAATGTCTTCAAAGAGATGGAACTGATGAACTCTCTGATGTGTTTTGTAGCCGCCTGAAGCGCTTGGAGCAACGGAGCCGCGGGAAGAACTTCAGAAGCAAACTGGAGACAAACAGCTTTTTATTCTGATAACTTTTCTCTCTGGTTCTAACAACAACTAACACACGCCAAACACACCACTAAAAATGGCGCTGACCCGATCAGCAATTTCGGCCAAGTCACTCGAGATCCCGCAACAAATCCCGTGAGACTACGGGTGGCGACAATGGCCAAATCTCCACGGCTCATAGTCAACTGCAATTCAAGTCAATCCCCAAACAGGGCTCCTGCATTTCCCCCCTTTTGTTTTAAAAGAGGTAATGCTCTAGGATGTCTATGTGCAACCAACATTCTTACCCGTCATTGGATAATCAAGGCTGTGCCCTTGACTCCTGTCTTAGGTTGATATGTCGGCCACATGAGACTGTCCCGTGCGACTGTGCCTGTCTTAGGTTGTCCCCCTCTGGGGATCTTACCCGTCATTGGCTAACCAGCCATCCAATGGAGCCCTTTAGGATCAACTATATATGATGACTAACAGCCGTCCAATTGTGAGGAGATGTTGCGGCTTTAAGGCAACAAGCCTTTTGGTGATGAGCCAAATTGCATAGCATATCAAATTGTTTAAACAAATCAGCTGCCCTAAGTTCCATCAAGTAACACACTGAATTCTCTAGACAAATACCCGCAAGGCATTGTCCCGTAAAGTCCCAAACAACGAAAGATCAAAATGTCCATTTGTTATAACATGTTGATCTAGAAGGCCCCATGCATGTAGAGCAGAGGCCACACTGTTGGTGAGGTTGTTTGATGTTTGAGCAGCAGACGTCTTTTTTATGTTTAGACAATGCCACCGGCAAATCTTCAGGGCCCGCTACCTAGAAACTCAAGCATCAATTATTAAAGGAAAGGCAGTGCTATTGCAGCACTGAGTCAAGAGGTGAGTTGTCAAACTACAAAATAGAATAATTAGATTAGAAAATTAAAGTTGATTTTTGTTCACATACATCGCTGGTTGAGCTTCTACAAACATAATTTGGAAAAATGTCATATTTAGAACAAAACAAAGAAAGACTGAGGGTAATTACTGCATTAAAGATAGATTAAAGAAAAGGTAAAGGCACTTGAGAGAAATAATTTGTTAGCTGAAACCTTTGAGTCTCTGTATACAGAGCAATTTTTTACCTGTTGAGATAATTGAAATTAATGAGCTATTAAACAAATGAAGTTAATAACAAATAAACAATCTTAAGTCAAAACACCAAAATATCAGGTTATATAGCACTAGTCATATTGTTTGCTAAAGAGAAGTCCCAGGGACACCTATAAATCAAAATTGAAAGTACCTTCATTTATAAAATTATTTACCTAAATTGAATACTCTTAACCTAAAATGAATTAAAGTTATTTGGATCCATATATATATGTATATTTTCTTTTTCATAAGCGCTTTGTTCTTTGTGACGTCACACTGGACAGACGAACAAACATACAAACATATATTTGTGACGTCACATTAACATGAAATATAGACAAATGTACAGACATAAAGACATGTATAAAAAGAAAAGAAAAAAAAAAAATACAATTGTGTGCACACTAAAGAGAGATCTCCTCGTCCCGGCCGGGAGGAATGACACTTAAGTTGTGAAATATTTTGAAGGACTCTTTTTTTTTTTTTTTTTTTTTTTTTTTTTGTGGTGCCGGGGATTGAACTCAGGGGCACTCGACCACTGGGTCATATCCCCAGCCCTTTTTGGTATTTTATTTGGAGACAGGGTCTCACTGAGTTGCTAAGTGCCTCGCCATTGCTGAGGCTGGCTTTGAACTTGCGATCCTCCTGCCTCAGCCTCCCAAAGTGCTGGGATTACAGGCGTGCGCCACCGCGCCCGGCTTTGAAGGACTCTTTTGAGGGAATCATTCTATACCTTCATCTTGGTCCTCTTGATTTTGTACCTTTTTTATTAATCTTGATTCTTCAATAACTTCATCTTGATCATTTTGATGTGGTACCTGTTTTTATTAATCTAGATGGTATCCATATTGGAGAGGATTCGTCTTTTGGAAAAACACAAACAGATCCTCTTCCCCAAATTAATACTGGATCTGGACCCTTCCATGTACCTGAAAGAACATCCTTCCAGTAAACCAAAGGTTTATGTTGTTGGTGTGGATTCCAATGTCTGTCTCCAGCAGAATAACCATTAGAGTCTAAAGTTAAAAAATTTAAGGTAAACAGGGCAACTGCCAATCTGTCCTTAGGACTTTTCCAATTTCCTTCTTTTTGTTTTAATAACATAATTTTCAGTGTTTGGTTTGCTCTTTCAATAATGCCCTGACCCTGAGGATTGTATGGGATGCCTGTTTTATGGGATATATTGAATTTTGCGCAAAACTGTTTGAAAGATGAGGACGTATATGCGGGGCCATTATCTGTTTTAAGCATTTTGGGGATGCCCAATGCAGCAAAAGCTTGTAAACAATGAGATGTAACATCTTTAACTTTTTCTCCAGAATGTAAGGAAGCAAAAATCATGCCTGAGCATGTATCTATGGTCACATGAATAAATCGCAATTTTCCAAAACTTGGCTCATGAGTAACATCCATCTGCCACAAATGATTGGGCATTAATCCTCTAGGGTTAACGCCGAAATGAGGATTGGGCAAATGTGTCATACAAGATTTACAATCTTTTACAATTGTTCTGGCTTGCTCCTTTGTGATTTTAAACCTACGTTGCAAGGTGGTGCTGTTGACATGAAACTGGGAATGAAATAAAGTAGCTTGTTGTAGCGCTGAAAGTATAAATACTGTTTTTGTAAGTTCATCAGCCTTTTGATTACCTTCATGGAGGGGACCAGGCAAATTAGTATGTGCTCTAATATGGCCTACGAATAGAGGTTCTTTTCTTGCCCACAAAAGTTTTTGTATTTGATAAAACAATTTAAAGGCTGGAGTATGAGGTGCTATTGGTCCTGCTAACTCTAATTTTGGGACGGCTTGTACAATATAGTGGCTATCTGAAAAAATGTTTACGGGCTGGTCCCTAAAATTTTCCAGAGCTCTTACCACAGCTTCCAGTTCCACTAGTTGAGCTGATTTGTGTGCAGTTATGTAAGTCATATTTTCTTTTTTAGTGACTACTGTAGCAGTACCATTTGAGGACCCATCTGTAAATACATTAAATGCCTTAGGAATAGGTTGATTTTTTATTACCTGTGGAAATATAATAGGATGATTAATACAAAAAGATAATATAGGGGACTTAGGAAGATGATTATCAAAATTTGCAGAAGTAGAACATTTAATGATAGCCCAATCATTATCATTGAAGCATAAGTATTCAATCTGTGATGATGAATAGGGAGTAATAATAGTAGCAGGGTGAATGCCAAATATTTTAGTAGAAGTCTTAAGTCCTTGAAGAATAAGTTTAGCCACCATGGAGGTATAAGATTCAATTATACTTTTAGGAGAGACGGGCAAATGTATCCATAATAAAGGCCCTTGTTGCCAAAATACTCCTGTGGGTGTATATTGTGAAGAAATAATAATCAACATCAGCGGTTGAGTTAAATCAAATCTATCACAATGAGCTCCTTCGGTGGCTTTTTCTACTAACTTTAAAGCTTTCCTAGCATCAGGAGTCAATGTTCGTGGTGAAGATGGATCAGGATCTCCACGAAGGATGTCAAATAAAGGTTTTAGTTGGCCAGTAGTGAGATTTAGTGTAGGGCGAAGCCAATTAATGTCTCCCAGTAGTTTTTGGAAATCATTGAGGGTGGTCAAATGTTCTTTATTTATTAAAATTTTTTGGGGTCTAACAAAAGTATCCATGATTTTAAATCCTAAATATAATATGGGAGATCTGGTTTGAACTTTTTCTTCTGCTATATATAATCCATATTTTTTTAAATTTTCTACCACATCACTGAATATATTAAATAAGATTTTTTGATTAGGGTGGGCCAGTAAAATATCATCCATGTAATGTAGACACATGAGGTTTGGATATTTATTTTTAATGGGTTGGATAGCCTTGTCCACATATATTTGGCATATGGTGGGGCTATTAGCCATTCCCTGTGGTAAAACCTTCCATTGATAACTCTGATCAGGGCCATTATTGTTCATAGAAGGAACGGAAAAAGCAAACCTGGGGGCATCCAGAGGATGTAGGGGAATAGAAAAGAAGCAATCCTTTATATCAAGAGTAATAAGATGGAAATTTTTTGGAATAGCTACGGGACTAGGAAGTCCAGGTTGAGTAGGTCCCATAACTTGCATGGTTTTATTGATTTGTCTAAGATCATGTAACAATCGCCACTTTCCTGACTTTTTCTTGATCACAAATATGGGGGAATTCCAGGGAGAAGTGGAAGGTTCTATATGACCTGCTTCTAATTGTTCCTGAACTAATTGGTGGGCCGCTTGTAATTTTTCTTTAGATAGGGGCCACTGAGGGACCCACACTGGCTTATCAGAAAGCCATGGTATTTTCAAAATTATTTTCTCAGTGGCCCCGAAAAAAATATCTTTTTCCTTTATGACAATGATTACTTTTAGGGTTAAGATTACTCTGTACTTTTTGATAATGAGTTCTTTTATGGTTAAGATTACCCTGTAGGTTTTCACATTTAACATCTGCAGGCTTGGTTGCAAGGTGTACTCCCATTTGTTGCAAAATATCTCTTCCCCATAAAGTAACCGGTAGATTAGGTAAAACATAAGGCTGAAATGTTCCTTTATGGCCTTCATCATCCTCCCATTTTAAAATTACGGCACTTTTATCTGGGAGGTTATTATATCCCAAGCCTCTTAAACTGGTTGAAGCTTTTTGCAGAGGCCAGTGCTTGGGCCATTGGCGTAAATTAATAATGGAAGAGTCAGCTCCAGTATCTATTAATCCCTCCATTTCTATTCCTTGGATTTTTATTTTACACATAGGCCTCCTTGAACAGTCTCGAACCCAGCAAGCCATGGGACTTGAGTCAGTGGAACAAAATCCTCTATTGTTCCCTTCTTGAGGCATACCCATTTTAAATGAATTATGTAAATTGGGAAGGAGAAGCAACTGAGCAATTCTATCTCCTTGATTAACAGAAGTTATACTTTGGGGTGAGCTAAGCATTATTTTTATTTCCCCTTTGTAGTCTGAGTTTATTACACCTGGGGTCACTTGCAAACCTAATAAGCTTTTAGGACTACGCCCGATAATAAGTCCTACAGTCCCTGAGGGAAGAGGTCCCCTGACTCCTGTGGGAATCAGTTGAACCCCCATTTCAGGTGTTAACACTATTCGGGCGGTGGAACAGAGGTCTAATCCTGCATTTCCTCTTGTTCCTCTGGCGAGGGAGTGGATGGGTAGTAGGGATTGTGTCGGGGAAGCATCTGAGTGGATGCTTGAGGATACTCCTTCTGCAATGCCCCGTACATTTGTGGGCCCCGGGGTATTGGGCCCCGTGCCCCGTTTTTTGAATTCCTGAACAAAGGATTTCGATGGATGTCAAATTTTGAATGGCATTTATTGGCCCAATGATTTCCCTTTTTACACCTGGGGCAGCGGCCTGGGGCACGATATGAGCTTGGTCTTATTTCTCTTTTGGGATTTTGCCTAGAATTGCCTGATTGATTATGATAATTTTGCCTGGAATATCCTGATTGATTATAATATCTACGTTTAGCCTTTGTGAAATTTCGAGAGGAAGCACCTCTCATTGAGGCTGCAATCACATTTCCTGTGACAAAGGCGTCATTTATATCTTTACATAGTTGTATATATACGGAAAGATCCTTTTTATTTCTCCATGGCCTGATGGCTGCTTGGCACCATTTATTTGCATTTTCATAAGCTAATTGAACAACTAATGGCATAGTTTGGTCAACATCTGCAAACACACTACCTGCAGTTCTCAAAAGTCGATCAGCAAAGTCGGCATACGGCTCATTAGGTCCTTGAATCACTTTTGACAAGCTACCTTGTAGATCCCCAGGTCCTTGTACAGTTTTCCATGCCTCTAAGGCAGCTGCATTTATCTGAGCATATATATCTGGGTCATAATCTGTTTGAGCCTGTAAGTCTGCGAATTGCCCTTCTCCTGTGAGCATGTCTATATTATAGTTTTCAAACCCTGCAGGCGCGTTTCTTTTAGCCGTTTCTATACAAAGTTCTTGGAATTGCGATCGCCAAACCAAGAATTGCCCCCCGCTTAATGTTGCTTTACATAGACTTTTCCAGTCTGAGGGGGTTAAGCTAAAGGTGTTAAGGGACTCCAGCATACTCAACGTGAAAGGAGCTTGGGGCCCATAAGTCATTACTGCCTCTTTGAGATTTTTTATTGTTTTGAAATCTACTGACTGATGGACACTCTGTCCATTTTTCTTTTCAAATGCTGGCGGTTCCCAATGTATCTGTGAGTTGTCCTCGAGAGCGCATAAGCGATCAGAAAGACTTTTCATTTCTGTTTCTAGGGTATGCAAATGCCTAGTAATACCCTTCATATTTTCTGTAATGGATTCCACCCATGGGGGAGTAGAGGACACAAGTGACTCCTCTGCCTGACGGACCTTTTTCTCGGTCTTTTTAAATTTCTTTTTCCTCATTTTCTCAGGATCACTTTTACTAGCTTCCTCACCACTGCTAATTTCACTGACAGCAATATCCTGAGGCCCAGGTTCCAGTGAGAGCAAGTATCCTTCAGCTTTCGCCAATAACTCCCGAATAGCTTTAATAGCTTGGATTTTTGTCATTTTTGGGTCTCTTCTAATACTCTCTTTACTGGTCTCAGTTGGCCCAGTGGAATCTACACTTTTTTGATCACTTTCACTTTTGTCTATATACTCCTCACTGAGAACAGAGTCAGGTATATCAAGGAGTCTTTGCATAGCCTCTATCACTTGGGATTCAGTTATATTCGAACCCATCTTTAGAGACCTTTCAGTTCTTACCTGTCCGCTCCGAAGTTCCCCGTACGGGCCGCCACCTGTAGCCGCCTGAAGCGCTTGGAGCAACGGAGCCGCGGGAAGAACTTCAGAAGCAAACTGGAGACAAACAGCTTTTTATTCTGATAACTTTTCTCTCTGGTTCTAACAACAACTAACACACGCCAAACACACCACTAAAAATGGCGCTGACCCGATCAGCAATTTTGGCCAAGTCACTCGAGATCCCGCAACAAATCCCGTGAGACTACGGGTGGCGACAATGGCCAAATCTCCACGGCTCATAGTCAACTGCAATTCAAGTCAATCCCCAAACAGGGCTCCTGCAGTGTTTGAACACAGTGAAGAGCAGGGCTACAGATCAGTTATAAAAGCATAGGGGGCTGGGGTTGTGGCTCAGTGGTAGAGCGCTCACCTAGCACGTGCGAGGCCCTGGGTTCGATACTCAGCACTACATAAAAGTAAATAAATAAAGCCGGGCACGGTGGCGCATGCCTGTAATCCCAGCACTTTGGGAGGCTGAGACAGGAGGATTGCAAGTTCAAAGCCAGCCTCAGCAATGGCGAGGCACTTAGCAACTCAGTGAGACCCTGTCTCTAAATAAAATACAAAAAAAAAAAAAGGGGCTGGGGATGTGACACAGTGGTCGAGTGCCCCTGAGTTCAATCCCTGGTACCACACACACACACACACAAAAAAGTAAAATAAATAAAATGAAGGTATTGTGTCCAACTATTAATATAAAATAAATATTTTCTTTAAAAAAGCATAGATAACTACCACACACACACAAACAAAAAAAGTAAATAAATAAAAAGGCAATAATTATTGATAAAAACAAAAGTATACAAAAGTATATAAAAGCAAACAAGATTATAATATACTATATGGTTAAATATGAATAAATATGAATGCATAATAATGTTAAACTTGGATGTAGATCTAAATGAAAATTATAATTGTATGGAGCAGACAGTGAAACCAAAATGTACTTTTGTGTTGTGATAGAGTTGGAGTAGAAGAAAGAAAGGTAATTTTAAAAACACTTTTTTTAGCTGTAGATGGGCACAAGACCTTTATTTTACTTATTTATTTTTTTGTGTGGTGCTGAGGATCAAACCCAGTGCTTCATACATGCTAGGCAAGCACCCTACCACTGAGCCACATCCCCCGCCCACAAGAAAGGTAATTTTTCACATCCCATTATGGGAAGATAATGAATAATTTTTAAGTAGAAATTCAGGAAGTAGAAATACAAATTATTATTTAGATATAAAGGTGTACCTAAATAACAAATAATACCAACATAAATGGCTAACAGAATCAAAAGTATTTGCTTCTAGGGACTAGAAAATGGGATAAAAAGTGGAGCAGGGGACCACTCTTATAATAAATCTCACAAAATTATTTACTTCTTTGAATTGTTGGCACACTTATCTTTGACTTTAGGAAAGGAAAGGTGTCTCATTATATTTGTGGACCAAGTAAACCTGACAAAGTTTAGATTAAAACAAATTATGCCCACTTAACAAATACCAAAGCATAGCATTGCTTCCAGAATTGAAGGATTATTCAATATTAAAAAATAATTAATATATTTCTTCATTGTGGTAGATTAACAGATAAAATTCTACATAGATGGTGAAAAATAAAATACTTTTTTTTCTGTAAATGGTTAGATAGTAACAGACAAGTTTTTCCTGAATATGATAGCATGTATCTAGCATAAGTATGAAACTATGAGAAGGAATTCTACTGAACTCAGAAATAGCCAAGAGTAGCTGGGCGCGGTGGCGCACACCTGTAATCCCAGCACTTTGGGAGGCTGAGGCAGGAGGATCGCGAGTTCAAAGCCAGCCTTAGCAATGGCAAGGCACTTAGCAACTCAGTGAGACCCTGTCTCTAAATAAAATACAAAAAAGGGCTGGGGATGTGACCCAGTGGTCGAGTGCCCCTGAGTTCAATCCCTGGTACCACAAAAAAAAGAAATAGCCAAGAGTGTTCACTAATCATCAGGTATTGGGAAATGCAATTGAAGAAGAAACAGAAATGAAACATAAAAACTGGAAATGTAGAGATCAATTGTCATTATATGTAAGTGGTATCATTGCATCCTTTAGGCAAACTTTTACTTTATTTTTTTAAACACTTAAAATTTTTAATTGCATATATATATGTACATATATATATGTATACACACACAATTGTATACACACACACACATGATTAATGAATTTATAGAATGTGAAATGGTCAAGTCAGCTTAATTAGCAATTCTATCTCTCCATACAATGGCCAGATAGCAAATACTTTATAGATTTTGTGGGCTGCCTATAGTCTCTTCACATGTCCATTTATAAAAATTAATTAATTAGGTTCTGAGGCTCAAACCCAGGGCTTTGAGCATGCTAGACAAGTGCTGTGCCACTTGAGCTACCTCCCCAGCCCTTAAACAGTCCTTTTAAAGTGTAAAAGCCATTCTTAGTTCTTAGATGTACAAAGATAAGGCCACAGCTGTATTGAGCCCACAGCTACAGTTTGCAGGCCCCTATATGCCCAGAAAAAAAAGGGAATCAAATAAAAACATTACAAACTTGAACAGAATTCAATAAATTCAATTTTTGCATGTGAAAATCAAACAGCACTCCCATCTACAAAATAGCTGGTTAGAAGATAAAAAGAAAAGATCTTATTCAAAATAGCAGCAAAAAATAAAATTCCTAAGAATGAACTTAATGAGAAGTATGCCGGATTTATAGTTTGAAAAAATTTTTTTAAAGTGATGTGCCCTTCTCAGTGCATTATTTTAAGAGGTTCATAATATTTTATAAGTATTTATTTATTTGCTTTAGTTGTATACAATGCATTTATTTGTACGTGGTGCTGAGGATCGAACCTGGGCCGCGCACGTGCTAGGCAAGTGCTCCACCGCTGAGCCACAACCCCAGCCCCTATAGTTTGAAATTTTAATGCTACTGAAGGACATGAATGAAGGCTTCACAATGGAAAATTGCACCCCATTCTTAGATTCTCTGCGTCATAAAGCTGTCAAAGATAGGGAATCTATAAATTTCATGTGATCCCAATAAAAATGCCCAAAGAGTATTTTGGGGGAACTAAACTAGCTGATTCTAAATTTCATGTGGAAAAATCACCAAGAATAGCCAGGAAATTTTTAGAAAAATTAGAGTAACAAGGAAGGTTAAAAGTACCATGTATAAAAATCTATTGTAAGTCCTCCCTAATCAAAACAATGTGAACAGAGAGAAGGATCACGAAAGCCAAATAGAAAACTCAAAAAATAAGTTAAAGTACATGAGAGAGTTTTGCATAGTAAATTAACGATGTTGGCTCAACTGGATATCCATCTGAACAATAAAGGTGATCCCAACTTCATAAGTAACTCAATTCTGATAGGTGAGATATTTAAATGGAATCATGAAATGACTAGAAGTAGATGTGAGAAGTGCCGCATGACCTCATGTCCAAGTGACACAAAACTCAACACATTAAAGAAAAAGTAATGAATGTTGACCTATAAAAACTTTATGTCACTTCTACAAAGAATAACAACAATAATAGTAATAACAGTAAAAATGATTCCTTAGTAAAAATAAACATGAAATTGGGGGAAATGTTTGTAACTCATATGACAGGAAAAACTGTATTCTTAAAATAAAAATAATAAGAATAACAAACTCTCTATAAAGGAAAGATGGAAAAAAAAAAATAGTACTAGCTCACAGAAAAGGAAACCCGAATAGCTCTTGAACATGTGAAAAACAATGTTACCCTCACTAAAAAAAAAAAAAAAAAAAATGCAAATTAAAGCTAGAAAAAAATCTTCTCACCTATAAGGTTGGTAAAGATTTTTTTAAAATACTTTTGATGACCTAGTGTACTGATGAGAATGTGGGAAAACAGACATTTGCATATTTTGATGGGAGTGCAAATTGATGCATGCTCTATGCAGTTACATTTGCCAAATTAGCAAAATTGTAAATTCATGTAAGCTCTGAGTCAACAATTTCATTTCCAAGCATGTATTCTGCAAATATGCTTGCATGTATGATAAATGTCCTTCCAAGGACATTCATTAAGTGTTGATAGATATAGGATATATCTATATATGATATTATAAATATATAATATGTATAATATATAAATTATATATAAATATATAATATCATATACATATGATATCATAAATCATATTTATAATGAAATACTGTACATCATCTATTAAAATTGTGCGACAGAGCTGGGTGCATTGGTGTGTGCCTATAGTCCCAGCTATTCAGGAGGCTGAGGCAGGAGGATCACTTAGAGCCCAGGGGTTCAAGCCCATCCTGGGCAAAATAGCAAGACCCCCTTCTCAAAAAAGAAAAAAATGTGAAGCAGCTCTTTGTTCTGACACAGAAAAAAACTGCTAAAATACAAAAGCAAAATATAGAACAATGTCTACACTGTGCTACCACTGTATAAAATATATCGTGTGTATGTGCATGTGGTGTGTGTGGAATCTGGCAGCTGAGGTTGTTTCTGAAGAAAGGAGTCAGGTAGATGGGGGAGAGGAAAGTGTGGGGGACTTTCCTTTTATTAAATGCCTTTGGGGGGTATACCATACATATGGAATAAATTTAAAAATAAAGCAATATGTAAGTTCATTTCAGAAAATATAAAAGCATTAAGGAAGAAAAAATACATACTATCACCACTAAAGATAACAACATTTGGGTGATTACTTTTCAGTCTCTTTTTTAAAAATCCTGAGAATTTTATTTTATTTAGTGGTGGGTGTGTTAAGAGAGAGTTTTGCATATTAAATTATTGATGTTGACTCGGCTGTGTATGCTTTTGTATCTTGATCATTTCCTTTAATCATGAGCACCTTCTCATTTGAATGTATTCTTTCAGTACAGGTTTCTAATTGTTTACTGGTTCAGAATTACAACTGTGTTGATATGTTCATTTCTTTTTGCATGATACAGGCAGCACTTTCTCGGGAAGAAATGCTTTTGTGCGTAATACAAATCATCAGGATTCAGCATCTTCTCACTCAAGCATGTTGGAGAAGGGAGCTGGAAAATCTGAGGTGTCCTCCTTATAAGGTGTGTTAGTTAGCTCTTCATCACAATGACAAAAATACCTGATATAAACTACTTAAAGGAGGAAAAGTTTATTTAGGCTCACAGTTGCAGAAGTTTCAGTCCGTGGTTGGCTATTTCCATTGCATTGAGTCTGAGGCAAGGCAGATCATCATGAGAGAAGGGCATGGCGGAGGAATGCTGCTCAGGTCAGAGAGAGAAGGGGGTGGGGCAGGGACAAGGTCTAGTCTCCAAGGGCGTGCTCCCAAAGACCTATTCCCTTTGACCAGGTCCCACTTCCCACAGCCTCCATCCCTGCCCAGCCGTTCATCCAGCTATCAGTGGATTAATCCACTGAAAAGGTCAGAGCCCTCATGATCCAATCACTTCCCCAAAGCCCCACCTCTGAACACTCGGGTGTTGGAGACCAAGCCTTCAAAACTTGAGTCTTTGAGGGACATCCAAATCCAAACCGTAACACAAGGCCTAATACCTGGTAGGGAGGGAGAAGAGGTAGAGATCACCGCATGTGTCCTCGGAGAAGCCTACCGAGTGGGGGAGCAGGGAAAACATTAGCACCCACCCAGGAAAGTGTGGATCTCCCCAGACCCTGCCACATGTGAGGGGAGGCAGGGACCTCAGCAGGTTTGGGGAATCAGAGCCAGGGCCACTAGAACACAACCCAAGCTGTTTACTGTGCCACCAAGTCACACTTGTGGTCAGTGAGAGCCTTTATGACCCAGAGTAGATTTAACATGCATTTGTCAAGCACCTACTATGACAGTACTCCAGTAGGTGCTAAAAGTGAAGAAAAGACATAAGAGTCTTCCCTCCTTGGACTTGTCCGGTTGAAGCTCTCACCAGGAGCAATCACCAAGTAGTGCAGTGTGGGCTGCGGAATGAAGCACAGTGGTAGAGCACCTGCCTCACTTGTGCAAGGCCATGGGTTCAATCCCTAGGACACACACACACACACACAAATGAAAACAAAGTAGTGCAGTAGATGTTATGTAAGTGTGCAGAAGGAGTTGGGCAGGGTGGAGCATGCCTGTGATCCCAGCTACTGGGGAGACTGAAGCAGAAAGATTACAAGTTTGAGGTCAGCCTGGGTCCTGTCTCAAAAGAAAATAAAAGGACTGGGGATATAGCTCAGTGGTAGAGTGCCCCTGGGTTCAATCCCCCATCCCCACCCTACACACACACACACACACACACACACACACACACACACACTATGCACAAAGGGTAGGAAGCTGGAGTTGTAATACCTCCCATCCTGGGGCACCTCGAAGGATGGAGCTGACACCTGAGGATTGAACTTGTCTCTAGTGCAGAAATGTAGAGACTGTGTATTGTGGGAATGGGTGGAGGGATGCCTTCCATTTCTGGATATTTAACCTGCATCTTAAAAAGTGACATACCACGTGTCTTCCCAAAGGTAGAGCTTGAGACAGTAATGTAGAGGAAAGCTTGAAAATGTGATCCTACATACGGAGCAGGGAAGAAGGGAACGTCCATACAAGAATGCTTGTGTTGGCGGTTACTAAGGGTGACAGATGCTAGGTCACATGAGAAACCTGAGGAGCTAGCTGATGCAGTACCTGGCGGAACCATAGTTCTGGATAGCAAAGCATGAGGCACTTATCCCCAAATTCCTGCACCCTATTGCTCACACAAGTTGTGCCTGTATGAGTGGACTTCCCAGGAAGCCCAGGCCCTGGCCAGGAAGCAGGAGGCAGCTGAGTGAGGACAGGAGGACCTGGACAAAGCTGGACACAGTCTGCACAGTCTGTGCAGACCTGGTTGCTGTACAGTGATAAGAGCAAGAGGATCTGCACTGACCATGCATGGCTGTTCTAGTCTTATAGCGCTCTTGGAAGGCAGCAAGGCAAAAGCCTCAATGTGGGGAGAACTTCTTCCGCCTGGTTGGTGGCAGCATCCTTGGAGGGGCGTGGTACACCTAGGAGGCTGGAACAAACCTGGGCTAAATGCACAGAGGTCTGAACCAGGTTTGACTCTAGTAGAAAGGACATCCCATCAGTGGTGGTGAGGCTAAAACAGTCACCATCAGGGTCACCATGAAAGGTGCCTGCCACATCAGTGCAAATGTTGGCTTCCCCTCTTGATGGACTAAGTTGAGAGCGGGTTTCACTGCACCTAAGAGAGATATAGAAGGGAGACGTCATAGTGAGATGAAGAGCTCAATTTACTTGGCTTTTCCTTAATTCTAGTTCTTTGAAGGATAGGCCGTGCTCTTTTAAATTTCATAGCACATGTAACTCAGAGCTTAGAATATAGTAAGTGCTTAAGGGGAAACTAATATTTTACTTAATGTCTCTTCTGTGCCAATGACTGTGCTAAATAATTCATCCATGTTATTTGGTTAACATCAGGGATTATCTGACCCTGGGACTCATCTCATCTCAGTATCTATTGATAAGGAAACTAGGAATCAGGCACATTAAGTAGTGTATCTGGGATCAAATAACCCGTACAATGATGCAGAATGTAGACCCCGATCTATCTGATTTCAAAGCCCAAATATGCTCTCTTACCTTTCCATCTTGCTTGCTACATTCTGTTCCTAGATGTGACAAAATGCCACCATCGAGGCAGCTTAAGAAGGCAGAAATCCTTGCGTCAAAGGTCTGGAGCTCGAAGTCCACAATCAAGGTGCCATGCAAGCAAGAGTGACACCCCTCTGAAACCTACCGGGAGACTCCTTTCTCCCCTTCCTGGCTTCTGGTGATCTGCCACAAGTCCTGGGCATCCCTTGGTTTGCGTTTTCAGCACTTCGGTCTCTGCCTCTATCATCACATGGGATCCTTCCCGAATGTGTCCGTCTCTGTCTCTTGTCCTCTTCTTACTCAGATATCAGTCATATTAAGTTAAGGGTACACCCTACTCCAGCCTGACCTCTTTAATCATGACAACTGCAACTATTCTATCTTCAAATGGGGTTCACATTCTGAGGGACCGAGGATTAGAATTTTGGCCTAACTTTTTGGAAGACACTATTCAATCCACAGCATTTGCTTAGCATACATTTGATGAATGGATTTATAAATAAATGAAGAAGAACAGAGGGACTTGCCTGGAAATTGGGGAAGCAGCCAATTAATAATTCCTCTCACTGGCACAGAGCTTCTAATTGACATATTTTACATACTGATCATTTTCATTCTTTTTCATGGGGAATTGCTGAAAAGGAAACCATTCCCACATTTATCCAGTAAAATAAATCATCCCTCCCACTCTCTTTAGTTGCGCTTTGTTTTGCAGTGTTGGGGATTGAACCCAGGGCACTCTACCACTGAGCTGCATCTCCAGCCCTTTTTACTTTTCATTTTAAGATAGAGTCTCACTAAGTTGCCCAGGCTGGCCTTGAACTTGCCAGCCTCCTTCCACAACCTCCCAGGTAGCTTGGATTACAGGTGTGTGCCACCATGCCCAGGGAGTTGCACATTTTTATCAATACCCAAGATCATATACCTCAATTAATTGAATATTACTACACCCTATGGAGTATGAAATAGTTATTCCCATTACATGGATGGGGAAATGGAGGTACAGAAGGATTATGTAGCAAGCCCTATTAATAAGCAAAAAATCAGGACTATAATCCACCCATAACTTTGGTCCCCAACGGCAATTTTTTTCTTCCCATTTAAAAATAAAAACTATTTTTCTTTACATTTATCATGTGTGAACATGTGCTTACCATATTTTTTTTTTTTTTTCAAATAACACAGAGTTACATACAGCAAAATACCACAAACTCTCTTCACCATCCCCATCCCACTCCCAGGTCTGAAATCCTGCCTGGCAGCCTCATTTTCCTTCCTGGCTTTTTTTTTTTTTTTTTTTTTTTTTTTTTTTTTTTTTTTTTTTCCTCTGCATTTACTGTCAAATATGTATATTACGTCTATTTTTAGGGCTTGTTTTTTATTTACATAAAAGGGATCACATTCTGCATGCTGTGCTAGGACTGACATTTTCCACTTAACAACACCCTGGAGATTGTTTTTCCTGTGTCAGCAGAGATGATGTTCCTCCTGGATGCACCAGCACAACAGCAGCGCCAGTTTCTGGTCACCACCCTTGCTCAAACCAGAGTGACATATTTTGTTTCTTTTCTTTCTGTGTGTGTGTGGGCGCATGCACACACACACACACACACACACACACACACACGCATGCACACGCGTACTGGCGCTGCTGGTATTGGACCCCACGCTTGCTTCCTGCGTGCTTGCTGAAGGCCCTTACCACCAAGCCACAGCCGAGCCACACCCCCAGCGCTAGGGTTGCTTCTTTTGAATATGGCCCCCCGGGTGTCAATATGTACAGCTTTGTGTCGTTCGTTTAAATTGCTGTGTAGTGCTTTGGGCTGCCACGTTTATGTAATCATCTGCTATTTGTGTACATTTAGATTTTTCCCCATTTTTCACTATTTCAATAGGATGGCCCCCGACATCCAGTTTCCGTCTGAGAACCTGCGTGAGAATATGAAACAATCTCTGCCTGACCACCTACCCAACAAAGACTCCTGTGATCTCTTCCTGTACTGCAGTGGGATACCCCCACACACACTCCAAGAGGCCCAGTTCTGTGGACCTCGGCACCCCCTGAGCATTACCTAGGACCCTGGCTGCCCTTAGGACCACCTGGGAGAGTCTGAATAAGGCCCTGTACCTGGGCCTCATCTGCAGGGAATCTGATTAAACCAAACCAGGATGGGCCCCAGGCATCAGGATGACTTTTTTTTTTTTTTTTTTTTTTTTTTTTTTTTTTTTTTTGGTACCAGGGATTGCACTCAGGGGCACTCGACCACTGGGCCACATCCCCAGGCTTTTTTTTTTTTTTTTTTTTTTTTTTTTTTTTTTTGTATTTTATTAGAGACAGGGTCTCACTGGGTTGCTAAGTGCCTCGCCATTGCTGAGGCTGGCTTTGAACTCGCGATCCTCCTGCCTCAGCCTCCCAAGTGCTGGGATTACAGGCGTGCGCCACCGTGCCCAGCTGCAGGATGACTTTTTAAATACCTCTATGAAAGTCAAATGTGCAACTTGTGGCTAAGAAGCCATGACAAAGGGCCTCGCAGATTAAGTACCTGCCAAAAGATTGGAAACCTGAAGCGGGAAAAGTATTAAGGAAAGAAAGGCAAGAGGGAAGGAGAAAAGAAATGGGGTGGGAAGTAAAGAAACTTTGAATCACGTCCCACAGAGGCTGAGATCCGCCTTCTCTCTACCCGTGGAAGGGCACCACATGAGGAGCTGAGTCTCTCCCCAGGTGCTGCACCCCCAACTCGTGCAGATCACAAACAGTCACTCCCAATCAAGTCCCAACTCCAAACCAGTGGTTCCCAGCCTTTGGGAGGATAAGGACCCCTAACATCAAGGGGACTTTTTGCACAGTGACACCGTTGCGATAGTAATGCAATCAGGACATTGTGGATTAGGCAAAATTTATAGGACCTCACAACACAGAGTGAAGCCTAATGTCAACAGTAAACTTTAGTGAATAATAATGTATCAATATCAGTTATCAACTGCAACAAATGTATCTTACCACTGTTAGTTGTTAATGACAGGGGAAAGGAAAGGGGATGAGAGGAAGTACTTGGGGACTCTGTACTCTGCTCAGTTTTTCTGTGAAGGTAAAACTGATCTAAAAAATAAAATCTACTCATTAAAATAAGACCCCACATACGAATCCTCCTCTTTCTCTCCCCTCACTCTTCCTAGGACAGTGGTTGAAATTTTAAAGTCTTTTGATTGAGAAATGACAGGAGCACCCAGACACTTTAACTGCCTTAAAACTTTTTTTTTTCAATAAGTCAGTAAATAGATTAATCAACACAAGGGCTTGCATCCCAGCAGCCTCCTGCAGACACACACTCAGGACAGCAGGGCCCCATCCTTCCCTATACCTGCCCATCCCCCAGCTCCTGGGTCCACAGAGGGCACCTGCCCTGCTTACAGCTTCTCACGCCTCTTTAGCATTCCACCAAGGCCACCTGCAGGTTAAGGACCTTCTTTTTGTGTCCTGTAAACCTTCCTCTTTAACTTTTCCTTCACATTACCCCCCCCCACACAACTGAGGTTAATCTGATTACAGCTAAGGTGCTAATAATGTAAATGAATGCCATTAAACAGCACCAGATACAATCTGCACGCAAACCCGGGCTTCTGAGGGCCAGAGGCTGGAATGTCAAGCATCTGGGTAGCTCCAAGAGTGAGACCAGGGGTAGGGTCTATCCCAGACCTTTGGGGGGGGAGAGCCTCCTGCTGTCCACATAATAACCCCCTTCATCAGCATAGTATTTCAAAGTTTGTACTCAATTTACTAATGGCTTTTTGTGAGTTCTTTATATACATCATCTCACTTTATGCACAGCAACCCAATAAGTTACTGTCGTTTCCATTTTGCAGAGAAAGTACTTAAGAGTGGGTGAGCTAAGAAACCTGTTCCCGAATGATAGTCAAACCTAGTTTGAATGCTGTTTTAATCCTTTCCCTTTCTAATCTGTTTCTGTCAGTGAAGTTTATAGGAGGTGGAATTTTTATCACTCCTGGTAACAGCAATGGATAGGACCCTGGCATGCATACAGCCTTCCCTCTGTGAGGTCTCCCTTCCTTCCCCATCTCCCTCTCCTGGCCCTGCATAGCTAAAATCATCAACTCAGCTGGACTCTGCCTTCAAGCCAAGCCAAGCCAGGTTTCTTTGTTGTTGTTGTTGTTTTGTTTTGTATTTTTTGAGAAAGGTCTCCATGAGTTGCTTAGGGCCTCGCCAAGTTACTAAGGCTGGCTTTGAACTCATGATCCATGATCCTCCTGCCTCAGCCTCCCAGGCCGCTGGGATAACAGGCACGCACCACTGTGCCCAGCTCAAGCTAGCTCTGATACAGGCAGCTTTGGTCCTCAAACATGTGTAGATCGAGCCATTGTTGGCACAGGTGGTTGGAGCACCGTGTTAAAGAGACCAAGACCACGAGTGCAATTCACTAATTTCCCACGCGGTCGCAGAGTACCAAGTGTGGAATACCAGACATGACTCAGATGCGTACCTGCCCTCAGAGAGTCCCTAGGGCAGTAAGAAAAGGGGGTAAGACGGTGGAATTGAGGTTAGGAGCAAACGGGCAAGCAATTTATTTGGGGGAAACCCACCAGGGATTCTGAGACTGTGTCTGCCATTGTCTGGCATTCACTTTCATCGAGTGTGTTACAATCTAACCCAGTCACGGGCTAGATAATTCCATAGACATCGTCACTAAATTGAAGGATACACGACCAAATAACGCACAGGAAATGATTGCAAATCCATCCCTCCCCTTGTTCATTTATTTGACAAATATATATTAATTAGGTTCCCACATTGTTCCTGGCACTGTTCTAAGCCCTGGGTAGTCGAGAGGGAAACGGGACCGATGTAGCCCCTGCTTTGGAGTCTTTCTTCCACTTGGGCCACCAGACCACATGTTGATAATGAAGTAGATGTAAAATATCGAGTGACACTTAGTGCTAGGGAGAGAAACAGTGTTAAGGGAAGAAAAGAATATATTACCTTAGAAAAATAATTTGATGTCTACAGCCTCTGCCTCACAGGTATAGCAGCAACACCAGTTCTCCCTGAAAAACATGGCTGTGTCCTTGGGAAACAAGCTAAACGGTAAATATAGATGGATCACAGAAGAGAGAAAGTGTTACTCATGATACCATCAGAACCAGGATCACTGGACGGGTGGTGTTTCTGAGTTTTCCTCTCGGCCCTGGTTCAAATCCTACTTCTGTCATTTGCCAACTGTGTGATTTTGGGTACATTTACATGTTCTTTTTAGTTTTCAGTTTCCTGCTTGAAAACTGAGGAGAGTAATGCCCCTTAGGTTGTTGTGAAATTTGAAGGTAGGTGATGTTTGTGAAGTTCTTGGGCATAATGTCAGTTAAAAAATTTAAGGTAAACAGGGCAACTGCCAATCTGTCCTTAGGAAAAATTCTGGAGATGCGGGGCCATTATCTGTTTTAAGCATTTTGGGGAAGCTCAGTGATAAAGCATCAATCCTCTAGGGTTAACGCCGAAATGAAAAAAAGAAGCGCTGAAAGTATAAATACTGTTTTTGTAAGTTCATCAGCCTTTTGAAAGAAAATTAAAAGAGAATGGGGGACATTCAATCTGTGATGATGAATAGGGAGTAATAATAGTAGCAGGTGGGTGAATGCCAAATATTTTAGTAGAAGTCTTAAGTCCTTGAAGAATAAGTTTAGCCACCATGGAGGTATAAGATTCAATTATACTTTTAGGAGAGACGGGCAAATGTATCCATAATAAAGGCCCTTGTTGCCAAAATACTCCTGTGGGTGTATATTGTGAAGAAATAATAATCAACATCAGCGGTTGAGTTAAATCAAATCTATCACAATGAGCTCCTTCGATGGCTTTTTCTACTAACTTTAAAGCTTTCCTAGCATCAGGAGTCAATGTTCGTGGTGAAGATGGATCAGGATCTCCACGAAGGATGTCAAATAAAGGTTTTAGTTGGCCAGTAGTGAGATTTAGTGTAGGGCGAAGCCAATTAATGTCTCCCAGTAGTTTTTGGAAATCATTGAGGGTGGTCAAATGTTCTTTATTTATTTAAAAATTTTTTGGGGTCTAACAAAAGTATCCATGACTTTAAATCCTAATATAATATGGGAGATCTGGTTTGAACTTTTTCTTCTGCTATATATAGTCCATATTTTTTTAAATTTTCTACCACATCACTGAATATATTAAATAAGATTTTTTGATTAGGGTGGGCCAATATAAAATATCATCCATGTAATGTAGACACATGAGGTTTGGATATTTATTTTTAATGGGTTGGATAGCCTTGTCCACATATATTTGGCATATGGTGGGGCTATTAGCCATTCCCTGTGGTAAAACCTTCCATTGATATCTCTGATCAGGCCATTATTGTTCATAGAAGGAACGGAAAAAGCAACCTGGGGGCATCCAGAGGATGTAGGGGAATAGAAAAGAAGCAATCCTTTATATCAAGAGTAATAAGATGGAAATTTTTTGGAATAGCTACGGGACTAGGAAGTCCAGGTTGAGTAGTAGGCCCCATAACTTGCATGGTTTTATTGATTTGTCTAAGATCATGTAACAATCGCCATTTTCCTGACTTTTTCTTGATCACAAAATATGGGAGAATTCCAGGGAGAGGTGGAAGGTTCTATATGACCTGCTTCTAATTGTTCCTGAACTAATTGGTGGGCCGCTTGTAATTTCTCTTTAGATAGGGGCCACTGAGGGACCCACACTGGCTTATCAGAAAGCCATGGTATTTTCAAAATTATTTTCTCAGTGGCCCCGAAAAAAAATATCTTTTTCCTTTATGACAATGATTACTTTTAGGGTTAGAGATTACTCTGTACTTTTTGATAATGAGTTCTTTTAGACTTTTCCAGTCTGAGGGGGTTAAGCTAAAGGTGTTAAGGGACTCCAGCATACTCAACGTGAAAGGAGCTTGGGGCCCATAAGTCATTACTGCCTCTTTGAGATTTTTTATTGTTTTGAAATCTACTGACTGATGGACACTCTGTCCATTTTTCTTTTCAAATGCTGGCGGTTCCCAATGTATCTGTGAGTTGTCCTCGAGAGCGCATAAGCGATCAGAAAGACTTTTTATTTCTGTTTCTAGGGTATGCAAATGCCTAGTAATACCCTTCATATTTTCTGTAATGGATTCCACCCATGGGGGAGTAGTCACTTCCACAAGTGACTCCTCTGCCTGACGGACCTTTTTCTCGGTCTTTTTAAATTTCTTTTTCCTCATTTTCTCAGGATCACTTTTACTAGATTCCTCACCACTGCTAATTTCACTGACAGCAATATCCTGAGGCCCAGGTTCCAGTGAGAGCAAGTATCCTTCAGCTTTCGCCAATAACTCCCGAATAGCTTTAATAGCTTGGATTTTTGTCATTTTTGGGTCTCTTCTAATACTCTCTTTACTGGTCTCAGTTGGCCCAGTGGAATCTACACTTTTTTGATCACTTTCATTTTTGTCTATATACTCCTCACTGAGAACAGAGTCAGGTATATCAAGGAGTCTTTGCATCGCCTCTATCACTTGGGATTCAGTTATATTCGAACCCATCTTTAGAGACCTTTCAGTTCTTACCTGTCCGCTCCGAAGTTCCCCGTACGGGCCGCCACCTGTCGCCGCCTGAAGCGCTCGGAGCACCGGAGCCGCGGGAAGAACTTCAGAAGCAAACTGGAGACAAACAGCCTTTTATTCTGATAACTTTTCTCTCTGGTTCTAACAACTAACTCACGCCAAACACACCACCAAAATGGCGCTGACCCGATCAGCAATTTCGGCCAAGTCACTCCAGATCCCGCAACAAAATCCCGTGAGACTACGGGTGGCGACAATGGCCAAATCTCCACGGCTCATAGTCAACTGCAATTCAAGCCAATCCCCAAACAGGGCTCCTGCAGGTGATGTTTGTGAAGTTCTTGGCATAATGTCTGGTACTCAAGTAAGCGGTAAGCACAGTCAGGAGTCACTTACAATGGGGACACAAGAGGCTGTTATGGTGGCACAGGCTGGTAATCCCAGCAACTCAGGAGACTGAGGCAGGAGGATGGTAAGGTGGAGGCCAGCCTCAGCAACTTAGTGAGATCCTGTCTCAAAATAAAAAAATAAAAATTCTGGAGATAAAGCTCAGTGATAAAGTAAAAAAAGAAAGAAAGAAAATTAAAAGAGAATGGGGGACATTCTGAGGAGTGCATCCACAGGCAGCTTAGTCCATGGGAATATCAGAGTACATTGAGTGCATTTATATAAGTCTAGATGGTCAATCACTCAATGTGGCCCCTTGATGCTAGGGAGAAACAAGATTTGGGGTTTTGTTTGTTTGTTTCTTTGTTTTTGGTACTTGGGACTGAACCCAGGAGTACTTAACCACTGAGCCACATCCCCAGCTCTTTGCATTTTTAATTTTGAGAAAGGTCTCACTAAGTTGCTTAGGGCCTTGCTAAGTTGCTGAGTCTGGCTTTGAACTTGAGATCCTCTTGCCTTGGCCTCTGAGTCACTGGGATTGCCACCGTGCCTGGCAAGAAATAGGTATATATGAGATCTATGAGTCTGCTGCCAGTATAACAGGGCATACTGTTTATAGTAAGCTTTTTAAAATATATAACCAGGAATACACTCTAAAATAACCACTAAGGGCTGGGGATGCAGCTCAGTGGTAGAGCACTTTCCTAGCATGTGGGAGGCCCTGGGTTCCATCCCAAGTACTGCAGAATGAAATGAAATAACCATTAAAGTATAAGCTAGTAAACACATAAATCAGCAACATAGTTGTTTATTATCATTACCAAATACTGCGTATCACACATAATGGTGTGGGAATTGAGCTAGTAGGACAGCAGTTTGTTCACACAACATGAATCCAGGCTCCTGAATGATGTTTTGCACTACAATGTTACAAATGTCACTAGCCAGCAGGAGTTTTTCAACTCTGTTGTAGCTTTAGGGAGCCATTGTCATATAAGTGGTAGTTCACTGACTAAAACATTGTTATGTGGCACAAAGATGGACTATTTTAATTTTCGATACCAAGAGTTGAGATGGTTCAAAATTATCTTCCAATTTTGATCCATCATCAATAGAAAGCAGAATAATCTGTACTTATAATGTTTCTTTTTTTTTTTTTTTTAATATTCCTGTTAGATCCACTGCCCTGAAAAAAAACAAACAAACAAACAAACTCTCAAATATTCCAAAGGCTTTGAGATTCCCTTTGGCCCTGATCAGGATGCCAGGGTCTCTCTACTGACTGCTGTTACAAGTCAATGTTTAGGAATGAGTGCATTTGGCACATGCAGATTTAAAGGATCTGTGTAGTAAACCCTGTGTACAGTGTGAGCCCGTCTACCCTGGCACATCTTGACTCTGGGTAGCTGTGGGTGTGGCTGGTGAAGCCAGCCCTGGGTCCTCCCCTGCGTGCCAGTGGCCACCCGAACTCCTGTGGTGGCTGGGGAGCCAGCCAGGGTCCAGGTTCAGTCAAGCCTCACCCAGGGGCCTATTTTCCACAACCCAAAGAAGAATCTTGACCCCAGCATGTTCTTCCTTGATTTTCATATCTTTAATTCATGGTTCTCTGATTCATGAAAATAGCTTGGCAAGGTCTGATGGGGAGGGGGGTAACCAGCGATTGAACTCAGGGGCACTTGCCCACTGACCACATCCCCAGTCCTATTTTGTATTTTGTATCAGGGTCTCACTGAGTTGCTTAGTGCCTCGCCAAGTTGCTGAGGCTGGCTTCGAACTCTCAATCCTCCCGCCTCAGCCTCCAGAGCCACTGGGATTACAGGTGTGTGCCACTATGCCTGGTTCAAGGTCTGATTTTTGAGAGTTAGTTAATGACTAAGATGACTTTCTTTCCTGGTCATCATCGTCTTCTTCTTCTTCTTTTTAAAATTTTTTTAGATGTTGATGGAGTTTTATTTTAAAATTTTTAAATTTTTTTTTTTAGATGTTGATGGAGTTTTATTTTATGTATATGTGGTGCTCAGAACTGAACCCAGTGCCTCGCACATGCCAGGCAAGCGCTTGACCACTGAGCCACACCCCCAGCCCCTCTTTCCTGGTCTTCTGAGTGCATCCACTCTTAACTCCAACTCAGGCCAGAAGCTAGAGAGGTGCCACTCAAATTAATAGTGGGGAGGGGGCTGGGGCACCATGCAGGAGTCGGTTTAAGCCTCTAAAATAGCTCACAATTCTTCTCCCTGGTTCACAGATGAATGCAGCGAGGCTCAGGGACAATCACCTGCCTTATAGTTTGCAAGTGAGAGAACGCGGTGTGAAATAGGGTCTGCCTGACTCCCAGGCCTTCCTTTCCCCCTGTGCCACCCCACACCCCGGATGCAGTCTGTTCGGTCCCTAGAACACTGGCCCACAGCTGATGTTTCATCTGGCTTCTCAACTTCTGCACTCGGGAGATCTACATTAGCAGGAAACTAGAAGGCTCCTCTCTGGGTGACCGAGCAAATCAGCTCTGGGTATGGGACACTATACTATCAGCACTGAGACTCTATCATCTCCTGAACCGCAAAGCCCGGAGTTTTGGGAGTAAGTGGTGCCAATACTGCTCTGGAGTTTGAAGTCTCAGGAGTCTGCACTCTGGGCCAGGTCCTGCCAGACCTCGGCTTCCCTGGTCTCTGAGATTCCTTCTCACTTCGACAAGCTGCAAGGGCAAGTCACACAGACGTCTGGATGCCAGAAAGGATGCATGTGAAGGCAGAACGAGAGTCAGGTGCTGCTGCTACAGTCGGGATTTCTATCCGAGAGAAGGGCTTCCTGTGGAGGGACTACACGTGCAGCGGTTAGGGAGAGCTCTCAGAAACTCGAGGTAGGAAGAGCCTCTGTGCGGGGACAAATGCAAACCTTTTTTTTTTTTTTTTTTTTTTTTTGGTACTGGGGATTGAACTCAGGGGCACTCGACCACTGGGTCACATCCCCAGCCCTTTTTTTTTTGTATTTTATTTAGAGACAGGGTCTCACTGAGTTGCTAAGTGCCTCGCCATTGCTGAGGCTGGCTTTGAACTCGCAATCCTCCTGCCTCAGCCTCCCAAAGTGCTGGGATTACAGGCGTGCGCCACCGCGCCCGGCCCAAATGCAAACCTTTTAGTCTGGAAAGACTGTGGGTAAGTGTCTGATGAAATGAGGCAGGGAAGGGGTGGCGTCCTACCTGGGAAATCAAACCTGACCTGCCCTCTTTGTGGAGTTGCCAGGATCAAAGAAGATAACATCCGCGAGAGTGCACGCTCACCAGCCCTGTGGTGCCAAGGCAAGGATCAGGGTTTCCCACTGTGTGCAGGGGCTGGGGGCTCTCTCCTGAGGCTTCGGGAGTAAAGAAAGGTGGCATTGACTTTCATTCAGGGAATAAAACCACCCAAGGTAGAGGAGCGCAGTCTGAGAGGCGCCACGGGTTCCAAGGTTCCAAAGGAATGATTCACGAATGTCCAATGTTTTGAGGTTCGGGTCAAGGCCACTGTGGCTGAACACAACACACCACCAAATAACCTTCCGTCTTTCTTCACATGCACACCTTTCACAACTTCTCATCTGACCCGTACAGGAGGTGGTTTGGGGCGATGTTATCCCGTTCTAAGGATAAGGAAATAGAGCTTCAAAATTGGGCAGTGTGAACAAGGTCATGCAACTGGGAAGCTTGTAGCTGCTGCTTCTCACTCCAGGTAGAGGCCAGTGTCCTTTCCACTGTGACGTAGCTCATGCATGTGCAAGATGCCTCTGTATACTCATATGTTCGTTCAACACATACTCACAAAGCATCTTCAAAACAAAGGAAACAAGCCAGGCGTGGTGGCGCACGCCTGTAATCCCAGCGGCTGGGGAGACTGAGACAGGAGGATTGTGAGATCAAAGCCAGCCTCGGCAATGGTAAGGCGCTAAGCAACTCAGTGAGACCCTGTCTCTAAATAAAATAAAAAATAGGACTAGGGATGTGGCTCATTGGTTGAGGGCCCTTGAGTTCAATTCCCAGTGCCAAAAACAAAACAAAACAAAAAGCCAGCGCCCATTTCTTCCAATCCCACTGTGAGATCGACATGTTCAATAAAGTAGTGACATCATGTCGTTGCCCTGTTCTTGATGTTGTCTCCTTGTCTTGACACTTCTTACCGACAAGGTCCTAATAACTTGGCCGATCTGTTTGACCTCATCCCTTGCTTCTCCCCACTGGCTCTGTATATTCTAAGCACACTGACCTTTCAAAGTCTCAATGACGCCAGCCATACGGACTCCTGCCTCAGAGCCTTTGCACATGCCACTGCCTCAGTACAAACACACCTGCACCATTCTTGCAATTTAGATCTGAGCTCAAACGTCATGTCCTCAGAAAGGATTTCTCGACCACCTCAACACTCGGCTACTCTCCATCGTGGTCCTTTGTTCTTTTCTTCACGGCATTTGTCACTCTCTAAGGATTTCTAGTTTATTTTTGTTTGTTTGTTTGTCACCCCCACCACCAGTCTCAAGAATGTCAAGTCCAGGAGACAGGAGCCTCGTCTGCATTTTTCCCTGAAGGAGGCTCCTGACCTATATTTAATATGTAGCAAGCACCCAATAAATATTCATTAAATAAAATCATTAATTATTAGTCAAAGTCTTTACTGCAATGCATTCAATTGGTCTGTGGACAGCATGTGGAAATTGTTAAGGGCTACAGATGAACAAAGAAAAGCCTTCTTTGAGTAACATTGAAATGTAATTACCTACAGTTTCAGCAGCAGTAGATAAGTCCGCATAACAATATGAATCCTAGGCCAGAATCTCCCCTTCCTCCTTTGTTTGGTTTGTGTGTTTACATGTGGCATCGATTCCTGACGCAGTTCCTTCAGCTTCTAGACCTGCCTGGTTGCCTCAGCTCCCTAACAAAGGCTGAGGATGGGGAGATTGTGAGTAAGTCGCAGGCAGTGGACAGTTGCCCACTTCTGCAAAACCATCAAGTGAAAAACACTGGCTGGTCACAAAGGGGCTGGGGCAGCCAGCAGAGCGGAGACTTCCACCCCTGGCCTTAGAACTTGACCTGCAAGAAACAAAGCTGGCTCACATTGGTTCGAGAGTCTCCCCATCACCAGCCCTTTCCTTCATGGTTGGTGGCTTTTCCTCAGTTACTTCTCCTAGTTTGTTGTCGCCTGAAGTGATGGCTGCTTGGAGCAACCAAGCCGCGGGAAGAAGTTTAGAGGCGAACTGGAAACAAGCAGCCTTTTTATTCTGATAACTTTTCTCTCTGGCTCTAACAACGACTTTAACATGCACCACACACACCACCAAACAACAACCAACACACCAAATGGCGCAGACCCGATCAGCAATCTTGCTCAAGTCCCGCGAGATCCCGGGCCAAGTCCCGTGAGACTACAGAAGGCGGCAATGCCCAAACATCTCCATGGCCCGTAGTCAACCGCAATCTTAGCCATCTCCCCAAACAGGGCTCATGCATTTCCCCCCTTTTGTTTTAAAAAAGGGGATGCTTTAGGATGTCTATGTGCAACCAACATTCTTATCTGTCATCGGATAATCAAGGCTGTGCCCTTGATTCCTGTTTTAGGTTGATATGTTGGCCATATGAGACTGTCCCATGCAACTGTGCCTGTCTTAGGTTGTCCCCCTCTGGGGATTTTACCCGTCATTGGCTAACCAACCATTCGATGGAGCCCTTTAGGATCGACTGTGTATGATGACTAATAGCCATCCAGTTGTGAGGAGATGGTGCCGCTTTAAGGCGACAAGCCTTTTGGTGACGAGCCAAATTGCATAGCATATCAAATTGTTTAAATAAATCAGATGCCCTAAGTTCCATCAAGTAACACATTGAATTCTCTAGATGAATACCCACAAGGCATTGTCCTGTAAAGTCCCAAACAATGAAAGATCAAAATGTCCATTTGTTATAACATGTTGATGTAGGAGGCCTCATGCATGTAGAGCAGAGGCCATATTGTTGGTGAGGTTGTTTGATGCTTGAGCAGCAGGGATGTTTGCGGCGACCGCAATTTCTGCAGCTGTAGCAGCAGACATCTTTTTTATGTTTAGACAATGCCACCGGCAAATTTTTAGGGCCTGCTACTTAGAAACTCAAGCATCAATTATTAAAGGAAAGGCAGTGTTATTGCAGCATTGAGTCAAGAGTCAACTTGTTAAATTAAAAAATGGAATTATTAGATTAGAAAATTAAAGTTGATTTTTGTTCATATACATTGTTGTTTGAGCTCCCATAAACATAAGTTGGCAAAATATCATATTTAGAACAAAATAAAGAAAGATTGAGGGTATTTATTGTATTAAAGATAGATTAAAGAAAAGCTAAAGGCATTTTGGAGAAATAATTTGTTAGCTGGAATCCTCGAGTTTTTGTATACATAGCAATCTTATATCTGTTGAGATAATTGAAATTAATCAGCTATTAAACAAATGAAGTTAATAACAAATAAACAATCTTATGTTAAAATATCAAAAAATCAGGTTATATAGCATTAGTCATATTGTTTGCTAAAGAGAAGTCCCAGGGACACTTATAAATTAAAATTGAAAGTATCTTCATTTATAAAATTATTTACCTAAATTGAATATTTTTAATCTAAAATGAATTAAAGTTATTTGGATCCGTATATATATATATATATATATATATATATATTTTTTTTTATAAGCGCTTTGTTATTTGTGACATCACATTGGACAGATGTACAAACATACAAACATATATTTGTGATGTCACATTAATATGAAATGTAGACAAATGTATAGACATAAAGACGTATAAAAAGAAAAAAAATATATAATTGTGTGCATACTAAAGAGAGATCTCCTTGTTTCGGCCGGGAGGAATGACATTTAAGCTGTGAAATATTTTGAAGGACTTTTTTTGAGGGAATCATTTTATATCTTCATTTTGGTCCTCTTGATTTTGTATTTTTTTTAAGTAATCTTGATTTTTCAATAATTTTATTTTGATCCTTTTGATGTGGTACCTGTTTTATTAATCTAGATGGTATCCATATTGGAGAGGATTTGTGCTTTGGAAAAACACAAACAGATCCTCTCCCCCAAATTAATATTGGATTTGGACCTTTTTATGTATTTGAAAGGACATCCTTTCAGTAAATTAAAGGTTTATGTTGTTGGGTGTGGTTTCCAATGTTTGTTTCCAGCAGAATAACCATTAGAGTCTAAAGTTAAAAAATTTAAGGTAAATAGGACAATTGTTAATTTGTCCCTAGGACTTTTAAAATTTTCTTTCTTTTTTTTTTTTAATATTTATTTATCATTTTTTTTTTTTTTTTAGTTGTATACAATGCCTTTATTTGTATGTGGTGCTGAGGATCGAACCCGGGCCGCGCACATGCTAGGCGAGCGCTCTACCGCTGAGCCACAACCCCAGCCCCTTTTGTTGTTTTAATAATATAATTTTCAGTGTGCGGTTTGTTCTTTTAATAATGTCCTGACCCCGAGGATTGTATGGGATGCCTGTTTTATGGGATATATTGAATTTTGCATAAAATTGTTTGAAAGATGAGGATGTATATGCAGGGCCATTATCTGTTTTAAGTATTTTGGGGATGCCCAATGCAGCAAAAGCTTGCAAACAATGAGATGTAACATCTTTAACTTTTTCTTCAGAATGTAAGGAAGTAAAAATCATGCCTGAGCATGTATCTATGGTCATATGAATAAATTGTAATTTGGCTCATGAGTAACATTCATTTGCCATAAATGATTGGGCATTAATCCTTTAGGGTTAACATCATAATGAGGATTGGGCAAATGTGTCATATAAGATTTACAATCTTTTACAATTATTTTGGCTTGCTCCTTTGTGATTTTAAATCTATGTTGCAAGGTGGTGCTATTGATGTGAAACTGGGAGTTAAATAAAGTAGCTTGTTGGAGCATTGAAAGTATAAATATTGTTTTTGTAAGTTTATCAGCCTTTTGATTACCTTCATGAAGGGGATCAGGCAAATTAGTATGTGCTTTAATATGGCCTATGAATAGAGGTTTTTTTCTTGCCCATAAAAGTTTTTGTATTTGATAAAACAATTTAAAGGCTGGAGTATGAGGTACTATTGGTCCTGCTAATTCTAATTTTGGGACGGTTTGTACAATATAGTGGTTATCTGAAAAAATATTCATAGGTTGTTCTTTAAAATTTTCCAGAGCTTTTATCATAGTTTTCATTTCCATTAATTGAGCTGATTTGTGTGTAGTTATGTAAGTCATATTTTCTTTTTTAGTGACTATTGTAGTAGTACCATTTGAGGACCCATTCGTAAATACATTTAATGTCTTAGGAATAGGTTGATTTTTTATTACCTGTGGAAATATAATAGGATGATTAATATAAAAAGATAATATAGGAGACTTAGGAAGATGATCATCAAAATTTGCAGAAGTAGAGCATTTAGTTATAGCCCAATCATTATCATTGAAGTATAAATATCCAATCTGTGATGATGAATAGGGAGTAATAATAGTAGCAGGGTGAATGCCAAATATTTTAGTAGAAGTCTTAAGTTCTTGAAGAATAAGTTTAGCCATCATGGAGGTATAAGACTCAATTATACTTTTAGGAGAGATGGGCAAATGTATCCATAATAAAGGCTCTTGTTGTCAAAATACTCTTGTGGGTGTATATTGTGAAGAAATAATAATCAACATCAGTGGTTAAATCAAATCTGTCACAATGAGCTCCTTCGATGGCTTTTTCTATTAATTTTAAAGCTTTCCTAGCATCAGGAGTCAATGTTCGCAGTGAGGATGGATCAGGGTCCCCGCGAAGGATGTCAAATAAAGGTTTTAGTTGGTCAGTAGTGAGGCTTAGTGTAGGGCGAAGCCAATTAATGTCTCCTAGTAGTTTTTGGAAATTATTGAGGGTGGTCAAATGTTCTTTATTTATTAAAATTTTGGGGGGTTTAACAAAGGTATTCATGATTTTAAATCCTAAATATAATATGGGTGATTTGGTTTGAACTTTTTTTTCTGCTATATATAATCCATATTTTTTAAAATTTTCTGCCGTGTTATTGAATATATTAAATAAGATTTTTTGATTAGGGTGGGCCAGTAAAACATCTTTCATGTAATGTAAACACATGAGGTTTGGATATTTATTTTTAATGGGTTGGATTGCTTTGTCTATATATATTTGGCATATGGTGGGGCTATTAGCCATTCCCTGCAGTAGCACTTTCCATTGATATTTTTTATTAGGGCCATTATTATTGATAGAAGGAATTGAAAAAGTAAATTTGGGGGCATCCAGAGGATGTAGGGGGATGGAAAAGAAATAATCCTTTATATCAAGAGTAATAAGATGGAAATTTTTTGGAATAGCTACAGGATTAGGAAGTCCAGGTTGAGTAGGGCCCATGATTTGCATGGTTTTATTAATTTTTCTAAGATTATGTAACAATCGTCATTTTCCTGATATTTTTTGGATCATAAATATGGGGGAATTCCAGGGAGAGGTGGAAGGTTCTATATGTCCTGCTTCTAGTTGTTCCTGAACTAGTAGGTGGGCCGCTTGTAATTTCTCTTTAGATAGGGGCCACTGAGGGACCCATATTGGCTTATCAGAAAGCCATGGTATTTTCAAAATTATTTTCTCAGTGGCCCCGAAAAAAATATCTTTTTCCTTTATGATAATGATTATTTTTAGGGTTAAGATTACTTTGTGTCAGCCGGGCGTGGTGGCGCACGCCTGTAATCCCAGCACTTTGGGAGGCTGAGGCAGGAGGATTGCAAGTTCAAAGCCAGCCTCAGCAATGGCGAGGCACTTAGCAACTCAGTGAGACCCTGTCTCTAATAAAATACAAAAAAATAAAAGGGGGGGCTGGGGATGTGACCCAGTGGTCGAGTGCCCCTGAGTTCAATCCCTGGTACCACAAAAAAAAAAAATTACTTTGTATTTTTTTTTATTTATTTGCATTAGTTGTACACAATGCGTTCATTTACGTGGTGCTTGAGGATCGAACCCGGGCCGCGCACATGCTAGGCGAGCGCTCTACCGCTGAGCCACATCCCCAGCCCACTTTGTATTTTTTGATAATGATTTATTTTAGGGTTAAGATTACCCTGTAGATTTTCATATTTAACATCTGCAGGCTTGGTTACAAGGTGTACTCCTATTTGTTGCAAAATATCTCTTCCCCATAAAGTAACCGGTAGGTTAGGTAAAACATAAGGCTGAAATGTTCCTTTATGCCCTTCATCATCCTCCCATTTTAAAATTATCGCGTTTTTCTTTGGGAGGTTATTATATTCCAAGCCTTTTAAACTGGTTGAAGCTTTTTACAGAGGCCAGTGCTTGGGCCATTGCCGTATCTATCAGTCCTTCTATTTCTATTCCTTGGATTTTTATTTTACATATAGGTCTCTCTGAACAATCCCAAATCCAGCAAGCCATATGTTCTGAGTCAGTGGAACAAAATCCTCTATTGTTCCCTTTTTGAGGTATACTCATTTTAAATGAATTATGTAAATTAGGAAGGAGAAGCAACTGAGCAATTCTATTTCCTTGATTAACAGAACTTACATTTTGGGGTGAGTTAAGCATTATTTTTATTTCCCCTTTGTAGTCTGAGTTTATTATATCTGGGGTCATTTGCAAACCTAATAAGCTTTTAGGATTTTGCCCCAGAATAAGTCCTACAGTTCCTGAGGGAAGAGGTCCCCTGACTCTTGTGGGAATCAGTTGAACCCCCATTTCAGGTGTTAATATTATTCGGGCGGTGGAACAGAGGTCTAATCCTGCATTTCCTTCTGTTCCTCTGGCAAGAGAGTGGATGGGTAGTAGGGATTGTGTCAGGGAAGCATCTGAGTGGATGCTTGAGGATATTCCTCCTTTAATGCCCCGTACATTTGTGGGCACCAGGACATTGGGCTTTGTGCCCCATTTTTTGAATTCCTGAACAAAGGATTTCCATGGATGTCAAATTTTGAATGGCATTTATTGGCCTAATGATTTTCCTTTTTACATCTGAGGCAGTGGCCTGGGGCACAGTATGAGCTTGGTCTTATTTCTCTTTGGGGATTTTGCCTAGAATAGTCTGATTGAATATGATAATTTTGCCTGGAATATCCTAATTGATTATAATGTTTAGGTTTAGCCTTTGTGAAATTTTGAGGGGAAGTACCTCTCATTGAGGCTGCAATCACATTTCTTTTGATAAAGGCATCATTTATATCTTTACATAGTTGTATATATATGGAAAGATCCTTTTTAGTTCTCCATGGCCTGATGGCTTCTTGGTAGTATTTATTAGCATTTTCGTATGCTAATTAAACAACTAATGGCATAGCTTGATCAACATCTGCAAACACTCTACCTGTAGTTCTCAAAAGTCGATCAGCAAAGTCAGCATATGGCTCATTAGGTCCTTGAATCACTTTTGATAAGCTACCTTGTAGATCCCCAGGTCCTTGTACAGTTTTCTATGCCTCTAAGGCAGCTGCGTTTATCTGAGCATATACATTTGGGTCATAATCTTTTTGAGCCTGTAAGTTTGCAAATTGCCCTTCTCCTGTGAGCATTTCTATATTATAGTCTCCAAACTCTGCAGCTGCATTTCTTTTAACCATTTCTATACAAAGTTCTTGGAATTGTGATCGCCAAACCAAGTATTGCCCCCCCGCTTAATGTTGCTTTACATAGATTTTTCCAGTCTGAGGGGGTTAAGCTAAAGGTGTTAAGGGACTCCAGCATACTCAACGTGAAAGGAGCTTGGGGCCCATAAGTTATTACTGCCTCTTTGAGATTTTTTATTGTTTTGAAATCTACTGACTGATGGACCCTCTGTCCATTTTTTTTTTTTTCAAATGCTGGCGGTTCCCAATGTATCTGTGAGTTACCCTCGAGAGCGCATAAGGGCTCAGAAAGATTTTTTATTTTTGTTTCTAGGGTATGCAAATGCCTAGTAATATCCTTCATATTTTCTGTAATGGATTCCACCCATGGGGGAGTAGAGGACACAAGTGTTTCCTCTATTTGACGGTTCTTTTTCTTGGTCTTTTTTAGTTTCTTTTTCCTCATTTTCTCAGGATCACTTTTACTAGATTCCTCACCACTGCTAATTTCATTGACAGCAATATCCTGAGGCCCAGGTTCCATTAAGAGCAAGTATCCTTCAGCTATCACCAATAATTTCCGAATAGCTCTAATAGCTTGGATTTTTGTCATTTTTGGGACTCTTCTAATATTCTCTTTATTGGTCTTAGTTGGCCCAGTGGAAGTTAGGCTTTTTTGATCATTTTCATTTTTTTCTAAATCCTCGTCACTGAGAATGGAGTCAGGTATATCAAGGAGTCTGTCCATAGCCTCTATCATTTGGGATTCAGTTATATGTGAACCCATCTTCAGAGACCTTTCAGTTCTTACCTGTCTGCTCCGAAGTCCCCGTACGGGCCACCACCTGTTGTCGCTTGAAGCAATGGCCACTTGGAGCAACCAAGCCACGGGAAGAAGTTTAGAGGTGAACTGGAAACAAACAGCCTTTTTATTTTGATAACTTTTCTCTGTGGCTCTAACAACGACTTTAACACGCACCACACACACCACCAAACAACCAACACACCAAATGGCGCAGACCCGATCAGCAATCTCGCTCAAGTCCCGCGAGATCCCGGGCCAAGTCCCTTGAGACTACAGAAGGCGGCAATGCCCAAACATCTCCATGGCCCGTAGTCATCCGCAATCTTAGCCATCTCCCCAAACAGGGCTCCTGCACTAGTTCTCCTATTTCTTCTTTTCCCCTCTTTCCTCATCTCACTTGCTCTTATGAAAGGAGCTAAAACAAACGCATTCACATCAAGGTGTAACCTCCGAGGCATCCCTGCAGACTAAGAGAGAAGAAAGCTGCACTGTGAGATACAGTCCCTGGGCTACTGCAGGCATGCTGCAGCTGCTGGCTGGAAGGGCTCTGTGCTGCTGCTCCTCGCTCCAAGTCTTCAGGTGTATGGAAGAAGGACCAAGAGCCCATCTAGCTGAGCTGCTAAACACAGGGGCCACCTGTGGCAGTGAAGAGCCTTGTGGCAAAGTTAATAACAGTAAATTAACTGGGCTGGTCATAAGTCTGGAAACACAAAGATACACGAGTGTGTCTTCCCACATCCACCACCTGGTATGGCCACACCGTCTCCAAGTGCATCTTCTCTCTCTCTCTCTCTCTCTCTCTCTTTAAAATTAATTCATTTATTTATTTGTTCTAATTTGTTATACATGACAGCAGAGTGTATTTCAATTCACAGTAAACATATGGATCACAATTTTTCATTTCTCTTTTGTACACAAAGTAGAATCACACTGTTCATGCCTTCATGCATGTACTTAGATTAGTGATGTCCATCTCATTCCACTGTCTTTCCTACCCCCTGCCCGCTCCCTCCCCCTCCCTCCCCTTTGACCTATCTAAAGTTCCTCCATTCCTCCCATGCTCCCCACCCCCCACCCCAATCATGGATCAGCATCCACCCATCAGAGAAAACATGCAGCCTTGGGTTTTGGGGGATTGGCTTACTTCACTTAGCATGACATTATCCAACTCCATCCATTTACCTGTAGATGCCATGATTTTATTCTCTTTAAATGCTGAGTAATATTCCATTATGTATATATACCACAGTTTCCCTATCCATTCATCTACTGAAGGGCATCTAGGTTCGTTCCACAGTTTAGCTATTGTGAATTGTGCAGCTATAAACATTGATATGGCTGTATCCCTGTAGTATGCTGTTTTTAAGTCCTTTAGGTATAAACCAAGGAGTGGGATGGATGGGTCATAAGGTGGTTTCATTCTAAGTTTTCTAAGGAATCTCCATACTGCCTTCCAGATTGGCTGCACCAATTTGCAATCCCACCAGCAATGTATGAGTGTGCCTTTTTCCCGCACATCCTTGCCAACATTTATTGTTGCTTGTATTCTTAATAGCTGCCATTCTCACTAGAGTAACATGAAATCTTAGAGTAATTTTGATTTGCATTTCTCTAATTGCTAGAGATGTTGAGCATTTTTTCATGATAGGTGCATCTTATAGGCATTTTGCCACAGACTCTTCTCTCTTGTCTTGCCCCAGTGATATGGACTGTGATTACAGAGAATGAGTGTGGGTTTAAAGAACTTTAAGGAAAATAATCACTTGTCTACAAAATGCCCCTTTCTAAACTAGGAATGGAACCACCAATTTGACCCAGTTATCCCACTCCTTAGCATATACCTAAAGGACTTAAAATCAGCACACTACAGTGACATAGCCACATCGATGTTTATAGCAGCTCCGTTCACAATAGTCAAACTATGGAACCAACCTAGATGCCCTTCAACAGATGAATGGATAAAGAAACTGTGGTATATACACAATGGAATATTACCTAGCCATACAGAAGAATGAAATTATGGCATTTGCCAGTAAATGGATGGAACTGAAGACTATCGTGCTAAGTGAAGTAAGACAATCCCAAAAAAAAACAAAGGCCAAAAGTTTTCTCTGATATGCAGATGCTAATGCACAATAGGGGTGGGGGAGGAAAGAATAGAAATTCATTGGATTAGATAAAGGGGAATGAAGGGAAAGGAGGGGAGAGGGGAATAGGAAAGACAGTAGAATAAATCAGACATAACATTTCTTTCTTTCTTTCTTTCTTTCTTTCTTTCTTTTTTTTTTTACTGTAGCACTTTATTTTACCTTACTCAACGAAGTGTTGCTAGGGCCTAATGTTCTCACATAACAGTAGAAAACCAAAATTTTATCATCTCTTAAAGAATTGAGTACACAAAAAAAAACCTTACATAAATTAAAATGAATGAATTTATAGGTGTAAATGCAAACCGTTTCCAACTCAAGGCAAGTAATCACCTGTGGTGGTCAGGCAGGAAAACATCAGGAAGAACAGAGACTGGATCCAAAGGCTCGACCAGGGAGAACGTCTCTATGTTCATATATGAATACATGACCAGTGAAACTCCACATCATGTACAACCCTGTCCTAATTAAAACAAGTTACACCCCATGTATGTATAATATGTCAAAATACACTCTACTGGCATGTATATCCAAAAAGAACAAAAAAAAAGTTGGGGAAAAATAAGCTGGGCACCGTGGCACACTCCTGTAATCCCAGTGGCTTGGGAAGCTCAGGCAGGAGGATCGTGAGTTCAAAGCCAACCTCAGCAATTTTGTGAGGTGCTGAGAACCTCAGTGCAAAACAATTGTCTCAAAATAAAATACAAAATGGGGCTGGGGATATGGCTTAGTGGTTGAGTGCCCCTGGGTTCAGTCCTTGGTACCAAAACAAACAAACAAACAAACACACAAAAACACAACAAATTTTTTAAAAATAGGGCTGGGGTTGTGGCTCAGCAGCAGAGCGCTCGCCTCGTACGTGCGTGGCCCGGGTTCGATCCTCAGCACCACGTAAACATAAATGCATTGCATTGTGTACAACTAAAGTAAATAAATAAAATTTTTTTTTTATTTTTTTAAATACCCCTTTCTAGCTGCAGTTGCAGGGGCAAGACTAGCCCCTGCCACTGTGCAAAGGCGTGAGCTATGTGATGCTAACATGACTTTGTGACACTGTAATAAATACCACTTCTACTTACTGAATGGTGCTTTGCATAATGTTCACAGCTGTCCTATGAAATAAATGTTGCTATTCTCATTTTTTCAACTGAGAAAAAACTAAGGCCCGTGAAAGTAAACTAATGTGCCCACGTTCCTATAATTAGTGATTGGCAGAGCCAGGTTCCTTCTGACTCCGAAGATTTTGGTCTTTTCTCTAGTTTCCCTCTTCACAATTATAAGTCATGGTGACCTGTTGAAGAACGAGTTTGTAATTCCCAATAGAATGGATGGATGCAGTCATTTTTAATATCCTGAATTAGAAGTGAGTGTTTAAGTTTCAGGTCTCATTTGCTCAAGCGTTTTAGTGGGTCTACATGATGTTCACTTCTTAAATAAATATTAACTGAGCAGATACTAAGCGGCAGATACTATCGTGTGAGGGGACAGAGATAAACAGTGAACTGAGGACTGCAACAGTCCTCTCTGGGAAAGCTCATTTCTACTGGGGGGAGATGAGAAGAAACAAATAAGGAAAATGTGGATGTCGGCGTATTGGTGTGTTTTCTGTTTCTAGTAACCCAGTACCACATCCTGGGGAAGTTATAATGGAAAGAGGTTTGTTGGGGCTCAGAGTTGTGGCCCACGGTCAAGGGGCTGCACCTGGTGATAGCTTTGCTGGAAGAGTCCCAAGGTGGTTCAGGGACATGGCAAGAGACAGGGAGGTCATGTATGTGTGTAAGTCTTCTTTCTCTTCTTATAAAGCCACCAGCATTGATTCAATCAGGGGGTTCCACCCTGGTGACCTGATCTGACCCTAATCACCTCCCAAATGCCCCACCTCTAAACACCAAAGTCAGAATAAGCGTCTGCCTTTTCTTCATCTTCCAGTACCAAGGATTGAACCCAGGGACTCTCTGCCACTGAGCTATACCTCTCCAACCCTTTTTAGTTTTTTTATTTTGATACATGGTCTCACGAAGTTGCTGAGGCTGCCCTCGAATTTGTGATCCTCCTGCCTCAGCCTCCTGAGTAGCTGGGATTACAGGAGTTTGCTGCCGCACCTGGATCATTTCTGTCCTCTTAATATTTCACAGTGGTGATTAAACTCCAACACGAGCTTCAGAGGGGGCAAAGCACATTCAGACCACAGCATCCGATGGTGGGAAACGCTGAGAAGTGAGCGTGGACCACCAGGGTCGGGATCGCAACTTTGACTAGCCTGCCCAAGTGAGGCCTGGTTGAGAAGAAGGAATTTGAACAAAACTTGACCAAGGAGGATAAGGCACGTGGCTACCTGGGGAGAGTTCTTTCCAGATGTGGGAACAGCGAGGTCAGAATGTCTGAGGTAGAGGGTGTTGCGTGGCTCAGTTCATTACAAAGATAAGTGAGTTTTATGAAAAAATATTATCCGTTGAGTTGTTTGGTATTTTAAAAATATATAAAGAAAGAGGAAAAAAAGAGAGAGAGGAAAAAATCTTAAAATTGATCTCTGAGCTAGAATCTTTTTTTAAAAAAATATTTATTTATTTGCTTTTAGTTGTACACAATGCGTTTATTTGTACGTGGTGCTGAGGATCGAACCCGGGCTGCGCACATGCTAGGCAAGCGCTCTACCGCTGAGCCACAACCCCAGCCCCTGAGCTAGAATCTTGATCAGCAGTTACCCTGAAAGAGATTGGGCCCTGCTGGGAGGGAGAGAGGGAATTTGAGAGAGGGCTGGAAATTTGTCCTGTATGAACTTACACCTTGTTGTGGTTTGGATGTGAGGCGTCCCCCAAAAGCTCAGGTTTGGAGATGAAATGATTGGGTTACAAGAGCCTCAACCCAATCAGTGAATAATCCCCTGATGGGATTAGTTGTATGGTAACTGAAGGCAGGTGGGGTGTGGCTGGAGGAGGTGAGAATTGGGGGTGTGGCTCTGGGGTATATATTTGTACCTGGCAAGTGGACATCTCTCCTTCTCTGCTTCCTGATCATCGTGTGAGCTGGTCCTTCTGCCACCCTCTTCCGCCATGATGTTCAGCCTCACCTCCAGCCCTGAGGAATGGAACCAGCTGTCTATGGACTGAGACCTCTGAAACTGTGAGACCCTAAATAAACTTTTCCTCTACTACAATTGTTCTGGTCGGGTCTTTCAGTCACAGCAGCAAAAAAAGCTGACTAAAACACACCTCAACTTTTAAAATGAAAAAAAAGAAAAAAAGAGTCCTTGGTTTTTCACTTCTGACATCCGAGGGTGCATATTCACAAGCTGCGTAAGATCCAAATTTCTAGCGCGTGTTTCATGGTGTCCTCTCTACCAGCCTGCTCCAGACGGCAAGATTCACTCAGAGAAACACAGCCTCAACACCAGGGGGCTCCGTGGTCTTGGGGGAGCTCAGCAACCTCTCTGGATCTCAGTTTCCGAACTGTGAACTAAGACTGATAACGATGGCACCCACCTGGCAAAACTACTACTGAGGGACGGGAAAGAGAGAAAGTCATTGAAAGTTCTTGTCTACCTGAAGACCTCAGAAATCTTCATTTTATGAACACAGATGCATCTAGTGATTCAGCTGAGAGCGCCCACTGGGTTGCTCCTGTGGTCAGTTCCCTCCCGGGCTCTGCCACTGTCTCCTCTGGTTGTGCTCATCACCCTCTGCTGGGCACTGGCTCTGCTATGGGACAGGCAGGCATTCTACAGTGAGGGGACAAAACACCTTCTGCTCCTTTTGGGAAATGGTCTGTTTTCAAGGACCCCAAAACTGAGTCAGGTATACCCTAAAGTCTCAGGGGGGTTACTCAACAGCCCTTTCCATTACCATTACCTCTTCCCACCAGGTCTCAGACCTGAGTCCAGAGAGAGACCCATAGGATCAAGGTGAGAAGCCAAAGTCACACTGTGGTGAGCGTGTGGTTACTTCAGACGGGCTTTCCAAGGGGTCAGTTGCTGGCATGGAGATGAACAAGGGCCCGGAGTGTTGGGCATTGTCTGCAGAGAATTTTAAACATTAGTGGAACTAAAGTCCGTCTGCCTTTTATAAGTTTCATGCACCTGCAGTTCTAAACCAAGTCAGTGATAAAACACTACTCCCTCCCCCGAGACCAAATCTTATATTGGTCTAAGTCCAAAAGAGTTGCTATGATTACTATTTATTGACTTTAATTATATTTCTATATATAAATTATAATTACATCTATAATCACCTTTTCATTACTTATTTTTAATAAACATTTTATTCTACATGGTGGTTAATTTAGAGAACTTCCAGTTAGGTAATACTGTTCCCTATCCCCATCCCCAAAGACTTAGTTAGTTAGTTAAAGACCTGTGTTCCCACAGTCCATTCCTAATGGCATAACATTTTAGAATAGTTAGAGTTTTATTCCAGACACAGTCATATGTGCACCCCTGGGGCTGTCACATATTCTTGCACTTAAAGGGTTGAGTTGAGATAAACATTAATATCACAGTGATTATAAAGGCAAAGAAATAATTTGAATGACTTCTATCATCTTTGGTGAGGACATAAATTTTTCATCTGTGTTAAAAATCTTTAAGACCACGGACCAGAGAATGAACTGCAAGGTACGATGTGTTGCTTAGTAACAGTTCATCTGGGTTCCAGCCTGAAATACGTCACCAAATGTAGATAATATCTTTAATATGATTATTTATCCATTTTTTAAAGATTGTTATTTTAAAACTAAAGAATGAATCAAGAAAATGATTATTTCATGATTGTTAAGAAAAATAATTTTGACATGTAAAGGGAGGTATAAAGAAATTAATGATTACAAATGTATCAAATGCATCCCAAAACACTGTGTGTACTACTTAGTCACACATACTGTGGGCTGGGAGTGCAGCTCAGTGGTGCACGCCTCAGGTGCTGAGTTCAATCCCCCCTCTCCCCCTCCCACAAACAGAAACTGAGATCAAATGATGATTTTTTTTTTTTTTTTTTTGTTGCAGGGGATCAAATCCAGGGTCAATGGCATGCTAGTTAAGCATACTGCCACTGAGCTAAGCCCCCAGCCCGCTAAAATGGTGGACATATTTTACTCTTAAGCTGTATGTACTGCTAAACTACTATTGCTCCTTTTTGTTGTTGTTGTTTTGCAGTGTGGGTAATTGAACCCAGGCCTCATGCATGCTAGGCGAGTGTTGTACCACTGAGCAACATTCCTAGCCTAGCTACTTTTACAGGATGGTTTCAGGTATAGCCCTGTTGAGAAGCAGGGGGTGATGGAGATGAGCTAGGGGTCATTTATTTCTTCAAAAAGCACTTCTTGATCGTCTCTGTGCACTTGAGCATGGCAGAGCTCTGCACCTGACCTTGGAGGTTAGAAGTAGGAAAACTCAGGTTTTCCTACTTATTCCAAAACTGAGAAAAATAGTAGGACACGAAGATTAACTATCTGGGTCTTTAAATGGCCACAATTATGGTATCATTTCCAAAACACACCTATTAAAAGTAGGAGTTTATGGGGAGGAAACACACACTTATAATACAGTAGCTGATAAACAGAAAATCCGTTTATGTTATTATATATTTAAAAGATGAGTCCTAACCTGCTGTGCAGAGACGAGTAATTGGGCAGAAACTCCCTCATAATGGAGAGCAACACATGCTCCAACACCCTCCCTCCCGGCCCTAGAGGGCCTCTTGACATCTCCGGAGCATGTTGTAAAGTGTGTTTTCCTGATTTATTTAATAAAAGCAATTCCTGCTCATTACTCCTCTTATTATCATTGGTAATGGTAATGACAGGGTGTTTGAACATGTTACTTTAGCTCTGGAATCGGCCAGAAGGGTAGACTTCTACCCTACTCTTCATTACTCATCTAATAGTGGAGACCCAGGAACCAACTGGTGTGAGCGTGGGGTGCACGGAAACACCTCTGCAGGGCGGGGGTGGGGCCAGCGCTACAGGGGTGGTGTTAGAGGTTGGGGGTGACCACTCGTCTGTATCACACTCAGCAGTAGGATCCTCCTGTCCCTCAGAGGGGTCTGTGTGCTCTCAGACATCACAGAAGGAATGTACTCTGTCGGGGACTGCCATCTTTACTCTAGAACCTGTCCTGGCATTATGGACTCAAGTCCAGCCTCTTTTGGAGCCAAGCCGTCTTCATGATGGCCTCCTTCCTTAGACCTTTGAAGAGCCTGGATAGAGAATGGATAGAGAAACTGCAGCTTCCTACTTTGGACATTGTTCTCTAGGCAATGACCACTGTGATGTCAGAAGCCAACACCCTCTCTGTAAGAGCAGAGCTGCAGACTTTCTCAAGTACAAAACCAACTTCACAGTGTACTACAGATCTTTTGGTGCCTCCTGAGGTGTCCCTTTTTTAAAAAAATATTTATTTATTTACTTTAGTTGTACACAATGCAATGCATTTATATTTACGTGGTGCTGAGGATTGAACCCAGGCCGCGCACGTGCAAGGTGAGCGCTCTGCCGCTGAGCCCCAGCCCCAGCCCGAGGTGTCCCTTATTATGGACCACAAAGGAGTCGAAAATCAACTGGGAACACCAGGAAAAGCAGACGACGGCAGTGGCCTGGGTTGGAATCTCCTCTGTTCCCTACAAATGGGACTTTGGGGGCTGTGGTTGTGGCTCAGTGGTAGAGCGCCCGCCTAGCATGTGTGAGGCACCGGGTTTGATCCTCAGCACCACATAAAAATAAAGACATTGTGTCCATCTACAACTAAAAAATAAATATGAAAAAATGAAAGAAAAAATAACGGGACTTTTGAGAATATCCTAAGCCTCATTTTCCTCATCTATATGGAGTTCAACATAATGCCAAGCACGGAGGCACACTGTAAGACTTTGATGCAAAGCCACATGTTAAAACATTGAGCACACACCAGGCATTCAAGCAAGGGAAGCCACTGTCACAACGCTGCACCCAACTACATCCACTACAGTTGATGTTTTCATTAACGTCTTGTCCAAGTTGGCACTAGGGCACTCGGTCTTGAGAAATTCTCCTTTCCACACTCTAGTAATGGTCAGAATAAGAATAAGAGTGAATTGGAATGTCTTGATTTATTTCTTCCCAAGGAACTTAAAGATGAGTCTCACCAAAAAAATGACTTCACTGGTGTTTAATAACTGCAAACTATAATTGTTCTCATGATTTGGGTGGAGAAACCGAGAAGCTTGGAGAAGTTAAGGGAATTGCTTAAAATCATGTAATGAGCCAGTTTTTCCTCTGGAAAAAATCCTGAAAATGAATTGGAACCCATATTGACCAACGGAGCTCTTTAATAGTTTACAAAGCACTTTCTCAAAAATATCTCTCTAATTTCATACAATATTACTTGCATTACTAAATAATACTACAATTATCATCATTTTACACACGAGAAAACTGAGATTCTGAAAAGGTTGCTTGGTCTGTCCTCAGTCATGGTGCACCATGATTTGGCTCTTGGATGTCCCCGGAAGGCCCCTGTGTTCAAGGCTTGGTCCCAGGAAGGTCATATTGGGAGGTGGCAGAACCAGTAAGAGGTGGGGCTAGTGGGAGGTCTTCAGGTCGTTGGGAGCCTGTCCTTGAAGGGGATGGAGGAACTGTCCTCCTTCATCCCCTTCCCCCCTGGCTTGCTTTAAGGTGAGCAATTTTGTTCCTCCTGCCATGACATACCACCCCACCACCGCTCTAAAAGCCACAGGGCCAACTGATCATGGACCGGAACCTCTGAAACCACAAGCCAAAATAAATCTTCTTCTTTATAAGTTGTTTATCTCAGGTATTTGCCGTAGTGACAGAAATAAGTAAAACCAGAACAGTGTGGCTTCAAAGGCCATAAATCATTATATTTCTTGAACAGGTAAAGTAAAAATGGTATGGGTGTTCTGCTCAAAGCCCATCAAAGTTCATCTCCTTGATTTTTTTCTCTCAGTCCTGTAGCTTCCCATTTTCAAATCCTTGCTCCATTATTTAGTTCTCCTTGATTAATACCTTTCTTTCAGATCTCAAGGTATCCTGACTACCTACCTGTGTAGTTCTCAGACTCTCAGGGCATGAGATTTCTATTTTATCATCCAACTTTAAAACCCAGTCCCCTGTGAAGGGTAATCCAAGACTTGTGGGCCCTGACGCTTATGCAACTTGGGAGGCCCTCTGCAGAAATGAGAACCAAATCAAAACAAAACGACAACTAAAGCAGAATTAGGTACCCAGATCCTTGAAAGAAGCCCCTCTACGTGAAGGCCATATTGGGAGGTGCCCACGTCAGACTCAACCTCAGTCTGGTTGCTCCTCACTGAGTCTACTTGGGGCCAGACACCAAGCTATACACCTGGCAGGCTTAGAGCACTCAACTGTCATAGCAACACAGTCAAGAAGGTACAATTGGCCCCATCTTATAATCCAGCTACTGTCTACTGTTTTCAAGTCTGAGTTCTTGGGCTCAGGGATTCTGCTTTCTCTCTTTCTTTTCTTTTTTCCTCCCTCCCTCCCTCCCTCCCTTCCTTCCTTCCTCCTCCCCGCCCCCCCCCCCCCCGATTTTCCCCAGTGCCAAGGACCAAACCCAGAGCCTTGCAGGTGCTAAGCAAGTACCCTGCCACTAAGTTAAATCCCCAACCCCAGGGATCCTGCTTTCTGTTTCTTGGTAGAACCTCCTATGAGTCCGACTCACTTCCAAATTCATAAATATTTTATGGATGGATGGATGGATGTTTGAACAAATGAATGAATGAAGAGCACATGTTCAATAGCTACTTGTGGAATTTATAGCAGAAAACTTAATGATTATTACAATGACCATTTATTGAGTGCCTGTTATGATCCAGTCACTCCTCGTACATTATCTCCAGTCCTCACAGCAACCCCACAGAGTGAGTGTTATTATCTCTAATTGACAGCTGAGGAAACTGAAGCTCTGAGTGGTAAAGTCATTTGCCCAAGGTCAAACCGTCAGTAAGTGGCAGACCAGATTCAATTACCTCTGAAGCCCAAGTTCTTTCCATCTTACGCTACAACTCAGAAGCAAGAGCCGAGACACTTCAGTCAGGGAGCCGTGACCTGCCAGGCTCTGTTCCTGCTCCCTGTGCATGCCTCACCTGTGAACGAGGAGGTGGAGGGAAGTCCCTAACTGCTTTACCTGGCCTCTGTGTGCCCACAGAACCTTGGACATGCTCTGTCCCTGTGACATACTAGCTACATAAACATGGACAGCAGGCAAAATCCTTTCAGTGGGTGTGCAATAGGAAGTAGAATTAAATAAAAGTTAGCCTGGAAAAGAGTCAGCATGCCAAGAGGACCGGGGGTGTTGAGGACCACACTTGTGAACCACTTCCTGGACCCAAGCAGAGGGAGGCAGAAAAGGTCCCCTGGTGCTTTTGCCTTCGGTCCCAGACTTCTCTGTAGATAGACCAGAAGAATGATGCCCTTTGTGGTCTCTTTGGACCAACAAGACACTGTGATCATAGAGGAATGTGGGGATGAATGCCAGATTCCCACCAAGAGCTGGTAATGACAAAGTCTCTCTTGGGCAATTTTTCTATGATGAAAATGTGATGGTGCTTTTAAGAGGTTTCAAGAGCCTCGGGCGAAAGATGCTTTGATAACAGTGGAATGGAGAGCTCAAAGGCTCTCACCTCCATTATCTCATTGAAGTCTCCCTGATCCTTTAGGGTTGGGGAGGAGGCAGCCAAAGCCATTCTTATTTCACAGAGAGGAAATTGGAAGCCTGGATCATGGAGCTCAGAAATTCACTGTGTTTATTCTCTATTTGGTTTAGAATGTGATTGACCTTAATACAAGAAGGTCTAGAAGACAGTGAGTTGGAATCTTTCCTTTGCATTGTAATTCAATCAGGCATCAGGATCTGGTATTTTAAGAATGTTCTTTGATGCTGGGGAAGACAGTCATGGCGAAGGTGGTGATGACAACAACAATGGTGACTATGACCATTGGCAGAGATCTGAATTCACTCAGAAATGACAGCACAGAGTACACTGGAACAGGCCACCTATTCCCAAGTCCTTTGGCACTAAGGCCCAAAGACCCTGAAGAATTCCCCCAACATGGTGACAAATGGCTCCTAACAGAAAAGGGGGTGCATAGAGACCAGAAGCAATCTGCTCTCAACGTGTAGTCTGGGTGTACGGTCAGTGGTTCTGGATTCCAGGAATTCCCTGAGCTAGTCAGTCAGTAACCGGTTCCTACAGGGATGTCTGACTTGGTCTGGGCTCACTAGCAGATGAGGACATGTACGGATCAGATATTCCTTCCAAAAAGGACTTGAAGAGGGTAATCATCTGCTTCCTTACGGTCCACAAGTTCCTTGGTCACAAGTTCCTTGGAGGGGGGACAGATGGGAGTCAGTCGATGACTAAGAAAAATGGTAGTAGGAACACCAGTCAATTTCAGTGTCATGCGGGATTCCTCCACTGGGCCATCGCTGCCCTGGAGTTACCCAGTGGGCTGGCTAGGACTTCATTAGATTGTACTTGCCCGATTCTGCTTTTTCCTCTTCCAAGTCTTACTCCCTGCAAGACTTAACTCCACCTCAGCATCCGCTTGCTGGAGAACCCATCGGACACACCTACCTTAACCTTCCAAGCAATGGCGATGTGTAGTGCCTGGACAAAACTAGAAACATTGCCGGGCGCGGTGGCGCACGCCTGTAATCCCAGCACTTTGGGAGGCTGAGGCAGGAGGATTGCGAGTTCAAAGCCAACCTCAGCAGTGGCAAGGCACTTAGCAACTCAGTGAGACCCTGTCTCTAATAAAATACAAAAAAGGGCTGGGGATGTGACCCTGTGGTCGAGTGCCCCTGAGTTCAATCCCTGGTACCACAAAAAAAAAAAAAAAAAAAAAAAAAAAAAAAAAAACTAGAAACATCAATGGCACCTACTAGGAGGAGAAGGAAGAGCTCTGCCCACAGACCACCAGAAGTAAATGACAGCTAAGCGACTGGAGGCTTTGATGGCAGCGGCTGGCACCAGAGCTACACAGGGCTTATCAGGACCTGGTGTCAGGTTCCCCTCCAAGCAGCAAACTGCACTTAGGTGGTGTGACAAGGATTTCTGCTGTTATCTTGAAGTTTGAGTAGATTCTTTTGCTGCTCTCAGCCTCCGTTTTCCCATAAGTAAAATGGGACAGGTAACACATGCTGTTACAACTCGCCTTTTACCCAAAGGTGATTCTAGAGATAGAAAGTAGATTAGGGGTTGCTTAGAACTGGGGAGGGTGGGGCTAGCCCAGGACAATGGCTGAAGTGTACAAGGTTTCTTTTCTTTTTTTGTACCAAGGATTGAACCCAGGGGCGCTTAACCGCTGCACTATCCCAGACCTTTCTCTTTTGTATTCTCTCTCTCTCTCTCTCTTTTTTTTTTTTTTTTTTTTTTTTTTTGAGACGGGTTTTCACTAAGTTGCTTAGGGTTTCTTTTTGATGTAATGGAAAAGTTCTAAAATTGACCGTAGCGATGACTGCACAATTCTGAGAATATACTAAAAACCTATGGATCGTAGACTTGAGATGGGTGAATCGTATCTCAATAAGGCAATTGCTTTTAAATGTTTAGTTTAGGGGCTGGGATTGTGGCTCAGCTGCAGAGCGCTCGCCTAGCACGTGCGCGGCCCCAGGTTCGATTCTCAGCACCACGGAAAACTAAAAAACACATTGTACACAACTAAGGCAAATAAGTATTTTTTAAAAAACGTTTAGTTTAACAAATTATTACAAAATGAGTTACCCAGATAACCATCACCCAGATCAAGAAATGTAACATTCCAGAATTCCTGAAGTCTTCTTATCTCCTGTAAGAACATGTATTTTTTAATGTGTTTATTTGTTCCTCTATTGCCAGAACCCTTACTGCCCATCCCTGGAATAGGTCATCTGTGGTAGAGGCGTTAACTTCCCATGGGTCTTCAATCAGACAGGGCAGCCTCAGAGGTGATTTTTCTCATGACCCGCACAGTTAATTCCTGGTGTCCCTTTAACAGAAATACGGATACATTTGGGTTCAACCCAAAGAAGTATGGACAGGGCAAGAAGAGGACCAGGTCCCATGAGGAACCACTAAGGAACCCGGTCTTCTCAGCCTGGAGAAGAGATCTCTGGGGACCTTGCTGTTGTCTTCCCGTATTAGAGTTGCCACGTGGATGTGAGGCACCTGCGTCGTCTCTCATTCAGCAGATCGAGGAAATGGGGAGACAGGCACAGCCCCAACAGGTAGAGAGTCCCCCATCACGTGTGGCATCTGACACCCCAACAGAGTCACAGTCGTCTATCCAAGGTCTAGCGTGTGTCAGGCTCTATGTGTTATCTAGAATCCTCACAAAGACCTTGTCGAATGAGTTCAAGTATTCCACATTTTGCAAATGGGGGGCTAGCTGGGTGAGAAGAACTGTAAGGGGATAGATTACACAATGTGGTGCTCTCTGGCCCAGCATCATTATCCTGTTTTAAATGAATATGCAAAGTGAAGGAAAGAAGAAAGCAAAGAAAGGGGGGGGCGGTGGAGAAAAGAAGAAAGGAACAAGTCATGAAAGCCTGTCTACAGGAGGATGGAAGAGGAATTGAGAGGGGGTAGCAGGATTCCCCAAGCTGGTTTGTTCTGAAGCACTGCAGAGATTCCTCCTTGGCCTGGCCTTGACCAAGGTCCCCCAAGCCCATTTACTCCCAAGCCCATTCTAAAGCATCAGGGGGAAATCTCCCCCAAAACCCAAAGCCAAAATGGCCATGCTCTGAAGCAAGAGAGATACGGGGAGACTAGCAAAGGAGCTGGGGGCCGGGGGTACCTCAGCAAATTGCTGATGAAGGAGAAAGAGGGAGGGTATCAGATATGCACTTGGCCTAGGCAAGCAGGACTGGGGCTGTCTGTGGATATGAGGGTGAGACCGTTTCTAGTGTTGGAGGATGTCCTACCCCTTACTGGAAATTCAGATTCAAGATTCCACTTGTCCTAAAGGCCTTTAGGAACTAGCCAGACTCAGAGCTGGGTATCATTCTTATCATCAACCCCTTGGGTCTCCACAACATCCCTGTGCAATAAGCAACATTGCCTGCCCCTATTTTAAAAATGATAAAACTAGGGCTTGCAGAGCTTCAGTTATTTGCCTGAGTCCAAACCAGAAGCTGCATCAACTGTTTAGTGAAATATCGGTCTATTTCTGGCTCCTTCCAGGTTCCTTGTCTAAGGTACCATGTGATCGTTCACACACACACATCACCTTTGCCAGGCCTTAGGTTCCCAATCTGTGAACCTGGGACCTGGAAAGAGTTCTGTTCAGTGACCCAGACAAGTGGTCTGAAGAAAAGAAAGAAAAGCGCTTTATGAAATTGAGCTCACACGGGCTGGGGTTGTGTGGCTCAGAGGTAGAGCACTTGCCTACCATGCGTGAGGCACTGGGTTTGATCCTCAGCACCACATAAAAATAAAATAAAGACATTGTGTTCACCTACAACTAATCTATATATACATTTTTTTTTTTTAAAGAAATTGAGCTCATGCTGTGGCATTATTCAGGTACAACTCCTGGTTTAGAGACAGGTTGCTCAAAGAGTTGACCGTAAAGAAAATTGCTTGGACTACTGAGATTTGGGCAGATGGAGTCAAAAGATCTGACAAGTCTAGGTCATCTTGAAAGCCAAGGTTTGGTGCACCAAATTTGTAAGTGCTTCTGTCTCTGAGGCTCTGTCCAAATCCTCATGACATGCATTCGCTTTGGGTTTCCCTTGACAGTGGTGGGGAGCTGGTGGGTGGGGGAAGTCGGCCCTTTTCCTCAGATCCTATAATACATGCTCAACAGGCCTCACCCAGTGAGGGCGCTGACGGTCTCTCTTCTGAACATTAACCCAGCAACTCACCCCTGCAGTCTGGCACCTGTCCAGGCTTCAAGCCTTATCTGTCAGACCCTTAATAAAAACAGGACTAGGCTGCCTAATGACCCAGGGGCTCACTCTGCCTCCTTTCTTGCCTATTTTACTCTCTGCCCTCCCACAGGCCCTCTGCGCTCTGAAGAAAAGATTTTTTCAACTAACTAAAGGGCCACAAATATCTTTGGCTTCTGAAGCTCTGATGTGGGCAAGGTTAGCCTCTTAGGGCTGGAAGGGCTTTGCATGTCCTAAGCTTCATCCCACTGCCTCTGGGTTGGCCTCGTCTAGAGCTCCCCAGGCCTCTCTGTCCCCGCCCGGCTTCTTTAGGTCCACATCTGCGCAGGCTTTGTGAATCCTTTAATCAGATCAACCCGGCATCTCCAAAGATTCTTGCCATCTTGTGCCAGCAAGAAGCTTAAGGCATGCACAGACGGTGACTTGGTGACCCATATTTGCTACCTGCTGCTTTAGAAGGCTCAAGAAGTGCAGGTCCACCCGGCACAGTGGCACATGCTTGTTGTAATCCCAATGGCTCTGGAGGCTGAGGCAGGAGAATTGCGAGTTTAAAGCCAGCCTCAGCAAAAGTGAGGCGCTAAGCAACTCTGAGACCCTGTCCCTAAATAAAATACAAAGCAGGGCTGGAGATGTGGCTCAGCGGTTGAGTGGCCCTGAGTGCAATCCCTGGTACCCAACCCCCCCCCCAAAAAAAAAAAAAAAAAAAAAAAAAAACACATACAGGTTCTTGTGTGACTCAGGATGCATCAGATGTACTGCTCCCCTCTCCTGGTTCCCTGAAAGCATTCCCTCCTCCATATAGTCTAGCACTAACTGTTCAACACCTTTAATGATCCCTTGGAAGGTTTTGCTAAGTGTCCCTGAACATATGGCTCATTTTCTCTAATAAAATCTGTTTACTTTAAGGAGAGGGGAATGTGTCTTACCCTTTATCATCTTCCCTCTGATACCTGGCATCAAGCCTGGCAAATAATAATAAAGATAATTATAACAACAACACTAACAGCTACAAGTTATGAGTACCTACTCTGTTCTAGACACAGTGAAAGGAATTGGACATACATCAGCTTAGCTTAGCTTTGGACAAGGGTTAAATATTGTGGTTACTGTTTGAAAGATGAGAAACTAGGGATCAGAGTCATTAAGTGGCTTGTTCCATGCAGACCATAAAGCCTATACCTAATGGAATCAGCGTTCTGATCCAGAATGATCTGAGGAAAAGCTGTTTTAGTCAGGATAGGCTAAGCTATGCTGCAGTAACAAATTCTAGTGTCTAGTTTTTTGTTTTTTTGTTTTGCTATATACCCATGTAAAAACTGCTTCTGATCCAACTGTATTTCCAGGGTCATTTTCCTCCTGTGACAACTCAGTGACCCTGTCTCTTTCTCCTGTGACTCTTCAATCCCAGCATGTGGCCTCCCTTATCAGTCTGTCAAAGGAAAGGGGGCTGGAGGGTTGGGCAGGGGCTTTCGTGGTTAGGCCTGAAGATTAACTGGGCATATCATTTCCACCCACATTCCAGTAACTAACCACTCATGTGGCCCCATCAAATTTCAAGGGGGCTAGAAAGTGTAGATTTCTATGTACCCAGGAAAAAGATAAGCCAGGAACAAGGAAGTCCTAGTAACCTCTGCTACAGAAGGTGATGCTTATTTCACTATGCTAAGCTGCCTGTAAAACACAAAATTAAAAAAAAATATTTTGTGATGACATCACACTGGGGCTGTCATTTGATATGAAAGATTAGAGAGTGAGAAGTTTGGGAAAATGTGAAACTGTTCACTCAGGAGAAAAGAAAAACATCTTTGATACATTGAATCAGCCCTCACATCCCCAACCTAAATATCTCCCAGGCAGAGGAGCCGGATGCCCCCTTCCTTTCCCCCTATTGATGGATGCTCTCCGTGGGTTCTTCTCATCAAGGTTCCTCTACTACCTGCAGGAGCCTAATCCCCACATGTACGCCAACTTGCTGGGGGTGGGGGGTGCACAGCAGCAAGAGAGGAAGTCAAGATCAGACCCCGTGAGATGATGCTTTATGGCATACACACGCTTTCATGAACATTTCCTCATTCAGTCCTCACAACAAACCTATTTCACATAGTTTTTGGTACTTTCACCAGTTTTACAGTGCAGGAAATGGAGCCTCAGACGATTAAACAACTTCCCAGGATTTGGGGATCTTCCGACTCCAAATCCTGGACTTTTCCCAATTGTGCCTATATGTGTGCCTCCCATCTTTTATTTCCTTAAATGAATTTTAGTTGCACTGAACTGGATTAATCATGTTTATTTCATGATGTGCTCCTATAGTTGTTTCTTGTGAAGTCCAAACAGTTTTGTTTGTTTGGATATTGTTTTTAGTAATATGACCAATTCTTATAAATGTTCCACCCAAAACAGGGTTGTTCTTCCAAATCTCGGGCCTCTCCCATGTAATGTGATGGATATTTTAAATTTTGGACGCATCCTTCTCTTGCCTTTCTTGTTAGCTCAGGTTGTTTCATTTGTATGCATCCATAAGTGGTATATATTATTATTTGATTTGTTTTTAATTTTATAAAGAGAATATCCCTATTGTAGATTCTGTTTGGGGTTTGAAATTTGCATTGACTATGTCACCCATATGGATTCCTAAGACTCATCCATATTGTGTATTACAGTGGAGCTTTGATTTTGAACACTACATAATATTCCATTGTGTGGAGTAACGTTTTATGCTACTCCCTTATTTTTGCTACTGTGAGGCACGCTGCTATGAAATTTCTCTTGTGTCTGTGGGAAAAGTTTATGTAACTGGGAACAGAATTTCTGGTTGTGCAGTATGTAAACTGCTATGGATTGGGTATGGCTTGAGTGTGTCCTGGAGGATCCATGTGTTAGAAGTGTGGTCCTTCCTGTGCCAGTGATGGGGGGTGGTGTGGAACCTTTAAGAGGTGAGACCTAGCCGGGTGCACTGATGCACACCTGTGATCCTGACAGCTCAGGAGGCTGAGGCAGGGGGGTTACAAGTTCAAAGCCAACCTCAGCAACTTAGTGAGGCCCTAAGCAACTTAGCAAGACCCTGTTTCAAAATTTAAAAAATAAATAAATAAAAAGGGCTGGGGATGTGGCTCAGTGGTTAAGCATCCCTGAGTTCAATCCCTGGCCCTAAATAAATAAATAAATAAATAAATAAATAAATAAATAAATAAATAGTGGAGCCTAATGGGAAGGTTATTCCCCTTAGAAGATTGCTATAGTTCTCATGGAACCCCAGCTGTTCTCAAGAGTAGGGCTGGCCTCTCCCCAGTCTCTGTCTGGCTTCTTATAATATCATGTGCTCTCTCCCTCATCATGCAGGTACTCCTGCATGATGCCGTGATGTGGTGCAGCCAAGGGTCCTCACCAGAGCCAAGCGGTTGCCAGCACCATGCATTTTGAACTTTCAGCCTCCAAAACCGACCTAAATTAACCTCTTTTCTTTATAAATACCCATCCACAGGTATTTTGCTACAGTAATAGAAAACAAACTAATACAGGAACATTTCCCAAAGTGGCACAGCCATTTATATACCCTTAAACAATGAAAGCTGTGTGGATCTAACATTTGGTTTGGTCAGACTTTTTAATTTTCCAGCTGAATGAATGTGTTCCCTCATTGCCCATGAGGTTGAGTATCTCTGTGTATTAACTGTATGTGGTTCCTCATCTGTGGGATACTTGTCTGTGTCTTTTGTCTATTTTCTTATTGGGTTGTTTATGCTTTTCTTACTGATTTGTAGGAGTCCTTTTTATACTTTCCCAAATTAATTTCTTCTCCTCCTCCTCCTTCTCCTCCTCCTTCTTCTTTTTTCCTCCTCCTCCTCCTCCTCCTTCTCCTCCTCCTCCTCTTCCTCCTCTTTCTCCTCCAGTTTTGGGGATTGAACCCAGGGACCTGTGCATGCTAGGCAAGAACTCCAATACCGAGTTAAATCCCAACCCTCAAATTAATCTGTTTTTAACTTGTCTTTTCAGTTTGTTTAATACGTCACATAGTTGAGATTCTTTGTTTTAATATCTCCAAAGTTAGTGCTTTCTGTATTTTGAGAAATTACCCTACTCCTAAGCCTAAAAATATTTGCCTATATTTTCTACTACATTTAGAATTTACAATTTAAAGTTTGAATTTTTCAAGTTTTCTTCCTGACAATTAAGTCATTATGGAGTTGTTAATTTCTATATGTGGTGAAACAGTGGATGAATTTCATCTTTTCCCTATGGATAGCCATTTATTTCAACTTCATTTGTTGAACAGCTCCTGTTTCAGTTGGCTTTTGTGCGACCATAACACCTAACAAGAACAACTTAGAGGAAGGAAAGTTTATTCGGGGCTCACAGTTTCAGAGGCCTCAGTCCATGGACAGCTGACTCCATTGCTCTGGATCCAAGGTAAGGCAGATGGTGGAAGGGCCCAGTGGAAAAACGCTGCTCAGCTCATGGTGGGCTCAGGAAGCAGGCTGGGGGTGCCCTTCAGGGAAGATACACCTTCCAGGGCACGTCCCCAGTGACTCACCTCCTCCAGCCACGCCCCATTTGTCTACAGTTATTACCCAGTCAGTTCATTCAAACGTCAAGGGACTGATTCGTTCCAGCTCCCGAAATCTGATTCATTTCACCCCTGAATTTTTCTGCATTAATGAGCTTTTAGGGGACAACTCAAATCCAAACCATAACAGTCCCCCTTTCCCCTCTTTCAGCCATGCCCCTACTTCACGTGCACACATAGGTCTCTTTCTGTGCTTTCTATCCGATTCCATTAGCCAAGGCAGGCGTCCTGTGGCATTGTGGCAATGCCTGGATTACTCAGGCAGCGTGAGGTTGGCTTCTCCTGCCTCTGCTTCTCCCAAACTAGCACTAGTCACCTCTCTCTAGAACCTTATGGTTCTGATACATTTCCTTTCCCCCTCATTACTCAGTCCACAGTGTGACACTCATCATATCCAGAATCTCTCCACACAGGAATTGGAAGGCCAAGAACCTGATCCCCCCCCCCCCCGGCAGCCCCTCTCTTGCTCACTCTTCAGTGCCTGGGGCTCAAGATCTCACTCCCCCTTGACGCTAGCACCAGGAACCTCTGTCTAGACCATCCACCAACAACTCCCATGGCAATGGAAACTCCTTCTGTATCCCAGCAGGACAGAGTCCTCATCTGCAGTTTTGCTAAAACTGAGGAAAAACATTTGCAATGAAAAGAGAAAAAAACTCCATAGTCCCTAGGGGTGGCCATGATTTATAGATGAATGAGTCCTTCATGCTTAAGATTTAATCCAGCCCAAATTAAGAACTTCAACTTCAGAGTTTCTCTTGGTTTCTTTTTTTGTGTACGCAATGGTGGGACATCAGGGTTTTAGGAAAATTAAAGGGAATTTTAGATATGCAAAGGGAGGAAGAGCTGACAAGTTCCATGCCAAGCTGAGGTTAAAAACAAAATGACTTTGTGAGCTACTAAATAGAATTTTTGATTTATTTGTTTGTTTTGTGCCATGCTAGGGATTGAACCAGAGCCACTTCTCCACTCAGCTACATCTCCAGCTCTTTCTAGTTTAAGTTGCCCAGGCAGGCCTTGAACTTGTCATCCTCCTGCCTCAGTCTCCAGGGTAGCTGGGATTACAGGCATGAGCCACTGTTACTGCACCCAGATAAATAGGTACACTTAAGTTACACAGGGCTGGGATTCTGAAAGAAAGGAGGTGGGTATAAGGGTCTTCAGAGAGGAGGGGTCCCACCAGCCTGGAGGGAACATGGAACTAAGTGGGGGCATGACCAGTGAAAACACTGTTGTATGTCAGGGAAGGGCCAACAGTGTTCTAGAAACAGTGGTGTCTGACCTCCGATGTGCAGGTTTTTTTTTTTTTTTTTTTTTTTTCCCCCTGCCCTGTGCCACCCAGCCAGCAATTCCCAACCCTTGGGAAAGTCTGTTCAGCACAATAGCCTTGTGTTAGTGATGCTCTGGGGCAAGGAGAATGGGCTCTGAACTCCAGACAAGAGAGGGATGAGGAAGAACAGCTGCTGCAGGCCGGGGGCAGGGAGTGGGGAGCCCAGGACAAGTGAAAACGAGGAGTTCCATAAAGGCAGGAATTAGGAGGCCAGCGTGACCATGAGAATATGAAGCCCCAGTAGAACCCTGGGAACCACAGGGGAGGGCCTGGGAAGGACTCTGGGTGGCACTGGAATGGATGCTCAGTTCACGCTGATTGCTTGTGAAGGTAAGGTTGACAGCCAGAGGCCAGAGAATATGCATTGCCTAGTGATGCATGGATGCATGGATGGAGGGACTGCTAGGGACAGATGGCTGTGGAAACTTACAGGACCTCCTTCAGTCTGATCTGAGCCCCTCGTTTCACAGTTGCTTTGGGGAAGGAGTAGAGGCAGTTAAGTGGGCAGCCCTGAGGGGCCCTCAGGTCCTGACCACAGGCCCTCTCAAGGGAGGCCAGCCAGCCAGAGGTTAGCTAAGACCTTTCCTTTTTCCTCCCTGCAGTCTTCCCTACTGCCCTAGGCAGGGTCCCCAGAGAGCATTCGTTAAGCCTGTCTGAGTGTAGGCTGCACCCCACAACCTTGGAGGAAAAGGAAGAGGCCCCCAGTGTGGCAGAGTCAGGGGCCCTTCAGCCGTTCACCACTCATCACTTAAGGTCTCTCCGTCTTTCTTACACCTCTTCTTTTCTTTCTTTCTTTCTTTTTTTTATTTTTTTGGTGTATTTTAAAAGTTGTGGTAAAATATATATATATATTTAAATCATTTTTACCAATTTTAAGTATATATTTTATATTCCATTAATTGCATTCACGATGTTGTGCAACCACCACCAGAACCCATCTTCAGAGTTTCTTCATCTTGCCAGATAAAACTCTGTATCCATTAAACAATAAATCTCACCCAGGCACAGTGGAGCACACCTGGAATCCCAGGGACTCATATGACTGAGGTAGGAGGATCGAAAGTTGGAGGCCAGCCTGGGAAACTCAGTGAAGCTGTCTCAAACCTTAAAAAAAAAAAAAAAAAAAAAAAAAAAAAATTAATAATTTTTAAAAAAAGGATAGAGATGTAGCTCAGGGCTAAAGCACTCCTGGGTTCAATCCCCATCCCCCGTATCAAAAAAAAAAAAAAAAAAAAAAGGGCTGGGATTGTGGCTCAGCAGCAGAGCGCTTGCCTCGCACATGCGCAGCCCGGGTTCGATCCTCAGCACCGCGTAAACATAAATGCATTGCATTGTGTACAACTAAAGTAAATAAATAAATATGAAAAAAAACTCCATCCCTTCTTTCTCCCATGGTAATATCCCTCTCATCTACTTTCTATCTCTATGAACTTGACTATGCTATGTACCTCATTTAAGTGGAATCATACAATATTCTCATATAAGTGGAGTCATACAATATTTGTCCTTTTCTGTATGACATATTTATCATATTGTCTTCAAGGCTCATCCAAGTTGTAGCATGTATTAGAACTTTGTTCCTTTTTATCACTGATTTCTACTCCATTGTGTGTACATACTGTCATTAGAATAGATATTATCCATTCTCAGTTGATGGAGGATTGGCTTGTTTCTATCTTTGGGCTATTATAAATAATACTGCAATGAACATTGGTGTGTAGTTATCTGTTTTCAATTTTTTTGAGTATAGACCTTGGAGTAGAATTGCCAGATCATATGGTAAGGCTGTTTGGCTTTTTGAGAAACGATTAAACTCTTCCACACCAAGTGACTATTCTACACTTCACTAGCAATGCACAAGTGTCCTATTTTTTCCACATACTCTCCACCATTTGTTATTTTTTATTTTTTGTTTGTCTTCTTGTGGTATCTCATTGTGGTTTTGATTTGTATCTCCCTAATGACGGGATAATAGATAATTCTTCAAAGAGGATATACAAATGGTTGATAAAAGATGCTCAACCATTTGCATATCCTCTTTGAAGAATTATCTATTTAAGTCCTTTGCCCATTTTTTAATTGAGTAATCTGATTTGTTGTTGTTGTTGTTGTTGAGTTGTGGGAGTTTTTTAAAATATAATGTGGATATTAACCCTTTAATGGATATATAATTTGCAGTTTTCCCACTCTCTGTTGTCTCTTCATTCTCTTGAGAATAAACCTTTGATGCACAAAAATTCTTAGTTTCATGTAGTCCAATTTACCTTTTCCCCCTTATATTATCTGTGCAAGAAATCATTGCTAGATTCAATGTCATGAACTTTTTCTCCTATGTTTTCTTCTAAGAGCTTTATCATTTTAGCCCTCACTATCTGGTGTCCCTTGAAATTCTGTGTAAATGTTAGTATGAGTTTTTCTATCCCTCAAAAAAATATTGCAATATTGGTAGGATTCACATTTAATCTCTAGATTGCTTTGGGTAGTGTAGTAATCATTACAATTTTAAGACTTCAAATCCATAAGCATGAGATGTCTTTCCATTTATTTACATCTTAAATTTATTTTAGTAAGGCTTGATAGTTTCTCCTGCAAGTCTTTCACATTCTTCATTAATTAAATTTGTTCTTACATATTTTGCTTTCCTAATGCTGTGATAAATGGAATCTTTAACTTTCTTTTCAGATTGTTCATTTTATAAAAACAATGGGTTCTTGTGAGTTGATTTTATATCTTGCAATTTTGTTGAACTCACTTGTTCATCCTCTGTGTATATGTGTATGTGTGTGATGTCATGCCATCTGTAAACAGTGATAATTTTGCTTTCCTCTTTCCAAAGTATATATTTTTAATTTCTTTTTCTTGACTAATTGCTCTGGCTAGAACCTCTGATATTGTGGAATAAAAATGAAGAAAGAGGATATCCTTGTCTTATTCCTGATCTTAGCAGCGAATCTCTTTTTTAGGAGATATGGGATTTTTTCCCCCCTCTCCTTGTCAGAAATGAAACTTAAAATGAATCTGGAAAAACATGTGGGATATAAATGTATGGTAACAAGTGAATGACTAATATTAGATCTTGGGACAATCCTTAGACTGTTAGAACTGTGGGAACCTTGGGGATCATTGTAGCCAAAGGCTCAGAAAGATAAAAGTAATTTGCGTAATCCCACCTAGCTAATTGTATACCAAACAGGGACAGGAAGTCATGATTTGTGACTCTCATCTAGTGGCATTTACTGATCTTAGGAAGCACAGAGCAAACACATAAAACATAGGCCCTTGCAACTCTATAGCTGAGAGAAAGATCTCAAGAGAAGCAGAAGAGGTTCAGAAAGGAAGGCTAGATTGGCTTTGATGACTTCATAATTTGGCTGAAATGCACTGAGATAAAAATTCAGTTGCACAATCTATATCAGTTGGGGGTTATGGGTTTATTCATTTATTCATTAAAAAATATAGTGAGGGGCTGGGGTTGTGGCTCAGCGGTAGAGCACTCACCTAGCACGTGGGCGACCTGGGTTCGATCCCAGCACCACGTACAAATATAAACGCATTGAATAAAACGCATTGTGTACAACTAAAGCAAATAAATAAAAATATTTTTTAAAAAATATAGTGAGGCCTACTATGTGCCAGGAACTGGGAATATATCCCTGGGCAGTCTAGTTTCCTTCCCTCCGGGAGCTGTCCCTCTAGATCTCCTCACTCCCAGTCTTTGAAATTTTCCTTCTTTCTTTTCATTCTCTGTGGGGTTGCCGGGGGTGTGGTCATGTATGCCTGTGATCCCAGCAACTCCACTCAGGAGGCTGAGGCAGGAGGATCACAAGTTCAAGGCCAGCTTGGGCAACTTGGTGAGACCCTGTTTCAAAACTTAAAAAATAATAAAAGGTCTGGGGTTATAGCTCAGTGGTAAAGTGCCCCTGGGTTTAATTCCCAGTACCAATAATAATAATAATAATAATAATAATAATGAAAAATTCTCCATGGATGAAATGGGTCATGAGACATGGAAATATTCAATTGAGCCAGAAATCCTTGCTAACGATCGGAACATGAAAATAACAGTAACAGGGGCTGATAGCAACTTTGGGGATTCTCCAGGGATACGAGGAGTCTCTGGCATACACGTGGAGTGGATGGCATTGAGCAGTGGCTGCCAGAGTGGTAGATGCTCTTCAGCTCAGTCCTGCACTAGGAAGTCCTGGGAGCTCACTCTTACTTCTCTGTTTGAAGATCCCACACCAAACCCAAACTATGGCTAAGATACTAGACTGGTTTTTGAGAAAGGCATGGCATAGATCTATCTGAATGCAAGAAGATCAGGTGCTTTTGCAGAGCTCAATCCTAAAAGCTTCAAAACAGGCAATCACAAGAATGCTGGACCAGCAGAAGGCCAGCCCGTATCGTCGGGGTATTAGGGCTGCTCATTTCTCGGGGCTGGGTGTCTCCGTGCGGCCTGCCTCTGTCTTGCCATTCTGGTCTGTATCCCAGCCTCAGCCCCTAGGGTTGGTCCTCACCCTCAACTCCAGGGAAAGGCCCGAGGCAGGAGTTGAAAGACTTGGAGTTTAGTTTCATGTCTGTCTTTAAGTTTTTGATGTTCCTGGGGTGGCAGGGAGTGGGGGAATCACTTTACTGTTCTTAACCTCAGGGTTTTTTTTTTTTTTTTTTTTCATCTGAAAAATGAAGAACAATATTGTTAAGAGAATGTTAGCTACTTGTGATGGTCAAGCTTGGTTGTCAACTAGTCTGGATTGAGAGACACCCAGAAAATGGGCAAAGTGTACCTCTGGATCAGTGAACTGAGGGGGAAATATCCTCCCTAAATACCCTCCTTAGTGGGCAGAAACTATTCAGTGGGCTGGGAGCCTGGATGGCACAAAAACAGATTACTCAACAACCATTCCTCTCCCTTCTTAGCTAACTGTTCTCCTTTTTTTTTTTTTTTTTTTTTTTTTTTTAATGGTGCTGGGGATGGAACTCAGAGCCTCAGGCATGCTAGGTAAGCCCTCTACCACTGAGTCACCCTCCACACCCTGTGCTCCACTTTTATTCATTCACATGTGAGTGGTCCTGTTTTCATGTTTCAGACCTAATCTGGTCTCAGACCCTAATCTAGTGGGTGAGTCGCGATTTCCCAGTACGACCATAGGTAATTCCGTTCACTTGGACAGTGTTTAAGATCAGAGATGCAACACAATTCTGGACAGTGACATGGTAAGAGAGATCTACAAGGAGAATTCTAGAAAAGCGATCTTTATTTGAAAAATAAAATGAAGAGAGACTCTTCCGTCTGTGACTTCTACACACAGCTCTGTGAGGAGGCATGGTCTGGGGCTGTTGCAGCCATCTATGACCAGGAGGCAGCACGCCTGAGGACAAGAATCAACCTGCTGGAGAAGGCAGGATGGAAAGATGGAAAGAAACTGGGTCTGGTCATCAAGCCACCAAATTATTCAATGCCAGAACGACCTCAGAACTCCTTGCTGTGTGATTGATAATCGGTGTCCTTTTTGTTTAGGCCAGTTGGGCCCATTATTTGCTGCTAAAAGTATCCCCACCAATTCACCATTTATGCAGATGAATATCCACATGATGGAGGTGACCCCTAAATCCATGAGAATGTGTGTAGAATTCAATGGAGCGTGCAGAGAGAAAACAGGCGGCCGGGAAGGCCAATAGTACGGCAGCAGAGAAGAAAAGGAAAGAGGAAAGAAGACAGGGAAAGAGCACCATTGGGTCAGGAAGAGAATTAGAACACACTGTGTTGTGCAAATTAAGGGAAGGAAGAGGCCCGAGAAAAAATACACGACGAGTAGAATGAAACCATGCAGAAATAAAGATGAATGAGTTTTGCAACAATAGAGCCCTACGGAAGCCCGTGGGGGCAGGGATAATGATTTGCTGGTTGACTGACTGCCTAGATGATTGATTTGACAGCTTTGGTCCCCCTCACTGGCCACTCCATGGTGGTCGGGATGACCCTAGCGTCCGGGACTTGTGAAAGCCGCATGTCCAGGGCTTCTGGGACTGCGGAGTTTACAGAATGCTGTCCATTGTCACACCAGGAGTCCTGGCACCTGGTCCTGACCCTATCTTCTGCAGACAGAACATGAAACAGTTTGTTTATCAGCCGTAACTTGAGGAAGGTCGCTTTGTTGCATTCTCGTTACCAATACAGGGAGCAGCCCCCATCCTGCTCATCCTGCTTCCTCCTTCCTTTCTTGCCCTTTACTAGCTGACTCTGTGCTTCCTATCTTTGGTCATGTGGTTTCCCTGCCATGAATGCCCTTCTTCCTCATCCCGTCTCCACTTGTTTAAAATCCCACTTCCTGTGCTTGAAGACTGATGCTTTCTCCAGGAAGCCCTCCCCAGTCTCCCCAGATGGAAATCATTGCTAGCACTTCCTGCACTCACTCTCATTCCACTTGGCTTGAACTTCACCTAAGCACCAGGGAGGAAGTATTTGGGGCATGTGTGCTCTCCTGGAAGGCAAATAGAAAGACCCGGAAATAAACTCACCTATATAAGCAAACGCAAAGCCTGCACAGAGTCTGTCCCATAAGTGCAAAGGGTGGGCACGGTGGAGAGAGAACTGAGCACACCCTCTCCTTCACCTATGATATGGCCCTACCCCACTTCCCTTCTCAGATCGTCTCCAAGGTACAGCGACCTTGGCAAAGCATGCTGGGATTTGCTCAGAGCCTGGCTATGAATAGCTCTGCCAGGCCTGGCTGTGCCCTGCCCAACTTCCCTACCTTCTGAGAGTAAGTGACCTCACACACTCCAGATAAATGCCCACTTCTTTTGGGCCGGCCTCACTCTGCAGCCTTCCCTCCTCTTGGCCTCTCTCCTGGGCTCCAGGCCCAATGTCTGGCCACTCTGGCTTATCTCTCTTTCTCATTCTTTATCTGTCATTGTTTCTTTCTCTGTCTGCCCATCTCTCTGAGACACTGTCCTTGTCCTTCCTCGCTCCCTTCCTCACTCCCTAGTCTCCTTGAGAGGAAGAGCCTCCAAAGAAAACAAACAGGCCTCCTTGCATGCAAGAAGTGAGAGATCTTACCAGATCCCAGGAACTGGGGAACAGACCCACAGGATAAAGGTCTTTAGGGTGTCCTGAGCAGCTGAGAAACTGACACACGCTCTGCAGACTTGATTAGAACTAGGGATGAAAGTGCCTGTTAGGATCCTAGAAGCCAGAAGTGCAAACTGTCCTCTGACTGGTGTCATGAAATGGTGGCCAATTATTTTTTGGGGGTGCACCCATCTTGGAAAAAACAACCAATAACAGATGACCAGTACCTTCCGTTTATGCATGTCCACTTATTTATAAACCATAAATAAAATAATTGTGGTGAAGAATGCTAGTTGCCTCCCAATATACTGTTTCCCTTCTTCTACAATGATAACCACCTTAAATTTTAGCTAAACATACAATCGGTTAAAATTAAGACTGTATTTTCCATGCCTTGGTAGAGGGATATGACCATTTGGATTAGGTTATGGCCAATGGGATTTCTTTCTTTTCTTTAGGTAATGGGAATGGAACGCAGGCCTTGTGCATACTAGGCAAGTGCTTTACCAGTGAGCTACACCCCCAGCCACTTTTATTTTGAAACAGGGTCTCACTAAATTGCCCAGACTGGCCTTAAACTTGTGATCTTCCTGCCTCAGCCCCCCAAGTAGCTGAGCTTATAGGTGACAGTGGGATTTGAACAGAAGTGGTGTGCACATTTTTGAATTCACCTCTCTACCTTACTACCTTCAGACTGCCCCTGGAGCATGGGTTTGGTGGCTAGCTATCTTGGATTCTAGATTAGGACGAGTCCAGCAATGGTGAAGAAATGAGAAAGGAGAAGCCCGAGTCCCTTGACAATCTGATGGAGCAGAAGCTTCATAGCACCCTATCCCCCTGTTTCCAGACACTTCTAATTGTCATGCCCTCCGAACCTGTACTGCATCTAAGTTGTAACATTGTGTGCAGCATAGAACACCCATAACACATAGACTAAAGAGGATGATATCTTTAAATTAAGTTTTTATTTTGGAATAAGTTCACATCTACAGAGAAATCGCACGAATCGTACAGCAGGTTCCCATATTCCCCACACCCCATTTTTATTATTAATATGGTACATTGCTTTGATACATTTGTCACTATTATTGAACCAATTTTTTAAAATATTTATTTATTTGCTTTAGTTGTACACAATGCAATGAATTTATGTTTACGTGGTGCTGAGGATCAAAACCGGGCCGCGCACATGCGAGGCGAGCGCTCTGCCGCTGAGCCACAATCCCAGCCCCTGAACCAATTTTGATACACTATTATTAACTAAAACCCCTGCCTTACAATGTGATTTTTAAAATCAATAGAGATTTACTATTTTTTTTTCCCCAACCCGTGCGTCTTACTTGACCCCTCTGGCAGGTGCACCCCATGGTTGGCACCCTTGCCTTCGATGCTCAGGTCCCTTTTGTCAATGCCTGACAGTCTTCTCACTAGTCACGCAGCCCAGGAAAGAGGCACTGAGAGGGGACGCCAGATGAAGGGAGCCCAAGCTTTCCATACTAGAGTCCAAAGAGCTCGAGTACCGAGTAGGTGCTTGAGAAATGGCGTGGTAGGTATCACCAAGGAGTTCAGAAAGCTTCTTGGAGGCAGTGCCTGGGAAGTGAGCTGTTGCTAGGAGAGGCCAAGGCTGATGGAGAGAAGGCCTGGCATTTCCAAGGTGGAGTCTAGCCCATGCACAGACTCCAGGAGGGAAGGAGGCAGGTGAGGTGGGGGTAGCAGTGGGGATGAGGTGGCATCTGGTTTGCATTAGGAACGTGGGCTGGGAAACAGCAAGAGCAAGGCCAAGAGTCAGGGTGGTGGGCGTCTGCCCTGAGTCCTGGGGGCTTTCCTGGTTGCAAAGCCTGTCTGTGCGCCTCAGAGCCCGGGGCTCTGTGTGCTCCGTGCGACTCCTCATCGGAGCGCTGGGGTTTTCCTCAACCCTTGGGAGCCCTTATATCTGGAGGGCAGCCATGTTTCAGAGAACACTTAGAACAAGACTCTGCTTTCCAGGACAGGCCCGGAGATAAGAGTTCTCGGGAGAATCAAGGCCTTTTCTGGCATCTCTACTCATGAGTGCACCCATCGCATACAGGACACGTCCCTTACTGACAGCTTCTGTTCAGACCCTGATTTCCAACCTGGAGTAAGCAGGAGGTTTTATTTATGTAGCTATGCAGGCAAGACACCTGTGGGTTGAAGGCGTTCAGGAAGCAGGGATTCTGGGGTCATCTGCAGTTTCTCTCATCTGGGGAGAAGTGAGCCCAGGGAGTTGTGCCTGGGGCTCTGCATCTTGACTATCATTTAAGTCTGATTTGTAGAAACATAGACATAGATGAGCGGGGCGCAGTGGCGCATGCCTGTAATCCCAGCACTTGGGAGGCTGAGGCAGGAGGATCACGAGTTCAAAGCCAGTCTCAGCAATGGTGAGGCACTTACTTAGCAACTCAGTGAGACCCTGTCTCTAATAAAATACAAAAAGGGCTGGGGATGTGGCTCAGTGGTCGAGTGCCCCTGAGTTCAATCCCCGGTACCAAAAAAAAAAAAAAAAAAAAAAACAAGAAAGAAAGAAAAGAAAAGAAAAGAATTATAGACATAGAGTAAAGAGGTCACAGACCTAGGAGGAAGGAACACAAGGATCCTTATCATATAGTATGGAAGCAACCTGTTTATTTGTGAGCATCCCTGAGGGACAGAGGCTGGATCTTATTCCTTTTGGATCTCCATGTCTATTAACAAGTGCTCAATAAATCTGTTGAATGAACTGTCCATCCAGCGGTCACTTACCTTGTTCACAGCAGACCCAACGGGAGTCTGGGTATCCGGAGTCTTGGGTCTGAGCATTCTCTTTGCTAGATCGAATTGCTTCTGGACCTCAGGCTGGCCCAGCACAAGTTCCAGCAACTTTGTGGTCCTGTCGGCCGTCTTGCCCCTCTGCCCCAGGAGACCAGCCATGCTCACCTCGTGGTCCAGCTGAGCTCATTAGAACACGGAGCTAGCGAGGGCACTTGCTGCTGCAGGGCTGTTTCTCACCTGGGCTCCGTTTACTCTCAGCATCATAGTCTTATATACACCTGTGTCCCCCAAGAAAGTCTGAGCCACAAGAATATTGGTCTCATCTTCTTTGTTTTCCCAGGACACTGCTGGCACATCCCACATGGAGCAGTGGAAGACAGTGGTTGGTGGCATTTTGCTGCTCCGAGTGAGACCATCTTTCCCTTAAGGTAGATGAGACCATCAATGTGCCAGGAGGTTAAATTCAATCTCAGGAACCATGAGATTGATCAGGGAATCCTATGAATAAGCTTGTCTGCCCATAGAAGCATCTAGACCCAAAAGGAGAGGACTGCTTAGAAGCCAGGCTAGGAGAGACTGGCTAAGGTCACCTAGGTGCCCAACCAGGCAGGAGGACCGAGTTATAGATTCACAGGCAGCTCAATGGATCCAGAAAAGGAGAGGAAGCAAGTTAAGCCAGCCCTGTGAAGTGCCTTTCCCTCCTCTCCCTGCTCCCCAAATCCCATGGCTCTTCTGCTTTCTCCTGCTGCTGGGAAAAAGGGACAGGCAGTAGTGACAGACTAGAAAACACGATGGGCATGCCGATCGTCCCTGTTGGAATTCTCTTCAGTATCCTTGTAAAGATTGGTTCCAAATTTACCACACTGAACTTCATCTTTATTCCAGGTGGAAATAAAACATACAAAGTTAGTATTCTTGGTAAACCATCTCCAGCACCAATGAATGATTTGTCAAATGAACATCTAAAATATCTCCCTGCCAAAATGAGGATTCTTGTCGTACTTGGTGGCACAGCCCGGATTCACTCTCTTCCACTTGTATACCTCTTCCCTTCTAGAAAGCTCTAAAGATAGGCTCCCCTGCATGCTCCTAGCGAGAGCACCCCATTGCCCCAGAAAGTCACAGAGCCCAGAGCCTTAACAGCGCTGGTTCCCATCAGCAGAACTTCTCCCAGTACTGCTGCATGCCGCCCCCTCCCATTTCCTCAGAATACCACTGGGATCCTTGGAGGGAAGGCGCTTGGCAGCTTCGAGGGTTTCCCAGGCAGCCCCTGGCCCCCTAGACTCTGAGTATTGGTAACCTTCGCCCCTATGCAACCATGACCCTTGGGCTTGGAACCAGAGTCATTAAATATTTCTCTCTCAGTCTCCAAAGGGGGGTAGGGTGGACTGGCTTCTGGGAAGCAGCTGGATTCCCCACCACCACCACCACCACCACCATGTGCATCACTCAAATTCTGACTGGGCAAGAATGGTGACCCCGGCTGGGGTAAAGTTGTCCCGGCTTCCCTGAGAGGGGAAAACACCACCGGCTTTTCCTCCAACCACTGTCGGGTCACCCACGCTATCCTAAGGAGGAATTGGCCCCAAGAATGCAAAATCAGGAAGAAACCTAAACCAATTCCATTTAGCTTTGGAGAACTGTATAACTTTAAACAAAATTTCCTGACTTTTATGATTATCTAAGTTTTCCCTGGATAGGGAAGGAAGCTGATTTCTGATGAAACCTGGCTACAGACAAGTCTCAAAACAGAGATTCTACCTGGTAATGTCGGAGAGGCTGTTTTCTGAGTTTTTAAAAAGTCACAGGAATAGACGAGAGTCTAAGGGTTTTGAGTGTTCTGTATTTTTCTTCTTTGAAAACAAAACCAGTCATTAAGTCTCAATGCTGGAAGGGGACTTTGAGACCATTGAAGGTAACATCCTCTTTACATAAACGAGGAAGTCAGAACCCACGTGGTCAGTACAGCAGGTAGACTGCCCCTGAAATAGGAAGCATGGCTCCCCTCAAAACTTTGAGTCATGTCCTACATGGTGACAATGCCTGTAATCCCAGCAACTCAGGAGGCTGAGACAGTAAGATTGCAGGTTCAAGGTCAGCCTCAGCAACTTAGAGAGGCGCTAAGCAACGTTGCAAGGCCTTGTCTCAAAATAAAAAAATAAAAAGTGCTGGGGATGTGGCTCAGTGGTTAAGAGCCTCTGGGTTCAATCCCTGATACCAACAACAACAACAAACACCTTGAGTCATATACACACCTGTACCTAGAGATGAACTTTTTTTTTTTTTTTTTAACTTTTTATTTTGAGATAGGATTTTGCTAAGTTGCCCAGGCTGGCCTTGAATTTGCTATCCTCTTGCCTTAGCCTTCCCAGTCGCTGGGATTTTAGGTGTATGCACCACCAGGCCTGGTTAGAAGCCAACATATTTACCCAAGGCCCCTTACCCAGCAGCTCTGGGATGCCACATAAAGATTTCTGCCCAGTTGCTATTTTGTTGCACCTGCTGGGTGTGCCCTTTTTTTTTTTTTTCCTGTATGTGTCATTATGTACATTTTAATGACTTATTTCCCCTATTAACCAATAAACTAGAAAAAAATGGGGCCTTGGGTTTCTGCTTGTAAACTCCCTGTTAATGACACATTAGTGACTTGGAATTAACCAACCTCTAACTAACCTCCTACTGGCAACTATCTCAGGTGACCTCCAGCAGCGCGCCAGGGTTGTGTCTGACTGTGCTACTTCCCAGCCATGTGATCGTGAGCAATGACCTGAACTTCTTTCTACAAGGGAGGGGCTGCAGTCCTCCAGACATATAATGTGCAAAGTAAGACAAGGCCCAGTGACTCTCAGCTTCAGGGCAAGATCTCCTGGAACCCCAGCAACCAGATTATGTCCCATAAACTCCTCCTATTGATTAAGATTCTAGAGCCGCCACTGCTCCCTTACTCTGAATTCCCTCATCCGCAAAAGGTGGTAAGTAAGATTGTCTATGGTTATTAGGAAAGGTAAAAAAAGATAATCCATACCTGGCATTTTGATAAACCACTCAATACATGTAAGCACCAGTTGCCGTACAAAGAGATGGATGACAGATAAAACGTTCGCAGTCTTCCGGCTCTCATAGATCCCCAGAGCAGGCAGAGGATGCTAAGTGACTGATACGACTGACAGACTAATAGAAGAATGGAGAAGATGCTGACCCAGGGAAGGGGGTGGTTACTATGCACTGCTTTAAAAAAAAAAAAAAAAAAAGAAAAAACTATTTTTCTTTCTTTCTTGTTTTGTTCCAGGGATTGATCCCAGGAGCACTCGGCTACTGAGCCACATCCCCAGCCCTTTTTTGTATTTTATTGAGAGACAGGGTCTCACTCAGTGGCTTAGGGTCTTGCTAAGTTGCTGAGGCTGGTTTTGAATTCGCAGTCCTCCTGCCTCAGCCTCCTGAGCCGCTGGGATTACACTGCGCCTGGCACCATGCTCTGTTTAAGGAGGTCCGGAGCACGTGCCGCGAGACTGGAACTCTCCTAAGCACGCTGGCCACAGCCCAGCTGGAAGGAACACCTGGCAGGGAAAGGAAGACAGGCTGTAACTGTATGGCGTCTTCAAGGTGTGTGAATAACTGAGTGAGGGCCGTGAGAGGCGGTAGGCAATGAGACAAAGTGGCTTTGGATCAAGGAGACCTGGGTTCCAATCATGGCTCCGTCACCGACCAGCTGCCTGAGCAAGTAAGTCCCTTCACCTCTCCGAGGACCATTTGGAGGGAGAATGCAGCCGCGGACAGGGGCATCCTTCAGGCTGGTACAACATTCTGGAGAAACCATGGCGAGGGATTGACCCACTCCCGCGAGCAGGGAAAATGTCAATCAAAGGAGAGGGGCCGGGGGATTTGGGAAGGCTAGAGGCAAAACGGACAGTTGGGGGCCCTTGGGAGGCAACTAGGGTCAGATGAGGTCATGCGGGTGGGGCCCCCATGATGGCATCAGAGGCTTTTTCAAGAAGAGAGAGAGCTGAGCTAGCGTGCTTGCTCTGCCGTGCCACGCGTTGCCCTCTGCCATGCTAGGATGCCACCACGGCACTCCTGGGCTCGCCAGCCCCCAGAACCGTGAGCTGAATAAACCTCTGTTCTTCATAAATCATCCAGTTAAATATTTAGTGATAGCAACAGAAAACAGCCTAAGAGGGGAGCAGAGAGGCAAAGTTACTCTCCTAAAGCCAAAGTAGGGAGGAGGGTGGGGGGCAGAATGACCAGGGGTGGGGCTGAAACAAGGACAGGGGTCTCCTTGAGCCAGTAAAGCCAAGGTCATTGGCTCAATGGCCATCTGTAGAAAAAGCTGGACATTTTTAACATTATGTTACGTGGTTCAGATTGTTCTTAAACTATTGTGTACTGCAGAAAGAGATATCGGTCCTTTTAGAAGAAGCCAGTTGATGTCATGGGCCGGCCATAAAAACTCCTACCCAGTGTCTAGGAGGATGAAACTGTCAGAAGGACTGATTTTAAGAGCCCTGAGCACTGCAGCGGTAGCAGTCGCCCCTCAGGTAGGTCTTTTGGGTGGGCTTGGTCTCCCGGCCCCCTAGGCTGGGAGCCACCCTTCTCGGCGAGACGGCCCCACAGAAGGGAGACCTGAGAGCCTCGGGAGCAGATAGGACAGCCTATGTCCTACGTGCCACAGGAGCAGATAGGACAGCCTCCACCATCTGGGTGCCCTCCTGGGGGTGGAGCCGTGGGGACGGGGTCCGCAGAGAAGGGCTACGGGGTCTTTGCACACCGGCAGCATAGGTCTGACGCGAGCCAAGCCAGGGCCTCCTCCGTTGGAAGCAGCGCTGGCCAGGGCCCGCCTGGGGCAGGTCCGCTCCCCTGCTGGTTTTCATGGGTGGTGCGCCCCTTCTGCCCCGCCGGACGGTCCCAGACCTCTCCGGCTTCCCACCCACAGGCTCTCCAAGCCTCATCCTGCCCGCTCAGAAACCCGGCGGATGGCCTAAGCCGGGAGCAGGCGGCAGTCCCCAGGCCTAGCCGAGGCTGGCAGGAGCAGGCCCCTGCCCGCCTCTAGCTCCCTACCCTCCAGCTGTCGCCCCCCTCCATGCCCACTGGCACCATTTGGCAGAAAGCAGCCCCCCGCCCCCACCCCAGCCTGGTCCAGCAGGCACAGCTTCAGTTTCCACAGAAACTCTGGCTTTCCTGGGGTTTGGAGCAGGCCCTGCGAGCAGGGAGGTGGGTGGTTTCTGCCGGCCACAGGCCCCGGCGGCCGCACTCCTCTCTGAGTTCCAACTGCTGCTGGCTTCTGAAGCCCCTCTCCTCCCACAGCTTCTGGCAGGGCACGGTCACCGCAACTACAGAGGCTTGGCCAGCTCTGGCAGAGGGGGGAGGGGTGGCCTATTGTTGGTTCCTAGTCCTCCACTCCCTGAAATCCAAAATAGTGGCAATCGCATTGAAGTGTCCCTCGGAACCTTTCAAACGGCTTCCCAAAGGTTATCTCACTCGGTCCTCCTGGTTTCTCTAAGAAGCAAGCGGGATAATGCAGATGAACCCCTCCTGGCCCAAGGAGAAGCAGAAACCACAGGGGGTGAGAGGACCCGGGGCTGTTAGAGGGCACGGGCTCCGTGGAACCGTCCCGGGCCATGCAGACAATGCCACCACGCATCAGGTACCTTTCTCTAGACCCCAGCCCCGTGTATCCCAGCAGCCACTGTGAAAGTGTCTTTTTGCTTTCCATTGCCTCTCCTAGCAAGGAAGAGTCCAGAGGCCCCTCATTTAGGGAGCAGAGAGGGCAGCTGAGGGGCAGCAGTGGGCTCTTGGGCAGCCTCACCTCGTCCAGCACCAGAACCTGCCTTCCCGTCTCTCGTAAAGAACGAAACCCTTTCCAAGGTAGTGGGAAACTTTCAAAGGACGGTAAAGGAAATGATGAAGGCTTAGGAGGAACGCGGGCAGCAGAGGAGAGGCCGGGCCACAGGCAAGTGGGGCTGGAGACGGAGTTTCTGAATCTTGCTCTGCCACCTCTTGGTGGCCCCTCACTTCTGATGCGACTGTGAGGACAGCCCAGGACTACTCACCCCTTAATCCAGAGGGCCCATCATTGAGTCCAGGCCTCTACCTCTGCTCAGCCCCAACCCCGAATTCCCCCAGATGACGAGTCGGTCTGAATCCTCATCTTCGAGATCTTCAGAGAAGGAGATGCCTTGGGGATCGCTTCCTGGGTCTCTACACCCAGCTGGTTTCTATGTCCTTCTTCAGGTCTCGCCTAAATCCTTCCTGCTGCATTTTTAAAAGGCCTCTTCTTGGGATCTCTGTGGGGGAGAGCAGGCATGGTGCCAAGGGGCAGGAAATGAATTCATGATGCCGACCACTTCCCTCTTTTCTTCCCTCTCCTCTCGTCCCTCATCCTACCCCATCTCCCCCCGCTGCCCCCACTCCTGGGACCACTCATCAGATGTTGTGTGACGAGAAAGGGCTGCGTGTACGGTGCCCTTACGTGTTGTGGTGTGGATTTTTGCCGTGAGCCTTCAGGCTCCTCCTGCAGCCCCGACAAGGGAAATCCCATAATGAAGGATTTCACGGAGCTCCACACGCTGGGGGAGGCTTTTCTTTCCATCTGTCATCTTCCTTTAAGCCTTGACCTTTGTGTTCCCATGCAAGGCAGGACCAAGAAGAGGCTCGGACTAGGGAGTGAGTGTCTGGGTTGGGACCCTGGACCGGGTGGCCAGTGAACCAGTGGCCTAAGACTTGGGTGGCGTGGAAATGAGAACTTAGGCAAGCTGTACACCTTGGGAGGTGGAGACGGGAGACAGGCTGAGGGGAGAGAGGAGAGTTTAAAGAAAGGACCGCCCCCTGGGTTTAGGAGTTCCTACAAGGAAGTAGGAGGGCGGAGCAACCTAGGAGTCCCCTTGTCTAGCCAGACACTCAGGGAATTCATTATTACCAAAGAAAACAGAGGTTTCAGAGGAAAAAAATAAAAATAAAAATAATTGGGGGCTGGGATTGTGGCTCAGCGGGAGTCGCCTAGCACGCGCGCGGCCCGGGTTCGATCCTCAGCACCACGTACAAATAAACCCATTGTGTACAACTAAAGCAAATAAATAAATATTTAAAAAAAAAATAATTGGGGTTTGAATACCAGTTCCTCCACTTGCCCACAAGTTGGAGCAACCTTGAGCAAGCTGCTAAGCTTCCTTGACTCTCCTTGTCCTCATTTGAAAGTCAGGGATAGTGACGCAGACATTGCAGGTTTGCTTTGCAGATATAAGCTCTTGGCAGCTGGGCGTGGTAGCTCTTGCCTCAGGAGGCTGAGGCAGGAGGATTGCAAGTTTGAGGCCAGCCTTAGCACCTTAGCAAGATCTTAAGCAACGTAGTGAGACGCAGTCTCAAAATAAGAGAAATAAAGCCAGGCATGGTGGCGCACACCTGTAATCCCAGCACTTGGGAGGCTGAGGCAGGAGGATCTCGAGTTCAAAGCCAGCCTCAGCAATGGTGAGGCACTTAGCAATTCATTGAGACCCTGTCTCTAATAAGACACACAAAAAGGGCTGGGAATGTTAGCCAGTGGTCGAGTGCCCCTGAGTTCAATTCCGGTACAAAAATAAATAAATAAATAAACAAGAGAAATAAAAAGGGCTGGGAATGTGGTTCAGTGGTTAAGTGCACCTGTGTGTTCAATTCCCAGCACCACACACACACACACACACACACATGCGTGCACACACACACACACACACACACACAATACTTGGCATAGCACCTGTAAACAGGTAGTACTTCATCATGTCCTTGAAGAAACGATAGTACCTCAACATCAAAAAGCCCAGCCTTGGTCTCTCTTTGCTGACGGGACCCCCTGAACCTCCCCAGGGGGTCTCGAACCAGTACAAACAGCTGATGGGAAAGCCAGCTCAGGGCTTTGATGCCAGCAAAGGACCATCTTCTGCCCAGCTTTCCCATGTCAGGTCGATAGGAAGACTGAAAAAAAGAAAAAAAAAATCAGTCTCCAAGGCTCCAAGACAAAAACACCCGCCCCGCACGGCTTTGAAAGGGCAAACTCTCAAGATGCACAAGGATTTTGATTGTTTGAAATGTTGGTAACATTTCATCTTCCCAGAGACCTTGTTCATTTATCAGGGTTCTTAAAACCCTTTTGTTCATAAGCTCGTGGTGGGGACAGAAAACATTCTATCTAATATCAGAGCACAGCTGTTCAGTGACCGAAATACTCGGGGGGGAAGCCCTTAAAAAGGAAGGGGGGACACACGAGGGATAGAGACATGGGAAAGTAGCCGGGGCAGAAAGAAGGCCCTGCAAGCAACAGCTGCCTCACAAGAATATGCTGTTAGGGGTGGTGTGAGAAAAAGGACCAGCTTGCCGACAGCGTGGCCTCCACTGAGTCTCAGTAAACACGGTGACCAAGGGCAGGCCCCAAGAGTTGGGCTCCTCCTCTCTGTAGGGTTCCTGGCAATGGCGCACAAGGCCCCCAGACGGGGGCCCCTAAAAATGTTTGAAGTAGGTGTGGAGTAACATCTTCTTAAGGGCCAGTGTGGCTGGAAAAAAAAAAAAAAAAAAAAAAGTCTAGTGGAAAACTTTGTCCATCCAAGGCCACAGAAGACCAGGAAACATTTTCTAAAAAGGGCTTTGAATGCTCCTGAAAGCACAAGACAGAGTGAGCAGGGCCAGGCCTAGGTGGAGACCCCGTGGCACCGGCCATTGGCGGTGTGAGGTGAGGGCAGACGGTCCTGAGTCGAGCATTCATTTTCAGCTCTTGGTTATTTAGTCCTGTGGAACTTCACAAATTGGGATAAGGGAAAATCACCTCTGTGTTTATGAAATGTCTGGATAAGAGGAAATTTTTAAAATGTAGATTTATTTCACGTTTAAAGTCACTTTCTGAAACGAGGGGAATAAACTCGAGTACTTTTTATTTCTTTTTTTCTTGCAGAAACAGAGCTCAAAACCAGGGCCTCATGCGTATTACCTAAGCCTTTTAGGGGCGGTGTGAGAAAAAGTTATATCCCCAGCCCAGGTTCATTTTTCTTTTAACACTGAAAATTACAGTTGCCTTACCTGTGCATATTTTGTATGTGTGTACTAGTTTTGTGGTACCAGTATACTATAGAAATCATGACCATGAGCTCCTGAATCACGTGTGGGTTTAGATTCTGGTGCTGGGTGACCTTGAGAAAGTGTTTCAACCTCTCTGGACCTGGCATTCCTCACCAGCACAATGAGAATAAAGGCTCCCACTTCACGGGATTGCTGCGAAGACTACATGAGGGGCTACGTATGGAATGTTTACAAGAGGGTAGGAACCTAAGGAGCCCCACAGAATTAGAAGTTATAATTTTAACAAGATGAGGGCTGTCATGAGATTTTGTTGCAGTAAGAAGAGCCAAGTCAGGAAACATGGTCTCAGTTTGACCACAAACTGGATCTCATAATGCCTCTGGGCCTCATTTTCCTGTGCCAGGGGCACATGACCTGTCTACCCTACCTGACGTGTGTTCTGTTCAAAGAAGCTTACGGAGCATGAAGGCATTTACGAATGGAACCCACGGTTCAGGCCGAGGGTCTTTATCCTGTACTTTAGTCCCCCACATTCAGCAAACATTCTCATGTAAGGACTTTGAATGACCAGATAATGGTCCTACCTGACAACCTGGCCTGACCTCTGATTTAGGATTCTGATTCTAACAAACTAGTTACCGTGGGGGCACAGGGTGGGGGTGGACAGACAGAGACAAGAGAGGAAAAGAAAAAGAACACAGGAAATTCCATGATATTGAGGAATCATTATTGATTTTTTAATTGTGTTATGCAGATATTTATGTATGTATCAGAGGTTTTGTTCACAGTTACACATGGAGTAGTCATAGATGGAATTAACTGATGTTTGGATTTGCTTTAAAATTATCTGGCTGGAGGGGGAACGGGGCTTGGGTATTGGCTGTATGTTAATCATTGTAGAAGCCAGGTGAGGGGTGCATGGGAGTGAACTATATTATATTGTCTACATTGATGTTGGAAAGTTTTACATGATAAATCAAAGAAATAGCACAAATGGAATCCAAAAAGGGGATCACTGACTAAGCATCCTTGACAGCAGCTGAGGACCAGGTTGAGTTCCAACTAGGAAGTCGCAGATCTTGGACGCAAAATGATGCACAGTAATGTGAGAAAACTGGAAACTGGACCTTGTGATGTGGAAAATCTGGAAATTTCTCCAGGCCACAGTTTCTTCCTTTCTAAGGTGAAGAGTGGAGACTCGAAGCCCCTCCCAGGACTAACAGGGATCTCAAGTGGTCAGGTATATTGTGCCAGACAGACTTCATGAATAGAATGTTATCTCTTTCTTTCTTTCCTTTTTTTTTTTTTTTTTTTTTTTTTTTTGTACTGAGGAATAAACACAGGGGTGCCTAATGACTGAGCCACACCCCCAGCCCTTTTTACTATTTTCTTTTGAAATAGGATCTCTCTAAGTTGCTTAGGGTCTCGATAAGTTGCTGAGGCTGGCTTTGAACTTGTGATCCTCCTGCCTCAGCCTCCCAAGCCACTGGGATTACAGGTGTGCCCCACCATACCCAGCCAGAATGTTCACTTTCACAGGAATGCAATTATTTAAAGGTACCAGAAATACTGTCTGATTAAGAAGCACCACAATAGAGTGTCCAGCTAAGCAAAAAATGCTTAGTGAAGTGTGTCCCGTCTTCCCCAATTTATTTGTGGTTTCAGATTTGCTTGTTACAGTAAAATTTAAATTGATTCAAACATTCAAAGCTTGGAGAATTTCTTCTAACCTCCATTTTTATGAACTGAATGTCAACTTGAGAAAAAAAAAAAGAATCCTTTATGTTTCTGTCAAAATCAGGGGATTTCTCTCAAAAGAAGAATCTATTTTCCCATTTTAGCAAGCACAGAGCAAGGAATTCAACCTTCTGGGTTCTGACCAGAAGTCACCACAGGCATGGACTCTCGCTGTCTGGGATTGGAGATGTGGACAGAAGGTGGAGGTGAAATTGAGTCTACACTGATGCCTCAGAACCTTCTAGAAGGTGCATATTCAATACTGGTCTTTGTAGGAGCCTGTTTTATTGTAACTTCTCTTACAAATAGAAGAAAGAAAAGCAGTTAATAAAGTGTTTGTAACTTCTCTTACAAATAGAAGAAAGAAAAGCAGTTAATAAAGTGTTCTTTGGTTGCATCATTTTTATGAAATGTGTTTTCCTCCTGAAGTCTCAATCCCAACCACTTCTCAAAAGATCTGGAGTTGGGCGCTGTGGTGCACGATCATCACCCCAGCTACTCTCGAGGCGGAGGCAGGAAGATTGCTTGAGCCCAATAGTTTGAGACAAGCCTGAGCAATATAGTAGAATTCCCATCTGAAAAACAGAAAGTGAAAGGGATTAAAAAAAAAAAAAAAAAAAAGACGTGGAATAAACTTCTCTAGGGCATTTCTCACTTCTTCCAAGTACCTATTTTCTCTAGCATCCATTCAATACTTTTGCTCTCTTAAAAGTACCCTGTTTTACTGACCATTGAAAAAGCAGACAAGAAACATTGAAAAAGCAGACAAGAAAGGTTAATAAGACATCATTTGGCTGGGGACATAGCTCAGTTGGTGGAGTGCTTGCTTTGCATGAACAAGGCCCTGGGTTCAATCCGCAGCCTCACCAAAAAAAAAAAAAAAAAAAAAAAAAAAAAATCATTTATTGAATGGCTACTGAGTACAGACACACTCGCTAGGAGCTACAGGAGATAAAAAGGAACAAGAAGGTCCCTGAGAGCAGGGCACACACCTGGAATCCCAGCTACCTGGAGGCTGAGGCAGGAGGATCACAAGTTCTAGGCCAGCCTCGGCAACTTAGTAAGGGCCTGCCTCAAAAAAAAAAAAAAAAAAAAAAAAAAAAAAAAGCCAGGGATGTAGCTCAGTGGTAGAGGAGCACCTGCTGAGCAAGACCCTGGGTTCCATCTTTAGTACCAAAAGAAAGAAAGAAAAGGACTGCCCCTGACTTCCTTTTGTTGAGGGACAAGTCAGAGACAAGTTCTCGACTCTGATACCAGGGTTTCAGCACAGTGTTTGTCCCAGCTTGCTTCTCATTCCCTGGGCCCCTGGGCCTCCGTTTCCTTCTCTCTTAGATGGTGATGAACATTATATCCTTTCTTGGGATCGTTGGGAGGACTGAATGAGATAATCCATGAAAAGCAGTTAAAATAGTGCTTGGCACAGGCCAGTGCTCAGTACGTGTTGTTCGAGCATCCTGGAAAAGCGTGCAGGAACCCACTGACACCAGGAGGCACTGTACCGTGGGGCAATGTGGTGACTCACCAGAGGCCCAAAGCAATGGGGTCCTGATCTTGGACCTAAACATCCAGATCCATGAGATAAGTAAACCTTTCTCTTTATGAGTTAATTGTCTCAGGTATTTTGTTGTAGTATCAAGAAGCTGACTAATAAGAGCACAGGGCATCTGAGACTTTCAACACCCAAGTGACTGGTCTGAGCTTCAGCCCACCAGGGACCCCCCTCCCTGAATGAATATGGACAAGCCTGGACCTTAGGGCACCTGGGCTTTCTGTCCACGGAATAGAATCGTGAGTTCTACAGGTAGCCAGCTAGAGGGGGCTTCGTGGAAGAGGCGTACTGGAGCCAAGACTTCAAAGATGGGTATGGTTTCAGAAGGTTAGTGGACAGAAATGATGAAGAGGTCAGCTCAAGAGTGGCACATGTTCCCTTTCTAGAGGACTCCTTGGTAGCCACGTCTTCCAGCTGAAACAGAAGATGCTGCTGGGAATGTGTGCCTCTCTCTCCTTGCAATTCCCAAGCTGCTGCCCAAATAGAAACCTACTTTCTCGCTTCCCTGACTCTTGGAAGAGCGTCTACCTACATCCCCCTCTTCCACAGAACAGTCCTTCTCAGGTCTGACTGCTGAGGTAGTGCCAGTCCTTCCGCTGGGTGTCCTCCTCTCCCAGGGACCATGTTCAATTGGTTTCCTGGAAGCCAGGACTTGTATGTGTGCACCACCCTGGGCAGCGTTGCCAACCCCAGGGTGGGGTTTGAGGCCTTCCCTGAGGCCCCCAGGCTTGTGGCTGCCGTCTAGTCACTCTCCTGCTGACCTGCACCCTCCAGGGTTGCAGGGACAGGGTGTCACTGGATGCCCTTCCCAATTCAGCTTTTGAAAGGTTGTGTTTCCAATCTTGACTTCACCAGTCACTGGCTGTAGGATTTGGGTATATTGCTTGATCCTCCTCCCTAGCCTCAGTTTCTTTCTTCGTAATACAGGAACTATGAAAAACACCTCAAAGCAGCAGAATTATGAATTAAATGATCTGCCACAAGAGCCGAATGCATTTTAGCCATTGTATTGTCACCCCCTGGGTTTCCCAAAGCCTGAACACCGCGGAGAAGACGGCTCGTGCAGTCGTGTTAGGGAAAATCTTGCACTTTCCTCATTTCTCCAGTTGACGGTCAGAAGAAAAGGGTGAAGCAAGGCTGAGTCCCTGGAGTGCTTCTGCCCAGTGTCCCAGCATCACAGACGCGTGCCCATCCTGCTCCCGCGTCACCGTCCCCCTCTGGCTGCAGTCCTCATTCCCCTCGCCATCGGCACACCCTCCTTCTGCAGCATTGTTTCTTCCGGCCAATGGCTTCTCCCTAGCCTGTGATTGGTACCCCCCCCCCGCCCCCCAGATTCCACTGCAATCCAGGCATCCCAGCTATGTCAGCGTGACTCAAATTGTGTGTGTGTGTGACATCCACATGGCCCTGTAGAAGGCCGGCTCCAGCAAAAGGTTATTTGGAACACTGCTGACTGTTTGATGGCTGTCAAGTTATCTTTCTGGGGTCGGGCCATTAAAGTTGCATCTGATGTTTTATGGAACAGAGGAGATAAATTGCACGTTGAAAACCAGGGGGGCGCAGGGCAGACCGTCATGGACACTGACACAGGGGCAGCCAAAACCAGGTGGGTTCCCCACCAAAGTCTGTAGCTTTTTGTTACTCATGGCTATTTGCCTCGAATGTAAAGCAGAAACAGTCTCCAAAAGCAAGTCATGGAGGCTGCCATCGTAACAGATTCGGTGAAATCTGGGCCTGCTGGGTCACCTCGGAAGCACGTGGCTCCATTCACCTGGCTTCTATCATCTGGATCAGAGAGCTCTCTGGTCCATCTCTAAATTCTCCACCTAGTCTGCATCATGAATCCTGAAAAAGCTATTTTTTCCTAGGCAGACCTAACTCCCTCTTGAGTGCCTCTTAGCTCATGCCCCTGGTACCTCTCTCTCCACGTGACCCCAAGGGGCCAAGGAGTCAGCGGCACCAGTCGATTCTTAGTCCCCTGAGCATACTGTGCACCCCTCCCACTCTTGTTCCTGGACTTGGTCGTGTTTTCCAGAAGAATCTTTCCTTCTGTTTCTCCCTGCTGTACTTCCAACCACAGGTCCCACAGAGTCCAACCAAATGACAGGCACACCACCAGCCAATACCATGCAGACAAGCAGACCAGGAGTCACAGCGCCAGGACTCCTGGGCCACCTCCTCCTCCATGCAGTCTTCTTGGTCATCCACTCAAGAGAGGTGACTTATGGGGTCACATCAACCCCATAACATTTAGTTGGCCCCTACTGACCTCTCCATCATATTAAAGTAAAAGCTGTGTGTGTGTGTGTGTGTGTGTGTGTGTGTGTGTGTGTCCTCTGCTTCCCATAGACTGTAAGGTTGTTGAAGAAGGGGCTCTTGAGATGCTTATTTTCTTTCTTGGACTCCTTGATTAATAGAATCAGGACCTTGAGCCAGGCATGGTGGAGGGTGAGGCAGGAGGATCACAAGTTCAAAGCCAGCCTCAGCAACTTAGTGAGGCCCTAAGCAACTCAGTGAGACCCTGTCTCTAAATAAAATGCAAAAAAGGGTGGGGGCGTGGCTCAGTGGGGAAGCAAGCATTCCTGGGTTCAATCCTGGATACCAAAAAAAAAAAATCAGGACCTTGAGATTTTTCTTCCCCCACTGACTCCTGAATACACAAAGAAGCGAGTACCATGATGCTCCATTGAATATTACTTATAAAAGCAAACAACCGGGGAGGGATGGCACCCAAATGCCCACTAATTCTAGGAAGTTGTTAAATCACGATACGTCCAGATTATTGAAAAGCAATCTGCTTACAATGAATCCAGAGGATCGTTGTGAACTGAAAAATGTCAGTTCACAGAACAAGATGCTTGGCATGATCCTGCTTAGGTCTTTCAACTTGCATGTGGAAAAAACAAACAAAAAAGAAAACAATAGGCCCAATGTAAAGATCTCCCTAAGGTGATTGGGAAGGTGGTGGGTTATCTGAAAATAAGAATGAGAAATGAGAAACCATTAAAAAAAAAAAAAGGATCATACACATCTTAAACATTTTATCTGGCTAATGTACATATATTTATCGACTTCTTGATGTCAGGCCAAAGCCTATTTTTAAGTATGGGTCTGCTGATTAGAGCTCGACATTACCTTTCATGTGTAAGCCACACTCATAATGCATTATGTAAGGATTCTAGTTTCATTTTCTTTAAAGTAGAATGTGAAGTTGAAGATGTGGAGATAGTAATTTGAGTGTAGGCTCTTCAATTATGATAGAAGCTGTGTGATCTCTCCAGGCACCAGCTTCTAATCTGTAACATGGGGCATAATAACAGTACCCAGAGGAGCTGGGGAAATAGCTGAGCAGTGGAACATGAGCTTGGCACGTGCGGGATGCCCTGGGTCCCGTCCCCAACATCTATAGATAGAGATGGAGATATCGACGTCTATTTTACTTTCCCATCGTTGCAGTCTAGGGAGAAGATGAAGAAGCGGGGTGGGGGTCACTCTACCTGGGACTCTGGCCATCTCTTCCTTCTCCCTGAGGTGTTCCATGACCACAGGTACCAGGAGGAAATGAATACCCCCACCCTGAAGCACCCTGCTATGTGCCAGCCCTGCAGTAGACTCCGTGGCAGCGCAAAGCTTAGTAAATGAGTTTCAGTTTCAAAGGACGTGACAATATAATGGCAGAAGGTTGGAAATACCTGGGAAGGTAGTAATAATAATAATAATAATAAATAGAATATCAGTTAGGATATTTTCAGTTATAAGTGATATATAAAACCAATGAAGTAGCTTATTTACTAAAATTTTTTAATTGACTCAAGCAATGGAAAATTCCAGAGGTCGGGGGACTTCAGGTGTTGCTTAAGCCTCGGGTCCAGTTCCTTTGATTTTTTTCTCAGTTTTGCCTCACTACACGTGTCAACTTTGTTCTCAGGACTGACAAACTGCAGTCCTGCAAGTCACTCTGAGGGAGTCAAGTTCATGTCCCCAACTCTTAGTCACTCTAGCTTGATGGACAGGATTATGCTGATCAGCCTGGTCGGTTAGGGCTCAGCCCTACATTTGGTGATAGAGACACTGCTTTCACATGTCAAGCACTGTGCTACTTGTCTTTATGCAGATTATCACGTTTAACCTAACAATAACCCTACACCATAGGGTAGGTGCTACTGGCATCTCTTATTGATAGTTGAAGAAACTAAGTCCCAGAGAGGTTGAGTAGCTTTCTAAGGTTGCACAGCTAATGCATGGTAGAGCCAGGATTTATACCACCAAACTTATGCCAACGCGTAAGTTCCAAGGTGGTTCCTGACATGTAATGCCGACAATACTTGCTGGGTAAATTGGAATGGAGGAGCACTTGTCTAGGCTGGGATGATGATGATAAGGTAGGGCTTGAGATAGGTCTGAAGCAAGGGGAAAATCAAATCAAGTGACATTTCAGAGGTGGAAACCACGTTACAATAGAAAAAGCAAGAGCCAGGTGCGGTGGCGCACGCCTGTAATCCCAGCACTTGGGAGGCTGAGGCAGGAGGATTGTGAGTTCAAAGCCAGCCTCAGCAATGGCAAGGCACTTAGCAACTCAGGGAGACCCTGTCTCTAATAAAATACATAAAAAGGGCTGGGGATGTGGCCCAGTGGTCGAATGCCCCTGAGTTCAATCCCCAGTACCAAAAAAAAAAGAAAAAGAAAAAGCAGAGAGCGGGATCAGACAGACTGTCAAGGGTTCCGTGTAGAGCTGAGTGAATTTTTCCTAGTAATTTGACTTCTCTATGTCTATAGGCGAAATAAGATGTCACCAGAGTGAATCAAAGACCAGTGGGAGGGGCTGGGGTGGTGGCTCAATGGTAGAGCACTTGCCTAGCATGTGTGAGGCGCTGGGTTTCTTTCTCAGCACCACATATAACTAAATAAAATAAAGGTCCGTTGACAACTGGGGAAATAAAAAAAAAAGACCAATGGGAGACTAAAGAGAGAAGTGGGCTGAGAATATGATCCTGGATCAGTGAAAGTCAAGCCAAATCTTATGGCAAACAAAAAGGTCAAAGAAGACTACAGAAGTTCACGAATTCACAGTACGACAAGTCTAAAGGAATTATTCTACGGCTCCTTCACCACTGCCAGCTCAGGGTAAAGGAAAAGCGGGGCGGGATGAAGATGAAACTTCAGGCATCTTAAGAACATACCAGCCAGGCACAGTGGCACACACCTATAATCCCAGGGTGTGCTGAGGCAGGAGGATCATGAGTTCAAAGCCAGCCTCAGCAACAGTGAGGCGCTAAGCAACTCAGTGAGACCCTGTCTCTAAATAAAACACAAAATAGGACTGGGGATGTGGCCAGTGGTCGAGTGCCCCTGAGTTCAATCCCCAGTATCCCCCCCAAAAGAAACCCCAAACAAAACATACTGATAAAGATAACTCCTCACCACAAACTGGTTCTGCAGCAGGACCAGACAATGGATGGCCAACTTATTTTGCAGGTGAAAAAGGGGGCCCATCTGAGCACTTTAGAGGATTATGGGCGAGGTGTCTGGCATGGTGCCTCATAAACAGAGATGCTCAACAGAGAGTACCAGATTTATCGGTAGAAAATAAGTTGTTATTTCTTGAAAAAAATTTTTTTTAATCCAAGGACTCAGAAGTTGATTACTTGCTCCAAAGGATAAGAATCCATGTTTTTTAGTACCCAGTGCAGGTTCTTCCCTTACTCTTTTTTTGGTGGGTTTTTATTTACTTTTTTCTCCTTCTACAGCAAATTTGAGATGAAGAATACCAGGTGTCACTGAAGAAAGAAAAGTTATTTAGTCATGTTTTCCCTCACCAAGAAAAAACACCAAAACCCAAACAAAACAAAACAAAAACAAACAAACAACAACAACAACAACAACAAATCAACCAACAAAACAAAGAAGGGGAGACTATCACAGAGGAAAATATTGGAATCAACATTGAACGAGGAATCTGGTAACCAAGGTTATGGATCTTGGTCTTGCATTGAGCAGCTCAGTGGTCTGACCATCCGGCCCCCATTTATTCAGATACAAAATTAAAGGTGTGAATAAGAGCATCTCAGTTAACTTCCAACTCTGAAATTCTGTGAAATTTGTTTCCTCTCTTAACACTGCATTTGTCTTCTTTACAAAAGACTGTAATCACATTCTAGGAAAGATTGTCTAGAGCCAAAGTCACAAAAAAAGGGAAAGCAAGAGAAGACATGAGAGTTGATTTCACATGTTTGAAATACTCTCTAGTCATATGGGGTTAGATTTATATTGTGTGAGGGTCTAGAGAACAGGAATAAGATCAAAGAGTGAAAGCAATAGAGAGGAAAAGTTTCTGTTCAATACAAAACAGATTTTTTTCCCCATATAATGTGGAGCTTTGTTATTATGTGCATATACATTTTATAATTGTTAGATGGATTAACTCCTTTTTTTTTTTTTTTTTTTTTTGGTATTGGGGGTTGAATTCAGGGGCACTTAACCACTGAGCCATATCCCCAGCCCTTTTTTGTATTTTATTTAGAGACAGGGTCTCGCTGATTTACTTAGGGCCTCACTATGTTGCTGAGGTTGGATTTGAATTTGTGATCCTCCTGTCTCAGCCTCCCCAGCTGCTGAGATTATAGGCATGTGCCACCACACCCAGCTGGATTGACTCTTTTATAAAATGTTCTTTTTGTCTCTAATAGTAACAATTTGTTCTTAGAGTCTGCTTTGTCTGATGGTATGACCACTCCCCTCTTTTTTTGGCTATTGTTTATATGGTATATATTTTTCCATCTTTTTTATTTTAAACTTATTTGTCTTGGAATCCAAAGTGTGTCAGTGATAAGACAGTATATAGTTGGATCATGATTTCTGTATCTATTCTTTTTCTTTTGATTGAAGTGTTTAGTCCATTTACATTTAATATGACTATTGATAAGGTAAGATTTATGCTTTAATTTTGCTATTTGGTTTCTTATATTTATGGTGTCTTTTTTGTTCTATTCCTCTATTAGTGTCTTTTGTGTTAAATACCATCTCAGGCTGTAGTTTGTAGCTCAGTGGTGGAGTGCTTGTCTAGCATGTATGAGGCACTGGGTTCAATCCTCAACACCACTGAAAATAATTAAATAAAATAAAGTTGTATAAAAAATGATATCACCTGTTTTAAAAAATGCAATCTAGTGTGTCATTTTAATTTCCTTATTGTTTCACTGCATGTATACATTTGTTTTCTTAGTGGGTGCCTAAGATATTATAAGTAATATCTTAATTTAAGACAATCTAGTTTGAAGTCATGCCAAATTAACTTCATTACTACGTGAAACTTTATACCAGTTACAGTACTGTTTCCTCTCCATCCTCTGTGCTGTTGTTATTATAGTTACATCATTATGTGTTATAAACCCATCAACACAGTTTATAAGCATTGCTTTATGCATATAAGTGTCTTTTAAATCAGATAAGAGGTGAAAGCTTTTACAAAAAAGAAAAATCTATTTTTATATTATTTTTTTCTATTTACCTAGGTAGTTACCTTTATCAGGGCCCTTTTTTTATTTGTGTGAATTTAAGCTATTGTCTAGTGACTTTTCATTTAGGCTACAAGACTTCCCATTAGTCTTTTCTTTCCTTCCTTCCAACCACACTTTCTTCTTTCCTCCTTCTCTTTATTCTTTCCTTCTCTCTCATCCTCCCTTCTTCCCTCCCTCCCTTCCTTCTTTCCTTTCACTCTCCTTATTTTTTCTTTCTATCCCAGGAATTGAACCCAAGGCCTCCCGCATATTAGGCATGTTCTCTACTACTGAGTTCCACCCCTAATTCCCCTTTAGTGTTTTCTTGTAGGAAAAGCTGCTAGCAATAAAATCTCTCAGTTTTTGTTTATATGGAAATGTCCTTATTTCTCCTTCATTTCTGAAGCATAATTTTGCCAGATATCAAATTCTTGGTTGACTCTTCTTCGTTCAGCACTTTGAACTTGATATCCCACTACCTTCTGACCTCCATGGTTTCCAATGAGAAATCAACCATGAAACTTACTAAGGATTGCTTGTATATGGAGAGTTACTTTTTTTCTTTCTGTTTTCAAGTTTCTCTCTTTATATTTTGAAAGTTTGACTATGATATATCTAGCAGCAACTCTCCTTGAGTTTATTCTATTAAGAGTTTGATGAATTCCTTGGGTGTGTAGATTAATGTTTTGAAAGAAATTTGGGGAGTTTTGAGCTATTCTTTCTTTAAATATTCTTTACTCCTTTTTCTGTTCCTCTCTTCTAGTACTCCAATTATGTGTATGTTGGTAGGCTGGGTGGTGTCCCACAGATCTCTGAAACTGTTCATTTTTCTTCATTTTTTTTCTTTTAATCCTTGGACTAGATAATCTCCATTAACTTATCTTCTAGCTAATCAATTGCTGGTTCAAATATGCTATTTCAAATCTGCGACTGAGCCCCCCATCAGTGAACTTTTATTTTCATTTTTATGCTTTCTAATTTCAGAATTTCTATTTGACTCTACCTAATAATTTCTGTATCTATATTCATATTTCCTATTTCATACAGCTTAATTCTTTGGAGATGGTTTCAGTTAGTGCTTTAAACATATTTATAATTTTAATAGCCAATTTAAAGTCTTTGTCTATTAAGAGCATCATCTGGGGTGCTTCGTGTAATTTCTATGGATTGCTTTTGCCCCTTTGTATAAACCATACTTTCCTGTTTCTTTCTGTGCCTCATACATTTTTTTAAAAATTTAGTTGTAGTTGGACACAATACCTTTGTTTTATTTATTTATTTTTATGTGGTGCTGAGGCTTGAACCCAGCTCCTCGCATGGGGCAGGCGAGTGCTCTACCACTGAGCCACAACAGCAGCCCCATATTTTTTTAATTGAAAGGTGGACATTTTAAATAATAAATATGAACTCTGGAAACCAGAATCCCTCCTCACCCTCACCAAGTTGATTATTATTGTGATTTTGTTTACTTGGTGACTTTGCTAGACTAATTCTATAAAGTCTGTATTCTAGATCATGTTCAACCTCCAAAGTCTCTCTCTGGTTTGCTTGGTCGGTTGCTAATGGCTAGACGGAGATTTCCTTAAATACTTTAAGCCACTATGTCTTCCAGCCTTTGTCAAGGCACTGTAGGTGGTGAGAGATGATCACCTTCTCAGGTTTCTCCCAGGCACACACAGAGTCATGTGTGTGGCTCAAGAACATGTCAGAGCTTTTCAGAGCTCCCCTGGACAGCACATGTGTTAGCTTTCCATTGCTGTAACAAAATACTTGAGACAATCAATTTAAAAGAATGAAAAGTTTATTCTGTCTCACAATTTTGAAGGTTTCAGTCTGTGATTTCTTGGCCCCATTGCCTTTGGGCTTGTGATAAGGCAGTATATCATGGAGAGAATACATGGTAGAGGAAGATGCTCACCTCATGGTGGCCAAGAAACAAAGAGAAAAACAGGAGGGGCTAGTGTCCCAATATCCCCTTCAAGTCACACCTCAATGACCTGACTTTCTTCCACTAGGTCCCATGACCTAAAGATTCTACCTTTTTTTTTTTTTTTGGTGGTGCTGGGGATTGAACCCAGGGCCTTGTGCATTCGAGGCAAGCAATCTATCAACTGAGCTATATCTCTAGCCCTAAAGGTTCTACCTTTAGATCACAGTTTGCCATAGGCTGGGGGCCAAGCACCTTTGGGGGACATTCACGATTCAACTATAGCTGCATACCTCTTAGTTTTTCCTTTCAATTTTCTTTTTTTGTCAATCTCTTGTTAGCCCCAGCTGGTGTTGCCACCTCAGGTAGTTGAAATGTTAAACAGTTGCTGAGGATTGTTTTGAACAAATCAGCACTAGAGATAGGGCTGGTTGCAGGGAGCAAGCTCTGAATCAAATAATTATAAGCCCTGAGAATAGAGATTTTCCAGAGCACTGTCAGATAAATCAAGTAGTGACTTTAAAAAAAGCAAAGAAGTTTGGAAAAGTGATAGGACAAGGGCAAACCCCCTAGAAAGGCAAAAGTCACAGGCAGCAGTGGTCTGGTAAAAAGCAGGACACCTAATCCAAAAGTCTGAAGTAGAGAACATCAAAAAACAGAAGTGAGCAATAAGAAATATCTCGGCCATTTGGAGTGCAGACGTCATTGGTGAAACAATAAATTCAGGAAAGTGAAATATTTACAGAGGGAAAACTCAGGAGAAATGGTAAAATTCAACAACATTGTTTAAATGAAAATAATCCATGCAAAGTCTTAACTTCTTTAGTTTCAGGAGTGGGGGCACTCCTTTAGTCCCAGCTATGCCACTGATAGGGATGTGATTGTGGGTATAAGTGAGCCACCGTCCCTCTCTGATCCTGAGTTATTGTCATTGTGTGTGTGTGTGGGGGGGGGGTGGATAATTCTGGGGGTCAAACCCAGGACAAGTGCTCTAGCAACTGAGCTATAAACCCACCCTCAATCCTAAGGAAGGATGACCTGAAGTCAACATTTCCTAAATTTCAGTTGTTTGCATACAATTTATGAGATATTTAAAATATAGTTTTTCAATCATAAGCATATTCTTACTTAATTTTTAAAAAAGATTCCTTTTTTAAATTTAAATACCACAGTAACATTTGTGAAATTCTGAGTTTAATATGTTATATTTTCTTTTCCTGACTTTCATCAAAATAAATCTCAAATCACTAAAATACAAAATTCTCCTCCCCATGCCATTTACCTCATTATGGAAAACACTAGGTTTGCTATCTAAGATTCTTTCCACTTCTGTGATTGTGCTGTGTAGCTTTTCTCCTGTCCCTTCTGCTGAAGTTTGAAGATTATTTCATAGTACCTGTCGGTAGCAGGGAGGTAATCTAGAATTTAGAATGGACTGGCTTGAGATTAAACCATATTGGTTTCAGCGACTGAGTAACTGAGCCCCGGTGATGGTGAACAATGAGTAGAGACATCACAGAGCTGAGAGGTAAAAAGCAGGACACCTAATCCAAAAGTCCAAAGTAGAGAACATCAAAAAACAGAAGTGAGCAATAAGAGATATCTCGGCCATTTGGAGTGCAGACATCATTGGTGAAACAACAAATTCAGGAAAGTGAAATATTTACAGAGGAAAAACTCAGGAGAAATGGCAAAATGCAACTGGTACAGGAATGTCCATATCTTCACTGAGTCTATGAACTACATTAAAGAGTTCCTCAGATTCCCAGAGCTAAAATGGTTCTTAAAGGAGATAACACAATAGAGATCAACAGTAATAATAAACTCCACTTAGATTTATTTCAGTGCTTATCCTATGCCAATGCACCATACTATAAACATTTTCTCCTTAAAACCACTTATTATCTCATTCACAGAAGATGAAACCAAGGCTCAGAGCAAATACACGACTTACCAATCACCTCATAAGCTCTTCTTGAGTTATCCCAGGCCCTTTTACCTGATCACTGAAGGCAACTCCGCCATGTTGTAATGGCTTGCACTGAAGCTCATGATATGAGCACAGATCTGTCTCCTTCTAAACTTTCATCAGAGACACTACTTCTGTTCTCTGGAGCCACAGTATAGAGATGAGGTATGACCCACAGTTGAAGTCACTCAATTTTTAGATGAGAAAATAGAGTGCCACTTTGGGCTTCATTAGTGAGATCAGCCTCTAGAAGATGGGTTAGCCATTTTATTTTTCTCTAGACTAGTGCCCCAATGGTACTAGAGCTTGCTGACCCCAGGACCCTGGGGTCAACTGAGGCAAAGATGGCAGACCATGGTCTTACTGTGTTTTGCTGTAACTGCCTTAATGGTGTGCAAGTTTCTAAAGCTGCTCCAAGTTGCTCTTTCTCACTAGTCACACATTAAGAAGGCTGTGACACTTTCAGATGGGTATCAGTGGACTAGCAGGATCCAGGGGAGGGTATACTTCTGGCAAAGGGGCTAATGGTCAACTGAATAGATGAGAAATGGTAGAGCAGTTTAGGGAGAAGGTAAAAGGCATGGACATCCACAAATATCTTGCTCAACTATCTGTATAAATGAGGGAAATGGCTTGTTCTTCCTTATATCATCGGCCAAAGATAGCACTGGGGGTTAAAATTGCTAGAAAATCGAAAGTTTGGACCTCTGGCTAGCTGTGTGAACTTTAGTAAGTCATTTCACCTACTTTCTCCAGGATCTGAAAAAGAACCTGGTTCAAGGCTCATCACATGGTAAGTAGATGCTCACTAACAGTTACTAAGTTTGGATTTGGATGAAGAAACCCAAGAAAGAAAAAGTACAACACAGAACTATTAAACAGTGGGGTGACCTTACAGATATAAGCACCTCATTGGCAGAAATGTCTGAGTGGAGGCATCACTAATTACTGTAAGGGATGCTCCAAAGAGGTTCCACCATGATGGATGGGAGCACGACCTGGGAGACTCGTGGAGTTTCTAGACACCCCTAAACTGCTGTGATCTCATCTGAGTCTTGCTCCAAGCTACACAGTGCTATGGCTTAGGTGTGGTCAGAGTGTCCTCCAAGGCTCCATTGTGATTAAAATCTTGGTCCCTAGGGCAGCACTATAGGGAGGTGGTGGAACCTCTGGGAGGTAAGGCCTAGTCACAGTCTCCTGGTCATCAGGGATGTGCCCTCAGAAAGGATTGTGGGATGTCAGTCTTCTCCCCCCTGCCCCCCTCTCTCGGACTTCCTGTTTGGCAATGTAAATTCTTCCACCCAAGGTTCCTGCCAGGATGTGCTACCATCATCAGAGGCAAAACAATGGGGCTGCCTGATCTTGAACTTTGAACCTCCAAAACTGTGAGCTAAATAAGCCATTGTCTTTACAAAGTTAGTTGCCTCATGTGTTTTATTGTAGTGATGAAAAGCTGACTAATATAGCTGGTGGCAGAGTGGCAAATAGAACACACTTTCCCTAACCCCAAGTCCAGGGCTTTCTCCATGATACCACAAATTTTAAAAAATTAAAATTTATGAACCTTGTTTAGTAACTATCCTAAACGTAATTATTTGTTAATGACTACAAGTTCCTCTTTCTCAGTAACCACATTTTAAAAGGGAAACATGTACACACATATAACTTGGTAAAGCAAATGATTTATATCTTGGTGAATTTCACTGGAGTAACAGAACCCCTAAGAATGAAGTTTCTTTATGTTCAAAGCAATGAAAGTGAGCGAGAAAAATGGAAGACAGCACAAAGCTTTATTTGCTTGTTCCTATATATTAGGACATGCCCAAATGCAAGAAGTTATATCTTGTCTGAAGATTGTAACTCTGGGTAATTTGTTCTCCTCCCTTTTCATCAGAGGAGGACTTGATTCTCCCTGAGTTCCATGCAGCTCAGAATGAGTCTCATTTAAAGAGGCTCACAGTTTAGAGGGCCCCATATTGTCACCAAGTCACCTAAAGAAGGAGTCACAGGTTAGAATACATTCCAAACTAAGTCTGTTTTTTTAAAATTTGTTCTTTTTAGATATACTTGACAGTAGAGTGTGTTTTGGCATACTAGACATCCATGGAGTATGACTTATTCTAATTAGGATCCCTTTCTGAGGTGATACATGATGTGGAGTTTCACTGGTGGTATATATTTATATATAAACGTAAGAAAGTTACGCAGGAGTCATTCTACTGTCTTCCTAAACTATGCCTGTATGCGTTCTGGGAGGGGCTCTGGTGGAGTGGCCGGCATAAGCACCAGATTAGTTTACACCACATGCAGGGATTCCCTTAAACACCTTAGAACCACGTTATATTCCATGCATTCTTGTATTCTTTCTATTTATGGAGTTTTCCATTCTATTCTATTGACTTAGGACAAGGGAAAGAGCATGTTCCATCAGCTGACAACAGGTGCCAATTGCCTGCTTATATATGAGGAACTGGATTTAAAGAGTTCTAAGACTTGCTGAGGTAATATTCTCCCAGACTGCTGGGGAGCGACAGAATACCTAAATATGTAATTTAAGAATCCTTAAATAAAACACAAAATGTGTAAGAGATGCCATATAGGTTTGATTCCTGTTTTGATGATAAAAAATAAAGCCATGGGAACTTTTTTAGAGATGTAGAACTGAAAGGGAAATTTTTGATCATTCATTACAGACAGCTAATTTTGTAGATGAGGAAACTCAGACTCAGAAACACATAAGCTATCCCCAAGGTCACAGTGCTCGTTGGTGACAGAGCTGGAACCAGAATGAGAGTCTTTTGGACTTGGAGGCTAGAGCTGTTTCACCCAAGTGACAACAATGACAAAGACAATCTCTTCTGCCTCAATTCTAAGAGACATACAGACTGCTAATCACAAGCCTATATTCTGCTCTCCATGTCTGGGTGACCCAGGGCAGAAAAATGAGCTGCTGTGACCTCAAATTCCCTCACTGAAGGAGTGACACACTAATCGATACCCTGTCAGATACAGGGAGAGTTCACTGAGATGAGAAGTAGATACGCTGGGAAATAGAGCTACTCAGAGAGAGAGAGAGAGAGAGAGACAGAGAGAGAGAGAGAGAGAGAGAGACAGAGAGACAGAGAGAGAGAATGCTCTAGAATGATGGACAAAGGACACAGCTCTTTGAGTATTTTAAAACAAACTACCGAAGCCCCAAACATATGATTCAGATATCCAACCAACTAGTCAACAACAAGTAATCAATCAATAGATGATAAACCAAAAAAAAAAAAAAAAAAAAAAAAAAGAACAATCTAAGAATGATTTAGGAACATAATAAAAAATACTGCACAATACAAGTAATAGTTACGTGACCAGACTGAATTTAAAGAGGATAAATGTCCTGACTTAAGGTAGGTTGTATTAGATGGGTAGCACAGCATCTCATTCTACACCCTTTTCCATTATGGGTTTACTATTTTTAAAAACAACCCATTTATTGAGTATATTAATTCCTTCCTGAACTTAATCACTAGACAAAGTGCATCTTAAGGACAGGGGCTGTATTATTCAATTCTTTTCTCCTTCCCCATCTGCCTTTCAAAGCATTTATTGAATGTCTAGTATATGCCCACTATATCCCCTATGCCTAGCAGATTTGGGCATGTGATAAGGACTCAATTTTAATCATATAAATGAATGAATAAATTGCAAAAGCCAAACACATTCTCCATGCATAAAACTCTCAGCATATTTGACTCTTCCATTAAAACCACTTAAATTTTGCCTTAATAAATCTGAATGACACCCCTGGCATGCTGATGTATCTGTGCACCCATCAGTTTAACATACATGTGGTCTCTTAGCGTGAATAACCTTGATGAATACTATATAAAGTTTTAATTGCAGACTCCCAGACACAGAAGGCATATTTATGACAGGCAAATATTCTGTGACAAAATGACATAAAGTCCTGTAGTCCATTCCCCTGGCTCCAAGCAAGACTGCATCTAATCTGCAGTAGAGAAGAATGTTTTCCTAAATCAGAAAGATTACATTGAATGAAACACACAGTCTGCCAGGCAAAGTCTTAAGTGACTAAATGGAAGGTCAGACTTTGATTTCTTGAGGTAAGTATGGTTTTCATCCCAAGTATAGCAAATTTCACTGGCGTTCCATTACCAATTTAATTAAATCATTTGTTAGATGACATAAAATTACTGGTAATTACATTACAAAGAGTAATTGTACAAAATTTTCTTGTATGAATGTAAGTAAATTTGAGCCTTATTCAATATTCCGTTAAGGAAATTTTAAGCTAAATATACTATTTTATTTAAAAAGAAGAACAGAACAAAGATTCAGAAAAAAAGTAGGGAATAGAAATAGCTTACTATTCCCTAGTTTATTGAAATCATACAACAGAGATCAAGTGTTGTTTGATACAACTAAATTTCCTGATTTAAATGATTTCAGTAAGACCCTCATGGGGAATAAAAATGGCCTGCATAGACCTAACTCATGATATCATCTCCCCCTTCAACAATACATTTCTTAAAAATAAAGCTTCAGTCTCCGAAATAACTGGTGGCTGTAAGCTGTCAGGTGTGAAACATTTCCTCTGAAATTTCCTATAAACTAACCCAAACCATTGGTTTTAGAACATCTTCTTCCTCACCAAGGGACGTTTAGGTCCTGGTTTTGCATTTGCACTGTGGACCAGCTGGCTGCTCTCACAAATGGAAACATGCATAGGCACAATGAAGGAAGAGGTTCTGGAAATTAGGCAGAAGTGTTTTCTTGCTCCTTTTTAATCCTGTGTGTTTTTTCCTTTCCCTAGACAATAGGTATACTAAATTTTGGTAATTTTTGATTTTCAAATGTGAAAAATTTAATGCTTTTAGTGTTACGTCCCCAAATGAAAAATTAATTTTAGTATACCTAACTGCTTTATGATTGGATGACATTTCCAAAGCAAGCAAAGGCTCTCACAAACTCACTGCAAGATTAAGAAGGAGAATTATTGTTATCATCATCATCATCATCATCATGATTATTATTACTAAAATGGCTTGGAAGAACTCACTTCTACGTATCACAAAGCAAGAAGTACTTGGTTAGTAGCTGAGGGGGCAATATTGAAAGTAGGATTTGAGATAGCTGAGAGCAGAAATAAATTTGGACTTTTTGCTCTGTTTTCACCTCCCACGTAAACTCTGATGCAGATTTGTGCTTTTCTAAGTTGTTTACATAATGCTTAGGCACAAACTTTGTTTCAAGGTCATGTAAAAGCAGATGCCCTCACTTAAGGCTGAGGGAAGAGGAAATGCATTCCTCATAGGAGTCTAAATCCAACCTAACTTGGATTGTCTAGCATACTTATACAAACTAATTGTTTTCTGGTCAATTCTAAAATAGAAAGAACATCTCTCCAAAGGTGTACATTTTGAAAATTAAAAAAACTTTTAAAATAATCTGTTTCATATTCCAAAACTCATTCTGTTTAATGTCAACAAAAGAACACCAAGAAAATAATTTTACATTTTTTTTTTCAATCTGCCTCTGAAATTTGCCACCAGGAAAAGGGGGAAAAAATGCCTGAGAAGAAAATTATTCCTCCGTTTTTTACTAATTAGTTGTTTAAAGTTTGGAGAATATGAATTCAGCATGTTGTGGAACTGTGTTATAAATTTTACTAACAGATGCTGGCAATCCTTATGCTTAATTATTGAAAAATAAATTATGAAATGAAGAATATTTATGAGAAATATTTTATATTGCTATAATTGGTTGTAGCTGATACATAGCTGAATAAAACCACAAAATCGAAAGAATATTCAATCACACTGCAAAAGTAGATATTTTAAAAGTGAATGAATGTTTAAATTTGAACAAAATTAAACATCCAGAAAACAAATAAAATTGACAATTACTCAGAAAAAAAATTCTGCTTGGGGTAGACTGGATATTTTACAAAGAATTTACATCTACAAAGTGCTTAACTAACTTCCTCAACTTAAAAGTCTGAAATGAAGCTGTAGCCAAAATTAAAGGACATTTATCTTTTGGGTTTTTAATACATTTCCTTTGCCTTCTTCCTTTTTTATATTTTAATCATTTATTCTATTTTCTACATTTTCACACACAAAGCAAGTGTCTATCAAATCAGTCACCTAAAAGCAGGCATTCTTGAATACAATTCATTCAGACTGAGCCTCAAGAATAATTATTGACATTTTTATTAATTAGAACTCCTTTTTCAGAAGAAACAAAAGGTTTCTTGGGTCAGACTAGCAGTCATTAAACGAAAAACAAATAAATAATAAGTAAAAAATAGGAAGAATGTCTTCAAACAAAAGAAGAAAGTGCTGCTCATAACCAAACTCTACTCATCTTAAAAAAAGAAACATTTCCACACTTCATATCTGATTTAAACAGAAAACTTCTCCTCTACTTTTGAAACAAATAATTCCATCTCAAGTCCACATTTTCAAAGAAGCCCCAAGCTTTCTGCATTTGGTTCCTCCAACAGTCCCTTTACCTCAATAAGGTAAAAAAGCCAGTTCTGGGTATTTTTCTCCCAAACATCCCCACTGAAGCTCCTTGCAGATTTCAGATTTCAGCATTCACAATTGTTGCCATGGGTTTAGAAAATAATGACACATTTCAGCTATCACCTCCCTAGACTGAAAGATTAAAAAGACTTTGCCCGAATTCAGGGTAAATGAAGGTGCGTGGGCTTACTCTGTAGTTGCAGCTTTCATCTCTTGCACTCTATCTAGAAGGTTCTCCACCAGCACGGATGCCACATGGGTATCCAGCGAGTGGGAGGGGAGTCGCCCACACTTTTGCCCATCTATTTGTAGAACTCTTTTGACAAAGGTGTTTCTAGATCGACTTGCTCTGAATGCAGCAAAATTCGTGCAATATTGTTCGCATACATCCACGCCAGCTCTTGCATGTCATTATCATAGTATTAACAAACCCAGCTGATATTTATATAGCGAAGGGGGTGGGGGGCAGGGAGGAATATGTCGCACGTGAAAACTCCGGGTGTGAGAATAAATACAGAAGTCACTCCCCAAGGAACAGAAAAACACATGCACGTCTCCCTCCGTGGAGAGCAAGCAGGGCGCCAAGCGGCGCGTCGCGACCAGCAATCGCGATATTCACTCTCAGTATCAAGCGGAACTGGACCACAACCCAAAGAAATCAGCTTTTTCCGGAGCAAAGAGCTGCTCCCGATTTCAAAGTTAAAAAAAAAAAAAAAAAAAAAAAAAAAAAAAAAAATCAAGTGCCTGGGGTAGAAGATGGCGGGGGCCCGGGAAGGGAGGCGGTACAGCAGAGGCGCAGCGCTGGCCCCGGCCGCCTACGGAGCAGAGTCCCCAGCTCCCAGCGAGCTGGCGGGGGCCGGCAACGTTGCCCGCGGCTGCGGCGCCCACCGCGCGGGTGCCGGCCCCTCCCCCGCCGCTTCCTCTAGCTCTCCCAGCCCCTTCCCCCACGTGTGGGTGACGTCAAAATTCCGCGAAAAAGCCGCGTGGTGGCTCCCCAAGCGGAGGCGCGATTCCGCCGCCCAGCGGTCCCCTCCCAGGGGCGCCGCCGAGGGAGGGAGAAGGAAGGAGCGTGACCGCTGGTTCCTTTTCCTCTCGGGAGGCAGAAGCCCCCCGACGCCGCGAGCCAGACGCCCCCCGCCCCAAATTTTATTGGAAAATTTGCTTTTATAAAGCAATTGCATTTCCAGTGCTATTTTCGGCCTTGTGAGGCGTGTCCTGAAGCTGAATCAGACAGGAAGAGGGGGAAGTTCGGGTCTTTAATTTTTTTTTTTTTTTTAACTTTCCAAGGGAGGGGTGCTAGGTGGGTGAACAGACGGCAGGCGCTCGCCTCCTTCACCCACGCCTCTCGCATCTGCTGCCTTGGGAATCCAGCCCGGTCCAGGCTGAGATATACCGAAGGGCAGTTGGAATACACAGGCCGGGCGGGCGCTGCCCCGCCAGGTCCCCTGCGCCCCAATGACGCGGTGGCGGTAGGAGGAAAGGGACCCGCAGGAACGTTCACACCTGGACTCGCCTCTCCTAGGCGTCGGGGACTCTAGAATCCCGCAATCCCTTCCACCAACTCTCCTTCCTCGTGCTGTACACTTTCCGACTTTTCCCTCTTATCATTTCTCACATTTTTCTACTTTTCTGCCCACCTCCCTTTCTGTGCCTTTTCTCACTTCTTCATCTACTTTTAAATAACCGTCGGGTTTTCTCTTTTAGTGGTCCGACCATCCATCCCAACATGGAAAAATATAAATATAGCCCGAATCTTTAGGGGGCCTGGGAGGGAGGGTGATGGCCCCCATTCCTGAGCCTGAATTCCTTCCCCTTCCCCCACCCTGCCTGAGCGCCCCTGCACCCAGGCGGCGGGGCTCGAACCCGCGAGGCTCTCCAGCTTTAAGCCGACCGCAGTATCACCTGGCTGGCCGGCATCCGCCAGGTGAGCTTGGGAGAATGTGTGCTTAGGGTTGCAGGTTCCTGCAGAAATGCGCCTATAAACACCCAACACTCGGCTGCACCCTACACCTACAGGGTTTTGTACACTCTCCAACCGAAACTGCAAAACGCAAGGAGTGGTGGCAGAGGAGGAGGAGCCGGCCCGGGAGGGAATAAAAGTCCAATAAAATTTGCGTTCGCTGAAGTTTATCACCGATCCTGCAAAGGACAGGATTTTTTTCCTCCCCTGAGGGTGAAAAGGTGATAAGGAAGAACCTTTTTACCTCCAAAGTGACCAGAGCACACTTGCGCTTTTTCTGTACACCTACGTCTACATTCAAAGAAAATGCGCACCTTTGCAACGTGCCTTTTCCCGCGTGCGAGGTGGAGTGCTTTACAACAAGAAATTAAGGTTTTAACACATGGTCGGAGTGGCGACCAAAAGGGAGAACTCGGTCTAGTCCCAGCCTCCAGGAGACATCCTGCCAGCCTCCGCACCCTCTCACGCCCCACCCCACGTGTTGGAGACTGCAAAACGACCGGGGGGACTGATTCGAAGCGAGCGAGGTTCACGTTCGGGAACAGTCTGTAATAGGAAGGGGAAGTGAATGGGGGAACTTAAGAGAAGCGAGCCTGCCACGCGGGAAGCACCCGAACTTGCAGGTCTCCATGAATGAAGAGGGCCGCAGGGAAGCTGGGGCATCCGCCCGCGACCCTCTCCGCCCCTCCCCTACGCCGGCCACCTCTACCCCACCCCCACCATCCCCCTCCCCGCTGGAATTTCTCTGTAAAGCAAGAAGAGGGTGGGGGGAGGGGGGAGGGAAGGGGCGAGGGGGCCCTTGGCTCACTCCAGAGACGGGTTGACGCGCCACCCAGGCTTTCTCCTCCGGGTGGGCGAGCCCCCGGGTCGACCACCCGCCTTTTCCCCGCCCCGCCCGCCTACCCCCCCCCCCCCCGACTTCGGGCGACCCAGAGCTGGGGATGCTGTCTCCCTAGTGGTGAAGAGACCTTGCTTGGTTAGTTATCCAGTGATGTGAAGAAGACTGAAGTCCTCGCCGGCTTCTGTCCTTGCCTGTCGGGTTAGATTTATACTTTTAAAACACCTCTTTCCGCCCCCTACTCTTCCCCCTTCTGCCCCAGCAGCTGTCTTGGATCCGCTCTAGGGTGGCCGAGGAGAAGTTTGAGTGATTCTTTTATTAAGTCTTAAAGTGTAATTTAATGTTAAGTCGGGAAGTCCAACTTGACTAAAATCAATAGGTGATGGACACTGTACTCGGCCCGAGTGTCATCCGCTTCGCAGAGCTGTTTCCTTTTGAGTTTGCAACTAAGGTTTTTCAATGAGTTGTTTTTTTTTTTTTAATGGCTTCCACAGCAATTAGACATTTTCCTCGCCCGCCCCCTTCCCTCCCCTTTCTTTACATATAGTAGATCGGATACTAATTCTCGCTGCCATTGATAAGGTCGCTGGCGCCCCAGCCTCTCCCCGGCCCTCGCCCGCCCCAGTCCCCGCTCTCCCTCCGCCCTCTCTTGGCTTCCTTTTGATGTAGCGGGGAACGCGTCCTACTAAAAAAAAAAAAAAAAAAAAAAAAAAAAAAAGTAATCTGCCCGGTAACAATCAGCGCGCAGTAGCAGGAGCCCCAGAGCTATTGGCTATGCAAATAGAGGGAGGGGAGACGGCGCCCCAAACTCTTACTCACCCTTTTAAAGCGATATCCCCCCCCCCTCACACCCACCCCTTCCGCCCCACCCTCGTTTAAAGGGGCTGGCTCCCGGGCCGGAGTTAATCGCTTGCACCTCTGGTTTATTCACTCCCCGCCTTCCCCCTTCCAATCCCCGCTCCGCCTTTCAGGGAACCTAGTGAAACGGCTCACCCGGCCCAGCTCCCCCCCGCCCCCCTCCCCCGCTAGCAGTGCCCTTGCTTGGGCCCCCTTTCTCGGCGAAGGAGGTACTCGGTCAACTTCGGTATGCCTGGAGAGCCCAGTCCCACGCCATGCTTACTGCACGTGCAAGCTCGGCCAGCACGCTGGGGACGCTGGGCTCTCGCCCCTTCCTCCCCAAAGAATACACTGAAAGTCAGGGTGAGGGGTGGCGGGAGGAAGGAGGTGAGGAAACGCCACCACGTCCCCTGTAAAAACGCCTTGACTCCAGGATGCGTTAGAGCACATGTCCGGGCCGCTGCGTTGACAGCGTTTCCACCGCATTCTAAATCCCTGGATGGCAAGTGAGGCGCGAACCTGGAGAGGTTGGCGAGGACGCGGGGCGAGGACCCGGAGGGGGTGCTGAAGCCTCCGGGAAAAGGAAGGGGTGGCGTTGTTTGCGCTGGGGGAGCGAGGGGGAGCCAAACCTAATCCCTCCCTCGCCCCTCTCCCCTGCCTTCCCCTCCCCCTCCCGGGCTATTTCCTAGAAAGCTGTATCAGTGTGGCCACGCTCTGCGCAGACACCTCGGGCGGCTTGTCAGCAGATGCAGGGGCGAGGAAGCGGGTTTTTCCTGCGTGGCCACCGGCCGGCGGAAGAACCGCTGGGAGCCCTGCCCCCGTCCTGCCGCAGCCCTGGGCGCCTGGCCGCGTTGCCCAATGGCGCCAGCAGTGCCCCCAAGAACACGAAGGTTTCTGTTCTGCTCGAGGATCCCATTCTATCAAGCCTGAGAAGCAGCCTCTTCCTAATACCCATTCCTTCATCATCATCTTCTCCTCACACATTCTTGGGGGGCAGGGCGACTTTGTTCTGGTCTCTTTAATCGGGCTTGTGAAACAGCTTCGAAGTTATCAGGAACATAAACTTCAGGGACATAACCTTTATCTTTGGGTATGAGAGGTTGCTATTTTCTAAAATCACCCCCCCCCCGTTATGTTTCACGTATGGGATCTATTTCCAAATTGTCTGAGTTCACCCCATCTTCAAGAAAATTACCCTCCATTTCTGGATCTTGAATACGTGGGCCAGAATATTAGGATCAATTTTGAAGCCCAAGTTGGAGGGTCGCGTTTGGGCATTAGTACACTTACAGAATGGGTGACATTAGAGGGAATAATTTTAGGAATTAGTCGTTTTTTGTGGGTTCCCCTATCCGGGGCCCCTGGCATGCGGGACTGGATAGAGGGAGAGGGCCCCAGAGAGCTAGGGAGAGGGGTGAGGGGGGAGCGGGGGACCGCGTTTGAAGTTAGGTCGGGCCAGCTGCTGTTCTCCTTAATAACAAGAGGGGAAAGGAGGGAGGGAGGGAGGGAGGGAGGGAGGAGGGGGAGGAACGGGAGGGCAGGGAAGGGGAGGAAAGGGGAGGAGGAACCGGAGAGGGGAGCGAGGCAGAGGGAGGAGACCTAACTGCCCAGCCAGCTTGCGTCACTGCCTCAGAGCAGAGAAGAGCGAGCTGGGGAGAGCAAGGCGAGTTTGAAGGGGAGGACCGGTGCGAGTTAGGCAGCCCCTGAGGCTCTGCTCGCCCACCGCCCACCCCTTCCTCTCTTCTCCTCCAGCTTCTCTCTCTGCCCTCATCTTTCCCCCGAAAACCCCCGATTTTGCCAAAGGAAGGAGGTAAGGGGAACCCACGCCCCTCCCCCTCCAACTAAATAAAATAAAACTTTTCCAGTCGGAGAAATCAGGAGAACGAGTCGCTCAGCTGGCCATGGAGCTGCTGTGCTGCGAGGTGGACCCTGTCCGCAGGGCCGTGCCGGACCGCAACCTGCTGGACGATCGCGTCCTGCAGAATTTGCTCACCATCGAGGAGCGCTACCTTCCTCAGTGCTCTTACTTCAAGTGCGTGCAGAAGGACATCCAGCCATACATGCGCAGGATGGTGGCCACCTGGATGCTGGAGGTAGGTGTGCAGGCGATGCTCATTAGGAGCCACAACCCCACCTGGATTCGTGGCCCCCCAGGCAGGGACCCAAACTGGGAGAGAGCAACCCCGGCGCGGGCCTCCAGGCTACAAAGCGTGAGGTTACCCCGCACCCCTGGGCGAGACGCGCGGCTGCAACTCCGTTCCTTGCTAGATTAACCGAGGGAGGGGGAGGGGGCGGGAAATCTAGGAGAAGCGAGGCTGTCCTGGGGCAGGGGTGGGGGGAACATCCCGCGCGCTGGTGCCTGCATGTGGCTTCCTCGTCTTCCCACCCCCATCCCGACCTGTCTTTTGCTGATCGGCGGCTATTTTCAGTGTCATGAAGAAGGGAATAGAACGTCAAAATCGCAACCCACAATAAAAGGCAGCCCCCCCAAAAGGTCGGAGCAAATTCGTCCTAGCCTCGGGTCCCCGCATGTGGTCGCGACTCCGCGTTGGCACTTCAGGGGGGGAGGGGGAGGGAAGAAGGAGGAGGGAGGAGGAGAGAAACGGGGAATTCAGGAGCCCCGGAAGTCGCATTGAAGAAACGCATGTTTTAGGGGAACCCGAAAGAACCACTTCTTAACCCTCGCTCCGGATCTTTGCCGAGCGAACTCTGTGCCCACGTATGCACAGCTCTGGACCTGCCGTGGTTTCGCCATGTTGCTTTGCAAACTCCAGTTGGAAAGGCTGGAAAACGTCGCCCGCTCCCCTAAGCACCCCATTATCCCGGCCACCCCACTTCTAGTCCTGCCCTCTCCCCCTAGTCCCCAACTCTCAAAGGTTACTTACAGTTTGGTTTTCCAGCTTCTTCAGTGCGGAGATTTGGGTGGGGTAGGATGGGGGGAGGGAGGAGGTGTGTGTGGGGGGAATTTCGGGGCACCCCTAAATAAGAGGTCAGAGCCCCCCAGTGCCTCTTTCCGGGGCTCCCTGTGCCCGTCTTCCCTCCAGCTCGGCACCACGTTCCTAGTGTCTGCCCTTGTGGGCCGCAGCCGGACACTCCCGCGCGGCTTCACTCCTTCAAGTTTCCCCTCGGGATCCAAAGCCCCAGGGGTCGAGATACAGACCTTCCCGTCACCCAAAACCTACGTTTCGGGAAGCCTGGATCCTCTTTGGGGTTTTCACGCCAAAAGGGCTTTTCTAGGATATTTCCTCGATTTTTAATTATTTTTTGAAATCGTCCCCCCCCTCCGACTCCAGCTGCCGCGGCTGCGGCGCTCTTCCTCCTCCCTCCCTCCCCCGCTCTTCCCCACCTCTCCCCACCCACCCCCCCAATAGCGGCCCCTGGGCCGCAGGGACCCTCCCGGGCATTTTTTTCAATTGTCGGGAATGATAGAGCAGGGTCTGGGGATCCGAATGAGACCAAGAAGGAGACCCCCGGAGCCTCTAGAATATTTTTATTGATTTTTTGAAAAGATGACGAAATCCAAAAAAGAGTGAGTGAGTTAGAGTGCGCGAAGAAGTCGGAGCCAAGGGGAGCGCGGCGGAGCCTCGGGCGGCCGCTGAGCTGTTCTTCGCCTCCGGGTCTTGGTTCCTAAATTCGCCCCCTTTTCTTGGCTCCATGGGAATACCCAAGCACGGATGACCTATTCGGATTTTATCCCAGTTTCCTCTTCTTTATTCTTATTCCACTTTTTACTCCCCTCCCCCTCTTCCAAAATAAAAAAAAACACCAACTATTTGTTGATTCCATAGATAATACTTTTTCATCCTTTTTTCTCTTTTTCTGATACTATTTTCACTCTCCCCCGACCCTTGCCCACTCCCTTTATAGGTTTGTGAGGAACAGAAGTGTGAAGAGGAAGTCTTCCCTTTGGCCATGAATTACCTGGACCGTTTCTTGGCCGGGGTCCCGACTCCGAAGACCCATCTGCAGCTCCTGGGTGCTGTCTGCATGTTCCTGGCCTCCAAGCTCAAAGAAACCATCCCGCTAACCGCGGAAAAGTTGTGCATTTACACCGACAACTCCATCAAGCCCCAGGAACTGCTGGTAATGACTGCCCCCTTCCTCCCTTTCTACTCTTTCCTTCTTGCTCTGTCCTAGCCTGACATCATGCCTTTCACTCACCAGTCCCCAAATTCCTAGGATCCTGAATAACCCCACCACTGGAGTCAAGAGAGAGCTATTCTTTGTGTTCCTACTACGTGCCAGGCAGTGAGCCAAAACACTTAAGCTACATCTGTGATCCACCAAAAAGATCCTCATTGAAATATGTGTTGGTGAAATTCATTTGAAGTGTGTGTGTGTGTGTGTGTGTGTGTGTGTGTAAAGGAAACGTGGAATATTTTAATTAATTGATAATATATTAATTAGATTCCAAATTTTCAAACACTGAACTCTGAGAAAGTAGTCTGATTTCTCCATTATAGGAATGTGTTCACAGGATAGGAATGTGTTGCAGGGTCTCTTCTAAAAACCTGGAGGTCAAAGGTAATGTGTAAGATATCCATAAAGTCTCAAGATACCTACACGTAGTAGCTGATCACTAAATCTCAACACACTGATTTCTGAATAAAATAAAAATTTGGCCTTTTGTAGGAGTCTGAGGCCTGGTTTCCTAGCTCCAATGGAACTGTGACCTCTCTACAGCCCCAGGGGGTCCTGTCTTGGCTCTGGTTTTCTGCCAGGGAGCCTTTTCCCCACCAAATCTAATATTTTTTCCCTTGCAGCTTCATGTGTAAGATGGCCATATTGCAGCAGTACTGGAATCATAATTCCCTGGTCCATCTTGGGTGGTTTGCACACCTTTCTCTGCCCTGCTTAGAAAGGGGGCTCCCCTTTTCCCACCACCCCCCTCCTCTCCTTACTGGCCGGGCCTGGGCCTGCTGCATAAAGTCTGGCTTCTTGAACTGAGCTCTTTGTGAGGAGCCTTCCTTCCTGGGGCTATGCTGCCATCTAGTGGCAGACATGCACATGGTTGGGGGAGGAATTGCAGAGAATGTAGAGAGGGGCATGAATGACTTCACCTTTGAACCGCTGCCAGATTTCAGCTGCTTCTGGTTTGGTCAGAGAGGCCCAGAAAGGTGCTTTTTTTTTTTTTTTCTTTCTGGGCGATCTGCTTCCTTTAATAATGGTGCAAGAAGAGTGCTTTCTCCTTACATTTCCCTGTGAGGAGGAAAGGGTGGGATTTCAAGTCATCTTTGAAGACGCTGGTTATTGCCGCCTTGGTCATGGATGGGCGTTTACCCTAACCTCCTGCATAAAGCCAGGGGAGACTTGAAAGCTCGTGAAGAAAAAAATGATCAGACTTGGGGGCCAGTTTGTTTTTTATCACGACAGAGCAGGAAAAAAAAAAAAATAAAAAAGAATCTTCCACTTGGGAGACTGGAGGTATTCTTCAGGATGCACCAATTTTTCCAGAATCATCCAAGTTAATTTATATTGCTCCAAATAAACTTTTTTTTTTTTTTTTAACCTCTCCCATTTCTTTATCCCAGAAGTTGGGATCTGGAAGAGTCCACCTATTTGACAAATGAGAGCGCTGAGGCCCAGGGAAGGAGAAGGAATTGCTGTAGGCCACAGGGCCAGTGAGTGCCGTGATTCATCATCTATTCCTGGGCCTGGCAAATGCAAGAAATTCGGTGTTCTCAGGGTGAAGAGGAGAGAGGGCTGAGCACTGGGGAGGCTGTCCCTGCCCTTCATTCTTCAGAAGATGACGGATAGGCATATTTTCTCTCTGATTACACATTTTTAAAGTTTTGGTTTTGGCCTACTTCCGTTTGAGCACAATTTCCCATATGTATCTTGAAGAGTCACAAGGTTTTTCATTAGCTGGGCTACTGGGGAGTGGCCCAGAAAGGACAGGTTTCCTTTGTCCCAGCACTTGGCTGAGGGGTTCTGTGACCCTGACAGACACTGCCACCTTGTCCCACATTACCTCCATCTGCAAAATGGGATTTCAAATGATTATTAGCCACGGGGGCAAAGACCTGTGCAACATTGAGGTGAAAGGACCAGATGTCATATCCCCAAGTTCTCTGTGTGATATGTCAAAGGGGAAAGTTTTTTTTGTTTTGTTTTGTTTTGTTTTAACCAGCAAAGAAAGAAATGACACTTTTTGGCACCAGGTAAAAGCCAGCTATTTGTTGCCAAGGAGTTGGGCCAAGGAAGCCTATTTTACATTATATCTGCAGGCATCATTTTTCCATGAGGATTTAAAAGACTTGTCAATCCAATGATAGAGACATGTGCAATGAATTATTCCCAAAGGGCTACACTGACCTTGGCCATATCTTATTGCAGACCCAACTTTCTGGGTGGGCAGGCAGCAGCATTTCATGAAAGTCAGGATTGGGTGGGGGTGTGGGGAGCTAGGGAGGAAAAGAACTACAAAAAAAATAGAATCTTGGCAACAGACCTTGACATTTGCAGCAGAGAAGGGCTATCACAACTTCCAAGCTCTCAGGGCACCCTGACAAACAGGGCCACCTTACAGCTTAGCAGCCCCATCCTAACCAGCATCGTTAACTCGGTCTGGACCTCAACCCTCTCCCACACACCAGACCAGCCTATGGAGTTTTTATTCTGCTGTCCTCTTCCTGTCTTCCTCACCAGGAGTGGGAATTGGTGGTGTTGGGCAAATTGAAGTGGAACCTGGCTGCTGTCACCCCTCATGACTTCATCGAGCACATCCTACGCAAGCTGCCCCAGCAGAGGGAGAAGTTGTCTCTGATACGCAAACATGCCCAGACTTTCATCGCTCTGTGTGCCACCGGTAAGGACCAGGCTCAAAGGGTTGGAGCCAGCGAGGGAGACGAGCCCATTAGGGCATGTCCTGGGGGGCCAGTTGGGGTGTTTCCAGGAAGGGGGGGGAAGAGTCTTGAGCAACCCAGAGTCCCAGGTTTCATTCTTGAGCTCTTTGTTCTTTAACTTTATCAGAGCTGGTATATTCTCTTTCCCTGCTAAACTCATAAATGGTTTATGAGGACAGGTGTGGTAAGGGGGAAAAAAATTAGTGCCTGTTAAAACGTTCTTTATGATGTCTAAAGTGCTCTTTGAAGATTATGTATACTGCTCACTGGTTGTGTTTAAATCTTTAATCTTTTGAGGAAAAGGATGGCTTGGAGATAAGCCCAAGAGGAAATTTAGGTGGGGGGTGGGGCAAGTATAGGTTAAAGGAGCAATGTCAAGATAAATGTGCTGCCTCCACTGATAGTGGTGAGGGAGACGAAAGGAATTCTTTCTACTCTAGGCATTTATTGCTGTTGCCGCTGCTGGGTGGGGGGGAGTGAACCTTGCTGGCTTTCAGCAAGGATTCCCTTTCTGAAGCCTAGGTTCTGGTGCCCTCCCTGCCTCTGGATATTGGCTGCAGCCTTTAACACAACAATTGCAGCTGGCTTTTCCATCCACACTGGGGATCCCACTGATCGATACATAGTTTTTGTATTTTCCTAATAGAAACTAAAGGCAGTGGTTTAGGGTGTCTCGGGAAGCTGACCCTTGGCCCTGTTTGTATTGTTCTTTTCTTGCTAGTGGCCATGGTAGGAGACCCTGGAAGCTTAACCACCCAGGGGAGAGGTGTCAAGAGTTCATATTTTCACAATCAGAAACATTAGGTAATGAACTAACCATTTGGAGAGGTTCAGCTCAGATTTGCCAGGGGGAGTTGAATTGTATAGGTGGAACTTAGGGTGAACCTCTTAATATCTTGTTACATGTTATTCATGAGTTTGTGCAGATGATCATGCAATGTGCTATAGTGTATATGCTTTTTGTCCACAGTCAAAAGGTCAGGCTTTGTTACTTATCACTGAGTGACCTTGCATAGGCTCTTTGACCTCTCTGAACTTCAACTTCATCTGTAAAACATGCCTGCTGATACATCATCCTACAGCTTTTGCAGAGTAGTTAGGAAAATTAAAACCAGAAAGGATGTATGTGCAACCAGATGTGTAGGAGAATGTGCCATGGTACTAAATCTGAAAATGCCCCCTCTCTGATTGTTAACTCTGATTTCAAGTTCCGACTAAGAGGTGGCTGTGTCACTTTGACTTGTCCAGCTTCCCTCATCTGTTCCCAGCAGGGTCCATGAGCTCTGTGCTTGCTGACTTGAGTGTAAGAGTCCAAACCTTCTACTTTTGAATCCAGAGCACAGGATTTGCTGTTTTTCTCTAAGTCCTGTCCTTCCAGATCCCGATAAGGCCCCCATGGCACTGCCCATGTACCCCGTGCTCCTGTGGAGTCAGCTGCCCTTCCTGCAGCTAGCGGGGTAGGCCTGCAAGCCCCCATCAGCCGTGCTGCCTTTGGGATGCCTTTGGGACGGCCGCAGTCTCTTTTTGCTTCCCTCCCTTCTCCTGCTGTCTGGTGTAGGCCCTAAAGGTCAGTCCCTTGTTGACCTGTCATTTTGTCTCCCAGGATCTGCTGTCTCTTTCCTCTCTTGTCATGATTCTCCGTGGGGGAGGGGTCAGCTAGTCCTTTCTCTCTGGCCCAAGGACAGCTGACCCCTGACCCTAAACTTCCCCGTTGCCCAGCTGTTGATAGCCAGAATTCTGCTTTGACCTTGTATCTTGATTGACAGGTCTTTTGGGATCTGTTCACCCCTTTTCTCCTCTCTGATCTCTGTCTGATCCAGGCAGAGGTCTAGGTAGAATTAGCCAAGCATGGGCAGGTCCACAAATTCTGAATAGGCCATAGGCCCATTCTCTAAAATTGGGGAGCCCATCCCCCACTCTTGGCCTTCTTGCTCAGATCCTTGGGGTGGCTGCCAACTTTGGGGCCAGAGTAGGGAGCCTGGGATTCGGGGACTGAGGACAGAGGTCCAAATGTCATGAGCACTGCCTTTTGGGGCCCCTGGGCTAGCTTAGGCCAGAAAGTGGGGAAGGATAGGAGAAAGCGTGCCTCTAACCAGATCAGAACCGTGTGTCAAGTCCTAAGCCATGGACGGATCAGAGCAGAGAGGTCCTCAGAAGCTTCCTAGGTATAGGAAGGATGGTGGGCCCATCTCACTAGGCACGTTCCCCTGATTTGCCCTTGAGTTTGTGCAAACGACTGAGCCACACAGAATCCCCCCTGCATGCAGGTGTGTGGCAGGCAGTCAGCCCAGCAGTCTGCAAACACCAGGGGCTGCTTTGCTTGGAGGAAACCCCTCCCAGGGAGAGGAGCTACCACATCCTGGCGCCAGGGTTGGAGAAATGGGTGCGTACCTAGGACTGTGCCTGGCATGCAGCAGGCAGCAGGGTAACACGGCCCTCACAGCTGCCTCCCTTCCACCCAGCCCTGAACCTTCTGCCTCGCAACTGATGAAGCACCTGCAGCCAGGGTCTCGGGGTCCCACGGCTGCATGCGGGGGCGGGGGTGTCCTGGAGAGATGGTAGGTGGCCAACCCTCAGACTGTGTGGCTCGTTTATGGGACAAGTTGGTTGTGAAAGAGCTGGCAGTGGTTCTGCGGAGAGCATGGAGAGCGCATGTGTGTGTGAAAGGGGAAGAGAGGGCGCAGGGGAGCACCGAGGGGCCCCGGGAAGCATGGCAGGCCATCCGTCTTCCTTCATCCGACTCTGGGGGTAAGATGGTGGCGAAGCACAGAACTGCCCTCCTTCCCTTTCCTGCTTGGCCAAAATGGCTTCTGGGGTCGAGACAGCCTCAAGCTGCCTGGGGTCCCTCTCCTGGCCGGGCCTGGTCAGTGGCGGTATTAGCATGGGGTGAGGGGGTCTTCTTGACTCCGGCTGCTGGCATTGCATTCTCTTTCCTGGAGCTTGTGGTACTGGGGGAGCAGGGCTGAGCCCTAGTTCCCCTGGGGAGTTCTGCTGTCAGATCGCCCAGGTCAGCCCGCGAGGAAAGAAGACCATCTGAGATGACTAGGATAGCGCTTCCGCACACAAGGAGCCCCTCCAAGGCCTGAGCCTCCGTGATAGCGATAATCCACAGTGCTTTCTGAATCTTCCCAGTCCTTTTTTTTTTTTTTTTGGTACTGGGGATTGAACTCAGGGGCACTTGACCACTGGGCCCCATCCCCAGCCCTCTTTTGTATTTTATTAGAGACAGGGTCTCACTGAGTTGCTAAGTGTTTCGCCATTGCTGAGGCTGGCTCTGAACTTGATCCTCCTGCCTCAGCCTCCCAAGTGCTGGAATTACAGGCTCTTCCCAGTCTTACCTAAAGGTGCTTCATTAGTTTCTATCCCCAAGTTGTGGCCAGGCTGTGGTGACCCAGCTCACAAGTTCAGTGCCTTGGCCCTGGAATCCAGAATGGGAGATCTGCCACAGTGGTTGCCAAGAAGAAAGAATTGAAACCCACCTTTCCATCCTGAGTCTCTGAACTGCCTCCACAGTGGAGAGGTCACAGGGCTGAGAGGAAGTGGCATGTTGAACTGGGAGTCTCAGTTCTTCTGTACACACACCCCCGTGGGGACAAAAGTAGGACAGAAGAGTGACACTGACTATCTCACTTCCCATCTGGCTGTAAGATGAATGAGTGCTTCTCCAATCGCCCCCTCTCCTCCTCCTCCCACCTAAGGTTTTGGGGTTAAATTATCATAAGTAGTTATTTTGTCTTGATAGTCCTGCCCCACAAGGACAGGGTGTGCTGAACTCTGGGGGTTGCAGATGAGTGTGTGCTGAATGACGTCATTGGTATTATCGGTTGACCAATGAGTTCCCTGGGTTCTGGCCCTTTAAACTTCCACCTGGCTGCAGGTTGGAGGAGGGGGAGGAGAAGGGGGCGAAACACAGACCTGGTTTCCTGTGTCTGTTTAACCTTAGAACAAATATCTTTCGCCCCCTTGTGGTGAAGAAGAGCATAGCCATCACTCAAGATTTTTTTTTGCAGCCATAGCCAAAATAGTTGGTGCTAAACTTACCCGGGAGGACCACAGAATCTGTGGTCTCTTTAGCTCAGAATTCTTTCTCCAGTGAAATCTTACCAAGAAGTGGAGATGTCAGGTTGGAATCCAGCAGCTCCTACGGTTAACCTCTTCTTGGGAGGTTAAGAAGAGGTTAACCAATGTGTACGAGATCACATAGCTTGCAGGTACCATGGCTAGACTAAGACCCATGTCCCTTGTCTCCTGAGCTAGGACTCTTTCTTCTGGACTTTTCTTCCCACTTCTGATATAAAAGAGTACCCTGAATCTGGGAGGTGAACTCAGGAGCTGTTCAGCTCCTGGTAAGTTCCACAGGGCGCTGAATCCAGAGCCCAGAAGTGCCTATCTTCATCTGAGGCCAAACCCATACAGTGAGTGACATTGCACAAACCATTTAACCTTTCGAGGTTTCCATTCACCTGTAGAAGACTTCTGAAACTGCTGAATTTGAGGTCCTATTTATTGATGCGTCACCATCAGCAAGACAAGCAGCTCTTAGTGCTTGTCTGTAGAACCAGGGTCTCCTTAATCTGTGTCCTTTGCCTCTGTCCCTCCCCAGGAGGGAGGAGGTCAGGTCCGACGCTCCTCACACGTGGGCATCGCCCCTTGGCTCCAGATGGCTAACACTGGAATGAATTTGGAATGCGTTGGAAATAGAGTTGCCAACTTAAGTCTTTCATTCATCATAGCTCTTTCCATTCCCCTGTGGGGCCTCAGTTTTTGCCACTCCTGACAAAGCAGTAAGAGGCTTTGGGAGCTCGATGAGGTCATTTCCGGGACACATACTCAACGGGATAGTGAAAGATTCTCTGGGAAGCACAGAGCCCTTATTCTTTCTGGCCCTCATCATGCCTGGCCTGCTCTCTGCATCCGCCTGCAACCCTGGGATGCCTTTCTCCCTACTCCATGAGACGCTTGATAGACTCTGCAGCAGCTAGAGCAGCCCCTCCTAACCCCCCAGGAAGTTCCAGTAGCAGGAACAGTGCAGGTGACAATGAGATGGACACTTACCACCGTGCTGTCCACGGGCTATTTTAGTCGATCCTCAGAACAACACTGTGAGGTAGGTATGATTGTCATCCTTACTTGCAGATGAGAAAAGTGGCTATTAGACATCTCCCTGGAGTACATTCCTAGCCATTTACAAAGTACCATGTTGTGTTGTATTGCTTTGTAAAGAGCTGGTGCCCGAGGTTAAGAAACTGGTGTTTTCTTTGGAGCACAAGCAGTGTTTTACATTTTGGGGAGTCCTCCATGCTGCCTGGAGTAGGTAAGAACACATTGTTAAAGACTCCATCCGGCACTGTTCCCAGGAGGACTCCCCTCAGCACTGAATGTAGGTCTTGCACCTGTTGAAGCCCAGGACAATTCACATACCCTTGCTGGCTTCATGTGCTTAACAGTAGCTGGTTTTCGTAGCAGTGAGACAACAAACAGGCACGGATGTGCATGCTTCCCGGTCTGTGGCCTGTGGCAGAGGGAAGGGAGGGCCAGGGATACTTCCCTGCCCCTTTCCTGCCAGATGCTCTCACCCAGGGCCTCAGTGGGCAGAGGGCCACAGGCTGGCTGCCTCCTCTGTGTTATGAATGTCACAGGGGGAAGCTAACGAGGTTATTGGGCAGAGAAACCCTCTCCTGTGACCCACGTGGAAGAGACCTACAGCAGAGCAGGAGGCAGGGAGGCTGGCTTTAGTCACACCATCCAGGGACATAGAGAAGGCACAGGCGGAGCTGGCAGGCAGTCGGCGTTGGGTGCAGCACCGTAATATAGGGCCCTTGGGGTGTGAATGGTAATGGCAAAGGAAAAGACAGCCAGGGAGAGAGACGGACTGACCGCCAGGCTTGCATGGTGTTCCTGAGATTCAGCCGAAATGGAAGGGGAAATATGTGCATGGTTCGTTGATCCACAGTGTGTCTAAGAGTACTACAGACCTGATATTGCAGCAGCGGGTTCCCTACTAAAAGTATTTCCATAGAATATCCTTTCGCAGTGGGGCATTGTACAGGAAGAAGGGGAAAATCCTTGGGAGACATGGGCTTTGTAGGTTCCACCTAATTTTTCGCAGTACAGTGCGACTCATCTCCCCTCCGTGCTGCGCCCGCCACCCCGCGTGCTCCTTTACTTCTGCGCAAAGTAGATTCACTGGAGTCATGCTACAGCTGGAGGTGGCACACGAAAAGCGTGGTGCCAATCCAGGACTGAGTAATAAAACTGTAACCTCTCACATCACAAGGCAGGGGTGGGGCAACGGAAAGTCTCAGCACTAGGGTGGTACCTCTGTGCACCTTTTCTGGTTGAAGGTGTTGTGGGTGTATTGGTAGCTACTAGCAGCTATAGTAGGCAACAGCTCTTGTCGTGTCCCCTTGAAGGACTGACCCTCTGTTGGACGATAGTCACCCAGCTCATCGAGGGAGTACTAAGTGGGCAACGAGTGCTTGGTGGCCGAGGCTGGCCCTTCTGGGGCATAGGCTCATTCTCTGACTCTACCCTTGGAGAGGCGGAAGTAGAGGGGGTTTAACTGGGATGCAGTGGTTCATCTTGGCTGCTTGATTCAAGTCCTCTGTCCTGATGTCCTAAGGATCCTGGACGTGGGGCTAGAAGTTGAGAACTGTGAAACTCGGCCACCATTCACCCCATCTAATGCATTGCTGCTTCTCTCACTTCATTTACTTGTATTTGTAAACTTTTTTTCTTTTTTTTTTTTTTTTTTTACCATATTAGTGAGATGGTAAGATCACAACAGGACTGTCCCCTGCTTCTTTTACCTCCTTCCAACATGGAGAGCCCTTAGCTTATCCCACCTGTAGGGCCCATGGGGTCGTTTACTGCAGTCCCAGACCTCTTCTGCTCTGTTCCACCATCACCCCTAGAGGAAATGGCATCTCATTCACTTTGAGGTCCTCACCAGGGCCAAGAATAGCACCTTGCACATGCTAACCCCTCCTGCGATTGTGGGGTTCAGGGCACAGGAACGTTGATTGGCTGTGTGCGCCCAGATGGGCTCTCCTCCTTCCCTGCCTCAGTCTCCCGTCTAAAATCTGGAATAGCCGTAGTGTGACAAAGGGCTCGCTGCGAAGGAAGGGGCTGAGGGAGAATGCGTCTGTGGAGTCGGGGGCCACTCGTGTCGCAGGCCCTCCAGCTTCGGCTTGCGAGCTCCTGGGTCCTCCTGGATCCTCCTGGATCCTCCTGGATCCCTGACCTCCTGCCTCTCACCTCTTGCAGACTTTAAGTTCGCCATGTACCCGCCATCGATGATCGCAACTGGAAGCGTGGGAGCAGCCATCTGCGGGCTCCAGCAGGATGAGGAAGTGAGCTCTCTGACTTGTGACGCCCTGACCGAGCTGCTGGCCAAGATCACCAACACAGATGTGGTAGGTGGCAGCCACCTTCTTGGTGAAGATCAGTTGTCTCTTCTCAGCCCCTGTAAAGAGGCCACTGGTGTAATTATGGTGGGTTGGAGGTTTGGGTGTGTGTGTGTGTGTGTGTGTGTGTGTGCACGCGTGTGCGCACGCATGCTCGGGACGATCTATTTTCCAAGATCAACATTTAGGGTCATACGAAATTCGGCAGGTGAGGTCCCTTGAGGTTTTGAAGCACCACTGCCAGACGAGAACTCAGTGAGCGTGTATTGGGGGGGGGGGGGTTGTTATCTAAATTTCCTTGTGGCCTGGGCTGTCCAGTGGCCTGAATTGCTGCTTCATTGCCATTTATGTCCACGGCGCCTGGCTGCCCCACTGAGCAGTGGGGAGCGTCCCGGCTGCTCACACGCACCGAGGTGGCAAGACACAGGGAGAAGGCCCAGCCAGAGCCAGGCATGGACCGCAGTGGGCATGGGAGGCGTCCCTGGGAGAAGGGCGCCTGGCCCTGACCAACCTCCCCCGCTCCCGCCCCTTACTTCCCTTTTGTTCAATACAGTAACGGCTTAAAAAGCACTCTTAAAAGACAAAGTGCTGTGCACGTGAAACAGACTATTATTAGCTGTAGACTTCTTTCCTTTCTGTGTGGACAGCCCAGAGGCCGTTGCTTCTAGTTGCCAGAGTTGGGAACTCCTTCGAAGGACGGGTTTGAGACAGACCAGGGTTCAATAAGGCCCTGATTTCAACGGCAAGGAAATTAGAGTCCTGGAGGGTCCGGACAGGGGGGTTCTGAGAGGACACAGGCAGTGGCTGCATCTTCCACAGTCCTCACAGAGGAGAGGGGTGAGGGGACCTTCCCGGGGAGGCAGGGGAGGCAGTGACAGAGCTGGGGGGCCCAAACCTCCAAGCTCTGGCTCCAGCCTGGAAACTCGAGGCTCCGCCCCTGCGGCAGCTCCTGTGATCTTCTTGTTTGAAAAAGGTCTTTGGTTGAAAGGCAACTGGAGAGAGGGGTGTTGGCTCGGAGGCCCTTGTGCATCACCATGGAGAAGCTCAGGAATGCAGGGGAACTTCACGATGACACCCTCCGGATGTTCTAGGGGAATTCAGAATGCCCCGTGTGGGAATGTCTTGAGCTAAGGAGTCATGTGATCTACAGGCCTGCGGCTGTTGCCTCCACAAGGGAACACTGAGCTTCAGAAGGTCAAACCTCCTGGAGCCCAAGGCTGCAGCTTGCTGGCTTTCTCGCCCACCCACCTGTATTTTGCCTTGGCATTTGTTTTTGCCAGCTCCCAAGAAAATGGCAGGTGTTGAAAGGCCCGTCAGAAAAAAATCCTAGGCCCTTCTCTGAACCAGTTTTTAAATATTCTTTTTAAGATGCTAGCTCCAAACCCTGTATTTTTTTTCAACAAGGACTCCAAAATATGGATTGCAAAGAGCTCTCTAGTGCAGTGTGAAGTGGGTTTTTTTTTTTTTTAATCCCCCAGAGAAAACTCGTGGACAGAACTTAGAACTTAACATTTCTAGAAATGATCCACTTCCTTCCTTGTCTGAATGTCTCCTGTTAAGGCCGTCTTACACACAGGATTTCTAACCATGGAAGACCAGCCCTTCCTCAGCACCCTGAGACAAAAATGCCCAGGGCGGGAGTTTGACCCCCAGCATTGTCCCCTCCTTCAGGATTTATAGACCAGCTCTGAGGGGCTGACTGCCCCACCCAGCCCCCCTGGCCTTCTCCCACATCTCTCCTCGTCCCCCTCCGATTAATCACGTGGACAGAAGTCACTCCTGGGGGCTGCCACTGCGGCTGTTGGATGGTGCCTGCGCTTTCCAGATGCATGCAACCAGTCCGTTCCAGACAGCCCTCAGGCTGGGCTGCATGCCTGCAAGGCCATCTTAGCTGCCCTGTGAATCAGCTATTGAGTTGGCACTTCATTTCTATAAGGGGCCTGTGCCGGGTTTCTTAACTGGGGCTACATGCCCCTGCCTTGTTTTCACAGTGGGGCTAGGGATAAACATTTTAATATTAAAAAACCAAGCATGAACATCATTGATAGAATGTAGAATTTGTACCATTAGTCCAGACAAAAATAATAGAGACTTCTAAATTCCAAGCCCACCTCTGGGTCTCAGAGGCTTGCTCATTCTCCCTAGGGGTGTTTTAGTGGGAAGGTTCGGGCTTTGGGTGCTGGGCTGGGGCACTGTGGGTATGAGCAGCTTCCTGAGTGCTAAGTGCTCCTCCCATCCATCAGCTTGTGTTCTCAGAAGAGCTGAAGTTCAGAGTGAAGGAGAATGAAAGGACTAGAATTTAGAACGCATTAGCATTTGGAGGGAGGTGGGTTCTGTTTCCTGAGCTCTGTTTGCCGTGAATGAAGAAGTGGTGTGTTTTGAGCACTTCCTGTCCATTCATTTCTGGAAGCGTTTAGTGAAGGCCCGGTTGTTGCAGACTGTATAGAGATGAGCATGGCAGGGTCCCCAGGCACCGTGCTAGAAGTCGGGGGCAGGTGTGTGAACGGTGCATGGAAACTAGATGATGACGCTCCGGTTTTCAAGGAGCTTCGCGATTATATAGAGAATCAAGAAAAGTACAGTATGCGAAACCCTTCCCAGGCAAGCCATGTGTTAAGAACCATAAATGCAGTAGGGCAGCAATTCAGAGGAAGAAACTCAGGAGACCTAATGCAAAAATGCAGGTCTCTTAGCCATGCAAAGTTGGTGACAGAAAATGTCTTTGGAATGCAGATACAAAACGTGGTATGGACAGGCAATGGAACATCATTCAGCCTTTAAAAAGAAATGGCGTCCTGATCATATGCTATAATGTGCGTGGGCCTTGAAAGTATTAGGATAAGTGAAATAAGCCAGGCACAGGAGACAAATACTGTGTGAGGGACCTGGAATAATCAAATTCCTAGGAAGAAGTGGAATTGAGGACCTGGGGGGGTGGGGGGAGAAAATGAGGAGTTAGTATTTAATGGGTAGAGAGTTTGAGTTGGGGATGTTGAACAAAGTTCCGGAGATGGAGCATTCTGGTGATCGCACAGCTGTCCTTCATGCCAATATACATTGAAAAATGGCTAAAACGGTCAATTTTTTTTTTTTTTTTTTTTTTTTTTTTTTTGTGGTACCGGGGATTGAACTCAGGGGCACTCGACCACTGGGCCACATCCCCAGCCCTTTTTTGTATTTTATTTAGAGACAGGGTCTCACTGAGTTGCTAAGTGCCTCGCCATTGCTGAGGCTGGCTTTGAACTCGCGATCCTCCTGCCTCAGCCTCCCAAAGTGCTGGGATTACAGGCAGTGCGCCACCGCGCCCGGCTGCGGTCAGTTGTATGTTATGTGGATTTTACCACAATAATCTATATACATGCGTAGCACATGCACGTTTGTGCGCTCTGAAAGTCTGTGTTGAGCTGTCCTTGAGAAGTCAAGTACACACACCTGGACCACATCTTGCTCCCTAGGACACAGACACATGACTCAGAAAGAGCTGCCGCCTGACCCCCCACCTAGTCCAGCACTACCCATGCACCTTGTTATGTATGATCCTTTCAGACTTAGGGTGTTTGCTCTCACTTTGGGAGACAGGCCACACAGTCTCTGGGAACAGACTGAAGTGAACATCCGAAGGGACCAGACAAGTTTCTCTGCCACTGGCCGGCAGCGGTCAGCTTGGTGAGGAGAGGCCACGCAGCTCTGAGGAAGCAGGTCTTTGTCGCCCCATCTGGTTGCTCAAATAAACCGGGACCGCCCCATTCCAGAGAGAAAGCGGAGTGAGGAGCCTGACGGTTTTACAGGGCCGAAAAGTCTCCGAGGGTGGTATATTTTAAGCACTTTTTCCTTCCATTTATAAAAAGAGTTGCTAAAAACAGACACTAGCTGGGGAGGCTGGCCTTTGGGGGGAAACTTCGGCTTAGGCTCTCGTTGCCAAGAGTAAGCTTGAGAGGAGGGATCCACCATCCTGGGCCCCCGCAGAATCGGGGTTCCTCTTCCGTCCCCGGGGCACTGTGCTTGCACTCGGTGCCAGCGTTTACCTCACCGTCCCCTTGTCTATAGGACGTCTTGAATAAGACCCAACTTGTACTCAGCTCTTTATCCTGAGCCCCTGGCAGAGTCACTGGGGAGTGATGCTAGAGAGAGAGGAAACAAGGAAGGAAGGAGGTGCGGGACAAAGGGGAGGCAGATGCAGTTCAAGCATGCTTCTCATTCACGGGCGTCCCTGTGTCTCTCAGAAAGAAGCATACGTACACGCAGAAAGACGTGATGCGTAGACACGGAGTTACACGTGGGCGTGAGTCACAGGTCGGGGTCTTCTGAACGTCACCCGACTATCTCAGAGCAAGTCACTTAATTTTCACACGGAACGGCACACATGCATTCATTAAAGAGTGCAGTGGGGGCTCTCAGGCTCTGAAGATGTGAGATTACTGGGAGATGTGTTATCAGAACAGGTACAGACCTAGTCATTGGCCATTCCATTTATCCTGTTCTGTCTCCGTTACATCAAAACTCTTTGTCACATTCTTAAATCCTGCCCAGAGAAGCTTCCAGGATATCCCTTCCTTGGGGTCATCCTGGCATTTGACGACCCTGGTTGTCAGTGAGCAATTAAAAAACAATTAGCCTGCAGTGCGGGGTCCCCACTTTGAGTTTTTCTCCCGCCACCCCCACCCCCCTCAGCTAGAAGCTCAGAGCACACCTTGTTCCAAAGCATCTCCGCGAGTGACTGTGCCTTTTGTGGGCTTTATAGAGCCTGTGGTCGGGAACCTCATGAGGAGCTGGAGGGCAAGCTGGGGGCGGGGAGGTGGAATACAAGTGGGGGCCTCTGCCTCCCTCCCCTGCCTCATTTCTTCTGCGGGCCTCATTTGGTATGCAAGGAAATAAGCCAAACAGCCTGTGAAGAAAGGAAGAATGAGATAGTTTCCTAAGTTGTCTCTGCCTGAGTTGGCCACGGGTCTGGGGCTCATTCAGCCCTTTGTCCCCCTGTTGAGTGCAGTGCGTGTGTGGTGACAATGGAGTGATGCAGTTACACTGAGGGCTAATGGTAGGAGTTCCGTCAGCCCATTCACGGAGGCCGAGGAGGGTGCAGGGTATGGAGCCCGAGCCAGCAAGCAGAGGAAGTCGGAGGCCCGTGTAACGAGCTGGAGATCACAAACGCTGCTGTCAGGGCTCCGAGGCTGGGGGCTGGGGGCAGGCGCGAGGGAGAGGGGCAGGGGAGGGGGCCTATCATCATAGGAGTTGGAGGGGTGCCCGACCTCCAGCGCTGCGGAGTGCCACCTGTCCGGGCTGACAGACGAGCATTATGGCCTTCCTTTTAATCAGCTTAATTTGGGGCATCTTAGTACAATGGCTGGTGCTTCTGGAGACTGCCACAAAGCTGAGATCCCGGGGCCACTGCCCCTCACAAGCGCGGAGCATCTTTTTGTTGGAGGCGCTGTCGCCACCCTCCCTTGGGCTGTGTCTCCCTTTCTTGGAGATTCTCTGGTATATCTGTCCTTACTGAGAGCCCAGAAGAGACAGAGAAGTCTAGGAAGAATACACTGCAACCGGAGGCTGGCCCTTATCGAAGCCAGGCTCACTTGATGTCACCAAAGCCACTTCACCTCTCCAGGCTTTGGTTCCCTGGCCAGACAATTAGGGAATCTGCCTGTTTGCTCTCCAAGAACCTCTTGAACCTCCAAATTCTCCAGATCTATGATTTTTTGGGTGGGTGGGTGGGTGGGTGGGTACCAGGGATTGAACTCAGGGGCACTCAACCACTAAGCCACATCCCCAGTCCTGTTTTGTATTTTATTTAGAGACAGGGTCTCACGGAGTTGCTTAGTGCTTCACTTTTGCTGAAGCTGGCTTTATCGTAAGTCATCTGCGAATCCTCCCCTTTGGAACCCTGTAGCTCTACTCAGGTTGGCCTCCCAGTATGGCTGGATTAGGGGCAGGGTTCTTCCTCCCGATCACCACCTTCCCCCCACTCCATCCCTGCATTCTCCTTTCCTGCTTTGGGCAAGAATGGGGCTCTTGGGATGTGACGTCCAGTTGCAGATAACAACACCACTGCAACATCTCTCTCTCTCTCTCTCTCTCTCTCTCTCTCACACACACACACACACACACACACAGGCTCTAAATCAGCTGAGAACCATCTTCTTCAGATAACAAAAGGGGGCTGGTGAGATGTGAGACAGGTTGCTGCCGGCCTGAGGTCTCAGCCCCAGCTCGCATTGCTGGGGTGAACATCCCCTTGCACGGTGATCTGAGGTGTTGCCATACAGCCTGACCTCAAAGCACAAACCTGCTCCTTCCTGTGGTGCTCAGATGGAGCAAGAACTGTCTGTCTGAGCTCCAGAAGAAAGATGGTGTGACACTCACCGATGGGATGGAGGATGACCTTCCCGAGGGACAGTCCACTGTAGTTTTGACCTTCTATGCTAACCCTCACATTAGCTTTGACTCTTCATTTGAGATGACTATTTTTAGATCATGAGATTTTAACATTTTCAGATACCTTCTACTGAAATGCAAGTGCCCCTAGAAACGTGCTTTTGGTCTTTCCCGCTGAGTAAGTCGTGACCTGTGGACCCAGGGCTGCTGGATGAGCCTTGGAGAAGGAACACAGTGAAGAGCCCAACAGGGTTCCTGTGACACCCAGATTCCTAACCACTAGTGAAGGGGGTCAGGCAGGGTAGAGAATAGGACTGGGAGATGCCACAGAGAAGTGTGAGAGATCTTAGATCCTTGGTGCAAGCTCCTGAGCTTTGAGCATGCACAGTGAGCCCCACGTTCAGGCCACAGTGGCCTAGTTCAGCCCCATCTGTTCTGAGCACACCCTTTGCCAGTCTTGAGTAAATGCTAATCCATGCCTCATTTTAAAGAAATCTAGGCTGGACGTGGTGTGCTCCTTTAATCCCAGCTACTTGGGAGACCCAGGCAGGAGGATCACAAGTTGGAGATCAACCTGGGCAATGCAGTGAGGCCTTGTTCAAAGAAAAAAAAGGAGCTGGACATGGGGGTGCTTGCCTCTAATCCCAGGGACTCGGGGGCTGAAACAGGAGGATCACAAGTTCGGGGCCAGCCCCAGCAATTTATGGAGGCCCTAAGCAATTTAGTGAAACCCTGTCTCAAAAGGGTGGGGACATGACTCAGCACCCCAGGGTTCAATCCCTAGTACCTAGTACCCCCCCCCCAAAAAAAAAAAAAAAAAGGAAGGAGGGAGGATTCTTTTAGATTCCAGGATTGATTCACTGCCACGCATAATAAATAGTACTCATTTATTGGGCTGCTACTTAGTACTTCATATATATTACCTCGGTTGCTATTTTGATTTGAGCTTTTCATCATTCTATTTGACAGATGGAGAGATTGAGATCAGAGTAGTTAAATAAAATGACCCTTGCCGGCAAATATGGCGGGTAGGCAGCAAATAACCATCCTTCACCCTGCCCTAATTTTACATTCCAGGTGACATTGCATCTCTGCCCTCAGTCTGCTGTCGTCCCTTGTCTTAATTCTTATTAAAAGCTGCAGTTTGAAATGTAGAATTGATGAGAGATTGCAAAGGAAATTTTGCGGCATAACGGAAACTTTGTTCCCACTTTATTCCAGCTTTATTTTAGATCTTCAGAAAATAAAGACAATGCTTTTGTGCTTGGCAAAATAGCAACCTCTAGGTGGCGAAGATGGCACAGGGAAACAGGAAGGGAAGAGTGTGTTAAACCGTGGAACGACATGGGGACATTCAATTTAGTGTATTTTCCACACACACATGCTGCTTCAGAAAACACAGAAAGGCAGTCTTACAGGAGAAAGAGGCTGGAAAATACCTGCCAAGAGCAATTTCTTCAGCTCACACCCCACACACCCCAGTTAGTATTACTAACCACAGTCCCTTTCTAGTGACAGCTGTGACTTGCCATTGCATTCCATGTCGCCCAGCTAGTAAAGCTTCTGCCTGGACAGACTCAACTCTAGATTTTCCCTACCAAATATAGACTAATAAAAACAACTCTGCAAATTCTTGCTTATTCCCAAATTAGACAAGCTCGAGTGTCCCAAATTTTGTAAACATTCTGTATTGTATTTTTGTAAGTATCAAGGGAGTGGTAAATAAGCAAAAAATGCAGTATTTTTGTGTTTTGCTTTTAAGCACTTACACAGTTTATGTGAGGGTCAGGACAGTGCCGTCTCCCAACTCCCTTCTAATCTGTTTCTCAGTTACTGAGAAACTAATCTCAGCGCTAATAACAGCACTGCCGGTGGGCTTTTCCTTCCCTGCTACCTCCCAACTTCCCCAGGCAGAAAGCATCCAATTTCCCACTTGGTCCTTTGATGACCAATTGATGTCCTTCTATGAAGGGACCATCATCTTCGGCTAGTGCTTCTCACGATAGGAGTCATGTAGGTTCCTGCTAAATTGTAGGTGGAGATGAGCTTGGTCTAGGTTGAAGGAGATGATGCATCTGCAGCCAGTCCCTGGTGGCCTTGCTGATGCTGCCAGTCCTTGCACCCTGCTTGGAGTTCCAAGGTTCCGTGGAATTTCACGAGCATCTGTCCTTTACTTCACATTTACTTCTACTGGAAAATGAGCCTGGAGTGATGTGAGTTGAATTGTGTGTGCTTTCCCGAAACGCCCTGTGCACTGCTCATCCTGACATCTCTGGTCTGGGCCCCTTCCCTCTCAGGATTGTCTCAAAGCCTGCCAGGAGCAGATCGAGGCTGTGCTGCTCAATAGTCTGCAGCAGTTCCGTCAGGAGCAGCGTGAGGGATCCAAGTCGGAGGATGAACTGGACCAAGCCACCACCCCTACGGATGTGCGGGACATCGACCTGTGAGGCTGCCGCTCGGGCCCAGGGAGAGAGACGCGTTCATCACCTGCTTTCTCCTTCTCTCTGGTTATGTTTTGTTCTTGGTGTTTTAGGATAAAATTCTCCCCCCACCTAGATCATATTTAAAGATCTTTTAGAAGTGAGAGAAACAAGGTCCTATAAAAACGGAATAATTAAAAAGCATTTGGTGCCTATTCAAAGTACAACATAAGGGAATCCCTTGTATATGCGAAGTTATGGTCTGATTATGTAAAAGCAATAGTAAAATGCTTACAGGAAAACCTACAGAGTAGCTAGAGAATATGTACGCCTGCAACATGGGAACAAATTAGAGGAGACTCTGTTTTACATGTTATGAACTAGTGCATATGCCCCTTTTAGTGTAATCGCAAGAACTGTGTACGCCATTTATGGCATGATTAGATTGCGAAGCAATGAACTCTAGAAGGAATTAGAAACAAGGAAGGACATGACGGGGAGGGGGGGTACAAAGCAACCTGACAACACAATTGGACCATTTTGGAGGTAGAAGCACCTTCACGCCTAACCACACGTTCCTAAGACAGGAGCGATGTTGGATCTCTATGTTACCTACTCTCACCTACAGTAGCTGCTACCTAAAAGAGATGTTGGGTTTTGCCAGTTGGACACAGGTGATTGGCTCCTGGGTTTCGTGTTTGGTGACTTCCTGCTTCTTCTTCCAAACATGGTTTATTGCAGACACCACCATATTGTTATCTAATGAGGAAATTTAGCTTTGGTCCATAACCAAAACTCATCTGCAATGGAGGCAGATGGAGACCAAGGGTGGGTTCTAGAATGGAATTTTCTCTCGCATGGAAGAGGGTGAGGTGACCTTGGCATCCCTTATTAGAAACAAACAAACAAACAAACTAATTTTGGTGCTGATTGGCATGTCTGGTCCACAGTTTAGCATTGTTATAAACCATTCCATTCGAAAAGCACTTTGAAAAATTGTTCCCGGGGGATAGATGGGATGGTTTATGCAAATCATGCTGAATACTCCTTCCCTCTTCTCTTTTTTGCCCCTCCCCTTCCTGCCCCAAGTCTGGTTACTCTCCCTTCTGGAACCTGGCATTCTCTGGTCCATAGTTCTGGGACCCCTGCCAGGGCTCAAGAGACAACTCTTTCTGCTAAACATTCCCATCACACCATTCCTCAGAAAAGCCTAAAAACAAAGGTCTGTTACCATTTTGATGGCATAGAAGGATCTGAATTCCCATCTATATATACTTCTCCTTTGGACTTGAAAAGTTATTGCTGGTGCAAAGACAGACAGACGGCCAAACATCAGGGTGTGGCATTTTGTTCCCTTTTCTGTTTTCTGTTAATTTTATTGCAAAGTTGTATTCAGTGTACTTGAATCCCGCCCCCTTCACTTCTTAGAGGCATTCAGTTAGCAGAGAGTTTTTTTTTTTTTTTTTTTTTTTTTTTGCACAATTGTAATTGACAGGTAATGAAGCTATTTGTTAAAAGATTTGTCTTTTTTAAGTAAAAAAAAAAAAAAAAACAAAATCAGAACAGGGCTACTTTGAAGAATTATGTGCAGATACTGCCTTGTTTCATAGTATGAGGGTTGAAGATGGAGAAACATCTAAGGGTCTCTTATCTTTCATTTTATTTCATTCAGTTTTTATTATTATTATTTTTTTTTTGCGCTGCTAAAAAGCTAAGATCATTCATCCTTATTCACATTAACAGTACCTAGCTGTAATGTTTCACAGAGTGTGCTGCTATTTTATAAACATTTTTATAATATATTATTTTACTGCTTAAATTCCAAGTTCTGAAGTAGGTGGTTGAGATTTGAGTTCTTCGTACTGGAAAAGCCCTTCCATAGTTTGTTTTCTTCTGGTAGCAGATTCATGGTTGGTTTTTTTTAAATTTTCTTTTTTCTTTTTTGGTTTTTCGGTTTGGTTTGGTTTGGTTTGGTTTCCTCTGATCACATTCTTCAAAGACAGACTATTCTTTACCTCAGGTTTACTGGACAAAATCAATAAGTACAAAGGACAATGATTCACGTTTTTTTGTTTTGTTTTGTTTTCATAATACCTCACAACCATACAGTTTCTGCTCGGGAGCCCACTCTCGTGAGGAATAGAGCAGGTGGGAGGGGCAGCCAAAGGCCTCTTCAGGAAGACAGGGGGAGATTTGGTCCCCGGGTGTCACACCTGGGGACCTTTTCAGTTATGAAAGTCACCAGGCTCCCATTTTGACTCCGGTATCCTCATCATGATGGAAAAAATACATAGAACCAAGGGATCCTCCCTCCCTCCCCCTCACGGCAGACATTCACCCTGAACATTCACGCAATGGACTAAGAACTCGTGGTTCCCACAAGGCACCAGGTATCAGGAAACAATGAAAAAGACTCCAGCAGGCTGTTTGGAGATCCTCTTCTTGTAGCCCTTTCAGAAGCAGGGCCTTCGTCTGCTTAGGGCCCCTTCATCTTGGAAGTTTCCCACTTCCTCCTCTTATCTTTGCCCTTCCCTGGCATGGTCGCCCCAGGTTTAAGATCGTCTCCGCAGTTCCGCTAGGTCTGAATCTGGGTGGATGAGTCTGCGGCTGGCAGTATCTACGGTGCTTCCTTCTCTCACCTCTGTCCTTGACTTTGGCAGGCAAGCACCGTACAGGGGCCAGGTCCTCTCCCTAGATGGCACTAAATGGTTTGCAGGTTTTGAATCACATTGAAATGGCATGATGGGAAAAACGGGTATGATGAGTAAGGGCTGGAAGTTGAAAGGAGGCGAGGAGGCTGCTTCTCTGTAGAGATGAATTCCAGATGATCCAGTCTCTCGGGAAGTGTGTTAGGGAAGGTTCAGGATTTTGTGAGTTAAGGCAACCCTGAAATGATAGGGAATTTCTGGTGGGTCAGTGGGTGGTAGATTCAGAAGTTTTGGAGAGGAAAGTTGAGCAGCCAGTAGTTAGCCAGTGTTTTATGAGGAGCCGTCCCACAGAACCAGGAGGCATGAGCCCTGGAGTTCTTGGGAGACTTGAAGCCCAATGAGAAAACAAGGTGCACCTTCATTTAACAATGACCAAACCTTGGTCTTAAAGCAGTAAATGACAGGACCTGATAGATAAGGAAGGAACAGGCCCTGAGACTCTAACCACAGTCTGTAACTGTCCACTTTTCCTGGAGCCCAGGTGACACTGGATGCTTCTAGCTTTTCCCCTTTCCCATCCTTTGGGGCCTACTGTGATAGTAGGTATGGGGCTGTTTGGCTTTTCTGACACAAAAGAAGGAATCCTGGATTCATTTAAGTAACTGGTACCCTCTTGGATTTGATCTCCTTGGGTAGGAGTTTTTTGTCCTAGAGGGGTTCATTTCTCCCCATGGATTCATTTGAACTTACTTCCCCCCCCCTCCCCACTTTCTTTCCTTCTTTCTCACCACCCAATAAAGGGATTCCAGATTTATTCTTTTCCTACCTTGTCATCTCTTCTTCTTTATTCCTCTTCTTTTGTTTTGTTTTGTTTTTTTTCTCCATCAGTGGGGACTAAGTTGTTCCCCCAGCTGCCAAATTTTAATCCTTTCCCTATTTTGACCAAATTGTAAGGGGAAGAGATCTTAGTATGCCAAAAATATATGCTAAGCATAAGAAAATTCCGTGCAGGTTCATAACAGCCAGGAATCCTGCAGGACGCAAGGGGAGGTTCTCTCGGCTGAATGTCCCACGTGCTGAGAGGCACGAACTCCTTCCAGAGGGACTGTTCTTAGAGGTTTCTTCATTTTGAACTGTCCCAGGACCCCACTGAAGAGCACGGCATGTCTTGTAGCCAGGTTACCCCTCAGTCTGCATGCTCTCTGCTGGAGGGTCCATCTTGCCTCTTGTCAGCCAGGTCCGGGGCACCCACAGAGCTTCCCCAGCCTGCTTCCCTCTGCATCCCTTCGTTAGCAGGACAGATGATAGCTCGAGGGAGCTATGGGACTGACAGGTGAGACTGGATGACTTGTTTCTCAAAGAGGGCAGGGGAATTTTCTCTCCATGGCCACAGAGGACAGGGCTGGGAGAAGAAATAGACTTGCACCTTATGTCCTGTAAATATTAATTTTCTAGTTCAAGAAGGTAATATTGGTAGTGTGGAAATGGGAGGTGTAGGAGGAAGTCTGAGTAAGCCGGTTAACTTCTAAGCCAAAAGGATTCCTCTTTGTTTATCTTTGAGACAGTCCAACCTTGGGAATAGCTTTAAAAGGGAAATTGATGCCGAGACAGTAAAGTCCCCTTAAGCCAACAAACCCCTCTCTAGGTATAGATTGAGAGCAGCTTACACTGGTACGGACTTGGAGCAGTTTTCAGGAGCTGCAGTGCAGTCATCCATTTGTACAAAATAGGGTAGGAAGAAGGGAGAGGATGTTTATGACTGCCCCAGACCCCGTGACTCTTGGTGATTGTGGATTCTAAACAACCCAGAATAGTCACTTCAGCCAGAACTATCCTCCTACACTTGTGCGTCTCTGCTTTAAAACTTGGCTGGGCTATCAACCCTGTTCTTGGCTCAGGTTTGAAGAAGCCATCAGCAGATGTATACAGCTACACGGTAGCTGCAGGAGACGTCCTTTGCCTGCAGCTCACTCTGGGGAAAAAAAGTGCCTTACTGACTGTAGCCATTACAGTGTCCAATATATTGACAGGTGCCTGTCCTTGGGGGGGAAAAAAAAAAAGTTTCTTTCTTATTGTTAATTGGTTTTAGTTCTTACTGCTGGCCAACTCTTACATCCCCAGCAACTCCACTAGGCCATTGGATTTTTTCCATTATGTTCATTACCCTTATACCATGTACCTCAGACCTCTCTCTCTCTCTCTCTCTCTCTCTCTCTCTCTCTCTCTCTCTCATATAGTTTCTTGTCTTGGGTTATTATTTCTTCTTTTTTAATTTGCTTTAAAATGAGTGTGATGCCATATCGAGTCAATGTTATTCTCTCACAATGTACTCTATAAGAGGTGTGGGTGTTTATTTGGTCGGGATGCTAGAAAGTGCTAACGTAGCATGATCAGTGTGAACACAAAAAGTGTTTTAGGAAGTATGGAAAAAAATGTTGTGTTGGCTATGATGGTGACATGATAAAAGTCAGCTGCCTTTTAAGTGGTCTTATCTGTTCAGTGTTAAGTGATTTTTAAAAAGTAATAACCTGTTCTTTTGACTAGTTTAAAGATGGATTTGAAGATGGATTTGAAATTGGTTTTGGATGCAATTAGGTTATGCTATTTGGACAATAAACTCACCTTGACCTAAATTCTGTGGCCATTGTCAACTTATTTATAGGCTAGCAGTCCTTAGAATGGAATGTACCTGTCTTGTGTCAGAACTCTGGCAACCATTGATAGTGGCATAAAAAAAAACAAATCCTAACCTGAAAGATAGTCTACATGTAATTCTGTGTCCTTACAGAACAAGGAGCTGTTGACATTTATGTTTTGTTTTGTTTTGTTTGGGGGGGCCAGCGACCCATGCAACCAGATTACAAACTAGAAGCTTCAGTCTACTTGGTAAGGTGGGTGACTCACTGATGTTATCACTGGGCTTCAGTTAATAGCACCTGATGACCGCCAACCCGCTCTTGGCTGGGAGTGGCTTGGATGCCAGAAACCTGCAATGCTAATCTCCAGATTCTGGAGAGTCCCTGCTCCTGCCTGCCCTGCCCTTGCCCTTGTCCCTGCCCCTTGTACGGCTCCTTCCCAGTGGCTCTCATCTGATTTCTGATCATCTTTGCATCCCTCATGTGAGACCTGGGCTACAACTGCCCTTGGTGGAGGCTGGTGAGTTACACCCTGGCAAAGAGATGGCCAGGGCCTGGTCCCAGCTGGCCTTGGACTTCAGTTTCTCAACCCAGCTTCCTTCCCAGGACATGTGCTGAGCATGCAAAAGACAGTGGGTGAATAGCCATTTTGATATTACTATAGAATTTCATTTTCCTTATAGCAATTAAAGATTGTTTTCCGGTTTAATTCTAACCCGAGTTGCCAGCAATAAAATTCAAACTGCTCATTGGAGAAGTCCAGATTAAGATGCTCCCTGTTGCACTCAAGAAACTTCACTTAGTATGTGTCTCAGCCCATTCTCTACTGCTGTGACAAAACCCTTGAGCCTGGGAATTTATAAAGAGCAGAGGCTTTTTTAAACATTATGGTTCTGAAGACTGGGACATCCATCTGAGTGTGGTGCTGGCATCTGCCTAACATCTGGTGAGGGCATCATAAGGTGGGGGCATCACTGGTAAGAGCAAGCAGGCTAGCTCTGGTCTCTTTAAAAAGCCACTAATGCCTTCATACGGGGTCCCACCCTCATGATCTCATCTGATCCTAATTACCTCCCAGAGTCCCTACCTCCAGATACCAATTCAGTTCCCAGTACATGAACTTTGGGGGAACTCATTCACATCACAACAGTATAGTTGTTAAGGTTATGAGGATGCTAGACGTTCCCCTGTGTCCCATTTCTTGTGGACATCTACCATTCTTGGACAGCCAGGGGTGGATTTCTACCAAGGGAAGTCTGCTGGCCTCTTGGGAACTTCTAGGGCCTTTGACTGCCACTCTTCATCATCCTTGGAATTCTCCTGGGTGTGACCTATTGTAGAACAGCGCACCTCTCTCCCACCTCTTCCTCATCTAGTCACTGCTACACTATCAGTGCTTTATCTGTTCTTGTCACTCCCTCTCCCGGAGGCCATCCAGTCATACCACTCTGCTTCTCCATCCAGAGCAATGGGTGTTTCTGGCAGGCCCTGAGCAGAGAAAGCAAGCGCTGCAGCCTACATAGCTGCCCTGTATGTGCTCTTTCCACGAGACAGCTGGACAACCTCAAACTTGAGACAAGAGCTTTCGTGGGTGCCCTAGGAGTGCTTTTGTATTTCTAACAACTTGCCAGAGCTCTGGGACTCTCGTTGAGTACACAGAGGAATGCAAGAGTTTCCAGTTGGCTTGGTGGTGGTGTTCTTAACATTCTGCCATCAAGCAAGTCCTCAAAAGCAGAATGGGACACCAGATTACTTCTCTCCCACTCGCCCGGCAATAACTACAGCAAAAATGCCATTGGCTCTGGGTGGGAGGAGAAGCCCAGCGTCCTTGGCGCCAACATGTATGCAGGGCCTACCTTGGCCTTCAAGGAAAAGCAATGAAAACACAGCCCAGGCCCCACTGGGGCTGGGGAATCAGCTCATGTGTGAGTACTTGCCTCCCATGTGCAAGCCCCTGAGTTCAATCCTCAGTACCACCAAAAAAAAAAAAAAAAAAAAAAGAACAAAAAAGAAAAAAAGCACTTTTCATGAAGAGACAGAACATAGAGGCAAAGAGGTAGATCAGCAAATGTCAAAAATTCCAATGAACATGGGGTGAATCGACGCTTTGGGCAGGGGGTCCCTATCTGAGGAGATGGGCAGGTTTCCTCGAGCATGAATTGAGGAAAGCACTCTTGTTATGATGTTCTTGTGGGGCAGTGTGGTTTGGAAACAGTAGAAGCAGAGTTTGACCTTTCCCAAAAATAAAGACATGGAAAGTTGGATTTTTTAAATGAAGGGAAAATATTCAAATAGGCAGCTTGAAAATGGCTTTTAAACACTATAAACACAGATGTTGCCCTCATGAGATGGGATAAACCCAGCCACAGACATCGATTTGGGTCTACCACCTACCTAATCTCTCAGGAGGCTTAACGGAACAGGCTGGAAATTTCCAGAAGGTAACTGGAGGCTTGCACTCTGTCTGGGGGCCTTCCCCCTGGAGATGGGCAGATCTCATCGACTCTGACCACAGGCTCAGTCAACCAGAACTGGGCCGTCTGAGAAAACAGTAAGACAAAGCTCAACTTATTTCCCAAACTATGTCATTGTCCCACTGAAGCTTCGAGGGTATGCTTCTTCAGAATACACCTTGGGTTTTGTTTGTAATGATGGACTTTGGGCCTGCTGACCAACGGTTGCCCTCAGCCCCCACCATTCTGGAAAATCACTGTCTTTAGGTTCCCAGTAGCGCTTCCCAGCTAAGTCCACTAGGGGACGCTACTGGTGCCACAGAAGGAAGCCAACTTACAAAGGCCCCAGAGGCAGCCAGGTAAGGGAGGGTGGCCTGCTGCACCAATGTCAGGACTTTCCCATGCACCCCTGGCGGAGCGTCCTCCCTTGTCCTCTGGCCACCTCAGACCACGCTCTGACTCCATGTCATCACCTTGTCGGATTCTTTTCAGTGGCTAATCTGGAGGTGGGAACTGGCAGCGGGCAGACCAAATACAGCCTGCGGACAGAATTGGTTTGACTCCCACAGTGACTGGGACTTACTTACCAATGTAAGATGAGGGCTTTCACATGAAAGTCGGGGTTTTAACTACTCTTGGGAAACCCAAGTCCTGGAGACCACAGGCCTGCAAAGCGACAAGGGCCTGTAGCCTAGCAGTCTGACTGCTTTTTCTCTCCCCTTGCTCCCCATCAACCCACAGAAACACTTCTCCTCAGCCTAACTGATGCTGTCTTACCCCTGTGGCTATGAAGTAGGCCCTCTGCAAATCCCAAGTGGAGGAATCTGGGATCTTGGAGAACCAACGCAGGCCTGGAACTCTTATTTCTTCACATGTGTTTCTGTCACTGGATAACCCAGGACAGAGCTCAGCAGGGCTGAGCCCACACACTGAGGTCCGCAGGTAGGCCAAAATAGGTTAGTGTGGGTTAACGTTCAGCCCGTTCTGGTTTTGCTTGGGTTTTTTTTTAGTCATTTTTTAAGTTCTCCTGGCAACATAAGAACCCCATGAAAAGATATGTCTGTGAGTTTTCTGGATCCATTGAAAAAGTGAAAATGACTCTCTCAATGAACTCATCCTTTTGAGGTCATTGCTCTTTTTTTTTTTTTTTAATATTTATTTATTTGCTTTAGTTGTACATGATGCGTTTATTTGTACGTGGTGCTGAGGATCGAACCCGGGCCGCGCACGTGCTAGGCGAGCGCTCTACAACCCCAGCCCCAAGGTCATTGCTCTTCATCATCTCTTCACACACGGGGCTCCTGAGCACTGCAGGTCCATTCTACAGATGAGGGCTGGTTACAGGCCAGGTGGTTTTGTATGGATCACCTCATGCGACAACATTTCTTTAGTACCAACTTTGCCAGTCTCCAGGTCCCTTCATTCATAGATCTCAGTTTGAGATGAAGACAAACAAGAAGTCACAGTTTGCTGCTTAGGGCAGTAGAGAAGAACAAGCATCCTAGAAGGCCACCTGCCCTGGAATCCTCAGTCCATCTACTAGCTTGGTAACCTCGGGCACAATTACTTGGCTGCTCAGCAACTCAGTCAGTTTCTTTATCTGTGAAATGGGGTTAAATAATAATAGTACCTTCCTGCAGTGGTTAATCTTAATGGTCCACTAGATTGGATGAAGAGATACCTAGGAAATTTCTGGATGTGTCTCTGGGGGTGTTTCTAGAGATGATTGATGTGTGGAAAGCCCCACCCTGAATGGGAGTGGCACTGTATGATAGGCTTGGGGCCCCATGGGACAGACATGGAAGGAGGAAGTCCACAGCTCAGGCCAGTGACTCTTCATGGAGCTTTGAGTCCTCAGCCTGGGACTAGGGTTGCATCAGTGGTCCCTCATGTTCTGAGGCTGTAGCTTTTAGAGCCGTAGCTTTTAGGTTTCTCTGGCTCTCCATTGTGGAGCTACCCAGCCTCTGATTATAGAAGCCACCCTCCTCCAAGAAAAAAAAAAAAAAAAAGCTCTTTTATAACCATACCTGTCTATACCCTGTTGGTTCTGCTCCTCTGAGAACCCCAACACACTTCCTTTAAGATTGTTGTCAGAATTAAGTGAACTAATTCACTTTGGGACTTGAACAGTTCCTGGCACTTGGCCAGTATTTGATCAGTGTTAGCTGTTGTCATGGACTAAAGCAGAGTACAAGACAGGCACTTAATTCAGTCTTTTTAAAAAATAATTTTACAGACAGGTACTAATCTGTTAGCTTCTCCATATTGCCAACTTAGGACACTGAGATAAGCGGGGCTTAGATAATTAGCAGTGAGGTGCATCTTGTAGTTTCAGGAGCTTGCACGAGGCTCTCATGGAATCCCCATGACCTTCTGGTGAAAGTGATTCCTTACTTTGTAGCTAAGTGAAGTGAAGGTCACACTGTTTGCTCAGCTCTGGGCAAGAAGTCTCAGCTTGCAGTAGGGAATTGGGCTTGGACTGGAACTCAGATGTGGCTGACTTAAAATATCACGCATCTCCCACTGCATTGGGCAACTTTATTTATTTCTGTTTTGCTGACCGAGAATTGAGCTGAAAGAGTGAGACCTGGTATGGTGGAGTGGCTGGATAATGACATTGCTTGTTAATTCATCAGCAGAGTCAATATCACCTTTAATGAGGACAAAGCCCAAGAGGAAAGAAAAAGTCCTTGTAATTGAAGAAGTTTACGGTAGTTTTATAGACTGGGAAGTAGCCCTGTTTTCCCCAGCGTTTTTGCCTCTTCTCTCGGTTGTCCTTCACGGTAATTTGTTCAAGTGCTTTATCAACATGTAACTATGCTCCTCAGCTTGTGAAATCTGATGATGCAAGTGCAATGGTTTGGATATGAAATGTCTCCCCAGGGCCCATGTGCTGAAGCCTTGGTCCCCAATGCAGCAATGTTCAGAGGTGGGGTTTTAAGGAAATGGATTAATCCATTTAATGGATTAATAATGTGAATGGATCACTGGGAGGTGATGGAAACTAGAAGTTGGGACTGAGTTGTTGGAGGTAGATCACTGGGGACATGCCCTAGGAGGCTATTTCTTGTGCCTGGCTTCACCCCCACCCCACCCCTCACCCCCCACCCCCTGTTTCCCAGCTCTCTGGAGTTAACCAGCTTTCCTTTACCACCAACCACCTCACACCCTTCTGCCACACCCTTCTGTCATGATGTCATGCCTCACCTAAAGCCCAAAGCAATGGAAACCATCAATCATGGACTGAAACTGTTGGTCAAAATAAATCTTTCCTCTTTTAAAGTTGTTCATATCAGGTATTTTGGTCACATCGATGAAAAGCTGAACATCACAGCAAGTATATAACTCTTTTCCCCTAAAATTCAACTTTTGACCTGTAGAATCTGACTCTCAGACCATTCACAGTTTTATTCTTCTTTTCCAGTTCAGGTTTTCTTAGCCATGACGTTCAGGATGGGAGGGCCCAGCGTGGGAATGTGAGCCTTAGGCCTGCTGAACCCCTCCAGAATCAATGAATTTTGTGTATTGATAATTCTTAAATTCTTTGGGCCAACATTTGTAGCCACTAAAAAGTTTAAAGTGTGTGGGCACTGGCTGCTCCCTTAAAATTTTGCTATCAACATACAATAGAAGAAAGTCTTAGGCTAAAACTTGCAGCACGCACGTGCAGATCCTTAGCAGACAAACAGCAGCTTATATGATTGCTGTAGTAGTAATCTGAGTTACTACTCAGGGTGAACGTCATGCTTAGAAACCAGCAGTGCAGAAATAAAAGTAGAAGAGAATAAAAGTCTGTGCAGATTTCCATTCATTGCTCAGCCAACCCAGTGAGCCTCTGGAGATTTCGATCACTACAAGTTAAGTACTATAAGTGCTATGTAAATATTCAAAATCCAGAAATCTCGGAAATTTGAAGCATTTTTGGTCTCAAGCATTTCTGATAAGGGATACATATGTTTTAAAAGTAATCACTTTCATTTTTCATAAGCTACTGTAAACTCTAAATGAAGGAATTTTAGAAGACTTAATTTAATGTGGCATTTTAACTGTTTTCCTTGCTTTGTCCTATAAAATCTTTGCCGGTGTTAGGACCAGGAAACCAACATTTTAGAGTTTAAAAGTCTTTCTTTTCCTTGGCATTCTTTCAGGGATCTGGTCAAAGCAAAAGTCTTAGCCTTTCCAACAGACATTCCCCAATACTTATCCCTGCTTGAATGTTACTGACTGTAACATACATTTATCTATTACATACCATCATTGTGACAGGGAGAGACCAGAGTGCTATAGGGGAAAAAAAAAAGGTTTCACTTTAATCAAGAAAAGCTGGGTTTGAATTCCAGGGCTGCAACGCATTAACTGTATGAGCTCTGAGCCTCTACTTGTTCTTTTATAAAATACGAAACCTTCCTGGATTATCAAAAAGATTAAATGAGTTTGTAAAGTGCCTAACACATAGAAAGCTTCAACAAGAATCAGCTAATCTGAACATATGCAAACACATCAAGCACTGTTAATTCTTTTTAATGGCACAATAGAAGCAAATGTTATTTTCCCAGAAAGGCGAGGGTGGGGGTGGAGGTGGGTGTTTCTGTGGGTCCTGATGGAGGAGACGACTTTTGATAACCTCAGCAGTAAAACTAAGCACCTACAACTTTCACAATATCGCCTTCACTCTGCCGCCACTCTTTCAAGCAGCAAGGAACTTGAGTTTGGGGAGAGTTCTTTCCCCCCACAAAGTGACAGGCTAAAAGGCAAAGCATGAAAGGGGATTAGTGGATACGTTTATTCAAACACAGGGGAGTTTCCCAGAAGCATGTCAGGCTGAGAAGGCATCCTTCGACTGTCCATCAGCAGAAAAGCTGTTTGACTGGCAGATATGAATTTTTGGAGCCAGCAATAATGGGGAGCTATTGGTGACAGATGTCAGATGTTGGCAGAGCAGCTGCCAAAACAAATCTGCCTCCACCTTCAGACACCACGCTGATGGAGCCCTGGGCACAGTTGGACTGGCAGCCCCTTCTCACTTGGATCATTGGTCACATTATTATTCCTCAGTCGCTGGACAAAGCAGATGGTTCACCATGTATTTGTGGCTTTCCGTTGGCCTAGAGATTCTGTTCTTCCATCAGGGTCCAGCATGTAATCAATTATGACAGTGGGTGGTGCAAGAAAATCCCTGCCAGCGCAAGTCCAAGGACTTCTATTTTATTATGTCTGCATAAACCACTACCATCTCCAACCTAAAAGTGACGGAAGGAAAAAGCAAAGTAGTGGTGTTGAAAATAATTTGGGCAATTGCACAACCACAATTCTCAGTTGGTCTCCAAAATTCTCAGTTTGTACTCTACTGTCAATTCTATCCTTTTTTTTTAAGTCTTAAAATCCTCGTTTCCATTTTGGTGAGTCTTTTAATTTAAAAAGTATTTATCTTTTGATCAACACACAAACGTATACATATTTATGGAGTATAAAGTGATGTTTTGGTTCATGTGTACTTTCTTTTTTTTTTTTTTTTTTTTTTTTTTGCTACAAGGGATTGAACCCAGGGACCTTAATCACTGAGCCACACCCCAGTTTTATATATATATATATATATATATATATATATATATGTTTTTTTTTTTTTTTTTTTTTTTTTTTTTGAGACAGGACCTTGCTAAGTTGCTTAGGGCCTCACTAAATTGCTGAGGCTGGCTTTGAACTTACCATCCTCCCGCCTCAGCCTCCCGAGTGCTGGGATTACAATTGTGTGCCACTGCGGTGAGCTGGTTCATATGTATTTTGTCTAATGATCAAATCAGAGGAGCTAGTACAGTCATCACTATTTCTTTATGGTGAATATATTCAAAATCCTCTCTTCTAGCTATTTGGAGACACATAATGTGTTACTGTGTTATATAGAACACCAGAATTTACCCTTCCCATCTAACCAAAACCTTGTACCCCTTGATCAACCTCTCTATCCTTCCCATCCTCTGGTAACCATTATTCTCTTGTCCACTTCTTTGAGATCAAATGTTTTAAATTTTGCACATTCTGGTGAGTCTTCATGAGCTTTATTTTAGAATCATAAAATGACATAAAAACAAATAGAACACAAGAACACCTCCGTCCATCAACTGAGACTGTTCCTTTAATATTCAGAGTTGAACTCTGTTAAATTGCAATGAGAGTAAGTTGGTTTGCCTTAGTATGTATGAGTGGCCACATACATAGAGCAATATAAACACTTTCTCTTATCCATTTTCTTGACGATTTTCCTCCTGAAAGACATCTTGTTTATTATATGTATATATTTCCAGAAACAAAGCCTTTAGTAATGGAACAGAACAAGCATTTTTAAAAATATTTATTTATTTGCTTTAGTTGTACACAATGCATTTATTTTTACGTGGTGCTGAGGATCGAACCCGGGCCGCGCACGTGCTAGGCGAGCGCTCTACCGCTGAGCCACAACCCCAGCCCCCAGAACAAGCATTTTTTAACTTTATAATTACCACCTAGAGATATCCTTCATATAAATGAAATGCATTTTTTCTTGTCTTTTTAAAAAATAATATGTATGTTTTATTAAAAATCAGGCTCATAGTAAATTGATAGTTTTCTTTCCTACACATTTTGTTTTTCACTTAATCACATATAAGGGAATGTTATCATATCATAATTTAGATTGGCTACTATAGTATCTGTCACTGTTCTAGATACTGCAGACTGGCAGGAAATGAGATGGCTCCTACCTTCAAGGAACTTATGTCCTCATGGAGCGAGACAGGCCATGACCCTGTAAAAAAGTAAATACATGATCTAAGTTTTATAAAAGGAAATGATAGCTGGGCGTGGTGGCGCACACCTGTAATCCCAGCACTTTGGGAGGCCAAGTCAGGAGGATTGCGAGTTCAAAGCCAGCCTCAGCAATGGTGAGGCATTTAGCAACTCAGTGAGACCCTGTCTCTAATAAAATACAAAAAAAGGGCTGGGGATGTGGCCTAGTGGTCGAGCGCCCCTGAGTTCAATCGCCGGTACCAAAATAAATAAATAAAAATGAAATGATAGAGGCTGGGCAGTCTATGAAAGTCTCCTGATGATGTTACCGAGTTGATACCTGAAGGCTGAGAAGGAGGCAGCCGTGCACATTTCTTGGGGGAAGAGCTTAGTGAACATAAGGAGCAGCGAATGCAAAGACCCTGAGCTACACATGTGAATGAGATGGTCCAGGAACAGACAGAAGCCACGGCTGGAGGTTTGGTGAAGATGGGAATGACGACAAATGGGACCAAACCCCAGGAGGTGCTAAGTCCCAGAGCCTTTGGAAGTACTGGCACTTTATTCTCATTCCAGGGAGAATTTACAAGAGATTTTTCCAGCAAGGGACTGACATAAATGGGAGATTATAGGTACATTATTTTGGCAGCTGAGTATCAGAACACAGGCAGCAGGACTGTCTTAACAGGCTGTCACAGTCACCAAGACTAGAGATCATGGGGGCTGCTATGGTTTGGATGTGGAACTACCCCTATCCCTAAAGCTCATGTTTTGAAAGCATTGTCCTCAGTGCAGAAAAGTTCAGAGGTAGGCCTTTTAGGAAAATATTGGATGATGAGAGCTGTAACCTCATCAGTGGATTAATCCATTTGATGGATTAATAATTTGAATGGACTATTGGGTGGTAACTGTAGGCAGGTGGAGAGTAGCTGGAGGAAACAGGTCACTGGGAGCATGGCCTCGGACTGTATCTCACCCCTGGCTCCTCTCTCTCTCTGTTTCCCAGCTGCCATGAGTTGAGCAACTTTTCTCTGCTACTCATGTCTACCATGATGTTTCTGCCTTGGAGCTGTGGACTGAGACCTCTGAAACATGAGCCCCAAATAAACTTTTCCTCCTCTAAATGGTTCTTGTCAGTTATTTTGGTCACAGCAATAAAAATCAGACTAATACAGGGGCTGAGCCTAGGATGTAGAAAGGTCATGTCTTTGTTTTCCCTTGCTATAACAAAATACCTGAGACGGGAGTGATTTATAAGGAATAGAAGTCACGTGTAAAATACAAACCATAACACAGGGTTTACGGGTCTGGAGGCTGGGAATTTCAAGAGCATGGTGCCACCATCTCAGTTTTCTGATGAAGATCTGGTGCTGCCTCAACTCATGGTAGAAAGTGGAAGGGCAAGTAGGTATGTGTGAAAGAGACAAAACATGAGGCACCGACTCACTTTCTAACAACTTGCTTGTGTTAGCATTCCACTACCATGACAAAATATCTGAGAAAATCAACTTAAAGGAGAAAAGATTTATTTTGGCACACAGAGGTTTCAGTCCCATGATCCGTTGGCCCATTGCCTTTGGGTCTGTGGTGAGGCAGAGCATCATGGTGGGGACGGGCTGTTCCTCTTATGGCAGCTGGGAAACCAATAAATAAATACATAAAATTTAAAAAGAGAAGAGAGGAGGGCCCAGGGCCCCAGTATCTCCTTCAAGGACATGCTCCCAATGACCCCACATCCTCCCACGAGGCTCCACCTCCTCAAGGTCTCACCACCTGCCATAGCCACCCAATCGCTGTGACCAAAGCTGCAACCAAGCTTTCAGCATATGGGCCTTTGGGGACACGTAAGATACAGACCATAACACTGCTCTCGTGGGAACCAACCCAGTCCACGAGAGCAGCATCAAGCTCTCCTAATGACTTAACCCCCTCTTAAAGGCCAATGCCACAATCTAATTTCAACATGAGTTTCTGAGGGGACAAGTTGTTTTCAAACCATAGCAGGTTGCAAAAAGTGGTGGATTCAGGACAGGAGGTGATGATGGAGCTCATGAAACTTTTTTTTTTTTTTTTAAAGTTTTGGGTAGATAGGTTTTATTATTTATTAACTGTGATTGAAATTTTGGACCATATAATAAACTTGATTCAGATGTACATATATAGAACTCCGTGCCAAATAATGAGTGAACCACATTCCTCACAAATACACATGAAACATTTATGCACAATGATGATGGACTAGTAGTTCACAAAGCAAATCTCCCAACATGTCAAAGAGGCATACTTTAAAAATCCTCAAGTTTTAGAGATTTAGGCACATAGCTCTCAGTCTTACCATCGGAACAACATCTGTGGGAAAAAAAAAAACTTTCAGCTTTAAAAACTGATAAACAAGGGCTGGGGATATAGCTCAGTTGGTAGAGTGCTTGACTCATGTGCACAAAGCCTTGGGTTCAATCCCCAGCACCAAAAAGAAAAAAAACAAAAACTGATAAACAAGATGACTATAAACTTCACACACTGTGAGTAACCAACAGACAAGCATTTGGTCACCGTGTGGTTAACCTCACACTGTTGCTATAGTCTGGACCTTGAATGTCCCCTAAAAGGTCCATGTGTTAAAAGATTGGTTGCCAGTCAGTCTTTGATACTGGGCTGTGGTGAAACCTTTAGGAGACAGGACACAGCGGGAGGAAGTTAGGTTATTGGAGTTATATTGCCCTTGAAGGGAATATTAAGACCCTGCCCCCTTCCTGTCTCTCTTTGTTTCCTGGCTGCCAGGGGAGCAGGCCTCCTGTGTAACATTTCCCACCACGATGTGTTATATTGCTACAGGCCCAAAGCAACAGGGCCAAGTAACCATGGACTGAAACCTCTGAAATCCTAAACCAAGAAAAACTTTCCTTTGTATAAGTGTTTATCTCAGGTGTTTTTGTCACAGTGATGCAAAGCTGATTAACACAGTTATTGTTGAAGTTTCTTTTTTTTTTTTTTTTTGTAGTGCTGTGAATCAAACCCTAAGGCTTTACCCATGCTAGGAAAGTGCTCTACCACTGAGCTACATCTTTGTCCCCCTGTTGAAAGTATTTAAATACTCAGGAAGCTGACTCCAAACTACACTCTCTTCCCATAGTCCATGTTCCAAGTAAATCAGACATTTTTTATACTTGGTTTATTTTCAGTAAAGACTGGAGTTGGGTTTTTATTTGAAAATCAGAGTAAAAGTCCAGCAGTCATTGCATTAGTGAGCTTATACAAATCTGTGGTGAATTTTATGGGGATTGCTAGGTTAAGGTAAAGAATCAGGGATTACATGAGCAACTATGTAGTTGGCACAGCCATTTGCTAAGATGAGATAGAAAAGCAGTCTTTGGAGTTTAAAAAAAAAATCAAAAGTGCTGTGGGAACAAAATCAGCTTGAAATATCTATCAGAGAGCCAAATGGCGATGTTGAGTAGGTAACTAGATAAATGAATGAGGAGCTCAGTGGAAAGATCCAAGCTGGGAATATAAATAAGATTTGTACAATGCCTGAGACCATCTAGGAGACTGTATGATTGAGGGAAGAGGCCAGTGTGCACAGTATTGTAAGCATCACTAAGTATTGTAGCACTCACTAAACATCCACGTGTGTCCCATATTTCTCACTGTCTTTGCAGTTAGGTAGGGCCATGTAGGTAGTTCTAGACAATGAATGCAGAATGCACCTAAGAACTAGCTTAAGATCCTCTGTTGCTCTAACCAGCCTCAGCAGTCATGAACTCATGTGTCAAGGTGAATGTGTCTAACTATGGAACCAACCTAAGTATCCATCAAATGGAAGAATGGATAAAGAAAATGTGATATATATATATATATATATATATATATATATATATATATATACACACACACACACACACACACACACACACACACACACAATGGAGTTTTATTCAGCCATGAAGACAAATGAAATTATGGCATTTGAAGGAAAATGGATGGAATAGAGACCACCATGTTAAGCAAAATAAGTCAAACTCGGAGATTAAGGGTCATGTTTTCTCTCATATGTGGAAGCTAGAGAGGAAAAAGGAAAACAAAGGTGGGTGTAGATCTCCCCAAAATCAAAGAGAGATCAGTAGAAAAGGGACTAAGAGAATGGAAGGAGGAGAAGAAGAGGGGAAAGTGCTGGTAAGTGATATTGGCCAAATTATATTGTTATATCATATGCATGTATGAATATGTAACAATAAATCCCATCCACATGTACAACTACAATGCACCAATAAAAAAATGTGGGATAAAAAAAAGCATATGTGTCTGTCAACCCTGGTCCCTGAAATATATATCTACAAAACCCCTTTATGATCCACGTCAGATATAGAGCATGAAAAAGAAATACATATTAACGTGTTTAGCCACAAAAATTCAGGCCTAATCTGTTAGCTCAGCATAACTTTGTATATTCTGACTAATTCAGAATTCCATCATATGATGATATTATATGCCTCAATGAAGCGCCATTGTTCATTAAAAAATAAAAAGGTATATGTGGTTTGATAGGTTGTCAACAAAGTATATCAGTGGATGTTTCTAGCTTCTATCTAAAGTTTAACTGAACTCCGTGTTCAGTTCCTGAACTATTGAGTAAATAAAGCAAGATAATGGCCATTATTTTGAAAATGCCTCATTTCTCAACCTGGTTTTTCTTTCTGATTCTTCTCCGCCGCCACCACCAGTTCTGGGGACTAAACCCAGGGCCTCACACATGCTAGGCAAGCGTTCTACCACTGAGAAACACTCCCAGTCCTTTTTCCTGAATCTCAAAGTCTATGAAGACTTTAAAAAATGTATTTCTTGGAAAATTAAAAAAATTTTTTTTGGTATTTATTTATTTGCTTTAGTTGTACACAGTGCAATGCATTTAAGTTTACGTGATGCTGAGGATCGAACCCGGGGGCCATGCACGTGCTAGGCGAGCGCTCCACCGCTGAGCCACAACCCCAGCCCTTTAAAAATGAATATTGGTTGATGCTCTATAATTTTCTCCTAAAAGAATCCTCTTCCATTATGTCTCTCCTTCCTTCCTCTCTCTTTTCTTTTCTTTCTGTATGGAAAAGTGAACCCATGGCTGCTTTACCACTGAGCCACATCCCCATTCCCAGGATCTTGCCAAGTTGCTGAGGTTGACCTTGAACTTGTAACCCTCCTACCTCAGCCTCCCATATCACTGAGATTACAGGCATGTGCCACAGTACCTGGCTCAGCTTTCTTTTTTTTTTTTTTTTTTTTTTTTTTTTTTTTTGTGGTACCGGGGATTGAACTCAGGGGCACTCGACCACTGGGTCACATCCCCAGCCCTTTTTTGTATTTTATTAGAGACAGGGTCTCACTGAGTTGCTAAGTGCCTCGCCATTGCTGAGGCTGGCTTTGAACTCGTGATCCTCCTACCTCAGCCTCCCAAAGTGCTGGGATTACAGGCGTGCGCCACCGCGCCCGGCAGCTTTCTTTTTTGATACATGACTCATTCCACAAATTGATCCTAGTGGATATTTCTCATTATATATATGTTGCTCATGGACCTTTATTTTATTCATTTATTTATATGCGGTGCTCAGACTCAAACCCAGTGTCTCACACATGCTGGACAAGTGCTTTCCCAAGTTCCTATTATGTTCCAAATACTTTTTTAGGAACAAAGGAACTAAGGAAATGGAGCCAGTACTTATCCTTATGGCTCATAGTTTTGATACCACTTGGAACATTCATCTCTGGTATCAGAGATACCAGATCAGAGATACCAGAGAGATGGGATCTTGAGAGATGGAAATGAGTTAACCTCTATGTGTCATAATTCTTCACTTGTAAAATGGAAATGATAACTTCTACTTTGCAGAGTTATTGTATTACATCAGACATGAACTGTTTTAATTCAGGTTTTAGAAATTCACTTAGACCTTCTTTAAGAGAAAGTGCTCTTACCTACAAGGTATCTATCTGGTACTTTGGTGGCTCAAGGTACTAGCGACCAGAGACTCTTTGCCTTACTGTGTCTGGCTCTGTGTGTCTACATTGTTCTCCCATTACCTTTGCTTGTTCTTACCCTTTTTTTCTCTAAATCTGTTCTCGGGCATGTCTTATTTATGGTTTGTTTCTTTATAACTTCAGTTTACATGCCCCTTCTTAGCCCTCTGTTTTGTGGTTTCTCTCTTGTTTCCTGCTTCAACCCTCACAGATAACTAATTTAAGTTTTCACTTAAAATTTTTCAGAAGAATCTGTTGAACTGAGTCATTCTTTCAGGTATTCAAAACACATATATGGAAAATCTACTACATACAGGAAATGAGCCCACATTCTGGGCCCCACTCAAAATTGTCCCTCCAACCTCTAACGTCATCCTGAAGATGGCTCCTGTTTACTTGACGGCAACTATTAGAAATGCTGAATTTAGCCTCCAGTCCACACCTCCTAACTCCAGAATCTGCATTTAACAAGATCTGCAGGTGATTTGTTCACATTCCAGTTCGAGGAGCACTGCTTTAAATAGCTAGCTCTTCAGACAGGAAACAGCTGGGGACTAAAAAATATTGATGTCTGGGTTTCCCCCCAGAGGTTCAGATGTTTTTCTGGAGTTCAGCCTGGCATTCAAAAGGTCAGTAGATAATTCCAACAGACAGGTAGTTTTGAGGACCTTGCAACTGACCAGCTGCATGAGCCTAGATAAATTGCTTTAGTTTCTCTGTAGCCCAGATTTCTCATTTCTTAAGCAAAGATAATGCAGCCCACCTATTCTGTCTCCCTCGGAATCTTAAGGCCCAATGTGATGATACATTGTGAAACTGTTTTGAAATGTGTGTCTGTGAATTTATCTGATGTATCACTTAACTCCTCTAGTCCCATGTTCTTCTATAATCCCATGTTCTGAAATATTATTGGGGATTGAGATAAATGCATTATCAAATATGTGTATTTAGGTAAAAATGCATGAAAAGCAATGTAAACTAGCTAAAATTATTTTTACCTGTGTCATGGCCAGGTACTGTTATCCCAGTTTACCTATCACATGGCTGAGGGATAGTGAGGTTCAGTATCTCCTCAAGACCCTGAAGGCCATTAAATAGAAATTATTCACCTGATACTTATTACAAAGGCATGACTTATTCAAGACCACTGTTAAAAAGATCAAGACTATTATAATAGAGGAGAGAAACTGACTTCAAGTCTGAAAACAGAGGAGATTTATAGCCAGGGCAGTTATGTAAGGGATGAGGGAGGAGATGGAAAATTATTAAAGAGGAACCTAGGAAGGTAATGAAGGGTGAGCAGGAAGAGGAACTTAATTGAATATCAAGGGTAAGGGGACTCTGACAAACTGGCTTAGCAGGATTCTTTGGTAAAATAGGGTGCAGCAGGCCAGGCTCAGAAAGAGGGCCAGTAGGAACTTGAGTAAAGTTTGGTCAAGGAAGAGTTGAGAATGAAACCGAGTGCATCTAAATCTGCATACTTCGCTGACCTTCCTACCCCAATATTAGGGATTAACAGTTTAAACCTCAGAGGATGCAATTTGGCGCTGTACATCGTGAAGTACTCATCACATTGCCCAGCTGTAAGATTACTGGTTGCGTCCCAGCCTCCAATCAAATCAACGAAAAAATCACAGCCTTCCTTATCTCTGTCCCGAGGCTGCAGGCGGCCGGCCAACCAAGACAAGAATCCCACAGCCTTATCTGAGGGCGGGGCCCGCACGCACCTGCTGCGCACCAATCACAGGCCCGCGCGTAGGAGCGCAAGCGCCACAGCCCTGGGCGGGGCCTCACGGCTCCCCAGTCTCCTCAGACCTGTCGGCCTGCGGCCGCTCTGATTGGCTTTCCGGGGATGACGCAAGAGGCCGCCTCCGCCTATGGTTGCGGCGCCGGCAGCCGGCCGAGTGGCGGAAGTGGTGTGAGAGAGGTGAGCCCGCGTGTCGGAGCCGCGCGGGGCTGGGGCGCCGAGCCGAGGGCCTTGCTTCACCTCCCTCCGGGCACGCGAGGATGACGCGCTTCGCCCTGACCGTTGTCCGGCAGTGAGTACGGCTGTGTCCGGGGGCCTTCCTCTCTCTCTTTCCATCGAGTGGTTTGGAGGGGGTGGAAGGAGCGTGGAGCTGTCATCTCGTCTTGTCCCTGCCGGCTCAGCCCTCGTCCCCAGGGATGGCTTGGAGGGGAACGAGTGTGCTTCAAGGCTCTTTCGTCAGGGTCATTCCCATTTCGACCCCTCCTGCCACAAGCACCCGAGGGACGAAGGCAGGTCTTAAATGTCATCACTGCGCTGTTCCACCTGCGAAAACAGCTGTCGCCGAGTAAACAGTTACGGTTCTCCGCAACTTAGTGGCAGGACTAAAACTGAAGAAGGACAACCCTGCCTCTCGGCTGCGGTGCATCGTTGTTGTTTTTTTTTTTTTTTTTTTTTTTGTTCCCCAGCAGATTCCAAAGAGTTTGCAGAATTGCCCCTCCTTCCTGCCTTCTCTCCCACTCTGCTGGAAGTTCCCCCCTGGTTTACCAGCGCAGTCAGCCCCACGGGCACGCATTTCCGATTTATTTCCTTCCTCTCCAGAGATTACAGTTCCGAGCAAGAAAAGGGGGCCTTAGCCCTCCTCTTGGCAGACCGCCATCGCCCGGAACAATATTTTTTATCATAACAGATTGCATGGAGCTAAATCTGTTTTTATGTCTCTTTTTCCCTTTCTCAGCACCTATTTGCCGGATGTTCATGGGACGTGAAATTTAGTGTGGTTAAAGAGCAGAAAATCTTCAAGTAAAATACCTGGGTTGGAATCTGTCTCCAGGACGGAGCCCTGTAGCCTGTCTCTGATAACCAGCTTAATCTTTCTGACCAGTTTTCTGATATGCAAAAAGGAAATAATGATAGTACCTATTTTAGTGGGTTATTGTGAAAATTAAGTGTGGAAAGGTAAAGTGTATGGCATAACATAGGGGAAGAAATACATCTAAGAATTAAGTAACTTGTATAAGGACAGCTCCAACAAATTGCAATTGGTTCTCAACTGTATATGTATAGTCTATCAGACCAGCATTTTGAGAAAGTTCTATGGCCAGTGGAGGGAATTACAGAGATGAACAAGATACTGTTTCTGCCTTCATGGAGCTCATAAAGGAAGAACTGTTACAGGATTTAACCTTGTCAAACCTACTTAACTGGTGTCTTTTCTCTCCCATTATTCTCTTAATAGGAAGATAATCTTGGGACTCATCTGAAGTTGTCCTTTTAGGACTCATAAAATTTTAATGTCTCCATATCTCTTCTCCCCTCCCCCTCTATTTTATAGAAAGCCTTGGGAGGATTCTTGACCTTCTTGAGATCATTCAGCTAAATTGGTTAGCAAAATAGGAACTAGAGCCCTGATTACTCCCCCCACCTTCCCCCCACCCAACACAGGAGTGCTTTCTGGATCCAGCCAGTACAATGTCAGACAAATGATTGAAAATTTAGAAGTTTTGGAAGTCTGAGTTAAGGCACCCCTTGAAAAGTAAGGTGATCCCTATTTAGATTTTAATAGACAAAGTTATTTGAATGTGGATTTAATTCCCTCCCTTCTGCTTAAAAAGGGCTTCATTAAAAAGACCTTCTTCATAGGAATCACTTAAAAACCATCTCAATAAATTATTAGATGCCAAGCACAGGTGTAATTATAATCTGATAATCACTCCTGAGGTCTGACATCCTCAATTTGCAGGTGAGGAAAATGAGGCAGAGAGGCCATGTAACTTGCTTAAATTAATGTGGCAAGTTGGGTAGGTAGGATTCAGACCAAAACAACTTATCCATTGTGTTCTGCCTCCTTTTTTATTGTGTTAAATCTTAGTGTTTGAAGATTACTTGAGTATCACTGGCCATGTTTGAGTCTCTCCCCTGCCCATAAGATAGTTGTGATAAGAATAAATTCTGATCCATTTTATACTTAGGAAAATGGAGAAAAAGTATTGGAATAATCAGGAAGGCTGTGGTTAACTGCTTTATTGTCAGAGCCATTCCATCCCTTTTCTTGCCTTGAGAGTTCTTAGAGCAAAAAAATAAAAGAATAAGAATAAAACACAAAACCAACTAGTTGTTCTCTCAGGAAAAGAAATGATTTCAAATTTGATAATCAACATAGTTAAATATAATGATTTACTAAATTTTGAAGTTTTATGAGACTTTATAATGTATAATGCATAACTATATAATTTTTATAATGCAAGGAAATTTTAAAGCAACTAAATCCACCGTGAATTTTGTTCTTTTACTATATGTGTGTTTGTTTTTCTTCATCATACTTTGAAGTGAAAGGACCAGTGTGTGGGATTTTTGGGAGAGAATGCCCAAGATTCCCAACTTTGAGTCTACCATTATTATTAAACTGTAATTTCTCCTGACAGCACAGAATTGTTGAAAACTCCAACAGATGTAGGTTGGCATTGTCATTCCCTGATAGGTGACAAACAGTTTTGAGTGGTGGGAAATGAGGTACACAAAGATAGTGGGATAATTCTGTAAACTGGATCCATTGTGCTGTCCCTGACCCCCACATGCTTTTATTTTTTTATTTTTATTTTTTGGTACTGGGGATTGAACTCAGATGTGCTTAACTACTGAGCCATATCCCCGGGGTCTTGAGACAGGGCCTTGCTGAGGCTGGTTTTGAACTCATGATCCTCCTGCCTCAGCCTCTTGAGCCACTGAAATTATACTCACTCGCCATCACACCCAGTCCATGTGTTCTGTTTTATTTTGTTTTTAAAAGCAATTTACCTGCACTCCTGCCTGGTTTAAGTTAACCAGAATATGTTAGATTCCTCAGCCCTCAATCTGTTATATGCAGAAGGGCAGGCCCAAAATGCCAAAAAGAAGAACATAAGTTACCCTGTAAAGGGGTATGGGGGGGTTTGTGACCCTATACAGACTAGATTCCAAAACTGGAATTCCCCCTAACCACAAAATCAGAAGAAATTCCAATTAGAACTAGTCAGCATGGGTCAAAGTAACCCAAAGTTGCCTTGATTCTTTATCATGTGCAGTGGGGACTTAAAAGTCTGATGCAATTGTGATATCAGTTAAAAGTCAAGAGGTGGACTTGACGCGACTCAGGAAATTTCCCTGGGACCCCCAGTAACATTGGAGGGCAGGAGGGGCATGCTGTCCTTCCCTTCTCTGAGAGGACCCACTTTCTCCCTTGAGAGTGTCCCTTTTTCCTATTCTTTTTTAATAAACTCATGCCTGTTACTCTGAGCAACATGTCTGATATCTTTCTGGCATGATCACAAGAACCAGTGAGAGAGGACTGCTGTGGCTGCCTCACCTCTTCTGTGGGCCCTTGCTCTGGAACACCCGACACAAGGCTGTTGAAGGCCCTGGTTCCTTGAAATACGTTTTGTTACTGTTTGCCGTCAGTTGCTTGCAAAACCTTCCATTTCACTTCCATTTGTAACTGACTTATAAAACTTTAAATTTTTTTAATAAAATATATTTAATTTACATTTGATGACTTAAAGATGATCAGTTAGTAAAGCTATTGATAGCCAAACTGATCTTTCTTATTCTGCTTCTGTCAGCAGTTACTTTTTGTTAAATGCTAATGATTGTTTTAGATGTTAAAAAAAGCAAGCAAAGCAGTATTAAACCATCTGCAATTTTATAAAGATATATGTAATTGTTATATTACTGTGATATTGGTTCCTAGGAATTGGGGTGTTTAACTGAGGAGAGCCTTTACAACCAGGATGGATTGTATAAACAAAAATGTGTCATGAGTTGGCTATCTTACAAGTTTTTTTTTTTTTTTTTTTTTGTATCAGAAATTGAACCCAGGGGTGCTTAACCTCTGAGCCATGTCCCCGGCCCTTTTTATATTTTATTTTGAGACAGGGCCTTGCTAAGTTGCTTAGGGTCTTTGCTAAGTTGCAGAGGCTGGCTTTGAACTCACAACCCTTCTGCCTCACCCTCCCGAGTTGCTGGTATTAAAGGCCTGCACCACTGTGCCTGGCCTTATGAGTGTTTTTCCTCTCAAAACATCTAGTGAAATTCCCTATATTACTAACCTTTGAAATCTTCTGTTTTCAAATGAATTAATTGTAAAGGAATTAGGCTTAAGCTGTATTCATGACTCAATATCAAGAGAGGTTTTATATTTCCATGTACAGTAAAGCATATTTATTCTGAAAAATGTATACTAATGAGTATATACTAATTTCCCATTTTTTGTATCTCCTATGTGGCAAACTGAGTATTGTCTGTTGAATTTGAATCCCTCAAGAGGACATAATGGGGAAATTAAACTTTATATGATTTCTAAAGAAATTCCACAGAATTCAAATATAGACTAAAAAAAATATCTTTTAAGTGAAGAACAGTATGATAAACTACAAAATGAATGATGCATTTGTGGGCCTATAAATGGCTCATCATAAGACTTCACTTCTTGGCATAAGTCTTTAGATTCCTGCAGAGTTGGGTGTTGTATTTTGGAAGTGGATCACACTGCAGTTTTGAAAATGAGTGGTGTTATTCTTGACTACTTCAAAATATATCCCTCTGACCTTTCAGCTGCCTCGTCCTTCTCTGCCTCTGTCATTAGCCAAGCTTTGGTTAGGGGAAATGGATTAATAGTTTAAACTATTTTATTCCTCTGGTTTCCACTCACCAAACTAATTTTAAGCACTTGCTTCAAGGATTTATGTAATCTTCTTGGTAAATCTAATAAAAGCTCTAAAATCTTAATAAAAGTTTTAGGGAAAATTCAATTTTTGGATTCCTACTGGGTAATATTTATAAAGTGGCTTGAAGGTAAAAATACCCAATACAAGTTAAAAGCAAAAGCCAGTGATTATTAATAATACAGTTATGTCTGTGGCAGTCTTTTTTGACAAATAGCTAAAAGAAGTCCTACATTACATCACAGCTATTTTTTTTTCCTTTTGCCAAAATCATTAGATGGTGGAAAGTGCCTTTATAAAACTATCAAATTACTGGTATTTCATTTTTGGTAACTTTAACAGCAGTTCTTTATTCTTCATCTCAACAAGATGATGAGGTTGAGATAGGAAGTGAATCTAATGCATAACACCATTTTCTAGATGAGAGATGACAGGGTTCCCCAAACTTGTCCATCTGCATGGTAGAGGTTAATTTTCTCTTTTGTTTCCATTAAGATTCCAAATGAATAATGATGAATTAGTATTATTATCTGTTTTGCCAAGGCGTAAATGGTTCTATGTATAGTAATTTCATTTATCATACTTTTATTTTAAGCTAATATATAAACATTTAGAAATCAAAACAATTCTCCCTATTGTTCTTTCCCCACCCATAGGTGACTAAGTTTCTTAGTTTCATTATGTACCCTTCCAGTGTTTCTTGTGCAGATCCAAATATTACTTCTCTCCTTCCTGAAAAGGTGGTGTACTTTTTATATTATTCTATACCTTGATTTTTCTACTTAATCAGTATCTGTACATACAGTCTGTCTTTTAAAGGACGCAGCTACACATTATTCCATTAGGTAGATATACCATTATTCATTTCTTAATGAAACCATTAGTAAATGGTTATTTGAGCTATGGTTGGGGAAACCAACTTCTGTCGATGTACATTTGGAGTATTTACAATCTTTTTCTATTAGAATTAATATTATAGCAGATAGTCTTTTAAATATGAGTGAATGCATGTATTCCCAGTAATGGGGCTGTGGTTTAATAAGCCCACCAGGTCATTTTGATGAGGCTCAAGTTTGAGATCCATTGCTCCAGGCCGCGACTGATCACAGTGGTCAGGAGTCCAGGCAGAGACTCAGTGTGTATTCCTAGTCATGGCTCCGCAAACATTTGATCAAAGCCCAAGAGTCTCAACTGAATTCTCCTTGATTCTACTTTTACTTACTTGAGGATTGTTTTTATTATAGGTCTGCCCTGTCAGCCGGTCTTGCCATGTGCTCCCCCTCCTCTCTCCTTTCCAGCCTCCATTTCCCCAGTTATCTGGGGACCAATTTTTCTAGTCCTCTCGTTCTTCTTGTTGTTTCAAGGTTGTTTGAGTTTTTTTTTTTTTTTTTTTTTAAACTCCTAAAATTGTAGTGTCCCAGCCTCAGTTCCGTGGGCTGTGGTCTGCAGGATGGTTTTCAGTACTACAAAATGTTCCCAAGGTTTGTGCACTTCTTTCCCATTCCATTCTGATGCCCATTCCCTTGCTCAGTTCAAGTTCAGCAGTGTAAGGACTGATCTTCATGTTTTGGTTCTGCCTTTGAAAGTAGTTTTGAGTAATATACTAATTTTGACAAGACTTTAACAAAAATAATGTGTGCACATATATAAGTATTTTAAAAACAGCATTATGCTCTTGCAGTTCGTTTAAGATTGAGTCCTAATCTACACATTTTAATTTGAGGTAGTTTGAAATTTTGAGCTCATCATTAGAGCTGTAGAATGAATTGCATTTTTATAGGTTCAATTGTGAAGTGTGTTATAAGATTTAGATGATCTTTATGAATATCATTACCCTTCATAGCTAGTTTTTTTCCTCTCAAAAATGACATAACTTGATATTAAAGTTTTTTCCTCCCTCTTTCTATTTTAGTGGGGAAACAAGATTGAACAAAGAGAAAATACTTCAAGGTTGGTATAATCTGGTTGTTATTCTAGTTCTCTGCTTTAGTGTTAATGTGATATGCAAGTTAATCAGATTTAGTAGGGTAGGGTGGCCTGGGGGCAGCACTGTACTGGGATTGACTTAGATTGAGATTTCAGAATTAAATTATATAACAGCCACAGAATATGATCAGAGCAATTGGTAAACAAGAGGAATAAATCTCTTGACTGAGCTAAATGGATGGAACAGCTCTCTAGCTGGGTGCGGTGAGGCACGCCTATAATCCCAGCAATTCGGAGGTCAAGGCAGGAGGATCATGAGTTCAAGGGTACCCTCAGCAATTTAGTAAGGCCCTGAGCAATTTAGTGAGACCCTGTCTCAAAAAATAAAAAGGGTTGGGGGACAGCTCAGTGGTAAAGTACCCCTGAGTTCAATCCTCATCACAAAAAACAAACAAAACCCCCAAAACTCCAAAACCACTTCTTCAAATTGTTCTTTACATGTAGCTTCTAAGAGGCCTAGTCAGCTGATTAAAAAGTTATATTGGTTCTAGATGTCTTAAAACATAACTGTCTAGATTTAAAATGATTCCTATTTGGAAATGTGAAGTTTTCTGGCTGGTGTTAATGGTATTTTCCAGCTCAGATATTTTAATTTTAGTAGTAACCAAGAGCTTTAATTCTCATGTGTGCTTGTTATTTTATTCTGAACTGATTCTTCCTCCTGAGTTCTGTTAGTATAGACTTAGTTTTTAGTTGACCTGTGATCTAGCTCAGCTTTTTAAAGAATATCTTGGTTGGACTTTCAGGTAGAACTGCTATTCCTGTGCTGTGATTTATAAAAGCATTTAGTTTTGTTTGAGGGGTAGTGACCTGGGGTTTATAGAAATTGGTTTTCATTCCCAGTGTGCTTAACTGCCTTTTCTGGAGACTAACTAGTCTGACATTTAAATGAACCTGCTTTTGAATGACTTGTACCCAACCCAAGTTAGCCTCTGGCGGTGATCCGTTGCTGCCACCTTGTCTGTTAGTACCGCTACCTTTGTCTTACTTCATTAGACGCTGACCACAGAATGTGAATAAAAGTCTTTGTGTTCACAGTCATTTTTAGGTTTTTTTTTTTTTTTTTGTACTCTTTTCCCAACTTAGTTGGATGTTTAGTTCTTTAAAAAATATACATAATCTTTTTAGCTGATAATAGTCTATTTACCTTTATTCTGGTTACTGATATGTTTGAACTTCCTTCCTTTGTTGTTCTTTTCATCCTCCTTTTTGTAGTCTTTTTCTTTATTCTTACTGGCTTTTATATCTTAAGTCCTTATTTTTCAGCCTCGTCTTACCTTCCCTACTGGTTCCATCATTTCTGGTCTTTTAATGGTTGCCTTTAAATTTTTCCATTCATACTCATTCCAGTCAGTTTAGGAGGATGGACTAGGCAGGTGAAACCACACATGTTTATTTCCTTACAGCTCTGGAGGCCAAGTCCAAGATCAAGGTTTTCCCAGTCTCCTTCCTGTTTTGTAGACGGCTATCTTTTGGTTGCATCCTCTCATGACTGAGAATATAAAGCAGAGCTCTTGTGCCTGAGCATGCTTGTATTCTCTCTCTCTCTCTCTCTCCTACCCACCCCCACTAGGCTACTCTACTACTGAGGTACATTCCCAGCCCTTTTTATTTTGATACAGGGTTTTGCAAGGTTGCTGAGGCAAGCCTCCACCTTGTGATCCTCCTGCCTCAGCCTCCTGAATCACTAGATTACAGGTGTATGCCACCAGGCCCAGGCTAAGAGTTGTCCCTTCTCAGAGAGTCATTCATCCCATTCATGAGGGCTTGACCCTAAGATCTAATCATCTCCCACAGGCCCACCTCCTAATACCATCACCATCTCCCTAAAATACCAAATTTTAGGGAGACATAAATATTCACCCTAACAATACCTAGTGAAGTATAACGTCATTAATTTTCCTTCTCAAAAAATACAAGACACTTATCATTGTCTAGCATCTTAGTCTTTTTTTTTTTTTTTAACCACTTGAAGTGGACATTATTGCTTTTATTTGTCATTCAGGCAGTGTTTGCTAGCTTTGCTGCTCATCGTTTCTTTTGCATCTCAGACCTTCTTTCCAGAATTATGTTTTCTGAAAGGTTCTCTGGTCTGTGTGGCTAGGCTGATGGTAGAGGTGGATCTTAGTCAGCGCACACAGTTCTGGACAGACGGCTCTTCAGCACTTGGAAGATGTTAATCTCGGGCTGGGATTGTGGCTCAGCGGTAGAGCTCTCGCCTAGCACGCAGGCGACGCGGGTTCGATCCTCAGCACCACGTACAAATAAAACACATTGTGTACAACTAAAAAAGCAAATAAATAAAAATATTTAAAAAAAAAAAAAAAAAAAAAAAAAAGATGTTAATCTCTTCTTATTTCGGTCTTCATTGTTCCTGTGAGGAAGTCCCCTGCAGTCCAGTAGTAGTCCACGTGTACATCTTTCTGCTTTGGAAATCTTCGCTTTGGTTTTGGGACTCTTTAGTTTCCCTTAATATATGGAGGAGGGATTTTTTTCTTTGATCACCCTATTTGCTATGCATGTGTTTTCTTTATCTGTAGGTTGGTGTCTTCCCTCGTGTTTGGGAAGCTCAGCCATTACCTCCTCATGTTTATTCTCTCCATTTTTCATTTTACATGTTTATTTTCTGCCACCAAAGATTTCATCTCTGAAAGATGGACTCTTTGAGAGGTGATCTGGTCACAAGGATCCTGCACGCCCTCCTGGGCAGGACTTGTAAAAACAGGCCCCGCAGAGCTCTCACGCCTTCTTTCTGCCATTTGAGCCCATGAGAGGAGAGGTCAGCAGTCTGTGCCCTGGAAGAGGCCCCCACCAGAGCCCAGCCGTGCTGACCCCTGATCGTGAACTTCCAGCCTCCAGCACTGTGAGAAAGAAATATTTGTTGTTTATAAGCCGTCTAATCTATGGCACTTTGTTACAGTAGCCTGCACTAAAACAGTGCACGTTGGGAGTTCTCACTCTTTCCCGTTCATCACCCGTGTATCTGTGTCCCTTCTCCTTGCACCTGTGCTGCATTCTGGGTACTGTGTGCAGCTCTGTCTTTTGAGTTCAGTACACCTCCCCTCAACCACATCTCTCTGCCCACTGAGGGGTTTTTTTTTTTTTTTCCTTTCTTAGTAATTCTGCTTTTCATGATTAAAAGATTTATTTGATCTTGTAGAAAGCCATCTGGTTGTTTTTGATGCTTCCTGTTAATTGCTTATCTATCTTTCTCAGTCTGTCTTTATGATAGGGAACAGACAGACATGAGCAGTGGAAACGTGAGATTAAGGGAATAATTTTATAAACTGAGTCCCCTGTGCTGACCATCATGTGCTTTCTTTTTTAAAAAAGCACTTTACCTGCAGTCCTGCCTGGCATGTGTTGACAGGATGTGTTACATTCCTCATCAAACAACCTGTGATCTGCAGGAGAAATGCAGGCCTAAAGTGCCAATAACAAGAACATTAGTTAGCCTATAAGGAGGGAATTTTGTGACCCTTCCACAGACCAGATCCTAGAACTCAGGAAGGTAAGGATATTTCCTCTAACCATAACATCTCTAAGAACAAGTTTCAATTAGAACCAGTCAGCATGGGCCAAACCAACCTTGAGTTTCCATGTGCAGAGAAAACTTGAAAGTGTGCTGTCATCCTGCTGTCTGTCAGTCAGAAGTCAAGAGGTGGACTCTGGGAACTCCTCTGGGACCCCCAGTAAAACCAGAGGGTAGGCGAGGCGTGCCACCCTTCTCCTCTCTGGGAGGACCCGCTCTCTCCCTTTCCCTATCCCTTCTAATAAATTCATGCCTGTTACTCTGAGCGACACATCTGAAATCTTTCTGGTATGTTCTGCCTGTAACGTTTATGTCTTATTCATAATTAATTTTGTAGCCTTTCTTTGCTGATTTCAATGTCTACATTCTTAATGATTCTAAATCTGTTATTTTTTTCTGCTGACTCTCATTCATGATGGATTAATTTCTTGTGTATATGTTGAATCTTTGGCTGAACTATTATTTGCTCTAACTTAGTGGAGAGCTTGTTATCCTCTGTTGTGAGTGGTTTGTTCTGAGCAGGGTTTGCTTTTGACCATTGGCCTGAGATGACATTAGCCTCCTTACAGTACCCCTTGCTTCAGTTCAGTTCGGGTCTCCCACCTTGCTGTCCCTTGCAGCAGACCTCCTCCCCACACCCTTCCAGCCTGAGCTGACATTGCAGCAACTCCAAATTTCCCATGTCATTTTTCACATTTCAGCCCAGGGGTCTTTGATGGCTTGGCTTTGCCCCTTGGGGATCTCCTTGCATTCTGTGAGCCCACTAACACCAAGCATACACCATTTAATTATTTTGTAGTAATAAGGCCCTTCACAGTGTCTGATCTGCTTTTTCTCCTGGAAGGAAGTAGAGGTTTCGCGGTGTTATTTTTAAATTAAAACAGAAAGGGAAGGAGGAAGCTGGGCATGGTGGCGCACGCCTGTAATCCCAGCACTTGGGAGGCTGAGGCAGGAGGATCACGAGTTCAAAGCCAGCCTCAGCAATGGCGAGGCACATAGCAACTCAGTGAGACCCTGTCTCTAAATAAAATACAAAAAAGGGCTGGGGATGTGGCCCAGTGGTCGAGTGCCCCTGAGTTCAATCCCCGGTACCGAAAAGAAAGAAAGAAGAAAGAAAGAAAGAAAGGGAAGGAGGCATGGAAGAAAGGACAGAAGTACTGTCATTATAATATTGAACATTTGGACAATGGAGATAAAGAGGGAAAAACTCTTAGGTAATGATAGCAGCACGTGTTGGATCAGAGCCACCATTTATAAAATGCAACCAATGAGGACATGGGCAAACACAGAAGAGGGAGGAGCAGAAATGGTGACGTTTCCAGCAGGCAGACAACTCTTTGGAAAACGTGTGACTCTGTGAGCCTTGATAGACTCATAGCTTGACTTCACAGTAGGTACTGTCGGCTCTCTGAAAAGTTAGCTGGAAAAGTACTCGAGGAAACCTTTCATTAAAATAGAGATAGACACAGTTTCTGTTCTCTTACACGTGGCTTAATTTGCACCCCTCAGTTATATTTTTGAATGCTTTGTTTCACCACAGGACAAGGAATAGATGAACCTCTTTCAGAGACTGGATTTAGACAAGCGGCAGCTGCTGGTAGATTTATGAATAAAGTGAAGTTTACGCACGCTTTCTCCAGCGACCTCACGCGGGCGAAGCAGGTGAGCTTAGGGTGAAGGGCGAAGCTAAGAGGTCCAGAGTCTCAACAATTGTATGAGCTTGAAAGATCTGCCACTGGAGCCCGCAGGGAATTAAGTCACATAGACGTCACCTCCTCCCCACTCTCTCATCTCCAAGTGAACTCTTTTCTTTGCATTGAACTTAGTTTTTTTGTTTTTGTTTTGTTTTTTGGTTTTTTTTTTTTTTTTTTTTTTTAGCTTTGGAAAAAAATGCTTAACAAAAAATAAAAATAAGATATTATGAGAAAGCCAGCAGAAATGACAAGCAGGAGATCAACCCACAGTCACATCAGATAATAGGATGGCCAGAGAGAGTAAGAAAACACCCATTCTGATTCCATAAAGAAATATGTGACATAATGTAAATCTCTTTAAAGAACAGATCTCTATAAAAACGACATCAGATTTTATTAAAAAGAACCAAGTCAACTTGTAAACACTCAATGGAAGGAGACTTTTGTGACTAACCATGAGGGAATAATAGGATTGGAATTTTACCTCCCTGTGTAAACAGCTAGAAAACTCAACAATAAATGCAAAACCTTGGGGGCTGGGGGTGCGGCTCTGTGGAAGACTGCTTGCCTAGCACATGTGAGGCACTGAGTTCAGTCCTCAGTACTGTATATAAATAAATAAATGTATTATGTCCATCTACAACTAAAAAGAAGTATTTTAAAAGAATGTGAGGCCTTGGACTTCAGGCACCAGGGCTCTGTGATGCTTGGGTGAGGTGGAGCAGGCCGGATGAGCCCCAGACTGTGCACGGCCATTTCCAGATGCTGGCAGGGGCACAAAATAGAGCTCGGTTGTCCCAGTGATCCGAGAAGGGAAAGCGTGGAATTTGGGGATGTTAAGGGGACTAAAACTTGGGTTCAGAGAACTAGAAGAGAGCTAGACAGAGAAAGAACTCTAGAAATATGCATAGCAGTCTGCCTAAAAAGGTCAAAATGCATTCTTTTGTCATGTATGACTATAAAGAACAAATTTTTAAATATTCAACCAAAAAGGCTTTTGTTATGAAAATTTGGTGGACTTTTATCTGCGTATGGGTGAGATGACACCGCTTGAGGACAAGCAAGACACAGCTGCAGAGGGGACTCGCTCCTGGGGAGGGAAAAGTGGAGCGATTCCCAGAGCCCACAGAGGATGGGGAAGCATGTGGGTCCCCCCAGCCAGAGTGCAGGGATTTTGTTGGATGCCCGGGGCCGCAGTAGCGATTCCAGATGATCACGCCCTAGCAGTGAGGAAGGAAGAATGATGAGAGGACTAGAAGGTGAACCAGGTTGAGCTCTACAAGTGTGATATGAATTGTGATGCATTCTGCTGTCATACAGGACAGATTAGAAAAAAAAATTAAAAAAGAACCAGGTTGATCTAGAGATGAAAAATATGATGTCCTGAAATGGAAATTTCACAAGATGGGACTAGCAGGTTAGGCACTGTAGAGGAGGTCACTGAACATGAAGACTTAGCGACAGAGCATTCTCAATTTACCATGGAGTGGGAGGGAGGGAGGGAGGGAAGGAAGGAAGGAAGGAAGGAAGGAAGGAAGGAAGGCAGGCAGGCTGGCTGAAATGGGGAAGACAGACAGTCTCAGGGAAGTGTGGGACAGTGTCAGACAACCCAACACACATGTGGTTGGGAGTCCTGAGAGGAAAACGGGGAGGAGGAGGCAGGAGTGAGTATGGGAATTTTTAGAAGTATATTCTGAAGATATAAAGATTGAAAATACTTTGAAAACTAAGGTGAAAAGAAGACTTTTTTTCTTTCTTTTTTTTTTTTAATTTTAAATATTTTTATTTATTTCCTTTAGTTGTACACAGTGCGTTTTATTCAATGCATTTTATTTGTACGTGGTGCTGAGGATCGAACCCGGGTCGCCCACAGCGCTAGGCTAGCGCTCTACCGCTGAGCCACAATCCCAGCCCCAGACTTTTTTTCTTAAGCACAATTGGAGAGGCGAAACACAGAGCCACACTTATGTAGTCAATTATTGGTTTCGTTTTTTCAGTCGGTAGGATTTTGACAAAGGTACTGGCCTGAGACATTGGATAAGAATAGTCTTTTCAGTAGATGGTGATGACATAGGAACGTGAATGCCAACCTTACCTTGCACCACATACACAACCTAATTTGAAATTGATTATATAAACTGGATTTTAGCCAAGTAAAAGTTTTCTGTTTTTTTGCAAGGTACCATATATAAAATGAGAAGCCAAGCCACAGATTGGGAGAAAACTATAAGTGTGTTATGTGTACATGACATATACATCATATGTGTGTGTATGTATGTATATATGTCTGACAAAGTATGTGTGTATGAATTCTTTCTACTCAATGATTAAACAAACTTTAAAAGGGGCAAAACATTTGAATTCAAACAGGAACTTCACAAAAGAAGATATATATGCAAGGCTGATAGACAAATGAAAAAATGCTCAGCATCATTTATCGTCACATAAATGCAAATTAAAGCCATAGTGAGATACCACTGCACATAACATTTGAATGGCTAAAATGTAAAAAGATTGTAGAATGTCTAAACATCACACTTTGCAGGTGAGAATGTAAAAGAAACCAACTACTTTGGAAAGTAGTTTTACAGCTTAACGTATGCTGGTTGTGACCCAACAGTTTCGGTCGCAGAGACTTATCCAAGAGAAGTAAGAACATATGTCTGCACAAAGACTTGTGCGCCATTGTTCAGTAGCAGTTTTATGTGTAACAGCCATATATTAGAATCTGTGTTTATCATGAGGTGAATGGACAAATGAACTGTGGTGTGTTCATATAGTGGAATATAGCTCAGCACTGAAGATGGAACACTAGACATGCATCAACATGGATAAGTCTCAAAAACATTACATTAAGCAAAGGAAACCAGACACTAAAGAGAACATACTGCATGATTCTATTTATACGAAACTCTGGAAAAGACTGATGTACAGTTATATAAAGCAATTCACTGGTTGCTTGGGCCAGGGATGGGAAGGATTTACTGGCATGGGTATGAAGATATATTTTGGGGTGATAAAATTATTCTGTATTTTGATTTTGGCACTTAGGTATATACATTTGTCAAAACTCAATGAACTATAGACTTAAAATACACTTAAAAGGTGTATTTTACTATTGTAAATTATGTATCCATAAAGTCAATTTAATGAATGGAATAAGTTACAAACAAAAACCTCAGTGAGCATACTAAGTTACAGATTACACACAGCTCACATGATTGTTAAGACAGTAACCTAAAGACAACACAGTAGGACCGATTTAAAGTGTAAGAGTTTAAAAGACGGGAGGAACATGATGGGAAGTTGTAATGTCTTTCAAGAGGAGGATGAGGTGCTCTTCAAAGAGGTCGTAGCTGATCTTACAGAGTCATTAAAAGACAGTGGATCTCAGATCCAGGAAGGGTTACCAGTCCCAATTGGTAAATACAAAAGAAATCCGCCTCTGTATTCATCATAGCCAAGCCAAGATTCCAGAGAACGAGGAAGACGCACATCCCCCACTAGTCGGTAGGTAGGTAGGTAGGCTATCGACAAGCCTGTCAGCGTCAGTAATAGCCTCTTCGGTGTGCTGAGAGATGGTGAGGATTAACCTAGGGTTCTAAAAACCTTTTTCTAGAATACAAGTGAAGACTGTTCAGACAAACAGGCCCTTGAGGCATTTTCAAAAAATATTGAAAGGAAAATAATTCCAGAAGGAAGGTCTGAGTTCCAGAAAAAGATCCGTGAGCAAAGAAATGGGCAAAGGCACACACAGATAAATACAGAGAAATACTGACAGCACGTATATGACAGTGATGATCATGTGCAATTTACGGGGAGGGGATGAAAAAGCAATATAGATCACAGACTTAAATAATCTCTGTAGTTTTGCAGATAGTGTTTCATGTCCACTGAAAGTAGCCAGATACACAGTGAATGAAGGAAACATGGACACACATAAGCAAAATAAAAGACAGCCACACAGGTTGCCAGCCAGAGAGTTTAAAATGCCCATCTTGCACACAGGTGAGAGATGTCACAGAATCTCGGCAGAGGAAAAAAAAAAAAAAAAGAACCAAAAATAGGATTGCTGTTAAGGCGAAGGGATGTGTTAAATAGCAGTTTAGACACTTGAATGGAGGTTTAGGAAATGGAACAGAGGTTAGCCAATCTTTTCTGCAAGGAGCCACGTGATACGTGTTTTAGATTTTGTGGGCTCTGAGTTCTCTGTCACAACTGTTCACCCCCACTGTTGGAGTGTGGAAGCAGCCATAGACACTATGCGAGCAGATCTTGTGTCTGTGTTCCAATAGAACTTTATTTACAAAGCAGGTGATGGTTTGGATTTGGCTTGTGGGCTATAGTTGGTTAACGTGTGAACTAAGAGATAGTTTAGCAGAAAATATCAGAGTCACACATGGAGAGAGAAAAGGATGAGCGGAACAGAAGAGAGACCATTCTGTTGTTGTTGGTTGGTTTTTGGGGTGCTAAGGAAGGAACCCTGTGCAAACTAGGCAAGTTCCCTACCACTGAGCTACATTCCCCAGCCCAAAAGGCAGCATTTACACAGGGAATTCATTGCTTGTTCTTTGGTCTTATTGTTATTGTTTTTGAATTAATGAAGGTGTCATGTATTCTGTTGATGTTTCATGGTGATTAACATTTGTATAAGAAAAGGAACAGCTGTGTTTTGCTTCGCAGACCATGCATGGAATTTTGAAGCAAAGTATGTTTTGCAAAGACTTGACAGTAAAGTATGATCCAAGACTTCGAGAAAGGGTAAGTGGCTTTTTTATTGTGTATGTCAGATTTTCATTGCTGTGACAAATACTTAAGAAAAACAACCTACAGGAGAGATTTATTTGGGCTTATGGTTTCAGAAGTGCCAGTCCATGCTTGGCTGGTTCTGTTGCTTCAGGACTGAGATGAGTGAGAACATGATGGTGGAGGAGAGCTGCTCACCCCATGGTAGCCAAGAAGGAGGGAGAAGGTGGGGGAGGCAGGGTAAAGGGAGGACGGGGCATGAACAAAATGTAGTCCCCAGTAACCTACTTCCTCCACACAGGCCTAACTGCCTACAGTTTGCCCCCCCCCCCCCCATTCAACTAGCCGTGGATTAATCCACTGACGAGGTCAGAGCCCTTGTGACCCAGTCACTTCCCCAAAGCCCCACCTCTTGAACATTGGCACTGGGGGTCAGTTCTTAAACACAGGAGCACTGGGGGGACATTCCTGATCTAAACCACGGTATTCATACATTGTGCTTTGACATAAAATCTCAGTTAGCCACTTCATTTTATTATGTGGCTGAAAATTAAGTGTAGTCCTACTGGAATCTACTAAGTGACAGTCACTTTTACATATTTTCATAGTACCTGTGTGTGAAACCCAGGACCTTGCACATGTTAGGCAAGTGCTCTACCACTGAGCCACACACCCATCCTGTATATAGCACCTTTTAAATTACTAAAATTATATGAGATAAGATGGGATAAACATCTTGAATTATAAAAGGAGATACTTGGAAGAACTTGAACAATATGCAAGAATTTAGAGTAAAAGTGAGAAGTTCTCACCTCCTAATCCTACTCCTTACTTAGAGGTATGAATAGATTTTTCTCCTGCACATTTTGTATGCCAGAAATGGCTCTTCCTGAGGCTGACTTAGCAGAGCCATATAACAATTTTAGATCTTAGATTTGAACCCAGGTCTCCTAGAGCAGTCTTGGTTTTTATTGTGCTCTCTAACACTAACCTGTAAGCTCATTGGCATCCCTACCAGCTCTGCGATCTCTTCTTTACCTGGGCAGAAATGTAACAAAATGTGGAGGGCATTTTTAAAGAGTGGCTTCTCATAACTTGCATGTGTTCTCTGTTGTTGTTAAGAATGGATCCTAGGGCTGGGGTTGTGGCTCAGCGATAGAGCGCTCGCCTAGCACATGCGTGGCCCGGGTTCGATCCTCAGCACCACATAAAAATAAAGGCACTGTGTACAACTAAAACAAAAGAATGGATCCTACAGCTGCATAATAAAGGCTGCACAAAGGGATCAGTCTGTGGCCCAGAACCAGGGCTCAGAGACTGTTCCAGATGTTCTGACCTCTGACCTCTGAACCCTGCGCACACCCGTCATCATACTCATCATACCGTAGGAGAAATCATCATCAGCGGGCGTGGCCATCTTTTCTTACTTTGTGCTCTCTCCTGGAGTGATTTCATCTCCTATGATTTTAGTTGGTGAAATCCCAATGATTTCCGAATCTGTGTTTAGCTGAGATCGCTTACCTGAGCTGCGTGCTCACTACCAGACTGCCTCCTGTGGTTCTGGTTTGTATGCCCTGCAGCTGTTTTCCGCTCAGTGGGGTGTACTGCCTTTACCCCAGGCTGCTCCTGCTTTACCCAGTTGGGCAAGCCATTCATTTTTGGCTCTTTGTCTCTTATTCCCCACCACCTACCATCTAAGCAATTCTGCGTAGTTCTTGAAGCTCTGCGCTTCTCTGCAAACCCCTCTGCCATCCTGGAGCAGTTCCGTGTCCTCTCCTACCTCAGTCACTGTGATAGCGATTCTCTTCTCTCCTGTCTTGCATTCTCTTTTCAAACCTAATCTCCAAATGCAACCTGAATAATCCTTTGCAGAACAGTTCACTAATTCTCTTAAACCTGGGTCCCAAGGTGCTGTGTAAACTCATCTGTCACCTCCTTGCCTTCTCCTCCTCCCTGGCGCTTCATGCTAAAGCCTCAGAGTACTGGTTGGGCATGGGCATGGTGTTGGCCACGAGCTAGCATTCTTTCCAAGTACTGCAAATTCATTCAGTTTTATAACCTACTGTGTGAAGACTGAGAAACCTCACATCTTAATCCACGTTTTATAGATGCAGAAACAAAAGCACACAGAAGTCAAGTCTGTGCCCCTGATCACGTAGCCACCCAGCCCTGCAGTCCGTGCTCTGAAGCACTGGTCGCAGGCCTCTCAGGGTCTTCTCTGAATCACCCAAATGCTCCTGACAAGGGCCAGCCTCACGCACTTCCGGCCTGTGCTCCACTGGGCTGGAGCATTTGCTCCCCAACCTGCCACTTCCTACTCGCCTGTCAGGCTTTGGCCATCTGTGATTCCCTACGCCCAGAGGAGTTGTCCCCACGGGTGTGCCTGTGTCCTTCATCTCCTCCATTGTGCTCCTTGGTCAGCAGCTTGACCACACTGGTCTCTGCACAGGTGGGCTCAGCACTGTGGCCTCCGTGCCCAGTGCCCTTCATGGTGGCACTCAGGATACTTAATGAAGGAAGGTTTCCGTTCCTCTGACATCAAAGCAAGTGATAATTCTTACTCTGATCCTTTTTGTAATAGAGATTGCTTCATTATATATCTGAAGACATACAAATTTGGCATTGAGGATCGCAAGAATGGCTGACTTCATAGCAAAACATGCACATATTCTTATAAAAATGGTATTTTACTATTGGACTAATATATGGTGATGGTATGAGGATCTTTTGGCATCATTTGTGCAAACTATTACAATTTTTTTTCTTTAAATTCTTTATTATTGCAAGCATCCCATTATCCTTGTAAGGAATTAAAAGTGATTTGGGGAAAAATACAGTTAAAATCTATACTACCCACAGATAAACACTGTGAACATTTTTGGTATATGTGTTCCTGATTTTTTTTCCCCCTGTCTGTACATTTTTCTAAATGGAATTCTTTATATTGCTTTTAAACCAGCATTTCTCATTTATTGTATACTGACAGCTTTTCAGTGCCTATAAATGCACCTTGATGTAATCACCTAATTAGTGACTTAATGGATTTTATGTAATTTATATAACCCAACAACTACTAATAAGCATCCTGGTTGTGACTAGATTTTCTGCTGATGTAATGTTAAAAATAAACATTTTTGTAGTTAACTCTTGGTACATCCATCTAACATACTTCTAGAAATGGACATTGCCGAGTGCGTACTTTTTCTTATATTAATTCTAAATTGCTTTTCAAAAAAACCCTTGCCAATTTATATTCCCATGAATGGTCTATGAGAAAGTTAGTCTTTTCATGCCATACTTGATATTGTCAGTTTCTTTGATTTTGCAATGCAATAGCTGAAGAATGATGCCATTTGATTTTTATGTTCTTGGTTCCTAATGAGGTAGTTTCCCCATGTTTCTTAGCCATTTGATTTCATTTGTGACTTGTATGTCCTTTGCTTGGACTCAGTCCTAATGTGCCTAGGAAGCTAGCAATCTGGGCTTGGATTTTAACTTTGCTAATTATTGTCTGTGAAGTGACACTATTTGCTTAAACTCCCTGAAACTCAGCTTCTTCCTTATAAATATGGAGGAATACTTCTATGCCTGCTTCAGAGTGCTGTTATTAGGACCAAGTGAGAGAGAGTGTGTGGATGGGAGGTGGCCAGCGTGGTGCTTTGCATGTGTCCTCTAGCCCAGGAATCTGACAAAACCTTGTATTCATTCAGTAAAGCCCCGCTGTCTACTTAGCGTCAGTAATTTCTTCCATACAACCCTCTTTGGACGTAGTGTACCACTCGAGGTTTCTGTTGTACTTTCTAGGCTTCATGGCCTCCTGCTGAATATGTTCCTGTTATCAGGAAGAGATAGGATGCTAAAATAAATACAGGAAACTAACTTGTTCCTGGAGCCATCCAAATTTGCCAAAAAACTGAACTTGATTGTTGTATTGCAAATTCACCTGAGGCACCTTTGTCTGTTGGACCATGACAGAAATATGGGGCTGCGGAAGGCAAGCCGTTAAGCGAGCTGAAGGCCATGGCCAAAGAAGCTGGGCAAGAGTGCCCTGTATTTACACCGCCCGGAGGAGAGACGTTAGACGAGGTACGTACCACTGTCCCAAGTTGCCACATTGGGGGACTCAACATTGTCAGAATGGCTGACTCTTGACTCATTTGTAAATTAGATGTTTGTTAGCATGAACTTGCAGTTCGAAAGTTGCTTTGTTTATAACACAACTCTGCATGATGTTATTTCTTTTTTCCTTTTTAAGTCATTCTCTCTTTCTCATTTGATGGTAAGTTAGTAGCCATTACTGATCATGAATTTAAGGAGATACACTCTTTTATGGTACATCTAAGAAAAAATTGTGAAGCAGTGGTGAGCAGCGGTGGTGTTCAAGAAACCAAGTGTGGTGGTGTTCGGGGGCGGGAGGGGGATAAGCAAGTCCCTCAAGAGCCAAACCATTCTGAACATGAACTCTGCCTGCTGCTGTCCTGCAGCTCTTGAGTGACCGCCTCCCAGTGCTCACGCTTCTATAAATCATCGTCTTTGAATTGTGTTATTGGTGATTTTCCCTCTATCCTTTATCTTTGTAATTTTCTGATAAACACTATTACCTTAGCAAGAGAAAGATTTGTTGTTGTTCCAGCTGAACTGAAGTGCCAAATAGTTTCTTGGTGAGCACTATTTTATGGCTTTCTGTTCACTTGTAGATTCCCTTAACCTAGTGCTCTGAAGTCAGGAATTAGAACTGCATCCTGCTCATCTGTATCCCTGGTTTGCCTCCAGAAATGTGGTAGGCACTTCTTGTACCTTGAAAGCCCTGACTGAATGAGCAGAAATATTGAGATTCATCTGCTTATGTGTACTTACATTGACCCATTAGAAAAGCAGGCAGTTATGTCATGTTTATATTTCCAGGAGGTCATTAATGTCCCTTTATTTCACATTTTCTTTCTTTCCTTATAAGGTGGAAATGCGTGGAAAAGACTTTTTTGAATTTCTGTGTCAGCTAATCCTGAAAGAAGCAAATCAAAAAGAACAGTGTTCTCCAGGAGCTCCAAGCAATAATCTGGAAACTTCTTTGGTAGAGATATTTCCTGTAGAAACAAACCGCAGCTCTGAAGTTAATTTCGACAGTGGCGCTCCAGAATTAGTGGCCAGTGTCTTAGTCGTGAGTCACGGCGCTTACATGAGAAGCCTGTTTGGTTATTTTCTGAATGACCTTAAGTGTTCCTTACCAGCATCTCTGAGAAAATTTGAACTCTCATCAGTCAGTCCCAATACTGGGATCAGTCTCTTCATCATAAGCTCTGAGGAAGGAAAAGAACCTACACTGAAGTGTGTTTGTATGAACCGACAGGAGCATCTGAACGAAGTGGCTGAAACTTGCTCCGTTTAGAGCTGCGTCAGAATGTTGACGGTTTTGAGCCTCTGAAGGGGAGTGCCTTTGGCTTACTTTATTTCCATCCTTTGCTAGTGCTAATTTGAAAACAGCTAAAAATCATATTATCAACTCTCCTGGAGTGTCAGCCACATCACACAGTAGTGGAAAGCCACTTAGAATTGACTTATGTTGTCCGAGTGCAGCCTGCGTTTTCCACCTGCTTGATCCTATCTCTGAGGGACAAATGGAAGGAACTCAGTGTTGCAGTTGGGGGACTCACAGCCTTGTTATATGACTTTCCCCCCCTTTAAAGAATGTTTGTTCTTTAATGAAAAAAAAAATCTAGCCTATTTTATTGATTGATTCTTGGCAAGCTACTGTATATTTTTTGCTATCTCATCTAAGTCATGAAAGAAAGAACTATTTATATTTCCCATTACATATTTATAGTGACTGTGTTATATTTTGAAAGAAAAGTTCTTTAAATGGAAAAGTCATGCCATCACAAGTTTATGTAAAGTAAAACGATAAAATGACACTAAAACATTTTACCTAGAAATCAGCTGTTGCAATTTTTTGTTCTAAAGAACTTGAAATGTGGATGAATGTAGATTATGAGTGTAGAGCGACCTGGGGGAGGAAGTTAAGACATCATTTCAGTAAAGCACATTGCAGATGGAATCTCTGGGCAGAAGGTAAAAGAGCAGTGTGCTGTAAACGGTATCTTGTAAAAGACAAGTCAGTGGAAGCCAAAAAAGTCCCCAAAAGAAGTTTGACCCAGAGAGTGAAGACTGCTATCCACTTGCTTCTTCTTTAACCTGTAGGCTGATGAATTTCCAGTTTGGGGAAGGCTCCAGAGAAAGTGAACAGTTAATAGTGAACCATGTGGCAACCTCAAGACCAAGAGGGAACTTCACAGAAAAGCACGGGGCAACTGTGGTTTTTTGTGGAAGGTACAAATGAAGTTACCTCTTCTTTCCACTAGATGTCGCCGGAGGAAAGGAATTTTCATTAACCTAATTTGGACATCAGGTTGGTCCTTAAAGTCATTGTCTAAATGAAGGGCAGTGTCTGACATGTAGTTTGCTTTTAAGTAATCATGTTGATGAGTGTGTAAATTTCAGGTTACAAGAGGATGAATGCTAAACCTGTCAGTTAAGGCTAAAATCACTTTGGTTGACATCTCCTTTGAATATCATTTAAATCTTCTGTAAAGTTGTATATTTCAGCATTCTCAGTGTGTCTACAACTACCAATCTTTCTGCCAACATAGGAAACCAGGCATGAATTTGAGCACCAGAGGGAGGTACGCTATAAATAAATACTTGAAATGATAACCTAAAAGAACAAATAATATCCCCATTCCCACTGTCCCAAAGTAATATCTTTCCTTTTTTTTCCCCCAAAGAGAAATAAAACATGGAGATGTAAGAAGAGTTTCTTTTAATTAATTCTCGCAGTGCTGTTCCCCTGCAGAGGCGCCCACTGCAGCGAGTGTACGCATGTGTTCATCTGTTCTCTTCGTCTTCACCCCGGGTCTGCAAGGCAGCAGTATTGTCAAGCCGTCTGTATTCTTTATTTTTACCTATTCTGTGATGGGGCACTCTCTGTGTTGATGTATATATAGACCTAGTTAATTATAACCACTGTACTCTAATGAATAAATATAGCACATTTGGTTTATTATTCTACGAGTGGACATTTAGGTCTATTCGGTATCTTTCTGTTGAAGCACTGTCACAAGGAGAATCTCTTGTCTGGCTCCTGTACCGAGTGGAAGCCGTGCCAGGCGTCTCTTCGTGGTGGCAGTGCTACTTGTCAGTCCCACTGGCAGTATCAAGAATGCCTCCCTTCCACGTCTTGCAGTACTCGGTACCATCTAACTAGTTTTTGCTAATCTGATGAGTGAAAAACATTATCTCACTATTTTATTAAGTTTTTCTGTATTGCTAATGAACCTGGGCATTTTTTTTCCAAGTGACAGTTCCAGTCTCCTTGGATTGCTGAATCACTGCTTTATATTCTTTGCCTGGTTTTCTATTGGCTTTTTCAAGTCAAACCAGTATATCTTGTCCTTGTGTGTGTGTGTGTGTGTGTGTGTGCACGCATGTGCGTGTGTGCACGCGCACTTGGGTCTTTAAGAAGCCTTCTCCATGATGAAGTCAATGATTTTTTTTCCTCATAGTTTTAGAGGGTTTTTGAATGTTGAATTTAAAAATTACCTGGACTTTATTGTTTTAAAGTATAAGGTGTAGATTCAGTTTCATGTTGTTTTCCATGTGGGCGAAACAGTTACCCCAGCACCATTTTTTGTGAGTCTGTTCCTAGCCAGGCGTGGTGGTGCACCTGTGGTCCCAGGCTGAGGTGGGAGGAACCCTTGAGCCCGGGAGTTCAAGGCTGTGGGCAACATAGCAAGACCTCACATCAAAAAAATAAAATAAATGAATAAAAATAAAGAGTCTGTGTCTTCCCTGACCTGTGGCTCATCATCGTCACTCCCTCACGCGTCCATGTGCTGGTCTGTGGACCCTGTTCTGTCCTAGTGCTCTGTATCTCCACATCAGTGTCTACTGTGGCTTTGGAACAGACTAACTGGATCAGATTTACTCAGTAGCCTCACCCTGGTCGCTGTGTGGACAACAGGCTGTAGGGACATAATGCTGGAGGCAGCCAAGAACAAAGCAGGCGGCTGTGCCACTTAAAAAACAGGGACGTTAGCAGGTCAGAGAGTCCCCAGTGATAGACCAAGGAACCTGGACACTGGGTTCCTAGGTTAACTTGGAGAAGAACTGTCCTTCCCATTTGTGAATATCATAGATCATTTTCCTGGGTCTTTCACCCAGTGATAATTTGTAATTTCTTTGTAATATCTTGCCCGCACTTTTTTTTTCTTAAGTGCAGTTTTAGGGTTATGGAAAGATGGGGAGGAAAGTCCAGAGATGTCCTGTGTATCGCCTGCCTCACCCAGGTGCGACTTCCCCAGTATCCTCCTTCCTTACCCTAGTGGTACGTTTGCAACAATAACAAGTCATTGACACATCATAGTTACCTAAAATTTTAGTTTACATTAGCGTTCACTTGGTGTGCATTCTGTGGGTTTGGACAAATGTGTGACGTGTACCCACTGTCACAGAGTTAACAGAACATTTTCAGTACCCTAAAAATTCTCTGTGTTTTCACCCTCCTTTGTCTTCCTTGGTTGTTGGGTGTAGTCCTGGGCCTGGCGAGGGGAAGGGAACTCACTCAACTTCAATGTCCTACACAGCTTCCTCTTTAATGCTTTTTAACTAAACTACTTTCCCATTAAAAGCCAGTTTTACCTGGCATCTTTATTTTGACTATTGTGTTAGCTTCCCATTACTATAACAAAATGTCTGAGCTAAACAACTTGTAAGGAGGAAAAGTTTATTTCGGCTTAGAGTCTTAGAGGTTTCAGTCCATGGTTGGTTGGCTTTGTTGCTTTTGGGCCAGTGGTGAGGCAGCGCATCACGGCGGTGGTGCATGGTGCAAGGAAGCTGGTCATCTTGTGGTGGCCAGGAAGCAGAGAAAGCGCGTGAGCAGGAGAGAGAAGCAGCAGCTAAGGTCCCAATATTCCCTTCAAGGAATCCCCCCAGTGAACTAACTTCCTTCCATTAGGGCCCACCTGCTAAAGGTTCTGCCACCTCCCAGTATCACCACAGGCTGGGGACTTAGCCTTCAATACGTGCATCCTTGGGGAACAGTCCAGATTGAAACTGCAGCAACTGTCTAAAATTTCTTAGAGTGTCATACCAAGCACATGAGGGGCTCTCACTAGGGGAAGCACATAAGGTAAGATATACGAAGTGAGGATACAGCAGGGTCTTTAATCTCAGGCCCATCTCATGGCTGACTTGGGCATCAGACGCAACGTTTGTGTATACCATTTAGAATAAATAAATGTTTTATATTATGTATACTTGCATGTATATGTGTTTGTGCATTTACACATAGTTGAATTTCCAAGTCAAATGCTTCTATTATGTATCTCCATTCTGTTGAGAAAAATTGCAACTTTATTGGAACAGATCTCCTAGGAGAATATACTCAGGCATAATTATCAGCTCCACAAGGGAGGATGGCACTCACCAGCTTGGAAATTGAATGGGACTTTGTGTGAGTCATTTTCTGTTACTGTAAGAAAATACCTAAGATAATCAACTTATAGAGGAAAAAAAATAGTTTTGGCCCACAATTATAATATGAAGTTTCAGTTCATGGTTGGTTTCATTTGCTCTGGGCCTATGGTAAACTGACCAGTTATGGCAGGAACTTGTGGAGGAAGAAAGCCCTCACCTCATAGCCAAGAAGCGAAAAAGAGAAGAGGGCAGGTTCCACAATCTCCTCTGAGGGCTTGCCCCAATGGAGGGAGGGTGTGTCCCCATGATCTAAAACCTCCTTCTAGGCCCCACCTCTTAAAGGTCCCTCTACCTCTCAGTAGTGCCACCCTGGGGACCAAGCCTTAACCCATGAACCTTCGGGTGAAGTTTCAAAGCCAGAGTATAGCAGGGTCCTATAACTGTTACTTCTACTCCTTAACTATTGCCTCTCATTCTCCTGTTTGTTTACATATTCTTTCAGTCATTGGTATCAACTGGACTTGTGAATGGTGTTTTATACTGGGCTAAAATTCCATAATACTTTTGTTGTTGTTGCTCAGATTGCACCACTTTAGCCACTGGGAGCTCTTTCAGTTGGCCCCTGCCTCCATCATCAGGCTGGTTTTTTTGTTTTTAGCATTTCCATACTTCCCATCAGTGCAAGAGGCTCCAGGCTCATCTTGCATTATTTCTTGTCCCAGTCCTTGAATCACCCATTTCTCCAAAAAGCTATATGGTTGCTTTTATTAGAGAATGGCATTAAAATCAAGATATGGGTGTCAGGTGTGCTCATCACTCTTTGAGTGTTATGTCTTTTAAACCTTCTCAGCTGACTGAGCAAGAAAATACGTGTGTCTATTAACCCTTGTGTTGTGGTTTTAATATGAGGTATCCCTCCAAAACTCACGTAGAGACAACGAGAGGGAGTTCACAGGTAAAACAATTGGGTTGTGAGAGCCTAAACCTAATCAGAACGTTAACCCACTAATAGGAATTAATTGGGTGGTACCCCTAGGCAGCCAGGGTGTGACTGGGGGAGGTGGGTCCCTGGAGGCATGACTTTGGGCTATACATTTTGCCCCTGGTGAGTGGGGCTCATTCTCTCTGCTTCCTGATGGCCGTGCCCTGAGCTGCTCTCCTCTTCCACACACTTCTGCCGTGATGTTCTGCTTCACCTTTGAGTCCAGAGCAGTGGAGTTGGCCATCTATGGGCTGAGACTGGGAGCCCCGAAATAAACTGAAATTGTTCCTCTAAAATTGTTGAAAAGGCTGACTAAAACACCATGCGTAGGTACAGATCTATAAGTATCTCTGTATGTGGCCAGCTGAATCGACCAGGTCCTCTGGTTTGTTGTGCTTTGTAAATCAGCTTGTGACCCAGCAATGTTGAATCTTCCAAATCAGGAAGATAATGCATCTCCCCAAGTATTGATGACTTTAAATTCTCTCCACAGTGCTTCAAAATACTTACGTATTTTGTAAAATGTGCCCATAATTATCTTATGTTTTTGTTTGTGCCTGAGTACGTGACCTTGTTATGGATGGAATCTTCACATGTCCATTTAAACTTTTACTTTCCAATTGTTCGTGCTGGTTTTTAACAGCCCATTTACTCATGGACTTACCTTGGTGCTGGTACTGAAGGAGAGCCTCACACATGCTGAGCACACACTACCACTGAGCTATGCCTGCCTGTTTTTTGTGTGTAGTGATTTTGCTGATGTTGTGTATTATTTTTAATTTTAATTTAGTTCTGATAGTTGCTTTGTAGACTCCTTAGGGTTTTATACACTGACAAGGTGTCGTCTGAAAACAGAGAGATTTTGATATTTGTATTCCGTTTGTTCCTTGCCTTTGCATTGCGTAGGACCCGCAAAGCAGTTACATAGAAGCAGTGAAAGAAATCTTTCTTGCCGTGTTCTTAATTTAAGATCAGGATGTTAAGGTATGTTAAGATATGTTAGCTGCAGGTTTTTCATAGGTGTACTTTATTGTGAATGAAATTCTCTTACATCCCTAGTTTGCTGAGAGTTTTAATCACAAATGAATATTAAATTCTGTTTAATTTTTTTCTTGCATCTATTGGACTGATGGTGATGATGTTTCTCCTTTGTTTTGTTACATTGGGAGAATATGTGAATGTGAATGACACTGGCTTTCAAATGTTAACCTTTCATGCTTGGAATAAATCCTGCTTGGTCATGATGTATTGTTATCATTTTAATATATTGTTGGATTTGGTTTCCTCTATTTTGTTAGGGATTTTGTATCTTTATTTGTAAGGATGATTTATAGTTGTATTTTTTTGGTAATTTCTTTGTCAAATTTTGGAATCAAGTTTATTCTGTCATTATAGAATAAGCCAGGAGGCACTACCCCTCTGGAACATCTGGGTAGGATTGGTGTTATTTGAAATGTTTAATAGAATTCACTAATGAAACATCTGAACCTGGAGTTTTCTTTGTGGGATTTTTGTTTTGGTAATTATTTTAACTTTTTAAATAGATGTAGGGCCATCTTGTCATCTTGTGTCAGTTTTGGTAAGTTCAGACTTTTTAAACAATTTATCCCTTTCCTTGAAGTCAAATTTCTTGGCATAAAGTTATTTTTAAAGTTCACATATTATCTTTTTAATTTATGAAAGATATGTGGTGATTTCCCCTCTTCTATTATTCAAACTGGCATTTCATATTTTCTTAATATTCCTTGCTGAAGGTTTTTCAGTTGTATTAGTTTTTTCTTAAAAGCAACCTTTCATTTGTTTCTAATTCATTGATTTCTTATGTTATTTATTTCCATCTACTTCTTTGGGACCTTATTTCCTACTTTTCCCCTCCCTAGTTTTTTCAGAAACAAACTTAGGATGATTTTGATCTTCCTTCTTTTTAAATATAAGCTTTTAAAATATAGAGTTCCGCCAGGTGCGGTGGCGCACGCCTGTAATCCCAGAACTTTGGGAGGCTGAGGCAGGAGGATCGTGAGTTCAAAGCCAGCCTCAGCAATGGCGAGGCACTTAGCAAGTCAGTGAGACCCTGTCTCTAAATAAAATACAAAAAAGGTCTGGGGATGTGACCCAGCGGTCGAGTGCCCCTGAGTTCAATCCCTGGTACCACAAAAAAATAAATGAATGAATGAATAAAATATAGAGTTCCTTCTAAGCACCACTTTTAGCTCCATATCACAGATTTTGATGTATTGTGTTTTTGTTTTCATTTATTAGAAATATTTTCTAATTTTACTTTTGTTCTTTGATTTATGTATTATTTATAAATGTGCTGTTTTTCATTTAACGTATTTGAGGATTTTCCAAGTGTCTGCCTGTTATTGATCTGTAATTTAAATGGCAGGAGAGCTTCTGAATTTTTAAGTCAATAGGGACATGTTTATTTGGCCTGGCATATGATCTATCTTGATGGATATTTCATTTGTACTTGGAAAGAGAATGTGTTCTGTAGTTATTGAATCTAGTGGTCTATAAATGTCAATTCAATGAAGTTAGTTAGCGTTATTCAGATACTTATATATTTATTGTTTTTTGTTACCTGTTTAATCAATTACTGGGAGAGGGGTGTATGTATATATTTCCAGCTAAGGTTTGGACTTGTCAGTTTCTCCCTTCAATTTTGTAAGTTTCACCTTATGTATTTTATTTCTTTTTTTTTTTTTTAGGGACATAAGCATTATGACTTTTATGTCTTCATGATGAACTGGACCTTTTATAGGTACAAAATGTTTCCTCTATAGCAGTATTCCTTAACTTGAAGGCTATTTTGTATGACATTAACATAGTAAGTTTCTATTTTTTATGCTTACTGTTTACACTGGAGATCTTTCCATTCTTTCAAGTACCTCTTTTGTAGACATATAGTTGGATATTTTTTTCTAAGCCAGTGTGGTCATTTCTGCCTTTAGTTGTAGTGTTCAGCTCATTTATATTTAATGTAATTATTTGAGTTGATTTGATTTAGTTGGCCATTTTTCTGTTCCATTTGATTTTAGTTCTACTGTTCCTCCTTTCTTGCCTTATTATTTTTTTTTTTATTTTTTAATTTTTTTGGTGGTACTGGGGATTGAACCCATGGCCTTGTGCATGTGAGGCAAGCACTCTACCATCTGAGCTATATTTCCAGCCCCCTTTCTTGCCTTATTTTGGAATAATTGAATATTTTTTGTATTCCAATATTTCTGTTGGCTTGTTACCCATACCTCTTTTGTTGTTATTATTTTAGTGGTCACCATAGGGATATAACTTATCAGTGTATTTAGAGACTGGTCTTACTTTCACATACAGTTATAATCATATACACTTATCATTTCACTTGCCCTTTCCATATATTTATATCTACATATGTTATAAACCCCATAACAGAGTATCACAGTTTTTGCCTTAAGCAGTCTTTTAAAGAAATCAGGGGAAGAAAGTACATAATGTATAAAATTATTTAAATTTATAACTTTCTGATAGGCTTTCTTTAATTCTAAATTTCTGTCTGGTGTGATTTATTTTCAGCCTAGCACAATTTATCTTAGAAAGTACACTTAGAAAGTGTACACTTAGAAAGTGTACTTTATTGGTGGATGAGATTCTCTTACATCCCTAGTTTGCTGAGAGTTTTTATCACAAGTGAACTTTCATTTTGAAGTGTATTTTTCCTCTCTATAGAATTCTGAATAGGTATCTTTCCTTTTCTTTCAGCCTTTTCAATGTATCATGCCATTGTCTTCTGATTTTCTTGGTCTATGAAAATTATTCTATAATTATTTCTTCCATTATTCTATAGTTGTTCCCTGATATTTAAGTATCATTTTTGTTTTTGTACTAGCTTTCAGTACTTTCTTTAGTTTTCAGAAGTTTGAATGTGGTCAATCCAAGTATGATCTTTGTATTTTTCTTGCTTGAGGTTTTCTGAGTTACTTATACCAGAACATTTATGTTAAACCAATTTAGGGAACTTGTCAATCATTTTATCTTCAAATATTTCTAATTTCCTAACATTTTGTTCTCTTGTCTTTCTGGGGCTCAGCTTACACATATGTTGTACAACTTGGTAATGTCTCACAGATCATTGAGGCTCTGTTTGCTATTTTAAATTTATTTTTTCTCTGTTCTTCAGATAAGACAGTTTATGTTAATGTTCTTTAGATAAGATAGTTTATATTAACATTCTTTATCTTAAATGACCTATTCTTCTCTTATCTTCAATCTGATGTTAAGCCCATTCAGTAAAATTTTCATTTCAGATAGTGTATTTTTCAATTCTAGAATTTCTGTTTGGTTCTTTTTTCTTTCTCTCTATGGAGATTCTCAATCTGTTTGTTTATTATGATCATGCCTTCTCTTAAAATCCTTAAGCATATTTTCACTAACTTCTTTAAAGTTCTTGCCTGCTAATTCTAACATCTAGGATGGTTTCTAGTGACTGTGTTCTCTTGACAGAGGGTTAGTTTGCCCTATTTCTTCTCACGTGCAGTTTTTGTTGCTGTGATTGATATAGATGACATCATGTATTGAGTCTGGATCATGACCTCTTCCTTTAAAGGGTATTGAGCTTTGTTCTGGCAGTCAGTTAAATTATTGGCCAATCCTAATAGTTTTGTTAGTATTATTATTATAATCCTGTTAGAGTAAGTCTATTTCAGTTTTGAATTTAGTTTTAGTCCCTAGACTAAGACAGGCTTTTGAATGTTGGTGCACTCGGTAAAGTCTTTTAACCTGGCTTGGTGGATCTTTAATGGTTTTCAGCATCGTATGGCCTCTGGCATGGCTCGCTGTCCATCTCCTAGAGCTGTAGCCAGTGATCTTTGTTAGGACGCCTTACCTGTGTATGTGCCACTCAGTTTTTGGCTAAAGACCTGCAGTGAATGCTCATGACAACTTCTGAAACCTCCCCTTTTCATAGTGCCCTCTGTCCAGCTACTCTGTCCCACAAATCCAGCTGATTTCTCAGCTAAGTAAGAAAGATTGCCATTCTGCCTGGGTCCCATCTCCCTGTTTTGTGGCTGTCAAGTATTCCTAAAGCTGAAAGCTGGGATGAAACATGGGATTCAACTTGTGAGTCTCCTTTCTCCCAAGGATCATAGTCCTGTGCCACTCCACGCTTGAAAGACTGTCGTGTATTTTGTTCTATTTATAATTTTTGGCAGGAGGGTCAGTCTGATACCCCAGAAATGAAAAGCTATGTATATTATTCAGTGCTAAATGAGTTCAGATGTTAAAAAAAAGTTCTGTATAAACAGTAAGCCTCTAAACAAACACCTATATTACAGTGATATCTTTGTTCAGCAAGGATTGGTAATCACACAGACAAGACAAATGTTGGGCTTTATGAACTGGCAACCCTGACTGGTTAGATTGCCAAGGCCTGGAGCAGCCAGACGTACACAATGTATCATAAAATTGACTACCTCCCACACACAAGAGTATGCACATGTGTACACACACACACACACACACACATATATATGTGTGTGTGTGTGTGTTTATATATATATATATATATATATATATATATATATTCACTTTTTTCTTCCTTTAGTCTCTCCTGCCTTCACCCCACCAATTATTTTCAGTTAAACTTTAGCTGTTCTTTTCCTTATGCAAGGGAGGACTTTATGGGAAAAGAAAAAACTCTTACAGTCTGTGGGTGGGAAATATTCAGTCTTTTTTCTTTTCTTTTTCTCTTCTTCAAGGTTTAACTCTCTTTCTAAAGTCTGTTTATTCCCAAAGGATTGTTTTGGTGCTGCTCTACCTACTTCTGTAGGTGTCCAGGTGGCGTGACCCAGGAGCAAAATTAAGAAACGCTTGCCCCATCACTTTTTTTTTTTTTTTTTTGGTACCGGGGATTGAACTCAGGGGCACTCAACCACTGGGCCACATCCCCAGCCCTTTTTTGTATTTTATTAGAGACAGGGTCTCACTGAGTTGCTAAGTGCCTCGCCATTGCTGAGGCTGGTTTTGAACTGGAGATCCTCCTGCCTCAGCCTCTCAAGTGCTGGGATTACAGGCGTGCGCCACTGCGCCCGGCCCCATCACTTTTATTTCTGAAATACCATGGAGGGGTAAAACCTACAAGCTGAGGCCAAGTCATTCATTTTTACAAAATGTCTGGAGAGTGCTTTTGAAGCAGCAATAACCTGCCTTTGATAAGCCTGTTTTGTGTGATTAAAGACATAAAGCATTTTCCCTGTGCTCCTGTATGTAGTGACTCTCCCTTGTCCTACTCTGTAATATGGAGGACTCTGGCACCCAGACTTTTAAAAGAGACATAATCAGAACAAAACTCCCTGTGTAGAGCCGGGCACGGTGGCGCACGCCTGTAATCCCAGCACTTCGGGAGGCTGAGGCAGAAGGATCGTGAGTTCAAAGCCAGCCTCAGCAATGGCGAGGCACTTAGCAACTCAGTGAGACCCTGTCTCCAAATAAAATACAAAAAAGGGCTGGGGATGTGTCCTAGTGGTCGAGTGCCCCTGAGTTCAATCCCCAGTACCACAAAAAAAAAAAAAAAAAAAAAAAAAAAAAAAAAAAAAAAAAAAAACCTCCCTGTGTAGGCTTTGTCAGAAGTAATTTGAATACCAATCAAAATGGTGGCCCCTATGCAAAGTTCTTCCACAGTCATTATTAAAAGTGAGAAGCAGGCTAAAGTCAGGTAACAGCTAAGCTTGAGCCAATGCGAACTTGAACAGAGAGATGCAAATGTGTAATAAGCATCTTTGCCTCCTGGTTTTTAGAGCTGGATGGAGGTTAAAGAAGGAATGTTGAGAACACCAACCACAGAAAGAGAAGGTAGACTCTACCTTGGTGGCTGCTGTCACATCTCACAGGACTTTAACACTGTATGTGTTAAGTGCATTTGCTATAGGTTGGATCTTGCATGTCCCCAAAGCGCCATGTGTTGAAGGCTCAGTCCCCAGCCTGTGGTGCTCTTGGGGAGGTGGTGGAACATTTCAGAAGTGGGGTGCTGTGGGAGGGAGTAGGTCATCGGGGGTGTGCCTTTGAAGGAATGTCTCTTCCTCTCTTGCTTCCTCGCCATGAGGTGAGTGCTTTTGCATCATGCCTTGATGTGCTGCCCCCCAACCTGAGACCTAAAAGCAAAGCGTCCTCTGGATCATGGACTGGAACCTCCAAAACTGTGACTCACTTTAAATCTTTTACTGCAGTATTTGTCATAGTGGTGGAAAGATGAACAACACAACAAAACATCTGGTTTACTGAGGTATTGATGTGGTGGTGTCAGTGTGCATTTTCAAATTAGAAATTCTCTCTTTTAAGAAGATATTTTAGGGGTAGAGTGATCAGAAATCCAATATTGATAAAATTTTATTGTTTCAATGATTAAGATGAATCAAAATTAAGTGTGCTCATGAATGTAAAAAAACTTTGAATATTTAAAAATTCGATGATCTTTTCCAATTTTCCTTACTCCAGAGTTTCTTAATGCTCCCCTCCCATAAACCCTTTAGTTCTCACATCCCAACATGCTTTCATGTAGTAATGCAGAGAGAAGTAACAGAAGCTCAGAGAAATTTTATTTTTCTTTCAAACAGAAGGAAGAAAAAGGTGGGATTACATTTTTATAAATATCTATAAATATAGAGTGATAGGCAAATCTTCCAAATAAATAAATAAATATGGCCGCATGCTAAGGGACATAAGGAACTGCAGGGACTACCTTGGCTCTGCCAGAAAGACAACCCCCAATGGTGGTGCTGGGTTTGTGAGATTACAATCAGTTTTCTACCAAAGTCCTTTTGGGATTTTCCATCTAATTATCAGGAAGGGTGGAGCATCCATAGCTACTGTTCAGGACAGTGTCCCCAACAGGAAATGAAAACCATGAAAGAAATTATTCACCACGCCCCACTGTATATGCTGCTATACACAGTTTTAGTGTTTCAGAATAGGAACTAGACCTTCAAAATCATCAGGTCAAAGTGGTTGTCCAGTGTTGCTCTGATCAGGAAAAAGAATGGATCAATCTTTAAGTCTGGTTACATGAAGGCAGCAGGAAAAATAAGAGGTGGGAAGAAGTTTGAATCTACTTTGTATATTAATATTCTGCACTTTAGGTGGTCATTTAAATAGAGGTAGGAAAAGAGGGACCATGCAGGAAGAATCTAAGTCACTGGGAAAGACTACGATGAGGGCTGAGCATTGGTTCCCATCTAGCACACCTCGGGTGTTCTTTCCTCGGCACAGCACTGGAGCTCCTGGGACTAAAAGCCATCTTCATGTAATGCCCCCCAAATTTCCAAGTGGATGGACAGCCTGCCATCAGCCTAGGAGTACTGTACCTAATCCTGTAGCCACCACCACTGCCTCTTCTGTAACCTGGTTATTAGACTTCTTGCCCCAAGTCCTTGATTCTACTTCACTTACCAAAAAAAAAAAAAAAAAAAAAAAATTGTATTTTTTTAGTCCACAGAAAGTCCAACCCAGAGCAGTTGCAGTGTCTCTAGGCCCCTTCCCCAGTCACATATTTGAAATTCATGCCAAAGGCATTACTACTTAGCCTGCAAGTAGAGGCATAATTAAATGCCTATTAGGAGAGAGAATGTGTTTCCCTTTTGCAGAATCCTGGCGGGTGGGGTAGATTTTCATGAACCACATACTAAACTTATTCTTTGGGCCTAATTCATTAAAGCCAAAACTGGGGCCAAGAGGTGAGGCTAAATTATCAGCCACTTGAGAACTAGTGCAGAATCGCTCTTGGTCCTCTGGCTGTGTAGAAGGAGAGAGGGAGGCAAAGGTACCCACTCTGCAAAGGGGTGGAGCCTTTGCAGAAGGCTTCAGTTCCTGGAGCATTCTCCAGGCTAAGTTCCGACCAACCTGCCCTCAAGCTCTTCCCCCAGAGATACTCAAGGCAGAACCCAAACTTGAAATTAGTGTTCTCATCAACTTGCCCGGTTCGGCTCTTAACGTCAAGGTGTGCAAACTGAAACGCCAGCAGGATCCCGATAGAACACAGAAGCTGCCCCTTCCCCACACCATGCAAGTAGGAAAACCCAACAAGCCACTGCTTTTTCTAAATGCTGTACTGACCTAGAAGAGAGGCACAGGGAAGGGAAGTGGGGGTGGTTGAGAATCCCTTTTCTCCCCTTTAATGGGACGTCTACCTGTTGGGGTTTCTTATACCGAAAAGCGGGGGTGTGGGTGAGGGAAATGAAACCCCAGTTCTCAGGCGGCAAAGGCTGGTTTCAGGGGACCCGAGGGAAAGGGAACAGAAGCGGGGAGAGCACGCATCACCCCACCTTGCCCTTGAACGTGGAGGGCGCTGGCCCCTTTAACGAAAGCTGAGTCGGCTGAAAGGCTGGTCAGGGAGGGGTCTCTGGGGGTCTCCCTAGATGAACTTGGGGAACGGGTGGCACCTTTCCGCGCCCGCGCCCCCCGCGTGCGTGTTGACCCTGCTGCCTCGGAGCACCCCCAGCGGGTCGCTGGCCACCTCGCGGTCGTCCTCGGCGCTCGGCAGCTCCTGCGAGCAGGAGGCGGGGGCCGGGGTCGCGCGCGGCCGGGGCTTGAGCACGTTCAGCGGGTCGCGCTCGGCGCCCTCGGCGCTGCGCGTGTGGCGGCGGCGCGGCGGCGCCGTGTGGAAGCGCACCAGCGGCACGGCGTTCCTCCGCGGCAGGAACTGCGAGTAGGGCGGCGGCGGCGCGCCCGGCAGGAAGGCCCGCTTGGCGCGGCCCAGGCTGACCAGGAAGTGGTGCCGCGGCGACAGGTACACGTCGTAGCCGTTCTCCAGCGTCTGGTGCCGGAACCTGCAGTTCTCGGCGTTGAAGGAGGGCTGCGGGGCGAGAGCGAGCGGCTGGAGGCCGGCCAGGGCGAGCCGGCCCCGCGCCCCCGGCCCGCGGGTGCCCTGCGCAGCTGGGGGCGCGCCGCCTGTCGGCTCTCGGCTCGCTCCTTCCCGCTCCTGCGCTCCCGCTGCCGGCACCGGTTCCAGTCTCTCAGCTAGAGAATCTGCGCCCGAGACCGGGGCTGGCCTGGCACTTGGCTTGCTGGGACGAAGCCCAGACAGGCACGGGGACACTCTCGCGCCCAGTTTCTGGAGGGAGGGCTAACAGAGCAATAACCCCCGCCCCCCGCCCCCTCCCGCAACTTTCCACTTTTTAGAGCTGTTCTGGCGGAAAGTTGGCTTTTGTCTCCTTGCCCGGAGAAAGGAGATGGGATGTCGTGTGGGGTCAGACACGAATGAGGGGACTGGCAACGGAGAGAGAATGTCCTTGGGGGATTAGGGACATGAACTTGCTAACATATGAACTGGGTTTAAATCCTCATTCTGTTACTACCACTAGGTTTTATTGAGTTCCTATGAGGGCCTTTATGTATTACTCCACTTAATCCTCAAACTCCACAAAGCATTTTTACAGATGAGGATGATCTATACGCCTGTATATGCTCAGCAGGTGTTTATCCTCTCTGACCAGATGTTGGTCCTGGGACACAGCAGTGAACAGAGCAACATCCTCACTCTCGAGGAATTCCCAGTGGCTATGCTGGTTGGTAATAGACTCCTGGAGTAAACAGCCCTCTATTTGACCATCTCCAAATCTTCTTGGACTACACAGCAGGCTTTACTTGGGAAACCCTTGGCTCACCAGTCTTAAGGACCAGAGATCACCACCGGGACACAGGTAGTTAATTAAGAGGCCTTTAATCCTAGGGAGCTTCACTGGTCATGTGGTCCATTCTGCTTCACTTTTTCTAAGGGAAGTGACTGGAGAAGTGAGAGGACTTGCCCAAGGTCACAGCTGGCAACAGATTCCAGAAGACACCACTGGCCTTTCAACCTTTTCTAATCTATGTTGCAGCATGAATTTACACAACTTGAGAACCTACAAATGCACCCAAGGGGCCACGCTAGATGCAAAAGTGGGAAACAATGGGCAGAACAGACTGGAGGTCAAGCCTGGGCTGCAGAACCAGGCTGTGTAGGTTCCAGCCCCCACTGTAGATGGCTGCACATTTGGTCCTTAATCTAAATAAAGTACTAAGTGAAAGCAGATTACCCAGGGACACTGCAAGTAGAGTCTTTAAACTAGAAAGTCTATGCTCTGCCAAAGAAATAATTGCAAATGGTGACCAACATAAAAAGAAACTCACTGATCCAAAAATGTTGCCTCTGAAATCCATACAGAGGAATCTCCTACTCATCACACCTGTGATCACCACAAAGCCAGCATCCTCTGATCTGATCAGCAGGGCACCTGTGGAGAAAACGTTCCGGTCACAAACCCATCAAGTTCCCACCTCATGAAACCTCCCTGGTGGGGATGACTTCAGGTAACTCCCTTCCTGCTTGTTCCCCTCAGTTCCTGTGGCCCCTGTCCCTGCTCATTCACCCCCCACCTCATCCTCTTACCTGAATGGGGCCCAGTGAACTTGCCGCTTTCTATTACCTGTGCCCCCACACACATTTTTCTCTCTCTCCACCTGGACTTTATTTCTCCCCATGCCAGGTTAAAACCTCTTAATGACTGTGGTGGTAGACATGTCCTCCCAAACTTTCTGCTTTTGTGATTTCTTATTTCTATGCTAAGATGTCTTTTAGGAATCCAGTTTGTTTAGAGAGTCTCACCTTTTCTGTCAACAAACAAACAAACAAAAGCCCAAACCTTTACTTTTGCCTACCATGGGATTTCTGTGTGCATCTCATTTGACCTCATTTGATATACCCTCCCCCACCCCCGCCACCCCCGTGGTGATGATGAAGGGGGGTTGCCCAGCCAGGAATTAGAATCTGTTTTCTGTAAACATCCTCTGGAGAGGTTGTAAATGCCCATCATCTGTGCGTAGCAAGTGGCGGAGTCTCTGGTGGAGCCTTGGGGCGACTTAAAGTCCAGGGCTCCTCTCCTACCCTGTGTAGGCTCAATACAAAGACCTCTGGGGAGAGTGGCTGGGCAATGATTAGGCACCATCAGAGCACAGAGCCTGATGTGGACTGAACTTGGAATGATGGGGAATGGAGGGTAGAAGCAAGCCCAGAGGGAAGAGAACAGAAGAGAGCCAAGAAGAGCGATTAATTTGTTTCAAAGTTTGACTGAAGGTTAGCCTCCAGGGAAGCTTCTGGAAAGTGTGGTGAGGTGTGGGAGGTACAGAAGATATTTAAATTCCTCCAAATTGGTGACTGTCTGTGTGTCTCAAATATATGGTCAGTTTTGTGGTTAAACTCTGAGAAAAACATAAGGAATATATGAGGTAGTTTCCATCCTATAGCTTTTCAGTCCCATTGAGAAAAAATTACATTTAGTAATGATTTTTGAGTGCTTGCAGTCTAAGTGTTTTACATATTTTAAATTCCCAAAATAGCTGTTGTATTGCTGTTAATATTATTATTTTAGTAGTAGTAGAAGCATCCCAACTTAAATGATAAGGCAGAATTCATCACACATATGAGAAGACAAAATCAAATGCAAAATACATGTTGTAGGCTCTGAAGACACCAAGTTTCAGTGCCTCTAGAGTGCAGGGAAGAGGCACCGAGTTCAAAGACTTGGACTCTGGTGTCAATTCTACTACCTAAGTACTAGTAGGCTTGGGCCACTTTGCTTTAGCCTGGGTTTCCTCAGCTGTGACATGAACAAAAGTATAGCCGTCCTGCCCACGTTGTAGGGTTATCACAAGAATTGAATGGGGTAATGGTTGCCAAGTGCCTAGACAGTGGTGGGCATCATGGTGTGTGCCGACCTGCCGTTTGTGCCAAACCCACACACTAACATCATGCTGTTCTGATGCTTGTGACCAGCATGGGCAGAAAGCACTGGACGCATGCTCTTGGTCCAGGGCCAGTCCCAATAGAAAACAACCTGCAGCTACTGTGGGGTGGGGTGGGGTGGGGTACATGGGCCCTTGAATCAAACCAATGTAAACCAGTGTGAAAGTTTAGAAAATGTAAGAGAGATGGAGTTTCTCCCCTTTGTGTTTTTAGCAGGCATGTTTTCTCAGTCTGCACATATCCAAGGGAGAATTCAGCAGAAGGAAGCAACAAGTCACTCTGGCCATGGGAGTCACCTGCTCTACCTGTTGGCGTGTGGCAGGCTTAAGGAACATTACTTCAACAATGGAGGTGTCTCATGCCTATGACCTTGGAAGAGCATAGGATTTGGGGTCCAGATGTCCTCAAGGTTATTTACTACCTGTGTGGCCCTGAACCAGTTACATTCTTTAACTTTTGTTTTTCATGTGTAGAAAAAAAAAAACCACCTACAGTCCTCCTGAGGATGTAATGAGATGAGTTTTCACCCATTTAAAGAGCTTCCTAAATGATAGTAATTGTTACTATTACTGTTTCATCTCAACTTCTGTTAAAAAGTAGAACGTTATCTGCTCCTTTCTATTTTCATAGTCAGTATATGATAAATAAGATGGCAAATGTAAAGGATTTTAGCTGCTCAAAAGATAAACTGTGAAGAAGGGTTAAAGACCCTGAGTAGTTCAGCTTCAAGTACAGAAGAACTGGAGAATGGAGGGAGCAAAAATATTAGGATCGAGGAAGTGATATTAACCAAGCCTGGGCAGGGGATACTGCCCACTGATAGAACTCTTCCCTAGTATGCATGAGATCTCCAGCACCTCAGAGAGAAAAAAAAAAGGGGGGGGATATTAATTGGTAGTAATGATCATCTCTTTCCTGTTGTTTCTACAGAGTTAAGTTAATGGAGAATAGGAGGGTGGTCTTGTTCACAGTGGAACAAGTGTGTAGGTACTGGGGAAGTCCCTTGACATCAGCCCACTGAGTCCCAGGGGCGCTGGTAGAATCTCATAGTCAGACAATTTCATCTTATCAAGACCAATGACCCGAAGAGGGGTTGGACACTCAACCCTTAATCAGTGATTTACTAAAGCACAATAATCAAAGGAACCAGATTTCACTGGAAATGTGTCATTATTTGGGAAGGGAAGATAACATACTTTTCCATCAGTGTGCAGAGCATTGCTTTACATTCATCAATGATGTCATCCCAAATCTCTTGCCAGACTTATCTACATGCATCAGTGTTTCTTCTTTCCTTTTTTTTGGTAACTTTCCCTCTTAATGCATACCTTTTTTCCTTTTTTTCAAAATACACATGATAACTGATGGAACAGCACCAAAGCTTACATATAAACTAGGGAAAGTAGGTGTCTCTGACCCTGACTCACCCTCCCCAAGCTGGTGTGTCCATCTCACCCCCCCCACACAAAAAACAACAACAGCAATACTTGAGTAGCTTGTATGTCAGACCAAACAAAACTAAACCTGTGTGTGTGTGTGTGTGTGTGTGCACGAAAATCTGAAGTCCATTCAGTCCGTCTGGCTTCTCAAGTCATTTTAATGCACCCAGTGCCGAGTGCATCCTTCTGATAAGAATTATGATTTAAACAGAGATTTTGATTGCTCTTGTATTTCTGCTGTTAGAACTACACTGGATCATCTTGTATTTTTCTGAATCCTTAGAGTAATTTTTACATGTTCTCCAAAAATAGAACACCCTGTTTCGTGCCATTTCCCTTTCCATTGTCTCTTACCCAGGCACACGGGAAAGGACGGTCACTGGAAGCACAGGTACTTGACAGACTATTGTAGACTGTGGTCCGACTTTCCGCAAACCCAATCTTTCAAAACATTGTGGTTGTCTCGTGTTGCCAATGAGTTTGCAAATAGCTCAATTTGTTACTGAGTCGACACCTCTCAGCTCCACTGACCAGAACTGATAGCCTATATGGGGCGCCTCTGAAGCACCTCATAAACCCGCTGGGTGGATACATGGATGGATGGATGGATGAGTGGACAAATGGATTTATACTTGGTCAGACTCACCAAGACAATGTATCTGGGCAATCTGCCTTTAGTACATTTTTTCCCTAATAATTTTAATAAAATCAGAATACTAGAAGCTCAGAGTTGGAAAGAACCTCTGAGTTCATCTATTCCAATCCTTGGAATGATACCAGGAATCTTCATGATCTCCCTAGTTAGCCCCGTTCAGAGTTCATGAGCTAAAATTTAGTGTCTATTGATCATCTTACTGGCTTCTTTTCCTTTTAGATACCTTGCCTTTCTTTCTGTACATTTTTTGTTTGTTTGTTTTTAATCTTGAGACAAGGCAAAGGGTAAGTGGTTTCTATTATGGGAAGAGTATTTTAGCTAAGACAATTTATTAAATTATTCGTGTTGAAAGAAACTAGTGAAGACTAATTAGGGAGGTGGCAGAAACTTCCTTTTTCCCCACCCCCCTTTGGTACGAAGGATTGAGCCCAAGGGTGCTTAAACACTGAACCACATCCCCAGCCCTTTTTTTTTTTTTTTTGTGGTACCGGGGATTGAACTCAGGGGCACTCGACCACTGGGCCATATCCCTAGCCCTTTTTTGTATTTTATTTGGAGACAGGGTCTCACTGAGTTGCTAAGTGCCTCACCATTGCTGAGGCTGGCTTTGAACTTGCGATCCTCCTGCCTCAGCCTCCCAAAGTGCTGGGATTACAGGCGTGCGCCACTGCGCCCGGCTCCCAGCCCTTTTTTATATTTTATTTTAGAGACAGGGTCTTGCTGAGTTGCTTAGGGCCTTGCTAAACTGCTGAGGCTGGCTTTGAACTCGAGATCCTCCTGCCTCGGCCTCTGGAGCCACTGGGCATGCGCCACCGTGCCACCACTCCACTGTGCCACCGCCCTCAAGGTTTTACAAAAAGCCTACAGAAAACATTAAGCGGTTCAGAGGAAAGAGGCCAGGAGGTTGGGTTAGCCCTCTGGTCTAGTCCAAGGCTTTCCCAACCCCAGCCTCCGTAGGTAGGCAAAGGCGAGCTCCCCCACCTCCCAGCCTGAAGCCCCTACTCACTGTAGATGGTCTGATGGGGCGTGCCATCCACGTGGCCGTCCCTGTGGATCTGCAGGTGGTAGCTGTCCCTGGCTGTGGCGGTGTACAGGTGAGTCAGGCCACCCCAGCTGGAGCCCAGCAGGGGAGAGGTGTTGGGGTAGGCTCTGATGAGGCGCATGCTGCAGACCCCGCACACAGCCCAGACCAGGAGCCTGAGGCGGCCCCCCAACATCCCTGCTCTCTGAATGGCTAGTGCTGAGTTTGAAACCTGACACTCCCTCCTCGACTCCCCTGGCCTGGCCTTGCTGGCCTTTTCCTTCTCTTCTTTCTGGCAAATAGCAAACGTGAGGATCCTCGGCTGGATTCCCTCCTTTCCCCCCTCAGACTTTTAAAGGGTAGCAGAGTGACATCAAACAGGAAAAACTCCACCGTCCACATCCTCTGTGTTGTAATCAGCCATCCGAAGAAAGTGCAGAGACTTCTGAGGCTCACGGAAGGCACGTCGGTTACACACACACACACACACACACACAGACACACACACACGTACACACACCCCTCAATTTCAGACCAGTGCTCCCAAAAGTGAATGATGTGTGGGCAAAAGTTATCTATGACACCGGGTCATCTGATGACCTGTCCCACTTCCACCAGGAAATGTGAAGGCAGCCAGCGGTCCCAAAAAATCCAGCTTCAGTCATGTAATGGGTCCCGCCTCCTCAGCTAGTCATCTCCTATCCAGTCTACTCATTTTGGTTTTCTCAGTCCTTTTAACTCCAATTGCCATGTACGTACCCGGAGCTTTCTGTGTGTGCAGCATTAGGTGGGTGTCTTGATCGATATAGAGACACATGATGCCATCAGGCAAGTGGCATCCGCTGAGACTCCCACCTCAGGAAAGATATTCGATCTGGGATCAGGGACACAAAACCCAAAGTTGCCATTTGGGAAGATTTCAACATGGACAAGGGCAAACAAGGCTTTGAGGTCACTGAAAATCCAAGGTCCGATTTCTCAGTTTCCCTAGTTGGGAGAGTCGAGGGCAACTGAACTGGTAATCTTGGTCGGTCTCTCCAACCAGGTCCATTTCTCAGTTTCCCTAGTTGGGAGAGTCGAAATCGGAAGCTCACAGGCAAGGATGAAATCGGAAGCTCATGAGGATCTGCTGGCTGAGCAGAGCCGGGCAGAGTGCAGGAAGCATCCTTAGCAGAGTGTTTACCCAGCCTGCTCACACAGGGTGTCTAGTTCTCTGACTGTGCCTCCTTGCAGAGGTTGTTCCCAGAATGTCCTGTGGGACTGTGCATCTCGTGCAGGGTTGTGTGTGTGGGGGGGTAAGAGTTGGGGGGTGGGGTCTTAGCACATACAGTCCAACGAGAGGCAAATGACTGGAACACATGCCAGAAACACATGCCCCAGGGAGACTTGCCATTCTTCCAGACTCTCCTTGTACTCAGCATATACTACAGATAAGCGTAGAGCATAAAGCTAGACATGGTTGTTGATTAAAAGGGAATGAGGTCTGATCCTGTCTCAATCTATCCTTCCTCCCTGTCTTCCGCCTGCCCTCCTCCCCCCCTCCTGCTCTGCCCTGCTGCTCCCCTCTCTGCTCCCTGCTGTTCTCTGCTGCTGCTTCTCTGCTGCCTGCCTCCCTCCTCTCCCCCCCTCTCCTTCTCTCTGTGTCTGCTCTCCCCCTCCCCCCCTCTCCTCCCTATGGAGGAGGCGGATAAAATCAAGTAACCATCATACAAAGCATGCACCATCGGGCAGACTCAGGCAAGCAGAGATGGCCTTTGCAGCCCCACGGGGGAGCAGGTTTTTATAGTTTACAAAGTATTTTCAAATCAACTCGTCCGTTTTAATTTCACTGAAAACTCTATGAGAGAAGCACTTGTTTTAATGTTATTTGTGAAGAAATGAAGATGTTAAGGTTTGTATGTTCAAAGATAGGATCTTTTTTTTTTTTTTTTGTACTGGGGATTGAACTCAGGGGCACTCGACCACTGGGCCACATCCCCAGCCCTTTTTTGTATTTTATTAGACAGGGTCTCACTGAGTTGCTAAGTGCCTCGCCATTGTTGAGTCTGGCTTTGAACTCGCGATCCTCCTGCCTCAGCCTCCCAAGTGCTGGGATTACAGGCGTGCGCCACCGCGCCTGGCAGGACAGGATCTTTTGATTCCCTGTGTTGCTTCTCCAGTAAGAATCACAGGGGCAGCTAACACTTGAGAGCTTATTCTTCCACTTTATATTTTAATGCTTGTAGTAATTTACTTAATCTTTAGAGTAACCCTTTAAGTAGGTTCTGTTATTCCCTTTATAGAGATGAACAAACCCGTGCACATGGCTTAAGTAACTTGCACAAATAGACAGCTAATTCATGGAAAAGGATGGATCTGAATCCAGGTCTGCCAACCTCTTTGCAAGATGTGCAAACCCACACAGTATGTTGCACCAGAGCGGTTACAACTAGTACTTGGCAAGTGCAAGTAGCAATGAGACAGAGTGCTTTTCTCTAGTAAATCAACATTTTTACCCATATATGTCTCGAGCATATATGTGCTTGTCTCCTCAGGGTTAGATGGAAGATGGATGACATTTAAATGCTTATGTCTAAAACAGACACAGAATGGTTCATAAATACAGCACCACACCTTAGCTAATTGAAGAAATAGCTAGCTTTCAGAATTGAAATGCACATCATTCAGAAACATTTGCCAACTGATAACCCTGCATTTCCTCTTCCCTGTGCAAATGGTAGAGGGATGGGAAGTACCTGTGAATCAGTCAGCAGCTACTGAGAAACTTCCCTGAGAGATGTGATAGAAGGAGTTACAGGAATAAAAATTAGACCAAATTTGTCTTCTGAGGTTGACAATATGGTTGAGCTGAGAAAAACTTTGCTCATGGCCACATTCTACGTAACAGCTAAATTACTAGGACGTGTAAGAAATGCCACGGGCACTCACGAGGGAGAAATTATGGGGGTGGATGCTGGACTCAAGGCACTTTGTAGGAGAGGCAGGGTGTTGACCAGCACCCAAGGCACAGAGGGAAAGGTGTGCAGGTGTCCTGAGATGAGCTCCTGGGGTGATTGTGGGTGAGGGACATGTCCCTGGCCAGTTGAGCTCTTGCTATTAGGAAAGAGAATTGATGTGCCATCACTACACCTCCAAAGACTTTCTTCCAAGGAAAAGCCCTGAATTCATAGCAGCTAGATGTCAAGGCAGAGCGTAGACTGGGGAGTAGGTTTATTTCCACCTGGGGAGGGTGATGAAGTAGTCCCCGCTCAGAGAAAGGAAAATGCAAGGCTGTCAGAATAATTCTTTGCATTTGTAATACAGAACAATCAAGAGCAAAGATGAGAGTTACCCAGTTGCATGAGGAGAGGCAGAACTTCCATCTCCCCGGCTTAGACTCCCTACCAAAGGGCTCGGGACCTGGTTTCCCATTAGAATCACCTGTGGAGCTTTAAAACCCCAAACATCCCAGGACCGATCTTAGACCTGTGAATCTGCAGGAGTGAAGGACAGCTATTTGTGCTTTTCTTTTCAGAGCCACCTGGAAGTGTCTGATATTTAAGGACTTACCAGTGAAGAGGCTCTGAGTCTCAACCACGCACTGGAATTAGTACACAGAAACCAAGTCATTGGGCTGCTCGGTGTCCCTTCCCTTTTAGAGCTTCCAGCCTAAGTGCAGATTGAGATGGGCTTTTCTAGGGAATTTGAGGCGTGCATGCCCAGTCAGTGCTCTGTGCCCCAAACAGCCTTTTCCTGGAGTCTGGTGTGCGGTTTCTGAAGCTCCGGAGGGTGAGGAGAAAGACACTGGGTGTGTGGGTTCCTTGTCTCTGAATCTAGAGCCTCTGCCACAGTTCAGGATCTGGGAACTACTGCGACCTTAGGAGCCCAAAGTGCAACAGGTGGCAAATGTGAGCAGCAAGCTCGGGAGAAGGCTGCTGATTTGCCCTTTTGGAAGTCCCCACCCTCAGTTCCCAGTGACTGCCAGATGCAGCCGAAAGGCTGGTCCCGTGACAGGTGTGGAAATGTGCTCACCTGCCTGCCTCGGGAGATTCCCCCTGTGTGGGGTCCTCTGGTCCAGGCCCTGCACTTACCCTCAGGGGACCCAGCTCTGAAGATGAATTGGAGACAAAGGGGATCTCTAATCCTGCAAGTCCACCCCTTTCCTTCATCTCCAGTCTTCTTTTTCTCAGAATCCACTCTGAGAAGGTATTGAGGAATATTATCCCTACCAGATCACATTTTCTCAATGAAAAGACTTGACAGCAATTTTCTTTTTTTTTTTAATATTTATTTATTTACTTTAGTTGTACACAATGCAATGCATTTATGTTTACGTGGTGCTGAGGATCGAACCCGGGCTGCGCACGTGCAAGGCGAGTGCTCTGCTGCTGAGCCACAACCCCAGCCCCTTGACAGCAATTTTCAAAAAGCAACATTGGCTTGAATATCATTAGCTATGGTGAAAGATATTGAGGAATCAAGATGAAAGAAGATCTGGGAGGTAGGAGGGCAGGTGGTCTCAGCGTGGCTCGAAGTCTTCTTCTCTTTCTGGGATTTTTCAAGGCCTTGCCACCAATGGGAGGCCTGGTCCGGCTTCTGTGTCCTGTGCCTCTCCTTCTCATGAGCTGTCTCCATCAGGTTAGTAAGGGTTCACCAGTACCTCACTGACACAGGGGTGGCCTCGCCCCATCCCTGCATGCAGACAGATGGATGTTCCTTGTCTTCTGAAGTTCCCCGGGAGGTGCTGCAACCTTCCAGAAAATGTCATTCGTATGTGTCTTGTCATCCTGTCAGTTAAAACATGCTTTTGGGGGTGTGGGTGTAGCTTAGTGGTAGAGCCAGTGAGGCCCTGGGTTCCTTTTCCAGTGAGGTAACAAAACAAAAATGTACTTATTTATATCCAAGCAGAATCTCTTTTGCTTTAATGCACTACCTATTCAATTAACACATAACTATTTAGCAAAAGCCTATTACATGCTAATACCTTATAGAAAATCTTCAGAGAAGCATAAGAATGAAAAAGCTCAGCTCTGATCTTCAGGGAACTTGCAGTTTACTGAACAGAATGTATTTTGCATTTGCCCAGCACTTCACACCTACAGTAGAAGCTCACAACTCTACTGTCTGTTGGTGCTCAAAACAGCCCTGTGAGCTAGGCTGGAAGGTGTTTGGGGTGACTCTCCCAAGAGAATCCTAGATCCTGATACACACATTCTGTATTGTAGGAATTTAAAGGAAAAATAAAAGAGAAAAGCATTATTTTCAGTCTGTTGATTTAAAAAAAATTAATCAATGCAGAATATATGAAATAGAAGGTGAATATCTACTATATAGTCTCTACCTTGTGGAGGTGTTACCAAAGGTAAAACAATATCGGTGGTTTGGGGGATAATTATACACACACATATAATTCGTATAATTATATATATGTGTGTGTGTGTGTGTGTGTGTGTGTGTGTGTGTGTGTGTATTCTTTTAAAAAGTCAACATTGAGGGCATACTATATTTAGCACAAGCACATTTTGTCCATGCCAAAGTCTATTTGACCGTCTTTCCAGGTCAGTATGTATATCTCTCCCTCTTCTTTTTAATAATTCCATTCCACTCTGTATCGCATTAAGAGGGTCAGCTCTTCTGAAAGCCTCATTTCCTCCCTTCCAAACTCTGCCCCAGAGATTTGGGGGTGATTCTCAAGGCCACAGGACTTCCTAAGATACATGCATGACTACACACGTGCCCACATACTCAAATTTACATATATACATGCCTGAATACATGCACAGTAATGGCCCTGCATGGGGTGGCCCTGGTGGCTGGGTCACCGCCGTTCTCTGCCACTTCAAGAACTTACCATCTCTTACTCAAGGACCACTATGTTCCATGGAGTCAATCTCCCTCACTTCCCCCCTTTCTTTCCTGTCGACAAAGACAAAATTTTCTGTTTTCATCATGGCAGCCTTTCCAAAATCAGGGCTCGAGAGAGGAAGGTCTGCTCCTAAGCCATCCTTGGCAAGGGAGCCAAGAACTCAAGCGGAGTGAGACATTGGGCCTGGAAAGGGGTTCAAAACCACATACAATGTTAAGGTGCTCCTCCATGGTCCTCCACAGTGAATGATTTTTCACTCCCGCCATTCCTGCCATTGAATCCCCAAGCTTCCAGTGATCTCCAGGGACCTCACATGTGACTTTAGGTCAACACTGACATTCGAAAATGACTTGTTGATGAGAAGGCCAAGCACCTGAGTGTTAAGTACTCAACTTGAAAATAAGCTTTAATTTTTCAAATGCATAACATTAAATTTCTGCTACCTATATAGTAAAGAACATAAAGGTTTTTATAAGAATGGCAAATGTGGGCTGGGGTTGTGGCTCAGTGGTAGAGCGCTCACCTAGCACGTGCGCGGCCCGGGTTCGATCCTCAGCACCACGTACAAATAAACGCATTGTGTACAACTAAAGCAAATAAATAAATATTTAAAAAAAAGAATGGCAAATGTTTGAGAAGGTGTAATTAAACATGCATAGCTGAGTGCTTGTTTACTTAGGAGTTTAGAGTATAAAACAGCTGGAGTAAGTATGAGAATATTTTTTCTTTTCCTTTTGGAGACAGAGCCTCGCTAAGTTGCTGAGGCTGGCTTTGAACCTGCGCTCCTCCTGCCTCAGCCTCCCAAGCTGCTAGTATAACAGGCGTGTGCCACCATACCTGGCTGAGTATAAGAATTCTAAATAACCTTACAAGAAGCCAGGCACGGTGGTGCATGCCTGTAATCCCAGCACTTTGGGAGGCTGAGTCAGGAGGATCATGAGTTCAAAGCCAGCCTCAGCAATGGTGAGGCACTTAGTAACTCACTGAGACCCTGTCTCTAAATAAAATACAAAAAAGGGCTGAGGATGTGGCCAGGTGGTTGAGTGCCCCTGAGTTCAATCCCCAGTACCAAAAAAACAAAACAAAACAAAAAATAACCTTACAAGAGAGATCTGATAGAGGATGACCGAGGGAAAAATACCAATGGAGAAAGAAGGCTTGAAAAGCTGGCAGGACTTATCAGCAGTAGGTGCAGGTGAGAGATGTCACCCAAGAGCAGATGAAGTCACCCAATGCCAGCGATACAGCCAAGAGCTCTGCAAATGTTTTTCACTGTGAGTGTGACTCTGCAAGACGTCAGGGGCCAGCGCTGAATGTGTATGACTGACACCTGTCATGCTGTCATTTGTGGCATATGCTTGGTCCACTGTCTGAGATAGCTGCCCAAGGAGGAGAGCTCAGTGCAGAGAGGGCACACAAAACAGAACTGCAGCCCACAGGATTTCTAGAGCAGTGACACTGTGAGACCCTGTCTCTTCTGGATACATGGCGTCATGCATTTGTCAAACACCAAGAAATGTACAAAACGAGAGTACAGCCCTGATTTGAACTGTAGACTTGCACTAATAATAATGTGCCAATAGTGGTTCATCAGTTATAACAGATACATCACACACTAGTGCAAGATGTTAATAATAGGAGAAATTGTGTACAGGGTTGGGAGAGGGGGCGATGGGAACTCCTCACTTTTGCTCAATTTTTCTGTGCACCCATAGCTGTCTAAAAAGTAAACTCTATTTTAAAAAAGGAGAGCAAAACTCCACAATGATGTTTGTCCCAACAGGTGTCAAATTTATTCATTTCCTGAAATGATTCATGCCAAGATCAGAGAAATTAAAAATGCTAAGATGGTATTTATTCACGGTATATGTTTCATTCCTTTAAAATAAGACCCAAACAAATCTCTCACCTGTCTCCATCGCATGATTCAGTCTCCCTGTTGAAACTGGAACTCATTCCCTTTTAAAAGTGTATGTGCAATGTTAGCCCCATCGCTTCCTCTGGCTGCACCTGCTTCCCCAGCTGTCAATTAGGGAGGTGGGATGAAGTCAGTCAACGCCATCAGTACCACCAAGAACATCACTCAGCAAATGCTATACCCGGGGAGCATGGCTCTGTAAAACACTGGGGGCTGGAGCCGAACATATGTGACTGTTAGGGTCCAACACCAGGTTGGACCCTCATGTGAACTGTGGACTTGTGCTAAGCATAATGTGTCAACGGTGATCCATCACTTATAACAAATGCACCACACTAGTGCAAGATGTTACTAATAGGAGAAATTGTGTGTGGGGTGGGGAAAGAGGAGAATCTCTCAAGCTTCCTCCAGGGCCTTGTCTGGATGTAGAGTGCTCCTGGTCTTGCAGGCCCTCTAATTGTTTGCTTTCTCACCTGTTTTTGCTTGATCATCAAATGTGGCCAGTAACTGGAAGGGTTTAAATTTCCTGCTAGAAGACTTGTTTCTCTTCGATGTCTTGCTTAAAATGCCTGTCCCAGGTGAGAGATAAATGGAAGGAAGGCAGGGTTCTTTAATATTTAATATAATTATTAGATTTTATACTTTTGTCAGTCACTATAATATCAGTCTCAATCCAACAGATTTTCTCAAATGTAAATCTAAATACACAGACAGAACACCCCCAGGCATTTCAAAATGAAATGCAAGTGAGTTCTGTAACATTGCAGAATCCGTGGTATTGCTAACTCGCCTTTGGTTCCATAACCGGAAGCTTGTATTGCCCGGACAAGAAGAGGACCCTCAGGTGCCTTCTAGTGGGGACACTAGCAAGGTCACAGAAGGTCACAGAAGAGCTTGAGAGCAAAGGGCGAAGAATCATTGGCAACCTATCCAATTCCTTTCCTCCCCTCTCAGCTCCTCCCCTCCCCTCTCCTGCTCACCCCCTCTTCTTACTGAAGTCCCCCTCCTGGCCTCCACCTTTGCAGCTTGTGAGCTGAAACGATGTATATCCCCCAGGCAGGGAGGCCCAGCCACATGAATGACTTCACAAAATGTTCTCTTCGGGTGATAAGAACTGGGTTATGTTTGTTCCACTCAGTACCAAGCCCAGGTGCTAGGTGAGACTTGGTGGAGGGTTGGGAGGCGCAGTCTCCAGAGACCTCCGTTATCCATGACCTAATCTCACTTCTGTTGTTTTGTGTTTGTTTGTTTGCTTTTAGGGAAAACTTATTTAAATAAAACTCCAAGGTAGAGCTTCCTGAACTGTGTGTCTTTTAGAGTCCCCAGAGGGTTTAACGGGTGTGCAGAGGCATTGACTTGCTCAGCCTGCAGTGGCTGGGACCCCTGGGCTGAGTGCCTCTGGAGTCATGAGTGGTCCAGGTGCTATAAAAATACCATCATTTTCAATGTGGGCCATCGAATGGAAAGATTGGAAAGTCCTGCTTTAAGGTCAATACACCAGCTACAGATAGAGAAACAGTGATCAGAAAATGCCTTCCCAGACCCACTTGGGGCCACATGTGACCCCATGAAGGAAGGCAGAGTATTATCATATCATGAGCTGTTTAAGTGACATGCCCAAAGGGATCCGTAACTGGAGCTGGGACTAGACACTCCAGTCACATCTAATGACGAGTCATCTCTTACATTTACAAAGGACTTTCTAGCTGCATGCTCTTTGTAAAACATCCTCAGATGCAGTCTCAGTTTTTTTCAATAACCCATGGCGTATTGAGGATCCCCATCTTTCCTCTGGAGAAACTGAGGAGCAACTTGTGACTTGACCAAAGTCACCCACCTAGTGTGTGACTGAAGGAGGAGTTGATCCGTGCCCTCTTTCTCTGAATTCAAGCTCTGTCAAGGATACCACACCCTGGTCTGTGAATGTCCCTGTTTCAAGAATGTATCTGCAGTGCTGAAGCCACCAGGCTGGGCACCTGGTGGGCAGAGGGCCATGACAGGGGAGAGGCAGGGGATCCGGGACACTGGGAACAAGCGCTCCTCAGGTAAGCTTTGGCTCTGTCTTCTTCAGGTGGAGGAAGAAGGAGCAATGGTTGGAGCCCTGGCTTACCCTACCTGCAGGCTCTGCCAGGCTGCTGCCTACTCCTCTCATCCCATTGGGTTCTTTTGTCTGAAACCAGGGAGACCAGTCACGCTTCCAAAGCTGAGATTCTGCCCCAGGGAGGAACAATAGAAACTGGACTTGTGTGCATGCACGTGTGTGTGTGTGTGTGTGTGTGTGTGTGTGTGTGTCCCAACACAGGCTGCCCAATCTGATTGGCGCTCAGAGACTGCCCAACAGGACCCAGCCCACCCTCTCAGGATGCCTGGGGCTTGTCACGCAGCCCACGTCGGGAACAGACATCCTGGTTCCCACTCACCTCCCTGGAGCCCGTGACCTGGGCTAGCCTACGGTGTTTGGGACGCTGCACATCCGGACTCCTGTTATCTCAGGATCCTGGGACTCCTTGGCTCCCCTGTCCTGCCTCCTCCCTCTCTGTGGACACGTAGCCACCACACACTTCTCGGAGGGCTATTTCTAGCTGAGGGGCCGGTAATTCAGCCCCAGCCTGTCAGCTCGGGCCGCCTGTGTGCCGCAGCTGGAACGGGCGGCCCGACACGTTGTGGGTTCAGCAGAGTGCAGGATGTTGGGGCTTCCGGGGGCAGGCATCCCCTCGGCCTGCTGGAGGTCAGGGCTGCTGAGACGTGGGGGTGGGGACCGGACAGGATGCTCCTGCCGCATGGGAAGAGCTGGTGGCTACCAGGGGACAGAGCTCTGCCTCCTGCACCTCCAGCAGGCTCTGAGCGCTGCCCCACCGCAGCCCTCTCCCTGGGGAGAACCTTCTCTCCTTAGCAGGGCTGAGAGTTCACGTAGCCTTGTGGGCTTTGCATCAAGCTGTGCTCTGGGTCAAGCTGAGCCTCGCAGCACACGGGCCATCTCGGTCAAGTTACATCACCTCTCTGAGCCTCAATTTCCTAATCTGTAAAATGGAGACAATAAAATTGTACCAGCCTCCTTAGACTGTAGACAGAGTTTAATAATATGCCATGTAGAATACTTAATCTCATGTGAAGAGGTCACACAGAGCTCGTTGGTATAGAGTAGATTATTATTACTGTTGTTTCTATTGTCCCTTTTCTAAGCCTCAGCCTCCTATGGTCACCTCCTATTGCAATTCCTTGCAGGGGACTTTCAAGGTTATTGCTATTCCAGACTTATTTCTGATGCCTGATCCATTTTAGGTGCCTAGAAAGTATTCAGCAAATGAAAGAATGAATTCTTCCCTTAGTCTGATCTGATGGAAAGAACACTGAACTCAGCACTAAAACAAAAACATCATGGGGCTGGGGGTTGTGGCTCAGCGGCAGAGCATTCGCCTCGCACGTGCGCGGCCCCGGTTCGATCCTCAGCACCACGTAAACATAAATGCATTGCATTGTGTACAACTAAAGTAAATAAATGAATATTTAAAAAAAAAAACAGCATGGAGAAAAATGAAATTATGAAATTTGCAGGAAAATGGATGGAACTTGAGACCATTATATTCAACAAAATAAACCAAACTCAGAAGGTCAAGGGTCATATGTTTTCTCTCACATGTGGAAGCTAGAGAGGAAAAAGGAAAAGAAAGGTGGGGGGGCTGGGGTTGTGGCTCTGCGGCAGAGCGCTCGCCTCGCATGTGCGCGGCCCGGGTTCAATCCTCAGCACCATGTAAACCAAACATAAATGCATTGCATTGTGTACAACTAAAGTAAATAAAGAAAAAAAAAAAAAAAGAAAGGTGGGGGGCAGGGATCTCATGAAAACCAGAGGGAGATCAATAGAATAGAGGAAAGGGGCGGTAGGGGGTGGTGGTGGTGAAAGAGGGATTGGAGGGGGGACATGCTGGGGAGTGATGTTGGCCAAATTGTACTGCTGTGTTGTGTGCAGGTACAAGGATGCAACAACAGATCCCACAATCAAGTATAGCGGCCACGCGCCAATAAAAAATGTGGAAAACAAAAACAAAGCCCTGGGTTCAAATCCCAACGGTGCCGCTTGGCTAGTGTGTGGCATGGCCAGGTACACTTGAACTCGTATTCTCAGTGTCCCGCACTGGGCCTGTCAAGTAAGGACAGTCCCTTCTGCCCAGTCTTCTTCGAAGGTTCATGGGGACAAATGAGCATAGGGGTGGCACTGCTGTGGAAATAGGAGCTGGACGGTTCAAGATGGATTTTTCTGCCTTTTCTTTTTTGGGTACTGGGGGTTAAACCCAGCATCTTACTCATACTAAGTGAGCCCTTGACCACTGAGCTACATTCCCAGTCCTTTTTTTTGTTTTTTAAATTTTGATACAGAGTCTTCCTAAGTTGCCCAGACCAGCCTCAAATGTGTAACCCTCCTTCCCCGCCTCTGAGGAGCTGGGATGACAGGCGTGCCAGCAGGCCCAGTGACAGATCATTCTTTGTTGTTGTCCGAAGCGACGGCCGCTTGGAACAACAAAGTCGCGGGAAGAAGTTCAGAGGCGAAATGGAAAGAAACAGGCTTTTTATCTTGCTAACTTCTCTCTCTGGCTCTAACAACGACTTTAACACGCACTGAACACACCACCAAACAACCAACAACCAAATGGCGCCGACCCGCTCAGCAATCTCGGCTAAAGTCTCTCGAGATCCCGGGCCAAGTCCCGCGAGATCCCGGGCCAAGTCCCGTGAGACTACGGAAGGCGGCAATGCCCAAACATCTCCATGGCCCGTAGTCAACCGCAATCTTAGCCATCTCCTCAAACAGGGCTCCTGCAATTCTTTATGTCCAATTACCTCCCATTTCCCGTTTCCCACTCCGGGAGACAGGTCTGTTCTGTTCAACCTCTGTTCCCACGACTGTGTTCTCCGCCAGCACTGACGTCGCCATCAGCCACAGCCTCTTCCTTGTTTGCTCTTCCCTCCTTCATAACAGGGGGTCTGTTCCCTCAGAATCGGGCCGGTTCGCCTCACGGAGCAAGCCTTCCCACCCGGGCCCACCCAGCCCCAGGGCTCCATGCAGCCCATCGCCCTGATGCTTCCTGGACAGAGGCGTTGGGTAGTACACACGTTTTCTTCTAGATGCACCCTGGGTTTTGAGGGGTTCAGCCACTCACCACAACCTGGCACCACGTGGGAACCTTTCCCTCCCCTGTTGCCTTTCAAAGAAAAGGGCCCTGGTCACTCTTGAACTGCAGCACTCTGTAAGGAGGCAAGACTGGTGTATTCTCCTTGGTTTTCTACATAAGAACAGGGAGACCTGGAATAGGTTACTGGCTGACTGGGGGTCTCATAGCCATTGAGCTGTGCCCAGTGCTCTGCTTTCCTGTGCCTTGCAGCTGGGGCGTCCTGGAGGTGCTGTAGACGATACCAGCATTCTTTTAATAGGTCATATGGTGTGGGGGCTCTGGCTCCGTGTCTGATGTTTTAATTCTCTTTGCCCACACTCATCTACTTGCCCTGTGCTGGTCAGGTTTCTATCGCTGTAACAAAATGCTTGAGGTAATCAATGCATAAAGAGGAAGGTTTACTTTGTCTCACAGTTTTGAAGGGTCTAGTCCATGGTGGGCTGGCCCCATTACTTTTGGGCCTCTGGTGTGGCAGCACATCATGATGGCAGTGTGTGGTGAAATCATTCACCTCTCAGCCAGGACGCATAACAGAGGGAAAGAGGAAGGTCTGGGGTCCTAATACCCCCTCCAGGGGCACACTCCCAATGACTAGAAGACCTCTCATCAGGCTGTTTTTTAAAGTTGTACTACTTCCTGATAGCACCCCAGGCTGTGGATCAAACCTTTAACCACGGGCTTTTAGGGAATGCTTATCTGAACCATAGCACTGGCTGTCATCTTGGACAAGACACTTGGTCTCTCAGACCTTAGAGAACATGTCTGTAAACTGGAGACAGAATACCCACCTCTTCTGCAAAGTGTCTGGTTCATGATACCTACCTACTCAACATTTCCTGCCATTCCTTGTATTTTCTCAAAGCATCCAGCAGTCTCTAAAAAAATGTGTGCACATTCATATCATAGTTCCTTTCCTACCCCATAAAGGTCTTTCAAGGTGATGCAAACTGAATGTTCATCCAAAGAATACACATTGAATGCCTACCGTGCTTCATTCATTCATTCACTTTTTCATCATTCACAAAGTTTATATATATATATATATATATGTACATATAATATGTACATATGTATATAATATGTATATATAAAAAAAGTATGAAATGTACTTGTTCTTGTACATTCTGTTGTCATTTCTAACAACTTAGAATAAAAAATAAATTTGAAAAAAAAAATACAAAGAAAGGGCTGGGGATGTGGCCTAGTAGTCAAGTGCTCGAGTTTAATCCCTGGTAACAACTTAAATAAAAAAAAAAAAAAAAAAAAAAAAAAGGGCTGGGGATGTTTTTTTTTTTCAAAAAAAAAAAAATTTTTTTTTTCATTTGTGATTTTGCATAGAGGTATTTCAATGGAGTAAGATTGGAGACTGAATTGGGTGGAGGACAAATGAAAAAGGAGAAAATGGAACAGACACTGCGGGCATTCTTTTTTTTTTTTTTTTTTTTGGTACTGGAGATTGAACTCAGGGACACTTGACCATTGGGCCACATCCCCAACCCTTTTTTTTGTATTTTATGAGAGACAGGGTCTCACTGAGTTTCTAAGTGCCTCACCATTGCCGAGGCTGGCTTTGAACTCGCGATCCTCCTGCCTCAGCCTCCCAAGTGCTGGGATTACAGGCATGCGCCACTGCACTCGGCTGAGATTCTTTTTTTTTTTTTTTTTAATTCTAATTTGTTACATATGACAGCAGAATGCAATTCAATTCATATTATCATATTACACATATAGAGCATAATTTTCCACGTCCTCATACATGTACTTAGGGTAATGATGTCCATCTCATTCCACCGTCTTTCCTACCCCCATGTGGGCATTCTTTTGAAGTAAGGGAAAACAATGATGGGAAAAGACAGAGGGTGATTTTCTAAGCCAATTAGTTAACAAATTTAAAAGGAAAATGCTGTGTTTATTAGATCACAAAAAGAAAATTTTTAGAGAAATATTACTACCAATTTCATTTGTTCTATCTAATCATGGGACTTGTGCTTTGGAAGGACTTATAAGGCCAATGTCTGTCTTATTTAAGCAGAGAAGTGGAAACCAGGGACTACATTCTGAATTTAAAAATTATTTCCTCTTTAAACTGTCCACAAGAACTTAGAGTCCAATGGGTTTGGTAAGTCAGGGGATTCAATTTAGAAATTTAGAAAATGATTCAAATAATAATTCAACTTAGAAAAATAAAAGGCACTTGCTGTGGGGCTGTACTATTTGCTCTGTGATACAACTTCAGCATGTATGTTGACCTAACAAATATTGGATAGAGTTACTTTGTGGTATTTTAGCATTAAAAAGAGAAGGGGGTGGGGAGGGAGGGGTCAGGGAGAAGCAAGACCTCTGCTCTCAAATTGGTTAATACATATCAGGAAAGAAAGACAACTCTATCAACAACATCACATGCCACAATACATGTTATTACCACAGGGGTACAAAACAGACCCATAAGAAAGTAAGGGTTAGGGTCCCATCCACAGGGGTCAGTGAAGGACCAGGAAGAAATGATAGTAGCTAAGCTGACATCTGGAAAATGAACAACTTTTAAAAAATGAAAGTAGAGGGATAAAAAAAAAAATCATGATCTCTCTGAACATAAAAGTTATTTGATTACAGCTTAGTGCACTTCTTTCTGATCTCTTTTTTTCCTGAATAACATTATTTGTGAAAACAATGCTTACAAATATTTTTAGAAAAAAAGTGAAAAGAACAAAGTAGGAAGAAAGAAAGAAAAAACAAAAAAAAAAAAAGATAAACAGCTCACTACCTATAAATATCTACTCTTGAATGAACATTATTCTGGTGTATCTATGTATATCTTGATGAATAAATAAATAGGTAGACAAGTTAATAGAAATTTTTTATTAAAATGGGATCATATGACATCATACTATTTTAAAACAAAAGTATTTAATTAAATTTCACTAGGATTCAACAGATGAAAAAGGACTAGAAATCAAACTGAAGGATTTGGTAAGCTTTAGTTAAATATATTTCAACAAGAGACATTGTTGCAATAAAATCCACATTTAAAGAAAATAGATTATGAAATTATGAAAATGTTGAAGTTAGAACCATTGCATAAATATAATTGGTATACATATATCAGTAACCAAATATATGTATTTGGTTATGTTTATATATATATATGCATAATTTAGTTACAGATATAAAGTAGGTAGTTGTGATAAATGCTATGAAAAATAAGATCAATAGCATTTCTCACATGCCTCCCACAATTTCCTAATTTAGCTAATCATACTGTTAACCAAGGTTCAGAGAGAAGGAGGAGCTACTTGAGGTCACACACAGCTAGTAAATGCAGAGCAGGAATTGAAGCACAGGCCTGTTGCATTTTGCACACAACCCTTCCCGGCAATAACTAGATCAGGGTCGTCCTGGAAATGGAGCCCAGGAGAACTGGCATTGGTGGGTGAGCTAATGCTCGGAGTGATTAAGACAATGACCACTGAACAACCTGATCTTATCTGCCATATTTCTTTCGAACAGTTCTGTGGAATAAAACCCTGTCTGTAATTCTTCATGCTTGTGTTTACCACATTACTAAGGCTCCTAATGTGTGCATCAGGAAAGGGAACTCGATTTTGTAAGCAAAGGAAGTTCTCCATTTTTCTCCACAAAGTAAATAACTTTTTCTGGAGTCAGAAAAGGTAAGAAATAAGAATTTGCCGGGAACTCCATCGGCCTTAGTTCCCTTTCTGGTATTTTTTTAAAAAGCATTTAAAAAAATATAGCATGATTCCTAAACATAAATCAAATTTCACCTGACAGTCAACACTTCCCCCAGAAAACAACTACGCTAAAAGGACTGGCAGGGTTGGCGTGGTGATAGCTTGCCCATCGTTCCCCAGCATGGTCCCCACCTAGGATCCTGAAGGGTCGTCGCGGTTCTGCGCTCAGCTCCTCAGAAGCTTCCTTTAGAGACAGATCCTCCGCCCCCACACGAATGCTCAGTTACCTTGACCTAGAGACTCCAGAGGGCTCAAGCGCTCTGGCTCTTGGTGGTGTCCATCCACTGCCGTGAGACGCTGTAGCAAAGGCCTGCAGTGAAACTGGGAGTGGAAGGGGTTTGGACTCCTGGGTGCGCCTCACTGATAGGAGCCGCTGTCCCTGAGCCTCAAGGGTTTTGGGCCCTCCTCCCCTTTCTCTGCGTACCTAGCCTTCCAGGAAAGGCCAGTGGCTGCTCCCTTTTCTTCCACTTGCCTCTTCTTCCACGTTGCTGGGAGAGGAGGTGAAGGGCATGGCATCTGGTGGAGGGGCTGCTTGGGCTGCCTTTTGGAAGCCTGTGGTGGGGGCTGAGCGTGTTTGGCCCTGGCTCATCCACAATTTGCTTTCAATTGTAAGGGTTCCTGAGCCCTCTTTTTGTACCCTGAATTTTAGTCACAATGCAAGGGCAACAGGAAAAGGCTCACCCCAATTATGTACGATACTTTAAGTCAGACCATCCTAAAACACTTCTTCACATTTGGTTAAAAAACAACAACAACAACAACAAAATCTTCACCTGTAATCCAAGCATCTTGGAGCCTGAGGCAGGAGGATTGCAAGTTCAAAGCCAGCCTTAGCAACTTAGCGAGGCCCTGTCTCAAAATAAAATATTAAAAGGGCTAGGGGATGTGGTTCCATGGTTAAGCACCCCTGAGTCCAATCCCTGGTGTCCCCCGTCCCCTCAAAATATCCTCAGCCATTTTGATCTCATGTGGAAAGATGAAACAGAGTGATCTTGGACTTAGCCACAGAGACGGCAGGCTGGGCTGTAGGATGACATTGTTCCCATGGAGACACACACTAGCTGTGAGGCAGGGCCCCAGGAAGGGGACTTTGAATAGTCCCAGCTCTTGAGGCTCTAGTGTGACCATTTCAGGCAGGATGTGGAGAAGGGTCAGGGCCCAGTGGGCTCAGGTGGAACCAAAAGTCTGAGCTCTACAAGCAGAATTTCCAAGACAGCTTCCGAGTTCATTTCCTGGTACTGCTTCATTGATGTTTAAGATTTTTAACCTCCCCCACCACATGTCAGTTTAATCTTAGAATGCTAAAGAGAATCTGCAGCAGGGGGAGGTTTTTGTTTTTAACAGGAGCATTTTAATTTTAATTATTTATTTATGTTTTATTTATTTTCATTTTTGTGGTACAAGGGATTTTACCCAAGGGGACTCTACCACTAAGCTACATCCCCACTTCTTTTTTTATTTTTATGTTAAGACAGGGTCTTGCTGAATTGCTCAGGCTGGCCTCAAACTTGATTCCCCTGCCTCAGCCTCCTGAGCTGCTGGGATTACAGGCAGGCGCCACCATGCCCAGCTTCATATTCATTTTTAAGTCAGGAATAAAAGGGAAACAAGGCAGGGATTGCTTCCTAGAGCCCTGGGTAAATTCTGCTCATGTCTCCTTGGTCAGAAGTATGCCACATGATCACCTCTGGCCACAGTGTTGTACCCAATTCACAGGAAAATAAAAGTCTCACAAGCCACTCACGTAACAGCCAAAGAAGCCTTTATAATCCACCAGGGCCACCAACTCCGACCAGCAAGAGGCGGGGTGGTAGAAGATGGCACCAGCTCGTAGCAAGGGCAGGGTTTATAAAGCACAGGGGTAATACGCCCTCAGGTGGAGACAGTTTAAGGGTGGGGTAGTCTCACTCCTCCCTAGGATTCTATTGCAGGTGTGGTGTAACCCGGTTCTTTGTTCCGGGTTCATTCCTGGGAACAGGGGGTGGATCTGACCTTAAAATGGCGGGTAATCTAGAACGGAGTCGCCTCTGCTTACCACCACGGGGAGCCTAAGGGAGTGTTTCGCATGGAGTTGGAACTTCCCAGAGCCTGACTTCCATCAGCAAGGCGACCCCCAGTGTCTGCTCCAGGGGGGCCACGGGCTGCTGCTCCCCCTCCCTGCCTGGGAAGCAGCGATGCTGGGCTTTGCTGCATTCTCATTTCCCTCCCATTCACCAATCCTTCTGTGAAATAACCTTCATTCCTCCCAAGATTACAAAGGCATAGAATGTTTGTTCTAGACCCTTACAGTATTTGGGGGGAAATGTGAGCAGAATCCTGAATAATCTCCTACCTAGAGATAATGGGCAATTGATGACATTTTGGAATAGTCCCTTCCAGAAAATGTATGTTAGTGATGTTTTATTATGTGCCTAGTATTTTATCATGTGTGTATGTGTGTGTATGTGTGTGTGTGGGGGGGTGCTGGGGATAGAATCCAGGGCCTTGCCCGTGCTAGGCTCCTGTACCATGGGTTCTTACTCAATGGCATATTGGATCTTCCCATATCATTACATTCTTTCAAAGTTTTAATTATGTGTTTATTTTCATTATTTTTTGAAGATATACATGTTTGTTGTAAAACATCACACCTAGCATATCTCCCATCTCAAGCCACTACAAACAGCCAGCAGCTTCATCAGAATTCATTTAGCTATTCTCACATTATCGGACATTCAGGTTGTTTCCAATTTTTCATTATGGAAGATAACATTTTGATGACTATCCTCATACGTAGATTCTATTCATATTTCTGATTATTTCCTTTGTGTAGATTCCTAGAAGTGGGATTACTGGGTTAAAGGATATGAACATTTTTAAAGTGCCTGATGCACATTGCCAACTTGCTTTCAGGAAAGACTGTGCCATTTGTAATTTGACCAGCATTTTATGAGTATGCTCAGCTTGCTCCAACTTCACTAGAAATTCTGAATAACTTTCAGCCCTTTTGCAAGAAAGCAATGTTGGCTTTGCAGAAAGTATGGCAATCTCAGAAGTGTGACTAATTTTGACCAGATTTTAGGTTTTCAGGTTTTAGACCTGATTTTAGGTTCTGATTTTACCAGAACTTGTGTGTGACCTTGGGCAAAACACTTCATTTCTCAGTTCAGTTAAAAATTATTGCGTACTATGGTGAGCACTGTTGGTTTCCTGCTCAGTAATTATTTCCCCTATACTCATTTCATTAGGACCCTGATTTGCCCCTCCTTTGAAGCATTTGAACTCTAGGGTATGCTGGCTGTAGCCTAAGGGGGTGGGTGTTGATTAATCTGAGTGATGGTTCTCAAACTTTTTAGTCTCCAGACCCCTTTCCAATCTTAAAAATTGTTGAGAAACTCAAAGAGATTTTGTTTATGTGGATTATATCATATTTTCTGCATTTGACTCTAAAATGAAAAATTTTAAACTTTTTTTGGTTCTTTTTAGATATACATGACAGTAGAGTGTATTTTGACATATGTATATGGAGTATACCTTATTCTAATTAGGATCCCATTCTTGTGGTTGAACATGATGTGAAGTCTCACTGGTTGTGTATTCATATATGAACATAGGAAAGTTATGTCCATTCTATTCCACTATCTTTCCTATTCCCATCCCCTCTCCTTTCCCTCATTCTCCTTTGTCTAATCCAATGAACTTCTTTTCTTCCCTCCCCTCCCCTTTATTGTGTGTTACCATCTGCATAGCAGAGAGAACATTTGGCCTTTGGTTTTGGGGGATTGGCTTATTTCACTTAGCATAATAATCTCCAGTCCCGTCCATTTACTGGCAAATGCCACAATTTCATCCTTATTTATGGCTGAGTAATATTCCATGGTGCACATATACCATATTTTATTTATCCGTTCATTTGTTAAAACTATTTAACAAAGATATAGTAAGCCCAATAGGTATTAACCTATGAACACATTTTTATAAAAACAACTATTTTCCAAAAATAAAAATCTTAGTAAGTTAGAGTGGCATCATTTTACACTTTCCAAGTTTTTAAAACATCTGACTTGTTAGAAGACAGCTGGGGTTTCACATCTGCTTCTTCGTTCAGTGTATTTTGTCCTCACCCATCATGTAGTGTCAGTAAAACTCTAAGGAAATGGGCGTGGGGAGGGGGGCGGGGGGGGGGAGACAATCGTTTTATAAAAACGGTTTCAGAGACTTTAGAGGGCCCCAAGCCACACTTTGAAAGCTACCACAGCCATCTTTCTGCCTTTGCTGGTAAATGCTTCAGAATGGGGCACGTAGCCCACTTTTGCCTGTGAGGCTCTGGAAGAGGCTACTGGGGGTTTTGGCAAAACTCTTGCTCCCAAAGAAAAACGTGTGAAAGATCTCATCGTGTCTATCAGCGGCATCAGAAAATGCTAGGGCTGTCTTCCCGCCAGCCTGAGGATGCAGCTGGTAGATGCGCCAGGGCAGAGTCAAGGGATCGGCACGCAGGTCAGGCTTTGACCTCAAGCTTGGGCTGCCCTTACTGTGTGCCATCCACGTTGGAGTCGGAGAGGGCATTTTGACAGAATGTGGCACGAAGGAGTGGAGGGGCCACAGTGCCAGGCCCAGAAATAAGGCCTACGATGAGTTGAGGGGGCGTGGCAGCAGGCAAAGAGGGTCAAGACCCCGGCTGCCCCAGGCTGGAAGCTGGTGGCCTCAGCGTTATGTGGTTGTGAATCCAGCCGTTTTCCGCTGATCCCTGGGACGGTTCAGACCTATCCAGAGCACAGCCTGGGGGAATGGTGAACGTGCAGGATGTTGGGGTCGTGTGGGATACGCTCTTGTGGCCTTTAGTTAAGTCCTGTGAGACTTATACGAAAGGAATTATAGAAAGACACAAGCTTATGCCCCCACTGAAAGCAAAGAGGGCAGGAATCTTCTCCAGGAGATCTTGGGGCCAAGAAAACCTTATGCACTGAGCTCTCTCAAACACCTTCCTGTAAGATCTCCACCTGACGCTGCAGGGCTGTGGTCAGCACTGGCTTGGTGGTGGCAATGCCCTGCCTGAGAACATTATTTGGGTCGCCTCTGGGCAGAGGTCTTAAAACTAGGTCAGGGAGACGGTTAGAGCACCAAGGCCTCAACCAGGAGACCCATGTGGAAACTGTGGAACTCACCAGAAGCAAATGGATGGAAGCCTTCTAAATTTTAAGGGACGATATTGCCTAAGAAACCCTAATCTTGACCAAGAAGAGCCATGATTTATTTTTTGAATCCATAATCCTGTGGGTGCCAAAGCTTTTCCACTGGCTCTCTTGAACATGGCTACTAAAAATTCACTTTTATTCCTGCCAACTATCTCAGACAGCACAGGATGTTGTAATGAATGACCATAAACTCGGAGGGAGGCTACACCACACACATTTATTTTGCACCGCTCTGATGACTGGGAAGTCCAAGATCTGGGTGCAGCAGATTTGGTCCTGGGGAGAGCCCACACCCTGGTTTGCATATGGATGTGCTTCCTCCATATCCTCAGAGCAGAGAGAGCAAGGGCAGACTTTCAGGTCTCTTTCCAAGGACACTGATCTATGCATGAGGGCTCTACCCTCATGACCTAATCCCTCCAGAAGGCCCCACCTCCCCATACCATCACCCAATCACGCAGGGGTTAGGATTTCAACAAATGAATGGAGGGGGCCACACAAACATTCCGTCCCTATCAACAAAGATCTAGCTCCAGCAGACGTCTGGGAAAATGCAAATATCTCCCAGTATAGAGCAACAACAATACCAAGAACTTTCTACATCTCAGATATTTCACATTCATCATCACATTTAATCCTCACAATAATCCTAAACTGATGGTAGGATTCCTGTTTTACAGACGAGGAAACCAAAGCTTGGATGGTTTAAGAAACTTGCTGGGTTGTGGCTCACCTCACGACGAGGTTGCTTTTCTCCACCAAGAGGTACAGCCAACTGCTGTCACTTCTGTCTGAGCTTGCCCTTCTGGGTTGCAGAACATGGTGGGGGTTGGGGATGAAGCAGGGCAGAAGTGAAGTACTCTGGCCCCATAGCGACCAGAAACGAATGTGCCCTCCAAGAGGCAAATTAAACCCAGCACACAGTGACAAAAACCATCCATTCAGATTCGCTTAAACAAAAATGAAGCATAGCAAGAAGCCCATGGGCAGGACAGTTTTCGGGCTAGATGGCGGGAGGAACGGTTCTGGCTGTTAGAGAGGAGCCCAGTGTTTGAGTCAAGCTTTGTTTGCTGCTGTGACTAAAAGATCCGACCAGAACAATTTTAGGAGGAAAAGTTCATTTTAGGGCTCACAGTTTCAGAAGTCTCAATCCCTCGAAAGCTGGCTCCGTTCCTCAGGGCTCAAGGTGAGGGAGAACATCATGGTGGAAGAGTGTGGCAGAGGGAAGCAGCTCACATGGTGTTCAGGAAGCAGAGAGAGAGAGAAAATCTCCACTTGCCGGATACAAATACACAACCCCACACCATGCCCCAATTCCCACCTCCTTCAGCCGTGCACTACCCCTTCACTTACCACTCAGTTAATCCCTATCAGGGGATTAATTCACTGATTGGGTTAAGGCTCTTACAACCTAATCATTTCTCCTCTGAGCCTCCTTGCATCGTCTCACACATGACTTTTGGGGAGCACCTCACATCCAAACCGTAACACCCAGAGTCCTTTCTGGCCCACTTTGCATGACATCAAACAGGTTGCTGCCTGTGCTGGCTATCCCTGGAAGACAGTGGTACCCACCGGCTCTAGCCAGTGTCCTTGATGACTGTGGGGCATGTGTTGCTGGCCTCGTTTCCATAGTGTGGCTCACACTCCCAGACCCAGGTAAGATTCGTCTCCAAGACACCTTCCTGGCTAACCCAGGACCCTCTGACTTTTTGTGGACTTCATAGATTCTCAGTGCTTATATATGTAAAAGAAATTATAAAGTGGCATGCAGAAACCCAAATGCAGAAAACAAACACATTCTTTATGAAGTGATTCACCAAAGGTTTCTCTTCGGAACAACAGAATTACCCTGTGACATCTGACCTGAGGGTGGTTAGTTCCATATCCTGTTTCTCCCAACAGCTTCAAAAGACGGTTTCTCAGAATGGAGAATGAAGGGACTTGGAGCTTTTCCAGCCTGACCCTTCATCTTGCAGGTGAGGCTGTAGAGGCTCAGGGAGGGGAAGTGACTTGTCTGCGTTTTCACAGTTGATTGGTGTCACTGTAAAGGAGCAGAAGCCAGGCAAGGATGCATCATTCTCTTGGCTGTTAGCCACAAATGTCAGGAACCCCCAAGATCCCTACTGTGGCAACTCAGTCATTGGAATCTCTTTCTCAGTGCTAACCACATTGCTGATTTAATCAACATTTGGCAATACCAACTATTTACCACTTGTGTTAAATTTGGTAGCACTTCTATTTAAAAACGTTCTAGAACCTTTATAAGTTTTAAGAGGGAAACTTAAGTTTTAATATTTTGAGATTTGCTGGATAAAGTCTATGTTTACCCAAATCAGACTTGATCATTTTGTAGGCATAGATCACATCATACCCCTGACTCTTCATTGATATTCATTTCTTTTCTTCTGATTGTTATTAACATCACATGTTAATCTGCAACCCTATTTGGGTTGCCTTTTTGCTAAGACTGACCACTGTTAGAAGACGAGGGCACTGTCTCCCTCTGCAATGTGAACGCTGACCAGAGCGCACAGAGGCACACAGTGAGTGCTTACTCAATGAATGGACTGAGGGAGTAGATGCAGCTCATTGAGTGAGCCTCACATTCTTTATGGCAAAGAAGAAGCAAAGGATAAATAACATGCAACTTCCAGAAAGAGCAACGAGGACACCATTCCGGTAAAGAGTAGAAAAGACTAGTTTCCGGCTAGCATCTGCCAAAGTTGGTCAGGAAGGAGGACAGCAATGACGATCATTTCTCAGAAAATGTTTCTGTTCAGGCACGGATGCAATTGGCCTGGGAAACAAAGCCACGCCGAGGAGCAGAGGCCAGGGGTCTTGCTGACCACCCTCCCTTTACCTTACTTTGGCTTTCTCCCCCTCTCCCCACTGCTGCTGGTTAGCCGAGGGGGGGGGGGACCCCGGATTGTGGTCCAGAGTCCACCAGTCTTTGGAACTCAGGAAGGACTTGAATTGTCAAGACAGGAGGAAGGCCACATTCAGAGGCTTTGACTGTCGCACTGCAAAACCTGACTGGTTATAAATTCTTGCTAATGAAGAGAATCAGGAGCTATGGAAAAGTAGAAACTTCAGAAATCACATGTACAAAACTTTGAGACCACTTTTAAAAAGCCTTAGAAGATACTCTGAGGCACACATTTACCAATGTGAATTTTTCAACAGAATAAATAGGATGGAGGCTGTGTATAAGAGACTATATTAATCAGCTTTCTGTCAATGTGACAGAATACCTGAGATAACTTTTTTTTTTTTGGTATCGGGGATGGAACTCAGGGGCATTCGACCACTGGGCCACATCCCAGCCTTTTGTTGTTGTTGTTGTATTTTATTAGAGACAGGGTCTCACTGAATTGCTAAGTGCCTCGCATTGCTGAGGCTGGCTTTGAGCTAGGGATCCTCCAGCCTCAGCCTCCCACGTGCTGGGATTACAGGCGTGCGCCACCACGCCCAGCTCCGAGATAACTTAAAAGAGGAAAGATTTATTTTGGCTCCTGGTGTCAGAGGTTTCAGTCCATGGTGGGCCCATTCACTTTGCGACCCACAGTGAGGCAGGACATCATGGTAGTAGGAGCATGTGGCAAGGAGGCGGCTCACCCCAGGGTGGCCAGGAAGCAGAAAGATAGGTCACTCTCCAAGGGTTTGTCCCCAGTGGCCTATTGCCTCTAATTAGGCCCCACCTTCTACTGTTTCCATCGCCCCCCAGCTGTGGAGAGCAAGGATCTAAATCATTGACTCTCTTGGCTGCGGTTGCGCTGGGAGCTGCCTGAGCAAAGATGCAGGTCTAGACGCCCCAGTTGTTATGGTAACGCCGGCTAGGAGAGGCTACGTGCATGGCTCTATCAGTTGAGGCCTTGAGTTCAGCACCTTCTCCCAGGGACAGAGAATTCTGAGCAAAACAAGATGACCCAATGTCTCTCCACCCTGTGTCCTTCAGATTGCCTGCTTTGCTGAAACTTTCCCACAACAAAACTTTTGATGATAAAACCTATATAATAAACCTGCTGAGCTAGCTCTGAGTTAGCCAAGCCTCACCAGGGCTTGGCTACCCACCTGGCCCCAGCTTTTTCTCCCTGTGTGTGCCTGTTTGTCTTTTCTTTATCCCCCATAGCAGCCCGTCCGGTATCTCCTTAACTAATGGCTGTGCATCTAAGAGATGAGAAGGTTGCAGCATCCAACTGTACCATCAGCTGGGGACTAAACCTTTAGGACAGCCTTTGGGAGATATTTAAATCATAATGGAGGCCAACAAAGGGGCCAGTTAGTTTAAAATGAATAAAAGAGTGATTTTTGGTGTTGGGTTAGCACGGGCTGTTCTCAGTTTTGATTGTTCAACGAGTTGTCTTGACTTCTGTATATTTGAAAAGTTCTGAAAGATTCTATCATTCTGGTCATTTTAAGAACAATCAGGCATAAAAGCCATGTAATAATCTGGACTAATTATTAAGAAAGTCCTAAATACTGAACTAATTTATTGTGAACACACTTGGCTGAAACCTTTGGCATTTGGGGTGGAATCGTTTTATTAGTTGAGATGGGAAATGTTGAACTCTTCCAGTATTTTTTTTTTATTCATAAAATCATGATTAGTGCTAAATTCTTTTCTCCTGTCTACATACAGCGGGCTTGAGGAAATTAAGGGTAACATTTAGCTGGAGGCTGCAGAGAGGGGAAAGTAGTGAAATGGCAGGAGAGTTCCAGCACTCCCTTGAGTTCCAAAAGGAAGTTGAAGCTCATTATGAGGTGATTCTGGGGAGCAGTGGGGGCAGCACCAGCACAGTGCCTTCTGGCTCACATGCGGGAACCAGATATACTTCTCATGAGATCTGAAAAGCAGGATTGTCCCTGCATAGTCAAAAGTGACCTTGAGCTGTGTGTCCCTCCTGGGCCTCCATTTTCTTATCTGCAAGATGAGGGAGCTGGCGGAGATCGTCTGTTCTCTGCCAAGGCTGTGCATCACATCACCCGGGCAATTGCAAAACAGAACCGTGCTCAGGCTGCACCTCAGGTGAGTGACGCAGAAATGATTGTGGATTCGGAATCCAGGTGTGATTCAGGTAGTTTCCAGGCACATTTTGATACTTTGAAATGGCCCCTGCTCTGGTTTGGATCTTAAATGTCCCCAGGGGCCCCTGTGTTAGAGGTTCGATTCTCCAGAGTGGCACTAACAGAAGGTGGTGGCACCTCTAAGAGGTAGGGCCCAGTGGGAGGTCCTCAGGTCACTGGGGGAGTGTCCTTGAAGTGGATTGTGGGACTCTGGTCCCTTCTTTCTCCCTTTAGTGTCCTGGTTATGAGGTGAGGGACCTTGCTGTACTGTCTGCCCCCATCATCATGTCCTGCTTCCCCACTGGCACAAAAGCAACAGGACCAGCCGGCTCTGGGCAGGAACCTCATAGGCTGTGAACCAAAGTAAGCCTTTCCTTTGATGAGTTAGATATCTCAGGTGTTCAGTAGAGCGACGGGAAACTGCTGGTACGGCCCCACAGGTGATCCTAATGTGCAGCCAGTGCTGACACCCAGACTCAGATGACCTTGGTGGTCTCATACCACGAGAAGGTTCCCATGTCAGAGCTTTGACTGTTGGACACCTGAATGATAGTATATGCATTACGATTCTCCTTTCCAGTTTGTAAGAGACCTCTGAAGGATACCTGAAGAATTGTGCTCACTTTATCATTGATGACAGTCAAGAGTGTCCCCCCCCCCTTTTTTTTTTTTAAGATTTGAGGGGGGTTTCCTAGTTTCAGCTGGGGCCAGCTTGCCATGTTCAGTCTTTTTCATATGGTAGTATACACATGAACATGCCTCTTATGACTCTGGAAAGTAGTTTGGACAGAAACGCATAACCAATTTCTTAAAGGTTCGATAATTTGGTTAATCAGGTAAACAAGGAACTCTCAGGAGTTCCCTAGCCCATTCAATCATTCATCTGCCCAAACTACTTACCAAATGTCTGCCTTTTATACAAGGAACTTTTTTTTTTTTTTTTGGTGGTACTGGGGATTGAACTCAGCGGCACTCGACCACTGGGCCACATCCCCAGCTCTTTTTCGTATTTTATTTAGAGACAGGGTCTCACTGAGTTGCTAAATGCCTCGCCATTGCTGAGGCTGGCTTTGAACTTGCGATCCTCCTGCCCCAGCCTCCCAAAATGCTGGGATTACAGGCGTGCGCCACCGCGCCCGGCTTATACAAGGCACTTTTTAAAAATATATATTTTTGTAGTTGTAGGTGGACAACATGCCTTTGTTTTATTTGTTTTTATGTGGCGCTAACTATCGAACCCAGTGCCTCACACGTGCTAGGCAAGTGCTCTGCCACTGAGCTACAGCCCCAGCCCTCCAGGGCACTTTATATAAAACTGTTTTTGTAAAGGCCAACTTTCTGAGTTCTCCTGAGCTGCTGTCAGATCTTACTGAGCAGCACCACCAAGCTTCAGTGCTGGGGTAGCTTTTCTCCTTCTCTGATCCTGTCGGTGTTTGCCTGTGGAGATAGCCAGGGTCCACCTCTGAACCCGCACGGGCTTCACTGCCTCTGCAGTGTCAGAATAGAAGCAGCCAAAGTCACCACGTGAGCTGTGATTGACAGAGATCGCCTCCTTTAACCCCCGCAGCCACTTGCAATCAGGCTGTGATTGCTCTGAACTGAATGTTTCTGAGCCCCCCTCCCCCCGTCCCCAGCATGAATTGAAATCCTGATCTGCAACATGATGGTGTTTGGAGGTAGGGTGATACCAGGTTTTGAGGGGGGAGCCTCCAGCGTGGGATTGATGCCTTTTATAAAAAGAGGAGGGGACACAAGATTTCTCTGTGGACATAATGAGGAAGAGGGTCCTTGCCAAGAACCCAACCATGCTCGCATCCTGGTTCCAGATTTCCAGCCTCCAGAACTCTGAAAAAACACATTTCTGTTGTCTAAGCCACTTTGTCTACAGGATTTTGACTTGAGCCAGGCAAGGTGACTATTATTTTTATAAGTAGGAAAAACCAACACTTAGACTTAATTAACTTGTCCAAAGCCAACTAGTTAAAAAACAAGAGTTGAAATACCAACCAGGACCCTCTGGCTCCCATGCCGTACTGGAGTGATTTCTCCACCCCAGAATCATTTCCCAGATCTGCTATGCTGCCTCCCATCCAAGCCTGCGTCTCTGTCAGGAGCAAGTTCAAGTCTCAGGTACACCAAGAAGCCTCCTCCAAGCACACAATCGCAGCCTGATACTTCCCTCCAGTGCGACCCACTGAACAGAGATCTCATCCAGCTCTGAACCTCTCCTCCAGTACTCCTCAACCTCCATAGCAATGATCGACTTTTCATGTCTTATTTCCATAAATGTGTTTAAACCCCTCCAGGGTTGGGATTTAGCTTTCTACTTCCTTTCACCGTGCCCAGCTCAATGCTAGACTCACACAGAGACCTCGTGTATGTTTTAGATTGATTGAATAAGTAAATAGATTGATAAATCTTCTAAGTTCCTGCTTCCAGAGAGAATCAAAACACCAAATACTCCGATACTCACTGAATTGGTTTTTTGTTTGTTTGTTTGTTTTTTTTTTTGGTATCAAGGATTTTAACCCAGATGCACTTAACCACTAAGCTGTAGCCGCCTGAAGCGATGGCCGCTTGGAGCAACGAAGCCGCGGGAAGAAGTTCAGAGGCGAATTGGAAACAAACAGGCTTTTTATTCTGATAACTTTTCTCTCTGGCTCTAACAACGACTTTAACACGTACCATACACACCACCAAACAACCAACACACCAAATGGCGCAGACCCGATCAGCAATCTCGGCCCAAGTCTCTCCAGATCCCGGGCCAAATCCCACGAGATCTTGGGCCAAGTCCCTTGAGACTACGGAAGGCAGCAATGCCCAAATATCTCCATGGCCGTAGTCAACCGCAATTTTAGCCATCTCCCCAAACAGGGCTCCTGCACTAAGCCACATCCCCAGCTCTTTTAATTTTTCAGCTTAGGGCTGAAATTGCTTAGGGCCTCACTAAGTTGCTGAGGCTGGCTTTGAACTTGCCTCAGCCTCCTAAATTGCTGGGATTACGGGCGTGTGCCACCACATCTGGCTTCAACTGATTAATTTGACGTGTTTATTGAAGACTTACTGTCGACAGATAAGCACTCTCTAAATGCTCTTCCTAAGAATATTATCTTTTCCATTTTTTTTTAAGTTCCCTCCCAAATGTGCTTTCCCACCATATAAAATCAAATAAGACCTGTTTCCTGACACTCTGGTATCTATCAAAAATGAGATATTGGCAGGCTAGAGTTGTGGCTCAGTGGTAGAGTGCTTCCTAGCAAGCATGAGGCCCTGGGTTCGCTGGGTTTTGTGGCCCAGCACCACAAAAAGAAATACGAAATGAGATCTTAGTAAACCGAATAAATGAATAGACCAGTATCGAAGTGGAAACTCGGGGAAGTGAAGCAAATTTCACAATCATATGGCCAATAAATATTGTGGCTGAGACAAAATATGAACTTTAATTTGTTTTTCTGTACAATTAAGTTTGAGTGTTTAGCTGATCAGGGCTTTTGAGGTGTGGGTTTTGCTGGGATTGGGGCCTGACTTGTTTTAGTGTTTCCGCAGGGCCTGGATGACGGAGTGCACCTCACTCTGAGTTTCTGCTCTCACCAAGGGAAAGAACGAGAAAAAGGACTCTTTTTAATGGGATTTCACGTTTCCTTCCCCAGCCACTCCCCACCAGCTGTGTTTTGGTGCTGAGGTTGAAGCTCAGGGCTTTGTGCATGGTAGGCAAGGGCTCTACCACTGAGCCGGACCTCCAGCCCCGCGGCGGGACCTCTGTCTGTTCTGCTGTGGCCCTGAGTGCTTGTGTGTGGAGGGATGCTAATGGTGCAGGGAAACGGACATGATGTGGAGGGGTCAGAAGAACAAGGGTCTGGTTCCAACTTTTGTTTGTAGGGAGATGTGAGGTGGGTTAAGTTACTTAAATCTCGTTTATCTCTGCCAAAAATGATGGATCGGATTAGACTGATTCTAAGTTTATCCTAAGCACTATACCTTTAATTCAGGTAGCAAATTATTATTGTTACCATCTCTCATGCTTATATTTTCTTGAATGAGATAAAGCATAAATTGCTTTCTATAGTGTAGGATATATGCAAAAAGACTTATTATGCTACGCATGTGAGTTAACATCACTGGTATGGCCGTGTCCAAATGCCCAAAGGGGTTGTAATGAAAGCCGTGGATTGGCTGTTCTCTGCGTGCCAAGCATTGTTCTAAGCACTTCAGATGTATTTACTGGTTAAATTCATACAACAGTTCTATGGGCAGCTACTAATGACCTCACTCATGTTACAGATAGGGAAACCGAGTCTCAGAGAAGGTAAGTGACTTGCCCAAGGTCACGCAGCTAGGAAGTAGTGAAGACAGGGTTTGGGCCCAGGTAGGCTGTCTCTGGAGGCTTTGCCCCCAGCCCATGTATGCATTGGCCTCTCCCTGGGTGCAGGGACTGTGCACTATTCTCCGTAGCATCCTTCTTCACACAGAAAGCCAACCAAGATGGACTGCACGGAATAGAAAAAGACGCTGGCTGTGGGTGAACTTTTTGCTTGAGAAACTTCCAGAGCACGAGGCCCAGGCAGCGTATCTAACAGTGGGGCAGGTGTTCAGGAACACTCGGCCACAGAGGAGATCTAGGCTGGTTGACCTTGTAGGTTTTTTCCAGCCTAAGGATTCAATGTTCTGCCTGATTCCTAGAACTGTTATTTGGCTGAAAGAGAAATGCTTACGATAAGTCACAGCACGGGACCAAAGGTGACAGGAATCGCGCACGTTTGGGCTGATGTTTATCTTGTGGGCCAGCCAGCGGCAGGCAGGCAGGCAACCATTTACTGTGTAGGGCTCTCCCCCCCTCCCCCAGCTTCCTGTCCAATCACTCGGAGCTACTGTAAGGGGAGGGGGAGACGGAGGCAGTGGGGGAAGGGCTCTCCCTGCAGAGTCCACTGGAAGAAAGCCAAAAGGGTCTCAGAACTCTTAGATGAGAGCTTTCGAGGCATTTGCTGCCTGAACTAGAAAACTAAGTGGCCCACTTACCCAATGCCCAGAACCCAGAGCTGCCTTAGCAGTAGGCATTGTTTGACTGAGCCCTCTCACTCAAAAAACAAAAACAAAAAAGACTGTTGTTTTAGTCTCTCAACAAATAAAAAAGGCCTCTAGGTACTCATTCAGATCATTTATTTCCCACCTACTTTTCTAGCTGACCCTGTGTACTCCCAGTGTGCTCATCTATTCACTTATTCTTTCATTGCAGTTTCTTAAGTGAGCACCTCTTTTGTGTCAGTCAATGGGTTTGAGGTTGGAGATATAAAGACAATTAGCATTCAGTTCCTGCTGTCAGAAAGCAACAGCAGGCCAGAAAAGCTGCCAAGGACACAGGTAATTATGGTGCAGTGTGAGAAATGGGTGCAGAGAATGCAGGGAGCCCAGACCGGAGGCCTTGGGAACAGAAGGCGTCCATTGGGAATGACACTGGAGCTGCAGTTGTGACGACTGCATTGGGAAGGAAAGAATGTTCTAGAAGGAGCATGATGTTGGGGCATGGTGAGTTCCATGTGATACTGTGAACAGTGCTTGGGAATGGATATAGAACGCTGCCAAGGGTAAGACTGTGAAGGGCTTGCAAGAGCAGATTAACTTTGTGTTATGGTTTGGATGTGAGGTGTCCCCCAAAAGCTCACATGTGAGACAATGCAAGGGTTGGAGGAGAAGCGATCGGGTCATAGCCTTCACCTGATGGGATTAACTGAGTGGGAACTGGAGGCAGGTGGGGCGTGGCTGGAGGAGGTGGGTCACTGGGGGCATGGCTGTGTGTGTGTGTGTGTGTGTGTGTGTGTGTCTGGCTACTGCACTGTCTCTGCTTCCTGATCATCATGGGAGCTGCTTCCCTCTGCCACACTCCTCCACCATGAGGGTCTGCCTCCTCTCGAGCCCTCAGGAATGGACCCCGTGGCCTTCTATGGACTGAGACCTCTGACGCTGTGAGCCCCCACATAAACCTCCTCTTCTGCAGTTGTGCCTGTCGGGTCATTTAGTCACAACCGCAAAAAAGCTAAAACCCTGTGTGAGGGAGTTTAGGTCTCACTCTGCAGACGTGGCCTGGTGGCGGCACGAGGTGGGCCACATGGGGACGATGGAGAGGTCTGGGAGAACAGTTGAGCAGTGAGTGCCACCATCCCCAAAGGCCCTTGCGGGGCCTGAAGAGGCACAGCAGGGCACTGTGCCCGCACCGGTGTGATGCGGCAGGGGCACTAACAGGGGTGCTATAAGAATTAAGTGGACCGATGAACGGGGGTGGGTGCTTTGTCCATGGTGGCGTTTATTACCATGGAAGGAGTAGGAGGAGTGGTGGGGGTGTCTTCAGCACCCCCGCAGGTGGTGGTGATGTCAGCCAGAAGTGGGCGATACAAGAGGAGGAGCCAGTCGGGAAGAGGCAGGGCAGAGTGGAGACAAAGGGTCGGGCACAGTCCACCGAAGAAGGCAAGGTGAGGCACATTCCCCTGTGTCACTCACCATGAAGTCACTCTCCTGTTACAGGGCATTTGCACTGACTTGTTCTCACTTGCTCCAGTCACGACTGCTGCCAAACAAATGATCCCCAAATTTAGTGGCTTCAAACAAGACATCGTTTTATTATATCTCACAGGTCCTGGGGTTGACCTGGCTCAGGATTTTGCTGAGGGTTCTCCTGTGGGTAGCAGTCAGGGAATGGCTGGGGCTGGAGACACCTCCCAGGCTTCCTCAGTCACCTTTCTGGTGGTCGATTCTGGTTGTGAGCTGGACCTCAACTGAGGCTGCTGGCCAGAACTCCTGCCCGTGGACTCTCTATGCATCCTGGGCTTCCCCACAGCATGGTGGCTGCGTTTCAAGAGGCAGCATCCCAGAAGCACCAAGTGGGAGCTGTACTGCTGTTTAAGAAGCAGCCTTGAAAGCCACCTTGAGTCACTTCAAGTACAAGTAAAGAATAAGTATCCCGGGGAGGAATTTTTTTTGGGGGGAGGAAGTGGGGCTCAACCAATGAGTCACACTGAACTCAGGGACACTCAAACACTGAGCCCCACATTCTCCAGCCCTATTTTGTATTTTATTTAGAGACAGGGTCTCACTGAGTTGCTTGGTGCCTCGCTTTTGCTGAGGCTGGCCTTGAACTTGCGATCCTCCTGCCTCAGCCTCCCAAGCCGCTGGGATTAGGCATGTACCACTGTGCCCGGCTCAGGGGCGGAATGCTAATGTCACATGATAACAAGAACTTGTGACATGGGAGGTAACTTGTTGTGGAGTCTTGGGAAACACAGTCAGCTACTCCACCACTTGGAATCTCTCCCCTTCCCCACCAACAGCCAATCCCCCTCCTCAGGGGTGCCTTCTTCCACCCTTCCAGCCGCTCAGGAGACCTCGGGTGGCCAGCTGCCTCTTTGTGATGACATCTTTGGGGTATCTGATTTGGGTGTCCGTGCCTCTCCTCTCCCTCACTAGCCAGTCCCTTCCTGAGAGAGGGATTCTGCTTGTCAGTGTTCAGTGTTGTATTCCCAGTACGTAGCGCAGTCCTTGCCAGGTGTTAGGAGTTAGGAGTGTTTGTGAGGGCTGGGTTGTGGCTCGGTGGTAGAGCACTTGCCTAGCACGTGTGAGGCACTGGGTGCGATTCTCGGCACCACGTATAAATAAAATGAAATAAAGGTCCATCGATAACTATAAAAATATATTTTAAAAGAGTGTTTTTGGAAGAGAGAGAGAGACAGGGACACACACACACACACACACACACACCCCTGCACACATTCAGGGACAGGGAGGGAAGAATGGAGGAAGACCAGTGAACAATGATTCTAGAGGCCGGGCAGCCTAGGGTTGGATTCTAGGCCTTGGTCCCCATCTGGGCAGCGGAGGCCTGGGCTGTGAGGGGGGGGTGGCTTGGCCACGGTGAAGCGGTGGCTCATTGGACCGGCTGGCCCCGGATCAGGCTTTGTAACCCTCCACCCAGAGCCTGTTGTTCTTTAGATCCTGGGTCAGCGGCACACAAAGGACCCTACCGACAGGTGACGGAGGCTCCCAGAAGTCCGGGATGCCCAGAGGACACAGCACCAGTCATGGCGGCCACGGCGGTAGCGGGGATTCCTGGGAGAAGCGAGCCATCCCCACATTTCAATGGGGTCTCTCCCTGTCACTCTTTCAGAGAGAGCTCCCCACAGCATGGGACGTGCCTGAACGCAGGCCGTGTCCCTGCGACAGGACGCTGGCTTTCAAGCGCGGGGAAGACTCCAGGACAGGCCCTGGCAGCGGTGGGGGGTGGCTGGGCTGATTGTCAGAGAGGGTCCGGGGAAAGGGGGATGGCCGAGCGACTGGCAAGGCCAGCAGGACCAGAAACACGGCTTGGAAGAGCCATATTGGGGGTCTGACATGAAAGGAAGAATCAGGACTGCCCATTGTTTCCATTTAAAACGGACATTTTTTATCAGGCACTATATCGCACATTGATTTTGACTTTAAAATTCTTTATCAAATGTTACATTGATTAAATTTGTGCTCAAGGGTGAAATGTCTCGCCCTCCTCGCCCTCATCTGGGCCGGCCACTGGGTGTCTCAGGAGACCCCTTCTTCTGGCCCTGAATTCACAGCACTGGGGCTGGAGCAGCCCCACCCTGAACCAGGGCAAAGCCCCACGGGCAAGGTCAGTCAGTGACCGAGGCCTCCCTGTGAAACCCTCCAACACCCCAGGAGCCACCAGGGTCCCTTTGCCTGGGAAATACCTCACCCGCAGGCCTTGCTGAGGAACCTGCTCCTGGAGCCAGACGCCCCGCCCTCGGGGTGGAGCACCCTCCCCCAGCGAGCCCCTGCCCTTCTCGCCCTTCCCAGGGTTCAGACCTCAGCAGAAATGCCAAGAGCCCGGGCCTGAGCATGCTTCCAGCAAGCGACTGAGCATCAGGGTGACCAGGCAAGTCTCCTACTGCTCCTCCCTCTGCTGCAGACCCAAATGGGGGGCAGGTGGCAGGGTGGCATGGTCAGGCACGGTCAGTGCGGCAGAGGGAGAAGCCTGGGGGACTTCTGGGTCCTGCCTGGGTTCCTGCAGGGTTCCTTGTCGTTCTATATTCTTGACACGGCATGTCAGCTGTGCACGAGACTGTCCTTGGAGTCCCTCCATCTCCCCTCACCCATACTCCCAGGCACACATAAGGGTCAAGAGGCTGCCGGGGTGGCTAAGGATTCCAGGGCCCTGACGCGCCCTGTCCATCTGCCCTCTCACCCATTACTTAAGCAGATAATTCCTATCAACACGGATGAAGCGAGGGTGAGTGGAATCTGTCACTTCCCAGTGATAGCAAAGGCATGCCAAGGTAGTTAAGGTGGCTCCTTAAATCTGCACTGTTCAGGTAGTGCTGCTGTCTTCATTTCAGAGGAGGTAAGAATCTCAGGGAGACCAGCTGATCTCCTAGGTAGTGAGTGTAGTTAGGCAAATCGGGTCTAATATCGAGTCTAATAAAGAAAATGGAGTTCGTAAGGAAATGGAGTCTTGAGTCCTGGAAAAACCAGAACAACCCCAGGGGAGATAAACTGTCAATGTCCGCAAGGTCCTGGCCCATCCTAAAGAATGGTAATGAGGCAGCTCCCCGCAAAGAGACAGCTGCCAAGCAACTCGCCCTAAGCCCTCCCGGCAGAGCCCTCTTCTCCCACCTGCCATGAGCCCACCTGTGTCACACCTTTTTGCCTCTATTGTCCCCAGCCGGACAGAGAAAGACAAACAAAAAGAACAAAGGAAAACTTTAGATATAAAAGGGAGAAGACTTCAGGTTTCCTGGTCCCCTGCTCCCTGGGGGGAGGGGGAGTCTTTTCCTGCTCTTTTTTATTAAAAAAAAAAAAAATTATTTATTTGTTTTAGTTGTACACAATGCCTTTATTTTTACGTGGTGCTGAGACTCAAACCCCGGCCACGCACATGCTAGGCGAGCGCTCTACCGCTGAGCCACAACCCCAGCCCCATTCTGCTCTCCTTTAAATAAAGCCTTCCCTTTTCCACTCGACCCCTGCCTCTGCGTTATGCTTCAACATCCGGGGAAGTGAGGACTCCTCACGGTAAATGGGGGTGCCACTATGATTCACCCTGCTTACACTGATTACAATAATCAACATAAAATAACACTCACCTATGTACGAATGGGTTCTGGGGGAAAGAAGAGGAGAAGGCGAGAAGTTTCCAAAAGGCATGAAAGAGGCTTTGGGATTGGCTTGCAGGTAAAACACCAGACATGCAGTTAAATTGGGATTCCACGTGGATCTTAGCAGGTCTCCAGCCGTGCACGGGGACATACTCATACGGAGACATTATCCATTGTTCCTCTGAAATCTTCGCTGGGTGTCCCCTGTGATTGCTGGCTGAGTCTGCCAACCCTGCATTGGAGAATGAAAAGACCCACGGCCCCGGAGTCCGAGGATCCTGAAAATGAACTTTATGAGATTCAGAGTATGTCGATAAGCCAAGTGTGCCTCTCGGTCCTCCAATGTGGGAGAGAGGGTGCTACCTGTTCCAGGTGGCAGGGTTTGGTTGGTGGCAGGGTTTGGTTGGAGGGAAGGAGAGAGGAGCTTACTGATTCAGTCTGCTGTGACAGCATGAATTGAGGACTTTATACTATAAAGTGACATAAAACAGAGACAGAAAGAGACATACGTGATTCCACCTGTATGAGGTGCTTCGACTAGGCAGTTTCACAGGAGACAGAACATGGAATGGCGGTTGCCTGGGGTTGGGATGAGGGAAAGGGGTGTTACTATTTGCTGGGTACAAAGCTGTAGTCAGGGATAATGAACCAGTCATGGGGAGAAATGGTGATGATGGTTACACACCTCGTGTGTACTCAGTGCCACTAGACTGTTGCAGTTGCAGCTTTGTGTGCTACAACAAAAGACCTGAGGCAGCTAACTTATACAGTAAAACAGGTTTATTTAGCTTACAGTTTCGGAGGTTCCAAGTCCAAGATCAGGCAAAGTGGAGGAGGCCCCTTTGTTCCACCTCTGGTCAGGGTGGTGGATGGCAGCACATCAGAGGGAGTGTGTATAAGGCAAACAGTCCCATCTGGAGTGGCAGCAGAGAGAACAAGGTCATATGGGGCCAGGCTTGCTCCTCTTATAGCAATCCTCTATCAAAATGGTCTCACGCCCTAACGACCTTAAGGACTTCCTGCTAAAGTTCACCTCCCAAAGGTTCCGCCACCTCCCAATAGTGCCCCCTGTGGACCAAGACCAAGACTTCAATCACGATGGGCCCTGTGGGAACACTCCCCCCCACACACCCAAACCATAGCTACCGTAAAATGTCCCAGCTACTTGGGAGATTGAGATAGGAAAGTCATTTGAGCCCAGGAGCTTGGGACCAGCCTGGATAACATACCAAGACCCCTTCTCTTAAAAACCAAAGTATTATTTTGTCACAATTACAAAGAAACAAAAAAAAAAAAAAAAAAGAAAGAAAGAAAGAAAAGAAATTCAGTCCAAGGTCATGTAAAGAACTCCAGCTCACATCTGGTTGCCCCGGCATGAAGAATATAGAAACCTAGGCAAAACTCAGGCTTTCCCTTGCTGCTGCATGTCCGGGCTGCAGGGACCAGGAGTCGGTGCCAGCCAGGATGGAGAGAGGAACATGCGACTTGAGGTCACACTGCAGGCAGAGCCTCAGGGAGCCTGAGCCTCCCAGCCTCCATTCAGGGCTCATTCCTCTGCCTTACAGGGAGAGGAACACAGCCCTCCACCACGCCACCATGAGCTAATCTCCGAAAAGAGCTTGTAGCTCTTCTCAGAAAGATGGTCTATAAATACAGCATCTTCTTGCAGACCAGGATGCCAGGGCTGAGGGGCAGAATACCAGAGGGATCCGGATGGGGGAGGAAGGGTCCCAGGGCACTTAAATTTAGCCCAAGCAACTCAGCTCAGGTCACCGGCTGCCACAGCCCTATGCAACCTCCCCAGGAAGGACCATCTAGAGAACATCATTTTTTCTTTGTGAAAGGAAAGCAGCCGAGGTGGGTCATGGATTAATATGGGGGTTTGGATACGGAGTATGAATTGCGATTGGCAGCTGCTCGGCATCCTCCTGCTTGCTTAGGTGCCCGGGCTCTGCTAAATTCAGACCAGACGGAGTTAGCTGCTGTTCAGACAAACCTTACAAGGCAGTTGCCATGCCGGGGAGGCATGGGGCAAATACTTCAGTGACAGTTCTCAATCTGCTGTGGTCACAGATCACCAGTGGCTTCTGCGAGCTTTAGTTTCATTAGTTAAGTGAGCTAACATGGTAACTCCCCTGTCACCCATAATATATATATAACATACTGTTATATTTATATTAATATATATTAATATGATAATACACAATATAGTACAAATATATATGTATATATAAGCACTGGTGATTGAGCCCAGGGATTTCTATCTCTGAACTATATCCCCAGACTTTTAATTTAATTTAATTTAGAGACAGGGTCTCACCAAGTTACCCAGGCTGGCTTCAAACATGGGATCCTCCCACCTGATTGTGAACTCCAGTTGCTGGGATTACAGGTGTGTACTACCATGCCCAGCGCTTTTAATAAGAAATATTTCATAACACCATCTTTACTATTTAAAGTGAAACTAGTGATTGATAGAACTTGTCTACACCTATCATTTTTTAAAAGTCATATCATTTTTAAAAAGTCAATACAATGCCTTAACTGTAGGAGAAATAACAGGAAAGTAACTTAAAATATTCTATATTTCAGTGTCTAAACACCTAGGCACAGATCTATTAAAAGACAGTGGAGTATTAGAATGCTTGTATCTAGTTACACTGAACACATTTGGATTTAAGAGGAGCAAGAAAATGCTTAGCTGAAAATTATGCGCCTTTTGACATTTGAAATAAGAGTTAACTAATTAGGCAGGTGTGTTTGTGCATGTGTGCATGTGTGCATGTGTGTGTGTGTGCAGAGACAGAGAGGAGGCAGGAGACAGGAGACAGCCACCTTGGATGTGGGGGCTACTGTGGTTTTCCTGATAACTTGTTGCCACTGTTGGCATTAACATGGTATGATTTCCAAAATGGTGAGCCCTTCAAGAGTTTAAAACAAAACGAATTACAGTCTTCTCTAGATTTATACCCTAGTTGGAAAGTTCACTGCGTCACAAACCGATGGAGAAAATGCCTTCTATTTGATGTAAAGCAGAGTTTGATTCTCGGCTCAGAATTATAAGCAGGCGTTACACCTACCCGACTTTGGAAAGTTGGGCAGAATAATTCTTCGTGCTGGAGGACTGTCCTGCATTCATCTACCACCTCTGTTCGTTGATGACAGTGGTGTCCCCAATCATTGTGGCATCCTCCCAAAGTGCCCAAGGGCTCCACTGAGAACCACCTATTGACAGGTCTAAAAGTGCTTGGCACTTAGAAAAACAGTCCCTCTTCTCCTTCATTTCTTTTCCTTTCTGTCCCCTTTCTGTTTGCTTCTAAGAAGTTAGAGCAGAGAAAGGAGATAAAAGAACAGTTTTTTTTTTTTTTTTTTTTTTTTTTTTTAAACCATGTGGAACTGAGGAAGAATCAAGTCCACTGGGAAGGGATTCTGGGGGAGAGCCTCAAAGATCTCACTAAGAGTCCATCATCAGAAGGAACTCGCGTGAAAACTCATTATCATTCTTCTCCAGACGGATTTACCCTTCTCAAACCACTTCCCAGAATGTCACCTCGTTGGAACCCCACACTGATTCTGCGTGGTAGGCAGGGCATCGACCTGCCTTGAACAGGCGAAGCCCAAAGAGCCCCTGTGACTTGCTCACCAGGGTTGGTCTCCCTCCTGCCCTGTGCGTTTCCTTGCCAGCGGTCCTGGATGTCGCATTGCTGCGTGGCGAACCAGAGGACGCGTCCACTCTGTTAGAACGAGCCCTGCGCATGCGCGCTCGCTCTCCCTTCATCTCGCATTCACCGTTCTTAACAGTCACTTGCCTAGTTATTTACAACTAACTAGTGGAAAACAATTATTCATTTAATTGATGAATTATAGGTTTCCTATCTTTTATCCTCCTCACGGATTCTCCTTTTAAAATAGTATTCCAGCATGTTTATGTTTGTTTGTTTGTTTTTTTGTACTGGGACTTGAAGCCAGGGGCACTTAACAACTGAGCCACATCCCCAGCCTATTAGAAAAAAATACTTTGTTTAGAGACAGGGTGTCTCTTAGGTCTTCTAAATTGCTGACACTGGCTTTGAACTTGTGCTCCTCCTGCTTCGGCCTCCAGGGCCGCTGGGATTTCACAGGAGCCCATCACGCTCTTTCATGGCAAATATCTGCACCAGTTCATCACTGTCTACAAGATAAGTTTGAACCCCTTAGCGTGGCATTCAAGACCTGTCTTCAACTTGCAACCCCTGCACACCCATCCATTCTGTCCACATTCTAAAACACCTGCCTTCCTTCCCATGAGCAACTAATAGTTATCCAACACTTATTAAAGGATTTATGAGATGGGCATTATTATCATCATCTCCATTGTCATGGAAGATGAGGCTTAGATAACTTCCTAACACCATGCAGCTCTTGAGTGGCACACCCACCTGCCTGCCTCCCAGGTCCTCACTCTAACCCTCCCACTAAGCCCCACTCACTTTGTAGTTTGACACCTGGGCTGGGGCCTGTACTCAGGCTCTTTAGCTTAGAATGTCCCTTCTTCCTCTTTCTGTGAAGAGGAAGAACTGTCATTCTCACAGTTCCAGCTTATCCTTGCAGACCCAGCTCCCGTGGCCCTTCTTCAATGAGTCAATTTTTCCTCTGCGACTTCAAATGTATTCTGACTAGCCTGTAGTTCCAGCTACTTGGCAGGCTGAGGCAGGAGGATCGCAAGCTTGAGGCTAGCCTGGGCCTCTTAGTGAAATCCTGTCTCAAAATAAATTTTAAATGGCTGAAGATGGAGTTCAGTGTTAAAGAGATTCCCTAGCATATACAAGGTCCTGGGTTCAGTCCCCAATAGAGCAAAAGCAAATGTCAAATGTGTTCTGATTTAAAGAGGCTCACCTTGGAAGGTGGTTGTCCATGCAGCTTGGTGGGCTCTTTCCAAGCAAGAACTCTGATCTGCCCATTTTTAAAATCCGCATCTAAGTGGAGAGTCCTGATTGGTATCCAGTAGATCTTTCTTGGAATCTAGTGATGAAGTCATTATTAGCAAGGAAATAACCACAAGGGGGCAGCACTACAGCTCTCATAAGGCGTTGCCCCACGATTCCATCTGGGAGACAGGTGTGGCAGGCTGGGCACCTTTTTTTTTGGCTGAAACAACCATCCTAAGGGACAGAGGAACCAAGGTAGAATAGTTCAAATATGTTTAGTAAAAATAAATAAATAGACAACAATGTGAAGCATAGGAGGAAAATTAAAAGAGAGTTAGAAAAAGAACAATTGGGGGAAATTTGAAATTCTAAACAAGTTTGGAAAACAGGAAATATAGCATTTCCTGCTGCCTGTTATTTATTCTTCTCATAAAACTTTTGCATCTTTAGTTTCCAAAGCATAATTTTATTAGACATCCAAGAAACACATTACATTTTATAATATGTTATATATAAACATAACACATTATGTGTTATTAAGGAAAACGTACATTTATATCTGTTAAGAGGATTAAAAATAATTCATGCCATTTTCTATTACTCTCTCCCCAAATTGGCTACCTGTTGTCCTCCTCCTTCCTCCCAATGGCTGTTTATGGGTTTAAAATGTTCAGGTCTAGAATTATGGGTCAGGGGCTGGGATTGTAGCTCAGTGGTACAGTGCTTGCCTCATGAGTGTGAGGCACTGGGTTCGAGCCTCAGCACCACATAAACAAATAAAATAAAGGCATTATGTCCATCTACAATTAAAAAATATTTTAATTAAAAATTATGGGTCATTTATTTTTTACTTATCTATTGTTGTTTTATCACACCACCCCCCAGTTCTAGGCCATGGAAATTTCAAGCTATTGGGAATTTTTAGCTATTGGGAATTCACATCTAAACCTGGAGAGAGATGGGGCAGGGCTCCATGGACAGCGATGGAGAGGGGCCATAGAACATGGGGTGGGGGGCATCATGGATCTACACTCAAAGGATTCACCTACATCAAGGCTCAGACAAGAAGAGGATTTCGGAGGTGATTTGATTTTTGCAGAGGAAGTCCTGTTGGGGGACTTTTTGGAGCAAGTGGAATACCTTCACAAGCCAAGAGGGAGACTTCAGTTAGATCCCACGCCACGCTTTGCATGTGTCCTGGAGTTTGAGTGACACAGAGGGTGGCTGTGTGACTCCCACCTGGAGAATTCTGGGACTGGAGGGGTGTGTCTCCTACTGCCTCAGACTTGGGCGTGGGGGCAGCTTGCCGCTGCTCTGGGCTCAGTCTTCATTCCTGGAGTTGGTGAGAGCCAGGATTTTCTGCATGTTCCAGGGACTTTGTGTGGGCCATGTATGACAGAAAGGGTGACTGAGACCCTCGCCAGTACCACTGCCTGCAGAGGTAGCTGGATGTGCAGAAAGAAGCTGTGGGCAGACTCTTGGCTTTCTAAGGGGCTGGGAAAGGAGTAGGCAAAACGTCCCCACGGGAGATGAACACAGAGGTCTGATGTTATAGCCGCTGAATCTCCAGAGACGCAGGGTCTCTGAAAGCTCTAAAGCAGCTCCTAAGAAGAGAGAGTCATTTAAAGTCATTTAATAAGCCCAGAGAACACAAAGCCATCTCATCACAGGATCCCTCAGGTAAGAACTTCTCTCCTTACCTTTCCTCCAGGCCTCCCTTCTGCAGCCCAGTGGGCAGACACAGCATTCAGGAGGTTGGGAGGAGTGATTGAGCCAGAAAGAAGAGACTGACCATGACCTTCCTTTCGTCCCTGCAGCAGACCTTGGTTGGAGTGGAGGGGAAAATATTTTACCTTTGAATGAAAACCCAAGTGTAGATTATTCTATGACCTGTATTTATAATTTCTAAATTGCCACTGTGTTTTGCAACTTGAAATGACCCTATGTCTTTGCAATTAGCTACGAGTGTCCAGATTATTCTTGAGAATTCCTGAGCTTTCATTCAGAGACAATAAATTGAGCAAATTTAAAAGGAATCATGAGAGACAAGAATACAATTGCTTTGCAATAAAACCCTTCAGCTGTGCTTGGTCCACATACTAAATTTGTTTGATATGTGACAGACTGAAGGGAAACAGCAACATTTTAGCATTAGTCTTTGGGTAGTGGGATTATAAGTGATGAGATTATCATTTAAATTTATGGTTTAAATTTACTCAGTCTTCTGTTGCTGTGATAAAATACCTGAAGGAAATCAGGTAAAAGGAGAAAAGGTTTACTTTGATTGACAGTTTCAGAGGTTTCAGTCCATGGTTGGTTGGCCCCATTGCTTCTGGTACTGTGGTGAGGCAGAAAATCATGTTGGAAGCATATGGAAGCAGAGGAGTTCTGGTTCACCTCATGGTAGCAGGACCAGTTATCTCCTTCAAGGGTATGTCCCCAGTGACCTAACTTCCACAAGACCTCACCTCCTAAAGGTTCTGCCACCTCCCAATAGTACCAAAGATTGAAGACCAAGCCTTCAATACATGGGCTTTTGGGGGACAATTACAATCCAAAAAATATATTTCTGTATTTTCTACCATGAACATGTTTTAATTTTATGATCTTGAACTCAGGGGCACTCGACCCCTGGGCCACATCCCCAGCCCTTTTTTGTATTTTATTAGAGACAGGGTCTCACTGAGTTGCTAAGTGCCTCGCCACTGCCGAGGCTGGCTTTGAATTCGCGATCCTCCTGCCTCAGCCTCCCTAGTGCTGGGATCACAGGCGTGCGCCACCGCGCCCGGCTTAATTTTATGATCTTAAGGAATATGAAAACAAACAGCATTCTTTGACAAAGGAATGATGAAGTTAAACTTACGTAGGTAAGAGTGCTACCCAGCTAACGTTCTGAAGAGACGTTCTGCCTGCCTGGGATGGAGGCGGGACGGGGCCTGGAGGGGGAGGCGTTGGTGGTGAGGAAGGCGAGCGAGAGCCTGGTGGGGTGCCTGCCCCACTTCCTCCCCCCGTCACGACTTCTCATACCACTCCTCTGGCTCTTACAACCCCTCATCTTCCAACTCGGTGTTCTGGACAGATCTCGATCACCCTCTGCCCTCATCACGTTCCATCAGGACTTTGGGGGACTGCAGTGTCCATGGGAGCAGTGACGGTGGCACCTGAAGCTTCTCTCCCCAGCCTTTGCTTCCCCGCCTGGGTCTTCAATGAGAAGTTCTTCCATCCCAGAGCTTCAGTCCAAATCAGACGGGTGCTCTCCCACAGAGCAGGATGTCTCAACCTTGGCGTCATTGGTATTGGGGGCCAAAGAATTCTTTATGCTGGAGGGCTGTCCCGTGCATTGTGGGATGGTCAACCGTATCCCTAGCCGATTCCCACTAAATGCCATTAGCCCTACACACTTCTTATCCCTGTCATGACAACAACAACAGAGTGCCTTTAGATATAGACAAATGTCCCCCAGATGTCAACATCACCCCCACTGGAGAATTATTGCCTGAGAAGTAACTTAGGTGACTTGCTTATTCAAAAGAATAGGGCTTCCAATTTAGGGCTATTTGTGAGGATTTGATAAACATGTCCACTACTGGTTCAGGGTTCTCCAGATGTAGGGCTCCCCAGATGTTATCGATGGAATATTTATATCCCTCATTCCCAAATTCGTATGTAGAAGCCTTCACCCCTCCTGCAACCGTATTTGGAAAGGGGGCTTTTACGGAGGTGATTAAGTTTAAAGGAAGCCATTAGGGTGGAGCCTTAATCTGATAGGATTATAGCCTTATAAGACAAGAAAGTGACCCCACAGCCTATGCCCTCTGTCTTTTGCACACAGAAGAAAGGCTGTTGAGGACATAGTGAGATCGTGGCCATCTTCAGTCCTGGCCAGAAACCCACCCTACAGGTCTTGATCTTTGATGCTCAGCCTCCAAGAACCACAGGAAAATCAATATCTGCTGTTCAGTCTTCCCAGTCTGTGTTCCTTGTTACAGCAGCAAACTGAGACAGGCACACCGTTCCCTTCTAGGAGAGAGGCAGCCGCCCATGGCCTCCGAAAACCACAAGTAGTCTTGCTTCAGAGGATATTTGTCAGGCCTGTTGGAGGGAGGGTGTCCACCAGAGCCAGATGGCAGGGCTGGTGTGTTCTTGGTAAAACTAACATTGATTAATATCGAGGCTGACAGTGAACACTGCAGTTGGCTAAGCCTCCAGAACCCTCAGCCCACATGGCCTGGGCCTCCCGGATGGCCGAGGCCTTCAACTTCCCTCCTCGCTTTCAGGGAAACCTCCGTAATCATGTTCAACAAATGGAATATTTTGGTTGTTTGATTCTTAAAAACCTAAGCACTAAACTCTTTTTTTTTTTTTTTTTTTTTTTGGTGGGGGGTGGGTGTTCCAAAGTATTATGTTGAAATATCTTTTAAAAATAAGCCTTTATTGGGCTGGGGTTGTGGCTCAGCGGTAGAGCGCTCACCTAGCACACGCGCAGCCCGGGTTGGATCCCAGCACCATGTAAAAATAAATGCATTGTGTACAACTAAAAGCAAATAAATAAACATTTTAAAAAAGAAGCCTTTATTTCTTAATAAACACCTTGTCAATTGAGGGCTTTGCAGGCTGTTATGGTTTGAACCTGGAATGTCCCCCAAAGTTTCATGCGAGGAAGGCTTGGTCCCCAATGCAGCAATGTTCAGCGAGGAGAATTTGGGGAAGTGATTGTATCTTGATGGCTCTGACCCCATCGATGGATCAATCTATTGGCAGATTTATCTTTTGAATGGACTGTTGGGAGATGGTGAAAACTAAAGGAGGTGGGGCCTGGCTGTAGGAAGTGGGTCACTGGGGGCATGCCCTTGGGGACTATAGCTTGTCCTGGGCTCCTTTTCCCCCTCTCTCTGCTTCCTGGTCACCGTCAGCTGAGCAGGTTTCCTCTGCCACATCTTCCACCATGATGTTCTGCCTGACCTCAGATTCAGAAAAAATGAGCCAAATGACTGAGAACTGAAATCATCAGCTAAAATAACCCTTTACTCCTTGAAGTTGCTTATGTCAGGTGTTTTGGTTACAGCAACAAAAAGCTGAATAATACAGAGGTGGTGGAGTTTTCATTCTGCCAACGACTTCCTGTTGCAGCCTGTGGCAGGGTAATACAGGGTGACCCTCAGGCTTCTCTCCATCCCGCTGTCGTTACTCCAGCCAGCCACCATCTTGCCCAGACTGGAACACACCAAGCGAAACCTCCACACTGTCCTGCCTGCCCACAGGCTCATCCCTCCAAGTTATCTAGCATGGGGCAGTTCCAATGACCTTTCTAAAACTCCTGTCTGGGCCTGTTAACTTCTTACGCTCACCAAGGGCCTCTCATTGTTCTCAGATTAAAGTTCAAATTCCTCAGAAAAAAGAAAACAGGCACAAAAGATCCCATATTGTATGATTCTTTTTTAAATGAACTATCTGGAAAAGGTAAAATCTGGAGATAGAAAGTAGACTGGTGGTTGCTTGGGGCAAACAAGGGGAGGTGGGGGGTTATGTGCATGAAGGATGATGGTGGAGTAGCAAAAACGTTCAAAATCTGATTTTCGGTGACAGTTTGCACAACTTAGTAATTTAGCAGTTTTACTCAAAACATTTGATGCAGTGTATGACAGGGACTATTTTAAACTCAAGCACCTTAACTTCACTTACCAGTTGCTCCATGGCAGTTGCTCCCCACCCTGCTCAAGCCCCATCTTGCCCAGCTCTCTGCACCGGTACCTGCAACGATGGCCCTGTTTTAGATCCCTGAGGGTGTCACGTTCTTCCCTCTCCCTTCAGCAACACCGTCAAACACTGCTGTGTTCCTCTCTCAGACCGTTCCTCCTCCCCTGCCTGCAGCCGTCACTCACTGCCCCCAACCTGCCTGACACCCTTCCGAGCTCGGGTTTTCTGCGGGGTGGAGTCTCTTCCCCACCTAGATAAGGTTAGGACCCTGTTCTCGAGCTTCCTCTTTGATGCCATTCACCACACTTTGCTGTAGTTATTTAGTGTCTTTGTTCCTTGTCAGATGATGAGCCCATATATCATTTGTCACGGTGATATTCCAAGGGCTCAGCCTGGCTTCGGGCACACTGGAGGAGTTTAGAACCATGGATTGCATGAATAAATACAGGAATGAGATGCAGAGGCCAAAGGACCAGGCAGCTCTCCCAAGAGCACGTAGATTTATTCGGAACCCAACTCAAGGCACATGTTCAGCTACCCCAGAAGTGGCAGGAGGAGGCAGAAGAGGCATAGGAGTGGCCAGAGCAGGAACATGGCAGAGAGGTCACAGGTCTGATGACAGGAGGTTCAGGAAGGGATATGTAAAGGGGGTGGGGGTTAGTTAAGTTCCTTGATCTTCTTCTTCATTTAACCTGTGAAAAGATTTTATAATTTATAGAGGCTCTCCTAGCTCAAGTGTTCTCTGTTTCCAGGCTTCCTACTAAATAGTGCTTTTCACCGTCAGAATTGCTGAGGGTGCATGTTATTAATGGGGACTCCTGGGCCCCACATAGGATCCTAGGCCTCTGGAATGGGCCTTAGAAATCTACTGATACCATGCTTTTGGTGTTTTTTTTTTTTTTTTAAATACAAGTTTGCAAGAGGGTGGAGACTGTGTGTATTTTGTTCATCATGTATCCCCCAAACCTAGCCCAATTTAGGAATGAGGGGCTCAGAGTATTTCTTGATGAATGAATGAGCAAATGATTGATGGATGAATTCTATTGGTAAAGAAATGCATATTTTGACTCTTACCAAGGTAGAAGGTGATAAACCGAGCCTAATTCCATCTTAAGACTGGGAGCCATCCTGTCAAAAAGTTATGAAAAGTCCACTTCAGTTTTCTATGAAATGCTAGGATTCCTATTTGGCCTGATCACATTTTGATGTTTTAAAATTGTTTGGCATTCATGCCCAGCCTTGAGCTCACTCAGACCTGGCTGTCCTTGACCAGATAACAACTCTCTCTCTAAAACTAATGGTGCCTCATAAACTTTTGATGTGGGGTTTGACTATACTCCCTCCCTTGGAATGCAATGCCATGTAGATGATTAGTTTGCTACTTGCTCTTGAATTGCATATGTCTGACCTTTGTTAGCTGTAAGTTCCCAAGATTTTTTGTAACTCTTTGAACTATAAAAACCTTGTCTTCCCGGAGAGCGGGGCTGACCTCGAGCCCAGTGTTTGGGAGAGGCAGCCACTGGCCGGCTCTCTTTGTGTGTACACAATATAAGCTGGCTTTAATTTAAAATTGGAGTTGGTGGTCTTTCCTTTGCGTCTTGGATCAACAAAGGGAAGAGGGATTCAGTCTCCCTGCTGCCTTGGGTTGCTTCCTTCCTCCTTCTCTGCCAGATTCCCCATTTGTAAGGTGGGGCTGTGGTCTAAGTGAACCCCACAACTTCTCCCTGCCTTCACAATCAACACCACCAGGAGTCTATACTTTCTGTGTTCCCTGTCCATGCATCCTTGAGATGGGAAGAGAACTGAGATAAAAATCAATCACAATCCAGAAATTTGTTGTCAGTTTTAATAGGAGGGGTGGAGTGAAACAATTTAGAGAAACGTATAAAAAGACCTTTTAAACTTTTTGCTGGAACATGATATGGTTTGTGCATAGCACATACATATTAAAAAATAATAGCATCACATTTCACAAGCACATGACTGAACAGCTTCTGGGTTTTCCTATCAGCTGTACCCAAGTTTAAGGACAGCTCTGCACCGGGACCCAGCCTGAGGTACTTAATGATGTACAGAAAGAGAACCACATCAAAACACAGCTGTTTGGGGCTGGAATTTCAGTAGTTCAATGAGGTATACAAGAATGGTTCTGTGTTGGCTATCCATATGCTGCACTAGATTTAGGATCCAACTGGGGCATAATCACATCCTCCTCCTGCTCTGGGAAGAGGAATTATCCACTCAGATGGAAGCACAGACTATAGTATTTGTACGTATCCTTCTAGCCTTGTCCTGAACATCCCTATCTTTGGGGCTTTTGGGGGAGGTGACAGGGGTGGCTGGTTCCTTGTGGGTAAGGAAGGAAGGAGCAACTACTATAGACTCACTGGGCAGACAGAGAGTGGCAAGTGGCAGAGAATACCCTCTCAGTGACAACTGGCCCAGAGTCTTTGGGGGAAAAGCACAGGGATAGAAAGATGTAGGAGTTTTCTAGTTTGTATCCACATAAAAAGCAGAAGAGAATAAAAGGAAGAGGGGACATTTGGCATCTTGGGGTCCAACAACCCATGTGGTAGCTACATTTGCCCCAGTGACTGTGGCAAAATGCGGCAAAGGCAATGGATGCCAGACACCAGGAGGAAGAAAAATGACAGCTTATGGTCTCTTCCATGTCCTTCTTCTCCCAGGACTTGCATAGAGTGAGCACTTGAAGGATCTGAGGTCTCAGCATAGAGAAGGGCCCAAAGCCTGCCAGGAAAGAGAACTTAAAAATGTCCAGGATAGTGCTTGGGACAGGAGAGAATTTCAAGCCTGGGTTATTGGTCTGGAGAGGAGACTCTATGTTGAAAAAGGAGAGATGTTTTTATCCTGAATCAGATGACAAGAGAAAATGTTCTTTGTGTTTGTTAAGCCATAGAATAGCCCTAACCAAGGGCTTGAGTGTATGTGTGAGGGTGTGTGTGTGTGTGTGTGTGTGTGTGTGCGTGTGGTGGAGGGGAAAGCTGTGAAAGGTAATGATAAGGTATTAATTACAAAACCATATGCTGTTTTCCAAGGGAGTTTCAAACAAATGTATACAAAGTAGAAAGGGAAAAGGTATTATTAAAAGGCTGCAAATGATCAAACAGGCCCAATCAACAGCTTGAAGCAAGCATTTAGAATTTTCTGGTTTCCTATGAGGTCCATCCATTGCCCTCACAGGATGGAGATTTTACAAGGGTCCCGGGACTCCCTACTTGCTTCTGAGCTAACCTCCCCCTGGCTGAGAAGTCCGTCTTCAAGTGCATGCAGAGATGCTCCTCTCTTCTTTCTCATGTGCTCTTGGAGAGGACATAAGACAGCCTCGTGGCTCTTGGAACCCAACTCTATAAACCAGGTTCATTGCTCAGGATTTGGGGAAGCAGGACCCAAATCATTCTTAGTACATCCTCAGTGAGAAAGTGGGGCTCACTGTACTCCCCTGCCTATGGTAACATCCGCTGCAGGCTTTTGAATCCAGTGGGGCTGAGAGCTGAGTCTGGGACTCGGTGGACATTTGACCAGGTACAAACCAACTCTTCACACCCTGTGCACAGTAGCAGGAGAAAAAGGATTGAAATGCCCCTTGGTCTCCTTTCATCAATTTTTGTGGGTGGGACTTTTCCTAAGCCTAAGTCACTTATAAGTAAAAGAGAAAGCCCTTAAGTGAATTCTCTTGTATTAGAAAAATTTTAAAGCATCAACCATACATCCCTACATCCAAGGATAATATTCAAAATACTTAACAACTAGTATGGTGCAGGTCATGCTACCAGTTAGACCAGACGCCCAGCTTCTCATAATTGGTGTCAGTCACAGAAGATCAGTGTGCTGGGACGACTACATAGTGGCTGGACTTCAAACCTGCTTGATTCCAGGCATTTCGTGGCCTCGCCTTCTCACACAGAACATGAAAAAATGGGTGTAGACCTTTGGTAAAACTCCTTGTCAGGATGTGAGCAATTGGTGGGCCTCCAGAGAGATCCAGAAAAGGTCTAACAACCCAAGCCTTGCAGACTTTCTTTGGAAGATTGTCTCCTCTCGTGCCAAGTCAGCTCAAAGATCTAGGAAGGAAGAAACTATTAATTTAGAATATAGATTTTTTTTTTCTCCGATCCAGATCACAATTCAAACATCCAGCCAGCCAGTCTACACGCCCAGTTCCATCAGGAATGGAGATGCACCTTAGGACCTTAGTGCCTCCATTTCTGACGTGTTCTGTTAAAGAGACTGATTACACTGGACAAGATCTCTTAAAAAAGAAAAAAGAGTAACCAACTTGGTCTCCTGCCTCCTGGCAGACCTGCATTTCAATATTATGACAGTCAAGATGGACTGATTTCCTCTCCCTTCCACTCGATCCAAGATCCAGCTCCTTCTAGTTTCCATCCAAGGCTTGATTACATGCACACATGCTCCTGAGCCTCTACTGTCTGTTAAATCTTAGCTCACCTTGCCGTGGCCTTTACCTCTTTACCCAGCACACGTCTACCCTGATGCGTGCAGAGCAGAGGAGGCAGCCAGTCAGCACGGTGTCTCTCCCTGGGATTGCCAACCTCCATCTTCAACTCAGAATCCCTCTCAGCCCAGATCTATCTATAGATGCACACATCTACGAATAGAGAGGTATGTTGAAGATGAAGGTATTTGCAACAGATGAGGGATTGTCTTGCAGGCCGGGGCCCCTGACAGTAGCAGAGGGTGTCAGGTCATTTTGTAACTCGATGGTTCACATATGCCGAAAATATTTGCGCTCTGGTATGGCTCTCTCTGGTTTCAGATTTAGGAACATTCCAGTGGTTCAGGAATCTGAAGGCCCCAGGCAGACCACATTTATAGTCACCCGGGGAACCTCTGCTTTAAATACTCTCAAAGGACAGGAGGCAAGAAGGCATGGTACAGCGAGGAGGAGCCGCTTCAGCTTGGCTGCTTGATCTCACAGGATTAGCACTCCTCTCGTACTGTAGGGAGTCAGGGGGCACACTCTGGAGGTCATGGTGCCCATTCTGTTGCATCCAGGGTGCTGCGTGTACGCGAGATGAGGACGACCGAGAAGGAAGTGAGGGTATCAGATGAGGACTTGGGTGAGTTTCCTGGACATGGTTGGAGAGGAATTATCATCTGTAGTCCAAAGCCTCTCTACTTCCTTCATGCCCTATTTTGCATCCCCTTCCTTGCCAAAGAGGTTGCCATTATTAGGATCCTTGTCATCTGAGGTTAAAATAAGACCTGGTTCAAAGAGAGGAAAAGCTACGGGCAGGCAGCCTGGCCCTTACTTGTTCTTGGAGCACACGCAGCCTGGAGTCCTCTAGGCAGAGCAGCTCTCCACGGAACACCCAGTCCCTCCTGCTGCCTCCAGCGGACCTTGCTTAATTGCCCTGGGCACTGCTCTGCCACTGTCTTCTGAAAAGGGGACCCCTGCTACCCCGCTTCTTTGATGATGCATCTCAGTTTCCCTAGAACCCCCGCAGGCCTAAAGCTCGGGGCACCTGATCACTCTTCTCCTGGTTTGCATTGAAAGTTTACACCCTCTTGCCCTGCCCTCTTTGCACTCACAGGACAGCTGCTCCCTACCACCCGTGTGGCCTGTGCAGTTCGCGGCCTCTGAATGAAAAGATGATTGGAAAGAGGCAGAATGGGAGCACAGATCAATCCTTCTGGCTCGACAGGTGACATTCTTGCTGGCAGATTCCTGCAGCGACAAGGCCAGGGGAAAGAAACTCGATGCCTTGAAATACTTTTGCTCTGAGAATCTATACAGAGATGTATGGATATACACTGACACACACATACGCCCCCCTGGCCCTCTCCCATGCACATGGTCACGTTCCACAAGTGTCGTCTACACCTTCTCTTCTCAGGCGAGGTTAAAGCACAGGCTCCATCACCAGTCTAAGATGCTGGTGGCAACACTTCACTTGGGTGAGTTAAGTGCCATGGGACCAGGTAGCCAAGGGAACCAACCTAGGTCTCCCCAGGCACAAGATAAGTCTGATTCAGAAGTCATGGGGGACAAGGGGAATCGTTCACTTGTGCAAAATTCCAATAGAAAAGATATAGCTGTCAACCTGCGAGTCTCTGTTCATGGGTCCTTATATCCTGGGAAGAAAGTGAGTGACAGTCATGATTGGAGACACCTTGCTGCCCCGCTTTACTCGTCCATATTTGCTCAGTGCGATGTAGGTCCCTCGGTACAAGTCTGACTCATAGGCGTTGTAATTGTTGGGCAGGAGGGTTTCTCTGAACTTGCATTCCTCTTGGAAGCTGGGCTGTGGAAGAAATGCACACACAGCAGAGATTCAATAACACAGGAGGAGAGCTGCAGGTGGCAGCTGAGTCATGTCGAGGAGGCCCCTCTGCCGGAGTCCCCTCCCTTCCCTTTGTAAGACAAGCAGCACAGGTCTAAGCCATCCTGGGAGACCAGAACCTGGACAGTCTGACCAGGGAGAAGCTTCAGAGCTCTTAAGGCTCCTCCTCACCAAGAGGAAGCCGAGGGCAGACAAGGATGGTCTGTCCTGTGTGTGGGGGGGTGTGTGCTGAAGCTGTACCATTCAGGCCTCCTGACTTCCAGGTTAGGACACTGTCCACTCGTCTGCAGGTGATAATGCATTCCATTCAGAGAAAGGACCAGGGAAGGCTACAGGAAGCTGCTTTCTCAAGCCCACTGTGAGAGATAGTCTAGCGGAATAGGATTGAGACCCTGGCTTTTATTTAATGACTTTTCCTACTTCCTAGTTGTGTGAGCTCCAGAAGGTCCCTCCCCTCTCAGCCTCAGTCAGTTTTGTGCACACTGTGTGTGGAGGGAGCTGGTAGGGGTGGTGAGTGGAGGGACAGGGAAAGAGATGATCTCCAAGTCCTTCCTGGTACTGTTCTTTCTTCCCACTCATGGTCCCTCCATCCCCAAGTTTGTTATTTCTCAAAGGGGCCCATTCTTGATTTTGACTTTGAACTCAGGAGATGTCTGGTGCCTCTGAGACATTTGCTGTTCTCCGGGCCATGCAGGAACAGAGACAGTAAGGTATGGACATTTGTACCTGAAAAAGAACCTGGTTCCCAGTATGGTAGGTGGCTCCAAGGAGTCTGGGGCCAACAGTAAATGGCCCCCTTCAAGGCTAATTTGATAGAAGTTTTGTGTGTGGACCACCAGTTCAGAAGATAAATTTTGGACTTCCCGCCACACATTGACAACTTCATTCCCAATAAATCACCCAAGTCCCTCATTCTTCCTAGAAAAAGGGCTTTTTCCTCTCCAGCCTTCCTGAGTCTCTGATCTGGGGGAGTCCATAGGGATTTCTGTGCTCTTGAGGGGTCTAGAGGAAGAGAGAGCAAGGTGGGATCCAGGAGACTTAGAATCTAAACTTTAAAATAAATACAAAATGAAACTGAAAGAAATAGATGGAGTATGATTTCTGCCTCCTTCCTGATGATTGAAGTCATCTGCTATTAGAAAACCCCCACTCAATAGCCACCCAGTGGTGTCAGAGGTGTCCTCTGAGCTTCTCTATAGAGACCCTACTATGAGCATCCTGGCCTCACTGTTATGAGGCTGGTAAGGAGCCTGTTCACCGGCATCCTAGCCTCTAGAACCCTTTGGGGCTGACCTCTCTGACAGCATGTGAAGAGCATCTGATTTTTTTTTCTGAATGTTTTTCTTTCCCAATAGACTCCAGAAGCCCTGGGTCAAGGACTGGGTCTGCTTTGGGATATGATGCTGAATGAATGATGGTTTAATAAGAGCAACACTGAAACACCAGAGGCTCTTTCCGTGTGGTAGGAGAGTGAGCCAGGGGCCAGTAGGGCCAATGGGAACGTTGTGACCGACCTCCCCCAACACACGCTCTCGCGCTTGCTCTTATTTATTGTTTACAATGTGCTTGAGATAAACATGAAAGCCTCCAGGAGCTCATGCCTATCCCACCAGGAGATGGGGTTTCCCTCGCCATGGGTGCTCAGTATACATTTATGGGATAAATGTAGGAAGGAACGCCCGCAAGCATGGAGAACGGACTCAAAGTAGATCAAGAGCAGATCTGCACCAAAGCTTTGCACTGCCACTCATGATGATCACCTCTTATTAGTCACGTGAACCTGGACGGATTATTTAACCTCTTAACCCTTAATTCCCTCATCTGTAAAGTGGAACAGTGAGAATAATTATGCCATAGAATTGGAGTGAGCATCAACAGAGCCATGCATGGGAAGTCCTGGGCCCAATGCCTGGCCTGTACGCTGACTGAATCACCAACTACTTTACCACAAAACCCCTAAAAAGTTATTATTATTATTATTATTATTATTATTATTATTTTACTCTGGATCACTAATCCCATAAGATTTGCTGTGGGTTAGTGGACAGTTTAGTTTTTAAGCTCTGCAGTTTCTGACTAGGTGACTGGGGGATGGTGAGCTAGCAGGAACAAGCATAGAGGCGGGAGGAGGAGGAGGCAGTACCTGCGCAGGTACCTCCCTGGCCATCAGGAGCCTCTGTACGGTGGATTCTCCACCTGCGCACGGGGTGTAGAGTCAGCCACAGGACTCAAGGTCACTGATGGGCAAAGCTTGGGAGCTGTAGCACTAGAAGTCAAATTCAGGATTGATTGTGAAAGTTAAATGGGAAATAAACTCCACTAATTAAAAGTCTGGTGCAGATCAATGAAAAAACAGTCCAGCAGTCAGTCAAACACATATAAAAATGAAACTAATATAAATAAATATGAAGTACAAGTAGCTTTCAAATCACTGGAGAAAACACAGTGTTGGAACAACTGGGTAATAACTACTACTACTATTACTAATACAGTTTGATGAATGACTTACTTATTATATCAAAATAAATTCCAAACTAGGCATGGCTGTGCACGCCTGTAATCCCAGCAGATCATGAGGCTGAGGCAGGAGGATCATGAGTTCAAAGCCAGCCTCAGCAAAAGCAAGGCACTAAGAAACTCAGTGGAACCCTGTCTCTAAATAAAATACAAAATAGGGCTGGGGATGTGGCTCAGTGGTCGAGTGCCCCTGAGTTCAATCCCCAGTGCCCTGCCCCCCCAAAAAGAAAATATGCCTAATAAGAGAAATGTATATCATAACCAAGAGATCACATTTTCAATGATCAGATTGTAAGAGAAAAGTGTTTGATACTATACTTCGGTTGGTGAGACAAGGCATGGTGTGGTCTATAAGGAGCAAGTTGACAACATCTATACAAAAAAAATGGAGATAGCAAATGATCTGCAATTCCACTTTTAGGAATTTATCTTATTGTCATGTGCCTACGTGTGCCCCCAAAGTTACTGCTGCATTATTTTTCACAGTAGAAGACCCAAAACAATGTACGTTTCAATCAAGAGGGTCATGGTTGAGTCACTTACGGTGGAGCCAGGCCATGGAATACTATCTCATTAAAAAAATAAGAAACCTGTTGGTGCGCTCAGACAAAGTTGTCTCCAAAACATCTCACTAAGTGAAGAGTCAAGGTCTGAAAGAGTATGCAAAGTACGTTCCTGTTCATGTGGGTTTTAAAACATGATGCCTGCATGTACACACATGAGCACGTGCGTGGGTTATTCCTGGCGTGGTCCATGGAACCACTGGTAACACATGGAACCATCTGGTAACCGTGGCTGCCTCTGCAGAGGCAGTCCTTGGCAGTGAGACTCAAGGCCTATGGAAGATTCTTTGGTAGTTTTTTCTCCCCTTAGACCCTGTTCATGTGTTATCTGTGCAAATAAGTACATTATTTAAAGTGGGAAAAGAATTCAGGGTAGAAGCTGGGCCAGGAAACGTGTTTTATCAGAAGCAGGTGGTCTGTCCTGGTGGTGTCACGGCCCTCTCCACCCACCTGCCTTTCCCTCTGTTCTAACTTGACCTGTCCCTGGAGAGGAACCCGCCCAGTCAGTTTCCAGGAGAATTTATTTCTGATCTGGATGGCGGTTAAGGGGGAGGTTGTGTGTGCTGTGTGCAGACTGGAAGGGAGGAAATCAAATCTTAGGGTGGAGGGAATGGGGCAGAGGAAGGGGGAGGTGCCGAATGATTCCCTCAAGAGGCACAGGCGGGTGCCCACATCCCACTGTCTAGAATGCATCCAAGAGCCAGCCTTTCCTAAGCGTCTGGGCCTCCTAAAACATTAGTTAGTGTGCATGACTGCGGTGGTATACACAGCTAGTTCTTTGTGAACGTAGGTTCTGCATCCCAAAATTTGATCAACCATGGGTTGAAAATATTTGTAAAAAAAAGGTTGCCTCTGTATTGGACATGGACAGACTTTTTTCCTTATCGTTCTTCCCTGGACAATATAGCCTGACAGCTATTTATGTAGCATTTACATTATATTTGGTAGTAAAAGTAATCTAGAGATGATTTAAAGTCATCAAGAGGTCATGGGTCATTATATAAGGACTTGAGCAGAATTGAGTATACATGGGATACCCATTTCCAGGAACCAATTTCCTAAGGATAGATATCAAAAGATATACTTAATTCTCTGCTCAACAGATTTCTTTTTTTCCCCCAGTGCTGCAGGTGGAACCCAGGCCTTCTACATGCTAGACAAGCACTCCACCCCTGAGCTGCACCTAGCCCTGCTCAAAAGATTTTGACTATCCAACCCCTCCCCCATACACACCTTGTTAGAAGTTTACTACTTCAGTTTTTTTTTTTTTTTTTTTTCCATTCTGTCCTTTCTCTCTAGCCCTTTACATACCCTTAGCTTCCCCCCTAACTTTCCAAACCTAAAGAGCAAACAGAGAACTAGGTGAAGTTTCCTTCAGGAGCCCTCTGCTTTCCCCCTGCTGGCTCCTGTCACACCCGCCCCCAGGGGGTCCAGGTGGCTAGGAAGCCCCAACTCTGCTGGAGCTGGAAGCTTCAGGTTGATGGGATTTTCCCCAGGACCAGAGCGATGCTCAAGACCCAGCCTCTTAGTTCATCTCCACCACATCCTGGAGCTTAGGGTTCTCATGGCTTAGGAATGTTGGCTCCTCAGCTCTGGTGAGAAAAGCACTCCAGCCAAGTGAATGCCGCGTTAATAAAAGCAGCTACCGTATATTATTACTTGAACAAATGAAAATAATTCCAGCAGATCACGTTTCCTGGGCCTGCCGGGCTCAAGCACCAATGTGACCATGTCTTAAATTCCACGCAGGTCTAATCAGACCCATGTGGAACCAAACTTTATGTTAAAAAAAAAAAAAAAAAAAAGGGGAAGAAAGAAAAGAAAAGAAATAGAAATGCATTCATCATCTTTCACGGTGGAGAAGGGCACTCTGCAGAGGATTACAGGAGCACATCTCTGGGTGTTTTGGGTAAGTTGCCTCAGGCAGAAATGCCCTGAAAAGTCCGAGGAGGACAAGGTATCCATGCTTTTGTCTTTGGTCAGAGCTACATCAGTCCAGTCTTTAAAGATCCTTATCCTAAGCCTGCTTTGACTATTTATTGCCCCGTTACTCCAGGTCGTTATGTGTGTGAGAGGGGCAGAGACACAGGGGTGGAGTGGAATGGAAGGAGTTGAGATGAGGGGGAAAAAGGAAAATCATGTCCTGAGATGCTTTCCTTTTGCAGTTCTTGATTGCTTCTTCCCCTGTTCTTAGTTGAATGCCTTCCAACTCTAAAGATGCTAGCATTTTCCTAACCACTTTTCCTAACATACAATTGTTAAGAAAATTGCAAGGTCAGTTTAGAAATGTTGGGAAATGTTTTTCATCCGATGTACCTTTCTTCTCACTCCTGTATAGCCCTTTGAAGCAGCTGGTGTTTTGTCTGCAGGGCTCAGGTCCCTCCTTACCACAAAGCCTCTCCTTGAATCTTAGGCCCATCTCTCTGCACTTCCACTTGGTGGGTGTCCCTTGTTCCATCCCCTCCGGAACCCCATCCTCTACTAGGTGGGAGTGGCAGCTAACAGGAAGAAGAAGGAAGGCCTTGGTCCCCCTTTCCCCAACACAATGCCCCAGGTGATCATCAGGAACCCTCTATGGATGAAATATATTTTGTGCTTTGCACTTGTCAAACTACTATTAATTAGAAGGGCGTAAAAGCTGTTATGATCATTGAAACTAAAATCCCTTAAGAGCATAACTGAATTACTAGTATCTTGTTGTTAATTTTTTTTTTTTTTTTTTTTGTACTGGGGATTGAACTCAGGGGCACTCAACCACTGAGCCACAACCCCAGCCCTTGTTTTTTTTTTTTTTTTTTTTTTTTTAATATTCATTTATTTGCTTTTAGTTGTACACAATGCATTTATTTTTACGTGGTGCTGAGGATTGAACCCGGGCCACGCACGTGCTAGGCGAGCGCACTACCGCTGAGCCACATCCCCAGCCCCCCAGCCCCTTTTTGTATTTTATTTAGAGACAGGGTCTCACTGAGTTGCTAAGTGCCTCGCCATTGCTGAGGCTGGCTTTGAACTTGTGATCATCCTGCCTCAGCCTCCCAAGTCCTGGGATTACGGGCGTGTGCTTAACAAATGTGTGTCAACAGAATGACCATCAGTTGAAGTTCCTTGCTGCTTTTTTTTTTTTTTTTTAAGTTTCATTTTATTTTGAGACAAGATCTCTCTAAGTCTCTAATTGCAATCCTCCTGCCTCAGCCTCCTGAGTCGCTGGGATTACACACAGGGGACTCCGTGCTCAGCTGAGTTGCTTAATAAAAAACAAAAAACCCCAAGAAATTTGGTATTCATTAATTTCAGCCTCAGTCTACACTTCAGAGACAGAAGTCTCCACCGAGAGACGATCATGGACTTTGCCCAGAATAAGACAAGTAGCTAGAAACGGGAACTGCCAAACGCGCTTGCGCTGTGGGCCTTCAGCTCTGGCCGTGCACCTAGCTGCCATAGGACACTGGGTGTGAGACCCTGGACGCGCACGACGTCCCCATCTGCAGAATGAGGACGCAGATAGCATGCACCTTTCAGATAATGCACCTGCGAGATAATGCTCGCGAAGCCCTCTGCAGGATGCCCGACAGACACTAGTGCTCCGTGCCGGGAGCCATCGGTACCATTTAGGAAGGGAGGCCAACTACCCTCAGGTCTGCCCCCCCCTCAGAGGCAGACAGAGGGAGGCCACTTCTAGGTGGGGTTTCCTGGCCCTCATTCCCCGACCACGAGTTGCCACCTGGTCCCCTCACCAACACCCCCGGTCCTGAGGGTTCCCTCCCCTCCCAGAGAAATGCCACTTAGCAGCAGCAGCAGCAGCTAAGCCACCCCAGGGAGGAGGCAGCACCGGGGGCTTAAAGGGAAATAGTGTGAATGAAATCATCACCCGGCGGGAGTCTTCCTGGCTCCGGGGGATCAGTGGGCAATTGTTTTTTTAGATTGTGATAACGGCCCCTGAAGGGCAGAGGAGGGAGCTGGTTTGGGGTTGTCCAGGAGCCTCTGGTCTCCAGCCACACAGGTGCCCAGGCTTGGGCACAGCTGACCAGCCCCTCTCTCTGGCCCTGGGATCTAGGGAGGGAAATCGCCCACCTTGGAGAAGATGCTTCTTGGCTAAATGCTGCAGGGGTGGGGGTGGGGGGTGGCAGAGTGAGAAAGGGTGAGACTTCTTCTGGACTCAGTGGGCTAGTGAGCGCCACAGTTCACCAACCCTTGACCCCTCAGTTGTCATTTGCCTGATGGGTTGGGGTGTCCCACAGTTCAAAGAGATGTCTGCTTAACATTTGCCACTCTGAATGCTTTTCCCACTTAGAGGTGCTTTCTCTGCTAAGCTTTATATTCCTAGGCTTTTCCAGCTTTTCCTACCAGGACCAAGAGGTTTACAGTGGAAAGTGCAATCATTTACCCTAGATTCGGGCTCCTCCCCTCTCTCCACAATGGAATTCCTTTCTGGATAAGGACAAAGCAATACTAGTTTTACTCTTAAGGGTGATGAGACTAAAAGTTTATATAACTTGTGCTTCCTTCCAGATTTACCTGTTAAAATCCCCAGCCTGTGAAGTAGACAAAGGAGAATGAAGGGGGTTGGGTGCGGATGGGATAGGGAAAGACAATGGGGTGAGGCTGATCTAACATTCCTATGTACATATATGAGTGTACCACAGTAAATCTCACCATTATGTACATCCACAAGACACTAATTAAAAAAAAAAAAAAAAAGACTCTAATAGCAGAAAGAGCAGCAGAGTAGAGGGAAGGGAACAGGGGGTGGAGGAAGGGAGGGGAAAGGGAAATATGAGGGACTGAATTAGAACAAATTATAATTATGTCAACATATAATTATACATTTTACAATTGTGTCAAAATGAATTCCATTGTCATGTATAACTCCAAAGAACCAATAAGAAATATAAACAACAACAAAATACTCCCCTGCATAATCAACAACCCCAAATTCCCAGTTCTCCAACTCAGTGGGCTGGTGAGAAGGTGCTTTGGGGGAGGATTCACTCCATGGAAGGGGTCTCTGGTTGTTCCCAGGCTGCTTCCTGTCCTCCCTGTCACTTTTCCAGAGAGTGGTAAAGAAGGCCTTGGAGAATTCTAAGCCTCAGGCTGTTTCATTTCGGGGGCCCTCCAGTTCTCAGGGCTAGTATGACACTGGGGCGACGTGATTCCCTGTCCTCTAGAAGCCTGGTAGTCCCTAAGCCTGCCTGTGCCTCAAAAATGCCTGAGACATTTTTGAGAAACAAAACCAGATCTGCAGCCCTTATCCCAGCCCTGCTGAACAATGATCTGTGAAGGGGGTCCTGTCAGGGCGCTATGGATGCGCACTAACCGCAGAATCAGGGAAGACCACTGCTTTTCATCCATGCCATGTGTCCCCATAAACCATTCCAGACTTAGAGATGTTAGCACTGAAGGTTATGAACAGAGGCCATCTGGTCAACCTGCTCCAGTATTTAAAAGGCCTCTTCTGCAGTGACAGCCCCCTGCCACCCGGCACCAACCGCAGCTCTGTTGGTTCACTTCCTGATCTTCAGTTTGTCCTCCAAGGGGCAGTAAAACAGCCCTGCACACACTCCCCATAAATAACTCTGGTATTACTTGAAGATTTCTCTGAGGTCTTCCTTTTTAGCTTCCTTTCTGCTGTCAAAAGAACTCAGTTTTGCTGGGCGTGGTGGCACACGCCTGTAATCCCAGCACTTGGGAGTTTGAGACCAGAGGATCGCGAGTTCAACGCCAGCCTCAGCAATGGCGAGGCACGTAGCAACTCAGTGAGACCCTGCCTCTAATAAAATACAAAAAAAGGCTGGGGATGTGGCCCAGTGGTCGAGTGCCCCTGAGTTCAATCTCTGGTACCAATAAATAAATAAATAAATAAATAAATAAATAAAAATTTCAACACAGCGATGAAGGTGGGAAGTAGCCTCATCTCCACGCTTCCTGTAGCAGTGTAGCTGGGATGCCTCTAAGAGAGATGTCCTAGTGCAGCACACCCAGGCTGACCTCTGATCTACAGGCCTGCTTCTCCGGGCCTCTGCAGTCCAGGGAATCAGACCTGCCCACGAGCCTGGATGGCAGCTGTACACCAGAATGCAGACTTCTCTGACCCCTGTGCCATGGTTTCTTTAAGTGCAAAAGCCCTGGCAGATGGATCAGGAAAATCACCATCCAAGGCGGAGGTCAACTAATTCTGAAGTTAACAAAGCAAGAGATTCTAGGAGCCCTCACTTGCAAGGGCTCCTTTCATAGCCCCTTCTTTTCTCATTTTGGGTGAAGATCCACTTCTCTGTACTGTATTTGTATTATTCCCTTCCATTGTGTGTCAGGCCTCATGCAACCTCGCGCTTTCCCCTGGCCCCAAGAACTCACCGTCGTGTACAATCTGCCTTTACTGTTCATGGCGACGAAGAGGGCACTTTTCACTCCAAAGAGACTCACCACACCTCGCTCCACAGTGGAAATTTCCAGCAGGCCTGACAAGGAAACGGGGGTTATATTACCTAAGGCTCATACAAATCAGAGTGGGCACTCAAGCCCCACCAGGGCATCCAGTCTGACCGCCTCCTCCTAGATAGCCAGACCTCTATGACCTCTGACTTTGATCTCTCTAATTTTAGGAAATCCCATTGCTAGATTCATCAGGTCCAGCGACTATCCTCTGAAACATCAGTTCTGCAAGAAAAGGTTCTATATCAGAGTTGGGGATTGCAGTGACCACAATGCATCTATTTAAAATTAGCTTTGAATCTAGACTTTCACTGAATCAATCCCTCCAGATCCTTGGCTTGGGTAAAACCATGAATTCTGATTATTATTATTATTTAATGTAGGCTCACGTTTTAACAAACCTCAACCCATCTTATCTGGCAAACATTGCAGCTGCACAGAGGCTGTTGGCTTGCCTGGACCCTGCAGTCCCCATCCTGTCTCAGCTAGGAGACAATTCATGCATAATGTGTCAACTTGTAGTATAAGGACCCCCGGGGACAAAGGGAGCAGGTTGAATTAAAGAGAAGAATGTGCTTCAGCGGGGAATTTTGCAAACCAACTGCCTTTCCTTGTCAGAGAGGGAAACTGCATAAAAATAAGTTCATGTCTAATTTGGTCCAAGAATCCTTAGTCAGTCTCCCCACTGCCGTCCCATGCCTTTCCAGGACGATGGTCCCTAGGGGTCTTACAAGGCCTCAGATGGGCCAGTAATGCTGAAGTAATTAGTGCCACAGGGACTGCAGAGGGTGATGGCAAAGGCCACCAAGATGCTCAGATCTCAGCATATTGAGTTTGCACCTAGGCAGAGTCCAACCAAGTCATCTAAGTCAGTGCAAAACATTTCTCCCCCTTTATAGTAGGGCTCCATCCACCGGAGCAAGACCCCTTCATCTTTTAGTTCTGCTACAGCCCAAATCCCCAAATGTCCCATCTGGCTGCAGTTGTCACTCACTGTAGGGGTTCTCCTCGTGGGTGCCACTGATTCTGCCGTCGGGGGCCACCTGGAGGTGAAAGCCGATGCCCACGTTGCAGTAGAGTCTCCGCTGCCGCTTGATCCCCACCAAATAGCCACTCTCCCAGTTCACCCCGGCGAGCTCTCCGGCGAGCCCAGCCCGAGACCTGGAGAGCAGGGTGCCCCAGCCTCTCGAGTCCAGCAGCGTACTGTTGGCGCGGGTGCCTGCAGGCGAGGGCACCACCATGCCCACTAGGACGCCTAGGAAGACGAGAGCCTGCAGCGTGCCCTGAGGACGTCCTGCTCCCCGGGACATAGTGATGAACAGCCTCTGTCCCAGGGCCATCCACCTTGCCTCTCAGGCACGTGGTCAGAATTAATGGCCCTAAAAATACCGCCCTTCTTGTTTTTCTACCCTCAGCATGGCGGCGGGGGCTTATTTTTGGAAGGCAGATGAGGGCTGCTGACATGAAACCAAAGCCTGCTCCGGGCACTCGGGTTGGGAGCAGAGGGACCCAGGCTGAGCCGCGGCCGGTGGGGACCATGGCTTAGGGACGCTCTCTAGCCTGCTGCCTGCTCCGTCCCGGGGTGATACTATTTGATTTGACCTATCTTTATAGTTCAGCAGCCTGGCCCTCCCCTCCACCCATCATCACGCTGACGTCAGCGGCCTAGCTCACTTATCCAGGACTGTAACATTAACCTGCTCCTGGGCCTGGCTGCCTCCCCAGACCCCCATCACCCTCTCCACTCCCCAGGGATTCTGGGAGCCACTGTCATTCCAACTATGAGGCAGGAATGAAGTTAGCAGGGAGCATCTCTGGGGGAGGGGGGAGCTGGCCCGGAGCCCAGGGGAAGAGGGAGGCAGAAGCCACCCAGGACCCATACTGGGCAGCAGTTCTGGCCTGGCCATGCTGGCTTCTTATTTAGAGGGCAAAGGGTAAAGACAGGGATGGGGAAAGGCTTGGTGACGGGCCATGACAGTTGCCTACGAGTTACTCTCAAGACTTCTTCATGGAAAGAGGTCTTGGACGAGGAGGGTGCTAAAAGGCCAAACCTCTGCAGCAAGAGAAGACAGAGCTCTGGGATTGAGGAGGGAGGGAGGGAGGGTTTGGCCCCTGCTCACCATCCTGGCTGTGGCATTCACTCCAGGGTGGAGATTGTGTCTGGCCCTTGCCTAGCCCTCTGGCTGTTCTCCTCATCCCTGGTGACTGATGGATACTATTCCCGTTTTGCAGATGAGAAAGTTAAGGCTTATAGATGTGAAGTGGCTTGCCTGAGTTACCACAGTCAACAAGTTGCAGCATCAGAGCTTACCAAGTGTACCTGAGTTCCAAGCCTGTCCATGATTTTGCTTGTAAATAGAAGCTAGATTTCCAGGCTGGCCCCCAGAGTCTATTTTGCTGTATATACACCAAGAATACATCATGGAATTATTTCAGTAGCACAAAATGATTCATTTGTTAAATGAATACTTACCAAGTATCTCTGATGTGCATGGGAATTTCTGCATTTGCAGCTAACTTTTGCTAGGCTGGTATTAGACACTAGTAAAAATATTTCTGCTAAGAAGTTTTTCTTTCACCCATTTTTTCTTCTTTTTCTTCCATTATTATTATTATTATTAGGTACCAAGAATTGAACTCAGGGGCACTTGACCACTGAGCCACATCCCCAGCCCTTTTTTGTATTTTATTTAGAGACAGGGTCTCACTGAGTTGCTTAGCACCTCACTTTTGCTGAGGCTGGCTTTGAACTCACAATCCTCCTGCCTCCGCCTCCCGAACTGCTGGGATTACGGGTGTGTGCCACTGCGCCCAGTCTCATATTATTTTTAAATGTATTGTATGTTTAACTGAAGTAAAGAAAATCCTCTTAAAAGTAAATAAGCCCCCTTACAAATTGCTATGTAAGTGTAAGAAAAAAACTGCATCCCCGAGAGTGAAATAAATGAACAAGGGGAATGAACTTGAGTTTAAACTCTAGATCTCTTGTCTTTCAATCCAGGTCTTTGTCTATTGGTGAAACATCAGCTCTGATTGTAAAGGGATTGGAGGGGGCGTGTACTGGGGAGGAAGCAGAGGTGGCAGTTTTAGTAGGGATGGGTTTGAACATCCTGTGCAGGTACAAGCTGGTGTCAGGTTCCACACTGGGCAGGAAGGGGCTGGAGATTCCCTTGGCTACACTCCACACGCACACTGCAGGTTGCAGGCAGCTTGGAAAAGCTCCCAGGGTGGGTTCTACTGCTTGGGGACTCTTCTGAGACACGACTACTTCCCTTCTGATTCTAAACCTCCCGTTCTGGCCTGGTCCCAGCTTCTGGTCTGTGGCTTCTGCCTGCCATGTGCCCCTCTAGTTCATTCATTTGGATTGATGCATTTCTGTTGATCTGCAGCTGCGATTGTGCTTTGATTTTGCCCTACGTGTCCTCTCTCAGATCCCTTGAAGACTAAATATTTTTTGTCATTTTCTCTGCTGATAAACTGAAGTGGGAGGGATATGTGTATTACCGAAGTAGGAGGGACAGCATGTTCTATTGTCCTCACCATGGGGCCTCCAGCTTCCCAACCACCTTCCCACTCCCATCCTCCATGGCCTTATGCCCAACCTTATCGTCACCAGCACCATTTCCCACAAGAAGGAAAAATCAGTACCTGGTGAACATGGAGTCAGTCTACCGTACAGCACTGAACTGAAAAAAATTTTTTTCTAAGGAGCTTTTAGAAGCATCCTTCTACAGAGTAGGAAGGTCATGAATAAGCCAAAGACAAAACTATCAACAACAAATATAACTTCACTTTGGATTTTCAACTTCATTTCATACATTTAAGTTCTCACAGGTATGGGAACAGCGGGGACACATTTTTACTGATGTTTAATTTGGAATTTTGGGTCAACGATGCTTCTTGTTCTGACAGCCTGGAAGCATGTTGGATGGTAAGGAGGGTGCTACAGTTTGAATCCTGAATGTCCCCCCCCCCCAAGTCTTATGTGTTGAAGTGTTGGTCTCCAAACTGTAGTGTTATTTTGAGGTGGTAGGACCTTTAAGAGGCGGGGCTTAGTGGAAGGAAGTTAGGTCATTGGGAATGTTGTTCTGAAGGGATATCGGCATGTCATTCTCTTCCTTTCTCTTCACTTCCCAGTTGCCACATGGTCAAAAAGGCCTCCTTCATCGCATGCTCCCACTATGATGTCCTGTGCTGCCACAGGCCCCAAGCAAACACGGCCAGGTCACCATGCCTAAACCCTCTGAAACTGTGAGCTAAACTAAATATTTCCTTTTTTAACATTTTTTTTTTTATTAAAGCTATTTTGTCACAATAACAGAAAGACTAACAGAGAAGTTAGCCAGGAATTAACACTGATTGTGGATACCTAGAGAAGTACTAATTGGTGAGGGTCAGAATCTCTGTGGACTGTTTATCGGCACCCATACGTTTCGGACCTACACAAAGAGAGGTTAAACTACAACAGGGTCCATACTGTATACCAATAAGGTTGTTGAATCTCTTTAGATTCACCTCATCCCGATTCCTGTCTGTGCAGAGGTTGTTTCTGGCTGATGTGCTATACAGCATGGGTTTCATAATGGGGACACTTGGATTTGAATTTCAACTATACCACTCATTAGCTGTGTGATCTTGGGAGAGTTGTGAACCTCTCTGCAGAATTTTTTTTTTTTTTTTTTTTTGGTCTGCAAAATGAGATCATTACTTCATAGGGTTGTTATAGTGATTAGCAATAATGCGTGCAAAGGTCACTGCACAGCACAATATCACTCTTTTCCAGACAGTTCTCTGAAACTCATTGAAAATCTCTCACCCAATTAAGGAAGGACAACTCTGAGTGAGAAGGACCATCTCTCTCATCTCCAGGGGTAGGAGAGACACACGGGCTCCCAGTTCCTCACTGCCATTCACCAGAGCATATGTTGTGATGGTTGTTAACATATGCAGAAGCTGGCAGCCCAGATTCCTAAAATATTCTGAAAACCAGTAATAGCCTTGGTGTCGTCCCCTGTTAAATATAAAACTTAAGTAATTCATTCTATTAAAAAGCCTGGGTCTTATTTTTATCGGGTGATGTGATGAGGCCCCATTCTAAATGTGCCTCCGGGGCCTGTCTCTATAGCAACCCCACTGTGCTCATATATCCATATATTTTCCTGAAGGCTAATTAAGTTGACAACTGCTAGGGCTTCTTGGTTTACCAGATTTGCACTTGACCCTTCTCTTGGGGCTTAGGGACCCCTATGGATGTGAAGTGATAAAGAAAAGAGTAACAGGTGGAGGAGGCCTCTCTTGGACCCCTCTTTCAAATAGTTGTCCAGCAGCCTTTGGGGGTTGTCAATCACTCTTGCTGGATGAGCCAAGACTTAGTGGAGGTGAGTGAGAAAATATGTTAATGTGTGTCTCCTTCCACGACAGGGTCCTTTTCCCTGAGTGGGGCACCACAAGGTATAGATGGGTCAGACTCGGCAGCCTCGCTACACCTACCTTCGTATCAGCTGCATGGTGGGACTGCCTCTGTCACAAACAGGTGGGCTGCCCTCTATGGCTCCTGTTTATTACATAATAAGGATCGAGCCGGGCGCGGTGGCACACGTCTGTAATCCCAGCACTTTGGGCGGCTGAGTCAGGAGGATCACGAGTTCAAAGCCAGCCTCAGCAATGGCGAGGCACTTAGCAACTCAGTGAGACCCTGTCTCTAATAAAACACAAGAAAGGGCTGGGGATGTGGCCCAGTGGTCTAGTGCCGCTGAGTTCAATCCCCGGTACCAAAAAAAAAAAAAAAAAAAAAAAAAAAAAATAAGGATCGAATCCCCCCAGGAGTGACCATAAGGGAGAGCTCATGCAACTCAGAAGAGCCATACATGTAGCTAGTGAAAAATCGTGCTTCCATCTGCCTCTCACATTTGGTTTTGAAAAAGTAACATTTGTCTTTTTTTTTTTTTTCTTTTTCTAGCTAAGTCAGAAAATACAAAATAAAATAGCAGTTTGTGTTTAGTAGCTTTGTGTCTTTTGTCTGAAAGTCTGTCTATACTTTGGTACCACCCTTCTTCTCTTCCCCTGTGTGGTTCAGACAGGTACCTCTGCACCTGGTACAGGTGGCTCACAGGACTTCATAGCATGAGATGGGCATGAATAGAGGAAGGGTCTAGGAAGGATCCTTACCCTAGATCTGAACGGAGCCCTAGGTTACAAGGGAGAATTCAAGAGAAACAGTTTCATCCAGATCTGAGGTCTCCAGGTTGGGAGAATTTCTGCAGGGAAGAATTGACTATTAGCTGGCCAACTGTTCCACGTAAACCCTGTACTCTGTACTTTCCTAGTAAAATTCAAATTCCCATGGGGCACGGCCCCTGGGAGTAGAAGCCCATTTAAAGTCATAATCCAAATTTCCCTGCTTCGTACCTCTACCAACTCAGGTGGAATTTCATCCCATTACGAATCATTCCCAAGATGTTTCTGGAGTTCCAGAGAATACCTGCTTGGGACCGTTGCAGGGCATCTGCATGGACCACCCTGTCCCCCGGCTCTTCTCCTCCTGCTGGGCAGTCAGTGGGTGTGACCTTTCTTACCGCAGCTCAACACCTGAGGCTTAGGACCCAAAGCTCCTCTGTGCTCTTTTTCAAAGCAACTAAGCACACTTTTGCCCCTTCTTTGTGTCATACTCCTGACAGGGCTTACTCATTTGAATTTTACTTTCAGACTTCCTGCCTAGCAGAGAACTCAACCTGCTTATGGGCTGAGCTTAACAGGTTGGGTTCCCTTTTCCTTCAGGACACATTCTTTTGCAGGAGGTTCCTCCACCGTCAGACAAATAGTCTCCCGTGGGGGCCAGCCCATCTGCTGTGTGTGTCTGAATCCCACTGGAGGTCCAGACTGGAGATCCTGCTCCACTCCCTGCAGTCCCTGTACAGAGGACGGAGGGAGCCCCGGATGCCAACTTTTGGAACTGGCTGCCCACATATTTGCAGCCCCGGGGGAGGCAGCCATCTCCTCCACTCCACCCAGAAATCATCTTCTTGGATTCATGGGCTACACCGTCTGTCTTTTCAACCTCAGCACCCCCACATCGTGCCATCGTGCCGTGTGTCTAGGTGTGACTTCCCTGACAGTCCCTTCCTATTCTGACCTTCTCTCTCTGTCCTCCTCTCTCTCGATCCCCTCCTGTCCTTAATCCCCCGGCCATATAGCCACGCTGGAGGGTTCACCAGCTGCCAAGGAGGCAGCACCTCACCTTGGCTCACCGCCGTGGCCACAACTCTCAGCTGAATTTGCAAAGGGCCAGAGGAGTCAGATAACTTTCTGGAGCTTCAGAACGCAAGGGACTTTGGCTCTGCTCAGAGTTTTGCGGTCTCTCAGGTTTGACTTTCACGATCATCGTCTAATAATACCTACTGCGTGCTGAGGCGGGCATGCCCCCTGCCAGCCGCCATGCAGAGTTATGTAAAGACGCGGCCTTCAGTGGCAGGTTCCCCGGTGTGGCACTAAAAGGCCACCATGTCCTGACCTCTCCAGGCTCTCTCCAGCTCTATCGCCTGTCTCTCCCTCTCTGGGAATTTTTGCTTCTGCAACTTCAGATGGCCAGTTGCTGTCAGTCGTGTTCTGCTCTGTTTCTGCCTCGTGTCTTCTCTCAAACTGCACAATCTTTGTGTGGCAGACTGCTTCCCATCTGGAAAGACGGCTTACATGTCACCTTGTGAAGCAATCCTTGACAACCTTGTCCCTGTCTCTAAGCTAGACGGGGTGCCCTGCCTTCCCTTCCCCTCACCCCTGTCTCATGTGGTTTTGCACATCTCTCTGTCATTGCCCTTATTTGATATTTAGTAACCCAAGGTGCTCACGTTGATATTGAACTGCTTCAGGCCGCTAGGGCGTCCTCCTCCTCTTCCCGTGGTCAGAGCTGAGAACCATGCCTGCCACACAGTCGAGCCTGGGAAATGTTTGAATAAGTGTTGTTTGAATTCATGGATTTCATTGTGTGAAGTGGAACAAGGATCAATCCCTCTATGGAGAGGTGATTGGAACCTTGGTGAGGGTGGGGCATATTAATTTGGCAGAAACGCTTTATCTATTTCTTTATTTTCTGTACTAGGGACAAATGCAGGGGCACTCTATACTGAGTTAGTTACATACCCAGCCCTTAAAAATTTTTTTTTCAAAAAATATTTTGAGGTAAGGTCTTGTCAAGTTACCCAAGCTGGCCTCAAACTTGTGAACCTCCTGCCTCAGCCTCCCTAGTAGTTGGGATTATAGGTGTGTGCTGCCATGCCTAGATATGTACTTTTTTTTCCTTTTTGTAGTTGTAGATGGGCAGAATGCCTTTATTTTATTTGTTTATTTCTTATAAATAGTTTTTTTTTAAAAATTTTTAGTTGTAGTTGGACACAATACCTTTATTTAATTTATTTATTGTTATGTGGTGCTGAGGATGGAACCCTCACACATGCTAGGCAAGCGCTCTACTGCTGAGCCACAACCCCAGCCCTTATTTATTTATTTTTATGTGGTGCTAAGGATCAAACCAAAGTGCCTCACACATGCTAGGCAAGCACTCTGCCACTAGTTATAGCCCCAGCTCCTGTACTTTCAATATTAGGATTAGCATTAAAAATAGCTATGCACTTTCAATATTAGGGTTAGCATTAAAATTAATTGCATTGGAGATTTCTGCTTCCATGGTGATAGAGAGACTTGTACTGAACTTGTACTTCCATAATAAACAACAGCCCCCTACAGCCATCCTGTTTCACCTAAGGCAGGAAAAAAACTGAGAAGCAGGAAGTTCACAGTTCAAAAGAAGCTAGGGGCACAGGCTCACCAAAAGACTGAAACCTAATCACAGGACTGTAGAAGGCTTCCTCTGCCCCCAGACCTCACCACTGTATACTAAAGACCTTGTTACTGTTGTTCCTTTTACCCAGTATATCGTGTCCAATCCCAACAAAAAATTTAAAAGCATGCTAAAAGGCAAAAGAAACAAAGCTTGAAGACACTACAACAAACATTGTAATCAGAGATGGATACAACAGGAATGTTGAAATGATCAGACAAGGATTTTTTAAAAATATGATTAATAGAAAAAGTTGACAGCATGCAAGAACAGATGGAGGACATAACAGAGAGATGGAAATTTAAAATTCAACAGAATTTTAAAAACATGCTAGACATCAGAAACATTGTAACAGAAATGAATAGTGCCTTTGATGAGCTCATTAATAGAATGAACTTGTCTGAGGAAAGAATCTTTGAGCTTGAGGATAACACAATTGAAATTCTCTGAACTTAAAAATAAAGAGATGGCACGGTGGCACATGTCTGTAATCCCAGGGGGTCAGGAGGCTGAGGCAGGAAGATCGTGAGTTCAAAGCCAGCCTCAGCCACTTAGAGAGGCCCTATGCAACTCTGTGAGACCCTGTCTCTAAATAAAATATAAAAAAGGGCTAGGGATGTGGCTTAGTGGTCGAGTGTCCCTGAGTTCAATCCCTGGTACACCCCCCCCAAAGTAAAGAGATAAAAGATTGGAAAAAGAAAACCCTAACAAAACAGAATATCCAAGAAGTTTAGACCAATTACAGAATATGTAACATGCATAGCGAGAATACTAGATGGAGAAGAAAGAGGAAAGAGTTAAAGCAATACTCACATCAATAATGGCTGAGAATTTCTTCAATTAATGTCAAGTACCAAACCACAGATACAGGAAGCTCAGAGAACATCAAGCAGGATAAGTGCCAAAAAACTATATACAGGCAATTATATTCAAATTTCAGAAAATCAAAGACAAAGAAAAATTCTTGGAAAAAAGTTAGAAGGAAAAACTACCTTACTTAGAGAGGAGCCAAGATAGGAATTATATCCAACTTACCCTCAGAAACTAAGCAAGAAAAAAGGAGTAGAGTTAAATATTTAAAGCACTGAGAAAAATATATAACCTAGAATTCTGTGCCCTGAGAAATGATCCTTCAAAAGTGAAGGAGAGAAAGACTTTCTCAAACAAAAATTGAGGAAATTTGTTGCCAGTAGACTTGACTGGCAAGAAATGTTAAAATAAGTTCTTCAGAGAGAATGAAAAATGATGTAGCTCAGAAATTTGGATCAACATAAAAAGGCAGAAATTCAGAGAAGGCATAAATGAAGGTAAAATAAATATTTTTATTTACTTGTTTTATTAAGTTATTAATTGTTCAAAATGGTAACAGCAATACACTTATTTGCTTCTATATACTTAAGTTATTTATAATATGCTTTCTTGTAAGTAAAACGAATGACAGTAATGATACAAAAGAAAGGAAGAGGGAAATTAGAAATATTTTGTCAGTATAAGGTACTTGCATTGTAGAATGGTAGAGTATTAACTTAAATGTGAACTAGGATTAGTTGTAAATGTATATTGCAAACTCTGGGGGAACCACAAAAAATTGAAGAAGAAAAATGGATAGGCAATATGCTAAGAAAGAAGAGAAATGGACTCATAAACATACTCGATTGAAACTATAGATGACACAAAAAGAGCAGAAACCAAGGAGAAGGGTGATGAGTGGAAAGCAGTTAAACTGGAGATATTCATCTAATTATACCAATGATCACTTTAAACAACAGTGGTCTAAATACACCAACTGAACGACACATTTCCAGAGTGGATCCAAATGTTAAGACCCAACTATGTGTCAAGTTGGAGAATATAATGCTAAGTGAAATCAGTCAATCTCAAAAATCCAAATACCAAATGTTTCCTCTGATATAAGGAAGCCGGTTCACAGTATTGATGGGTCGGGGGGTACATAGGAGGATTAGAGGAACACTATAATGGTCAAAGGGAAGGAAGGGGAAGGGAGGGAGCAAGGGGGGAAGGGGGAAAAAGTGGTTGAATAAGATGGATATCATTATTCTAAATGCATGATTGAAGACTTGAATGCTGCGAATATACTTTGTATACAAACTGTTTTATGTAAAAAGATGCTATATATGTATAGTATGAACTGTAATGCATACTACTATAAATAAAAATTAAAAAAAAAAGAAATTCACTTAGAATAAAAAGACCCATAGAGCTGGGCATGGTGGCACACACCTGTAATCCCAGAGGCTCAGGAGGCTGAGGCAGGAGGATTGCAAGTTCAAAACCAGCCTCAGAAATTTAGTGAGAAACTAAGTAACTTAGCAAGACCCTGTCTCAAAATAAAAAATTAGAAAAGCTGGGAAGGGACTGGGGTTGTGGCTCAGTGGTAGAGCGCTCACCTAGCACGTGCGCAGCCCGGGTTCGATCCTCAGCACCATGTAAAAAAATAAAACGCATTGTGTACAACTAAAGCAAATAAATACACATTTAATTAAAAAAAAAGAAAAAGAAAAGCTGGGGATATAGCTCAGTGGTTTAGTGTCCCTGGCTTCAATCCTTGGTTAAAAAAAAAAGACCCATACAGATTAAAAGTCCAGAAATAAAGGAAAATATACCATGTTAAGACTAATCAAAATAATTTAGGAGTAGCTATATCTCTTTCAGACAGAGCAGATTTCAGAACAAGGAAATTTTTCAGAGATAGAGCAGGGTATTAGATAATATGAAAAAGTCAGTGCTCCAAGAAGACATACACATCCTGAATAAATGAATCCACTATTCATAGTTGGAGACCTCAGCACCCCTCTAATGAGAAATAGATAGATCCTGTAGCAGGCAGAAAAATCATTAAAGCATTGAGAAAAATATATAACCTAGAATTCTGTGCCATGAAAAATGATCAAAAATCATTGATGGTGGAATCCACCATCAATCAACTGGATTAATTAGCATCTATAGACTATATCATCCAAAAACACTAATTTATATACTCTTCTCAATCTTACATGGAACATTCACTAAAATAAACTACATTCTGGACAATAGAACAGCTTAACATTTTTAAAGAATAGAAATTATACAATGACTTCTCTTGGACTATAATGGAATTACACTAGAGTCTAATGACAGAAATAAAGATTTTAAAACTCCTCCAAATACTTGGGGATTAAATAATGCATTTCTAAATAACATGTGTGTCAAAGGAAAAATTTCAAGGGAAATTTGATCCAAGTGAAAATGAAAATAAAACTTTTCACAATTTGTGTGAGGCATCAAAAGCAGTTTAAAGGGAACTTTAAAGTATTGAACGCATCTATTAGAAAGAAAAAAGATCCAAAATCAATAATCTAAGCTCCTTCCTTAGGGAAACTAGGAAAAGAAGAGCAAATTAAATCCAAAGTAAGCAGAAGAAAAGACATAATAAAAATTAAAGCAGGAATAAATGAAATTGAAAACAAGATATCAATAAAGAAAATCAATGAAACCAAAGACTGATATTTTGAAAAAATTGATAAAAATATGTAACCTCTTGTCAGGATAAGTAAGAAAACAGAGGACACACATTATGAATACTAGAAATGAAAGATGGCATATCACTACAGTTTCCAAGTATATAAAAATGATAATAAGGGAATTAATTACAATGAACAACTCTATGCCCACAAATTTGACAACCTAGATTAAATTGATCGAGTCCTGACAGAGTCAATCTTCCAACACTCATGCAAGGAGAAATAGAATTTACCAGATAAATGTGTCTGGTAAATTCTGTGAAACAAAGAAGAAATTATGCCAATTTACTACAATCTCTTCCAGAAGATAGAACCAGAGATAATAGTTTCTTTTTCATTCTATGAGGCCAGCATTACTTTAATACCAAAACCAAAGAAAGATGTTACAGAAAACTATATATCAGTATCTCTCAGGAAAATAGATGCAAAAATTCTTAGTAAAATATTAACAAAGCCAAATCCAATGGGTATAAAAATTATCACCACAACAAGGTAAAATTCATAATTCATCTGATATATATCTGTTTCAGAATCCAACAAACACAAAAACCCACCTGGCATGGTAGCATATGGCTATACCCCAGAAACTTGGGGGGCTGAGGAGTATCACAAGTTCAAGGACAGCCTCAGCAAGTTATTGAGACTTTGTCTCAAAATACAAAGGCCCGAGGTTGTGGTTCAGTTGTTAAGCAACTCTGGGTTCAATCTCTGGTACTATTAAAAAAAATCCCAATTAATGTAATCTATCATATCAAGAAAATAAAGAAGAAAACTCAAATGATCATAACAATTGATGCAGAAAAAGCAAATTCAACACACATTCATGATTAAAAAAAAAAAAAACTTTTAGGAAAACAGGAATAGAGGGGAACTTCCTCAACTTCATAAAGAACATTTATAAGAACCCTACAGCTAGCCAGGCGTGGTGGTGCATGCCTGTAATCCCAGCACTTGGGAGGCTGAGGCAGGAGGATCGTGAGTTCAAAGCCAGCCTCAGCAATGACGAGGCACTTAGCAACTCAGTGAGACCCTGTCTCTAATAAAATACAAAAAAAAAAAAAGGGCTGGGGATGTGGCCCAATGGTCAAGTGCCCCTGAGTTCAATCCCTAATACCAAAAAAAAAAAAAATAATAAATAAATAAAAAAAAATAAAAAAAAATTTAAAAAACCCAACCCTACAGCTAACATCATACTAACTGATTGGAAACCATAAACTTCTCCACTTAAGATCAGAAATAAAAATATGATATGTCTTCTTCCCATTGCTTTTTAGCATCACACTGTAAGTCCTGTCTAATGCAATAAAGACAAAAAAAGGAAGTAAAATTTATACAGACTAGGAAGATATAAATAAAACTCTTTGGTTACAGATGAGATTATTGTCTGTGGAAAAAATCCAAGAGAAGTGACCACAATACTTTTTCAGAACTGACAGATAATCATAACAAAGTTGTAAGATATGAGGTTCGTGTATAAAAGTCCACCACTTTTTACTAAAGTGTTTTGTACAAAATTTTTGTCCAAACTATTTTATATAATACAATAATGTTTTTACACATTTGTTGAAACTCATAGAAGGTATACTACCAAGAATGAATGCCAGTGTAAACTATGGACTTTGGGTTGTGTTATGGCTTGGTTACAAGGCGTTCCCCAAAATCTCCTATTAATACAAGCATGTTCAGAGGGGAAGTGATTGCATTATGAGAGCTGTATCCTGATCAGTCCGTCCTAGTTTGAATGGCTGACTCTGTGGTAATTGTAGGCAGGTGGGGTGTGACTGGAAGAGGTAGGGAGCATGCCCTGGAAGGGTGCATCTGCCCTGCAGCCTCTTTTCTCCGCCTCCTCTCTCTCCGTCTCTCTCTCTCTGCCTCCCTGCTTCTTGACCCTGCTATGAGCGGAGAGCTTTCTTCAGCTGGGCCCTTCCCCAGCAGATGATTTGCTGCTTCAGGTTGAAGCCGGAGCGATGAAGTCAGCTGACCACAGACTGAGACTTCTGAAATCCTGAGCCCCAAATAAACTCTTCCTCCTCTAAGTTGTTCTGGTTGGGTGTTTTGATCAGAGTGAGGAAAAGTTTTGACTAAAATAAGTGATAACGATGTATCAGTGGATGTTCATCAATTGCAATAAATGTACTTCTCTGGTGCAGGATGTAGATAATGGGGAGGTTGCATGGGTGTGGGGATAAGCAGTATATGGAAAATTTGTCCTTTTCAGTTGGTTTTGATGTGAACCTAAAATTACTCTTAAAATTTTAGCTGGATTACCTGTAATCCCAAGTGATTTAGGAGGCGGAGGTAGAAAAATCACAAGTTTGAGGTCACCCTAGGTGACTTAATGAGACCCTGTCTCAAAACTATAAAAAAAACAAAACAAAACCAAAAAAAGGATTGGGGATGTAGCTCAGTGGTACAGTGCCCCTGGGCTCAATTCCCAGTAGCACAAATAAAATAAAATAAATAAGGAAAATAAGAAAGAGAGAATAACATTTATTAACTTTAAAATTTTGGAAAAAAATGGACAGAACATCATTCAAGCAAACTAATACCTATACAACGGGAGTATCTATAGAAGAAAAGGGTCAGAAAAAATATTTGAAGAAATAATTACTCAAATTTTTAAAATTTGAAGGAAACTATAAAGTCACAGATCTAAGAAGCTCAATAAACTCCAAATCAAGAAACATAAACTACATGGCACATTGTAATTTAATTGCTGAAAAACAGTGACAAATTAAAAACTCTTAAAACAACCAAAGGAAAACATTTATCTTATGTACAGGGAAGCAAAGATGAAGATGATAGATTTTTTTTTGTAGGATATATTGAAATTTTTGTTGTTAATAGGCAGAAATTTGTCATATTGGATTTAAGAAAGCATGATCGTATGTGCTGCCTAGAGGAAAGTTACCGAAAATATAAAATCTTAAATATTTCAAAAATAAATCAAGAGAGAGCTGAAGTGTCTGTATTAATATCTATCAAAATAGATTTCAGAGCAAAGAAGAAATAAAGAATGAAGGTCATTTTATAATGGGAAAAGATCAAATAATCAAGAGGACATAAGTATTTATGTAACTGAGAGTAGAATTTTAGAAAACATGAAACAGAAACTGACACAACTACAAGTAGAAACAATTCTCCACAATTACAAACTCCACAATTACACTCAGAGATTTCAATAATTCCTCTCAATAATTCATCAAACATATAGAGTGCTAATTGGAAAGGATAGAGGAAAAACAGCACTACCAACCAGCCTGACCTAATGGAAATTTATTATTCCATACTAGCAGAATATCCATTATTTTCTTTTTTTTTTAAATATTTATTTATTTACTTTAGTTGTACACAATGCAATCATTTATGTTTACGTGGTGCTGAGGATCGAACCCGGGCCGCGAGTGCTCTGCCGCTGAGCCACAACCCCAGCCCCAAATATCCATTATTTTCAAGGGCACACAGTACATTTACCAAACTAGATCATGGCTTCACTGGCTTCAATTATATCAAACATTTAAGGAAGAAATGCTACCGAGGGCTGGGGTCGTGGCTCAGTTGTAGAGCGCTTGCCTAGCACATGAGAGGCACTGGGTTCAATCCTCAGTACCACATGAATAAAATAAAGTTATTATGTCCATCTACAATTGAAAATACTTATTAAAAATAATAAATACTATCTATCCTGTACAAACTTATTTTAGTCAGCTTTTTCACTGTGGTGACTATAAGGCCTAACCAGAACAATTGTAGAGGAAAAAAGTTTATTTGGTGGCTCTTGGTTTCAGAGGTCTCAGTTCATAGACAGCTGGCTCCATTCCTCAGGGCTTGAGGTGAGGCTGAATATCATGGAAGAAGAGTGTGAGTTAGGGAAGCAGCTCACTTTATGATCAGAAAGCAGAGACAGACTCGACCTCCAGAGGCAAAATATTTACCCCAAAGCCACAGCCGCAATGCCCACCTCCTCCAGCTACACCCTACCTGCCTCAGTTACCACTCAGTTAATCCCATCAAGAGATCAATTCAATGATTGGGTTAAGGCTGTCATAACCCAATCATTTCTCCTCTAAACCTCTTTGTATTGTCTCACACATGAGCTTTTGCGGGACACCTCACATCCAAATAATAACAAAACCCTTCCAGAAAATTATGGAGAGAAACCACTCTCAATTTGTTCTATGAGGCCAGCATTATCACTTATTGAAACCAGAGATTAGAATTTTAAAAATAACGACATCAATAACTGAATCTATAGACCAATATCCCTCAGAATCATAGATGTAAACATTCTTAACAACATTTTAGCAAATTAATTACAATAATATGTAAGAAGCATAATGCATCATGATCGTGGGATTCTTCCTAGCAATGCAGTCTGAGTTTAACAGCCAAAAACCAATCAACAAAACCGGCAACATTATTCTGGAAGTTTCTGCGAGGGTGTTTTGAGATGAGATTAACATTTAAATGAATGGACTTTGAGTAAAGTTCCCACCTCCATAATGTGGGCGGGCCTCAATCAGTTGAAGGCCAATCTGTCCTGAGCAAGATGGAATTCTGCAGCAAACAGGCTTCAGATTTGAACGGCAACATTTGCTCCTTTCTGAGTTTCCAGTCTGACAGTTACTAGACAGCAGCATTAGCTCTTTTCTGGGTCTCCAGCTTGCCCAGTCACCCTCTAGATGTTGGAATTGCCAGTCTCCATGATTTCTCCCCACCCCCCCTTTTCCTTCTCCCTCTCCGTCTCTACACACAGACACACACAGACACACACACACACACACACACACACACACACACACACACTCTGTAGTTTTTTTTTATAAATATTTTTAAATTGTCAATGGACCTTTATTTAGTTATTTATTTAGTTATTTATGTGTGGTGCTAAGAACTGAACTTCACACATGCTAAGTAAGTGCTCTACCACTGAGCTACAACTCTAGCCACCTCTATTGCTCTTCTTTCTCTAGAGAACTCTAATACAATATTCTTGTTCATTAATCATAAGACTCAATATTATGCTCCCCCAAATGGATTGATAATTCCTATAAAAATTTCAGCTGTTCCCCTCTGACCCCCCCTCTCCAGAAAAAGACAATCTAATTTATACGGAAATGCAAAGGACTCAAGTAGCTAACACAATCTTGAAAGATTAAAATTAGATGACTTCTAATTTCAAAACTAACATCTTAATTGTAGTAGCTTTGTAGTAAGTTTTAAAATCCTGTGCATGAGGATAGATATACAGATCAATGAAACAGAGTTGAAGTCCAAAAATAAAGTCATATATTTATGGCCAGTTGATTTTAGACAAAGGAACCAAGGAAATTCAATAAGGGAAAAGATAATCTTTGCAACGGATGGTTTTAAGACATGTGGATGTCCACCTGCAAGCATTTGGATTTAGGCCCTTAACTCACACCACACACCAAAATTAACTTTAAAATGTTGATAAATTGGACTTCATCACAAGTAAAACTTCTCTGTTCCAAAAGATATCATTAAGAAAGTAAAAGGAGTCACAGATTGGAAGAAAATGTTTGCAAATCACATAGTTAATGAAAGACTTATATTCAGAATATATAAAGAATTCTTACAGCTCAATTATAAAGATTCCTGATTATAAAATGGACAAAAGACTTTATCAGATGTTTTGCCAAAGGAGATATGTGAATGACTAAAAAGGAAATGGAAAGATGCTCGAGATCACTAGTTATTAGAGAAATGAGAATTAAAACTACAGTGAGGTGCCCATTCACACCCACTGAGATGGCTCTTATAAGACAGTCACAAGATTTTGTGAGATTATGGATAAATTGGAACTCTCTTACACTGCTGGTGGGAATGTAAAATGCTACAGCCTTGAAAAATACTTTAGTATTTTTAATGGTTTCTTAAAAAGTTAAACATAAATTTACCACATGACCCAGAAATACCACTCCTATATCTACCTAACAGAAATTAAAATAAGTATCTACACGAACACTGTGTCTGAGGTATTCATAGCAGCATCAGTGAGAGCAACCTAAAAGTAGAAACAATAAGATGTCCATTAACTGGTAAATGGGTAAACAAAATGTTGACTATTCTTACGACAGAATATTATTTGGCAATAAACTGTTAGAAAGTACTGATACATGTTATATTATGAAAATATTTCAAAAATATTATGCTAAAGGAAAGAAGACATATCACCCCCCAAAATCACGTTATACAATTCTATTTACATGAAATCCCTAAAAGACAAATCTGTGGAGACAGAAAGTAGATTAGGGTTTTTCTGAAGACTGGAGGTAAGAAGGGGCAGTTACTACAAATCGTTATGAAGGATCTTTGGGGCATGATAAAATATTTTTAAATTGAATTGTGGTGATTGTTGCCCAACTGCAAACTTACTAGAACTCTTTGAAATTTATACTTAAGACAGGTAAATTTTATAACATGCAAATTAGACCTTGTTAAGGCTGTTTTAAAAAAATAAACCCAGGAGGGCTCTTGTAGAAATTGATAATTGACTCTAAAGTGTAAAGGAAATGGAGAGGTCCCAAAATAACCAAAACAAATTTGGAAAATTCACACTGACTTCAAGACTTAAACAAAGCTATAGAAATTAAGAGGTTGTGGTGATGGGGTAGGTCAATTATATAGATTAATGCAACTAAAAGAAATCCAAAAGTAGGTTCACACATGTATAGACAACTGATTTCAGCAAAGCTGCCAATGTAATTCAATAAATGGTGCAGGAACGATCCACAGATATGGTAGGCAGAATAATGCTGCCCCATCCCCATGGACAAAAATGTCCATGTTCTAACCCCAGAACCGGGAAATGTTACTTTACATGGTTAGAAAGGGCCATTGCATGTGTAATCAAATTAAAGACTTGAGATGAAAGGAATAATTCTGAATTATTTAGTTGAGCCCAATATAATTATAGGGATCCTTAAAACACGAGAGAGAGAGAGAGAGAGAGAGAGAGAGAGAGAGAAATGAATCAGAGGAAGGTGTGACTACATCAAGGCGGCACACAGCAATGCAATATTTCTTGAAGGAGCCCTAATTAGGAAGGGCTGTTGCAGCTAGCTGGAAGCCATAAGTTCCACCTGATATGTATGTGACGCACCTGTAGGCACCCGCAAACCTGAAGGTATATATAACCGGGTGAAAGAGGTCCGAGTTAGGAGAACGAATTCATTCGGTCAGTCGGAAGCTCTATCTTTCTAACTCTAACTCTAAGAAGCTCTATTTTTCTAACTCTAACTCTAAGCTAAGAAGACAAGAAGAAAAGCTCGCTTTAATCTTTCTCTCTAAAAATCTTTCTTTCCCTCTCTCTAAGCTCTAAGAAAGTAGAAGTAAAAGTAGTAAAAGCTTAACTCTGCCCCCGAGAGTTTTTATCCCGGTTTACGGTACCAGGAAGCTTACAAATGGTGGTCCGTCCGGGGCTCGGCAGGCAGAGAAGAAAAGCTAAGAAATAAGAGCAACGAAAAAGCATAGCCTCAGACTCAGTTGAGACCAGCAAAAAGAGTAGAAACAAGAGAGCAGAGCCTCTGACTCAGTTGAAGCCAGTTAAGAATTAAGCTGAAGCAGAGTAGCCAGCGAAAAGCCGAAGCGAGCCGGCCAAAAGCCGAAGCAGAGTAGCCGGCCAAAAGCCATAAAAAATATAGAGAAAAAGCCTTGAGCTTTAGTATAAAGAAAAAAGCCATGAGCTTAAAAGAAAATAGAGAATTAAATAGCATGGTAAAAACCATGCAGAAAAAAAAAGCCATTGAGCTTTGGCAAGAAAGCCATAAAGAAAAATAAAGAAGAGAAAAAAAAAAAAAAAGTCAAAGCCGCTTATACAATTGTGCTTAACAAAGTGCGTTAGCTGCTCCTTCAGCGCTCTATCTTTCTAACTCTAACTCTAAGAAGCTCTATTTTTCTAACTCTAACTCTAAGCTAAGAAGACAAGAAGAAAAGCTCGCTTTAATCTTTCTCTCTAAAAATCTTTCTTTCCCCTCTCTAAGCTCTAAGAAAGTAGAAGTAAAAGTAGTAAAAGCTTAACTCTGCCCCCGAGAGTTTTTATCCCGGTTTACGGTACCAGGAAGCTTACAAATGGTGGTCCGTCCGGGGCTCGGCAGGCAGAGAAGAAAAGCTAAGAAATAAGAGCAACGAAAAAGCATAGCCTCAGACTCAGTTGAGACCAGCAAAAAGAGTAGAAACAAGAGAGCAGAGCCTCTGACTCAGTTGAAGCCAGTTAAGAATTAAGCTGAAGCAGAGTAGCCAGCAAAAAGCCGAAGCGAGCCGGCCAAAAGCCGAAGCAGAGTAGCCGGCCAAAAGCCATAAAAAATATAGAGAAAAAGCCTTGAGCTTTAGTATAAAGAAAAAAAGCCATGAGCTTAAAAGAAAATAGAGAATTAAATAGCATGGTAAAAACCATGCAGAAAAAAAAGCCATTGAGCTTTGGCAAGAAAGCCATAAAGAAAAAAGCCATAAAAATAAAGAAGAGACAAAAAAAAAAAAAAAAAAGTCAAAGCCGCTTATACAGTTGTGCTTAACAAAGTGCGTTAGCTGCTCCTCAGCAGTAGGCTTCCTTAAAGCCGCAGCACCTTCTCAAAAAGGGCTCAAATATCCACCCTTTTAAAAACAAAAGGTGAAAAGCTAGGTAGGGACAAGAAAATAAAATAGAGAAAATAGAGAAAATAGAATTAAAGCACCTTTTTAAACTAAAGGGAAGGAATATGAAGGAGCCCTAATTAGGAAGGGCTGTTGTAGCTAGCTGGAAGCCATAAGTTCCACCTGATATGTATGTGACGCACCTGTAGGCACCCGCAAACCTGAAGGTATATAACCGGGTGAAAGCGGTCCGAGTTAGGAGAACGGAGAATTCAGTCAGCCGGGCAGTCACTCGGTCGGTCAGAAGAATCAGAGCGGCCAGAACGTAGGCAGAGCGGTTACAGAAGAGAAACCAGATAGAAGAAGTAATGACTGGTCAGAGTTAGGCCGAGACTCCTGAGGAAGACAGAAGACAGAAGAAAGAAGAAGGAAGAAAGAAGAGAGAAGAAAGAAGCTCTAATCTTTCTCTAAGCTAAGCTCTATCTTTCTAACTCTAACTCTAAGCTCTAAGCTAAGCTCTATCTTTCTAACTCTAACTCTAAGCTAAGAAGACAAGAAGAAAAGCTCGCTTTAATCTTTCTCTCTAAAAATCTTTCTTTCCCTCTCTAAGCTCTAAGAAAGTAGAAGTAAAAGTAGTAAAAGCTTAACTCTGCCCCCGAGAGTTTTTATCCCGGTTTACGGTACCAGGCAGCTTACAATTTCTGGTTTTTAAGATGGAAGGAGGCGGTCATAAGTCCAGCAATATGGGGGTCTGGGACTCTAGAAGGTGGAAGGGGAAGGAAATGGATTCTCCTGTAGTCTCCAGAAAATAATGCAGCTTTGCTGACCTCTTGGTTTTGCTCCAGTGAGACCCATGTTGGATTTCAATGGTAGAGTGCCCCTGGGTTCAATCCTCAGTACCAAAAAATAAAAAGAAAGAGTCTAGTGGTGGTAGAGATCAGGATAAGATTTGTTTTTTTGAACCAGGGATTGAACCCAAGGGTGTTTAACCACTGAACCACATCCAGTCCTTTTTATTTTTTATTTTGATGCTAAGTGGCTTAGAGCCTTGCTTAGTTGAAGAAGCTGGCTTTGAACTTGAGATCCTCTTACCTCAGCCTCCTGAGCCACTGGCGTTACAGGTGTGCACCACTGTGCCTAGCAAGGGTTGGACATTTTAGCAGCTTGATGATACCAGGCTCTTCTATTTTTTATTTTGAGACAGGGTCTTGCTAAGTTGCTGAGGCTAGCCTTAAGCTTGAGATTCTCCTGCCTCAGCCTGGCTTAGACTCTTAAGTGAAATAAGTACTATTGTTAAAGCAATTTTTTTTTTTTTTTTGTGGTACCGGGGATTGAACTCAGGGGCACTTGACCACTGGGTCACATCCCCAGCCCTTTTTTGTATTTTTTTATTTAGAGATAGGGTCTCACTGAGTTGCTAAGTGCCTCGCCATTGCTGAGGCTGGCTTTGAACTCGCGATCCTCCTGCCTCAGCCTCCCAAAGTGCTGGGATTACAGGCGTGCGCCACCGCGCCCGGCTTGTTAAAGCAATTTTAAGTTGAGTGTTTTATTTGTTCAACCAAATGCATTCTTTTTTTGTTTGTTCATTTGTTTCTTTCTAAGTACTGAGGACTGAACCCAGGGGTGATTTACCACCGAGTTATACCTGCCCAACCCTTTTTATTTTTTATTTTAAGACAGGGTCTTGCTACATTGCTAAGGGTCTCACTAAATTGCTCTGGTTGGCCTTGAACTTGGGATCCTTCTGCTTCAACCTTCTGAGTCACTGGGATTTAGGCATGTGCCACTATGCCCAGGCAACCAAAAATTTGTCTAACACAGCTCCTAGGTCATCCTAATGTAGTTTTGAGACAAGAATTATATATTTTACCTGTCTTTATTATCAGAGTGATAGGCAGGCAACCTCTGAGCCACGCCTTTTACCTCTTTTTGTGATTATGGTGGTAGGTGGCCAGATTTATACTATGGCTACCTGCGCCTCCCAGCCTAAATTCAGAATCAGGGCTGGAGTTTGTGACCAGTAAAATATGGTGAAAGTGATGGTGTATGACTTCCAAGGGTAGTTAGCTCATGCAGGGTGTTGAAACTTCTACCTTGCTCTTGGGGATTGCTTCTCTGGCCAGCTGCTGGGTTATGGGGACAATGAAGTAGCTTGTGCAGATGCCTGTGAGGACAGGCACCAAGGCCTCCCACCAGTAGCCACCACCAACTTGTCAGTCAGGTGACACAGACCCAAGCCAGGACTCCTGACCAAGCTGTTCTTCCTGACCCACAGCTATTAGAAAATAAACATTTATTTTTGTTTTAAGTCACTGACTTTTGGCTTAATTTATTAAACAAAATAAAAAGCTAATATAGGTAGCAGTTCTTTTGTATTAGGACACAAATTTTAGTCATTTAGTTCTTGATCACAACCGCTTTCCTTCTAAATAATCAAAACCTCTCTTGAGGTATCCTAAATTCAATCTTGAGTTACCCAAACAAGATTCTTATTCCTTGTGAACTGGGGCCATAGACCCAGATGTGCCAAGTCGTCCTTAGTCTAAAATCAACTATACTCCTTCTTCATCTCCTCCTTCTCTTTGCTTTCCATCCTTTATTTTGCACTTACTAAAAAGTCTCAAGATTTTTCAAAACTAGGTCCTCATTATATTATGCCACTCACAATAGGGGTCAGTAAATTCTGGCCAGCCAGCCAAATCCAACTTTCTAATTTTGTAAATAAAGTTTTATTGGAACATAGTCATGTCTATTGGTTTACAAATTATCTACGTCTGCTTTGGCAGGGTTGAGCAGCAGTAATGAAAATGACAGGGCTCACAAAACTTAAATATTTACTATCTGGTTCTTTACAGAAATAGTTTGTAATCCCAGATTTAGGGTTCCTAATATTCCCTATTCTGCACTACTTACCCAGGGCTTCTACTGTGAAGCCCTAGATATCATCACGTGGCCTCATTCACCTTCAGAATCCAGGGAGTCTGTTATTTCAAGTTCTTGTCTCCTGGCCTATGACAACCATCAGTACCTCACAGTACAACCCACTTGACGTTTTTTCTGATTTGTTCATACTGAAGTGTTAAATTCACATCTGAAATTATGGGATGGGGAACATAGCTTTTTTTATTTTTCCTTTCTTCTTTCCCTTCCTCCTTCATTTCTTCTCAACAACAACAAAAAGGTGAAATGACAAAAACATTTAAATTTATTACTTGTGGGGGCTGGGGGCTCAGCGGCATTGTGGCTCAGCGGCAGAGCGCTCGCCTCGCACGTGCGCGGCCCGGGTTCGATCCTCAGCCCCACGTAAACATAAATGCATTGCATTGTGTACAACTAAAGCAAATAAACAAATATTAAAAAATAAAATAAAATAAATAAATAAATAAAATAAATAAAATTAAATTAAAAAAACTCACTACTTGTGAGTTGAAAACCTGTGCAAAGAGATGGGAACATTTTGGTTCTGGAAGCAGATACACATACACTGTACTCATGTTTACAACACAAAACCAGAGCGAGGCAAGTCTGGCATGGAGATGTCATCCCCTGACACGTAATCACAGAACACTTCTCGGCTCTGGCCCTTCGAAGAGGAAGAGGAACAAGGGTAATTCCAGCTATTACAGGCTCCTGGGCACCAAATGAAACACTCTGCTGTAAATTGTATATAATCAGTGAGGAAGAATTTTATTTCTCTGTGGTTAAGAATGGGACTTTTTCTTCCTCTTGTCTAGGAGGAAAAGAACTGGTTTAGATCAGTCCGGGGGAGTTTCATTTGGCTGAGATGACCAGAAGTCTCTCTGTATCCTAACAGGGCCCTTGTCCTATAATCGGGACCTGTGTAATGGAAATTCTATGTCTTTTTTCTTACAATAAAATCTCCAGTCTCCCTACCACACAACTTTTGTCCTTAAGACCACGCACATCAACTGCAAGATGGTAGAAGTTTTCAGAAGGTTGGTAGTGATGAGTACCGAATACAAGCTCCCGTTCATTTTATAACATTTCCACAATTCTACCCACATAGTCTCTGCCCTCTGGGAGTTCATAATTTTTAGGCGTGATCAATTATTTATAGAAAAATGCAGAATTAGGAGGGTCTGGACCCCAAAGAAGCACAGAATGGGAGGGACCACCAGATTTTGCATATATTTTTTTCTGTGCCAAAGCAAGTTGGACAAGTTCCTTCTAAGTTATACTTTTGGAAATGACCCTCTTAGGAGTGATTGGTGGTGGACGACTGGGTGTAGTAGTTGGAGATTGGAGTGCTCCTGATAGCCCAGTTTCTATGCCATATGTCTTTCAACACATTTTCTTAGTTCCACACTGGGTGCACTACTAAGAATAGAGTGGTAGACCCACTTTCGCTGGAGACAGAGTCTTCTGAAATGGAGACAAGAATTTCACACACAAGACAATTAGAAAACCAGACAGAAGAAAATAGATTTCTAAACTGTTAGAACAGAGAACAGGGAGTTCCTAAGTGGAGGAAGAGAAAAACTTGGTCTGGAAGTCAGAGAAGATGGAGTTGAGGTGTGGGGGAGTAGTCTGGGAAGAGAGGAGGGGCAGGGCTAGTTCAGCAATTACCCCACTACCGGGACTGGAAGCCATTTATTCCATCTGTTAGTCAGTTTCCCATTGCAGTGATAGAGAAAATCAGCTACGCCTCAGGAAATCAACTTGAAGAAGGAAAGATGTCTTGGCTGACAGTTTCAGAGGTTCCAGTGTGTGGTCTGCTGGCTCCATTGCTTTTAAGCCTGTGACAGGCAGAACATCACGGCAGGGAACACATGATGGAGAAAACCTTGTCAGTCTACCACGGCCAGGAAGGAGAGAGGGAGAGAGAAGAGACAAAGAGAGAGAAAGACAGAGACAGAGACAGAAAGGGATTGGGGACAAGATATAGCCTTCCAGGGCATGCCCCCAGGCACCTACTTCCCCCAACTAAGCTCCTCCCAAGTTTCTACCACCTCCCAATTGGCCACTGAATTATGGGTCCATCAATAGATCATTCCACTGATGAGGTCAGAGTCCTCATGATCCAGTTATCCTCCAAAGGCCCTGCCTCTCTCTGAACACTGCTGCCTTGGGGATCAAGCCTCCAACATGGGGACTTCTGGAGGACATTTCAGATCCAAGCCTAGTTCTCATCACTTCCCTAGCTTTTGTCTTCCCTTTATGCTTTTTTTTCTATTTAGCATCTAATGCATTTTTTTTTTAATATTTTTATATTTTTTACTTTAGTTGTACACAATGCAATGCATTTATGTTTACGTGGTGCTGAGGATTGAACCCGGGGCCGCGCACGTGCGAGGCAAGCGCTCTGCCGCTGAGCCACAATCCCAGCCCCTAATGCCATTTTTTAATATTTCATTCTGAGCTTATTGTCTATCTCTATTGGTTGATCCCTCTCACATAATTTTATTAACTTGTCATTATAGTTCTATCTCTATAATGTTTTCATTATGTGATCTAGTCACTTCTCAATCTCGTTTTACTCTCTCTCTCTCCATCTGTATGCCTACTTCCTAAAATCTATTTTCACCCCTATTTATCATTATTTATGTTTTTGCTTCCCTTTTATATCTACTTTTTACTTATTTTATGTCCAAATGGCATTGACCTTAAATTGTCTCTGTTTGCAGATGACATGATCTTATATAGAGAATCCTAAAGATTCTATCGAAAAATTGTTAGAACAAATGAATTCAGTAAAGTTGTAGGGTACAAAATCAATAATAAAAATCAATAGCATTTCTGAACACTCATTATGAACCATCTAATAAAAGTAATAAAAAATAATCCCACTAATAATAGCATCAAAAATTAAATATTTAGGAATAAATTTAACCAAAGAATTGAAAGATCTGAACACTAAAAACTATAAAACATTGACAAAGAACCTGAAGAAGACACAAATAATTGGAAAGATAGCCTGTGTTTATGAATTGTAAGAATATCATTAAAATGTTTGTACTACCCAAAGTGATCTACAGATCCAACGATTTCAATACAATCCCTATTTAATTCCAGTGGCATTTTCTACAGATAAAAAAGAATTCTAAAATTCATATGGAACTACAAAAACCCTAAATAGCCAAAGCTATTTTTGAGCAAAAAGAACAAAGCTGGAGGTATCATAATTCTTGATCTCACAGTCTAATATAAAGTCATAGTAATCAAAACATCATGGCATTGACATGCACACGCACACACACACACACACACACACACACACACACAAATAAACATAAAAACCAATGGAACAAGCCGGGCGCGATGGCGCACGCCTGTAATCCCAGCACTTTGGGAGGCTGAGGCAGGAGGATCGCAAGTTCAAAGCCAGCCTCAGCAATGGTGAGGCACTTAGTAACTCAGTGAGACCCTGTCTCTAATAAAATACAAAAAAGGGCTGGGGATGTGGCCCAGTGGTCAAGTGCCCCTGAGTTCAATCCCTGGTACCAAAAAAAAAAAAAAAAAAAAAAAAAAAAAAAAAAAAAAAACCAATGGAACAGAATAGCCCAGAAATAAATCCACATGTCTGTTATAAACTGATCTTCAACAGAGGTGCCATGAACATACAACAGGGAAAGGGCAGTCTTTTTAATAAATGGTGCTGGGGAAACTGGATATTCATGTGTGAAAGAATGAAATTGGACCCTTACCCCACCTAATATTTTCAAAGATCAACTCAAAACGGATTAGAGACTTACATAAATGTAAGACATGAAAGTAAAAATAATAGAAGAAAGCAAGGCAAAAGCTTCTTGAAATTGGTCCAGGCAAAGATTTGTTTGGCTATGACCCCCACAGCAAAAGTGACAAAAGCAAAAATAGACAAATGTGATTATATCAGATTATAAAGCTTATGTATATCATAGGAAACAATCTACAGAGTGAAGATGCAACCTACAATATAGGAGAAAATATGTGGGAACCATCTATCTGACAAATGTAGGTTAATAACCCCAAAACATAAGGACCTCAACTCAATAGCAAGAAAACAAATAATCTGATTTAAAAATGGGCTAAGTAACTGAAAAGACATTTCTCAAAAGAAGACAAACAACTGGTCAACAAGTATATTTCAAAATGCTCAACATCGTTAATAATTAGGGAAATGCAAATTTAAACCACAATGAGATGTTGCCTCCCGCCTTTTAAAATGGCTCTTCTGCACTAAACACTGGAATTATCCTGGGGAAGAGGAGAAAAGGGATGACATGGGAGCAGTAGGAACTGAAGCTGAGGGAGCAGATGACAGGGCAGAGGGAGACCGCCCCACATTTTGAAGAAGCAGTGCTTTCTGATTCGGAGCAGTAGAGACCTCAGAAGGAGTGACAGCATGCTGCCTCTCAGACGCTTGAACCCAGGCCGCAGAACTCCAGCCTCTAAACCTTAAACAGGACTTCTGCATCCACATAAGGCAGAGAATTCTTCTTTTGGCCCCAAAGAAGTGCAGGCATCGGAGAGTGCACCTATCAGTTCTGAGTGGACTGAAGCTCGGAAGAGGCTCTCCTAAGAATTTGGCTCTGCATAAAACTCACAGGGTTTTGTCATGCCCTAGAGGGTAAGGAGCCCCAGTACTAATGAGATCACATTAAACCACCAGCTGGGCAAAATAGGGCATAATGTCACATTTAAAGAAGTTGAACTATTGTTTCTTGAGAGGTCACTGAACATTAGTGGTTAGTAGCATGGATTCTGGCCCCTGATTGCCTGTAATTGAGCCTTGACTACTGTGGCTTAGCTGCAGACCCGGGCATGTTACTCGCTTGTCTGTACCTGGGTTTTCTTCAAATGGAAATAATGAGAATCACCTATCTCATAGTGTTGTTCCAAGGATTGAATTAATGAGCATGTGTAAAAAACCAAACCAAAACAAACACAACACGGCCAGCAGAGAAGTGCTATATAAAAGCTTGCTTGTTATTATTAACGAATGAGAGGAAAATAATTCATTAAATCGGGGTGGTAGAGTGTCATTCTAAAAGAAAGGACAACTATTGGGTGGAAACAAGGGTGAGAAAAGGGATAAGGGGAAATCTCCTATAAACTAACCCAAACCATTTGTTTTAGAACATCTTCTTCCTCACCAAGGAAGAGTTTGGGTCCTGGTTTTGCATTTGCACTATGGACCAACTGGCTGCTCTCAAAAATGGAAACATACATAGGCATGATGAAGGAAGAGGTTCTGGAAATTAGGCAAAAGTATGTTTCTTGCTCCTTTTTAATCCTTTTTTTTTCCTTTCCCTAAACAATAGGTGTACTAAATTTTGATTTTCAAATGTGAAAAATTTTATGCTTTTAGTGTTACTTCCCCAAACGAAAAATTAATTTTAGTATACGTAACTGTTCAGAATTCCTAAAACAGAAGTCAGGACTGTCCACAGGTGACTTGGTTTTAGCCAAGCTTCCAGTACTGCTTAAGCTAGAGAACACAAATATCTGGCTATGTTCTCGGAATGGGGGAGAGAAAATACAAGGAGAAAAAGATACAGATTATTATCTCAATAAGTTATTCCACTATAAATTCCACTGTCGTGGATGGAGGGGAGGGTCATAGAAAGCAAATGGCACTGTAACCCATTCTGTTCCAGGTCTTCAAGCCTCCGAGACCGCTAGCTTGCCTTCATGTCAAATTCTTTGTCCCCATAATCATTCCACTTCTTGTCACTTAGGGTAATCTGCTTGAAATACAACTTGATAATATGAATTCCCTGTGCAGAAATACTCAGAAGGATGTTATTTGTGCTGGAATTAAATTGTGGTGATGGTTACATAAGTTTGTGAATATATTAAAAACCATTGAATTCTTTAAAAGCCTAAGTTTTATGGTGTGAATTATATAGCTCAACTTAAAAAAAGAGAAAAGATATTATCATCGCTCCTCCTTGGAGTTAAATTCTGGATCATCAAGGTCTTCCACAGTGTGGACTTTCATTATCTCTCCAGCCTACCTCCCACTACTCAGCTCTCCACCCTCCACACCTCAGTCATGTCATCTTATAACTGAAATCTTTTTCTCCTTCCATTCATCTTTGTCCCATCTGTACTTGCCTGGAGACAGTTCAAGCCTCCTGCTCTGTGAAAACTCTAGCTTTAATTAGCTTCTTCAGACTCTAAACCCTTTTTGCATTTATAATATTCCAAGTTTGGAATAACTTTAGTAGACATGGTCCCTTGAATGAAAGGACCCTTCTTTTTAATCTTTGTAACGCAGCCTCCTGCACGGTTTCTGGCACTGAATAGACCCTTAAGTAAGAAAAAGAGTAACTGAATAAATTACAATTTTATTAACCTCTAAATGGGTCACATGTGCCTGTCTTGATTTTTAGAACTAGATTTTAATGTCCTGAGGGAAGGGTTTAGGTCTTCAACTGAGATTCAGCACTAGATCAGAACAGGATACATAGCTTGATTACTTGATGGCCTGGCAGAGAAAGTTGTCCCTTGTAGCCTTGGTTGGTGATGGGCTGGAAAGGGAGGATGCCAAACAGGAGGGAGAGTTCCCAGGATGCCGGCTGAATGGTGGTTGCTCCACCCTTAACCACAGTGGTTCAGTGCCCACCACTTTTGGCATTCACGACAGCATTTGGAAAGAGATATAGCAATTTCCCCCTTGGGGCTTATTTTTAAAGTTAGTGGCTGAGAGTGCTTGCCAGAAGTGGGGTCAGACAGAGCTGAGCTCTGTGTTGCCTGGCGTGATGAGATGGGTGCTACCCAAGAAGAGATACAGTGATAGGTCCTTAATTTGGACTTCTACTTCCTTGGGAGAAGAAACCAGGGTGAAGGGAAGGATGGCTTACTCAAAAACAGATCACAGCTCCTGTGGAACTAGAACGGCTTTGTGTACCTCGTTCTCTGTTGGGCACTAGGGATTCAAGTGTGACTATGACAATTTCTGCCTTCAAAAGCTTACAAACTGGGGTGGGGGCATGGAGAGACAGACAAGTAAAATGGGTAAATACATCAGTGTGGTAAGGACAACGTTGATGATAGACCAGGGGGGAGCACAGGGAAAAGCCCTTGAAGACACAGCATCCAAGTTGAGACCTGGTCATGAATTGAAGGTAGCCAGATAAAACGAGGCAGGCACTGCAGAGTAGATAGTGTAGTACTCAAGAGATGAGGAAAGAGACCATGTTCATGCGTTTGTAGTTAGGCCAGTTGTCTAAAGCACAGGTCACCAAATAATGAACTTTGAATTAAATCTAGCCAGCCACCTGCTTTTGTAATTAAAGTTTTGTTTGAACACGGTTCCATCTATCCATTTTCAACATTGTCTACAACTGTTTTTGCACTAAGCTGCAGAATTGGGCAGTAGCAATGAGAATATTTGGCCCTCAAAGCCTAAAATATTTACTATGCTGATGAACTGAATATAGTTTGGGAAGAGAGGTTGGAGAATGGCAAGAAATGAGGCCAGGGAAGTAATCAGGAGACAGACTAGAAAAGACTTCGTAAAGAGTTCACTTCATTTTAGAAGCAATAAAGGAACAATTGACATGTTTAAAGCAGGAACACAACATGATGATATTTAAATTTTAGATAATTAGGGTGAGATTAAGAAAGGAGAAGAGGCAAAACTGGAGTTGGAAAGACCAATCGGTATATAAGCAAGAAATTAGGGCCTTGATTAGGAAGCAGTAGGGGAAGGGAGAGAAATAGATGTAAAAGATACTGAGGAGGATTTGACAAATGTTGAGGTAAGGGAGTACGTGAGAGCGATGCCCTTGAGACGAACTTTCCATTTGAATTTTTCTAAGATGAAGAAGCAGCAGTAGTGACCTAATAATAGTTCTTCGGTACTGACTTCTTTCATTTCCTTGAGGACACCAGAGTCTTTCTCGTCTTTTCCACAGTCTACTTAGAATCGATATTACCACTTCAGTGGAATATAGAAATCTTGTCACTATGTAAGACTCCCTTCTTGTAGTTGTTTTATGCATTTCATCTACATACATTGAAAGCCTCTTTAGATAATGCTGTAAATTTTGCTTTCCACCATAGAATATACTTTGAAGCAAGAGGAAAACAGACTACTGTTTTTACCAAGACATTTACCATTTCTATGGCTCTTCCTTTATTCCTGATTGAATCCAAGTTTTCTCCTAAAAGTCATGTTCCTTTTTGTTTAAAGAACTTTCTTTACCAATAGTTTTTTTTTTTTTTTTTTTTTTTTTGGTGATGGGGGATAGGGGGGTAGTGGGGATTTAATCCAGCCAGGGACGGTTTACCACTGAGTTCATCCCCGGTCTTTTTATTTATTTTTTAATTTTGAGACAGGGTCATGCAACTTGTTTAGGGCCTCACTAAGTTGCTGAGGCTGGCCTTGAATTTGTGATTCTCCTGTCTCTCAGCCCCCAGTCACTGGGATTATAGGCATGAGCTGTCATGTCCAATTTTACCAATACTTTTAAAAGAGATCAGCCAGAAACAAATTTTCTTAGTTTTCCTTCTTTGGCGAATGACTTTATCTTCATTCCTGCGGGATATTTCCATTGAGTATACAATCCTGGTTGACAGTTTTTAGCATTTTAAAAATTTTTTTTTTTTTTTCCTCTCTGGCTTCCATAGTTTCTGATGAGAAACCTGTGGTCATTTAAATTGGTGTTTTCCTATAAGCAATTCATTGGTTTTCTCTTGCTGTGCTTGAGATTTTTTTTTCTTTGTCTTTAGTTTTCAACAATTTGATGTGATGTTTATTGGTGTATCTGTCACTGAGTTTGTCTTGTTTCGAATCTACTAAACTTAACTCTATAGGTTTATATCATTCACCAAATTTGGGAAGTTTTCAACCAAAATTTCTTCAAAAAACTTTTAGCACCATGTTTTCTGTCCTTTTAGGTCTGTAAGTGACATGAATTTAGATTTTTTGGTATTTTCCCACAGAACCCCGAGGCTTAAATCATTTTTTCCCCAGTTTTTTTTCTCTCTGTTGTTCAGCATGGAAAATTTCTATAGCACCATCTTCAAGTTCATTGACCATTGACTCTTTTGCCATATTAATTCTGCTTCTGATCCTATGGAGTTTTTTTTTTTTTTTTTCATTTTAGGGATTCTGTTTTTTAGCTTTAATATTCACATTAGATCTTTCTTTATTTATACTTATTTTTACTCATTTCAAACGTGTTTGTACTTAAATAAATATTTTTGTAGTTTCTGTTTTAAATTCTTGATTGTATAATCCCAACAATTCTGTTATCTGAGAATTGGCATCTGTTGGGGGTGTTTTTGTTGTTGTTTTGTTTTTGATTTTTGAGTTTTTTTTCTGGTTCTTTGTCTGCAAGTGTTATGGTTTAGATATGAGTTGTCCCCCAAAAGCTCATATGTGAGACAATGCAAGAAGGTTTAGAGGTAAAATGATTGGGTTATGAGAGTCTTAACCCAATCAATGAATTAATCTTCTGATAGGGACTGATTGAGTGGTAACCTAAAGCAGGTAGGGTATGGCTGGAGGAGGTGGGTCATTGGGGACATGGGGTATATATGTTGTCCTTTTTGAGCACTCTCTCTCTCTCTCTCTCTCTGCTTCCTGGTGTGATGTCTTGAGACATTTCCTCCACCACACCTTTCCACCATGATGTTCTACCTCACCTAGGCCCCTCAGGAATGGACATGGTCATGTACGGACTGAGACCTCTGAAACTGAGCCCCCAAAATAAACTTTTCCTCCACGTGAAAAAGCAGACTAAAACAGCATTAGATTATATCCAGGACACTTTTACTATCATGTTATCAGACTTTAGTAATTTTGTTTCAATCTTTTTTTTTTTTTTTTTTTTTTTTGGTACCAAGGATTGAACTCAGGGGCACTCTCACCACTGGGCCACATCCCCAGCCCTTTTTTTGTATTTTATTTAGAGACAGGGTCTCACTGAGTTGCTAAGTGCCTCGCCATTGCTGAGGCTGGCTTTGAACTCGCGATCCTCCTGCCTCAGCCTCCCAAAGTGCTGGGATTACAGGCGTGCGCCACCGCGCCCGGCTTTTGTTTCAATCCTATGGAGAATATCGACCTTTTTCTCCTAGTAGGCGATCAACTTAGTTCATGTCAGACCACACATGCGGATCAGCCTTTTGGGGATCATGGTTTCAACGTTAGTTCCATTTTCAAAGACTTGCGGTGGTACATGAATTTTTCTCACCTACGTGCCACACAGTGGAGTAGGCAGACTGGGTGATGGTCTGTCCCATAGTTTAATTCTCAAAGTCTTTGGCAGGGTTTAGGATCAGACCACCCTGGCACACCTCTGGAGTGAGCACAGGAGCTCATACACGACTTTAGTGGGTAGCTTTCAAGCTCTTCCCTGCTGATTCCTCCTGGCATCTTCCTCGGGCCTCTGTTTCAGTCTTCTAGCCGGAAGTATGGGTCTGCAGCTTTCTCACTCATTCATGACATCCTGTGACTGTTATTGGTTTTGGTTTTGTTTGTTTTTGTTTTATTTTGTTTCCTCAGCCTGGGAAAGCATCTTCCTCTCCTCTTGGGCTAGTTACTACCAATTTTTCAGGTCTTAGATTAAGTGTCACTTCCTCCTAAATATTTTCTTTTATTTTCGTATCGATTAACATTCACTTGTTATTTTCCCATAGGACCCATCATGATTTAAAATCACTTACTATCTGTTTATTGATTTGATATATACCTCTCCTACTAAACAGGGGATGGGATCATATCTGTCAATTCTTCTGGTATCTGTTGCATTCATCATTACACAATGTTTCTAGCATGGCACACAACAGATGCTCAACGAATATCTATATAATGCATGATATTATTCCTCCCTCCATCCACACATTGATTCATCCATGCCCTGTTTTAACCCTCCCAAAGATATGAAAATCTTTGTACTCAACTACGATGCCATTCTCAAGAATCAAATTCAATCTCATCTTTTTGTAACTTTATATTTTGTAAAACATTCTCACATGTTTTCCTTGTGAGAAACATGTCTATGGTCTATGAAGTAGAGAGAAGAAAGGGCATTAATCATACTTTATTGACAAGTAAACTAAGACTCAAACAGTTAAATAATTTGTCCAAGGTCATAGTTCATGGGTAGGAATTAAGTGACTCTTCAGCTGGGTAAAAGTATGTTCAGTTGACAGTTATTCTCCCTTAGCACTGACCATTTTCTGGTGTCTGTTGCTTTTGAAATTGTTGCTTTTGAGACACCTGTAGTCTTTGGAATTGTCATTCACACCTCTTTCTTTGATCTGATAAAGAATTTTAGAGACTTTAAAGAATTTTTTTGCTCTAGATTACTTTAGTTTTATCATAAAGGGTCTATGTGTAGCTTTACTTTTGCTTTCCTGCTCAGATCTCAACTAACCTCCTGAATCTGAAGATTCATGTTCATCAGTTCCAGAAAATTTTTAGCTATGCTGTCTTATTGTTTTCTCCCTGTTTTGCTGTATATCCAAGTAAAATGGGAAGCTACTTCACAATACATAAAAGTGAATATCAGATGAATTAAGGCCTAAATAATAAAAAGAAAAACATTAAAACTCTTAAGAGAAAACAGATGAGTATGTAGTTATAGCTATGATCCTGAGGGTAAGAAAGGATATCTTAAATGAGATACACAAAGTTCAAACTGTAAAGGAAAAGACTAGTAAATTATATTGCATTAAAATCTCAAACTTCTGTAAATGAAATGTAAGAAAAAGTGAAAAGATGGACTTAGAGGATAGTTTGTCTTGCATGTGTGAGACCCTGGGTCTGATCCCCACCATAATATGGACAAAAAAAAAAAAAAAAAAACAAGAAACAAATAAAAACACCCCAAAATAACAATTAAAAAGTCTAATTTAAAAAGGGAAAATACAAACCATAAATGGTGAAAAGAAATTTGCAAGAAAAACTAATAAAACTTTAATATTCAGAATACAGAAAAAAGTCTGCAGAACCAATATAAAAAAGACAAACAAGGAAAAAAATGGACCAAGAATTTACACAAGCAGCTCACAAATGAGGAAATCCAAATGGCCAGCAAACAAATGTTATGCTAGCTGGGTGTGGTGGTGTAAACTGTTCTCTCACTTAGTTCTTTGATAAGTGTCAAAAGGCTGGAGCAGGAGGATCACAAGTTCAAAGCCAGCCTCAGTAACTTAACGAGGACTTAAGCAACTTAACAAGAAACTGTCTCAAAATAAAAAATAAAAATGGCTGGGGATGTAGCTCAGTGGTAAAGTGCTTCTGGGTTCAGATAATACTGGGGGAAAAAAAAAAACTACACCTATGCTGCTGAACATCACCACACCCAGGGAAATGCAAAACAATAATGATATACTGTTTCATGTTTATCAGAATGGTAAGAAGAATTTCTGTCCAGTTTATATGAGGCTATGGAGGAAAAGGAGCCCTCATCTACTGCTAGTAGAAGGGAAGTCTGGTATAACCACTTTGGAGTTAAATTTAGAACATATCTATTGAATTTGAAGATGCCCATACTCTATAATCCAGAAAACCTACTCATAAACCCTAGAGAAGTTTGAACACATGTGCACAGTACTACACGGATAAGAACGTGGCTGTTGCAGCATGAGACCAAATGACACAAAGGTGGAAGCCACCTCATTGTCAATAAATAGAATGGCTAAATAAACAAATTGGGCTATAGGCATTTAATTCAGAGTATTCGAAAATAACATGCCACAACCAAGATTAATAAAGTTGCTATAAGTGTATCAGCATGGTTAAATCCCCAAAGCATGGTAATGGATTTTAAAAAAGGAAGTTATTGAGTGATATATAGAAAGTAAAGCTCTTGATATAACACTTATATATTTCTCAGTGACACTATATAGATATGCATTAAAACTATGAATAAACCCATAAAATGGAGAACAACAAAATCAAGATAGTGATTACTGCTGAGGAGGGAAAGGCAGACACATGGATGACATAAATATTCCCAGTTCTTTTCTCTATCCTGTGCTCTTTGCAAAGTGACTCATGTAAGCACCTCTCATCAAAATGTGAAGTCCATTACTCTACCTCTTGATTCTTGGATGGTGTTGAGATTTGCTTTGATCAACAGAATGTGGTAGAAATGATGTTAATTCTCTCTTTTTCAACCTGACTGCCATTATGTGAACAAGTATGGGCTAGCATCCTGGGGGATGAGGCCCAGTGAAGGAAAGTCCAGATGTCCCAGCTGAGGTCATCGATTTCAGCCTGCAGCCAGCCAATGCCCAAACATATGAGAGCGTCTAGCCAAGATCATCAGAGCTGCTTTCCTGACCTTCAGCTGGCTTAAGGCTCATGAACAAGCCCAGGTGAAGAATGGTTGAGATGACCCACAGAATCGTGAAGAATAAGGGCTTATTGTCTCAGTTACTAAGTTTTGGAGTGATTTGTGACTAGAAAAGCTCATACAAGGAGAAATCATAGATCTGGAGAGCATCAAAAGTAGAGCACTTCAAGGGCTGGGGTTGAGGCTCAGTGGCAGAGCGCTCACCTAGCACGTGTGCGGCCCGGGTTCGATCCTCAGCACCACGTAAACATAAATGCGTTGCATTGTGTACAACTAAAGCAAAATAAATAAATATTAAAAAAAAGTAGAGTACTTCAACCTGTAACTGTGATATTTTACGTGTTAAAAATAAGAGTCCTAAAGCAAATATGGCAAAATGTTAACAAACACAGGTAGCAAATGTATAGGTCTGTGTTACATATATAATTATTCTAACTTTTATGTATATTTGAAATATTTCACAATAAGAGAAAATTCAGGTAGGAGAGAAAACAGGCTACATTAGCCAAGATATATGAGATGAATTTTTTAAAAAGCAAAGATAGGTATTGTCCCATTGCCCCACCCTGCTCGCCATCACCATGCACACAAAGTAGACCAAGTAGACTAGTCATTTCTGCATCCTAATCCTCTCCTCTCACCCAGGACATGTTCTCTATTTCCTCCTAGCATTTAATCTCTTGCTTCAGTTGGTCACCTGTAAGATAGGAAACATCTGATCAGCTCACTGATGAGAGTCGTAAGAGATGACACCAGGGAAGCACTTTAGGGGCAACTGTAGGAGACCTTAAATTCTGTAACTACTTCATACTATTGTTATGTCTAAAATCTAGTTCACCTGACAAAAATGTTAGTCCTTCCTGTTCCACTCAAATATAAAGTTAGTCACCTACCCTGTGACTTCCTCCTGACATTCTAACCTGCCTAGTCCTTTGTATTTGAAGCTGTTTCCATTACTGGCACAGGTGGCATTCTATCTGTCTGCCAGGAGGATTTGTGCTTGACCCATTGAGAGTGACAAGGGCTCTTAAAGGATACCCACTCAATGCCAGAGAAAGGCAGGGATAAGCAGGCTGCTCTCAATGGACTCAGGATCTCTTTTGGTCCAACACATTGCTGTTGTGTCTATTTTGACTTCCATAGCATTTTCATATGCTTTATTCTGCACTGACTGTCTGCCCTTAGTATATGTTGGCTGATATTATGAGTTACCATGTGTTCTCTTACCAATTCAATTAGGCCATAAACTCCTTGAGGACATGATGTTTTCAGTGACTTAGTATCCCTACTATCTACTGAGAGGAAGGAAGAAAAGGAGAAAGGTCAGACAGGAAGGAAGAAAGGAAGGAAGGGGAGACAGGAAGGAATGATGTAAGGAAGGATAATAGCAGCAAATATTTATAGAATGACTATATGCCAGGTAGTGTGTACTTTCTTATTTAATCCTTCCAACTACTCAGTGAGGTAGATCCTATTATTAATTTTTCCTAGCTTACGAATCAAAAAACATGCTTAGGAGGGTTAGGTAATATGCCCGATGTAAAAAGTCACAGTGAATAAATTGGAGAGCCAGCATGTAAACCAGGCTTGTTTAACTCTAGGTACTATGCTCCTGATCTCTGCTGCTATGTTATTGCCTAGAGTTGAGACATTTGAACACATATGTGCTGATAATAGGAAGCCAAGATTCATTACAAAGAAAGAAAAAAGGAGAGAAAGCTAGAAAGAAGGGAAGAAAGAGAGAGGGAGGGAGAGACCCACTACCGTATTTCCCTTCTGCAAGCATCACACCTAACCTGTGACAGCACAGTTTCTGTTTCATTTCTAACCATCTCCAGAAAGGATCTATTTGCTGTTTTTTGGTAATGTGTTCCAGGTTCCACTCTCCATGTGCCAAAGACAGCCACAGATAGTTCTTATGTTCTCTTGCCTCTGAGAGAAGACATATACAGATGATTCTCATCTTTAACAATAGCCATGTTCTAAAAAGTTGCTATGAACACTGAATTAGTGAATTCTAAACTTCTGGGACAATACAGAGAGTTAGATTCCTGCAAGCCTCTGGCCATATTTTCATTAGCTGATGATCACATAACCTATGCGTGTTTATGTTTAAAGACACCTTGTTTAATATATATTTTGATTCATTAACATTGAACTCTTGATTGACAGCATTATATTGACTATCCAGATGACATGTATTTCCTCCATAATGTGCATCAGAGCCTTGTTGCACTCAGGAACAGTAAGCTAGCACTTCAGCACTATGCCGGGGGATGGGGCACTTTACATAGACAATACCAACAAAAAGTACAAAAATGCAAAAACCCATGGCACTAACTAGACCACAGAAAGAACATTTGTTTACATTATGAGAGCTGAAGCAAGATGGCAAAGTGTCACTTTTCCCCATATGAACTGGGAAGGTGTGTATTGAACAACTCAAAATTTTCTGCCACTCTATGAATGTTCCCTAATGACCCTGAAAACATTGCCAAAGGCCCTGCATTTCATTCCATGGAAAATTTACAACACATATCTGACTTGGATTTGATGAAACTATTGCTTTTGTAAATGCCTTTATTAATTTGGAGTCAAAAATAGATTGTAGCAAGCAGGTGAATTAAAAAATGTGGAATCTGTGATTAATGAGAATTGACTGTGTGGCATGAAGTTCAGGCAAGTCTTAGTTTTGATATATCAGAAACCATTTCCCTGTGAGAAAACAGGAAAAGAACAGCCACGAAGGATCTGCAGTGTGTCGTAATAATAATCTTCACTGTTTACAGTTGAATAGGATGTCACAAGCACATGTTGGTCCTGCAGGGAATCTCAAGATTCAGTCATCCATTCCCTAGTTTTAGGTGAGTTTTTGTCTTGGTCATTAGATTGTCAGCATCACAGACGCTGCCCGACAAGTCTTCTTGGTTTACAAGTCCCATGGCTTTTGTATAACCTTCTAGAGGCCAACTCTTACTTAAGCATTGCGTTCTTCTGCTTGGAAGACATTATTGATACTTGCTGTTGTTGAATGTTATCCTTTGGGTGAACTGGTTACTTAAATTGTCTTTATCTCTGCCTTTGGGTTGTAATATACTCTCATGTACATACTTCCATCTAAAGTTGTGGTTCCCAACTTGGGGTTCCTGGAATTAGTGATGCTTTAAGATATCACTGAGTTATTTAAACAATCTTTCAAAAGATAGGTGTCCCTTGGTTGAAATCCCACAGGTTAGATCAATTGTCAAATTTTGTTTCCATTTTTGCAAATCTGCCTGGAGTTATACAGTAATTCTATGTGATAACACTATGTATCACTTACCAATCAGCTTATGTCCACAGACTTGTCTTTGATTAAGAAAGGCCAGTTTGCTCAAATAATTTCAATTGCTTGCTAAGTTTTCAAAACATTTCAGGGAAATATGGGGAAGCTAATAAAAGATTTCTGGATGGCAAAAGGACAAAAAAACACCACTAATTTAAATGGTTCTAAAGACATGGTACTTTTTGCACAGATTGTAAAATAGTTTTATTATTTCAAATTTAGGATAATTATTTTTACACTGCTATTAGTCCTTTTGAGCAATGCAGTCCAATTTTATCTCAATGAGAAAATGAAGTCACAGAAAGACAACTATTTTCTTTTTTTTTTTTTTTGGTACCGGGGATTGAACTCAGGGACACTTGACCACTGGGCCACATCCCCAGCCCCTTTTTTTGTATTTTATTAGAAGCAGGGTCTCACTGAGTTACTAAGTGCCTCGCCATTGCTGAGGCTGGCTTTGAACTCGCGATCCTCCTGCCTCAGCCTCCCAAAGTGCTGGGATCACAGGCGTGCGCCACCGCGCCCGGCTAAGACAACTGTTTTCAACAAGAAACTGACACATAGCTACAGTCTTTAAGCTTTGTCCATTCTTTCTACACAGCTCTGTGGATTCTCTTTAGGGCCTCTAAAATAGGAATGTCTCTGTGAATTCATCTTTCCTTAGTGAAACATTTTTTTCTTCTTGTAAGAATTAGCCAGGCTCCAACTGAAATGACATAAATAATGGCATGTGCTGTGTCAACAAGAGATCTGCCAGTTCCCAGGCAAGCAAGTTTCTTTCTATTGAAATTCTTTTTCATGCATGTCTTCAATTTTGATCACACATGCCGGTGTCATACTTCCAGATCGATGGTGAGGTTATAGTCTTGCTTGGTCTGGTGCTTTGACAGAAGGGAAGGAAAGAACAGTACAGAATGGAGGCCAGTACATACTCTTAAGGCATCGAGGACCACATTGTCAACTGTCTTGGGAACAATCAACTGTTTATACAAATGGAAAACTATGTTCCTTGAGACATCCACGCCCCCCCATCCTGCCCCTCAAAGACACTTGAGGTCAGCTTCTTTCAACATACTGGCCATTGGTCATGGCTCCTATCTGTACCTATACCTAGAATGCTTGCATGCTTTTTTCTATTCTCAGCCTGCTAAGGTTCCTTCTTCAGATCTGTGGATCCTAAATGTCTTTCAAAGACCATGTGCTAAATGTCTGGCTTGTGGTGCTATTATAGGGAGGTAGGTGGTGGAATCCTTAGGAGGTGGGTTCTCATGGAAGGAAGTCAAGTCACTGGGAGTATGCCCTTGAAGGTTATATTGAGACTCCAGATGATTCCTGTCTGCTTTCTTCCAATCACGAGGGGAAGAGGACTGCTTGACCACACATTCCTGCCATGATGTCCTGTGCTGCCACACGCCCAAAGCAACAGGGCCAAGCAACCATGGACTGAGATCTCCATATCCACGAGCCAGAACAGATCTCTCCTATTGCTGATTGTTTCAGGTATTCTGTCACAGTGACAGACAGAGGACTAGCACAATATCTTCATAAAGTACCCGAAACTACTTCCCTTCAAGAAGCCGGCCAGAACAGTCAGAAAAAGATCATAATCTTACCCTTGTTGGCCTGAATACAAAATTCTAGGCTTAATTACTGTCTAACTAAATTCCCACAATTTAAATGCATATAAGTGGTATTTCATTTATTTATTTAAATTTTTTTGTAGTTGTAGATGAATGCCTTTGTTTATTTATACATGGTGCTAAGGATTGAACCCAGTGCCTCATATGTGCTAGACAAATGCACTGCCACTGAGCTACAGCCCCAGCCCTATTTTATTTATTGTTTAAAAAAATTTTTTTAGCTATAGATGAACACATATCTTTTATTTTATTTTATTTATTTTTCTGTGGTGCTGAGGATCAAACCCAGTGCCTCACACATGCTAGGCAAGTGTTCTACCACTGAGCCACAACCACAGCCCCTGGTATTTTAAATTACATATTTGCCAACAGCTTGGTGTTTCCAACATTAGTATGTAATACCATAGGCATGATTTTTCCAAGCTTACTGCTTATGTATCTTACAATACGGTTCTAACTGAAAAATGGACTCAAAAATTATATCTTGATTTTATTGATCAAATAGTACTTTTAAACCATTCTCAGTTAAAGCCCCAGTTTATAAGTAACTTAATACAATATCCCAAAGGTGACAGAGTTGGTTAGCAACATTTACCAAATTTCCATGAATGAATCTTTCCTCCTGTACCTGGATGTAACCTTCAAGCTGTTGGTTGTAACCTTAGATTATAGAATTCTGTGGAAAGATTATTAAGGTCTCTTTTTTAATGCCTTTTATTGATCCCACTATACCCATCTCCATCTCAATTTAAGAACTGAAGTCTCTGACATTCATCTATTCACTCCTAATTATAAAGCTTCTTTTTCTTATACTCAAGATATAACACTTTATCAGGACTTTAATGACCCTCCATTTCATTATATTGGTCAGTCGCAACATTCACACAACTTGGGATGGAAACTATTGCTTTTGTAAATGTCTGCATGCTTTTGTTTAATGTAGTTATGTGCAGGAGCCCTGTTTGGGGAGATGGCTTAAATTACGGTTGACTATGGGCCATGGAGATTTGGGCATTGTCGCCTTCCGTAGTCTCACGGGACTTGGCCCGGGATCTCGAGTGACTTGAGCCGAGATTGCTGATCGGGTCAGCGCCATTTTTTGGTGTGTGTGGTGTGTGTTAGTCGTTGTTAGAGCCAGAGAGAAAAGTTATCAGAATAAAAAGCTGTTTGTTTCCAGTTTGCCTCTGAACTTCTTCCCGTGGCTTTGTTGCTCCAAGTGGCCATCGCTTCAGGCGGCTACAGTTATGGCAAAAATGTTATAGATGAGATAAATGACACACAGTGTGGGAGAAAGACAATGGAAGAAGAGGGGAAACAGTAAGACAGAAATGGGGACGCTGTTATCTCCAAAGAAAATAAGGGGTAGAGGAATGGGTAAGAACGCTGAGAATGTAGGAAGAACAGAAAAATAAAAATGATCCTAATTCTCTGATTGTCACATCATTGTCACAATGTTGCTGAGCACTAAAATTGCATCAGGTGCTAGTTTGGACTAACTTTACATCAGGCTGGCAAAAAAGAACACTATTTTCTCAGCCCATGAAATGTTATTAATAGACAAGGGCAAGGTCACAGAGGGAAGATGAGACAGAGGTAAAGAATTCAAAGCCTTTTTTGACTCTTAACTTATACAACCTTAGAAAGAGTAGACTAAAAGCAAGGCTTTGAAGCAAGACACTTTAAACAAATAAGCACATATTTCTCATGTATTTGTATTTCTATACAGATTTTCACAAGAAACCCATACTTGCAATGCATATTTCAGTGCTTTTAAATTTTGATTTGGCAAATAAAGTAATTATGGCTTGTACCTGGTATGTAATTCAAGCCTTTTGGGAAAGTCAAAGGTTGCCACAAAAAAAGTACTCAACAGATTTCTATAGCAAATGTGGGCTAAACAGGAAGCATTAACTTACCAACATTCACTTTAGGACATAAAAGTAGAAAAAGGGAGATATTCTTTTACAAAAAGACTTTAAGAATGAATGTTTCGTTTAGGAGCTGATCACTAGTCTGTTTGGTATAGACATTTTTGGAATGTTTCACAGACATATATCATGATTGCATTTGTGGCTTAGGTTGCAGGTTCTCTTTCTGGACATCTTTTGCTTGACAGGATTCCAGCATAGCTCAAGTTCCTGGAGAGTTTAACAATCCGCTTCTGCCAGTATGTCCATCTATAAGGGTTTAGTGCTTGGATGTCAGAGTGAGTGTTGATGAGACTCGGAAGATCTGGGGGAGCATGTTACTAAGTTGAAAAAACATTTCTTCAGAAATACTCTGCAAAAGGTAAAAAAATAAAAAGGTTGTGCTTCTCAAAGCATGGATAATTTAAATTTTTAGGAATATTTTAAAATATGATTTCTTTCTAGATATGGACTGCAAAACACAAAAATTATCTTTCATGACTGATTTAACTGTACAGCTATGGACTGGGTTGGTTTTCTGACTCTGTTCTCTGAGAACCTGTGTTGTTTCTGTCAAATAATAAGTCTGATTACCAGAAACCCCCCTAGGTAACACAGTATAATCTGTAATAAAATGCCACTAATTTTGGTAAGTTCTATTCAGAATCATTCATTCTCTGTTCATGCCCTTCTTTACAAACCTTTCATAGTCTGTATAACATAAATGTGGAAATAAACGAAGAACAGATAAGTCAAGTTTGGTTTTGGGGGTAAATAAAAGATCTTTCGAATGGTAGATTTTGACATCTTTGACAATAATCTAAATGTCTTTATGGCATCCAAACTCTTCTCCCCTTAAAAAATAGGAAACTGTTAGCATTTTGTTATATTTAGGAGTTTTAAGGCCACATACCTTGCCATATGTGTGAGGAATATTATAAAAGAGATTAAACTGAGGTGAGATCTATTCAGATAACATACCTGTGGTACCAGAAATTGTACAGTCCTAGAAATTCCTCCATCCCATGAAGCCATTTCCATCATAAAACCTAAAGTAGAACAATAGACTTTGCTGTGTTATGAGTGATGACCTTCCAGTCTCCCAGTCACTTATTGAGATAAACTGAATTTCACTGTGAGGCTTCCTGTCTTGACTTTTCAGGTAGACACTTGCCTATGGGAAAGGCTAAGCCTAAAAGATAAAGCTCTGCAATCCCTAATTCTCCATGCCAGAGAGGTTTAACATGGTTTTGTTAGCACACTTGGACTTATGATTCTCAAGTCCTAGTTGGCCTCCACACAAGGAGGCTAAAACAGATATTAAAGGTTAAACATATGGCTCTATATTTTTTAAGGCAGTAGAGAACAAGTTAAAATCAGAGCAAAATGTAAATAACATCCAAATATTCTTGTATTCCAGGAGGACTGGAGATTTATTTTGTGACTGGAAAAAGATAAATTATAAGTCTCTTAAGGAATATTTGATTAACTACGTAATGAAGTCATCAAACAACAGAGGTAACTTTCACGTCCTTTCTTCTGGGTTGCTCTGCTTTCAGCAATTGGGAGAACATATGGTTGGTTGTTAAATGTGAGATTCTGCTCACCTTTGACACACTTAAACACAAGTTCTGCTCTCCTTAAGCACCAGGGTATAGTCATTTCCTAAAAACGGAAACAAAACAAAATCATTTGTTTTTAATAGAAGTTTGTAAAATTAAAAATACAGTCAGATCTTTATTTGTTATAATGTTGAATGTCCATGTTATGAATAAATTCAGACAATTATTTGCTAATCCCAACTAGATTTCTTCTGGTTTTTAGGAATAGAATTTCTAGTTGTTAGACGATACCTGAGAAGGGCAAATTAATTTAACAAGCCTAGCAAACATGATTTATAAAATGAGTATATCCTTAACAAGTTCATGATAATTTTAAAGATAACCATGATGCAGAAATTCCACAACTACTCTCAATGTCTGCATGAATAATTATTATTGAATGAATAATTATTATTAAATTATATATTTTGATAAGCAATGAAATTAAAAATTTTTATTATATAATAACATGTTATTGCAAAAGTAATGGAATAAACAAAGAGTGTATCCCAGCTATCTAATGAACCAAATCCATTCATTTTCTAATTTGCTTTCTAATTGTTGTCCAAATGCACATCTCAATCCCAGGGTCAGATTACAACCAATACATTTTACAATTTTTCACCATGTACTCAGTGAGCATGTCATTTTAAATTCTATTCCTTTTTACTGTACCAGAATTATTTTCTCATGTTGCAAGTCTTCATAACTATAAAACATGTTTATTATTTAATTATGGTAATTCTCAAACTTTTTGGGTTTCAGGATCTTTAACACTTTAAAAAAATGAGAACTCCAATAAGCCTTTGTTTACGTGGATTATTCATTGCATTAGAAATTAAAATTGATAAATATAAAAACATTAATTTAGTTTAAAAATAACAATGATAAATCCATTTGTTAGCATAAATAACATTTTTTTAATGGAAAACAACTACATTTTCCAAAACAAAAAAATTTAGTGAGTAGTAATGCATTCTTTAGACACAATCATCAATTATTTTATGATTCAAGTCTCAAAATTCCTATGTCTCAAGGCTTTGTGTATCTGTTTTTATGTTTGGTTGTTTCTGCTGACTCTCACTCATGGTGTCTTATTTCCTTAAGAGCCTACTTATGTTAAACATTTTATTCAAAAGAATTAAATATAGGAATAAATACTGAAGTATAACTGAGTATTAGCATTACTTTAAAAATATTACTCTAAAATGTAATGTTCTGAAATACCAGAGTAATAATCAGAATCAAGGAATTATTATTATTCATATAGTTTTTTAAAAATATTTATTTGGGCTGGGGTTGTGGCTCAGTGGCAGAGTGCTTGCCTCGCACGTGTGCGTCCCGGGTTCGATCCTCAGCACCACGTAAACATAAATGCACTGCATTGTGTACAACTAAAGTAAATAAATATTTTTTAAAAATTAAAAAAATATTTATTTTAGCTGTACACAATGCTTTTTTATTTATTTTTACATGGTGTTGAGGATCGAACCCAGGCCGCACACATGCTAGGTGAGTGCTCCACTGCTGAGCCACAATCCCGGCCCCCATTTTTTGCATTTTATTAGAGACAGCATCTCACTGAGTTGCTAAGTGCCTTGCCATTGCTGAGGCAGGCTTTGAACTCTCGTTCCTCCTGCCTCAGCCTCCCAAGTGCTGGGATTACAGGCGTGCGCCACTGCGCCCAGCTATTCATATAGTTTTAATGACACATTCATTATATATATGAACATATACATACATATATACACATATACAAAGCATTACTGACAATAACTTGTCTCATAATTTATTATTAGTTTATTGACACCTTTGAATTATTTCGATAATTACTTGACTAAGGCTAAATACCACTATTCACATGAATATAGTTAATGTGAATTTCAAGCACAGAGCTTTGAAAACCAACATATAAAACTGATATTATCCAAATGCATTAAACTCAGGACAATATAGTGATAAAAGACTGCAGCACAAATTAGAAAAGAGATGGTAGATCGAGAAGAAAATAACCAAGTCCTCACTTGTCCAAAGATCATCAAATTTTATCCATTAATAAATGCTTTTTTGTTTTCTGTATTTGTGTGATGAACAGCATGTTCTATAACAAATATCTATGAGATAAATAAATAACTTCACATGCTTGAAATGATGTGAATTAACTACAAAGTTTTATAAATGCTATTTCAAGAACATGACAAAATACAATAATGGCAGGACACTAGCGTAGCTTTGAAGTGACGATATATTATAAAATCAATTTAATTTTCAGATGACATGGGCCTTCATATGTGCTTTACTTTGAATTTAATGCCGATTAGCAGTGTTAGGAATATGAAAGAAAATGCTAGACAGCAGCATGTACATGCATGTAAAAACACACACATTCACTTGAGTGTTTTCAGATCTTTCACATGCCTACATAGAGACTCTACCCCAAGCTTAAGGTAGATGCTTGACTGGTTTTTTATCCTTTTTGTCTCTGATTAAAATCAGCACTTAAAAAGAATGGCTTTGGATACCTGTAAAAGGCTAAATGGTAAGCTTTAGGAGACAATAAGGTCATGACAGGACATGAATTATCTGATGTCATCATAGGATGTGGCCAGCAGTTTTATAAGGAGCTCACTTCTCAAAACAAAGCTTAGTATATATTGCACAGTAGGTACAATATAGAACCTGATGGGTCAGCTAATGGTATATGAAGTTTTTGTTCATGCATTCTAGATAATGGCAAAGAGATTAAATCTTAGTGACATGCATTGTGAAAAGAGAGAATGCATTGTGAAAGAAATCTACTGAAGAAGCTGAGTGGGTCATGTGAAACATTTTAGAGTTTGGAACTGGGGCAGATATTTGGCCCTGACTGTTATACTTTAGATGGTAAGTGGAACCTGCACATAGAATCAATTTTAAATCTGTGAAACAAATTAAAATCTCAATTCTAACTGAGACAATACCTTCTATCTATGTGAAGTTAATGCCATATGTTCATTCTCAACTTTAGTCTTTGTTTAGGGTAAGGCTGAACTGTGGAGTTAGTATGTATTTTAAAGTCTTCATTGTGCATATTGGAAGTCAGATATGAGAATTATTTTCTGAGTTTATTGTAATGGGAAAGATTCCAAGATTTCCCCTTCCTTCTCAGGTATATGCCTATGAAATACCTGAAACACTTATATTAATCAGCTTCACAGCCATTATCAGAAGGTGAAAGTCTGGCTTTACTTTTTATTTTCCACATTAAAAAACACCAATGTAGGTACAGCCACTTTAGAAAACAATTTGGCTGTTTCTATCAAAGAAAAACACATAGGTAGCCTGAGAGTTAACAATTCCATAATTCCATCTTAAGTGCCATCCCCCAAAGAAGTGTTAAAACATATGTACTAGAATGTTTATAACAATACCAGTCACAATAACCAAAATCTAGAAACTACCCAAATGTTCATAAATATTAGAATGGCTTAATAACTGTGGTTTAGTCACATGATGGAATAATATATAACATCAATAAAGAACAATCCATAATCATACATAATTATCTGGATATCTCATAAACATAATATTGAATGAAAGAAGTCAGATACAAGATAAACCACAAAAATAAGCCTAACTCATCCGTACTTTTTGAGGTGAAAATAGTAGTTGTCCTGTAAAGGGAGTGTTTTAAGTAATTGTAAGGGAACATGATGGTGGTTTCTGGGTGCTGGTAATATTCTGGGTACATGCTTGCTCAGTTTGTGAAAATTTGAGGCAAATACTTATGTTTTATAAGTATTCCAATAAAAACAAAACTAAAATCCTTAAGCCCAAATTATTCCACAAGTTATTAGTATACCTAAAAAAGTCAGGAACTCAGGATTCTTGACTTGTAGACTCATTCCACATCTATTAGGTTACATTGATTTTAATATGACAGTATTTTCAGATTACAAATACCTATAGAGATGAAACTGGTTTGTCTTTCTTCTTTTTGAACTGCAAGTAATTTTTACTGCCACTCTATCTATCATAGAACATGGACTATTTCAGACCTTATCATTACCTTGCTCACACTAACATGTAGTAACTAGGTGTCTAGCAGCTAATTTTGGAAAATAACACCTGAAATGCTTTGGGATCCTTGTACAAAAGCTAAAACACATATTACTCCTATATCTTGTGAAGTGTCATCTGAGTTTATAGTATAAACTTCTTGACCTTGAATGGATATTTAAATACAACAAATGAGAGGATCATGGCTCAATATACTTCTGTGAATTAAATTGGACATTGGAAACAAACTTAATGTTCTGCAGCTGGTGTCCCAATTTAAAACATGTAACTTTTGTGACATTGTGGGAGAGGGAATGCTAGTAGTATCAGATGTCTGGAAGTAAATCTGAACTTAGTGACTTTTGGAAACACTGCTTTTGAGGTTGTTTCCCACCTACATATAACCATTTTTATAAACTGGTTAACCAGGAGTCCAGCTGCAGGAGTATTTCGATGTTTCCTTGTGGCAGGAATTCATCATAAAGTTTGTTTCTCTCCAAAGACCCTTTTATAGATGGGCTTGTTAGTGATGACAATTTACAATAGCTAAAAATTCATGATGGAGTAAAACTTTATAAAGCTACAGTGAAAACAGAAAAACATGTTTGTGCATCTCTCCTGATGCCATATTAGGTATAAGTGAGGCTACGGAAGTGGAATGAGAAGTAAGGAAGTCTACTGCAGCCTCCACAGGATGGTGCCAGCATTCTCTTCACCAAAAAAAAAAAAAAAAAAAAAAATTGAGAAGATCCACCAGACTAGACTATAAATGGGAAATAATTCAAAACATCCTGTCCTAGATAGAACTGCTTATCTTTAAATTCTATTAAATTATAGCATCTTATGTAGAATTCAAAATGAAGTAAATTCACAAATGTAATATAATGAGTCTAAGTGGGATCTTAAACTAAAATATAAAAAATTACATCTTTTATACTATCTTCTATAATTATAGCATTTCCACATTATTTACTTACTAACATTCAACAATCAAGATCAAAATTTCCTTCTTGAAATTCACAATATGCACTTAATAGTCATCAATCTTGCTTTTTAAAAATCTCTTCTTGCCGGGTGCGGTGGCGCACGCCTGTAATCCCAGCACTTTGGGAGGCTGAGGCAGGAGGATCGCGAGTTCAAAGCCAGCCTCAGCAATGGAGAGGCACTTAGCAACTCAGTGAGACCCTGTCTCTAAATAAAATACAAAAAAGGTCTGGGGATGTGACCCAGTGGTCGATGCCCCTGAGTTCAATCCCCGGTACCACCTAAAAAAAAAAAAAAAAAAAAAAAAAAAAAAAAAAAAAAAATCTCTTCTTAAAATAAGCAATCACGGAGTTGCTGATATGGCCCTTATCATCAGGTTGACAGGTGGCCTTCCCAGGACTCATAGCATCCTTTGGGCTTGAGGTTCCTATCTTCCTCCAGACTATATGAAGTTGAATTTTGGTGTTTGTATTATTTCTAAACTGTAGGAACTCATTGTAGTATTGGTGTAAGCCAAACATAAATATGGAAGTAAATCTGCTAATTAAGACAAAAATGGAGGAGGAGAAAATGGAGCAAAATGGGGAAGAGAAGGAGAACAGGAAAATGTTATAATTCTCTGAACATAAATGGTTAAGTATTATTCACTGTTTTATATGTGAGTCAATTCTATTAACCTGATAGAAAATGTAAAGGTCTATTAGTTAAAAAAAAAAAGGTTGGGGGCTTTTAAAATGTAAAGTGGATTATTAAACAATATAAACATGTATCATATTCACTGAAAAGATTTTTCTGCTTACCTCTGACATATCATGAACCAGCAACAGAGGAATGCTTATTGTTGTGATGTCATGGGTACAGCAAACCTTAAGTATATTTCGAAGTCCCATAATGGCAGGATCACGAGCAGTGATATTTCCTGATTTCACATTGTCATCCACACAAAGATGGAAAGCAACATGGATTTCTGAGAGATTAGAATGTCGTGTTATGTAAAATTCCCCTGTGAACAACAGATACAATCATGATTTTCAAATACATAAATCACATTCATCAATGGGTATTATAAATAATTGCAATGAGCAGTCAATGTGTTGAGCTAGTTTGGGAGTATCTGGAACCTATGTGGGACTCATAAAGCTCCTTAATTCTTTTCTTCTTAGCAATGAAATTCTTTTATTTACATATATTATCACTTATTATTTTTAAGAGACTATAGCTTATGGTCCATGACTACAGGGGTTTTGTCTACCTCATTTAATGTTCTATTTCTAGCACATAGATGGTACTCACGTGAGTACTTGTTGAAAGAATGTATGAATGTTTTAGACTGCATACTGGAACAGTAACATCCCTGCTTTCTACACTCATTTCTTTTCATATGTAGCCATAATAGCAAAACAAAACAAACAACAACAGAAGAAAACCTCATCAGCTTTTGTTTCCTATGGGTTTTGTCAATATAAATAAATAAAATATAAGACATAAAAATGTGTTTTTACAAATGCATGTACCTGGAAGTCCTGATATGTCCTTCAAGGAAAGATTTGATCATGTCTATCCTTTTACATTAACCCTTGACCTCACAAATTCAGCTTATGCTTATATTAAATTCATTATCCAAGGGTTTTACTTGTAAAGATACAGTACATTTATATTTAAGAGTACTTAATATACTTTGGCACTATGTTTAATATTACTAGTGACTAGTGTATATACGCTGTACTCATAGATGTCTCTCATAGTCCTCAAAGGTCTTTTCCTCTTTTTTAAACTTGAACAAGATATTACATAAACAAAAAAAGAAATTAAAGAAGGGATAGAAACACCAAAATAAAATGGACAAAGAAAGTAAAAAGGAGATTGATGAGGAATAGAGTAGTTCCCAGAAAGGCACTGAAAGACACAGTCTGCTTATCAGAAACCTGGTGGACTGTATAAGACAATATTGTTCTGGGCCCAGTGAAGTGTGTAACCTCCTTAACTCCTACTATGAATTCAGATGATGGAAGTCACAGCATTAAACATGGGCTGTGGTCCAGCAGTGAGGTAGGATGACTTAGTGGACAAGTCAGGTGCTCCTAATCCCCAATCTGGCACTGCTTTCTTCGACCTTAAATGACTTGCCTCTTGGTCTCATTTTACCCATTAATAAAATGGGGGCCAGTCCTAGAGCTGGCAGTACTAACCAAATGAATATGACATAGGAGAAAAGAGACTAAATTGGATGTTAAGGAGATTTGTTTTTAAGCACTTTTTGGGTGAGTGATCTTGGGAAAATCAATTCAATTTATTGATTATCTTATACCCTGTGTATGAAATATGAAAAGTAACATGACAAGGTTGTTGTGAGAATTTGATGATTTAAAACATAAAGACTTAGATCACAATGAAGTAAGTAAGCTACTGCTGATTTACAAATATATAAATAAAACTGCTTTCCCTCACAATTTAAAAATCTTAAAATGATTTGTGATTTGGCTCCCCCCCACCCAATCTGTAAATACCTCGGTTGTATAGGCATCCTTTACCTAAATGGAAACTCCAGTGCTATTAGGACATCTAACTCAATAATTTTGTAGGATATAATATGTAATACATTATATACATAATAATAATTAGGAGGCTATACCATAAGTCTGAGTTATCCTTTTCTAACTCAGACTTATGGTATATCCTCTTAATTTGGCAGTAATAATGATACTAATCTTTAAGCTTTTTTGAAAAAAAGAATATGAAAAGAAATAATATACCAATAAAGAATTGAGATCAAAAAGCTAGAGATAATGATACCTCTGGACTAGTAATACAATTGATAATATTTTAAGAAAACCATACAAGAATGTGAATGATTTAAATTAAGGATCTATGAAGAGGAATATGATAAATCTTCACTGAAGGTTTTTTTCAGATGGAGAGAAGAATGGTTTCCTGTTCCACAAAGTAGAGGAAACAGAATGTGGTGAGTCTAACATTATATACACAGGTAGGATATCTGAAAGTAGGAGGAAATTCAGAGGCTTATAACCACAAACTGACTGGACCCAACAAGATGAATACCCAAAATGGGTATGATATTTCCTTAAAATAAATGTAATGTGACCTACATGTCAAAGATCTGGGGAAGGAAATGTAATACTACCTTAAAGAAGAATAAAGAAGAATAGAAAACTATTATGAGATGGCTATTTTCAAAACTGTAAAATTTATCACTTAGTTTAAAAGACTTTTTGCTTATAAAGTCTCAAATAGGCCTTCCTTGTTACACCCTGTCTTTAAAATGCTATTAAGGATCATCAGAGTGAGTTCAATCAGAAAGAGGGGGAGAGATTGAATTCCTGTTGTTAAAAAAAAAAAAAAATACAAGAACAACAAAAGAAATAAAAGAAGTAGAAAGCAGGAAAAGGTAAGGGGAAGAGGAAATAAGATTCTAAATCAGACAACCCATGTTCTTTATACACGCTCAACTATTTATATTTCTATGTATTATTGCTTATACTTAAGAGCAAAAATAATCTCTTGGTTCATTTCTTAAGAAACTAAGACACAACATGTAAATTTGAAATAGCAAATAATAATAAAATCATGGAATTTCTTGAACAATTTTTCTTGTTCAAATCTAAAAGTCATTACTGGTATAGAAAAGATTTACACTGGAGAACATCTGGGAAAGTATGTAATATAGATAAAAAATGTTATTTAAAAAAATGATATACTGGAAAATGCTTTACAATGTATACCATGAGAACTTATGCTTCATATCTGTGATTTTAATGTATATGATTATAAGAAAATAGTAATTTAAGACAAAATAATACTTACCAGGTAAAATATTTAAATAATTTCTCTCAGCATTCTTATTCTTGTCATCACTTCCTCCATTTTGGTTTCCAGAATCTATTCATAAGATAATGCAACATGAAAGAACATAATAACATATGAAATGTATTACCACCACTATTTTCACAAGCACAATAACAGCAGAAATTTACTAAGCACCTCTATGTGCCAGGCATTCTACTTCAAGTTTTACATGGATGGCCTCATTTAATTCTTACAAAATCCTTATAATCACAAACCCTAAGACGGTGGTAAGATTACTATTTTCATTTCTTTCTTTTTGGTGCTGAGGATTGAACTTAGGGTCGTGAGTCCTAAGCATATACTCCACCACTGTATTGGACTCCCAGATCAATCTTTATTTTATACCTGAGGAAACAGGCTTAGATTAAATACCTTAATCAAATATGCACAAATAAGAGATAAAATAAAACCTTAACCCCCCCCCCCCCCCACACACACACACTCAGATCCTAAATCCTATACACTTAACCACATTAGACTTTCCAATAGTTTATTTTTCATCTGGAAGGTTCAAGGCACTAGGTTAAATACACATAAAATAACTTCATTAGATAGCTGTGGAGTGGCCATCTTTATTTTTAGAACATGAATCACTGTTGTTGATATAACTTGTTCAGGACTACAAATAAATGGCTTGTAGCACAAGGAATCACTTTATATTCAGCCAATTCCTGAAATTTATTTTTATTTGATACTACATACAATTAACTTCAAAGAAATATGTAAGACTCTATTTCAAACAGAACTTCTTTTGTCAGACATTTAGTTTTTTTTTTTTTTTTTTTTTTTTAAAGCATAATACCAACAGAACCACTATTAGGTAAACATGAGAATAGTTCATACTCCAATCCCCTTTTCCTGTTTTAATGGGTAATACTTTGTTTAATAATACTGAAAAGATGGCTATTTTATTTTTTAAAATGCACATAAAATGTACATAAAAGAATTTTTGCCTTCATGGACTGTAGAACTATAAAGATGATAATGTAATAACCACAGTTAGAAAAACAATGGAATGGCTTAGAATAAACAAGTATTTGTGTTATCAGAATGTAAACTTGCAGAACAAATAGGTAGGCATGGTCAGAAGAGTCAGAGGAAGTATTTTCACAAAGCTATTCTATAACATGCAGGTTCCTTTAAGAAAGTTGTCTTTTATAAACCCACTTGCTTCACTGACTCACTTAAACCACAAAGTAGCTGCTTGAACAAGAACAAAATAATACCATGATATACATGCACTGCCTTAACCATGGGTGGTTTAAAAACTTCCTGTCATTTACTGCACACTTTCTATCTCTCATACTTAGTATCTTCCTCCTTTTCCCATACCTATCATGATCTCAATCTTCATGTTTTTAGTTATACTAAGAATAATATTAAAATGTTTCTGATCACATCATTGCTGATTTGAATAAGATAGAGGAAGAAGATGGTAGAAGAACCAGAGGACATACTAAAATTTTCTGAAAGGTCCTGTTTTAGGATAGACTTCTATACTGACTAATATTTAGCCTGGCTTTGATACATAAAACGCATATTGCCACCGCAAAGCCACAGTTACCATTAGTGGGAATATAAACTGGTAGAGTTGCTATGGGGATTGGCAATGCTGTAAAAATTATATGTGCCCTTTGATTCAAAAAATTTTCTTTAGGAATGTATTCTCTAGATGTGCTTACTGATTATACACATGCACAATGATTCATATGCAAGGTTATTTGTGCATTACTACTTAAAATTTAAAAAGTAGGAAGAAATGAAGTAAGTACCAATAGGGAACTGGTTAGTAATAGGATATCCTGCAATGGAATACTATAAAATAGCAAAAAGATGAGAATGATCTTTATGGAGTGATATGAAATGAGCCAAAATAAATTGTTTAGTGTGAAAAGCAAATAACAGAATAGTGTTTATATAAAGCTGCCATTTGTGTAAAAGAGGAAATCACATAAAGCACATATGCGAATGCTTATATATATATATATATATATATATAAACATAAGTCTCTATGTTACAAATAAGCTAGCCCTGGCTGCCTCTGGAGAGGGAAACTGGATGGCCAGGGGACAGAGTTAGGAAAACTTTCACTGCACGCTCTCTTGCACAGTTTGAATTGTGAATGTTGTGAATTTTTATCCATTTACAAATGACTAAAACATTGCTAACGTCTATTGAATAGATAAGGAAACCTCGGTGAATGCAGATCAAGTTAAGACTAGATTCCACATTCTAGCTTTAGGAGAAAAGGAGAAATTCTACATTTACAGGAAAGAAACAAAGACACCAAACAAAGGTATAATATACCTCTCTGCTTACTATAAAAATGTAAAATGTATGTACTTAAAGCATTGTAAAGGTTTCTTTTAAACACTTGAGGGACAAAAAAAGTAACCAAAGTATCAGCAGCAGATTTGAAGGTTTGAGCAACCCCAACTTTAAAACTTACCATATTTTATTTCCTGAGCACCAATACCAAATTTTTATAAGAGATAATAAAATGCTGTGCATGCAAAAGAGTCAGGAGAGAGTGTGTTATAATTTTATGTATGTAATATCATATAAAATGTCAGAAAAATAAGATAAACACACCTTAAGAATATTTTGAAATGACTATTATGTTAACATTCAGCTCCTAACTAAACAAACTTATGGCATCAATTTGTAAAGAACCTACATTTTAAACTTTAATTTTTCAACCAAAAAACAGCTGAACTGCTTTGTAACTTAAGAGTTTTTTCTTCAAGTATAACTACAGTACTGAAATTTAAAATGGTTTTCACTAAAGTGAAATTGAAGAAAATCACTTTTAAAAAAGAGAAAACTAAGAACAGACTTCAAACTTTTGAAGATCTTAAATTTGTTCTTAGTTTTCTCCCTCCAGCTTCTACCAATATCATTTTCTATCTGATTTTACTGATCACCCCTGTGCCATTAGAGTGATTAGGGACAGAGCACACAAAAAGTGAGTTTTAAAGATTTGAGTTCTACTGACCATGTGTTTCTTTCAACTTGCTCCTGCGCTGGGTTCTAGCATAAAGTGCCACCTGCTGGACAACTTCCAGTTGCTCTTCAATTCGGGGAAAATGGAAGTCGGTGCATTCTTGGCAAACTGTGGCAAAATCTAAGGGACCCAAAACATTGACAAACTTCTAAATGTGAACTATCAAATATTTAATATTTACTTATAGACAATTAGATCTAAGAGAAATAGAAAATAAAACTGCTGAGTATGATTTTTTGTAATTTCTTATGATAACCATGAAGTTATGATATAGCAACTTTTTAATCAGAAACTTAACCTTTCCCTCAAAAGAGTAAACAATTAGTAGACAAGGAAATTTTAATATAATTTCAAGTCTTCTTTAAATAACAGATATGTTGACCACAATCTACCCCCAAAGTGCTACAAAAATATAAGAGGGTTCTTGTATTTCTGAGCAATAAATTCTAGTCAAGCCTCTTCCAAAAATAGCTATAAAATTCCATACATTTTATATATTCAAAAATTTAGAAATAATTATAGAAGTGAGGTATAATATACTATGAAGAAGAATTTCACATAGTACATTTAAGAGGTAGAATATTAAAAAAAGAAAGAAAACTAAAAAGAAATGGATGAAATAAATTCAAATTCACTGAGCCAGAATCTGCTTCTAAATTGAAAAATACATTTGTATGTTGATTATTATTATTTTTTTAAATAATTATTTTTAGTTGTAGGTGGACACGATACCTTTATTTTATTTTTATGTGGTGCTGAGCCACACCCCCAGCCCTGATTATTGTTTTTATTTTACCCTGAAATAAGAATCCTAAAAGAGTATCATATATAGTGTAATAGAACTGTAAGAAAGAATAAATGTCAGGAAGCACTTTACCAGTGCTAGATATGAAACAAATCTAAAATACTTATGACTAGCCATGTTTATTGTTTGGTCTACTTATTGTTGGAAGTGATAATTAAAAGATACAGTTTTTCCACAATTCCTTTCTTTATAAGAATAGTATTAATAAATAAATATGAATAATGTCAACTTACCTCTCTTAATACCACTATATGAATTAATTCGATTATCTACTAGTAAAACTAGACCACAGAGAGATGTAGAATAAAGTGACAGCGCTGTTTGGAGCCGATGGAGTTTCACACCACTTCGATGGTTTCTTTTATGCTTACAGAAGTCCAGCATGTCTGCTCTCAACAATCTCAAATTATGCATAGTCTTCAACTGGGCTCCTGGGGGTAGGCAACAGTCTCAGAAAGTTTCAGAAGTAGCAATAAATAATAACTGCAAAAAAATTTAAAATACTTACCTAGGTGAATGGTAAAGCTTTCTTCTAACTTTCTCTGTTCCTCATAAATCCTTCCAACTGCTTCCACAGATTCTCTGAACTGATTTGGCTGAACTTTAATTTCCTCACTGAAATTAATAAAATTATTGATTTTCTTTCTTTGGGTATTTGTCAAAAACTTTTCTTGAACTTTATGAGAGAAAAGTGAACTGCTGAAAGTAGTGCTTAATTATTTCTCAACCATCCTTAACCAATGATGACAAGTAAGACTATAAGCACTAGCTGGTTCTAAAATTTCCACTTGTTCTTTCATTTCCTCACAGTAAGTAATTTAGATAATTCTTCTCAATCATTACAATATCAATGAACATATTACCACTTAAAATTTCTTAAATGATTAGCTTATTACATTAAAATCACATTATGCCCATTTTAAAATTCATGATATATCCTATACCAAGGCTAACTGTAGGTAAAATTAGAAAACAGGTGGAAAGCCGGGTACAGTGGTGCGCACCTGTAATCCCAGCTACTTGGGAGACTGAGGCAGGAGGATCACAGGTTTGAAGTCAGTCTGGGAAACTTAAGGAGACCCTGTCTCAAAATAAAATAAAAAGGGATGGGGATGTAGCTCAGTGGTAGTGCCCTGGGTTCAATATTCAGTACTGTTGAAAAAAAAAAAAAAAAAGGTGTTGGGAGGGGCAATGGAACATTGTGATAGCAATGAAAATTATAACACAGATAAGTAATAAAAAAGATGAAGTTCATTTTAATGTATCTGCATCTTCCATTTTTTTAAATCATTTACTGTTTTTTTTAACCTCCAACATTTTATTCCCACAAAATGATCTCTCTCTTTAGTCTGCTGTATTCTTTATATTTACTGAAAAGGTTTCCAAAAAGAAGTTAAACTTGTACAACTATTCAATTCAAATTTCAAGGGTAAATGTGTACATGAGTCATCTATACTCTACCGACTAAAATTTTGGGTTAATCCAAACTGCCTCATTAATCTTGCAGACTGATTTCATTAATAAATACAGTAAAAGCTAAGAAATAAATTTATATTAATAAAATATTCCCATCTAGATAAGAGGTAGAAAGTCATAAGACAATGTTATCCCCACTGTAACAGCAACAAAAAGTCAGATAATTTAGAAAATCATAACTTTTCTGAAGCCTATCAGAGATTGGAGGTAACAACACAACCAAGGAAACTTAATTCCAAAATGTCACGTGCCCCTCCAAGGAGAGATGGGACAGAGTTTTATCTTTGTCAGGACATGGTTGGAATAGGTTGCTGTCATACAAGGAAGTGAACAGAAATCAGTAAAATTTTAATAGCTTCTTACAATCCAAGAATGGGCTAGTATGTCAATTTGTAATAGTTAGGAGCCATTAGCCTCCAAAGACTTGCAGCAGGAGACAAGAGAACACTCTTGGGGGTAGGGTCAGAAGTCATTAGAATGTCCCATATCCAAGGCTGAGATATATGTAATTTGCCCAAGACTAGAGCTGGACAAAGATAACAGAACTGGACAACAAATGGACAAAGTGACTGCCCCTGTCCCCCAATTATGAGCCTAGTGCTAAGTAACAAGCAACAACAATATAGTGCTGGGAGGAAGAGCAATGGCACAGAGGAAGACTCCACTCTGCAGCACAGGCATGCAGACTGCTGAAAGCAGAGGATGGATCAGAGTCACAGATAAAACCCCCTAGAACCCCAACTTCCAATCCAAGCACAAAATAGCTTTATACTATTACTGTAGAAAATGAAGCCCTTTGGGTACTGACGGTACTGACAGACACAACAAAAAACAAACTCTGCTCAACTGCTGATAAGATTTGCACAACCTTCATATTCATGGCCTCTTCATTTCTTTTCTTTTGAAGCTAATCAGTATAGGTTTTATTATTAGTTGTTTTTTCCCCATTTTTTAAAATTCGAAGTTGTTGTATATATAACAGTAGCATGCATTACAATTCATAATACACATATAGAGCACCTTCTTACATAACACTGTTTGTATACAAAGTATATTCATATTATTCATGTCTTCACTCATGCATTTAGGATAATGGCCTGTTCATTTCTAAACGTAATACTATTTGCCTCAGTCTCTTCTTTGCTAATACCCACATATCTAGCATTCCGGGAAAAAAAAAAAAAAAAAGAAAACGGAAGAGGGAGTAAAGAAGAGGAGGAAGAAGAGGAGGGGGAAGATGTTGAAAAGGAGGAGGAGAAGTAGGAGGAGGAAAGACACCCTGAAAAACAAGGGAGAAAAAAAAGAAACTCCCTGTCCAGAAATAAAGCAATCAACTGAAACAAATTTAGTGATAACACAGATATTGAGTTTAAAAGAAAGAGATTTTCAAATACTTATGATTAATATGTTAAAAGAGCTAGTGGAAAAGGTAGATGAAATATAAGGACAGACAGGGTATTTTAGCAAAAAGAGAAAACATGAAAATACTTGAAATAACATATTTGATTATCACAGATAACTCATTTTATAATGCTATTATCATTACCCTGAAAACAAATCAAATGAAGATATTAATAATAAAAAACTGTAGACCAATATGCATACACACAGATACACATATACTGGTGGGTATGTGAAATAACGTATCATGACCTATATGTAAAACCTAAATCTACAAAACTGCTAGAAGAAAACACAGGAGAAAATCTTTGTGATCTTGGATTAGGCAAAGATATCTTAGATAAGACAAACTACGTAAAAACTGATAAACTGGCAGAGCACAGAGGGTTCTGATACTGCCATGTGGCTAGAGGTCACCATACATTTGTCTAAATGCACTGAGTACGCAACAGGAATGTGCATTGTTTACAAATGTAAATGATTAACTTTGGTTGATTCTGATATGTCAATATAGGTTCTCAATTGCAACAAGTACACCACTCTTCTGGGGAATATGGACATGAGGAAAGATACATACATGTGGGGTTGGGGATAAATCTCTGTACCTTCCTCTTAATTTTGTTCTGACCTTAATATTACCCTGAAAAACTAAAGTCTTTAATTTAAAATAAAACTGATAAACTGCACTTAAGTAAAATGGAAAACTTTGGCTGAGTAGATGGCTAAGAAGCAGAGTGCTTGCTTAGCATGCACAAGGCTCTAGATTTGATCCCCAGCACTGCAAAAAAATAAAAATAAAAAAAAGCTTTAAAAACTGTGCTCTTTAAAAAACACTATTAAGAAAATGAAACAAAGACAAGCCACAGAATAGGAGAGAATATTTATAAAATATATGTCTGAGGATAGACTTGTACCCAGAATATTTAAAGAACTCTTACAACTCAATAAGAAAACACAAAGGATATAGAAAATTAACACATGAAAAAATGTTCAACAACATTAGCCATCAGGGATGTGCAAGTAAAAGTATAATGAGGTACGACTACAAAAACTACTAGAATGGCTGAACAGCAACACCAAGTGTTAACAAATATGTGGAGCAGCTAGAATTCTCATACATTAGTGGGGGGAATGCACAACCACACAACCACTTTGGAAAACAGTCTGGTAAATTATTTATGAAGATAAACACCATATGACCTAGAAATCACACTCCCAGATATTTATGTGAGAGAAATAAGAACATGTCTACACAAAGACCTGTACATGATTGTTTTCAGTGGCTTTATTTTATAATTGCCCCAACCTAGCCCTAAATGTCCATCACCAAGTAAATAGATAAATAAATGAACAACAGAAGACTAAAAGATAATAAAAAGAAAAGAACTGGGGCCGGGGTTGTTACTCAGTGGCAGAATGCTTGCTTCACATGGGTGAGGCCCAAGATTCAATCCTCAGCACCACATAAAAATAAATAAAATAAAGGTATTGTGTCTATCTACAACTAAAAATATATTTAAAAAAGGAAAGAACCACTAATACCCAGAACAACATAAATGAATCCCAAAAGTACTATGCCAAGTGAAAGAAAAAAGGTATAAATGGCTACATACAGTTTGATTCCATTTATATGACATTCTGGAAAATAAAGAAAACTACAAGGACAGAAATCAAACAGGTTGACAGGGGCTGGAAAGAGGAAAGGGGGTTGACAATGAAGGTGTAAAAGAAAAATGAAGGTGCAAAAGCAGCAGCAGCTAGAGGCCAATACACAATGAAATTGATTCTATGCATTGAATTTCTGGAACTACAGCAGCAAAGTAGGGATAACTTGTAGCAAGGGGCTTTTCCAGCTTCCTTAAATCAGTTGCTTTCAACTTCTTTGTCTATAATATACTGTATAGGCATTATATTTTAGTTCAATGTACACATTCATTTATATAAAGTTTCATACATAATGCACTGAAGACATTTTTTTCCCTACTCAACTCTATTCTATTCTATTTAATTGTTATTTTTAAAAGGTTGGTTGGGGAGTGAGAATCCAGGATTGTTCCAAGAAGACTGTAACCAAGAGTTTGGGGAAAACAATAAGGCAAATGAAAGACTATAACATAGTCTTTGTATTTAAGAAGTGATATAAGGATAAGGGAAAGAGTTCACTGATAATCTATCCATCTGTCAATCTATCCATCCCATAAATATTTACTGAGCATGTCCTATGTGCCAGTGCCAAGAGCTAAATACTTGGCAAGGAGTTGGTATATAATGGTTCAACAAAAAGCAAACAAAACAGACATAGTTCTTGCTTTCAAGCCAAGTGTTTTAGTTAGTTTTTGTGTTCCTGTGATCAAAGTACCTGACAAGAACAACTTACAGGAGGCAGTTAGTTTGGGGCTCAGGGTTTCAGAGGTCTGAGTCCATAGACAGTCAACTCCATTGCTCTAGGTCCAAGTGAGGCAACATATCATGGGGGAAGGGCCCACTGAAGGAAAGCTGCTCAGCTCATAATAGTGTCAGCAGACTGGGGAGGAAGGGGGCCACAGGGAAGATGCACCCTTCCAGGGCATACATGCAATGGAACACCTCCTCTAGCCCTGCCTCACATTCCTAGAACTTCCATTCAGTCAGTACATTCAAACTAGGACAGATTAATTAGTTAGATCTCACAATCCATCCATTTTATTTTACTTCTGAATATTCTTGCATGAACAGGAGCTTTTGGGTGACACTCATTACCAAACCATAACAGCAACACTAGTGGGAGAGACTGACATCACATAAATAAAGTGCTATTTTAAAATATTCATAGCATATTCTGTAAATTGGTTTATTACATTATTCTTAGTGTATTTCTAGTTTAATGTACATTAGGATTTGAATGAATAAAAAAAAAATAAAGAAATTCTCAAACATACATATATACATACAACTAGTCAGTAATTTAGGCATGGTTAAACTCTAAGGCAATATGTGAAACAATTTATTTAGGCATACATGACATACAAGATATAAATTATGAAAAATCCTCCACATCATTTCTGTACCTTGTACATGCTTCTATTTCTCCACATATTAGTCTACACAGTATTTTATTTACAGGTCAGTCTCTCTTTTTAGAATATAAGTGCCACATGGGCAAGCATTCAAACAAATTGCACTGAGCAAAAACCAATTTAAAGAAATAAAAGATAGTAGTATTTAGACTACACACCTAAAAGGTTTAGAAAGCTTAAGTTTAAGAGGTGAAATCACTATTTTAGACCAATTAGTTACCACTCACCCGGCTCCAAAATAATCTACGTTTAGCCTTTATATAAAAGGTGGGGAATAAAAGCATAAAATTATCTTGAATGTGATAACTTAAAATTTGTACAAATGTATAAAAATATATACAAAAAAGCACAAAATTATCTTGAACTTGGTAACTTAAAAATATATACAAGACTCAATTTTATAGTAAACATAAACTATTACTAACAACAGACTTTTATATGAATAAGAACAACATATGGCTAATACCTGAGTGAGCTGTTGTTGGGGTTTTTTAGATCTTGATGAAGTTTTATTACCCATTCCTGATATTCTTGCTTTTGGATGGCCGTTGATTGTTTTAATTCATTTGACCATTTATTCTCTAAATCCTAAAAGAGACAATATGCCAACTGGTTAATTTTTTATGTGAAAAATAAATAAAAGTAAGCTCAGCACAGTGATGCATGCCTATAATCCCAGTGGCTCAGGAAGCTGATGCAGGAGGATCATGAGTTCAAAACTAGTTGCAGAAATTTAGCAAGGACCTAAGCAACTCCGTAAGACCCTATCTCTAAATAAAATATAAAAAGAGGGCTGGGAATGTGGCTAAATGGTTAAGCTCTTCTGGGTTTAATTCCTGGAAGGAAGGAAGGAAAGAAGAAAGAAAATAAAAGAAAAGAAAATGTAACTACATATCTACAAGCTCTTGTATTTCACTCACCTGCTGGGATTCAAAATGCTGAGCAGCCAGTGAATTTACATCCTGATCTGTCAGTGATTTTCCCAATTCCTGCATTACTTTTTCCATTTCAATACCTTGTCTAAAACATAAATTAGCAAATCAGGTAGGTACATTCATCAAATTTCAAGACCACTTCAGATTCATTGAATAATCCCTACAAAATGAAAATAAAACTTTTATTTTATAGGAGTAATTCCAGGAAGCGGAACTATAATACCTGGAAAGTGTTCTGAACCCTTGGAAATAATGATGATAATGTTATATAAAATCACCATCATTTATACAGCTCTAAACTTAATGCATAAATGAAAGTACTCAAAATCCAAGTGACTGGAGCAGCAGTTGTGGCTCAGTTGTAGAGTGCTTACCTAGCACGTGGGAGTTCCTGGGATCGAGCATCATATAAAAATAAATAAATAAAATAGAGGTATTGTGTCCACCTACAACTAAACAATATAAAATAAAAAAAAATCCAAATGACCTTTCAATTACCATGGCTCATGTTTAATAATCCAAATGCCTTTCGTCTAAAAATTTCCTCAAAGAAATAGTCTGCAATTCTACCTTAAATAGATTTTCTTTTTTGTACATCAACTAAAATGACTTCAAGTTCTGAAAGTTTGTCAATATTACATCCAGAAGCTGCCAAGTAGGTTCTAAGAGTCAAGCTGTTAAGTTACAAAATTACCTTTAAAAAGGCATGTAAAATAAAGTCTGAAGATATAGTATAGTCTTCTACACTTATCTTCTACACTTATCTAATGATAATTTAAGAATGCAGAAATTAAGAATGATTTTCCTTAAAGGAAAAGCTAATCAATGGTTTAAGTAAACTGATTTAAACAAACTGGTTAGAATACTTATATATGTGATAAATTAAATTCATTCATGTTACATGTTTATGTAAAAATATGTATTTCTATATATAACTTCTAGCATTAAATATTTAATATCACTTAATATTATCATTAGGTCATTAGGTCTAATGCTGGTGACCCTATTATATTTTTAATAGTTACCATAGGTCAGGTAAAGATTATGCTTGCAAGTGAGATTTTCATTTTGAAACAGAAATAATTGCTAAATGGTTTATAAACACAAGCAGATATAAGTTTACATTAATATTTTATACTACACATGTTCCCTCTAGTGGATAAAATGTATCATTGTCATTTTTTTAAGTTGAAATAAAGAAGTATCTAGAATTTGGTTGGCTAAAAAAAAAAAAAATTCCTTGTAAAAAGAAAAAGACAAATAATAATTCAACAAATAAAATGTCATGAACATTTATTTCATCCTAAATATATTCAAAACGCAAGTAGCTAATAATGTAATAAATGATACAAATATATATATATATTCTATGATAAAGATCAAAGGAAATTTTATTGTATTTCAGATGAAATACTAAATATAGATTGGCTCAGAATATCAGATGTGACAACTCTACAACCTGCACATTATTTTATAGGCATTTAAGAAAAAAGCTCCTTAAAACTATAGTGAAGGTATGCTGAGAAACAGTCTTTTAAAGATGTGAAATTGCATTAAAATGAAAGGACAAATAAGAAAACGTGTCACTTATCATGAACAGGATAAATGACTTAAGTACCAAAATTCTGGGTGAGCCTCCACAGACACTAATGAACTTCAACTTACCTTAAGTCATACTTTTCACCTTTGCAATAAATATTACCTTTCTAGGAGAAGACAATTTATTTTTCTTTGTCAAGCTAACAGTTTGGACATTTGAAAAATAAACTACAAAACTGCTTTTAAAATAGATACATGTAAATATTATTTATATGTTTAGAAAGAAACGTGAAAGGCAAAGCCCCATGAAAAAATCTGATCAAAGGACATGTCAAATGATAAAAATATAACAAATTCCTGCTTAAAAAAACTTCCATTATAGAAAAAATATAAAGTTTTGATAAAGGCAAATAATTGGTAGGTTAATTCAGCTTCCCAAAATGTGAAGAGTCATGTGGTATAGGAATAGTCTTCTGATTTAGATTAAGAACAATTATAGACTATTGATGGCCAGATATAGAGTTTTCTGGGAGGTGTAGTGAGTAGGCAGCAAAGTGTGTTGCAATTTGGGGTAGTTCACCAGCTGAAAGAAAGTACTAGTAATAGGTAGCCAAGACAGGAGTTTACCACTATACAATTATCTCCTGGGGTCCAGACACCAAAATGTTCAAGTCCCTTATATAAAATGGTGTAGTATTAAACTATGTACATCCTCCAGTATACTTTAAATTATCTCTATAAAACTAATACCTACTATGATGTAAAGACTATGCAAACAGTTATTATACTCTATTGTTTACAGAATCATGACAAAATACAAAAGTCTGTACATATTCAGTACGGGTGCAATTTTTCCCCCTGAATATTTCTGATCCACAGTTGGCTGAATTCATAGACACAGAGGGCCAACTAAAATATGTGGAATGAGTGTAGTCTCAGAAAACCTGAGATCTAAGAACCATTTCAAAATGAACTGAAGGTTATATTGTTAGAAGGCCTTAGTAGGAAAATTTAAACATGAATGTCATATGAACATCAACAAAAGGTAATTGGTATTTGGTAATTATACAGTGGTACATGCCTATAATCCCAGGAACTCGGGAGGCTGAGGCAGGAGGATAACAAGTTTGAAGCTAGCCTTAGCAACTCTGAGAGGCCCTAAGCAACTTGGCTAAACCCTGTCTCAAGATAAAAAATACAAAAATTCTGGGGATGTAGCTTAGTATAAAGCACCCCTAGGTTCAATGGCCACTACCAAAAAATAAAATAAAATAATAATCTAGTTCTACATTTTATCCTTCTTCAAAAAAATACATTCACAAATTTTATTTGCTAAATAAGAAACTAGAAAAAAATAAAATTTTTGTCATCCCCAGGGACAAAGCTTCAACTACTTACCTGGTAGCAACTACCCATACAGCAGCTATACCATCTAGAAAGGAATAAACTACCTTAACATAGCTGGTCAACAAACTGAAATCTATAAGGAATACAAATGTCTCAACATATCATGTTGTTCTCAACAAAGAGACCATTCTAATATTTTATGATATATGAGAATAAATAGTCCAGAGAAACAGAACTACTATAAAAATTTACAAATCTATGCAAGAAAATAAAAATGCCAATCTGGTATCCAGAAGAGAATGTCCTTTGTCAATGATTAAATCCATTTGTCTATTATGTTTTTGCATTTCAAATGTTCTTATTTATGATAACCTTCAAAATAAAAGATTATTCTCCCATCACTCATTTTAATGCTTTCTAATGGAAAGCTAATGGGAAACAGAAGCAAACCAGCACATCATTTTAAATTTAATTCTTTGTGATTAATTATTACATCAGTCACAAGAAATAAATGTGATTTTTGTCCTAACATGCTTTCACAACCAAAGACATTTTACCTCAGTAACAGTAAAATTTTATCCAATGTCTAAAATAAATGTTTTTAAGGTAATGTTATTAGTCTGCTAAATTAAAATGATTATCTAGGATGAGTGTGTCCTGAACTCATATCACAATATATAGAATTATGAGGAAGCAGTCTGGAAAGCCATGCTTTAAAATCAATAATGCTAGCGGCTTTATACTCACTCTGAAGAAATAGTGACTCATAAAGGCATCATTTCATACTGTATTAAGTAATTCCTATAGAATGGATTCAAATCTGACTAAAATTTCTTTAAATAACGAGTATTATTTTTTTCCTCTTAATGTAAATAAGTTTACAAAATGAACTAAAAGACCATGCACTTAGAGCAGGGCAATAAAGAGGAAGTTCCGACCAGGGAGATAACAAGGTACAGTGATTACTAGCTTTGGAGTTAGATTCCATGTTTAAAATTCTATCCTGTCCTTGGACAAGTTATTTACTTTATTTAAGCCAAAATTTTCTCATCTTTAAAATGAGAATAATAATAGTAGGGTTGAGGTAAAGATCAAAGGAGATAGGGCACAGTACTCAGAGCAAAGCAAGCCTTCAACAGGTCAGATATTCTTTTTGTTAGAAATAAGAATATGTAATGCCAGCACAATTTATTTACACAAATCACTTGAGAAGTTCTGTAAATCTATAAGGAATTTCCCAGTTGGAATTACACATTTAAATATACAAGATAAGTGATGTCTAATATTAAAGATTTTTTCTACTTTATCTTTTATTTTATAAAAAATGAAAATAAGTTGTTCTACAGGTCACCATATATGACATTGTAATATTCAATTATGATAATACAAGAAATGTGAAATACCTTTCTCTTAATTTTTTCAGTTCCACATCTCTTTCACCAATCAGTTCTGAGATACTAACAAAGTAATTGTGTTCCAGATTTAGAAGAGTTTCAGAGGCAGGAGAATGTATTAGATCATGATATACATCTGCAAAATCTTCATCCCAGCTGGGCTCTTCAGGCCTTGCATGCTCTAATGTACTCTATAAGATGATACACAGACATTCCTCAATCAAGACACAGTATTTTTATTTAATACAGTTCTACAAAAGTATGTATATTATGGCTCCATTTTTATATATCAGACAAAGACAGAAAGACCCTCTATTTATATATGTGTAGATAAATATAAAAATTTACAAATCTATGCAAGAAAATAAAAATGCCAATATGGTATCCAGAAGAGAGTGTCCCCTTGTGATCAATGATAAAAATCCACTTGTCTATGTGGATTTTTACACATATATCTGTGTAGATATATAAATAGAATGAGAACAGAAAGAATACGGACACATTTAAACTAAGTTGAGCTATTTGGGAAGAGGGATGAGGAAGATACACAAGTTTCCAAAATTAAAAAAAAAGTATGCTATGATTCCATTTCTGTGAAATCACACACACACACACACACACACACACACACACACACAAAGGGATGATCAACAAAATGATAATGGTGACTATTTCAGGACAGTGGGACTTTTGGTGACTTTTATATTTTATGATATAATAATTTTCATGTACTAATTATATAATGAGAAAAACTTTTTATTATTCAAAATGTGCTCTACAGGGCTGGGGTTGTGGATCAGTGGTTGAGCACTTGTCTCACACATGTGAGGCACTTGGTTCGATTCTCAGCACCGCATATAAATAAATGAATAAAATAAAGTCCATCAACAACAACAAAAAAAATTTTTTTAATGTGCTCTACAAAGGATTTATAGGTTGTATATTTAGAAAATGAAGTTACGTATATAGTCAGCTGTGATACGTTAACCTTTATTAACCTTCAATACATAATTGATGCATACCTATGTCAAGATAAAAGTAATTTTCTTACTTTGATCTTTTCATTTATATTCATTTTTAAAAACAGTAACATGCTTTCTTTTAAAAATATAAGCATGTTTTTAAGTATATAAAATGATAACTATCAAAATGATAAAAAACAGAGTAAGCACTGATAACCAAAAAAAGTAGAACTGGAAAAGAGCCCACACTGGGATCTTCTAAAACACACAGAGACACCCTGGGAGGCACAGATGTCCACCTCAAAAAGACAGTCACTTCAATACATGCAAGACACAATGCAGAAGCTCATAGGTTGATAATTCCCTTGTCAAAGACCATACAATTTAATGGCAAAATAAGAATAATACAAAGAGTTTGGTGTTTTTTCCATTGTTGATCTGTGCAAACAGATATCTGTTTTTAAAAAATCAAAATTCTTCCCTTTTCTTATCAATGAATATATTAAAACTAAAATTTAAGATGACCGAGAGTCATAACTTACCTTAAAGCAAATTAATAAGTCATAGAAACAGGTATCCTGAACTTGGCCAATTAATGGGTAAACTTTATCCTTTGTTCTCATTCACTTATCCCTCAAAGTCCTCAGCAGATGGGAGGAGTTTCAGAGGACTAGCTGAACCTAGAATTCAGATTTCATCTTTTCTATGCCTCTATCCACCAGGCTCTGCTCTAGGAATTATAACCTGCCCATGTGACTTATCCTCTGGTCAAAATTCACTTTAGGCTCAGGCTGAAACTGTGTAGCAAGGAGCCAGTGCAAGATCATTGGGATCTGACTAGCCACACATAACACCAGATGTTTGGTGATTCTATTAACCCAGTCATCTAACTACAAAAAACTGCAGTACCCATTTTAAACTCAACCTAGCACAAGCTTGAATCAGAAGCTCCCTACATAAGAAGCACTAAACAGTCCTTCCTTGATCTAATTTATGCCCTTCCCTCAAGAGAGGTGATACTAGGAAGTGGAGTGTGATTGCTGAGAGGAATGGAGGATTGAGGAAGGACCTGCAGAGAGAAAACTATTCACTGCCAATCTCAACCTCCACCTTCAGGTGTAAAACCTGGCTTCTTTGAGGTTGACACAATTCAGCACTGATTATCTTTCTTGGTCATTATTATAAAACAATCCACCTGTCGCTTACTCTTATTAATTTAAAGCTTTGGCACCAAGTGCATAGTCTTCCTCTCTGTCCCAAATCCTGTCATCAACCTGGTCCAGTTGGATATCCTTATGGACACCCTACCCAATGTTCCATCTTACTTCCCTGAACGCTTATCTTTCATAAGTTCTCTACTCCACCTCAGCCACCCTTTCAGTAACTGCTTTAGTTTGAATCTTCAGTGTCCCCAAAAAGCCCACATGTTAAAGGCTTGACTCAAGGTGGTGCTATGGGAAGGTGGTGGAACCTTAACTAGGTGGGCCCTAATGGGAGGTCCTTGGGTCATTGGGAGTGTTCTTGAAGGGGACTGTGGAATACCTATCTCTTTCGTCCTTTTCTCTTTTGCCTCTTCCTTTTCATCCTTGCCACAAGGTGAGGAGATTTGCTCTGCCTTACACTCTTGCCTTGATGTGTTACCTCATCACAGGCCCAAACAAGGGGGCCAAAAATCATGGACTGGAACCTCTAAAACTGTGGGCCCTAACAAACTTTTTCTCTTCATAAGTTGATTATCTCAGGAATTTGTTAATAGTAGTGGAAAGCTAACACAATATTCTCATCAATAACAGGTTAACTTTTAAAATTCAAACAATTCAAGTCTCTGACTATATGCTCCAACCAAGATTTTCATTCAATTATTCCTAAGTAATTGAGTATTAAACCTCATCAGGACCTTTACTCCATAAACTCTATCAGCTCATTTTATCAGTCATCAGTTCCCATATAGATTCTCTTCATTCTCTGTATAGCTTACATTCTGTGGCCCAGCATTTAACCACTGTCTTGCCAATATCCTCAACTCTCTTTACTGATGTTGTCTTTCTTACCCATCTAATAAAACCCTAATCTTCTTCTCTCTACATGCAATCAGGCTTAGAAAGCCACAGCAGAAAAATCATGAAACTCCAAAGTTCTGTGTTGGCAAACAAGCTACTCTAACTTGCCCTTCAATTATTCCTGACAATCCCACCATTCCTTGGAGAATTCTGTCCTCAAACACCCAACCCTCTCATTACTCTCTACCTAATCTAAACAAATGATCTGTATTTTCTATTTCTCAGATAAAGTTGAGCAATCAGAAGAGACTATCATCAACTTCCTGCTACAATTAGTAAAAATTTCTGAATTTATATCTTTCCTGCTTCACATCTACAATAATGAAAGAAAGTATATTTCTTCTCAGTTAAGGTCAGTTCTCCATTTGAGTTCTAGATTCTATCCTTTCTAGACTTCAACTCTACCATCTTAAAAATCAAACAAAAATAACAAACCTCTGACCCTGTATTCCCATTTAGCAAGTGCCTCAAATAGCCAAACTTCTGGAGTTATCAATTCCCATTCTTCCTTCTTTCTACTTCCATATTCTTAAAGTCACTGAAATCAGAAATCTAGTTTCTGCTCCCACCAATCCACTGAAACTTATATTTCCACAGATAAGATTACTTGATAAATCTAATGATATCTTTGAGTCTTTTCTTTACATCATATTCAGTGGCATCCAGGCTTTCTATCATAGTTTAATTGATGGTAGTTTCTTTCTTAATAAATAAAATAATAATGTGTGGCATCTTAGACTTTATGAAATGGCATATGTTAATTAAATACAAAAGTGATGGCATTATATAGCTATATAACAATAACGAAGTAAGATGACAAAAGTTAATCAAAGCTTAAAGTGAACTACTACTGGTTTAGGGTTGTCAGATGAAAGCCAAGATATCCAGTTAATTTAGAATTTCAGATAAAGAGTAAATAATTTTTCAGTATAAATATGTTCCATGTGATATGTGGGATATAGTTATACTAAAAATTTATTCATTAATCTGAAATTCTGTCTTCAATTGGTATCCTATATCTTTAGTTACTAAATCTGGTGATCCCTCATTGGCTGGACATAGAAAAGTAGCTCCTATTTTACAAAAGTATTCTACAAAGCATATTTTGTTTTATGTGCTCATATTGATAAATGAAGGAAGTACAAAAGCAGCAACATATACTGAATATTATTGGTATATAGATAAAAAAGGATTCCAAAAACTGTTTAAGTATTATTTAGCAATTTAAAAATCCTCATTGAATTCCAGAATATCCTTGGAATATACAATCTGACTTATTTTCTTACCTCAGCATAAGCTTTGGCCCATGTATTTGCCAGCTGATGTAAATCTACTTCACCTGATTTCACAGCCTCCAAGCATGCTTCAGCATCTCTATCATAATCCCTGAGGGATTCTTCCTCTATAAACTGGCTCAGAGCGTCTCTTAAGTCTGTAAGAGGAACAATAAATGCCACCATCAGCAAAATCCATATACAGAAAGGGAACATTTTACTTGGCTAAGCATTCCAATGCAAATTTTTTATTTTATCAAACACCCTTAATATCATCTTCAATTAAAATAAAACCAGTAGTAGAGTGCTTGTATCACAGGCACAAGGCCCTGGGTTCAATCCCCAGCATAGAAAAAACAAACAAACAAACAACAAAAAAAAAATCAGTTTAGGGGATCATTTCACTAATTTAACAACAATTAATTTTTATTATATGTTATAGCATATAGAAAGGTCAAAATTCTTAGTTCTTCTGTATCCTTGATACTAACTAACGTTAATTTCTTAAACCAAATAATTCAGTTTGAAGCCAAACAGGCATATGCATATAAAGAAAAACCTACAGATATTGAGAGTCTGAGGTTACTGTATGTAAATGAAAAACAGTTTCTTATATCAGTTTAAAGAGTATATTAGAGCTTTTGAATCTGCAAGAAGAAATTGATTATATTAAAACCAGTTTAATGAAGATATTCTAAGGTTTCAATTTGAGAGACACTATTTAGGGACTGCCATCATGGAAAGAGCAGTGGAATAGGAGTCCAAACACATGGATTCTGGCCTTGGTTTTGTCACTATGATTGTGACTTTAGACCAGGGTTCCACAATCTTGAATCCCTCGGAGGCCTTGCTGAAACCAACTGCTTCAGGGCTACCTCTGATTCAGCAGGAATAGCATAGAGCCAAGAATTTACATTTGTAACAAGTTCCCAGGTTGTTGCTGATTAGGTACCACACTTTGAGAATTACTGCCTGAGGTAAATAATTACTTTATTTATGTTGTTTCTTTTTCTTATATGATGTGATTGTGCTAGAAAGTTTCTAGGCTGCCTAATAATTCTAGCATTCTGTGATTCAACATATTTTTAATTTGAAAATTTTTCCTAGTCTGTGAAATAGGAGAGACCTTTTAAAATGGCTTAATACCGATCACTTTATTAAACTAATCTAGGTAATCAAATATTTTCCAAAGATCAGAACTTCTGTTCCATGGAATCTTAAGAATTGATGATCAGATCATTAAAAGGCCAATGAATTTACCAATATAATTCTATAATTATAATATTGCAATTAGTGATGGTTGAAATACCTTACAAATCAACTCAACTAAATTTAAATGTTAAAGAGTTTTCATTTAGACCTTATAACAAACTTTTTATCATGTAATTTTTTAAAAAATCATTTATTTTTTGCTTTAGTTGTACACAAAGTGTTTATTTTTATGTGGTACTGAGAATCGAACCCGGGCCGCGCACGTGCGAGGCGAGCGCTCTGCCGCTGAGCCACAACCCCAGCCCCGTAATTTTTTTTTTTTTTTTTTTTTTTTGTGGTACGGGGATTGAACTCAGGGGCACTCGACCACTGGGCCACATCCCCAGCCCTTTTTTGTATTTTATTTAGAGACAGGGTCTCACTGAGTTGCTAAGTGCCTCGCCATTGCTGAGGCTGGCTTTGAACTCGCAATTCTCCTGCCTCAGCCTACCAAAGTGCTGGGATTACAGGCGTGCGCCACCGCGCCCGGCTCCCGTAATTTTTTTATTAAATTGCTTTATAACAATTACACAGGTAATAGGAGAAAACAATAAAGCAACGGTCTGAGGAATCTTTTATTCTTGGAAGCAGTTAAACAATTCATATTTTGTTTCCATTGCTTCTTAGGATTATGCTTTCTAGCATGGAACTTCTAATGAGACAGTCCATAAGAAAATAATAAAGTGGTATTACTTAAAAAAAAAAAAAATCAGTCCTTACCATTTTCTATAAAGCATGGCAAGCTGTGAAGCAGCATCAGACGTCCATGCAAATGACTGGCATTTTCCTGAACAGGAAATTTGAGGGGTACTCTCAATTCTAAGCATTCATTTCCTACTTTAAATTTATATACAAACTCCCTTTCTTTGTTGCAGAATCTTTCTGGGTTTTTCTTCATATTCTTTGACAGGATCTCTATAGAAAAACAACAAAAAAAGCAAAAAGTTATATTATAAACCATGATGTTTCATTATTGCTGTAGCACTTCTACATATATTCCACTACTCAAAAGATTTTATTTGTGTACTCTGAGCCAACTATTCCAGTTTTTCCCAAGTGTTTATCACTGCACGTTTTTTGTCTTCATGATGAAAATGAAGTTCTTCCTCTATTTTTTTTTAAAATGAAAACAGTTTCTTTTAAACTTCATATAAGGAGAAAAATTATACTTATGTGTTGTATTCTTAGGCAGGGTTCTCAATACTAGGAAAATGATAATAAAGGATTCTTAGGAAGGGATACATAGGTGGGTAGAAAAAGAGCCTAGAAAAAAGTTGGTGAAAACAAAGTGAAAGAAACAGATCAGGGACCAAGTAGTGATCCAAGTGATCTTAGAGGTTGTGGTTTTGAGATCCGACAGGAGAAGGGATAAGAAAGTGTTAGAAAGATCTCCATGTGGCAAGTCCTTCGCTCTCACAATAATATTCAAACCCTTTATTCCAGTTTATATCTCCAGACTCTTCTCTGGGGTGAACCTACACCCTTACTCATCCACAAACCAATTCGCTTTTTTTTTTTTTCCTGTCATACTGAACTTCTGTCAATACCAAACTTCTCTTTCCACTCTTAAGCTTTCTAAATTAAGTTTTCCTGAGGGCACTCTTACTAGTTTAAATTTTCTTGGATGATAACTACTCATTCTTCTGGTCTTAGTTCAGATAGCCTCCAGAAGCTTGCACCAACTCCCCAAGAGTGTCCTGGGTCCCTATTAACAAGTTTTCATATTACCAGTCTGTACTTATCTGAATCATGCTATTTTTCTTACTCTCACTAGAATACTTTACTTCAAGTAAGAGGAAATGTATTCCATGTACCAGGTAGGATGCTGGGAATGTAATAGTGAGAGGTAACAGATAGTTGTTAAATTGTATGGTGTTTTTATTTTATGGTGCTCTCTGCAAAAGTAAGAAGACAACAAATAATTATTCATATTGTGCTTTAAAAAGAGGTCATCTGCTTGAAAGTAGAAGAGCGATTACTAGGGACTGGAAAGGGTGTAGGGGGCAAGGTTGGGGGGTGAGGGTGAAAGAAGGATGGTTGGATATGATCAACACATGCTGTATGCACGTCTGGAAAACACTGTGAATCCATTGATATGCACAATTAGCATGTTAATAAAAAAAAGAGGTCACTTAACATTTAAAAATAAATCAAAGGACTTTTTCAGTGTGTGTGTGTGGGGGGGGGGGTGCTGATGACTTGAATTATCCAGCTTATATTTTCAAATCAGTATGTAGGGTGTACATAAAAATTTCAGTCTATTTCACCCTAATGCAAAGAGAGAGGATACTGGGCTGGGGCTACAGCTCAGTGGTAGGTTGCTTGCCTAGAATATGCAAGGTCCTGGATTTGATCCCCAGCACTGCAAAAAAAGGAAAAGGGGGAGGGGGCAAACAAAACCTTATGTTTTACTAATGGTATTGAATGGCTAATATTCATTAAATGTAAATTAATGTACATTTGTACATCAGTTTTAGAAAATTGGCAATAATTACCAAAACTACGAAAAGGTCCGTTCTATGATGCAGAAGTTCCATTCCTAAGCATATATCCAAACACACATACACCTACACACACACACACACACACACACACACACGTTCACTAAAAGACATCCAGAAGACTTTGTATGGCATCATCATCTCTGGTCTGGTTTCCTTGCCACCAGTGGGCCAGCCCTTCTCACTCTTCTACGTTTTAGGCTCCCTTCATTTAAAACATCCCACTACCTCTTTCCAAAACTTTTTAGCATGGCATTCCAGGCCCTCCATAGTCTAAACTCTATTTAACATCTCCAACTTTACCTTTACTGTGAGGTTCCTGAAGGTTGTATCGTATCTATAGTTGAAGTATAGCCCCTAACATGACATACAGACCTTTCGCAAACATTTGCATAAAGAAAGTGGGCGGTAATAAGAGACTTTCCCGTTTGATTCTGTCGTTCAAAATGGTTCAAATTCTAATTGTGGCATTGAATTGCTACCTGAACAATTGGGGATAGTGCCACTTAACAGTGTGTCGTAAGGATTAATCAAAAACAAATATGAAACATCTCACAAACATAAGATGATCAACAAAATGAAGCCAGAAATGAAATATCTAAGAACGTCTCAGCATAGAAATCATATGATCCTGAGAAGACACGATAAAATCAGAGGTAGGAAAGGTGCTAACATTGTAGCAAAGAAAGTTGCGGAAATACGAGTTCCACGGTTTAATCTAGTTCAGAGCCAGTACTTTTCGTAACAGAACTATCAGCTCTGGTTTCTGCTGATAATTTAGTTCCATTTCCCTCCGCGGGCTTTGCTTCCGTTTTAGAGGCTGTGAAATCAAACCTGGGAGAGGAAAAGGGCTGGACCGAACTCACATAACCAACGGCGGAGGCACTGGGGCTCCCATTAGTCCAGAGAAAGGACGGGGAACTGCCTGGCCAAGAAGCTCCAGCCGAGTGACGGGACCAGCCCCTTCACTAGGAGATTCCAATCTTAAGCGGCTTCCTCCCTCTCGATTCTGAGCTCACCTCGCTCGGTCCCCAAGCAGTCAGCACACTGTGAGCTGTCCAGGAGTCGGGCCCGGGGAACGTCAGCTGACTTGCCGGCTGGTTTTTGCCGCCAGCAGATCCCCCACGGCAGATTCGCTCCCCTTTTCCTGTTTTCTGACACTTACTAGAAAACTATTGGGTCCAACTAACACCGTTTCCAGTATATCTTAATCTCATAATTTAAGAAGCGCAAGAAGGTGTGTTTCTAAAAGGTTATTAAATATTTCAGAGATAAAGCTACGGCCGCTGTCGTGACGAAAGTGCAACGGCAGAGCACAAACTGAGTTCTGGCCGACCGGATGCGGAAGGGCGTGCCTCGGTCGGGCGGCGGGGAGCCAGCTCTTAAAGCGCAGGCTCCGCCGCGGGCTGGTGGCTCAGGATTGGAGGAGCCGGTGGCCGCGGAGGCGGGGAGCGCGATGTCCGGTTTTGGGCGGGAATTGAAACCGCTACTGCTGCCAGCCAGAACTTGAGCGCTGCAAGGTTCCAGCCTTACCGTGAACATGGTGCGGCCAGTTAGGTGAGGAGTTATGAGATTCGGCGGTAGTGGGGAAAAGGAGCAAGAGGACAACATGGGCAAATTGTGCGCAGGGTTAAGGGGACAAGGCCAGTTAAGACAGAGGACGGCGGTGGGAGGAGTGGGATAGACGGTTACTGGGAGACACTCCAGTCTCCCGTGAGAGACACCCGTTGCTCAGCGGTGTCCCAGCTTCTGAGCTCTTACCCGCTCCTTACTTCGCTTTTCAGCTATTGCCGTTTCTTTTACCCCCGCCTCCATTCAAGTAAGATCCTGTTGCCACTTGAACGACGTTTTGCATTTCAGCGAGCACCTACTTATGTGCCGTTTTCATTTGTTCACCACTAATCCTTTGGTATAGAAAGAGAAGGCATTCCTATTTATGGATTTAAAGCTTCTGGACATAAGGGCCGATTTTCTTGAGTCATACATACAGCTAGAAAATAGAGGACAATACTCACCTTAAGTCATTTGACTCCAGATCCTTTGCTTTCTATTATACCACTAGAAACTGTTTCTCAACTTAATCACAGTTGAATACTATCGAGGCCTAGGGTAAGTCATTCATTTAGCACAGTCATCGAATATATTCTGTACTAGGTGCTGGAGGTTACATTCAAGTATAAGGTGAGGATAGGGGCCCAAAAATAAACATGCCAATGTGATACAGTAGGAAGGAAACCCTTAACTATAAGTATGGAAGGATGGACTTCTCTGAGCAGATAATGTATGCACGGAAATATGAATTATGAGAAGTTAGCCAGGCAAAAATATGGGGCAATCCAAGTAGCAGGAATAAGAGTCAAGGCCCTCAGCTTGACCATAATTAAGGGATAGATTGAAGCTGTAGCATTAGCAAGCAGTGGGGAGAATTGTTGGGGATTAGGTCAGATAAATAGGGCCAGAGAAGGTAGGGCCTTCTAGGCCTTCTAATGGAGTTTGGATTTTATTCTAAGTAGAATGGGAAATCAATGGGAGAATTTAAATATGGGAGAGAAATCTAATTTTGCTTTTATAAAGGTCACTGGTGGAGATTGAATGGGGGAATGGGGACAGAATGAAAGCAGGAAAATGAAACTATTTTTATCATTGGGTAGTGGTTTGGCATAGGGTGTTATTAGGGGACATGGAATAGATCAGATGAATTTGGAATATATTTTGGAGGTACAGAAGTGGATGTGGAAGTAAGAGAAAAAGGGAATCAAGAATGACTAATATTTTTGATCTGAACTACTAAGTGGATGATCTTGTATTAACTGAGATGAGGAAGTCTAGGCATCACAGGAAAGCATGGGAGCTAAAACACTAAACCTTGGTTCTTGTGTTTTGGCTAAAGAATATTTAAAGTTAGACACAAATAGCCATGCAAGAAAACTTTATTACGAGTGAAAGTAAAGTCAAAGCAAAGTGAAGCTTAAGAGAGTATGAGAGAAGGAGAGTGAGCACGCGCACTCTCTGAGCAGAGAAAGACAAAGGATATGATGGCATCTCCAAATGTATTACTGTTTGATGTTTACCAGGAGAACTGGGGATCACCTACACTCTTTGCCAAACAGGTGTTCAACTCCTTCTTCACAGGACAGTGGAGTATTTGACTTTAGTTGGTCCTCTCTAGAACTGTTATGGTGGCCATCCTGTTTAGGGGGCTTCATTTACAAATCAATTCCATGTTCATGTGGGTACTGGGGTCATAGCTGGTCAGAAGTCACCTTAGCGCACCTGCATTGCTAAAGGAATTTTCCTTCCCAGACATATAGAGACACCTAAAGCCATAATTCCTAGCTTCACATCAACCTTAGTGGACTCTGTCAAAAGTTAGTCCCATTGATCCTTTTCTTTTGACATGTTTTCCAAATAGCTCCCTTGCTTTTGTTTATTTTCTATAGACTAACTGCCACCATTTGCTTTCTTGTCTACTCTGAGGATAATTTAAAGAAGATCCTAAAGTAATTTAAGGAACACTTCTGACCTTACCATGCATTTCACCTCTCATGGCTAGCCACTACCTAACATTGGGAAAGGAACTGGGGAGTCAAGAGTTCTATTTTCAACGTGTTAAATTTGAAATGGCTTTTAAACATCCAAGTAGTGAAGGTGTAATCCATTTGTTTAGAATAGCACTAGACAAGTATAGTCTGCAAACCTCTAGGGGTTCCCTAAAACCTTCTCAGGAGGTCCATGAGGTCAGTACTGTTTTGATAATAATATTTATTATTTTTGTTTACTTTTTCACTGCTTTGTCATTTGTACTGCAATGATGATTTGGCACAAATTAAGGCAGTGGCACCAGACTGTTAGAAGCCATTGCATTCTACCACTGTGTACTCAAGAGTTTAAAAAAAAAAAAAAAAAAATCCCAGTTTTACTTCAAAATGTGCTTGAAGTAAGACATATTTATTTAGCTCAATCTTTCTCTTTTTAATAGGCTTTTGGTTTTATTTTACTATTTTCCAACCTCAAAATTACTAAAGAGCTTTCTATAATTTTATCAGCTCTCAAATTCTTTAACTCTGAAAGAGAGTAATATAAGTATGCTTCTTTTTTAATATTGTATGTGAGAATATGGGAAGTACACATAAAGTACTCTACATACTGAAGAATATTGGTTTTCTCAAGGAATAGTACTTGCAAGATTGTAAGATGAACTTAACCTCCTTTTTTTTTTTTTTTTCATTGAACTCTTTTTATTTTAAAGAACAACCAATTCATTAACTAGGTTGTTCACACTTGGGCATTTGGCAGAAGACAGACAAAGATTGGAAGATATTTCAGTTAGTACAAAGAGGAAGAAAGAAGGGAATAACTTTTTTTTCACTTTGAATATAATTTTCTTCTAATGCTCTCTAAAGTAGTATAAAGATTCATTTCAGTTCACAGGAATAGTCACTCACTATTTTTTTTAAGAGTCCATTGCATAAAAAATATTATGAAATATTTTGAAAAAGAACGACTTTTAGTGCCAAGTTTATAGTGTAATAAGGAAGATGGAATGCACATATAAAATATATACAACAGGAATTTATAAGTGCCCAGTAACAACTAAACAGTATATAAATTGTAACTTAATTATATAAATTATTTTTACTTTGTGAGCTATCTAGATTAATTTCTTTTCTATATCAGGTATAGTTTTAACTATATCAGCTAAGTCCCTGCTATAAAGTGCAAACCATGTTTTAGATTTAAGTATTTTTAAAAGAATCTAAACAGTTTTCTTTATTCAAGACTATGAATAACCTTTATAAGTGAAGGTAAGAAATTGATATTTGTATTAATGAAAAATTTCTGTCTTGGCCGTAGACATAAAAAACCAGTCAATTACTCACAGTTTGAGGACTCTGATAGTGATGGTAAGTAGAATTTCTTATTTTTCCTTAAAAGATTTGGACATAGGGCTGGGGTTGTGGCTCAGTGGCGGAGCGCTCGCCTCGCACATGTGCGGCCCGGGTTCGATCCTCAGCACCACGTAAACATAAATGCATTATTGAATTGTGTACAACTAAAGTAAATAAATAAATATTAAAAAAAAAGATTTGGACATTTATTTCCTCAGTATTTATATAACACATACAACTTAAATATTAAATATTCCCCAATTGTATTATTAGGTAGGTCTTAAAAAATAAGGCCTTGAAGAAAGGTTAGGCTTAGCTCTGCCATATTTATTATATGTTTACTTATCTGCCTTAAGAGAACTTTGATTCAAAAATTTGAGGAACATTTTTGAAGTAGGCTTTTTCCCCCTTTTTCTTTTCATGGTGCTTGGTCTCAAACACAGGACCTCACAGATGCTATGTAGATACTCTACCACTGAGCACTATCCCCAGCCTAGAAGTAGATTTTATATTTCTTTCCCAAACCATCCAAGTTTTCTATAAATATTTTAGTAATTCCAGGATCTGAAGGGATCTGTTTGGCTTTGGGCACAGCCTTAATTAAGTATGCCTACAACTTGAGAAAAAAATAGTATAGAATATAACTTAGATTTTGTTACAGTCATCAGTCAGCAGATATTTATAAATTGCCAGTCGTGTTCTGCATACTGGGTGGGGTGGAGGAGCCAAAAGTTTTAAATTATCATTCCTATGTAGGGAAGCATAAAGAAGATAGCATGTGTTAATAATTGCTGAAGTATGTGATTAAGACTACATGACCCTGAGGTATACATACATGTGTTTAAAAGCCACAGTAGCAGTTTTATATTAAGTGTCAAGAGAACAACAACTACAATTCTGAGGTGTGACTGGACAGAAAAATCTGAGAAACAGTATTGGACTGGAAAAGAACATTCCTTTTGTAGAAATTAAGAAGTTACTTTGGTAGGCTCCTAGGAAGCTCATTATGGTAATGGAAAGAAAACTAAACAAAACAAAAACTGCTACATCTAGAAAAATTCTCTTCCCTTGTGATGCTTCTTACTTTCCTTAGCTTGTTTAATGTACTAGGAATAGGTAATGTGCCTTTGGAAAAGTATTTGGCTACCTTGTGAAGTTTCATTAAAAATAATTTGCTAGTCCCAGCTACTTGGGAAATGGAGGCAGGGGATCACAAGTTTGAGGTCAGCCTGGACAACTTAGTGAGTCCAGGCTGACCTCAAATTAAATGAAAAAGCCTCAGGATATAGCTCAGCATTGTGGTAGACTTCTTGCCTATCATGTGCAAGGACCTGGGTTCAATCTGTAGTATAACCAAAAAATACATTTCCACTTTTCAATGTGATGAAATTTACATTTTTCTAATGGTCTTACAGGTTTTTAATTAATCATTTTTTCTTGAAATCCTTTGCAGTTTTTTTTTTTTTTTTTTTTAGTAAGATTGGTATTTTAAAAAATAAAGCCCACCTAAACAAGAAGAGTTGGGTGAGAGTAAAGACAAACAATACCAACAAAGATTTTTTTAAACTATGGAAATTAAACAACTTGCTTACCTATAAAACTTTAATACTCTGTAATGAATTCTAAGAAAATAATTTTATTTATTTTTCATTTACACATAAATAGATGATTTTGTTTCTGCAACTATACCTTTAAACAAGAAGTCCAGAATAGCATCAAAAGAGTCAAAACTAGATAAACCAAAACCTATGAAGAATCCCCAGAAAGAAGACATTCAACTACAAGAGAAGACCCCTAAAAAAAGGTGAGAGGTAAGACATTGTAAATATGACATTAGAAGTGTTTAAGAGACACAGTTTCAAATTCTCAGTTTAAATTAGAACTTGAGCAGACATACAGATCTTGTTTAGTGACTGTTGGAGGATAGGGACATACTATTAAGATCCTTTCTCATTTAAAAAAGGAATTCATAAACATATTTCCCTTTAAATATTGAGACAATAATAATTATGGACCTGTGCCTGCATCTGCAGTCCTCAAATCTTACAAGGCTCCTTTTTTCAAAAGTTATAACAGTTAAAAAATTTTTAAGCCATGTGTTTTTCTGCAGATAAATAAAACTTTCTCCTTCTTGTGACTGGTCCAGCAGTGAGAAGATCCTATAGTTTCTAGACTAACCCTGGGATTCCATTAATTGGTACCAAAGAGGGAAGGGAGAGTGATGGAAGGAAGTCCTGAGAGACCCAAAACTTGTCATATGGGGAGGAAATGGGGCAAAGAAAACGATTAACTGGCACTTGGGTTATGTAGTGGTGTACTGCTACAAGGTTCTCTATGAAAAGTTAGTTAGCATAGATAAATTCATCCCATGTCATGTTCTACTTTTTTTATTCTTTGTTTTTGAGTTTCTTGCATATTAAACATAGTGAAACAATAGTCCATAGATGGGAGAAAATATTTGCAAATGTATAACTTAGAGAGACTTGTATCCAAAATACATAAAGGATTCAAACTCAACAGTAAAAACACAAATAACCCAATTAAAACGTGCAAAAAACTGAATAAGCATTTTTCTAAGGAAGATACACAAATAATCAATAAACACATAAAAAGATGCTTAACATCATTAGCTGTCAGGGAAATACAAATGAAAACCACAGTATGATACTACTTCATACCCTCTAATTGACAATAATCAAAAGACAGATAATAACAAGTGTAAAGAAAGGTGTGGAGAAATTGGAACTCATACATTGTTACGGCAATGTAAAATGGTGCAGCCAAATTGGAAAACATAGTTATTTTATGATCTAGCTTAGGTATATAGCCAAGGAAATTGAAAACATGCCAACAGAAAATCCTGTATATAAATGTTTATAACACTATTATTCATAATAGCCAACAAATGGAAGCAACCCAAATGACTATCAGTTGATTAGTGTAGAAATAGGATGTATCTAGACAATGTGTTATTCGGCCATAAAAAGAAATAAACTATTCATATATGCTGCAAGATGAATGTACCTTGAAAACATTATTATGCATGAAAAAAAACAGACACAAAAAGGTCACATATTATATGATTTCATTTATATGAAATACCTAGAATAGTTAAATCCATGGAAACAAAGTAGATTAGAGGTTGCCAGCAACGGGGGGAGGGATAAGTGGATATGTGGTTTCTTTTTCAGGTTCTGAAAATATTCTAAAATTAGGTAGTGGTGATGGTTTCACAACTTTGATTATACTAAAATCTGCTGAATTGAATACTTTAGAAGGTGAATTTTATGGTATGTGAATTATGTCTCAATATTTATTTTAAAAGTAATAATCCTTCAAGGTGAATTTTAGTGCTTCTTTCTTTTTATAATCTTTCCTCATCAGTCTTTGATTTTTCTTCCTCTTATGCTTCATAGCACTTTTGACCAACTTGAATAGGAGACTTACTATAATCTACTTTATGTGAGATAATTAGTTGTATATCTTATATCCTCACCTTCCTCATTACCATTGCAGACTCCTTAAGGGTACTTTTAGTATTCTCACTAGTGCAGTTTCTATTTGTTAAGGTCTTGATTGGGAGGAACAAATGTAAAAAAATAAAAAATTTTAAATATAAGAACTGTAATGTCTACTAAAGGGGTGTGGGAGAGGTCAAGGAAGCTATCCAAATGGAAGTGATGTTGGAATCAAGTCTGTCTTAGGTTGTGCAGGTGCTTCCTGGACAGAGCTTATATTAAAGAGAGACATTACAACTATAGGGAACAGTAAGTTCAAAGGCACACATTGTTCCTTCAAACCTGTTAGGCTATATATATATGTTATATGTAGTTATGTTACGTAATATATATATATAGTTATAATATGTTACATAATATAACATATTATATATAGCCTAACAGGTTTGAAGGAACAGTGTGTGTGTGTATATATATAACATTTTAGGAGTCTTTATCTTGTAAGGTCAGTTGATGATGGTTATTACTTAAAAACATTTTTTGTCAGGTTAGCAGCTCTTAATAGTAATATATGAAAATCTCAAACTTTGCTCTTTAGTTGAGATTGATACTTGTAAAAACTCTCTATTTGCTGTCTATTTCAGGATGGCCTTAGATGACAAGCTCTTCCAGAGGGGCTTAGAAGTGGCTTTAGCTTTGTCAGTGAAGGAACTTCCAACAGTCCCCAGTGATGTGCAGAAGTCTCAAGATAAAAGTAACTCTGTTTTTTGTGTATTTATCATTAAAACCTTATTGTTTTAATAATCATTTCTTGGTTTGGGCCTTCACAGTAGAAAGAATTAAATTTGAATGCTTTGAACTATAGATAGAACAATTTGCAGAGGGTACAATTAGATTCAATTCTTGATTCAGCAGTGTCAATTTCATACAAATGTATATGTCTCTGCCTAGAATCCAAGGTAAGCTTGAGGACACATACTATGAGCCTGGAAGGTCAATTATAACTTGGTATACAGTGAAAATTTAATTTCTTGATCAAATGACCTCTATAATTCTACCTCCCAAATTAGTTAAACATGACCTAATCATGGTAATTTTTATTATTGCCAAAGCTTTAAAGGTACTAATGTGGTTTGCAAGTTCTAAAGATTTAAGAGAATGACTTCGGAATTTCTCTGTGGGTTTTCCTTATTTATTTATTTATTTCTGGTAATATTGACATTTTAGAGAGATGGAAAAGACACTCAAATTCCTAAATGCTTTTTGGGTTAAATTGTTTTGGATTAAATTATTTTATGTTGGGGGCATTTTAGCTCATATCTTATTTAGGGGCACAAGTGAGGCGTTTGTTTTTTAAATCAATATTGCCTCCTATTTAAAAATACACAAAACAGTTTGATTAGGGAGATTTTTAGAAATTAGAAATAAAAAATCTTCAAAAGAGAATTGTTATGTATTATATCTAAAATGGAGAAAATGAAATTCATCTCTTAAAAGACATTGTAGAATGCATAGTAGGAGTTTCTTAGAAGTGCCACTCCCATTGAATAATATACTTCTTAGTATTGGGATTTAAAGTTACCTATTATGACTTAAAAGCCTCTTTTAAAATGTTTCATTTAAAGGTTATTATAATGATTAGAGAGAATGAAAGTCAGTAAAAGCATGTCTTTGCCTACACAGTCGTGTTAATTAATATTTATTGACTATTTCATGTGTTGTGCAACGTAGTAAATAGTTTCCATGTGAAATTTACATTTAATCTTCCATACTAATCCTGTGATACACAATTTTTATCTTCATGTTGTTGATGAGGAAATTAAGTCTTACGATAAGCCAGTTTATGTGGGACAGCCTGAATTTGAACCTAAGTCTTTTTTATTATTATTTTTTTTAGTTGTTGATGGACCTTTATTTTATTTATTTATATGTGGTGCTGAGAATTGAACACAGTGTCTTACACATGCTAGGCAAGTGCTCTGCCACTGAGCCATGATCCCAGCCCCTGAACCTAAGTCTTTTTGATTTCAGAGCCCAAACTCCTAATCATATGCTAGCCTCTTCAAGTAAAATCATTGTGCTAGTTTGGGTTTGAGATCATTTATCAGTATCTAGATGCTATTACATTTTAGCACTAATCTTCCTGTAGACATCAGTTTATTAAGGTGCATCTGAATTTTTCTTATTCCTAATATTTAGGCATTGAAAACCACGGCAACAGTAAAGCAGAAATAATGAATAAGTCTCATATCTCTAATTGCAGTGTAGCCAGTGATTATTTAGGTAAGTTTTTAATGATATATTTTTTCATCCACAATGCTATTTTTCTAACATTTATTTAAATTCCTGAAACTGTAACTAGAATCAAGGTCTTTAAATGGTCAAGACTCTCTTTATCTCTTGGCTTTTGTTTCTTTTAGTCTTATCCTCTTAACTACTACATACCCACTTTCTTCCCTGTTAAAGTGTTATGACTACCCCGTGGTCTATAGCAGTTGACTGCTGAAGAAAGGGAATGTATCTTCTCAGTTCCACTTTGAAAATTCTTGGGGGAAAGACTATCTTTATTTGGGTCTTGAATTTGCCTTTAAAACTGGAGTCTGTTGTCAGGGTACTGATGTGCTGCGAGTGACCCAGCTTGGACTATGTAGTCTATTACTAAGAACAGGGGAGGGATGAACCTGGGTAAGTAAAGACAACATAGTCTGGGGCTGGGGTTGTGGCTCAGCGGTAGAGCGCTTGCCTAGCACGTGAGCAGCCCAGGTTCGATCCTCAGCACCACGTAAAAGTAAATAACGCATTGTGTACAACTAAAGCAAATAAATAAATATTTTTTTACAAAAAGACAACATAGTCTACTTTGCTGTTGTTAAAATATTAGCTATCACAAAGTTTTCCATTGATGTTTATGCCTCTCCTGAAGATTTGGACAAAATCACAGAGGAAGATGATGCTCATGGTGTTCAAGGGAAAAGAAAAGCAGCATCTAAAGCTGTGACTCAGCAGAGGAAGATGCTTTTGGAAGGCAGTGATGGTGATAGTGCTAATGACACCGAGCCAGACATTGCAACTGGTAAGTTATATCCTGCTTCAAAATTAATTCTTCAGGAATTCAATAAAAGTTCTTGGATGCCATTAATGTATGCAAAGCACTGTGCTGAACCTTTAGGGTATGCAAACTTGAGGAACAAATAGGGCAATTAAATACAATTGTGGCATTTGGGGAAAAGCTTTGTGTAAGAGATAATCTTTCAGCCATGCCTTGAAGAATGAGAATCTTTTAGACCAACTAAAGGGATATAGTTGTATTTCTGACAGATGAAAAAGCATGCGCAGTGGAGTAGACAAGTGTACATACCAGAGTTTAGGCAGTGCTTTTTTTCTAGAAGCACTATAGCACTTTCCATATTACATCACTGCCTTCTATCATCTCATGCAGTACAGAAAAGAGCCTGTGGGAAATGAGGGTGTTTCTAAAATGAAATCAGGTATAGGATTATCAGTTAATAAGATTGTTGTGGTGTAGTCTCTTCTCTATTCCGGAATGTTGAAGCATATGTAATTAAGGGAAGGTATATTGTTATTTTATAAATGTCATGGTTTTGAAAAGCTAGCTTTTATACTCTACTCTTTTCAAAAATTATTGAACCAGATGGAAGTGGAGGCACATGCTGAGGCAGGAGGATTGCAAGTTTGAGGCCAGCCTCAGTAACTTAGCAAGACCCTGTCTCAAAATACATAATAAAAAGGGCTGAGAATGTGGCTCATCCCCTGGTCCAATTCCTAGTATCAAACCAACCAACAAACAAAAGTTAGTGAGTTAAACTACTAAAATCTGAAGTAAAAGTTCCTGATGGAAAAGTATAGTGATAATGGTAATAGATAACAATTTTATTTGATATGTGTCAGAAATTGTTCTCCTAAAATTGGCACAATATCCCCACTTTCAAGAAGAGGAAACTGAAGCACTGTGAAGTTAGTAACCTGTCTGAGTCCGACAACATGTATAAGGGGTTGGGGGAGCAGGATTCCAAGCCAGGCACTCAGTTTCAACACTGCAGTATTCTGCTGCTGGAAATGGTAGAGCACAAAGGTGCCCAGGAATCTGATGCAAAAGCTGCAAATAAAGTAGATTGACCAGAAGCTTCATTTTTTTAGAACAAAGTATATATAATTTTCTGTGTTTTATATATATATATATATACATATATATATATATGATCTTCTGTTTTAGGTGATGATTCTGAGGAGGATTCTGATTTTGATGAGAGTGAAGATAATGATGAAGAGTTTACTATGAGAAAAAGTAAAGTTAAAGAAATTAAAAAGAAAGAAGTGAAGGTAAAATCCCCAGTAGAAAAGAAAGAGAAGAAATCTAAATCCAAATGTAATACTTTGGGTAAGCTTGGTCCCAAATACTTAATTTTATAAAGGAAATTTATTGGGTTTGATTGCTGCATATGTCTTATCTTTGCCTTTGCTCACCTTAATATTTTGCTAATGTTCATGTTTAGTTAAAATATAAAAGAAAGCAGGGTAAGGGTGGGTGGGAGAAGAGCAGATGCTGCTGCTGAGCACCACTAACTGTGCTCGCACTAAATATGCATTCCCATGCTTCAGTACAGCTACCTGCTGTGAACTCCCATCATCACCTGTATCTTATGATGAGAAGACTGAGGCTCAGAGGTTAAATATTTGTTGAAAGTCTTACATCTAATAAGTGAGGGGCTGGAATTTGAACGTAGGTTTGTCAGTTCAGAGGTTGAACTCTATTTCCTAGGCCACATTTTCTCTGGGCAATTAAACAAGGCAGCTTGCATGATTCTAACTTCTTGCTTTTGTGCTTGGCCTAGTCTTTGTTTTGACAGATCTTTTCCCACATGTTTAGGGCAGTTTTTGATTTTTGTTTTCCCAAAACAAATCTAGTTAGAAAGCATTTTTATAGTGAAACTTGGAATTTGTTATGACTTGAACATGGAATACCTGTTTCTTATGTTAAAAATGTTAGGATATATTAGAGTTCGTTATGTTGTGATAATTATTGTGAAAGATAACATTCTCTAAGTAAATTTGTTTTATTATTGCTATCAATTTTTCTGCCTTCGTTTTTGTGTATGTATGTGTGTTTATTATTTGAAACTAAAATTTCTACTGGTCAGACTTTAAGAGTTGCTCTCATATTAAATACATGGTGCTAAGTACTTACTAAGGATTAAATAAAAATTAAATACCAGTTGAGTCACATTCTTCCCTCTGTTCTATTTTGAATTAATAACCTTTAGATTAGAATGTTTTTTAAATTGACAAATTCATCTGGTTTCCACATATTAAAACTTAAATGTAGGAGCTTTTAGAGATAAAACTGTATTAGTTTCCTAATACTGTTATAACAAATTACCCCAAACTTCCTTGCTTCAAACAACACGGTAATTATTTTACAGTTCAGAAGTGCAAAGTGTTCATCACAGGGCTAGAATCAAGCTGTCAGCTCCTTTGCGGAACTCTAGGGGAGAATATATCTTTTTGTCTTTTCCAGCTTCTAGAGGTGCCTGTGTTCCTTGGCTTGTAGCTCTGTTCCATTTGGACTTTCTCACATCATGTCAATCTAATGTTGACTCTCCTGCTTCTCACTTTTGTGTATAAGGACCCTAGTGATTACACTGTCCAGATAATTCAAGATGATAACCCCCATAAGATCCTAACTTAATCGTATCTGTACATAAGGTAGCATATTCACATGTTCTGGAACTTGGAATATAGCCATCTTTGAGGAAGCCATTATTCTGCCTACCACTAGATATAATATGAAAAAATGATTGATGATGTATTTTACATATTCTTTAAGTATTTGTGCTTCTTCACCAACATACACTAAAAACAAAAATTTCAGTTTTCCTACCTTGGAGCAAGTTACTTTGCAAGGGACATTAGTAAATAGTGTTGAGAATAAATTTTATGTTAAGTAATAGGATTAAGAATCAGGAAAAGTGGATTATATTTCTAGTTCTTTTTTTTTTTTTTTTTTTTTTGGTACCGGGTACCGGGGATTGAACTCAGGGGCACTCGACCACTGGGCCACATCCCCAGCCCTTTTTTGTATTTTATTAGGGACAGGGTCTCACTGAGTTGCTAAGTGCCTTGCCATTGCTGAGGCTGGCTTTGAACTCACGATCCTCCTGCCTCAGCCTCCCAAGTGCTGGGATTACAGGCGTGCGCCACCGCGCCTGGCTATATTTCTAGTTCTTTTAATGCATTGACTAACTTTTGAGTGTCTTTCATCTAGCACATATAATTTTTCCCTTTGAGGGAAAATTTTTGAAAGCAGTGCTTTCCAATATGGTAGCCACTAGCTACATGTAGGGCTGTATTATATCTAAGTTAATTAAAATTAAATAACTTGAAAGTCAGTTTCTCGGTTTTACTAGCCACATTTCAAGTGCACAATAACCGTACGTGGCTAGCAGCTACCATTTCTGACAACACAAAATATAGAAAATTTCTATCATCATAGAAACTTATGTTGGACAGTTCCTATCTAGGGGTTATGGATGTTAACATTAGGAACCATATGTAGTGAAAGTATTCATATTTGTATACATTTAGATACCTCTTAAGTATCTTAAAGCAAGCATTAGCTGAAAGTGAGCTTCTGTTCTACCACTCTTTCTCTCCTCCTCCCTCTATAACAAAAAGAATACAAATCTGCTCCCATTCTTAACATTCCATTCTCAAAGTAAATGACGCCCTCAAAGCCATTGCCCGTGAGAGGAACTTGCAAGTCATAGATTATTTCTTCATCTCCATCACCACCTCCCCACATCTAATTACTAAAATATGTTTAATTGCTACTATCCTCTCCTTTAGCTTAGGCTCTCATCACGTCTCCTGGATTACCATAATAGCTTTCTGAGTTGTCTGTTTGCCTTACATTATCACCAGAAAGATGCTTTCAAAATACAAGTCACTCCTGAGGAAATTAAGTACATAATTGTGGACCAGTCAGTCTCTATTATATAACCTGTAAAGCTCTTCATTAATGATTGAACCCTGACTGTGTCTCTCACCTTTCCTGTTCTTAAGATTCCTGCTGTAGCCCTACTGAACAAGTACTGGTCCTGGAACTTGTCACACTTTACAGCTTTGCATTATGCTGTACTTCCTCTGCCTAGAAAACTTCCCTCAGTTCATCTTTGCCCTTCATCCTTGATTTAGTTCAGCCCAGCCTCACCCCCATCCTGTGACTTCTAAACACATACCAGGTTGTAAGTTCCCTTCCTACTGGGTATTCTTCTAGAGAGTGGCATGTTCCTTTGCACACTGCATTAGACACAGCTCTTTCCTGTCTTTCCCAGGCCAGTGACAGAACCACAAATTCCTTGGGAGTAGGATTCATGAGTTATATATACTCTTTGTAACTCTAGAGCCCATTGTCTCCCTGACACATACTGATGAGACTCAATTGTGTAATGGTTATAAGAATGGCCTTCAGAGTCCACCTGGTTTCTAATCTCAGTTCAGACACGTAGTAGGTGTCAAACTACAGGTAAATTGCTTAACCTCTATTTCCTTTTCTATATTATAGTTGCTATAAAAAGTGAAGGGTAGTGTGTGTGAGACCACACTGCCTGGCATAAAAATTTGCATAGAAGATGGCAATCCTAGCCAGGTGTGGTGTTACATGCCTGTCATTTCAGCAATTGGGAAGCTGAAGCAGGAGGATTGCAAGTTTGAGTTCAGCCTCAGCAATTTAGTGAGGCCCAAAGCAAGTTAGCAAGACCCTATCTCAAAATAAAAAAAGGCAAAGGCTGGGGGTGTGGCTCAGTGGCAAAGTGTCTCTCGGTTCAATCCCCTGTACCAAAAAAAACAAAAAAATGGCAGTCTTGAGGCTTTCAATAAAAGTTTGTTGACTGATAAAGAGTTTTTCGAATTTGTGATATTGCCTTTTTAACTTTATATAGTTATGAAATTTATAATTTTTATGCATACATGCTAGACTTAAACTATCTTCCCATATGACAAACTTTTTTATGTGTATTTTTCAAATAAGTGACTCCAGTAGACTCTGCTGCAGCAGCCATCAAATCAGAATCTCAGACTTCACCCAAGGAGTCTTATCTTTCTTCAGAGGTCACTCGGAAACCGTTGCAAGTACACAGTCCTTCAGCTGAAGGCAAGAGACCGAAGTGGGTCCCACCAGGTATGGTATACTTGCAATCAAGGGCAGGAGGTTTAGAAAATTACCAATGGTAGATTTTTTTTCTGCCCCATTCTAAATGTTACATGTGAGCATTTTCCTGTATTACTACATATTCTTCAAAACCATTGTTTTTAGTTGCTGCATTTATATATCTATTAGGCATCCAGTTCATATGTGATTTTTTTTCATTGTTATAAATAAATTTGCCGTAAGTACAGACATCCTTATTGTAGAAATCTGGGCACAACCCTGATTATTTTCTTAGGGTAAAAGTCCCACTAGTAGAATTATAGTGTCAACAGGTATAAACATTTGAGATTTCTAATATATTTCTGGCAACAATAGGTTCTTTTGTGCTCATACCTGCTGACTTCTGCATTCTCACCAAAGCCTTGGGGTTTGTACATGGGAATTCCAGCATTTAACAAATGCCTTAGTAAACTCAGCCTCTTCTTACAAATTTGACTTTTCTTTGTTTTCTTTTGCTACACAGCCAGATCTCACTGATCCTTTAAGAATTCCCTGGACCTAGCTGGGCATGGTGGTGCACACCTGTAATCCCAGTGGCTTGGGAGGCTAAGGCAGAAGGATCACGAGTTCAAAGCCAGCCTCAGCAAAATCAAGGCACTAAGCAACTCAGTGAGACCCTATCTCTAAATAAAATACAAAATAGGGCTAGGGATGTGGCTCAGTGGTTGAGTGTCCTTGAGTTCAGTCCCCAGTACCAAAAAAAAAAGAATTCCCTGGACTTCAACTTCTTGATATTATTATTATTATTATTTATTTTTGTAGTTGGACACAATACCTTTATTTTATTTATTTCTTTTTATGTGGTGCTGAGGATCGAACCCAGGGCCTCACATGTGCTAGGCAAGCACTGTAATGCTGAGCCACAACCCCAGCTCCAACTTCTTGATATTATTAAAGCCCTAATCTAGGTTGAAAATATTACCGCGTCCCAACCAGTCCTGTGTCCACTTTCATACAATTACATGAACCCTCTACGTTAGTCAAATGGATCCATTTTCTATCCCTTAAACACATTGTATGTATTCTTCTCTCCAGGTCTCTATCATTTTCCTGTCTGACATGTCTTTCTTTATTTGTCCCCTTTCCCTTTTAGAATCCTTCCAAACCTACTCAAGGTTTACTTCTTTTGAGTGACCTTTTTTGATTGGTCCATGCTGGTCTCTTCCTGAATGATGGCTAGGTATTAACATACAGATTTATGCTCAACTATGAGGTTCCATGATTACTTGGTTTACCTGAGTCTTCATTTTATAATCAGAATTATCTTTAAAGTTCTTTCTGGTTAAGTTTTTTTTTTTTTTTTTTTTTTTTTTTTGTGATACTGGGGATTGAACTCAGGGGCACTCGACCACTGAGTCATATCCCCAGCCCTTTTTTTTTTTTTTTTTTAAATATTTATTTATTTACTTTAGCTGTACACAATGCAATTCATTTTATGTTTACGTGATGCTGAGGATCGAACCCGGGCCATGCACATGCGAGGCGAGCGCTCTGCCGCTGAGCCACAACCCCAGCCCCTCCAGCCCTTATTTTGTATTTTATTTAGAGACAGGGTCTCACTGAGTTGCTAAGTACCTCGCCATTGCTGAGGCCGGTAAGATTTTTAATGAGGACTTAAAATTTTTTGGAGAGGGAAAGTTACTGAAATAATGATACTATATCATTTAAAAAGTAATACTTAGTATATTTCTTCTGAAAATAATTAGTGATTCCTCAATGGAAGAAATTTTTTTTTAAATGGTATGACTATAGAAATTTAAAAATAGCATGATCAAAAAAAATTAAAAGGACATAGTGAAATGATGGGTAAAGAGTTAATATCATAAAGCACACAGTGCTGACAGATTGTGTGATAGGGTCGGCCAAATGATAGTGGGTGAACTGGACTCCTATATAGACTTGAGTGGGATCTTATTGGACTTGAGATCTCCTGCCCCTTTTGAAGGAAGCAGAGCTACTCAGCTCCATTGGATTGTGATAGGCTGGTACTTACAGATCTGATCTTTTCAAGAGAAGCCAGAAATTCAGATTTTAATGTGAAATCTCCTCATTTTAAAATATGACCTTTTTAAAAACCATGTAGACCAAACAGCATTTCTTTTCTTTTCTTTTCTTTTTGTACTGGGATTGAACCCAGAGTTGCTCAATCACTGAGCCACATCCCCAGCTATCTTTTGTATTTTATTTAGAGACAGGGTCTCACTGAGCTGCTAAGTGCCTCACTGAGTTGCTGAGGCTGGCTTTGAACTCTTGATCCTCTTGCCTCAGCCTTTCCCAAACAGCAAATCTGAAAGCTAGATTTGGCACTAGGTTGCCAGTTTGTTACCTGTCTTATACAATTTGAGAAAACCATCTAGATCCCAAAGGAAAAATGAGCCAGGGATATAAAAGTGCTAGTGCCTCCAAAAAATACAATTATGAAATATGAAGAGTTTTACTCTCATTAGTAATTAAGGAAAGTCTATTTGCCATTTTAAAGTTTGTTTAATAATTGAACAATAAAGCTGGGTGTGGTGGCGCACACCTGTAATCCCAGCACTTGGGAGGCTGAGGCAGGAGGATCTCGAGTTCAAAGCCAGCCTCAGCAATGGCGAGGCACTTAGCAATTCAGTGAGACCCTGTCTCTAATAAAATACAAAAAAGGGCTGGGGATGTGGCCCAGTGGTCAAGTGCCCCTGAGCTCAATCCCCAGCACCAAAAAAAAAAAAAAAAAAAAAAAAAAAAGGAAAAATAGATTCTTTTCAAGTTGTACTTATAAAAATTGTAGACTTTAAAAATAAGTGAGATTTTTTTCATTTCTTTGGAAATTATAGTTTTCTATATTTCTTTATGCCTTTACAACCAGTATTATTTGCTCCAATTTTCATTTCAGCTTTGATGGTTGAAGTTTTTGATGCATTACCTTGCCTTCTGGGGATAGTTGAAAATGGGCAATGCGTTGAGTATCCCTTATCCAAAGTGCTTGGGACCAGACTGTTTCAGATTTTGGATTTTCAGATTAGAGGTGCTCTACCTATACTCTATTCTTTCTGTTCTTTAGTACTTGCCATTCTGTTGATTGTTTAGTTTATTGCTGATAGACTCTGGAAAGCAGAACAGTGCTAAAGTAATGTTTTTATTATTATTTTGTTTTATGAATTGATCTTCTTTAAGAGATTTCTGACATTATTTGTGTTACATCTGTGTTTTCTTTTAGCGGCATCCGGAAGTAGCAGCAACAGCAGCAGCCCACTGGCAGGAGTGTCCATTAGGTCCCCAAATCAGAGTCTCCGCCTTGGCTTATCCAGATTAGCACGAGTTAAGCCTTTGCATCCAAATGCCACTAGTAGCCAAGTGTGGTAGCAAAGAGATGTTTGATAGAATAACAGTTTTACAAGTGTGTTTATATTTGACTTGTGTTTAAGATTAAGGAGGGTATTGTAATATAGAAGAATCCTTTAACATGTCACATGAATGATCTGTATCTGTTTTGTGATTATATTCTCTAAAGAGCTCTTCAAGACCTCATAAAGAGGTTTGTTTATAAGAAACACCTTCTTGTGTCGTTCCTTCTGAAGAGCTGTTCTGTTTTCTTATGTATCATAAGTCACTGTCTTTTTTAGTGGTTGTCAGTTTGATGTGGAGGAAGTCTGTATCATGTGCTGTACTTTTCTAATTATATGATGTTCCTTCCTAACTTTATGACACTTTAACTGTTCAGAGTGTATCTGACAAAGGGAAACATTCTCATTTCTTTCAGGAGACATTTTGAAATCCTATAAGCTACTTAAATTATATTGTCAGTTTTACTGCAAGGATGTTTTTTATTTTAGCCAAATCTTATAATAAGAATAAAGAATCATTTTACATATTAAAATGGATACTGTACTATAGCATATGTCTCCTACTTGGAAATCGATGATTATTGTATAGCAAATATAATGACATTTTATGAATTCTTCATTGTCAAAACCTTAAATAAAAGTGAAAAAGTTTTGAAATGTTCTTTTCTCTGATACCATTGCGTTATCTGTCTCTAATTGTCTACATTTCTTAATAAAATGAGTTTTATGAAAAACTCTGTTGAAAACACAAATAAGGAGAAGCTGTTTCTTAAAGTAATTGCTTTATATTAAGCTAGCACTTTAAGGAGTGGCTGTCAAGTTCTTAGAGATCCCTATTATGATACTAGAGCTTTTCAGGAAGCGTAGGTTTGAATTTATTGTGAATAAAAATAGTGATGATGCAGGCTGGAGTTGTAGCTCAATGGTAGAGTGCTTGCCTAGCATGTGTGAGGCACTGGGTTCAATTCTCAGCACTGCATATAAATAAATAAATGAAATAAAGGTCCATAGACACAAAAAAAGAACTTAAAAAATAGTGATAATTATATTTATGGTGAGAATTTCAACCCACTCCTGTTCACTGTTTAATAATAGATTTTCAATCATGTTAACCATTAAAAAAATGTGTAATACCTATCTCAGTTCTCAGAACTTTCTATTAACATGAAAATAAGTAATTTTGAATTATGATTAAAGTGAGCATTTGCCCTATTACACATTTTTTCTTATCTAGTATATATTTTTATACTGTCTATACCACCTCACCTACCCTACCCCACTTTTTAAACATCATTTTCCAGTTAACATAGTATTGAGTCACTCTATAGTGCATGCACTTCAACAATAAACATTAAGGGCCTGCTCTGGTTTAGATATTGGTATTCATTACTCATTGCCACTAGCTTGAGAACTACTTTGTTATTCATATTAATAATTCTATTTGAAAATTACCCTAAAGTATGTTAAAAACTCACCTGGCTGAAAATACTAATCTTTAGTATCCAAAACCAATGTACATTTTGCTCAATTCATCTTATACAGTCTTACACCCCAATCAGAACATTTTTATGTCTTTAGTTCATGCGACACCTTTCTTTTTGTCCTTTTCTCCCCACCTCCTTCTTACTTTTCATTATTTTGTAGCTTTCTAAACCTTTGTGTCACCTACACCTCCTCTTACCAACCACACTCATGTTCTGTGCAGTCCCCTACACCCTCCCCGCACTTCAAGTTTAGATGTCTTCAAACTCCAGTGGTCACTTCTTGTGACAGAGACTTCCAAATTAAGATCATTAGTCTACATCTTGATCTTGACACTAGACTTGCTGCTTGATGTTTGGCAATTTGACATGAGTAAATCTGGAGCCATCTATCAACGACTTATTTACTGTAGAATTTTCTGTTAATAGATGACACCACTATCAAGGCTGTCCAAGGTGTAATCCTGGAATTCAGTCTATTATCTTTTGCATCTGGCTACTAAGCCCTATTCCATTTTCTAAATTTCTTGAAACTGCTTTTCCATTTGCTCTTACCCTGAAATAAAATCACTAATCCTAAGCAACATCCTTGCTTTGATTTTTTTTTTTTTTTTTTTTTTTTTTTTTTGGGTGGTGGTGGTGGTGGTGGTGGTGGGGTAGGGTACTGGGAATTGAACTCAGGGGTGCTTTACCACTAAGTTACATCACCAGCCCCTACCCTACCCTTTTTATTTTAAAATTCAAGACAGGGCTTAAGTTGCTTAGGGGGACCTGGCCACATTGCTGAGGCTGAGGCTGGCCTCGAACTTGAGATCCTCCTTCCATGGCCTCCAGAGTCGCTGGGATTACAGGTGTGCCCCACCACACCGGACACCTTGATTCTCAATGTACTTTTCCTACCTTCCATATTGTGATTGCTATGGGGAATTTTCTAAAATCGGAACATGCACGTTCCTGCTTTACAATCCTCACACACCTTAGCCCATCTAGTTAACAAGCCAATTCATATCTGACTGGTCCCCATCTGCCTTTTCAACCTTGTCTCGTCTGCCCCTGTAAACCTTTGACCCCCACCCCACCAAACTGAGTGCTGGTACCCAGGATACCAAGCTTCCCCATGGCTCTGGACCTTCAGACTGGTGGGGGCTTCCTTGCCTTCTTTACGGGGCTACATGATATTTGTTCTTGAAGCTCAAGTTCAGCTTAGCTTTCATTTGAATGTCTGTTTCCTCCCTGCACCAGACACTGTACTCCAGCATAAGCTACTGTCACTCAACTATAACTTTCCTTGTCATGTATTCCGAAAACCTGGTGCAGACTAAATGCTCAAGAAAGTGTTCATCTGATGAATAAATCATATCCAGAACTTTGGCTGTGTACTTCCACATGGCTTTTTTTGAAGGAGAGGGGAGGGATACTTCCACGTGCCTGGTCTGCTTAACCCACTTCAATCTCTCTGCCCTGGATTTCGTTCAAATCTTGCCTCCTCCGTTAAGAAACTGGGGCAAAGGAAGGGGTGGAGGGGGAAGATGTGTTCTTTGGACTGATGTAAAAGGTGATTCGGGACCGGACCAGAGAGCCCAAGCTCATTCAGCTGGAGTCACAAAAAGGGCCGAAGTCGTTCCTATAGCGACGGAAGGAGGGTGTGGTCCTCCCCTGCCCTCTGCAGGTCCCTCTCGGGACCCTCTGCAGCTCCTCGGCCGTCTGCGCCAGCCGGATGCAGCTCCTCCCACCTCTCACCCGCACCCGGACCAAGTAAGGGCGGGGGAGGCGGAAAGGCGCGAGCCCGAGCCCCTCGGGCCGGCTCCGTCGTTCCACGGAAGACCCGGGGACGGCGGCGGGAGCGGGAGCGGGTGGATGAGCGGCGGACCGAATGCCAAAGCGCGGAGAGGAGGGCGCGCGGGCGCCTAGTGGTGGTGCCGAGCTCGCTCCCGCGGCCTCGTCCTCGGGACCCCGCGTCCGTGGCCTTGCTGTCAGCCGAACCGCGGCGCCACCTCCCGCCGAGCGCTGGAGAGGGAGAGCGAGTCGAGGGAGTGTACACAGGACCGGCCCTGAAGCCGCTTCCCGCGCTGACCCCGACCACTGGGCGCTGAGGTCCCTTCCTCCCCCTCTTCACCGTCACCGCGGCTGCGCCCCCTGGTCATGGGGGTCCGCAACCGCGCGCCTGGACGGATGAGGCTGTGGCTGGCGTTAGCACATTCCCGCCCGCCCCTCGTCCCTGGCCGCCTGCCTCGGTGCTCCCGGGAGCTCAACCCCTGCACACCAGGATGTGCTAGCGGGCGTGTGCATCGCACACCTGAGCAAGCTTTGCTCTCCGGAGGGGGGCACTCGCTTCCTCTTCCGCTCTTAGGAAATCTCCAATATTAGCCAGTTTTTCCTTTAAAAAGGTGCTGAACAAGGCAAACTGAGAATTTCTAAGTCCAGTTATTTTGTGGCGTTTGGTATGTTTGAAATATCCATAAGCCCACGAGGGCTTAAGAAACTTTGACCCCTCTAACATGTTTTAAATAACTGCCAGCATCACCAATCTGAATTCAGACTTCACCGTTCAGCTTATAGATCATTGATATAGGAAAATTCAAACTACCCTAGAAACAACTAATATAAATGTCCTTTGTCTTGCTCGAGTGATTTCATCACCTGCATGTGGTGTGTGAATCTAGAGGTTCTAAGGAATTCTTCAAACATGGAGGATACCTAATTGGTTCAGAGACTTAAGCCTTCTCTGCTTTAGTCCTTATCCATGCCGGAAAAGCTAAACCCGAAGGGAATCTCCAGCAGTGCCAGCCACTTCTGTGACTTTGCCCTCTCCGACTCCATATTGCTATCTACAACTTTGCTAGAATGCACGCTTCTCAGACCAGGGGCTGAGAGTTGTGGCTTTAGGTGACTCCAACCCCCATGTGAGTGTGGTGTGACAGCTGTGTTAACAGAGATACAACTACCACATCAAGGGATGTAATGGTCTCCCTACCTGATTTAGTAATGACTGGAACACAGGCGAGGCTCCAGAAAACTGTAGCCACTTTAAGAGATCATAAAAAATCTAGAAAACAGAGGGGAACAACCACCAGGCAGGCTCTCTCTGTCAGGCCTGGATCATGCTCTGTCATAGGAGAAGGCATTTGAAGACAACCCCAACACAATGCCCGGAGAGGAGTAAGTGCACAGGAAAGAAAAAAAAGATTGTTTTTTTCTACTTAAGGTTTGAACATTTGAGAACTCTTGGGTAGAAAGGAAGGCAGATTTGTTCTTTGTTGTTTCACAGAGGATAGCAAAGGATCAGTAGAAGATATTTTGCTCAATATCAATTATCCTTCCCACAATTTTTATTGAGCCGACTGTATGTAAATGAACAGCTAAGTGTGAAATGGGTTTCCTGGAAAAGCAGTGTACTGTGTCTCAGGAGTGTCCCAGCACAGACAAATGATTGTCAGGGAAAGCGTAGAGATTCCTGCCCAGGCAGGATGAGATGGTTTTTTCAAGTCTGTTACTCCTCTTAAGAGTCTGGGAGTCACTGTACCATGAAGAATTTCAAGGACAGTGCAGAGGGACAGAGGAGTCCTCCCTGGTAGAAGTGTCACTTAAATACATTAAACACATTGTTTCCTTTTCAAAGAGATGCAAAGGGGCAGGGGTCGCTCCTACCCCCTTCACTGCCACAATTTTTTTTTTTTTTCCCCATTCTTGGGAATAGTCAGGGTTTTTTATTATAATTATTGGCAAATATTAATTGTACAAATGGATGGATTCACTGCAATATTTCCATGCCTATACACATGGTACATTAATTATGTCCAACAGCCCTTCTTCCATTCAAGTCCCCTCCCCTTACCCTTTCCTTCTATCACCCTTCCCAGTCCCTAAAAGTCTTTTTTTTAACTGCTCACTGTTCCCACTCCCCCTCATCCATCACCATCTCTAGTGACCACTATTTTGTTCTGTACTTCTACAAGGCTGACTTTTTGGTCTCCTTAAATGAATGAGAACATGTATTATTTATCTTTTCAGTGTCTAACTTGTTTCACTCAAAATAATGTTATCCAGACCCATCCATGTTACTACAAATGACAGCATTTTATTCTTTCTTTCCCCCGCGTATGTGGCTGAGTAGTAATCCAATATGTAAATATGCCATATTTTCTTTATCCTTTCATCTGCTAAGGGCATCTAGGTTGATCCCATATTTTGGCTATCGTGAATACTGCTGCAACAAACATGGGAGTGCAAGTATCTTTTTGGTATCAAGATTTCAACTCCTCTGGGTATACGCCCCAGTCGTGGAATTTCTGGGTCCTCTGGTAATTTCATTTTTAGTTTCTTGAAGCATCTCTTACTGTGTTCCACACTGACTATACTAATTTATAGTCCCATAAGCACACTGCCACATTTTTCTGCCTCAGGGAATAAAGATTAAGCCACTAACAATGGCTATGGAACTACTGAAATCATAAGCGGTAAATCTCAGAAGACACTTTCTTTGTGGACATTGAAATACTCTACACACAGATAATGCGTATGTAGAAAGAAGATGCTGTGCAGCGCAGTGATGCGGGTACCATTGTTTGTGGGGCAGTCTTGCCCTGCAGACTCCAAACTCCTTGAAAACAAGGATTCTGTTTTCTTTATCTTTGATTCCCCATGCTTAACACAGTTGCTGGCCCACGGTTGATGCTCTGAACATTTTTGATGAATTATCTAAACTATTGCAGATTTCTATTCTTCCAGCAAATTGGTACCGAGAATTTTCTTTTATTTTTTGAATATGTTTTTAGTTGTTGGTAGACCTTTATTTCTGTATATGTGGTGCTGAGAATCGAACCCAGTGCCTCACACAGCCAGGCAAGTGTGCTACCGCTGAGCCCCTGCCCCAGCCCCTGGTACCAAGAATTTTCAATGGACAAGTCACTGGCCTCACTCGTTCTTATGAGGAACTAAAATAAATACATAGAAGCTCATCACCCATGCTCCCAAGAGGCACACGATGGAGATGAGACAAGAAAATATATACATCTAAGATAATTAAGTAGTAGTAACATTAAAGCTATTAACCAGGTGACAAAAAGAGAAAAAAAAAAAAAAAAAAAAAAAAAAGCTGTTGAATTCCAGAAGAAAGAGGGCGGTATGGAGAGGTAGGGAAATTCTGATCTACATATAAAAACAAAACAACAAAAAAACATTTGTTTTTGAATTTTAGATTCATTTCTCAAAGGAACATTCACGCCCAGCCAGGTGCCACGGCACATGCCTATAATCCCAGTGGCTTTGGAGGCCGAGGCAGGAGGACCATGAGTTCAAAGCAATCCTCAGCAATTTAGCGAGGCCTTAAGCAACTCAGTGAGATCCTGTCTCTAAGTAAAATACAACGGGGTCTGGGGATGTGGCTCAGTGGTTAAGTGCCCCTGGGTTCAATCCCTCTTTCCAAAAAATAGGAATATTCATTCTAGCTCTGAACTAAGTAAATCTGTTGTCTTCACTCCTTCATGCAACAAGATACAAAGTATAGACATATTTTAATATTTTGTCCTTATCATTTGCCAGATATCTTGAGGATAAAAAGTGGCATTTTCAAAGCTTTGAGTAGGGTTTAAGTGTTATTTTCGGAAGTCAGATTGAATGCGCAAAGAAAGGTACAAAATAGTCTGTAATAACTACAGAATCATGAAAGGGAGGGGAATAATGGAATAAGTCATAAAAGTGTCTGTGTGTGTGTCTCTGTGTGTGTGTGTATCAATCTGACAGTGTTTTTACAGAATCAAGCATTTTGGGAGGTCATCTGGTTCATCTCGTTGGTTTATACACAAGGTAGTGAATCTGGAGAAGACCTAGGGCTCATTCCGAATCAGGGCAGCACCAAGGCTAGACTCCAAGTGCCCACATGGTCTTCAAGGCCTTCTTCTCTTTACACACAGAGTTGCCAGAGCTGAACAGAGGAGAGAGCCTCCGTTGTTTGGAAAGATGAACACTTACTCCCACAGTCTCCCACTGCTCTGGGAAGTACACGAAGGGAAGATTGATGAAGAGTGTAACAATGAAAAAATGTTGTATTCCATTTTCTCTAGTGTTGGGATTTTACAAAGCCTGTGTCCTGTTGAAGGTGAAAATTGACCTATTCAGTGTCCCAAATCATCCCCCGGGTCATGCTTGCTCTCTGTCCTCTCCATCACTGCCTTGGCTGAGGCCCTCCTCAGTTCTCACCTGTGCCCCCAAAATGGCTTCTTAACTGATCTCCTCCGAACCATGCTCCGTGGTATTGCCAGAGAGATGTTTCCAAAACACAAATCTGATCTTGTCAGCTCAGATTCAGCACAATCACATAGCCCTCAAGATTTTCACTTGGACTATATGACCCTTTATAATCTAACCCACCTCTCTGACCCTCTGCCAGCAATGTCTGATTCCTGTGATTGCAGTTTCTGGAAATTCCATGTTTTATTCCCTGTGCAGCCTCATCCATCTCCCCTTGGCTCTGTGCCTATCCTGCTCATCCTTCAAAAACAGTCTGCTTTGTTCAGGTGTGAGGATTAACACAACTCTTCCGCCAGGGTCAGCCAGCATCTCAAAGTGTGCGCCATGCACTCTTTAGATAGGCCCGTTAGTGAGCTGGCCACGCGCTCTGTAAGGGTCTGCTTCCATGGGTCTCCTCCTGGGGAGCACATTCTCCTTCAGAGCAGAGACTGTATCTGGTGGATTTGACTCAGCAAACGTTTGTAGAAAGAGAGGAAGGAAGGAAGGTAAGGAAGAAGTGAAACTGTGAGCATCAGTAGACAAGAGACTAAACACTTTTTTGTTTACTTTTCAAAGATTGTGTGTGTGTGTGTGTGTGTGTGTGTGTGAAAATAAATGTGCCCCTCGCCAGGTGTGGTGGCACGAGCCTGTCATTCCAGCTACTTGGGAGGCTGAAGTGGGAGGGTCACTTGAGCCTAGGTTCAAGGCCAGCCTGGGCAACAGGACAAGATCCTGTATCTTACAAAAACAGAAACAAACAACTTGATCTTCTTAACTTCCCCAGTCCCACTCCTCAGAAAAATAATTTTTTTATAGTTCCTTTCTTCCAAATCCTTCATTATGCCTGTATAAAAAGACATGCAAAAATCTTTAAAAAAATAAATATAGAATCATATGTGTCGTTTTATGGGTTTTGCTTAATATGTTATGGGAGTACATAAAGATCAACCACTTTTTTTTTGAGATCCAATCATAGCCATTTTATTTTTTTTCAGGGTTATTTTCTTTATTTTAAAAACTATTCAATCCTAGATATATACAGATATAAAAGGCACAAGATATAAATTCAAAATTTCCTTACTATTATTCACTTATGCCCACAGTTCCTCAGTGGTGAGTTGCTATTGATTACTAGCTGGTTATAGATTAAATAAACAATACCAAATAAACCTATCATATTCCTTGAGTGTTACTTTTCCTGAAACCTATGTCATGTTATTTTGATTAATGTTTAAGATAGCTATAAAGTGATTCTTTTATTTTTATTTTAAAAATTCTTTGTATATATTTTTTTTTTAGTTATACATGACAGTAGAGTGTACTTTGACATATCATAGCTACATGGAGTGTAACTTCCCATTCGTGTGGTTGAACATGATGTGGAGCTTCACTGGTCGTGTGCTCATGTATGTCTGATTCATGCTAGTGTCTTTCCTATTCCCATCCCCCACCCTTCCCTTCATTCCCCTTTGTCTGATCTTCCCTCCCCCTCCCCTTATTGTGTGTTAGCATCACTTATCAGAAAGAACATTTGGTCTTTGGTTTTTGAGGATTGACTTATTTGATCTACCTCATTAAAAAAAAAAAAAAGATTGTATCACATCCTATAAAACATAGGTGTGCCATATTTTAAATTTCCCATCATTTAAAGAATAATTTTTAAATATTTATGCTGTAATAAATATTACCATGATTTGCCTTTAAGTTTTTGAATAGTATCAAAATAATGACATCACCATTGTTAATTATAGTGTCTGCAAGAGTGTACAAGTGGAATGGTATGCAGAGGCCTGGATGACATTTGCATTGGTCCCTGTTCTGCCCCTATTTCTTGAGTATTTTATTCCCTTAGCTCTTGCTAGAGTTAGAGGCTGAAAAGGGACACAGAGTGGAGATTCAGCAGTGTTCTGCTAATGTATAAGTGTCCCAGGAAACTTCTAAGACTCACCTTCCAGTTACGTAAATCACAACTCTAATTAGATTCCCTGGTATTATACAAGCTTTTCCATCTGTTTTTTTCCTGACATTTTTTAAAAATATCTATTTATTTGCTTTAGTTGTACACAATGCAATGCATTTATGTTTACGTGGTGCTGAGGATCGAACCCGGGCCGTGCACGTGCGAGGCGGGCGCTCTACCGCTAAGCCACAACCCCAGCCCTTTTCCTGACATTTTTATTGGTGCATTATAGTTTTACATAATATGGGACTTGTTGTTTCATACTTATACATGCACACAATATAATTTGGCCAATATCACTCCCCTGCACTTCCCTCATCCTGCCCCCATCTCCGAGTCTTTTCATCTTGCAGTCAGTTAATTATTCATAGAATTGTGCTCTGAATGAAGAAGGTACCAAATGGCTGAATGAGATCCAGAGAAAGGGTTTCTACCAACCTTCCCCCTTTTCTTTTTCTGTAGGCATTAGTCTAACCAAGTAGCCCACTAGTATATGCATATTGTAGGGGAATATTGTATTTGTGGCAATAGAATGAGGTTTCCTTTGCAGTTAGCCAGGGGAAATGGTGTTCGCTTAAACTGCTCACCACCTGATTTTCCTCCTCTTCCTTCCCCGGCTCCTGCCTCTGCCTCTGCCCTCCAACCCTATCTGACCACTGGAAGGGAAGCAAGAGGAGAAGCAGAAACTCCACCCCTGCTTTTGCGTCTGCTCCCTTCTTTCCTTCAGGCCTGTTCTTCTTTCTTCTCTTCTGAGTGTGTAGACCATTACTTATATATTATTCTGCCAATTAATTTTTTCTGTTCTCCTTCCCGCAGGACTCAGATGGATGCTAAAAAGCCAAGGAAACACAGTGTGACTTCCTTCCCAATTTTGAAAGCAAGAAAGAAGCAAAATTTCACCTCTGTGAAGGTAAGGATCCTTGAATTTCAACTGGTGACAGGAGGTATCATTGTGAAATCTTGGGACCTGGCAGTTGTTGTGCCCAAGCACCTCTGAGGACAGCATAAGGGGAAGGTGCAAAGGCCCCAGCTGATTGGTGGAGGTCTGGGTGGGCTTGGAGGGAAGAGCAAACACTCAGGGAAGATTTCATCTAACAGGCAGCTTGCATTTGGGAGCCTCTGGACTAGTGACTTATCCACAGTGCCTTTTATTCTCCTCCTCATACCTGCAACCATACCAGCAATGTCCTGCAATAGTTCTGAACAACTATTCAAGAACATTTCCAGAAAATGTTTTTTTTCCCTAACACAGAGACAATCTATTTTTACTCTGCCTCAACTAATTGAAGGCAGAGCACTGAAGGTAAGGCCCTATGATGTAGTGACTTTGATTACCGTCTATGAGATCAATGTCTATATTAGGTATATTTTTTTAATCTCACTCAGTCTGAATTTGTTAGGGTATTCAAAATCTCCTATTGTTTAGGATCTTTGTTCAAAATGTTTTGCAGCAAACTTTAGCCCAAAGTATCCAGCCTGCATTACTAACTGGGAGAGTCAGCCTTCAGCTGCCTACTAGGACCTTCCCTAGATTCTCTCACAGATCACAGACCATCTCCTTGAAATTTTAACCCCAGGTCACTTTCTCCAGGCAGTGTTCCCGATTTAACCATAGCATTCTGTGCCTCAGAGTTACAACTCCCAAGAGTGGACTCAATGTCAATCCATCATTTTATACCTTACCTCTACCTTTATTACACGCAATAGCAAGAGTTTATTTTGCAATTTATAGGTACAAATATTATTAGTATTTAAACATATTTCTTTTCTTTTCTTTTTTTTTTTTTTTTCTTTTTTGTGGTACCAGGGATTGAGCTCAGGGGCACTCGACCACTGGGCCACATCCCCAGCCCTTTTTGTATTTTATTTAGAGACAGGGTCTCACTGAGTTGCTAAGTGCCTCGCCATTGCTGAGGCTGGCTTTGAACTCGCGATCCTCCTGCCTCAGCCTCCCAAAGTGCTGGGATTACAGGTGTGTGCCACTGTGCCAGGACTTAAACATATTTCTTTGGATAAAAATTACCTTAAAATATTTGAAATAGTAAATGTAAAGCAAAACATGATAATATAATAAAGACAATATTCTGTTACTTTAGAGTTTTATACCCTCGGAATGAAGAAGTCATGATTTTACTTTAGCAAAATCTTCATGAGTTTTTGCAACTTGGAATTTTTCTTTTTTCATTTTCTTCTCCTTTTGTCTTAAAATCTGCTTGAACTCATTTATTGAGTGGTCAAATGACTCTCACATGAACCCTTAGAGGCAAGTGCTCTTATTCTCATTGTACAGATGGGGAAACTGAGCACCATTAACTAGATCACTGACTCTGGAGGACAGAATTCAAACCCATATACGTACCCACTGTGTTCTGTGCCTCTGCTGAGTAGTGCCAACTCTGCTAAATATTGTTCTTAAAAGTTCTTTTTACATTTAAGTTAATTTTTTTTTTTGTGGTACCGGGGATTGAACTCAGGGGCACTCGACCACTGGGCCACATCCCCAGCCCTTTTTTGTATTTTATTTAGAGACAGGGTCTCACTGAGTTACTAAGTGCCTCGCCATTGCTGAGGCTGGCTTTGAACTCGCGATCCTCCTGTCTCAGCCTCCCAAAGTGCTGGGATTACAGGCGTGCGCCACCGCGCCCGGCTTACATTTAAGTTAATTTTAAGGAAAGAAAACTTGCTATAGCTATAATGACGGGAATTATCAAAATAAATTATCAAAAATAAAAATACCACATGCAAGATCAACTCACTATGTTGTATTTTACACTAATGAGTTGTAATTCATATTATCTTTTTTTTCCCTTCTTTTGGTACCAAGGATTGAACCCAGGAGTGTTCAACCACTGAACCACATCCCCAGCCCTTTATTTACTTATTTATTTATTTTATTTTGAGACAGGTTCTCACTAAATTGCTTTGGGCCTCACTAAGTTGCTGAGGTTGGCTTTTAACTTGTGATCCTCCCACCTCAGCCTTCCAAGCCACTGAGATTATAGGCATATGCCACCATGCCCAGCTCACAGTATCATTTTTAAGTAGTATTTAAACTTATAATTAGGGTCTTTACATTGCTAAATATTCTGGTGGGATTTAAATAATTATCTTTTCACCATCCGTTGGCATTCCCCAATGGATTTGTTATCCCTTTTAATTTAATAGGGTTAAGTAAGGAAATGCAAACACATCAATAACTGTCCTCTGCATGTGAAATTTTAAGTTTCAGTGGACATGTATGACATTAATTAGAGGATAAAAGTGAATTATGTGAATTATAATCCCTTCACTTATAATAACACTGGAGACCATGAGCTGTGAATCTTAGCATAACAACTGCCCAACCATGTATTGAAAAGTATTTTAAATATTTAAGCACATTAACCATAATTTACATTTTCACAGTGTTTAGTAGTATACATTATAAACAAAAATTATATTAATAATCAAATATTTAATTATTATTATTTTTTGCTATGCTAGGGATTGAACCCAGGACCTTGTTCTGGGAAAGTACTGTACACTGAGCTCCAACCCAGACTAAAATATTTTAAATATGTAACTTGGTAATAATTTAGCCAAGGGATTTTTTTTTTTATTAATTAATTTCATTTGCCTTGAAGACAATGGTGGGGTCCTCCATCTAGTAATAAGGGATTCATTGCACAATGCCCCTTTCCCTTCACCTTCAACGCTGGTAGAAATTTTCCATCCTTTCTGCTTAGCTGATGAGGATCAAAGAACTAGCACAGTGGTCCTTAATGCACTTCAGGAAATGTTGTGTGTTACAGTTTATCCTAACTTCTTGGAGAAGCAACAGATACTCCCTCTGGACCTTGGGCATCTCAGCTAGTAAGCTGGAGGACACTGACTTTCCTGTTTCTCTCTTCAAAAGAGAACAACATTGACTTGCAGCTGGTTTTAGGGATTTGAGGAGCTGTCAGGACTCCAGGCCTCAGGTTGGGTCATGCCAGGAGGAGAACCCGGGAGAAGGCCATGGGGAAGAGAGTGCTGCTAATTTAGGATATGACTAGTCAGTATCCCTGACTATTACATAGGTGCGACAAAGTACATCCAGAATTGTGCTAAAGACACAACTCCTCTTTTCTGCATTGTGTGTGCAGGCACTTTATCTCTTATTTTTCTTAAATCCTTTGAATCATTCAATTGCTGGCTTCACTTCTTTAGACAGGCTTGCCCTCCCCACCCTTTGTAGTTACATGTTTATTGCCTGTCTCACCCTCCACAATAGGACTGCCCAACATGGTAGCCACTGGTCATATGAGGCTGTGGAGTCCTCAGTGTGTGGCAGGTCCAGATGGAGATGTTCTGTGAACGTGAAAGATACAGCAGATCTTGAAGACTTGGATGAGTGTAAAATAACTTATTAAATGTTATTTAAGAATTGGGTGAATTTCATAACATATTAATTCATACCTTAGGAAAGCTGCAAAAATAATTTTGGATCGATTCAGGTTAAACCAGTATCCTGAATATGTCAAGTAAAATATATTATTAATTGCACCTGTCTCTTTTTACTTTTTAATGTGGCTATTCGAAAAGTTATATTAGGTGGCTTGCATTATATTTATGTTGGAACTCCTGCTCTAAAAGGGGCACTCCATAGAGCAAAGATATCCTTGGACTGGATCAGTACCGAATCCCCAGAACTAGTGAAACCGCTTTTTACCCGTGAGGAGTTCTTGCTCCCAGAACGCTGAAGAATAACATCGAAGAATTCACAGGAAGGGCTTAGGGCTAGTTGATTAGCCTCTCCATTTGCTGGGAGCTGTTTCATTAGCATTCCTTTAGATGGGCCCTAAGCTTGGGAACTTTAACCATCTTATCTCCCTTAGAGTTGCTCTGTGTTTTTCCAGGACTCAGACTGACTCCATTTTCCTTATGGACTCCGTGTTCTTTATGAAACTCGATGTTAGACCCGATTTGCCTGACTGCACTCACTACCTAGCTTTAAATCTGGCTTCACTAGGACAGTTCTGGCATAGACTAGCACTTGAAGTCTCCTTGTGGAATAAAACCCAGGAGTGTTTGTTCATTTGCCCCTTTAAATATTTAGTGAGTGTCTACTTGTTTCAGACACTGTTTTAGGTGTTGGAGATACAGTCAAAAAGAAAACAGGCTAACAAATTGTTATGGGGCTTAAAATTGAGATTCTTCGTAGGAAGGCCAGATATTTTGGTGAAATGCTGAGAATGCTAACGACCAGCTCTCATTTTCCTTGGTGGTAACGGGTTGCAATTGACAGTGATTTTTTGCGCCTTGGTTATATATTTAGAATCTCCCAATCAAGTTTTAAAGACTATTGAAATCAGAATTTCTAGAGATTATAGACATTTGTTAGTTATTTTCTATCATGTGGGGGCAGATGTTCATTTCAACTCCAGCTGTGAGACCTCAATTAGGTCATTAAGTCCCTGACCATTTTTGAAACTGGAATGATTAGTCTTACCTTCCTGATTGCAATGGTATTAATGAGGTACGAGAACGTGAGCTCTCTGGTTGGCAGATAGTAGAATATGCTTTCACCTTTCCTTCGCTTTCCATTTAACAGAACTGCGTTTTACGTAAGAGACAGGCTCCCAGGCTCCCCCGAGTCTCACACAGTAGAAGACGGTATCAGAGGGTCCTTCCCTCTGTCTCATTTCTGCCTCTTATTAGCAGTCCTTATACAAAAAGCAAAACCAAAATGAAACAAAGAAACCCAGCCCAACCATTTGGTATTACTAAGGAATGAATGGAAATTACTCAAAACTGAAGAGACAGAAAAGAAAAGATTCCAGTTGCCAGATGTGTTTAGGTCTTTTTTGGGGGGGTGGGGGTGGGGCACACACAAGCACACTATTATGTATGGTAATGAATTCACCTTTCAATTGCAAATGAAAGGTTCAGACTAGAAGAACTTGGAATGCTCATGAACTAAACCGTCTAACCGTTTAAACTATAACCACAAGCAACCAATATTTAGAGTTGGCAGCTCAATGAAAGTTAGGCGTGTACTATTATGTAATGTAATTTGGAGTGGATCCTTGAAGAAAACACAATGACCCAATTTCTTTCCATTCTCTCCCAGGGTCCCACTTTTCCTTCTGAGATCTACATGGTAAGTACCAGTTCCTTTGTTTTGCATTCCCATTGCAGCTCTAATTTGGAGAGAGAAGAGAACAAATATTGGAAATTACATTACTTATTGTGAAAAGGATGCTTAACTGAGCTGGCATAGAAGGGAGTTTCTGATTGGTAAAATGAATCAGAAAAAAACAGCCACTTTCGTTGACAGCTTCTTGAGTCTGTGAAAAATAGAGTATCTGTCCAACATGGGTGTTTAAGGAGATACTAGAAGACAATCCCCACCCTACCCATATGGTTTTAGATTTTTATATTTGCTCCTTTCAACAATCTTGAGGTAGTTATCATCCCCATTTTACAGAGAAAAAAGAGACCCAAAGACATTAAGCAAGGTATCAAAGTCATCCTGGTAATAAAACCTGAAATCAGGATTCAGGTTTTCTTTTGTAATTCATGAATGCTTTTTAAAAATCGTTTCTTATTATTGGTATATATAAAAGGATATTTAAGAAATATATGTAAGTTATAAAGAGTAATAATACCATGGAAACCCTTGTGTGTGTGCCCAACATGGACTTGAAGTCCCCTGAGTGTTCTTCCCCATGAATCTCATCTGATCCCTCTGCTAACCTCTCTCTTGAGTTTTACAGCTATTGTTCCTTTGCTTTCCTGTGTATATTTCCAAGCCTTGCAGAGCATGTGTTGGTTAATTTTGCATGTTCTCATTTTAAAAAAATATCCGTATTTTGTTTGTTCATTTTTATGAGGTGTTGAGGATGGAACCCAGTGCCTCACTTATGTGAGGAAGCACTCTGCCACTGAACCACAAACCCAGCCCATGTTCTCATTTTTGATATGCAGGAATCATACTGTTAAGTGTTCGGCCGTGTGATTTTCATGCTCTGTCCTACACCAGCCTACGTGACACTGCACGTGGCTGTCTTTCCCTTGGATTGTCCAGGCCTCTATTCTGATGGATCATTACTGTGCTTTGAATCTCAGATATTGTGAAATATTTTAAATATCACCTTTGTTCTTGGGAACCTGATTATCCATCAGTTTAACTGCTGTGCCCTATTGCTTGGGCATGCTTATGTCATCAGTCGTTGGACATTCTGTTTCTTCTTGTGTTTCTGTTATTTAAAATAGTGCTGCCGTGAACATTCTTGTGCACGTCTGCTTGTGCAAATGTGTAGCCATTTCTGGGGTATTTACCTAGGCAGGGACTTGCTGGGTGATGAATATGTGAATGCTTGACTTTACCAGGCAATGTCAAAATGTTTTTCTAAAGCATTGGCACCAGTGCACTTTGTCACCAGCAGGGTGCACAAGTTTCAATTGTTCCACATTTATTTTATCACTCTTCATTATGTGACTTTTTATCTTGCCCATTTTGTAGGTAAGTAACAATTTTACATCCTATCTTAACTTGCATTTGAATGACTGTTATTTTAATGAGACTGAACCCCCTTTCATATATTAACAGGCCATTTGTATTTCCTCTTCTTTAAACTCCCTGTTTTTGTCTTTATTGTGTAAATATTTTTTCTATGGTGTTATCTTTTTCCTGTTAATCTGTAGAATATTTAATATATTTTGTCTATTAATCCTTCCCAACAGCATATGCTGCAAATGCCTTTGCCTGATTTGTTGGCTTGTCTGTTTTTATGTTTTTAATTTTTTAGAGCAGTTTTAGATTTATAGAAAAAGTGAACAGAAGAGTGGAGAGTTCCTAGGCACTCAACCACCTTCCACATTTCATCTTATTATTAATATCTTGCATTACTGGAAAACTGTTACAACTGATCAACCTATATTGATGCATTATTAACTAATAATGATTGTTATGATTTGGATGTGAGGTGTCCCCCAAAAGCTCATGTGTGAGACAATGCAAGAAGGCTCAGAGGAGAAATGATTGGGCTGTGACAGTCTTAACCCAATCAGTGAATTAATCCCCTGATAGGGCTCAACTGAGTGATAACTGAAGTGGTAGGGTGTGGTTGAAGGAGGTGGAATTAGCGTGTGGCTTTGGTGTATATATTTGTACTGGAGAGTGGAGTCTCTGTGCTTCTTCTTTTTTTTTTTTTTTTTTTTTTTTTTTTTTGTGGTTCCGGGGATTGAACTCAGGGGCACTCGACCACTGGGTCACATCCCCAGACCTTTTTTTTGTATTTTATTTAGAGACAGGGCCTCACTGAGTTGCTAAGTGCCTCGCCATTGCTGAGGCTGAACTCGCGATCCTCCTGCCTCAGCCTCCCAAGTGCTGGGATTACAGGCGTGCGCCACCGCGCCCGGCTGTCTCTGTGCTTCTTAACCATGATGTGAGCTGCTTCCCTCTTCCACACACCCTGCCATGATATTCAGCCTCATCTTGAGCCCTGAGAAATGGAGCCTGCCTTCTAGGGACTCAGAGCTCTGAAATCATGAGCCCACACATAGATTCTTCCTCCTCTATAATTGTGCTGGTCGGGTCCTTTAGTCACAGCAGTGAAAAAAGCTGACTACAACAATGATTTACTTTTAGGTGCATCCTTTGTGTTGTACGTTCTATGGGTTTTGAAAAATATATATTATTAGGTACAAACCATCACAGTATGATACAGAATAATTTTACTGACCTAAAAATACCACATTCTCTACCTATTCAATCCTATCCCTACCTGCCACTGAAACCCTAGCATCTTTTTGCTATCTCTATGATTTTGCCTTTTCCAGAGTATTCTGTAGTTGAAATCATACGGTACTGAGCCTTTTCAGATTGGCTTCTTTCGTTTAGCAATATGTCAGTAAGGCTCCTCAATGTCTTTTTGAGGTTTGATAGCTCATTTCCTTTTTTCAGTGAATTAAGATAGCATTGCATGGATATACATGTTTTATCCATTTACCTAGTAAAGAATGTTATGGTTGCTTCTTACTTGGGGGGAAGTTATGAATAAAGTTGCTGTGAACATTCAAATGCAGGTTTTTATGTGCACAAGTTTTCAATTCATTTGGGCAAATACCAAGGAGCATGGTTGCTGGATCACGTGTTAAGATACGTTTAGCTTTGTAAGAAACTGCCAGACTGTCTTCCACAATGGCTGTACCATTTTGCCTTCCCACCATCAGTGAATGAGAATTGCTGCTTCACCTTCTTGCCAGCATTTGGTATTAGTCAATGTTTTGGATTTTTGATATTGTTCTAGTTTGATTCTGAAATGTCCCCAGAACATCCTTGAAGGCTTGGTCTCCAGCTTGGTCCCTGTGCTGGGAGGTGGTGGAGACTTCCAGAGGTGGGGACTAGCTGGAGGAGGCGGGTCACTGGGGCATGTCCTTGACTGCCGGAGACCAGCTCCGGATGGGGGGGGAAGACGTCGGCGAAAAGGTGAGAGATAGACCACGCAGCACACAAGTCTGGAGGCTAACTCTAACTTGACTTCTTTTACCCGAGTTTTTATAGCCCAGACAGCACAGTCTTTTACGTTACAGCTTTTGAGGTTACATTAAAGAATTTCAGAGTTATACATTATGAAGGAAACAAGTTACATTAAAGAATTTCAGGGTTATACATTTTGGGGAAAACAGGATATTGTTCTAAGTACATATTACTGATTAAACTTATCTAAAGACGTAAAAAAAGCATGTATTGATCAATCTTAACTGTCAAGAACAATCGTATAGCAGTACAAAACATGTTTTCATCTAAACCTATTTCCGTAACCCCTTAAATCCACTCATGATTTCTCACAGCTAGATTGCTCCAATACATCATAGCTAAACCTTAACTGAACTCAACTTACTATTGTTTCCTATAATGACTTTGTTTTGAACTAGAAAGAAGGAAGTATAGCTGTTATTCAGAAATTAAGCTAACAGGTATTTTTCCTTTGATGAGGTGTTAGATCTAAGCGGTCTCTACCATGGAAAACTTATATCAATATATCTTAAACGAATATCCTAAACTTACCTAAGATAAAAGAATCCTTATCAATCACAAGAAAGCCTTATAACTATAACTTAAAACCTTGTAACTAAGAAAGAAAAGTCTGAACTATGGGGCACAGCAAGAGCCACAAGTTTAATCATTACTTACAAGCCTAATGTCTAATTATAAACCTGTTTTTCTCATGTACTAATGAATTTGCTATAGAGCTCCTGGCTCAGACTTCACAATGTAAATTTGTGTGATCAGATTTATGTTTAATAGCTAATTTATGAGCCCCTAGTGGTCGCACAGAAACACAGTGAGAATAGGGAGATAGAATTAACCATCGCGGCGCCATTTTTGTCTAACATTGTTCCTGGAAGAGGGAGAGATGCCTTGCTTTCTCTCCCTATTATTTCAGACAAGGAGCCTTGCTCACTTGTCCAAGATGTGACACTTGACCAGTGTATCTTGTCCCAGTCCCCTTTTCTCTCTCTCTCTCTGCTTCCTGGCTGCCATGAGGTAAGTGGCTTTGCTCTGCCTCGTCCTCGCCACCAGACATGATATTGTGCCTTATCACAGGCCCAGAAACAACAGAGTTGCTCAAGGAAGCTGTGTGCTAGACGGCACTTCAAGCAGAAAAAAATGACACATGCATAGGATGGAATATATCTCAGTGAATGGAAGCAGAGCCTCAGAAATCATCTTCTTTAACCCGCCTGCGTGATGCACAAATCTTCTTTATGTTATAGGAAATTTAGTGTCTAAATTGTAGAAAAATGCTTGCTTTCTAAATGTTTCTGTTGTCATCTATATCCAGATACCACTGGAATAAAAGCATGAACTTATTTTTAACTTGAAACCTTTGGAGTGGAAGTAGTTTATAATCTCTTGTCCCCATGTTTCATGGTAGAACACAGAAGAGATCAGAGGAGATCACTGGGTGGCAGCATGACATAGTGAAAAAGGTACTTGAGGCTTAAGCCGTAGACTCAGGTTTGCTACCATTAGTTGTGTTTTCTTGGACAAGTCATTTGTTTGACCTTAGCCTCTCTTTCTCCATCTGTAAAGTGAGGTCATCATATTATATATTCCAAAAGTTCACTTCCAGAATCATGGTTTTCCAGGTTCCATTAGTGGACTCCAGAACCAGCACCACGCACTCAGTGCCTCCAAGAATGATCCCTGGATTCTGGACTTCCAGGCTTGTCTCATGCCCCTCACTCAAGGATGGCCAGGGTCTCCTCCCTCCATCTCCACCAGGGGCAGAGGCTGGTCGGTGGGCCTCCTGGGAGGATACGGCATCAGTGAGACGAGAGCCTGGTCCTCCCAAGTGGCAAGTCATGTTCACTGTGCTAATGGGTCTCCAGAGGCCAGCCTTGGCTGTGGGTGTAATCAGGAGGCAGCTCCTTCCTGTCTAGGCATCCTGGACTTCTTGTGCACCACAAAGGGGCTTCAGTGGTAGACTCTTGGCTAGAAGTAGCAGTGAGGGAGAAACCGTGATTTGCTGCAGGTCTGTGTTGGTGGTAATAGTTAAATCCCTTGGCTGGAGAATTTCTTCTCCCAGCTCTTTGCAAAGTTCTGCTGGGTCTAATCCTCTAAACTGTTGTGCTTGTAGAGAATCCCTAAAGGTTTTCTCTCCTCATCACCCCTCTCCCTGTAACTACATTTGTTTTGAACTCTTGTTCTGACGTCTGGGAAAGGCTTATGGAGACTGTAAGGAGGAAGCTGTGAGTTGATATCACTGAACTTGAGCTTCACCTGTCCCTCTAGCCACAACCAGGCACTAGGAATTTTTTTTTTTTCTTCTTCTTTCTTTCTTTTAAATGAAGAGGAGGAAGAAACAAGGAGGAGCCAACTGAAAAAATAACCAGACAAATAGCTTGTGAGGTTCGACTGAAGCTGGATTCTTCGATGGAGGTGAGCCTTTCTGAAAAGGCTGGGGAGCTTAGGGACAGGGGACCAGAGTGGGCTGATGCCTGCTGAGTATTCCTCTGCTGTCTCCCCTGAACTTTGCAGATGAGGACACCCAGGGCTCTGTCCAAGGTAGTACGAATCATGGATCTTGAAATTCTGCTCTAACCTGCCCTAAATGGGGACCAGAGCTGGTCACATTTAGCTTTCAGAGTGAAGAGACAGGGCGTCCTCTGGAGCGTGTGCATGTTGGGGTTGGGCCTGCTGCGATGAGAATGCAAACCCGGGAAGGGGGAAGGCAGGATGCCCAAGCAGAGGACATGGACGTGGGACAGGCAGTTGGGGATTCCCCCCTTCTGTGTTTTTCTTTCCTTCACTCTGATGTAGAGGCTACGTGATCAGGTCAGTGTGACCCATAATGGGAATGCCCTCCTGCCTGGCTGGGTTCATGAGGACTTTCTTTCCTAAAATGAACCATCTCTTTACTTCCCCAGCACCTAAAATATCATCCTTGAGTAGAGATTCATTTATTTAGCAGATACTTCCTTTTTCCTGGCATTCTTTTTGAAAACCTTTGGGGGGGGGGCAGGGTATGCGCAGATGGGATTCTTGTGTGTGAATTAAGCACTAATTAGGAGGCTTTCCTCCCGAAAATAAGTGCTGGAGAGCAGGAGAGCTCTGGTGGGAATGAAAGCCACCGGGAGGGGGAATGAGGCAACACTAGGAAACAGTGGGTGACCAACCAGAGAGGGTGGATGTCGAAGCTCTATTGGCTCCGAGGCTCCTTAGAGTTGTCTCAAGTCCTTCAGGACAAATACCAGGATGTCCTGCTCCTCCCTTTCCTTCTTCTCCCCTTCTTTCTTTCCTTCCTTCAGGAAATATTTCAGTGCCTAAAAGCACGAGATACTGTGTTAGGCTTTGAGATCCTAAGCTGAGACCCAGGTTTTTAGTAAAGAACCCGATGGTCCGGCAGAAGAGCTCAAGTGTGGCTGAATTCACCAGGTGAATGAAGGTGGCCCCGCGTGGAGGGAGCCCCACTCCATTCCCGGTAGAAACGGAGCAGGAGCAAACGTGTTGAGATGTGAGATGGGACGGTGTTCGAAACTGCAGACATTTCCAGTGATGGGTGCTGAAAGGGCAGGGTGGGGCCAGGACAAGGGATGAGGCTGGGAGCGTTTTGTATCAGGACTTCTGCACCCTGAGATGTCACAGGGAAATGTGGGTGATGTAGTAACGTGGTCAATGCTCACATTTATTCCTAAGGCCACTCAGGTAGCTGCATGGAAAAGGGCAGGAAAGGAGACCATGGAACTAGGGCAGTGGTGGATTCAAAGTCTGGAGGTGGTATCTTTTTTTTTTTTTTTAAATATATTTATTTATTTACTTTAGTTGTACACAATCCAATTCATTTATGTTTTTATGTGGTGCTGAGGATCGAACCCGGGCCATGCACGTGCGAGGCGAGTGCTCTGCCGCTGAGCCACAACCCCAGCCCCTGGAGGTGGTATCTTTATTCTCACACAATTATTCTATTCATGGTAAGAGATCAGAAGTGACAATTACAAGTTTGATAGAGCATTCTCACGCTTATTTCCTGCAAGGGAGAGGCTCATTATTATTGTAGTCATCTTATGTTGATTAATGTAGATTTGCTGTGAAGGCCCTTCCCTGTCATATTTTACAAAGAGGCTGTCTACAGCAGACCCTGCTCCCCAAGCAAGGAAGATCACACATAAAGACCCTACTCCGCCAGGTGCTGTGGCGCGTGCCTGCAATCCCACAGGCTGGGGAGGCTGAGGTAGGAGGATCACTAGTTCAAAGCCAGCCTCAGCAATGGCGAGGTGCTAAAGCAACTTAATGAGATCTTCTCTAAATAAAATACAAAATAGGGCTGGGATGTGGCTCAGTGGTTAAGTGCTCCTGAATTCAATCCCTGGTACCAAAAAAAAAAAAAAAAAAAAAAAAAAAAAAAAGATCCCAGCTCAATCCTGGCTTCTGTCGTGATGGTATGGATGCTGACACACAGGGTGACACCAGGGGACCACCATGTGAAGCAGCCGGAGGGACTGACTGCTCTTGAAGTTTCAAGACTGGCACACCATGTAGGACATTCACTGCCATAGAATCTTGTGGGAGGAGATAAAAATAATTCATAAAAAGAATTAGAAAGGCTACATAAACATCAATGGCATAACAGAGAACAAAGGGGGATTCCACTAGAATGTGCTTCCCAAATCTGGCAGCATAGAACTCACGTGGGGAGTCAGGGCCATGTGATTTCTGTGCTTAACACAGTGACTGTCACCTGGGTGAGCTCAGTGGTATGCTGAGAATGAATGACTCCCCAAGGTCCATCCTAACCCTGCGGTTCCTTGCATCCTTCTGGCTTAGAGAGGTAGAAGGGAGGTGTTGCTGGAAAAATCCTTGAAGGCAGGAAGAAGGACTCTTGATCACAGGAGCTGGATAACTAGACCAGTTTGGCACCTTCGCAGCTATTTCGCATAAATGGCAGGTGAGGGGTGGGGGTGGGGGGAAGCTAGTTTCAATTTCCCACCTTTCTACTAATTAGATTTTAAATCGAACCCAGCTTCTATTTGAGAACAGTGAGCTGGCTTTTGTAAAGCAGCAGGTAGAAATTGCCACCCCCCACGGTGGCTGGGAAAACAGAAGAAGCCTGAGAACCTAAATGCTTGGCCTAGTGAGAACCCGCCAGCCAGCTCCGAAAACAGACACAAGAGAGGCGGAGGAGGGCCTTGGGACAGTACAAGGAACTCCAGGCTCGGACCAGCCCCCTTCTTGCATTTTCATGTGGGGTCCAGTCCCTGTGGGTGCACAGCCGGAGACAACAGGGGAGCCCTAAAATTTGAATGAGGGCCTCTAGTAGGGAGAATCTCGACAACCCCAGCCAGCATCTCCTGTTTCTATCCTCCCAGGTTCTCCCAGCCCAGGTTCCTTGCTGTCCTCTTCTCTAGCCTAATCCACTGATACAGGCTCTCAGTTGCCCAGAGTACCCCCTGCCCCATCATTGATTTGAACCCTTGATAATTACCTGTTATAATACCTTTGGTTTTTATTTTTATTTTTGGTACTGGGGATTGAACTCAGAGGGGTTTTATCACTGAGCCACATGACCCAGTCCTTTTATTTTTATCTTCTATTTTGAGATAGGGTCTTGCTGACTTGCTGGGGTTGGCCTCGAACTTGGGATCCTCCTGCCTCAGCCTCCAGAGTCCTGTGCCACCACATTTGGCCCTTTTGTTTTTAAATAATATGATTTTTAAATTGTAAAAGCAGTACATATTTATATAAAAGGTTTGGGAAATAAAGAAGCTTTATAGTTGACTTCTGGCTGTTTCGGAAGCTTGTAAGAACAGCAAGGCACATAGAGAGAAGTGGAAAAGACTGCATCAGCTTTCCCTGGTGCACTGCCTGAGCTAGCATCCAGCCACAGCTCACGGGCAGCACTGGAAGCCACGCCTTTGTTGTGTGCCCCTGTGAATAAAGCCTTTTTACACAGGAGATTTAAAATGTAGATACAGAGACTATTAAAGAGACCCCTGTTGCGGTTGACTTAGACATCAGTGAGGGACCAAAGGACAATGATACCAAAATTCACTGTCGGAAAGAAAGGTGCCATTTTGCTATGAATATGGGAGATCACACCTTCTTCTTCCTACTCCCTGGGGGTGCCATGGTAGAATGGAGTGCTGTGATGGGACATTGTGCTCCTCTTGGGGAAACTACAGGAAACAAACAGTCACCAAGCTCATAATCTTGTGCAACAACATATTGTCATCTGAGTATGGGAGATGAGGTGTAGAGTCGTAGAAGCCACCCATCCTGGGGATGGCTTGGTTATGCCTGGGGCAGCCGGCACCCCTGGCTGTGAGTTGCCTCCGGTCTTTACCCTCATTGCTGTACAACTACTACATTTCTTCTGTATGTGCCGGGATGTGACACAAGTTGGGAAGCACTGCTCTGTTCAATAGATTGCAGCTTTGGTTCTGCAAGAGGAAAGATGAAGGTTTGTGTTAGCAAGCTTTCTGCTATTGTGACAAAACACCTGAGATAATGATATAAGGAGGAAAAGATCGATTTTTTGCCTCAGAGTGTTAGAGGATTTCAGTCTATGGTAGCTTGTCCCTCTTGCTTTGGGCCTGGGGCAAGGCAGAACATCATAGCAGGGAGCATGGATTAGAACAAAGCTTCTCATCTCATGACCGCTGGAACACTCAAGAAAGAAACATAAGGAGGCCAGGGTCTGGAAGGTTCCACCGACTCCCAGGAACACCTTAGGCTAGAGACCACACCTTCCACACATGGGCCTTTGGAGGACACTGAGAATCCAAGCTGAAGCAAGCATTTAGACGCGCACCCAGAAGTCACTTGAACGAATCTTACAAACTGATAGGACTTCGGAGAGTACGTCTTGCCCAGCCTCCCATTCCATGCGCCTTTCACCCAGATGGATTCCACCTGATGGGGAACTCGCTGCCTCAGAGAGACTCCTCCTACCTTTTATGAGCAACTCTGAACTTTATAAAAGCCTTCATTTTCTTGAACTAGACAGAGCTACTTCCCTATAATTCCCACACTTTGATCTGATTCTGTCCTTTGGACCAGGTAGAAAAAAATTGTACTACATCATAAGTGGCAGCCCTTCTGACATTGCCCTTCCTGTAGGAGTTTTGTTTGTTTGTTTGTTTGTTTTTTTTTGTTCCTGTAGGAGCCACATCCCCAGCCCTGTTTTTTGTATTTTAATAAAAGACTAAGTGCCTCGCCCTTTTTTAGAGTAGTCTGGGATTTTAATTTTTAGAAAAAAAAAAAAAAAAAAAAAAAAAAAAAACCAAAACAAAACAAACAGTGATGAGATGTAAGAGTTTCCATATACTGCTCCCCACCCTGGACCTAGTTTCCTTTATTGTTAATATCATATAGTGCATTTGTTACAAATAATGAGCCAATATTGATATGTTATCATTAACCAAACTCCATACTTCATGCAGATTTCCTTAATTTTTACCTAACATCCTTTGTCAGTTCCAGGAATCCCGTATTACATTTAGATGTCATGTCTCTTTAGTTTCCTCTTGGCTGTGAGAGTTTCTCAACTTTTCTTGTTTTTTATGATCTTTTTTTTTTTTTTTTTTAATTCTGATTAGGTTGGGGTTATGGGTTTTGTCGCTTCCATTGCGATAAAGTGCCCTTTTCGTCACATGATACGAAGGGCACATACTATCAACCCGATTCATGACTATTATGCTGAGCCTTGATCACCTACCTGAAGCAGTTTGTCTGGTTTCCTCACTGTGTTGTACCCCTGCTCTCCCTCTCCATACTGTACTTTTTGGAAATTATTCATTAGGCATGGCCCACGTTTAAGGAATGAGGATTCATGCCTCCCTTTCTCTAGGGTGGGGTATCTATATAACTTATTCTATTGCATGGGAGATCTGTCTCTTTTTCATATTCATTACTTTATTAAATCATATATTTAGATCAGTCTGGACTCAGGGATACTCAGTTTTCATTTACTCCCTTAGTTTACTGCTTTGTTTTATTTATTCAGATTGTTTTCGCTTTGGCCATTGGGGAGCTCCTCTCCCTCTCTGACATGCTTCCATCAATATGGATTTTTTTAAAAGTACTTTCTTACTTTCTGTGTTGACAATATGCACCAGTTTTTTTAAAAAAACGTTTATTTAGTTACTTTAGTTGTACACAATGCAATGCATTTATATGGTGCTGAGGATCAAACCCGGGCCGCGCAAGTGCGAGGCGAGCACTCTGCCGCTGAGCCACAACCCCAGTCCCAATGCACCAGGTTTATCTTGTATATTTCTTGTTACAGCCATTTCTCCAAGGATCCTTGACTCCTTTCACTGGAGAATGATATTAGAAACCAATATCTGGATGCTAGGCTTTCTTATTTTGGCTGGAATGTTATTTCTTTAAGTTCCTCTCTGCTGACAGAGCAAATGTGTGTGTGTGTGTGTGTGTGTGTGTGTGCAAATGTGTGTGTGTGTGTGTGTGTGTGTGTGTGTACATGCAAGCATATGCATTTGTGCACACATGTATGTATATGCATATATCCATAAATATTTCTACATGTAGCCATCTGTATCTATATTAACTTAAACATGAGCTATATCTCCAATTATAATCTATTATAACATGATGGTAATATTGATTAGACTTTTTAAAATATTTATTTGTTGCCGCCTGAAGTGATGGCCGCTTGGAGCAACGGAGCCGTGGGAAGAAGTTCAGAGGCAAACTGGAGACAAACAGCTTTTTATTCTGATAACTTTTCCCTCTGGTTCTAACAACGACTAACACGTGCACACACACACCACCAAAATGGCACTGACCCGATCAGCAATCTCGGCCAAGTCCCGGGAGATCCCGGGCCAAGTCCCGTGAGACTACGGAAGGCGACAATGCCCAAATCCTTATGGCCCATAGTCAACCACAATTTAAGCCATCTCCCCAAACAGGGCTCCTGCATTTATTTATTTGCTTTAGTTGTACACAATGCAATGCATTTATGTTTATGTGGTGCTGAGGATCGAACCCAGGCCGCGCACGTGCTAGGCGAACGCTCTACCGCTGAGCCACAACCCCAGCCCGATTAGACTTTTCTGATCCATAAATTTCCATTCCAACAAAGAGAAACCTGGTTTCTACCATCTGCCTTTTACTTTTTTGGGGATGGGCACTAGGGATTGAACTCAGGGGCACTCAATCACTGAGCCACATCCCCAGCCCTGTTTTGTATTTTATTTAGAGACAGGGTCTCACTGAGTTGCTTAGCACCTCAACATTGCTGAGGCTGGCTTTGAACTCACGATTCTCCTGTCTCAGCCTCCTGAGCTACTGGGATTACAGGCTTGTGCCACCATGCCCAGCTGCTGTCTACTTCTTAATTGTTCATTTCCAATATATGTATAGGACAGTTATCAGAATGTTAATCTATCAGAATTTGTCTTTTGTTTTTTTATTCTTAAGCATCATAGCTCCTTTAGCCAATCTTGTTCATCCTCCATCAGTTTCATGGGAAATGAGCAAAGATTACTTTCTGCATTTTGCAAATGAGGAAAATTGAACTCTATCACTCTTAACACATGCAAGGCACTGGTTGAAGTGTCGTACGCACATTAAGTCGTTTCTCCTCACAACAACCTTATGAGTTTGTTAATGATAATATCCTCAGGTGATAGGAGGAGAAGCTAATAACTTGCCCGAATTCAAATAATTAATGAGTAGTGGGACTGGATTCAAAATGAAAGAGTGTGACTTCCAAGTCCATACCCCTGAGTATTGTCATGCCATATGGCTGCAAAAGGAATCTTGCTGAAGTGCTGCTTTGCTTTTGCACATACCGTGCAAACCTTCAGTGGTTCACATCCTTCCTTAGGATGCAGACCAAGTTTCCTAGCCTAGCTTTCAATGCTTCTGCAACCCACAGCCAACCCTGTGCTCCAGCTTATCTCTCCTAAGCAGTGGAGACCCCGGAGCATGCCTGGATACTGTGGCCTCACCTAATGAGCATGTTGTCTTCCCTTCCTCTCGGGCCAGACCAAGCCCCACACATTCCAGAAGTTCCTTCCCCCTCCTCCTGGGCTCATTGCATTTATGGTGGTATCTTCCTCTTTGTTGTCGACACTTGACATTCGCCGGTGCCCTTTGTCTGATATTTAGTCTGGCTGTATTTTGTTGGTGTACTTTCCATTCATCTGTCTGTCTCTCCTCTGCATCCTCAGTGCCAGCTTGTTGTTGTTGCTGAGACTTCTCGGTTTGAATATTCACAAACCTACTTAATGAGAAGTTGGGATTCACAATTGCAATATTTCCTCAGCTATCATCATGATCTATTCCACAGATGACCAAATCCTGCATGTAGCACACAGTGGCAAATTAACCAACGTGGTCTGAGACCATGGCCTGTGCTCTGTGAACTCTCCTCTCCCTCAGGTCACCTTCATATTCCAGGAGGTCAAGACTGAACATTCTAAATCCCCCATCAGTACTGCTCTGTGGAGGACTCAGCTGTGCTAGAGGATAGTAAATATTGTACCCCAGTTGCCAAATTTAAAAGGGTCTGGCTCCACTGTGTCTCAGCTTTGGATATCTATTCCTTCTCTAGGGAAGGTCTGGAAGAAAGAGAATTCCAAGTTCTGTTTCAAAGAACAGAACTTGTGTTCAAGCTGAAGCCTGTTTGCTGAACTTTAGTTATTTCAGTGCTGCCTTCATACTTTTTGCCATATCTCATGCTCCTTTTATTTTTTTACTTAAATTTTTATTTCATCCTACATGATAACAACCACAAAATCATATGCTTAAAGTGCTTGTGATAGTTCGTCAAATGGATAGCAAAATAAATGCACAGCCATTAGGGAACTGTCTATCTGCATACTGCACAGAATCCTGTCACATACCCCCATGGTGTGCTTACCAGCTTGGAAAAAATTGTTCTAAGATTGTGGTCTTTTCCTCTCCACCCCTTTCTAGATGTGAAACCTTTCTGATGAGATCACTGGTGTTCAGGCTGGGCACCTGTATTCGGGCAGGTTCCACGAAGGCACCTTTGGGTATTTTGAGTTCTGGGCAAGGCTAAGAGCATTTTATTTCCTAAAGAGCAAAACAACATCAGCTCCACTTTTATTCCTTTCCATGTGCAAGGATGCTGGTTAAGACTGTGTTGGAAGAAAGCATTCTATTGATTTTTAAAGGTGTGAAAATCATAAGACAAGTGGATCAATCATTAGCACTTCTGGAGAGATTATTTGTAGGTAGTAATTCATTCATGCATTGAGCTCTTCTTTGAGTTTCTCTGAACTCTTCCTAGCTTGGGGTCAAGAAAGCTGGCTTCAAGTATATCTCGCTTATTGTAAGGGACTGAAATAAATGTCCAGGGCGCTTGGGATGAAGCCTTGTCAAGCCCTATTACACTTTTCTTCTACTTGACTCAGGTTGAGAGTAAGCCTTTGGTTCAAGTCCTGAAGCCACCCTCCAAAATCAAGAACCTCAAAATGACCCAACGTTTGCATAAGGTAGGAAGTATTGGTTAGTGACTTTAGGAAAGGATGAGGGCCGTGGATGGAAGGGATAGCTTTTTACAGTCATTTTGGCCAACTCAGCGTGATGATGAGAAAGCCCTCTCTCCATATCACCATGCTTCTCTCCATACAATTTTAAATATGGCTATTGCCTGATAGTTAGACTGTCTCTTTCCCAATCAGTCAATCAATCAATGTAGGAGGACAGTGATCCAAGTGAGAAGGTCAAGTCTATAAAGTAGCCATAGAGGAAATGGGAGTTTATTTTGCATCAAGAAAGATTTGCATTGTATAGCTGAAAGGCCTTCCCCATGTTTGGATCGTAAAATATTGGAATGAGAATAATAATGGCTAGCACTGATGGAATACTCTACAGAGTTTCACGAAAGCCTTATGAGGTAGGTTCCATTTTTGAGAGTGATGAAATAATTAAGGCTGAGAGAACGAATCAATGTGACCCATTCAGTGTCTATGCTAGTGAGTGGTGGAGTGGGGGAGTCAGCCCCAGAGCCTATCTGCTAGGTCATTCTGCTTCCTGGAATCTTCTTTTTTTTTTTTTTTTTTTCCTCCAAGAATCTGAGTTAGGCTCATCCTTGTTGTGGAGAGGAGGCTGGGAGAAATGACCTCTGGAGACATTTTCATATCTTATCCAATTTCTCCTTCTGTAGAGTACAAACACCAGCTTTACTTCACTCCCTTTTGTGGATACCAAGGGGAAGAAGAATGTGATCAACCTCCCACACATCAGCAGCAAAATTCTGCTGAAGCCAGCTGTGGTATCCCGGGTGAGTACGGGGCCGTGGACATCCCCTCCCCAGTACCCCCCCCCCCCCAGCAGACAGGTGAAAGTTCAGAACCACATCTAGAAAAGTCCAGAAAGGAGTTAGCAGCGACAGAGTTGGGTTCAAGTCCTGTTCTCACTCTTTGTACTGAATATGAACTTGGGTAAATATGCGTTAGTCTTTCTCTTATCTATAACGTGGGCCTTTATGGAGTTGTCAGGGTAATTCATTGAGGAAAGGGAAAAAAGAAGTTGTGGTGTATAAATGATAGAAGGAAACAAAATGTTGTTTTCCTTCCATGTCATCTACCATTTTTGTATAAGGACCCCATGTGATACTATGTAGGAAAGTCATAAGAGGTGTTATACCTATATAAATTCAAGTTTATGTGTCCTTCAGCAGTTTACTTTATCTGGTTAGGAACTGGCCTCCTCAAGAGCAATGATAAAAACTGTTGTCATCTCTTTCTACAGTGACACACCCCTGGGGTTGTCAACTGTATGCTCTAATGTGCATGTCTCCTGGGGCATGATATGAGAATTAGACAGATACTTCCTTTGGGAGAAAGGTTGAGAAAACCTACTGTCTCTTAACTACTGTTTTCTCCCTGGAAAGGTAGGACGAATCCTGTCTGGATGTGAGTGTTTGGGGGCATATAAGTGGTTTGTGTCCCCCAGAAGAAGTTGAAGTAGTTCTTTATTACAAATTTCTTTCCCTGGATAGGAAACTCAAGTGCACAGTCGTATGCTGGCCTCTGGGTATAAGACTTCAGAAAGACCTTTCTGCTCTGGCACGAAAACTCAGGATCTCAAGTTAGAGGAGAAATCACTAAGGAAGCACAAAGTGCCTTTGACAGCGGCAGGTATGACACTGGGTGGGGGTGGGCAGTAGCAGCATAGGGGGTGGTGGTGGGTGGTCAGTGTCAAGAGCTGAGCTGAGCTGGAGAGGGCTTAGCTGCCATATGTTGGAGTAGTCAACTAAGGCAACAAATCACAATGAGAGAAGTTAAGCCTTTACCCTCTACTGAAACAGGACAAACAAGAGGCTGGGTAAGAGTAAGTACCAGCATCACACTGTTCTGTTACCCACCTTGGAATTGTTCCAGGTAAGCATCAGATGTATTAGTGCAGACGGAGGGCACTGTCTCACTGCCTGGGGGAGGCCAAACGAAGGCTTCTGTCACTTTATGGACTTAGGAACAGGGGAAAGTAAGGGGGGAAGAGCTAGGAGTGGACAAGTACAGAATTCTGAGAGCAAAGTGTCCTGAGAGGTCCTCCTGTCTCTTGACAAAGGGGTCTTGGCAGAGGTGCTTGCTCGGCCGGTCTCCAGTAGAGGGCCCTGAGTGAGGGCTTCTGGGTTAGACAGGCTCATACGCATTAGATGCCGGAGTCCAGCTCCGGTAACGGGGGGTGAAGACGTCGGCGAAGAGGTGAGAGATAGACCACGCAGCACACAAGTCTGGAGGCTTAACTCTGACTTGACTTCTTTTACCCGAGTTTTTATAGCCCAGACAGCACAGTCTTTTACATTACAGCTTTTGAGGTTACATTAAAGAATTTCAGAGTTTTATATTATGAAGGAAACAAGTTACATTAAAGAATTTCAGGGTTATACATTATGAGGGAAACAGGATATTGTTCTAAGTATATATTACTGATTAAACTTATCTAAAGACATAAAAAAGCATATATTGATCAATCTTAAATGTCAACAAAAACATGTTTTTACCTAAAACTATTTTTACAGCCCTTTAAGATCACTCACAATGTCCCACACCTTGATTGCCCTAATATATCATAGCTAAACCTTGACTGAACTCAACTTACTATTGTTTCCTATAATGACTTTGTTCTGAACTAGAAAGAGGGAAGTATAGCTATTTTTAAAAGTTAAGCTAACAGGTACTTTTCCTTTGATGAGGTGTTAGATCTAAGGGGTCTCTACCATGGAAAACTTATATCAATATATCTTAAACGAATATCCTAAACTTACCTAAGATAAAAGAATCCTTATCAATCACAAGAAAGCCTTATAACTATAACTTAAAACCTTATAACTATAACTTAAAAAAGTCTGAACTATGGGGCACAGCAAGAGCCACAAGTTTAATCATTACTTACAAGCCTAATGTCTAATTATAAACCTGTTTTACTCATGTACTAAAGAACTTGCTATAGAGCTCCTGGCTCAGACTCCACAGTGTAAATTTGTGTGGTCAGATTTATGCTTAATAGCTAACTTATGAGCCCCTAGTGGTCACACAGAGACACAGTAAGAATAGGGAGATAGAATTAACCATTGTGGCACCATTTTTGTCTTACATCATTCCTAGAAGAGGGAGAGATGCCTTGCTTTCTCTCCCTATTATTTCTGACAAGGAGCCTTGCTCACTTGTCCCAAGGAAGATGTGACAATCAGAGAGTCGCCTGCCAGGAGAACTTGGTCCTCAGCTGCAGCTCTGGTCAGAGACTACATGCTCAGGCTGTGCACCAAGTCTGCTGAGGGAAGACGGCTGCCCCCTGAAGCTGGCCAGATGAAGCCTGTGGAATTGCCCGTCGTGAGGTCTGAAAGATCACACACCGTCTTTTGGCAGGAGCCACGCTCCTCGGGAGGTTCAGAGATTTTATGACCTCTTAGGATTCAAAGGAAGAGACCTGTTAGCTCCTGTTAGCTCCTGCCATATGCCACCACTGTCTGCTGCTCACAGCTCTTCTGCCACAGTGCTGACGTTGAAATCGTTGTCCTTCTTAAATGCTCTTAGGAGTGACTCCAGGAGACAGTTTCAGTTCTGAGTTCTTTCTGCCTTTACAGAAACGATAGTGATATCTTGGGTCCTGATTCTGTCCTTTGGGCAAGGAACATACCTTATTTAGCTTTGACATGACTGCTCTTCGGGTATATGAAGACAGTGGTCTTGTGCCCTGTGTCTTTTTTTTTTTTTTTTTGTCTTTTTTCTTTCTCCTCTCAGTTCAACTTTCCAGCTGTTTGTCAAATAACATGATGCCTCCTCCCCTGATCCTGGTTTCTTGTCTCGGAGTGCTCTCCATTTTATTCAAGTGTGAAGCTCACTCCCCACCTCTCACCCCTTGCCCTAACACAGACCCCTCATGATGTGATCTGTCCCATGTAGCTTAGAGAGGCACTGACAAGCTTTTCCTCTGTGGTTTCTAGTATTCACTGGCTCCTCTGCAGGCCAGAGTGGGAGTAACCAATGGACTTTTAAGGGTGCCTTTATGTCACCTGTCTGGCCTGGAAAACTTGTAGTTTTCAAACCTTCTCAAAATAGACTATTTCGGTGACCTGATTCCACATGAACTTGGGCAAATGTCACCTTATTGGAACACTATTGTTGTTATGGACTTTACTTCTGGATTTATCATTTAAAAAATTTGTTATTTGAAGGAGCCCCAATTAGGGAGATGGCTATTGCGGTTAGCTGGAAGCCATGAGTTCCACCTGATAATAAGTAAATAAGAGTCAGAGCGGTTAAGAGTTTGGTCAGAAGAGAAACCAAATAGAAGAAGTAATTGCTGGTCAGAGTCAGGCCGAGGCTGCCGAAGAAGAAAGAAGAAAGAAGAAAGAAGAAGCTGAAGAAGAAAGTAAAGAAGAATCTCTCTCTCTCTCTTTCTCTCTCTCTAAGCTGAAGAAGAAAGAAGAAAGAAGAATCTCTCTCTCTTTCTTTCTCTCTCTAAGCTCTCTCTAAGAAAGTAGTCAGTAGTCAGAAGAAGTAAAGAGTCAGAGAGGTTGGTGAAAGAGCCAGTGTTAGAGTTATGAGAGATAGTTAAAGCCGAAGAATAAAAAAACCTTCTTTCATCTTCATTCTGCCTCCGAGTTTTTCTCCCGCGGCGTTGTGGCTGTACGTCAGGGAGCTACAGTTATTATTGATAATAATAATTATTATTATACCTATTTTGCAGCAAACCACAGCTCTTGGGGCACTAAATTCTCTTTTCTTCTATGTTTGTGTTTTCCTCTTGAATTTTTTGAAATAGTTACAAAACCTTGGCATTTATCCTTGTTATATATCTAACTGGTAATATTCTCCATGCATGTGATCTCTAGGAAAACACTTATTTGAGGAAAAGGCTCATGAACCACAAAAGATATCACATCATCTGCACCTTTGGTAAATCCCCTTGTTACCTCAACTTAACTGACAATTGTCCTGTTTTTTTTTTTTTTTTTTTTTACATAGAAGCCCTAAAGAACTTTAAGAGTAAGCTGTCTCCTTATGAGCAAAGTGAAATCCTGGGCTACACAGAGCTGTGGTTCCTGGGGCTTGATGCTGAGAAACTCAATGTGGCTCCAGAGAAATTCAGCAAGACAAGTTTTGATGATGAACATGGCTCCTATCTGAAGGTGATGAGGAAGGAGGTCATGGTGACCTCAGGTGGCTTGGGTGCAATAGCGAGTATGGAAAGGAAAACGAAAGGGGATATTTTATAATGTGTTGTGCTGAGATCAGGAACTAGACATTCTAACAGATGCTAATAGGTGCTAAAGCAAATAAACACCATGTTTAAACATGCAATTTAGTATGCAAAATCTTCTAACCGGATGGTGATGTTCTTCAAGGGTACTGGGGATAAAACGTTTGCATCCTGAGTGAACTCTCACAGGCTATTCTCTTGCACAGCCCTGGACCCCTTGGAAAAGATCAGACTAGAATAAGATGCACTTGCCCTTCTGTCCCCCTTTTGGTCTCCTCCACACAAGCCCATTCATGGGCCCTTTTCTGTTTTATACCAGATGTCATTCCCTCCACAGGCAAGCATAGTTTTGTCACTGTAATGTCCCTGGTGCACAGTGCTTCACTTCATTCTATTTTTCAAAAATTGATCACAGAGACTCCTCCTTTTCTGACTATACCTCTGGGGGTCCCAGGGTAATGCCTCTTCCCAGCCTGAGGGTGAAAGCTAGACAGGGATCCCCTCTTCTGAGGATACCTGCATGAGTGACACTTCATCCCCAGGCTGTGAGTCCACTTTCCTACTTCTGGACATTTCATCAGAACTTGGTTTCAGGATATGAATCTTTGAGGGCTTCATAGAAGAGATAGATTTTCTTAATACCACATTTCTTCAGTTTGTGCACACAGATCACTTTGGGTTCCTGTTAAAGTGCAGATTTGTACATAGCAGGTCTGGGGTGGGACCTGAGATTCTGCATTTCTGAAAAGCATCTTGGTGCAGCCTTTTCCACAGGTCCTTAGATAACACTTTAAAGAAGCAAGGATGTGGTTTTATCACACAGCCTTCATCTGGAGCCCTGGTTTTCAACAATGTTAGGTCAATTGGGTGTCCATAAAAAGCTATGAGTCTTCATCCCAGAAAAATTAAGCTGTGCATGTGCAATATTTTGGGGCATTGATGAGTCCTTGGTTAAGAATCTTCAATATAAACCACATGTTTATATTGGGGACACTACAGTGACAAATAATCTCCAATTAAACCATGCGTCCCTCCCTTCTTGCTCCTTCCTTTGCTTTGCCCTACCTGAGCCTGGAGTCTCTGGGAAATTACCTAGGAATACCAGTACTACCTTTATGTGAATTCACTGGAACTCAGTTCCTTGGTCTCAAATCTTAGAGATGCGTGGTTTTTGTGGGGAAACAGAGATAATGTGCATTCTCTATAAGCTCCAAATCTTTATCCCTATTTCACTCCAGCACACACACAAATATATAATTCTTAGGTAAATGACAGCTACATTCTCACATTTATTCTGACAATAAATGTTTTATTGTACAATTATTTATGAGCACCTGTCATAAGATTGCCACCTACTAGACTCTGAAGATACAAAGGGAACTATCATAAATGAGTCAAGTAAGCACAGTCAATGTCCAAGTTGACATGTAAGCAAATAATTATGATGCAACAAAACTGGTGGCATAAAGAAGATAAATATAAATGCTTGAAAAATATATACCAAAATTTGTGCAGATTCTGTCCCATTTTCATGACAGACCTTTACAAGTAGCCTAACCCTCTCCCATGTATCAGTAAAAAGTTTTACATGCTCAAATTTATGGTCTTGATTCTTCTTTGTGAACAATCCTTTATCCTCATACACAGAGTCACAAACCAACCTGAAAACTTGTACACGCCTATCCTTCACCTCTTTTAAACTCATGAGTATAACTCTAGAAGGCAGAGATCACAGAGCCTGAGGACCTTAGAGATCATCTTATCCAGATTTTCATCTTCATCTTCACAGATGAGGTCACTCTAGCTCAGAGTACATAAGTGACTTATTTGAAGCCAACTTGCTAAAACCTTTAATGGAAAATTTCCTATGGTTTTAGCTAAACACCTGTTTCCTGGTTTCTAGCACAAGGATAGTCATGGGAGATTCTGGCTCTTAGAAAATATTGCTCTCACCAAGAAAAGTCCTGCTAACTTCAGAAGAGGACTAAATGTGAATAAGTCTAGGAGAGGACCAAATCTGGTCAGGAAGGAACAGAACAGGCATAGAGATTTCTCTGATGGAGGCACATCAAGGGTCAGATATAGAACTCCCCCAAACTGGAGCTGATGCTCAACTTGAAGAATCATGAAGTGTCCAAAATATAAGGGACCTCCAGTTTTGTCTAGCTCCCTTACTTTGTAGGTCCTAAGAAAGACATGCAGGAAACTAAAGGGCTGGCACTAACACCCAACATTTCCAAAGACCACCTGATGTTCTTTCACTGCTTGACATGGATGGAGCCTGTGGAACTGTCCCTGGCACCACATGGGTGGTCTTGGATCCAGGCAATCACCTAACCACTACAGTAGCAGAGAGAAGGGTGGGAGTTCAGAACCAGCCCCATCCAAGTAATGACCCATAATCTGGGAATGGGGATCCAAGGGCCCTAGGGTCTGGCTCTCTCCCTCACTACTGGCCCGGCTTCTGCAGGTCCTGCATGACCACATTGCCTACCGCTACGAGGTTCTGGAGATGATCGGAAAAGGGTCCTTTGGACAGGTGGCCAAGTGCTTGGATCACAAAAACAATGAACTGGTGGCTCTGAAAATCATCAGGAATAAAAAGAGGTGTGTTTTGATGGACGACGTCCAGATGGACTGGCTGGCTTCTAGCTGCTTCAGGACGCCAAACCTTTCTGACTCTGACTCTTCCTGTTACATTTCTCATCATTGTCCTTTTCCTATTTCCCTCCATGTCTGAATCCATGAAGGGGCAAAGAGGAAGTACGAGTGTGGAGTTGTTAGTGCTCTCTACCACGTTAGACCTTCTTGGTTGGGGTTGGGGGGGGGGGCTGAGAAAGCGGGCTCTCCGCTGCAGCGTGCCATGACACCTGTGTTTTCTGTCCTCATTCCCCACCCTCCCTGCCACTCCCCAACCCCCTCAGATTTCACCACCAGGCCCTGGTGGAGCTGAGGATCCTGGAAGCCATCAGAAGGAAGGATAAAGACAACAACTACAATGTGGTACACATGAAGGACTTTTTCTACTTCCGCAATCATCTCTGTATCACTTTTGAGCTCTTGGGGTCAGTGGTTTGTCTTTTTGATTCATTTTCTTTTGAACGAAAGTTGCTTAAGGGAACCAAAGAAAAACGTTGAGGTTAGAAAACTAGATTTTTCTGGGTGAGAATATCTAGTGACTAGTGTAGACACAGCAGCTGCACAGTTATCTAGAAGGTCTGGAGTGAGGAGAATGGGACCCAAAACTGAGATCTCACTCCATCCCCCAGTAAACCTGTCACCTGCCAGTAGAACCATGTTGTGCTCCCCTGGTACTGAGGACTAAGTACTGAGTCGGTGGAAAAAACGAAACAAGGCCTCTGCCCTCAAGCGCTAAACTGAAACATGTTTAAAAGGACTTTCTTTGCTGCCATGTTCCCCACACACTGGCTTCCCATCTCTATGGCACAGAGGTTGGAACCTAAAAGAACAGGAAGCTGAATGATCAGGGTGGGAAAAGGACTTTAATTCTGAGTAAAGAAGGACAAGGGCGGATATTTTGGGTAAGAGAGCAGAATCTTGATTTAAATAGTTTGGAATCATCTCGGTGAATATTGGAATTGAAAAAGCATTCTAATTGGAAAAGCATGCTAATTTGATTTTTCTTCTCTCTGAGAAGTCAGCATGACGCAACTTAAGCAAACCCAGAAAACATACAGCAAAGGAGAAAAATCAGGCATGAGCCCTTAGAAGATCCGTGTTACTGGATTCCCTGAGTTAGTACTTGGTGCTCCCACGACACCATCACTGATGGTGAGGTTCTAGGAGCAGGCTGTATTTGAGAGGGAGCATGGGCGCTCCCCTCACCATTGCTGGTAATTGCAAAATGTGTTCTACCCTACAATATACAAAAGTGAATTATCTTCTGTGGAGCAAAACAGACAGTCCAGGCTGCCTTTCTTGTCCATTAATCACCAGAGATCATCTTATCCAGATTTTCATCTTCTTCTTCACAGAGGAGGTCACTCTATCTGGCTCTCGGCAGATAATCCTCAATTCTCTACAGTGGCAGAATCCCGAAATATTATACAAAAGCATATTCAATTATATGAAATATGCTAACTTACAAGTCTCGGAAACGAATGTCAAACATTTAAAAAAGAAAGACTTGTTTGTAAGTTGTACTCGCGCCAGATAATCCTCAATTCTCTGCAGTGGCAGAAGAACTATGACTATTATAGAAATTTGATCCAATCTCTGAACCCACACATGTAAAGTCCCTGCTCTAAGCAGGGACTTTCGGGCTGCCCCTCTGGAAGCCCTGGCCATGCTGGCTGCCCCAGCTGCCAATAAAGAGTGGTGAGAACCTGCTCTCCTGGCAGGACAGAGGTTACACTCACAGGCTGGAGATCACAGTGGATGCTATTTTATATTTTATTTAGAGACAAGTTGCTTAGTGAGACCACTCTCTTTCAGTGGCTGTGCCTTTCTTACATGTCATGCTCGTAGTGCCTTCTTAGCTCTGCAGTTGCACTGATTGCTCCGTTCCGTGGCTCCCACTGGTCTCCAAGCTCTCCCAAGGTCAGGCCTCTTGTCTTCACTGTTATGTCCTCAGGATCTAAGAGCCTGCCAGAGGTTGATGCAGACTCATTTCTAGGCCCTTCTCTTTCCTTCCAATCTTTGTCTTAAAGTTTGCGCAGAGGAGGTCACAAACTGGACTTGGCAGCCCGAAAGTCCCTGCTTCCCAGAGCCCTTTTTAAGTACAATGGACATCATCACTGTGATCTCAATGGACATCATTGTACTTAAAAAGGGCTCTGGGAGGTCCAGAGAGACCAGTGTGTGGAAGGAGAATCCTAAGCCCAGTGAGGCGGAGTTGCCCAGGGTCACAGATCTGGATGGCACTTCTTTGTTGTACCCCTCAAGAATGAATGGCTTGCCAGGCACAATGGTGCATACCTGTAATCCCAGCAGCTTCAAGAGGCTGAGGCAGGAGGATCACAAGTTCAAAGCCAGCCTCAGCAACTTAGCAAGGCCCTAAGCAACTCAGTGAGACCCTGCCTCTAAATAAAATAGGAAAAAGGGCTGGGGATGTGGCTCAGTGGTTAAGCGCTCCTGGGTCCAATTCCCGGTACCAAAAAAAAAAAGGGATTTCTAAATACCACCAGGGTTAGACAATCTTAGACATGAAAGATCAGGAAGAGCCTGCCAGAGGTTGTTGCAGACTCATTTCTAGGCCCTTCTCTTTCCTTCCTATCATTTGCACAGAGGTCACAAACTGACAACTTACAAACAAGTCTTTTTTAAATGCTTGGCATTAGTTTCCAAGACTTGTAAGTTAGCATATTTCATATAATTGAATATGCTTTTGTATAATATTTCAGGATTCTGCCACTGTAGAGAATTGAGGATTATCCGGCGAGAGCCAGCCTTCATTACAGCAAGGCCAGGGTTAGATGGGACCAAGCAGCCACACTTGTCTTTGAAAGAGTAGGGGTCCCTCATTTGCCTTAGCTCTCGCCAGTACACTCCCTTTCTCCCTTACTTGTCGGAAACCTGCAATATTTAGATAGACTTGTTAGGTCAACGCAGGAATGATTTGGTTGAGTGACTGTGGGCTTCAGGGGCCCTTCCAAGGGCCTGAAGAACTATGACTATTATAGGAATTTGATCCAATCTCTGAACCCACACATGCAAATGAAGTACTCAAGTGGTCTTGTCATGTAAGAAATCAGGGTACATCTGAGAATCCAGCATGGTTGAGTGCCAATCTGGGTCTACCCTGAGTCAGTGAGAAGGCCTAGTTTATCAGAAAGAAAAACCCTGCCTTCTGGTTTGAGATTTGCGTGCTTCTAGAAGGGATCCAGACGACGCAGGATTGCTTGTAGGTTCAAACTTGGATACTTTTTATATTCGTCACTTTTTCTCTCTTTCCCAGAATCAACTTGTACGAGTTGATGAAGAACAATAGCTTTCAAGGTTTCAGTCTATCGATAGTTCGGCGCTTCACCCTCTCTGTTTTGAAGTGCTTGCAAATGCTTTATGTAGAGAAAATCATCCACTGTGATCTCAAGCCTGTGAGTATGACCTCTGTCCTGCCAGGAGAGCAGGTTCTCGCCACTCTTTATTGGCAGCTGGGGCAGCCAGCATGGCCAGGGCTTCCAGAGGGGCAGCCCGAAAGTCCCTGCTTAGAGGCTAAGTGAAATGCAGTGAAGACTGAGGCACAGCTATTGGAAGGCCTAAGAGAGATGTGGGGTGCTTGAGGCAGTTAGGAACGAGCGGGTCTGAGGGGTTCCTACAGAAGTGGCAGGGGTGGGTGGTGGCTGTCTTGAGCATTGGGATGTGCTACAAGTAGTCCTTGGGGTCTGGATTTACCCACTTTGCCCTTTCAATCATTAGTCACTTATAGGTTCTTAAGAATTCTCCCTGGGTTCTAGAGTTTTGAAGGTGGTCAGATTTGCACTAGGCCTTTTAGGGGTGAGCATTTAAGTAACTGGAGCACCTTGGGCAGAATTAATTTTTGTAAACTTTATCAGTCTTTTTTCTCTTTGTGCTAGGAAAATATAGTGCTATACCAGAAGGGCCAGGTCTCTGTTAAAGTTATTGACTTTGGATCCAGTTGTTATGAGCACCAGAAAGGTAGGTTCCCCACTGTCTTGAGTTCTCCCATTGCAATTTCTCTCCCTTGACACACGAGACTACCTGGGTTCCAGTCTGGGATCAGCCATCCATGGTTACCAGCATGATTTTGAGCAAGGTGCTTCACTTCTCTGAGCCTAAGTTTCCTCATCTATAAAATAAGAAATTAGATTCAAATACCACAGAAGCTCTTTAAAGCGCTTATATTCTGTGGACATGAAGTTACCAATAAACACCGGGTCACAAAACTAACTACATGTGCATCAGAATCACCTTGGGGCTCTAAAAAATTATAGTTTCCAGGGCCTCACCCTACTAAATTTCTGGAGAGCACGCAGGAGTCTGCACTTTAGAAAACAGCTGTCCTAATGTTTGGAGTGCGCTGTCCTAGATTCTCTAGGCTTTGTACTTTTTTCCAAACTAGAATGCAGGAAGTAGGCCCGGAGCACATTCACATCAACCTTTATTGGATTTGATTTAAGTTCAATCAACTTGGCTTCTGACGAGTTTGATGTAGAAAACACGTACCATGTAACTAATGTCGATTTTCTGGTATTTGTCATCTGCTGGTTTGGGTACCAAAACCAAAACATGAACATCACCTGTACTGGGTTGCTTATGTATAATGTAAGCGACAGAAAGATTTTTAAAAAAGGAAAGTAAAATAAAAATAGGCAGAATGATTAGAAAGACACACAGGTTCTATTAAGGGCACACACACAAAAAGACTCTGGGACCAGCCTTCCTGGTGTCAGAATGGGGCAGAGGGGACCCTCTGAGGCTGCAGAAAGGACTATCAGATAGGTATTCCCAAACAGTCTGCAGAACCACTTTGGAGGACCTATGTCCTTAATATGTTTTTCTATATGGATCCTATAAAGAATTCCATCCAGAAAACAATGCTCCCCATGAAGAACTTGTATGTTAGATACTGGCCACTGTGTTAACCTATTAGTTGCTATTTATCTTGGGCTGCCAGGATGCTCAGAACTGACTTTGCAATTACTGTATCCTTGCTTTCTTTCTTTTCTTTTTTTTTTTTTTTTTTTTGTGGTACCGGGGATTGAACTCAGGGGCACTCGACCACTGGGTCACATCCCCAGACCTTTTTTGTATTTTATTTAGAGACAGGGTCTCACTGAGTTGCTAAGTGCCTCGCCGTTGCTGAGGCTGGCTTTGAACTCGCGATCCTCCTGCCTCAGCCTCCCAAAGTGCTGGGATTACAGGCGTGTGCCACCGCGCCGGCTGTATCCTTGCTTTCTGATAGTTACTTCCTCCTTTATATTTCTCCTGACTTTCCTTTTATCTTTAACCATGAGGCAGTATGGAGCATGCATATTGGAATTGGACTTCCTGGTTTCATATACCAGCTCTGTTTGAAAGCTGAATGACCTTGACAATTCATTTAACTTCTATATGCCTCAGTTGTTTCATCTTTAAAATGGAGACAAAAATAATACCTGCTTCATAGGGCTTTTGTAAGGATTGAAAGAATCTATCTACACCAAGCACTTGGGATAGTGCCCGGCACATGCTAAGCCCCACATAGGTGTCATTAAATTCATGTTTTACAGTACCCTGTGTGTATGAACTTGGCATAGTACTCAAATTCATTTTGGAAAAGGCAGGGAGGGTATAAAAGTCATTTTTATCAAACAGTTAAGTTACAGAATTATTACATTCTTATAACCAATTTAAACATTAAAGAAGTGATTACAAGCCGGGCGTGGTGGCGCACGCCTGTAATCCCAGCACTTTGGGAGGCTGAGACAGGAGGATCGCGAGTTCAAAGCCAGCCTCAGCAATGGCGAGGCACTTAGCAACTCAGTGAGACCCTGTCTCTAAATAAAAATACAAAAAAGGGCTGGGGATGTGGCCCGGTGGTCGAGTGCCCCTGAGTTCAATCCCCAGTGCCACAAAAAAAAAAAAAAAAAAAAAGAAGTGATTACAAGGCCCTTTCCCCTCCCCCTATCCAGGTAATCACAGCATAGAAAAAATCAAAATGTTCCATTTCCCTTGCTTTAAGTTCCTTGTCTATAAAATCTAGGCCCCTACAATATAATCTTCCTTCTATCCTCATTTGCTGAGATTTTTGTTGAGCTTTTCTTTTAATACTTCACAATAAATATATACAATAAATGTGCATAATATATTGAATAGACTTTGAATTTAAATTTTGCATTTTGCACACTTCCAATTCCGATATGCTTCCCCAGTGCCAAATCACAATACTGTCAGAAGTTATCTTCCCAAAGTTCATCTGACAGTTTGAAAACGTAGTTTATATTAGTTTTATGGTTTGCTTTTTAAAAAAAGTTGTCTGACTTAAAATTAACTTGCTCAGAACAATGCCTACTTTGGAGTTCCTTATCAATAAAGTGGGGGTCTGGGGCTATGGCTCTGTAGTAGAGCGCTTGTCTCGCATGTGTGAGGCCCTGGGTTCCATCTTCAGCACTACATAAATAAAATAAAGGTCTTGTGTCTACATACAACTAAAAATATCTATAAAATAAATAAATAAAGTGGGGATAATAACACCTCCATCAGGTTGCTGTGAGGATTTGATGATGTTTTGTTGGATAGGTGATGTGACTCCTAAGTTGACCAGTCGTACTTTCATCTTGCAGCGCTCAAATAGGGTAAGAAGGTGGGGATGCGGGATTCTAAATTATCCGCCATCTTCAATTGCCAAGGTATCCTGGAGACGGGGCCCTGCAGAGGAAGCCATCTTTCCCACATCAGATTTCTCTCTTTTCGCCCCAACAGTATACACCTATATCCAAAGCCGGTTCTACCGATCCCCTGAGGTGATTCTGGGTCACCCCTACAACATGGCCATTGACATGTGGAGCCTGGGCTGCATCTTGGCAGAGCTGCACACTGGCTACCCTCTGTTCCCAGGGGAGAATGAGGTGGAGCAGCTGGCCTGCATCATGGAGGTGAGGAGGAGGCCAGCGTGGGCTGGCGTCCCCAACTGGCTTCAGCCCTGACTTTGGGCTGCATCGGACTCATCACGGGCAGTGGCCTGCATAGTGATTTTTTTCCCTTTGGTTAAGGTTCCCTAAAAGTGTTTTTGAAGTTACGTACCCCTTGTACATTGTTGAGATCTAACATTTTTAGTATAAATTTAAATAGTTTCAAAGGATGTCATTTCTCCCTCATTGTAAAGTGTGACATTTAAAAATAAAACTGTTAGAGCAATTTTTCAAATATATTCAAAATAATTAAAGAAAGAGTTACCTGATACCCACCAAAATCTACCTTAAAAAGCACACGAATAAGTTCTTTAACAGTTGTACCTTTCTTTAACTTTGCTCTTTTTCCTCCTTGAATGAACTTTTTCAATTCTACCTCCTAGATAGAATTTTATTCTAATTTAATACAGTTTTATTTTGAAATATATCAATCACTATAACTTAAAATTTTATTATCATAAGCTCCATGTGTAGAATTTTTTTTCTCATGAGATCACTAAAATAAAAACTAGTACATAAATTCAGATAATTATTAAGCATAAAATGTGAAATTTTACTTCACATTGTATACCTCTCAGAAGAATGAATGGAGCTAAGTTTTCTCTTTTTCCAATTAATTTTTATGCCTGTAGGTGAACATTACTTCTTCTTAATAAATGTTTTTAGTTGTTGATGGACCTATATTTTATTTATTTATATATGGTGCTGAGAATTGAACCCAGTGCCTCACACATGCTAAGCAAGCACTCTACCTCTGAACTACAACCCCAGCCCCAACATTACTTCTTGGTAGAGTGAGCAGGCTCAGGACCATGCCGTTCCAACACATTGGTGCCATAGATGTGAGCCCAGGAAGGAAACCTGTTATAGCTATGTTGCCTCATTCTGTGACTTTTTAAAAATTCTGCGTAACAACTGAATAATGCTCTATCAGAAATTATTTTTATCAACCTATCAGCTGAAACAAATTGGAAATTATCTGACAAAAAATAAGTAGTGTTCAGTAATGATTTTTGCTCTTTTAACCTGGGAGGACTATTTCCCAATAAAAAGGTTTTATTAAGACTCATCACAGGATTGTTAATCACATCTTATTTTTTCAGTAAAGTTCTTTTTATAGAGCTAAATTAGACAAAATGGGGAAGATAACTAAAATTTTGAAAAATTCGTATTTTAGGATTTTCCTAGTCAACTGATAAAATTTTGACTGTGAATCTCTCTAATCAAATGCTAAATTTCTGTTTTCTAGATTGTCTCAAAGTTAATCAGTTACACATGCCTTTGAGAAGTATTAAATATAGATAATTTCATTTGATGTCTGAAACTAGTAATAAAATATTAAAATAATTTAGAAGAAAATTGCTAGAAATGGTAACTGTGGTGGAATCAACACTGACCTGGGAGTTAGTAAACTTGGGGTCTAGCCCTGGTTCTGACTTTTTGGCAAGTCATTTCCCTGCTCTGGACTGGAAAATGAGGGGGTCAGACTAGATGACTTCTAAGGTTGGTAATGATTTTATGAAAGATCCCTGAACCATTCCTGCTTCCAATACCAAGGTGAACGGAGCATCTGGGTCGAGCTTCCCACTGCTCCAGGACTGACTCAGTTTCCCCTTGACCTCTGTAGGGTTGGGAAGCAGGAAGGCAGGATTGTGCATGGACTAGGCCAGGAACCCAGGGTTGAGAGCAATCCGTAAATTTCTCTATTTGTGCACCCCTATAAGGTTCAGTAGAGAAAAGGGAACAAGTAGGCCTATACTTTTCTTTCCAGGAAGGAATTTGTCTTACAAGATATGCCTTCTCTGGTGATTTGTATCTCCTTTCCTTCCCTCCCTTCCGGGTACTCCATGCTGGGAAATGTCATTCCTGATTCAACGTGATCAGCATGCACTGGCATTGAGATCTGGCTCCTTTCAAGGTGGCTTGCCTCTTGTTGGTGCTGATGTCTGTTTAGAGTAGCGTGACTAATGTGAATCTTAAGATACTGAGACAGCCCTGGATAAAGAGTTAAGAGACATGAGCTCTGGGTCTGCTATGCTACTGGCTTGATGTCATCACTTAATATCCTCAAATTCTTTATCTGTAAAAGGCAAAATGTGGCCAAAGTCCCACCTAGCTCTTAACAGTCTTTGAATCTGTGACTCCACCAAGAGTGAACCGACTACACTGTGCTTGTTGAAGGTGCTGGGTCTGCCGCCAGCCCGCTTCATTCAGACGGCCTCCAGGAGACAGACGTTCTTTGGTAAGTCCCCAGGTCTAACTCTTTTTATCTCATTGGGTCTAATGAGGTATTTCCCATGCCCTAAATCTCATATTTTGCTTTTCTCCTGTCCGCATACCAGTAAGGGCAGGATGTGGTTAGGAGCTTACAGGCAATGAAAAGCGGTTCCAGGTGGCACACTGGAGATGAGATGGGTGAAATGAAAACGGGAATGGGGTCTTGGCAATACGAATGCTTTGGGGCAGGAGAACGATCAGGTTCCCACTCAGAAGATCTATCAGCAGGTGTTAGAACCTCAGAACATTACAATGATCTCCACTCCTAGTTCTCCCTACCTTCCCAAGCAGTTTGCTCTCTCAAACCATGCACTGTGCAGAAAAATTGGAGCAGAAACTTCTTTTTAGGAGTAGTGGGAAATTTCATTGTTATGTTTTATCATTAATGGAACATTATTATTTCTTGCCAAAATTCTTCTAATCCCCAAGACCCTTACTGCCCCAGGTTCACTGTAATTCTGCCATAAAATGGGTAATTAAGGGTTGTCAGAACAGTTTCAGTGTAGACATGTTGTTGCTGGTCTATTAATGATTGGGTCATCTGTCTGATTTTTGGGATTCAGTGTTATCTGCAGCCCTGTGCTGCCCCTCTCATCACAATTCCCAGACCATGAATCTATGATCCTCTGCCTTTCTATGTGAGTGGTGCTGTTTGAGGTGAACAGATGGAACAACAAGGTATCAACTGAGGTAGGGCTTCCAGTACACTGGCAAGATAAACTAAATTCCGGATCTAAATCATCTCTGAAGAACCACAAAAAGCTAAGGGGTTCCCAGACACACACACACACACACACACACACACACACACACCACAGTGGGGGCTGGGGTTGTGGCTCAGTGGTCGACAACTTGCCTCTCACACGTGAGGCACTGGGTTCGATCCCCAGTACCACATTAAAAAACAAACAAACAAACAAAAAATAAATAAAGGTATTGTGTCCATCTACAACTAAATATTAAAAAAAAAAAAAGCCATATTGGCCTTAAGGTTATCAAAGTGGAGCAAAACCAGACATGAGGGAGAGAAGACTCTATAGACAGGGCCTTCCTGCCATCTGGAATGACCTTTTTTTTTTTTTTTTTTTTTTTTTTTAATGTACATTTATTTTTCTTCAACATTTATTTGCTTTAGTTGTGGGGATCGAACCCGGGCTGCACACGTGCTAGGTGAGTGCTCTACCGCTGAGCCACCACCCCAGCCCCTGGAATGACATTTTTGACAAGCTGTTATTGTCAGGTTAGTTCCTGGGCTCACACAGGCCATGCCATCCCAGTCTTCTTAGCCCTCCCACTCTTTTTCAACTGAGGGTGGCCTCAGAATGGGTAGGTAAATCACACAATTTCACTCCACAACTTGCCCCATCAATAGGAGAGTCCAAATATTCTCCTGGGGGAACCACTGAGACAAATTGGTTTCATTTATGCTGACCAGTGTGTACTGGTTCCGCCATGTGGAGGTTATACTGCAGTCTCCTTCTATATCATTTGGTAAGACATCACAGGCCTGAGCCCTGCCACAGCTATAGGAGTCCTGACCCTTCTTCCTGTTCTCCATGGACTCCCCGTGAGTCCCAAACTGAAAGCTGAAGGCTTAGCAAGTAGAGATGTTCTGGGGTCCTACTTTGTTCAGTGGGGAGGTGCCATCCATTCTTAGTTGGTCCCATGCCATTCCAATGATTAAGTCTCTTAAAACATCATCTTTCAATTGTGGATACAGCTTTGAAGACCTTGCCTCTGAGCAAGAGAGTGTCCTGGTTGCCACAGAATGGGGTCCACATGCTCGCCTTACTTCAGAGCCATTGGATGGTAGGCAGAAGCTCTGGCTGACTTGCTGATACAACATGTTGAGCAATAGGACTGGTCTTTTGACCCTATATACTTTTCCCACCCACCACTTACATAATTCACTCTTTGGGATTTTTTTAAAATATATTTTTTAGTTGTACATAGACCCAATACATTTATTTTATTTATGTGGTGCTGAGGATCGAACCCAGGGCCTCACACATGTGAGAGAAGTGCTCTACCACTGAGCCATAGCCCCAGCCCCAGCCTTTCAGATTTTTGAAGGATTTGGAGGAAGAAAGTGGGGATATTGATGTTTCCTCCTGCTAGACAAAGGCATTGGAGAAGAGTCACGTCCTAAGCCTTTAACATTGACCTCACTGAAACAGCATCATGGTGGGGACTAGAAGGAAGGGACCACAGGGCATCTTGGTGGGTAGATACCAAAGACATATGCATGTCTGCTTCACAGACTACTCGATCTCCACCATCAGCACTAGGCTATAGGATAGCAATAGGATTTTGGTAGTAACATTCACTCAATTTAACTTCCTGTGCAAGAGGGTCTTTGCTGGAAGCAGTATCCTCTCCAGTGTTTCCCAAACTTTTCGAATTACAAGAACCATTTGGGCACTTGGCAAAAATGTGAATTCCCATGATCCTTCTCCATCACCTATGAGATAGTAAATTTGAAGCAGGACCCAAGATTCTGCTTTTGACACCAGCTCCTTATGAGTCTTCTGACAAGGTGCCTTTGGTAAATGCTATGTTCACTTCAGTTCTTGATTTTCTTTTTCTCAGATTTGGGCTGCCAACAGTTCCTCAACTCCTAGCCAGTCCTAGTTAATACTCCTAATAAGCAGCAAAGTGATGTTGCCTCAAGGATAGTGAGACACTTAGGTACCGGAGGCAGCAGCAGGAAGAAGATGGAGAGAATGATTAGGTATTGGGGAGGCCCAGAGGGGTGAGGAAGACTTTGATGAGAAAAACAATGACTTAAATGTGACTTTAGGAGCTATGTTATTTATAGAACTGTTAGCATGATTCTTCTTTGGCTATCTGTAAAAAAAGAGAGAAACATAATTCCCCCAGTCATTTTATGCATATAAATACATAGATATCTATGTGTGTATGTATACACATGCTCATGTACACATTTATGGGAGTCTCCTAGGAATTCAGTAAGAGTGGTTGTTTTTTGGAGGACCTGAAAATTACATTGGTTACAAAAGTGGTAGAACTTTATCATTTACCCTCTAGAATATGCATTACATGAACTCCACTGAGTTCTGTGAAAATTTAATAGTGTAAACTGTGTGTATGTGAATCTACACATTCACCACTTAGGTGCAGACTTACAGGGTATAAGCATAAATGGTCAACTTTTGTAAGCATGCACACAAGGATCTGAATATGAAGGTGAATGATATTAGCTTCAAAGCATTGCACAAAATATCCTTGGAAACCTTTGGAGCTGTCTTTGGGGATTCTTTTCAGGAATAACAAATCATACATTGGTGAGAGCTTACCATTCTAAGCTGTGTCTTCAGCAACCAACCAAGTTTGAATATTCCAATTATGGTCAAAATTTTGGTATAACTGTAAAGGTGTAATGAGGATGATTTGCTCGCATGGTTTGTAAAGGAGCCCTGAGAGTATTCTCCTAAAATAGCTTTCTTTGGTATACCCTGTGGATGTTCCAAATTCTCACATACTTGGGCTAGTGGGGAAGAAGCAAGGACACAGATAGTATAAAAAGAGACTATATGCTTTTTGTTCACAGCCACTTTTGACACTTCAGATTTATTATTATTGCCATCATCATCATCATCATCATCTTGCCTCGGTTCATATTCAACAAATTATCATTTGATTTGGGGAGAAGTGGTGTGAAAGAGGCTCAGAACCTACTGAACAGTAGGAAAAATTATTTTTAAATGTTAATTGCATTCATGGAATAATCTACATGGGGTTATTTCAAAGTGACTGAGACTCTCTGTATGCACATGTATGAGGATGGGTGGGTTGGAGGGGTGTGTTAAGACAGAAAGTAGAAGAGCTGCAAAGATGACTTCAGGAAGCAGTGTGGTTGAGTGGACAGCTGTGATGTGACAAGTGAATATTTACACCTGGAACTAAATTCAGAATATTGTATCTCTAAAGATTCCAAAGGTTTTCCTAAAACTATAACCAACAACAGGGGGAAAAAAAGATACCCGGATTCCAAGGATCTCACGATGGTGCTGAAAACCTATGACTCCAGCTTCCTGGACTTTCTCAGAAGGTGTTTGGTGTGAGTTTGTTGGGGTTTCTTTGCCTCTGGGTTTCCTCTTAAGTACTGTACCTTTGCATGTGTTTGCTGGTGAAAGTCTAAGACGGAGATAGTTATAAAAAAATCAATGGTAGAGTTTTGCAGTCTCCAAATTGCTTTCATATCTGTCTCATGAAACTCTGCTTTCCCCCTACTGGGTGATGATCAGGGCAGATATCTGCTGTATTTTGCAGATATGCAGCTGGGTTCCAAGAGTGATTTGGTTTATATTACAGTGTGTGTTAGGATTTGTCATCTTCTTGACTTCATGCTGCCTGGCAGTGAGATTATAAGCAAATCCTGATGTCTTCTGTTTCTTGAATGGAAGCCAACCTCTTCAGTGAGTCTATTATAATCAGTATGTACCAGGTTCAGAGCCCCTCTCCATTCCCCTAGGATTCAGTGCCCAAATCCTCTTGCATTAGGGAACTAGCGGACAGGTGAGCTGCAAACCATTTATCATATACAACTTTTTACAATCTATCTGCATATTTTGAATCTTAAAAATTAGGTTCTGTTCTTTGGTCAAGTCACAATGCAAAAGGAGTCATCACATGAAGCACCCAACACAGTGTTTATAAGGTGCTTGAAAAAAATGTTGGCTATTACTACTATTTTACTATTAAAGAGGTTTCACAAGTCTGCCTTCACTGAGTGCAAGTATTAATTGACAAGTTATCATGTCTCTCTGGGCCTCAGTTTCCTTTTATATGAAATGGGGGCATTCCTAAAGTGCCTTCCATCTCTATCAGTTCTACAGTTGTTTAGTTTTAGAAGACCATATCTTTATTAATCTCTCATTTTTCCAGTGGGGTAATTTTAGCAAAATACTCCTTTAGCATTTGTGCATTCTGTAATTTAGGTGCTAGCTTAAAGGAAACTCATCAGGTACCACTGAAAATATTTTCATCTATGGGAGTCATACTATTTACTTCTCTGAATAATTGAGATAGAGAAGGATTCTGTACCCTATTTTTATCAACATGTCCCCCAGCCCCATGCTCAGGACATAGAGGGAATGTGCCTTAATAAGGGCCAGGAAATGCCCAGTGAGACAGGTGAGTTGTCCAGAAACCCAACCTCAGCACCAAGAAAAATATTATTTTCTTTTTTTTAGTGTAAAAGATCGATTGCTCACCACTTGTAAGACCTGGTCAAGCTGATGAGGTCTACTCCCTAATCCATATATTGCTAATCAGCAATTTATGGAGTGAAAGACTAAATTTTTTGAGCTAAAGTCAACAGGGTCAGCAAACACCTAACTTTGTGTCTAGGTTTTATTGGCAGGCTCCAGAAGTCCAGAAGAGGGGAGATGAAGTTTAAGAAGCAGTTCATTTGACAAAGAACTGGGAGCTTGAGTTGCTCATGACTTTGAGTCTGGACTGTTCCTACCATCTCCTTGCAGTGGGCAGCTATTCATTCCCAGCATGATGGACAATAGCTAGAATTGCCTACCTTGGAAGGTGGTTAGATGGTGGAAACTACTATGACTAATAGTAATGATGTGTTTCCTGGTAGTTGAGGGACTCTGACATATATGATTATTTTATTCTGTATAATGCTAATGGGTAGAATTAGGACCTGGCTAAAATTAGCTGAAAAGTGAGCCAATTTTGGTCCAATAAAACTGAAGAACTTTTAAAGAATCAGAGTTTTTAAAAATTGGAATAGGAGGATCTGTGAGTTTACTGCCAAGTCACTGATATTACTTGAGAATGGCTGGGTAATTCTATGTTGGGAATTCTGTCAAATGCATTTTATTACTTTGTTAGAAGTTTGCCTGAATCATATCCAAGTCCCCTTATAAACCTGAATATTCTAAAATTCTATAATTTTCTTTATGATATATATGGAGGTCCAAATTCTACATCTTGGGAATTGAAATTAAATATCTGTTTCTAATCTTTTTAGCTTATGAAATCCTAAATCCCAATAGTTAAGATTTTTAAATTATACTTCTTGTAAGGGAATTTCTAGAAATCTAGAAAACTTGAAATTTAATACATCCCCAAGCTCACATACATACAAATTTTCTTTAAAATTTTTTTTCTAATAGTTGTTCCCAGATACTTTCAAATTATTTGACATAATCTTTGTTCTGTGATAATATATTTGAACTTAATGAAAAAAAAATCTTTATTGGCTTCGTAAAATTATTTTACTATCAAGAGAAAATAAAAGAGTAATCCATACCAGACTTTGTTAATGTGCAGATGGGAACCCTCTCTTCGTATGACCCCTGATCAGGCCCTCAAGCATGCTTGGATTCATGAGCCACAGAACCTCAAACCACGGCCCAGGCCCCAGACCCTGAGGAAACCCAATTTCTCTTTTCCTTCTGAGATAAGCAAGAACAAGGTTCAAGAGTATCATCACTCAATCAAAACAGGTATAGCCCTCAGGCAGCTGGTCCTCTTCCCATAGTTCATGAAGTCAGGTACTTCTAGAGGATTTACAGGTCAATTTCTCTTAACTCCATCTTAGATAATTCATTTCTGGCTAAGACATTATTAGTCTGCTTTCTCTTATTTTGAGAAGTTTTCTTTTTCAAGAAACTTGGCTTTTAGCCACAACCCACCCCCCCCAAATCAGGGATTTTCCATTTTCCTCCTATATTCAATCCCTTTTTCTATTCCTTCCCTTTTCTTTGACTGTGTCCACCTCTTTATGCCCTATAATTATCTTTTGACTTTTTACCAGTGACAAATTATGACCTTATACAAATCTTTTATATGTAATATAGCTTAGTGGTTAAGCATAGGCCACTGGTATCAAAGTACTTGGGATTAAATTCTGGTTCTATCACTTACCAGGTATGGGCTCTTGGATAATTTACTCTTAACCATGCTGCAGATTCATTTGCCTATTTATGAGAATGAGAATAATGCTTATTATTCTGTAGTGCTGCTGAAAAGATCAAATGAATCAGTAAATGTGAAGTGCTTAGAATGATGCCTGGCACATTAGAATGTGCTTTACAAATGAACTATTTTTCTATCATTATAATCATAATTTTCCCAAAGTCATTTACAACCTAACAGAAAGTTAGAATATGCAGTAAGTCTTTTCCCTCCTTTGGCAGATGAGATCACCAAAGAGACTGCAGACAAAATAAAAGATGGTCCCACTAAGCATGTTCAGAATTCAGCTGACCAGCAGGGCTCTCTCCAGCAAACTACTGAGATTGTCCAGCTGCCTCCTCTAGCAGAAGCTTCTACCACAAAGCCAGAGGCTGTTACTGAACCAGAGGTGGCCACACCCTCCACAGAACAAGGCAGCCCAAACTCCTCCTCTAATAATACAAACATTTTACCACGTATTTTATGACCCTTGCTGAAGGGTCCTGTGTCCCATTCCTTTCCAGTGATTTGTATTCGAGACAGCACTTATATTGTACGATACTTCAGAGTGTTGTTTTTTTTCAATGCATAAAGGTTTGTTTTTAAAAAATCAACTCTATTCACATAGCCAATTGGCCTGATTCCTCTTATGAATGATGAGAGTGGATGTCCTTATACCTGAACTCACTCTTTAGCTCTGTGTGTGTGTGTGTGTGTGTGTGTGTTGGGGGGTAGTTTTAAATACTTAATGTTGTAGTATCATTAATAGTACTTTAAATGTTTTTTCTTCTTGCCCATGATTGTCAACCTATGTCAATCCGAATTCTTGTTTGGAAATATCAGAAACTAAGTTCAAATTAGTCTAAATAATAAGGTACATTTGTTGTCTTATATCAATGGGGAATCAGGTGGGATAGATGCAGTTTCAGGCAAAGCCGTATCTAGGAATTCCAATAAGGTCATCAGGGCTCAGATTAGTCTTGCTGCTTTTTCTTTTTCTCTTCCATCTTGATTTTCCTATAGTTAGCTTCATCCTGATGACTAGAGGCTCATCCCAGAAGTTAAGATGCCCACCAACATCCAGTCAAATGATACAGTCTTCCTTGCTGGCAGGGAAGTCTCAGAAATGACTGTATCTGAACCAATTAACTATGTCTGAGAGACTGTGGTCCTCGGTGGTCCTCACCTTCATCCTAAGCCCAACTTGTAATTGTGTTGAAAGTGTCCTGATTGTTGCTTCTCTAGGAAGGAGTAGGGGATGAAGTGCTTCCCAAAGGAAGGAAGTTGAGTTCATAAGCAAGATATTTATTTTCACTCACCTACCACTCCGCAAATCCAATAATGTCCACTTATTTCACTTCTCAGTTCTATCTACATAAAACACAATTTCTACATGGTTGTATCACAGGACAAACACAATATGCCATGAAACTTAAGATCATAAATGACATGGAAAATATACCTGGCTTCATAGTTTCCTTTTAAAATACTACATAATCTTCCAAAAGTGGTGATATCATGTAGTCAAAGCCATGGATTTGGAAGAGATCACCTAGGGAAGAGGACACAGAATATTTCAGAGTCAAGAGAAAGTCAGGTAAGATAAAATTAGAAGAGGACACAGTAGGGCCCCCTAAGAGGCCTAGAGAAATAGGAGGAAAATTAGAAGACAAAGAGAAAAAGCTTTCTAGAAGGAAAAAAAGGTCAAAAAACATTTCTAGGGGGCTAGGGTTGTGGCTCAGTGGTAGTGTGCTTGTCTAGCATGCATGAGGCACTAGGTTCGATCCTCAGCACCACATAAAAATATATTGTGTCCAACTAAAATAAATATTTAAACAAAGGAGCAAAAAAAAATTTCTAGGGAGGTGGGTAAGAATGGAAAATGTTTAAGTGGGGTGTTATGGGCATTTAGTTGGAGCAGTGCCATAACCTGTCCTCGGTTCTATAGCTAGAAACTCACAGAACTGGCCAGAGAGCTCAGGTCTTTGGAACATGTTTTCCCCCAGTGCTGGAGACTGAACCTAAGGGTTTCTCTTGCATGTGCAGCAAGTACTCTACCACTAAGCTACACCCTCAGCCTTAAGGAGCCTCTTTTGACACCATCTTCAACCATGGATAAAGTTGGAGGTTCACAGGGATTCTGCAGCTCAGCACACACAACAAGTCAAGTCCTAGACCACATAATTAGATTGACTTTGTTTGGATATTAGAAACTATTTTCTGATTTTCCTGATTATAAAAGGTGAAAATGAATTCTTGACAAATTGTGGCTTATTTTAAGGCAAGATTTAAAATGAGGGGAGTTGCAAATTGTGGCACACAATCTATATAGTGAACAGCAACCTTTGCCGGTGCCGCTCAGTCCAGCACGATTCTGCTTGCCTCTGCCTTCCATCTTTTTTTTTTTTTTTTTCACTCCTAAGATATCTTTACCTTATTGAATCTTTACTCTTTGGATCCCAAGAAAATCAAACACACAGAGGCCTTTAATTTTAATTTTTTAATTTTATGTCCTTGCTCGCATGGACAGGAAAATGTGCAAAATCCAGTGACTAGCATTAGATGACATGTCTTTCATGTGAGTGGTATGAAGATAATGTTAGGGCTCTGTGAGGATAAGGAGAGGGGGGCTGTGGGAATGAGGGAGAGAGGGTGGGACAAGGGCCGGGCCCACCGCTGGAAGAGGGGACGCAGTGGGTGGGCACCATCACAGGTTCACCATCAGCCAGTCCAGCAGCTGCAGCCGTGTGACATTTCCCACCGCTTCGTCCAGCTGTCGCTCCTTCTCGTAGCGCAGCACCGACTGCAGAACCTCCCCTACGCTGCGTCCCTTTTCTACAGCAGCAGCCGAGAGCTGAAGTAGCTGTGGAAAGCAGAGAAAACAGCAGTGGAGGGTCAAAGGGTCCTCAGGAAGTCCAGAGACCACCTGACATGGTTAGAACCAGGAGGCCAGGTTGACTGTGGGAAAGTGCAGCAGCAGGGACACAAGTTAGATGCTAAAGACCTCCTTAAGAGCAGTTTGCCAGACAGAAAGAAGTTGGTGTTCTCACTCTTAATTCGAAGAAAGGAATATCCCCTGTCCATGACATGTAAAATGTGATGTCTCATTAAGACTAAAATTGTCCTATTATTTCCCTTTGAAGAGATGCTTACAGTGAATGTTCATCAATGGTGTTCTTGCCCTCTACGAATTCTAAAGTTTTAAACCCTACTATCATAAAATAGTCTCTATTATTGTCCTAAGACCAACAAGAGTGAGAGAAAAATATCCAATAGACAAATGTGGACACTGCTTTCCATGCCCCAGAGACCAGAGAACTCTATAATGGTACAGCAGGAAAGCACCTCAGATATCAATTTGATCTCAGCAAGATGTGAAGCAGAGAGGGAAGAGTCTTATCAGAGTGACACTGCTAGTACTTCACAGAGCCAAAATTCACACTTACACCCCAAGTTTATTACTCTTTCTGAACACAAATTGAGGAAACTTAGTTGAGGCAAACATTCTAATATGAACAGGGTATTGCCATTCATCTGAAATCCTAAAGGCAACAAATTATTTCAAGTAATAAGATTTTTGTGCATTCTGCTCCTGATTCTTTATAAGAAATGCCTGTAATCCCAGATACTCAAGAGGCTGAAGCAAGAGGGTCACAAGTTCAAGGCCAGCCTGGGTAACTTAGCAAGACCTTGACTCAAAAAGAGCTGGGGATGTAGCTCAGTATAGAGCACTTGCCTAACAGGTGTGAAGCCCTGGGTTCAGTTCCAAAACCTCCTTCCCCCTTAAAAAAAAAAAAAAAAAAAAAAACAAGGAAAAGAAAGAATAAGTCTGAGGTTAAAATAAATGGGCCAAATATTATGAGCACTTTCAGGAGGAAATATTTTCATGTGAGGAAACTAACGTGGACATTCTGGAGGTAAGTGGAAACAGTCACAACAAAGAAAAGATATGAAAAAGAGCTGAATGGAATTTAAAACAAAACAAACAAAAAAATCCAAAAAATGTATTAGATGAGCTAAATGGCAAAGCAAAGATGACAGAGTGAAATCAGTAAACTTGAAGGCAGATCAATAGAAATCATCCCTGCTTAATGACATAAAAAATTGAAGACTGAAAAAATAAGCACAGCTTCAGGCCTGCAGACATTTATATCATTAGCATCCCAAAGAAGAGAAAAAGGATGATGCAGAAAAATTATTTAAAGAAATGTGGATGAAAGCTTCCAAATTCACCAAAGAACTGAACTTACAGAATCAAGAAGTTCAGTATATTTAAAATAAAACAAACCCAAGAAAATTCACTATAATATCTATCATAATCAAGTTGCTGAAACTAAAGAAAAAGAAAAAAAAAATCTTCAAAACAGCCCGAGAAACTAGAGCATTACTCAAAGGGGGAACACAATTCAAATGAGAGCAGATCTCTCCTCAGGACCTATGGAGGTCAGAAGAAAGTGACACATTTTGAACTGCTAACAGGAAAACTGCCAAACTCAAATTCTATATTCAGTTCCTTGGCCCATTTATTGATTGGGTTATTTGTTTTTTTGGTGTTAAGATTTTTGAGTTCTTTATATATTCTAGAGATTAGTGCTCTATCTGACGTGCATGCGGTAAAAATTTGTTCCCAATTAGCAGGTTCTCTGTTCACCTCACTGATTGTTTCTTTTGCTGAGAAGAAGCTTTGTAATTTGAAATCTATCCCATTTATTGATTCTTGGTATTAATTCTTGTGCTACAGGATTCTTATTAAGGAACTTGGGGCCTAATCCAACATGTTGGAGATTAGAGCTTACTTTTTCTTCTATTAGGTGTAGTGTCTCTGGTCTAATTCCTAGATCCTTGATCCACTTTGAGTTGAATTTTGTGCATAGTGAGAGATAGAGGTTTAATTTCATTTTATTGCATATGGATTTCCAGTTTTCCCAGCACCATTTGTTGAAGAGGCTATCTTTTCTCCAATGTACATTTTTGGCGCCTTTGTCTAGTATAAGATAACTGAAATTATATGTGTTAGTCTCTGTGTCCTCTATTCTGTACCATTGGTCTACCAGCCTATTTTGGTGCCAATACCATGCTGTTTTTGTTACTATTGCTCTGTAGTATAATTTAAGGTCTGGTATAGTGATGTCACCTGCTTCACTCCTCTTACTAAGGATTGCTTTAGCTATTCTGGGTCTCTTATTTTTCCAGATGAATTTCATGACTGCTTTTTCTATTTCTATGAGGAATAATTATTGGGATTTTGATTGGCATTGCATTAAATCTGTATAGTGCTTTTGGTAGTATGGTCATTTTGACAATATTAGTTCTGCCTATCCAAGAACAGGGTAGATCTTTCCATCTTTTAAGGTCTTCCATAATTTCTTTCTTTAGTGTTCTGTAGTTTTCATTATAGAGGTCTTTCATGTCTTTGGTTAAGTTGATTCCCAAGTATTTTATTTATTTTTTTGATGCTATTGTAAATGGGGTAGTTTTCCTCATTTTCCTTTCAGAGGATTTGTCACTGATATATAGAAATGCCTTAGATTTGGTGTTGATTTTGTATCCTACTACTTAGCTGAATTCATTTATGAGTTCTAGAAGTTTTCTGGTGGAATTTTTTGGGTCTTCTAGGTATAAAATCATATCATCAGCAAATAATGATAATTTGAGTTCTACTTTACCTATCTGTATCCCTTTAATTTCTTTCATCTGTCTTATTGCTCTGGCCAGCATTTCAATTACTATGTTGAATAGAAGTGGTGAAAGAGGGCATCCCTGTCTTGTTCCAGTTTTTAGAGAGAATGCTTTCCATTTTTCTCCATTTAGATTAATGTTGGCCTGGGGATTAGCATATATAGCTTTTACGATGTTGAGAAAAATCTTAACACCAAAAAAACAAATAACCCAATCAATAAATGGGCCAAGGAACTGAACAGACACTTCTCAGAAGAAGATATACAATCAATCAACAAATACATGAAAAAATGCTCAACCTCTCTGGCAATTAGAGAAATGCAAATCAAAACCACTCTAAGATTTCATATCACACCAGTCAGAATGGCATCTATTAAGAACACAAACAACAATAAATGTTGGAGAGGATGTGGAGAAAAAGGCACACTCATACATTGTTGGTGGGACTGCAAAATGGTGCAGCCAATATGGAAAGCAGTATGGAGATACCTTGGAAAACTTGGAATGGAACCACCTTATGACCCAGCTATCCCACTCCTTGATCTTTACCCAAAAGACCTGAAAACAGCATACTACAGGGACACAGCCACATCAATGTTTATAGCAGCACAATTCATAATAGCTAAACTGTGGAACCAACCTAGATGCCCTTCTGTAGATGAATGGATAAAGAAAATGTGGTATATACACACAATGGAATATTACTCAGCAATAAGAGAGAATAAAATCATGGCATTTGCAGGAAAATGGATGGAGTTAGAGAATATAATGCTAAGTGAAGTTATCCAATCCCAAAAAGCCAAATGCCAAATGTTTTCTCTGATATAAGGAGGCCAATTCACAGTCGGGTTGGGATGGGGAGCATAGAAGGATTAGAGGAACACTAGAATGGCCAATGGGGAGGGAGGGGGAGGGAGGGGGCAAAAGGGTTAAAGAAAAAAAAAAGATGGTAGAATGAGATGGATATCATTACCCTAAGTGCATGTATGAAGTCACGAATGGTGTGAATATACTTTGCATACAACCAGAGATTTGTAAAAAAGTGCTCTATATATGTAATATGAAATGTAATGCATTCTGCTGTCATTTATAACATCTTAGAATAAAAAATAAATAAATTAAATTAAAAAAATTCTACATTCAGAAGAAATTCAGAAATGAAGGGTAAATAAAGACATTTTTGGATTAAAGAAACTAAAGAGAATTCATTGCCAGAAAAATGTGTTTTAGAAGAATTTCTAAAGAAGTTCTTTAGAGAGTGGGACAGTGATACCAGAAGGAAACTAGGAATACTAGGAATGCATGAAGAGCAACAGAAACAGTAAAACTCTCAAGTTTAAATAAGAGACTGTCCCTTTAGTTCTTTAAAATGTGTTTTATGGTTGAAGGCAAGAGTAACATCATCTTAGGATTTTTCAATGTATATAATAGATCAAACACAGAAGACAACTGGAATATAAAGAGCAAGGAACAGGAACCCACATCATAGTCATATTTCTTCTACATTTTAGTTTAAGTGGAAAATACTGATTCTACCTAGACTCTGAAAATTTAAATATATATATGTATGTACATGCACATTTAATATATGTATTACATTATAATCCATAGAGAATCACTAAAAACCTACACAAAGGTAAAGTAAAAAACACCAAAGATAATTAAGATGGGATATTAAAAATGTTCAAATAATGGGTGGAAAAGGAAAAAGAGAGAAAAGAAACAGAAACAAATAATAAACTAGCATACTTAAATCGAAACATAAGAAATTAGTGAACATACAGTTGGTCATATTTTTGTCCACATGAACATGAAAAGGACCCAACTGCATGCTCCTACCAAAAAAACCTGCACTTCCAATATAATGATATAAGTGGGTTAAAAGTAAAATCACAGGAAAAAATGTGCCATGCAAACATTAATTACAATAAAGCTTGAATTTAATGCTTATGGTCATTTGAGCTTTTGAAAAGGGGAGGATAATTCAGAGGAGCCAGAAACTTATTGGTCTTTTCAACAAATGGTGCCCAAACACCAGTATATCCTCATGTAAAAGAATAAATTTGGACCCCTCCTTTACATCATACACAAAAATTAAGCCAAAGTAGATCAACAGACATAAAGAGCTAAAAATTAAACATTTAGAAGAAAACAAAGAGAAAATCTTCATGACTTTGGGACAGGTCAGGGTTTTTAATTCTTGGTGCTATTGACCTTATAGGCCAGATAATTCTATTGCAGAGTTGTTCTTTGCAATGTAAGATGTTTAATAATATTATTGGTCATTTTTTTTTTTTTTTTTTTTTGGTACCGGGGATTGAACTCAGCGGCACTAGACCACTGGGCCACATCCCCAGCCCTTTTTTGTATTTTATTAGAGACAGGGTCTCACTGAGTTGCTAAGTGCCTCACCATTGCTGAGGCTGGCTTTGAACTCGCGATCCTCCTGACTCAGCCTCCCAAAGTGCTGGGATTACAGGCGTGCGCCACCGCGCCCGGCTTATTATTGGTCATTCTATCCATTAGACTCCACTAGCAATCCTCTTTCCTGTTGTGACAGCCATATATGTCTCCAGATACTGCCAAATATCCCCTAGGGGGGTCAAAATTTTCCATAGTCAAGAACAACTGGTTAGACAAGGATTTATTAGATGTGACACCAAAAACACATAGCAATAAAAGCCAAAAATGATAAATTAGACTTCATCACTAAAAACTTTCTTTCTTTGAAAGACTCCATTAAGTAAAAACACAAACCACAGACTGAGAGAAACATTTGCAAATCATATATCAGAAAAAGATCTTGTTCCCAGAATATATAAAGATATCTTGCAACTCTAAACAAGAAGTCAACAATCCAATCAAAATATGGGTTAAAGGTTTGTATAGATATTTTCCCAAAGAACATATATGAATGGCAATGAGCACATAAAGTATGCTGAATATCCTTAGTTGTTTTAATTTTCATATGCCAGATTAATTCACCATGAGACACCACTATAATGGCTATAATAAATGAAAGATTACTTTTAACATAAATGTGGAGAAACCAAAACCCACATAAATGGCTAGTGAGAAGGTAAAATGATACAGCTTGAAAACAGTTTGACAATTTCTTAAGAAATTATACTTATGAGATGCAGCAATCCAATTCCTCAGTATCCACCCAAGAGAAATGAAAACCTATATCCATGCAAAGACTTGCATGTAAATGCTCATAGTAGCATTACCCATAATAGAAAAAAGAATCCAAATTCCACTCACTGATGAATGGACAAATAAAATGTATATCCATCCATAAAGTAAAATACTATTTGCTAATTAAAAAAAATGAACTACTGATAACATAGATGAGCTGCAAAAACATGGTAAGTATAAAATGTTAAATATGAAAGACTAGTGATTTTATGGCTCCATCAGATTAAATGTCGAGGAAAAGCAAAACTAAAATATAGATAACAGATCAGTGGTTGCCTGAGGATGGGAGTGGAAACTGGGAAATGAAAACAGGAAATAACCTAGAAAATTGGCATACTTACGGAGTCTTCAGTCCTATCAGTTATTTTAAAATGTTGTAGAGTTACAGTGAATAAAAGAGTATATGATGGGTCCAAGAAGAGACGGACAATTCAATAGAATAGAAAATTCAGAAAAAAAATCAAAGACAGGTAGCCAGTTTGAATCCCTACTTCATCTCTTACATCAAAAGTATTAAAAATGGATTAAATTCTTAAATATTTTTAAAAATCATAAAAGCACCAAAAAGAAAACACAGGAAAGTTTGTTAATATGGTATAGCAAAGAATGTTTTCCAAAATCTGACACAAAACCCAGCAAATACAAAAGAAAAACTATCTTATATTTGACTAAATTCTGTATGGCAATACCAACCTAAAACAGAAAACATCAATCAAAAAACCAATGGCAGCTGGGCGTGGTGGCGCACACCTGTAATACCAGCACTTGAGTTCAAAGCCAGCCTCAGCAATGGTGAGGGGGCGGGGGGACACTTAGCAACTCAGTGAGACCCTGTCTCTAATAAAATACAAAAAAAAAAAAAAAAAAAAAAAAAAGGGCTGGGGATGTGGCCCAGTGGTCCAGTGCCCCTGAGTTCAATCCCCGGTATCAAGAAAAAAAAAAAGATGGTAGAATGAGATGGATATCATTACCCTAAGTGCATGTATGAAGTCACGAATGGTGTGAATATACTTTGCATACAACCAGAGATTTGTAAAAAAGTGCTCTATATATGTAATATGAAATGTAATGCATTCTGCTGTCATTTATAACATCTTAGAATAAAAAATAAATAAATTAAATTAAAAAAAATTCTACATTCAGAAGAAATTCAGAAATGAAGGGTAAATAAAGACATTTTTGGATTAAAGAAACTAAAGAGAATTCATTGCCAGAAAAATGTGTTTTAGAAGAATTTTCTAAAGAAGTTCTTTAGAGAGTGGGACAGTGATACCAGAAGGAAACTAGGAATACTAGGAATGCATGAAGAGCAACAGAAACAGTAAAACTCTCAAGTTTAAATAAGAGACTGTCCCTTTAGTTCTTTAAAATGTGTTTTATGGTTGAAGGCAAGAGTAACATCATCTTAGGATTTTTCAATGTATATAATAGATCAAACACAGAAGACAACTGGAATATAAAGAGCAAGGAACAGGAACCCACATCATAGTCATATTTCTTCTACATTTTAGTTTAAGTGGAAAATACTGATTCTACCTAGACTCTGAAAATTTAAATATATATATGTATGTACATGCACATTTAATATATGTATTACATTATAATCCATAGAGAATCACTAAAAACCTACACAAAGGTAAAGTAAAAAACACCAAAGATAATTAAGATGGGATATTAAAAATGTTCAAATAATGGGTGGAAAAGGAAAAAGAGAGAAAAGAAACAGAAACAAATAATAAACTAGCATACTTAAATCGAAACATAAGAAATTAGTGAACATACAGTTGGTCATATTTTTGTCCACATGAACATGAAAAGGACCCAACTGCATGCTCCTACCAAAAAAACCTGCACTTCCAATATAATGATATAAGTGGGTTAAAAGTAAAATCACAGGAAAAAATGTGCCATGCAAACATTAATTACAATAAAGCTTGAATTTAATGCTTATGGTCATTTGAGCTTTTGAAAAGGGGAGGATAATTCAGAGGAGCCAGAAACTTATTGGTCTTTTCAACAAATGGTGCCCAAACACCAGTATATCCTCATGTAAAAGAATAAATTTGGACCCCTCCTTTACATCATACACAAAAATTAAGCCAAAGTAGATCAACAGACATAAAGAGCTAAAAATTAAACATTTAGAAGAAAACAAAGAGAAAATCTTCATGACTTTGGGACAGGTCAGGGTTTTTAATTCTTGGTGCTATTGACCTTATAGGCCAGATAATTCTATTGCAGAGTTGTTCTTTGCAATGTAAGATGTTTAATAATATTATTGGTCATTTTTTTTTTTTTTTTTTTTTTGGTACCGGGGATTGAACTCAGCGGCACTAGACCACTGGGCCACATCCCCAGCCCTTTTTTGTATTTTATTAGAGACAGGGTCTCACTGAGTTGCTAAGTGCCTCACCATTGCTGAGGCTGGCTTTGAACTCGCGATCCTCCTGACTCAGCCTCCCAAAGTGCTGGGATTACAGGCGTGCGCCACCGCGCCCGGCTTATTATTGGTCATTCTATCCATTAGACTCCACTAGCAATCCTCTTTCCTGTTGTGACAGCCATATATGTCTCCAGATACTGCCAAATATCCCCTAGGGGGGTCAAAATTTTCCATAGTCAAGAACAACTGGTTAGACAAGGATTTATTAGATGTGACACCAAAAACACATAGCAATAAAAGCCAAAAATGATAAATTAGACTTCATCACTAAAAACTTTCTTTCTTTGAAAGACTCCATTAAGTAAAAACACAAACCACAGACTGAGAGAAACATTTGCAAATCATATATCAGAAAAAGATCTTGTTCCCAGAATATATAAAGATATCTTGCAACTCTAAACAAGAAGTCAACAATCCAATCAAAATATGGGTTAAAGGTTTGTATAGATATTTTCCCAAAGAACATATATGAATGGGCAATGAGCACATAAAGTATGCTGAATATCCTTAGTTGTTTTAATTTTCATATGCCAGATTAATTCACCATGAGACACCACTATAATGGCTATAATAAATGAAAGATTACTTTTAACATAAATGTGGAGAAACCAAAACCCACATAAATGGCTAGTGAGAAGGTAAAATGATACAGCTTGAAAACAGTTTGACAATTTCTTAAGAAATTATACTTATGAGATGCAGCAATCCAATTCCTCAGTATCCACCCAAGAGAAATGAAAACCTATATCCATGCAAAGACTTGCATGTAAATGCTCATAGTAGCATTACCCATAATAGAAAAAAGAATCCAAATTCCACTCACTGATGAATGGACAAATAAAATGTATATCCATCCATAAAGTAAAATACTATTTGCTAATTAAAAAAATGAACTACTGATAACATAGATGAGCTGCAAAAACATGGTAAGTATAAAATGTTAAATATGAAAGACTAGTGATTTTATGGCTCCATCAGATTAAATGTCGAGGAAAAGCAAAACTAAAATATAGATAACAGATCAGTGGTTGCCTGAGGATGGGAGTGGAAACTGGGAAATGAAAACAGGAAATAACCTAGAAAATTGGCATACTTACGGAGTCTTCAGTCCTATCAGTTATTTTAAAATGTTGTAGAGTTACAGTGAATAAAAGAGTATATGATGGGTCCAAGAAGAGACGGACAATTCAATAGAATAGAAAATTCAGAAAAAAAATCAAAGACAGGTAGCCAGTTTGAATCCCTACTTCATCTCTTACATCAAAAGTATTAAAAATGGATTAAATTCTTAAATATTTTTAAAAATCATAAAAGCACCAAAAGAAAACACAGGAAAGTTTGTTAATATGGTATAGCAAAGAATGTTTTCCAAAATCTGACACAAAACCCAGCAAATACAAAAGAAAAACTATCTTATATTTGACTAAATTCTGTATGGCAATACCAACCTAAAACAGAAAACATCAATCAAAAAACCAATGGCAGCTGGGCGTGGTGGCGCACACCTGTAATACCAGCACTTGAGTTCAAAGCCAGCCTCAGCAATGGTGAGACACTTAGCAACTCAGTGAGACCCTGTCTCTAATAAAATACAAAAAAAAAAAAAAAAAAAAAAAAAAAAGGGCTGGGGATGTGGCCCAGTGGTCCAGTGCCCCTGAGTTCAATCCCCGGTATCAAGAAAAAAAAAAAGACCAATGGCAAAGGAAAAATTAGCATTTAATATCACAATGACTGATTCCTTGTAATACATAAAATTCTTAAAGGTCAAGAAAGAGACCTACAACCCAGTGAAAAACTGGCAGAGGTTATAAACAAACAACTCATCCCCAAAATAGGAAATTCAAATGATTTTTAGACATATACAAAGATATTCATCCTCATTTCTAATAAAACAAATGTAAAATAAAGCAACACTTGGCAAAGATCCAAAGTTTAGTGAACTCTGTTGGTTCAAACATGGGGAAATAGGCACTTTCAAATTATTTTAATAGAAGTGCAAACTGGTCAAGCCCTATGGAAGGCAATATGAGAATATATGTCAAATATACATAATCATACACAAAATAACCTTGACATTCCTTTCCTAGGCATTTATCACATATGGGTACATTTGAACCTGTGCAAAACTATAGTCAAGAATATCCACTGCAGCATTGATTAGCCTTTAGTTTTGCCTTTCCTCGACATAGCAGCAAGATTTTGTCAATTGAAATGTCTAAACATAGGGGAGAGTTAAATTATAAAAACCTTCAAACTATAAAGTAATATAATGCCATTAAAATGTGGCAGCTCTATATGTCGCAGAAGATATATCCATATATAGGTGTATTTTACATCATATATATGTGTATATGTATATCTATATATCCATTTGTGATTGTTTAGAAAAAAATATAAACATTTCCTTGTGTATGACTATGCACTTCTGTAATAATGACCAAGAAATTGATCAGAATAGTTTTTCTTTAGGGAGGGAACTAGGATGAAGAAACACCCTTAATTTTCACTGTGCATCTTTTGTATTTTTGGATTCTGAACTATGTAAACACAGTATCTATTTGAAAATAAATAGAAATTTGTTTAAAGGAATTAGACTCACAGGCACCCTGTTTTTATTAGATTCCATCACTTGGATCAACATGAGAATATCTGCATAACTAATCACTTTGCAAAAAATATCACTTTTAGGTAATTTGTTTGGTGTATATGTCATCCAACTGCTAGAAAAATATATTAATGGGGCTGGGGTTGTGGCTCAGCGGTAGAGCGCTCACCTAAAAACTGGCAAGGCCCGGGTTCGATCCTCAGCACCACATAAAAATAAATAAAGGCATTGTGTACAACTAAAATAAATTTTAAAAAAATATTAATGTTTGATGTAAATCTACTCATTAGTTGAAGTTTGTATTGCTGCCCATTCTTTTTATTCTTTTCCTTTAAGAATAGATGACTGTATATTTAGAGTGGACAAAAGTGTGTGTGTGTGTGTGTGTAAGAAGGGACTACAAGTCTATTGTTCCTATTTTAGATGAATATATTACAGACATTCTGATTCAGAATTATCTAAAACTGGAATGTGTTATATGTATAAGTTCAACTTAAAAGCTGGCTATAGCTGGGCATGGTGGCACATGTCTATAATCCCAGCGGCTCAGTAGGCTGAGGCAGGAGGATTGCAAGTTCAAAGCCAGCCTCAGAGGACTACAAAACAAATGCCCTTTTCATACACTATACACATGAAAGCTATGCTTGTTTTTAGATTATTTTCAGCAGTAAGGTTTTTGCCTGAATATAGCCTCCTCACCTTCCCTCTCCCTACTCCATGCACAGCTAATTGCCATGTACCAAAATAGTTGTCTGATGTACACTGAAAATCCTATAAGGAGACAGAGCTTGACAAAAACCCTTAGGGATATGTCTAGTATTGGAACTTCACGTTCTGTCCTCCACCCCAAACTTGAACATACACACAAATCACCTGGGTATTTTGCTAAAATGAAGATTCCAATCTAGTAGATCTGAGTGAAGCCTGAGATTCTGCACTTCTAACAATTTCCCAAAGGATGCCAATACTGGTAGTCCACAGATAATACTTGGAATAGCAAACACAGTCTTGCTAAGACTAAAAGCATTGCTAAGACTAAAGTCAAGATCATACAATTTCTTGTATAGGCTTGATGCAGCCTAATCTGGGTGTTATCTAATCCTGTCTTCCCAAGTCATCTGATAAACCCAGTAACCCAGTTAACAAGGAACACTACTTATTAAAAAAGAGACTCTTTCTCCACATCTTAAGGTTTCTGTGAGGATATTATTTTCTTTTTCCTTCTTTATTTCCTTTCCTTTTCTCTTTCTTCCTGGTGCTGTGGATAGAACCCAGGGCCTTGGGCATGTAGGCAAGTGTTCTACTGAGCTACACGCCCAGTCATGAAGATAAATTGTTCAAAACACCCTAGCCTCTTGTGCCACCCCTTAGTACCTGACTGATAACAGCCATTGTTCCACTTTTCTCAAACAAGAGCTAATCCAAAGGTGAGAGAGATTGAGAGGGAGAGAAAGAGAAAGAGCGGTAGTTGTGGGGATGGTTTCTCAGTTCCCTCACTCCAGTATACAGCAGCAACATGTAAAGTATGCATAGTCTCCAGACTCAAACTGTTCCTTGGGTGAGCAGTTCCAAGGCCCACTGGAAGACTGGTGAAGGAGCAAGAGCTTGGGAGAACACTTACTTATATCTTTATCAGTAATAACAATACTAGATGGATTTTGCATAATCCTTATTGTTTAATCTTATTTCTCAACTGATTCAAAACTCAGGGTAAAGAGCCATTATTTATTGAATTCTTCCAGATCCCCAATACTACTAGACAACAAGCTAAGATTAGTGACAGTTTTTGAAAAGGTCATAAATCTAAGCCCTCTGTCTGTATCCTCAACATATCCCAGGGATACCTTCCAAAAGCTCTGCCTTATTCTTTGGCAATTTTGTCCTATCTGAAAGTCAGCCTCAGGCCCAGACCTTGATCTGACTCCTTCATCTGTGTACTCCCAGTAATAAATGCAGAAAACAGAGTAAAGTATCATTTATATTTCCTCCCTTTAATATGTCTCTGATTGGGCAAAATCTAATTTTACTTCATTCATTATCTCTGCCAAGAGGCACATTCTTAAAATTCTTACTGTTTTCATTCTACCCCTTTTGTGGCTATATTTCATTCAGAAAGCAAAAAAAGAACCCCAAACTCTAATTAACCCATAGTAAATCTTCCCCAAATCCTCTGAACCTTTCTTCCTTACCTTCTCTTGGATCCCTTCATCATCACCAGCAAAGTACAAAATAGGGACATTGAGCTCAGAAGCAGCTACCCACTGAAGAACGGCTTGGAGTTGCTTGTTCTGAACTGTGTCAGACAGGTTGTGATTACTGACAATCACTTTGGGTGCTGTACATCCTTCAGGGGGCTGTCCTGATACACATCTCAACTCATTATGGATGGCTTGATAGGCGTTTTGCAGGAGAGCCTCTGCTGTCCCTGTGCCCTTGACTGGTAAACACTCGTACAAACTTTCTGGAAAGGCTGAATTTGGCCGGCTGGCATCCCCACATTTCTCATCTCCCAGCTCTGCCAAGGGAGAGTCACAGGACTTGGCAATAATGAGACACAACTTCATCACTGAGTCCACCAGGTGATCTACCATTTGCCCATTCACGTGGCCATCCAGCTGGTTGGCAACCATCTTGGTCAGCCCAGAAAAGGTACCAACCTCATCACATTCACAGAATTTGGCAGAAGGGGTTACAGGTCTTTCACACTGATTGCGATCTTTTTCTTTAACTGGCTTTTCTGGCTTGGATTCACAGCTCTGGTCATTCTTGAAAATAGTCTCACCAAGTAAGTTCCGGATAAAATTGAAGAAAACACTCATTAGATCCTTCTTTTCTGATTGTTCTTGGTCACATACCACATGAGGAGTCTTAAGGCTGGATTCATCTAAAACTACAGGGGACTTGTTGATGGGAAAGTTGGTGGTGCCAGCAGCTTCAAGGAAGCTCTGTGCATCCATCCTTCCTCCTTGGGCCAGGTGGTACTGAATCAGAAGCAGGGCAGACACAATCAGGTCCTTGGCCCAGGAGTCTGACTCACACATAAAATTCTCTGGATTCTCTAGGAAATGCAGAGGAGGGCTGAGCCTGCAAGGATCCAGACACTCAGAGGGAATGTCTGGTGCAGGAGTCCTCTGTTTGTGGTCAGCTGCACGTTCAAAACCTGGAGATTTACATTCTTTCTGTTGAGTTTTATGCCACATGGTCAACCCCTCTTTGATAATGTGCTCACCCAGGGTTTCAGCACAAGTCTTCTCTTTCTCTGGTTTGCATGACGAATATATCTTTTCTTTCAATTTAGCTTCAGATTTCATTGAAAAGTTGACATTTCGGTTTTTAGGGTCCATTCCTTTCATGGAAAGGAGGGAATAACTCTCTGATTTATCCTTGCTTTTCCGGAGGTTATCAGGGAATTTCTTGGCAAACATCACAGTATATAGTTTACCTAGCATGGCATCCATGATATCTGTAGCCTTTTGGCTTCCTTGAGAGAAGAGACTTCTTTTCACAGCTGAGATAAAATCTGTATCCGTCATAAGGGTCCCAGTGACATTGTGCAGATTCTTCATGAAGGAATCAATGAGATCTGAGACGACTTCTTTTGCATGTTTGATCAGTACCTTCTTCAGTAGGATGGTAGCAATGGTGGTGTCTTTCACTTGGATCCTCAGTGTCTTCATGATGGAGACCATCATATCAGATACCACACTATTGGCATAGGTCATGATCCCTTGACTAACAGAAGCTGTAAAGTCACTAGGCCTTTCCTGCCTGCAGAACATCTTTTTCTCCCCAGGTATGGCCCTTCCACCCTCTTTGGCATCACCTGCATTCCGAGATTCAAACACTTCCTTATAGAAGAAAGACTTCGTAGAAGCGGGCTTGTCTTCTGGACACTTCTTTTCCTTGGTACACTCCTTGATCTTCAAAGTGCTTTTGTACTTCAAATTTGGGGGACTCTGTGATAATCCCAAGGCTCTGTCTCCAGAGCCAGGAGCCTTGTCTGGGGAAGCAGCTTTGGCACATGCAGAGACAGTCTCATTCACAAGCTCTGATGCCACTGTGCTCAGGCTCTTGCTGGGTGCAGGTTCATCCCCCAAATACAATGACTGATGGATACACTTGTTCTCAGAGCCGTCGATCTTCTCATTGATCTCCTTGCGGGCCATAGCTATGACTAGATTTGTGAGGCGGTTAGCATAGAAAGAAACTTCATCTACTGAAGTCCCTTTACCAGCCTGAGGACCGACACCCTGGGAGGGATGCTCTTTGTGAGTTGCCTCAAAATGTAATCTCCCTGGACTGCCCCTCTGGGGGTTATTGTAATAGTCTATACAGAAACCTTTGTTTCCTGGGTTGGCGGTTTCCTCACAAAATGATGATTCTCCAGGCTTGAATTTAAGATCTTGGAATTCTGCTGTACTTTTTTCCAGGTCTCTGCGGAGCCAGCTGAGCACTCTGACAGGATCTGTTGACGCTTCCTTAAAAACAGACAAGGTTTCATCTGACTATAACAAAGACATGGGACATTCAGGACAACCTCAAAAGCCAGTTACAAAAACTGTCACCCCTCAAGCTGGCTCAATCATCACAAAAAAATAACATGTAAGCTGGGCGCGGTGGCGCACACCTGTAATCCCAGCACTTGGGAGGCTGAGGCAGAAGGATCACGAGTTCAAAGCCAGCCTCAGCAACGGCAAGGCACTTAGCAACTCAGTGAGACCCTGTCTCTAATAAAATATAAAAAAGGGCTGGGGATGTGGCCCAGTGGTCGAGAGCCCCTGAGTTCAATCCCTGGTACCAAAAAAACCCCCCAAAACAAAAAAACCATGTATCAACATGTATTAAGTGCTACTATGTATCAGGCACTGGTCCAAATATTTTAAGACTATTATTTCACTTAGTATTATTCTCATATTAAACCCAAATGTTAGCTCTTTTTACCTTCATTTTATAGAGGAGAAAATGGAAGAACTGAGAGGTTAGGTTAATTACTCATTTGAAGTTATACAGTTAATTGTTGATGGAGGAGGGATTCCAACACAGGCCGTCTGGCTCCAGAGCCCATGCCCTCAGCTAACTACATTACGTTGCTTCTAAGAACATATGTCCATAAGATCTGATAGTCACACGCCCCACAGAAGAGTTAGCATCTGAAGGGAATCAGATTTTTTTTCTTGTATTGATATTAACTGCTATTGTCTGTGGTTTACCCATTTCTAGTTACTTCTCATTGTAAGTAAGTTTTTAAAAAATTGAGAAAATTCAAGGAAAATTGTGCACGATGAATCACTGTGCCAGGCTACACAAGCACAATGTGTATATGCTAAATGGCTTTCCAGTGGTCTAGCTGATACCAATTAAGTTAACGGTCTGATTCAAAATGGAGGAGTTACTATCTGTGGGCAATTTATTAGTTCTGTGTGAATACAGACTATTTCATGGACACTAGCTATGATAATTATATGCATATATTGTATGTTTATGTACTGTAATCTGTATATTAAAAAACTCTTCACTTGAATATAGAATAAAATAATGTATGTGGAAATGTCTTATGTATTATCAAATGTGAAGGATCCCTGTAGTTCATATGCCTATCTAGGAATAACCACAGTATGGTCCATCTTTAAAGAATAAATTAGTATTTTTATTACTTAATTACTAGTATTTCAACAAATTAACAGTTTATTACTAAATTAAAAGTTACTAGCTACCATTTGTTAAATACTTGTAATGTCTGCCAGGGACTATGCTAAGTGGTTTACATTTATTATTTAATCCTTATACTTACTTTATAAGGTTTCACTCTTCCAGCTTCATAGGTAAGGGAACAGAGACAGAGAAGCTAGCATTTGGCAAGCATCTCACAGAGAGTACCTGATGAGGGCCTCTTGTTCAAATCTAGTTCTTCCTCTAAAACTGGGCTCTCTACCCCAGGGCTCCCTAGTTGTTCTAGTCCTCTGCTGAGCTGCTTTAAGCTCCCTGTTTTCATGTTTGGGTTAATAGCTAATAGCTAATAGCTTGATTCAAAAATCCTCCCAATGGTTCTCCTAGGATAGGAAAGATGTTGTGTGCTTCAGTGGAAAACTATACATTGTCTATGGCACATCCTTCCACATTACGTGACTCTTATTTTCTTGGAGCTATTTTACAACACTGTAAACTGTACATCACTGAGAGCAAGGCAATATAATTGTTGATATAGACAAGGAGAGGTTTAACTGACTTCCTCTTCACAGTTTTGCCTCCTGTATACATACACTTTTTCTGATCTATATGTATCTCTTGAACCTTATTAGTTTCTTTTTAAAGAGTTAAAAAAATCTTTAATATGTGTTCATTTTTATATACATATGAGAGCCATTATTTTACCCTTCTCTGAAAATTATTGTTTGGTGATTTGGGGTCTTCTACCAAGACACCCATTAGATTCAATGAATGGAGGTAAGTGTCATCATAAGAGAGGTACACCAGGTGTCTCTTTTCTTGGCCCCCATAGTGGCAAGAGAACTTTGCAGATTGTTCTGTTTTTCTAATTTTAATTTTCCTACCTACTAATTTTGGTTTTGGTTTTCATATTGGTTCATTTACAGTTAATAATCATTGGTGGCAGCAGTAATTGGGAATTTGATTTATTGCCTGATTACCTTTGGCAATCTTTTTAATGGATTAATAGTTTATAGATTGATCCTTTACTGAGTGAGAGACAACAAAAAAATCTGTTTTGCTAGTATTTTTTTTTCCATCTGAAGCTCAAATCTTCATGGATTTTATGCCAATTTGTGCTCTTTGATTTTGGGACAAGTTTTGTGCTTCTGTGTTTACTTTTTTTTTTTTTTGTCGTTTTTTAATACTTTTGATTCTTGGCTGAAAGTTTAGAATTGAAGCTATAAACTGTATCTACCACTGTCTGTATCGCTATGTGTCTCTAATTCAGAACTGAACATAAGTAGTAATATCTTCCTACCTCCATTAATAATTAGTATTAATAAGTTAGATGATAATTCAGTCTGTATTCCAAATGGATTTTATATATATAAAGTACTTAGATACATTGAATATTCTTGAGATACCCTTTATAAAAACTGAATATTCTTGAGACACCCCAAAATAAAGAAAACAAACTTCTAATATTTTACCTGTGCTAGGGGAAAAACTATTTTTATAGAGCCTAACCTCAGAAACATTTTAGGAACTCAAGTTCACATAAGTTAGGTAAACCTTTGGCAAATGAGAATAAGTTAATAATTTTTGTTTAATAAAAACAGCTTTGTCAGCCGGGCGCGGGGCACACGCCTGTAATCCCAGCACTTGGGAGGCTGAGACAGGAGGATCGCGAGTTCAAAGCCAGCCTCAGCAATGGCGAGGCACTTAGCAACTCAGTGAGACCCTGTCTCTAATAAAGTACAAAAAAGGGTTGGGGATGTGGCCCAGTGGTCGAGTGCCCCTGAGTTCAATCCCCAGTACCAAAAAAAACAAAAACAAAAACAAAAACAAACCAGCTTTGTCTTTTCTGATTTATCAAGTATTAAGTATAATACAAGTACATATTTTTATTTTATTTAATTTGTTCTTCACAAATTTATACAAGTTATACATATCCAATAATCTAAGTTTTTTTTTTTTTCTTTTTTTGTGGTACTGGGGATCGAACCCAGGGCCTTGTGCATGCAAGGGAAGCACTCTACCAACTGAGCTATATCCCTAGCCCATACATATCCAATAATCTAGCATTATTTCCATTTAATATTTAAGATTATGAAAAATTGTAAATTTGTGCTTCACTTCACTTCAGCAGTTACTATGTGTTACAGTGTGTTGGCTTGGTGATAGCTTTCCAATATCTTACCTAATTTATACTATTAGGTTGGTATTGAGTTAGTATATATTCATTGGATACATTTCTAAAAACACGGAATACTAAAGCACTGAAGGCTAAGCATAAAGTTTATGTGCTTTTTTCTTACTATAGGGAGGTTATATCTTTGGGTTTGTTAATAAATATGCTCATTTTTGCCACTTGGAGATGTTGCAGCAGGGATCTGTGTGGCTGTAGAACACCTTTCACATGTGTTCCTGAGTTCTGTTCATCTGCATTTTAGCTGGTGTGAGGGTTCAGCTATATACTTCTACCCTTCACTCAATTCTCTTTGTGAAACATAAAGAATACAAAGTGCTCTGGTTAAAAGTTCTGATTAAAACAGGTGGCAGAGACTATCATTAGCAACAATCGTTTTAGAGAAGGTGAACTGTGCACAGGTCCTTTTTTCTAAGACTGCAGGTGAAACCTAGTGGAGACTGTTTTCTCAGGCTTGACTTTCTGTTCTCAGGATAGCAAAAAACAGATGCTTTAAAAAAAATCCAATCTGAGATTTCTCCTGAAAACTTTCAATATAACAAATGTAAGGTGGCCAACCTAGCTGGCTGCTGCACCTATGTAATCGGACCAAATCTGATGAGAACAGCCTTATTTTGTGATTAAGAAAAATCTTACATTGCAATTATTTTTATCAAAATGAAGGAGAGACTTGGGAAAAAAATTTGTGCTTCAGTAGTAAACTAGGTATCATCTATAGACTACTGTAGACCAACCTGTCTCCAGCCTTACACATTACCTGATTCTAATTCTGTGGGAGTTCTTTTATACTCTGTAAGCTCTAAGTAGTTAAAAGCAAGTACAAATTCTGCCCAATGGAGGTTCAGCTGATCCCCCTTTCTCATGGGGAAGAGGCCAGTTTTGCCTCTGTACATTCATTTCAATATTCCTGATGTATAAATATCTTTCCCAATTCTCCTTTGAACTGATTATACCTCACCAATCGCCTCACTAATAAGCTAAGTAAAATCTTTAACACATATTCATTTTTATATCTGTATGAGAGTATTGATTTTGGCCCTTTGTGGAAAATTACCTTTTAATATTACTTAGTTATTTACAGATAGGACTCAAACCTACAAATAGGCATGTTTCCATAATTGGGCTGTAATATTTACAGTGAAGCTTTACTATAATGCAGATGTGGGGTTTATTCTTTAATTCTTCTCAATTTTTTCTTACAGAACACTAAACCACAATAAACTTACAGCATAGTATATAGCTTTACAATGGTGTGCATAGAATTCTGTCAGTTTGCTGTGTTTATAGGATTTAATTTTTCGTTTGCTAAAATCTAAAATGTGTACAACCTATATCAATTATTCTACCAAATTCACGAGAAATTTGCAAAAGTGGTTGATCAAGCCACACTGACTGAGTGGAAAACTAAGTACCCACATTTTCTTTTCTGTTAATACAGTCTACCATCCATCCTTCAATCTCCTTTGGCCTCCTGCAGCCATATTCCTCTTACACAATAGTATCCTGGGAAGGAGGATGCCAAATCATTTCAGTCTTTCTTAAGGCCAAGCAATATTTCAAGACCATAAAGGAGCATACAGAAAAGGGTTGATGGGTTTAATTTTCTCAGTCATCTTCTGTTTCAGCAACTTAGTTTAAGCCAACTGTAAACTTCCCTGTCTTGTTTCTCTTCTCCACATCTAAATCAATTAAATATACCTCATACATTTTCTCTGACCACCTCCCATTTTGAAATGATCCATTCTTTAAACACCTAGAGCAATCTAGAAAATCCACTTGGCAAAAATCATGAACTGTCTTTTATCAATATGCAGCAGTTACTTAGAGCCTTTAAATTACATTTACATTTTCACATATGAATGGAAAGGGACAGAAACTGTTTTGTTCTTTTTTGCATTCCTCAGAGTGCTTCTCACTTAGTGAAAACAGCAAGGAATTTTGGTTCACTTGATTTAACACTGAAACTGATCTGCCTTCTATTTCTCTACATAGAAAGGCAGGGATCAATAAAAGATTGAACAGAAATATTTTGTGATCGACTCATATTCTACCAAAATTCAGTATTTATTGTCCATAAGTTTTAATGCCTTTTGTAGATTTGTTAATGTTTTCTTTTTTAGGCTCTTATGGGTGAGAAAATAGATTTGGGACAAATAGAAGATGGGTCATATAATATTATATGCAAAAAAGTGTCTCATAAATGTTAATGCCAAGGGCAAAGATTGCAATAGTGATTGCATTAGATTTACAAGATCCTTAAAGACAGAGAATTCTAATTTATTTTTATGTTTCTGACCCTAACATCCATATTTTATTTATTGTCTCTAACTCCATAACCACCCCACTTTGCCTTGCTTTGTGATGCTTGGGCTGGGTCCTTTAAACATTTCTTTTTTGGCAGCTGTCTTCATCAACAGAAGACACTGGAAGGGCACTGCATGGTCATGGCAGGAGGAAAGACTACCCTTCTGGTCCCTCTGCAGCCTCTGCCAAGCTTCCTGTGGCAGCCTCATTCCCTCCACAGAAACCTAAAGCACCCTTGGTTGAAGAGGAGGGAGCTTGTTGAGTTCATAGTTTCTTCCTTATTCACTCTTTCTCAGCCTGTGGGTAGTTTACCTGCTTTCTGCATTTGTTATTTCTCAATTCCTAAACTTCTCTTTTATGTTTTAGCAGTTAATTATCTTTTACTAGTAAACAATTTTTAAATATTAAATTACTAGTGTGGTTTCTTTCTTTCTTCTTTTTTTGGGGGGCATGGGGATTGAACTCAGGGGCACTTGACCAGTGAGCCTCATCCCCAGCCCTATTTTGAATTTTATTTAGAGACAGGGTTTCACTGAGTTGCTAAGAGTCTGGCTTTTTGCTGAGGCTGGCTTTGAACTTGAGAATCTCCTGTCTCAGCCTCCTGAGCCACTGGGATTACAGGCGTGCACTACCGCACCTGGCCTACTGGTGTGGTTTCTATCCTCTGTTTGGATCCTGACTAATAGAGTGCCTGATAGTAAGTAAGCATTTAAAAAATGTTTGTTGAATGATAAAGGCAGACTGAAAGTGCTGCTGACATGAAAGTTTAAATTTCTCAGAATTTTAAGGCATCCCACACATTTTGGAAAATATTTTCTATGAGACCTGGAGAAACTTCCAATCTTTATCTGTCTGAAAACTAAATAAGATTCCACAGGTAATACATTTCTTTTTCCCCCATTAGTTATAGTGTATATAACAGAGCATATCAACTAATGGAAAAGTTATATGATGGGTATTTTTCCAATACAAAACTACAGAATTCATTGGGAAAAATTGGGAAATTTTTATTCCATAAGAACTAATTTTTTCCCCCCAACAATCAAGCCACAGTGACTGACTGGAAAACTAAGTACTCACGTTTCCTCCTCTGTCAATACAGTCTATATACATCCCTTCAAATTCCAAAATAATAAGAGGTGGGTGGTGGTGGCAGAAAGAATAAGTCTACTCTTAATGAGCATACATAGTGAGCAACACTACCCTAGTGTTCATGAAGAGGTTGATCCTTACCATTTTCCAGTCCTGGGGTTGGCTGTCTCCAGGAGAATAGACATCAACTTTGCATACTCCATTTTGGCTTTGTAACCAGTCAACCCTTTCTGACATCTTGAAGTAGAAAGAAATGAAAAGAGTTATCAAAAGGACAGGTTATATCAAAATAAGGAGAAGAAAGGTAAATGGCTGAGGTATAGGAAATAGGAGCAATGATTTCAATAGAGACCTATCTCAAGAGCTGCTTCAGACACACCTGACTCTGGGTATCATCATCCTCAGTTCTCAACTCCAGAAAGATCTCTTAACCTCTCTAGTGATGAACCTGATGCCTGGTATATGCTATAGATGCTTAACACATATTTGTTATATGAATGAATCTAGGTGGCCCTGTCCTGCTCTTTGAGTCTTTGTTCTTATTTTTAAGTAAAAGATGCTCTATTTCTATTAATTTCTAGAGCACTAACTTACTTATACTAGCAGAAAGTTTAGTAGCTCTTAAAACTAGTCTCCCCTCCAATTGGTAAGGACCCTGAGATATCATATGGACCAGCCAGTGTCCACGGATGCAGCAATATTCTTACTAATGTCAATTCTTTCACAACCCTCACAACACTTTGCTCTATTTTCTAATCTAAGTAACGGCTCAATCATCTATCTGGTCATTTGAACCAGAACGTTGAGATTCATTGGAGTTGTCTTCTTCTACCCTAAGCCTCCCTCTAGCTACTACATTTATGGTCTTCAATTTGTAGTTATTTTAAAAAGATCACTTATACTTGCTGCTTTCATCACCTCACCTCAAAACTGAGAACCACAGTCCTTATTCCACATATTCTTTTCACTTTGTCTTTAGTCTTTTCTACTCTCCACAACATTTCATCTTGACAGTCTTTGAAAACATGGCCAACTATCATGATCACTTACAGTACAAACTGATAATCTAAAGGTCTGACAAACTTCTCTTTGTCCTCATTTTCCATGTCAGAATTTCATTTCTAGGTTTCTACACTGAAATTTCCCTTCTTTTATTACAAAATCTGTTCAGACCTATACTGTTCAATGAGTGAGATGGAATAAGACGTCCACTATTTCCTTCCTAATGTCTTCACCGTCTTTATGAAACAGACATACACTTTTACACTAGTTTAAGAATCTATTACAATGAAGCCCAACACTTATCCTGGTTTTTAATAGTGAAATTATTTGATAAAGAATTGCTTAAAATAAGTGGAACATTATTAGGGAGTGTTTATCTGGTTAATTAGAAAAATGTGTTTCAAAGGACTTTGGACTGTGGTGGGACAGACATCTTTCCTCAATATAAAGTCAACAAGATCAGACAGACTACACACATGGTTAAGCACACATGCCAATATACTACTTTTATTATAGAGAATATTACAGATAATTATTGTAAAGAAAATATAAGGTCGTCTAGAGCTATTATTCTTTTTTAAATATATTTTCTTTGAGTTGTTGATACACCTTTATTTTTTATTTATACATGGTGCTGAGAATTGAACCCAGCACCCCACACATGCCAGGCAAGTGCGCTACCGCTGAGCCCCAGCCCCAGCCCTCGAGCCATTATTCTTTTTCCCCAAAAGGCTTTGTACCTATTTCACACCTCAGTTATGAATTCAGATTGTCTGGCTAGCAAAACAGCTTTTTATTACTCTGACTAACCCTTAGAATAATTCAGAGAACCACGTAAATACTGAATCTGATTTACTACTTCCAGAAAATTAATTTCAATGGTTTTAGTTTGGGGAAACTTAACATTAAATTTCTTAAAAGCTCCCTGGATGATTTTAATGTGTATCCAGAATTAATTCCTGGGTTAGGACTTCTTTGGAGAGACCCTCTCTGAGAAAGATTGGCCAGCTTCATAAAGATAATTATTTGCTTTTTTTTCCCTAAGATAGACTTCCCAACATTCTTTAGTGTCATCTTTTAATGTTTTGTTACCTTAACAAGGAAACTGTTAATGTTTATGAAATAAACCCTGTGTTGTTCTTAGCAGCTCACTATTATATATAAATATTCTTATGCTTGCAATCATGACCATGAAGAAAGGAATCAATGGCACTAATATTTGGCCAAAGACTGGGTTGACTTGAAAGCAGATTGTCCTAGATCATTGACAGTGCAAATGAGCCAAAAATGTGTCTCTTAATTTCCCTTTTACATTTCATCCGAATGAGTTGCTTCTAATAGAACACAATAAAATCAATAGGGGGCTGGGGATTGTGGCTCAGCGGTAGAGCGCTCGCCTAGCACGTGCACGGCCTGGGTTCGATTCTCAGCACCACGTAAAACTAAAAACACATTGTATACAACTAAAGCAAATAAATAAATATTTTAAAAAAATTAAAAAATAAAATCAATAGGATCTACTGCCTTATTTAAGCAATCTACTACAACTTAAAAAGATGAAAATTAAAGAAATTATGTGATTACTTACTTTTCCTGAGAACAGGTTCTGAGATAAGAGGAAAGCTCTTGATTAATTTGTTGTCTTCTCTATCCCTAAGTTTACCCACCCCTCCTGCCATGTAATATATAAGGAATCTGCAATGGAAAGAAAAAGATAAAAATTACTAATTTTACATATGAGTCCAATTGCTCTTATTAATAACATTGATTTGTTCAATATTTTCATATGTGCACATAAGTGATGAGTACAAAATAACATTCAAATCTCATAGAAAGAATCCACATCTTATTCCTGGTACATTTCAACAGTTCTCGTATGACAAAAAAGGTTCCATTTCCTGATCAATAGTTTCTTACATGACTGCTGTTATTCTCCACCTGCAATCACTGGTATATAGGCTTATTTAACAATGAAGACGCTGCAAAGTTTTCAGCTTAATTTCAAATCTGCTTGAATAGGAAGTTGGAAAATAGATGAGATGGAGAATAATAAGTGCCCTGAATTCATGAGTTTCAAAATAGTAAGTATTCCTTTAAGGACTTGAAATATACACACTCACAGTATAAACGGAGGTCGGCCATAGGTAATGTCTTTCAATTCAATCAACTTCCTTCTACTATCTCTATCAAGACATACCAAGAGAAGGCACTATACTCTCTTCTTGGAATATCCACTCAGCATCCTCTCAGTCCAATAATGTCTCTCTAAACCCCATCCTTACTTTAGAGCCCAGGACAAAAGATTCCCTATCCATGAAATATTTCCTAAATGCCTAATTGAATATGATGATCACTGTTTCATTGAAATTTCCATCTTATTTTGTTTCAACCTTTACATTTCATCTAATACTTTAATTGCTCACATACATTTTATCTCTTATTAGATGGCTCCATGAGGACAGAGGCATTTTCTTACTCATCTTGGGGTCCCTAATAATAACTAGTACCTTAAAGTTGGTGCTTAATAATTACTGCTGAAAGAATGAATACACAAATTCTTCCCATTTCTAATTCCAGATAGCTCATTTTCTTTCTTTCTCAAATTGGAGAATCTGAGAACAAAAAAGAAATGGTTTGCTGAAACTGGTGATGGTGGTAAATTATATATTTCAGTCTTAAAGTTGACTCCTTTTGGGAATAAGTTCTTCCCAAAGGCTTACCCAGTGATTTCCTAACAGATCTTACAATTCCAAATCAAATAGATCAACATCCCCAAAGTGCTCCTGTCTTCTTTTTACAGAGAGCACACTTACTAATCAAATATATTCAGCACTTAACTTACATGTTTTTATGCTATCTCTTTTGTCTTTTGTGTGTTTATCTGCATCCATGAAGCTTGTTACTGACTTGTCCTGGATGATAGCATATATAAAGAGGTACTTAAATACTTTTTGATAAGACCTTCAGATTCCCAAATCAATGCATACATTTCCCAAAATGAAGTGGAAATGAAGAAAGGAAGAGCTTAAGAGCTAAATGGATTCAATGAGTGGATTCATAAAGTTCTTTATAAGTTTAAAACTTGGTAATAATATCTTGGAAATAATATCCCTACTGTGGAAAATAGAAAATGATATTTCGTGTTATCTATTAAAGGAGAAAAAGTCACCTATATACAAAATGTCAGGTATTTACCTTTAATTAACCTTAGAAACCGTTTATTCTTACATCCCCTATCTTAAAGTTTAGGAAACTGATGTCCAGAAAGGGAATATTAGAACGAGTGGATGTATTCCTTTAGATATTCTAATTCTGCAGTTCAGTATCACAGGAGCTGTGATATATTCTTATGTCCAGTAGGGGGATTTTGTGGCCACAGAGGGACTGACCTAAAACATTCCTTGAAGACACCAGTGAGATTATTATAACTTGAAGAATGCAAATCATGAATGGCAGTGGGGAGGACACAAGGCAATGCAGGAGTGTGCTTATGGTTGCTGTACCCTACATCACAGCTCCTTCTCTCCAGTATCAATCTTAAAAGACTCCTATTCCCTCACGGTTCCTGAACTCCCTAAAAAGCTAAATTATAGGCAGCATAAATGGAACTCTTATAAGGTTGCTACATACCTGATTAAGTTTTGAGGTTTATGCAACCAGGTTTTATGACTAGTTTTAAGGATGAATATACTTATTATGTCCTTTCTCTTTTTCTTCCTCCCTCTCTGTAAGTGCCTGGTACATTATAGAAGCTGAATAAATTTGGTTGTTGCTGAAATGAAAGGTTCAATAGATTTTGTTTAAGGATTAGAAGAGAGTGTGTCTGACCATTCATTATTAAGTTTTCTTGTAGAACTTTTATTTTTCTTTTCTTCAGCAATAGCTTCTTTCTCTAGATCCTCGTTAGTACAGATATTCTCTCTCTCTCTCTCTCTCATCCACAGTATAGGTATATATATCCTGCCCATTCTCAGTACTCTGTCATATAACTAAGGCTTCAGAAATAACAGTGAGAAGATTAAAATGGTTGAGAACGGGACTCAGAACTATACTTATTTTACTTTCAGAGCATTGGAAAGAACTTCTGGAATAGCCAGAAAAAGAAGAGGAAAAGTCAATAGGTAGGTAAACTTCCACTATCAGTGTCACATTGAGAAGCAGGGAGTAAGAACCCTCATGCTCCCAGGGGGATGGCCAGGAATATCTGATCAAATCTGTAATAAAACCAAAATGTTAGCAGTAAAGATAATGAGTGTGATGCTGTTGAAGGAGAAACTGATTTATTTTCAGAAGATTCAAAGGAAAATTAAAACTGGCTGGGCAGAACAAGACTGGGCTGAAAATAGTTGCCCATCCAGTGGGATTTCCTACCTCTGTAGCTCTGGAATAGTGAACCACAGAAGACGCCAGAATATACTCTAAAAGTCAATGAAGATGCTGGGATGTTCGTGCTCAGCTCAAGATCTTGTTTTCTCCCCCAGTTTTCCATGTACCTCCCCCTTGTTGGGACTGGTGAGTGACATCAGAATCACAACTGGTGATATCACCATCTCTATAGCAACAGTATGAAGCTGCCAGAAATTGAATAGTGCAAAGGGCGAGAGGAGTGGTGAATGTATATTCTAAGGCTCCATGTTTCCTTTGACAGGACTAGGATTGTTTTCTTCTGATTATTTCTCTCCTTTAAGTGTTTAAGTTGGGGAGTATGGGAAGGGTAATTTTTGCCAATGGATCCCATTTAAAACAGCAGAATAAGTATTACTTATTAAATCCAGATGACTGCAGACGAGAGTAATACATAACAGAATTGAGTCAACTATTTTTCTTATGCAAAGCCAAGAAATCATCTCATTTTGTAAGATCCAAGCTGGACTCTTTTTACCTGACCATCTCTGGGTTATAATTTTCTTAGATGAGCAAAGGTTGTACTAATCCATCCTTTATAAATTGACCTGAGGAGGTGTGCTGGGATAAATCAGATCAAGAGATATTTGGATGGTGATGCCTTCTAGAGTTGTGGAAGAGTTTACAGTATATTCTCTTCGAAAATGTTATCATAGATACTGTGTATTTAATGGTTATGTATAACATATATAGCTTGCACGACAAAAAGAATTTCCTATCAAGGTTACTAAATGAGATTCAAACTGTAATGGAGTAAAATAAAAGACTGGTTTATTATCTATTGATTATCTTTTATATTAGGTATGTTTCTTCATCTTTAAAATAACAGTAACTGAGCTCACAGGTCTCTTTTAAGGTCCTTTCCAGCTCTGGCTTCTATGATTTGAATATTTCAGTGTATTTGAATAAAACTGCAATGTTCCTGAACATAGTACTTTGCAGTTGATAAAGCTGCTTCATTTCAATGTCATCTGATCCTCACAATAATTTTAGAGGTTAACGTGGCAGGTATTATTTTCTATGTCAGATAGGTATAAAATTTGTTCAGGTCACAACTAATAACTGATAAAACTAGGACTGAATCTCATTAGAATTAGTGCTCTTTCAATAATATCATGACACCTTGAAACTAGAATTGAGAACATAAGGCAACGTTCAACTTAGAGATGTTAAAAAGCGTACTTGTTACACAGGGGTTAGAGACTGCTGATAGTGGTGGGAGGTGGGGTGTGGGGTGTGGGTGTCTCTCAATATATCAGAACCAGAAAAGTATGTTAACATTCATAGTGATCCCCAAATCAAGCATGTATTAGAAAATTGTAAATGCAAAGTGAACATAGGATAAAGCCAACAAATAGAAGAGGCTGTAGTATTGCTAAGCTTCTCAGGAAATTCAATGATTCCTTTCCATTTCCTACTCAAACAGTAAACAGTAGGGATGGGATAGAGTGGAAATAACCACCTTAATAGCATAGCAAAAGTCAACCTCTACTTACTGCTGTCCTGTTGTTTATCCCAGCAACAGTCTTTCTTCCTGAAAAATCCAAGCACTAAAAGTATTACCAAGGGTAAAACTATCCCCCAAACTAGACTGTTTTTCTGATAAGCCCGATTGCTAGTTATCTTCAACTCAGGGATCTCCGGAGGTTACTAGAATAAAGTATTTTAAAATGCAAATGGTTCATTTTTCTGGAATTTCTCTCAGCACCAAGTGGCTTTTTCTAGAACTATGCAGATTTTCAAAGGGATTCATACTTAAAAAAAAAAAAAAATTACAAACCATCGTTCTAGAGGGAGCCATCTGCAGTTTCCCTGTAAAAAAAAAATGGTAGATGCATTTTTTTGACAGATTTTCTTATGTCCGCTCACGAATTGCCCTCCAGGCTAAAAAATCCTGGACTCACAAGTTAGGTGGTAAGTGCTTTGAGAAATAAAACAAAAACCCAAACAAAACAGGATAGGTGGAATGATCACCACCTTGGATATGGTGGTCAGAGTCTCCAAAGAGATCACCTAGGAGCAGAGACTTGAACTGGCCACAGTCCTTGCAGTGAGCATTCCAGAAGTGGGAACAGCAAGCACAAAGGCCAGAAGGAGAAAGCGTGCTGGACGGCTGGAGGTGTGCTTACTCCCTGGAGGCCCATCCTCATTCCCATTTCTCTTCCCCACTGGTCCACTCGTGGCGCCCCACGATCCCGAGTGAACATCCTTCCTCTTTCCTGGGTCCTGGAACTTCGCGAGCTTGAAGCCACGCCTCCTCCTTACCCCGGGCTCACCAGGGTTGCCCCTTCATTCCAGGGCACAGTGAACTCAATGAGCTCCTCTACCTCGGGTTCTGCCCCTTTATCTGCCCTGGGGTCTGTCCCTGGTTGACGCTGCACTTCAGCATCCTCAGCAATGAGATTATCTCTACGACCCATTCTAGATCTCTGGTCCCCCAACATTGTTTTCCTTTCTTCCCCTTCGGCTCCACTTTTTCTCATTTCCGGGATCCTCTCCTTTTCACTCCGCCGCTCCCTTCTCAACCGAACTCTACCGCCGGGACCTTTTCCGGTTAGCGCCTGCGCAGATAGGCGCGGAAGAGGACGTTTGAGCCAGATCAGCAGCCGTAGTTGGTCGGAGCGCCGGCCGTGGGGGATTGTGGGAGAAGATGGCGGCCGCCGTACACCCCCGGTTCGTCCGGGCTCTGCCAATGTCACGTAAGTGTCAGTGGGAACTGCGGTCCGGGATCGGGATCCCGGAGCCGGGATCTAAGGTGTAGGGAGTGGAGCCGTGCCGCCGACTCCCTCGGCACCCTCGTTTGTCTAGGCTCGGAGCCGCCTGCGTTCGGTGCCTGCTTTCCTCGTTCTCCTCCGCTTACCTATGAAATCGTGCACTGGGGAAGGCAACCAGAGAACTTGAACAGCGGGAAGGGAAAAGGAAAAAAAAAAATAGGGGCTACTGAAGGATCGAGTTCGGGTAGGGTTGTAAAGGTTTGGGGTTCTGAGAAACACTTGAATGGAGTCGGGGGGAGGAATCCGAAAAGGAGAGGAAACGAGGGTACTGGCGAGATTTCTCAGGGGTTGACTTGATGACCTTGTGCAAGCCCTTCATCGGTCTTAAGATTCTTCATGTCACAGCGGAATGGGTAATCGCAGAATGTCAGGGAGTCTCTGAGAAAGAGTAATGAAGTGATACTTCTGAGAGTGTCTTTCTAACCAAAAGTGTCTCTACCAACGTTAGGTCGAGGCTGTGTGGTTAGTGGGTAGAGAGGGATGTTGGTGGAGAAATAAGAAGATCGGCGGAAAGAAGTGTGAGGAATGAAGGATATCTTAGACTTTGTTGTTTATTTTCCCTTTTATTTTCATTGGATCTGTTTTCGGTTCTCAAATTGAAAACATACGTTTGCTTTTCCAGTCATTAGGAGGCAAGGAAAGCAAAGACATTAGGAATTCAGTTACACTCCATTATCACTCTTTTACTGTCTACTCCTCCATAAACATGCCAATCAATCACCCAAAGTTATATTTTTTTCCACCGTGTATTTTAGTTATTACAGAAAGTCACTTTTTCTCAAAATTGCCTCATGTCAGAGATACTATTGGAGCTTTATGAAGACTATAAATGGGGACTCCCGGTAGAGCTGTCAAATCAGAATTTTGAGATCAGCTTCTCCCACCTCAAATTTTTAAAAGCATTGCAGGTCGTTCTAATGTTCACCTGAGATAAGAATCAGGAGTGTTCAGGATTCTTTTTTTGTTTGTCTTGTTTTCCATCGTGGTTAGAATTCCTATATACTGATGGGAATGTGGCTTTGCACATTGGTTTCAGTGGATGGTTTTGTAACCATGACTTCTTTGCAAAGGCATTAAATTATATTAGACATAATGAAGACTGTGAAAGATAACTGATATATATATATATATATATATATATTGAGTGCTTGCTGTCTGCTTAACAAAGTTCTAGATATTTTCTGGATTTTTGTTTCTTTAACTGACTTTTCCTTACTAGACACTGAAGCTTATGCTTTTAACTACACTGCTCTATTGTCTCTGTTAAAGTAAGTGAATAAACTCTGAAGAGGCAAGTTTAGTATGTAGTATAATCCAAACATTGTAGAACAGAACTATGTAAGACAGTTGTATATACTTATACATGGAAGACTAGTAAGTAAAATATGAAATCAAAAAGGGAAAGATTAATGTCATAGCCAGGGCACATTGGCACCTCTACCAAACAGTCATTTCCCCCTTCTACTGGGTCATTTTCCTCAGCATATAAACATAATGCTTCATATTATAAAAAACAACAATCTTTCCTGGTCCTTGTGTCTTCTAGTCCCATTTCTTTTCGCCCCTTACATTTCTTCTTCACTATTTGGTTTCTGGATACCATTTCCTTTATTTTTTATCTGTATTCCCCTTACTACTTCTTGTCTCACATTTTCTTTCTTGCTTGCTCCACTCTGGCTTGCATTCCCACTAATAGAACAGAATTGCTTGTTAAGGTCATGTCATCAAGTCTTCTAGGTTCTGTGATCTTCCCTTATTTCTTCACTTTTCAGCAGCATTTGATAGAGCTAATTGTTCTCTCATTGAAACACTATTTGGTTTCTGGATACCATTTCCTTTTATTTTTTTCTCTTATCTCACTGGTCTGTTTTTCAATCTCTTAATGGCTATTGGGTTGGTCACTAACCTCTTTGAGCCTAAGTTTCCTCATTATATAGTGGTGATAAAGATAACATTTAATAAGATAATATCTATTAAGCACTTAGAATGGTGCTGCACACCTGGTAAGATCTCTGTAAGTTTTGCTGTTGTTGTGTTATTATTAGGGGTCTGATCTGTGTTTGTTTTTAATTTCTGTGGTTTCAATTATTATTTTGTAAGCCAAGCTATTTCTCCAATTCCAAACTGTGATTTTTGGTTTTGTTTTTATTTTTTGGCAACATAGCAGTAAAGTCTTGCTATGTTTCCCAGGCTGGCTTTAAACTGCTGGTATTAGGGATCTTGCCTCAGCCTCCTGAGTAACTAGGATTACAAGTATGCATCATCATGCCTGGCCTCAATTCCATTACTTTTTTGATAGGGAAAAACAGTTTTGTGCAGAGTGCCACTGGGAAGTTATTCCCAGAAAATAAACACAGATTTTCTAAAGAAATTACCATTTGTCTCTTTCATTTTTCTCCAAGCATACTTAGTGCCAATGCTAAACTCCAAAATTGGCTGACAAGAATGGAAGCTCTTCAGCATTTTAAACATTTTAGTTATTTCTACTTATGTGAAAGTTGGGTAACTTGCTCTACAATTCTTAAAGAAGTTATAAGGGACTAGGAAATTGGAACATATCCAAAGGAAATTTACATTTCTGCCATAGGAGGGGAAGTTGATGGAAGTGGAGATGTTTAACCTGGAGAAGAGAATACTTAGTGGGACTATAATTGCTACAGTTAAATGTGAAGAGGAATTAGACTTGTTCTTTGTTATTCCAGAGAAAGATGAGGAATAAAAGTACTAGGAATCAGTCACTTATTCCCCTTATGGTAGAACTGTCTAATGATTAGAATGACTCAAATCAGAATGGGGTACTATAGGAAATAATGAATTTCCCAACCCTGGGCGGTGCCCCCTGGTTTTATGGTAGAACTTTCTAATGATTAGATTGATCTCAAATCAGAATGGGGGTACTATAGAAAGTTATGGGGCAGATGCACGTGCTAAGGCCAGGTGGTCTCTTTGCACACATACTACACAGAGCTGTAAGTGCTGATGCACTGATTTTGAGGGTTTCTTCTAGTACCAAGAAACCAAGTCCATAAAAAGAGAAATCGTGGGAGGTTTGACAAATCACTTGCTGTAACCTTTCTAAAAATCAGAAAATGTTTTTGCAAGTACTTTGCTCATTAAGCCATCATTTTGATGTTTTTCAGTGGTTTTATATTAAGTCTGAATTGCATCTTTTTTTCCTAATGCTCTGTACTAACTATTCTCTGCCTCCAACCTACATCATCAACTTTATTTTTCATTAGTCATCATTTCAGAATCTGTTCCAGAGAGGTCTTTTAATGTTAACTTGTGCTAGTCTTATTCTTTCTGACCTTTATATTGTTATATGTGATGTGTTTCTAATGGAGTTTTATTCTTTCTGCTATTCCTCTTTAAGATCTTTCTGGGTACATTTTATTCAGGAATTCTTCCTCATGACAATATGACTTAATGTGATGTATCTTTTTGGGTATATTATATCCTGTGGGGCAGGGAGTTTACTTCTTGATTTTTATATATTTCCTCATGTCCTTAGGGATTTTGTCTTGCAATAATTTATGTTTATTATTCCTAATTTATTGCTAAATTACTGAGGTATTGATCACAAAATAATGTTTCCAGGGAAAGGAGCTATGTGTATTCATAGGTATTTTTTATATTATCATATGGTATTTTTATATATCCTTGTTTTTTTTCCCCCCCAAGGTTCTGCCATTTCTGCAGTAGCCACATCTGTTGTTCACGGCCCACCCTGTCGCCAGCTTCATCATGCTGTCATTCCTCATGGAAAAGGCGGGCGTTCCTCTGTCAGTGGGGTTGTGGCTACTGTGTTTGGAGCAACAGGATTCCTGGGCAGATATGTTGTCAACCATCTTGGTAAGTAAAGTTCCTTGAGTTCAGACTGCTTCCCTGCCATTGGTTAGGATTGCCCAATGAGATGCCATCAGCTATGTTTCTCTTCATTTAACAGTATTAATTTAACAGTATTACAGGGGCTGGGGTTGTGGCTCAGTGGTGGAGTGCTTGCCTTGCACGTGCGCGGCCCAGGTTCGATCCTCAGCACCACGTAAACATAAATGCATTGCATTGTGTACAACTAAAGTAAATAAATAAATATTAAAAAAAAACAGTATTACAAGTTACTTCTATGTTGGATATATGTAATTTTTATCTACTGTACATTAAAAACATACTCATGCTTCCTGTTTAAGACATCAAGATGGGAATAACGAACTGAAAAGTTACAATATCTTTAGCATGGCAAAATATGCTTTCTGTCAATTCATTTATCATACTAGAATTTGTATATTTACCAAATCATTATTGTATAACATGTCCCTATTACACTGATGTTGATCCTTGTTTCAATCCATTTTTTAGGACGGATGGGGTCACAGGTAATCATACCTTATCGGTGTGATACTTATGACATCATGCATCTTCGGCCCATGGGTGACCTGGGTCAGATTATCTTTCTGGTAAGACCTTCATGACTGATAATTGGAGTCAACGAATGTAAATTAAGAGAAAGAGGCTGTATAATTTTATCCCAGAATAGACCAGGGGTACTCTTCATTTGAAGTTCCTTCAGTTAGGTTCCTGTATCTCTTATTTTGGTGTACAAGTACTAGAGCAACAGTTGGCAGGTGTTTTATATGAGAGCTAGATAATAAATATTTTAGACTTTTATAGGTAATATATAAACAAATAGGTGTGTCTGTGTTCCATTAAAACTTTGTTTATAACATCAAGCTGCAGGCCAGATTTGGCCTATGGGCTGTAGTTTGCTAATTCCTACTCTAGGCCTGTTCTGTCCAATATGATAGCCACCAGCCACATGGTGGCTCTCAAGCACTTGAAATGTAAGATGTGCTATAAGTGTAAAATGCAAATTTGAACAACTTAGTATGAAGAAAATAATATTCAGTGTATCAGTGATTTTTATAGTTATTGCACATTGAAATAGTGTATCAAATTTTATCAGGTTAAATAAAACATATACTAAAATGAGTTTCTCTTATTTTACTCTTTTTAAATATGCCTATTAGAAAATTTTAGAAAATAGAAAATTCAGAAAGTAGTAAATTCAGAATTACACATGTACTTCATTTATATTTGTATGGAATGGTGCTTTTATAATCAGAAAACAATAGGATATTTTATAACTTGGTTCACTTAGCATAGATTTAACTTAGAACACAGCCTTCCTAAGCATTCCCTTGTCATTCCTTTTTTGCAGAGGGGCGGGTTCTAGGGATTGAACTCAGGGACACTCAACCACTGAGCCACATCACCAGCTCTTTTTTGTATTTTATTTAGAGACAGGGTCTCACTGAGTTGCTTAGTGCCTTGCTGTTGCTGAGGCTGGCTTTGAACTTGTGATCCTCCTGTCTCAGCCTCCCAAGCTGCTGGGATTATAGGTGTTTGCCATTATGCCTGGCCCTGTTGTCGTTCTTTAATCTACTGGGTCTTCCTTTAGGCCAGAGTTGCCGATGGGGCAAGGCAGAAGAGGAGGATGGGGAGAACCTTGAAGGGAGTGATTAAAATGCCTAAGTTGTATAGTTATAGAGCTGTACTAGTTTATCAGATAGAAGCCAAGGATGCTCAGTGTCCTATAGTGCTCAGAATTGTTCCTTTCCATCAAGAATTGTACTGCCCAAAATACCTGCAGCTGTCTTATTGATTGCTGCCCTCTCTGGGCCTTGATGTTTGGCTTAAATGTGCTTTTAGCCAACTTCCTACTTTTGTCATACTCTATGAAAACTGAGCTCTTCCATTTATACTCTTTCCCTTGTTAAAAAATGCTGGTAAACATCTTTAACATCTCTGATGTTATATTCATATAGATGATTTGAAATCCCCTTAAATTTTGACTTTTTTTAAGACTTAATTTAATGATATTTTCATTGTTTCTTCTTAAATACTCAAGCTAAATGTCATACATTTGTTGGACATTTGTTGTTTCCTAAATATTTTTCTTTTCCAATAGTTTATTATTAAATATCTTCTTGGTATTGTAATTTCAGAAGCTTAGGTTTTCACCAGTTTGTCTTTATTCTTTTCTTTTTTTCTTACACTAGGGATTCTACCATTGAGCTACATCCCTATACCTTTTTATTTTGATACAACGTCTCCTTAAATTGCAGAGCCTGGACTCCAACTTGTGATTTGCCTGCCTCAGCACCCAACTTGCTGAAAATACAGGCGTGTGCCATTGCATCCAATTTTCTCTAGTTCTTTGTGACTTAATTTTATTGATCACTTTGTTAGTGCCTCTGAATTAAAGTATTTCACAACAGATAGGTGAAACCTTTGACTAGCTTGCAAACATGGAATCAATAGAATTGAGCCTTATGACATTTATTTTGTTCTTCCTACAGGTAGTTATTTACTCAGTACCTAGTATTGAGCTGCGCTTTGAGCATGTCTTGATGAGTAAGATTTAAGGGAACTGAGAGTCCTGTGTATTTAATGTTTTTTTATGTGCTTATTTTTGAGAAAGATGGGCCATTTGGGGTATGGGGTATGATTTCCCTACTTTAGTCCATTTGAAAACTGTTATCTAAATGGCTACTTGGTTTACCAGCCTCCTTAGCCTCTTGGGCCTTATCCTTGAGAATTTGGTTTCCTTTTGATTTCTCTCCTGTGCTGTTAGTTCACACAGTTACGCCTCAAGCTCTTCTACTCTGAGTCATCTGGAATACTTCTCCCATCCTCGGCATCTTTTCTGAAAACACCTTTTTTTATCTCTATGTATAGAGCTAGTTTTTTTGTGAAGTGTATCACTCATTGTGTAGCAGATTTGATGTATATGTAGTCCTCAGAGCATCCCCACAAGGTAGACTGCATTTCTTCCCTCCCTGCCTCTCTCTGTCTTCCTTTCTTTTGCTGGGCATTGAGCCCAAAGGTACTCTATTACTGAGGTATACCCCCAGCCCATTTTATTTTTCATTTTGGAGTGGGTCTTACTATGTTGCCTAGGCTGACCTTGAATTTGCAATCCCTCTGCCTTAGCTTCCCTAATAACTGGAATTAAAGGCGTGGGCCACTGCACCCAACTTTGGTATTTTCTAATTTTACCTGGGGCTTGGAGAAATAACTTATACAAAGTTTTTAAGTGGCAAATTGGGTCTGCATGCCTGTCTGTTTGACTCCAACACTACCATTTTATACTTATTGCCCCACACTGCATCATCAGTTCCAACTGGTGCTTGCTAGGGCTTCATTGTTTGGTTCTTGATTCTGATTTTCCTTTTTTTTCTAGTACATTCATGTTTATTCTCTTTCTCTTTTTCTCCCACTGCTCCCTACCCCCCTGCCCTCGTTTTTTCCTCTTCTTGCTCCTTCCCTGTCTCCTGACTCATCCATATATTAGTATTGGGCCCTAGAAAACTATTACTTATCTTTCATTGAAGTGCTTACAAAGTTCAGTTTTCATTTTAATATAGGAAATTTTGTCTTTCTGTCTGGGTTATTTAATCCTTAGTCACTATTTTGGACAAATTCACATCGACTTAAGTCCTAAATGATTTATAAACTGCTCAAAAGTGTAGTTTTATGTCAAAACCTGAGGTCTTAGTCAGTTTACTTCTCTCTGACTCTAGTTTTCATGTCTTGAAGGTAGAGATTATTAGATCTGGGATTATAAAAAGGGAAAAAAATTACAAAGAAATAAAGAAATAGTCATGAATGCCCCCACCCCATTTAACGTTAGACTTTTAAAGACTTTCTTATATCTTCAGTCTGTAAGTGGTTGATAAATACAGGATGCATCTTTATCTCCCAAATGATCTTTGTTCTTTGTTTCAGGAAAGGAAATTTGATTACTGAATTCCTATATAAACTTGGGCAGTTGGGTGGACAAAAATTAATGTCTTAAATATGAACTGCCTCTTAGGTTCTGTTATTTGATTGCCTGAGTAAAATGTTTTAACCTATTTGTCCCAGAAGAGTCAAAGAATCAACAAGGAGTTTGAGATCTCGGCCTCATTTCTGTTGTAATCAATGGAACCTGTATGTAATGGCACCATATTGAGACTAGAGTAGATGGTTCATTTTAAAACTTGCGAGGTGCCAGGTTGGCCCCCTTATGTTTTCATCTGATTGGCTATTACTGCTATAGGAATGGAACGGGAGAGACAAAGAGTCTATCCGGAGAGCAGTGGAGCACAGCAATGTGGTCATCAATCTTGTTGGACGAGACTGGGAAACCAGGTAATCTTTGTTTCTCATTTTCTTTGTTGTGTAAATCTAAGGATTCAGTAGACTTTTATGGGGCACCTTCTACATGCCAGACATGGTAGTAACATTTTCAGTTAGCCCACCAATAAGGATTGATTAAATGACCCATATGTGTATATGTCTAGTGACACTTGTTGGATTCATTTGGAAGTATGTATGGTGTAAGTCAGCAGTGTGATATGATGCCCTTGAAACCCAGTGTGGATTGTGTCAGTGTGATTGATGATATCAACTAGACAGTGACTGATGTTGGGCCTGTGCTTTTGTGAACAAAGTTCTAGATTGCTTCTCTGTATTTTTAATTGAAAATTGCATAAGTACTGCTTTGAATAGTTCTGTTTGGCTTTTGTGTAAGTTATCAACAAGTAATGTTTTAATCTTATAGTTCCATAATAACACTTTATTCACATCTTTTTTTTAGCATTTACTAAAGTTGGACTTAGATTTCTTTGTATATGTCTGTTTCATCAAATATTTTTAAGTTCTTTGATTACTTGTAGGGTCATACTCAACTTTATGTCTCTCATAATGACCAACATAGTGACTTGTACCAAGCAAGCATTTAGTTAATGTTGTATATTGAATTGGTGACTGTGTTTTTTAGTTTCTTTTTTTTTCCCTTGAGAAAAACAAAGCCCCAGAAATAAAAGGTGATTTCCTTTCAAGCCCCTACACTTTCCTCCACCTACTAACCAGAATAGCCAGGTTTTCTTATAGAGCCTCAACCTCGTGATTCCTTGAGAACACAGAATATTAGGTTTGTTGGATTTACAACTCAGAATAAGCTTCAAACTATGTATAGTAAAGACAGCAATCAGGCCTGTAAGCTCTATAGAAGCATTAATCTTGGCTTACGTTAAATCATTACTGTTTTAAAGTTGAACTTCTGTGAAAACCAGCTTATCACAGAAAGCTTTGAAATCCTGTCTGGGTTCTGAACTAATCCCTTTTGTTTTCTTCTAGAAACTTTGATTTTGAAGATGTTTTTGTGAAGATTCCCCAATCAATAGCTCGAATTTCTAAGGAAGCTGGAGTTGAAAAATTCATTCATGTTTCCCATCTGAATGCAGATATTAGAAGCTCTTCTAGATATCTGAGAAATAAGGTAAGTAATAAGTTGAGTTGGGGCTTCACAGAGCTAGAGTTTCTTAGTTTCTTTGAAACATGGTGTAAATGAGAATGGGTTCTCATCAACCTACTGAGAAAAAAGGGTTTCTTGTTCTCTGTACCCAGAATTAGATGTGCAAGTGTGTTGTGTTTTGACGTTTTGAGTGCCTTTTGTTTGAATGCTATGGGGTTTCAAAGACCATATTATTACCTGCTCTCAGATGCTTAAAGTTTCTTTGGATCATGATATGATTACACAGAAAAGGTAGAGTATGATTTTTGCCAAAGGAGCATACCCGGTTACCTACTAGGGGTAAAGGATCATCTTTTTCCCTCAAATATCTTGCATAGTCATGGGTTTATGCCACTCTTACATGGGTGATGTGAAGGCTGAGAATGACAGGGACAAACACTTGCCAGGGAAAAAAGGGCTCTTCACATAGGGCTTAGTCTTCTTTTACTCCCAGAAACTCCATGTAGTCCAGATAATACTGAGCTTGATTACTCTGGTTTGAAGTCAGACTATAACCTGAAATGTCTTCGTTATCAGGGACTCAAAAAGGATGTTGGTGTCTGACTGCTCTTAGCATTTGGTTTTTACTGTAATAATCTGTCTTGAGTCATACTGTTAAAGTAAACAAGCTTTGACAATGGCTCCAAATTTTTGACCCATGGCATTTACTTATTGAACAAATTGTTTACTAATCACGGACTGTGTGCCACATGTTGTTACATACTCTGCATACAGTAGTGAATAAGAGGCAGGGTTCTTGCCTACATAAAGTTTCTAGTGCAGATGTATTAAATGTTGCAAAGTAGCAAAGTGTGCTACAGGAGTATATAATGGGGGAGAGAGTGCACCTATTAGGAGCATTTAATTACCAGCATCAGAAAATACAGTGTAAACTGATTTAACCACAGAATTTATAGGTTCATGTGTCTAAAAAATCCAGCAGTTGGGAACCCTCACCACAGATTGTTGCCATGTTTTTTTGGGCCTCCAGCTTTGCTTCTCTGCTTCTCTCAGCTTTGACTTTCTCCTTGTGTGATCTTTGCCTCTTGCAGTCACAAAACTGGCCCACAGCACATCCAGGCCTTACGCTTGTATGCTATGCCAAAGAAAGAGGAAATGAGCATGAGGGCACTTGTGCTTGCCTCTGCCCTACTGTTCCTAAAATGGTTTGCATTTTGCAGTTGTTTGAGAGGGGATGGGAGTGTCGGTGGTGAGAAAGAGAAGAGTCAAAACCTTCTAGCCTTCTGGCTTAGCCACTGGGATGATGATGGCGCTGTTGGATAAGGAATACTTGAGAGTTACTAGGCTTTCCAACAGTGCTTCTTCACCTTAGTTGCACATTAGAATCCACTGAGAGAGCTCTTAAAATTCTTGATGTCCAGGCTGCACTACAGTCACGAATAAAAACAAAATCTACAGGGATGGAATGTGCAGCAAAGATTGAGAGGCACTGTTTACTTGAGAGAATGGAAGGCGATTCAGTTTTGGACTTGGGTTTCAGGTGTGTTCTACATGTGTATCAGTCATTCAGGTAACACTGGTAAAAGGACTTTGAAAAGTTCAGAAGAAAGGTCTGTTTTGTAGATAGAAATTGGGAATCACCAGCATTTGTCATTAATTGGAGTAATGAGAGGGCATAAGATGGCCTAGTGAATAAATGTAGGTTCAGAAGAGAATTTTGAACTGGACTAGAGGAATACTAGTGATTAGTGATCTGAGAGAGGAATAGGTAACTACAAAAAAACAAATCAAAACAAACAAAAAGACTGAACAGGTGTGGACATGAGAAGATAGAAGGGAAACAGGAGAGTACAATGTTACGAAAGCCAAGAGAAGTCAGGAGGAGGGAGAGTAACTTATGAGTGCCATTGATGAGAACTGTAATGTCTTGAATGTGGACATGGAGGTCACCAGTGATCTTAGGAAAAATTGTTTCAGTGCAAGTGTTGAAGTGGAATCAGAGTACAGGTGAGTTGCCAGAGGAGAAAATGGTAGTTCGTGGTGAGAACTTGAGATGGTTTTCTTTTGCTTTTATGTTTTCTCTTCAATTTAGAAGATGTAGTCATTTGGAAAGAAAAGGGGAGTCTGAGATTTGAATAGAATAGAAAATGCTTGAAATGCTCAAAAGGAAAAGTCAGTTAGTTAGAGGAAAACACTGTCATTGGGAATTGTGAGGGCCCACTTAAGTTGGTGGCATAGATTTATTTATAATGGTCCTAATTTATGATTTTTATTTATTTTCTTCCAGCTGCTAAAGGCAGTGGGAGTACATGACTCAAAGGAGGTTAATGGCATTCCTCCATTAGGATTTTTGCCTGGTGGATGGAGTAAAGGACACAAGGACAAAGTCGTTTACAATAATAAGAGTGATTGAAAAGATGAGCCTTGGAATCTTATATGTGATGGGCAGGCAGGAAAGTTCAGAGGGGTAAACAAAGGGAAAACAGAATTAGTGGACTAGAGTCTCTGAGAAGGTTGAGGAACAGGTGTCCCAGCAGTAGATGAACCAAGAATAAACAGGCTGGATGTGTAGGAGATTCTCATCTAAGCACAGCATATCTTCATTTAATGTTTCAGAAGAAGGTCACTTTCCAACATTGATTAAGCCTGTGATGTAACAAAGTTGTGAGTGACAGAAGTGGAATGAAGAGATTGTAAGAGTGGAGAAACTCAAGAATCTGAGAGGTCCAATTCCACATGGGAGTTGATGTCATCCACGGTGGTGCTGTAGATTGAAAAGGAAGACCTAGGGGCCAGTGTGTTCATGGAACAAAGGAACTTGTGTAGGAGGTTAGTAGTGGGTAAAAAGTAGTTGAGATTAGGAAGGTTGCGACCTTCTCTGGATAAGTATGCACTGCTGCCACTTCCATTAGTGTAGCCTACTGCCACAGTGCTCTTTCTCTGTCAGACTGCTAGGGTGTTGACACAAACCAGAGAATTTTGAAGTAAGAGGAAAAATGGAGGCTGAAAAATTCTACTCTGGCTTTTCTCCTTTCTTTTTCAGTGTCAGCTCCTACAGTATGAAAATGGGAAGAAGCCCAAAAGAAGGTTATAAGAGGCAGGATGTGTGTGTATTTATCATTCTGTGTGATTGAGTTTTGTGAATAATATTGTTCCTTCACCTCAAGGGAAATATGATCTTTGAAATATAAGTAGTGTCCCAATAATAAAAAGAATGGAAACTTTGTTCACTTGTCTCAGAATTTAGAACAGTTTTGTTTCTGGATGTTTGTTTAGGCTGTTGGAGAGACAGAGGTGAGAAATGCATTTCCAGAATCTACTATCATAAAACCCTCAGACATCTTTGGAAGAGAGGATAGATTCCTCAACCATTTTGCAAGTATGTATTTATTCTTTCTTTTTTAAAAAAATACTTATTTATTTGTTTTAGTTGTACACAATGCCTTTATTCTTTCTTATGTGGTGCTGAGGATGGAACCCTGGTTGCGCACGTGCTAGGCGAGTGCTCTACCGCTGAGCCCCAACCCCAACCCCTGTATTCTTTCTTAATACTAGAAGAGAGTGCTATAGGTTAACCAAGTTCAAGATAAGCACAAGTAACAGTGTTCTGTGGCTTGACAGACTAAGGTTGTATTGTTCTCTCCCAGTTGTCTTTTTATCTCCTAAAGTTAAATTTTCGTTGTTAATGTGGTCCTTCCTATTTCTGGGATATGTTGAAGGCTCAGTTAAAATTGGTGGTGTCAATGGAATTATAGTGGTACCAATTTATTTTCCAGCAGTTGCTGAAGGCAGTAGGTGTGCATGGCCCAAGGAGCAACTTAGATGAGTAGAAACATCATGGACTTTGGAGTCAGAGGCTTGAGTTTAAATCTTGGCCTTACTAGCTCTGTGACCTTGGCAGGATTTTAGAATATCACACAGAATGATTTTACTGCCCCAATATCCCTTGGGTTCCATGTATGTATCCCAACCCCCAATTCCCACCCCAGACACCTGGCAACCAGTGATCTTTTTACTGTCTCTATAATTTTGCTGGTTTCAAAAGATTATATAGTTGCAATCATACGATATGTATAGCCTTTTCAATTTGGCTTCTTTCACTTAGCAATATGGATTTAAGTCCTCTCCATGTTTGTTTAAGTATGTGTGTGTCTGTGCATGGCTTGATACCTCATTTCTTTGTACAGCTGGATAGTATTCTCTTTGTGAATGTACCTATTTCTTTGTCCAGTTTTGATGTTTTTGTCATGTGTTTCCTCCTGATTGTTTATGTCTTCTGACATTCTGTATTCATTTCCAGTTTGTTTTTAGGATTGTGGTACAATATACATAATATAAAATTTACTACTCACTATGAATTGAGTTTTGTCCCCCTAAATTTCATATGTTGGTTGAAGCCTTAACTCCTGATGTGACTTTATTTGGAGTTAGGGTTTTGGGGGATCATTGAGGTTAAATGAAGTTATAAAGGTCCTAATTTGATAGGATTGGTGGTCTTAAAAGAAGAGGAAAAGAGAGCAATCTCTCCTTCCATGCACACACTAAAGAAAGGCCATGTGAGGACACAATGAGAAATGGCCCTGCAAGTCAGGAAGAGGGCCTTCACCAGGAATTAAATTGTCCTGGCACCTTGGTCTTAGACTTTCCAGCCTCAGGCCTGTGAAAAAATAAATATCTATTGTTTAAACCAACTAGTCTCAGGTATTTTATTACCACAGCCTGAGCAGGCAAAGACAGATTTTGGCACTGAGAAGCAAGGCACTGATATAATAAATACCTAAAAATATAAAGTGCCTTTCAAACCGAGTAATAGGTATGGACTAGAAGAGTTTTGAGGTACATACTGGAAATATGGATGGTAAGGGAAATTTTCATAAGCTCGCAGGTAGAAATGGGGAACATGTTATTTGGAAATAGAGGCAGTGTCATCCATGTTATAAGATTAATTTGATCTGTGTTCTAATGTTTTGTGGGAGGTGGTAGAACTTGGAGTAATAACATTGGTTATGTAGGTGTGCAGGAGCCCTGTTTGGGGAGATAGCTAAGATTGCGGTTGACTGTGGGCCATGGACATATTTGGGCATTGCTGCCTTCCGTAGTCTCACGGGACTTGGCCTATCAACCTAAGACAGGAGTCAAGGGCACAGCCTTGATTATCCGATGACAGGTAAGAATGTTGGTTGCACATAGACGTCCTAGAGCATCCCCTCTTTTAAAACAAAAGGGGGGAAATGCAGGAGCCCTGTTTGGGGAGATAGCTAAGATTGCGGTTGACTATGGGCCATGGACATATTTGGGCATTGCCGCCTTCCGTAGTCTCACGGGACTTGGCCTGGGATCTCGCGTGACTTGGCCCAGGATCTCGAGAGACTTGAGCCGTGACTCAGAAAATCGGGCTAGCACCATTCCTGCTCGGGCGCATGGGATGAGACCTGAGAGAGAACGGACTGGGTTCATCGCTATTGTATAGATATATTGTAGTTTCTTGTAAGAGTAGGTGTCTTGGTTTCTTGTGAGAGTGTGTATGTGGTGTTAGAAATTACAAGAGACAGAGAGAGAAAGATTAAAGAATTTTTTCGTCTCCATCCTGTCTCCGGACTCCTTCCCATGGCGCCGCCTTTCCGGGCTGCAATCCCTTTCCGGCGACAACATAGGTGAGAAGATCAAATGTCAAAAATGTGCCTTGGTTCTTCTTAACTACTTATAGTAAAATGTAAAAGGAAAGACATGATTTGAAGAAGTACTTGTTAAGCATAAAGGAACCAAAACCTGAAGATTTGAAAAATTATCAGCTAATCTTGTTGCAGAAAATAAGAAAGATTGTTTTGAAAGGAACACTAAGGATGTGGTTGCACAGCCATTTGATAAAGAAGTCATGGGTGTGATATCTTGGCAGAAGCCAGGAACAGAGATAGGATTAGATCAACTAAGCCTCTTCCAGTTTGAACTGGAGTAGACAGAGAAATTGGGAAAGAACCAGGAAGGCTGCCAGACTTCTTAGAACCTACAGGACTGGATCATAGAGTCACATCTTTAAAGTATCATTTGTTCCTATCTTTTTTTGGTGGTTACTGGAGCTTTAACCCAGAGGGGCTTTACCATTGAGCTCCATACCCCACCCCCTTTTTAGTTTTTATTTTGAGATAGGGCCTCATCAAATTGCTGACACTGGCCTTGAACTTGTGATCTTTCTGTCTCAGTCTCCTGAGTTGCTGGGATTACAGGCATGCACTACTGTGTCCAGTGGTCCTACCTTTTAATATGCCATTATGGGTGCTAAATCTCATGAAGTTTGGAAGGGTCAAAACATAACTCAAATCGTAGCACTCATGTAAGTAGAACCATTACTTTTGTGACTGACTTATTTTACTTCTCATAATGTCCTCAAGGTTCATCCTTGGTGTACTAAGTGATACGCTTTCCTTTCATTGAATATATACACTACATTCTGTTTCATGATCCAACCATTAGTGGATACTTGGGTTGCTTCTACTTTTTGACTATTGTGAATAAAGTTGCTATGAACATGGCTGTACAAATATTTCTTTGAGACCCAGCTTTCAATTATTTTGGGTACATACTGAGAAGTAGAATTCTGGGCCATATGCTATTCTGTTTTTACTTTCCTGACAAACTGTTGTAATGTTTTTCATAGTGGCTGCACCATCTTATATTCCTACTAGCAGTGCACAAGGGTTCCAATTGCTCCATATTCTTGCCAACTCTTTTATTTATTTATTTGTTTATTTTAATAGTAGCCATCCTCATGGGTGTGAAATAGTATCTTGTAGCCATTTTTTAAATTGGGTTGTTTATTTTTTGTTGTTGAGTACAGTACTTTATATATTTTGCATATTAAACTCTTATCAGATATGATTTGCAAAAATTTTCTCTTATTCTGTAGGTTGCTTCTTCATTCTGTTAACTATGTCCTTTGAGGAACAGAAGATCTTAATTTTGATGTAGTTCAGTTTATCAATTTTTTACTTTTGCTTGCTGGGGTTGCTGAGTTATGAATGGGGCCGAGTTCTAAGTTATCTCCCTTTTGGGCCCTAGAAGGGAGTTTCCCCTCTGCCTGCAGAGGAAAATATAACTTACTCGGCGAGAATGAGCTTAAGGACAAAAATAGCAGGGTGCCTACCTCTGTCTGATGAACAGAAAACAACGCCACACCCAGGGAGTTCTGTATAGCAAGCGAGAATTCAGAAACTCAGATTTATTGGCAAGGCACTGAACTTAAATAGGCCTAGAACTAGCCAATCAGCCAGCAGGGCGGTCTGGTCTCTCACGCTACGTCACAGCCACACCCCTTTGTTTAGCCCCCCTTTAGGGCGTGGTAAGCAGCCATAGCCCTGCCCCTTGGCAGACATAGTCCCAACATTTGCTGTTTGTGCTTTTGGTATCATGTCCAAGAAATCATTACCAAGTCTAATATCACGAAGCTTTTTCACTATGTTTTCTATCAAAAGTTTTATGATTTTGGCAGTTAGGTTTGGATTTTGATTCATTTTGAGTTAACTGTAATATATGGTATAAGGTGTGGTCCAACTTGATTCTTTTGCACATGAATATCCAGTTTTCTTAATGTTGTTGAAAAGACTGTCCTTTCCTCTTTAACTGGTCTTGTCTCCCTTGTTCAAAATCATTAAACTGTGTATACAAGTTTTATTTTCCTGTATTCTATTCGATTGGCATATATGTCTATCTTCATTCCACTGTTTTGATTATTGTACACTCTTTTGATTATTGTGATTTTTAGTGAGTTTCATATCAGGAAGTGCAAGACCTTCCGCTTTGTTCATTTTTAAGATGAATTTGGCTGTTCAGGGTCCTATGAGAGTCTATATGAATTTTAGGATGGAGTTTTCTATATTTCTGCAAAAACCATCCTTGAAGTTTTGATAGAGATTGCATTAAGTCAGAAGATTGCTTTGGATAGTTTTAACATCTGTCTGTTTTGAACTGCCACAGCAAAATGCCTGAGGCTGGGTAATTTCTTAAAGAAAGAAATTTTATTTCTAATTTCTGGAAGCTGGTAAGTCTGAGATTGAGGTGGCCAGCATCTGGTGATGCTGTATCATCACATGATAGAAGGAGGAATGGTAAAAGAGACCACACATATTACAGAAGGGCAAGCTAGCTGAATGCTGTGAGAAGCCCATTTTATAAGGGCCTTAATCCTATTTATGAGAGAGGAGCCTCCTTGACCGAATCCCCTCTTAAAGCCTCACCTCATTAATATCACATTGGCAACACCTGCATTTTGGAGGAGACACATTCAAATCAGAGTTGTATCTTAACAACTTTAAGTCTTCTGTGAACTTTAGATGTCTTTCCATTTGCTTGTTTCTTTTATTTCTTTGAGCAATATTTTATGGTTTTCAGCATGAAAATCTTTGGCCTCCTTGATTAAATTTACTTTGAAGTATTTTGATATTATTGTAAATAATTTCTACTTTTAAATGCTTTAAAATTATTTTTACCTTTACATTTTAATTCATTTGGGATTTTAGTTTATAGTGAGAAGTACATCATTATCTTAAAAATTGTTTTTTCAAATAGTAGAACAATTGTCTCAGCAACATATAAAATAACATTTTCATTTCTCACAGATTTGTGATACTGTATTCATCAGATACTAAATTCACATTTTCTTTTTCTAAGTTACCTATACTGTATCACTCATCTGTTGATTCCTATGTTCCTCCTTAGAATACAGTTAGAGTCTAGTCTGGGAGTGGACATGCATTTGGCACTATAGGAGAGTGGTTGCCAAGCCACTTGACTGCTCTCCATGTTCTTAAATGCTTACAATTTCTACTTTCCATGTTTATTGGCTGAAAAAACACGATTGCTCCTTATTAGAATCATTAAATTTCTTAGAATCAGCTACATTTATTATATGATTTCTGTTATGTAAAACAATTGTTAACCTAGAGATTGGTGAGTCTTATAGTAGCTTAGACCTTCTAAGGATAGTTCTCATTTCTTCTGTCAGATATTCGTTGGTTTGGTGGTGTGCCTCTTATTTCCTTGGGGAGGAAGACTGAGAAACAACCAGTATATGTAAGTATCCTGGGTGAAGAGGCTTAGAAGTGGACTTGAGCTGACTTTAGGCTTAGGTGATCAATTTTCTGATTTAATTCTAATCCAGTAAATTCATCATTTTCTTCTTTTTTGCTTCAACTGATTTTTTTCTCAGTTTACCTAAGTGGTGCATGACTTCTTCATAACTTCACTTATTCATTTGTTTAAGAAGGTTTGCTAACAGCATCCCACCTCTAGATATGACTACTAAAAATGTCTCCAGACAGTGTCAAATGTTCCCTGGGGACTAGAATCATCCCTTGGGCCTAAAACCACATACAATTACTATTTTAGAAAATAAAAAGGTAGAATATTAACATTATTGATAATATTGACACATTATTCCATGTGGTTTAGGCTAGTAGTTTGTAATGGCTTACTAACAGAGTTGGGGGATGTGGTAAGAAATCATTTTGATGAGATAGTGGGGAAAGACTAATTAGAAAGGCATGAGCCATCTGAAGATAAATGCTTCTAGAGAAATTACTTAGGTGAGCCTCAAATGAGGAGACTATTTGAGCTCTTACGAAGGTGGGTTCTTTAAGAAGCTTTCTGAAAATATACGACGCCTTTATTTTAATTTGTCAAATTTTTGTTGTGATTGGTATTCCATCCCTCCCTTTCTCCTTCCTATCTCTCCATTTCCTTTTCTTTCTCTTTCAATGGTTACTTAAACATATTAAATTTCTGTAGGTTTCAGATGTATCCAAAGGAATTATTAATACAATTAAAGACCCAGATGCCAAAGGAAAAACCTATGCCTTTGTTGGGTAAGTGCCTAGAGTTTGACTTCAGTGAAAGAATCATAATTGTTTTAATGATGGAATCATAGTGGTTTATAATGACAATCTTTCTAAACAACCCATTAACAAATTTATTTGTTATAGTTTTATACTATCAGAATCTCTCATACTTACATTCAGAATTTGAGAGAACCTAAGAGTCTGCTTTAATAAATGATTCTTCTGTCATTAAAGCCTGAAAACAACTGCCCTAGATTATTACCTCACTATCCCTTTGGATTTATAGGTCCTTCATCTATCTGTTCAACCTTTTTCAGGTCAGAAATATTCAGGGGGAAAAAAAATCGTGTCTGTACTGAACATGTACACTTATTTTCCTTGTCATTATTCCCTAAACAGTGATTACATAGTGTTTGCATTGTTTTGGACATTATAAGTAGCCTAGAGGTGATTTAAAGTACACAGGATGATCAGTACATAGGTTGCATGCAAATACTATGTCATGTCATGTAAGGGACTTGAGCATTCACAGATTTTGGTGTCAATTGGAGGGTCCTGGAACCAATCCCCTGATTCTACTTTGGTCAGTGATCCTTAAAGTTGGTTTTGTTACTACTACAGTGATTTTTTTTTAAAAATATATAAAGTGGTATTGCCATAAATTCTAAAACACAACACATTTTTAGAGAGTGACTATAGTTGTAAAACCAAATTAGTTTTGATAGATACAGTTACTAGTGCTATGCCAGAGTGATCATTTGTTCTATGCTCTTTCTGCTAAAATTTGCTCTTAGAAATAACTGGGCACAGTTAAGCTATGTGACTTATCTGAAATTATTAAATCATGTCACAGCTAGGTATAGGACCACTTTGCTGAATTAACTAAAAGTTGAAAGCTAAAAATCAACTACCAAGTTAAGACACTTAAGTGATCTAGAACCATGTTATTCTGTGATATAAATAAATGATACCTGATATTCTATAAAAGGTGGGAATCTTATTCAACAATTAAGTGATAGCCTGATTCCTAGAAATATTTGCTTCTACAGAAAATGACACTTCTCTCTAAGCTAGGAGGTGATAATATATATTCCTAGTATTTTGAATATATACACTGATAGATTTCATCATCATTATTAATTTAGTTTAGTAAAAATCTTAAAATCTTTTTCTGTGTCATATATTGTTTTTCCATGTCAACTAGCTGCTGCAAAATGTATATTTTTAATTCCCTGTTTTGTATGCTACCATACAACCATCCACATACTCTAGGAAAAATTATTTACAAAAAATATATTTAGCCCAGGTTCCATAGAACACTAGATTCTGAAGACATCAGGCTTTCTTGAAGAGGGATTAGACTGTGATTCCTAGGAATAAATGAACAGAAATGGTTCTGTGATCTTTTTTTGCTTACTGCTCATTGGAAATGGCTATGGCCATTGCTAAGCTCCAGTATTTTATTTTTATTTGGCATTATGTTTGAAAAATTAATACTAGACATGTCAGTATAGGATTTTTTTCCTTAGGAATTTATAGATATGCAGCATAATTTCTTTTCCTCTTCAGCCCCAGGAAAACACTATTTTTATGATATTTTGAGTTCAAGAGAGAGGCATAAAACCTTAATTTTGCTCCTAGGTTTTTTGTAATATTATATTAGTTCATTCTGTCATTCTTATTAAATACTTATAAACACACACATATACAATGATGAGAACTAATAAACAAGTTCAACAAAATCTCAAGACACAAGATTAATATAGAAAAGTTAATATAGAAAATATATATATGTACACACACATATATATAAATATATAGCAAATGAACTACTACAAATAAAGAAAGAAAATTTTATTCATAACAGCATCAAAAAGAATAAAATACTTAGGTATAAATTTAATAAGAGACATATAAGACCTGTACACCAAAAAGTACAAAACCTTGCTGAAGGAAATTAAGGAAAAACTCAATATGCGATAAGGCATCCCATGTTCATGGATTGGAAGGGTCAAAATTGTTTAGTAGCAGTTTTCCCTAAATTGATGCATAGGTTCAATTCAGTGCTTTCATAATTCTAGCAGACTCTTTTTTTCTCCTAACTTGTTTGCCTAGATTAGGGACTAGGGAAAGCAGATATGTAGTTTAAGCAGAATAAGGATTTTGCTTGGTGAGTATAGTGGAGAAGGAGCTGGGAGACAGGGTTTACTGAGGATATTTGCAGAAGAATGGTTATGATGCTGAACTATGTAATCTAAGCCTGGAAGGACATAGGCTTCTTTTTTCTGAGAGCAAGAGCACGTAAACTAGTTTCCTAGTTAATGGATTGCAAGCTACTTTAGAACAGTGAAGAGGAAAAACATATTATATATAGTTAGTTTACCCTTGATACCAGTTTTGTTCGCATCATAAAAATTAGAAGTTGTTCTTGGTGTAACATGTGTTATGTGTCCTGCAGTGATCCTTGCAAATCTTTCTGAATTTGAGGGAAGCTACTTACGGGCTTTGTATTTTTCCCTTAGCTAATGCCAACATTTTCTTTCTTTTTTTTTTTTGTTAATGGTAGGATATGTCAGAATGATAAGTTCTCTAGATTATCTTCATTTGTCTCATATTTACAGATTTTTTTGAGGCAAAAGGGATTAGAAAAATGAGTGAAGAGATATTAAAATGTATTGCAAGTGATGATAATTATTGAAGTTAGGTTTTACTAGTACAAAATGATTCAGATCAGTGGAATAGAACAGAAAGTCCAGAAATAGTCCCAAATATATGTAAGAATGTAGTACGTGAGAAGGGTGACATTTCAATATATGATGTATTAGTCAGCTTTCTGTTGCTGTGACCAAAATATCTGACAAGAACAACTTAGAGGAGGAAAAATTTATTTTGGCTCCTGGTTTTGGAGATTCAGTCCATGGTCAACTGACTCCATTGCTGTGGGCCTGCCGTGAGACAGAGCATTATAGCAGGAGGGCTTGATGGAGGAAAGCTGCTCAGCTCAGAGCTGTAGGAAGCAGAGAGAAAGCAGAAGTGCAAAAATAATAACCCCAAAAGCATGCCCCTAGTGACTTGCTTTCTCTAGCCACACACTTCCTGCCTATAGTTACCACTCAATTCATTCAAATTATTAATCCAGCAAATGGATTAGTTCACGGATTATGTAAAAGCTCTTGTGATCCAATCATGAGCATTCAGGGGCACCTCAAATCCAAATCATAACATATGGAGAAAGGGTCAATTTAGTAAATGATTCAGTAAGTGTTGTTGAAGCAATTGCCTAACATCTTGGGGAAGATTTAATTACATCTTTACCTTATGTCATGTACAAAAATATGTCACAGAAGGAACTTATTTTGTGGTTTAAAAAAACCCGAAAGCATTAGACAAAATATGTGGAAATTTGTGTTGCTGTAGAGGGATTTCTAAATGTGAAACCAAATCATAGAGGGAAAAAAAAGTCAATTTGATTAAATAAAATGTTTAAACTTTTTATATGATACAAAGTACTAAAAACAACATTAAAAGGCATAATACACACAATAAAAGATACTTTCAGCCAGGCAAGGTGACACATGCATATAATCACAGCTATTTGGGAGGCTGAGGCTTGAGGATCACAAGTTCAAAGCTAGCCTTGACAACTTAGAGAAACCCTGTCTCAAAATAAAATTTAAAGTAAAGGGCTTAGGATGTATCTTGGTGGTGTGCTTGCCTAGCATGTGTAGTACCCCGGATCCAATCTCAAATACGACATGTACACACACAGATCTACAAAATGGTGTTTCCAGCTATATCACTAGAACATAAAAAAATTCCTATAAATCATTGTTAGCAAAGAAAAGATATATGTGTAAATGGCCAAAAATAGATGAAGAAGTTAAATCTTGTGTATTAAATGCTAATTAAGACATTGAAGTACCTTACTTACATAAGCAAAATTATGTTTATTTATTTTTTATGATTAAACTCATTTGTGTGAAGGGCAGCCTTATTATCACTTTATGTAAATTGATATTACCATTGTGTAAGGCAGTTTAGAAATACTCAATAAAAGCCTTAAAATTTCAAAATATGGTTTGACTCTGTTCCACGTTTAGAAATATATTCTAAATATACAATATGGGTTCAGACAAATATTTACTATAAGAATGTTCATTGGAACACTATTTTATAAAAGATAAAAAAAATTTTTATTAGCTTAAATAGTCCCAAAATGGGAATTGGTAAAATAATTGATTATGTACAATGAAATATGTGCCATTATTAAAGATGCACTAGAATATTTAACAACACAGAAAGAAAGTTGTGGTGTAATGTTTAAAAAACAGGATATATTGTATAATTTATATTTGTGAAAGGTAATATGGATATATGTAAGAGGATGAAAAGGATATATATATATATGTGTGTGTATATATATATATGTGTGTGTGTATATATATATATATATATATATATATATATATATATATATATCAAATACATTACCTTTATCTTTGGTAGTGGGATTATGGCTGATTTTTCTTAATCTATATTGGCTGTAGTGCTTATGCTTTTTTTGTTACTGGGGATTGAACTCAGGGGCACTCAACCACTGAGCCACATCCCCAGCCCTGTTTTGTATTTTATTTAGAGACAGGGTCTCACTGAGTTGCTTAGCACCTCCCTTTTGCTGAGGCTAGCTTTGAACTCATGATCCTCCTGTCTCAGCCTCCCGAGCTGCTAGGATTACAGGTGTGCCTCACTGTGCCTGGCCATGCTGTTTTTATTCATAAGAAAAATGTTATTTTGTTAAATTAAAAAAATTGTGAGAGCAAATAATTTGAAGAACTGTGTTTTCTTTTTCTAGGCCCAATCGGTACCTTCTCTTTGACCTGGTACAATATGTTTTTGCTATGGCTCACAGACCCTTCCTCCCCTATCCCTTGCCACACTTTGCCTATCGGTAAGTAAAGTGCTTTCATGCACCATCTGAAATAGATCAATTCCATACACTTGTTCCTAACCACTCCCTAGGATAATAGGGAGTATGTTCCATACACTGAAGGGCCAGTCTCTGAACTTCACAAGGAGGTACTTGTGTCATGACATTAACCTATGGAAGAATCAAGTTGTCTAAGAAAGGGAAATATAGATTAGTATAGATGAAATAAACTGTTTGTTGGGATGTTCTTCAGATTCTCCATTAAAAAAACTACTGGGTTTTAATTTGGGGAAGTGTCCTTCTTGACAGACTGTAAAGGAGCAATCACATTTCTCTCTCATATTGCTCTCCTAGAGGTGGGAAAGGTCCCTCTTTTCATTAGACTCTTCTGATCAAGTCTTCGGGGAGAGGAGCCAAGCTGATTCAGAGTAGGTCCAGTGGTTGCCTTCTTTTCCTGCTTCTTAGTTTACTTATTCCCTTTGTGTGTTTAAAGTCTTGGACTCCTCAGGTCACACCATAGTGGTCTGATCAAGGAGATTTTCACATCTAGTTTGCTAGAGGTTGATTAATAAACAAACTTGGCAATTTACTCTTTTATTCCCTTATGCAACGTATTCATTCACTCAACAAATATTTATTGAATGCCTGCTATCTCTTAAGCAATGTACTAGTTACTCAAGATGTTATAATCAACCCTCAAAAAGCTTATGGTCTATAGGGTTATTAGAAAAATAGACAAGGAGACTAGTGGTATACTTCAGTGGGAGATGCATGATGGGGTCCTGGGTTCTATCCCCAGTATTGCGCCCCTACCCCCCACCCCCCAAAAAAAGAAAAGAAAAATAGAGTGCAGTATTTGTCAAGAGTGTTCTGTTTTCTGATTGTTTTCTTCATTTAATACTTGTAATGACTTTACAAAATAAGTAGGGAATGTGTGTACAGAGAGTGAAGGAGGAGGCCACAGAAACCTGGAGAATACTCCCATTAAAGAACCAACAGGGTACAAGAAACTTACCCAGCAGCACAAAGAGAGGGATCAGTTAAGTGGCAAGCAAAAAGAGTTTGGAAGCGTAGATACCAAAGGAATGAATGCTTTGAGAAAGGAGACATTGCTGTTCACATCTGTATCTCCAGCACCAGGAACTGTGCCTAGCACACAGAAGGTACTCTGTTAATATTTGTTCACTGAAGCCAGGCATGGTGGTGCACGCCTGTAATCCCAGCACTTGGGAGGCTGAGACAGGAGGATCACAAGTTCAAAGCCAGCATCAGCAATGATGAGGCACTTAGCAACTCAGTGAGACCCTGTCTCTAAATAAAAATACAAAAGAAGGCTGGGGATGTGGCCCAGTGGTCGAGTACCCCTGAGTTCAATCCCCGAAACCAAAAAGAAAAAAAAAATTGTTCACTGAAATGCTCCAGAAAATTCAAATAAGATAAAGGACCAAAAGATACCCATGGCAGTATCAATGTGATGGAGGGGCTAAAACAGATTACAGCAAGGTATTTTTGTGGTTGTACATAAAATTGAGAATTAAAGACAGAGATGGCATATACATGTGGTATGACCCACTGAGGGCACCAAAATAGAGACCAGAGGAGATGTTAGTGTAGAACCAGTGCATAAGGAGTTGGAAGCTTGTAAGGGGTTTAATTTTTATTTCATTTAGGTTACATTAGCCCAGTAAATTACCTTTTTCTGCCATTGGGACAGGTTGGCTGGAATCTGAGATTTCTATATGTTCCTAGAGAAATTCTGACCATCCCTCAACTTTCCTTTTTTACTTTTTATTCCACCCATGGAAATGATGTTTTTCAAGCTCTTAAAAAGCTCTGGAGCTGTGAGGTATGGTATTATACACCTGTAATACCAGCAGTTCAGGAGACTGAGGCAGGATGTTTGGGCCTAGTTTTGGCAATGTAGGAAAGCCCTAAGCCACTAAGTGAGACCCTGTCTCAAATTTTAAGAATTTAAAAAATGGGCTGGGGAATGTAGCTCAGTAGTAGAGTGCTCCTGGGTTCAATCCCTAGTACCAAACAAACAAAAACGATGTGGAGCCAATAAGGCATGGAGGATGTATTCCCTATCCCTGGCCCCCAGGCTTCTGTTGAGGGCCCAAGGAATTCCTAGGGTTCCTCCTGTGCTGGTTGAAAGCGTGCTGTCCTGAAGATGCCACTGACGGGAACCTCAATGAGAGGTAAGGAAAACCCTCAGTGTCATTAGCTCTGTAGAGCCAGGAGCCCTCTTGTCTTGGGTTTTTAAATTGTTTGTTTCCAGGGGCCCCTCCTTTTAGGGATTAAGTTTTATATTTTACACACTTACCTTGTCCTACATCCTTAACAGTAGCATATTTGAATGAGAATTAGATTAGATTGAATTTCACAGACTTGATTGAATGCTGTATCTTTTTTTACTTGCTTTGTTTTCCTTGGTATAATAATATGTTATTTTAGTTTTCAGTTATTAAGATCTGTTGTCTCTTTGGAGAATAGGGTGTGCCCTCAGTTCCAGCAGTCAGCTGGGTTTTCTTGAAAGGAAATAGGGACTCAAAAACAGAGTTAGCCTTACAAGTAGTAGAGCCAGGAATGTTCATTATTTTCTTAAATTTAAAAAAAAAAAAAATTAGTGAATTTGTGCCTCTCCAGAAGCCCCTCTTCCTGTGGGTCTTACAAGGTAGCTTAAATATTGGGCACAGAGATGTGTCATATATATTTCTTTTTCCAGATTGATAGCAAGACTATTTGAAATAAGCCCATTTGAGCCCTGGACAACGAGGGATAAAGTGGAAAGGGTGAGTGTGCCCAGGCACATGCTGGGCTAGGAGCTGCAGAAGGGGAAGTGAGGATTTACTTTTGTTGGCCCACTGGGAGCATTACTATACTCTTGTCTGATACTCCTTCTGGCTAAGCTCAGCCCCTCTACTCATGCATGAAAACTCATTCATTTTCATCCTGCTCCATTGTCTTCTCTCTGATACTGTCAGTTTTTCTTTCTAACTGGATCATTTTCATCAGCATATAGACATGTCTAATACCCGACTCCTTATTAAAGGCCAAACCCTCTCTTCCTCACATGTCCTTTTTAGCCACTTTCCACCTCCTAAGCTCAAAGAGCTCTCTCTACCTGCTCTTCCTGGCTTTGTAATCATTCTTTAAGTCTTTTCAGACTTTTATTCTCTTTTCTGCCCTAAACCTGCTCTTTCCAAGGGCACCCACGATCTCCACACCACCAAATCCAGTAGTCAGTTCTATGACCTCATCTCATTCCATTTGTGAACAGCGTTTATCAGAGGGGACCCTTCTCTCCATTTTGAAACTTTTATCTTTCCATCTGCATTCTGGCCCAGTCCATGCTGCTTTTTGTTCTCTTACTGAGTTGTGCTTTCAGAGCTCCCTTTCTGCCCCACCTGCCCTCACCTGCTTCTACTGATTTCTGTGTGATGAGGGATCCACAGGTTCTGTCCTTGTGCCTTTCTTTTCTATCTTTACTCATTTTGCAAATGTTGCTCACCTCATCTCAGGCTCCAGCTGCTGACTGTTAAGGTCATGGCTGCAATTTTATCTCCAGTCCTGAATTACCACTGAGCTTTAGAATCTTATATCTAACTATTTATATTAAATTTTCTGAAGCATAACTCCATAAATAGAACTGCAAACCTGCTTTTTTCCTAGGTCTCTCATGTCAATAAAATTGATGCTCTCCTTTGCTTATGCCAAAAATCTAGTAACCCCCTTGGTTCCTTTCCCAAGTTCTAGATTTAAATGAGCACTAACCAATAGAACTTGCTGCATGATGGAAATGTTTTGTGTTTGTAGTAGTATGTAGCCACTGGTCACATGTGGCTGTTGAGCACCTAATAATGCTGTTACTGTGACCACAGGAATGAAAGTTGAATTTTAATTAATTTTAATAAATTTAAATTTAAAGTACCACATTTGGCAAGTGGCTTATTGTACTGGATCTCAGAACTCAGCAACCTCAGGAACTCTCGAAGTAGATGCCAGATCTAGCCCTCCTCCCTAGTCCCCTGCCTTTTATTATGAAAATGTTTACAATAATATTGGAAGCTTTCAACGTACAGAAAAGCAGATTGTATAATTATCTCTACCCACTCTGATCCATTTCTTCCTCTCTTAGCTAGCTTCTTGCTACTGTTGCCACCACTTTTGTCCTGTAGGGTGCTAAATTTTAAAGCCCTGGCTCTTCTGTCTCCTGCACTCATCTAACCCATTGATCATTTGCCCACTATGTGTACAAGTGCTTGTAGGGAGGATGCCAAATAAAATAAAAATCCTATAGACTAGGTCTGCCCTAGAAATGCTGCATACTTTGCATTGATGAGAAACAGCTAAATTGTTGCCTGAAGGTTACCTAGAAGCTAAAGTTTACAGAAGATGAGAAAATAGTCATCAGGGAACAGATGTGAATGGGCAGCTCATTCTCCCCTTTGAGGGCTGTGTCTGGAAAGCTGAGGTCATTCCCGGGATGTCCCTTCTATGTTGACACACTAGGCAAGAGACCTGATTGACACATTCCTCTTACATTGACAGTTGAGAAGATGTTGATACAGTGGACAGAAGGGATTTTGGATTTGGTTTGCAGACTACCTTATAGCACTTATAGCACTTAGTAAAAGAATTTTACTTTTGGGGGTGGGTAGGATGAGGGATTGATGCTGATCTAGATGAAGACGGGTTCAATATCAGGGCCTTGGGATGAGCTGGGACTTCCCAGTTCATTCTACTTTCCTCAACAAAATGGGTTTGGTTTTAACTTTACAGTGAACATTGATCAACCAGATAAGCACTTGGAGCAAAAAAGTTAATGGGTTATCTCTTAATGGGCAAGGAACAAATCCTACATGATCTCCTTGATTTGAAAGTTCTGAGCCCTACCTCAGAACTTGCACAAGAGAGAACTGGGGGGTGGATGTGCCCTGTTTTATCTCCAATTTTATTCCCGAGCCTTCCTGTTAAACCACCCCTGACTAATGTGATGACTGGTGCTTCCATTCACTAGATTTAGTTCTCTTTACATCTGTATGTAGACCAGGTCCAATGCCAATGTCCTATGCTTGTGCATAGAGCAGGGCACATTCATCTGGTATTTGATGATCTTCCCTTTTTTACCCCATAAGCCCTCTTTCTGTGTTCTATTTTTAGTTAAGTTCCCATAATCAAAAATTGCCACATGTTCTTTGAAAATATTCTCAGTAATGACACTCAGGCCAGCTTAAGTATTAAATGTTTGCTGGGGTAGTACTCTGTGTTCTTGGCCAATTTTCAACATTCTGTGTGGTCCTTTGTTTATTCAAAGATTCACATCACAGACATGACATTGCCTCATCTGCCCGGCTTAGAAGACCTTGGTATTCAGGCATCACCACTGGAACTCAAGGCCATTGAGGTGCTGCGGCGTCATCGCACTTATCGCTGGCTGTCTTCTGAAATTGAGGATGTGAAACCTGCCAAGACTGTCGACGTTTAGTGCCCCCTGAGCAGCCTTGATTTCTGATGTCATTTGGATCACCTGGCTAGTGAGCAACCTACGTTCTTTAGAGGATCCTGTACATAGTGAATAAGATCCTTCTATTAAACATCCAAGAGTAAATTCTGCAGTGTTTTCTTTCTTGATTTATAAAATAAGAAATCCTAGCCATTTAGAACTTGAGTATAGTTTGCTTTAAATATATATTACAATGACATTGTATATCATTTATTCTCTGAAATGTTGGAGGGTTTGAATTTACCTGTGTTGAGTCACTTCTAGCATATGTTTTAGAAGACTAGGTTCCCTCTTCATTGCTAAAATATTAATGATCCCAGCCTGGCGCAGTGGCGCACACCTGTAATCCCAGCACTTAGGAGGCTGAGGCAGGAGGATTGTGAGTTCAAAGCCAGCCTTAGCAATGGTGAGGCAATTAGTAACTGAGACCCTGTCTCTAATAAAATACAAAAAAGGGCTGTGGATGTGGCCCAGTGGTCGAGTTCCCCTTAGTTCAATCCCTGGTACCAAAAATAACAACAACAACAAAATATTGATGATCCCAGAGGATATATGACTAACTTTTAGTTTCCAAATTAAATGGGAAAATATGCAGTATCCCTTAAGGAATCTGAATTTATTCATGCTAAGATATTTTTTAAATTTTATTTTAAAGATGTTTATACATTTAGAGAAGAAAAGCAGTACGTGTATTTAACAACGTTGTATGTAGACATGGATTCTCAAACTCTTACAGTAGCCCTATAGTCATCTTGGATCTATGCTATCTGAGGCTCCCACCCATGCTGTTAGGAACACCTTCAGATTATTGCAGATACTTGGGTATAGACAGATTCTTTCCAATGCAAAGAGATGCCTCAGCCTGTTGTCAGTGATGCTGACTCATACAAATTAGAACTTTTTGCATAATTTGTTAATATTGCAGCCAAAATCCAAGTGAATGATTGATTTAGCATTGGCAAATCTCTCAGTATATTATGGTTAAAAACTTCCATGATTTGTGGTGAAATCCATACATCATCATCCTAAGAGACCCAAGGTTTGTCGCTATTCACTGGATTTCCCTGATCTGCATGCCAGGAATGTCAGTAAAAACCCTGTCCAGTTATAGTAAGGAAGGTACATGCATGTTGAAGGTGAATTTTCCATCTGTCCTCTCTCATCTTCCAGAATCTTTAAGTGGGCAAGAGTGTGATCTTCGGATTAGCAGCATCAGTATTACCTGGGAGCTCATTAAAAATGAAGACTCCTGGGGCTGGGGTTGTGGTGCAGCAGTGGAGCACTCGCCTAGCACGTGCGAAGCCCTGGGTTCGATCCTCAGCACCACATATAAATAAATAAAATAAAGGTATTGTGTCCAACTACAATTAAAAATAAATATTTCCTTTTTAAAAAATGAAGACTCCTAGGCCTTATCCCAGACCTGTTGAATTTGAACGTGCATTTTAGCCAAGCTAATGGAAGGTCTATGGGCACATTAAAATGTAAACAGTACTGCTGTCTAGCAGAGGTCCTACAGAGATCAGTGTGCTTCCTGTTATTAATCCAGGTCGATTTTTCAGCTCCACCCCAGGCCTACTGAGTCAGAATCTTGGGAAGGAGGGCCGTGGAATTTTATTTTTATTGTCACGCAAACTAATCTGTGAGAATCAGCATACTAGGGAAAGGAGCCCAAATCCAGCTTTATATATTTTTCTTCAGAATAGCTATTTTTATTTTTGATAATTTTCCTGTTGGCCATAAGCTAATCAGTAGGCACAGATAGGCAGATTCAATTTGAAAGAAATAGTGTTTCTATAATCTACAAAATACCTACATTTTTCTAGCAATGCTATATCATTTATTTTTATCATAATTTATGATGCTACACATTTGTTTTCTCTAAGACTATAATTCAACCAGGATATTTTTTCTTAAGTCATGGTTACTGTAATCTATCTACACATGTAATCAAAATATAATACCTTATCTTATAAAAAGAAAAAAAAATACACAATTAAGATAGTAACAAGACATTAAAGGAAAATAATATACAGTATGATAACGTATGTGTGAGCACAGTGACATTGACAGCGTAATGAAGTTGTCAATGGCTTGCATCTATGTGGGAACCACGTGAATGCTACACCAACACAGACTGGTTTGATGCAGTGGTTGGTGTTATTGATCACTTTATACTGTGAGCTGCATTGTTGTTGTTGTTGTTTTTTTTTTTTTTTTTCTGGTACCAGCACTTTACTACTGAGACTTGCGATCCTCTTGCCTCAACCTCCCAAGTTGCTGGGATTACAGGCATGTGCCACTGCCTGTAATAGCCCACATTGCTATTTGAAAGTAATGTAAACTTCTGAAATAGTAAATGACTTCTTGTAAAGTTCAGAACAAAATGTAATCCTTCCTAGGTTTACATGATATTTACACTCTTAGAAAACAAAGAATATATTAAACCCATACCAAAGATCACTTACACCTATAAACAGATTCTAAGTTGGGTTGACTATCAATTGGTTTTTGAAAATCATGTAACATGTGTTTCAGTTCTTCATTTTCATATTCTGACACCCTATTTACCCTTTGGTGTATTTACCCTTTCCAGTTCCCTCCCACTGAATGCCTACAGTGCTCTTCAATCATTGTGATAATTAAATATTATACTCACAGATTTCCAAGATGCTTATACCACTCCTTTTGGTAGGTAGGGCTCTGATCTATGCCATAGAAATCTTTGAAAGGCATTATGCTATACTCTTTTTTTAATAAAAATATGGGAATTTTTAATAGAAATGTTACTTACTTGGTTTAATAGCTTCTATATATGAAGGTGGATTAATGCTATATTCTTGTCTTGAGACTTGATTGGAATTAGGCAAGGTAACTATGGTTTGAAAGTCTGAAGCCATTTTACCAGAGGTTAGTATTGCCTGCCTACCTGCCAATTGTCCAACACAGCACATAATATTCTCTTTGGCTTTGCTGTCAGGTAGGCCCAGGGCACACACTGTGCCTTCCCAATTTATTTCTAATTCTCTTTCCTCATTTTTCAATCATTACACATTTGAGGTTCAGAATACAAAAAACTATCATGGCATCTTTGTATCTGGATGCTAACTACAGATAGGTAGATTGAAAGTATAGACCTGCTATTCATAATTTGCCATAAGTTAATACAATAACCAAACTTTAAATGGGTGGTTTTGCTTGGTTTCACAAGGCCAGTTAGTCCCTCTTGTACTGTTCCTTGGTCTGTGTTGTCCAGCCTTACTTATCCTCCCATACTTCTTCCGTAGACCAATGCCAAAGATTTCTCTTTCATTTTCTTTGCCCCTGAGAAATCATTTTGATTAGTTTGGGCTATCCAGCATTACACCTCATATCCAAATCAGAATGCCACACAGCTAACAGAGTCTGAAGGAAGTGTTCCCTGGACCTCTACAAATAAAATGTGAACGAGGCTTTCCTAATCATTTCAATTGAAGCCAAACTCCCTTCTCCTTCACCCCTTATCTCCTTTCCTCCAGAATCTTCATGTTTTCTGTCTTTTAAGGAAGACCCAGCTTTTAAATTTTTCTCACATTGTCCAGGAATCTGCACCTGAATCCTGGATCCTTAAGCTGGTCATCTGTCCACTTAGAAGAATTTACATCCATGTCTCTAGCATTGCATGTTGTCATCTCAGATCAAATCATGCTGTTGCAAGCCGCACTACTAAGGGATTTCATCTATTCAACCAACAGGGTAAGGGTTAAGGGAAGGCATAACCCTGAAATCAGAGAACCTGGAGTTAAGACCAGTGCTCCAACACTCTGTGTGAACTTGGGAATTTTTGAAACTTTATGGGTCATTGCTGTTCCCTCCCTCAACTGTAAATGGGTTGTGGTGAGGATTCCTTCAGATTATAAAGTGCTATCACAGTGCCTGGCCCATAATTCTCAATAAATATTAGCTGATGATATCATGAGTGACCTACCTACTCTTCTGGCTATTCCCGTGCAAGGTAATAAGGAAGAAGATAGCACTTCTATTGCTCAATTAAATTCTTAGTTTAATGGCAGAAAAGTGATATCAGGTCATTGTACCTCATACAGATTTTTAGGTTTCCAGGAAGGCAATTAATCAGTATAGAATTTTTCAAATTATGTAATTTATTGAAGTAATAAAACTATGTTTTGCATTGTTGTTTGGTACTGGGGATTGAACCTAGGGGCACTTTACCACTGAGCCACATTCCCAGCCCTTTTTTATATTTTACTTTGAGCCAGGTCTCACTAAGTTGTTTAGGGCCTCACTAAATTTGAACTTGCAATCCTCCTGCCTCAGCCTTCTGAGCTGCTGCGATGACAGGCATGCACCCCTGCATTTGGCAGTAAAACTAATTTTTAAGCTTTTAAATTCAACCCACAATTTAATTATGTATAAATTGAGTGGATTTAGCAATTGCTTTTAAGGGGTTCTTGTAATTGAACTACTTAAATTTTTTTGGATGTTTTAAACTGCACTTTTAATTCTTTTTTAAGCATTGCAGCTGTCAGATATACAAAATTTTGTTAAGCACTTAAAAATTCTAATAAGAATGATAAATTATATAGGTAGTGATTGTAAAGTCTGGCAATCATGATGCTATTTATAAACTTACTAAAATTCTCATGCATTTCAACTTAAAAATCAAAGTCATATATTGGAATCACTGAACCTGTTAGACTCTAAAGTGCAAATTTCTTAATTATTACAAGTACTTTAAATACCAATTTTCACAGATTATTCCTGGATTTTACATAAAATATAAATAAAAGTTTGAATTACCACATTCTCTCTACTCTCAGTTTAACTCTTTCTGAGGGTGAAGACCTTTATTAAATGACTTAGTCCATTCCTGTTTCTATAACAAAATGCTAGAAATTCAGGGACACCAGGATGGCAGAGGCAGGGTATTAAAAAGAAGTTGCTAGAGGGCAAGACAGAGGAGTCCTGTCCCTGTTTACAATAAATCCCATTACCATGACAACTCCTGCCACAGGTTTAAATTTTAAAATGACAAATAGAAGTAAAGTGGGCAGTATTCTAATTAGGTTTTCTAAAGTAACGGGGGGGGGGGGCATTGGAAAAATATTCTAATCAGGTATCAAAAGATAACCAATGGGAGAAAATGGGGTAAGGTCTTCAATCAGGTTCCTGTAGGGAAGAGAATGCCCCACAGTTCAGGATATAGGCCCCTGATTTCCAGACATTGGGGCCTTGAGAGCGTGCTCATGCTCGTGTGCCCCCCCACTGTCACTCCGTCCCATGTAACAGAGTGCTGTCCTCACCTTCGATAAATCTGTACTCTGTTTCTTCCGTGTTGCTCACTCAATTCTTTGTTTGGGACATCGAGGACCTAGACTTCTGCACATCCCAACGGTAACCAAAATACCCTAGACTGGTAATTTATGAGTAACAGAAATTTCTTTTTCATTGTTTTGGAAACTGGAAAGTCTGAGATGAAGTTGCCAGCAGACTTAGTATTTCGTGAGGGTTGCTCTGCTTCAGAGATGGCACCTTCTTGCTGTGTCTTCACGTAGAGAAAGGGGGCAGAGGGCAAATTGTGCCCAGATGCTCCCTTCCACCTCTTTTATAAGGATACCAATCTCACTCATGAAGGCAGAGTTCTTAGGACCTAATTACCTCCTAAGGCCCCAAAGCGCTAAGGAACTCTTGATATTATTGCCTTGGAGATTTAAGTTTTGATATAAATTTTGGGAGGACACAAATATTCAAACCATAGCACCAAAAAAAAAAAAAAAAAAAAAAAAAAAAACAATTACCATCCCAAATGAGTTGGGATTCTCTTCCCAGTGAGGGAGAATTACATACACAGGCTTCTGTTAGCCAGGTATAAGATGTGGCACACATATCCAGGGTGATTCTCTTCATGATAAAGAGTGTGAACTGATTCTTCATTTATAGGTGCCATTCCTATAGGGACTTCAAGCCGTGACCTGCTAGAGGTATATTTGGAACCCATATCCTGCGGTTCCGGTTCTACATCACATGATCCTCATGGCTGCTCTGAGCCTGCAGGACTATAAACTACCAGATTATTATATTTCCATTTGTCATTGTCATATACTCATCATTAAACCTAGATAATTCCACAAATCATTTACCTTCTGATTTTACTCTGAATTCCTTTCATGTTCTCTCTTAATTTCATGTTTCAAAGTCACCTCACACACTCTCCATCCTAAAGGCAAATGTAAGTTTGATTGTGGGAGCTTCCATGGAAATATATACAAAGAGTTCTCAGAATATAAGGAAAAGTGCATCTCTCAAAGGGTCAGGGGAAATGCTACAGAAGATGGATTTTTAAAGCTGAGTCTTGAGGTTAACCAGGGGAAGTGTATCCCTGTGTGTGTGTGTGCACACGCACGCGCACGTATGTAGGATTCAGTCTTTGGACACATGGGAGAACAAAATGAAAAAATGCCCCGAGGAATGACTGAGTATTTAATTATCAGTGGGAGGCAGGCAGTGTTCTGGGAGAGGACAGGATTAAGGAGTGTAACCTTTATCTTGTAGATAATGCAGTGTGGTTAAGCTGGTGAATTGCACAGATTTGGCTTCGAATATGAGCTTTCACTTTCTAGATGTGAGAGTTGTCAATTCACCTAACCTCTCTTTCTCAGCCTCAATTTCCTTGTCAAAAACGGGATGATGCTGGGTGCCGTGGCGCACGCCTGTAATCCCAGCACTTTGGGAGGCTGAGGCAGGAGGATCGCAAGTTCAAAGCCAGCCTCAGCAATGGTGAGGCACTTAGCAACTCAGTGAGACCCTGTCTCTAAATAAAATACAGAAAAGTTCTGGGGATGTGACCCAGCGGTCGAGTGCCCCTAAGTTCAATCCCCGGTACCACCAAAAAAAGGGGGGGGGGTAATAATAACTACATCGTAGGATTGTGGTAAGGAATTAAATGAGATACGGCATGTAATGCTGAGCATGGCACATGGTAAGCACCCAGTCCACTTGAGCTTCTATTCTGTTTGAGTCCTATATTTTTTCCACCTGATTTAATAATAATGAAACAGTTGCTATCCTTGAGGGAGGATCCCTATTTCCTAAAGGTTGAAAACAGAGACTTAGGGAAAGTAAATTACCTACCCAACAGTAAATAACTGAGTTAGTTTTCTGACCTGGATCTATCTGATGGCTTGCCAGGCATGGTGGCACACACTTGTAATCACAGCAACTCAGGAGGCTAAAGCAGGAGGATCACAGGTTCAAAGCCAGCCTCAGCAACTTAACTAGTCCCTAAGCAATTTAGCAAGACCTTGTCTCAAAAAAGGGATGGGGATGTGGCTCAGTAGTCAAGAGTTCCTGGGTTCAAACCCCAGTATCAAAACCAAACCAAAATAAAGTCTTGTTCCAGGAAGGAGTTAAGGATTTAGCTCAGGAGAAAGACATTGTCACATTTACATTCTAGAAGGTCACGGAGTGAAGGAGGAGTCAAGTGGAGTGGAAGACATGTTTGAGGAAACCTTCCCTGTGAAGGCAAGATCCGAAAGAGAATGAAAATAAGAGTTCTCAGTCATAAAGTCTGAGGATGTCAAAAGTAAACAAACCCAGACTTAGTGGGAAGAGATTTATTTGAAAAATTATTGCAAGGGAAGAAAAAGGGACCATTATAGTAGAAGAGAAAGGCCAGGAAGAAGTCAGAATGCAACTGGGAAAGTCCTGGAGCATGTGAGGTCACATGAATTCTGTAAGGGTCAAGGGAGGTCACAGGCCATATGCATGACTTTGTCCTAAGGGAAAATACACTGCTCTTATCTTCACAACAAATTCTGCAAATGGGAGCAGAGTGTGTACCAGAGTTAGGTGCCTGACCTTATCCACTGAAGTTGGGAGATAAGGGTGCTATTCCTTTTGATGATTATACTGTGAAGGAGGACTCCCCAGTTCTTGAGAGAGACATTGTTGGGTTAAAACTGTTAAGAAGCTGGGAGAAGGCTGAGGTTGTAGTGTTGCTTCCTGACTTGGAGCAACAACGCCGCGGGAGAAAAACTCGGAGGCAGAATGAAGATGAAAGAAGGTTTTTTAATTCTTCGGCTTTAACTCTCTCTCAAAACTCTAACACTGGCTCTTTCAGCAACCTCTCTGACTCTTTACTTCTTCTGACTACTGACTCTTTACTTCTTTACTTTACTTTCTTTTACTTTTACTTTCTTAGAGAGAGCTTAGAGAGACAGAGAAAGAGAGAGGGAGAGAGAGAGAGAGAGCTTCTTCTTTCTTCTTCTTCTTCTTCGGCAGCCTCGGCCTGACTCTGACCAGCAACAATTTCTTCTCTCTGTATATCTCCTTGGTTTTCTTCTTCTGACTATGTTCTGGCTGCTCTGACTCTTTTCTTCTTCTCTGACCCGAACTCTTCTTCCGACTGACTGAGCGACTGAACGACTGACTGAATGAATGCCCTTTCTGACCGCTTTCACCCGGTTATATACCTTTAGCTTTGCGGGTGCGTCATGTGCATTTACAGGTGCGTCACGTGCATATGATTATTATCAGGTGGAACTTATGGCTTCCAGCTAGCCGCAATAGCCATCTCCCTGATTGGGGCTGCTTCATTGTAGTTCAGTGGTGGAGCGCTTGCCTAGCATGTGTGAGGTACTGGGTTTGATTCTCAGCACCACAGGTAAATAAATAAATAAATAAATAAATAAATAAATAAATAAAAGTCCATTGACAACTAAAAAAAAAAAAAAAAAAAGAAACTGGAAGAAGATTCATATCTCAATGAGGCAAAGAAAGAATGTTTAATTACTAAATTTCCAAAGAAAATGCTATATAAAAAATGGGAAGTTGGGGTCTAATGTCAGGAAGAACTTTAGATGATTTGCTCAGGTTGAGGGGAATGTTAAGGCGTATGGCTGTCTTGGTTAGGAGGAGTCGAAGTTTAAGTTCCTTGATGTGAGTAGGAAGTGATGCTGGAAGAGAGGGAGGACCACCATGGGGGTGCCTGCCTCTGGAGCAAGTGTAATGAATAGAATCACCAGCACAGATGGGCAATCAGCCTCAAATACCAGGATAGTGTGGGAAGATGGTAGTAGTAGTATGACAATATACTAAACAAAACCTCCCCTGAGTATTTAAAAACCAACTTTATTCTTTGTTATTCTGTTTTCCTTTAAAATATCTATATGAACCAGGAACCCTGGAGCACACCTGTAATCCCAGCTGCTTGGGAGGCTGAGGCAGGAGGATCTCAAGTTCAAAGCCAGCCTCAGGAATTTAGCAAGACCTTAAGCAATTTAGTAAGACCCTGATTCAAAATTTAAAAAATTTAAAAGGGCTGGGGGTGTGGCTCAGTGGTTAAGCATCTTTGGGTTCAATACCTGGCACCAAAAACAAAAACAAACAAACAAATCTCTATATGAGAATGTAAGGCACATTGGAGCAGGACTTTATACTTGTCACATTCACTGCTGTGTCCCCAGCCCCTAGAACAGTGCCAGGCATCTGTTGACTAAAGGAATGAAGAAGATGGGTGTAAGGAGCATCTGCCATAGACATGCTGGGATATGCTGGGACTCACTAAGTTGCTGGCCATAAGGAACAGCAGCCACTGAACTGCTTAGTCATGTCTGCTTGCAATTGATAGAGTTATAAGGGACACTAATCATAGGCATGCTTAGCAATGACTGGTAACAAGTGATAGGGAGTATAGCTCCATGGACATGCACAAAGAACATGCCCAGTTGTAATTACATCACCTCACTGGACATAATCAACGGACAACAACTTTCTCTGAATGTCACCAATCACCAAGGTACACCACCAACTTGAAACTGTATTTAAATTGCTACTCCTGCCATATTGAAGGGTGTTTGCTCCAAGGACATTGGTGAGATTGGCCACCTGACTGTCCGTCCCTGGACTGACTCCACCATTCCCCGACATCCATCCATCAGCTGGAGAAAACCACCAGACAAGGTCCACGACAACGTCTACTTTTTGGCTAAGAGAAGTCGCATGGTGTCGGAGGTATTTTGGGGTTTGTGGTTGCCTTAGGATTATGGGATTTGCTTACAGTGTTTAATTAGTGTGCATTGAATGCTAGTTGGGGTGCTCCTGCATGTCCAAAACTTTTTCATTAATTGTTTATATTTGATGATTGGTATGATTGAATATACGCTTGCATTTAAAGACAATCTGCCTCTGAGTAATTATTAAGAGTGCCCCTCCTGACAGTGTGAAGATTCTTTCCTTACACTTAGATGCATCAAGGAAGAAAATAAAAATGAAGTAGCACTGGTTTGAGGCACTTAAAATGGATCCAAGAGCCATTGTTTCAGACACACCCACACCTTTGAACTGGGCTGCAGACACGTGGCCCATCACATGTGCTCACAGGAAACCAAAGTCTACCGAAAAAAAATTTTATGTGTCTGCTGGGGGTTGAACCCAGAGGCCCTCTACTCACTCTCAGAGTCCTTTTTACTATTATTATTTTTTATTTGAAGACAAGCTCTTGCTAAATTGCTGGGACTGACCTCAAACTTGCTATCCTCTTTTCTCAGCTTCCAAACCACTGAGATGACCATCATGCCCAGCTCCGGAAACATTTTTTACTTGCTGATTTACAAGGGACTCCATTTCCCCAACTACTCAGAAGCCAAGGCTGCACCGATCCCCTTTCTGACAAGACAGAGTAACTTTTGCCAGCACCAATTATAATTTCTGACTAACAAGTGATATAATTTCCAACTACCCTTATAGCTTAAAGCTATAAATACAGTTGCCATTTTATAAAACCTCAGAATGCAATCCAAGGCCATCTGAATTTTCATTTCCCAGATTGCAATTCTAATTAGCCCCAAACAAATATAAATTTTCTTTGTTCGCAACCAGACTAAATTTTATTCTCAGTCAATAGAAGAAAACTTCATCTGACCCTAAATTGTTTTGGTCTCATTCAAGTAATAACAATTTCAATTCTATAAAAAAAATCTCAAGTTATATAGGCTCAATTTGATAATTAGATGCCCAATCTCATGTTCATAATTAAAACTCTCATGTTCATAATTAAAACTCTAGCATGGTAGCCTTAAATCTCCTCTCTGCCCCCTCCCCAGCTGGGGTCCAAGAAAACCATGTGGTTGCTACTTTTCTGTGTTTTTATTTATTTTCCTCTCCAGCTTACCAACTGAGATTCTTCTCTCTCCAACAGAAACGGTGCTAAGGGTGAGAAGAAGTTAAGGTGGTAAAGGGCAGTCTCATGGGGAAGGGGTCTTGGAGGACAGAAGATGTCTTCTTAGCAAAAGATGTTTTAAAGCTGATCTCATGGGGGTATTTTTGGGAAAGTGATGATTTGGGAAGGTGATTGAAGCTGTAGAAGAAGATGTTGAGGAGAAAGTGTCATATTAATAAAACATCACCCATTAGCATTTCAGCATGAATGTAAGTAGTTAAGTCACAGGAGAGTGGGGAGCTGCAACTCCCAACCATGGTTTTTGTATCCCAACAAAGGAAAATTTAAAGTCAGACACCAAAAATCATGCAAGAGAACTTAATTAGGAGTGAAAGTAAAGTAAAAGCAAACCGAGGCTCAAGCACAGTGCACTCTCAAGAGAGAGTGGGCCAGGTGCGGTGGCGCAGGCCTGTAATCCCAGCAGCTGGGGAGGCTGAGGCAGGAGGATCGTGAGTTCAAAGCCAACCTCAGCAAAAGTGAGGCACTAAGCAACTCGGTGAGACCCTGTCTCTAAATAAAATACAAAATAGGGCTGAGGATGTGGCTCAGTGGTCATGTGTCCCTGATTTCAATCCCCAGTACCAAAAAAAAAAAAAAAAAGAGAGAGAGAGAGAGAGAGTAGGCCATCTCCTAACAGAGAATGACAAAGTGACAAAGGAGACAATGCTGCCTCCAGATTTATTACTGTTTGATGTTTACCAGGTGAACTGGAGACCACCTTCAGCAACCTTCACCAACCAGGTATTCACATAACCAACTCCTCCATCACATACGGGATGGTGGTGTTTTTGACCTTACTTGATCCTCTCTGGAACTATCATGGTGGTCATCCTATGTAGGGAGCTTCACCTGTAAGTCAATCCCATGTTAATGTGGGTACTGGGCTTAGTAGCCTGTCAGAAGTTATCGTAGTGTGCCTGCACTACCAAAGGAATCTTTCTTCCCAGACAAGTGGAGGCACTTACAGCCATAATTCCTAGCCTCACACCAACCTCAATGGACCCTGTAAAGAGTTCACTAATCCTTTTGACAAATTTCCCAATTAGCTCCTTTGGCTTCTGTTTATTTTCTACAAATTAACTATCCTTTTTCTATAAATTAAATTTGCTTTCTCATCCACTTTGAAAGTAGTTTTAAAAAGACCCTAAAGTAATTTAAAGGACATTTGTGACCTTGCCATGCATCTCACTGCTCATTGCTAGCTCCTTCATAACAGTCACACCTCACTAGTAAGGACCTAAATGACCAAATAGGGATTAGTTTGTGGAGGTAGTGTGGGTGGGGAATTGGATGGAAGAAATAGTAAGAAACTGGAGCTGAAAGAGGACAGATAGGCATGGTGAGAAAAGGAAGTTATGGGGATATTTTCATAAAATGGGCCCACTGTGCTGACCCCCACGTCCTTTCTTTTCCAAGAAGCAATTTACCTGCAGTCCTGCCTGACCTAAGTAGAAAGGATATGTCTCATTCCTCAGCAAACTACTGGTGACCTGCAGGGAAATGCAGGCCCCAAATAAAGTTGTTAAGAGGAAACCAAGTTACCCTGAAGGTGGGAGACTTTTGTGACCCTTTTCACAGACCAGATCTCAGGGAGATAAGGATAATCCAAATTAGAACTGGTCAGCATGGGCCAAAGTGACCTAGAGTTGTCACTGCAGTGGGGACTTGAAAGTCTGATGTCATCCTGCTGTAAGTCAAGTCAAGAGGTGGACCTAGGTTAGATTCTCTGGAAACTTCTCTGGGATGCCAAATAAATCTGGAGTGAACAGGCATACTGTCCCCCTCCTCTCTGAGAGGACCCATTTTTTCCCCTTGAAATTGTCCCCTTTTCTCCTTTCTCAGAAACGGGGACTGCACGCGTGCCTGTTACTCTGAGTAACATGTCTGAAATCTTTCTGACTTGATCCCAAGAATCAGGATTTGGAGGATGGGTCTTTGTGTTGCCTCAGTTTCCCGGAAGCCCCAGCCCTGTAATAGAATCCCAAGAAGTTGTAAGAGAATTTCGATGATCTGGTCCAAACTCCACATCTTATAATTGCAGAAACTGAAGAAAAACAAGAGAAGTGAAAGCCTTGTATAATCCAGATGGGGAGAACAAATCCATTCAGAGATCAGGAAATTCATAACTAGGACAATAGAAAATAAAGTGTAGGGGGAAAACTGTGCATTGCTTGGAGTCTAGACTCCAGATGAAAACACAGTCTTCCTGGCATCTGATTCCAATTCTATGGAAGTTATTTTACAACTCTGTAAGCTACAAACAACTTGTAGTAGTGCAAAATAGTTCTTGTCTATAGAGATGTAGATCAATTTTGTCTAGTGGAGATTTGTCTAACTTCCCAGTTCTGCCTTGCTGGGCACATTTATTTTGATGTTGCTGATGTTTGGATTTTTTTTGACAATTGTTGTAAAAGCTCACCCTGATCCTCATTAAAGAGTTGCATAATATCTCCGATGTGTGTTTATATTTATGTCTATTTGAGATTCACAATTTTTACCTTCATTTCAAAATTGCTCTGTAACAACAGGGACAACAGTGAACAAGGCAGCCCATACTGGTTGCTGTAGGGGAAGTTGGTCAATGTCACCAGATCTCCAATCATTCAAGGGAAGTTGAAAATCTAACTTTTGTGAATGTGTGAAAGCTCTTATGTTGGCAAGTAATGAAAGCAATATAATGTGTGTTAAAGAAAACTCACTGGTTGTTAGATGTGAATAGCAGGCTGTACCATACTCTGAGTTACTCCATGATGTATATACCAGTAGTAGTGCATAACCCTAAGTTAATCCTTTTTATAAAATAGCAGTTTTCCTTGAGTTCCTACATTCTGAGTATAAGTGCCAAGGTAGAACAACTCCACACCTTTGTTGTGTAAGTAAACAACCACTATCTGCCTAGCCAACCATAAAGCACAAACGGGTAAATAAATAAATAATGCTAATAAATAATGACCACCTGTGAACTTACCAAATTAAATCAGAAGCACATGAATGCATGAGCATATCAACCCCATATTTGAAAAACCAGGCCCATGAGATTATCAAAAACACCAGAACTCCAAATGAAGCAACCCCCTCACCCAAGACCCATAAAAGGAGGAGTAGCCAAGACTGGTTGTGGCAGCACACACCAACCCATCGTCAGACTGACTGGGAACATGTCACAGGGTCACCAGGGAATGAGCCTCCACTCTCTGTCGCTGGGTTTCAGCTCAGCTCCATCCACCTGCTTGATGTTGCCCACCTTGACGCTGCCTGCTGGGGGCACTTGGGCCTGGCATAGGTTCTGCACTCTGATAGCTCTGCACTCGGAACAAGTTCAGAGTTCAGATCTTATTTTACTGCTTGGTTTATAATCTTATTTTAATACCTGCAATTGTCACCAGAAGAGGTCCTGGAGAGGGCAACTTTGACTTAGGGCAAGTGGGACCTTTGCCATTTGTGATGGAATGGAATTTCAGCCTCTGTCAGGAGAGGCTCAAATATTGATTTAGGAAAGCAAGGAATACACATTCAAGGGAGAAAGTGGGTCATCTTGAGAGGGAGAGACAGCAACCTCTGGGTCTGGGAGTTAATATGTGCACAGGGACAGTAGCTAGAGGCTGGACTAGTGGTGAAATTGGGGTCGAGTTAACACAATTTCATGTCAATTTTTCTAACACTTGCACACTGCCTTTGTATCATGTTCCTTTTTTTTTTTTTTTTTTTTTTTTGTGTGGGCAAGGACATGGGCCAAGCGCATGAGTTAGGTTGCTTATGAATTGCTTGTTTTGCTTTCCAAATAATTAATGGGTGTTTCCTGCATTCCAACGGCTCATGGGTGCTTCATTTTGAGACTCAGTATGTCTTTCTCTGTATCCCCACATTCCTATCTCAGGGTGACTCTTTTGCTTTTGTATCTGCTTTCTGCTTTGCTCACAGTGCAGCCTCCTAAAACCATATGGCCACCTTAACCCTTTCTTAGCCTTTCTGTAACGAGTATATAACACTGTGTAAACTGTGATGTGTGATTTGAGTATTATAGATATTAGTAATTGAGATTGGAATAAGAGAACCTGTGACTCTTCTGACTTATAACTACCAAAGTGAACAATGAGTATTCCGCGAATTGAAATCCATGACAGTAATGTAATTTGTGAATTTATTGATATTCAATAAATTCAGACATTATTGTTAGGTAGTAATGAATAGTGGAATGTAAGCTGATAACATAGCAGGGTCAAAGGGTTTCTTTAAATTGCCTTTAATGAACAATCAGGTAATTTGCAGATAAACAACAGGTATACTAACCCTGAGAATAAACAGATAAAAACAAAGAACCTGACAGGTTCTCCTGAGGTCATTGTAAAGGTAAGATGTATGGTCATAAGTTTCTCAGTGTATTTCAGCAGATGTAGTAAGATGAAGCCTTCCTCGTCATTGAACCCAGCGTCTGCATTAACATAGAATCGACTGGTAGGTGAAGCTCCTTGAGTAGGATCGTCGCCATGACAGTTCTGGAAAGAACCATGGAGGGTCAAAAACCCCCACCCTACATGAAAGAGGAGAAAAACACCTGGACTGGTGAAGACTGCAGAAGATGGAACCCAGTTCTCCAGATAAATATCCAACAGTAATACACTTAGAAGTAGAATTCCATTTCCTTCGTTGTTTTCTGCTCAGAGACAATCCACTCTCTTTCTTCAGAGCATTCTTTGCTTGAGTCTTACTTTCACTCATAATAAAATCATCTTGCTTGACTTTTTGTGTCTGACTCTAAATTTCCTTTCATGGGGGCGCAAGAATTGAGGCTTGGAGCTTCAGGTCCCCACTCTCCTGTGATGTGTGTGACATACTGGCCTAAATTCAACTGTGTACTCCTTATATATCTTCTTATTTTCACTGTACCCTATGAAATAAATATCATCACTCGATCTTACAGGACAGTGGTCAGTGTGCCCAGTGTCAGAGAGTAAATGGCAGCAGCAGGACCTCACCCAGGTTTTCTGTCCAGCACTGTTTTCCCATGAGCAGGGGGAGATGCAGGAGGACGTGACATGCTCTATGGTTTTGTCTGGGCCAGCCTAAGTCTGAGTCACGTGAGACAGCCTGGTGCTAGAGATGGGAACCATTAGAAATGGAGCCTGCATTCAACATATACAAGAGAAGGTTTGAGAGGAGAAAGAGAGGCAGGCAGGAGGCTTCACCTTGAACAGAAGGGGAACGACATGGATTGAGAGAGAAATTGAAGTAGGCCAGAGACCCCCACCCAGAAGACCCTTGCCATAATTAAGCTTCTCCTCTTGTCAGATCAGCAGGATATCTGCAGAAGGCATTGTGGTTTATAGCTTCTTCTTTGTTTATAAATACCAGGCTTGCAGGGGGGAAAAACCCAACAATTTGCGATCCCCTGTCTGTCTAGAGGATGGAACAAAACATGTTTGTTATATGAACCTCCTAGCCCTCTCTCACCCATACTGGGTATAACATTCAAAGAATTTCTTTTTCTTTTTTCTTTCTTTCTTTTTTTTTTTTTTTTTTTTTTTTTTTGGTACTGGGGATTGAACTCAGGGGCACTCGACCTCTGGGCCTCATCCCCAGCCCTTTTTTGTATTTTATTAGAGACAGGGTCTCACTGAGTTGCTAAGTGCCTCGCCATTGCTGAGTCTGGCTTTGAACTCGCAATCCTCCTGCCTCAGCCTCCCAAGTGCTGGGATTACAGGCGTGAGCCACACCACACCCAGCTTCAAAGAATTTCTATACTTCTGGTTTAGAGGAAGATTTCTTAGGCGAGAGCCACCTCTGAACCCTGCAGTCAATAAACCTGCTTCCTGGAAATTCCTAAGGTTTCCAGCCTCTTCTGTCCTACTTCAAAATCATTATTGTCCTCCTGCCCAAAGGAAAGAAAAAATGAGCCAGGCTTTTATCAAGTGGCTGTGAGTGGGAAAGGGTCAGCATTTTATGATAATTTCTTTGAGTTTCTGGTGGGAGACTCTGTTAGTATCAATTAACCACTCCTTTGGTTCAGATTAGGAGGTAAGAAGAGGCACATTTCATACATTGTCAAAGTGGGGGAGTAAGAAAAGACATTTAGCAGATAAAGACTGTAAATTAAAGCTTGCAAGTGAAAGATTTCAGTGAGTAACAGATTATGGGTTAAGACCCAAGAGTGGTGTAAGGAAAAAACTAAATGAAGGAAATAAAGAGAGGAGAGGCAACTCAACAGTGGATTTTTTTTGGAACAAACTCGGAGACCGGAACCTGTCTTCTGCTTACAGCATGGCATAGATGCAGGGGCAGGAAGGAGTGTGGGAATTTTTGTGGTTAGGCTGTTGCACGTCACTTCCTTTCTTTGAGGCGGTCACTGTTCCATGCCACACTAGGTGTTTTCAGGATTCCAGTTCCAGACAGCAATTTCCTTTTTTCATACGATGAAGAAATATTGGCTGGGATTTAGGTCAGGCTGAGTCCGAGTGACTGTGAGGTGACTCTTGTTGTAAGATGGAGGATGATTCAAAATGGCACTACCTGTGTCAAGTTCTTCCTAACAAGTGGGTAACAAATTATGATTAAGGCCCAAGAGTTTGTGATAATGTCCTGGAGTCACCTACACCTGGCGCTTACTGTTGATTGGATTAACACCAGGAAGGTAAGAAAAGGCATATTGTGTACATTGTAAGAGTAAGGATGTAGGAAGACTTTAAGCAATAGATTATGACTTAAGGCTCTAAAATTTGCCATTTTGTCCCGGGTTCTGGTTCTTGTCTGTCTCATCCTCCTGTGAGAGATTTTATCCACCTTATTCTTAAGGGGAAAAAAGGAAGAGGTCTCTGTTTTCTTGTGTCTGCTTAAGGCTTACTTATGGATAGAGAGCCGACCTACCATGGACGTTATAAAGTCTCTTACTGCCTGATCTAAAGGGCAAGATTGGCAATACAGGCTCTTGGGATTGGCAGTGAGAAAAATAAGCCCATTGCGATGGGATTCTTGTACAGAGAGACAGGGCACCAGGGGCATTCAGCAGGAAGCAGTGTGTTATTAGTGCTGACACTGGCTCAGCAGATTCACATCCAAAGACTGAGCACAGAGTACAGTGGGCATTATCTTACAGTCCCCCCACCCCACATAAATTTTCTTTGTCTTTCCTATGTGGTCACATACTTTTTCTTTTCTTTTTTTTTTTTTTTTGGTACCAGGGATTAAACCCAGGGGTGCTTAACCACTGAGCCACATTCCCAGCCCTTTTTTGTGTTTTATTTAGAGACAGGGTCTCCTGAGTTGCTTAGGGCCTCACTAAATTGATAAGGCTGGTTTTGAACTCGTGATCCTCCAGCCTTAGCCTCCGGAGTCGCTGGGATTGCAGGCATGCGCCACCCAGTCCCAGTCCGGCAGTAACATACGTTTTAACTGAATATTCTATACTATAAAATTGTAACAGAGTTGTGACTTTGTTGCGCACAGCAAGATGATAGTAGATTGTGGCAGATTTATGCAGAGTCGCACTTGTGCACTGAGTGGGCCATGCCGCCTACTCTTTGTTATCGGGGTGCGTGTGCACATGGTTATTGATGTTGTGTGGGTCGTTATTGATGATGCACACACATGTCACCTTTCTCTCCATTCTGGAAGAGATCTTACTACATTCCCCCCTCTGATGCTTGGATCCCTTCAGGATCAGAGAGCATCATTCTGATTTTAACGGCTTATATTTCCATAACATCATAACATGTTAAACCACTTTCATTTCAACCATAGCCTCCATTAGGGTGGAGACATCTTATAACCAGGGGTAACAGGCAGGGTAGGAGTAGGCAGGCCCCCAGCATTAAAACCACAACACTTTGGAGGGTTTTAAATTCCCCCCAAAGTTGAAAATCATCCTCCAAGTCATTTCCTGGGGTTCCAGCCTTTCCAGGTCTGGACCAGGATGTGGGTGATCTTTTTCATACCATCTATAATTTCTTCTATGACCTTGCCTTCATCATCAATTTGTAAGCAACAGTTGTTCAGCTTAAATTTCCCACATACCCCACCTTCAGAAAAAAGCCACGTGGTTTCGACAGAGAGCATTGCACATTGGAGTATTTTGTTTGGCCAAATAAATTGAGGGCTTGTGCAGTCTCATTAATTAGAATTTCAACGAGAGGTTGTAGCCTATCATGTAGCTGGGAGTTCGGTACCCCAAGGTGACTGGACAGTAATAGTGTATTATCTGCTCAGGGGACCATTCATCATCTTTCCAGTCACGAAGTGCCAGGGCTCACCGCTCTTTTGGGCCTCTTGGTCTTCATACACTGGGACTCTCAATTGCTCTCCTTTGGCTAATGGAAGAAGGAAAAAGGAGGGGTAGATTGTCCCCGGTCCATAAGACCTGGACCAGAATCCAGGCAGGTTAGCAGCATAGGCAGCTCTTTCACATATCCAGAAGAGTCCACCAGGGCTGGCCATTTGATTCCTATTGCAGCAGTATCCAAGGCCTGTTTGAGGTTAGGGAAATTGACAGGGCTAGGCATTTGGTTCTGTGCCATCTGAGGATCTCCACTGCTGGGGAATTTTGGGCCCAGTTTTTTTTTTTTTTTTTTCTCTCAGGCAAGACAATATTTTCCAATAATTGAGGTTTTGAGGAACCAAACCCAGTAGTTAAACAGGGAACTGTTGTTTCGATACAGGCCTCCTGGGGAGGGGGTCCAGCTCTTTAGCTTCCCATAGCCATTGATCCTCCATATAAGTTCCTCCACACACATTGCAAAAAGAGATGTTCTGCAAAGATTAGGAACAGGTTTCTGGTTGTGATGGAGATAGGAGGTGTGCTCTTCTCCGTTTCCTCATGAAAGGAATGAAAGATCTGGTGGGAGGAAGACTTAAGTTGTGACCCTTTTGAAGTATAGTGTGATTCCTGAGTCAGTGTCTTGTCCAGCTATGTGTACGCCAACTCCGTGGCTGGTTTTCCAACCTGAGTCTTTAGGGTCAAGCATAGTGAAATTAACAGGGTTCAGGCTCCCACTTTACAGTTGGGTATAGCGACACTCTTGAAGGAGAAGAGTTTTGCTGTTATTCTACCATGTTGTCCCTGTGACATGCCTCCAAAAGGGACAAAAAGAGCTTGGCATAGTCAGTACCTATGGACCACATACTAGTCACATATACTTGTCATTGAGCCCGTACCTCTTTCCCCAGATAAGCCTTCCTATGAGGTGATGGATGTATGGTGGGTCACAGCAAGTGCCCAAGGCTCTTGTTCATGACCCCACATGGTTGCGTTAGATTAGTAAGCTGAATTTTGTAAATTAATGGACCCTGTTACAAATCACCTTCCTTTGAGCTTTGGACTTTCGGCTATTCCTTAGTTGGGGAACGCTGTGGATTGAAACAAGTATATTGATCCCCATGTTGGCAGATAAAATAGGTGGTTTTATTATGACTGCACGTCCCTGAGACTCTTCCCTGGCAAGAGAAATGAGTATGATAAAGTAGGATTTCAGCAATACCTTGGCCTGATCCAGTCATGAGAAAGCATGGGTCACAGAATGAGGGGCTTAAGTCTGTCTACAAACAGGAACCAGATCAGATACAGCCAAATGCAATGAAACATCCTATCAATAGGAGGTAAAAGACTGCTAATAGAGATTTTCAACCCAGTGCCAGTTGGCCAAAGTAGTTTCTGCTAATTCTATGGTGAAAATTAAGATTGTGGCAACAGGTGATACTGCCAAAGTCTTACAGTGAAAAGACTAATACAGAAAATAAGAATAGTCCATGCATCCCAGCAGACTGTTGATTCCTGAAGCTTCTGCCATGTATAAGTTAGTCATCTTTGGAGGTGACTAAAGCAGGGCTATTGTCCTCGGGGCGTCTCTCAGGGTACAGCTTGCTTGTTTTGGATGGTCAACTTTCACAGTGCAGCTGTATTGGGAATGCGCTCCCAGGCATGAGAAGCTGGTGATGAGAATCCAGGGGACCCACCTTGGCCACCTTCACTGCAGTAGGGGTGGATAAAATGACAGTAAAAGGACACCTCCAAAGAGGTTTTAGGGGTTGGACAGTCCATGCTTTTACCCAAACATCATCTTCTGGTTTAAAGGTGTGGGCATCAATGGTCAGGCTTACAGGTAGCAGTTCCCTAACCCAATTGTGTATAATGGTCAGGGTTAAGCCAAGAGCCTGCATCTGCTGCCTCAGTGTAATATTGCCAAATTCCTTTAGATATCCTCAGATACCTCTTACAATGGGAGAAGGAGATGCATAAAGAATCTCATAAGGGGAGAACCCTGTCTAGCAGAGCTAGGCCTAATTCTTAACAAAACAATTGGCAACACCTGGCCCCAGTGTAGGTGAGTTTCCTGACACCGTTTACTTAATTGTAACCTTAGAGTTCAGTTCTTTTGCTCCACCTTCCTGGAACTCTGGGGACAGTACGCAGTATGTAACTTCCAGGTGATCTTCAACCCCTCTGCCACCAATTACACCACCTCAACCACGAACGCCGGTCCATTATTTACTCCCATAGTGATTGGGATTCCAAATTGGGGAATGATTGCCTTTAGGAGAGATTGGGCCACTTCATGTGTCTTCTCTGTGTGAACAGGGAAGACCTCTACCCAGCCTGAGAAAGTACACACAAAAACTAGCAAATATTTATAGCCCTAGACCTAGGAGAGCTCAGTGAAGTCCACAATTATATTTCCAAATGGGGCCCTTCCAACACTTTGTACCCCAGGGGAGGCCTTAGTTGCCTGACGTGGGATATTCTGGGCACATGTTTCACGTTGTTCACACACTGCTCGAGCTATACTGGAGAGGCAGGGAATGTAGAAATATTGACCCAATATGGCCTGGAGAGCTGTCTAGCCAATGCGGGGTTCCTAGTGGAACTGCTTGACAAAGACTGGGGCTAGAGCCTCAGGAATTGCTATTTACCCACTTAACCACTTACAACCCAGGAGGTAACCAACTTCCATTTTCAGTTTTAAACCAGGTGTTCTCATGTTCTGAGTAATTGGCATCTTTTATATCAGAGGCTAACAAGGTTCCAAAAGTGGTTGGAGAATTTTGAAATCCTTGAGGCAGTCTAGTACATTTCAGCTGGCCTTTGTCTCCATGCTCAGAATTTTCCCATTGGAAGGTGAAGATTGGTTGACTCTTGAGGGGCCAGTGGATATAGAAGAAGGTACCCTTGAGATCCAGACATGTAAGAAGGCAGCTTCAGCAGGGGTGAGGCCCAGGAGAGTAAACATTAAGGATCACGTAGGGTAACGGTGGCCTGGGTGTAGAGTAATGGTGGCCTGGTTTATTGCTCACAAGTCCTGAATTGGATGATAGTCATCTATTCCTGGCTTCTGGGCTGGCAGGAGGGGTGTGTTTCAGGCTGACTAGCAAGGTTGTGGGATTCCATACTTGAGAAGTCTCTCCAGGTGCCTTTGGATCCCAATCTGTGCCTTGTGAGGAATGGAATATTGTTTTTGGTGGGCAGACTCAGCCCCTGGCTTGAGTCTGCTGCTATTGGAGGCATGTTTTAGGCCAGTCCGGGAGGGTTGTTTTCAGCCCACACCTCAAGCAATTTGAAAGGAAGATCAAGTCCCTGTTGTGGCCTGTGGAGGAACCACTCTTCTCCTTGGGGGACTGTGAGAGTCAGGATTTTCACTTCCTGGTTTCCTAGGGTCAAGGTGACTTGGCCGTGAGAATTGACGGTTATCTGGGCCTGCAGGTTTCCCCACAGGTCCTGATGCATTAAAGCTACAGGGCAGTCCGGGACATATAGGAATTTGTGAATAGCTTTATGGCCACCTAAATTTCATTGTCGAGGCAGTAAGAAGGGTTAACGAGCTCGGCTACCTGTGGCTCCCACAACAGTGGCTTCTCTCTGCAAAAGGGGGTGCATAAGTTGAGTCATCACAGAATGTTCTGCACTGGTATTGACCAGACCATGACGCTCATGGCGGTGGGTGCCCAATGGTGATTTGGACCACAGGCTCCTGGGGGTCTAACAAAATGTAGTCTGGTCTATCCTAGTGTTCCTCATGGTTTCCCATGGTGGCCAACCCAACAAAATCATCCTCAGGGACTTCATATGGTGGTTGGTACCATCCTTGAATCACTCAGCCTCTCCCCTTTATCCAGGGACCGGGCGATAATCCTCTAATAAGGGGCACTCATTCTTCCAGTGACTTTCTTGGGGGCAGTGAGAATACTGGCCCCATCTTCATCCCACCCCTGGGTGAGGTAGTTCTTCTAGTTGACTCCTACATCGGCCTCAGCTCTGGACCAACCAGACGCCTCTCTAGCAGTGCCCCAAGGTTTCCACTCGGGGGGCAGCAGCAGATCTACTTCATCTTCATTCTCTGGTCTGCCTCATGCTGGGCCTCTTGATTTCAGTCGACAAATACTTTTCTCTCAGCCTCCAATAGTTGGCTTGCATTCTCTTCAGTGAGGCCCTCTAACTTTTGCAGTTCATGCCAGATGTCTTTCTGGGCCTAACTGACCATTCACTGATTCTCCCATGCTTCTGGGCCCAAGGGGGTATAAAGATGGAAGGCTTCGCATACTCTCTCATAGAATTGACTTGGGCTCTCTATATCTTTATCTATAGATAAATAAGCACTCATAAATTTAAATTAAGAAATGGATTCAAATGCCTTTTAGTTCATGTGACTTAAACCTTTAAGAGTTCTTTTTGTGTTCTGGAGATTAATGTTCTATCTGGGGTGCAAGTGGCAAAAATTTCTCCCATTCTGTAGGCTTTCTATTCATGCTCTTGATTGTTTCTTTTTGTGTGTAGAAGCTTTTTGGTTCGATACCATCCCATTCTTGATTCTTGATTTTATTTCTTGTGCTTTAGGTATCTTGTTGAGGAAGTCATTTCCTAAGCTGATATGATGCAGTGTTGGTCCTACATTTTCTTCTAGTAGATGCAGAGTTGTTGGTCTAATGCCTAGGTATTTGATCCACTTTGAGTTTTGTGAAGGGTGAGAGATAGGGGACAAATTTCACTGTGCTACATGTGGATTTCCAGTTTTCCCAGCACCACTTGTTGAAGAGGCTATCTTTTCTCCTGTGTATGTTTATGGAAACTTTGTCTAGTATGAGATAATGTATTTATGTGGGTTTGTTGCTGTGTTTTCTATTCAGTTCCACTGGTGTTCCTGTCTGTTTTGTTACCAATACCATGCTGTTTTTGTTACTATAGTTCTGTAGTATAATTTAAGGTCTGGTACTGTGATGCCTTCAGCTTCACTTTTCTCACCAAGGATTGCTTGGTTTATTCTGGGCCTCTTATTTTTCCAAATGAATTTCATGATTGCTTTTTCTATTTCTTTTAATTTATTTTTTATCCTACTTTGTTATATATGACATCAGAATGCCTTACAATTCATATTACACATATAGAGCACAATTTTTCATATCTCTGGTTGTATACAAATTATATTCACACCATTTGTGTCTTCATACATATACTTAGGGTAATGATGTCCATCTCATTCCACTGTCTTTTCTAACCCCATGCCCCCTCCCTTCCCTCACCATCCCTTCGCCCTATCTACAGTTCATCTTATCCTCCTATGCACCCACTCCCAACCCCACTATGAATCAGCTTCCTTATATCAGAGAAAGCATTCAGCATTTGGTTTTTGGGATTGGCTAGCTTAGCATTATATTCTCCAACTCCCTTAATTTACCTGCAGATGCCATGATTTTATTCACTTTTATTGCTGAGAAATATTCCTTTGTGTGTACATACCAAATTTTCTTTATCTGTTCATCTGCTGAAGGGCATCTAGGTTGGTTCCACAATTCAGCAATCCCAAGCTGCTGGGATTACAGGCATGTGCCACTGTGCCTGGCCATGCCGTTGGAATTTTAATAGGAATTGCATTAAATCTGTATAGTGCTTTTGGTAATATGGCAATTTTGATAATATTAATTCTGCTTATCCAAGAACATGGGAGATCTTTTCATCTTCTAAGGTCTTCTTCAATTTCTTTCTTTAGTGTTCTGTAGTTTTCATTGTAGAGGTCTTTCATCTCTTTTGTTAGATTGATTTCCAGGTTTTTTGTTGTTGTTGTTGTTGTTATTGTGAATATGATAGTTTGCCTAATTTCTCTTTCAGCTAATTCATCAATGGTGTATAGGAACTCTATTGATGTATGGGTGTTAATTTCATATCCTGCTAGTTTGCTGAATTTATTTATGAGTTCCAGAAGTTTTCTGGTGGAGTTTTTTGGGTCTTTTAAATATAGGATCATGTCATTGGTAAATAGGGCTATTTTGACCTCTTCTTTTCCTATTTGTATCTTTTTAATTTCTTTCTTTTGCCAATTTCTCTGGCTAAAGTTTCAAGGACTATTTTGAATAGAAGTGGTGAAAAAGAGCATCTTTATCCTGTTCTGGTTTTTAGAGGGAATTCTTTCAGTTTTTCTCCATTTAGAATGATGTTGGCCTTGGGTTTAATGGATATAGCTTTTACAATGTGGAGGTATGCTCCTACTATCCTTATTTTTTATACCTTTATTTTGTTTATTTAGTTTGTTTATGTGGTGCTGGGGATCATACCCAGTGCCTCACTGTAGGTAAGTGCTCTACCACTGAGCCACAACCCAGGCCCTATCCCTATTTTTTTTTTCTAACGTTTTAAACATAAATGGGTGCTGTATTTTATCAAAATGTTTTTCCTGCATCTATTGAGATAATCATGTAATTATTTTCTTTAATTATATTGATGTGGTAAATTACATTTATTGATTTCCATATGTTGAACTAACTATTCATACTTGGAATGGTCATGGTGCATTATCTTTTTTAAATATGTTTTGTATGTGATTTGCCAGTATTTTGTTATTTTATTAAGAATTTTGGCATCTATGCTCATAGGGGTACTGGTCTGACTTTTCCTTTCCTTGATGTGTCTTTGTCTGGTTTTTGGTATCAGGATGATACTAGCTTCATAGAATAAATCCATCTAATCCAGGGCTTTTCTTTGTTGGTAGATTTTGATGACATCTTCAATTTCATTGCTTGAAATTTATCTGTATAAGTTTGCTATGTCTTTCTGGTTCAATTTTTCTCTAGAAATTTGTTGATGTCTTCAAGGTTTTCTGTTTTTGGAGTAAAAGTTTTCAAAATAGTTTCTGATTATCCTCTGTATTTCAGTGTTGCCCATGGTGATATTTCCTGTTTCATCACACATTTAAAAAATTTGAGTTTTTTTTCCTCTTTCTCTTGGTTAGCATGGGTAAGGGTTTGCCAATGACATAGGCATATATATATATATATATATATATATATATATATATATTTTTTTTTTTTTTTTTTTTGGTACCAGGGATTGAACCCAGGGGCACTCGACCACTGGGCCACATACCCAGCCCTTTTTTGTAAGAGACAGGGTCTCACTGAGTTGCTAAGTGCCTCGCCATTGCTGAGGCTGGCTTTGAACTCGTGATCCTCCTGCCTCAGCCTCCCAAGTGCTGGGATTACAGGCGTGCGCCACCACGCCCGGCTGACATAGGCATATTTTTAAAGAAACAACTTTTTGTTTCATTGATTTTTAATATGTCAAAATATAATCTACTGTCATGTATAACTAAAAAGAACAAATTAAAAATGCTTTTAGTTTTTCCTGTTACCTTTAAACTGATATATTGTATTTTGAAAGTCACAGCAGTAGCTTGAAACATCTTCAGGAATGGCAGTTTTACTTATGTGCTTATGCACAGAAGGAACTTTGTGGGCAGTCTAAGGCTATTTCAGCTGCTCTGAGCATTGTAACTTCCTTTCATAAAAAAAAAAATGCCAATGTAGTGCTTTATCATTTAAGTGATTATTCTATTTATATACACAGATATGTTTACTGTCAGTGGGATGAACAAAATCTAGTTTTGTTACAATGCTACTGGAGGAGAAAAGCAAAAGAAAAGTGTATAGGAAAATCTTCAGAAAAAATAACCTTTAAGAAAAAGTTCAATTTAAATTGGTTCAACAAATAAGACTTTATGAAGCCAATATCACATTAATTCCAAAGCCAGGCAAAGACACAGCCAAAAAAGAAAACTTCAGGCCAATATCTTTAATGAACATAGATGCAAAAATCCTCAACAAAATTCTGGCAAATCGGATTCAAAAACATATCAAAAAGATAGTGCACCACGAATAAGTGGGGTTTATCCCAGGGATGCAAGGTTGGTTCAACATTTGGAAATCAATAAACATAATACATCACATCAATAGACTTCAAGATAAAAACCATATGATCATCTCAATAGACACAGAAAAAGCATTTGACAAAATACAACACCCCTTTATGTTCAAAGCTCTAGAAAAATTAGGAATAACAGGAACATATCTCAACATTATAAAAGCTATCTATGCAAAACCTTAAGGTAACATTTTATTAAGTGGATTAATGGGGAAAAAATTCAGAAATTTCATAAGGGTTGTTTCAAAATATAAATTTTAAAAAAGAGCCAGCACCTAGAAAAGATAGATGTAAGGAAGTTATGGGTATGGAAATATATTTTAGTATGGAAAATTAGAAGAAAAATTGTTTGTGGATGAGAAAGTAAACAAGTTATAGAGTGTTTAAATTGCACAAGATTTGTGGAGGATAAATCCCAAAAAGTTTGTGTGATTAAGTTGGCTTTAATTAGCACAACTAGTTGAAGTTATTTAAGGGTTCCCCCCACCACGGTCAAATATTTATGTACTAATATCAACCAGAATCTAATTCTCTATGTGTAGAAGTAACAAGTGTTTCCTGGAAACATTGATCTGTTCTCATCTATCCAGGTAATTTCTTGTGTCTGTTAGGTTTTATTATTTAGAGGAACTACTCTTAAAGGAATTACGGGTTGTACAACTCTGTACAATCTAAACAACTGTTTTAGATTATTACACTGCACTATTAAAATATTCTTAAAGGAAGATCCATAATATCAAAATCTTAAAAATGTTACAAGAATTTGAAGAAAAAAAAAGAAAAAAAAGGAGAAAAAGAAAGAAAAAAAGAAGAAAAAAGTAAGAAGAAAAAAGAGAACAAAAAAGAAAAAAAAAAGAATTTGAAGAAAAGACAGTGTAATAAAACAAGAGGGGGAAGTTGAGAAAAAAGAAGCCCCTCTGTCTTTTCTGTCAAACCAGAGAAACTCTGTTTTAAACCCCCTCACTTCCTGACTGCCATCTTCTTACAATGACTGCCTACCTTTCTTTCTAAAATCTGCACCCTCCTACCATCACCTCCTCGGTAGTTGTGTATGTGTCAAAGGGCACTCAACCCAGGGAGCTTTCCCTCCCACCGGAAGAGCACAAACGGAAGTGGGGACATCTAAAAGATACGTTTCTTTAAGTAATCCAATAGAAGAGAGTATAAGTTGGCCCCACCAATGAGTAGTGGTTAAGTACCCTCTTTCCCCAATAGCTCTTTGTGCCAAAGATTGTGTCAGCCCTGACCAGTGGGATAAAGGCCAAACAGACTGCCTGATGGGTGCACCTGCTTTAGTTTTTTATTGCTGTGTGCCCTTCTGTCCGTGGAAGTAAAATTCTTGCCTTGTCAACAGAGCTGATTAGTTTCTGAGTGTTTATTTTGGCTCCTAGGGTGCCCAGGACCCCCAATATCTCCAATAGTAGGAGACAGAGAGACATGAGCGATCAGAACATAAGGTTAAAAGAATAGTTCTGTAAGATGGGCCCACAGTTCTGACTCCCACATGCTTTCTTTTCCACGAAGCAGTTTACCTGCAGCCCTGCCTGGCGTAAGTCCATGGTATACGTTCCATTCCTCAGCAAACTACCTTCTACCTACAGGAGAAATTCAGGCCCTGAAACAACAATAAGAATAAAAGTTACCTGAAGCAGGGGTGGGAGTGGAGCGTTTTGTGACTCTCACACAGACTAGATCCTGGAACTCAGGGAGATAAGATCTCCCCCTATCATGAAATCTATAAGAACAGGCTCCAGTTAGAACTAGTCAGCATGGGTCAAAGTGACCTAGAGTTGTCAGGGAAGTGGGGATTTGAAAGTCTGATGTCATCCTGTTGTAAGTCAAAAGTCAAGAGGTGGGCCTGAGTGGAACTTTCTGGAAACTCCCTAGGACCCCTCATAAAACAGGAGGGCAGGAGAGGTGCACCATTCTTGTCTTTTCTGAGAGGACCCACTCTCTCCCTTGAAAGTGTCCCTTTTTCCCTTTCTCATTCCTTTTAATAAACTTGTGCCTCTTATTCTGAGCAACATGTCTGAAATCTGACTTGACAGAAAGGATTAGGGTTTAAAGAAGGGGCCCTCATGCTGCCTCAGTTACCCAGAAGGTCCCAGTTGTATAACAGGATGGGTTGAAAGTCCCAGGTAAACACTGGTGCGTCTTGGAACTGGTGAGGTCTGGTAGACGCGAATCTTACAATCATGTTACTTATGAAAGGCCCAAATATTAGAAGTAGCATGATGGTGATTAATGGCTCCAAAACAGGTTGCAGCCCAGTGAGATTAGATGATCCTCTTTGGTTATACTTATGTAGCCATTTGTCTTCTGTGTTTATCTCCTTACTGTTACCCTCCACATGCCCTGAGTGTTTACCCAAGTATAACAGGTGGAGTTTAAAAGTGCATAAACTCCTCCCTATTCTGCTAATAAGAAATCTAACACCTTATTTTCAATGAAAATATTAGCCAAGGAATTCCGTGAGAGCTGTAGGCCAGCCTGTGCCTCTGTCACATTTTCCCCCCCCCCCCCCCCCCTGTTTTCAAGGGCCTCAGTTAAAGCATTTTGTTTTCGTTCATGGTAAGTGAAGCTGCCCCAGGGAGCAAGAGATGTGACTGCCCCTATGGCTCCCGTGAGAGTCAGTCCTATAGCACTCTTATATCAGTGTGTGCCGAGGCCTGTAGTTTTATAATAGATTGCTATTTAGGGAGGGGCAACATGTCCATAAATCAGTTGCCCTACAAAGTGTTGCTCATCTTAAAAGAGAGAGACCATCTGAAGTCCTATCTGAGTATCTGGAAGGAACCCAGTGCCTGATGCACACATCCATCTATAGCTCTGGGGAGAATAAACTGATTGAGCTTGGGTAGAATCTAAAACCCAGTCTCCTAGGTTTGGTGGTGCATTCCTGTAATCTCTGTGACTCAGGAGGCTGGGCCTGGAGGGTTGCAAGTTCAAGGCCAGCCTCAGCAGTTTAGTGAAATCCTGTAAAAAAAAAAACAAAAAAAGAAAGAAAGAAAGAAAGAAAGAAGAAAGAAGAAGAAGAAGAAGAAGAAGAAGAAGAAGCAGCTTGAAGCCTGTAAGGTGGCACACGCCTGTAATCCTAGTAGCTCAGGAGGCTGAGGCAGGAGGATCGTGAGTTCAAAGCCAGCCTCAGCAATTGCGAGGTGCTGTTGCCGCCTGCAGCAACGATACTGCGGGAAAGAATTCGAAGGCAGACTGGAAATGAATAGGTTCTTTATTCTTCCTTCTTCTAACTTCTCTCTCCGGCTCCAACAACCTCTTTAACTCCAACCACCCCTCTAGCCAACCTCACCTGGTTATATACTTTTTGCCTTAACAAGTATACACGTGTCAACAGCTCAAACTTACAGGTGCGTCACATAGTGTTCATGGGCATAGAAAGATTCTTAGATAAATGCATGAATATCAGGTGAAAATACTGAAACACCTCTTATGGCTCTCAGCTAGCCACCATCTTAGCTGTCTCCTTATTAGGGCTCTTACATTTCCTCCCTTTTTGTTTTAAAAGAGGGAAAAATAGATGGGTGAGCTCTCACCACATCAGGTTCGACTGTGCCTGTCTTAGGCTTCCACAGGTGCAACCGGCATTCTTACCCGTCATGGGATAATCAAGGCTGTGCCCTTGACTCCTGTCTTAGGTTGATATGTCGGCCACACGAGACTGTCCCGTTATTGACAACCAGCCGTCCAATCATGAGGAGATGCTCCGGTTCTAAGGCGGCAAGCTTTTTGCTGACAAGCCAAGTTCCATAGCGTATCAAGTTCTTTAAACAAATCAGCTGCCCTAAGTTCCATTAAGTAACGCACTGAGTCCTCTAGACAAATACCCACAAGGTATTGTCCTGTGCAATGTCCCAAATAGCCTATAGTCCGTTTGCTAACATGTTGATCTAGGAGGCCTCGTGCATGCAGAGCAGAGGCCACACTGCTGGTGAAGTTGTTTGATGCTTGAGCAGCAGGGATGCTTGTAGCAATTGCAATCCCTGCAGCTGTAGCAGCAGCAGCAGCCGTCTCTTTTATGTCTAGACAATGCCACCGGCAAATCTTCAGGGCCCGCTACCTAGAAACGCAAGCATCAATCATTAGAGGAAAGGCAGTGCTATTCCAGCACTGAGTCAAGAAGCGAGTTGTCAAACTAAAAAATAGAATTATTAGATCAGGCAATTGAAGTTGATTTCTGCTCACACACATTGCTGCTTGAGCTCCCACGAACATAAGCTGGCAAAATATCACATTCAGAACGGACTAAAGAAAGACTGAGGGTATTTATCTGACAAAACACTACATTTAAGATAAATTAAAGAAAAGCTAAGAGCATATTAGAAAAATAATTTGTTAGCTGGAACTTTTGAGCCTCTGCATACAAGCAACCTTCCATGAATATACCTGTTGAAACAATTTAAATTAATCAGCTTATTTAAACAAATAAAGTTAATTACAAATAAACAATCCCATGACAAATACCAAAATATCAGGTTGAACAGTATTAGTCATATTCCTTGCTGAAGAGAAGTCCTAGAGATAATTATAAATTAAGTTTGAAGGTGCCTTCATTATTGTATTTAACTAAAAAGAATAGAAATTATTTGGATCCTCTCTCTTTTTTTTTAAAATTTTTCATGAGTGCTCAGTTTTTGTTATTTGTGACGTCACATTAACATGAAATCTGGACAGACGCACAGACATAAAGACATATATTTGTGACATCACATTTACATGAAGTCTAGACAAGTGCACAGACATAAAGACATATATAAAAAAGAAAACCACAATTGTGTGCACACTAAAGAGAGATCCTCTTGTCCCGGCTGGGAAGAATGAGACTTAAGTTGTGAATTTATTGAAGGAAAAAGCGCGCAGCTTAAAAATTTCTTAGCTGAAAAGGCAAAGATGAGGTTCCTTTGTTGGAAAAGAGACAAACTCGCGCAGGTGCATAGATTGATACCTCTTTTAAGGGAATCATTCCACAACTACTTCATCTTGGCCCTTTTGATTTGGCACTTGTTTTATTAATCTTGATTCTGCAACAACTTCATGTTGGCCTTTTTGATTTGGTACCTGTTTTATGAATCTTGATGGTATCCACACCGGCAAGGTTTCATGCTGTGGAAAAACACAAACAGATCCTCTCCCCCAAATTAATACTGGGTCTGGGCCTTTCCATGTACCTGAAAGAACATCCTTCCAGTAAACCAAAGGTTTATGTTGTTGGTGTGGATTCCAGTGTCTGTCTCTAGCTGAATATCCTTTGGAATCCAAAGTTAAAAAATTTAAAGTAAAAAGGGCAATGGCTAATCTATCTTTAGGATTTGTCCAATTTCCTTCTTTTTGTTTCAAAAGCATAAGTTTGAGTGTGCGATTAGCTCGTTCAATTATACCTTGGCCTTGAGGATTATATGGGATACCAATCTTATGAAGTATACTGAATTTGGAGCAAAACTGTTTGAAAGATGAGGATGTATATGCAGGGCCATTGTCTGTTTTAAGCATTTTGGGAATGCCCAGTGCAGCAAAAGCTTGTAAACAATGAGATGTAACATCTTTAACTTTTTCTCCAGTATGTAAGGAAGCAAAAATCATGCCTGAGCATGTATCTATGGTCACATGAATAAATCGCAATTTTCCAAAACTTGGCTCATGAGTGACATCCATCTGCCACAAATGATTGGGCATTAATCCTCTTGGGTTAACCCCATAATGTGGATTGGGCAAATGCGTCACACAAGATTGACAAGTCTTCACAATTGTTCGAGCTTGATCTTTAGTTATTTTGAAACTTTGTTGTAAAGTAGTACTATTAACATGAAATTGAGAATGGAACAAGGTAGCTTGTTGGACTGCTGAAAATATAAAGATTGTTTGAGTGAGGGCATCGGCCTTTTGATTACCTTCATGGAGTGGACCAGGCAAATTAGTATGAACTCTGATGTGTCCAATAAACAAAGGTTCTTTACATTCCCATAGAAGGTTTTGAATTTGAAAAAACAATTTAAAGGCTGGAGTATGAGGTGCTATTGGACCTGCTAGCTCCAATTTAGGGACAGCGTGTACAATATAGTGGCTGTCTGAAAAAATATTTATGGGCTGTTCTTTAAAACTTTCAAGAGCTATAATAATAGCTTCTAGTTCAACTAATTGAGCTGATTTATGGGCAGTAATATGAATCATATTTTCTTTTTGAGTGACTACTGCAGTAGTACCGATAGAGGACCCATCTGTAAATACATTTAATGTGTTAGGAATAGGTTGATTTTTTATTACCTGTGGAAATATAATGGGATGATTGATACAAAAAGATAGTATAGGAGACTTAGGAAGATGGTTATCAAAATTTGCAGAAGTAGAGCATCTAGCTATAGCCCAATCATTATCATTGAAGCATAAATATTCAACCTGTGATGATGAATAGGGAGTAATAATAGTAGCGGGGTGAATAACAAGTATTTTAGTAGAAGTCTTAAGTCCTTGAAGAATAAGTTTAGCCACCATGGAGGTGTAAGACTCGATTGTACTTTTAGGCGAGACGGGCAAATGTATCCATAATAAAGGCCCCTGTTGCCAAAATACTCCTGTGGGTGTATATTGTGAAGAAATAATGATCAATATCAGCAGTCTAGCAAAATCAATTCTATCACAATGGGATCCTTCAATGGCCTTTTCTACCAACTTTAAAGCTTCCCTAGCATCAGGAGTCAATGTTCACGGTGAAGATGGATCAGGGTTCCCCCGAAGGACATCAAATAAGGGTTTTAATTTGCCAGTAGTAAGGTTTAGTGTAGGGCGAAGCCAATTAATGTCTCCCAGCAATTTTTGAAAATCATTAAGAGTAGCTAGATATTCCTTATTTATTAAAATTTTTTGAGGCCTAATAAAAGTATCCATAATTTGGAATCCTAGATATAATATTGGAGATCTAGTTTGAACCTTTTCTTCAGCAATGTTTAGTCCATATTGTTTCAAGTTTTCTGATATATCACTGAATATGGTGAATAAGACTTCTTGATTAGGATGAGCAAGCAAAACATCATCCATATAATGGAGGCACATAAGCTCTGGGTATTTGTTCTTGATAGGCTGAATAACTTTATCTACATAGATTTGACATATAGTGGGGCTATTAGCCATTCCCTGGGGTAAAACTTTCCACTGAAATCTTTGATCAGGGCCATTATTATTAATAGAAGGAACTGAAAAAGCAAACCTGGGGGCATCCAGAGGATTTAGAGGAATAGAAAAGAAACTATCCTTTATATCAAGAGTTATAAGATGGAAATTTTTAGGAATAGCTATAGGATTAGGAAATCCAGGTTGGGTAGGGCCCATAATTTGCATGGTTGTATTGATTTCTCTAAGATCATGTAACAATTGCCATTTTCCTGATTTTTTCCTAATCACGAATATGGGGGAATTCCAGGGAGAGGTGGAAGGTTCTATATGTCCTGCTTCTAGTTGTTCTTGGATTAGTAGGTGGGCCGCTTGTAATTTCTCTCTAGATAGGGGCCACTGAGGGACCCAAACTGGCTTATCAGAAAGCCATGGTATTTTCAAAATTGTTTTCTCAGTGGCCCCTAAAAAAAAATCCTTTACCTTTTCGGTGATGATTTCCTTTTGTAACACCTGCGGGCTTGGTTGTGAGATGTACTCCCATTTGTTGTAAAACATCTCTTCCCCATAAGGTAACTGGCAAGCCGGACAAAACAAAAGGCTGAAATATTCCTTGATGCCCTTCATCATCCTCCCATTTTAAAACTGTTGTACTTTGTTCTGGGGTATTAGAATATCCCAAGCCTCTCAAACTGGTTGAGGCTTTTTGTAAAGGCCGGTGTTTTTGGCCATTGCCGTACGTTGATAATGGAAGAGTCAGCCCCAATGTCAATCAATCCCTCCATCTCTATACCTTGAATTTTTATTTTGCACATAGGCCTCCATGAACAATCCTGAACCCAGCAAGCCATAGGTCCTGAGCCAGTGGAACCAAATCCCCTATTTTTCCTATTTTGAGGCATACTCTTTTTTTTTTTTTTTTTTTTTTTGATTTAAATTGTTTAAAAATTTATTTATTTGGTGGAGTTATACACACACAAAAGTCACTATACTGGAATGTTTAGGAGAAACTTATAAGACTTATTCTCACCTTTTGCTAAATTTATGCAGCATACATTTTTAAATAATTTATGGTTAATGGGAATTGAGATGTGAAGAGCATAGGTGTTCAGTATCTGTGATCAGATCAGGTGTTTGAGGCATACTCTTAAATGAGTCATGTAAACTGGGAAGGAGAAGCAGCTGAGCAATTCTATCTCCTTGGTTAACAGAACAAATGCCTCGAGGTGAACTAAGCATAATCTTAATTTCTCCTTGGTAGTCTGAGTCTATTATTACACCAGGAGTCACTTGAAAACCTGATAAGCTTTTAGAGCTTCTTCAGAGGATAAGTCCTACAGTTCCTGAGGGAAGAGGTCCCCTGACTCCTGTGGGAATCAGTAGAACCCCCATTTCAGGTGTTAGCACTATCCGGGCGGTGGAACAGAGGTCTAGTCCTGCACTTCCTCTTGTTCCTCTAACGAGGGAGTCAATGGGTAAGAGGGATTGTGTCGAGGAATCATCTGGATGGGTGTTTGAGGATACTCTTCCTCTAATGCCTCATACATTTGTGGGCCCCAGGGCATTGGGCCCCATGCCCCGTTTTTTGAATTTCTAAACAAAATGTTTCCATAAATATCAAATTTAGATCTGCACTTATTAGCCCAATGGTTTCCTTTTTTTACATTTGGGGCAGCGGCCTGGGGCACGATATGAGCTTGGTCTTATTTCTCTTTGGGGATATTGTCTAGAATAACTTGATTGATTATAATAATTTTTAGGTTGAGTCCTTTTTGTGAAATTTTGAGGGGAAGCACCTCTCATTGCTGCTGCAATCCCATTTCCTGTGACAAAGGCGTCATTTATATCTTTGCATAGTCTTATATATACAGAAAGGTCCCTTTTAGATTTCCAAGGTCTGATAGCGTCTTAACAATATTTGTTGGCATTTTCATATGCCAACTGAACGACTAATGGCATAGCTTGATAAACGTTTCCAAACACTCTACCTGCCGTTCGCAAAAGCCTATCAGCAAAGTCAGCATATGGCTCATTAGGTCCCTGAATTACTCTAGACAAGCTACGCTGTAAATCACCAGTTCCTTGTAAAGTTTTCCATGCCCTAACAGCTGCAGTGTATATTTGAACATAAACTCCAGGATCGTACTGAATTTGAAGCTGTAAATCAGCAAACTGCCCTTCTCCAGTTAACATATCTATGTTACGGTCTGGAAATCCTGCAGTCGCATTTCTTTTAGCTGTTTCTACACAAAATTCCTGGAATTGTGACCTCCAAATCAAGTATTGTCCCCCGCTCAATACTGCCTTACATAAGCCTTTCCAGTCTGAGGGGGTTAAAGTTAAAGTGTTAAGGGACTCCAACATGCTCAACGTGAAAGGAGCTTGGGGCCCATATGTCATTATTGCCTCTTTGAAATATTTTATTGTTTTAAAATCTATTGATTGGTGGTACCTCTGTCCATTTTCATTTTCAAATACTGGCAGATCCCATTGTCCCTGCGAGTTTTGACATTCAAGGGCACACAAGCGCTCAGAAAGACCGTTAATCTCTGTTTCAAGGGCACACAAGTGCCTAGAAAGACCGTTCATAGTTTCTGTAATTGATTCAACCTATGAGGGCACAAAGGATTCCTCCGCTTGACTGTCCTTCCTAACTGACTCAGCGGAGGAGGCTGTGCTTTCATGGTCACTTCTATTTGACTCCTCTTCACTACTACTATTTTCATTGGTAGTAACATCCTGAGTCCCAGGTTCAATTGAAAGCACGTATTCTTCAGCTATCTTTAATAATTCTTGAATAGCTTTAGCAGCTCGGATCTTTGTCTTTTTTGAGCCCACACTAATACTATCCTTACTGGTCCTAACTGACTCAGCAGAGGCTATGCTTTCATGATCACTTTCCTCCTCACTATCAACTGAGCCAGCTATATCAAAGAATTCTTCCATAGCCTTTATCACTCAGGTCTTAGTTATTTTCGAACCCATTTTAATCGCTCTGATGAGACTCCTCGATTTTCTTACCAGGCAGATTCCGAACTCCTCGTACGGGCCACCACTTGTTGCCGCCTGCAGCTATCGCCGCCTGCAGCTATTGCCGCCTGCAGCAACGATACCGTGGGAAAGAATTCGGAGGCAGACTGGAAATGAATAGGTTCTTTATTCTTCCTTCTTCTAACTTCTCTCTCTGGCTCCAACAACCTCTCCAACTCCAACCACCCCTCTAGCCAATCTCACCCGGTTATATACTTTTTGCCTTAACAAGTATACACGTGTTAACAGCTCAAACTTACAGGTGCGTCACATAGTGTTCACGGGCATAGAAAGATTCTTAGATAAATTCATGAATATCAGGTGAAAATACTGAAACACCTCTTATGGCTCTCAGCTAGCCGCCATCTTAGCTATCTCCTTATTAGGGCTCTTACAAGGTGCTAAGCAACTCAGTGAGACCCTGTCTCTAAATATAATACAAAAAAGGGCTGGGTATGGGGCTCAGTGGTTAAGTGCCCCTGAGTTCAATCCCTGGTACAAAAAAAGAGTACTAGGGGGATATAGCTCAGTGGTCAAACTCCCTTGGGTTTAATCCTTAGTGCCCAAAATAAAACAAACAAGCAAGCAAATCCCAAAATGTCACCAGAAGAGTCTGGGGAACTCCCAGAGAGAGGGTCCTCATCTCAGGATGTATGTGAAGGAAAAGAATTTCACTACATGTCAGAGACAAAGACAGAGATTTATCTAGGAAAGCAGAGACATATTTAAGGGGGAATTCAGGCCATCTTGAGAGTGAGAGATGCTTTTGGGGTCCCAGGCTCCTCATTTAAAGGAGACTTGGTGAGATATTTGGAGATGACATCAGTCTGGTGATCACAAGATGGTGGATAGTGCTCTGATCATTATCAGGACCCTTAGGCTGATCAATAGATAATGCTGGAAAGTCCCCTAAATCACACATTTCTTCAAATATCATAGCACTCTTTTCTTAAACTATTTATTGTATTGGACAATTAACAATGTAACTATCATAAGTGAGTGAATTTACAGTAACTTTAAGATTTATAGGTTTACCAGAAATTTAGGAGAGACAGCCCTGGGAGAAGAGCTAACGTGGGGAGTGATGGGCTTGGAGAGGTAAGTGGAACTTAAAATTATATTTTCTTTCTTTTGTCTCCTTTCTACCTAGTTTTAATTTCTCCTATCTTACCTCTGTAGGTTAATGGGCAAGGAAGACCAGTTTGGTGACATAGGGTGGTGTTATTAGAATATGCTCTGGGTGGGGAGAAGCTGGGAAGAAATCCAACCATTTTCGACTCTAGTTTCCAGGCCAAGGAGTGACCCATGCTAGTACAGTTATGGCCTGGGGAGTTAATCTTATCTATACATGCATGGGTGTGATTGGCAGTACAGTTTGTCTAAGAGGCAAGATGAGGAAAGGCTGTAATGTTTGTCCAGTTTTCATGCGATAAGTTATGTTAATATTCTGGCCTGAGGCAAGCCTATCCAGGCCAGTCCAAACATCCCCTCCTTTCATCTTAGGGTGGTGGGTATTACTCATGCAGGGGTACAGCTCCTGCTACTGCAGATTGGAGAGACACCAAAGAAATCAAGAGGGGCCTTAGTGAGAAGTATCTAGTGAAAGCTATGGGTTGGAGATTGGCTGGGATTGTGCCAGGAAAAAGCCACTGGTTTCTGGGTGACAGGAGAAATTATGGATGACAATTGAACCCAAGATATTATTAACTCATTCCGGGTTTTGGGAAAAGTCTAATATCTGGGAGCCCCCTTAGCCAGGGTGATATGTTTAACTTTTAAATGTGCTTTGTCTGCCACTATATGAGAAATATGAACTAGGAGGGTATCATTCAATGTTTTAATCATAGCATCAGGTAGGAAAAAGAGAAGAAAGGAAAGCATATCTGTTGTTTCATCTTAGACCCAGAAGAAGCAGAAAAGGTGTTTCCCTAGAGGCAGGGTTGGCTCATAGTGGTATAGAAATAGGAGCAAAATAACAATAACCACAGCTGGGTGCAGTGGCTGTGATCCTGTGATCCCAGTGGCTCAGGAGGCTGAGGCAGAAGGATCCCAAATTCAAAGCCAGCCTCAGCAACTTAGCAAGGCCCTAAACACCTTAAGGCGACCCTGTCTCAAAATATAAAAATAGAAAGGGCTGGGGATGTGGCTCAGTGGTTGTGCACCCCTGGTTTCAATCCCTGGTACAAAAACCAAGACCAAAACAAACAAAGAACCCCAAGAACCAGGGCCCACAAGGTGCCACCACATTCCTTATCGAGTCAGTGGTCTAGCCTTTTGAATAGGTACTGACTGAGGTCCCCACAGGCTCACAGTGTATTCATGTGATTCTGAGAAATCCTGTGGGAGATCAGGTGGGACAGATTTCATGCTTGTTAAGGGAACCCAGCTGCGGATCCCTTGCCGCTTCACTGCAGTAGGAGTAGCTAACATCACTCCTAGATGCCCTTTCCACTGGGTTGAGGCTGGTCCTCTGGTCGCACATCCCTCCACATTGTGAGCATGACTTTATCTCCTGGCTGCACCTTTGGAAGTGGAGCAAGATCCTGTGTCAGGTCAGGCAAAATTTTATTTCCATAGTCTAAATGAGTCTGCTGGGTTGTTCCTGGATTAATAACATGTCGTAAAGTGCGGTTTGTGTCCTCATCAAACCAAAAAGCCACACAGCATCTCAAGAGGGCTTAGCTGTAGCTGCGCAATTCACAATAGCTAGGTTGTGGAACCAACCTAGATGTCCCTCAGTAAATGAGTGGATTAAGAAAATGTGGTATATACGCACAATGGAATTTTACTCAGCAATAAAAGAAAATAAATTAATGGCATTTGCAGGTAAATGAAGTTGGAAGACATAATGCTAAGTGAAGTTAGTCAGTCTCAAAAATCCAAGTACCAAATGTTTTCTCTGATATAAGGAGGCTAGTTCATAGTATTGTTGGATGGGGGGGGGTACATAGGAGGACTAGAGGAACACTAGAATGGTCAAAGGGAAGGGAGGGTAAGGGGGGGAGCAAGGGGGAGGGAGGGGGAGAAAAGGAAAAAAAAAAAAAAAGAAAAGGTGGTTGAATGAGATGGATTTCATTTTCCTAAATGCATGATTGAAGACCTGAATTGTACGACTATACTTTGTATACAAACAGTTGTATGTAAAAAGATGCTAAATTCATGCACTATGAGTTGAACACATTAAAAATTATTAAAAAAAATAAACATAAATAAAAAAAAAAGAGGGCTTAGCTGTAGGCAGTTCCTTTAGGATTCGTCCTCCTCCCCACCCCCTTCTTCTTCTTGACATAGACAGAGGTTTATTTAGGAAAGTAGATACAGATTCAAGGGGAAATTGGGGCGATCCCGAGAGAGAGAGAGGACTTTGGGATAAAGTAAAAGAATACACATTTAAGGGAGAATATGGGCTGTCTCCGGAGGGAGAGACAACATGGGCAGATCCAACTCTTGAGAGCAATGGGAAGCAGCTTAACTCAGGGATCCTGGATCTCTTTGTACAGCTTGGCTAGGGTCTGCTTAAGAGTTTGGTTGGCCTTTTCTATCTTTGCTGCAGCCTGGGCATGCCAGGCTGACCAAATGCCACTTATAATTAATTCTAAGAGCTGTGGAGTGGTTTTGGGTTATCTTTAAAACAAAAGAAAGCCCATTATCACTTTGGAGTGAATTTGAGAGGTCAAATTGAAGGATAATTTCCTTTAAAATGCATTTGCATATTTCTATGGCTTTTTCTGTTCCAGTTGGCACCTTTTCATTTTTCTTGGAATACTGGGGAATGCAATTCAGGGCCCCACGCAAGCCAGACAAACACTCTACCATGGAGCCACACCACCAACTTCCTATTCTAGCTGGGAAGCTTCTATCCACCCTTGTAAAAGAATCTATTGATACTTGTAAGTATTTCCACCCAGATTTAGAGGGCATTTTGGGGAAGTCTAATTGCCAGTCTTTCCCTGGATAGGTACCCAAGGCTGAACAGGTTTTAGAAGTCGGGGAAGCACTGCATGGATTTGAGTATTATTTTGTGTGTAAATTCGAAAACTTTGAACAACCTCTTTGACATCTGATGAAGCTCCTTTCTGCAAGACTAGTGACAGAAAGCATCCCTTCGTAATGAGTGGCTAAATTCAGGACTGCATGTACAGATATGGGAACCATTAGTACTGAAGAAAAATGCGTGGGGGTCAACAGCCCTCAAATTAAGATACACCTGGAAATACGCCAAAGATGCTGGGAGATTATCTTGGAATCTCTCCAGGCTCTGGGGGTTCAGCATGGTCACCTCAAATCTTTTCTATACTAGACTGTAGGTTCCTTTGTTCTTGAAGGAAATGGCAAAGCTAATTTTGCAACCAGGTCCCTAAGAACACAACTCCAAAACATAAGGTGAAGTGTAAATTATTTCCACTCCTGAATAAAAATTGGTTCAGGAAAGCAGGTAAGTTACCATAATATGGATTATGTTTGCCCAGTTTGGAGATGAGGGTCAGAATAGTATAACAGAACTGAGATGTTATACATGACCTCAACACTGTAAGTAATTCCGCAAAAATATCCTTGTATGTTTTGCCCACATTTCTGATTATTTCCTCAGGAAATTGAATTACTGAGCTAAATTGAAGTGAACATTTTAATAATCATTGAGAAACGGGCTTACAGAAAGGTTGCATGAAGTACTCATTGTTTTAATCAGCTATTTTTTTTTTTGTTGTTGTTGCTGTGACCAAAAGACATGACAAGAACAATGTAGAGGAGGAAGTTTAGTTTCAGAGTTCTTGGTCCACAGATAGCTAACTCCATATCTCTGGGCCAGAGGTAAGTAAGGCAGGACAGCATGGCAGAAGGGCATGGCTGAGGAAATCCTGACATGACAACTAGGAAACAGGGACAAAATATAAACCCCAAAGGCAAGCCTCCAGTGACTGATCTCCTCCAGCAACACTCTACCTGCCTACAGTTACCATCACCACCCAGGCAGTCCACTGATTAGATTACAACTCTCATGATCTATTTATTTCCTTTCATCTCTGAATGTTCTCATATTGTCTCACACATGCGCTTTTGGGGGATAGCAAATATCCAAACCACAGCACCCACCAATAGTAGTCTCTCCTTGCTAATGCTGAATATGTAATTTTGTTTTGATATCTTTGTCCTCTTTGTGTGTGTGTGGTACTGGAGATTGAACCCAGGGTGCTCTACCTCTGAGCTGCATCCCCACCCCTTTTAAAAATTTTTATTGAGATAGGGATTCACTAAATTGTCCAGGCTGGTCCCAAACTTGCTCTCCCCCTACCTCAGCCTCCCTAGTCACTGGGGTTACAGGCATCTGCCACCATGCTTAGATAAAATTTTTGTCTATTTGATAGGGTATAAAGTATGTCTGATTATTCATGTGCATTGCTCTCATCATTCACGATCAGAATTTCTTATGTTTATTGGCCATTGTATTTCTTTTTTTGAAGGAAATTTGCATATTTTCTTAATAGATGACTATCATTTTGTAACTGGCTGTAACAACATGCTACATAGTAAAGTTATTAACCATATACCATATGTTGCAAATATTTTCCCAGTTGGTTACTATTTAATTAACTTTAATATAGAAATTTAATTTTTATTTGGTCAAATCTATTAAATATTTCATTTGTGGATTCTTCTATTCTTCTTCTCTTTTCTAGTATCAAGATACTATTTAATCTGTGAGTCAGTTTTTCATTGTCATGACAAAATGCCTGAGAAAATAAACTTAGAAGTAGAAAGATTTGGGGCTGGGGTTGTGGCTCAGTGACAGGGTGCTCGCCTCGCACGTGCACGGCCCGGGTTCGATCCTCAGCACCACGTAAACATAAATGCATTGCATTGTGTACAACTAAAGTAAATAAATAAATATTTAAAAAAAAGAAGTGGAAAGATTTATTTTGGCTTAGGTTTTAGAGGTTCCCATCTGTAGTCACTTGGTACCTCTGTTATAGATCTGGGATGAGACAGAACATTATGACAGGGAGGGTGTGGTGGACCAGAGCTGCTTACCTCATGGTGGATGGACAGAGAGAGACAGGGGAGGGGAGGGCGAGGTGTATGTGGGGGATAAGATATCTAGGGCACACCTTCAGTGATCCACTTCCTTCAATGAGACTCCACCTCCTATAGTTTCCACCACATCCCAATAATGCTGTCAAATTATGAATCTATTAATGGATTAATCTACTGATGAGGTTAGTGCCCACATGATCCAATAACTTTCCAAAAGTCCCACTTTGAACATTGCTGTACTAGAGACCAAGTCTTCAACACATGAGCCTTTCGGATTCAAACCATAACACCTATATTTTCTTATAATTTTAAACATTTGACTCTAAAACATCTGAATTTCATTTCAGGACAAAGTATATAGTGAACCTGTGATTTATGTTTCTTTTTCTGTTATTTACTAAATGGTCTTTTCCTCAACCAATCGTGTTTGATACCATCTATGTCATAGGATAGAGGTTAAACGCGTGGGTTCTGAAAATAGCTTGTTTGGTTTCAAATCCCAACTTCAGTAATTTCTAGGTTAGTGATCTTATAATTTTCAAAAAAGTATACTTAAAATTCATCTTGGTACTTGATGGGTCATGACTTCAGGTGAATGAGAAGAAATAAAATTGGGTTTAGAAAGGAACACATTTGTTCAAGAAGCATTTTGAAGAATCGCCAGTTCACTATTCTGTTTCATTTATTTATTAATTCTGTTATTCAATATTTATTGAGGCACTGTTTTGTGTCCAACTTTTTGCTAGATTATGCGAAATGAAGAGAAGTATTTTCTCTGTCTTTAAGGAGCCAAAGTCTAGTGGGGAAGACAGGTACGGGAACAGGTAAAGTACAGCCAGCCTGTGCTGTTTCAGAGATACAAACAAAGCACCACGGAATTGCAGGAGCGCCCACTGAACCAGGAATTAGAAAAAAACCATTAGTAGGAAGCTGACGTGGAAAATGGACTTTGCAGGATAGGATTTTGACATACCATGGAGTGGGAGGAAAAGGGAAGGACATTCTAGGTTGGGGCAACAAAGAGCACTAATGGAGAAATTTGATGGACAAGCATGAGGGTCAGTCATGCAAACCCTGGACCTGTCCAGTGGGAAACAGGAGACACTGAAGGGTTGGAAGCAAAACAGCAAGATCAAGATCTGTGTTCTGGAAAGATCCCTCTGATTGCACTGTAAATGAGGATCAGAAGGAGGCAGAACTAGAGGCAGGGAGACCAGCTGGATTTGGGGAAGTCACTCAAAGAAGGCATGATGACATCTCGCAAGAGCGAGAGAGAAGTAGACCAGTTTGAAAGTGATCAAGGAAGCTGAACCAACACATATTGGTGATGAACTAGATGTGGAAAATGAAGGTGAAGAGTTAGGGTTCAAGCTTTCTGGCTTGGGAAACTGGCTGGTGGGTGATACCACGGAACACTGGAAGGGGAACAGGTTTATAACAGGAGGAAGATGAATTAACTTTGGGGGTCCCTGTGCAACAGCCAGGTGGAAACATTTAAAAAGCAGAAAGATATTTGACAAATAAACCTATGAAGAGATCATCTAATTAGGTTACTAACTAGTAACCAACGAAATGACGAGTAATGTAATGAGAGATTTTCCACCTGCCAGTAAATAATAAAGCATTTTGAACATTAGAAAATTAATGATTTTAATTTTTTTTTTTTGGTAACAGCCTAATACTTGTGTTATGGTTTATATGTCATCGTGTCCCCCAAAAGCTCATGTGTGAGACAAGGCAAGAAGGTTTGGAGGAGAAATGATTGGGCTATAGCCTTAACCTAATCAGTGAATTAATCCCTGAGAGGATTAACTGAGTGGTAACTGGAGGCAGGTGGGTGTGGCTAGGGGGTAATATTTTGCATCTGGAGAGTGGAGTCAGCCCTCTCTCTGCTTCTTGATCATCACGTGGGTTTCTTCCCTCTGCCACACTCTTCCTCCATGATGTTCAGCCTCACCTTGAGCCCCAAGGAATGGAGTCTGCGTCTGTGGACTGAGACCTCTGAAACCGTGAGCTCCCACATAAACTTTTCCTCCTCTACAGTTGTTCTGGTCAGGCCTTTCAGTCACAGTGGTAACAAAGGTGACTGAAACCACTTCCTTCAGCTGAAATCGTCGAATAGAGAAGGGTAAGATACTGCCGCAGGAGCAGGAAGTGGTGAAGAGGATGGGAGCCTTAGTGCTCTGATAGTTCCTTGTTTACCTTCTAACCTTTGCTCCATCTCCAAGGGCATCTTTATGTTGTCCCTGGAGATTCTCGAGGATGGCTGGAAAAACCACTGTCCTAGAGCAATAGGGGTAAATCAGCCAAGCTCCCTGGGAAGGTAGAACTAGCTTAGTAAACTGGTAGGAGAGTGTCCTAATGACAAAATGTCCAGGTTAGAGAAAGATGAGCCAGAAAGACTTTATCTCCTGCTGTACTGGGATGGAAAAAAGAACACAGGGGAGGAAGGTGGAGTCCTTTCCCAGGACCATCCTGTCCTGAAAACAGTCTTTCATAGAGCCATCACATTAGTTTAAGTCATGTCATTATTTGTCTAAATAAATGAGCTACATTTAGAATCATGCTTTCTGTTATGGTTCGGGTATGAGGTGTCCTCCCATAGCTGGTGTTAATGTAGGAATGTTCAGAGGCAAAAGGATTAGATTCTGGGAGTTGTAACCGGATTGGTCCATCCTGTTTGAATGGACTGATTGGGTGGTAACTGTAGGCAGGTGGGCTGGCTGAAGGAGGTGGGTCCCTGGGAGCATGTGCTGGAAAGATGCCCATCTTCCCTGCGGCCCCTCCCCCAGGCCCTCTGCTTCTTGAGCCTGCCAGGAACTGAGCAACTTTTCTCCACTGAGCTCTTCCCCTTTGATGTGCTGCCTCACCTGGGGCCCAGAACAATGGAGCTGGTCATCTGTGGACTGAGACCTCTGAAACTGTAAGTCACAAATAAAATTTCCTTCCTCCAAGTTGTTTCTTGTCAGTTCTTTTGGCCACAGCAACACAAAAGCTGATGAAAACAGATATCAATCATATGCACATATATCCTCACCTAAAAATACACATAATGGTCTATCTTCTATGTTGGTCCCTCCCGCCTTCCTTGAAAAGGTGTAAGAAAATCGATAGGCTATAGCTCAAGAAGGATGGGTGGGAGACTGTTTCTAGAGAGCTCTAAATATGAAAAAATCTCGAAGTAAGGTTTTATACATCCTTCTTTATCCACCTTCCAAATAATACCATTGTGGCAACATTAAAAATTGCTAAGAAAAATTCAAAGTTGTAGTAATAGAGACCCCAGAAGCATTTTACACAGCTGCTCAACCCTTGTGGAAATAGCAATCTTCACTTACAGCACGACAAAGAAACACACACGCCTCTACCTCTACCACCGCCACCACCACTGCCACCACCACCATCATCATCACTGCCCTGCACAAGTATGGAGCCTTCTCCTCGCCTGCAGGTGCTTCTATCACCACCTTGCTTCCTGCTCTGATGATGTTGTGCGCCATCCCGACTCTGGATGAAACTGGAGTCCCCTCACCACGGTGGCTCCTAGTCTGAAGTTTGTAGTTAAGATCTCAGTCTCAGCTACTCTGGAGGTTAAGGCAGGGGGATCTCTTGAGTCTGGGAGTTTGAGACCAGCCTGGGCAACATAGCAACACATCACCTCAAAAAAAAAAAAAAAAAAAAAAAAAAACAAAAAAAAAAAAAACCACACACATGCAAGTGTTTTGTTAATTCTATGATATGAATATTAATAAATTATAAAGTGATCACTTAGAACATCCAGGACCTAAATATTGCTATTAAAAGATAGAAATCATCAGAGTGGGCCAAAAAATAAGACCCAACTTTAGGTTGTCTATAAGAAGTCCATTTTAAATATAAAGATACATATAAGTTGAAAGTACAGGAGTGGAGAAAGATATTCCATGCTGGCACTAATCAAAAGAAAGTGGGAGTTTCAGACAGAACTCCAGAACAAGGAATAGTCTTAGGCATAATGGGAAGTATTGGATAATGATAAGGAAGCCAATACTCCAAGAAAACATAGTGATGCCTGATATGTTTGCACCTAATAACAGCATCAGAGTGAGACAAAACTTATAGCACTGCAAGGAGAAACAGATGAGCCAGCTCCTATCATTGAAGACTTTCAGCATCCTTCTATTAGTAACAGACAGATTTAGCAGGCAGATAGTCATGAACTCCATAACACCATCAGTCAACTGAGTATCATTGGAACATAAAGAATACCTCACCTCAAGCTCACGTGAGATGTTCACCAAAATTGATCACATCTGGCAAGAAAAAGCACAACTTCACAAGTTTAAAAGAATAGACACCATATGATGTATGCTCTTAGAACACAAAGAACTAAACTAGAAAGAAATCTGCAGGATTCACAAATACACCAAGATGAAATGACACATGGGTCAAAGAAGAATTTCAAGAAAAATGTTTTGAACTAAATGAAAATGAAACCATAATTTACCAAAATTTGTGAGACAAAGGATAGCTGTGCTTAGAGGGAAATTTATAGCATTAAATATATTTTTAAGATTTTAATTAAAATATTTTTTTGTAGGCAGACTGCCTCTATTTTATTTGTTTATTTCTATGTGGTACTGAGGATCAAACCTAGTGCCTCACACATGCTAGGCAAGCACTCTGCCACTGAGCCCCAGCCCCAGCCTGCATTGAATATATATTTTTAATTTTTTGGTTGTCAATGGACCTTTATTTTATTTATTTATATGCAGTGTTGAGAATCAAACCCAGTGCTTCACACATGCTAGGCAAGTGCTCTACCACTGAGCCACTACTCCAGCCTCCCCACATTGAATATTTTTTAAAAATACCTTTCCCCCCCTTAAGATTGGGTAATTTATTGGTATGTTCTGAAATTCAAGACCTTTTTACCTACAGTTGTCAATTTGCTGTTAAATCCATCCAGTGAATTCTTAATTTTGAATATTATAATTTTCAGTTCAAGAATTTTCACTTGGTTCTTTATTAGAATTTCTAGGTTTTTTTTTCTTCTTGAGATTTTCCCATTTATTCATTCATTATACCCATTTTTTTTTTTTTGCTAAATTCTTGGTCATATTTAAGAACCACGTGAAGCCCTTCTATTTTAATTACAACATCTGAGCTGTCCTGTGCTTAATATTAACTGCTTTTCTTGTTTATGGATCATGTTTTCTTGTAATTTGTGATTATATCCCGAACATTATAAATGAATTATTTTATTTTATTGTGGTATTGGGAATTGAACCCAGGGGTACTCTACTACTGAGTTATATCTATTCCCAACCTCCTTTTAAAATTTTATTTTGAGTCAGGGTCTTACTAAGTTGCCAGGGCTGGTCTCCTAAGTAGCTGGGATTACATGTTAGCACATGCCTGACTCTAAATGACTTATTTTAAAGCATGTGGTTTTATAATATATATATATATATTTTTTTTTCTTGGTACAGGAGATTGAATTCAGGGGTGCTTAACCACTGAACCACATCCCCAACCTTTTTTTATTTTTTATTTTGAGACAGGGTCTTGTTAAGTTGCTTAGGGCCTTGTTATGTTGTTGACACTGGTCTTGAACTTGCAAACCTCCTGCATCAGCCTCCTAAATTACTGGGATTACTGTTGTGCACCACAGTGCCTGGAAATGTTATCATTCTTTTTTAAGAGTATTGAGTTTTGTTTTGGCTGCTAATCCCTGTGTACTCATTTTTGATGCTGTTGAGACTTGCTTGTAGGCTTAGTTAGAGCCGGTTACAGTCATCTTTACCCTAGGGCATAGGCCTTACTCCCAAGCAGGGGTCTTTTCCAGTGTCTTGGCAGAATACACAGGGTATTCAGTAAGATCTTTCCATTATGATCTCCAGCGTCTCTTTCCCGTGCTCCGCCCTATGCAGTGGCTGGAGGCTAGATCTGGTGTCGTTCCTCCCTAGACCTATTCAGTATATCACTTGTTCAGGCACCCAGAGGGAATCCCCAGACAGACTTCTCGGCCCCTTCCTTCTATGCAGTTTCTTCACTGTACCTTCCACTGCACATTATGAGTGTTTTAGCATCTCCCAAACTGCTAACCCCTCAGTCAGCATATTCTGACTTAGGGTTCACCATTGTATGCCACGGTTGTGAATCTGTCCCCAGACTGAGAGATGGGGCAAATACAAAGCTCCCCTTATGTTTCCCATCTCTCAGGGATCACAAGTTTTTGCTTCCCATTTCCTGAAATCATTCATCTCATATATTTTATTCATTTTTATAGTTGTTTTTGGCAGGTGAGCAAATCTAGTCTCGGTTGTGCCATTATGGCTGGAAGCAGAAGTCGATTCCAGATAGTTAAAAAATACAGTGGTGCTTTTTTCATATGCCATCATCTTCAGTCAATGCAATATAACACAGGGCTGGCCTTCTTGCCAACCTATCCAATTGCCCTATCTTGCCTGAAGTCCAAGAGTGTCTTTTTCTAAGTGCATCATCCAATTTTTGTTCAAACTGATTGTTTCACCTTGAATTATTTAAAGTATCAATGGAATGCCTAAATGAAATGGAAACTAAGCTCTTTGCTGGCAGGTGGCAGCTGGTAGGTAAGGCAGTCCTTCAAATCCAACATTCAGAGAAGTAAGTTTAAATGCTCATGAAAGTGAATTATATGGCTATATAAAGTTGCATATCCTGGAGTGTAATTCTGATGGTAGTGGCCAAGTCTTTCTTGCTTGTCACATAAAGCTCAAAACCAGAGTGGAGAACCATAAAAAAAGCAAACAACAAAGCAGATAAAGAATGAGATGAAAAACCATGTTTTGGTTCTGGTTAGATTCTCCTTGTCTTTTTTTTTTTTTTGCCTTGTTCTGCAATCCATATTGGCCATTTTCCAAGGCCAATCCCTTTCTCTTAGAGGCACTCAGGCCTGATGAATTAATCGCAAATAATTCTGTTACTCTGCCACTTCTCAAAGTTCAATACTTATCAACTCTGTTGACTACACCATCAGCTCTTGCACAAATGCACTATGTACAAATACTCCATGTACAAATGCACTGGATTCCAGGATGCTCTCCGATTCTGCAGTATTCTTCTTTCTTTTTTTGCTGTGGTGGGAGAGATTTGTCTAAACATCTTGGTTATTGTGGGAAAGACGATCTTTTTTTTTTTTAATGGTGCTGAAGATTGAACCTAGGCCCTTTTGCATACAAGGCAAGCATGCTACCAACTGAGCTATGTCCCCAGCCCAGAAAGACCATTTTTAAGCTGAGATATATCTGCAAGTTTTCTTAACCAGCAGTCTTACTTACTTATGTTTTCTTCCTGGATCATACCATCTCATGCCCATACCCCCCCCGACTGAGAAGATAGGATGAAAACACTTGCCAAATTTGTGGTAATGGAGAGGAAAAGAAATTATTAATGGTTGAATCATCACTTTTTTAAAAAAAAAATTATTTTTTATTCTAAGATGATATAAACGACAGCAGAATGCATTACATTTCATATTACACATATAGAGCACTTTTTTTTTTTTTTTTTTTTTTTACAAATCTCTGATTGTATGCAAAGCATATTCACACCATTCGTGATCATCACTTTTTTCTCTGCTAGGATTTAGGACATGGTAAACATAAATATTTCTATATTTGTTGAATGTTCCATTGTTATGTTTAATTCCAATACATTTCTATTTTCAAAAACATTATTCATTTTCTCTGAGAGAATTTTCTGCCATTGATCTCTGTTCTTAGAGCTTGAGACTCAAATTTCTATTTGTTTACCAGACATACCTGCTCTTCCAAAGGACTTTCAATGAATCACACCTATGTGACCTCCTAGTCTACCCTCAAATTTGCTCCTCCCTTTTGTTTTCTCCCTCCATTATGGGCATCACCAATTTGCTCAGGTAAATAATCAGACTCCTGGGTGTTCTGAGTATTCTGTGGACCTGGGTATTCCCCAGAACAGAGTAGTGTTGACTCTGAGGCTGCAGAGTTGGTGGAAAGACCATCCAGGTGGTGTTATGGGAAAGGGAAACTGTGGACTTGGCTGGACCTTTTTTTTCTGAGACCCTTCTGGGGACTTTGGGAAATACTTAAGAAGATTTTGCAGAGGCCTGGGGATCCTCTGACAGCAGTTATGGTAAGGCTAAATAAATTTAGGCTATTATCAGCACTGTGACACTATTTAGAACTCCTCTAAGATGCTGTGTAGGAAACTCAGGTGTCCTTAATAATTTTCTAGCCTTTTTTTCCCACTTAGAACTTTATTACAAGTAATTTTTCATGTCCAAGTATGACTTTCAAGACATTTTGAAAACAAACCCACAGCAATGATAATGTCTTATGTTTATTAAGTATGCCACGTTCTTCACAAGGCTATCTCATGTCTCATAAGAACTTTGCAAAGTGGAGTGTTACATATGTCCTTTTTCAGATAAGAAAAAAATCAGGTTTAGAGAGGTGAACTAATTTGCCTTATTTTCCCTAGCTAGTGAGTAATGGAATCACTGTCTCACTCTAAATTCCATACTTTCTCCAGTTGCCTCATTTCAGTACCCGTAGTATTCCAATATTCTACAGAGTGGAGGTATCAGAGTTTATTGGCTGTTATGCATCATAAATTATCTAATAGTCCTTCTGTAGGTGGGACATTTAGGTCAGATGATGACAATGATGATGATGATGATGATGATTAATTATCTGCTATTATATACAACAATGAGGTGCATAACAGTCCATGTTGGTGCCCACTACAGGGTGGTAAGCACACCGGTTTATGTAGATAGGTCCAGCTCCCCTGTGGATTTGCAAGCTCCCTGGGGGCGGAGATTTAAGGTGATTGGCAGGAGGCTTTGTTAAAATGGAGATGTCCTCTTTGGGCTTAAATTGCATTTTTGTCAAGCTACCCAGGTGATTTTTATAAACTAGACATTGGAGGAACAGGACCCTAGGCTTCTGAGCATGATGGGGTAAATTCATTGGAGGTCACCTAGTATTCCCAAAAGGACATTTTCATTTCCCGAGGAGTCTCCCACCTTCTTTGTGGAGAAGGACAGGTGCAAGGACAACAGAGAAAGGAACACCTGCTGGTCTTTCTAGCTGGGTGAATTTCTGTCCTATTCCATAGAGCAATAAAGGGACATAGATTATGATACAGTTTTAATCATTATTTTATTTACTTTTAATAGATAATTTGATACAAAATTTAAAAAAATATAAAAAATTATACAACAAAAAGTGAGTCTTTGTCCCACCTCTATACCTCAGTTCTCCAGTCCCTGCCACCTCCAGAGGTAGCCACTATTTTTTCTGAATTTTAAATAAAGCAGTTTGTAATTTCTGAAAGTGATATACATAAGCAGTCAGTTTGTGAAGGGTTGGGGCCAGGTTTTTTTTTTTTTTTTTTAACTTCTAAATTTAAGATAATTGTAGTTTCATAAAAATTTTAAAAAATAGTACAAAACAGTTCAATGGCCCTTTCACCTAGTTTCTTCAATGAAAATATATGTTTTATAGTTATAATGCACAGTAAAACCAGAAAACTGACATTGGTACTTTGCATATAATATAGAGATTCTTGCAAGCAACACTGCAATCAAGATACTTCACAACAATCCCATCATCACTCTACATGCATAACTTATCATGGAGTACTGAGGACATAATTTTATCAGTTCAAGACACATGTAGAAACCTTACTTTATTTTAAATTCCTTTACCCATTCCCATACATAATATAATTATCTTAATATCTCTTCTATGTATTTTGAGAATAACATCAGTCAACATTATGATTTTTGTTCCATCTACCAAACATAATTTAGAAAACTCAAGAGAAGAAAGGAAGCCTTTCTATTCATATCTTTACTGTCTTTACTGGTCATCCTTTCCTCCTGATGTTCCAAGTTTCCTTCTTTTATCATTTCTTCATTTAGAAAAGTTTTGTATGCATTCCTTTATAGTAGATCTATTGGCTTCAAATCCTCCGAGATTTTTTTGTCTGAGTATGTCTTCTCTTCATTCCTGAAGGATATTTTTGTTGGATATGGGAGTCTGGGTTGAAGGCAGATTTCTTTCAGTGCTTGAAAAATGTTCTTTTCTTCCTTCAAGTCTTTGCGATGTCTGATGAGAATGCCATCATGGAAATTGTCATGTCTCTCTTGCTACATTCAGAGAGTTTTCTTTTAGTTTTCAGAAAATTGATTACGATGCTTCTGGGCTTGGATTTCTTTAAGTTGATCTATTTGGAGTTTATTTATCTGCTTAACTCTGTAAGTTTATGACTTTTGCCATCTTTGGGAAATTTTCAGCCTTTATTTCTTAAAATTTCTGTTTAGTCTTACATTTTCTCCTTTCCTTCTTATGCTCCAATACAATGAAAATAACATGGATGTTAAATCCTTTGTCATAGTCTCATATGTCTCTGAGGCTCTGTTATTTTTTTTCACTCTATTTTCTCTCCATTGTTCAGATTGGGTGATTTCTATTGCTTTACCTTCAAATTCACTGATTCTTTTCTCTGTCCTCTTCAACCTGCTGTTGAGTGACTTAAAATTTTTGTTTATTGTATTGGATATATTATGCCAAAAAAAATGCCCATGGAATTGATATCTGTGTTCTTTCTTGGGTCCCAAGATTTCTAGCCAGCCTGCCTTCTTCTTTCCACTGTCCAGAGATTTTTTTTTTTAAATAAATAATATCCAAAATTTTTAGTTGTCATTAGTAGAACTGTCTAAAGACCAATGCATCCTCTCCATATCCTCCCAGGAATGGAAGGGATCATGCATTTATATTGGTTTAGACTCAAATCCACAGGTGAGAGCCAGGGAAAGATTATTGAGAACAAGGTAATCCATTGCTTTTAATTTTTAAAAAATTTACCTTCCTTTTCTAAATCCATACTTCTTTAATTCACATATCTGCTTCAATGCTGTCTGCAGATGCTGAGTTGGGGTCCTAGGAAGTAGACCCAGAAGCCAGGACTGGGTACAACTGTGATTATGGAGGGACCAAAACTGACACTGAGAACTTTAAACTTCTGGTGTTGGGGAAAAATTTTAAGTATTTAATCTATGATGATGATAATTAGATGATTTTTGTCCAAAACATACACTAGGTGTGGGGCAGAGTGGTAAAGAAGATACTAGAAGGTTCACCCTACTGAGGCAGGGTAGGACTCCAGAGTGCTGAGCTGGGTAGAGGAAAAACAAAGGATAGAAACTAGTGAAGCGGGTCTTCCCCGAGGCTCAACCCTGAGGGCTGCCTCCAGCTCACCACTTGCGGCCAGGCAGAAGGCTCCAGCAACCAGCAAAGAAATGTCTCCAGTTAGTTGAAGGAGTATTTGCTGCCTGTCTACTATGTTCACAAACCTGTAGCATTATGTAGAAAAAACCCTGAGATTTTTGCTCTTAAAAACAGCATACAGTTCGACTTCCCACTTTGCAGATTCCTTTTCCAACCTATTTATCCCCATTGATACCCACAGGACCAGACCTTAAAGATTCTAGCAAAGTGCTTCCCAGGTGACTTTGCCAGGGAGAGAGAATTTTAAAAGCCAAACTGGACAAACCAGATAAAGATTAGCCTCTTACCCCAGCAGTTTGAGCTTGTGCCAGGAAAGAGCAATTACCTCACTTCTGAAGCAGATAAAGGTGTGCCTAGGTGACCTACCAGTAACTGGGTAACTACCATGGCACACTCCCCACACCTGACACTGCTCAGGCAGCCTGTGACAGAGACGAAGCTTGGTGCGCTAGGATCCTCAGCTCCGCTGGGCAGTGACTGCTCAGCCCTGCAGGGAGTGGAAGAGCCACAGGCACAAAATGGTCCTCAGGAGAAACTTCCCCAAAGTCTTCTGCATTGGGCTGAGTCTGGTCGTTGCTGTCAACATCCTTCTGGTATTTTATACCAAGGAGACTTTACAAAAGTTGATTCTGGGGAGTCTGCACAAGGAGTTTGATTTGCCCTCACCAGACAGGGATGGGCACATGATCAAGAGACTCTCTCACTTGGAGATGGATTTGCAGCATCTGAGTAAGTTCAGCATGCTAATTTTGAGGTGATAATGTGTGTGTGTGTGGGGGGGGGTGTGTGCAAGTATGTGTCTGTGTGAGCATGTATGTGAGTGTGTGCTTAGAGAACTTAGAAAAAAGGAGTGTGGAGGGAAAATGGGAGAGAAACCACATTCTCATCTCTCAGTTGCCCTTTCAGGCATCAGATTCTGATGGGACGCATTGAAAAATAGGTGGGTAGGAGTGGGAATTCAGAGAAGATGATTTGGGGGAGGGGAGCAGAGTGTGTATGGAGGTGAGGTGTGTGTGTATATTTGTGCATATGCATGATCACATTTGCATACACGCAGGCAGGGAGACTGACGCTCAGAATAAGGAGCCCCAAGAGGCTCAGAAATCTAGGAATCTAGGCTCAGGAATCAGCCCTATCTTTAGGCCTATGTGTGACAGGGTTGTTAATGAGAGATGGCCGTGTCTCGGGTAAAGGGTGCTCCCATTTCGCTGGGAGCTCCTGTCATGAATGTGTGGAGGCATGGTGAGGGGACCAAAGGCCAAATCTTGATATGGCTTCTGTGGAGGTATGACTTTGAGTAAGTGTTTCTCTCTCTCAGCATCAGGCTTCAGATCTATAAGTGGAGACAATGATAATGAAAATGATAACGACAGATAGCTGACTTCACAGGGTTGAGAACATGCAGAAAGCGATATAAGTCCAGTTAACCTCTTCTTTTAAAGTTCTGGGTAGGATTTCAACACATCCTGGGGTTGGTTCGTCAGTCTAGCTAACTCTTTTGAATTTTATGTACCTGTGCATCTGACTTCAGTGAGAGAAGTGACAATTTTTCCCTGCTCCCCAAGTAACAGAGATCAAGCCCTTGAACCCTTAAGGGAGGGTTGGCGTTGAATGTGTGAGCGGGGATGCATTTGGTGTTGGAGCGGGTCAAGGAGACTTTTTTAAATGGGAAATGAACATCACTAAGGCTCAGGAAGAGGGATGGAAGGAAGGAAAGACAGGAAGAGAAAAAGCAAAGGAGGGAATAAATCAGGGAAAGTCAGAGAGAGGGAAGGGGGGCAAGACAGGAGAAAAGTGATGAGGACAGAAGAGAAAGGAAAAAAGATGTGGGAATCAGGGAGAGAAGATGAGAGCTTATATGGGGGCAAGAAGAAAAAAGGGAAAGTGAGAAGGGGTGGGGGAGAGGACTAAAAAACAGAGGGGGGACATGATACACCCACAGCCCCCTCTACACCCTGCTCAGGACACTCTGTGCGTTTTGCTGTGATGCACTTTTCTGGAAAGCGAGTCTCGTGAGAGGTGGTTCCGAGGATATGCCTGTGCATTCACCATTCATTTTTGTTCACACATGGAAATGACCTAGATGAATAAGTGAACAAGTGAGCGTAAGAAGGAGAGAGAAAAGGACAGGTGGACAAGGACGAAGGGAAGAGTGAGACAGGGCAGAGTGCGGGTGAAACACAAGGAAGACTGTTGGCTCGCAAGCCCTGGCGTCCCCAGTGGGGCGGGGCACTGCCCATGCAAATCTGTGCAGCACAGCTTCACTAGGAGCCTGTGGACCCCGGCTGGTGACCCTAGAGCCACTGCCACTCTTTGGTGGAGCACCTAGACCACACCAGGACTCTCCTGCCTGACCCCCAGTAAGTTCTACTGCCTTTCCCCCTTGCCCCATCTTAGTATGGCAGGAGTCTTTCCTCGGCACAGACAGGACATGCCGTGAAGAGCTATCCAGAGCCACCAGCTTACTTTCCTTTACTTGTCTGCAATGACCACTTCTTCTTTTCCTCTTCCTCTTGTTGATTCCATGACTTTTTTTTCAGTCTAAAGTGATGTGGTGTCGTAGACTCTTCCCACCAGAGTTGAACCTTCCAGTGTCTTCTGGGACCTGTTTCCAGATCACAAATGCTCTTCTGGCTCACAGTTCATCCTGTAACAGAAAACCTGAACAATTGCTTCTAACATCTTGGTTGCTCACTGCCTTCATGGTTCCAGAAAGATTGAAGAAATCCATAAGTCAATAGGAACATTTAGGTAAATCTTATAGTCTATCAAGAGTAAAAGCAAACACATGATGAAAATCACATCCCTGTTGGCAGAGGGACTAGTGACTCTGAACCAGTTTGTTGGCTCTTCAAAGCCCCCCCAGAGTAATACCATTGGGTGTGTCTCCTTTGTGGCTTAAAAATTTTCATGTCAATCATGGGAATGATCTAGTGGCACTATATTCAACTTGCCAGACTGTCTGCACTTCCTCAAATTGACTCTAGGGTGTTCAGGTCCAAACCAGTTTCCATTGACAGTAGTGAATGAAAGAAAAGAAAATCAGGTACCACCCTAAAGAGGAAAGTAGAGGAGTTATGCTTTTACCTGAGTAAATATTCATGGTATTTATATAACCCTTCTTTGGCAGACCTTACCATTTAGATCTCTTCCCAAGTTTGCTTCAACCATTCTCTTTTGTCTTGGGCACTTAAGTTGATTCTCCTTCTCCTTTTCCTTTCTCCAGGGCCAATCTTCTGTCATCTTCTTAACATTTTCTTCCAAGTTTTGGACTTCCCTTTAAAGGGCTATAGATTGATCTGAAACACAGTCCAGGTTCTGTCATCAAGCCTTGTGCTGTGGCGTGGGATTACATCGACCCAGAGAAAATTCATACAGTGGAACCATCCTGGTGACCCTGGGTTGCAATTATTTAGGAAAAGGGGACACTGTCTTCTTCTTTTTTTTTTAATTTCTTTATTTTTATTCTAAGTTGTTCTAAATGACAGCAGAATGCATTACATTTCATATTACACAGAGACACATGGGGACACTGCCTTCTAATGTGTACGAAGATGCTAGATGGGCTGAAGGCAAATCCCTCAGTCTGGTTGAAATTTAGTGGGTGGTGGTGGGGTTTAGGGGAGGATTAGTGGGAACTAAGTGGTCCTATTGCCGAGACCCTTTATTACCAACCTGAGGTTTAATGCCCAGGAGTGTCATAATCACTAAGCACTGAACTCATTACTTTTGCACTCTTTCTCTGCTGCATTTGGAGATTGAGCTCAAGTTACATACACGTTCAGCCTCTCCAGCACAAATCTTATAGAGTTGTTGTGAAGGTGAGATAAATAATGGATGGGAAAGAGCTTTGAAGTTTGTAGTCCATTTTCCAAACACAAAGCATCATTATTACTATTGGTATTGTGGATCCTGAAAGACCGCTTCTGTACAAGAAGTCCTTTGTCTGGGCCTGTCACTCTGTTCGTTATTTTGAGTTAAGGCTGTGTTTCTCAAATGAATATGGACATTAGAGCTATCTGGAGTCAGCATCTTCAGAGAAGTCCTGGGATTCTGTATTTTTTAACAAGCCTTTGAAGTCTTTCTTGTGGCCCACCAGATTGGACATTTCCAGCCTAAAAATTCTTGGTGAATCAAATGAGAAGTGAAGGGGTAGGTGGATGATGGTGATGCCGGTTAGAGTAGATTTGCTTTTGTCAGCCACTAGCAATATAGTGGAATATGACTCAACAGTTCACTGTACAAAGGAATTACTTCTTGATTTTGTTAAAATGAAAACTCTGGTAACTTCCCCTGGCTTTAAGGTTTGGACACAGGCTTGGATATCTACATTTAAAAATAATCACAGTTGATGGTTCAGATGTAAATGTTTCTTAGGCCTCATTCTGAGAAAACGTTATCTGATTTTCTATTTATTTCTCAGATCAATGTCAGCAACTAGAGTAGCCTTAAATATGAGGGACAGACAAGTTTTGGTGGAGCTGAGAGAGAGCAGGACCTAGCGTGTGTGTTTTTGCCAGGACAGCCTTGCATGGCTCTGACAAGGTCACCTGACCCATCACATTCTCTGGGATGCGAGCTTAAATTTAAAATCTGGAGACTGTGTTAGCTTGCAGTTCCTGTGACAAATAATTAGTCTCTAAAGAGAAAAGAATTAGTTGGTAAAAAGATTATTATTAGATAATTAGTTTATGAAGAGAAAAGTTTCATTTTGGCTCATGTCTTTGGAGGTTTCAGTCCATGGTCACTTGGCCTGTTGCTTTGGGGCCTGTGATAAGACAGGGGCGGGTATAGTGGAGGGAACTACTCAGTTCCTGGCAGCTGGTACGTGAAGGGGGGGGGGTGTCAGGGTCTCAGTATCCCCCTTGTGGGCACAGCCCCATATAACTGAAAGCTTCTAACTGGGTCTCACTTCTCAAAGCCTCCACCACGGGTGTCCTGGGTTGAGGACCAAGCCTCTACACACAGGTTCCTTGGGTTATTTAGGATCCAAACTATAGCAAAGAGAAAACGGTTTTAAGTGAATTAGGATGGAAAGCAATGCCCAGGTAATTAGGATTGACTGAAAGGTTTGTCTGTACTCTCCCGTCCCGACCCTCTTCATCTGCAGAAGATAGTGTGCAACTGGTCATGCAGCAACAAGAAAAGATGGCCGACGCACAAAAGAGGATGGAAGATGAAGTTCACTCTGTCCGAAAGGCAGGAGAAACCTCCGCGAGTGAGGCAAAGAAGCTGCAGAACAGACCCCCAAAGAAACTCTTCCCCAACTCGCCGCTCTTCAAGCACTGGGGCGAGGAGCTTTCTGAAGCCCAGCAGAAAGAGGCGCAGGACCTGTTCCAGAAGTTCGGTTACAATGCATACCTCAGCAACCGGCTGCCTCACAATCGCACCATCCAGGACACCCGAGATTCCAGGTGGGATGGACTAGGGTTGGTGGGAGCTTCTAGGGTCCTCAGTGTGATGGATCTGAGCTCTGGAAGCCATGGAAGTCCACGGTTGGAAAGAGGTTTGGGGGAGTGAGGGATTGTTGGAGAAGGGGATAAGGAGCGTTCTTGTTTTTAATCCGTTTTGTAACAGCAGCTTGGTGAATGTTGGAGATGAACAGAGATGTCAGAGAAACAGTGATCCTTGGGAATTCTGATACAATGGGTCTAACCAAGAATTTTACAGATGAGGACACCGAGGCTGAGCAAAGGCCTTGTGCACGTCACACCAAAGTTAGCAGCTCTGTTTCCTTCTCTGGCATTTTCCTCCAATTCTCTGCTTGAATTCTTTGTTATTGAATATAATTTGTAGAGACTTCCCTTTCTTTGCCTTTCTGTTTCTCCCCCCCCCCCCATTGATTATTTTTTTCCTTTCTGCCTTGCCCATCTTCCTTCATAATTGTTTTAAAAAGTAACACTTTGTTGAGGCATGATTCATATACCATACAATTTACCCATTTTTTTTTTTTGGTACCAGGGATTGAACTCAGGGGCACTTGACCACTGGGCCACATCCCCAGCCCTTTTTTTTGTATTTTATTAGAAGCAGGGTCTCACTGAGTTACTAAGTGCCTCGCCATTGCTGAGGCTGGCTTTGAACTCGCGATCCTCCTGCCTCAGCCTCCCAAAGTGCTGGGATTACAGGCGTGCGCCACCGCGCCCGGCACAATTTACCCATTTGAAGTATGCAATTTAATTGATTTTAGTATATTCAGAATTGTGCACCATCCCCACAATCAATTTTTTTTATCACAAATATAACTACATATGTCAATTTATTGTATGCCAACAAATCAGGTGTTTTACAAATATCTCAAGCAAACTGTCACAGCAACATTTTGGAAATGAAGGGATTAATAATATGGCTCAGGTCACAAAGTAGGGAATAGAGGAACCAAGGGGCAGGGAAAGAAAGCAAGAAACCCCACAATCAATTTTAAATCTTTCTCATCACTGCAAAAAGAAACCCCATATCAGTGTCAGCCACTCTCCATTTCTGCAAAACTTCTTCCTCCCTGCCCGGGAGCATTAATATACTTTCTGTCTCTGTGAATTTGCCTATTCTGGATCTTTCTTGTAAATGGGATCATATAACATGTAGTCTTTTGTGACTATTATTTTAAAAAACTTATCCTGTTTTCAAGTGTTGTCCAGGTTACAGCATGTATTGATACTTCATTCCTTTTTATTGTTGAATGATGTGACTTTGTCTGAATATACCATATTTTATCTATTCATCAGTTGATACACATTGTATTGTTTCCACTTTGGACTATTATGAATAGTGTTGCTATGGAGATAGAAAGTGTTTGTATTGACCAATGACTTTGTTTTCTTGTGTACAGTCTGAGAGTAGAATTGCTGGGTCATATGATAACCACATTTAAATGTCAGACTATTTTCCAAAGTGACTGCATGATTTTTATATTCCATCCAGCTATGTATGAGAGTCTTAATTTTTCCATATGATCACCCACATTTGTTATTATTTGTGTTTCTTTCTTTCTTTTTTCTTTTCTTTTTTTGGTACCAGGGATTGAACTCAGGGGCACTCAACCACTGAGCCACATCCTCAGCACTATTTTGTATTTTATTTAGGGACAGGGTCTCACTGAGTTGCTTAGCACCTTGCTTTTGCTGAGGCTGGCTTTGAACTCGTGATCCTCCTGCCTCAGCCTTCTGAGCTGCTGGGATTACAGGTGTGTGCTACCATACCTGCATTATTTGTGTTTTTAATTAGTCATTCTGATGAGTGTGAAGTGGTATCTCATTGTGATTTTGTTTTACATTTCTTGGAGGCCTAATAATGATGGACATCTTTTCATGTGTCTCTTTACCATTTGTATGTTTTCCCTGGAGAAATTCAGAGATGCTTCCTTTTCAAAATTGGTTTATGTCTTTTTGTTATTGAATTGCAAGTGTTCTTTATATATCCTAGATATAAATTCCTATTAGAAACATGCAAATGTTTTCTGCTAGTGTGTGGGCTGTCTAGTCACGTTCCTGGTGGTCTTCTTTTGAGGCACAAATGTTTTAAATTTTGATGATGTCCAGTTTATCCATTTTCTCTTTAGTTGCTTGTACTTTTGGAGTCATAGCTAAGAGACAACATGCTGAAAGCAAGGTCATGAAGATTTACACCTATGTTTCCTTCCAAGAACTCTATAGTTTCAGTCTTAGATTTGGGGGCCATTTTATGTGAAGTTTTGTACGTGGCGATGTGTACGTGTGATACACATCTGAGTCCAGCTTTATTCTTTTGGATGTGGTCTGGTCATTATCCTGTTGTCCCACCACCCTCTACTGAAGAGGTACGTTTTGCCACATTGTGTTCTCTTGGTACTCTGGTTGAAATCAACTGGGCAGAATCACAAAGGATTGTTTGTGGGTATCAATACTGTTCCCCTGCTGTTAGGTCAACCCTTATGATAATGACACACCACCATGGTAACCCTAATTTTGTAGTAAAGTGAGTTTTCAACATTTCTTCTTTTTTAAGATTGTTTTGTCTAGTCTGGTACCTGAATTTCTATGAATTTTAGGATTCATTTGTTAATTTCTGTGAAGAAACCATCAGGATTTTGATAAGGATGGCCTGGCCTTGAATCTGCAGATCAATTTATAGAATATTTTAACCACTATTCCAGTTCATGAAATGGAAAATGTTTCCATTTATTTAGGTCTTTTTAAATTTCTTTCAATAATGTTTTGAGTTTTCAAAACATAAGTTTTGTATATCTTTTGTTAAACTTATTACTAAGTTTTTACTAACTTATTGCTAACCGTATTGCTAATCTTTTTGATGTTATTGGTAGTGTACTTGTTTTCTTTTTTAATTATTAGAGCATTATAGTCATACATAGTATTTGGTTTTATTTTGACAAAATCATACATGCAAGAAATTTTATTTCAACCCCCATTCCTTTTCTTTCCCAACCCTCCTCCCTTCCCCTATTCTCCTTCTGCTACTCATCTTTCTTTAACTCCTTTACTTATTTTTGATTGGTAATTTCTACATACACATAAAGGTAAAATTCCCTTTGGTGCATTTATATAGGCACATAATATGATTTTGTTAAATTTATTCCATATTTCCTCCTCTTTCCCATCTTTCTTCCCTCCCAGTCTCTATCTCCTACTCCACTGATCTTCCCTATATTTTAATTTATTTAGTTTTTTAAATTAATTAATTAATTGATTAATTTTAATTAGGTATTTTTGACAGCAGAATGCATTTTGATTCATGTACACAATTGCAATATAACTTTTCAATTTTTTCTGGTTGTACGCGTTGTAGCGTTGCACCATATGTGCAGTTATACATGTACTTAGGGTAATGATGTTCATTTCATTCCACCGTCTGGCCCCATACCCCTTCCCCTCCCCCACTTTGCCCAATTAAAGATCCTCCATTTTTCCCATCCCCCCACCCTTATGGATCAGCATCCACTTATCAGGGAGATCGTTCAACCTTTGGTTTTTTGGGATTGGCTTACTTCGCTTAGCATATTACTTCGCTTAGATACTCTCCAACTCCATCCTTACACCTGCAAATGCCATAATTTTATTCTCTTTCAATGCTGAGTAATATTCCATTGTGTATATCCCACAGTTTATTTATCCCTTCATCATTGAAGGACATCTAGGTTTCTTCTACAGTTTAGCTATTGTGAATTGTGCTGATATAAACATTGATGTGGCTGTGTTACTATAGTATGCTGATTTTAAGTCCTTTGGGTATAGACTGAGGAGTGGGATAGCTGGGTCAAATGGTGGTTCCATTCCAAGTTTTCTAAGGAATCTTCATACTGCTTTCCAGATTGGTTGCACCAATTTGCAGTCCCACAAGCAATGTATGAGTGTGCCTTTCCCCCCACAGCCTTGCCAACACTTGTTGTTGCTTGTATTCTTTATAACTGCCATTCTGACTGGCATGAGATGAAATCTTAGAGTAGTTTGATTTGTATTTCTTTAATTCCTAGAGATATTGAACATTTTTTCATATATTTGTTGATTGATTGTATATCTTCTTCTGAGAAGTGTCTGTTCAGCTCCTTAGCCCATTGATTGATTGGGTTGTTTGTTTTTTTGGTGTTAAGTTTTTTATGTTCTTTGTATATCTTGGATATTAGTGCTCTATCTGATGTGCATGTGGCAAAAATTTGCTTATATATTTATGATATCCAATCCCTTCCCCCACTGCCTTCTTTCCCTTACTTTGCTATAATATTCACATATGAGACAAAACATTCAACCCTTGATATTCTGAGTCTGGCTTATTTCATGTAGCATGATGTTCTTCATTTCCATCTATTTACCTGCAAATGCCATTATTTAGTTCTTCTTTAAGGCTTAGTAAAACTCCATTGTGTATATATGCCACATTTTCTTGATCCATTCATCTATTGAGGGGCATCTGGTCTGATTCTATAATTTGGCTGCTGTGAATTGTGCTGCTATAGACACTGAAGGGACTGTATCACCAGAGTATGCTGATTTTAGTTCTTTAGGATAAATACAAATAAGTGGGAAGCTGGGTCATATGGTGGTTCCATTCCTAGTTTTTGAGGAATCTAGTGGATTGTTTTCTGAATTTCATTTTCAATGTGTTCATTGTAAGCTTATAGAAACACAATTGATTTTTGTACAATCTCACTGAACTAATTTATTTTAATTAGCTCAGCTCCTTAGCTTATTGATTGATTGAGTTTTTTTTTTTTTTTTTTTTTTTTTTGGTGTTAAGTTTTTTAAGTGGGTTTTAAGGGCTTTTCTATATATAAAATTATGCCATCTGCAAAAAAGATAGCTGTATTTCCTCCTTTCCTACATGAAGCCTTTTATTTCATTTTCCTGTCTAATTGCCTGGTTGGAGCCTTTATTGTGCTATTGAATATAATTAGTGAGAAGTGATTTTCTTGTATTATTCTTCATTTAAAAAAAACTGTGGGCTTTTTATACACGCCTTTTACCAGAAATTCCATTCTATGTCTAGTTTGTTTAGTGTTTTCTCTCTCTTTTACCATAAAGCAGTATTAAATTTTGTGAGATGCTTTTTCTGTGTCTATTAAGATGTCCATGTGGTTTGGGTCCACTACCTATTCATATGGTATATTACATCACAATTTATTGATGTGATTTTAGGGTGTCAAACCAATTTCAAATTCTTGGCATTAAATCCCATGTGGTCATTGTGTATAATCTTTTCTCCATGTTGTGTCTTTCTAGTAATTTTTCCATTTTATTTAAGTTACCTCATTTGTTGGCAGACAATTGTTTAAAGTATTCTTTTATAATCTTTTTTAATTTTGGTAAGCAGTATGATGGTGGACCAATTTTATTACTATTTTGGTAATTTGAGGATTCGTGATTTTTGTCTCATTCAGTCTTGCTAATATGTGAAAATTTTGTTGATCTTTCCCCCAAAAAACAATTTTTCATCTGCTTTCTCTGTTACTACATATCTATTCTCTAACTTATGTGTTTCTATTCTCATTTTTATTATTTTCCTTCCCTCTCCTTGCTTTGTATTTCAAAATAGAAAGAGCATTTCCTGGGGCTGAGGTTGTGGCTCAGTGGTAGAATGCTAGCCTAGCATGTGCACAGCCTGGGTTCAATCCTCAGCACCATGTAAACATAAATGCGTTGCATTGTGTACAACTAAAGCAAATAAATAAATACTTAAAAAAAAAAGAAAGAGCATTTCCTTGCAACTTCTTCTGCAACTGTATCCCATAAATATTGTGTACTTGTTTTCAATTATCTTAAGGCATGTTCTAATTTCCCTTGTGATTTCTTCTTTGGCCCATTAAGTCTTTAAGAACGTGTTTAATTTCCATATTTCCATAGTGACGAGGGAATCACATTTTTTAAAAATTTTAATTTTTTAGTTGTATATCGATGCAATACCTTTATCTTATTTATTTATTTTTATGTGGTGCTTAGGACTGAACCCAGTGCGTCACACATGATAAGCAAGTGCTCTACCACTGAGCTACAACCCCAACCCCCAGAAAATCACATTTTGTGTGAATTCAATCCTTTTAAATTTACTAAAGACTCTTTTATGACAGCATATGGTCTGTCACTGAGAATGTCGTTTGTGTGGGTTTGAGAGGAAGGTGTATTTGCTTTTGTTGGGTGGAGCATTATCTAGAGGTCAGTCAGGTCTATTTATTTGGTGATATTGCTTCAGGCCTCCATTTACTTGTTCTTTTCTGTCTGGCCATCCTGCCCACAGTTCCAGGGGAGTCCTGAAGTCCCCAACTGTCATTGTTGAATCGTCTGTCACTTCAAGTCTGTCCGTTTTCGTTTCATGTGTGGGGATTCTATTGTTAGCAATATATTTGTAGTTGTTCCCTCTTATTTATGGATCAATCAGTTTACCACTATGCAGTCCCCCAGGTATCACTAGGAGCATTTTTGTTTCCACATCTATTTTGTCTGATGTTAGTGTAGCTGTGCCAGCTTTCCTGTGCTTGCATGGCACATCATGCTGTACCCTTACCCTCTCCCTTTGTAGCTCAACCTAATAAGGTGGATTTCCTGTAGACTGCATGTAGGTGGATTTCAGACTGCATGTAGTTGGATTTCCTAATGGTGGATTTGCATGTAGTTGATTTCCTGTAGACTGCATGTAGTTGGATTTCCTGTGTGCATGTAGTGGATTTCCTGTAGACTGCATGTAGTTGGAGATTTTAAAAATACACTGTGGTGCTTTCTGCTTTTTGACTGAGTCACCTCACTCATGTTTCATGTTTTTATTGATATGCCTGCCATTTTATTTTCATTTTCTAATTTTTTTCATCTTTTCCTTTCATTCTTCCTTTACTGCTTTCTCTTTTTTTTCATTAAGCAAGTGCTTTCTAATAGCAAAGTATAATCATTTTCCTGATTTCCACTATTTTTAGTTATTTTCTTAGCAGTTTCTATAAGGCTTATCACATATATCTTAACTGATCAGGATTGTCCTAGATTTATACGTAATTTCACTGAGATGTAGAGAGGCCATTCCTAGGTTGCTCTATCACTCTTCCTCCTTTTTTTTTCCTGTTCTTCTAATGCATATTACATATATGTATGGTACAAACCCCCCATATAATTTTTATTGAATTAAAAAGTTGAAAAAAAATGAAAGAAAGTATGAATTGCAGACTTTGTTGTATTTACCTTCTTTTTACTATGTCTGATTCTCCACATTGATTCCTTTGGATTCAATTTATTATCTGGTATCATTTTCTTACTTTGACATAGCTTTACTGCTACCCACCTCCCTTGTGCTCTTATTGTCAAATACATTATATTTCTCTGTGTTGTAGACCCAAAAATATAAGTGTATATAAAATTTATGTATGGATGAATATTTATGTATATATGTATGTGTATATATACATATATAAATATATATCCCCACACATTGTTTTATGCAATTTCTTTTAAATTACAATTAAAAGAGATTTGTACAATTTCTTTCATAATTCTATAATTACTTTTGTGGAGTTTCTTTTGCTGTGTGTGTATGTGTGTGAGTATATGCATGTGTGAGTGTGTGTACGTGTGTATTTGAATTACTATCTGGGGTCACTTGCTTTCAGCTTAAAGAACTTAGTATTTCTTGCAGGGTGGCAACAAACTATCTCAGCACTTGTTTATTTTCCAGTGTCTTTATTTTGCCTTCATATTTGAAATATATAAGATAAAACATGCTTGTTTTACACTTTTATGGTATTTTTTAAATGTCATCCCTCTGCCTTCTGGCTGACATTGATTTTTATAAGATGCCAACTGTCCTTACTGGGGTTCTCTTGTCTGCGGTGTCATTTTTCTTTTGCTTCTTTCAAGATTGTCTGTTTATCTTTGGTTTCCAGCATTGGGATTATGATATATCTTGGTGGGTATCTCTTCATGCACCCTACTTGGAGTTCACTGAGATTCCTGAATGTGTCTCAGAAGTTTATAAGTATTAGTATTTCTTTAGGGGTTATGAATTCATAAGTTGAAGCTTCTAAGTGCTAGAGTCTTATTTCACTGAACTGAGCAGATATTAAATGAACAATGAATTGTGAGCAATTTAATAATTTCTTTATCTTTATTCTACCAACCATCAGATCCATAGTTCTCATTTAAGAGCTGGTCTTTAACCCATGTTTTGCATGGCAGAGGCCCAAATCATGGTCTGATAAATGATGAATTGGTATTTTCCCCCATATCACCAGGAAGAGATTTCCTAGCATCCTGTTTCTCTGAGTCAGAAGGCAAAGGTGAGCCTTAGAGGGAGAGTAGGGAAGCTACTTCTCCACTAAAGCCTCCTTATTTCAAGATGGGCTTTGTCTGGAATAGATTACCTTACCTGGGATGTTTTGCACCTAAGATATCTAGAGAAACCTTTCTGTCTTATTAGCTTGTGAAAGGATGGTAAAAAAGTTTTCTTTGTTCATGACAACTCTTTTTTTGTTTGTTTCTTGAATTTTTTTCACTCTTAAAATATGCTTCTTCCTTCATTCTTTTTTTTTCCTGTGTGAAGAAATAATTTTGTATTCAAAGTTGTTGTATTTGTAATACTAGTATGCATTACAATTCATAATACACATATAGAGCCTCTTTTTATATAACACTGTTTGTATACAAAGTATATTTGTACAATTCAAGTCTTCAGTCATGACAACTCTTAATGACTGGTAGTGACTACCTGAAGTATTATTATGTTGAGAAGATTTTTGAGTCCATAGGGTCAAATGCATGAGTGCTATGATCTATTAGCAATGTCTGCCATGGGCAAGGAAGGAAGAGAAGTTAGCACATGTATTAGTATTTACTACTTGTGAAATGGGAGTCAAATAGAACCTGACAAATTTTCTCCTGAGTTCACTGTATAATTTTGGGCTCTAGGTATGAGAATGATATGTTGGGAGCTATTGGTGATTGAAGCTGTTTTATCCAATTTTAATTTTGGAGCATTCAAGTTTAATTCCATAGGAATTAACTCATGAAACTGCTTGTGAGAAAGTATTACTGTGGTTGAAAAATATGTACGAATGAAGTATTCTATACCTGAATATTGTAGGAGCCCTAATTAAGGAGATAGCTAAGGTTGCGGTTAGTTGTGAGCCATAAAGATGTCCAAGCATTACCACCTTCCATGGTCTCGCGAGACTTGGTCCGCGACATTTCGGATCAGGTCGGGGCCATTTGCACGATCTCGCAAGACTTGGCCCCGGGGGATTGTGGATCGTTGGCGCCATTGTGTGGTGGTAATGCTTTAACATCTTTATGGCTCACAGCTAACTGCAATCTTAGCTCTCTCTTTAATTAGGGCTCCTTCAGAATATCATTTGAATTATACTGGATACTTATAAACCAACTGAATACTCTTCTTTCCTGCTGTTCATTAAAAACTTATGTAACTTAGATGCATAAGAATTTCAGAAAAGCATCCTAGAAACCTGTATGGCTTTGAGAACTACAGGCAAGGCCACTCCATCAATTTCCTTTTTCTGGTAGAAAAGGTACTGGGAATTGAACTGGAGGTGCTTTACCCAATTGAGTTACATCCTCAGCACTTTTTAGTTTTTACTTTAAGACAGGGTCTTAATAAGTTGCTTATGGCCTCACTCAGTTGCTGAGGCTGACTTCAAACTTGTGATCTTCCTGCCTCAGCCTCCCAAGCTGCTGGGATTACAGGTGTGTGCCACTGTGCCCAGCTTCACTGACTTTCTTTGAGAAAGAAATAACTTAGTAAATAAATGAGAGTTATCATTCCGTCTTGAATTTAGTACAGATGTTATGCCAAAGTGATTGTAGTTGCTAGGTTCCGCCGGTTTTCTGAACAGCTCTGATTCCAAGAAGATGTCCCAGTTCTTATGTTGTCATGTCTTCTTTACCTTCCTGAGATCATAAAAGCTGCTTGAGAGAGTGTTGTGTAGAATTGGTCTGTGACTTTATTGAGTTTGGGTAGATATTAATACCAACAAACTGTTGGACATAGTCCACCAAAATGCCGTGGACGGGACCAGCTACACTGTAGATCCATAGGGCCCAGAGCACAATAAAAATGCAAAATCCTTTTGTTAAAAAATAATTAAGAATTCTTCTGAATGCAGTGGCATGTGCCTGTAATACAAGTCACTTAGGAGACTGAGGCAGGAGAATAAGTTTGAGGCCAGCCTCAGCAACTTAGCGAGGCCCTAAGCAATTTAGAATAAAAAAAGTAAAAAGCCTGGGGATGTAGCTCAGTGGTAAAGCATCCCTGGGTTCAATTCCCCGTACCAAAGTAAATAAATAATAAAAATAAGAATTTCAAGATGATTATGGTAAAGCATTGAATCAATTGAGGAGACCCTCTGAGTGTGGTTTCTGTGTGTGACTGTCTAGGCTGCATTGCCTACAGAGCTGGCTGTGGGGCTGGTGTAATTTGCCAGAGGAAATCCCTATGTAAGTGTGGAAACCTGTTTGCCCGTGCACAAATCAGTTCTTCTGTTCTATACCACGGTAGTTTTGGGTGAAATTGTGATATGCATTAAATTTATCTTTCAACCTCTAACACTTAGAACTTACCTTATTTATTATTCTCAGATTGTCCCTCGTATTGCTTGGTGGAGGACAGGTGCTTGTCTATGTGTATTATCACAACCATGACTATCCTGGGAGGAGTTGCTAAAGATCGGTTCCTCTAGGCGTCCTTCAGTCAACAATTTTTGTAAAAAAAATATTTGCTGCAGCACTATCTAATGTAGTCTGGTTATTAAAATTTAAGTTGATGAACATAAATTGAATTTTTAGTTTATTGTTTACATTAATCATATTAAAAGTTCTCAGCTGCCACATGAGGCTAATGGCTGTGTGTATAGCACAGACATAGAACATTGCTGTCACTACACCAAATTCTATTGGAGGAGCATTGCAGTGCATTCCAGTCAGCTGCTAGGGAAGCACAGAGGGGGAGACTGTGTTCTTTGGAACTATGGGAGCCCCATTTCCTGCCTTTCTTGATCTAAAGTGGGGAAGAGAAGGAGGGGGTGTGGATAGGAGAAATGTTGTGAAAGCATTTAGAATATTTTCAAGAAAAAAAAAATTCAAAAAGATGCATGGGAGGCATTGTGGAGGAAAAGAAAATCTGAAAGTTTGATGATGCAATTATGTGAATTAGAGGGAAGAGAAGTGGAACAGAGTTTTAATCAGCCTTCAATTTAACATAATTACCCATTCTTACTCTCAATTACATACATATTTATTATATAACCATTCTGTACCAGACATTAAGAACTGCCACTGAGCTGTGAAGAATTTAAAGTTCTCTGTTAGGTTCTTCTACCTGTGCTTTAAATATTGATGAGCTTCAGGCTTTAACGTGAGGCTCCTTCCCACGCGCAGCTTAGGTGATTTTATCCAATGGCGAATTCAACCAACATCTGCATGGTGATGACTCCTAAATCTACAATCTCTAATTCAAACTGCTCTGCTGAGATCCTGGAACCATACATGCAATGACCTGCTAGGAAAATCCACGCTGGGACTCAGGGACACCCCACACACTCAATGTGGCCAAACCTAAATGTGTCTGTTTCTTTTTCTCCTCTCATTTCTCCTGGCTCAGTAAAGAATGCTGTTGTCCAGGGAATAATTGCAAAAATAACAAAAAGAACCACCAAAGTAGCCAGAAGAACAACTAACATTTATTGAACTTCTTTTATTACAAGCAATTTATATACACAACCACATTTGAACCTTATAATAACATTGTGATATGAGCATTGTTATTATTACTGAGACTACCATTTTACAGATAAGGAAAGAGAAGTACAAAAGATCAAGCCCATAGAAAATGACAGAGCTGACTTGGAGGCATGCCACATCCTTACAGCATGGTTACCATTTGGGAGCCTGGCAGAAACTCTGGATCCCAGGCTCCACCCAGACTTGCTGAACCAGAATTTTGGCAAGATCCCCCGGGTGGTGTGTGTGCACCTTAAAGTTTGATATGGAAACTCTTTTCACTCCTTTCTTTCTCCAGGGAGGGTCTTGGGTGAGGAAATCACACTTTTTTTTTTTTTTTTTTTTTGCCACCTCTATTCTGGAAACCCTCTGTGGCTAATCAATTTCTGCACTAGCTTTCTGTCACTAGGAACACATACCCGAACAAATCAACTTGCAAAGGTAAAGGGTTCATTTTGACTCGCAGCTTTGGAGGGTCAGTCCATGGTTGGCTGATCCTGTTGCTTTGGGGCCTGTGGGGAGGCAGCATATCATGGTGGGAGCACAGGTGGAGCAGAGCTGCTCATCTCCTGGCTGGGAAGTGAAAGAAAGGACGAGGAAGGCGCTGTGGTCCCTCTGTCTGCTTTAAGGCTTGTCCCCCAATGCTCTAAAGAACTCCTATCATTTCCCACCTTGTAAAGGTTCCGCCACCTCCCCATAGTGCCACAGGGATCAAGCCTTTAACACACGGACCTTTATGGGACACTGAAGATCCAAACTGCTGTGCTCGCGGTGGTGGCAGAACGAACTTTTAAAAATGTCAACTCGACCATACCAGTTCTTTGTTTAAATTCCATCAGTACCTGTAGGATACAGTCCAATCTTATTAGCCTTTGTGGCCTGTTCCCTGCTGGTCTGTGCAGCCCCGCCTCTGGCCGTGACTACCGGGCAGCACAGTTCTTCAAATAATGTGTGTGCTTTTGTCACTCCGTGCGTTCATCCAGCTGCCTGAGGTCTGGGTCTAAAATTCACTGAAATCTCAGGGGCTGCAACTAAATGCTGACAGACATGCATGATGCAAGGAGAGGTTTGGGTAGGGCCTGAGGTGAGCAGGGAGCAGGTGCTGTGAGCATTTCCAACAAGCCTGACTCTGGTCAGAGGAGGTGCTATCTTCTGGGAAGGAGGTTTCAGTGAGACAAATGTCTGCTTGTCAGAGACGCCAGAAATCTGGATTTAAAACAAGAATATTGGCAACTACTTTAAATAAAAGTGAGAATTGAGGCTTCCTTCCAGAAAGGCAGAATGTTGAGTGCAGCATCTTTCCTCCCTAGCAAAACAACCATTTGACTGGAGAGAATTTTAAAAAAGATTCACTCAGTGTTTTCAGAATTTATCTTGAGGGCACACAGCAAATGCAGAAGCATTCTTATAGGAAAATCTACTAAGTATCATTCAGATCAGTGGGAATCTGTGGCATATGAACTACCCCCCCCGCCCCCCAATTTGCTCCCTCCATACCACGCCCAGTTCTATCTGATGGAAACTCTACTAAAATTTCTCTGAGTTGGTATCTTTTTTTTTTCTTTTCTTTTCTTTTTTTTTTTTTTTAAATTCTAAGATGTTATAAATGACAGCAGAATGCATTACATTTCATATTACACATATAGAGCACATTTTTTTTTTTTTTTTTACAAATCTCTGGTTGTATGCAAAGTATATTCACATCATTTGTGACTTCATACATGCACTTAGGGTAATGATATCCATCTCATTCTACCATCTTTTTTTTTCCTTCACCCTTTTGCCCCCTCCCTTCCCCTCCCTCCCCATTGGCCATTCTAGTAGAATGCATTATGGTTCATAATACACACATAGAGCCTCTTTTCACATAACACTGTTTGTATACAAAGTATATTCATACTATTCAAGTCTTCAATCATGGGAGTTGGTATCTTAAAGAGAAAGAAGGCTTCTTTTCCCTGTAGCTCCCAGCTCAGGGTGTGGTTTCACCCTGGGAAGGGCAGGCCAACCATATTTCCACATCTTCCTAATTCTTATAGTGCAAAAACTCTGTTCCTGATGGAGTCAACTGTGACTCCTATCCTCCACCGTGCCCTACTTCCTACTCCAAAGGCGGAATTTCAATTGTAGCTGAGTCTGGCCAAGAATGCTGGGTACTACTTTCTCCTTCCCCAACTTGCTTGCACAGTGGATATCCCATACTAAATGGAAAAGCTAAGAAATCCAGGGGCTGCTGCCTCCACCCCCAATCTCCCGAACTCCCCCCTCCTCAGTGTCTTCCTGCAGAGCAGGAAGTGGGATCCTGTTCCCACTCTCAGCTATCGTGCAGGGCTGCTGAAGTCCTGCCTAGAAGGAAAACCTCCTAGACCGGTTTAAGGGACTGACCTTATTCATAACAGAGCATGAAGAATTCCATGCCTAATGGTGTTATCTGAACCAATGCAATTCTTGGTGGAGAACATTTAAGAGGATACTCATAGCCCCACAGTACGAGTAGTAACCAGAAAAATGGGGTGACGTGCAGAAATTTAACAGAGAGCACCATGGAAAGAGATAGCCAAGCACAGCTTTCCTGGGGTCACACCCATCCCTAGATGACTTACAAGGTTGTGTGCAAGCACTGGGCCGAACCCACCCAGGAACCAAAGTCAGAAAAAGGAAAGACTTTTAACCATTTATCAACCTGCACATAGATCTATTGACAAACAGCTGAAACTTCAATAGCACTAGGGCCTTAAGCCCAACCTCTGCATACTGTTTGAACCATAAGCTACTGTGACCCAGGGTCAGCTCCAAAGATGTCAGGCTTAAAAATGATGCATAATGATGCTTTGGTCATTATTTCTTCAAAGTATGCTTTTAAAATCTCCATACTTATCCCCTCCTCAACTTCCTCACTTTTCTTTTGGGATTCTGACTACAATCTGTGTCACTGCATGATGAGTAAGTTCCGAGAAATGCCTCATCCAGTGATTCCATCATTGTGTGAACATCATACAGTGTACTTGCAGAAATGAAAACAGCTATGATGTCGTTTGGCCATTTAATCTTATGGGAACACTGTGGTATAAGTGGTTTGTCACCAACAGAAACATTGTCATCAGCAACATTGTCAAGACTTTGTATCAGGAATGAAAATGTGTACAAATACAAACACTTGTTCAAGAATGTTCATAGCATCATTATTCATAATAGCCCCAAAGTGGAAACATCTGAATGCCCATGTATTGGTAAATGGATAAACAGTATGTGACATATTTATATGATGGAATATTATTTGACAATAACAAGGAATGAAGTACAGATAAGCTGTGAAAATAAGCCACACACAAAAGACTGTGTGTTAGGCATTTCCATTTACATGAAAGGTCCAGAATAGGTCATTTTAGAGAAGTAGAAATTAGATTCATGGATACCTATGGGAGGGGACAGAGATGGAATGGGTTGGGGAGAAATGGAGAGTGATTGTTAATGTTACAGGGTTTCTTTTTATGTGATGAAAATATTTTAAAATTAGGAAGTGCTAACATTTCCTAAACTTTGTGACTTTTACAAAAACCATTGAATGATTCACTTTTCAATGTGTGAATTTTATTGTTTGTAAGTTATATCTCAACAATAGTGTTTAAAAATGAGGACTTTTTCAATGGGTACAAAATAACATTTGTACAAGATGAGTAAATTCTAGACACCTGCTGTACAATATGGTGCCTATAGTTTACAATACAGCTTTATATACTTAAATATTTGTTAAGAGGATAGATTTCATGTTGTGTTCTTAGATATGCACACAAAGCAAAGGAATACAAGGAAATTTTTATGGTGGACATGTTTATTATCTTGATTTGATAATTGTATCATAGGTACATGCATCGGTCCAAACCCATCAAATTTGTATGCGTTAAATGTGTGATGTTTTCAGTGTATCAACCACACTTCAATGAAGCTATAAAAATAAAGGTAAACTAATGCCTAGCATATGGTAGGCATTCCATAAGTGCAGTGTATAACTTAAAAAGGGATTAAGCACAGTGATCTGGAAAGTTTGCCTCCTGTCTATAGTGAAGAAGTAGAAGGTTGTGTTAAAGGTGATTACAGGTCTGAGAACAGGGGGAAATGGTGGTAACATTGACAGAAAGAAGGCTGCTGGCAAGGAAGCTTACTTGGGCATGGGAGAGGAATGGGGATTCCTTTTGGGACATAGTAAGTATTTGAAGAGAAATGTTGACTGAAGATTGATTAAAAAAAGAATCGGACCATCTCAAAACAAAAATTGAACAGGTCTGGGAACACAGCTCAGTGCTAGAGGTTCAATCCCCAGTCCCCCCCCCCCCCCAGCTCCCTCCCCCATGAAATGGATTTTATCCATGCTGCAGAGTAATTTTGGATAAATAAATATAAAATCTCCTTGCTACTGTGATCAATAATTGTTTCCCTCTCTAATGAGTTTGGGGGTTTGATGGGTTGATATAAAATCATATGTAGTGAAAGGGAAGATTGAGTGTCAATGTTTAATTAAAAATAACATGGTTATCAAAATGGTTTCTTACAGGTGTGTTCAGAAGACATACCCTTCCCTACTCCCATCCCTCAGTGTCATCCTCATATTCATGGATGAGTCTCTGTCCATTATACAACGGGCCATCACCAGTGTCATCAGCCGGACCCCGCCGCAGTTGCTGAAGGAGATCATCTTGGTGGATGATTTCAGCTCAAATGGTGAGCAACTTGTGCAAGGAATAATCATAAGAATTACCATTTGTCATCTGTGCTTGGCTGGAAAGGGGTTGTAGCTTAAGGTCCGGGATACCTTGGGCTTCTCATGCAGGGAAAAGAAAAGGAAAATTTATTGAGGAGCTATTTGGGCTACCATGTTTAATTTTCACATAGCCAAGAGAAGGTCATTTTCTCAATTGCACAGACGAGAACACTAAGACACAGAAAGAGCACATAATGTGCCCAAATTGCACGGCAAGTCAGTGTGGAGCTGGGGTCAGTCCCAGGGCTGTGTGACTCCAAAGCCATCTGTGCCTTTTCTGTGTACCATGAAGGAGACTTGGTAGGGTGAGGTGGGTGGGGGTCTCCAAAAGGACCCCAGACACCAGGAAGGGATTCAGAGTTACTTTAACATGGATATCATTATCCTAAATGCATGATTGAAGACATGAATGGTACAAATACGCTTTGTATACAAACAGTTGTATGTAAAAAGATGATCTATATGTGCATTATGAAGTGTAATACATACTACTATCATAAATATAAAAAAATAAAGTAAAAAAAAAAAGAAGAAGAAAAGATCAATCTCTCCTGGTGATGAAACCTGGAGTAAAAGAGCTTTGGGTGCTGAAACTCTCCACAGTGGCAATGATTTTTGCTCACAGGATGACTCTCCTGAGGTCTAGCCCACTCATGGAAGACATGTGGGGAAGTGGCGTATAGGGGACCTTGCTGAATCCTTGCTTCTAAATTCATAGTCCAGCTCCTTCCTCTTGAGCACCATGTCCTCAGGTAACTGAACTTCTCCATGCTCTGGTTTCCTTACATGGAAAACATGGATGTTGATAATAATAACATCGTGGATTAGTGTGAGAATTAAATAATCAGGGCAGCTAACATTATTTGTTCCAAACATCTTATGTATATTAACCATTTTAGTCATGATAATAACAATATGAGGAAGGAACCACTTTTTTTTGTAGATGTACAAAATTAGGAACCACTTTTTTTCGTAGATGTACAAAATTAAGACATAGACTAATCAAAGGCCCAACATCACATAGCTGGCGATAGAATTAAGTTTTGACCATAAACTTGAGTCCAGAGCCCTTGTTCTAACCACTGTTTTCACTGATATAATAATACATAGATTTTGTCCAGTTGGCTCTAGTTTTTTTAAAATTTTGGGTACCAAATAAAATAAACTAGAATCAAGTTGTAAAGCCAGAGATTGGGTTGGTGATAAAGATGGATTTTCTAACTGTGTAGGCTATGAAGTCGTGTCCCTTCAGAGGCAGAATTTGGCTTTTCCCTGGGTATCTTTTTTAAGTACAGGTGGGTTATTGTTGCTTCAAGGTTTCCCTGAGGAGACAGACACCCACAAATGACAACTTAAACTTTCTCTTTTGGGTTTCCAGACACTGAAAAATATTTATTTTCTTCCATTATATGCCTTCCTCTCTTGTCACTCCAAAATGTAACTAAGTGAGAAATAAAAAGGTGCATTTTTCGAGAGCCAAATCCCACTGAAAATCAAAGAAAACAGCATGACTGGTTTCATTCATTTCCAGACTGGAAGCCTGATAACAAGTTGTTTACCTGACTTTCTAACAAGGAGTAGAATCTTCAGTTATTTGCCCATGGCAGCTGAAGACAGCTGAAATCTTTTGCAGCCTGAGATGATTTTAGCTAAGTCCTTTTACCTATTGGACTCTGCTTCGCCATGGGGCAAATGCAGGCATTAAGCTGGAAGACCACTAAAACTTTTTTTTTTTTTTTTTTTTTGGTGGAGAAAACACCCTATAATGGCTATATAATTCCATGCTCCATGGGGAGTGGCTAAGACTTCGTTCAGTACTTTTTCCTGTGAAACAATAAAATTGATTATACAATATTATCAACATAGGGCAGACACATTTAAAGACGAGTCAAACAAAGCTCCCAATGTTCTAAGACACATTACCATCATATAACCCATGCCTCTAAACTTGGGTTTGGAACCATTTTTGTTTTTCATAAAGATAATTTGTTTGAAATGGCACAGAAAGGGGAGCTGTTAGTCATTCCTTGACTGGTCAATGGAGCAGGAGTTAACTTCTCATTAACCATGGAAACACCAGCTACACTGACATTCAGTGAGCATGTCCCAAAAATCTGCTGAGGAAAATAGTAGGAAGTCTATCCTGTGCATGTTATAGGGAAATTTACTATCCATGTGACTTTGGAAACAAGTCACTCAAGTATTTCACACCTCAGTTTCCATATCTGTAACATTGGGGAAATAATGGTGCCTGCCTGCTAGTATCACATGGGAGATTAAATAATATATGTAAAGTCATCAGGACAAGCTTGCTCCCCAAAAATGCTAGCAAGTGTTATTTCTTCTTGCTCACCGCAGTATAAGTTGTAATAATATTGAAATGCCACAAACTGGTATTAGAAGTTTCTTTCTTTCTTTCTCTAGATGTGAAGCTTCATTTGCCTCAGTCAAATGCCTTAAGCATCAATAGAGCTAATCTAAGAGTTTTTGGAAATTATATTAATGTAGGCACAATCCTGAATTTTCTCCCAATTTCAGACAAATTCCCAAATCAACAGCTATTGTGTTTCTACCATGTGCTGGGCACTACATAGGGAAGAAGCTGTCAGAAATTTCAAGACATTCCCATCTTAATTGGCAAGGCAATGCATACCTGTGGAAAGGTACCTCAGTGTGTGAAGAATGCAGTCAAACCAAGTGAGCTCTCAGTTAGTATGAGAAAGCCCAGAGACAGAGATGGAATGGTACAGGAGGCTTCCCTGAGGAGTGGGGTTTACACTGGGCTTTGAAAACTTGTTAGGATTTGAAAATGCAGAGAAAGTGAGAAATGACTCAGGGGCTAGGATGAAGAGGGGATAGGGAGTCAGAGAAAAGAATGGTGTGAGCCAAAAGCACCCGGGAATAAACCCTTAATTCTTTTTTTTTTTTTTTTAATAGAAACTTTTTTCTCATATTACACATATAGAGCACTTTATTACAAATCTCTGGTTGTATGCAAAGTATATTCACACCATTCGTGACTTCATACATGCACTTAGGGTAATGATATCCATCTCATTCTACCATCTTTTTTTTTTCTTCACCCTTTTGCCCCCCTCCCTTCCCCTCCCTCCCCATTGGCCATTCTAGTATTCCTCTAATCCTCCTATGCTCCCCATCCCAACCCTCACTGTGAATTGGCCTCCTTATATCAGAGAAAACATTTGGCATTTGGCTTTTTGGGATTGGCTAACTTCACTTAGCATTATATTCTCTAACTCCATCCATTTTCCTGCAAATGCCATGAATAAATCCTTAATTCTCATGCTGGACTATATGCATGATGTAAAGATTATTATATAGAGAATGTGGAGAATCATGCAGGACAAAGATACTATTTTGAAAGCAGGGATACCCAAGAGATCATGTAAATTCTGGAAGAATTGGATCATCTTGGTTCCCCATGGTCTGCAAGGGGCAGGGGAAGGGGTGGGGGTGATACTAAGCTACTAATTTCAAATTTGCTGTTCTGAAAGGGTGACTCAGAATCTGTGGCTCATTAGAGTTTGGGAGTTGGAAAGGTCCTGATAGATTATCTGCTATTTCTAAGTTGAAGAAACCATCCCAAATGGGAAGTGACATGGAATCAGATAGTGGCCCAGCTAGAGCTCAGACACCCACAGCAGAAGCTGTCAGAGATTTCAAGAAGTTCTCATCTTAATTGGTAAGGCAAGACACACCTGTGAAAAGATACCTCCAGGTGTGGACTTAGACTCATTGGCTCTCTTTTTACACCTTCAATAATTCAATCAATCACTTTTGAGTGTAATTGGCAAAGTTCTAAAATGGGACGAATTTTAGTGTCATATTCAGGTAGATATTGATTCCAGGTCCTGGCCATGCCAGGACTCATAAGTATACTCCTCTTTTGAGAAAGAACCAGCAATAATCTCATTCCTCAGCTGTGGGGGAGAGGAGATCGGGAGAGGACTTGACAAACTCCACCAGGTATCCACAGTCCTTGAGGTGGTGTGGCATGGTGGTTAAAGAAAGCATAGCCAAGGCATGCCACTTCCTGGAAATGTGATCCTTTCTTTTTCTCATTTCCTTTATCGTAATCTAGTGACTGTCTCATAGAATTCTTTAGAATTAAGTGAGTTAACATCAGTCAATACCTCAGAGTCATTTGGTTAGGTGTTTTCCACAAGGCTTAGTGATTTGCATGCAAGTTGTTTTCATACATGTAAAGAAAGCAGCTGTTAGGCTGAGTCAAAGAATAAAGACACAGACAGGCTTTATAAAAAGGAAGGAGGGGGAGGGAAGAAAATACTTATAAACAGTCTGGGAATAGTGAATCTTGTTTGCATAATTTGGGGAGTAAACTCTTTAGAAAGAACTTGGCAAAAAAGATTAGTCTACACATTCTGTCCCAGTTAGTCCTTGAGTAGGCCCACTAGGAATATGCAAAACAAATCAGTCTCAGTTGTTTATGGGTTCTCCAGAAGGTCCTATGAGTTGAACTGTGGAGAAGATTCCAGAAGGTTCTCCAGAAGTTCCAGGCTGTCTCTGCAAAATTGTCCATCACCATCTCCAATTTCATAAAGCCAGGTCTGTCCTACTCATCCTCATAAGAATCTCTCAATGTACACAATGCACTAACAGTGACTGATGGCTACTAAGTAGGATTGTCATTCTGAGATAATTTAATTGTGAGGTAAAGGAAATTAAGAATGATAAGATTAAAACCTCAGGGTGGAAGAAAGAGAATAATTATGTGCAGGAAAACACTACCTATTGTTTAGGTCAAGGCTGAAGGATTGCATATGCTACCCTGGTAATCCAACCACTATTATAAAGTAGTATCATATTTCTGTAACACATTAATTATTGCTCTCAGTGGTTCCTGTGGGTGTGTGTTTGGTTGGCAGGAGAACTAAAGGTGTCCTTGGATGAAAAGATTAAGCTTTATAACCAGAAGTATCCTGGATTATTAAAAATAATACGGCACAGTGAGAGGAGAGGTCTTGCTCAAGCACGCAATACCGGCTGGGAAGCTGCCACAGCTGATGTGGTCGCCATCTTGGATGCTCATATTGAAGTGAATGTTGGGTGGTAAGGTTCCAGGAGTTTTTTTTTTTTTTTTTTTTTTTTTCCTGAGAAAGGACAGATCAGAGATATCACACATGTTCTGAATATAAGACAGGATATTGTAAAAATAGGAAAGTCAATACCAGTCCTTAAACAAAGGGATGCTCCAAAGACTCAGGAATTCTGGTTGGCTAAAAAATGTGGTGCTATGTTAAAGAAAAAAAAAAAAAAAAAAAAGGATGGGAAGTATGGAAAGCTATGTTGGGAATTCATACAGCTTTTCCCAGCCCTGAAAGTACACGATATAAAAATTACATGGAGAATCACAGTCACACAGGAAATAGCATTGTGGACACAGGGAGACCCATGAAATCATGTAAATTCTGGCAGAATACTGATAGTCCTGGTCCACAATGACCGGGGGCGGGGGTGATATTTGGGTACTAATTTCAAATCTGCTCTTGACATGGGTCAGCAGTTAGTAGCCCTGGCTACCTTGAAAGCTGCAGAAATTCTCTGGACTCAGGAGAGGCCTACTGTGAGCCAGCTCGGTCTAAATGAGAAGACAGCGTCAGGGCAACGTGTGAGCAGGTTCATCAGCTCACTTTCGCTGCTTGCCCTCACATCCCAGCTGGGCTGATTATACATTCTTCTTCTAGGGCGGAGCCCATCTTGGCTAGGATTCAGGAAGACCGCACTGTGATTGTGTCTCCCGTGTTTGACAAAATTCGTTTTGATACTTTTCGACTGGAAAAATACGGCCTGGCAGTGGATGGGTTTAACTGGGAACTGTGGTGCCGGTATGATGCTGTGCCGCAAGCCTGGATTGATCTGAATGATGTCACTGCTCCGGTGAAGTAAGTCTGAGCAGGCTCAGGGGACTCGTTGAGAACATGGGAAGGCAGTGGTGAACTGTATGGTAAACATATGTATTGGTGTTGTTAATGGACGTGGAATGGAAGAGTGGAGGGGCTGGGATGAAGGATAAGGGATAAAAGAGAAAGGGAGAAAAACACGATAAGCTGACCCCAGATGAGAATGCATAGACATTTGGGGCTAGTTAGGGCTTTCCCATAAGAATCAATCCAGGGGCTGGGGTCGTGGCTCAGCGGGAGAGCGCTCGCCTAGCACGTGCGCGGCCCGGGTTCGATCCTCAGCACCACCTACAAATAAACACATTGTGTACAACTAAAGCAAACAAATAAATATTTAAAAAAAATCAATCCAATTATCTCATGTTTTAGAAAACACTTGGTCCATTTCAAGCATGACCAACCTATGAGGGTGGGGTACCGAGATAAAAAAGCTGTGATTTTCCTATAATTTGAGAAGTGTCATGATAGCACAGTGTCTGGGGGGAATGTCCATGCGCTTTGTCTAGTCTGAGGATTTTAGGAGGCTTCAGGATGCAAAGAGGCCTAGGTCGGGTTCTGAAGACTAAACCATGATTGGGCTTCCCGCCTCGTGCCTCCACCCTGACCTCTTCCTTGTGGAGGATGAGTGACTCCCTTGCCGTGTGCTCTGCAGAGGAGTCCATCCATCATGGGCATCATGGCCGCCAACAGACTGTTCTTGGGAGAAATCGGGGGTCTGGATGGTGGGATGCTGGTCTATGGAGGAGAGAACGTGGAACTCAGCCTGAGGGTATGTACGTGTCCCTCTTCTTTATGGGACAATGCCAAAGAGGAGTACGTTGATCTGCTTTCCATTGCTGAGACAAAATCCTCGAGGCACACAACTTGCAAGGAGGACAAGTGTATTTTGGCTTACAGTTTCCGTCCATGGTTGCTTGACCCTGTTGCCTTTGGGCCTATGACGTCATGGCATGGAGCACGTGTTGGAAAACACTTCTCACCTCATGGAACCCTGGAAGCCAAGACAGAGAAAGTGGCAGGGTCCCACGCTCCCCTTCAGGGACACCCTCCCCAAAACCTAACTTTCTCCCACTCCACCCACCCCTTAACAATCCGATCACCTCTCTCTAGGGCCACAGATTGGCAATCAAGATTCCAACAACATGATTTTGGGGGGACATTTGTGATTGGGGGAGGGAAGAAGAGAGGGAAAACGGAAGCACCGGGCAATGAAATGGAACACATTATGTTAGGGGCACACATGAATATGTCACAATGTAGCCCATTTTTATGTATAATTATAATGAACTAATTAAAAAGTCCAAACCATAACAGTTTGGAAACCATAGGAAGGTAGCAAGATCTGTGGAATCCTAGGCAAGGCTGAATGTTATTGGCTTAAGAGGTAGACACATTCTTAGGTTTACAGGTCACTAGGCCATAGACAGGCAGGCAAGAGTATAGGTGTAATGCAGCTTTCTGGTATTAGCCTATATAATCTGGGAGGTATGGTTGGGAAGAGGTAAAGCTAAGGTTAAGCAGATGTTGTCTGTCTTTCCCCCGAGGACTCCAGGCATTTTACAAGCATCTCCTGGATAAAATAACTTTGAGGACTCTGTAAGTCCAAAGACTGAGAAAACTGGTGTGGGTAAAGGGACTAGGGAATGTGGGTGAGTAGGAAGCCTGCCTGCTTCTGCAAGGGAAAGTGAAACCGTGGACATTATGACCTGTGTCTGTGCTGAGGTATTGTCTAACCCAGGAGAAATATTCAGGAATGGGTAGAGCATTTGGCATCCTCAGTCCAGCACAAGTTCTTTCCAGCTTCTGTGTGTCTGCAATGGTCCTAGCTTCACACTTCAGCAGTGTTGCCTCTTGCCTGCTCCTGACAACTTCCCCTACTTATTGTACAACCTAAAATTTGGCTCTATAAGAGAATTCAAGGTGCAACCTAAAACAACCAGAGAAATTCCAAATGAAAGTTCACATTACATCAATGTATCAGTTAGCTATTGCCCAAAATGCTGTGTAACAAACTATCCCAAACTTGGTGATTTAAAGCAATGATTATTGATTCTCACAGATCTGCATGTTCTGGTGGGCTTGAGTGGGGGCGATTGTGTTCCACAAAGTTTTATTCTACTGCTCAGCTGATGGAATAGTAGTTATGTGGGGAAAGAAAGCTGTTCTCATGGCACACTAGAAGGCAGGTGGAACCATGTGACTATTTCAGAGTAAGTCACATGGCCATGCTCAAATAGTTGAAGCCAATAAATTTTTTTTGAAGCCAATAAATTTAACATATAACAATTGATTTAGAACAGGTTTCATGCATAAGTATAGACCTACCACAGTCTCCCTTTTACCTCTTCTGTATAGTCTACAGGGCCTTGTTAGAAGGTCCTGACCCTTTGGTTTGTTGAACAACATGAAGGTCTCTAGATCATACCTGCTCTGTCAAACACCTAGAGTTGGGAGTGATACATAGTATAAACTCAACAAAGAGTTAGTGATAAAAATAATAAGAAGAATGTTGGTGTGGCTTTTAAAAAAAACGCTTCTAATCCTGCCTCTGCCACGTCACTATGGACTGAACTTCTAGAAAATGGCTTTTTTTCCCCTCTCCTCCCCACTGAAATTCTGTACCCGAGACCAGGTGATCTCTGGTCCATTGCTGTATTTGGAGGAATAAGATAATTTCCCGATTACAATTGATTCAGTTTCACCTGCTTTGATTTCTTTCTAATTGAAATGGATAACCCCACAGACAGACGTTGTGCCCAACTAGGACTGACTCAGGATCCCATATTTATGTTAGAAAATGAACTTTGGATTTAGTCTGGGTCTTACCTTAATCTACGATCACTTTGGCAGAGAGAGCTAACATTTTTGTTTGGTGGTCTTGATCAGTTTCCCATTTGTGAAATGAAGAGAAGCATTGTTGTATAACATACTTCCTAAGAATGATGGTGCAATTAAAATGTAATAATGAGTTTAAAGTGGTTTTGTAAAGATATTAATTAGAATGCTTATTCAGCTTCTGTGATGGAGGACAAAATGACAAAGACTTAAACAAGATAGAATCAATTCTCTTTCTCATAACTCTTTGAACATAAGCAGTTTAGGACTGATAGTGGCAGCCCCAGGGAGAAAGAGGACAAGAATCTTCTATTTTGTGGTTCTGTCACACTCAACACCCCCTCTGTATTCTGCACAATAGGGAAAGGACATAAAGAGAGAGAATGTCCTTTCTTTCTAAGGGTGGTGTTAGAACGTTTCATATATTGCTTCCTCTCATATTCCATTGGCTGCTACCTAGCCATGTATGCAAAGGACTCTGGGAAATGTGGACCAGCTAAGTTGGTCACATGCCTAGTTATTCTTTCTATAACTATAGATATAGGAATATATCTTAAGGGAACAATTAGACTGTAATGCAAAAATAAAAATAAATGAAAAATAAATGAAAGATAATTATCGCATGCATAATTAGCAAAGCTCTAAAGATGGCCCCAGTTCCGTGGTGAGCAGGTGTTTCCTACCTACCAAAGCTTTGGGTGGATGAATTTGGCTGGAACCTAATTCCCCAACTTTGGACTGGAAACCCTCATTATTTCTGTTTGTAATGCCAGCTTTCTCTGTTTCCATTCTCCCACCCCACATGTAGAACTCTGACATTACAGTTTCTATAACAAATCCTATTTCTTTTAATACTTGTGGCTTTTAAAAATAGACTTTGATGAAAATATAGGTATTATCAAGAGAAGGATCACTCTTTCCTTTTATTGAATAAAACAATTCTACTCCTATCTGGGTTTCTTGGTGTCTGTGTGTGTGACTATTTGCCTATGTATTTATTTATTTATTTTGCTACTGGGAATTGAACCCAAGGATGCTTTACCACTAGACTACATTTCCAGTACTTTTTATTTTGACTTTTGATAAGTGAAGCTAAGCTCTTGTTCCCAAGCAGTGAAGTGGCTGCCTGGGCAGGCTGGAGAGTGGGCAGCAAGCAAGGGCTGCAGTTGCGTGGAGTCCACCAGCCAGCCTGGGCCTGCGGTGTGGCAAGCCAGGGCTAAGGTGAGTCAGGATGAACCCACCTGTCACACCAAAGCAGCCCCGCCCGGCCCTGTGAAGATGCCCACTATACACAGCACCGCAGCTGGAACCCCCCAGCACCCACTATCCAACATCTCAATCTCCTGATGGGAAAATGGGAGTGGGGCAGACCTGAATGGGATTGCAGGGCTCACCAAAAGTATTGGTGCTTTTCCAAATCCTAATTAGCATAAGTTTGGACCGTTAGCATTGATGTAAGTGCTGTACAAACCCCTAGACTAGCACATTCAGGGGACAACCCCTATTGGGGGTCTCCTTTTGTCCCCGTGAGAGTTGTTTCTACTCTTCACACGTGAATACATTCTACTCCTTTCACTCTCGCCTTCTGTTGTTCTGTAAATTTCATTCTTTGGATTTGTGGGACAAGAATCTGGGGAGGCGTGGTGTTGAGCTGCTGGGTTCTGGAGAGGACAGTCCACCATAGAGAGCTTCAGCACACCACTTGGTGGTAGTGGAGAAGAATCCAGCTTTGTTGGCTGCAACCCCAAGAGCCTCCGCCAGTAGGCATCCCCTGCTGGGATGAGTTGCTAACACTAAAACAGGCTTTCTAGGCTGCAGAGGCCTGCAGCTTACACAGGTCCCACCTGTCAACTAAAGCAGAGTGTTGAGTTGTGTCTCAAACTCTGGTTTCAACAGGGTCTTGATAAGTTGTTGAGGCTGGCCTCCAACTTGTGATTCTCCTGCTTCAGCCTCCAGAGTCACTGGGATTATAGGCATACACCTTTGCATCAAGCTTATTTGTCTTTTGTGTTGTTTATTTTTCTGTTTTGTTTCCATTTTTTTAAACTCATTCTTTTGTCTTCGTTTTTTTTTTTTTTTTTTTTACTTTGTTAATGTATACATAATAATTATACATATTCATGGAGTCTCATATGATCTTTTAATTCAGGTGTATATTATGTAATGATCAAATCATGGTAGTTTGCATATCCATTATATTTTTATTGTACATATTTTTATTTAAGATTTAAAAAATTTTTTATTGATTCTTTTAAGTTATACATAATGATAGGATTCATTTTGACATAGTTATAAAAGCATGGGATATAATTTATCTAATTCAGTCACCAGGACTCTCCCTTTCCTCCTCCCACCTCGTGTCTCCTTCCCTCTACTCTGCTGATCTTTCTGCTATTTACTTGTAGTTTTATTTTTTAAGTCAGTGCCTTGTGAGTGTACATGATGGTGAGATTCAGTGTGGTATATTCGTATATATACATAGGAAAGTTAGTTCAGACCCATTCCGCTGTCTTTGCCTATTCCATTCCTCTTCCCTTCTCTTTATTCCCCTTTGTTTAATCCACTGATCATTTTTCTGTTGGCCTTCTGTACCTGGCTAGTTTCACTTACAATCATGTCCTCCAGGCCCATTCACATTTCGGCTATTGACAGGATTTCATCCTTCTTTATGGATAAATAGTATTTCACTGTGTACATGTACTACATTTTCTTTATCCACTCTTCCAACAAGGGACACCTTGGTGAATTCTGTTTCTTAGCTATTGTGAACAATGCTGCAATAAACATGGAAGTGCAGGTATCTCTCTGATATCCTGATTTCATTTCCTGTGGCTATTCACCAGTAGTGGGATTGTTGGATCACATGGTAGTTCTACTTTTAACTTTTGGAGGAAACTCTATACTGTTTTCCATAACGACTTTATTAATTGACATCCCACCAAGTGCATAAAAGTTCCCTTTCTTTGGATCCCTGTCAGAGGAATCCTTTGTCTTTTGATGATAAGTATTCTAAGTGAGGAGAGGTGATGTCTCATTATGTTTTGATTTGCATTTCCCTGATGGTTGTTAAGGCTAAGTATTTCCTTCCAAGCACTTGTTAGGTTCTTTCTTTAATAACAGTTCTTAGAGAACGTTAGAGCTGCATGAAGTGCTTTTTTTCTGACATCTAGTGGTGATGGTGCTCATGGGGGTGTGTAAATGGAGATGATGGGTAGAAAAGGAAAGATAACATGGGTTGGAAACCTATGTTCCAGGCCCTGTGCCAGAGATTAACATGTGAACTGCCTGAGTTCAGAATCCAGTGCTGTCACACGTTAACTGGTGAGTGTGGGCAAGTCACCTACGTGAGGCTGGCAGGAACACCTGCATGGTGAGAGTTAAATTCACAAAAAAGCACCAGGAGAGTGTGTGACATGAAGCTGTCCATTATTATTATGAAACTTCATGTCTGGGTGGGTGGGTGGGGGGTGTGTGGATAGAGCAAGAGCGAGAGAGGGGGAATGAGCCAAGTTTGACAAGTAAGAATGAATTGGGACAGTAAAATTTGAAAAACTGTTGGGTAAGGATAATCAATAACATTATTTCATAAATGGCGATCCTTAATTTGAATCTAAGGTTCCTTGTTCCAACAGTTAATTTTCCCCTAAATTTCTGTGGGTCGGAAACCTCCATCAACTAGAGAAATTGAAGTAGGGATGTATTTAGATTTTTAAATGCTTGCCTGGAGGAAGAGAGAGCTGGATGGAACCTCCACATGATTCTGGGGACTAATGAGGAGGAGGATGGAGGCAAGGATGTGTTTCAGGGCTATTTGGAGCCTGCAGCAGCAGAAGCCTTGTATGTTGTCGAGGACTCCTGACAACCCAAATGGGGGGTGTGCCCTTTTTTCAGAAGAGTAAGTCACTGCTCATCTAGGGTGGGGTGTTTTGTGCCCGGCTGCTAAGTGTGCAGTGATGGAGTCAGGACTTGAACACAAATCAGCCTGACCTCAAAGCCTGCCTTTTGTCGCTCTCCTATCCTGAGGTGTGGGATACTAGGAAGAGGCTCTGTGGTGTTAAGAGGAAAAGAAAGGAATGAAAAAAAAAAAAAAAAGCAAGTCTCACAATGGAACTGACTCCTCAGGTGGACATTCTTGTTAGGTTAGTTAACCAAACCAGCAGGGCCCAAGCTGCCCAGCCTTGTCTCTGGGACCCCTTTGGCATGAGTGTGGTGAGTGTGGTAGGTTGCTAACCCCTACTAGATGAGCTAATTATCTCCCAGAAACTGCAACTCACTTAGGCAAGCATGAAGAGGAGACACTGGAGACCTGATACCAATCCAATATGATTATGTAGTTCTGTTATCCATGGGGATAAAAATCATATTTTCTGAGCTAAATATTAGAATGCATGTTCTGAGAAGCATGTTTGTACTCATCAGGGTGGTAAAGAAAAACATTTATAATTGGATCATAAGTCACAGTAGCTTTTGGTCAAGAATACCTGAATTGGTTAACAATATTATCACAAATCTAGGGTCTTTTTTTTTTTTTTTTTTTTTTTTTTTTTTTTGTACCAGGGATTGAACTCAGGGGCACTTGACCACTGGGCCACATCCCCAGCCCTTTTTTTTTGTATTTTATTTAGAGACAGGGTCTCACTGAGTTGCTAAGTGCCTCACCATTGCTGAGGCTGGCTTTGAACTCGCAATCCTCCTGCCTCAGCCTCCCAAGTGCTGGGATGACAGACGTGCACCACCGCGCCCGGCTACATCTAGGGTCTTAGAGCAAGATGCATTCTTTCTCTTGCAGTTTCTAGGAATCAGCTGTCTAGGCACAGCTTAGCTGGACCCTCTTCAAGAATGCATTCACGTGTACACCAGGATTGGGTTTCCATATCAGCTTGGCTGTGGAAGGGTCTGCTTACAAGCTCCCTTGATTGTGATTCCGTCTGGTTGCCCAGAGTCTTACAGGCTAAGAAAGCGCCAGAGTTCATGCTGGCTACCAGTTGGAAGCCACCCTTCGTTTCTTGTCAACTCTCCCCACACGATAACTCACAGCATGGCAGCTGGCTTCTTCAAGGTCAACGAAGGAGAACATCTAGCATGATGAGTGCTACAGTCTATGTCATCAAGTACACATAATCAAGTAATCCTAGAACCCCTATCATGTTCTGTCGGTCAGAAAATGGTGAGAGGGTCAGGTGTGGTGGCGCACGCCTGTAATCCCAGAGGCTCAGGAGCCTGAGGCAGGAGGATCACAAGTTCAAAGCCAGCCTCAGCAACTTAGTGAGGCCCTCAGCAACTTAGAGAGAACCAGGCTCAAAATAAAAAGTAAGAAAAAAAAAGGGTTGGGTATATGGCTTAGTGGTTAAGAACCCCCGACTTCTATCCCTGGTATGAAAACAAAAATGAAGCAAACAAACAACAACAACAAAAAAAGTGGGAGGCCACACTCAAGGGGAAGGGATCAGCAAGGGCGTGAAGGGTCTGAACACCAGGAGGGGGGATCATGGAAGCCACCTCAGTGTCTGTCTGCCCGTTGCCCTGTGTCTGGCATGGGGGCGGAGAAGGGGTATGGGAAAACCTCGGTCTAGTGCCTCTTCGGATTTGGCCACTTTCCTTGGTGATAAGAGAGCAGAGGGAGCCCCTCCTTTGGTCCTTTTAGGAGGACTTTGTAAAGGAAGCAGGAGTTAAGGGACTGTTTGACAACACAGGGGAAGCAGTTTGGTAGATTCCTAAGGATGGATGATTTGAAGAAGAAGTCTTTGAGTTATCATAGAGGTTGGAGTAGGAAGACTAAACTTGTAGTCTTTAAAAAAATGATCCCCAAGTGGGGCCTTCTTATAAGTCCCTCAGCCATGCAATCCATTGACTGTGGGGCCCAGGCTATGCAGGAGATTTTCCCCCTTCTCTTGCAGGTGTGGCAGTGTGGAGGGAAGATTGAGGTTTTACCCTGCTCCCGCATCGCGCATCTGGAGAGATACCACAAGCCCTACGCCTTGGATCTAAGAATTGTCATGAAGCGTAATGCTCTGAGAGTCGCTGAAATCTGGATGGATGAGTACAAATACATGGTCTACTTTGCCTGGAACATACCTCTCCAGGTTTGTCATGGATCGAACAGAATTAGGGGAGAAGAGAAACACAGGAAGTAGTGGCGATGGTTCCGGATGTGAAGGGATAGAACAACTATGCCGTTGTGACCATAAAGAATTAGAGTAAGGTCCCAGGATATGATAATAGTGACACTTAACATTTGTGTGATAATACCATGTTCGAGACAGTGTTTTATGTATTAACCCATTAACTATCAGGACCACCTATGGGGTATGTTTCACAGGTGAGGAAGCCAAGGCACAGAGAATTGGAAGAAACTTGTTATAACATAGGAACAGACAGTAATTAGACCAGGTAAGACTCAAAGCAAAGAAAACTGGCTTCCAGACTCTTTGTTCTACATCCTTCTTCTCTACTGGGGGAGTCCTTGCAGAGTAATATTGAACATCAGGAATTGGTTAAGAGGACATAAACATAGCAAGTGACACATGGGGTAGTCTGGTTGGATGCACGTATATAAGGACAACCTTCTTGGCCGAGCCCACATCATCTGCCCTGGCCACCTGAGGTTGGTGTGATATGCTGTCTTCTGTCCCCGAGCTCTGGCTCTGGGTTCAAGCATGGTGAGCAGTGTTTGGCGCACAGAGAAGATGGCAGACTCTCCTTGGATCCTAGTGGATCCTAAAGTAGCCTCCAGAAACCAGAGAGTCAGGATGGTTGGGAGACTGTGGATCTAGGAAAAGTCTGAAGACAAGGTGGGGTTAAACCATGGGAACACTATTTCTGGAGAATGTAAAAATGGGCAGAGAGGGCTGAGCCTTCTTTAGAATTCAAAGTCATGAAAATAATTTCTTTAACAACTCAAAGTGCCAATAATCTACAGTTAGCTCATTTTTCATACAAATTTCTTCTGGTGCCCCTGTAGGCCAAGGTATGATGGGAAAACAGGTACCCTGCAGGATATCCTTAGCTGTTTTAGGTGTACAGAGTCCTATGGTGACTGTGCCAAGCTATAAAGGGGACTGTCCCTAAATAAATGAACTTCTGCAAAGATGATCTGAAATGAACCACAGAGGAACGTTCTGGAAGAAGGCAGATATACATGTGTGTTCTGCATTTCCTTCTCCATTTTGTTCCTTTAGTATCCTTTTGCTTGGATTCTCCACAAACATCACTTCTAGAAAGTTTCCAAATCTTGGTGCCAGAACTTTTTTTTTTTAATATTTATTTTTTTAGTTGTAGTTGGACATAATACCTTTATTTTATTTATTTTTATGTGGTGCTGAGGATCGAACCCAGGGCCTCGCACGTGCACGGCAAGTGCTCTACCACTGAGCCACAACACCAGACCAGTGCCAGAACTTTTAAAAAGGCTTTTCTGCTATGGCGAGGAATATTTTGTACCTTATTGATGTGACTGTCGTCTCAACCAGGAGCAGTCTGCTTCAGCTTGCTGTGATGAGAAATGAACCATGGTGCCCCTCCCACTTCATGCAGACTTTGCAAACGTCTTTGAAAACCAGCAAAGGTTCATTCCCAAGGATGCTTTTCTACTTTCCCAAAAAATATAAAATACTGAGCTTGCCTCCAGGCCCCCAAGAAAATCCCCAGTCCCTTCACATGAGGCCATTACCCATTAGTGGAGTCAGGAAGGTCTCATGAACCAAGGCATAGAAATCTTGGTGTTTTATTTTCAGAACTCTGGAATCAATTACGGAGACATTTCTTCCAGAATTGCACTCCGGGAGAAATTGAAATGTAAAACGTTTGACTGGTACCTGAAAAATGTTTATCCGCTCCTGAAGCCAACCCTCAACATCGTGGGCTATGGAAGAGTACGTGCCGTGCGTGAAGTGGACGGTAGACTTGGAATGCATTTTTGTAAAGACAGTGAAACCCAAATCATGTGGTTACCCAGCCAAGGGTTTTCCTGCCTAATAGCCCCTTCCTGCCCCCTTGCCTTCCTCAGCTCTCTGCCCTTGAGCGGCTTCCTTTCCTCTGGTTCCCCAACCCCTGCTTCTTTTCCTTCTGTCTGCCTCTAGTCCTATTGCAAACTACAGCCCTTGCTTGCCAGACACTCTTGGTTGCTGAGCCAACTCGTGTCTGTCGCAGGATGGGTCCTCTGGTGTCTGCTGTGAGGGTCTGCAGGGGGTGATGTTCCCAGGACGTGGGCAGCATAGTCGCGATTTACCTAAGCTTTGGCCTGTTTCCCAGTGCTCAGCACGTGGCTCCCAGGATCCCGGTTTCTGCTCCTTTTGGCTGTAGGCTTCTGCTGTTTTTGGTGTTTCAAGGAAAACGTAGGTCCTGGGGGAGCCTTTTGGGGTCATCTTTCCAACCGTGTGGTCATGCTTTTTTCCCTTCAGATGACAAACTCATTGGATAAGAGTGTCTGCCTAGATCAAGGACCTGTGCCAGGCAATGTCCCCATCATGTATCCCTGCCATGAATTCAGTCCACAGGTAACTTCCACAGCCTTCCCTGCCTGACAGGGTGAGTCTGTGTTGGGCTCGGCTCCTGGTAATCTCTGTTGGATTTAAACTTGGTGTTAGATGATGGGGACACAAGAGCAGAGTATTCTGGATGACAGGTAAGGGCAAAACTCAAGCCTACACTTTTAAGTAGGAGTCTCTGGTTGTTTTATGTTGTTGTTGGGGATGGAACCCAGGGCCTCCCACATGCTAGGCAATCATTATACCACTGAGCTACAGCTCTAGTCTTCAAGTAAGCACTTTCTGGTTCATTCAAAAAGTCACAGCAAGACAGTTCAGTTTCAGGGACATGTAGAAAGTCTTTGCTCGTTGTGGTCATTCTCCAGGGGATATTTTCATTGGCAGTTTCCTCCAATCCCTTCCTTTCCCTCTCCTCCCCCTGTCCCTTCACCTTCCCTGCTCCTGTGCGTCCCAAAAACTTGACAGGTGCAACCACTTGCTCTTCTCTTGCAAAGAAGGAAGCAGAGGGCTAAAGAAAAGAGAGGTGGAACACAAGTTCCTCTGTGGCATAGAAGTGGGCTGGCACCAAGTTCAGGGTGCAGCCGGGGGACTTTTTTAAAATGGAGACTATTCAAATCTGTCATCTTACTTTGCATGTTGCCGTCACAGGAACGTTTTGAGGTATTCCCAGTAGATATCATTCCCACTTAAGAGATGAAAAACCCGAGGCATGAAAACAACCTATTTGTCCAGGCTCACCGAGCAAGGCAATGCCAGGTGGGAAATTTGAAAGATTTCTTGACAACAAGCTCGTAACTGGGGCGTACAATGACAGCTTCTCAAGTTCAGTTTGAGAAGCTTTGGGAGAAGCTTTCTTCAAAGAACAGTTCCCTCATCCACACACACCATGATTCTGTTGGAGACCTTGTTAGGAAAGGGGGTGGGCCAAGTGCCCATCCCTAGGTCTGGACTTCTCCCTGGAATCGACTGTCATGGGGGAGAAAGGCTGAAGTTACTCCGTGTGGCCAGGAAATCCACGCTCCCTAAGCATCCCGGGTATGAGAGCCGTTCTTGTGCTCCTACATGGCTGAGGCCTCCCTGCTGAGTGGCAGGTCCCTTGCTCTCTTCCAGATTATCTACTACCGCCAAACTGGGGAAATCTACGTGGGACATCTGATTTCAGAGGTGAACTCTGATGACCGCTGCCTCACAGACCCTGGCAATGGGGAAAAGCCTGCTTTGGAACCATGTTCTAAGGCAGCCCAAAGTGGACTACACTTACATTGGGATTTTAAACAGGTGAGTTTTAAAGGATAAGTAGCTACAAATACAGTTTGAGAGGTTTGACTTGATTTGATAACATTTCCAGAATATTGATTTTTGTGGCAGTAGGTAGGGGAAAGACTGGAAGCTGGGAACCAGGTGTGAAATACATAGAGAGGGGTGGTTGAGGAGAAATACTGGAGCTGCTATAGCTTCATAGAGTTTGAGCTCAAACTCTGGCTTAGTCATCTTTAGCAAGTTTCTGACTGTCTCCGGTGTTCAGTTTCCTCATCTGTAAAACCGAGATGACCGTGTCTACTTTGAGGGCCTATTGGAGGATTAAATGAGACAGGATTGTGAAGCATTTGGCATGGTGCCTGGCATGTAGGAGTTTTTGATGAATATTAGTCATTTCCTTTAGTTTTATTTTTAACGATTGTCAGAGTGTAGAGGACTAGGCTGAAATCCAACAGGGACTACTGCAAAAGCCCTGGCTTTAATTTCAACATCAAATGGCCAAGAACAGGGTAGAGGGAATTTGGCAGAATTCATGTGACAATGACATGAAGGACTTGGCTGACCACAGGCTATGTGTGAACCTGCCCCATGTCGGGGTTGCTTCAAAAACTTATATGATTTCTTCAGCTTCTTTCTTTAGACCGTGACGTCCTGACGGAAGGAGGGACTGGTTTGTGATTGGTACTACATTACGTTCAGGTGCCATGTTTTAAAAAAAAAAACACGGTCAATCTAGTTCAGCAAGTCCTATCTTTTTGAAGCCAATGACTTCTTTGACAATTTGCTGCTAGCTATGCACTTTCCAAGGAACGATGTATAGGCACTTATGTGCAAATATTTCCTTATGATTTCAGAGAGGTTTTGCATTCAAGTCTCCCTGAACTCGACAATATCGATTAGAGGGAGGAGGAGGGTAATGACTTCCCAGTCTCTGTCACCTCCGTCTAAGCTACAATTCCATGGAACTGCAGGCACTGCAACCAGAGGCATGCTCAGGGGCCCCTGCCTTGGGTCCCCTTGCAGGTGTCATTCCCTCTCCTCCAACCTCTTCACCAGAACAACCTCAAAGTGCATCTCTGGCTTCAGACATAGCCTCTCTTTGGGAAGTCTTCCATGACCCTGCAGGAATAGGCTGGGTTCTTCTGTGCTCTCAGGCCCCCCTCGTCTCATTATCTCCTCAGCCTGCCTGCTCTCCTGCTTCTTTTTACCACTCATCTAAGAACTGGCGGGCAGGGTCTGGATTTTGCTTGTTGTTTTCTCTCTAGCATCTGTTATAACAGCTGGAACATTTCAGGCACTCAGTAAATGGTTGTGGAACAAGTGAAAGATTGGCAGACTTAGGAGAGCTCAGCTGACAGAAAAGAGGATGCTGGTTTTCTAAGGAAAAGGAGTGTGCTAGTCAATTTTCTGTCATTTACATCAAGTACCCGAGATAATCAACCTGTAAAGAGAGGTTTATTCTGAGTCACAGTTTTGGAGAGTCCAGTTCATGATTGATTGTCCCAGTTGATTTGGGCCTGTAGTGAGGCAGAGCATCAGGCTGGGAGCATGTGGTGGAGTAGACCTCACTTACATCATAAGCCAAGAAGCAGAAGAGAAAGAGGAAGAGTCTGGGGTCTTGCAGTCCCTCTTTAAGGCACATCCTCAATGACCTAAAGACCTTCTGCTAGACCCCTCCTCTTAAAGGTTCTACCTCCTCCCGAAGGTCCCAAAATGGGGACTAAGCCTTTAATGCATGGGCCTTTGGGGGATATTCAAAATCTCAACTATAGCAAGGAGTCACAGGAGAGCAGAACTGAGGCCAGCAGCAGTTGGAGATTAAGGAGGTAGATGTAGATTTAGCACAATGAGCAAAGGGGGGACTTCTTTTTTTTTGGTACCGGGGCTTGAACTCAGGGGCACTCGACCACTGGGTCACATCCCCAGCCCTTTTTTGTATTTTATTAGAGACAGGGTCTCACTGAGTTGCTAAGTGCCTCGCCATTGCTGAGGCTGGCTTTGAACTCGCGATCCTCCTGCCTCAGCCTCCCAAGTGTGGGATTACAGGCGTGCGCCAACACGCCCGGCTGAGGGGGGGTACTTCTTGATGGCCCAGCAGGTTAGTTGTCCTGAACAGGACAGTCTGCCTCACTTGGTGGTAAGTTCTCTGTCAATTGTAGTCACTAAGCATAGCACGTCTGAGCATCTGGTGAGCCTGGTGTGCTAAATGTGAGTTTTTGATGTCCTTAATGATTTTAGTACTTTAAGCCTGGCAAGTTTTAATCATTTTAATAGGGCATTTTTTTTTACAATTTAATAAATGTGTTTAAATGTTGTAGACTATATTTCATAAATTTAATACACTAAATTTCCTTTCTTAAGGACTTTGATTATCTGACTTTCCATTTAGTGATCCTGAATCTCTTCAATGTTTTCCAGAGTGCTTATAAAGTCAGTGAAATCTCAACATGCAATCAGAAATTTAACTTGTCACACATTTTAAAATCGGTATCACAAGGTTAATTTGTAAGATGCCGATTTTCCTCAAACATAACAAATACTTAAAATTAGCAAATACACGTAGAATCTTTAGCAAATATTACATGTTGATTCCTTTAGTATCTATATTTTATCCCAAATCTCCTGGGAATTAAAGAATACTACTTATTCCTGAGAGCTGGTTTGGAGGTTCTAGCAGGGGAGTGCAGCTCCTTGTATATCCTTGACCAAAGATGGGTCCTCCTCTACTGGGGAAGGGTGTGCTCTTCCACAGAGCGTGCAGCTTTAGGAGGAATGCACTTGGAATGGAAAAGAGGGGGAAGGGGACACCTGCTTACCCAGCAAGATCAGCTGAGTCAATGGGGTGGCCAATGTCATAGCCAGGTCAGCCTCACTAGTTATCCAAAAGAGATGATTAGACATCCCAAATATTTGAAAAATTGTCTTCCCAAGAGAAATTTGGATAATTTGAGATGGAACCTTCTCAGCCGACTGAGGCGATGATAGAATGGAGATTTTGGCTGAGTGTGAGCTCTGCACGGTAGCACATCCAGGGGTGGATGCCCAGGCTGGGTCCCTTTTTATGACTGCTATGCCAAGCACTTCAAAAGTTAAGAGGGAGGTGATCAGGAAGTTCCTGGTGTATTATCAAGTTTTTCGATTTCTTCCTATCTAGTCCTTCCTATCCATCTTCTACCTGAATCAAAATCCTTTTAGGTATGAAAACAACATCTAGCTGTGTGTTGGGTCTCTCTCGTGCTCTATTTACTTTGTAGCACAACTTACACATTCATTCTACCAAAAAGTTACTGAAGTACAGGATAAGCAGAATCTCTGTGTTATTTCTTATATGTGCGTGGGAATCTTGAAAATAAATGCTGAGCATGAAAAATGTCACTAAAGGTATTGTCTGAAATTGAGAGGGTAACCAGACTGGATAATCCCTTTATTTTCGCCCAATCTCATGATTCTGTGTTTTAAATCAACCAGAGGAGGTTACACTCTCTGGGAAGCACAAGGGAGCCAAAGCCAGTGACTGAGAAGGGCCCTAATTCAGAGATGTGGTGTTGACAGCCACATGGACTTTGAAATGAGGAGCCCAGCATTGCCGGTGGTGATGCAGTTGAAATAGGGGGTACTTGGGTGAAGGTCAAGACAGAGTGACAGCTCGTGACACAAAGAGGATCTCTGGAGGTGGTAGTGAGGAGGGGAGCACCCATAGTCAGGGTTCCAGCAAGTACTGAGAAAGAGAGCGCTCGAAGGTGCTCACACCTTGCTGCTGGGTGAGTGGGCCAAAAGTCGTGGTCCCCAATGAGCAATGTTCAGAGGTGGGGCTTTTGGGAAGTTATTCGATCATGAGGGCTCTGATTTCATTAGTGGATTAAGCCATTGATGGATTTATAGTTTGATGGGCTTTTGGGAGGTTATGGAAACTTAGGAGATAGAACCTAGTTGAAAGGAGTAGGCCCTTGGGGCTTGACCTTGGGAACTATACTTATCCTTGGACTTTCCTCTCTCTTTGCTTCCTGGCCACTGTAAGGTGAGCAGCTTTCCTCCACCATGCACTCCCTGCTGTGATCTTCTTCCTCATCCCAGGCCCAGAAACAACAGAGTCAAGCAATCACAAACTGAAGTCTCTGAAACCATGAGCCCAAATTATTTCTTCCTTTTGAGTTGTTTACCTCAGGCATTTTGTCATAGTGATGGAAAGCTGCCTAACACAATAGGAATAGCTCTGACACAAACAATTAATTATGATCCTTTTAAAGGTACTAATTTTTTTTCAGGATAATATCTTAAGAAATAACATGGAGGCCATGATTAATGTAGAATCTATCCTGATATTTTCATAGCAAAATGTTAGGGAAAATGAAATATCCAATAGTAGTAGGGATTATTGCTCATTGCTTGAGCAGAATATCATATAGCTATTCAAATGATATTCCAAAAGTTATTTAAAGATGATGAAATGAAAGAATATACATAATATTAAAATTCAAAAGCAGTATATAAAAACCAGAAGTACAGTGTTATCCCATTATGAGTGGTTCTAATTTTTAAAAATATTTTTTCTGCATTAAAATAAGCATATATTCCTTTTGTAAAAGTGAAAATGAAACAAAAACAGAAATCCTTTAAAAATTCTGGTTTCACTGTTCCTAAGTAAACACAAAAGGGAAAGTGCATAAGATCCAGATGAATGCAATTAAAAGAAGCCAGGTGCTGTAGGGAGTGCTGTCAGAGCCCAAGTCACATGGAAGTTGAGAGAAAATAGAAAATAGGCCACTGAGTTTGTTTAAAAAATCACAGTATGATAGCCAAGAGTTATTGAGTGTATGTTATAAACCAGGCATTAAACATTATCTAATTTAGTCCTTTTAAGACAAAGGTCTTTTATAAGAGAAGTGTTACTTTCAGCTCTATCTGAACTATTGAAAAACTAAGGCACAGAGAAGTCAACAGTTTCCCCAAGATCACACAGCATAGTATTTGTGTAGCACGGAAGCAGAGAATCTTAACCACTGTGTGTTATTTCTGTTTCCCGGTTGCTTAGGTATTTGATTCTTTTTATTTTCATGGTTTTTTTTTTTTTTTTTTTTTTTTTTTTTTTTGGTGCATTATGGTTGTACGAAATGGTGGGACTTGTTGTTATGTATTCCTACATGCACACAATATACCAATGTAATTTGGCTAATATCACTCCCTAGTAGTCCCCTTGCCCGCCCTGTGGTCCCTTTCCTCCACTCTACTGATCTCTCTTTGTCATGAGACTCTCCCACCCAAGCTTTTCTGTGCCTTTTTCCTCTCTAGCTTCCACATACGAGAGACAATAGACAGCCCTTGGCTTTCTGAATTCCGTTTATTCAGGTTAGCACGATGGTCTCAAGTTCTATCCATTTTCCTGCAAATGACGTAATTTCATTCTTCTTTTTGGCTAAACAAAATTCCATTGTGCATATATACCACATTTTCTTTATCCATTGGTAGATACCTACGCTGGTTTCATAAGTTGGCTGTTGTGAATCGTGCTGCTATAGAAATTGGTATGCGTGTGTCACTATAGTCTGATGACTTTAATTTTTTAAAGGGGGCAAAAACACTAAATACCAGTTCAGCAGGCAAGCTTTGGGTTTGCCCCCACTTCTAATATTATGACATCTTTACAGCTAGTAGAAAACAAATGTGCAGAGAGGGAGAACTAAAACAAGGGTGTTAGACTGGAAGAACGTTTGCTAGCATCGAGGGTGGCTGGATTCAGAGACGGGGCCAGGCAGCTCCTCTGAGATCCTCCACGAGGCAGCCTTGGGTGGACCCCTGCTGGTTTTCAGGTGAAGATATGAAGGGAGTAGCAGTGTGGTCTTCTTGACATTTGCTAAAGGTGTCAGGGCTGGGGATCCAGGGACAGAGTGTGCTGTAGAGGCCTGGGAGGGTGACACAGAGAGGCAAGCCACGCCTGAGGCCAGGCTGCTGTGGAGGCCTGGTTGAGCCGGGTGGGGGGACCCTGTCCAGGAGCCTTCTGGGGTCTGGAAGCAGGGGCTGAGGGCAGGGAGTGGTGGCGAGGTGGAGAAGTTCCAGACCTGGAGAGGAGCCTGCATGGCTGACACTCGATGGGTGCCCTGAGGACGGGGGCCGGAGGGTGGGGGAACCCAGGCAGTGTAGGGCAGATGGTCTGGGGGGACCAGGGGTTGTTGGGGGCAGTTTGTGATTACAAGAGGTGAGAAGCAGGGAGGCAGAGGTTTGGAGATCTCAGAGCTGCAGCCCTTGGTGTTAAAAGCCCTGGTGACGGTACACCGAAGGGACGGTGTGGTCAGGTCACTCACCTGACCTCTCATTGGATGCGTGAACTCTGATGACGAGAGCAGAAGGTGGTGGATAAAGAGAGAAGTCCCGACCCAGGAACTAACACAGACTAGGGAGTGATTCCAGCAAAGGCTTGGAGAGGGGTGCGGGGGTGAGAGGGGTAGGAGCAGACGCAGGCCCAGCTTGGACAGAGGGCAAGACTGCCAGGTGCCGAGATGTGGAGATCAGAAAGAGGTGGGGGAGGGGGTCCGAGGGAGAACATGGGAGCAAGGAGGAGGACCCTTCTTCCTCTTTCCCGATGCGAAGGGGCAGCGGCCAAGAGGAACTCAGATTCACTGCACATCTTCCATGTGTCAGGCACCAGATTCTCAATATTGACCCGATTTTTTAACTTTAAAATTTACTCAAGAGCCATTTTACAGATGAGGAGATCGAGACTTGGGGAGGTTAGATGCCCAGGGTCACATGGTTTGTATATGGGGGAATCGACCCTGACTGTTTAGCACCGATGCCCAGAGTGTTCCCAGTAGTGAAGCCCCTGTGACAAGAGGCAGGAAGCTGCCGCCCAGAATGGTGGAGAAGGGAAACGGAGTTCCCACAGTGTAGCTTCTGCTCCAGGTCCTTGACAGAGCCCTGCTGAGAAGGGAGAGGAAGGCAAGGGTAGGGCGAAGCTGAGGGGTTCCATGGGCTCAGGTCTGGAGAGATGGAAAAGAGACACAAATTGAAAACAAGATGTCACGGTGTCGTGCCAGTCAGTGTAGCCGCCTGATGCTGTTGCAGCCACAATACCGCGGGAGGAAATTCGGTGGCAGGAATCTTTTATCTTTTTCTCTTTGCTTTTAAACTAAACTCTTTTCCTTATATTCTTCTTCTTTTTCTCTTTGGCTGTCTCTTTTTCTCTCTAGCTTCTCTGGCTTTTTCTAGCTTCAGCAACCTCTCGAACTCTTAACCGCTCTGACTCTTTTCTTCTTCTGACTGCGTTCTTCTTCTGACGACGTCTAACCTTCTTCTGACTCTTTCTAACCGACCTCACCCGGTTATATATCTTTAGCTTTACTGGTGCGTCACGTGCATACTTTGATACTTTGAATAATGTATTGATATCAGGTGGAAACCAAAACATCTTTTATGGCTCCCAGCTAACCGCAATAGCCGTCTCCCTGATTAGGGCTTCTTCAAGTCAGTATCAGCCTGCTGCTTCAGTCTCGGGGGAGGCCCGTGGTGCCCATGAACTCAGCACAGGGTGGCTTAGCTGGCTGCAGGGCTGGGGCAGAAAGCAGTGGGGGCTTACTTCTACACGTTGCTTCTCATTCTCGCTGGGTAACTTGCAGAGGGCCCAGGGACCCTCTCAGATCACAGCTCCGAGAGCAGGCCCAGCAGGGGATGCTGTGCTATTGCTATCACCTTGACTCTCCCTCCCTCCTTCCACCCAGGGAAGAGCCATCATAAACAGGGACACCAAACGGTGTCTGGAGATCAGGAAGGACTCTTCAGGTGCCTACGTGCCTGTGCTGCGGAACTGCACCCTGCAGACGTGGGAGATACAGTACGTCGCCAGAAACTGGGATTAGACCGATGTCCGGTGAGCCTGCAGCGTCTGAGTGTGGGACACCAGATCTCACAACTGGAACGGTGGCTACACCCAGTGCGGCTCAGTGTGGGAGAGGGTGAAGGACAGAAGGCGAGCGTGTGTGCTTACTGTGACCTCAGTGTGTGTGCAAGATTCCAGGATGTGGAGTCCTGGGCATGTGTCAGGGCACCGCTGCTGAGGACCAGAGCAGAAACCCATGCCTTTTGCCCAGCTTCCCTTGGAAGATCGTGATATCTATCAAATGCCGTTCTTGGAAACTCCTTGAAATAGCCCATCTCATCTGCTTGTTCTGTGGAAAGAGGAGGAGGAGGATGGAAGTTTATCTCTGACTTCCGCCAACGCTGTTTAGCCTTCATTCCAACAGCTACTATCGCCACCTGTCCCCACACCTCCTCCCTGGCTCAGCTGCTCAGAGACTCCCCAGACTGTTCCACGTGACAGGCAGGGCCCTCCTCAGGCCGGCAGCGTGATCACCATCCAGGTGGCATCACTCTTCTCTCTTTTCTGGACTGTTTGGAAAGATACAACGAGTAGACCAGTAACTTTAACACATTCCTCCATTTGTGCCTCGCCCCCAATGGCAGCTTTATTTGAATTACCAGTCTCTCCCGTGAAAAAGAGATTGCAGAGGCTGAGGAGAGGAGGGAAAGACCCTCACCCAATCATAGCTTTTCAAGGGACAGTCCACAGAAAATGGTAAAAAAAAAAAAAAAAAAAAAAAAAAAAAAATCCAGTTCCTTGTGAATTTGGTCATAATGTCTGATGATTAGATCTCACCTATTTCCTCCTATTGCCCCTGCAAATTATGGAGAAAATGAGGACTAAAACAGATGGCCATCACCTATTGGGGCACAAAGAAGGGATTTGTAGGAAAAAACTTTAAATCAGGATTCTTATGTCTGTCCATTGGGTCAATCCTTCCCCTCGGTTATCCAGGGCTGCCAAGTTTTTGTCAGATCTTGAGGACTGGGGGTGTGTGCTGTGTTGTGGGCTCACCCATGAAGTATGGGCTGCTGGGTTGCTTTCCTAAGAAGGCTGCTTCTTCCTTAGTCCCATGTCAGGGGTACCTGGGAATCATCGGGTTTCCTTTAGGTACAAGGCAGGAAAGACACTGGTAATCAGGCATAGAATTAAATTGGCTAAGACTTTTAAAAGTAAGCTTTAGAAGTGTAAAGTCATGAGTATGCCGCTTGATCAAAACTCCAGCGAACAAACGCATGCCTATCAACAACGGAGAGTTATTGTGAATAAGATCCTATTGTTAAAAATGTGAAGAACTGGATACATGTTAAGCAAATGTACAACTTCTGGATTCTTCCCGGCAAACTGAAGGGAAAATAAAATCGAGAGCAAAGGTTCAAAAAAGCATGTACGCAATAGAAAAGTAGGCAAAAGACACACTAGGCTTAGACATAGAAAAAGGCATTTGACTTCCTTCACAGAGAAATGCAGATTAAAAGTGTACTGAGATGATTTTTCACTTAAATTGGCAAAAAAAAAAAAAAAAAAAAAAAAAAAAATCCAGTTCCTTGTGAATTTGGTCATAATGTCTGATGATTAGATCTCACCTATTTCCTCCTATTGCCCCTGCAAATTATGGAGAAAATGAGGACTAAAACAGATGGCCATCACCTATTGGGGCACAAAGAAGGGATTTGTAGGAAAAAACTTTAAATCAGGATTCTTATGTCTGTCCATTGGGTCAATCCTTCCCCTCGGTTATCCAGGGCTGCCAAGTTTTTGTCAGATCTTGAGGACTGGGGTGTGTGCTGTGTTGTGGGCTCACCCATGAAGTATGGGCTGCTGGGTTGCTTTCCTAAGAAGGCTGCTTCTTCCTTAGTCCCATGTCAGGGGTACCTGGGAATCATCGGGTTTCCTTTAGGTACAAGGCAGGAAAGACACTGGTAATCAGGCATAGAATTAAATTGGCTAAGACTTTTAAAAGTAAGCTTTAGAAGTGTAAAGTCATGAGTATGCCGCTTGATCAAAACTCCAGCGAACAAACGCATGCCTATCAACAACGGAGAGTTATTGTGAATAAGATCCTATTGTTAAAAATGTGAAGAACTGGATACATGTTAAGCAAATGTACAACTTCTGGATTCTTCCCGGCAAACTGAAGGGAAAATAAAATCGAGAGCAAAGGTTCAAAAAAGCATGTACGCAATAGAAAAGTAGGCAAAAGACACACTAGGCTTAGACATAGAAAAAGGCATTTGACTTCCTTCACAGAGAAATGCAGATTAAAAGTGTACTGAGATGATTTTTCACTTAAATTGGCAAAAGTGGGAAAAAAAATAAAAGCCCGACAGCACCGTTCCATGGAAGGAATGTGGAGACGGGCAGCCTCGTGTTGACAGGAGGACATGAACTGGCACAATCTCAGTGGGTATTTGGCAATATCTAGAAGTACTGTATGTGTGTTTTCTATTTGTGCCAGTAATTTTACTTTTTAAAATTTTACCTTTGAAACTAAGAAACTACTCATGCCCAAACTAATACTTTGCAGTATTGAATGTGAGTGAAACATGTTGGAAGTAAACTGTATACCCAAGCTTCAGAGGTTGGCTAAATAAATCCACACAGTGGGGTATTAGGTGGCTATGAAAAGGACCAGGAGCATCTCTTTGAACTGATATGGAGTGATTTCCTGTAAATTGTGCTCAGTGAAAAAAGAAAACTAGCATCTATACGTAGGTATCTTTCAGGTAGGAAATAAGGAGAAAATATACACGTGTCTGCTCTTTTCTGCAAAATGAAACCTGAGGAGGATAAACCAGAAACTACTGAGATTGTTACAATGGATGGTGGTGGTTGGGAACAGGGAGCCAAGGACGGGGGAACAGGATAGAAGCGATGCGGGCGGAGTGGCATTCTCTAAGTAGACATTTTTTTTCCCTGTGGTTTTGACATTTAGAATCATGTTTCATATGTTCAAAATAAAAATACATAAAAATCAAAGATAGAAACCAAAAATGGATTATAAACAAAAGTTAGTGAATCTAGCCATATATCTGTACTTCAGATGAACATACACATATACACCAAGCATACCTAACATTCAGCATCCAGACCTTCATTTCTAAACATTTAGAATTAGGACTCCTTAGCAAAATAGCTAATTTTAAGGCTGTGGCTCTAGTATCTTCCTGTGTTGAAAGAAAGGAACTTCTCAAAGAATGGTGGGACATGTTACAAACCACAGTAACCAAGTTGAAGGGGGTTCCACTGGCTAAACTGGGACAATTTGAGCATTAAAATTAATATTGGTCACAATAGCCAAAGAATAAGATACGAATCCACGAGTTCTTTCAAACGGATAAAAGAATGAGTGAGGAGAAGGAAAAGTTCTTCCTTACAGTAGAACGCCAACTAATAATTGTTACAGGGATTATGAAATTAGGAAATCACAGCTTGGCACGCACACAGTTAAAATTGTTTCAGGCGAGAATCGTCAGTGGATGCTAAAACTAGGGGTTGATGAGAAATAGGAAAAGCATACACCACGAACATGTGTATATAGGAATAGATACATATGCAGGTATATATATCTCATCAAAGTAACTTCCCAGAAGATGTTTATCCATTACAGCAGTGGGAAGATAGTAATGTCACGGGGGAGAAGTCTGGCAGATGCCATGTTACTTGAGCAGTCGACATAAACATCAGTGGCTGGACAGATAGACAACTGGTTCCTCTTGACACCATGTGCCAAGAACATAGCATCACGTCTAGGCTCTTCCTGCCCAAAATGCAGAGCCCGAACCTATAATCTTCATGAAACTTCAATTAAACCCAAATCGAGAGAGATTCTTCAAAAGAAATAGTCTGTATGCTTCAAAGATGTTAAAGTCATGGAAGATGAAGAAGCACTGAGAGGCTCCAAGACTAAAGGAGATGAAAGAGGCACCGCAGCTGAATGTGATGTGTGATCCCGGACCTGAGGGGATTTTTCTCCCCTTTCAGTTATAAAAAACAGCAGTAGATAATTGCTGACATTGGAATCAGGTTGGTTGATGAGATAATGGTACTGTATGCATGTTATTTTCCTGATTTTGATCATTGTACACTGGCTATATAAGAGAATGTCCTTCATTTTATGAAACAGTCACTGAATGGATTTTACATATATGGATGAAAGTTAGAGCAGGGAATGGTAAAACAAATGCAGGTAAGTGAAACTGGCTGAATGGTAGCAAAGGGGATGCAGGAATTCTCTGTACTGGGTAATCACAACTTTTCTGTAAGTCTGATGTTATTTTAAAATAAAACATATGTAAATTTAAAACAAACTCAAACAAAAAAAGTTGCCCACCTTCATCCATGGTTTTGCTTTCTACAGTTTCAATTATCTGAGGTCAGTAGGGATCTAAAAGTATTGAATGGAAAATTCTGGCAATAAAAATTCATAAGTTTGAAATAGCTTTCATCACATTGTATTGTTATACCTCTTCTATTTTGTTGTTAGTTATTACTGCTAATCTCTCATGTGCCTAGTTTTAAAATTAAACTTTGTCATAGGTATATATAGGAAAAAAATGTCTATGTAGGGTTTGGTACTATCCGTGGTTTCAGGTATCTTCAGGTTTTGGCATGTATCCCTCTTAGATCAGGAAGGACTACTGTACATTAAATATCTCTTCCTTCTACCTGCAGCTTAATCTAAGAAGTAGCAGCTTAATCTAACTTTTGTGGCCTTTGTTCTTAAGGGGAAATCTATAATTCTCTCACACATGTAGTTAGATGGACAGACAGACCTGAGGCCCTGCTTCCTAGAGGCCTTGATCCAGCAGGTCAGCTATGAGGAGGAGGGTGTGGGCTGGCCTTCTTCACTTGAAAGTCTGACCATTGCTTGCCCAAAGTTCTTTGTGGATTTTTGCTCCTCTGGTCACCATCTACCTACAGCCTTCATTGGTCAGGACTTGTGAGGATTATCTCTGTGATGGACTTTAATCCCGTCAGGAAATTGTTTCCTTGGTAACCACGCTGATTGTTCGCTGGTTCACTAATTGTGTTTCTCTCTCTTTCTCTTTCTTTCATTTTTGAGAAGGATGGAGCTCTGTATAAGGTGGCGTTATCTAAACAGGACAGGGGCACCCAGGGGCACCCCATCCCACAGAGAAGTCATTCTGTGTTTGTTACTTGCAGTTGGATTTCTGGAACTGTGGCCCTCCCCTTTCCCTCCCTCTGGGCCAGACAGTGGGAATCCCTGGAGTGTCTTGCAATGCCCATTTTTCTCTCCATCCTCCTTTACCTCTGGCCTTCCTGAAGCCTGTGCCTCATGTATCCCTCATGGGCCACGAAGGGGACACTATGCCTGGTGGCCTTAGGGGGAACCACAGTTCGCTTTACAACATGCCTCTCTCTTCTTGCCTCCAAAGTGAAAGGCTTGTTTCCTCTTTTCATTCCACCTGTCCCAAACCAAAGTGACAATACAGTTCTTTTTGTTCTTCCCCAACCCAGCTTCAAGCAGGAACCCCAGAGGAGCAACTTAGATCTGCCGTTCTCTTTGTTCTCTTTATTGTAGTAGCTACCTCCCCAGGATTCTGTCACTTTTTTTCCAAAGGGGGTCTGGAGACCGGATCACTGCCATCACGTGCCTGCTGGTCCTTCTTCAGGTCCTGTGCATCATTTGCACCAGGCTTGTGTGTCCCAACCTCGGGGTGCACAACTTCTCATCCACATGAGACCTAAGGGAGAAAGGGCTGAGGGCTAAGTCATAACAAATGGAGATCGAGTAGTTTTAATCTCTTATAGAGTTCCTTTATTTTACTTATAATACATTTCTACAATGGAAAAAAATGTGCTTTAGCTAATTTCCTAAATTTAAAAAAAATTTTTAAAGTCCTTTTATAGAGATCACCTAAAATAGTTAGGTGGATAATACCATAGGGAGTTAATTATCACCTGAATTTGTGGATAAAATCAACTCATGACTGTAAGTTATAATTTCAAAAACACAGTTTTTTTTTCCTCCTTTAAACATTTTAGCAAATATAATTTCAAGGAGTGAATTTATCTCAAGATTACAAGGCTAGCCAGGTATGTTAGCAAATTGCCGAGGCCATCCTCGGCAATTTAGTGAGACTATCTAAAAATAAAAAATAAGAAGGGCAGAGGATGCAGAGGGCTCTGGGCTCAATCCCCATTATCAACACCCCCCCCCCCAAAAAAAAAAAGATTGCAAGTTGCAAGTCTACCATCCTTAAGCTATAAAAACCAAATCACTCAATATTACCAGAAAACTATTTATCCTCCATAGAAAACAAACACCTAAAACAAAAACAAAAATCCCAGGCAGAAGAGTCAAATTCATGACAAGAAGTATATATAGTTCAGCTTTAATTGATGAAAGCAGTTATGTCAATATTCCCTAATCTTTTCCTTTTCTAACAGATCGTACTGGCTAGGTCAGGACTTGTTCTTTGAAAATAACTTGTTGATCTTCTTTCATCCTTTAAAAGTTCTTCCTCGATCATGAGCTGAGCTGGTGACTCTGCTTCAAATGCATTTTCTAGCCAAAGCTGGGTGGAGGAGATGGGGTTCTCGGGGGTGCACAGGGGCTTCATCCCCCAGTCCCACTGTTCTCCTCTTACAATCTCCTTATCTCCCCTCCAGAGCCTGTGGGTGGCCCTGCCATGGGCCTGCAGCACATCCTGCCTCGTCTTTCCCTATAAAAAATGCCTTCCCAGCATGTGTAGGAGATTCCTTTTTCCAAATCCCAAATTCCAAGAAAACTCGGTTGAAGATTTGGGAGAACAGGGGAAAGCTTTATAATCTTCTGAGATTTAAAGCGTTGCGAGTGACATAGAGATGTTGCCAGTTTGAAGGAATCCATTGACATCGAATTGAACACAAGAGCAGGACACAGGTGCATTTTAAGATTAAGGTCCATATTTTCAGAAACCGGGACAGGAATACAAAGGGAAAAGCGGTCACAAGCTCATCCGTGGGTCATTCTTGGGCATAGTCCTTGCCATGCTATAAATGTGTGTTTCAATCTGTCTGCCTCTAAGGCCACTGATTCCAAGGTGCAGCCACGGTAGGCCCAGATGCTCTGCTTTCTAAATTTGGATTCTGTCACTGTCATGGGGATTCTTTTGTCCACACTGCATCAGGTGCACAAGAAAGGGGGGCCCCAGGCCCCCGGTAATGCTGCTGCCCTGGCACTGGTCGCTGCCAGGCCTGTTTACTTTTCTTTTCTTTTTTTTTTTTTTTTTAAATTTTTAAAATATTTATTTATTTGCTTTAGTTGTACACAATGCAATGCATTTATGTTTACGTGGTGCTGAGGATCGAACCCGGGCCGCGCAGGTGCGAGGCGAGCGCTCTACCGCTGAGCCACGACCCCAGCCCCCTTGTTTGCTTTTCCGAACTGGAATGTTTCGCTCCCGAGTTCCTCAGCGTGGCTTGGGCTACAGGGGAGGTTGACAGAGAGGACTGAGAAGCACTGACTTGGGGACTACAGAGTCGGCCATGCAAAGCCAATGTGGGTGCTGTAGACACACTGAGGAGTGGGTGTGATTGGAGGTGCAGCTGTGTGGGGACCAGCAGGGCCAGGCCAGCAAAAGGACCTGCAGGCCCTAGAACAAGTAGCAGATTCTGAGGGTGATGCAAGGGGAGGGGTGGATCCTGTGGCCCTAGGTCACCCTCAAGGAGCGCTGGCAGCAGCAAAGAATGGTTTGGTATGAAAATGGCCATAGTTAAGCCTGGGCATTAGCCGGGCAGGCTAGCTGTGAAAGAGCCCCCGGGAGAAGGCCTCTATCTGGGACAGTCACTACTTTTATTACCCTCCATGCAGGAGAGCTCTGGTGGCTGTCTTCCTGTGCCTGAGCGTTCCCTAGTCCTACCTCTCCTCTGATGCTAAGGCCTTTGTGTGCAGGATTAACAGAGCTCCAGGGGAGCACTGCTGTGCACTGATCAGTGGGGTATCCACTGTTTGCATCTTTCAGCAGGAGCAATAGGGGGTCTTAAGTCCTGAACACAGGAGTACATTGTCCAGTGGAAATTCAATCACAAACAGGTTGTTCATCACGGGGAATTCTTTGGGGTCCTACTGTAGCCTGGAGATCTGTAAAGGGAGTAAGCTTCCCACTTATAGAATTCACCTTTCTCTTGGATCCCTTTGGGAATAGGGATCTTAAGATCCTATAAGAAACATCCACATGAAAATAGAATAGAGACCAGAAGAGTAGTGGAAGGGGAGGAGGGAAGGGAAGAGAAGAGGCACAGGGAACAAAACAGACTCAATTATGCTATGTGCATGCATGATCACATCACAGTGAATCCCACTATTATGTATAACTGTAATGCACAATAAAAATTCATTTAAAAAGAAAAAAGTGTAGTCAGTTTAAAAAAAAGTGAATTCATCTTGTCTATCTCACCTCTACCAATATGAACTTCTGTTAGCCAATCCAAATTCAGAGAGAGAAAGAGAGACAGAGACTGTCATTTATATCATCTTAGAATAAAAAATAATTTAAAAAGAGAGAGAGAGAGAGAGAGAGATACTAAGAAAGAGAGTGATGGGCTCCAGCAATCTGAGCTGTCTGGGCAGTATCCAGAGCCTCTGGAAGCAGTTTCAGAGACGCTACCACCGCTGTTCTCCAAGTGAGAGTCAGTAGCCAATGTAGCCAACCTTGGCCATCTTGAGCTTTTCCCGGTATCCTGTTTATTCACAGAGGAGTTTGGGGGGAAGCAAAAAGGCTTCCATGGCTGCTTCCAAAAGTCAAGGAGGGGAGGTTCTTAAGAGACCAGCCAAGGGGGCCCAGGGAGAGCGACTCTCTCTGGGCTGGGCCTCTTTGGGCAAGTAGACCAGTTGGCCAACCTCCTCTTGAACGCAGTGTGGTCCCATCAACAGGCAACTGTTCTGAAACCCAACTCCCCCCAGCCCTGGAATGGAGAGCTCTGGCAAGGCCAGCTGTGCAGAGAGACCCGCTTTGGACCAGCTCAGCCACCTGAGCTCTTGGCCAGCTCCCTGTCCGTCTCCACGCCATCTCAGATCTTTTTGGCTCCAGACAAGTTCGAAGCTTTCCACTGTAGTTGGCCAGAGGCCTCAGGGAGAGACATTTGTAGGAGTCTTTTCATAATGGGCTCCTGGTTACTGGAATTCCAAAATCTGGCTGTGAACACTTATTTCAGGCCGGCTGTTGGCACCGATGTTAAAATAAGGATCCACTTCGGCCCCTGCCTCCTTTTAAGTCAAATACGGAAAAACTCCACTTGGCAGCTCGTTTCCCTGAAATAGCAACAAAAAGAGAGACAAATATCCCAGGTCTGAAAAATAAAACCTCGTACAGAATTAGGGATTCTTCTATGATGTTTTGTAAATAAGTAACGCCTTAAAATGCGGTCATCATGCCCCTGATGTTTGGGATTATAAATGGGCCTCGAGACGGGGTGGTGTGCAGGTCAGTTCTCAGGCCACAGCTGGCATTATTAATGAAAAGAGTGTATTAAAAGACACATACACAGAAAGTTCAGTTAAGCCCATGAGTCAGAAAACGTGAAAGGCCAAGGCAAATACGCTCACCACAGGTGTGGCTCTGGGGACAGGAAAAAGGAATCATTGCTTGCCTTGAGGCTGGGTCCTGTCAGGACCTTGGAATACACTGTTTTTCTTTGAAGACTCTGTTTGCCCTCAGATGCACACTCTTCTGCCTCCAACTACAGGGGCCAAAAAAAAGAGAGCCCCTTGAATTCCTTCGTGTTGCCTTCGGAGACTTTGGAGTTGCTGGAAGAGTGGCCTACATACACCAAAGTTGGGCAAATTTAGTCCTGCTTCTTTTTGAATGTTATAGGTTTCTTCTCCCTTTTTATTCTCCTCTTCCCACTTTCTGTCCTAATTTTCATTTTTCTTATCTCACTTTTGGCAGAATCCAGTTGAATGATGAGCAAGCGGAAGCAGGACCAGCGGGAATCAGGAATGGAGTTGGCAGGGGGTGGAAGAAAATTCCCATTTCAGGCCTCAGGCCTTGGAGGCCTCCTGACGGAGAGGGGCTTAGAGGAAGTGAATGAGGAGAAATGGCTGCTTCTTGTTCAAAGAGCCCTGAGACTGTTCTAAGGGGGTGACGATGGGTGAACAGATACGTGGAATTGGAGCAAAGGGAGCCAAGATGAATTTGCCAGGATGGACAGAAAGCCAAGTGAAAAATGTGGGTGAGCCCCAGGAGAGAGGGATGTTGGGCCTACAGGTAAGCAAAGCAGCTGCCTGTTTTCCATGGTGCCTTCTCTCTGAGGAATAGCCAGACAAGCAAGTCTTCTTACATTTGTCATCGTAAATTTAACACATGCAAATTTTAAACATTTCCAAAATACCTAAGCACAAAATCAATTAGTAAAAAACCATGCCTAGGGCTGGGGTTGTGGCTCAGTAGTAGAGCACTTGCCTAGCATGTGTGAGACCTGGGTTTGATTCTCAGCACCACATAAAATAAATAAATAAAATAAAGTTAAAAAAAAACATTAAAAATGTTAAAAAAAATTTACAAAACATACATACTTTTACTACAGTGAGGTAATAATTACACATTTGTTTCTTTCCCATTTTTCCTTCGAACCTGTGTATCTGGATATATTTACATTTTTTTATATGACTAAAGCATACTTTATATATAGATAGCTCAATTTTTTTTTTTTTTTTTTTTTTGTAATAGGGATAGAATTCAAGGCACTCAACCACTGAGCCACATCCCCAGCCCTATTTTGTATTTTATTTAGACACATGGTCTCACTGAGTTGCTTTGCACCTCTCAGTTGCTAAGGCTGGCTTGGAACTCGTGATCTTCCTGCCTCAGCCTCCTGGCTGCTGGGATTGCAGGTGGCTTGATTTTTCAGCTTAACATTTTATGTCAAAATCCAACTTCACTGGTGACTCTATCACATATTGATACAGGGGAGTCATCTGCCGAGAGACAGGCGTTTCCTACAGTTTAGGTCATCTCTGCAGGTGATGGCTGGGTGACTCTTTATCAGGCACCGGCTTCCAGTGGAGCAGGGCACTCCCTCAGCTCCCTCAGGACAGCAGAGGTGGCTGCAGCTTCAAGCAGGAGGGTGGAGGGAGATTTCTGCTCTTGCAGCGTGTATGAGAGGGAACCTGGAAGGTTAGAGCAGCTATGTAATCATGGAGTCAGCGCTTTTAGCCGAGTGCAAAGGGGAGTACCCTGGTCTAGGAAGAGGCTCAGAAGGTCTATCATTTATAGAGCATTTACTCTGTGCTAGGCACTGGGGGACTCTGCAAATATTATTTGCTGTCCTCCAAACAATCTGATCAAATAGGTTCTATTAGCCACACTTTCCAGATGAAGAAAGTAAGGCTCTCAACAATTAGCATGCCGCTACAAGGTCACACAATTGGTAAGGAACTGGACTAGGACCACAACTTGGGTTTCCAGGAATGTAGCAGAATAGGGAAATATAGTTTTTGAAACAAACAAAAAAGAATTCCTTTGAATCACCTTTGTTAAAACTGAACTTTCTTTTGTGTGATAACTATTTACTGAAGAAAAATGCTATTTCTTTCTCTTTTCTCGAGTTGGGAAATCTATCTGATTTTTCCTGTTAGGATCTTACATCCATTCATTCACCCAACGTTCATTTTTTTGATTACTGTCACTGCTGAAGGGAGTAAAAGAATGGATGAGATTTAGCCTCTGCCTTTGACAAATGGACAGTCCGATGGGATTAGGCAGCCACACACACCCTGAGTCTGACACTGGTGATGATTGCCACCACAGAGATTGAATCCAGGACTGAGGGGACATGGCCTTTGAAATGAAAGTGAGATTTCTCTCTCTTAGCCTTGATCATTCATCTGTAAAATAATGGGACTGGACAAGAGTGACTCTGGCTTTAGCAATTCCATTATCCTGATTTCTTTGTCTTCTGCAGATTGGTCACTGGCGGGACAGCTTCTTTCCATATGTAAGATGCTCTGGGCTCCCCAGACAGCCTGATCCAGAGCCCACACTGGATGGCTGCCTTCAAAGGCACCTCCTACTTGAGGGGCAAGTGGCCTCCTTAACTGTTTCTCTAAGCTTGTGTTGAACAAGAGAGACCTTCTCAGCAACGAGTTCAAGTTCTCTTTCCTTTCTATGTAGCCCATTCCCTCTTTCAACGTTTTCTACTCTCTTTAAGTGACAGATCAACACTGCTCTACCTCCCTGTCTCCAATTCCTTGGAAAGACAGACCTCAAGGTCAAAATTTGTTCTGATGCAGCCCCGAATCTATCCAGGTCCTAGCACAGCTCTTTGCACACAGATGTTCAGTGAATGTGAACAAATGAACAGCAGCTGTCTCCTTTGGAACCTTTAAAAAGGGCTTAGATTAATTTTGACTTCATGTTGTTACAAAATGACCATGAATAGTGGTTTAAAAATGAGTCCATCATCTTGCAGTTATATTTATTTATTAAATATATCATCTTACAGTTCTGGAGGTCAGAAGTATGAAATGGATCTCACTGGGGTAAAATCAAGGTATCAGCAGGCCAATATTTCTTTCTGGAAGCTCTCCATGAGAATCACCCCCCCCCCCTTTTATAGCTTCTTAGAGGCTACCTGCTTTCTTGGCTGTGTGGCCCTCTTCCATCTGGATGCAGGTAGTGGCTCATCAACTTGTTCTCACATTTCATTATTCTGACATTGAGTATTGGCCTCCCTCTTCCATCTTCTAGTATCCTTGTGATTACATTGGGCTTGTCTGGATAATCCAGGATCATCCCCCTGTCTTAAGGTCAGTTGATCAGCATGTAACATAGTTCCAGGGATCAAAATGTTGACATTTTTGGAGAGCCTAATATTCTGCCTACTATAATGCCAATGACTTTTCTTTAGGATCTAACGTAGTCTACCATGTTCCCATGCACCCATACAGTAGAACTGCTGCTGTGTTCCATGTGCTGAGATTGGTACTGGGAAGTCGGATGGATAGATACACATTGCATAGACGGGTAGGAGGCAAGAATGAGCCATGGCAATGCATTCTGATCAACACTGCAATGAAGGAGTGTGGAAGAAACTGTGGGGTGTAGAGAGCAGCAGCCAATCCAGACAGGTAACCCAGATGATAACGGGCCTGAGCCTTATGGAGGCTGGGACTGGGGATGGGGGTCTGTGCAAAGAGCTGGAGCATGGTGTGCCCTGAGAATGAAGATAGTCCAGATTACTGGAGCATGATATGCCTTCCCCACCCTCTTCTGTGCCATTCTTAAAGAAGACAGTTGAAACTGCATAGACAAGAGTGGGAGTTATGGAGAAGCTTGTGTGCAAGTTAAGGAATTTTTTGTTTGTTTGTTTGTTTGTTTCTTGGTCGTTTTTAAATGCTACATCAATTGGAAAGCAATTGAAAATTTTCAAACAGTGGGTCACATGGGTTGATATGTTGACTGTGCATAGTGACTTCCCAAGAGCTGTGGTTTGTATCTTGCATGGCCCCTAAAGGCTCATGGGTGAATGGCTTGCTCCGCACACAGGGTGAAGATATTGGAGGTGATGGAAGCTTTAAGGGATAGGGACTTGTAGGAGTTCTTTAGGCCATTGGAGGTGTGCCCTTGAAGGGGACAGTGTGACCCCAGCTCCTCTACTCTTTTGCTTCTGGATTTCTAATTAGGTGAGCAGTTCTGCTCCGCCATGTGCTCGCACCATGGTGCGCTGTCTCACCACAGGCCCAAAGCAACAGGACCAGATGAGTATGGACTGCGACTTCTAAAACTGCGAGCTAAAGTATACTTTTCTCTTTATAAGCTATCTAAAGTTTTTTGTTTTAGTGGTGGAAAGCCGGCACATTACGGGTTCTTCCTTACATACTCAGTTTCCTTTCTTCCAGGGGTCACATTTTTCTACTTTTTTCTAATGAGTAGTGTAGCCATTTTCTACCCCTGTTGCCAACCTCTGTGGGCTTTCATTGTCCCTCTTAGCTAAGGCTGCTCGAAGGTGACTTTGTAGCATCTCTTCTCATATTATGTCCAGGATCTGGCCCTGATTACCTCCCTGCATTAGGTTTCTTTTCCCCAGAGCCATCTTCATTAAGGTCCTAATTAGGACAGCATCAATGAACTGTAAATGCACTCGTATAAAATGATTGCTTGTTCCAGCAGATTTTTTTTTTTTTTGCTCCCTTGAAAGCAACAGAAGCAATTATGAAGCAGCTGTGGTATTATGGCAAAAGTAGTGGGTTCAGTCAGAAGATCTGGCTGTGAATTCCAGCTCTGCCATTTAATAGCCAGCCAACCTTGGGAGAATCACATAAATTCTTGGATTCTCAATTTTATAGATTAGGGGTTGTAGAAGTTAGGTAGACTAACTGCTGTAACCCAAAATTTAGTAGTGTAATACAATAAAATCTTATGCCTTGTTCACATAACAGTCTAACCTGGGCATTCCTGGCCTGGTGGTACTTAAGCATAGCCCTCGTCTGAATGTGATTTGGGGACTGAGGAGTTCTCTCTCTTGTGGCTTTCAGTCCCTTCCCATCATGTAGTCCCCAGAGTCCTTCCTTTTTAGAAAGAATATGAAGGCTTGTGTAGTTTAAGGGTCAAGCCACAAGGTGACCCATAATAATTTGGGAAGAACTTCAGGCACATGGTCACACCCAATTAGATGTAAGGGAAGCTGGGAAATGTAGTCTGACCGTGTGTCCTGGAGGAAAAGGAAAAATGTTTTACAGAACAACTGGCCTGTCTACCAACTATGTGACTATAAGGATAAAATTATTTCTGGAATTAAACTAAATAAGTAATAACTAGTGCTTAGAGATGGGTCTAGTCTGTGATAAGTGTTTATTGCAAGTGTGTGTGTGTGTGTGTGTGTGTGTGTGTGTGTGTGTGTGTGTTGTCTTGCAAAGGGTGTCTCAGAGAGCAACAAATGCTGCAGGAAGGAAATGTAAATTGTGGGTTGTGAGAGCAGTTCTCCTTAATGTTTTCTTCTACAGTGTAGTGTATTAGGAAAATAATAATAATAATAAAAAAAAACACCCAGTAAGAAATAGACCATTAGCATCGGTAAAAAAATACTCCACAAGAAAATATAGTCCATTAGCCCTCAGAACCCTTAGGAAAAAGCTCTGACAGACGAATTGCTGTCTCTACACTCAGGCTCTGCTAGCAGAGCCCCTGGCCTTCCTTATTTTTCTTTGCTCCTTCTTTTCCTGCTAATTGCTCCCTCCACCCCCAGCCCTAACTCACAAACACTAATTCCTCTCATTGAGGATTACAATGGGAGCTGAATCAGCAGTGATTAAGGGGGACGGATTAGATCAGACAAGATAATTTAGAGGAATAAATAGGGCAACATAGATCATAAGGAGAATTAAATGGAATCTGACCTGAGAGTAAGGTCCAGATTAATTCAAACGCTTGTGCAAGTTAGTATGCAAATGGAGTGAATGCAGAGTAGAGGGTACACTAATATCAATGCTTTATAATCAAGTAATGCTTTGCCTATCCCCAGTATTAAGGCCCTTATGCTTCCAATCCACTTCAAGTTCCTGTTCCCTCCAACCCCCAAAATACTAGGATCAAAACCAGGAATGAATCTCCCCCACCTCTTTCCTGTACATTACAGGGGTGATGATTTTATTTGAATAAGTATTTATCTTTTTAGGACATAATAAGGAGAGTATTTCTTCTTTCTTTCACCAGTTCTATCCTTACCTTGAAAAAAGCAGCAGGAAGAAACTATTAACTGTGTGCTGCTTTTAGAGCCATCCCTGGGGAAAGATACATCTCCATTAAATGTCCAGTTGCTGAGAGCTGCTATAGGCTTAGTAATGAAGCCTGTGATTAGAACACGGGGGCTCTAATGGTGGCCCAGGAAGCAAGTCCCCCTCTGAAGGTGTCCAAGAACGGGTCATTAAAAGATAGCCACTGCTATGAATGAGGGCCAGGAAGCAGGCTGCGGAGAGCGCAGAGGGGTCATCTGAAAGAAGGGACTTGACAAGCTAAAGTGAAATAATGACTGTGGCTCTGGGCAGAGCTTTTACGGAGCCACGAGCTATTCCTGTTCCCCTCGGGGGAGGGAGGGCTGCAAGTTTCCTCCAGCTCAGAGTGAAAGCATGAAAATGATTAGAAGGGGGTAGGAGGGAAAGAAGAGGTTGGGGCTTGGCTCAGGAGCTAGGAGAGCTGGAGGCAGAAGAGGTTGACCAGAGCGCCAGACAGGCCAGGCAGGCCAGGGCAGGAAGCACAAGACTCAGGATTCCAGGGACAGAGGGGCTCAGGGCCCTTGTTTCAGAAAGGAGAGGGGTTAAGGACCAATGCATAGCCTTCTTCCCCACTAGAGAGAGGAAGAACTCTATGGATGATCTTTCCTTTGTCTAGTTTTGCTTCTCCTTGTGGAGAAAGGAACTTACAATGGAGATCTTCTCATGGGAAAGAGTGGTTGTAAAAACTGGGGTTTAAGTCCCAACTCTATTCTTTACTAGCGGAGTAGCCTTGGGGAAGCCCATTAACTTCTCTGAGCCTCAGAAGTCACTAAAGAGTAGAAGAATAATATATGTAGAACTGTACAGAGTCTGGCACATAGCAATAACTTACCAAAAGTTAACAGATATCATAAAAAATGCTTAGTTTGACAGGAAAGGACTGGAAATTTGGGGAGGCACGAAGAGAATATAATACAATTGTCCTCTTGCAAAAAAAAAAAAAAAAAAAAAAAAAATCTGAAGAACTTTTCTCATGAGGATTGCTCCTGTTTGGAGACAGAATATCTGGGTCCTGGTCACAGTGTTATCATTAACAAGTTGTGGGACCTGCAGGCAGCTTGAGTATCTCTTTTAGGATTCAGGTCCACATATAAAAAATAACCTTAATACCGAGTGCTAAACAGCTTCATAGGGATTTAATGGGAATCTCTAAGGCACCTGGTGAAAGGTCAGAATCTAGGTGAGCCTCAGGGGTCATCAAGGTGGTAGACCCATTACTGTCCAGCGTAGGTGATCTCTGGAGGCCAGAGTGGCTCAGGGAGTGGGAAGGTCCAGAAAAAGAAGAGGAAGTGGGGAGGGGCAGAGAGGGGGAGGACAAGTACTTGGAAGCCTGCAGGCGGTAGGTGGAAGGGCTGAAATGACCCAAAGGTCGTTTGTAGGACCAGGGTTATGACCTGGAAGAACCAAATCCAGTAGAAGAGTGAAGGTGGGAAGCATTTGAGAGATTGTTTAGTCTTAGGAATGTTAAGCTACTGGAGTTGAAGGCCACAGGGGTTGAAAAGGTAAAATATTGATAATAAATAGCATTTGTTGAGTTAATTACCATTCATTTATTCAACAAATGTTGAGCGCCTACTATGTGTCAGGCAGTTTTACATGCTGGGGATAGCTACATCATTCAACAAAACTGAAAAAAAATTCCTCTCTTCATGGAGCTTTAAAATAGAGAAGTTTTAAAAAAAATAAATGTTAAGGTTGGGATGACATTTGGATTTGTTACCTCAAACCATGTACAAAATCTAACTCAAAATGGATCAAAACCCTAAGTGTAAGAACAACTATAAGACTCTTAGAAAAAAACATACACAAAATCTTTGGAACCTTGGACTTGGCATTGGATTCTTAGCTATGACATTAAAAGCACAGGCATGTGCGTGTGTGTACACACACACACACACACACACACACACACACACACATACATAAATATAAATTTTACTTCATCAAGTTAAAAGCATTTTTGCTTCAAATGTGCTATCTAGAAAGTAAAGAGGCAATTCATAATTTTTATGTAAACCTAAAACTGCTATTCAAATGGTATATTAACTTTAAAAAGACAACCCACAAAATGGAAGAAAACACTGCAAATTATATATCTAATTAGGATCTCCTTGTATCTAGAATATATAAATAGCTCTTTAAAAATGGGCAAATGATCTGAATAGTCATTTCTCAAAAGATGATCTACAAATGGTTAATAAGTATATGTGAAAAAATGCTCAATATTATTAACCACTAGAGAAATACAAATTGAACCACAAAAGAGATTCCACTTCACACTCACTAGCAATGGTGATAATTTTAAAAATGGGAAATAACAGTTGCTGGTGAAAATATACAGACTGGAATCTTCATACATCGCTGGTGGGAATGTAAAATGGCATAGCCACTTTGGCAAACAGTCTGGAAAGTTCCTCAAATGTTAAGCACAGGGTTTCCATACAACCTAACAATTTCACTCTTTGGCATATACTCAAGCAACATGAGACATGTCCACACAAAAATGTTGTGTATGAATGCTCTGTGTACTAATGCTAGCACCGTTATTTAAATAGCTCAAAGGTGTAAATAACCCGATTTTTCATCAGTGGATGAATGGATGAGTAAAATGTGATATATTTTGTGCTGGAATATTATTTGGCTGTAAGAAGAAATGAAGTATTGATGTAATGCAGATGCAACTTGAAAATATGCAAAGTGAAAGAAGTTAGTCTCAAAAGACTACATGCTGTGTGAGCCCATTAATATGATATATCCAGAATGGGCAAATGTATAGAAGTTTCTTAGGGCTGATCAAAATGGGGGTGCAATGGGGAGTGATAGCTAACGGGGTTTCTTTTGGATAAGGTAATGAAAATATCCTGAAGTGGAGTGTGGAGATGGTTGTACAACCCTGTACACATACTAAAAGCCACCAAATTGCACACTTTAAACAGGTGAATTGTATGGTATGTTAACAATACCTCAATAAAACTGTGAAAATGTAAATGTATTATATAGGTAGTGATAACTGCTGTGAAGCACAAGAGATCAGCAAAGCACAGGTGGAGACCAGAAAGAAGGGAGCGAGCGGGCTGGGGGTGTGGCTCTGCGCAGAGCGTTCACCTAGCACCTGCGAGGGCCTGGGTTGGATCCTCAGCACCACATAAAAAATTAATACATAAAATAAAGGCATTGTGTCCAACTACAACTAAAAAATAAATATGAAAAAAAAAAAGAAAGAAGGGAGCAATGCAGATGACGTCACGTACCATATAATGATGTTTTAGTCAATGACAAGACCTATACGCGACAGTGATCACATAAGATTATAATGGATCCAAAAAATTCCTGTCACCTAGGGACATTGTGGCTGTTGTAATGTTTGTAGCTCAACACACTGTCCATGTGCTTGTAGGGGTGCTGGTGTGAGCAAAGCCAGTGTGCTGCCAATCATACAAGAGTAGCACGTACAATTCTGTATGGTACATAATACTCAATGGTAACAAATGACCGTTACTGGTTACTGGTTTATGTATGTACCATGCTATGCCTTTTACCTTCCTGTTAGAGCATACTACTTCCACTTATAGAAAAATAATTGTAAAATGATGTGCTGTGTCATGCCCGCAGCAGCCTCCAACGTGGGTATGACATCTCTCTCTCTTTCTCTTTTTTATTTACTTATTTATTTGTTTGTTTGTTGGTTTATTTATTTATTGGTACCTGAGATTGAACCCAGGAGCACTTAACCACTGAGCCACATCCCTAGCCCTTTTTACTTTTTATTTTGAGACAGGGTCTTGTTAAATTGCTTAGGGTCTTGCTAAGTTGATGAGGCTGTCCTTAAACTTGTGTCCTGCCTCAGCCTCCTAAATTGTAGGGATTACAGGTATGTGCCACTGTTTACCACTAAAATTTTTGTTTTAATTTCAACACAGAAAATATCAACAGATAAAACTTACTCCATCAAAAGGTTTTTTTTGTTGTTGTTCCTCGGTAATTTTTAGGTATAAAGAGGTATGGATACCAAAAAGTCTGAAGAAAAGTTCTACCCCTTTTCTTTGAAAAAAAAAAAAAAAAAAGCATATTCATAACTGTTTTTCTCTGTCATCCATATTAGTTATAACTTTTTATTTTTTGGTATTGTGTATTTAACCTAATGTTTTACCACTGAGCTACAGCCGCAGCCCCCTTTTTGTATTTTTTTTTTTTATTTTGAGACAGTGGCTTACTAAATTGCTGAGGCTGGCATTGAACTCTCGATCCTCCTGCCTCAGCCTCCAGAGCTGCTGGGATTACAGGCGTGCGCCACCGCGGCCCGCAACGTGTTTATGGCATCTCTTTGATCACATCATTTCTCTTATGCTTGATTCAATCTCATATTTATTTTGTTCATCCTGGCCCTAGGATGGGTAACACAGCTGTGTAGCCTAGGTGTACCGTAGGCCATGCCATCTGTGCTTGTGTGATAACACTCTACAACGTGCACACAATGACGCACTTCTCAGAACATGTCCCCCTCCTTAAGCGACATGTGAGGGTACCCTGGGGAAGAACCTGCTAGGCTGAAGAAACCAACGTGAAGCTCCTGAGGCAGCAGAGAACTTTGGTGGGCAGGAGCGGCAGGGAGGCTAGTGTGGCTGGAGTTTGGAGAGCGGGGGAAGGTTAGCAAGGGGGGCTCAGGGCTAGGCCCAGAGCGCACAGGCTGTGGTTGGGAGTTCAGATCCTATCCTTAACGGCGGGAAGCTATTGGAGCCTGTGAGGTAGACAAATGACACACGTGGGTTTATGGTTTTAAAACATTGCTCAGGCTGTGGGTGGAGAATAGTCTGAGGGAGGGTTGGCATGAGTGGTGTGCTGTTTTTACAGCTCTCTGGGGCGGGGGCATAAAGGCCCTGGTTTGTAATGTTTGCTAATTTCTGGGAAGTAAATGCTCCCTCTGTTGCCAATTTTGAACTACCAACGGTTTGGCGACTGGGTCTCACAACTCCTGGAAATTTGAGTAGTCAGCTTTTGGGAGCCACTGCGAGTCAGCTCCAGCATACTACCCGCAGGAGACTAAAGGAGGGCTTCTAGAACAGTCCAAAGGAGTGAGAAAAAGTAATCAGATTTGGGGTATATTTTAGAAGCTTCCTTCTGGTATGCACAAGGACATGTTCTCACTGTATCTCATTTAATTCTTCCACCACCCCAGGGCTGCCTTAGCCCATCCAGGTCTTTGTGCAGATTAGAGAAAGGTACTCTTCCTCTGGGAGTCAGCAGCCTCCCGCCAGGGAGCATGGTGTGGGGCAGGGAGCACAGATGTCACTCAAACCAGCTGCACTGTGCAGGCACAAGCTGCCCCTTCATGGCCCAACAGTCCCAGGATGGGCAGGAGGTGATTCTGTTCTAACACCCTGTTTATAGAGGCGAAAATTGGAAGCCATATTGATTAAGGAACTTGCCTGAATTGGGGAAAGTGGGATTTAAACTCAACTGCTCTATTTCAAGTCTTGGACAGTTTTCCCTAAAACTTCATAGAGGTTCTCTCTCACTGGAACCACAAATACACTCCAGGATAACTTCACACCCCAAAGTGTATCTGTGAACTTGGGCTGTCAGTTATACCAGACTGCAAAAACTAAATGGTGGAGAGGAATAAGGGAAAGGACAGGGAGATGTGGGGTTATAGATTTCAGTGGCAAAATTTTATCCCTGGAGTTGTGGTAAACTCAAGGTAAAGAGAAAGGATTCCTACTAATCTTAATAATAAATTATAGAGAATTCACAACTTTTAAGCATCTACTTTCTGTAAAACATTCTAGATATCTTCAGGTTAATTTGAAAAGAAGGAAGTTTTTAACTTCATATTAATATGGGAACACTGAGGCTCAGAGAAGTTAAGAAATGTGCTCAGGATTACACTGCTGGTCAGTGGCCTCTGAGGCAATGGCCTGTTCTCTTTCAATATAATTTCTCAGCAGGTTGAACTCTACCAGTAGGCAAGAAAACCTCTCCTTTTGGTGTTTTCATTCTTCCCCAGAATATCTTGGGTATGATTCTGAGTAATCAGACCACTTCCTGAAATATTTTAGAAACTTGACATCAAACTAGTTCATTCAACAAACACTGAGAATCTTTTATTTACCAGGCACGCCTTAGGCAGTGGGGTTGTGGTGATGAATAGGACATGGTCTGTGACCTTGTGTATGACTCCACACTCTTTCCTATGTTCCCTTTATAATATGGGGGCACAAGTCCCCTTTGCTTAGTCCCAGTCAATCCATGGCTTTAAGGGAACCCAGGAGGCTCACATAGTTTGCCAATTCCATAAGAAGCTGGGGACTGGGAGACCCGGATATATGAAAGAGATCAAAAAAATGCAGTTTCCCTTTCCTGTGCCCCCAAGGTGGCTTTGCTCCTTCCTCTGCCAGTTTCTGAGCTGACAAAATCGGGAATGCCCACTGCAGAGTTGCTGGGTGGCCTTGGGTCTGCCCTCCTTCTTTATTCTGAGCCTCCCTATTTTTGACAAACGAGCAGAATCTGCCTTGTGTGATGTGGGGCACTTCCCTAGAGCAGGCCCCTTCCTGGCTTTGGGTAGGACCAGAGGATTAAGCTGGAAGGTTTCTTTTTTCTTTCATGGAAATGGAATTCAAATTGGAACCTTATGTCTGGTTTCTCTGAGCTGCAGAGCATGGCCAGAGTGGCCTCCAGCTAGCATTCTGGAGGGCTGCTGACTCCTGAGTTAGCTCAGCTGATGCCTTCTCCCTAAATGAGAAGCTGCATGCACATCCTTGTCACGGTAAGGACACCCTGCCCAGGATGAGACATTGTAATGGAAAGCCCAGGTGTGTCTCTGTGAAGACATGTGTCTGCGTGTGCATGTATGTGTGTGTGAAAAGGGGAGCTGCAGAGGGTTAGTTCTGCATTCAGGAAAGCACTTGGATAGGTTGACCACTGGGCCCTCTGGGCTCTAGCACCTTTTCCTGAGCCAGGAGGCGCTCATTACAGCAGCTCAGCTGGGTTTGAATCTGCACTCTAGAACCTATTAGTAGCTGAGTGACGTTTTGCAAGTTGTTGACGTCTCTGAAGGGATCTGCCTAAGAAGGTACCCAGCAACTAGTAACTTAAAAAACTTTTTGTTTTCGGCATATCTCCCAATTCTGTGGTTTGGGAATTCAGATGAGTCGTAGTGGCAATATTCTATACCTGTTCTCTGGCATCTGAGGCCTTACCTGGGATGACTGGAATGGAGAACATTGAAACAGGTGGGGCTGGTTGGGGATTCTGTGTGTGTGTGTGTGTGTGTGTGTGTGTGTGTGTGTGTGTGTGTGTAGATGTAATGGGTGGGTGTATACTGGTAGAAATTTGTATGTGTATGTATATAGTACATGTACATATGTGTGTATAAATCTGCATAGGTGCATGTGTGTAAGGTTCATATATGTAAGTGTACCTTTGAATGTATGTATGTATATGTAGGTGTGTGTATGTATGTGTGCATATGTAGATGTAGGTGTGTATATATATTTGTGTGAATCTATGTCAGTATATGTGTGTGCTTATTTGCACAGGTACATGTGTGTGTACCTATGTCTAGATAGACCATCGTTGGAGGTAGTGGCCATGACCATTTTGTTCTCCTTTTTATACCCATTGCTTAACACAATTTCTGCTACACAAACGATCCTCCATAAATATCTGTTGAATAAATGAAAAAATCCTTGTCAAGTGTTTGGTATGTGCAGGCAAAATACAGGAGGCAGTGATAACAGGACAGAGCCTGGGTAAAGGACACAGTCTTCTGGAGGTGCTTTTTTTTTTTTTTTTAAAGTTGTTGATGGACCTTTATTTTATTTATTTATTTTTATGTGGTGCTGAGGATTGAACCCAGTGCCTCACACATGCTAGGCAAGTGCTCTACCATTGAGTCGAGTCACAACCCCAACACACACGGAGGTTTCTTATTTTTTTTTTTTTTTTTAGTTGTAGATAGCCACAATGCCTTTATTTTATTTTATTTATTTATTTTTTTAACGTGGTGCTGAGGATCAAACCCAGTGCCTCACATGTGTGAGGCAGGCGCTCTACCACTGAGCCACAACCCCAGCCCCCAGTGCCTTCTTTTTGTTCTCTCCATATGCAAAAATATTGTTCACCTCTTAAATAAGTAGAGAATTCTATGTATTTTGCAATTAATAAAGGTTGGAGAGGTCAGGGTTTCACAGATCCTTAATGATACTATGATAATATAAAATGCTTGCATTAATTGACTGGGGCTTTTCTGATTAATAGGTTCTAGGAATAAATGGGAGATACAGAGTACTTTGAGATTTTTAGATGACAAATCAGTTGGAAATGTCCTCTTCTGTAATTTCCACCTCCCATATTTTGGCTGTTAGTATAAAATTCTTCAGCTTCTGCCATTCTTCATCTTATCCTCAGAAATGGCACTTCCCAATATAGAACGGTGCAGCAATACTTCAGAGGGGAACATGGGGAAATGGCACTGGGGTGATGAGCGTGTTTGCATCCTCTCTGCCTGTGCTGTGTATAACGCAGCTGCAAGAATGTGTCTCCCTCTGAGCCCCTCTGAGAATCAGGCCCTAGGCTTTGCAGGCAGCTGTGCATAAACCCCACTCCTCACCCCACAGAAAGGACCTGGGTGTTGATTTCAGGTGTCACCATTAAGGCCAGAAAGGAATTAGGAGGACTCCGCTCAACAGGGAGTTGCCTGTACTGTTGTTCTTTGGGAAAATGTTCTGCCAGTCAATAGGCCGATGCTCAGACACCCTAGGAAGCAGTTTAAGCCGGAAATTAGGAGTACATATCCGGACTCTGAGGGCTATAACGCTAGCATTTTGAATCATTTTGGACCTCAGGTCTCTTGTTCAAGCCCCTGGCTATATAGGAAAGGAAACCGAGGCCCAGGGAAGTCAGGTGACAGGGGCCACTCAGCAGCAGAGACTGGCTTGGCTTCTGGCTCCAAATGTAGCTTTCCAAGCTCAGATTGTGAATCTCCTTAAACACTATACAGGATCCCCCAAAGAAGGTCATCATTCACGTAGTTACCTTTGTGTACCCCTTGGTCACTCTGATGGGCAATGGAAAGAAGTGGCAGTGTATTTGAGAATCTCCCCCTCTTCCCAGAGCTCCTCCTGCACCCTCCACACACTGGTCCTCCCCTTCTCCGCTTCTGGCCACCTTGCTGTTGCCCCAGATGTAGGTTTGGCTGGAATTAGCAGGCGAATATCAGAGAAGAGTGTGGAGAGGAGAAGGCAGGTCTGTGGAAAGTGCTGGGGCAAGTGGGGAGACGTGGAGAAAGAGCAACATGGCGCAACTCTCTGCCTTCCGTCTTCCCTGGACCCAGCGCTGAGTTTCCCGAAAGTCGGGGTCTGTGGGGAGCAGAACGCTGGGGGCCTTTCTCTCCATCTGTCCTGGCATCCGCACCCCTCCGTTGTCGGGAGCCTGACTGGCCTCTGTGAATTGTGTCTGAGAGGAAATGAGATCCTCCTCACACCAGGCCATTTGCTGGCTTCCTGAACCACTGAGAGCGCTAAGGGAGGAGGGAATGAATAATTTATAAAAGGCCATAAAACACAATTTGTTCCTTTGAGTGAATTAGAAACTGTAGTTAAAAAAAGAGAGAAGTTACCATCAGTGGACCAGGACTGTTGCATTATTTAGTCCCAGCTATTTCATTACAAGGGTAACGCAGGAGAACCAGAACATTAAAATCACACCCTTTGCTCCTCAGGAAGGGAAACAGTATCACAGAGGCCCCCAAAGATGCAATTTCATCTCCCTGGGCTCAGTTGCTGGAGGCCTGGGAGTGCGCTTACAAGGGTGACGTGACTCACCTCTGGGTGATGGGCGGAGACAGGCGACCTCCCTGTGCTGTTCCCCTCCACCTGCACCAGAGGGGAAGATGTTGAGTGAGTGGTCCTGGTGGAGGGAGCTTCCTTTTTCTTTTAGGATGCTCGCCAAGCTCCCCTTCCTCCTCTCCTGAAGCACTCCCCTTCATTCCTTAAGACTGGAAGGGGAATCCAAGTCCAGTCCAGAATAGAAAAAAAAAATCTAAAAGTAGACAGCAGGTATCACTCACATTTCTGCATCCACGTCGAGACTGTATCTTACGTGTGATGTCTCTGAGACTTTGGCAATCCCACTGTATTTTGGGGACCTGTTCTATTCAACAGAGAGCTTCCCTTTTACAATTTATAGACTTTCCCAAATTCCTTTCCCTAGGGGAAAAACTGAAAATCATTTTATTTGTTTTGAAGCAAAGCAATTTAACTTTTGCCTCCGTGTCTCCGTCACAAACCGCACCTTGGGCTTTCCCATTCTTAACCATAAAGCTCTTTGATTCGTTTTCAGAACTAAAAGGACTCTCTAGCCCATCTAACAAAATAAACAATAGATGGAAACTTTGAAATTACAAGATCTTTCACAGTGCCAAAGGTTCAAGGCCAGTCTTTTCAGAAACATGTTCAAAGCACTTGTACTTCATTCCAGTGGTAGAAGAAGCAGGAAAATATTTCCTCCATCTCACCAAAACATACCTCCAAAGTTGAGCTTTTTGTTTTTCCATTGCTGAACAGGGTTGTGGTTAATCCTTCCCCTTGGCACCTGCTATTTAGGACAATCTTTGCAATTAGAAGCTCCGTGTCTTGTCGAGCTTCCCTTTCTTCCACCACCTCACTCTCTTCCTTTTGTATGTGTGTGCACACACAGAGTCATGCTCACATATGCGATGATGCAGAATTCTCTTTTATTCCATCAGTGCCCCAAGAAAGATCACGTGGTAGTTGTAGGGAGAGCCTTTGCATCTTGTGGCATTCTTTATATTACTGGCTTAGTAACCAGTGCTCTCTGCATAGGCCACCTGATCCCTTGCTTACTTTATCCTTTGTCTGATCCTTACTGTCATTCACCAACTGACATTTATCAGGTCCTATTAGAGCAAGGATTGGAATCTATGGGAAACTTGTGTTCCTCTCTGTCCTGCCAGAAGAATTTGTCCTGGAAGTATTTTCTATTTTATAATCAGAGAGTCTCATTATCTTGGAGAACAGGGAATCAAGAGATCTGGATTCTAGTCAGTGTAACCAAAAGACCATGGAGAAACTAGTTATTCATTTTACATTCCCATTCTGGCATCAGAACAATTATGCGGTTGGGTGAGATGATGGCCACCATTTCTCCTAGAGCTTGATGTCTATGACCTCATTTTCTTCAAGTGTGTTCTTCTGTACACAGTCTCCCAGAAGGTAAGGTTTGCTGACAAATAGGTTTCCATTTGGGTTAGGTCCATTTGGGAAATATTGGATTAAATAATTGTAAGGAATGTATCAAGAGACTTTATGATTTTAATGTCTATTGTGAACCTCTCTGTGAGAAAGTATAAGAGTCCCAAACTCATTCGACTGTGTGTGTGTGTGTGTGTGTGTGTGTGTGTGTAAATACCTGCTAGCATGAGGCTGGGGGAATAGCTCAGTGAGAAGGCATGTGTTTAGTATGTGGGTTTCATGCCCAGCACCATGGAAACAATCAAACAAAAACATGATGCACAACTAGAATCGTGTCAAAACCAATTTGGGAATGAAGGACAGAGTACCTTCAATATGGGCCCTGCATTCACTGCTGGTTGTGTTTGGCACCTGGCACCTACTAACTCTATGTCTTGGGAAACTATTTAGCTTCTCTGAGCTTCTGTTTTATCATTTTTTAAAAGAAGAAGGACTGGGGATGTAGCTCAGTGGTAAAGTATTTGCTTAGCATGTGCAAGTCTCTGGATTCCATGCCCAGTGCTGCTAGAATATAAATATAAAACAAGATAAAGGAAGTTAGGACAACTCCCATCTCAGGGCTCTTAGCAAGGTGCTTAGGACACGGTGGAACACACATTAAGTGCTTATAATTAGCTATTACTATCCTTAGAAAATATTTTTGAAGGTTTATAAGCAGAAAGAACTTATAACATTTTTTCATAAAGACTTGGCCAAGCCTGTGACCCTACTCTACTGCAGGTGTCAGACAGAACTCCAGAGTTAGATAACAGGTGGCTGCTACCTCAGTGGTATAGAGTTAGGTCAGAAAATAGACAAGGAAGAGGAAAAATTCCAAACCAGATCAATACAAACCCACATAAAGATATCTACAGAATGGTATGGTAGGAGGAAAAGTAAGCAGTTATGACAACAAAACATTGGCCAAAGCTAATTGAAATCATGATATCTGTTCAATTCTCTGTTAGCCATAGAAAACAGAACATTAATCACCTCTGTATATATCTTCTAAGCAGGAATGTGAATAGGCATATTGGTCAGGAGAGATTAGATCATGCTGCAGTAACAAATAACCCATAAGTGTCAGTGGATTATAATAAAGGACTATTTATTTCTCACATTACTTATTGCTCATTATTGGTATTCTTGGGGGCTCTGTTTTATATCTTTCAGTCTGGATCCTAAGCTGATGGAGCTGCTAGGAATCATTATGGCAGGCAAAAAGAATTCTAGTAATTGAATGCTGCAGGTCAGATATGACACATGATACAACTTATCACCTAAAACTGGGCACATGACTCCCACTCAACCACACGATCACCAGGAAGAACACAATCCTACAAAATGCCCAGGAGGTGAAGACCTGGATATATATATATATATATATATATATATATATATATATATATATATATTAGTTGTAGGTGGACACAATACCTTTATTTTATTTATGTGGTGCTGAGGATTGAACCCAGGGCCTCACAAATGAGTGCTCTAGTGCTGAGCCATGGCCCCAGCCCCAAGAGCTGGAAATATTTGATGAACGGTAATAACTACTACATCCTGCCCTTTTGATTATGGAAAGTTTGGCTCCCAGTTGTGGTAGCTAACCCTAAAGGTGTACCCAGTCTTGGTGGTATCACAATGAAATTGTAGGAGGTCTCACGGTGTGCAGTAGGTAGTCTTTACATTAGGAAGTTGTATTTCTAGTCTCCACATTAGTTATGGGTGTAGATTTTTCTAATTCAGTGACTTTTGAAGGGAAAGGACAAGCGATCTGCCCCTCTCCCACAGCACAATATGCGATGGTTCGCTTGGAATAGGGTCACTGCATTAAACATCCTTATTCAGAAGTGGGGAAAATGGAGGAAGCAGAGTCATCCCTGGTCCATCACAAGTCTAAAGTCCTGCTAAGCAGAGTTCGGTGTCATTCAGAGTTTGGTGTCATTCAGAGTTTGGTGTCATTCAGGAGGGGCTCCCAGCCCACTGTGTTCTGGCCCTTGGCTTCTCCCTCCAGAGGTTCTTCTTTCTGTTATCCTCCTGGGTGGTAGCTGAGATGGACAACGAGATGATGTCTTCTCTGGGACATGAGCAGCTTCCTCCTTCTGCTTCTTGTCCATCAAAATTTAGGGGCCTAAAGGTTCTGAACAGTGATGGGTGGCTGATTCCAGGTCATGGCTTCTTTGATGGTAGGACTGTGTTATAGTTCAGATCTTGAAGGTCCCACAAAGACCTCTGTAGTCTTGTGTCACTGTTGGGAGGTGGTGGAACCTTTAGGAGTGGGGCCTAGAGGAAGGAAGTTAGGTCATTGGGATGTCCACTGGAAGAAGATATTGAGACCCTGGCCTCTCCCTCCTGCCACACCCCCATCTCTCTCTGTTTCTGTCTCTGTCTCTGTCTCTTTGCTTTTCTGGTGCCATGAGTTGAGCAGCTTTCTCTATCATGGGCTCTCAGTATGATGTATTGTGCTGACATAGGACCAAAACAATGGGGCTGAATGACCATGGTCTGAAAATTCTGAAGCTCTGAGTAAAAATAAGCCTTTTTTTAAAAAAGTTGATTTCTCAGGTATTTTGTTACAGTAACGGAAAGCTGACTAGCACAGCTTTTCCTTCTCTGTTCCAGTCAGCTTGTGCCAATAGCCAATAATCACATGGCTTTTCTCAGTGAACTTAACAGTGGGTAATACAAGTCTTACCTGTTTTCTGTGAGAGTTTATAACTCTATCTCAGTCTTTCTCTGTTTCCTAACTCACTTTGTTCAATTTGAATTACTTTTCTGGAATCCACAGCTTCAAGGTTTTGCTCTAATCTACCTTATTCCATTCAGAAGATTTGTTCTATGAAGCAAGCCTGGGTCCTAGTCAACCTATATTACACAAAAATCTTTTAAATCTTATTTACTTATTTTGGGTGATGAAAAGCAGTTACCTTTGTCAATCCTGAAAATGCTCCATCATTTTGGACCCTCTTGTCCTCTTCATCTCATCTTGTTCACTGGCCAGCTATTCTGAGCTCAATATCTTTTTACCCACAGCCAATAGTAGCCACTGTATGATAGTGACAATCTGTTTTTGAACCTCTTTCTAGATATGAAAGTTTTAATTGGCCTTCCAAATGATTACAGGCAACAGTTTTTCCAAATATTTTTGACAGGGATTACCTGCAATGGCCTCTAATAAATTTCCTTCACTGTTCATCATCTGGCCCCTGAGCCAACGTCACCAATTTTAAGTGTGGTTATTGCAACTTCTCACTTCTGGGCACCAACATCTGAATCAATTTGTACAGATTCAATTACACAATGGTAATAAATCAATCCCTGACTGCCAGAGGCTTGGCACTACAAAGGATTGCTTCCTAGTTACGGTACTGTCGTTTTGGCGTCCAGCTTCATGCTGGTCATTGTTACTGGAGTAAGAAAACTTTGGGGCCCTTCTCAATAGTCATTGAATAGTTGGGTTTGGAAGTGGCACGCACCCCTTTCATTTGTAATTCACTGGCTGGACCCACTTGTCTGGTGCGATCCAGGCATGTGTGAGCTAAAGAGCCCTGAAAGATAGAGCTGGGGAGATTTGGAAAACAGCACTCATGACTATAGCAATAAGGGGATGGTAGGAGGAAGCAGACTGCAAACTTGTCATGCTAGAAAGCTCTCTTGGAATCCTCCTGAAAGATAAGGTTTTCTTATAGATGCATTTCTTGGCACACTGAATCCTTTCCTAAGGCTGTCGATTCTCACGGCATGGATTATATAATGCATTCCTTTCCCAATATACGTCGTCACTTAAGTGAAAGCGTTGGATTTTTCTCTAGTGAATTCTGGAGCCTCATTGTCACTATCACTATTTTTGTGATTGACATCCTCATCATCACCATTAAAAACTCTGACTAAGCAGTTAATTATAAATAGTGCTTACGTATAGAACAGATCTTTGCATTTATCCTTCCCCCATCCACTAGGTCATGGGGAAAGTCCAGGAGGAAGGAAATGGTCACACTACTTCCAAGCACTAAATTAACGGAAGAGGAAGTAAGTCTAAGAGTGATGCTATCAAATATGTGCAGGGAACTTTAGTTTGTGGAAACAGTGGGTACCATCGACAGGAAATTAGTCCTTGAAGTAGACGATATCTGATTTCTTATAATGGAATTTTTAGATGACCAAAATTTGGAGGATTGTGTGTGTGTGTGTGTGTGTGTGTGTGTGTGTGTGTGTGTGCATGTATGCGTTGAGGGAGGAAAACAAAAGAAAAATAGCAAGAGTTGGCTCAAAGTATAGACCGTCCAGTCACCAGGTATTGTTCCCAGGATTCCCAGGGTTCAAAGCTTTCTTCCTTCATTGCCCCAGTGGAGAAAGTGGGAGAAGATTAGGAGAAGGAGTAAAAATGACCCAGTTCTCCGTGGGCAAAGGGGTGAATGAGGTGCAAGAAAGAGGGGGCTGGGTCTTGCGGATCAGGATTGTCTTTGGTCAGAGGAACTTCCACATAGGACATCCGGAGGAACTGAAGCATAGGACATGAGCCTTGGCCAGAGTGACACAGTGAGATGAGGGACACAATACAATGTCTGCATCCCACTGGCTTTGAGAGGTTTGCATTCCACAGTGAAATGCTTAGGAATGGGTGGTTTCTTAGGGGGCGCGTCCTCACGCACAGGTGTTCATTTCTGTCATAGCCTCCCTCTCTCTACAGGTGATCACTCAGCAAGTGGCCAGGGATCTGACCACTTACTACCTATACTCACTGCAGGGGCCTGTGGGCAGGAGGCAGAGAGAAGAAACATTCCCACAGAGCCCTTGAAATAAGGAAGCTAAGACTGTGACACTGTCCTCCTCTCCCAGAAGACAACTTTAGGGATCCAACTGCCAGGATGGTGACAAGTGTGCATGCGCACACACACGTGCACACAGCAAAGTACTAAATGTAACAACAACCAAAAAAAAAAAAAAAAGCCTGGAAAATCGGATAGAATAATCATTTATATACCTGGGATAAATACATTCTAGGGCCTGAGGCTGAGTTAAGAATATCAATGGTCATCAAATTATGTACCATGCTGTGCACTTATCTCGCTTGGTACGTATATCCAGGTGTCTATTTTCTTTCTTGAAGGCTTTAGTGTCATGGATTTAAGTATTTCTTGATTTTTTAAATTCATAATTATAGATTTCTTGTCCCTATTCCAGACTTGAATAAACAATTGCCTCATCGATGTCTTCATTTGCAAGTCTAATTTTTCTCTTCAGTTTAGCATGTAAAAATGAGGTCTTGATAGATCCCAAATTATTTAACCCTTGCTGTTCCCTTTCTCAATCAATAGCACCACTAATCCACCTAGTTGCTCAAACCCAAAACCTGGCATTGCTTACTTCTCATGTCTATGGATTATCAATTCCTGCTGCTTCTATCTCCTGAAGTCACCACCCTGATCCTCCCCGCCCTCCCCATTCTGTCTGTACTCTCTTTTCATTACCCTAGTCCAGCTCACCACCATCCCTTCCCCAGACAACTGTGATTTGCTGGTCTTTTCCCCCATGCCATTCATACTCATTCCACTCTATGTGAATCATATCATGTCTCTCCTCTGCTGAAGAACCTCCACTGACTTCACATGGCCCTTGAGACAAAATCCAAACATCTCATCTCCTAAGACCTTATCTCTTACTTGTTCTTCAACATCACCTTGTACTGCTCTCATAGGTGGTCTTATTTATGATCCTTCAACATCCATGACCTGTCTAGTTCAGGGCTTTCATACTTCTCTGTTCAGAATGCTCTCCCCTTGCTGGTTAGTGTGGCCGCCCCATTCCCATCTTTGAATTCTCCAGTGAAATACTACTTCTTCAGAGTTACCTTCCCTCACCAACCTACCCTCTTCAAAGCGAAATCCCAGGTTCATTTCTGACATAGCCTCCTTCTCTCTAAAACATTTATACAATATGTAAATATCTTCTTTATTGTTTATCATGAAAATTTTCTGTCTAGAAAGTAATCTATATATTGCATTAAAATACAAACTTACAAGAGTAGATATTTTGTCTAGATCACTGTGAAATCCTCAGTACCCGACACCATGTAAGGCACTCAGTAGTTGTTTCAATACAAGTTAAGTAAATGAGCAGCTCCATATGAGCATTGCAGACGTCTGAATCTAAATACAACAAAACAAGAAAACAATCTGTGCCGGCATGAAATTGTGCTAGGTGTGTGTTGGGGAAATCATCACCTGTCACTAGAAGTAGCATTGCAGTGTCTACAGAGGGAGCTGAGCCTCCTGTCTTCCTTCACCTGGGAACTGGCACTTCTGAAGGTGTGATTTGATTCATCCTTAATATATGCTTAGGAAGAATGATCTAGGCATAGGGATTTTCTTAAGCTAAGAAATGAGTCTATTTCACAAAAGAACTAAAAACAGAACTCTGATTCATGAACTTGCTAATGGCTTTTCCCTCCCAGGGGATCCTCCCCGTGCACAATGAAAGCTTTCTTGGGGTGCAGCCTTATGCCTGATGTAAAGGTGACCACAGGACATCAGCTTTGCCTGTAGGGTGGCAGGCAGTGCTAGTCAGGCTTAACTGGCTGTGTACCCTTCTGGCAGAATTCAGGGTTCTTCCCATGCTTCTTTGTTTCGAAGTTACTGACCTAGTTGACAATCTCCCGAATAAAAGCGGCAATGATTTAAACAAATATGCCAGTGAATAATTTACTATAAAATTTGAAAACAAAAACAAAAAGAATCAAGGGAAAGCCAGTTTACAAACCAGAAAACATTACAGATAATTGGATGAAGTTAAAAAAGTATCTCCTATGTTCTATTTATTGTTGCTTCCCTTTAAAAATTTTTTTTTGAATGGAACAATTTTTGCATGAAGACCAAATTGCTTAATTACAAAGGCTGTAAATGGGAAAATTGGGTAAACCAGTATATTAGCTTTCTCACTTTTCACTGAAACATGCAAGGGGAGGGAATAGGGGAATGGATACTAATGGTGTAGAAAAGAAGCAGAAGCTGTAGCTTGGAAGACCTGGTGAGGAACAAAGTAGAGAATGAAGTGAATTCTAAAGCTAGCATCTCCCTTACCCGCTCACCACCTGACCTCTTCCCTAGAGGTCCAGAAGCCTTAGTTCCCTCCTCCCCATCACTCCTCTGGGAGAAAATGCTGCTGAGAACGACTGCAGTTTTAAAACGCTTTGTGCAATACAAAAATCTCTTACGTGCATCTTGTGGTTTGAGAGTACATTTATGTATTGTTCTCATCGCTATCTTCAACGAACTCTTACTAATACAGAAGCAGACATACAAAGACACCTCGTAGTTGTTAGCTGATCCATTTTGACTAAAGCTCGGCAGAAAGGGGGAAACTGGTACATAGAGAAGCAAATGTCAATCTACCTGGAAGTAGTAGCATTTGAAAAGATAAGAGGAGCCCTCCCCCTATAGACCCTCAATCACCCGATATAGGGAAGAAAGACTATATGGTCAAAGGCAGAAATGGATAGAAAGCCATTCTTACTTGCATCCTCTTGGAGAGTTAGGAAAAGAGTTAAGTGGTCCCTGATAACAAACTTTGTCCTATCCAAATATTGGTGAATGGGTCTTCATTGTAGCCTGGCCTAGGAACAGAGACCATCTTTCTGGTAAAGCACCTAGAATGTGGCTGGTACACATTAGATGCTTAATAAATGTAGATTTTTTTTTTTAAAGTTAAGCCTCTGACATACCCTTTCCTTCCATCCTTTGTCCCTTTTCTTGGTGGTGCAATAAGCAGAAATTCCAGATACATTCCCAGGGAGGCTAGACGCAAAGGCTTCCCAGGGTGCATTTTCCTGACTGTGATGTCTTTGATGCCACCATCTTCTGGTTCTTTCTTCACTGGGGCTGCTACCTAACGTTCCCAGGACTCCCTGAGAGAAGGAAGACTTCTGATGAGAAAGGCATTGATTGGCAGGCTTCCCACCCCTTTCCTGCTACCACTTTGCCATCCTGGGAGGGTTGCAGCCTTGCTCTTCCAGGTTTGCAAAGAGATATTCCCTGGGGGAATTGCACTGGAATATGATCTAATGTGGAAGCTTTCAAGACATTTCAAAAAATCCTTCCTTTCCCCTTTTTCTTCCTTTCTTCTCCTCCTTCTCTTTCTTTTTTTTCTTCTTTCTCTTCTTTACAGTAGATATTGGAGAGACTGGCATATGGGTCTTTGTAAATACAGAGAGACAACATAGGATTTAATTTTTTAAATTAGATGTCTGGATGAGTGGCGGCACACTGTTCTTTATCAAGTAGTGGGGAGGGGTGTGTTGAGGTGGGGGTGGGGTGTGATTTCTTATTGACCGACCACTGCGCAGGTCAACTCCGTAAACCCGTAGGAGAAAAGCTGATTGCGGCAATTGAGGGGGTGTGGTACCAGGGCATTGGCTCCTGTTTAGGGGGACCGTGAATGGTGATTGTGTGAAAGCCAGAGGCGTGCCAAGAGAGCGCGGGGAAGATTACTGGGGAGGCAAGTGTGTGTCTATTTCCACAGCGCCCTGGCTCCCTGCAGCCCCTGGCTGGGTGAGGGGGTGTGATGTGGGAGTGGGGTGGGAGGGGGCAGCAGGCGGGGCCTGCCACGTCATTTGGAGAGTGTGTTGGGAAGGAAGGGCAGAGCCGAGAGCCGGGCCGCTGCTGCTGCGGCGGCGGCAGCGAAGGCTTGAGTCGTGGGGAGGTGGGTCCCCGCGCTCGGCGCCGGGGCAGTCTCGGGGCCCTCTCCGAGGCTTGCGGAGCAGCTCCGGGAGGAGGTGGGGCCGGCGGCGGCTTTAACCACGACCTTGGCCAAACCGAACCCCGCGGTGGACCCAGGGCGGAGGCCGAGTCCGGGCAGGAGTCTGCCGAGCCGGAGGGAGGCGCATCTGGCGCTTCGGTACCCGCGGCCGCCGGGGGCTTGAGCTGTGGGAGCGGCGCAGTGGGAGCTGGGAAGAGCCAGCTCGCCTGCAGGGCGGACCCCGGAGTCCAGGAGCCCAGCCCCAGGCACAGCCCGAGGCGAGGCCGCGCGTGGCTCCGGACGGCCAGTTTCACGCGCCAGTTTGAGATCCCAGGCATCCCGGGAAGCCCCAGCTCCGAGGCGCGGGTCGGCAGCGCGGAGCCCCGTCCTCTGCGCCCAGGTCACCTCCAGACCTCTCCTTGCGGGGACCAGGGCTTCGGGGCTCACCAGCCCGAACGCCAGGTCGGTCAGACCGCGAGCCTGCGGGACCGCGAGCCCCACCCTAAGGAGCGGGCGGCGGGCGCCGCGCGAGGCTGGGCTGGGGCGCCGTCCTAGCGGCGGGGAGCGCACCGCCCGGAGGACATGAGATCCGAGAAGTCCCTGACGCTGGCGGCGCCGGGGGAGGTCCGGGGGCCGGAGGGGGAGCAACAGGATGCCGGAGACTTCCCGGAGGCCGGCGGCGGCGGGGGCTGCTGTAGTAGCGAGCGGCTGGTGATCAACATCTCCGGGCTGCGCTTCGAGACGCAGCTGCGCACCCTGTCGCTGTTCCCCGACACGCTGCTGGGGGACCCCGGCCGCCGGGTCCGCTTCTTCGACCCCCTGAGGAACGAGTACTTCTTCGACCGCAACCGGCCCAGCTTCGATGCCATCCTCTACTACTACCAGTCGGGGGGCCGCCTGCGGAGGCCGGTCAACGTGCCCCTGGACATCTTCATGGAGGAGATCCGCTTCTACCAGCTGGGGGACGAAGCCCTGGCGGCCTTCCGGGAGGATGAGGGCTGTCTGCCCGAAGGTGGCGAGGACGAGAAGCCGCTGCCCTCCCAGCCCTTCCAGCGCCAGGTCTGGCTTCTTTTTGAGTATCCTGAGAGCTCCGGTCCCGCCAGGGGCATCGCCATCGTCTCGGTGTTGGTCATTCTCATCTCTATCGTCATCTTTTGCCTGGAGACCTTGCCCCAGTTTCGTGCAGATGGTCGCAGTGGGAGCAGTGATGGTGGTGTGAGCCGAATCTCCCCGGTTTCCAGGGGGAGTCAGGAGGAGGAGGAAGAGGAAGATGACTCCTATACATTTCACCCGGGCATCACCTCTGGAGGCATGGGGACAGGAGGTTCGTCCTCACTCAGTACTCTTGGGGGCTCCTTCTTCACAGATCCCTTCTTTCTGGTGGAGACTCTGTGCATCGTTTGGTTCACTTTTGAGCTCCTGGTGCGCTTCTCTGCCTGCCCCAGCAAGCCTGCCTTCTTCCGCAACATCATGAACATCATTGACTTGGTGGCCATCTTCCCCTACTTCATCACCCTGGGCACTGAACTAGTGCAGCAGCAGGAGCAGCAGCCAGCCAGTGGAGGGGGTGGCCAGAACGGGCAGCAGGCCATGTCCCTGGCCATCCTCAGGGTGATCCGCCTGGTCCGGGTGTTCCGCATCTTCAAGCTGTCCCGCCACTCCAAGGGGCTGCAGATCCTGGGGAAGACCCTGCAGGCCTCCATGAGGGAGCTGGGGCTGCTCATCTTCTTCCTCTTCATTGGAGTCATCCTCTTTTCCAGTGCCGTCTACTTCGCAGAAGCTGATGATGACGATTCACTCTTCCCCAGCATCCCAGATGCCTTCTGGTGGGCAGTGGTTACAATGACCACAGTGGGTTATGGAGACATGTACCCCATGACCGTGGGGGGCAAGATCGTGGGGTCCCTGTGCGCCATCGCTGGGGTCCTCACCATTGCCCTGCCCGTGCCAGTCATTGTTTCCAACTTCAACTACTTCTACCACCGGGAGACGGAGCAGGAGGAGCAGGGCCAGTATACCCATGTCACTTGTGGGCAGCCTACACCAGACCTGAAGGCTACCGACAATGGACTTGGCAAGCCGGACTTCTCAGAGGCCCCCCGGGAACGGAGGCCCAGCTACCTCCCCACTCCACATCGGGCATATGCAGAGAAAAGGATGCTCACAGAGGTTTGACCCAGGCGGGCAGGGCCTGCGGAGAAGGGATGCACTAAGCCCGCTAACTCTTAGGCTTCTTTCTCATCCTCACAACTCTCACCCTAGCTCTGGTTGACCTCTGGACTCCCTCCCCTACACCCAGCACATGGCATCCAGGACCAAACACCTGGACTGTCAACCTTGTTGCTTGACCTGTACAGCATTCAAGGTTTATCCATCTAAGTGACATTTTTGAAATAGCAACGGTGCCACCCAATCATGTCCATCTTCTGTCATGTGGATGAGATATACTGTTCTGTCGGACCTTTCCTCAAGACTCTGATTTTTCATGTCTGGAACTTGTAATATCTTTAGGAGCAGCAATGTCAATAGGATGGAAACCAGCCATACTTGGGTCCTTTCATTTTCCTTCTTGTCCTTTGCTTTGGGGGGCATGTACCTGTCTTAGCTTCTTGATAACTGGTAGAAGCTGGAAGATGGAAACAGTACGCAGTGTGCTGTTTTATTCCGTGCACTGTAACACCTGCTGGCCATCCTGCAGAGCACCCTTTATAGAGTCTTAGTTGTACAGCCTCAAAATATGTTATCCATTTCTAATCTTAGGTGGAATGAAAGAAAATACAACGAAAGTGGATGATCCTGAGGGCATGAGGGTCAGTCCTGGACCACAGGGGCCAATGGATTCTCCCAGGTGTGATCTGGAGACAGTGGTCTTTAGTCCTCCCCACTCTTACCCCTGACTCTCTCCTGAGCTTCCAGGAAGGCTCCTTCTCAGAGCCAAATACTCTTTTTGTGCAAGTGCCTTCCTGTGCAGAGGAATTGGAAACAGGACCTACAGAAACAGTCTGCCACCCCAGACTGCAGGAGAAATGGCTGAATATAGTCGAGCAACTGGCTTGATCACAAACCAGAAGCAAGGTGCCACTGATCAGAGATTGTCATCTTGGAGGGGCAGAGGAATCTTGTTACAGATGTCAGTTTTTTTCTCCCTCATTTCACCAGAACCCTCTCTGGCTTTCCAGTCTTCTTCCTGGGAATTTAGGATTGCAGGTGAAGGCTTTCTAAAGCAACCTCAGCTCAAATCTGTAGACAGGTGAAAGCACATATTGATCGCCAGTTTCTTCCCATTTTATGGGCAATGACATGTGTGGTGTAGATTAAGGAACAAGCATTATGCCTTTGCTGACAGCCCCACTGGTAGAGGTTTTTGCTGAGTCAAGCAAACATTCACCTGCTCTGCCCCCGGAGCTGCATCTGGCCTGCTCTAACTGGTAAGGTAACCTGGCGGGTTCCCACCTGGACTGGGCCATCCTGGTCCATTGTGCAACTACTGCCATCATCCCACCTGCCCGCCCCCCCTCGTGTCTCCCCATTCACATTGCTCTGTGTTTCTTGCCTTTGATAAACTGTGATGTATCGTTTGGATCTCTTCTGGGTGCAGTTCTGAAACTGAAAGGACTGTTAAAATGCTTTTAATTTTATAACTATGCTTTAAGACTCTTCGATGAGAATTAAAAAAAAAAAAACAAAAAACAAAACAAATTCCCGAAGAGCAACTTTTGAGGGACAGCCTTTGAGGGTTTGCTTGAGAGGCAGCGTGGCTTCTGTGGGTGCCAGACTGAAATCTGGATTTTGCCACGGCTTTACAGGGTAGCTTTGGCACCACAGTCCCTCTTTGTGCCTCAGTTTCCCCCATTAAATGGGAACATTAATGTCTTCCCCTCCCTACCTCATGGTGAATGTCAATGAGCTCATCTGGGAAGCTGGGGAAGACACTATGCACATGTGTGAATTATAGTAGTTGATTTGATTTCTAGTTCATTATCCTGTCTCCCCACCTCCCAGAAGTAAGACCCCTAGAGTTTCTGCCTTGGACCCCAAGCCCAAGAATAGCCATTCATTGTGAGCTTTTCACTCCCTAAATCCCTTCTTGGGCTCTTGGGCTGGGCCTCAGTCTTTTTTCTTACCCTTCAGAATAGAGAATCTTCTTTAGACAGGCTGGGTAGACCCTTTTAGGGTTGGAGGTCACCTTGCCTAGGAGATTGGCTTCCTCAAACCTGAAATACAGTAAGAGACAGAGGTGTTTATGATTCAGAAACCTGTTCCAAGGTCAGGAAGTGCTATTTTTCCAGATCTCCTCTGTTACTCCTGGCTATTTGCAAAAAGAAGGGCCCATGTCAGTGGCTAACGGGATGCCCCTGTTGGGACATGTATGCATGCCTCTGTAGATATGTGTATGTGATCATGCTCATCATCATCCCTGAGCAAACATTGCCTTTTCAAATCAGAGCATGCCTGAAAGTAAAAGGTTTGTGGAGAGCTGAGATCTCTAGGGACTCTGGTTGCCGTAGCAACCTTCCAGACTGTTCTCTCAGTCTTCTGATTCGGGCGTCAAGGGAGAACAGACTACATATTCCCAGCTTCTCAGATGGGAGCACCTTCTACTGTTGATTCAGGGGCAGGTAGAGCCAGGACAGGGACACAGGACCTTGGAAAATGTGGAGGAAACTAAACTTCCTGAACTTCCTCCTTGGATTCTTCCTGGTTTCCCCTACCCAGTCCATGAAGCTGCCTCATCGTCCTCCTGAGTCTGCAGAAACTTGAATGCTAAGCAGATGCCCAGTTAAGCCAACTTCAATATCATGCTTTTAAAAATGACAAGGGGAGCCCTTGGAATGGACAATGTATTCCTCTAGAGGCAGCCAGGCCGGGCAGTCACAGAGTTCTCATCGAAGACAGAGGATCTTCCCAGCTCTAAGGGAGACTGAGAGAAATGAAGCCCGTTCTTCCCGGGGAGCAGTCGAACTCCTGGGAGGGATCTCACAGTCCTTCTTAAGACATGGAAGGAAAACTGAGAGGCTGTGGCCCGACCCAGTTTCTGTGAAGGATTTTGTCCAATGGCCCTTCTCTGACTCTGGGCCTCTTTATGTGGATGTTGTGACCTGAGCATCGGGAGACTATGCACTGTGTGCTGCTGGCCCAGCTGGGGTGGGGACTCCCAGCTGCCAGGAAAGGTGGACTCCAAGCCATCTTTACACCTGACTGGAGCCGGCAGGGACTCCCAGAGGACTTCCTGGGACTGTCAGCCTCAGCCTGGACCGAGGGACGCTCCTTCTGCACGGGCATCCCCGAGGAGTGAGGAGGGACAGCTGGCTGTCTTTGTACCTGAGGTAGGTCCTACTGTGGGGGAATTTTGCTCCTGGCTCAGGCCTCCAGGCCAAATTAGAAATCGGGGTGGCAGGGAGAGAAGGTAGGAGAACATTCAACTGGGTGGGGGAGCAGGGTTTCCATTTGTCTGTTCTCTGTGGCCACCTTGCTCTATTTCTGTGTATTTTTTTAAAAAAATATTTATTTATTTATTTGCTTTAGTTGTACACAATGCATTTTATGTTTACGTGGTGCTGAGGATCGAACCCGGGCCGCGCACGTGCTAGGCGAGCGCTCTGCCGCTGAGCCACAACCCCAGCCCTCTGTGTATTTTTCTATGCCTCCATCCACCTTCCTTTCCTTCTATCTCTGTCCTCAGTGCTGCTTCTCCCACACCTTCCTTACCACCTCTATTCCTCCTCGCCTTCCTCTCCCTTTCCTCCTTTTTTATTCACTCTTTCTGTGCCTTTTTTTTCTTCCTTCTGTTTCATCTCTCCTGTCACCCGCCCCCCATTGTTTTCAACCTCCTCTTCTTTCTCTGCGTATTCATCTTCCTCTTTCTCCCTCTCTGTACCTTTTTGGTGGCTGGCAGCACCCAAGGTGTTTCTGTCGAGGTCACACCGTGAATTCTAGGACAGCTGTGATCCTGGGTGTTTGTTGCAAAGGTCGGCCTCCAGCCAGAGGGTTCCCTGTTTCCTGACATCTCAGTGCCCCATCCTTTCTTGCCACACTCACCTATGGCGGGGATGTCCTGCACTTACCAAGGAACGTGGGATGCTCTGGGTTTAGACAAAACATCTCCCAGCAATTTCCTGAACATTCAAAGTTGAAAGAGGGAGAGGGAGAAGGGTGGGAGCAGGGGAGAGGGAATGAGCTTGATGCCTCATATTAATATTCTGCCCTATTGTACTAGAGTATGTCACCTTAGGGTCCCCCAACCTGAAGAGCCTTGCAGAGATGTTGAAGACAAAGGAACAGTAGGAATCGTAAAATAAACAGGAAAAAAGAGGACTTGGGAGGAAAGTATAAGGCTGAAGTTAGAATGGAAAAGTCCTTCCCTCGGGGGTAGCCTGATAACTGCCAATCACTGACTTGAAGGTCTGCTTAGCCTGTGGCTAGCTCCCTTGTGCACCAAGGCAGAACGAGAGGGAGGGACATCATTCCCAGTGGTGCAAGGTGCCAGAAATGCTCCTTGGGGAGGTAGGTTAAGATTCTCCACCAGTCCATAAGGAGGCTGTGTGGCCATCCTCCCGGAGGCTTGGCACCTAGGGTCAAGTCGCATCTGCATCAGGACATCAGGACATTGGGATGACCCCCGGATCCCTCAGGGGCCCAAGACTGGGCTGTTAAACTAGCACCAAAGTACTTTTGGGGGTGATGGAAATGTTCTGAAATAGGACTGTGGGGACGATAATGGTACAACTCCAAAAGTTGACAGCAACAACAACAACAGCGAAAACATTGCATTTTGGGGAAAAGGAGACATGGGTCTACTAACTTGGGGGGTCTCACACTGCAAAGGGAGGAAGATTTGGTTTTATAAGTCCATCTCTAGTGGTGGACCAGACTGAGGTCTGTAATGGAATGACGGTTTTTTTTCTTCTGCCACATGGGGACACTTCAGAGCTTTCATGCAGTTATACCTTGCAGTTCGTGTATGATACCAAGAACTGATGTGTGTGTGTGTGTGTGTGTTTATTTTGACAATGAAGCTATTGTAGGATTTATATCCTTTTTCTTTTTCCAAAGATATGTCAAGCCATTCTTTTGGTAGGTGCAGAGCATAATTAGCATGACCTGAACTAATGATGAATATGTTGGACATATCAATTATATAGGAGTAGGGAGGTGAGCTTGCTCAAAAAATGTGTTTTTTTTTGGGGGGCCAAAACAAACAAACAAATAAATCCTCTGCAAACAAACCAAAAACCCCACCTAATTCTTGCACCTGTAAACTCTGAATTCTTAAATTTCCTAAAAGCCAAGGTTTTATTTCTCCCAGCCTTCAACCCCAGCTCCCCTAGAATGAGGACCAGCAGTCTCTGGTGCTTTGGATAAACCAGGGAACCTCCATTCATCTTACCCTTTCCTTGTTACCTGTGGACCAGTTCCTTCTCGCCCTCCTCTGGCCTCGTGCCCACAAGATCTCTTCCTTCTCTCCCTTAGGGCTTTCTGCCAGGTGTCGCCTTCCAGTCCCGCCACTTATTATTCTTTCTCTCTACTGGCTGAGCTCTTGCTTGGGGCAGGATTTCTGCTGCCCTGCATCTCCACATAAACGCCAAGCTAGATTCCCAGAGAACATTGTCCTCCCCGGACAATCTGGCTGGACCTGCCAGCCTGGCTCTGGTTGGTTTTGGCTGTGTGCTATTGCCACGGGAAGGGAAGCGTGGTCCGATTCTAGCGTGTCATGGTCACTTAGAGGAGGGAAAGAAATCCATTGATTCAGCTGTAGGGGTTCCTTTCTGTGTTCCCCTTTATGCCAGGCTGCACAGACGTCTCATGGCAGAATAAGGTCTGGGGCTTGGGGGTTTGGAAGGAGAGAACATAGCTTCCCACACGTGGGCCACTGGGAATAAGGACAGATGGGCTCTTAGGGCTCATGTTGCTGGGTTTCCCGATGCGCCACTTTTCCGTTCTGGGCTTTCAGTCCCTGTGGAGTTGCGGAGTGTTATGTTTTTCTTGTCCCTTTGTTCTGAACTTGAGGAAGTAGTTTACCCTGCTTCTTTGCCCCTTCTTGGTCCTCATCCCCTTGCTTCACATGTTACCCTAAAGGAGGAGTGGAAACCTGTCGGTGACACTTAGGAAGTGCTATCCCAACAGGATAATGATTCTTCCCTCCTAGAAAAGAGAGAGAGAGAGAGAGAGAGAGAGAGAGAGAGAGAGAGAGAGAAGAGAGCGCACACGCCAGGACAGGTAACATTGGTCTAGCCTTGGCTATCACTTGACCTATTTGGGGCCTGCCCTGCCAGGGATCATGCCATTTTTTTGTTTTTTTTTTTTTTAACCCAACTCCAACCTTATCATTGTTACCATACAGAGAATTTTCTCTCAGTTGCTCATGCGCCCTGGATGGTACACTTTGCCTGCCCCTGGGAAACGTTTTGGACCCTTGAGTCGCCTCTGCTGCAGAGTGCAAGGAGTGTAGACAGGCCTTGGCTCTTTGGCGAGAGCAAAGCCAACATTTCAAAAGGAAGCTGCAGCCGCGCAGTCTGCTGGCGCTGCTATTTTTGACGTGCTTGCTGTTCTCTCAGGGCTTGACAACCGCTGTCTCCAGGAGACAGACAGACCGGCTCTTGGCAGCGAAGACTCCACTTTGAAAAAGCACATGCAAGACGGTCCCTTGGCTGGGAGGGGCGGGAGGATGCCCATGCCTTGCTTCCTCCAGGAAGCCCACCGGGCACCTGGCTAGCATCGGCCACCCCAGATTGCAGGCGTCACCCTCACTGGTGAATTGGACCCTGCTGTGCAGCCTCCCCTCTGAGGGGAGTCCTGACAGAAACAAGAAGGACGCTGTTCACTGGCAAAGCCTTCAGACCCCCCAGTGCTCTCCCTGGGCATCAACTCTGGAATAAGATGGCGATGGCCATGAACGCCGGGGCCAGACGGCTAGGTTCAAGTCCCTCCTCTGCTGGGTGACACAGGGGCAAGTTATGAAATTGCTCTGAGCCTCGGTTGCCCTCTTGGTCAATTGGGGGGTGGGTAACAATAGCTCTGATAACACAGGGCTGCTTTGAGGATTAGATGGATCAAGACACGCACAGTGTTCAAACTCATAAGCACCATGTAAAGATCGACTATCATGATCGTGTGCCGACTACGACAAAACAAGGTAGGTAGGCAGGTTGGGTTCCTCTGCGGTGGAGAAGAGCGATTGAGGCTCAGAGGGGTGGTGACAGTGAGGCTCAGAGGGGTGGTGACATGTTCAGAGGCACGTGGCTGTGTGTGGTCTATCACAGATGGCGTGGCGCGGAGTGCGGTGAGCACCTGACCCACACGGAGCAGGAAGAAAGAGCGGAGCTGTGGCTCCTGACTGCATGGATAGATCCTCATTTACGTGCCAGTTTGTGACGGAGAAGCTGCAGGGGTGCTGTGCCCTCCCCCACGGGCTCCGCGCGCACACCTGGACGTCTCGGCTGCACGGGACCTTGTCCCACGGAGCGCTTTGTTATGCTCTTCCATCCCCCCCCTCTGGCCATCGTCCTCACCACCCACTCAGTCCCCGACCACTCTCCTGTCCCACGGTGCCCTCCCCACTTGGCAGGCTGTGTTCTAGCTTCCCTGTCCTTCTCAAAGGCGGCGGGAGAGGAGACCCCGAAGTTGGGAGAAGCCAGCTTCTTCTACCCATGCGAGTCTCATTTGCCTCCTCCTGGCTGGAAAGCAACTCCTGCAGCTCTCCTTGGGGGGTCTCAGTGCAGCCCAGAATGCTCTCCCCACCCTCAGGGCACTGCTGTGACCCCTTCAGCTTCTCCGGAAGGACCCAGACCAGGGCAAGGCATCAGGCTGCCCTCCTGTTTCTGGATTCAGAGCCTGCCTGCCTTTGGAGTTGAACTTGGGTCTGCACCTCATTTGACCTTGCTAAGCTTCGGTTTTGTCATCTGCAAAGCAAGGAAGCTGATACCACTTGCCTCTTAGGGTTGTGATGAGGCTGCCAGTGAAAGGGCTTAGCAGGACATGAACTCTCAGCAAAGCACAGCTCTGACGAGCGACGCTGAATGTCCACCTGAGAGCAGGCCTAGGGCCACCTGCCCTCTCAGAGAAAGGCAGGGTCCTCCCACCCTTCAGTTTTGCTCTCTGAAACAAACATTTAAATGAAAAATGACATAAAAAATAGACTTTGGTTAGCTGTCTGCTTTACCAGAAGGCTCTTTGCCTAGAAGATTTGCAGCAGAATTTGTTTAAATAATTGCACTTAAGATGTGAGTGAATGTATAGAAATGTCATCCAAATGATTCTCGGAGGGATAGGATGGATATACTGGTAATATATATATTTTTCCAACAAGGTTCATTTCCAACCAGAATATAATGAGGAATTTTACTTAAACCTTTCTCTGAGCACCAGAGCCTTGCCAAGGGCAGTACTGAAGGTCAGACCGACAGGATGTGAAAGCTGGAAAGGGCAGTAAATGCCTCTCTTTATGAAGGAGGAAACTGAGGCAGAGAAGTGGACTGATTAACTCAAGACCACACAGGCACTTGGGCAGAGGCTGAGTCTGGATCCCACATTTACTGACTCCGATCCCAGCATCCTTTTCCACAGGAGACGGAACCCTAAGGATTACTTGAATATTTTCTTTTTAATGAGTGACTTTATTTCCTTTCCAACCAAACTCCTTAGCAGAGCTTCCCATAGGAAATGGAATCAAATGATTTTCCATTTAATCTTTCCCTCCCCAGACTTTCCAGGGTGCTGAGGTAGCATACTTAGCTAGAGGAACCCATATTAGAAAAGCCGGGGCTTACTCGAGGCTTCTGTATTTGATTCAGGAAGGAAGGAATACAGAAATTTAGCATCTTACCCAAGAGTGCCGACTTCAGATGCTCTGGGAACTAGAAACCAGCTTCTCCACTCTTCCCTGCACTTTCTTGCCCTGGTAGAGAAAGAAAAGTTGCTGTTGGGTTATAGATGTCTTTTATAAATCACAGGACTAGGGCAAGAAACAACAAAGTTTCCAGAAGCCATGGTAGCTGAGCCATAAATCAGACAGGCTCTCCCCAGCTGCCTTAAGGCAATTTGGCATTGCTGGAGAGAGAAGAAAGGTCTGGAATGATGGGGGAAAATAGCTCGTGTTCTCTGCAGTGATTGCTTTCTGTGCTTTGCAGCAGAGACCACATTCACCCAGGGGAGCACACAAGTGCACCTATAGGAGCCCCTCACCTGGAAGTGTGTGTGTGTGTGTGTGTGTGTGTGTGTGTGTGTGTGGTGTTATTTTATTTATTTATTTATTCACTTATTTTCTGCGTATGGAACCTTCTCGTACATGGCTTTACATGACTATAGAAATTCTGGAGCACAACCAGAGTGCCTACCCTAAAACTGTGCAGTTTACTCCTTTTTTTTGGTACTGGGGATTGAACTCAGGGGCACTCGACCACTGAGCCACATCACATCCCCAGCCCTATTTTGTATTTTATTTAGACACAGGGTCTCACTGAGTCACTTAGCATCTCGCTTTTGCTGAGGCTGGCTTTGAACTCATGATCCTCCTGCCTCAGCCTCCCATGCCGCTGGGATTACAGGTGTGCGCCACTGCGCCCGGCCCAGTTTACTCCTTTTAATAGGTCCTAAGTCATTAGATTGTGTGTGTGACAAAAATGATGCAATATTAGGAAGTATTAGAAAATTTCACATACAGTTCTGGATTTTTGGTTTCTTTTGAAAAACAAAAGGTCTGGGCCTGATCTGCTTCCCAACAACCACCAGCAGGAGCTGGATTGTAGTCGTTGGTCCCTTCAGATTGAGTTGAGTCTCTTTTGGCTTCCAATAATGCTCATTCCTGATTTCCAATCTGTGACCATTTCCTTCACCAAGTCAGTAAATTTAACAGAAAAAGCAAGTCTCTGAAAGGTACAAGAACCCCTAGTCCATGAGAGCAGCAGCCCGGGGTCTTGCTGCCAGGCCAGAGGCTGTCCATGAACCTTCCGGATACTGAGGCGGGGGCTGTTGGTCAGTTTTCGTTATGCCCATGGCTTTATTTTCCTCATGGGTGGAACACATTTCTCTGCATGTCCATTTCTGCCAAAGGTTATGAAGCAAAAGACCCAAGGGTGCCATGTTTATACTGATCTCTGTCATCCTGTGACCCTGTAGACTTTGGTGACTGTGGCCTCTTTGCAGAGCTTTCTTTCATGATCTAACTTAACTGTGTCAAAGTTGACTCTGGTTCAGATGCAGCAGGTTAGATGAGATAGGAGTGCATGTGGCTGATAGAAAGGACAATGAGAATGGAAATGGAAGCTTACAGCTGCGTGAAGATGATCCCATGACCTAGGAGAGACAGAATCATGAGGCTGAATGGAGATGGTACTACATGGTAACAAGAATGTGCTGTGTCCTCTGTTCAGTTAAGCAGGCAGGGTAATATGTGATATAATTAAGGATTTCTGTCTAAAGCAATTAAAAAGAGCAATCAGGCTATGTTAGTCAGTTTTCCATTACTGTAACAAATGCCCCAGATAAATAAACTTATAATGACAAAAAGGTTTTTTGGCTAACAGTTTTGGAAGTTCCAGTCCATGACTTGGCAGACAAGTTACTTTTAGGCCTCTGGTGGAAGAATAGCAAGCACATCATGGTAGGGGCTGGGATGTGGAAGAGAGAGAGACAGAGGAAGAAGAAGGACCAGGGTCCCACTATCCTCTTTAAGGTCATACCCCACAGTGACTTGATGACTTCCCTCTAGGCCCCACCTCTTAAGTTCTCACCACCTCCCAATAGCACCAAGCTGTAATACATGGACTTTTGTGGGGGACATTTAAGATGCAAACTACAGGGCAGGAAAAATTCAGTATTTGAATATTTCTGATCTGAGGACTGCCTCCTACTTCCAGGGTGTCAGATAATGAGATACCACTGTATTCCTGCTGGCCATCACCGAGAGGGTGTAAGAGCAGGGACTCATCACTTTCCTGGACAATGACTGGCTCTTAGCTCCGGGTCTGCGCTTGTCTGGTTGTGTGAATGGTGTCATCATCATTCCCAGAACCCTTTTTGTTTCCAGATCCTGGGTTGTTCTCAGTAGGTTACCGCTCTGAGGTGGAATCTCCTGCCTTGGAAGTTTATTGGCCACAAATTAAATGGCCAAAGAACTGAACCTTATTGCTGTTGGAAAGAGATCAGAAAGACCTTCCTCAGCTTCTAGTTTTACCTGTAATTTCATTAAAATATTTCAGGGCTGGAATTCAAGAGGTCGGTTGCCACAGCAATTAGGAGTAGAGTCAGCTCCAAATCCTTAGGATTCCAAGAGATCAGTGACTTCACGTGGGGCCTCTCTCCTTGGGGATATCTTTCATTTCTGAAAACCAGAATTTAAAAGGATCCTGCCAGGTGTAGACCTATAATCCCAGTGGCTCAAGAGGTTGGGGCAGGAGGATTTTGAGTTCAAAGCCAGCTTCAGCAATTCAGTGAGGCCTTAAGCAACTCAGTGTGATCCTGTCTCTAAATAAAATATAAAGAGGGCTGGAGATGTGGCTTGGTGGTTAAGTGCCCCTGGGATCAATCCCCAGTATAAAAAAAAATAAAAAGAAGAGGAATCCTATACCTTCATTTCCCCAAATATTTGCCCTTTGGAGGACAAAAAAGTTAAATCAGGCTGCAATTAAAAGAAATCTATTCTGCGCCTCCATTTCAGTGTCTGTCTGCTTCAGTTTTTCCAGTAGATGCTTTTCTGAAAAGCTGTTGTGTGTGTATCATAGAATAATTTTGCTATCCGGGGTGCTTTTAATATAAGTGGGCCCAGAGAAAGCAATGGGATGATGTATCCATTCTGAATCCCTGGGGTCAGGGAGAACTTCTAACGTGCTTGGGGATTGACTGAGAGGTTTTAGAACCGAGCGTGGACAGTGCGCTCAGGTCCGGCGTCCCTTGCCAGTCCCTCCCCAGGGTTGGCCCTGGGGAGAAGCGCTCTCAAGAGCTGCTCAGGGACACAGGTGGAATTGCTTCCTCCACTACCAAACAGACATCTGGATGCGCCTTTGATGATGTGTGAGGTTAACATTCTTCTTTGGAATTGTATCAGTGGAAAATATGACTCCGTTTACAAATAATATCTTTGCTTTATACCCAGCATTTCAGGAATGTGTTTGATTCGCAAGTCAGCCGTCTGCACTCACTTCATGGTACCTAAATAGAGAATGAGGCAAAGTGACACCAAACAATGGAGCAGGAAGAGACTTAGGTAAACCTCATGGAATCCAGCACTGTGCCCTGCACTAGAAACATTTCCAGAGTATGCCAGACCTGTTCCGAATATTCCCCAGAGAAAGAGCATCCATAGCACAGATGCCCTTGAACTCTTTGCGTTTGATCTTTGCTGTTGAGTTGTTTTCCTCCTGCCTTTGTTGTACATCGCCTGTCGAACTTTCAACTTCCTTTCTCCTAGTTTGTCTTCTACTGAGGTGGATGCTTACCTGGCCACACTCCCACGAATAACTCAGGCCAGAGTTTCCCCAGATGTGATTTGCAGAACACTGGTCCTACGTGATAGCCTCATGGGAAAACCATCCCCAGGCACTGAGCTTCAGCATGTTGCCCCTGGGAGACACACAGCTCCTGTGCTCATCAGATTAAAGGCTCTGAGAAGTCTTGCAGCAAGAAAGCCTGGGTCAATTCTTTTACCCAGTGTTTTTCAAATTATTATTATTATTTATTATTATTATTATTATTTTGCCACCGAATCTCTCTCTCTTTTTTAAAGTAACTTCTGTTCATACCCCATGAAAAGTTTCATCCAAGAAATACATTTTGAGAAACTCAAAGAGCTCTGAAGCTCCTTCCAATGGAGTGGAGTCCATGGAGCTTCTACCATTAGACATTTTTCACATGGACCATGTGTGGATTTGATCCCCTTAAAGTTCTCCACACCCCTCTTCAGTTGTGAAGAAAGTGTTTGTTGATTCCTGGTCTTTGGTTGCCCTGGGGACTGAAGTAAGGGCCTTGCACGTGCTGGACCCGTGCTCTACCCCAGAGCCACATCTCAGAAACCCATCACGAGCCTTCCATTCTTCCATTTCCACTAGCCATTCTTGTTTACCACCCATGCATGCTGACTCTCAATCTATTAATTTATGGTACATTAAAAGTCGCAATATTTACAACTATTGATGAGGCTCTGGATAATGTGAAAGGAGACACCCTCTCCCTATGGCCCTTTATAGCCTTCTTCGATAGAGGTCTTTTAAGAAGGTAGCTGTGGGAGCTGGTCTTTGTAGATTCAGTTTCTGATCTACTCTGTTAGCAGATGTCCATGACTTGGATGCTGATGAGGATGCCTGCGACACGTCCCTATGGTGTAACGGTCCCGTCTATGCACGTTCTTATCCAGATCAAAGATGATCACGTGCTTGTTTTCATGAGCACTATTCTAATTAACTAAACCTATTAATGAAAACATTACCTTACTCACTGTCATATTTACAAAATCTTTTTTTTTTGGGGGGGTGTACTGGGGATAGAACTCAGGGGCACTCTACTACTGAGCCCCAGCCCCAGCCCCATTTTGTATTTTATTTAGAGATAGGGTCTCACTGAGTTGCTTAGCACCTTGATTTTGCTGAGGCTGGCTTTGAACTTGTGATCCTCTTGCCTCAGCCTCCTGGGCCCTGGGATTACAGGCATGCACCACAGTGCCCAGTTTATAAAATCTTATTCAAAATCTGAGCGAGACACAGATGCCATTAGTGAGCTATAAGTAACTGTGTTTTCTCATATTCTTTCCCATTTCCTTAAACGCTGTTTTCAAGTGCGACAATTGCTTTGTCTCTCCGGAAGAGCTTCAAGGGTTGAACAATTCCAGGTGGACTGGGTTCTTCCAGGGCTAGAAGAACCTTTCAGCTAGTACTTCTTTGGGTTGCGGGAGGAGCTCAGCCGTGACTCTTCTCTGTGCATCCCAGAGGGCCTGAGGCTCGCCACCTGCTCCCCAACCAGCTGGCTTAGGACTAAAAACGCTTTCTTCTGTCGTTTTCCTTCTGTGCTCAGAGTCAAAGAAGAAAGGATGTCATTGCTCTTGCCTGTGGATGCTGTTGTACCTGTGCCTTTTCTGGACATTCTGAGCCATGAGAAACCATTTATGATATCTGCTTATGTCTCTCATCTTTAAATCCCCTGAAAATCAGAACAAATAGACTGTGGGGGAAGATGGGAATGGCATCTAATTCTGGGTCTGTCACTAGGTGGCTGTGTGGCCCTGGACGAGTCACCTGTCTTGGCACTCAGCACTTGTTGGCCAGTAGCACTATGCTCGGGCCCAGTGCTTTCGTCTGCAAAATGAAATGGTTGGACGAGACAGTTGAGCTTCCACTTGGAAATCCCATGGCTGCTCAAGTACATTCACCAAGTGTGCAGGGGGCTTCCTCAATCACTTCTCAGTCACTTCCTCAATCACGTTATTGCTTGGTTGTTGCCACTGGAGTGATTTTTGTAAAAAGAGTTGGATTTACTGAAATTTCAGTTTTATATGGAATATTTGAATCTCGAAGCTCCTACGCTCCAGCTTCTTATTTTATATACAAAGATCAGAACTTAACATCTAAAAATATACTGAACAGGTTATAGAAAAATTTTTAGAGAGATGTAGTAATTTTATCTGGTCTCAACTACGATTAATCTTTGTACTTTTCTCTTCCCTCCCCCCTCTCTCTGCCTCCCTTTCTCCCTCTCCTTTCTACCTTTTTATTTTTCTTAGATCAGATCTATCTTAGTTATTAAGTGTTTCCAGATCCTTTTTTATTTTGATGTTGCAAAATAAACATTCCTTGGTTTTGGCTGTGTCAAGCACCTTGGCATTATGATTGGAAAAATGTTGGGCACGGAGAGGCACTTCTATATTAAGGAGAAGCGGGAATGCAGACTAGCGGGGATGCTAACCAGTACTCTCTGCATCTCGGCACCTTAGGGAGACTGCAGAAAGGATAAAAGAAACATTGGTAGAACCCTCTGGTATCCTTACACAGTGTCGAAGCTTTTTTCTTTCCATTTCTGAGAGAGGACCGTGAGCAACCCCCAGGGCTCACACTGTGAGCTGGGCTCATGCATCCTGCCACACTATGGATTTAGGATAGAAGGTTCTGGGCAATGTGTCCACCAGATCTGCCTTTGCAGCTATGCCCTAGGAAGCTTCTGGGCTGGGGCCCAGCCCTGCACGTTTCCACCACATCTTGCCACTTTTTGGTGTCTGTTCATCATTCTTGTCCCGTTTGGCTCCTCTTACTACTGCTGTTAATCCAGCCTGGAGGTGGGCAGAGCCCCGGACAGGAGTGGAAAGCCTGTGTGCTTCTAAGGTGCCGTTTGGCCTTGAGCAAGTTTCTGCAAACAAACACTTTCTGCAAACAATATATATATATATTTTACTCTAAAACTAGTATCGCTCACTACTCACTATTAAAATGAATATGATTCTGAAAATTATAAGGAAGAAAATAAAAATCCCCCACAACTCCACAACCAGAGATACCCTGTGTTGATATTCTGTTGACAGAACACTAGTTCTGTTATCTGTATCTCTACAGAAATCATGCAGGATTTCATTTTGAAAACCTCACATTATAGCTCTAGTTTTCTCAGACAGTTGTCACACGGATTTCCCAGAAGTGCACCATTGTTTTGGTAACCTAACCCACTGTTGGACAGTTAGGCTGCTGCTTGTTGTTTTGTTCTTATAAATGCTGCTACAGTGAACACTCTTAGTATAGAGATTTGCTCACATTCATGACTCTTTCCTTAGGCGATATTCTTGTAAGAGTCAGGGAGTGTGAACAAAGCAATCGTCTTGCCAGGCCTTGGCTTCCACGCCTGGACTAAATCATCAGCAGCAATGCTCAGAGCAGCGAACACCGTCCTGGGCACCACACACCAGGCACGGTGCCCACCTGTGTGACCTACCCCGCTGCCCTGCCGCTGTCTTCCCATTTCATGGAAGGAGCTCTCCAGGAAGCAGGGCGGTGGGACTTCACCCCAGGCAGTCTGGCTGCAGAGTCCTGCTCTCAACTGCTGTTGCTGATCTTGCCCCTGTGAGATCAAAAGTCGGGACTGAGCAACCCCTAGGGCACCTTTCCTAACTAATACTATTTGTGTTCCCTGGGAACACAGTTGCCTGATCCCAGTTCACGGGCTCCTTTATTCCTCTTCATTCTCCCATGCCTGGCTTGATGAGGGTGGAGTGAGTGTGAGTGTGTGTGTGTGTATGCATGTGTGTTTGTACGGCCTTGTGAATGGAACAGGAAGCAGACAGAAGGTGAAGCAACCTTATTGCTGAACAACCTTACTGACACAACACGAAAACGCGGCTCATCCGTGTGATCACAGATCACAGATAGCTCATCCTGCTTTCCCTTTTATCTTAAAGTTCCCAGGCTCTCTGGCTGGGAAATTTGTTATTTTGTTATTGGACCATCACTTCAGTGGAGCCGGAATGGGGTTGAATCTGGCCGTCTAGCAGGACCCCTTCCTCAAAACAAGCATCTGAACATGCTGTCTGAAAAGAATGTGTCCCCTCCCTGTGCTGTCACTAGGAAAAGAGATGATTGGCAAACTCCTTGCTGGAATAATCATGTCTACACTGCTTTTATTCTTGCTAAATACAGCTGTCCATTGGAATCTGAAGAGAACTGGTTCCAGAACTCCCCACAGACACCCAAATCTGCAGATGCTCAAGTCCCTTATGTAACATGATGTAGTATTTGCATAGAACCTAAACATCCTCCTGTATGCTTTAAATCATCTCTAGATGCTTTGTGTGCCTAGTAAAATGTAAGTGCTATGTAAATATTTGTTAAACTACATTGTTTAGGGAATAATGAACAAGAAGAATAGTGTACATATACAGTATAGGTGCAATCTGTATCTGAATGTTTTTGATCCAAGGTTGGTTGAATCCATGGGTGTGAAACTCGTGGATATAAAGGATCAGCTATATGGAGACTGCCAGGCTGCCCTAAAAGTCTGATGCAGTAGATTTGGGAGAAGTTGGAGATTCCACTTATTAAATACATGTGCTCCAAGTGATTATTTCAGGATGTTTAGAATTCCTATGACCCTTAAGTGGGTCTCAACTTTACAGAGCATCAGAATTACCCAAGAAGATTTAAAAAAAATCTTCCCACCTGTCTTCTGTCCCCTGACCTAATTTGAATAATCGATCCAGGGTGAGATTCAGGTGCAGCATTAAAAAAAAAAAAAAAATCTCAAGAGGTCTTGTATGGAGCCAGTAGGACACCACCAGCCCAAGGAATTCTATTACATCTTTATATTTAATGGAACTTCTCATTTTATAATTCTCTTTTACTATGGACTACTATAACAACCCACAAAGGTCAGTATTATGACTGCCCTTGGCTCAGAGAGGTTGACTGTGTGGTGCAAGGTCACGTAGCATCTCTCTGTGTCGGCAGCTGCTGTTCTCTGCCCAGCCCACAGCCAGTCCTGCCAGGCCCTTTGGGAAGAGCAGCCTCCATGCCCTGAGAGTCTCGCAGGATGAAACGGTCCTTGCCTCCTCCAGGTGCCTCTCTCAGTGCTGACTCGGAGCCCTGTCTTCCCCTCCTTACCCGCCTCTCCGCGACTGACTGCAGCCCTTGCTCCTTCTCGGTCCCCCTGTGCACTGTGCAGTGCTGCGATCCTCCCACGCCCCATCCCACTTTCCGGTGAGGGAATGACACTGAGGGACAGAGAGCCTGGGAGCCTGGACAGTCCACATCACCCACAGTGGTCTGAAGACACAGACACGCTGACCCTTAGCCCCAGATCCAGCCCCCTCTGCTGTCGCTCTGCAGAAAGCACAGTGCATCGCCGGCACCGAGAGACTCCCTCCAAACCCAGGCTGTCCCATGGCTGTGGCCCCTTTGCCCTTATTGCCACCCAGTCCAGGAGTCTCACCCCCACCACTGGGGCTTCCCTGGCCCCTGTACCCGATACCCTCTCCCTCCTCACTTCCCAATCACCCCAAAGCCCACCTGAGTCCTTCCTGAGAGGCCACTTCCTGCTGCTGCTGGGTCCCCCTCTGGACTGACAGGAGCTTCGCAAGGTGGGTCGGGGCAAAGCCATAACCAGGAGCCGCATGCGCCCCGCCTCAGCCCCCACCCAGCAACCAGCCCTCAGCTCCACGTCTCTCCCTGACTCAAGCCGAGGACTTTTGCTCCTCTTTCCTCTTCCTCTCCTGTCCAAACCTTTTCCCTCGCACAGGCTGCATGCTGGAGAAGCTCCCAGCGACTGCAGGCTTTCTGTGTCAGCATCCTGCAGTCTCCATCGGGATGCTGGGGGGGCAGGATGGAGGAGGCGGGGTTTGGCCTCACAGGCGGTGCAGGCAGCAGAACTGCACCTAGACAGGAGTACCAAGTGCTGATCTTCCTCGACTCCCTTCATCTACTGATGCGGCAGCCTTGTCACTGAGGCCAGGCCACCATCAGCTTTGTGTGTGTGTGTGTGTGTGTGTGTGTGTGTGTGTGTGTGTGTGCAGCGACATCTTTCTTTTCCTCTTGCAGGGCTTGCACCCAGCAAGTTGGCGTGGAGGGTCTGTGGTGTCGTCCATGGCTTTTCATCTCCCCGCACTGACTTTCAGGAAAGGTGCTCTCGCTGCTAGCAAGGCCAGCCTCCTACTCTGTCCCTCTCCGGTCATACAATGATCCTGTGTGGCTGTGACCTTTCTGCTGGATGAGATTTGGAAGGAGCAGAGGGGAGGAGAGCAGTGGCCAGCTCTTCTCTCCCAAAGCAAAGGAAATAGAGATACAGACTCTCAAAGTGGTCCCTGGGGTTGCATGTGGCCCAGAACACCTGGTTTGGTGGATCTTACCTTGATGTCCTCTGACTTTTTCTATCAGATGGCCCAAGAGTCCCACCCAGTAACCTCCGTCACTGCCCATCATCCACAGCTGATGAGCTAGATTGGTATTGTCAGACCCATCCCCCCACAGTGGATTGGACCAGGGTTGAACTTGAGCCAGTATGAATCTCTTTCCCAGAAAGTGTATTTGGGACAAAAGGTTCTGGTTCAGCCTGGACTGGTCATTCTCTGGGAGAAATAGCAAACCTTCCAGTCAGGGGAGCTGGGAGGGGTCTGATCCATCTTCTGGTTTCCCTTCCCTTTTTGTAAATGAAATAAAGAGTTGAAGACCTAAGAGATCATTTGATTGGACCAAATCCACACGGCCACTAAAGTTACTTTGTAACAGAGCTGGATCTTGGTGTTCAAAGTGTTAATTCACACATTCTCTTGGCTAAGAGGTAATGCCTTGACAAATAATCTCTTATGGAAGCGTATGTTCAGTTCAGAGTTTGAAGAAGTGATAGTGATCAGGCACTGCATGGTGTTTAGTGGAAACTGCACAGGTCCCAGCATCTGACTGAGCTGGACTTAAACCCTGGCTGTTCTCCTCACTAACGTTTGGACCTGGGGCACATTTCTCACACATTTCTCACACCATAGTTGATTCCTCAACTATGGATTGGGGCTCATAGAGCTGAGGATGTAACTCAGCAGTAGAGCGCTTGCCTAGCATTTGTGAGGCCCTGGGTTCCATCCGGCAATGCAAAACAATAAAAAAAAAAAATCAACAAAAAACAAAAAAAATGGGGAGGGGCATTGCAGTTACAGGGTGTTCTAATGAGGATTAGAGATTCTTAGCAATTAATAAAATCAATAAAAGAGGTCTTTCTACTTAAATCAATAATATTCTTTATTTCCTAGTACTCTATTCTGCAGCTGGTGTTGTTTTGAAATCATGTAGGGCCCTCCTCCTTTTTTAATTTTTTTTTTTTTAATTTTTTTTATTCTTGAGCAGCGCTCTTTCAGGGAGCTGTTGGCTGCATCTGACAGGGCATTGAGAAATGAACAAAAGAGCGAGTGGAGCCAGGCTCAGTAATAGGGAAGTAGACCCCGCCTCCTGGTGGGAGGAGCTTCAAGTCACATTGCCAAGGGTGGATGGGGAACTGGAACCTTTTTTTTTTTTTTTTTAATATTTATTTATTTAGTTAGTTGTACACAGTGCCTTCATTTTTACATGGTGCTGAGGATCGAACCCGGGCCGCGCACGTGCGAGGCGAGCGCTCTGTCGCTGAGCCACAACCCCAGCCCTGGAACCGTTTTTTTTTTTTTTTTGCAGTGGGTTTGCCAGAACCACTGAGGTTGGCTTGAGGGACTCTGTTCTTGGGACTTGCTTGACTTCCCCCTGGTGCTCACAGAGGGCAGCAGCAGTTCCAGGCCTCCCGTGCTCCCACAGCAGCGACTGAATGCAGGAAGGGACGAGAGTCCCAGGGATCAGAACTTGCCACTCCTACTAGCCGTGGTTAGGACACTCCTTCACCAGGATCCCAGGGAGGGTGGGTACCATGACGTGTTCATTCTTATTCGTTTATTTTTTTTTTTTTTTTTTTTTGTGGTACCGGGGATTGAACTCAGGGGCACTCGACCACTGGGCCACATCCCCAGCCCTTTTTGTATTTTATTAGAGACAGGGTCTCACTGAGTTGGTAAGTGCCTCGCCATTGCTGAGGCTGGCTTTGAACTCAGGGTCCTCCTGCCTCAGCCTCCCAAAGTGCTGGGATTACAGGTGTGCGCCACCGCGCCCGGCCTCTTATTCGTTTATCTTTTGAGGCAGGGTCTCCTCCACGTTGCCCAGGTTGTGCTTGAACGCTCACTCAGCGATCCTCCCACCTCAGCCTCCTGAGGAGCTGGGGCCTCAGACACTCACCACCTGCCCACCACTGTATTCTATTTAGAGCCAGCCAGGCCTGGGGTGGGACCATTTTCTTTCAAGCATTGGCTTCCAGAAACCTGAACAAAACAGGGGATTGGAGACCAAAGAAAACAGCAGGAGTTGGCAGCTGGGCTGGGACTCAGTAGGGTGTGGAGGACACTCTGCATGGTGGCTGTGCCCCTGGAGTAGACACTGGTCTGCAGCTTAAATGTGCCAGGCCCTAGGAAATGAAAGGTGAGCAGGACTGCAGTCTTTGGAGGGAGACCACATTCTGAGGGCAGAGACAGGGGAGCACCTGGCTGCGGTAGGTTACAGCGGTGAGTGGTGGAGGTTGGGGCAGCTTTGGGGCTTACACCAGGGCCCAGATCTCACCTAGCTGTTCACCCCTTGTCACCACTGATCTCTCACTGAGAGTAATATAAAACAAACAAGAAGGAGTCAAGATACAACTAGTTAGTATCTAGTTAGTATGTAGTGAAAGCTGCTTCCAGTTGCCTGCAATTCTGTGCTCTTGGGTAAAAGACTGATTTGAGACTTGTGGCTGGGATAGAGACCAAAGTGAGGGTCTCTTATTCTTATGTACTTTGGAACTAAAAATCTGCCACCATCGCTTTTAGAGGTGACTTCTGGGAGGAAGAGAAAAAGCAAGACCTCAAAGTTGCTCTAGGTCCACTTACCCTGCTGGTTTCATAGAGTGTGAATCATATAGACAGAAGAAAGTATGCTTGCTGTGACCTAAGGGGCCAAGAACGAAAAGCAAGTTGGTTATGAAGACTGGCTAAAGGCACAGTAACTCAGTTAACTACTAAGACGTAGCTCGGCAAAAAAAAAAAAAAAAAATTCAGCTTGACCTTTGGATTAGGAATTGACTCTTCCTTAGAGAACATTTAGGGGAAACTAGTAAATGCAAGCAGAACCCATAAAATCTGCAGCAGCAAGGACTCACAGAGCAGGTGCTCTGGATTCTTCCTGTGCACTGGAGGGGGTCAGGGAAGGTTCCCCAGAGAAATGAACACATCAGCAGGGTCTTGGAGGAGGACCTGGAGATTTCAAGGTTGAATAGAAAATTCTTTTTTTTTTTTTTTTATTCAAAGTTGTTGTATTTATAGTCGTAGTATGCATTATAATTCATAATAAACATATAGAGCACCTTTTTACAAAACACTGTTTGTATACAATGTATGTTTGTACCATTCAAATCTTCAATCATGCATTTAGGATAATGACATCCATCTTATTCAACCACTTTTTCTTTTTCTCTTTTCTTTTTTTTTTTTTTTTTTTTTTTTTTTCTGGCTTGAACAAATGCACAGAGCTGGAGAATGAGCTGGTGTGTTCAAGGAACTGGGAGCTTGGGACACAGGAACTGGGAGAAAGGGTGCAGGGCAGGCTGGAGAAAGAGGTTGGGCTCTGATGGTGAAGAGCCATGAAGCTACCAGAAGTTGATTCCTTCTGGTGGCTGAAGGGCAAAACATCACACCGGGGACAGCCATGCAGCCAAGAGATTTATTCAACAGCCTTTGTGGCTGGTAGCAAAACCAGAGAAGAGGTGCTCTGGTCGAAGGTCAAAGAGGTGCTGGGAGAGGGGAGTCAGGGAGAAGGGAGTGTGCAAGCTCTGGTGGGAGAGGGGAGTCAAGGAGAGGGGAGTGTGCAAGCTCTGGACAGAAAGTGGGTGCTTGGTCGCACTGGCTAGGATCTCTGGAGCTATCAGCTAAAGCAGCTGCCATCTGGCTGGAGGCTGGAGCTGTCAGCTGGGAGTGGCCGTCGAGCTGAAGGCGGTGGGTCTGGAGCTGTCGACTGGGGCAGCTGCTGTCGGCTGGAGGCGATGGGTCTGGAGCTGTTGCAGTGGCTTCCTCCTCTCCGCAGTGTTGAGCTGATGTGTCTGAGTGGCTTCCTCCTCTCAGCAGCGACGAGCTGATGTTCTGTGTCTCTGTGTGTCTGTTCTGAGTCTCTCGAACACGGCCCTATATAGGGATTTCTGGTGGGAGGTGCATCAGAGCAACCCCAATGCCATTGGCTCTTTGCCCATAGAACAGGGTGACCTTTAAGCCTATTGGCTCTTGCCCGGGGAAAAGAAACATCCTGTCTGGGGAAGAAACATCCTGCCGAGAATGAAACAAGGTTGCTTCTCTCAGGATGTGGAAAACTCTGGGCGGGGAAGGTAGCCCATCTATCAGTGGCCATGGGAGCAAGCAAGAGTTTTAAATCAGGGGCAGAACATGGCTCAGAACGCATATTTGAATGAAGTCTCCTGCTGAAGGAAAGACAGGAGTGGGAAAGATTAGCTGTCCCCTGGGAGCCCAGGCTAGCATAGCCAGTTTCTGGGAGAAGTGGTGGGGAGGTCCACCTGCCCAAGAGGAATATTTTATTGCTGACATTGTTTATATTTGACATGAAAATAAAAAGTGGTCTGACTTTTGGCCAGTTTTTTGATGGTTTTTAAAACTCTCTGTGGACAATGCACCCCTGTACTCCCTCAGCAGGGGCAGACCCTCAATGCACCCTACTTGGTACACAACAGGTGGGGTGGGGTGGGGGACTCTTGCAGGAATCCGGGGAGCAGGGCAACACTCACATGCTGAACATCCGCTAGGAATTCATGGTTGGATGGGCCCAGTGTGGGCTCGGCAGCTCAGAGGTGGATTTCAAAAGAACCTTTGAATTGGGGGACTGCTGCACCAGGCTACAGAGAACTTTCTCCAAGAATTCTGAGATCAGAAAATTCACAGAGCTCAGGATGAGGCAGGGATGGTGCCAGGGGTGGTTATCATTATTTGACTGACCTCAGGGACGTAGGGTCTCTCTCCTACATTCCATCTCCTAGCTGATGTCCCCTACACCCACCTAGGAGCTTAGAGAAGTCCCACCTTGGGCAGCTTAGAGGGTACAACATCTCTTTTGTTCCTGGAATATCCTCCCTAAAGCATTCAGCACTGCCAGGAAGTCATCAAGCACAGATGTAACGTTGACAAATGGGTTTATTCAGAAACAAAGGGAGAGAGAGCTTTGTCTGCTGCCCCATTCCTCCAGGATTGCTCCCAGCTTTCAGTGCCCCCTAGAGTGTTCTGGGTGCTGCTCCATGGAGAGCAGAAACTGGGGATAACAGAGGCTACCCTTGTCCTCTGATTGCTTTTCAAACGCTGTCTTCACAAAATGTGACAGGGTGGTCCGACTTTGTTCTATTTGTTTGCTACTGACCTGTTGCCTGACTTTGAATGCAACACCTAACTTATCAGGATTCTTCCTGTTGTGTTGTTGTTGTTCTTTTTCTTTTAAAGTAAAATTCGGCTGTCTGATAGGAATGTAGTGATAGCTCATCGTGGTCTTTAATTTGCATTACTTGAAACTCAGTAAAGTTGAGTTTCCTTCTCCGTGTTTATTTGAGAACTGTATAGTCTCTTCAGGGAAATGTTCCCTCATGTCTTTTGCTCATTTCCCAGTTAAATAGTTTGCTTTCCTGTGTTCTTGAGATATTCTAGATATGAATATTTTATCAAATGTATTGTTTACAAGTATTTTCTTATAGTCAATGGCTCTTTGTTTTCTTTCTTTTTTTTTTGGTACCAGGGATTAAACTCAGGGGCACTCGACCACTGGGCCACATCCCCAACCCCTTTTTTGTATTTCATTAGAGACAGGGTCTCACTGATTTGCTAAGTGCCTTGCCATTGCTGAGGCTGGCTTTGAACTCGCGATCCTCCTGCCTCAGCTTCCCAAGTGCTGGGATTACAGGTGTGCGCCACTGCGCCTAGCTTCTTTGTTTTCTTAAGAAGATGAGCCACAGATTGTTATTAATGTCGATAAAATCTTCTTTATCAATGCTTTGATTTAGGGATTATGCTTTTGGTATAAAATCTAACACTCTTCATCAAACCATAGGTCCTCAAAGTTTTCTCCCATATTTTCTTTAAAATGTTTGTAGTTGTAAATATTACACTGAAATCTATATTCTGTTTGAAATTCTTTTTATGTAACATGAGGTTTAGGTCAAAGTTTTCTTTTCCCCCATCTGATAGATGTTCAATTGCTTCAGCCCCATTTGCTATAAAATCTATCCTTCCTGCATTAAATTGCTTTAGTTGTCCATACTTCTGTGAGGGTATGCCGACGGGCTCTATTCTGTTTTATTCTGCTACCAGACTTAATTACTACAGCTAAGTATTGTCGTGAAATCTGGTCCATTGATTCTTTCCCTTTTATTCATTTATTTATTTTTTAATTGCCTTAGCTCTTTTTTCTCCTTTGCCTTTCCATATAAAATTTAAGATACAATTAACTATACATGGAAAAAAGTCTTGCTAAGATTTTGATAGAAATTATATCGAATCTATAAATCGATTTGAGCGTTGATCTCATTACCATCTAGAGTGTTTCACTCCAAGAACATGCTGCATCTCTCCATTCAATTGGATATGCTTTCATTTCTTTCATTATCACCTTGTAGTTTTCATCACACAAGTCCTGGTACGTGTTTTGTTAGATGTATGCTTACCTATGTCTTGAAAAAGCAGTTGTCAATGTTATTGCATTTATAATCACAGTTCTCGTGTGTTCATTATTGATGTATAGAAATGCAACCAATTTTTGCACATTGGTCTTATAGCCTGTGACATCACACTTGCTTATTAGATCTAGGAGTTATTTTTTATAAACTTCTCTGTTGTACCTCATTCTCTTGAGAGGGATATTGGGTCACTGCGAAAAGTAAGAAAATGAATTCTACATAGAATACCATGCCATGAGTAAATGTGTCTGAATCATTTTATTTGTATGCTTATATAATTGTAAGATGATTTCTTGGACATCTGATGACTCCTGTGTGTCGGGTTTACACTGTGCACAGTTCATGTCCACCATACATGGTTGGTTTTAGGTAGTGCCAATATAAAGTAGGAGGTTTGCAGCTATTGTCAACTTTAAGTAATGTTTCTGGGATTCATACTGGTGATTGGCATTTGACATTTTAGTTCACTTGATGAGATAAAATCTCAGATGTTAATTCTTGCTTGGAAATTACAGAAAATGCTAGTACCCAGGCAACTTCCTTCCCTACTTTAAACTGAGGCTTTGTGTACTTTTTATATGTTTGGCTTCAACTCGGAGCTATTTGGGGGAAGTTAGGCTTTCTGGTAGTTCCTTTGCCTCAACTGGTGGTGAACCAAAGCCCAGTAAACGAATTCTCTGTGGCGTGAGACCAGAATTGAGGGTTCTAAGTCTACAATAGAAGATCAATCCTGGTGCAGTGGAAGCACATAGACTTTGGTGTTTTGCTGTTTGGGTTTCATCTAGCTAGCTGTGTGATTTGGGGTGAATTATTTAAGTTTGTGGAGCCACAGGATCCTCATCTATGAAACAGAGAAGATAATGTCTATCTCAAAGGATGGATGTGTTTATTCATGACTAATGTACTTAAAATATCTTAAACATAGTAACTGATGAATAAAAAATAATTATCATTATAATTAGGCTATATTGCTTAGGCTTCATTTGTTCTGTAATTAAGTAAGTGCAGTTAGCTTACTTTGATTATAAGTGATTAAAAATCTAGCTCAAATAATCATAAAAGGGACTTTGATTAACTCATATAACTTTATCAAAACTGGGGCTACTGATACAGTATGAGATCTATGGGGTATTTTTTTTTTAAATTTCTTTTAATGCAGTTTGCTCTTCATGTTGGCTTCCAAGGATGGCAAAATAGCTAATAAATCCAGGCATATATCGTCTCAGGTTCTCGTTCCATAAAAATAGTGTTTGACCTGACAAAGCCTGCAATCCGATTTTCACTGGTCAGAAATTCACCTTTTGCTTATATGTGGACAGATTATTAGGCCAAGGGAATGGTATGCTCCAATTAGACATAACTGGGTCACATGCACCCCTTGGAGCCAAGGCTACAGCAGCTTTTACCCCAAGGACTTAGACTGACCATGGAATATGGAGACAATTTCTCTAGGGAAATTTGTAATCCGTCATGAAAAGAAGGGTAAAAATGTTGGGAAGCCAAGAAAGTAACACCCTTTCTTCAAACAAACAATTAATGAGAAACAAGTATCTACTGCATCCGGGTTCTTCAATGGCTCTTTAAACTCGAGAAAGATATCATAGCTTAGTCAAACCAACACCAAAATAGGAAAAGGAACCTGTTCAGACTCTGCGTAACAAATTTCTGGATCCATGCATGGTATTGCTGCTTCAGATTATAGGATTACAGAACTACCAAAGAATGTTTTGCAGGATTTTTTTTTTTTTTTTTTTTGGTACCAGGGATTGAACTCAGGGGCACCTGACCACTGGGCCACATCCCCAGCCCTTTTTTGTATTTTATTTAGAGACAGGGTCTCACTGAGTTGCTAAGTGCCTCGCCATTGCTGAGGCTGGCTTTGAACTCGCAATCCTCCTGCCTCAGCCTCCCAAAGTGCTGGGATTACAGGCGTGCCACCGCGCCCGGCTTTGCATGATTTTTATCTAAATGTCACTAGTACTTTTTAAATGATAAAAGTGTTATTGTTTTATTCTGATTATTGAGATATTATATGCATATAGGTATAGAGAGCAAAGTAGAAGTTATCAGTAATCTCACAATCCAGAGATAACTCCCATCAACATCTTGGCATGATTATTTCAGATTTGTTTATATGTGTATATGTCTTGTGCATATAAAACACTTAGTTGACATAAAATCAAACTTAAATTTACTTTATTATCTTTTTTTTAACTGACTATATTGTGGATGTCCTTTTGTGTTAATAAATATAGATCATCAAAATAATGACTTTAAGACTGCATACATTTGAATTGAAATACCATAACTATTTAACCATCTTCTATTAATTCACTTTTTCATGATTATAAGGCAATACACTGATAAATATCCTTACCTGTACACATTTATCTTATCTTGTGAATAAATGTCTGGAAGTAGAATCGCTATGCTGAAGATTGTGTATGCCTTAAAGGTTTTGACACATGTTCCTGAATTATACTGCAGAGGCTGTATCTATACTGGGTAGAGTTGACAGATAAAATATATGATGTCCAGTTACATTTGAAATTGATATAAACAATGAATAGATTTTAGTATAAGAATATCCCAAATATTGTAAAATCATCTGAAATTCAAGTGCAACTGGGGATCCTGTATTTTTATTTGCTATATCTGGTTAATCTAAGACTCTGTATCAATCTCAGTTTCACAAACCCAATAGTGTTTCTGCATTTTCCAGACTGGGAGTCCCAGGTCTCCTACCTCCAAGTCTGGCCATCTCCTGGGACGGTATCATCTAGAGGTATGTGGGTCCCTTCTCCTTCCCTACTGCTGACCTCTAACCTTTTTCTTTTGTCCAAAATATTGGGGAATCCTCACTGCTTCTCATATTAAATTTGTCTGCTCAGATTGCTATACTCGAATATTACAGGCTGGGTGACTTCAACAACACAAATTTATTTTTTGACAGTTCTGGAGCCTGGAAGTCTGTGTTAGCCAGCTTTCTGTCACTATAACAAATACCAGAGATAATCAACTTACAAAGAGAAAAGGTTTATTTTGGCTCCTAGTTTTGGAGGTTCCAGCCCATGATTGGTTGGCCCTGTTGCTTTCGATCTGAGGTTAGGCAACACATCATGGCGGGAGTATGTGGTGGAGTAAAACTGTTCGCCTTACCACCAGGAGGCAAAAGAGAGCAAGGAGGGGACTAGGGTCCCAGGACTTCCTTCAAGGGCACGCCCCTGATGACCTAAAGACCTCTCACTAGGCCCCACCTCCTGAAGGTTCTACCACCTCCCAATAGCCTCACCTTGGGTACCAAGCCTTTAACACATGGGCCTTTTGGCAATATTGGGCATCCACGTGATAGTAAAGTGCATGATCAAGGTGTCAGCAAATTAGCTCCTGATGAGGGCTCTCACGGTCTGGCTTCTCACCGTGCCTTCTTTTCTTTCCTCTGTGCATACAAAAGAGAATGAGCTCTGTTTCTCTCCCTTTTTCATGAGAACACCAGTCCCATCAGATCTGGGACCCACCCTATGACCTCATTAAACCTTAATTAAAGATCCCATCTGCAAATACAGCCAGACTGGGGGTTAGATCTTCAGCACATGAATTATTTGGGGGAGTGGAGGGACACAGATATTCAGTCTGTAACATGTGACTTTAAAAATGTTCCCTTACTATTTGCTTTCAAAGACTTTCAGGGAATTCATGCGTTTGCTTAAAAAAAAAAAAAAAAAAGAAAGAAAGAAATTCAAAACAAGCAAACTCTGCTTATGAATAGAAGAATAAAATGTATGAGTTAAACTCAAAAAATTAAGGAGGAACTCGATTTAAAGATTTGTAACCTTAATAAACTGAATATTTGTTTATTTATTTAAAACAATATATCTCCTAAACAACCTTTCAGCATGCAAAAGTTACCTCATGGAAACATAAAATCTACACATTGACATATATATATATATATACATATATATATGTATGTATAAGACTAGAAAGCATATCAATAACACTAGTAGCCATAAATTATGAAGAGTTACTGAACACTGTGGCTCATAACAACAACTGTCTCAAATCCTCACGCTGTGAGTGACTGCAGTTATTATGTCCATTTATTGGATAAGGCCACCAAGTAAGCAAGCTGTCTAAGGCCACGTTCTTGTGACTTCCAAAGCAAGATGTTTTCATTTAGGACGTGAGTGATTTTTTTAGTGTTTTAAAATTTTTTTGTTTTTCAGATCACAGAAGTGTGTGAATTGCTTACAATGAATATATTTTTTGTGGGGGTGAGGATCAGAAAAAAAAATTCCCACCTTAATAAAACCGCAGTGGATGGCTATAGAGATTGAGACTCACAGATGGAAGAAATCACCAGCTCTGTTTGAGAGTCACGCTTCTCACTCCTGAATAGTCTAGCTGAGGGTTTGCCGGGGAAGGTGTTAATCTGATGGGTATAGAAAGGTTTCTTGTTTAATTTGCTTCTCGTAGATGATTGTGACATAATATGCCCTTAAAAATACGGGTGAGCTGAAGCGTTGAGAGTGTCCTGACAATTTTCCTGTGGGTGCTGAAATAAACTGTAGCCCTAATTTGTCGCACACCACTGCTCCGCCTCTCTGGGCAGGCAGAGGGCTTGGATGACATATTGGAAGGGAGTAGGAAGTGACATGTCACTCACAGAAACGGCAGGATGGTGGGGAGCAGCGGTTGGGCCTCCCTCCTGAAGCAGGGACGGGAAGAGGGAGAGCTGACGAGATGATTGAGGTGGTCAGTGGTTCACACGAGGTCCAGTAAGGGAGATCCCTCAGATTCTGGTCCTAGACTCTCCTTGCTGACCTGGCATAGTCCAAGCTCTGGGGAGTGGAGTCCATTACAGATGTGACCCCCAGCTGGATATGGTGGTGCATGCCTGTAATCCCAGTGACTCGGGAGGCTGAGGCAGGAAGATCCTGAGTTCAAAGCCAGCCTCAACAAAAGTGAGGCACTAAGCAATTCAGTGAGACCCTGTTTCTAATAAAATACCAAAAAAAGGCTGGGGATGTGGCCCAGTGGTCAAGCACCCCTGAATCAATCCCTGGAACCCCCCTCCCCCACCAAAAAATAATGATGTGACCCCCAGTAGCTAATGCCAGAGACTGATTTTGGGGAAAGATGGATATTTTAAAAATATATGTAAACATATATTTTAAAAATATAAGTGTAGTGGTTCAGTTGTATTATATTGCAGAATTTTAAAATTTGGGGGTCCCCGTGACTAATTACCGCTTGCATCTAAAGGGGAATTATTATTATTATTTGTAGTCGCCTGAAGCGATGGCCGCTTGGAGCAAAGAAGCCGCGGGAAGAAGTTTTGAGACGAACTGGAAACAAACAGTTCTTTATTTTGATAACTTTTCTCTCTGGCTCTAACTACACCCCCGACACGCCGTCCACGCTCCTCTAACCTCCAAAATGGCGCAGACCTCTTCTGCAATCTGGCTCAAGTCCCTCGAGATCTCCGGCCAAGTCTCGCAAGATCCCGGGCCAAGTACGAAAGGCGCCAATGCCCAAACATGTCCAAAGCCAAAGCCCGTAGTCCACCACAATTTAAGCCATCTCCCCAAACAGGGATCCTGCAATTATTATTATCATTATTATTATTATTGTTTGGTACTGGGGATTGAACTCAAGGATACTCGACCACTGGGCCACATCCCCAGCCCTTTTTTGGTATTTTATTAGAGACAGGGTCTCACTGAGTTGCTAAATGCCTCGCCACTGCTGAGGCTGGCTTTGAACTCGTGATCATCCTGCCTCAGCCTCCCAAGTGCTGGGATTACAAGCGTGTGCCACTGCGCCCGGCTGAAGGGGAATTATTTTAAAGGAAGACTGCCTGATAATCTTAGTCTTTAAAAGGAACTTTAAAAAAATTTGGTTTCTCATATAGTTCTGGATAAATAGGAAGAAAGAAAAAAGATAAACTTATTTTCTCAGCAAAGGGTTAAATTAATGTTGGATTATCAGGTAGTACCTAATTGTACAGGTAGTATAAACAAGTGTTGTTCGACATTAGATGTTGAAATTTAGAACCCCCCCCCCCCCCGACCAGTGCCCCGGCTGATGCTGAGCTTGGAATTGTGTGCATTAGCTGATCAGTGGTCATTCTCATGGTGTCCTTTCAGCCAGTCAACATCACCAGCTTTCTATAACAATGTATGTGCTGCTGGGCGCTGGTGGTGCACACCTGTAATCCTAGTGGCTGGGGAGGCTGAGGCAGGAGGATTATGAATTCAAAGCTAGCCTCAGCAAAAGTAAGGCACTGAGACAGTGAGACCCTGTCTCTAAATAAAATACAAAATAGGGCTGGGGATGTGGCTCAGTGGTTGAGTACCCCAGAGTTCAACCCCTGGTACCAAAATAAAAGAAAGTACATGCAATAATTTGGCTAGTTTATTGTATATTTTGCTCCAATTTTATAAAAACAAGGGAAAATAGACACATTCATATCTACAACACAAAGCCTTGTGCTAATAGAGTTGAGACAAGATGAAAATCATTAGATTTGCCTACCGTGATGAATCTTTAGCTGCAGTTAGATGATCACTGGGTTTCAGCCAACTAAAGGTATGGTGAATTGTGGAGGAAGGAAACATTTCAAGGTCATATGTGGAATGCTGGAAATATATCATGGATGACTGTGTCTAAAAGGCAAAGTGTAAAGGAGGGTTTGGTAACAGCTCTCCAGGACAGCAACTCCATGCAACACAAATCTCCTGCACACTTCATGTCAGCACACACTTCCAGAAATCATGTATGAGGATGGACACTGGTGTATAGAGAGGAGAGGGAGACCGGGCTTTCACAGAAAAGCATGCAGCCTCCATGTTCTACAATTTTAGGGTAGAGATGAGACAGATGAACGGAAGTTTAAAGCCATGTAATCTATATTGCTTGTTGCAGTTTTAAAACATAGCTGGAATAATAATGAAACAAATGACTTCTTCCATGAAGCTTAGAACTCTGTGTCTCTCTGGAGTGTGTGTGTGTGTGTGTGTGTGTGTGTGTGTGTTGGGGGGTGTGTGGAAATAGATATTAACCCAATAAATCTGAGTGTAAAATTGCAACTGTGGCAAGTGTTACAAAGGACTATTATCCACAAAAGTGCTATGAGAGCCTAGAATAGGGGAATATAAGTTAATGACATTTCAGCTGACATTTGAATGGTGAATAGGAGCTAAAGAGTCAAAGGAGGTGGAGTCCACATTGCAGGCAGAGGGAACAGCACGCCAAAGGCTCTGAGATGGGGGAAGCGTGGTGCGGGGCAATGGCCGGCATAGAGGTGAAGAGTTTTATATTTAGCCCAGGAGCGTGGGATGCCACGGACAGGTTTGAAGCAGGTGGGGTGGGGTGGTATGATCCGATCTGTGTTTGAACGTATCAGTCTGGCCACAGTGTAATAGATGGGAGGTACTGGATGGATGGTGGGTGGGCCGTTCATCAAGGTTGGCTAGTGTGCAGGTGAAAGATGGCATTAGGGCGGTGGTGATGCAGATGGACAGAGGTGGGTGGATTTGAGACCTATGAGGAGGTGAGAGCTGCCTCAAGACTCAGGATGGATAGAGGTGGTAGGTAGGAGGAAAAGGGGTGGATGAGAAGAAGGGCATGACGTCTCGGCCTCAATTCCATAAAGCTGCAGGTGTATTAATCTGATGTGTGTTGCTATAATATGAAGGAGCCCCCATCAGGGAGATGGCTACTGCGGTTAGAATAAAAAACCTTCTTTCATCTTCATTCTGCCTCCGAGTTTTTCTCCCGCGGTATTTGGCTGTACGTCAGGCAGCTACAAATGGTGGCCTGTACGGGGAACTTGGCTGGCAGACGAGAAAAGATAAGTTTTTTCTCCCGCGGTATTGTGGCTGTACGTCAGGCAGCTACAAAAAACTTGGCTGGCAGACGAGAAAAGATAAGAAATCAGAAAATTTAAAAGCTTGGCGAAAAGCCATACTCAGTTAAGACCACCAAATGTAAAGAAAAAGCCATAATGGGAAAGCTTAAACTGCAGCTTGATGAAAGAGAAAAGCTGCAGAGAAAATAGAAAAAGCACGGCGAAAAAGCCATGCAGAGAAAAGCCATGAGCTTTGGCGAAAAGCCACAAAGAGAGGCTCGTCAGCAGTAGGCTTGCTGCCTTAAAGCCGCAGCATCTCCTCAAGAAGGGCTCAAACATCCACTCTTTTAAAACAAAAGGTGAAAAGCCAGGTAGGGACAAGAAAATAAAAGATAGAAAATAGATAAAATAAAATATAGAAACTAGAATTAAAGCACCTTTTAAACTGAAAGGGGGGAATTGAAGGAGCCCCAATCAGGGAGATGGCTATTGCGGTTAGAATAAAAAAACCTTCTTTCATCTTCATTCTGCCTCCGAGTTTTTCTCCTGCGGCGTTGTGGCAGTACGTCAGGCAGCTACAATAATAAAATACCGGAGGCTGGGTGAAGAGGTGTAATCGACTCACAACTCCAGAAGCTGAATGATCCAAACAGCAGGACCCCAGCCTGCTGGCACGGGCCCTCTTGGCTGCACCACGACACGGTGGAGAAGTGGAAAGGAAAAATGGCTGTGTGCCGAGAGCCCAGGGGCCTCACTCTCCAACAGCCTTCTCTCATGGATGTCACCGATCTGTAGCCCCTGTGACCTGATTACAGGCCATCAGGCCCCACTTCACGAGGGTTCCACACCCCGCCATCACCACCCTGGGGACCATGCTCCCAGCCAGTGAGCCTTTGGGGGACACTCTCAAACCAGGTCTGAGCATGGTAGTAGGTGGCCAGTCACCACTTCATTTGGGTATTTGTAAGCTGCCTGGTACCGAAAACCGGGAGGAAAACTCTCGGAGGCAGAGTAAAGCTTTTACTACTTTTTACTTCTACTTTCTTAGAGCTTAGAGAGAAAGAAAGATAGAGCTTAGAGAAAGATTATTTTTTCTTCTTAGCTTAGAGAGAAAGAAAGATAGAGCTTAGAGAAAGATTATTTTTTAGAGCTTCTTGCTTCTTTCTTCTGTCTTCTGTCTTCCTCGGGAGCCTCGGCCTAACTCTGACCAGCCCTCGGGAGCCTCGGCCTAACTCTGACCAGCCATTACTTCTTCTATCTGGTTTCTCTTCTGTAACCGCTCTGCCTACGTTCTGGCCACTCTGATTCTTCTGACCGACCGAGTGACTGCCCGACTGACTGAATTCCCCGTTCTCCTAACTCGGACCGCTTTCACCCGGTTATATACCTTCAGCTTTGCGGGTGCCTACAGGTGCGTCACATACATATCAGGTGGAACTTATGGCTTCCAGCTAGCTGCAACAGCCCTTCCTAATTAGGGCTCCTTCAGGTATTGGGTGAAGCATGATTTGGGGGTGTGTGGGCTAAAAACTGGTCATATTTTAAAAATCACTTTAATGTTTATTAAAGTAATATTTGCAAAATGCTTTGGTGAACCAAACAAGAATAGAAGTCTTCTGAGGAAAGCCAGCACATCCTGTCTCTCTTGTCCTTAGCAAGTCTTCAGAGGGGCCAGTTTCAATTATCCTAACAAGGTTTTTTATTTTTATTATTTACCTTTGTTTCCTCAGTAAATCCATATACTGCTATTTATTTTTTTCATTTAATGAATACTATTAAAGCACCTACTGGGTACTCCTCTGTTCTATGCATGGAGATTCACACACACACACACACACACACACACACACACACACACACACATATCAGTGAACAAGTTGTGAACAGATGCAGGGAATAGAATTCCCCATGATCATGGAGCCTTGGTCCAGTGGGGAGAATAAGCAAACGTTTAAATAAAATATTACTCTAACCGTCTCTTTCAACAGAGGTAGTAATCTACTTACAGATGGTTATGAATGACAAATAAACAGGGGTGAGGGTGACATAGGGACTATCAGGGATAAAATACAACCGTGATAAGGCAGTGGGAGAGTGGGGGATGCTTACTGAGAAAAAAGCATCTGAGTGAAAACCTGGAGTACAGGAGGAGAGAGCCCTGTGGATACATGGAGAAGGGCACTGTAAGCAAAAGGGAACAGCATGTGCAAAGGCCCTGAGGTGGAAGGATGTGATATAACTGAGGAACAGAACACCCTAAGGCCTTCACTGCCTGAGCAAAGTGAAGGCAAGAGCACTAAGGGTTAAAGTTAGAGTGCTAAGGTAGGCTGACAGATCATGTAGGACCTTGTGGGCTGCTCTTAGCACCTTGACTCTGAGAGGTAGAACATTGCCTCTTGTGTTTGTACAAGAAGCCATATGCCTCATACTGCTTTCTCTACCTCCCACATGATATTTTGTTTGAATCAGTGCTCAGTGTTTATGTCATTATCATTATCAAGCATCATTTTCTGCATTGCCAAGCAGTGCATGATGATAATGTTCATTTAATCTCTTGTAAACATTTTGTTAATAATAGCCTCGTTTTCTTCACCTGATTAATTTTCTGTGTTCCTATTTATATTTTGTTCCGAACTCTCCGACAGGGTTGGAAAATCCCTCTAGATGACGTATCACACTGAATGTACTGAATGCATATTTCCCCCTAAAATCTTTGATTCTGGAACCTTCCATCCTCCCAGTCCATCTTGCCCGCTTTCTCTCTGTCCCAGCACGGCCAATATCATGGGGATTTGTTTTCCTTCTCCCTACGTTGAGTTTCTGTTTTCTGTACTGTTTTTTCTTCTTTCTTGATTTATTTCCTCTTTAGGGAAGGGGAATCCCCCAGTCAGCTTCTAGGAAAAAGTAAGTAGAAAGTACAGTTTTAACCTTTACCTCAGAATTCCTCTGTGCAATGCTCAAATTTCATTTATGATTGGATGGATATAACATTCCAGGCAGATAGTGTTTTGCCTTGGAACTCTGAAGGCCTTCCTTCTCTGCTTCCTAACTTCCAGTCTTGCGGTGAGATCTCAATGCTTCCCTTATTTCTTTTTTTTTTTTTTTTTTTTTTTTTTTTTTGTGGTACCGGGGATTGAACTCAGGGGCACTCGTCCACTGGGTCACATCCCCAGCCCTTTTTTGTATTTTATTAGAGACAGGGTCTCACTGAGTTGCTAAGTGCCTCGCCATTGCTGAGGCTGGCTTTGAACTCGCGATCCTCCTGCCTCAGCCTCCCAAAGTGCTGGGATTACAGGCGTGCGCCACCACGCCCGGCCTTCCCTTATTTCTTTTTATGTGACCACCCTCACCCTCAAGTGGTAACATGTTCTCTTTTCCTTGGTACTCTGTGATCACGGCTCTGTGCTTTGATGTGGATGTGTTGGCTATAGGCTTGCTGGACAAGATAGAGGCTGCCTATTTAATCTGAATTTCAGATGAATTGTGAATAAAGTTTGTAATATTTGGGACATACTTATACTAAAGAGTTTTCTCGACTTATCCAAAATGCAGATTTAACCGAGTGTTCTTATTTATGCTGAAATATGGCAACCTTAGAAGTTTGGCTTTTCATTCTGGAGACTTGTGTCTTTTGGTTTGGGGAATTTTTCATGTGTTATTTCTTTTCCTCTAAATTGAAATATTAGTCTAAGCTTAAAATATTAGTCTAAGCTTAAAATATTCAATAAGGTCGCTAAACAACAGCGAACTTCCCTCTCTCTCGCCCCCGCCATCTTGCTTTCCCCAGACAGAATCTCCTTCAACTCTGTAGCTGTTTCATCTAGACTTGTCACTGTGCTTCCTAATAATACCCTTCCATTGCTTTTTAATTTTTATTTTTCGAGTCTTAAAATATTGACTTCCTACTAGGAAAGCTTTTAGCTTTTTAAAACACCGCCCACCATTACTCTCCATGATATACACAAACACCCCACTATATAGACCTTCTCAACCCACCACAGTATAAATGTCATGATATTTATTAGCTCTCTATTCAGTTCTACTTTATTATGACTGTGTAAATATTATTCCTCATTGAGCCACCTAGTAATTCTGTGCTATAATTATTTTTCATTTCTCACATGACTTTATTTTCCTATGGAGTCACTAAATATCTTCTTTTTATTGCTTATTTTTTTAAATATACTTGTCACTGTTTGATGCCCAAAAGGAGGGTGGGATTCAGTAAGTATCTCCGGAGCAATGTAAATCTCCTCCTAGTACTTGTGGACATAACAGGCTAACTTCCACCTTCAACTTGACTTTGTTCAAGGCTTTTCTTCACCTCTGGGCTAGGAAACTGCTTGCTTGGATGAGAATAGCATTTTAAGTTGAAAATCACCTCCATTATCTTCTAAGTCCTTGTGATGCTTTTGGTAAAAATCTGATGCCATCCTCATTTCTAAATTCCATGGTCCTGGGCCTTGCAGGACTAGTTTTATCTCCTTTCATGGTTGTTCAGTGGGTACTCGTGGTCTAAAATGCATGTTTTTCAATTCTTGAACATTTTCTTTAATTATTTCATTGGTAGTTTTTTTCCTTTTTTTTTTTTTTTTTTTTGCCTATTTTCTTTCTCTAGAGCTCTATTAATCAGACTTTGGATCTCCTGGACTGGTTCTCAAGTTTCTTTATCGTTACTGTTTTCCATTATAGTTTGGTCTTGATTTCTAGATGTCTTCCTCGACATTGTCTTCTAGATCTTCTATTGGCATTTAAATTTTGGCTCTCATATTTTATAATTTCTAAGAATACCTTTTCTTCCTGGGCGGTTCATCTTTTCCTTGGCAGTCTGTGCTTGTTTCATGTGTAAAATGTCCTCTTATTCATCACAGGATTTAGAATATTTTCCAAGTATTTTTCTGCTTTGGGGATTTTCCGTTTCCCCTGCTTTTCTCTTCTGTTTTGAACTGTTGGAAGCTTTCCTTGGGTGTTTGTCATACGGGGATACCTGTTGATCTTCAAGTGTGAAGTGCTAATAATAAGCTGGTTGGCAGCTCTGAGTCTGGCTTGCTGAGTGGCGAGTTCACCACAAGGTGATGAGGCTGGGATCAGGGCATCTTCCTGGGGACTTCTGGGAACCAGTGGCCATAGGTCTTCTCTTTTGGAACTCTTTGTTCCTGCCAGGAAAGCATTTCCAGTTGTCTGCCTGATACCTCTCTGGGAGCAGAGCAGAGCAAGGAAGGTGGCAGACCATCTCCTCACTGAGCACATGGTCTCTCACATCACAGGCTGAAGCCCCCTATTTTCAGTGTACCACCGTATCCTGTCTTACACAGTGACAGCTGTTCCCAACTCCAGCCCTTCTGGTCCAGTTTCTCTGCAATAAACTTCTCATGTTTTGGTAGGTTAGTGGATGTGTAGCAGCTTGGCTTTCTGAGATGGGGGAAGAGACCAGGAAGGGTAGGACTCACTGTGATCATTTTTTACCCTTCTTCCTTCTGTTGTACTGGCTATCTCCAGCCCTGAACATCTATGGGTTCCCTGGGGTTAAATCAACTTCTGTTTCAATGGCATGTCTTAAGTCTTGTCCTTCTAAGTTAAATGCTGTTCCTTCCATCGTCTATCTACTGTCCTGTGGGTTTTTTTTTTTTTTTTTTTTTTTGTCTTTGTTACTTTACTTCTACCTTCCTCTTTGAAAAGTATTTTCTTACTTATTTTTGTAGGGCTTTAAGAAGAACCCCCTCCCTCCATCCATCTTTTTTCTTTTCTTTTCTTTACTGGGGGTTGAACTCAGGGGCACCCAACCACTGAGCCACATCCCCAGCCCTACTTTGTATTTTATTTAGAGACAGGGTCTCACTGAGTTGCTTAGTGCCTCACTGCTCTTGGGCTAGCTCTACAAACTTGGAACAACCATGTCCTTGTCATGCCCTGTTTCACACATGCAGAAACAGCTGCTGCACGTGATGTTGGTTGGTTTGTGTTTAGACAACCACGGGTCTGCTCTTGAAGTGCTCTGTGCTAGTTACAGAGACACACGTGTCTCTTCAGGGATGGTAAATATGGAGTTTCATCTCCTTTACCTGGCAGGCACTGGACCCTTTGAGCTGTGAATCTCACTCACTTCCCAGTAGAAACCAACCACACTGTCTTGTGAATGAGCATACTGTAAAGCAACAGGAGATCAGAGAAGAAAGAGAGAGAGAGAGAGAGAGAGAGAGAGAGAGATCATCCTTGGGATGGCGGGAGAGGCTCAGGAGGGTGGTGGGGCTTCTCTGGCTCTGGAGGGGAGGACTGAGAAATGTGGGTGTGGGAAACAGGAGCACTCTGGTGAGGGGGATGAGGGAGGAGTCAGGCCGTGACAAGGACTTCCATGGAAGGAGGGCTGTGCTTTACTTGAATGCCTGTGGAGGATCAGAGACGTCCCCCTTGGTGTAAGTGGCTGGCCAGAAGTGTTAGAGGGAGACCAACTGGATGGATTATGGAAGGCAGCTCTTTGGTAGGTCGGGAAGTCAAGCAGATTGCTTGGACTTGATTCTTGGGGGACTAAGGGACTATTCAAGGTAGGGAATTAAGGACAGCAGTGTATAAAGACAAGTCATAGAGAAATGGCTTCAGGCTGCATGTCCAGTAGTTGCTGATGAATTTCTGGGTCCAAGTGGGTGGTAGGAGGATGGTCTGAGCAAACTGGGGAGCCCAGGAATAGGGTTCTGGGGGGGTTGTCACAGTGCCACTACCAGAGGAGCCAGGAAAGAAGCCGACTCCTCAGGTTTCTCGGTGGCGCTCCTCATACATCTCTCCGTCGTGTCACTAACTGCACTTCCTTTTGTCCTCCTCCCTTCCTGGCAGGGAAAGTGTGGGCGCCGTGGTCCTAGGAAGGAGACTGGTGCGCACATTTGTGGTAGTGGCTGGACAGAGAAGACCTGAACCCTCAACTTCCCTGGAAGATGAGACCCCTCCTTGGATGATCCTGCCTGACACCCCTCTGGTGGCCTTGCACAAGCAGCAACCAGGATAGAAAATGTTGAGATCGGACCCCCTGGAGTCGAAGATGGGGCCCAGAGTGTTGGGGTGAGGCTGTAGGAGGAGGGCGAGAGGTGGTGGTGTGGTCCAAATAGACAAGGTATGGGGAGGACTGGAGATTCCAGAAAGTGCATGGCAGTGCTGCAGACCCACCCAGGAGCAGGTGGCTGTGGAGAAGTAACAAATAAACAAATGGCCGAGTCTCAGAGGCTGTGTGTTATGCTGCATGGAAACACCAGGGGTTTCGACCAGAGCAGGCAGACAGCCAAGATGCGAGGTCCCCTGACCAGCTTCCCAGCTGTCGCCACTACACGTGAGCCCGTGCAGGGCACCTGCAGAGGAAGGGCCTGTTTCCTCTGCAGGCCACCATCGGCACGGGACATTGTCCAAGAAGGCAAGATCCGTTGCCATGTCTAGGAGTTGTCTGCCTCGTACACGTACAGGACTAGACAGATATCAAGGTCAGGACTAGACAGATATCAAGGTCAGGACTAGACAGATATCAAGGTCATGGCTAGACAGATATCAAGGTCACGGCTAGACAGATATCAAGGTCAGGACTAGACAGATATCAAGGTCAGGACTAGACAGATATCAAGGTCACGGCTAGACAGATATCAAGGTCACGGCTAGAGAGATATCAAGGTCAGGACTAGACAGATATCAAGGTCAGGACTAGACAGATATCAAGGTCACGGCTAGACAGATATCAAGGTCAGGACTAGACAGATATCAAGGTCAGGACTAGACAGATATCAAGGTCAGGACTAGACAGATATCAAGGTCACGGCTAGACAGATATCAAGGTCAGGGCTAGACAGATATCAAGGTCAGGACTAGACAGATATCAAGGTCAGGACTAGACAGATATCAAGGTCACGGCTAGACAGATATCAAGGTCACGGCTAGACAGATATCAAGGTCAGGACTAGACAGATATCAAGGTCAGGACTAGACAGATATCAAGGTCAGGGCTAGACAGATATCAAGGTCACGGACTAGACAGATATCAAGGTCAGGGCTAGACAGATATCAAGGTCAGGACTAGACAGATATCAAGGTCAGGACTAGACAGATATCAAGGTCAGGACTAGACAGATATCAAGGTCAGGGCTAGAGAGATATCAAGGTCAGGACTAGACAGATATCAAGGTCACGGCTAACAGATATCAAGGTCAGGACTAGACAGATATCAAGGTCACAACTAGACAGATATCAAGGTCACGACTAGACAGATATCAAGGTCAGGGCTAGAGAGATATCAAGGTCAGGACTAGACAGATATCAAGGTCACGGCTAGACAGATATCAAGGTCACGACTAGACAGATATCAAGGTCACGACTAGACAGATATCAAGGTCAGGGCTGTCGTTCAGGTGCCTTCCCAGAACTGGGTCTCCTGGGCTCGGAGAGGGCGACCTTCCTCGTCACCCACATCGCTCCCTCTCATAGTTGACAGCTGGTCACCCTTGATTGTCCTCAGTGGAAGGAGAGCGGTCTTACTTCTGGGAAGTCCCTGGACAACCAATCCTGTGCTCTTCCAGGATCTCTGGAGGGGGACATTCCCATTTGTAGCCATTCATCCAAGTCTTTTCCTGTTGGTGACACAACACGTGAGGATGATTTCCTTGCACTGGATTTAGTGTCCAATGAGATGTTGCTGCGTTCCTTTGAGTTAATGCTTAGCCCTCCCAGTTCTGTGCTGAGCGCTGGCCCTCATCCTCACACTGCAGGGACCGTGCTCTCGCCACCCGCTCCCCACACGTTTAGCAAGCAGAGCGCCTGACACGGAAACGCCCTCATAAATGTCTGGTGAATTCACGAGCAAGAGAACGAATGACGTGTTGACTCTGGTTAATGAATAAGTTTAAAACATGTATACTCACGAGCAAGGGCTCGCAAATTGTTGAATCCAAGTGAAGGCGGTTGTCCAACACCCCTGAAATGCACACACCCGCTCTCTCTCTCTCTCACATATGCACACACACACACACACACACCATTTCACCAGGCTTCCCATCCGACTCTGTGAAGGCCTATTTCTCAAACTGTGTCTGACATTTGTTTGTTGGTTCGTTCAACAAGTGTTTGTTGGGTGCTGACTATGTGCTCGGCATTTTTCAAGAGTCACTAAATAAATGCCAGGAACAAGAGGGCTGGCACTTGATGCAATACGTAACTAAACTATATTGTGTGCTATGTGAGTTGATCTGCCGTCGAGGAAAATCAGGAAATGTGTGTGTGTGTGGGGGGGGGAGTGGAGATCAGGTTAAAATAGGGGAGCTAGAGAAATCCTGACCTAGAAGGTAGTATTTGAGTAAAGAACAGAAGGAGGTCATAGGGTGAGCCGTGTAGATCTGGGGGAACATTCCACCCAGAGTGAGCAGCATGTGCTATGGCCCTGGGGTACGCGCATTGCTGGCATGTTCTAGGAGCAGTGCGGCCATGTGACTGGAGGACAGTGAGCAGCCAGAGGAGCAGCAGGAGATGGGGCCAGGGGAGAACTGGGCGATGGAGAGGAAGGCAGGCCACCGGGGCCTTATGGGACTTTGCTTGTGCACCGAGCTGGGTGGGAAGCCATTCCTGCAGAGGTTTTGTTTTTTTTTTTTTTTTTTTTTTTTTTTTTTTTTAATTTGATAAAGAGCTTTTATTCAGAATGTATAAAGAAGACTAAAAACTCAGTAATGAGAAAATAAACAACCCAAGTTAGTTGAAGAATATGCAAAAGGCCGGGCGCAGTGGCACATACCTGTAATCCCAGCACTTGGGAGGCTGAGGCAGGAGGATGGCGAGTTCAAAGCCAGCCTCAGCAATGGCGAGGCACTTAGCAACTCAGTGAGACCCTGTCTCTAATAAAATACAAAAAAGGACTGGGGATGTGGCCCAATGGTTGAGTTCCTGCAGAGTTTTGAGCAGAGAAGTGATATGATTGGACTTCAGTGCTGTGGAATCACAGGGTAGGGGACTAGTCAAATATCCTCGCCAGGATCTGATGGTGGTTTGGACCAGGCTGTCACAGTGCAGGGGGTGAGATGTGGACCGATCCTGAAGCTTTTGGTGGGAGTGTCTTCAGAAAGAATTAGCTGTGGGGTGTGAGAGAGAGAATGAAGGCAAGGACGACTCTGAGGTTGTGGATTTGAGTGATGCATGGGAGAAAAGAAAGGCAGCTAAGGCCGCACGGGGGCTGGGGGCTGGATCTCCTCCCCGAATGCTGCTGGAGGTCAGACGGGCCCCTCCCAGAGGCCGGGCTGCCCCTGAACCCTCAGGCAGAGCAGGCTCTGACCTGCAGACTCCTCCCCACGTTTCAGAGCAGCTCCGTGGACTTGACTGTCTCCCAGCCACACCTCTTTTTCTCAAGGAAGAGCCAGTGGGAGGGGCAGCTGTTGTCGCCCCTGCCCCATCTGTCTCCCTGACCCCTGGTCTAGGACAGGATGCATCTGAGCTTCCGTGATTCATTCTGGTCTCTCACGCTCCTCCTCCGCGCCCACCCCCGGACTGTATTCACCACCCTCCTCCGGGCCTCTCCCGCCCCACTCCGACGAGAGCAGAGCAAGTCTGCTTCATAGCCAAGCGACAGAACACCCATAAACACAGTGGCCAGTGAGCCTTAGGGTACCCTCGGACCAGGGAACTGCCACCCACGTCTAGGCCCACTAGAGTCACAAAGAGAAACCACCTGGGAGGCTCTGTTTCCACCCAGATCACTCCTGGGAATGTCAGAGGCTTGACTGGCATGACTCTGGCTGGGAAGTGACAGGCCGAGTATTGTCACATCTGGAGGAAGCCATACCCAAATGGGAAGTGGGAGGTCCAAATGTCCAGGGCAGAGATGATAGGTGAGGAAAAGGTGGGGTGCATGGCGGGCACCAGTGAAAGAACTCAAAGTCACTTTGGGAAAAGAAGGGAATTCTGACGAAGCTTCTGGGGAGGACCAGGGAGGTCTTGTTTAGAGCAGATGGGAGGACGGATAAAGGAGGACAGCTCCTCCTCATGCTGTGGACAGGAGTGCTGTCACAGGCTGCACCAGACTGTCCCAACCCTCTGTGTCTGTCATTGCAGGAGTAATTACTATCTTTGTGTACAGGGCAAGGTGGCAGAGAATTGACTTACCAGACAGAAGTTGAGGTGCCTTTGGTTGGCACTAGAAGGATTCTGCTTCCTGTGGGCTGGCTGAGAACCAGGGAGTGCATGCAGCCCTCGAACGGGAGACCCCAGTGCTATCCGTCAGCTCATGTGCTGGACAGTCACAGCATGGTAGAGGGGAAAGAACTCTGGGCCAGATCTGGCCCTGCTACTGACTTACTGTGTGATACACACCAAGACTCTTCCTGTCTTTATGCCCTAGTCAGCTCACTGGGGAGTGGGGAGTTGGACCAGGTGATCTCCTGTGTCTCTTCCCGCTTTGTAGCTCTGAGATTTAAAACTGCACCTGAACAACCTAGGGCAAGCCAATTTCCAGGTCCATGGTGGACTAGGGAAGCCCTTTCCTCTTGCCTAGTGAGCTCCATGTTGATTCAATTCTTGTGATGTTTCGATACTCTGTGGCAGGAAGTTATAATAACCAGGTGACTTTGGTTACTGTTACTATGATTCTGGTATCCAGGCAAGAATGGTGGGTTTATAGATTACCTATGACATAGGATTGTTGTCATGATTAAAAGAGTTAATATATTGGGCTGGGGTTGTGGCTCAGCGGCAGAGCACTCACTTTGCACGTGCGCGGCCCGGGTTCGATCCTCAGCACCACGTAAACATAAATGCATTGCATTGTGTACGACTAAAATAAATAAATAAATATTTTTTTTAAAAAGAGTTAATATAGGTAGAGTGCTGACTGGCTGGCAGCAAGCCAGCATAAGCATTAACCATCATCATTATTATTATTACTATTATGGGATGGGTCACATAGATTTTTTTTTTTCTTCCTGCCCAGGAAGAGTGGGTTCCTCTGCCTCATTTTCGCAGGGCTTCCAGGCCAAGCTAATTAACCCCAATTGAACGCTGGGTTGGATCCTTCGGCTCTGTGGACCACACAAGAGGATCTTTCTCTCTTTAGCTCCATCTCAGGCTACAAAACCCAACTGGTTGCTGGGGCAGAGTGGGAGAAATCAGGATAAGGTGTGTCAGAGAGCAAAGTTCTGTCATGGTCATGAAAGTGCTCGCTGTCAGACTCCAGGCAGACGTAGGAGGTTGTGAACAGTGCTTCAGCTTCCTCTTAGATGAGGAATAGACCGTGAGCTCATTTTAGAGTTGTGGCTGCGGAGTCATTGTGTTTTAGAGCATTTCAGAGCTGGGGGTCAACTGGTTGTCCTGTACACCACACCCCCTAGCTAAGGGAGGGAAGGAATCCACAGAGAAGTGCGGGTGGTTTGTTCTCAATGTGTCAGTGGCTGGAGGAGGCTTTCTGGGCAGAGGGTCAGCACTGCCGGTGCCCCGGCTGCTGGCCTGCTGCGGTCATGGTCCCATAAGCAGAGAGCAGGAGTGACGACTCTGTAGCCAGGGCCTTCTGTGCTGGATGTGACGGAGAAAACCAAACAGTCTCCTCTACAAACTGAATGTGTCACTTGAGGTGACGTGTGTGACAATCTTTGCAACACACTTCTCAGTTCTATAATGTCCCCCAGGTTCCTTTGCCCCTTCTTCACTGGACAGAGCCACTTTCAATCTCTGACAACACGCCACTAGAGGGAGCCACAATTACCCAGTGTCCCCAAAGCCCCTCAGAGCCACTCTGGGGTTTGTCACGGCACCTCTGGGTTGGAAGGACCAACCAAACGCACTGTGCAAATATATTCTGGGCTGACAGTCTGTACTGTCCTTCCTCTAGGGCTATTGTTCTCTCTACCTGGCAGACAGGTGCAGCCAGCTATCCTGTGTGGCGGGTGTCTAGGGATACGTGGGCAATGAGCTGCCCCTGGAAGTGTTATCCCTGTGCAGATGTTACAGACTCTCAGGCCCCTGGCCTGTGAAAGCAGGTGGGCAATCTCAAGAGCCCTTGTGGGGTATACCCTGTGGGGTATCCCCAATCTCCTGGAAGGGGCAATAGAGCAGCTGGAAACAGAAGGACACTGCCTTGGACGCTCCACACGGAGGACTGACATCCTGGGGACTTTGGCCCAGTTTGCTCTCTGTGCCAGGGAATTATCTATAGGGATCAGGAGATGACACAGCAAAGAGATCCGGTGTCTCTTAGAAAAATGATTTTCCAGTTCAAACACCAGTTGGTCACAGAGATTTTCTGGAATCCCACCAGAAAAGAATCGGGTTGAATGATTTAGAACCATCACCTGGTAACTGGACCTGGAGTCAGTTGAAAGAACCTGGAGACAGAGAGAAAGGCCATCCTGTGCACAGCTTTGTCCCCTCCAGTGCAAGTCTACTCTGGGACCCAGTTTCCCCCTTGTCAAGCAGGGAGCTGAGTCAAGGTTCTTCCTGTGACAGTGGTATGTTCAGTTTGTCCTTCTGCATTGTGGCCCTTTGGTCACTAGTTTTCTGCAAATTGGAATCTATTGAAAGTGCCTCCCTCCCTACATAAATATCTTAAAAATGATAGTAGAAATAAAATTACCTTGGCCTCTTGGAACCAGTCGACTCACCCTGTGCCCTTCCTTGCTAAGGTTTCAAAGTAATCAATGCGTTTCACAGCAATAGACTGGAGAAGGCTGAAAGCAGGGCTAAAGTTTAGGCTTTCTGATTCAACCCATCTGCTCTCTAGTTTCTCCTGGGGCCTGCTTACCTTCAGTGGGCTGGTGCCAACTGATGTGGGTTCTTTAAAGTTGCCTCACGGCTGGTGACAGGATTCTCACTTTTAATTTCCAAGCTTTGCCTCCCAAAGATGCCTGAATGACCCAGACTCCATTCCAAGAGGGACTTGGATGAAAAAGAAAGTGAATGGCAAGGTGGGGGGTGGTGGGGTGGGGAGGAATCTAGAGAAAAACCTGGAAGGTCTTTTTCACTCCTGGAAGGTCATTAATGCATTATCGGTTGTTACTATTATGGATTGAAATAAGGAAGAAGTGTCTTTCAGATTCTTTCTGTGCAGCTCTTTAAGAATAAAATGAGGTTTCTGGAGATTAATAGGAACAAAATACCATGGATGGACCGGTTCTTCCCATTCTTCCTTGTGGATCAGAATCATCTGGAGAACTATTAAGACGCAGACTCCTGGGCGCCAATACCAAGAGGTAACAATTAGGCAGGGATGAGAAGGGGCCCCACAGTGAAAATTCTCTCCATCTCCCAGGCAGGGCTGGCGCTGTAGGTCAGGGGAACACACAGGGAGAGGCCTCTATAATAATACTCTGGGTTTATTTTTTCTTTCGAGCTTAGAGGCAGCCGTCAATGCAGCAGATGCGTGTGTAGTTCAGTCTCCAAGGAAACAGGAGAGAGTGTGGTTGTAACTGAACTAGCGGCGAATTACCACGATGGGCAACACCCCAGAGCAGCGCCGTGAGCTTCTGGCCGCTAGGGGGAGCCAGGCCCATTCCTTTCCAGGCGGAAGGGTCTGAGGAGAGGAAAAGTACTGCGGCGCGGGCGAGCAAAGCCTCGGCGTGAGCCCTGCACCGCGGCTGCGTGCCGGACCCCGCTCACCGCCGCAGTCTGGTGCGGAGACGCCTTCCCGAGCCGCAGGCTTGGCGGGGAGGGGGCTTGTGCATTTCCCAAGTCATTCCGCACAGTGCTGCACTTTGGTCTCATTATGCAATACGTGACGGGTGGGCTGGGAAGAGAGACCAGCGCTGTGCCCGCCTTGCGGATGGAGTAAGTGAAGGAGGGGGAGGAAGGCTGTGCAGGCAGACCCTGGGGCGGGCCGGGCTGCCGGACCCAAACGCCTCCTGCCCAGGTGTGTTGTGGCGGGCATAAAGCTGGGGGTGTCTGCCAGCCCCACGTGTCATGCTGCTGATCGTGGTGTGCTCCCCTGCGGGGTGGGGGGAGGTCCAGGAATTCTTTGGGGCGCCAAGGACCCACAGAGTAAGGCCGACCTTGAGGCTAAGAAGACAAACGATGAAGAGAGCATTTTACCTGCCCTGAACTTGAAAAGATGTGCAGTCCATGGGCCATCTCGTGTCGTGTCCTCACTGTGCACCCTGCGAGCTGGTCACTTGAGGGAACGGTGCTCTGAGCACCACAGTGGATGGAGAAGCCGATGCAGTGCCCGCTGACCGGGAGTCGCCTCCTCGCGTTTCTGTGACAGCCGTCTTGCTCACACACGAGGCCCTGTCTTCCCCGGAGTATGCATGAGCTTTGGAAATGACTTGAAATCTTTCCCAAATGATTTGAAAGGGATTTGCATTTCATTCATTGAGAACCCCTTTCCCCCTTTCTTGGCATGTGTCTAGTGGTTTTAGAGAGAAGATATGAATGAGGCCAGGTAACACATATGGGATCCTTGGTGAGCTAGATGTGTATTTTGAATGCTTATTCACTTGAAGAAAACATGTCCACAACGTGTGTGTGTGTGTGTGTGTGTGTGTGTGGTGTTGGGGGGGTGCCTTTGTGTGCATGGGGTGAAGGACCTCTGTGGCAAATAATGGCAGCAAAACACCAGCTGTGAAAATTTAGTTTGGAGACTTGGTGCACACAGAGCATTCGTGCCCCTCCCAGGGAACTGCCCTTTGACCCCCAGTGCATCTCTAGTATTAACATTCTCTTGAGTCTCTGACCAATGTGAGCAAAGCCCTTGCCCAGAGCCCCTTGACACCTCAACAGAGGGACAGAGCCTTTCTGCTCCAGCTGCAGCCTGATGTTGCTCCCATTCACTATTAGCTTTCACCTGAGCAAATGAGCCGACTGCTTCTTTTATGATTGCAAATGAAAAGTTGTGTGTGGGGGGGCGGGGAGTGTGTGGGGGTGTATGTATATGTATATTTGTGCATGTGTATAAGCATGTATGTATGTGTAGGCGTGCACGTATGTATGTGTGCAAGTGTGTATGTATGTATGTGCATCTGTGTGTGTGTGTGCATGTGTGTGTGTAAATGTGTTTTTGTCTGTGTGCATCGTATGTGTATATGTGTGTGTGCTTGGAATCTCTCAGCTGCCACCTCAAACATTCCTAAAGCTTTTTTAATAAGCAAAACCAGGTCTTCATGCTGTTCTCATCTCCCCAACAGCCCACCTCACTGTTGGCCACGGAAAGGATCTTGTACAAAAGACCATGGGGGGTCCCTCTCCTGCATTTTCCCCTCCCCGGATGTAAATTCAGACTAACCTAGAGGCCATTTCTCAGAGGCCCCTTTGCGGGGTGCAGAAGCAGCAGCTCTTGGGTGCACGGTGACTCCCTTGCCCCTGGCAGTCCACTGCTATTTGGATGTCAGGCACTTCCAGCGTCAGATCTGGGCTGCCCCACAGCTCCCCCTGCATGCACACCTTTAGGGACCCTGCAGGATGTCCATCCTGCCCTGGCAACCCTGCACCCCACCCCCACCCCGGGGACCCCTCCATCCTCTCTAGCACAGACCCAGGCATCTGCTGCTCTCTGCTGCTGTGTTACACACTGCCTGGCTGCATCATGGCTCCGGAAGGATCCAATGACCAAAATCCAGGGAACAGAGAGAAGTACTTGCCGCACATTGCAATTCTGATCCCTCCCTTGTCCTTGAAGGACCCCTCTCCCCACCTCCCGCTTAGCCTTCTCCATGCTGCAACTGACCCGGAACATCGGAGATAGGAAAGTCACTGCTCCAGTTGAATTTTGCTGCAGTTTCTTTTTTTCTCCCCTAGATGCTGAGAGCTATTTTTAGCCAGGGGCTTTTTTTTTTTTTTTTTTTTTTTTTTTTTGCAGGGGATCCACAGTCTATTTTTAAAGCCCTTACGGAGGCCAAATCATCCAGCGCTGTTCATAGGGACTTTGAAGAGAGTGAAGTGGGAGAGGCTGGGGCATGGAGGGCGGGCCTGCCTGCAGATGAGAGGGTGGTCAGGAAAGGCCAGAGCAAAACAGGGAGAAGCGAGGTGCCCAGGTGTTGGGGGGTTGGGGGCAGGAGCTCTCATGCTGGGAGCACAGGAAGGACCCACCATGCCCCTCACTCAAATCTCCCAAGGCTTTGGGTTCAGAGCAGCCTGGCTGTCACCCACAACCTGCAATGACATTGCCTTTTAATGTGGCCATTGGTTTAATTTACCACGGTTTCTTTTCTTTGCCCTGAATTTCTGCCCTCCCACCTCTCCCCCCTCCCCCTGTCCATGGCACTAGTGCACAGACGCACGTTGAGTTGTGAACAGTATTGGACAATAGGTCGGGCATGAAGCTGACCCTAAGTGGGCAAGGCTGAAGTCCTGGGTGAGGAGGGGGCTCAGGCCGTGGGCCTCAGGCAGGTGGCCAGGGGCGGATGAGGTCTGCGTGTGGCTGGAGGAAGGCCCCAGGCTCCAGAAAGCCAGAGAAGGACAATGAGGACTCAAGGAAATGAAAGCAAAGTCCCCTCAGAGGGACTTGAGCAGAGACAGTCTTGGGTGGGGACACTGTCATTCCCAGAGCCTCCCCTTGCCCTGTCTTCCCCCACTCCCAGTACCTGGCTTTTATCTAGTTACCCAAAGGGCTATGGGACGGTGGGGGGTCAAGGTTCACAAGAACTTGGGAGTAAGTAGGGAGAGGGGCCTGGGTAGAAAATTCCAGAGTTGGTGAACCAAAGTCCTCTCTTATGTCTGCTTGCCACGTTGTGAATGGACAGAGGGCACCCCTGGCAGGAAGTCTGGTAGCACCCAAAGAGTCAGACTCCCGCGCCCCTTCTCTCTCTCTCCATAGGACTAGTTCCTGGGGCCTTGGCCTCGTTCTGCCCTGTGATGACTGGCTGTGGGTGTTCCATTCCTGCCGTCCCTTTGCGGAGCACTAGTGAACAGTGAGGAAGTGGGGAGGGAGGGAGTCTCGAAGACCAGCCATGCCCTTCAGACCCGTGCGGCCCGGGGCACTACTGTGTGCTGCCAGTGGTGTCGGCAAGACCCCGGGCAAGACCGCCCTCCTTGGGTGGGAGCTGACATGGTACCCGGCACGTGGTACTGTGGACAGGCCAGGATGGTGGGGCAGAGCTCTGGGCACTCCTAGAAGCTCTTACAGCCCCACTGTCACGCCCCCCACAGTGATCTGCCCGGACCCCGGCCATTCTCACCTTATCATCTTTTCCTGTTTCCTTCAGTTTCCCAGGACGCCCCCCCCACCACCATTTCCGAACTCTCACCCCTAGAACACTCTGACGAGACGATCATATTAAGAAAAATAAGCCAGTCCCCCCAAAATCAAAGGTCAAATGTTTGATATGCAGAAATTAACCCACAATAAAGGTGTGGGGAGGAGAATAGAATTTCACTGGATTAGACAAAGGGGAATAAAGGGAAGGAGGGGGGGTGGGAAAAGGAAAGACAGTGGAATGACTCTGACATAACTTCCCTGTGTACATATATGAATATACGCACCTCACCATCGCGTATATCCACAAGAAATTAATTAAAAACAAAACTATGGGTAAAGAACAAAAAGATTAATAGAGGGAAGGAAGCAGGGTGTGGGGAGAGGGAAGGGGAAGGTAATGGGGTCCGAATTAGAATAAGATATAGTGCATGCTTCTGTAATCATGTCAAAATGGATTCCACTCATGTCTAACTAAAAGAAGCACCACGTAAACATACAATGGATTGCATTGTGTACAACTAAAGCAAATAAATAAATATTTAAAAAAAAAAAAAAGAAGCAATGGGGAAAAACAAACAAAGAAACAAACAGAAACCAATATGTGGTACAACAAGCAGGTCGGGGTTACTCTCTCTGTTTTATGATGAAGGAAATGGAAGTCCAGACAAGTCAAGTCCGGGTTGGTCTGGAGTCTCTTCACAGGTGAGTGGTGGAGCTGGAACCGGAAACCAACTCCCTGATTGCAAATGCCCACTCCTGGCCAGGTGGGCTAACCTTCAAGGAGGGGGCTCTGAGCCCAGGTCCGAGGGAGGAAAGGAACGTGTGCCAGCCGGGCTGGGGACAGGCTCGGGGCTGGAACAACCTCAAGAGGCCAGTCACTGTTTGGAGGAGGGCCACTCAAGGCCTGCTCCAGGGGGCTCTCCTGGCTTGGCCTGGACCCACCTCCTCCCCCCCACTGGGTGTGCATGTTGTGGGGAGTGTGCGGAGATGGTGAGGGTGGTGGAGATGGAAAAACAGGGCCAGGATGGACCAGGGGGGCCTGGCAAGCCGGAGAGCAAAGGATGCTGGGAAGGGGGAAGGACCCATCGTCAAGCCAGGCCTGGTCCAAGGCCAAGTCCAACCCGAGGCCCAGCGTGTCTGCAGGAGGGTGGCAGACAGATCCCCTGGCCGCCACCCCCTCACTCACACTGATCCCTCTGTGCGGTAGGTTGCTGTGGCCCCCCCATCCTGAACCCTGGAATCATGAGTATGACTTCCTGTGGAAACAGGTCTTTGTCGATGTCATTTAGTTCATAATCCCGAGATGCAATTGTCCTGCATCATCTGGTGACAAATATTCATATCTGAGACACTCAGAGGGGACACGAGAGGAGGAAAGCCGTGTGGAGCAGGAGACAGATTGGGGCCACAAGCTGTGGACACCCGGGCCACCAGAGCCGGCAGCAGCAAGGGAGTATTCTCCCAAGAGCCTCTGCGGGGAGCATGCTCTGCTGATGCTTTGATTTTGGACTTCCAGTCTCCAGAGACGTGAGAGTATAAATTTGTGATGTTTGGAGCCCCCGTCCTGCTCATTTCCGTGGACCCTAGGCAATGAGCACAGTTGGAGTACCCTTCTCCCAGCTCCCCTTTGGCTGGCCTCTCCTCCTCGGGACTCTCGGGACCCAACACAGGCCCTCACTGCCTGGAAGCCTCCCCTATTGAGGTTCCTCCCCCATGTTCCCCACACCTCTGAGCTCACGCTTGCCCTTGCCGGAGTCGACTCAGATGCACACGCCCCTTTGTCTCCCGCAACATGAGCTTTGAGGACAAGGACCTATTCTGGTTAGGACCTTACTGCCCGTATCTTCATGGGCTCCAGTACCAGGTAAGTCCTCAGTGGCAGGTGCAGGGGTCAGAGAACACCCATAAGATCAGGAGTGTGCACACATTGCTGGTGGGACTGCAAAATGGTGCAACCGTTATGGAAGGCAGTATGGAGATTTCTTGGAAAACTGGGAATGGAACCACCCTATGACCCAGCCATCCCACTCCTGGGTCTATTCCCAAAGGACTTAAAAACAGCATATTACAGTGACACAGCCATCTCAATGTTTATAGCAGCACAATTCACATTGGCTAGGTTGTGGAACCAACCTAGATGTCCCTCAGTAGATGAGTGGATTAAGAAAATGTGGCATATATACACAATGGAATTTTACTCAGCAATAAAAGAGAATAAAATAATGGCATTCGCAGGTAAATGGATGAAGTTGGAGAATATAATGCAAAGTGAAGTTAGTTAATCTCAAAAATCCGAATACCGAATGTTTTCTCTGATATCAGGAGGCAGATTCACAGGGGTGTTGGGTCGGGGTACATAGGAGGATTAGTGGAACGCTAGAATGGTCAAAAGGGAAGGAGGGGAAGGGAGGGAGCAAGGGGGGATGGAGGGGAAAAACAAGAAAAGGTGGTAGAATAAGATGGATATCATTATCCTAAGTGCATGACTGAAGACTTGAATAGCACGAATATACTTTGTATACAAGCAGTGTTATGTAAAAGAGGCTCTGTATGTGTATTATGAATTGTAATGCATACTGCTATTACAAATACAACAACTTTGAATAAAGAAAAAAAAAAAGATCAGGAGTGTGGAAGCACATTGAGTCAGAGGCCGAGAGGTGAGAGGTCACCGTTCTGGAGAAGTGGAGCTTGGGGCAGGTCTAGGAAGATGAAAGGGAGAAGGCGAGTGTTCTGTCGGGAGGTCAGCGTGAGGGTCAGCATTGCCCCCTGGGCGGCTGCTGGCAGGGGGTGGTAAGGAGTCCAGCAAGACCAGCCAGATGCTGCATAAAAGCTATTAAGTACTTTCACCTAGGACGTGCTTCCAAAGTGTCAGGTGGAAGCCTTTTTTGTGGGCTGCTGAATCCCTGTGACCACCCTAAGGGGGAGTTATCAGCATTGTTCTCCCTTGTAGAGAGAACAGAGCACTTTTGCCCATTGTCTCTCAACTGATAAGGTGAGGATGGGGGTGGGGTGATTACTGGGATTCAAACCTGAACAGTGTGGGTCCAGGCTGGGCGCAGAGCTGTTCGTGCTCTTCTTCCTACCTTGGGACAATGCTGGTAGGGGGTGACGTAGCGAGCACAGACCCCAACCATGCGCTGGGTGCTTCCCCAAGTCTTTGCACATGCTAATCCAGCGACCCTACAAGCAGGTACAATTGTAGGTGAAAAAATGGAGACACAGAGAACTCAGGGGTGCGCTCAGGCACACTGCCACTGTTAGTGGCGTGGCAGGATTTGGACACCGGCAAGCTGTGGAAGTCAGCCCAGTCCTCTCTCCAGGACCGAGTACTGACCTGGGTTCTCATCAGCTCTCAAGTAGAGTTCAGCTATGTTCCACCCAAAGTCTTCCCACATCGTTCTGAGAGTCCCCAAAGCACCTCATGTGCCCCCCAAATCCATCCTGGCAGCCAGTGCTCAGCTGAGGATTATTTTGCTCCCGTGCGTCTGGTGCAACCTCACAAGGCTCTCGGTCCTGCTTCAGCTGCTGGTGCGAGTCTTTTTCTTCCTTGCTTTAAACGTTCCACTTTCTCACCTTTCTGTTCCACTCCCTGTCACACTCCCCACCACGTAGAGTGGGTGCAGGTCCGGGGACAGGCCACCCAAGCTATGAAGTCCCTCCTCCCCACTCTTTCAGCTCCAGGTGTTCCGAGCTAGAAAGTGTGTCCAGTCTGCAATCCACCGATTCCCAGTAGGTGTCAGTGCCTCAGACAAGCCACCTGCTCTGATGGTAGGGTCTCTCCTCTTGCATTCTCCTTCAGACGTGTGCAGACGAGTCTGGCTTTGTGGTGAACCCAGTCTGGCATCTCAAACTGGTGCTTTGAGACGAGTCGTGCCGGGGAGGGAGCTGGCAAGCTGGGGAGTTGAATGCCATGCACCATTCATAGGGGTTCACTGGGGCTGCCACAGAAGTGCATTTGAGTGTAGAGAACATTTTCTAATATTCATAACACATTTGCTTTTACTGGGTCATTCCCTCCCCTTGTAAACCTCCTGGGGTGATCCACCCATCTTTGGGGCACTTCAGCTATCCTGGCAAGGTCTGGGGAGGGATGGTCCTGGCCATCAGGACTTCCAGTTTGGAAAAATGTGTAGCTTCTAGAAGGAGATGTCTTCAGCGAACAATGGGGACTGAGCGAACACCTAGCTGTGCAAGGTGGAAGAGCTCGGGATGGAGCCTCATTTGCAGAACATTCCTTCTGCCTTTGTAGGTTTCAAAAGTAATGTTCTTACTTGGCTATTAGTTTATTTATCTGCTCATAGTTTGGGACTTTGATAAGGGAGTTGGAAAGTCAGGACTATTAATGGGGCTCCAGGAGTCTTCAAAGCCTGTCCTTAGCAGCACTGGGGGATGAAGACAGATGGCACTGACTTATTTCCAGAACCTTTCTTGATCTGAAGAGATTTCCGGGACAGCAGAACACAAAGGAATGCAGGAGCAAAGACTTCCCTATGCTTCTGGGAATAATGATGGTGATGATGACTTGAGGCTGGGAATAATAATGAGTGATGATGATGATGATGATAAGATCAGCTCATATTTACTGAATGCTACCTCTGTACCCCAGACTGTGCTGAGCCCCTGACACGCAATAACTTATTTCATCCTCGCAGCAACCCTATAATGTAGGCATTACTTGTGATTCCATTTTGCAGACAAGAAAGCAGAGGCTCAGAGAGGTTAAGTAACTCTCTTGAGGTCACATAGCAGGTAAGCGGTGGAACTGAGCCTCACATGCAGGAGATCTGTCTCAAGAGCCCCAGGCCCGAAGCAGCACCTCCTACCATGTTTTTAATTTCCAGTTGCCCTTCAGGCATTCCAGATCTTTATTCCAGAAAATGGGCTTGAAAGTTAAGGTGGTCTCCTCCAATGAGAAGGGCATGGGCAGTGAGCAGGCAGTAACCAAAGCTGTCCGTAACAGCAGGTTTGAAAACCCGTCTCCGCCTGTGACTGGGGATCTGATGGTATAGGAAGGATTAGAGGCACAGGAAGCTAGAGAGGTAGATTGGGTAAGGCCATGCAGAAGATTAGGGTTTGTCTGTATCTTGGTGGTGACAGGGGGCCCTCGAAGGTTTTTGAGCTGGGAAATACCAAGAGAACATTTATACTTTAGGAGCAACTGCAGGGTTTAAGATTTGGTTGGGGAGATTCAATCCATATGCCTTCATGTCGTACCACGGGGAAGGCCCTGTCTTCCACCCACCTGGGACCCTGAGCCCGTCTGTGAGCTCAGAGGCAGTGGAGTCCCTCCGTCCACACGGGGAAAGCTCAGGCTTATACAGAGGTACCAAGCTGTTTGGGCTTCCCAAAGCACTCAGAGGCGAGGGCACATACCTGTGCAATCAGTGAGTATCTGCAGATGTTCAACAGTTGACCCACCCAGGGAGAAAAAGGCCTGATTTGAAGCATTTGCAAATCCCCATGGTAAGCACTCCCACTGTGGCCTATTTCTAGATACCAACATGATGTCAATCGGGTTGCAGAATTCCTGAAAGTTTAACAATTAGTTCTAGCAAACCAGCACTGGCTGGCTCCAACACACCTCTGCTTGCAACCTCCTGGTGACTGGGATCTGTTTTCCTACAGATACAAAGGGAGCTCCCAGGCAGATCTCAAAACGGGGCAAAGGAAATTGCCCAGGCCACAGGAATTTCACGAGGTATAGGAACTGGCCTCTTGGCTCTCAGGCCTCTTGTTTATGGAAGCTCTGTGTAGAAGAGCAAAATTTGCCTGGTCCCTCTTCAGAAGACAAGAGGTAGCAAAATTTTCCTCTGACTTTTAAGACATATGTGTCAGCCACAACCTCCTACTAGAACTAGAAAAAATAATGTCATAGAGTATTTTTAATAGTGAGTACAAATCCCCTACAGTGATGGATGAAGTCTGAGGATTCAAGGCTGGCCAGTCTGCTAGAAGGTTATATATCATTTTTCAGTTTCCATGATGTTTATATTCATTTGTTCATTCGCTCGGTCATTAATTCGATCATTCACTGACATAGATTGGGAGACCAGATATGGAGGTTATGGGTGATGGAACAGCAGCATTCCCAGGTAGGTACTGACATGAGAGCAAGGCCAGTGGTGGAGAAGCAGAGGTCAGAGGTCAGAGGTCAGAGGCAGAGCAGGCAGGTGATCTGGAGTGAGCAGTCACTGGAGTATCAAGAGCAAACAGAGAGGAGGAGTGCAGGGCCCTTGAGTAGGAGCAAGCAGAGAACCTGCTCAAAGCAATCCCCTGACATTGAAGCAGAAGACTGGCATAGGGTCCTTACCACCTCTTGTTGGGACAACAGGTAATATCAGGGGATTGCACTGGGGTGGAACAGAGAAAAGAAAAATCAATGCTTTTAGAGAGGCCTGACCATCCCTCAGGGTGAGATTTTTCACATATATTTTTTCAGCACCTAATGGCAAGGGGAGAATTTTGTGGTATTATTCCATAATTCATTTGAGAGAATGGATGCCCAGAGAGGTCAACTGACTTGCTTATCGTCACACAGCTAGTAAGTGGCAAAGCCAAGGGGGATGAGTAGATGAACAATTTTGAATATAGACCCAGAAGAGTTGGCAGGTGAATCAGTTGAGTGTCTCCCTGCATGCCGGGGCTCTTGGGTTGTGGATGGGCTGGGGTTAGGGAGGCAGAGTGACATTTTCATCGTCCCCCTGGAGGAAGTGCTGTAGTGTTTACTCAAGGGCACATTTCTGGCACGCTGAGGAGGGCCAAACCATAAACGGAGATCATAGCCCCAGCTCGGCAGACGCCGGGGAGTGAGGCGCTCGCTGACATGCTGATGGGGAACAGGGACTTCTTGTTTACCGGCTCACCATCTGGACCAGCCGGCAATGTCCAAGGAGAGGCTGTAGCTGAGAGCTCCAGCCTGCCTGCCTGCCTGCCTGGCTCCCCCGTGCTGCTCCAGAGCACCGCCCTGACTGCTTCCTGCCCAGGTAGGTGGTGGGGGAGGGGAAGTCAAGGCCTAGAAACAGGGCACGCAGGATCCTGCTGGATCTGGGCCAGGGGCGGGGTGACAGCCAACGTCTCTAGGTGAGAGGGTGTGAGTGCACCCTCCTTGAGGACAGAGGGGCGTGAAAGAGCTTCTTCCATCAGAAGAGAAATTTAGGTCAGACTAGTGGAAGCACTTCCTCACTGGAAGAGCTGGGAAAGGGTGAGATGTGTTAACTGGACATTCAGGAAGTTTTAGGGGTCATTATGGGGAAAGTTTGCTAGCAGCACCTCTGCTGGGCGGGGGATGAGTGACCAATGAGGAGGACCGTCTCTCAGCCTGGACTCTGGTTTGGGAGGCATCGGTCCATCCTGTTGGATTCCAGGCAGGAGGCCACACCTCCCAAGATCCTCAGTGTGACCAAAAAACCTGACCAGCAAGTCCCCTGTCCACTACACCCCCCTTGACCTCTGCTGGCCAATAGGGCAAGGACTCACTCCAAGGGGGTTTTATGACCCCTACTCTATTTAAACCAGCCCCGGACTGAAATCGCTCTCTGTTCGCGCTCGCCTCGGTTCCTGCCTGTCCCTATTCCCCTCCATCCCTTCCCTACCCCCCTTCCTTTCCTTTCCCTACCCTTGCCCACGTGGCACCCCAATAAACCCTTTTATTTCACTAACACAGTGTTCCCGGCTAAGTTAACTATGTTTCAGCAGTTTTCTAACACATCCCACTTGACAGAAATAGGAAAACTGGGAATACAGGCAGGTTTGAATCTCTGAATCCTTTGAGCAGTCCTGGGTGTGAATAGGTCAAAAGTCCCCTTGCCCTATGCTGTTGCAGCTCACGAGGACACAGAAAGCCTGAAATCCATAACTGTGAGCAATCCCCACACTGTTGTCATTCAATATTAGGATCGCCTCCTTATTGCTTTGGTTTCAATAATCTGAAAAATTCAGCATTGTGTACTGGTGAGGAGAGATTGTACCAAACAACCAAAAATATTGCTCAGTGGCTGAACACAACGTATTCAGTACCTCTGCATTACTACCATGAGATAACCAGCGCTAGGAACTTACAAGGAGCAAAGGTTCATTTAGTTCATAGTATCATGCGTTCACAGTCCTAGATCGAGTAGCCTCAATGGTTTGGTCTCTGATGAGGCAGTGGATGACGGCACATCATACTGGGTCGCATCTGAACCAGAGCGGAGAGACCAAGCGGACAGGCAAGAGTCCCATAATTCTCTTCAAGGGCACACTGAATGACCTCAGGACCACCTCTTAAAGGTTCACAATACCTCTTAATTCCGCCACTCTGGGGACCAAATGTCTTGGGGAATCATAATGAAGCAAGTAAACCACACCCAAGCCATAGCGTGATAAACCAGTGGCTCAGTTGAATATGAGTTGGTGAGAGAGGAGGGCGTGAGGAGGCTTTGCTCCATCTAGTCATTCAGGGAACCAGGCATTGCTGTTCCCTAGCCGCATGGCCCCCCACTGCTAGTGTCTGGAAGGGAAGGGAAGGAGGGAGAGAAAGAGGTGGGATACCTACAAGATTTGTAAGAGCTCCTTCTAGAGGGGATGTGAATTAGTCTTGACCACCCTCTTGTCACATGACTCCGTCGGACTGCAAGCAAGATTGGAGATGAAATGCCCAGAAGAAAAAGGAGCTGGGCTTGGTGAACTGATAACAGTGTCCTGAGCCCACGCTTTCTGAGGTTTCTGGAAGTAACTGTGCGTGGAGGCTGTGCGTGGAGGGAGAGGTTCTCTGTGGTCTCCCTCAGGGTAGCCTGAAACCAGCACCTCCTGGCTGACTCCAAACTGCTTTGAAGGCTGCTCATACCTTTTCCTTGGGAGTGTGTGGGCCTCAAACCTGGACCTCAACCCTGCCCTGGAGCCAACTGATATGGGGGGCGGGGAATCTCTGTCCTCATCACTGAGACAAGCTTGCAAATCTGAGGCTTCATGAATTCAGCCTTTGGGGAAGCGGTTCTCCAGTGTGGGTCGTTTATAGCTCACTCATTCAAATGACTCGGACACCAGAACTGGAGGTGTGCAGGGCCGAGGTCAAGGCTTTAAGAGTCTTTTCTTGCTTCCTAGGACCTTTGAGTTGAATGACATCTTAGGTCTTAGGTCTAAGACTGAGGAGTTAACGGCAGCAGGTCACTGTGCACCCTGGGTTTCGATTCTTTTATTTCTGCAGGACACCAGGCTGGTCCAGCATGGGTTTTTATTTTTATTTTTTTAATATTTCTACCAAACTCTATCTACTTAGATATGAAGGGAAAATACCTTCAACTCTTTCTTCAACTTATGGTTAGGACAGGCCTGCTTTATGCAATTGCCCAGTGTATGCTTTCACTCTCCAAGTGTCCCAGTTTGGACCATACGTTATAGTTGCCCTATTTAGAAGAGACAGACTGGGGCTCTGTCCTGACACTGTGATTAGATGTGTCCCTCCAGCCAGCCTGCGCAGCCTGACAATGCCACAAAGAGTTGGTCCTGCAATACTACTACCCCTGCTACCGCACCCTGGACTTTCAGCTTCCGGAGGCCCTTGGTCTTCTTTCTGTCAGGTCTCACAACGATGGGCCTGTGCTCAAGCAGGATTTAGTGAGCAGACAATGACTCAGACACCCAACGGCATGCCTAGAAAATTACTAAAGTCTGGATAATTTCTGTTTAGGCTTTATAAATGACATTTCCAGAGTCACACAGAGCCCAAATTTTAATTCTAACACAAATGTCCTCATTCTAGGCCACTCTTTTTGCTTCTGTGCCAGAGATAAGGTCTCCAATGTCCCTTCCGTAACTGTAGCTCAACTGGTCCACCTAAGACAGAATTCTAGAAGGACCACCCCAAATCAAGTGAAAACTACCAAGTGGATCTCTGTCAGAATTAATTCATGGGTATTATCATAAGCGTTTTGAATCCTCTCTCTGAGTCATTCATCACTGTCACCAAAAAGCCTTGTTTGCATAGTAATACACCAAAATTACACATGTTCCCAGCTCTGAAAATGACCAATTACTGAACAGCCCATGGAGCCCTTCTCTGAAGGTGAGGATGACATGTCTGCTGCATGGAGGCAGAGTCAAGGCGCAAGCTCTAAGTTAGGTGACTGTCAACACCAAGTAAGTCTGGGATCAGAGCCACTTGGAGGAGGGCGGAAACGCAGTGTGCACAACTGGGTAGTGGTGAATGTCGTCTCCAGACCAATGTGTTCACCAAACCGGACTCTCCATATCTCCAGTCCCTCTGTGGGTTAGGGTTTTGTGTCTTGTTTGGACGCGCCATATGTAAACCTGGTTTGGCACCGCAGGTGTGAGCTGGGGCTCTCTTGGACTGTGCTCTCAACCACCTAGAGCTTTCTCACAGTTTCTTTTTTCTTTTCTTTTCTTTCTTTCTTTCTTTCTTTTTTTTTCTTTTTTTTTTTTTTTTTTTTTTTTTTTTTGTCCCAGGGATTGAACTCAGGCACACTCGACCACTGGGCCACATCCCCAGTCCTTTTTTATTTTATTTTATTTTATTAGACACAGGGTCTCACTGAGTTGCTAAGTGCCTCACTATTGCTGAAGCTGGCTTTGAACTCGCGATCCTCCTGCCTCAGCCTCCCAAGTGCTGGGATTACAGGCGTGCGCCACCCGGCTACAGCCTTCTCACAGTTTCTAAGAAACAAACTAACAACCAGTGAACTGGAGAAGTGAAGAGCCATGTAAATTCTGGGGCTCACCACTGGATGCTCCTTCCATCTTCCTGCCTGATTTCTTTGGAGCCTTGGGGACATGGATCATATGTCATGGAAACAGAGACTCTTTGGAATTGGACAGGAATTTAGAGTTCATCCCCAAATTTCCAAATATGACATGTTCTATCCCTGATGGCATGCGAGGAGATTTCAGGGGCTAAACTAACTTCAAAAATGAGTGTTCCTTATACATTCAGTTACATGTGTCTTAGAAAAAAAATTCTATGACTATCATAGCAAATCCATTAGTCTACAAGTTGTATTGATGAAGATAGAGCAAGCAGTAAGGAAAACCAAGTTAGTGAGTTTAAAGAGGAATGTCAATAATCTTGAAGTTGGTACGTGGAAATGTCCAGAAAGTATCAAAGTGGCACTAAATAAATGGAGTTTGGAAAGTTCTGATCTGGTACCCCTCTAGTTTTACAAATAAAGAAACGGAGGCCCCAGTAAAAGAAATGGTCAATCTAGGACTAGAACTGTGGTGTCCATCGCTATCTAGGAATGTTTTCCTAGGGTCATTTCCCCCTAAAACCCACACCTAGGGACTAAGGCTTCCCCAGACTCCCAGGTCCTGACTGCAGAGCTCTTCCCGCGGAGCTAAGCCACTGTCCCCTCCTTCCACTGAAGGCCAGGGATGGCTCATCTTTATTCCTCCAGACACACAGTTCTTACTTTGTGGAATATGGTCTTCTTTTTTTTGAGACCTGAGACAGGTAGGGTTTTCAGGAGCCTCAAGACCCTCACTGTTGTGTGGATGTTTTGGAAAAATCGAGGAAAGTCATTTCTGCCTGCTCATTTCAGGAAGAGCGCGATGTGGGGGCAGACGTCTTGGATTGTTTTACAGGTGGATCTCCAGGTTGAGCAGGGCCTGTCATCAGAGGCTCTGCCTTCATCCCATCGCCATGGCCAGACCTGGGTGACAGCATCCTTTGGAGGAAGGAACTCGATCAGCCACCCAGTGGTGTACAGTGAATCCCTGGGGCTGAGACCTTCTCTTTCTGTTCCAAGGAACATCATCTCCACCTACATGGAGCTATAAATATCAGGCGGCAGAAGAACTGTGTGTGCTGATGCTTTAGAGCAGGATCTTCCTGGGTCTAGTTTGGCCACTAAGCACTATCTGTATGTAGATTCTCTAGGCTGGCAGATGCCTGAAAAGCTCCTGCTGTTCAATCCCCTATCTCTAGGTGCAGACCCAGAGACTCTAACTTGATTCCATGAGCAACCAAACATCTCTTTAAGCTCCTAGCTTCAATCTGGATACCTGGATGCATGTGTCCTGTGATCACGCTAACTTTCTAGAACCTCAGACTATGAAAGACCTTGGTAGTGAAGAATGAACCAGGAAAGGAGCAGCCTGAGGGGATGGAAAAAGTATTAACGACAGCTCAAGGTTGAAAACAAAGGGATGGAAAACTCCATGCCGAGCAAAATGATAACTACGAGGGAGCCAGGGTGGTCATCTAAATACCAGCCAAAAAAGACTTAAGGAAAAGACATTTTTGGAGACAGTCCTTCTTTAATAACTAGAGGAATAATTCATGAGTAGTATATAGTAATGCAGAGCTGAATTGCACCTAATGATTTACACTGGAGATGTATAATGTGACTATTGCCAGCAACATAAAGAAGTATTGATCAATACATTTTAATACATCTTTCTAAAAATGCATAGATCAAGCAGGCAAAAAAGTAATATCACAGAGATTTGAAGAACATGATTAGCAACCTTTGCCCGATGTACATCTGTAAACTCTTGCATGTGAAAATTAGGGAATTTATCTTTTTAATCAAACTGGAACAATAGCCAACTTATTCTTCATGTATGATTCTTATTTTTTTTAAAAATTGATTGCCTTTTTTTGTTTGTTTCCAGAAGATGTCTTGAATCGCAAATTCTCTGCAAATTGATTGGATTTTTTTCTTTTAGCTTACTGCTTGCCTTATCATAAATAATACTACCCATGGACTGTTTGGTGTAATAGTTACTATATTCCTTTTTAGCAAGTAAGAAAGTAGCACACTTTTAAAAAGTATAGGCACTCACAAATATTTTTGCATATTACCAGTGATGTATACTTAAAATTAAAAATGCTGAAATAACTGAAAAAGAGTCTAACTCAAAAAAGTTATAAAAAAACGAAGGGGTTAATCCAGTAGTAGTAGAAAAAGGAAAAGAGAAAGAGCACAAAAATTAATAAAGCAAGAAAAATTAAAATGATTTAAAAAGTTGATTCTAATAGACAATCCTTAGGTAAAATATTGATGAAATAAAAAACATGAAACCAAAACAATAGAAATGAAAATCTGAGAATCTCTTTTACTGTATATATAGATTTTAAAATTATGAAATGAGTATGATTAACTTTATGTTGATATGTTTGAAAACCTAGCCAACACATAACCTATCAAGTGAATAAAATGATTACAAGAATAGTCCTAAAACTATCAAAGAAAGTACATTTGTAGTTTATAAATCTATCTATAAAACAAACAAAAAATAAACAACTAAAACACTTTGCTCAGATAGTTTCACAATAAATTCTAGCAAATATTTAAGAAAAAAGCAATATCTGCCTTATAAAAAGCTCTTCAGAAAACAAAGAGGGAAAACTATCAACTTTGAGATCAAAATCATGTTAAGTTACAAGACAGGGAAATTAGGGACCAATCTCATATATAAATAGATGCAAATAGTCTAAATAAAAAATTCTCAAGCCAAATCCATTAATGCATTAGAAAAATAAATTGTGACCATGTTGAATTTATCCCAGGAATTTAGCAATAATTCATTTAAGACATCATTAATGTAATTGACAATGTGAACAAAATAGAGTAATGTAACCTGTTATCATCTCAGCAATAGAGAAAAAACATTTAAAAAATAGACTCTCACTCCTGATTAAAAAATCTTAACAAGCTGAGAATTGAAGGGAATTTCTTTGACCTGAGAGACAGTATCCGCCAAACATTCACAGCAAAATCCTATTCAATAGTTCTACCTAAGAAATACTGTCTTGAAAATCAGAAACAAGACTAAGATGCCTGCTATTGCTACTTCTGTTCAACATGGTACTTGCCTGAACAAAATAAAGAAAAAGAGATTCGAAAGGAAGAAAAAGCCTGTCATTATCATGGATAAAACAATGGTTGTCCTAGAAAATTAAAATATCAACCAAGAATTAGAAACAATAAGAATTCATCAAAGTGTAAAATCAGTACACAAACAAGTAGCATCTATGTCTAATCAACAACAAATAATGAACAAATTGTAGTATATTTAGGAATTGGATACTATAGAGGAATATCTCAATAAACAAAACACATTAAGTTCAGAAACGGAAGTTGCAAATATGTGCAGCATAATACCATAAACATAGACAAAGCAAAAAAAAAAAAAAAAAATGCTGAGGAGTGATAGAAACCTTCCAGGGTAGGGGCAACTCTGGGGACAGAGAAACAGCAAGGAGACCAAGGTTAAGGATTCTGCAGAACTCGATGGTTCTTGTTTTAAGAGAGCGATTGAGGGCTGGGAGTGTAGCTCCTTAGAGTGCACATGCATGGGGCCCTCAGTATAATTATACAGAAAAAAAAAAAAAAAAAAAAGAGGGGGGGGAGGGGGACTTGACGGGAATATGGCAAAATGTTAACACCTGTTTAATTGCAGTGTCTATCATATTACTTCATTGTCTTTTGCATATTTTAAACTTCTCAATTTTAAATTTTAAGAAGGAAAGAATTGCCGAGTGTGGTGGCGCAAGCCTGTAATCCCAGCAGCTTGGGAGGCTAAGGCAGGAGGATCGACAGAGTTCAAAGCCAGCCTCGGCAACTTAGTGAGGCACTCAGCAACTCAGTGAGACCCTGCCTCTAAATAAAATGTGAACAAAGGGCTGGGGATGTGGCTCAGTGGTTGAGTGCCCTGGGTTCAATCCCTGACGCGCGCGCACACACACACACACACACACACACACACACACAAAGGAAAGACTCTCTGGCTGCAAATCTTGAGGCACGGCGGTGGCAGTAGGCGTGGAGACAGACAGATGTTGTCATGTCTTCTCATGTGGGCAGCCACGACTGGCAGGCCTTCAGCGCTGCGCTTTCTGTGTGTTTCCTAGTGAATACCCAAGGAAGAAGCAGGGCTGAATGGAGACATCACCTGGACTTCCAGGCAATCTTCTACCACAGGGTGTAGCAATATGAGCTCCCTCAAGTGGAAGCAGACCTGCTTCCCCTAGGACCCATGCACCCCAAACTTCCCAACTTCCACCCTACTAGTGTCTGTGTTTAGCAAGCAAAGCTACCACAACCAGTGTGCTGCATCCGGGGGATATCATATGTTTTGGACTAAGAGATGCTGTGCAAACAAATCCAAGGGAACCAATTTTGGGATTGACGCTACTAAAGAAAGAGCAGAAAACTCTCCCTAAGGGAAAATTAAGGTGAAAACAAAGAAAGGAACTTTATGCTCTGTTTCATTTTCATGGTGTCAGTGTTGAATGGAAATGGATAATGTTATAAAGCCTGAACGAGTTAGGTGGAGAGGAAAGAATGATTTGGAGGTATGTCTTTTGGATTTGATTACTTGGAAATCTCCCTTGAAATGTCCTTCCCATAATGAAATACAACTGCAGGAAGATAAATGAGCTGGGGCCTTGTGGGCGGTGCACCGAGTCCCAGAGAAGAAAGAACAATGTAAGGAAAATGCAAAGTGTTGTAGTTCAGGCTGTCTGATGAGGCCATAGACCCTCTTCATTTTGTAGATTCTTGATGAGGTTTGTTAATTGGGGGAACTTTTCCTTTCTTCTTACCAAATGATTAATGTTCTTCTTTTTCTGCTTTTTTGGGATATCATGCTATAAATGATGATTGTTTGATGCAATTTTTGTCTTTCTTACGAATAGAGATGTCCAAAGGTCATCTGCTGTCCCCTGGCAGGGCTATCCTGAGGCAGAGACATTTTGTTTGTAAAAGCTAGAAGGAAGCCAGGAGCTGTGGTGCAGGCCTGTAGTCCTAGAGGCTTGGGAGGCTGAGGCTGGAGGATCGCGAGTTCAAAGTCAGCCTCAGCAACAAGAAGAGGCTAAGCAACTTAGTGAAACCCTGTCTCTAAATAAAATACAAAATAGGGCTGGGGTGTGGCTCCATGGCCAAGTGCCCCTGAGTTCAATTCCTTGTATCCTCACTCAAAATAAATAAATAAATAAATAAAGCTAGATGCAACAGGAACATCACTAATGGAACACCCATTCCAGGTCTGAAATATCTTTCCTCTATGAAACATTTTCACTTCTGCCTAACCTAATTTCTTCACCTGTGGTCCTGTTGGTTCCCAAATGAAATTGAATGGAATGGAAATTCCACTAAGAGTCAGTCTTCCTTTAAAACATGAGCCTGATATCATGCAGAAGAATCACTTTGAAGCCTCAATTATCCTGAAATAACTTGATTATGGAGACAGATAGAAAAAATACAAATACTAAGTAGATCATATCCAGAGTATGGTGTGTGTCAGGTCTGGTAACGAATGCTCAAAATGGGAGCATGCGGAGGCAAGCAACCACACTGAAGACAGATTCAGATGGAAACCTAGAACAAGATGGATTGCCAAGGGACTGGAATGATTTGGCGCAGAGGAGGCTCCAAGAGATATGAAACTTATTGACAAGACTGATGGTTGGTTTATTCGTCAGCTTTCTGTTGCTGTGACAAAATTTCCGAGATCATCAGCTTGAAGGAGGAAAGATGCACTTGGCTCATGGTTTCAGAGGTTTCAGTCCTGTGTAAAGGCAGAACAGAACTTCATGGTGAGGAGAGTGTGGAAGAGGAAAAGTGTTTTCCTCGTGGAAGCAGGGAAGCAAAAGAAAGAGAGCTCCCTGTCACAGCAGAGCCCCTCTCATGAGCCCAGTTAGGAGTCCATAAATAAGTGGATCCGTGCCTGAGCTCAGAGCCTTCCTGTTGCAGTCACCTCTCAGAGGCCGTGACTGAGAACGCTGCTGCACTGGAGACCAAGCCTCCAACACGTGGACTTTGCAGGGATCTTTAAGATCTGAACCCTAAGAGCTGGGTTACATGGGACAGCAAGTAGGACTGAGACAGAAGGACAGAAAGAATGGCTGATGAGAAAGGCCAAGGATCAACAGGATGTGTGGGCGTTCTCACCTTGAGCTTCCTTTAGTCTGACCTCCCAGAGTTAGTGACTTCCTAGAGTGTTGCCACCTGAAGCGATGGCCGCTTGGAGCAATGAAGCCGCGGGAAGAAGTTCAGAGGCAAACTGGAAACAAACAGCTTTTTATTCTGATAACTTTTCTCTCTGGCTCTAACAATGACTAACACGCACCACACACCACCAAAAAATGGCGCTGACCCGATCAGCAATCTCGGCTCAAGTCACTTGAGATCCCGGGCCAAGTCCCGCGAGACTACGGAAGGCGGCAATGCCCAAATCTCCATGGCCCATAGTCAACCGCAATTTAAGCCATCTCCCCAAACAGGGCTCCTGCACTAGAGATTGAAAACAACTGCTCCAGAAACATGCCTGTCAGGTGAAAACCACCTCTTCCTCCCAGCCACTGCCTCCCTGCCCTAATCTCAGAGCCCACTAGAACATGGAAACTAGCCAGTCCTAAACTTTCTCATCATGCTGCATCCATCTTTCCTTCAGAAACCATATGAAAGGCTCCTGACCTGTTCTTCTCTTTCTCTCTGCCTCCTGGCCAACCCTGGCTTTTCCCTGTGTGGCACCCTGTGAAATGACATAAGATAACAACTTACCTTTGCAGTGGTGGTCATTCTCTGATACATTGGCTTTGCCAGACCCAAATAATAAGCTTATTTTTGAAAAACACATGAACTTCTCACAACACCTTGGGAAGTAGGTATGTTGCAAATAAGTAAATAACTGAGACCGGTTAAGGGCCAGAAATGAGACAGAAAGAGGGGAGTTTGGTCTGGAACCCAAACCTAGTTGTACCAAATTCAACGTTTTTTTTCTACTACAAGATGTGGTAAGTAAATCTTTTTATCAGAAAGTGCTACAAATAACTGTTTTCTGTTTAGGCATGTACAAATGAATATGAAGATCATCTTCCCTTGGTATCTGCAGGGCATTGGTTCCAGGTCCTCCCTTGGATACCAAAACCTGCAGATGTTCAAGTACCCTGTGCAAAATGACATAATATTTGCCTATCACTATGCAATCCTCCCGTGTACTTTAAATCATGTCTAGGTTGCTTGTAGTACTTAATACAATGGAAATGCTATGTCACTGGTTGTTGCACTATATTGCTTAGGCAATCTTGACAAGGGGGGAAAGTCTTTATCTTTGTTCCACAGTTTGTTGAATCCACTGACGCAGAAACCACGAATGAATACAGGAGGCTGAATACGTATATGCACATTCCCACATTTACACAGAGGTAGCATTCTTTCTACAGTGTTACTTCTTTTCCCTTAAACAATATATCTGAGATTTCTTTGTTGTTAACAGAACTTTACTTTTTAGCAAATGAGGAGAATTACATTGATAATATATATTGTTTGTAGCCATACTGCTGACCACACAGATCTTGCTGAGACCTGGGAAAATGTATTTTGGAGCATAACACTCGCTAGCTGAGACTTGTGTAAAAATCATAACTGGTCATAATCACGTCCCTTATGGAGGCTTAAAATGTGCTAAGAACTATACATGTTATACATGCATTTTCTCACGGACCTCCTCAACAGGGCTCAGGGAGGTGCAATTATTATTTCAATTTTGAAGATGAGGAAACTGTGGAAGCTGCCCAAGTTCTTACAGCACGATAGAGGTGGAATTCAGGACTCCATCTGCAGTTTCTGATTGGCCAGTGCATCCACTTTTATTCAAACCCAAGTGCATTTGCCCTGATGAGAGATCTCCGTAAGATGCAGATTCTGATGCAGGATGTCTGGGGTGGGGCCTGAGACTGAGTCTCCCACATACTCCTGTGGATGTTTATGCCCCTGGTCTGCAGATGACACCTCACATAGCAAGGCTGTGCACCAGGGTGTGGCATTGCCTGTGAGCAGCAGTTCATTGTTCTGCCTTTTGATGAATGTGCCATTTGGGTCTCCTTCACTGCTTATTTCCAACTTCAGCAATTCTCCATTTGCTGTGCAAGTGCACAGTAATCACTGGGGAAGGTAGGGTTGGGATAAGAAACAAGTAAAAAAGGTGGTTGAATGAGACGGATATCATTTTCCTTAATGCATGATTGAAGACCTGAATTGTACGAATATACTTTGTATACAAACAGTTGTATGTAAAAAGATACTAAACATATGCACTATGAGTTGTACATATTAAAAATTATAAAAATAAAATTAAAAAGAAAGAAAGAAAAAAAAGAAACAAGTAAAAGACTCATATACTTGGCAGTGATAGGTGAAAGATGGGAAGAAATGAATGAGAACAGTGTCTGAACAAAGAAAATAGAGTTTCTTTTTTTTTTTTTTTTCTAACAGAGACCACATGATCTCTGTATTTTGACAAATGAAGCTTCAGTAAAATAGTTTCCACAAAGCATATTTGGACCCCTCTTGTTTTGATGCAAGGTCTCCTAAAGTACATTAGCAGGAAAACATGGAGGAAAAAAAAAAAGCCATCAGAACAAATTCCCTGTTGTATGTGAGGGAAGATGCTTCTCTGCTCTCTTGCAATGTACAAGATACTTTGTCGACTGGCAAAAGGAAGCTTAATGTGGATCAATGATTTGCAAAGTATCTTCTCCCTTGTGTATCATCTCATGCTACTTCACAAGTAATTAGAGGTACAAGGTTATATTTTATTTCCTCTCTGAAAAGAAAACAAAAAAAAAAAATGTGTGTGTAACAAATGCAAAGCTCTATAGCTTCCATTTCCAGGCAGAAGATATATAGCTTTGCATTTTGATGGTAAGAATCTTTCTGAGCTGTAGCTATACTTCAAGTTCTTCAAGGAAAGCACCACGGAGGGACAGAGGCTGGAATTATGGCACAAGAGAGTTGCTGATGGAGTGAGATTGCATTGTGATCAGGTCCCCCCTTGGCCCTCCTTCACAGAGAAAAGGGCCACAGCTCCTTCTTCCTGATTCAGTTGGGGAAACCTATCCACAAATACCTCTTTTTTTTTTTTTTTTTTTTTTTTTTTTTGAGAACTTACACATTCAAGTAGCTTCAAGACTTTATATATGGCTTCTCAACGAAGGTCTAAGCTTTGAAACCCTGCATTGGATAATGTTGCAACCCACCTGTCTGGGTGGATTCTTCTATGAACACTTACACTTCAGCCAAACTAAAACACGTGCTATTTGGGGGTCTTGCACAAAACCCTTTTCCCCAAAACCAGACAAAGGCTCATGATGGTCCTTCCACATCTTTCCATCTCCTGCACAAGACTCAGTCATTCTTGCTGCTCATTGTCAGGCTGTGATGCCACCTGCTTTGTAAGACCATCTCTGAGCTTTTCAGTCAGAATTCATCTCTTTCCTCCTCTACAGCTTCCCTAGCATTATGTAAATGTTAGTTATGAATCTGCTCTCCCAAACTGTGTTGAAAGCTTTATATCGTCAGTATTTTATCCCATCTAGTGTCTAGGCAAATGATTTACATTTAATAGCAACACCATAAATATGAAACCAGCGACTGTACTTTCCTCAACATTTTCAATTGGCTTTCATATTCACAATTATTTCTATGTCAGTTGGGCAATTTTTATCACTCCCTTTTTCCAGTGGGTGAGACTGAGACTCCCAAAGTTTCAGTGACTTTCCTGAGGCTCTATGGATAGATGGCAATGGAGTTAAGGGAACAATCTGGAAGAACTCTGTATCTGAGTTCTCTTCCTCAACACCAAAATGAAAGTTGTGCCACCTGTCATCAAAAGTGACAGGGCTCTGCTGGAGAATGGAGTGGCCTGAATTGTTAGGAGAGGAATACAGGAAGAACTCCTTAGAGAAGACTACTTTTGAGCAGTGTGGTCAAAGAGTGGAGAGGGCAGATTAACAGAAAGGATGGAAGTGGGCATTCCAGGCAGAAGATAATGACATTCCAGAGGTAGAAGTGAATATATTATGGGGTGTGGATTGGAAGAGTTCTTAGTACCCTCATGGCCCAGCCCAGTACCTGGTGCAGAGCAAGTACTCAATATGCATTAACTAAAGAACAGAAGGCTAGAACAGGAGGATGGCGAGAAGCTGGAGCAGGAAAGCTGTATCTAAATTAATGAGAAGATGCACACTAATTGCTATCCAAGGGTTGAAGATATACCAGGTTGTTGATGCAGACTTACTGTGCTGGAAGGCAAGTGGCTTCCTGGCAAAGGAAGGTGTGTGCTCCACTCAGAACTGCATGGGGGACTGAGTTATCCAGGGCCATTATCAATATTGTTGTCATCTCCATCTTGAATGGGCATCCAAGGGAAATGCTGCCTGAATATTGACAGGCAAGACACTGTGGGGGACGTGTACTCTGCCTGTTTTTAAGCACACTCTCTCCAGGCCAATACCCAATGACTTCTTCTTTTTTTTTTTTTTTTCATTTTAGATTTTTATTTACTTATTCATAATGCACAAGTATATCATCTTTTTACATACAACTGCTTGTATACAAAGTATATAAGTACCATTCAGATCTTTAATCATGCATTTAGGATAGTGATATCCATCTCATTCAACCACCACCAAATGACTTCTGAGCACAACAACACAGGTTAAATTTGGGAAGGAAAAACATGGAACAGACTTAGGTTCTTGTTCCAGCAGCACCACTGAGACAGTGTGGCCTGGGAGAAATCACTTCATCACCACGTCTCTGCCTTAATTTCCTAGATTGCCAGGAAGTAAGAATAATACCTGCCTGACCTTGGATGGAGGCTCCAAAGAGAGAATCAACTCAGGGCAATTAAAAGTATGAAGTGATGTGTGGCTTTGGAAGCAAGGGTGGATTCCTACCTTTAAAACAAAACAAAACAAAACAAAACAAAACAAAACAAAAAACCAGCTGGAAAGCCTTTACTCCAAGTCTTGTATCTTGATTTTTATCCTGCTCATGCCAGCTGCTAATAAAATACAACCAAGAAAACTGCTCATTTGTATTGGCTTTTCCATTAATGGTCAGTCATATTCATATATTTCAACCCTAGTGACCTGACCTGAAGAGTCACAACCCAGAGGGAGGAGCTGTGTGCATAACTGACACAGTAGATTTGTGACCCCACAGAAACACACACACACACACACACAGCCAGCCCTCAAAGGCCTGCCCCAAAGCACACCCGCCGAGGTCACGTGTCCAGGCCTCCCCACCAACCTGGCCTAATTCCCATTGCTCACACTTTTCTTTTGCTCCTCCAATCACAAAGACTGGAAAACTCAGTCGACTCTTTGATAGATAGGCTTGGGCCGATGGGCCACCTCCCCCATGGAAATTTCCATGGAGAGCAACCTGGTTTCATTTTCCCCAGGCAGGAGCCAATCGGCTTGAAGGTCGCCCTGTTCCCTGGGAAAAGGGCCAATGGCGTTAAAGGTCGCTCTGGTACACCCCCCACCAGAAATCCCTACTTAAAGCTCCTGCCTGCCTGGAGCTCAGCCACAACAGCTCGTCCCTGCTGAGAGGAAGCAGCCTCTGCAACAGCTCCAGACTCACCGTCTCCAGCCCGATGGCAGCTGCCCAGCAGACAGCTCCAGAGACCACAGCAGGCATGACCAGGCACCGATCCTCTGTCCAGAGCTTGCACACTCCCCTCTCCCTGACTCCTCTCTCCCACCAGAGCTTGCACACTTCCCTCTCCCTGACTCCTCTCTCCCCGTACTTCTTCTACCTCGATCAGCCATAAAGGCTGGTGAATAAATCTCTTGGCTGCACGGTTGTCTCCGGTGTGATTTTTGCCCTTCACTCTTTATCCTTTTATTCAATGAAATTGGAATCCAGTGTGCATTCCACCTAAGGAATGATGTGACAAACAGCAGAGCACTCCGGCTGGCTCTTTATTTTCCTCCCCTTGCTCATGCCAGCTTCCCCATAAATGCAACCCATAAAATTGTTCATTTGTATCAACTTTTCTGTTAATCATCAGTAATATCAGTGTCTATTCCACCCCAGTGGCCCTCCGTCCCTCAGGAACACCCTGGCCAGGAGGCTAAGAGCATGCTTTGCAATCTGAAATTCTTACTCGGAGCCCTTGGAAGCAGCATGCTGAGATGGCTGATGGCATCGAATGGGAAATACCTGCTCCAGAGGGGACTGGCCAAACACTCTGGTTGGTTTTATTGCTGCCACATCCAGGAATCAGGAGCCTGGAAAAAATATGCTGACAGGATCAGACTGAGGAAGCTGGGCTGCCATCTGGGGTCAGGAAAAGATTTTTGTCCAAATGCCAAGTGCGGGGGCTGAGGCAGTGTGGCGCTCTGCTGGCATGGATTCTGAAATTGCCCAGGAGGGACCAGGAAGAGCAAGGAGAAGAGCTGTCCAGAATGTGATTAGGTGAGCATTGGGCACTTTGGTGAGGATTGGAGGAAGATATCGAGGCTTGAGTCTTCTGCACTGGACATTTTAGAAAAGGCTTTATTTTGGAGAATTTGAAACCTACACAGAAGTGGAGACATAGTTCTAGTGTGCCCACTGCCCAGCTTCAACAGTGACCAACTCAAAGCCAATCCTGTTTCATTCACAGCCTACTCACTCCTGATCCCAGATCCCCAACCTCACAGGGTTTTATTGAAGCAAATCCTAGAAATCATATTGCTACCCACATAAATTCTTCAGTATGTATCTTTAAAATTAAGAACACTCCTGAAAACATAACTGCAGTACCATTATCATATATAAAATTTACGATCATTCTACTATATAAAAAATCCAGTGTTCAAATTTCTCTGACTCCTAATTGTACTTGAGACTTTAATCAATCTTGGAGAGAATTTTAAATAACAATGAAAAAGAAGGAATGAGGGAAAAAAGAGAAAATAAGGGAAAGAGGGGAGAAATTTATCAACATGTATTTATTGAAGGTCTGTGATATAGTGGGCTCTGTTCTGGGTTCCAGGGCACTGTGACCTCATTTTAGGAGATCAGAAAATCAATGGACAGAGAGGGTAAGTCATTTGCCCAAAGCCAGATCATCTGTAAGTCTTGAAGATGTAAGTCCAACTCAGGTCATGGTTCCAAAGCCTGCCTCTTTCTCCTGTACTACATTGCATTTTGAACAACAAAATTATCTACTAGGGTCTGTTGGAAAGAAGGCAAAGAGAAGGGATAATGGTAGTAAAAGTCTATTATCATCAAATTTAGTGAATTCTAATTCTGTACTTTGAGGCTAGGTGTTTATGGATTTAAATCTCAACTCTGCCCGCGTGTGAATGAGAGGTTGCTGTACTTCCCAGAGTCTTGCTTTCATCAATAAAATGGGATGTGGCAAGGATTAAAATAAATAGATCAAACACTTAATAAAGGCTGTTATTAATACTGTTTTAGTCAGCTTTTTTTTTGCTGCTGTAACCAACAAACCTGACAAGAACAATTTAGCAGAGGAGAAATTTATCTGGCACCTGCAGTTTCAGAGGTCTCAGTTCATGAATGGAGGACTCCATTGCTCTGGACTGAGGCAAGGCAGAACATTAGAGTGGAAGGGTGTGGAGGAGGAAGGCAGCTCAGGACAAGGCCACCAGGAAGCACAGAGAGAGCTCTGCTCACCAAAGACAAAATATAAACCCCAAAGGCACTTCCCTGGAGCCTACCTCCTCCAGCCACAGCCTACCTGCCTACAGTTATTGCCCAGTTAATTCATATCAGTGGATTCATCCAGTGATTAGATTAAGTCTTTCATAACCCAATCATTTCACCTCTGAAAATTCTCATATTATCTACCACAAGAGCTTTTGGGGGACACCTTTTACAATTGTCATGTAAACCATGACAATTACTATATCTCAGGAATGGAGAAAAGGGGAGAAAAGGCAAGAGGTGGTATTTACCCAGATCTTCTGCACACTAGTGTTTGTGAAGCATTGATAAGAATGATAACTAAGAATCAGAGAGAGCAACTCTGGTCGGGGTGATGAAGTGAAGCAGGGTCAGTGTAGGAGGCGGAGGAGAGAGAAGAAGGAGGGATCCAGGAAGCTCTCGGTCAGCACCTCCCCTCTCTAACCACAGGTGCAAAGGCAGGAAATGAAGATGCTCTTGATGTGGGAATGGGAGTCAGGAGATCAGCCCACGTGAAGGAGCAGCTGGGGGCTGAGCAGCAGAAGCAGGGAATAAGACTGAATGATGGAATAGCAAAAATGTTGGGAGATAGCTGGCTGCGGTGGTGCACGCCTGTAATCCCAGTACCTGGGGAGTCTGAGTCAGGAGGATCGTGAGTTCAAAGCCAGCTTCAGCAAAACTGAGGTTCTAAGCAACTCAGTGAGACCCTGTCTTTAAATAAGATACAAAATAGGGCTGGGGATGTGGCTCAGTGGTTGAGGTGGATGAGTGCCCCTGAGTTCAATCCCTGGCATTCTCTCCACTCCCCAAACCCCTCCCCCCCAAAAAAAGTTGGGACTGAAAGATACTTTTTTTTCTTCTTGACAATGTGTTATTGTGAGCATTTAAGGTATACAAAATGATGTTATGATGTTTCTATAATGTGGATAGTAAAATAGTTGCTATAGTGAAGCCAATTCATATATTCATCATCTCACAAGTTACTACACACACACACACACACACACACACACACACACACACACACACACACACACATATATATATAGTGGCTAGATCAGATAAAATCTGCTCCTGTAGCAAAGTCCCTAACACAGTACAATTTTATTACCTATAGTCCTCATGTTGTATCCTAGATCTCTGGACCTGCTCATCCTACATGTCTGCTACTTTATATCCGTTCACCTATATCTCCCCCATTCCCTTCTTCCCAGCCTCAGCCCCTGGTTACCACTGTTTTATTCTCGATCTAGAAATATTCTTAATCAAGAAAGAGATTTGCTCAGAACTTCTTCAGGAACATGAACCTGACTGTGGTGTGCCAGGCAGATTAGATGAGAAGGAGACTGAAGGCAGGGACACTTCCATTAGTAGAGATGCAGATTCTTAAGGTGGCCTCAAAGTCTGAGGATGAATGCAGATTTCTGAGGCCATTCAGGAACACTAAAATCCTAATGAGTTGGTAGTAAAGTCTTTTGGTCTCCAGGGAAAAACTATGTTTCAGATATTCAAAATCACCTTGACCAACCATGGCCCCCTTGCAAAAAGAACCCATTGATCAAAGCCAAAATCCGGTCCACGTGCAACTGTAGCCACAAGCAATGATGGATGAAGACGATGTTGCCAAAAGGACATGCCAGCAAAAATATGCAAAGGAGACACGCTGTTATCATAATAAAGCAAACTCAGAGACCCAAGGAGCTTTGAGAACGTCAGAATGGAGGCTGATTTGGGGTACTTGTTCAAATAGGCATATATTTGAAGATCCTTACAATGCCATATTTTGCAGCAGCAGCCATTGTGATCATGAAATTTAAACTGATGATAATGTCCACTATCCACATCTATTAACAACAATCTCATGGCCTCTTAGGAAGATTTCCTCTTGACCCAAATTGAGGTTCAGCCATTGATTTCCAAAGAGTTGGAATCATTAGGCTGGAATGAAATTCTAGGAGCATCTTGCCCAGGCTCATTCTTCCTGCAGGACACTGATTATATAAACATCTAATTGGCAGAGAAGCCTATGGATGTGCACCTGTGTGCCTTTCTTCCTTCACTCCTTCCCTGCTCATCCCTTCATTCTTCCATGTCTCTTTCCCCTTCTATTGACATCTATCAGCCCAGATATTATAAGGCTGCATTCAAAACAAAAGAATTTCAAATCTTTCTCTTATTCCTTTGTCTTTATTCCTCTTTTGAAGACATCTTCTCTAAGAGTCACTTTTTATTTGGAACAATCATCTTTCCAAAGGGGCATCTAAGAGTTCATTAATTCTTGAAAATGAAACAATGAATTCTATTATTATGTATAATTATAATGCATAATAAAATAAACAATAATACATCAACTCTAATTTTTGAACAATACTGAGTAGAGAGATAGTGATCAATTCCAATTCCTATGGTGAGCTAGGTTATGTGACACTATCTTTCCCCTAGATGCAAGGAAAAACTAGATCACAATTTTAAAACATGTTCTTAAAAGCAGATATGCTGTTGAGATAATAATAAATACTAAGAGAAGACAAATCTAAGGGAAAGTGAGAAACCAGTGGGCAGAATTCCAAAGTTGCCTTGAAAATTTTTAATCCTAGCAAACATGGGCATAGTTTTGGAGTGAACTATGGGGCAACAAGGAAAAAAGTCAAGGTCTTCGTCTCACTCAAGGTGGAAACTCTTAATAGGAAACCAGCCTTCCATTAAGCCAGGAAGCATCATTATGCACCACAAGAATAAGAGGAGTGAGAAGTCCCACCCCAGGAAAAGTTGCATCAAAGCTCAAAGAACAAAGGTAAAAGGAATTAAAATGCCGGGAGGTGGTGGATAGGAGAGGGCCCAAGCAGGGATTTGCAGGTGTAAGTGGGATTGGCTAGGAAGTCCAAAGAACCTGAGACAGTGAACTGTGTTTAGGTGGACCTGGAAAGGTAGTGCTTCCCAGACCCTGGAAAAAAATTTCTGGATAAAGATACCCTTCATCCTAGGCCTTGAGGGATCGCCCATAAACACCTTTTGTAAGGATAGTAACAGTACACAGTAAAACACAAGAACAAAAAAGAAAACAAGACAATGTGAATGAGAAGTTCCCCAGCACCTAGAAGTGATTAATGTTTGAGTAGGTGGAAAGGCGAATTATCTTGATTGGATTGTTCCGCATTGTATACGTGTATCAAATTGTTGTGGGGTACCCGTACACAAGGAAGCGCAAATGTGTTTCAAAATATATGAGACTAGACTCGCTTAAACCAAAAAAGTTTCTAGAATTGAAAAATATAAAAACTGGAAATGAAGTGAAATGATGGATCAGTAGCAGAATTGACTCCAAGGAAGGGAGAATTCATGAACCAGAAGATAGATTAAAAGAAATCAATCAAAAGGTAACACAATGACACAAAAGGATGAAAAAATACAGAGAAGAAGTAAAAAAATTTAAGAAATATAATTCCAGAAGGAGCAGGGAAAAAATGAGGAACAGAAAATATTTGAAGACGAAAAAGCCCGAGGGAAGGCATCAATTCACATATTCAAAAATAAGTTACACAAGATGAATGAACAAAATTAATATCTGGATTCATTGGAGGGAAACTACAGAGAAATGAAGAGAGAGATTTTAAATGCATGAAAAGGAAAAGAGACAAATCACCTACAAAGGAATGATAAGATTAATGTTAGACTATCCAAAGGACCCAAAGGAGTTCAAAGAAAATACTGTAATTCTAAAACGTTTAAGATTAAGGAGCAAAAATATTCAAATGAAAAGTAAGTTCAATACCAGAGGACCTGCACTAAAGAATATACTTTAGGAAGAAATACCTTTGGGAAGAAAAATTACCTTTAATGGAGAGTATGAGGCAGACAGAAATTTGTGTAATAGGGTGTACACAGTAGGGTGGATTAATAATGTGAAATGGGTTCTTTGAATGATCTAAAACAATTGAAAAATCTGACAGACAAATGATAAAAAAAATAAGAGAAGGTGCAAAAAACAATATTTGGAATAAAAAGAGGGATATGACTAACTACAAATGCTGTAGAATTTAAAAGATAATAAGACACCATTAGCAAGTTCAGTCCAACTATATTCAAAATCTAGACTTCTTAGGAAATATGCTGTATTTAAAAACTAATTCAAGAAAGAAACAGATACCTTGATTAATCTTATTACCTTGAAATAATCAAATTAATAGGTAAAATCTTCTAATAAATAATCAGTTTTACTAATTAAAACTACTAAAATTTAGTGGAAAATTCTAATATTTACAAAACTATCTATAGTATGCCCCACAAAAGACTAAAGGCTCCCTAATTCATTTTATGAAGCTCGCATAACTTTGAAATCTAACAAGCCAATCTCACGCATTTCATATAGACATAATTGCACTTTCGTTTATGGTACAAATACAAAATTTCTAAATAAAATAATAGCACGGCAAAACAAACAAAATTGGGTTTGCCTGAATAATGCAGAGGCTGTTTAATAATAAACTAAATTTACCCAATTAAAAGAGGAATTAAAAAATGAATGCTGTGGATTGGCTGGGGCTCCCTCTCCTCTCTTAATTCGCATGCTGAAACTCTGATCCCAATGTGATGGTATTTGGAGATGTAACCTGATGAAATATTTAGGTCCTGAGGGTCATGCCCTCATGATAGGATTTGTGTGTGTGTGTGTGTGTGTGTGTGTGTGTGTGTGTGTGTGTGCCTCCTTCCTAAAACAGTACCTTCGTCACCATGTGAAGATACAGTAAGAAGGCAACTATCTACAAACTGAATCTTTTGGTATTTGATCTTGGAGGTCCTACTCTCTAGAACTTTGAGAAATAGATGTTTGCTATTCAAGCCATCTCATAAAGATGCAAAAAAGTAATAAATAAAATTCATCTATTCATGATAGTAACTGTTGGGAAACTAGGCTTAAATTTCCTTAATCTAACAATGAATATCTAAATACATATATAAACATAGACACAGATGTAGATAATATTTATAAAATATATATGTATTCTAAAACTAAGATTAGTCATAATGGAGCAATAGTGAAATCAACCCTAATCACCACTTTTTTTTTGTGCTAAAAGAATAAATTTATTTAAATTTGTCTTGTCCAAAAATCATATTTCTTTCTTTCCTTCCTTCCATCCTCCCTCCCTCCCTCTCTCTTTCTCTTTCTTTCTTTCTTTCTTTCTTCCTGTCAGGTATTGAACCACTTCTAGTTAACATTACACTAGATAACACAAGAAAATAAAAGAAAGAAATGAGATGTGAGATTTCAAAGGAAGAAACAAAACATGTTTACTGAGTACCAATCAACATGAAATTGTATTTCTCTATCCTAGCAATAATTAGAAATTGTATATTAAAAATTGCATTATTTCCACCATAGTATAAAAATATAACGTAGCTACAAGTAAATCCAGTGAAGTCATAGAACACCTTTATATTGAAAAATGGTGAAACTTTTATTAAAGGATATTAGAAAAGACAAAGTAAGTGGAGACATTTACTTTTTTTTTAATGAAATGATCATTATAATGTCTATCTCCCCCTAGATGGATTTTTAGACCCAAATCAAATAGTAGCCCCACAGTATTTATTAATTTGAATGAATTTGACAATATGTACACAAACCATCAAAAGACCAAGAAAATCCAAAATATTCCTGAAGAAGAAAAGACATTAAGGATGAATATGAAGTCATAGTAATTAAGTAGAGTTCGCTAAGATACAGAAACAGTAAATCAGTAACTCAGAAAAGGGAAGCCAGAAACAAACCCATACATGTATATATCCTTGATGCATAATAGCAGTTACACAATAGATCAGTGGGGAAATAAGATATTTTCAATAAGGATTATTTGGATAATATAATGTCCACATGCAAAGAAGCCAAACCCCTATTTCATAGCATAAACAAAATTAATTTCAGTAGTTCAAAGACTTATATATGAAAGTGAAAGCTATAAAAACTTTAAAAGACAATTTAAGATAACTTTTTGCATAGGGTAGGCAAGGACTCTTAAATAATTCATGAGAAATTCAAATTGTAATGGAAAATATTCATTAAGAATTTCTGTTCATAAAAGTATAGTACAGAGAAAATGAAATAAAACCACAAGCTGAAAGAAAAATTTATAGCAACGTAATTGCAGAGGATTAGTATCCAGCATATATAAAGAACTCTTACAAATTAATAGTGGAAAAAATCAAAATAAAAATGGAGAAAAGAAAGTAGGTGTTCATCAAAAGAATGGTTATCATGAAAAACTTTCAATTTAATTAATAATCAGAAAAATAAAAATTAAATACAATAAGATATCCCAACTCATATCTGTTAGGATGATTAATATCAAGAAAAAATAAACAAACCTGGAAAATTACACATATTGGCAAGAATGGGGGAATATTAGAACTCTTGTGCACTATATGTGGGAACAGAAAATAGTACAGCTCACATTATGTACAACCACAAGAATGGGATCCTAATTGGAATGGGTTATACTCCATGTGTGTGTAATAAGTCAAAGTACACTCTACTGTCCCGTGTATCTAAAAACAACAAATAAAAAGAGAAAATGGTACAGATGCTGTGCAAAACTGTCTGATTAGTCCTCACCAAACTAAAATACACCCAAAAGAAATGAAATACACCCAAAAGAAATGAAAAAACAGTCCTGAAAAGATAGTTGTACACCCATGTTTATAGCCGCACTTTTCACAATATCAAATAAATGGAGGAAACCAAGGTGTTTATCGACAGGTAAGCAAAAATGTAGTACCTATATACAATGGAATATTATCTAACCTTTAAAAAGGAAGAACATTCTGACACACATTGATATGGATGAACTTTGAGGTTGTTATGCTAAGTGGAGTAACCTCGTCACACAGTGACAGATAACATGATTCAACTTCTGTGAGATACTTAGAACAGTCAAATTCATAGAAACTGAAAATAGAATGGTGGCTGCTAATGGCGGTGAGAGGGAGGAACTTGGAATTAGTGTTTAACGGATATGGAGTTTCAGTTCTGCAATGTGAAAAGAGTTCTAGAGAAAGTGCTGATGTCTTCATGAGAGCGTGCAAGTACTCAATGTCATTGAACTGTGCACATAAAATGGTTAAGATGGTGAATTTTATGTTATGTGTATCGAACCACAATAAAAAAACAAAAGATCAAAATAATAAATTAAATACTAGATATTTCATGCCCATCAGAATGGCAAAATTTAAGAAATCTGGACAATAGGAAGTGATAATAAGTTTGTGGGGCAACTACTGGTTCTATACACTGCTTGTGGGAGTGTAAATCAACTTAATTACTTGGGGAAAATTATTTGGTATTGTCTTACAAAATTAAAGATTGATATACTTGATGCCTTGCATTTCCCAGGGCCTCATGCATGCTAGCGCCAAAGACCCTACCACTGAGGCACATCCCCAGCCCTCTAGGTATAGAGCTTAAACTGATTTTTATACACATACACTTCTAGCATTGTTTATAATCGCAACACAAACAGACCAACTGAAAATAACCTATTTATGTGCAGGAGCCCTGTTTGGGGAGATGGCTAAGATTGTGGTTGACGACGGGCCATGGAGATGTTTGGGCATTGCCGCCTTCCGTAGTCTCACGGGACTTGGCCCAGGATCTCGAGAGACTTGAGCCGAGAGACTTGAGCCGAGATTGCTGATTGGGTCTGTGCCTTTTGGTGTGTTGGTTGTTTGGTGGTGTGTGTGGTGCGTGTTAAAGTCGTTGTTAGAGCCAGAGAGAAAAGTTATCAGAATAAAAAGCCTATTTCCAGTTTGCCTCTGAACTTCTTTCCGCGGCTTCGTTGCCCCAAGCGGCCATCGCTTCAGGCGGCAACATTTATGTGTCTACAGTGGAATGGGTAAACACATTGTTATGCATTGGTAAAAGGAAATATTATGCAGCTATGAAGCAAGGCTGAATGCCAGGCCCATCATATTGACTAAGAAAAAAGCAAGTGACAAAACAACACATATTATGTTGAGGAGAGTCTGTTAAATCAATTCAAAAGTTTACAAAATTATATTATGCTGTGTAAGGATATAAAACAAATGTTGTAAAGCTATGAGGAAAAACAAAGGAATGAAATTAGAAACCCAGAGTTTGGGAGAGCATTTACCTCTGCACAGGGGCAGGAAGGGGCTGAGACACAGAGGCCGTTGGGAATGTCAAAGGTATGGGTGATGTTTTATTTCTTAAACCTGAAGGTGCAAAGGTAGTGGTAATGTTGTTTTATTAAGCCTGAAGTTAAGTATGTGATTGTTTACTGAATTTTTAAGACCTTTAAACTCTCTTTTAGAAATATTAATTGGTATATTCTCAATATTTAGCAAAGTTTTTTTTTTTTTTAACACCAGCCCACAGGTGTGTTGGGTGTTGGAAGAGATAATCAAGAGATAATATGTCAAGAGATAATCAATTAGAGGCCCAAGTGCCTTAACCCACATCTGTGTGTATGTAGAGAAAATATTCTTCCCTTTTCCAGGTTGGCATTTGTTATAGATTAGATCTGTTTTTTTTTTTTTTTTGGGGGGGGGGTACCGGGGATTGAACTCAGGGGCACTCCACCACTGGGCCACATCCCCAGCCCTTTTTTGTATTTTATTAGAGACAGGGTCTCACTGAGTTGCTAAGTGCCTCGCCACTGCTGAGGCTGGCTTTGAACTCACGATCCTCCTGCCTCAGCCTCCCAAGTGCTGGGATTACAGGCGTGCGCCACCGGGCCCAGCTTATAGATTGGATCTGGATCGTTCCCCAAAGGCTCATGTATTAAAGCCTTGTGCCCCAACATAACAGTGTTTGGCGGTGGACTCGTGGGAAGTGATGGATCACGAGGGCTCTGATTGATCCACTGACGAGTTCCCAGCTGAGGGGACTATTGGGAAGTGACAGAAACTGTGGGAGGTGGGACCATGTTGAAGGGAGTGGATGGTTGCGGTATGCTTTTGGGGACTGTATCTTGTTCCTGGCCCCTTTTCCTCTCTCTCTCTGCTTGCCGGATGCCATGAGGAGGTCTCTTTACTCCACCATACTCTTCCACCCTTCCCCTGTGATTTCCTGCCTCACCTCAGGCCTGAAACAACGAAGCCAGCCAATCATAGACTAAAATCTCTGAAACTATGAGCCAAAAGTCTTTCCTCCTTTAAGTTGTTTTTCTCAGGTATTTTGTAACAGCAATGAAAAGCTAAACACATTTTTATAAACGGACCTTTCCAAAAGGGTCCACTAAAAAGGGAATTCAAAAATACAAGGGAGAGGAGGTGGTACTCCATAATGAGGTTTCCTGAGATGGTGGGAGGGTTGAGGGCCCAAAGGTCAGGTAGAGGTATTGGCCTTAGAGAAGAGAGGAAAAGGCACAGATAGCTGGTGACAACTGTTTGCTGAATATCAGTAAAGTGTGGGGGTTTATCACCAGTGTGTTCTGTTTTAGTTTTCTCCATTAAATAAAAGGAGGGATTAGATATAAGGTCATTTCAGAAATGATTAAAAGTTAGGGAACTGGAAAAGGGCAGGAAATAGGAAGGCTTGAGAGCTCTAAGTCAAGGTCAGTCTTAACTTCCTGGTTTCTGAGATACTTTTGACATCTGAGATTTAGAGAGTACCACGGGCCAGAGTCTGCAGGGAAGGCTGGAGAATAATTAAGAGTTGGCATCGGTCAGTTGATGAAGAGGGGACCTTTGGAAACTTGATCATAGTTGAATGGGTCATTGCTTTGGCTGGGGAAATAGCTGGACGTTGCTCTCAAAGTCAAGGCAGGATGAATGCTTAATAGTACAGAAGGAAAGCGCACATATGGCTCAATAAGTTAATTACTGAAATAGATGAGTTGCATAATCTATCAGATGGCAAGAGAAAAGATTTCTTCTGAAGAACAATAGGTAAGATTGTTCCCAGCAGCTTTAAGAGGATGCTAGGATTTTGGAGAGATGCAGAGCTATTTGGGAGCCACAGTGTGTTCAATTATTTGCAAAATTATTGTGCTTGATACATAAGCTCCTTTGCAGTAGTTTTGAAGATGGAATTCATTCTGAAAGCAAAAGTATTTAATTCTATTGTGCTGCAGTCTATAAAATATTTACATTGTTATTCTACATAGACACATTGCTTATATCCAGTCCCATTTATCTCTGGTGCACTTTAAATAAGATTTGGACTCTTGACAATGTCATCCAAACCAACGGTTAGGAGAATCACAAAATCATAGCAGCTCACAAAGCCCCCAAGACGTCAAGCCATCCATTCTGCTTTCTTTGGGTGAGAAGGTACCCAAAATAGCCCAAACAACAAGGCATGTCTCCTTAACCTGAAAAAACCCAGGAAGGCAGAATGGCCAATCTTTCCTAATTTTCTAATTTCCTACATCAGAAAGTTCTGAGTAACCCACTCTGTTCCTGCTGTAATCTGTGTGTTGGTTAGAATGCAGCGTTTAAAGAGAAAACCCCAAAGTCGCTGACGCTGGATTCCGAGTTCCCAGCGTGCTGGAGTGGAGGAGCAGCAGCTGAAGGCAGTCTGGTGTCAAGAGAAATCAAGGAAGGTGTGACTCAGGGTCTGTTTGCTGCCTGGCTCTACCATTGCCTGATGACCAAAGGGCATACCAGTCCTTCCTGCCACAGGTCCTTATGATTTTAGGATGATAAGTGCTTGCTTGCTTCCTCTACCTCCAGGAGTTTATGTGAGGATAAACACTTATGCCTAAGAAATATCTTTGGAAAGCATAAAATATAATACAAAGATGAAGATTTCAAGCATTTCATTGCCACGTGTTGAGTGACAACATCAGGGGTCTACCTTCTTTGACTATCAGTTATCACTGAAAACTGGCTGCAAATTTGGCTCTGATAGTTCTTCTGGGGCTCCAAGCAATTGGCATGGCAGGGATAAGGTTTGGCTGTTCAAGTGTGGATTGCTCAGTGCCTTCCGTGGTCTCCCCTCTGCCTCCTGCCTGAGTCTGTCACTCCACTGCTCATTAGCAACTCCACTTGAGCGTGCTTCCACCAGATTGACCTGTTCATCATCTCCTGAAAGGTCCTGTGCTTCCCATGGTGGCATCTTGGCTCTCCCCTCCCCTCCCTCATCAACAGCACGACTCTCTTCCCCTTCGCAGAGCTTTTGAAGATCACCACGTCTGCATCCCACTCCGTGCACACCACCTGTCTCCTTGTCCCAAGTGCCTACTCGGTCACCTGAGGTCACCTGAGCTTGTGCCGCTTGCTTCCTGCCTTCAAAGTCTGTGATTTTACATTCAGAAAAGTCTTGTCTCCTCAATAAAGAAGAGTATAAATTTATTGAGGGTATAGGCAATGCTTTTTTTCCTTGCCTTTTCAATAGCAAAAAGATACTTGTAAGTATTCAGTACTGCAAAGAGTAAGTTGATATGACTAAAAGATTGAAAAATGCAAGATATTGAGAATCATTCTCCCCCCTCCTTCTCCCTCTCTTTCAAAAGAAAGAAGGAACAGGATTGGTTTGGAAACTCTATTAATTGAATGCTATTCAACTTTTCTACGGCATCCCCATTTTTAATTATGTTGGGTAAATAAGCATTGTATTTATTTGTAAACTAATATATCATGTGAGTAAACTGTATGTCACATAATCAGGCAAAGTGTAAGAGTGGCATTTTAGAAGGTTTTATTAGTCTGAAGTCAGGGCAATAGCATTATGCTCCTAAATGATTGGGATTTAAATAAAACGATACATTATTCATTAAAACACATGCTCATGACACTGCAACCACTCTGGAAACCATTAAAATTGCCTCAATGCTCTGCTTACTAACCTGCTAGCAACAGCTACGAGTTAGTGAGGTCGAGCCCCTGGAAATGTAATGCTTTAATATTTCTGAGTGTTTGTCACATGATAGTGTCACCTTGGTTATAACTGATGTTATAAACAGAAAAGCAATGGTTTAGGCTACTGCTCTGAGTGTCTGAGAATGACAGGAATGATGAATTATGGTGCTCAAGAGCTGCATTTCAGAGTCTGTGTTTTTATTAATGTTCTCATCCAGGGCTGCATATCTGAGCTGTGCATGAGAGATAATGGTATGCATGCAATGCACATGTATGCATGTGATGGTTCTATTTACTTATATTTTCTTTTTTAAAGTTTATTTTAATTAGTCATTTTAGGAAGAGTTTGTGAAGTTTAAAAAGCACAACTCAAAAATTAAATAAATTCTAGAGGGAAACGAGGGCAGATATACACACACACATGCAGAGAAATAAACACCATGGTGTCCTATTTGGTTGCTGAATGTAGGCTTCAAATGTGGCTCTATATTTACCCAAGGGCAATAAGGCAAGTGCAGTCGGCTTCAAGAATCATGAGATGAAAAACACTCCATTCTTCAAAGGAAACTTTGCTTTCTCTGACATTGGGGATGTCTTCCAGAGATATCCATAAAAGAAGTCACTGCATGACATGGTGGATGATGTCTTCCACGAAGCCCTGATGACAGTTTCATCCTGAATGAAAAGGGCTTTTATTCTTTGGATGTTCCTCATTGCAGGCTAAAAACATAAAAATAGTTCTATGAGACACCCAAACTGTGCTTCCCTTGTATGAGCTCACTGATGGCCTGGAGTGACCCAAGAGTGGCATCTCAAAGGCAGCATTGTCCGGTAGAGTTTTCTGTGATGGGGGAGATGTCCTGTCTGCACTGTCTGAGATGGTCAACACCAATTGCACAGGGCTGTCACACCATTGTTGCGAGTCCAGGGCCTGAGGAGCTCAAGCCCAACTCTTGCTGTGATCCATTTAAATGTGAGCAGCCATACCTGGCTAATGGCTATCGTGTAGGACAGTGTATGTTATGTCTTTCCAAAAATCTTCCATGAATAGCATTTCTTGTGACGGAGTTTTGGTAAGTTACTGGGCCGAATACTTAAACAGGCTCACTCCAATTTGACCTCTGAGGACATTTCTGAGTCTGTTGCAACCTGGAGAAAACCAGGCAATAGAACTCTTTCAGGCACATGTACTCTAATTAAAAATCATTTTGAGATGTAAACACTGCCGGCCTGTGTATTTTTAGTTAGAAATTGTCTCCGTCTCAGTGGTAGAGTCATCTCATGGACAACAGTTAAACAGATTATCCAGCCTTGGGACTCTGACATTGAGTAAGATTGAGTCTGTGTGGTAAAAGACCATGAACCTTCCAGTTGGCGTGGGGAGAACATCAAGGTTCCATATGCTTTCCTGATCCATCCTCTCTTGCTCTTCTTAGAGACTAGCTTCCACCGTCCACAGTGCCCTTTCCTGTGATGGTCAATAGTTAACATCTACTTCTCTGAGAAACTGGAGACCTTCAGGGTCTTCTCCATCAGTTTCCTGAATTCACTTTTTCACTTTCCCATTACAGATGCAATAGTACACTTCTTCCACCCTTCCTTTTCCTTCTATCCCATACTTTTTTTTTTTTTTTTTTTTGGTACCGGGGATTAAACTCAGGGGCACTCGACCACTGGGCCACATCCCCAGCCCTTTTTTGTATTTTATTAGAGACAGGGTCTCACTGAGTTGCTAAGTGCCTCGCCACGGCTGAGGCTGGCTTTGAACTCACGATCCTCCTGCCTCAGCCTCCCAAGTGCTGGGATTACAGGCATGCGCCACTGGGCCTGGCTTATCCCATACTTTTCTTTAAGATTATTCTAAAGCCGGGCGCGGTGGCGCACACCTGTAATCCCAGCACTTGGGAGGCTGAGGCAGGAGGATCGCGAGTTCAAAGCCAGCCTCAGCCGTGGCGAGGCTGAGAGACCCAACTCAGTGAGACCCTGTCTCTAATAAAATACAAAAAAGGGCTGGGGATGTGGCCCAGTGGTCGAGTGCCCCTGAGTTCAATCCCTGGCACCAAAAAAAAATAAAAATAAAAATAAAAAAGATTATTCTAGTTGTACCTGTATCCCTCTACTCATCATTCCCAGGGATCTTTCTATATTTCCTCTGCCTTGTTTGACCTTGCTCATTCTCATATTTTCTTCACTTACCATCTTTAACATTTAAACATACTCAAATCTTTCCAACACTAAAAAAGAAAGAAAGAAAGAAAAAGAAAGAAAAAAGGGAAAACCCTCCATCCAATGGACTCCTTAACTATTATCTTTCTTTCTCTTTCCTGCCTTATAGTTCCAGGCTTCTTTAAAGAATGGCAACTTGCCCTAACATCACTTGCTGACTCCATGAATTCTGCAATCTGGCATCTGTTCCTACTACTTCATTGAAACTGCCGTTTCCATCCAAGAGAACTAAGGACCAGTTGGTGGTTACATCTCACTACATTTCTTATCTTAACTGGTTTTCTGAAGTGCTTTCTCCTCTTTGTGCATGTCTTTCTGGGAGCCATCCTTTACTCTATCACCCACTATTCTAGAGATTTGTCAATCATCCCCCTGCATGCTGCCTCCTCCTGCTCTCCTCTTCTCCTCTTGTCTTGCTACTGGGAATGGAATCCGGGGAGTTCTTCCACTGACTTTCACCCTGAGTTCTTTTTACTTTTCATTTTGAGATAAGGTCTCACTAAGTTGGTTAGGTCCTTTGCAATTTAGCAAAGGCTGGCCTCAAACTTGCGATCTTCCTGCTTCAACCTCCCGAGTCACTGGGATTACAGGCATGTGCCACCACCACGTCTGGCTTCTTTTATCCTTTTCAACAGCACTCTGAAATTTTTAATCTCATAATTTGCATGAGATGAACCCCTTCCTGTCTCCAGAGAAGGATCTTGATTTTCTCAATCCAGTAAGCATATTCCATCTTCCTGACTTCAGTGATTGGTTCTTGGATGAAAAAAGAATCCAAGTCAGGCCAATCAGGGTCACTAAGACCCAATTCCAAAATTTCCACTGAACCCTGAGAGAAGTGAACATATTTCCTACATGACAAGAGGGATATAGCCTCGTAAGTTGCCGGAAGACGTTTGGGGAACACACACACAAGAGGCCTGCTTGAGAGTAGAGTCTGCACTGAGGATTAGGAGAAATAGAAATAGAAAAGGATAAAAACATTTCCTGGATAAAACCTTTCCTGAAGCTTCAGACCTGTTGAAAAGTGATCAATTTTATTAGCCAGGAAATATCTTTTTTTTCCCCCGTCTAAATCATTTTGGGTCACATAGTTCACAAGAAATAGTTCTGACACAAACTCCATATTGAAATGATTTCTCCAAATATTATCCATACTGTGCAAGTCTGTTTAAACATTTTAATGAGAAGTTCTTTAATGAGGTCTAATGAGCAAGCTCCACTCTAACTTAACCACCAGGAAAGTTATTGAACTGTATAACATTTCCATGGTAAGAAATCTTCACGGCTGATTGACTGTGCAGCTCAATAACATCACCAGGTTCCAGATGCTTTTATCCTCCTCTTCTGCTATGACATCGTCGATGCGGGCTTAATCATTTGGGCTGTTAACAGGATGGTTATAGCAATGACTCATTCAGACATGACATCTAGAGAATGAACAGAAAGCAGTCTTTCTATGGCTTCCTCTTATCACTGAGGAAACCTCTTTCTGAGGCCCTCACAATCCTCCTGGGCTAGAATTCTGTCACAGGCCAATGCCCAAATGAGACCCCTGGAGCAGTGGGGTTCTCTTCTGGTGTGTGGTTTTGTGGAAGGGAGTTCTGCCGGGGAGACCCGGAAGCTCAGGAGGAAGCCAACAGGACCTCCACAGTCACTCACAGGCGGCTTCTCCGTCTGGCTCCTGCCAACTTCTCTGGACCCTTCTTTTGCCCTTCATCACCTTGCATTGCCTCTCCAGCTATACTAAATTAATTCTTTTTTGAGCATGCTCTACACTCACCTGCATATCTAGAGCCTTAGAGTGTGCTGCTGCCTTTATTCTGGAAGGCACTCCCACCTCCATACCTTCTACTTTTAGGATTTGTCTTGCTTATTATTTTGTTACTTCTCCTGAGAATTCTTCCCCCACTCCCAGGGCTTGGTTAGGGGTCAATCTTCACAATACATTTTTACCTGTGCCGTTAATGTGTTTGTCTATTGCATTGTAATTACCCCTTTACTTCTGTACAACTAGAACTCAGGGGTTCTTTCTTGGTCTCTGATGTGTTGTGCAATGATTGAGTTATCATAGCTGCACAATAATTGCTTTCTGTAAATTTCAAAATGCCATCCCTCTTCAAGCCCTGAGCCTGCCCAAATGGTTCTAGTATGACAGAATATTCTTCCAGTCCTTCATACTGATCTACTTTTCCTTTCAAGTACAACTCAAGAGCAGTTTCTTTATGAAATCTTTATAGGCTAAGTTCTTGAAAATTACTGAGGTTTCTAAACTTCTTCTGTCAGCTCAATGTAATTAAATATTGACTTTTTAAAGACGTATTTTCAAAATAAATTTTATTAGATATAATTTACATCCAGTAAAACATACCTGTTTTCAGTGTACCATCACATGAGTTCTAACTAAATCAGACGCCCATGTAACTACCACGATTAAGATGTGGGATCCTCCAAGTTCTTTCATGTCCCTTTGTAGTCAGTCCCCTCATCCCTGGTACCAGGGATGAGACCACAGACCCGTGTTTTCTTGTTCGAGCATTTCATATGAATGGAATCATCCAGTCTATGTTCTATTGTGACATATCTATTTAAATTGTTTGACCATTTTTAATTGTGTCTTCTTATTCTTGAATTATAGGGGTTATGTCAATACTTCAATGTCTTGATTATTGTAGCTTTAAAGAAAGACTTAAAATGGAGTAGTATAAATCCTATATCTAAGTTTTTCAGATGTCTTTTAGCTTTTCTAGGTTCTCCATTTTTTCATATATGTTTCAGAATCAGCATGATTTTAGAAGCAATCCTGTAAACAAGCCTGCTAACTTTTTAAAATTTTTTAGTTGCAAATGGACACAATATCTTTATTTTTATTTATTTATTTTTATGAGGTGCTGAGGATTAAATCCAGTGCCTCACACATGCCAGGCAAGTGCTCTACCACCGAGCCACAAACACAGCCTTCTGCTGGCATTTTGATTGCAGTTAAGTTGAATATTTGTTCAGTTGGGGAGAACTGATATCACAACAATCTTGAGTCTTCCAATTCATGATCATAGTATATCTTTCCATTTAATTAGGTTTTCTTTCATTTCTCTCATATATATATTTGGGGGGGGGTACTGGGGCTGAACTCAGGGGCACTTGGCCACTGAACCTCATCCCCAGCCCCATTTTGTATTTTATTTAGAGACAGGGTTTCACTGAGTTGCTTAGCGCCTCACCATTGCTGAGGCTGGCTTTGAACTCACGATTCTCCTGTCTCCGCCTCCCGAGCTGCTGGGATTACAGGTGTGCACCACCACGCCCGGCCTCAGCAATATTTTATAATTTTCCATGTACAGATCTTGTATGTAACATATTTTGTTACATTAATCTGTTTTAAGTTTTTGATGTTATTATACATGGTAGAGATACTACTGTTTTTTATACTTTCACCTTGTATCTTTCAGTCGTGTTAAGTTCACTTACTATTCATAGCAGCATTGTTATAGATTCCTTAGGATTTTCTATGTACACAATCATGCTTGTCTGTGATAAGCCCAGTTTTACTTCTTCCTTTTCAATCCACATGCCTTTTATTTCCTTATTGCACTGGTGAGGACCTTTGATGCAATATTGAATAGAGGCAATAGGAGTACACCCTGATCCTAGCAGGAAATATTTAGCCTTTTTACAATTACATATAATGTTTGCTGTACATTATTTGTGTAGATGCCATTTATCAGGTTGAGGAAGTCCCTTCTATTTTCAGTGTGCTGAATGTTTTGTTTTAATCATGGATGCATGTTGAATTTTCTCAAATAGCTTTTCCGAATCTCCTGAGAATTTCCTGTGCTTCTTTCAATTCAGTGAATTGCACTAATTTTTAAATATTAAACAACTTGGCCTCATCGAGTTTTACCCTACCCATGTGTGCTTTAGTATTCAGTAACAGACTCAATGGGAGAACTCTGTGGATTTCTGTGGCTTTTTCTCTGTATGGGTCCTTCCTCTCCAGTACTTTGCCTACAACTTTCAGCTGCCTCAGCCTCACCAGACTCTAAACCCTGGCTCATGAAACTGTCAGGCTCTGCTTGGGTTCCACTTCTGCATAGCTTCTGGAAAGTACCTCTAGGCAGAACGCCAGGTCAATCATAGGACTCACCTCATTTGTTTTCCATTTCTAAAAGATCACCATTCTGACTCACCTACCTGCCTGTTGTCCAGTGTGGCCGTGCATACAAATACATATATATATATATATATATATATATATATATATATATATATATATACAATTTTTTTTTGTACTGGGGATTGAACCTGGAAGTGCTTAACCACCGAGCCACATCTCCAGCTCTTTTTATTTTATTTTTTAATTTTTGAGACAGGGTCTCACTAAGTTGCTTAGGTCCTTGCTAAGTTGCTAAGACCGGATTGGAACTTGCAATCTTTCTGCGTCAGCTTCCTGAGCCACTGGGATTACAGGTGTGTGTCTCCGCTCCCAGCTACTTGTAAAGATTCTTGATGATGAGCCTATTTGTTCTTTTATCTAATTCTTAAATAGCTAGGAATTGTTTTTTTTTTTTCTTTTTAAATATTGGTGAATGTTAAAGACATTTCTAATGTAGTAATTCCTGACTTCTTTGGTCATCTTCTCTTTCTCCTTCTTCTTCTTTTTTGGAAGCTGGTATTTCATTGAACATAAACTTTGTGCCAGGCACTGATCATAATTTTATTTGTGTTCTATTCTCACAATAGCCTGTGATATAGATACTACATCTTACATATGTAAAGTTCCATCTCCTTATTGGTAAATAAGGGGATGAGAATGTAAAGTGAAGAAGTGATTAATCCAAGATCAGAGTGATTGAATAGACTCTATCTCTAATTTTAAAATTTGGGTTTTAACTGTTCCACTGTAATCTCTCTTTGAGTTTGTGATAAAATTACTTAAGAGTCTTGTCCTGAGAAATAAGAGTATAGATATGTACAATTTCAGAGGGTTCACAGGCCCCTGGGGACCTTCCACAGATGAATCAAATCACAAGTGTCAACAAGAGTACCCCAATCATACTCAGTGTCATCTTCAATCTTTGGTGACTCTCTTTCTTAACTCCTAGTTATTCTGTATTACTTCTTACAATTACACTTCGGACCTTGTAAGACCACCATTCCTCTGCTTATAACACTGCGAAAACTGAAGTGAGCCCTCAGGGACACATCCTGTCTCGTAAGACCACATCTTCTAAAGCCACCTCTTGCCTTTCTACTGTACATCACTTACAAAGCCAATCCCAAGAAGGATGCTATATTTAGAACAAGTTACACCTTTTCCAAAAAAGATCATCAAGAGTAATTCTACCGTGACTCTCATCCAAGTTTATCTCAAAACACCCAGGACCCGATTGCTTAAAAGCATGGTCCCTTAGCAAGAGTGAGTCCTTGATGTTGCTGGGCTGCATTCCCTAATCCCTTTGCGTTGGTGTTCTCCTACTTGGTTATTTCACAGTTTTAATCTCCAATTTCAAAGACTTCTTTACCCATCCTCAGTTTTAACTGATGATCTCTTTTCCTGAAAATTTCTTTTGATGACATAAGTGATATCCACAAATTTCCAGGACCACATCTATTCAGCTACCTGTGTCTGACCCCTGGGCTTTCTCTCCCCCTTCCTCTCCTATAGGATAACTGTCCTTTTCCAAGGCCAATCCATTTTTTGGGGGGTCTCAGATCCCATTCTCCTTTGGCCTTCTCAAGAATGTCCCAATAATTTTCCTCTTTATATTGCACCAACAATGTTTCCTTTTCTATCCTCTCCATTAGCATAAAAATATGTTGTCAGAGCTCTCATCTTAAAGAAGTCTTTTCACCCTTCATCTTCCTTCAGCCTGCAACTCTACTCGTCTGCTCCCCTTGACACCCAAAACTTCAAGAATTGTTTTTACCCATTATCATTAGTTCTCCCTCAATTTCTTTTCAACTCCATTTTCCCTCGTCTGATAGTCAGTGCTAAGTTTCTCATTCTTCTGATCCTACTAGCAGTAGGCAGCAAAGTTGATCTTGCCCTCTTGAAACACAGTTTTCATTTGTTTTTACAGCCACCACACTGACCTGGTTTGCTTACATGGCCGGTCACACCTTCTCTAGTCCTTTGCTGGTTCTTCTTTCTTTTCTTGACCTCTTAGCATTATAGCATCTGGAACACAATCTTTGCACATTTTCTCTTCTCTTTCTACCCTTATATTCAAGTGTTCTCATCCAGTAATTTGGCTTTAATTAACATCTACCCCAGTGGATCACACCTGAGGGTGACTTTGGCAGTGGTTGGAGATATTTTTGGTCGTCACAACTGAGGACAGGTGCTACCAGCATCTAGTGGGTAGAATTCAGAGATGCTGATGAACATCCTAAAATCCACAGGATAGCCCTCCACAGCAATAAGAACAAAAAAGGATCTGGCCCAAATGTCAATAGTGCTAAGGATGACAAACCTTGATTTATCCAGACTTTTTCTCTGAAGTCTAGAATTTCATGTTTACTATCCTTATTTGGATATTTAGTAGATCTCTCAAACTTAACAGGTCCCAGAATGAAGTTTTGATTTCCCTGCCTCAGTTCAGGTTCACTGGAAAACAAAACCTGAGACTGGACTTAGGAGCTCATGCTTTAGTGGGAGGTACAAACTCAAGGCAGCAAGAATAAAGGAGGGAAAGAAAGCAAGACAGAGGAGAATAAGATGCAAATACAAGGTGACAAGTCATGAAGCAGGTCTCTGCTTCAGGAGCTCACAGAGACACAGCCTGCCACTAGATCACGTGCTTGGTTGGTTGGCCATGAGAAGAGTAAAGGTAGAGGGGATTTGCCTACTGGTTCCACCCTAGCTTGTATTGTCCACTGGGTGAGCTGCTACTGATCCGCTGAGCTAATACTATACCTTTAGGTAGCTGTGTTGCTCACCTGGGTTTTTTCACAGACTTGAGGAATACAGATTCTACTCTCTACAGTGTAGTTGACCCCAAGAGGCAGAACTCAGCTACCCACAGAGTTGGCTTTTCTACCAGCATCTGCAGAAAGGCAAGTAGACACAGGGCAGGAAGAAAGGTGAAGTGGAGAGAGTCTGAAGCAGAGACCTAAATTGCCCAGTGCAATGATAACCAAGACACACAAGCTCCCAGACTTCATGCAGTCCATATTCAGGCAGGAGAGGTGGTCCAATACACACCTGCAGTGCATGACAGCACCATCCATCTGGACTAAGTCTACAAACCCAAGAGACATTCTCGCATTTTCATGTTTACATTTCTTCTCCTCCTATCTTTATTTCTGCCGTCTCTGTTAGTAACTGTAGTCCTATTCTAACCACTCTTTGCGAGCTCACCACTATCTCCCTAGACTAAGCTGACATTGCTTATGCCACTTAACAACCTTCAACTAAACTATATCATCACATGGATTCAAGCCCTCCAACATCTTCCCACTGCACTCAGAATAAAGTGAAATATTCTGAGGCCTTGCCTAATCTATCACCCACCTACCCTTCTGACCTGCCTTCTGTTGATTTCTTCTTCCTATCCATATTGGCCTTATTTGAGAAATCTCCATACTGCTTTCCAGACTGGTTGTACTAATTTGCAGTCCCATCAAAAATGTATGAGCGTACCCTTTACCCCACATTCTCATCCCCCACCTCCTTGGTGGGGCTCAATATTGAATTCAGGGTCTCATGCACGCTAGGCAGGCACTTTACCACCGAGCTTCAACCCCAGCCCTTCCCTGTCTCTCTTCCTGAAGTCTTCTGTCCAAGTGACACCTTTGTATGGAGGCCTTCCTATATACAAATTTGTATTTGTCATTCTCTATCCTCTTTTCTTAATTTTCCTTACCTGAAGCTATTACGCATGGTGTATTTGTTTATTGTCTACATCTCTCATTGGAATGTGAGCTCTGTGAGGTGTGGGACCTTATGTGTCTGTTATTCCTGGCCTTGGTGTCAGAACAATGCCTGACATATAGCTGGGGCTGAACAAATATGTGCTGAATGAATATCTTCAGACCTTTATTGAGAGAGGGCCTGCGTCAAGAATGCTGCGTTCCTATTTTGACAACTTTATTCCCCTTGGATGCCCAGTCCTGTTCTAAACCCCTCAGGGATCTTGAAGACCCCTTGAGCCTATCATGCCCTGTCATAAGATCCTGAATTTAGAAACCTGGAATCCTATGCACTTCTGCAAATCTCCTTAGCAAAGCACTCTCCAAATGTTTCACCTGAGTAAGTGCATTCACATCAAGCTGCGGAGATTTAGAAGCATTCAAAGGAGGGCAGGGTGCTGCTCAGGAAGAAGGAGAAACAAGAGCAGAGATAGAGAAACAGAAGAATAGGGAATGGTCACAAAATGTTTATTATGTCTATTAGGGTTTTGTCCATTGGGATTCTAGCAGTAGAGGTAGCAGCAACAACAACAAACCAAGAGACTTGACCATACTGTTCAGTGCAGTTTCACGTTAATTTTGCTGGATTTCTCTGGTGTGCGTGCGTGAGTGAGTGTGTGTGTGTGTGTGTGTGTGTGTGTGTATGTGTGTGTGTTTGGTACCGGGGATTGAACTCAGGGGCACTTGACCACTGGGCCACATCCCCAGCCCTTTTTTATATTTTATTAGAGACAGGGTCTCACTGAGTTACTAAGTGCCTCGCCATTCTGAGGCTGGCTTTGAACTCCAGATCCTCCTGCCTCAGCCTCCCAGCACTTGCTGGGATTACAGGCGTGCGCCACCGCCCCGGCTCGTGTGTGTGTGTGTGTGTGTGTGTGTGTGTGTGTGTTTTAAGCAGCAGTGCAGACGGGGATCAGTGGAGTTACCGCGTGAGATTGAGGGATATGTGTGTGGAAGGTGGGAAAAGGGCAGAGTTTAATGTCAGAAGGAGTACTCTATAAGACGACTCATTGTTCATAGAAGAAAAGCTGGGGTATATGGCCTGAGAGAGGGAACAAACACTTTTATCTTTCTGAAAGGAATGCTGGGGTCTGAAACTGGAGGAGGGATTTAACTAGTTCCATGCCCAGAGATTCTTGTACTGCCTGGGTAACCTCGTAGAGGCCCCTGCCTTCCACTAGCCACAATAGTGTGGGGAGGATGCAATCATTGGCTTTGATTAAAGAGGTGGGTGGTGTGGGCGGTAGGCAACGTGAACGGCGGGGGTGCGAAGGGGTGTTCCCAAGGCCGCGCGAAGAACCAATCAGCAGCGACTCTGGCTCTTTGCAGGCCCCTTGGAGAATCCGCAGCAGCTACAGCCTGCCTCCTCTAGTGCTGCAGGCGCCGGGGCGCCGCGCCTCTGGGGGCGCAGCTCCAGCCGCACTCGCAGGACGCCGCGCACGCCCCCGATTCGCGCTGCCTTGCGCCTCTGTGGGGACCCTTTCCCGAATAAGTTGCAAGCCTTGAAAGTGAATCTGTGGAAGTCAGCAGGCCGGGGAAAGAGGCTGCGGGGGGCGGGACGGAGGGTGGGAGGTGAGTAGGCGACGTGCTTCTCAGATTCGTCCCAATTAGCAGCAAGTTGGCAGACAACCCCACAAACCCACGAAGCCTGCGGTCCCACACAAGGCACATTCTCTCTATTTCAAAATAATCTGATTGTAAGGAAACTTCAACTCCCGTGGTAGGTGAAAGAGGGACCGACTCAGCACCACTGCCTTCCAGTTACACTACACAGAAGAAACCCAGTGATCCTCAACCGCAGAGATCTGCCCACAGCCCGCGTCTCTGAATTCGGCCGGCGGGGAGAAGCGAGTGGGCCCAGCAGAGAGCCCCCTGGAGGAGGGGCGGGATGGCGTCTAGAGCAGGAGGATGGAAGAGGATTATTGTGGGACTGCACAAACGCAAACCCATCACAGGAGTTTTGCCAGGAACACCACCGCCTGCATTGCGTCGGACCTGACCATTTCCAATGTGAAATTCCTGGGGAAGGTCGCGCGCGGCTGGGGGACCTGCGTGGGTGGGGCTGTGGGCCACCAGGGAAGTGAGAGTCGGTGGTCGGTTTTTCTGGTAGGTGAGGAAAAAAGCTGTGCTGGCAAGGGTGGGAACTGAATGACAACCCCCCCTCTGCCAAACCACCCCCTCATATTTTCCATCTACCTCCTCGCTCCTGCCCTCCCCCGCCCTCCCCAACCCACGCCCGGGTGGGCCAATCGCTGCTCCGCATTCCAGGCGCTTTCTCAGGTTTCTGCTGATCTTGCAGCGCCCAGAAATGGACCGAGCGGACCTGCCGCCGCACGCACCCTGCCCCATTCGGAGCTCCTAAAGGCTCCTGGCGCGTCGTGCAGCCTTGGAGAGGTCCGCACTGGGGTGCGGAGAGCAGAGGGGACCGGAGAGCCATGTAGATCCAGGCTTTTGCCCGCCCGCCTCCTTCGGGATCGAAGCAAGGGCTCCCATAGTGTTGGGAGGGGGCGAGAGGGCTGTTTATGGTCTTTTGCTTCGGAGCTTCAAGAGAGGGTGGCAGTTTTGCTTTTCAGCCCCGCTTTCTCCGGAATCCCTGCACTGGAGACAGGACAGCATCTCCAGGCTGCTGGCATCGGGTGAGGATGGGGGTAGGGAACGGACATTTCCGCGGTAGCTGCTCATAAAGCGACAGTCCAACTGAGAGGGGCACTGGACCAGCGGACCCACCAAGGGGGCGAGTTGCCCCGCACCTCTCCGATGCTGCTGCGGCTCCTGCCGCTGCTCCCGCCCCGGTACTGCAAAGGCGACCTGCCGCATTCCGACTCGGGCTCTCCGCTGGCTCAGCACCGCCCCTGCGCCAAGCCGGCCGGCCAGGTAGGGGGCTCCCCGATTCCCGGCTGCAGAGGCGGTGGTTGGGGTGACCGGGCGGGGGAGGGCGGGGATCCGAGGATGCTGCCGGGGGCCCTGAACTCCCCTAGCGTCTCTCAGCGCTTTTCCGATCTTCAGTTTAACGAAGTTGTAAACAGATCGGCTGTTGGGCATTGGGGAAAGTGGGGTGGAAGAGCCCCAAACTTGGATTTCTGGGTGTCTGCCTGTGTGTCTGTCTGTGTGTATGTGGTAACCCTAGTAAAAGTCCAGTGTTTTCTATAAAAGCTAGAAGTCTGTGCTCTTTGGTGTCTGTAGGTCCGTCCCATCTGAATGCTTCTGATTTTCTACCCCCGTATCACTTTCTATTTCTCTGCAGCGTCCATCGATCGCCCTGGTGGGAGCTTAGAAGGCGGCAGGCGAAGAGGGGTAGGAGGGGGTAGAGCCAAGGAGCAGCAGAGGGGGTGGAAGGCGTGGGGATCTGCTGAGCTGGCACTGCACCTAGACCTAGGAGGGTTCCGGAGGGGAGGGGAGGCCAGGGCGAACCCCGAAGCGATGGCCCGGTCTGTTAGAACGGCACTGCGTTAAGGCACCTCGGATCAGGAAGAAATACTAAAATCGCCCCCCCCCCCCCTGCTCACCCCAAGCAAAACCAGAGCACAATCCCCAAACCCAACCCCTCAAAAAAAAAAAAAAAAAAAAAAAAAAGCTGCACTCGGGCCGCAGGAGAGGGGGATTCCAAATTGAGTAAAAGGCAGGGTGGAGGGGAAGGTACTAACCAGCGAAGTTGCGGATCTCCAGACCTGCTGGCTTCGAAGCCCCTCCCCCTGAGCGTGGGGGAGACGCACTCTCCGGTGGGGGGGGCGCTTGGGTCCCCCCCACCCCTCTTCCCTCGCTCTTTCTCATCCCGGGCTCCCTCCTGGCCTCCCGTCTCTGCGCCGGGCTTCCACCATGACGGTGATGTCGGGGGAGAACGTGGACGAAGCGTCGGCCGCCCCCGGCCACCCCCAGGATGGCAGCTACCCGCGGCAGGCCGAGCACGATGACCACGAGTGCTGCGAACGCGTGGTGATCAACATCTCCGGGCTGCGCTTCGAGACGCAGCTCAAGACCTTGGCGCAGTTCCCCAACACGCTGCTGGGCAACCCTAAGAAACGCATGCGCTACTTCGACCCCCTGAGGAACGAGTACTTCTTCGACCGCAACCGGCCCAGCTTCGATGCCATCCTCTACTACTACCAGTCGGGGGGCCGCCTGCGGAGGCCGGTCAACGTGCCCCTGGACATGTTCTCCGAGGAGATCAAATTTTACGAGTTGGGCGAGGAGGCCATGGAGAAGTTCCGAGAGGACGAGGGCTTCATCAAGGAAGAGGAGCGCCCCCTGCCCGAGAAAGAATACCAGCGCCAGGTGTGGCTGCTCTTTGAGTACCCCGAGAGCTCGGGGCCGGCGCGGGTCATCGCTATCGTCTCCGTCATGGTCATCCTCATCTCCATTGTCATCTTTTGCCTGGAGACTCTCCCCGAGCTGAAGGATGACAAGGACTTCGCGGGCACCATCCATCGCATCGACAACACCACGGTCACCTACAGTTCCAACATCTTCACGGACCCCTTCTTCATCGTGGAAACCCTGTGCATCATCTGGTTCTCCTTTGAGCTGGTGGTGCGCTTCTTCGCCTGCCCCAGCAAGACCGACTTCTTTAAAAACATCATGAACTTCATCGACATTGTGGCCATCATTCCTTATTTCATCACCCTAGGCACGGAGATAGCTGAGCAGGAGGGAAACCAGAAGGGTGAGCAGGCCACTTCGCTGGCCATCCTCAGGGTCATCCGGCTGGTAAGGGTTTTTAGAATCTTCAAACTCTCCCGTCACTCTAAGGGCCTCCAAATCCTGGGCCAGACCCTCAAAGCTAGTATGAGAGAGCTAGGGCTGCTCATCTTTTTCCTCTTCATTGGGGTCATATTGTTTTCTAGTGCAGTGTACTTTGCCGAGGCGGAAGAAGCTGAGTCGCACTTTTCCAGTATCCCCGATGCTTTCTGGTGGGCGGTGGTGTCCATGACCACTGTAGGATACGGTGACATGTACCCTGTGACAATTGGAGGCAAGATCGTGGGCTCCTTGTGTGCCATCGCTGGTGTGCTGACAATTGCCCTGCCCGTACCTGTCATTGTGTCCAATTTCAACTATTTCTACCACCGAGAAACTGAGGGGGAAGAGCAGGCTCAGTTGCTCCACGTTAGTTCCCCTAACTTAGCCTCTGACAGTGACCTCAGTCGCCGCAGTTCCTCCACCATCAGCAAGTCTGAGTACATGGAGATCGAAGAGGATATGAATAATAGCATAGCCCACTATAGACAGGCCAATATCAGAACTGGCAATTGCACCACAGCTAATCAAAACTGCGTTAATAAGAGCAAGTTACTGACCGATGTTTAAAAAAAAAAAAAAGTCAGCAAACAAACAAACAAAAAAAGCCCCACTCAAAAGACTTAAAGAAACAAAACAAAACCCTAGTGACTCTGTCACACTTTGTAGATACTTTACTGAACAGTCTTTGAATGCTCTAATTGTCAATGCATTGTTGCATTGTGGATTTTGGGCGTGGCGAACTGAAGCTTTCAAGATCCATGAAAAAAAAAAAAACTATTTTCATTTTATTAAAAAAATGGGAAAAGGAAGAGTATTTTTTAAAACTGGCTTAAAAATGTAGTCCATGAATTAGTCCAGGTAAAAATAAGATTCATATGCTTTCCCATTCTGAAACATTTCTAATCCTTTGGCTTCTTTAATTTTTTTAAACTAGAAACCAGATGATCACTTAGAAATATAAAATTAAAACTTGCATGGGACTCCAATATAAAATCTTTGCAAACTACACAGCACATTTACGACAGTGCATCAGATGTATTATACGTAACGTGACATACCAGCCTCATGGGCAAAGAACAAATGTTTTTATTTTGGTCAACTGAACTGCATATTACAAGGTGAACAAAACCAAAATTACTTAAGACTGGTTCACAAAGCACCTATTATAAATCTGATACTGGTCCTGATCGGTAGGGATTTTCCCTCTGCCCCATTCTTCTATCCAGACTATTCTCTAAGAAAAGGATAACTGAATTAAATTAATTGATTCATCTGCAGTGCTGCTAAGTTTTCTCAACTGCAGATGAGCACCAAATACAGGTCATTTCCCACCAGTCCTGCACCTTGACCCCTGGCCTTCAGAACTGGATATAAAACTTTAGCCTCCTTATTGCAAGAGAGCACAAATGGAGTTAAATGTAAGCATGTTTGAATCTGATAACATTTATTTTATTATCGCATGCTAAGAACGGTAACCCAGATGATAGGGAATAAGCTTAAGTTGAAATTGACTCTTCTAAAAATAGATCCTTTTTCATTTGCATTCACCAAAAGTGCACTCCTTCATTTATTAACAATTTTATTAGTAAATAAAGTACTGTATTTAAGTGCATATGTTAGTCAGATGGGAACAATAACTTTTCGGAGCTCAAAGCATGTTCTCTTATTCAGCATTATGGCCTATTTGATTAAGATGTACCTTAAATTAGTTATTGCATGATTTCAGTAATAAAAATTTTTAAACAAACAATAAAAATTACTAGTCTGTGGGATGAAAGGCCCAAAAGAAATAATGGGGGGGTGGGGGTGGGGGACACTCAGTCAATTTTCCTGCCTTTGCTCAGGGAAATGTCAGGTTTCTGTGTAGGTGTAGGCAGAGAGAGGACCAATATGCCCATCCCTTAAAGGGAAACTATATGGAAAACTAAAATAAGTCATCAAGGTATATATAGTGACACCTAAGAACAAGTATTCTTTCTAGCTGAAGATAAACACAAGCAAAACAAAAACAAACAAACAAAAAAGGTGCAATATTGCATGTTTTTGGTGCATTCTTAGGATGTAAATGATAATGTTTATCTATTGTATGCATCCAAAGCAGAGCTGATTTCTTTTTGCAGTCATGATTTGAAGTCTGCAGAGACTTCGGCCCTCCCCTTGAGGCTCCCTGAAGAAACTCAACCAATTGATTTAATAGTTGCTTAGTGCCTTTATCCTGTACCCACAGTGAACTGCAGAAAGTGCCTCCAGAACACAGCTGAGAAGTTACGTAACAGAAGGGAGGAGGGGTTGGGGCACAGATATTTTGCTTTTTGTTTTGTTTTGTTTTTGTTTTGTTTTTGTTTTTTCCATCCTCACTCTCTCACTTCACCACTGTGAGAAGACTGCGCTACCCTAAACCCTGGAGAGGAAAGATCCAGGAGGGTGCTGTCTCACCGGCCATCACTGGACTCGGCCCCTTTGGCAGCCTGACTCTGGACAGGAACTGAGACCCATCTTTGAACTGGACATGAACCGTGAACTTTTTTTTTTTTTTTTTCCTCTTCTCCACCAGAAGCCAAGATAAACTCTTTGGAAATTTGTTTCCTATGGAGGGCCTTTTCGGACATGCAGTTTCCTAGGTCCAGTGTAGTGCTCCTGGTACATTTCCTTACTCTTTGTTAGCTACAGCACTTTGCAAATCTCTGATAGCCTGATCTTTTCAGGCATCACTGTGGAACACTCGGTTCACAATGCCCTTTCCTAGGCCTTCCCTCCTGACCCACCCTCTTTCGATGTCTCCTATGATGCTCCTTTGATCGTCCCACCTGGCAGTCACTTCACAGGCTGAGCATCTAACTTCTGCTGCCCCAGTCACCCAGCCAAAAGAACAGTGGGGACCTCATGCCCAGCTGAAAGAGAGCCACGTAACACAGGCCTCTGGAGCCCGGCGGCTGTCCACCATTGGAGAGGCACTCAGCCTTTTTAAGGACACCAAAGTGGGGAATCTTCATTCTGCACTTAGCATGTGGCTGCCTGCTGCTGACCGCCTTACATTCCTGCCCAGCTTCTTCTGGAATCTTCCCTGTAACTTCCATCCTTTCCCCCACCCTGTCCTCGAGCTAGCAGTGAGGCACTCAGACAAGAAACCAGCGTGGCGCCCAGGCTGACTGACTCAATCGAAAGAAAGAACGTGGATATTTGATTTCCCTGTGCAACTTTGACTTCCCTGTAAGATGAACCCAACACACATCCTGGAAGATGAGGGGCCTAGAACGACACAGCCTCTGACTACAGGGCATTAAACCTTCCCCTCATGTATCCTCTGCATTTGAACCTTAACTCATCCTGGCTACCTATCTCTGTCCACTTTGCTTAAAAGTCCCCAGTTGGTGAAAAAAGAAATGCCAACTGCTTCCCCGATCCCTGGGGGTATCTTGATTTTTATCTTGACTTTGAGGTCTAGGACACCACAGAACTCAGAACGCTGCATTCTGTCAACAGCAATAATCCACTTAGTACTGTGGAATGGATGGGTCAAGGATGAGACAAAAAGGGACCAAGGCTCACGAGACCGTCTCTGGCTGCTTGGTATACCTCTCCTAGTTATACCTTGGACTGGCTGCATGTGTTACAGGGAAAAGTGCTGCATGTGGTGAACCTGTCGGCCTGGGGTTAAGGATGAGCTGTTGTTATGAATTTGGGGTGGTATGGGAACAATGTATGCTGCTTATCCACCTTAGCTCATTGCATTGAATTCAGTGAGAACAGCGTACAGGGATTCTCTGTGTAGCATAGGCATGCGACGTTTGACAAAGCTCTTCCCCCTTGCACTGTAATGTGCTGAAATGTCTTTGTAGACCTGAAGGTGCACTTAACAAAACGCCTATCAAGGAATGACTATCATTTGGCTTATTTATCGTATTTACTTTGTCTGGCTTTTTGCCTTTTTGTCCCCTTCCTAGGGACGGAGCCTCGGTGTCTCAAGCCCTGAACACTCGTTTCCTCCAGGAAGAGGAAACTTCCAAAATGCTGATAGCCATAGCTCAGCTCTTCCAGTGTGTGGGGCCCTAGTTCAATAGGGTGGTAGTGGAAGGGTTGGGTCCTATCAGGGCTGTTAGCCATCCCAGAATCTCTGAAGTGGTTGACTCACTTCAAGTGATCTGAATCAGAGACCAAAGACATTAACTTCCTCTGTCCTCAGATTTCTAGAAGGCAGATTAGAGTCAGGAAAGGTTTTTTTTTTTTTTTTTTTTTTTTTGCATTCCCCTCCCCGATCCGTGCACACCCCCCCTGGCTCCCCTGTTGAGACTCCAGTTCTGATGATGAGTTAAACCAGTTCACTGGGAGTGTGTTAGTGGGTTAGCCCAGAAAAAATCAGACAAACCAATAGCAAGCTTTTTTTCCTCATGATGGCCATTGGGCAGTTATTTCTTGAAAATGAAATCTTCAGAAATGAAAAGCCACTATGGTGAAACTAAAGCACAAGGGACAGCACAATCTTGATTCACCTGAGAATTAAAGAAAATACATGTAAGTGGCAAATGAGGAATACATTTCTCTAAGTAGAAACTTGGTTTGGTCCAATAGAGGCCTTCTTCGTGTTGTGTATAGTTAGAAAATTTTCAACTTAGTTGACGTCTGAAGAGTCAGTAATAATAGTTTCTAACCCTCCCATTTCACATAGGAGACCTCAAAACATGCTTTCTAAGCAGATTTTAAAACTTTAATTCCTTGTTTGCTAGATCAGCTTGAATAGAAAGGAGAAAGGGAACATCAGCAGGAAGCAGTTTCCATTTTCTTCCAGGAATGACTTATTCCTGGGAGTGGTGGGAATTGGTGGGTGGTAACCATTCATAGCATAAAATTGCTAGAAAGAATATAAACTGCCAAATAGCCACTTTATCTTCTGGCTTTTTCCAAGCCAGAGTGGAATCTTTTGATGTTTATGTTCGTTTTAAGAAGACAAATAAACAAACTAAAAATTGAAGTCCGAACACAACCTAAGCTGAATTGCTATCTTGGGAGGCGGCCTCTCGTCTGCCGTGCGCTATGGTAGCACTTGTACCTATATCATGGAATTTCAGGGTATATGCGAACATGTCCAGCATGACTCAGGTAAATCTCAAAAGAATGTACATTACTTATCACTTTGTAAAGAAGCAAACAGGAGCTGAATTGTTCACCAAAACTGTTCCATTATGTTGGGTCACTGTGCAAACTCATTCAGGGTATTGATGTCAGGTTAGAAGCCTTGGGATCAAATGCCAGTCTCTTTGCTCAGGCAAAATGACCATAAACTTTCTGGGAGAGTCCAGGGTATGTAAAGGGTGAGGCCCTGCTGACTTCAGGACTATTAGCTTTAAGGAGATTAACCCTAGTCACAGTGATTTTCATTTAGGAGCTAACTAGGAGTTTACTTTATGATGTGAAACTTCAAAGAGACTAGAAAAGTTTTTATACCCCAATCAGAGGAGAAGAAGAAATGATGTCAGGAAAACAAAACAAAACAAAATAAAACAAGAAAACCATCACAGAATTTTCCAGGTCAAAAGTTGTCTCCTCTCCAAAATTTCAGGAAGCCCCTTTCTTCTCTTCAGTGCACTGTTTTGGGACCTTATATGCTGCTGTAAGTAGACTACATGGAATCTCTTCATGGACATACCTCTAGTATTAAAGAATTTTGGAGGTTAAAAATTAAGTCATTAATTTGAAGTGCACCATCAGGACAACAAACCATTTAAGCTAAAAAACTATTTTATTTCTTGAATTTGCCAATTGCTTACCCCCTTGAGTTAAGGATGTGTGTCTAACCCACTGTGCATCTTCCTTGCCCTAACTGTTTAACACGTCAGGTAGAGGACATTGAATGTTTGAATTGAGAACCTAATTGATGCGCATAGTTTTCATCTATGCAATTTTACTTGCTTCTGTCACTTTCTGATCTGTTCATATTTGGCATTAATTAAAGATAATTTTTAAGGATCTTATCATGAAATATCTTGACTGGTTCTTTGTCTCTTGCTTAACTGGTCTCCTGGGGGCTCTCTGCTGCGGGGTCTCTTTAAATAACATAATGAATCAAAATGATATCACGACGCAGCCTTGGGGTCCTTTGGAGTTCACAGGTTGTTTCTGCTGTCCAAGGAAGTGCACCGAGTTTGCATGTTGAGAATAAATTCAGTTTGGCCTTAGATAAGATCCCCAGTAGAGGCTGTTGAAATTTGGCCTGTGAAAAATGGTGGGGGAATCAAGCTTGGAAAAGGAAAAGATAATGAAGATCATTGGTTGTGTTTGCTTAAATTGCTTTTGGTCTGGAAGTGTATTTTTCATCCACAGTCTGAGCAGCTTTGCAGGAAGGAGCGTGGTGTGTGTGTGTGTGTGTGTGTGTGTGTGTGTGTGTAATACAGTGCTGTGTCTGGCATCAGATGACTTGAAATTTACACTATGGTGTTAGAAGTGATGGGATGTGGAAGACCAAGGTGGTTCCTGGGAGTTCTTTGCAGATACTTTTCCCACATAGTTCTGTGGGTGGTTAACATTTCTTTCTTCCTCTTATTGTTGTTTTTGTTAAAATTGACTTGTGGATGCATTTCCCTTTGATGCTTCCTGAGATTTAGATCTATTTTCTTTCTTGTGAATATCACATTTGAGACCAGATCTCTTATGTCAGAGCAAACAGGACTACGTCTTATATGCCCAGGCACCATCATGGAATTGTCTCGTGTTGTGTTGTGTTCAAGTTGTCAAGGTTCAGAGATAAAACTTGCTTTTGCAGTAGAAGTTGCTACTGAAAGTAGATTATGAGGCTAGACAGGCTCACTGTGAGTTTTCAGTTATGGCCAGATACCAGGACAGACTAAGCTCTGACAGAGAAGGTAAGAGGGAGATTCATGACAATAGCAGTGGGCACACCAGTCAGGACACACTCTCTTCTGTGTGTGTTTCTCACAGCTCAGCCTTAGGAAGCTTCTTGAAGCAGAAGCAGACAGAACCAGGTAACTGCCGGGGGAAGCCTGCAATTGGAAGCTTTTAGAAAGGAAATCAAGCCAGTTTTAGGGGGAGCCAACCAGAAGAGTTGTGACCATGTCGCACTGTAGTCTGATCATAGCCCCTCTGCGGCTGGGTAGGGGAGCTGCCTGCCGCAGTCAGTCGCATCAGAACTGACCAGGCTTGACCAACCAGACTTGAGTGTGGAGGGAGGTAGTAAGGGAGGGCCACCCTGGTTGCAAGTCCTATGCAGGTAAGCCACACACAGCTCTGTCAGTCGGCATGAGTGGAAGGCATTCTCTTGAACCATCCTGAAAACAGGTAATTGAAAAATATCTTATTTAATTAATTTAGTCTAAGCTATCATCAATTGTAAGGTACACCATTTGACATATTTGTAAGAACAGAGAACAATGACATTTATCATCTCATTGATTCATTCCACTTTTACAAATAGAAATGTGAGTATCTTAGAATGAATGAAAATACAGTGATTCTAATGCATGTGCTTCTTAGTTTTCCTCGTATGATATAAGTTGTGAATTCTGAACCCTTTAAATTTGACAGTTTTCTTCAGACCTTAACCTGGACCTGGCTAGAACCTTTACAGTCTTTCCTTCCTTCCTTCCTTCCTTCCTTCCTGCCTGCCTGCCTGCCTGCCTGCCTGCCTGCCTGCCTGCCTTCCTTCCTCCCTCCCTCCTTCCTTCCTGCCTTCCTTCCTGTGCTGGGGATGGAACCCAGGGCTCTGTGCAGGCACTCTACCACTGGCCACACCCCTACCCCCTGGATAGAACCCGTAGGTCTTCTTTTACTTGTGTTTTTATCCCACGGTGTTTGGTTTGGCCCCAACCCTTCCTCAGGCTTTGCTTTAGGCCTTGGAGATGTGTCAGTCAACAAAGTGATGTGCTCCAAAGGTCGTTTCCCAGTGAGGGCCTGAGACTTCATCATGATGTGTGGAATGAGGTTTGGTCCTGCAGTTACTCCCTCTTATCCCTTAACAGCACTCCCTCTATCATCTGACCTTCAGAATCATCAACAGCGCTTTGCTTTTAAAAAGGTCAGGGCCATGTGGCAAGCTCAGCTCCGGTGAGGTGCTACTAGCAACTATTCATGGTGTTCTCTTTGCAGTTTTCATATCACTTCCTCATTAATCACATTTCTTTATTTTTCTTAATGAATGATGTAGAGCCTTTATGGGTTCTTTCTTTTTTGTTGTATCAGGGATTGAACCCAGGGGCATTTAACTACTGAGCCACATCCCCAGTCCTTTTAACTTTCATTTATTTATTTATTTTTGTTTTGAGATGGGGGTCTCACTAAGTTGCTTAGGGCCTCACTAAGTTGCTGAAGCTGGCTTTGAACTTGCCATCCTCCTGCCTCAGCCTCCTGGGTCACTGGGATTACAGGCGTGTATCACCATGCCCAGCCCCATTATAGGTATTCTTATTTTGTAGGCTTAGGGAGCAGGCCTGGTTTTATGAATGTGGCCTAGTGCCTGATACATGGTGGGGACTCTGTTTATTGAGCTGATTTGATGTGGGAAGCATAATGTTACATGTTAAAGAAAGATCAGATGACTTTGCACAGGCACTTAACCTCTTTGAGGCTCTCAATGACTCCTTTCTAAAATAGAAATATAATACCTCTTAAGGTTGCATGGATTAAATGAGATAGTAATAGATATGTTATTAATTATAATGACGAAGCAGAGAGCAAGAGAAGGAGGCCATTGGGTTTTCCCAGAGCAGGGGCGTGTTTTCAAGGAAGATGCCGGGGAGATGAGAGGCTTCAGCCGAAGGACCGAAGGACCGACTGACTATACTGTGATGGGATTTGAGGACTGGGGTGGAGATGTTTTCAGGTGGAAACTTTGTTGCATCCTGCACCAGGCACTCAGCAGCCCACAGGGTGCTGAGCTACCACTTCTCACCTTTGTTCCTTCCTTACTCTGCGACAGACATCCTATTTTACATCTTCAGCCCCTAAACATCAAGGGTAAACTCTGCCATGCTCTACCTTGAGGAACCAGAAGGCATCTAATACTTATATGCCTCTGATTGCTTCATTTCCTCATGTGCAGAACATTGTCTGGTTTGGTGTTTTCCCCCTTCCACCTGTGAATATTGAGAAATAGTGCAAGATGTTGCTTGGGTAGGGTTTTTTTTTTCATGTGCTTGTCTGAGAGACATTTTATAAATATAAAAAAATACTATTCTTAACTGTCCTTGCTAAAAATAAAGCAACTCTCACAAGCATTTATGAGTCAATATAGTGTTTTTCCTGAGTAGCACATACTACAAAGATGCTTATAAATATTTATCAATTATAATATCTCTACAGTGGTCGAGCCCTTTGGCAAACTCAATTAAATTTAAACAGTAGTGATCCCTTTGTCCGCTTTTCTTAAGGAATTTCATTGTAATTCAGAAGTTGAGTATATGTTAGAATCTTTGGCTCACAAAATGTTTTTTTTTCCTAGACAATGACAGCCAAGAGCTAAATTGAGTTCTTTCACCTATCAGTGATTTTTAGAAATAGATTTTGTGCGGTGTGCCCATGTTTGCTGTGATAAATAACCTGTTCTCAACATTGTTTCAATTATGAGCGTCCAATGCTGTCTAGGAACATTTCCAGAGAAACTAATTCTAGTTGAGATTTTTTTTTTCCAGAACTAAAATCAGAGATGATCAATGAGTAGGGACATAGTTTAAGATAAGTAGGTTTTGGCTTAGAGCCAAATCCAACATTTATTAAATTTATTAATTTATAAATTAAGAGTGTTCAGAAACCCAAGATGCTTTAATTATCTATAATGGTGACTGGGTTTTTTTTTTTTCATTCCATGCATTATCATTATTTCTCTGCTTCAGAAAGGAAGTAATTTTGTTTTATGTGAGTTTCAAAGGGATCCTTTCTGAGACTAAGATTCACTGTACGGTATGTTCTCCTTTCATTATTAACAAGCCAAACACTTTTTTTTTTTTAATTTTAGAGAAAGTTGTGTGTATGTCAGCCCTTCAAAAATGAGACGCCCACTTCAGTTTTTAAAAGATTGCAGGATATTGCTAAAGGACATTTCTAGTAAAGATGGAATAGCTGTCTTAAAAATTTCTACAGGATGAAAATTGTATTTGTTGGTGTTTGAGAAATAATGCTTGCCTTCAGTGGATAAAAAAAATGAGTCCTGTAACCATCATTTAATGTCAGTATTGGTCATTCCTAAACAGAATAGTGTGCCTTTACATAATGATTAGTGTGTTGGAAGAAATGTGTTTGCCTACTGAAAAAACCTCTGAAGGGCACATCAGAGCAGATTGTTTAAGCCAAGAACACACATTGGATTTGAGGAAAGAGCAAAAACAGGATGTCTGGCATGTAAAAGTCTAATACTTTAGTAATGACTCTTTAGGTTTTGCTGCAAGAGCGTGATGGAAAAAAAAAAAAGAAAGAAAGAAAAAATGGTAATGTTCACCTGCCTAAGGTGGAAAGGTTGGCCAGGAAAACTTTCAAGTCTCTAGATTTCAGGTGGATTATTAGGACATGCGCTGACATTGACTGGGGAGGCTGGAGACCTGACTCAGCTGCTGAGCAATAAGTAGTAGATCAAATCACTCATTAACTACCCAAAGTTATTATGGTGACCAACACAGTGGCTCATCAGTTAATGCTGTTTATGGTTAAATGATGGACCATTAAGCTGTTTAAAAAAGTCATGTACATCATCTCATAGGTCAGTTAGGGTGCTAAATGGTCAGCCAGATTGCAGGGGAGTTCATTGTTGCTGGGCTGTAGACTAAATTACCCAGAAAGTGTGATGGAGGTCAGTAAGATAGACTCTTGGTTATCACAGATCATACAGAAGAGGAGAGGAATGCATGAGATGATTTTAAGATATGATCTTGGAAACCTGAGAATCCTAGTGTTCGAAAGCAAGAAGTATCATTTCATTAGGTCCCAAACCTACATACTGACCTAAAGGCAAAATGATTAAAGATGATTGTTAAAATACAGAGTTGTAATGAAGATCAGAGTCAGAATAACTGTATTTTATTTAATTCCCTTCTTTTATAAACTGAGGCCCTCTCCACCATTCACATAAGTAACATTCATATACATGCACATTCACGTTCATGTTCATAAGCAATTACTCTGAAAATGCAAATCTGAATTCCTTAGCCTGTCACAGCAATCCCCAACTTTTCTGGCTGGGCTGACATATGATTTTTATCATAGTGGGTTCCATTCCCTAATTCAGGAAATTTAGTAATTAAGATTCTCAATAAATCCTGTTGTTCTTATGTTCTCTCTTTTGAAGAGGAATCTTGATTGTTGCAGTTCTCTTTGAGAGGGACTGTCATCTTAATCAAAATAGCTCATTGATAACAGAGTTCCCTCTCAAGACCTGGAGCTGGAACATTTCCAGAGTCTATAGTTCTTTATCCATTGTGCTGAATGGATTGGTGCATTTCTCACATACGTCGCTGCTTCCGTCAGAAGTCAAAGGTTGGCATCTAATTTTGCTAGAAGATTATTGTTCATATTCTCATATTCTTAGGCCAACTAACAGAGTTTTGATTTACTAGAGCATAATCTTTGAGATTGCTGGTATTCTAATATTTAATGAGAGTCTTAAAGTTTGTCTTATTGGAACATCCATGAAAATCGAATAGTGGGACCAGGCGTTGAACTTGAAAATGGAGAAATGGGACGCTATAAAAAGTGGTGGATGAGTTGCTAGAATTGGAATTATATTCCAGGTATGTTTCATTTCTTTCTTACTTATGCTATTATATGCCCACTTGTCACTTATGTTGGAGCCCTTAGTCTTTTATCTCCAGGAAAATACCTGTTCCCAGCCCCAGCTTATGCATATGTGTGTGCACATATCTGTACACATACAAAACACACCCATGTACGTATACACACACACACACACACACACACACACACACACACATCTGTATACTATGACTTCTATTCATCTACGTATCCATGAACCTGTGCAAGTGTATGTTTGCTCCAAATTCATACTGAACATTCATGACCACTCTTACAAAGAACAAATTCAATGAAGATATCGTGATACCATTTTCCATTTTTTAATTAGACAGATTGCCACTCAAAGGAAAGAAAAAGGTGAAACCAACCAGCCGAAGCTGAGGAACCCAGGTTACTTTTCGTTGGGCTCTGGGTCACCACCACAGTGAATGCAGTGAGGATGGCTCTGACTCTCTCCTGTCTGGGTTCATAGTCTATCTGCTCCTTGGGCAGCTCAGGTGCACAGTGACGGACAGTGGGCCCGGGTTGAACAATTTGTAGGTGGAACCCTGATAGGGCTGGACATGCGGCCATCTCCGAACATTGTTCTGTTCTTGCATGAGCCATTTTGTTCTACTTTGTTAAATTCAAAAATTGGGCATTTTCTATCTTATGGCTGGCTCAGGAAATGACATTCCTAAGTGGAACACAGGGCCAAAAAGTTTTAAGTAATCACCTTGAATTTGCAGAAATTTGGGTTTGTGGGCCAATTGCATGTGTCTTTCTTACTCCAAAGCTTTTTATTGCTAGTTTATAAAATAGGTGATAATAAAAAGATTGGTTTCAGTGATGCCATTTGGTTGAATCACTAATGCTAGACCATTTTGATGCTTTCTGAAGAAAGATGCTTTAGCCTTGCAAAGCCCAGCAGCACTCTTAAAATTTGTATGAATGGAATATTTGCCATAAACAAGTGAAAATTCATGTGGTACAATATTCTAAATGCATGCAGTTTTAGTATTAATTAAATTCACACCTCCACAAGCTTGGACCCTCTAGCTTTATTTAAACTCTTAATTTGCAGACCACAGGAAAGGGGTACTTTTGTTTCCCCGAGTACAACACCCACATAATTTGATGGTATTTTAGTTGAAGGGGGGAGTATAATAAGTGTTCTTTTTTCTATCTTTTAAAATTTATGAAAGAGTTTCATACTCATTATTTTGTTTGACCCTCATACTAGCAGGTTAGGTGGCAGGTTAGGAATGCTTTTTTCTCCCCTTAGGTATAGACTGCATTTCCTGGGAAGCAGACTTGGAGATGGAGTTGTGCACAGGAAGATTATAAGATTATTAGAGAGCACTCTTGGGATGACATCTGAGGGGAGCAAGGAAAGAGGGGAGAGCAGGAGGAGAAGTCGGGCTGTAACACAGTACAAACAGGCCCAGCCGTTTTTGCAAGGAGGTCTGAAGCTGAAGGTCCTTCCGATGTATCCTGAGTTGGAGCATTGGGTCAGGCCTCTGGATTCTCTCATTGACCTATCTTTGGGTACAGGTGTCCCGGGAGGAAACATGACCTTGAGCAAACAACCCTTTTGAAAGAGGCAAATTCCCAGTGAGAACAGATAGGGTGATAAGTTCTCTGGTCACAAAGGGTGCAAGGGTTGCGTATCAGAATGCTTACTGTGGAGGTAATAAGCTTGTATGTGGCTATAGGAGAGGAACCAAGAGGAAGCCAGGGGAACGGTGAGAAGGAACATTCAGAAGAGGGATCATCAGTTTCTAATAAGCCAGAGTTGACTGTAGTTTATAGATTGACTTGTTAAATGGACAAAGTGCTCGGAGGCCCCTGGAGATGCTCTATTCTAATGCATACTAGAAGGCCTCCTTCAGACTAGCCTGCGTTCTCCTGTATGGATTGAGTTCAATTATTAATCAGAAGCAATGCGTGATGCTGGCTAATGCTGCCTAATGGCGCAGGCTAGGTAATTGTGCTCCTTCGTAATGCATGTTCGGGGCGCAGGTTCAGCTGGAATTGATATGGCCTATTCCTCCCTGAGTCTGGACACCTCTGTGGCATAATGCTTTGAGGTCCCAGAGAAATGCACCAAACCACTTGTGTGACTTAATGCATCTGTCTAACATTAGCATTTCCTCTTAATGTGTCACATGGATGATAAAGAATTGCCTGGAAGGGAGCTAGTGGTAAGGGGGCTTTTAGAAGCAAACTCTGAGGCCTTGTGGCACGATCACAGTGCCCCTAAGTGTTTTGTGGCCAATTTAGAACTACTCAGCATGGAATTCATACACCTGCATTCTCATTGAGAATCAGCTTGACATTTGGTTCAGAAATGACAGTTGTTTAGATTTTTTTCCCCCCTGAAAACAGATGTCAGGGGAACTAATTGGGCATCTTTGCCCTTGGATCTAAAAAAAAAAAAAAAAAAAAAAAAAAACCCTCTAGATGCCAAGCAGGATGGCGCACACCTGAAATCCCAGTGACTAGGAAGCTGAAGCAGGAGGATTGCAAGTTCAAGGCCAGCTTCAGCAACTCAGCAAAGCCCTAAGTAACTTAGCGAAATCCTGTCTCAAAATTAAAAAAATATAAAATAAATAAAAATAAAAAGGGCTGAGGACGTAGCTCAGTGGTAAAGTGCCCCTAGGTTCCTGGGTTCAATCCCCAGTAAAACAAAAGAAAACCAAACCGAACCTCTAGGGCATGTAACTAATGGTGATTATTATTACTCTGTATTTTCCAGACTGTTAGCAGGAAATTTGCATTTTGTAAAAAAAAAAAGACCAGTTTGTTGCCTCAGAAACAGATCTGGTCCAGAGTAGATTTGAAACTATTCAGAGAACAAATGGGATTTCCCCAAACTTCTGCCATTGTGTGATATTGAATCACAGTTGTGTTGGGAATCCAGAGTTTGTGTTTTCAGTTCCAAATCTTAGCAGTTTAATACTTGAAGTTTATAATAAAAAATACCAGCTTCTTCTGGTTTAGGTCATAAAACAGAACATATAAGCCCATGGATTCCTGCAGTTTATAAACTCACCATTGAATGAGTAAAATTGGTTTAGCCATATTTAAGTCAACTCACTTTCAGAGATGTCAAAGACCCAGTGATATTTAGATATTGCCAGAGTTACTGTGGTCATGTGGTTACCAGAAGCCACAGGTCTCTGTACAAACAGAGAGAGAAGATAGGGAGGAAATACCTAATAGGTTCTGGCTCGTATTTTACTTCTGTGCCAGAGAGATTGTCTGTGTGAAGGCAGGTCCTTCTGGGGAACCGTCACTTCCTTAGGTACTACTTTTCTTACTTTTTTAAATTAAAAAATTTCTAGCCATCAGTAAAAAAAAAAAATAACTCTATATGACCTAATTTCTGAGTCAGACTTTTAGACCAGTGACCTATTGAAAAAGACTGAGTTGGAACACAAAAGTTCATTTCTTTCTAGCGCTGTAGAAATATCATGACCACCATTTGATTCTTCCTAGAGACATGACCAAGCCTCCCCACATGGAGAAAGATGTTCTCTTCAGAGCTGTCACAAACCCAGGAAGTCTCTAGATGAATGAGATCATTACTACTGACTTGGCTTTTGCTGGGGGAAGGTGTTATTTCTATGGAAAACTGAATAGACATAAGGAATCGTAGGGATGGATTCAATGTGGTAAATAAAAAAAATACTTGGTCCTACCTAAGACTCCATGGAGCCAGTCTTGGAACTTGGTGTGAATGTGAGGTTCTGAGGAAGCTGGGCTTCGGAGCACACCTCTGGTGACCACCTCCTCCGGCCACGCCCCGCCTGCCTGCGTTACCAGCCAGGAGTCCGTTGGTGCTCGGATGGACTGATTAGGTCATGGCTCTCACAGTCCAGTCTTTTCACCTCTGAGTCCTCCTGCATGAACACCGGAGCTTTTGGTAGACACCTCATATCCAGACCGTGACAATATCAATGCACTCATATCCAGACCGTGACAATATCAATGCACTCATATCCAGACCGTGACAATATCAATGCACTCATATCCAGACCGTGACAATATCAATGCACTCATATCCAGACCGTGACAATATCAATGCACTCATATCCAGACCGTGACAATATCAATGCATGATAAACTTTATCTTACCAATAAGAAAGCGCCGAGCAATGGAAAATGTTACCTTTTCTTCTCTGTTAGGAAGCAACACTCGATGCATCTTCTTTTCACAGTATCATCTCCTGCTACTTTACTTTGTGCACCCTGTATTCATTCCAACCTCACAGAACTACTCACCGTCGCTAGAAATTCCATTAGTGACATATTTAGCACCAAGTCATCGTACCTGTGGAGGCACTCTACCTTGCTGGATGCTTTCTGGCCCTTCCAGTTTTATTCTTTTTTTTTTTTTTTTTTTTTGTACCGGGGATCGAACTCAGAGGCACTCGACCACTGGGCCACATCCCCAGCCCTGTTTTGTATTTTATTAGCGACAGGGTCTCCCTGAGTTGCTAAGTGCCTCGCCATTGCTGAGGCTGGCTTTGAACTTGAGATCCTCCTGCCTCAGCCTCCCAAGTGCTGGGATTACAGGCCTGCACCACCGCGCCCGGCCAGTTTTTATTCTTACTAGACAATTATTCGATCTATGAAGACCCAGAACGTGCGTCAGCATCCGTGTATTCCCACAGCACTTTAAGAGATCTATTTAAGCTAATTTTTTCTTGGTACGTGTCACCTCTTACCCCGAGTCCTTTTCGGGTAGAAGTGATGTTTGGCACATAGTTGGTGTTCAATGGGCACAGAATGAATGAGGAAAGAAAAAATAATTCGGTAAGTTCCATGCAGTGAGGGAAGACTCAAGAAAATTTTGCAAGCAGGTAAGATTTTTAAGTGCTTATAATATATTATTTATACAACAGCTTTCTTCAAGGAGCTTAATGTTCTAAAGTCTTTAGCTTTGTTTTTTCCTTCCAGATTTACCATTTGACTTTTGAAACTAGGGTAAAAAGTTCTCCATCTGTTATTCCTGTAGGCAGGAAACAGACTTCTCTCCTTCACATGGATTCGAGTCTTCCTCAAACATTTTAAGCCTGGCTACATGAAATTCAAAATCACAGTGATAACCACACTCCTTGAAGCCCCCCTCCCTGGGAGATGGGAAGGAAATGGGGAGAACTTCCTGGAAAAGACAATGAAGCAGGCCCAGAAAAGGAAGAGAACCTTCAAAAATGATACCAAGTTAATGGTAGAACGCAGGCTAGAAGCCAGGAGGCCCAACAGGGTGGAAATATTCTATTAGAAGTCCAACTATATCTCTTGGTAGTGCGGGGGCGGGGGGGACTGCTTCTCTCACTCCAGTCCAAGAGTCACGTGGGAATTTCCATTTAGGTCTTTTAATGTTTGTGGCTCACGAAAGCAGCCCAAGTCTTTAAAGCCTCCAACATTAAACAGCCCAAATCAAAAGTTACAAAGAAAGTAATTATATCATATATCATCATTATATCATAAAGCATACAATTTTTTTTTTTTGGGAAAATACATTTTTCTAAATAAATGTCAGATGATGACACAAAGCTGTGTGGTTTGTCTTCCCAGGCGGTGTCTTGGTCCCTTCATCCAGTCGATTCCTGTCTGGCTTTTCTTTGCCAGGATTGCCACCACCACGCCGATCTTGGGCTTTTCTTTGTCCTTTGTGGTGTTTGCAACACCTCCCAATTTAGCATCCTCCTGCCTTTAATGAATGTGCTGTTAGTGTTTCCCCCTCCTACCTCATCATTAATGAAGATGTTAAGGGAAACTGGGCCTATCACCAATCCATGGAACACCCCACTAAACACCTCCCACCACCTGCAACATAACCATTTATCATTACCCTTTGTTTACACTCCTCTCAACTGTTTCTAATCCGTGTGGCAGTGCTTATAAACCAGCTCGCAGTTGTTTTCCAAGGGAGACAGGGAACCCCTTACTTTGCAGTATCTTATAATCAGCAGAGAGCCGAGGACTCACTTGGTGAGAAAGAAGGGACTGGTGAGGAAAGACTACAACTGCATAAGGCCTGATGTGCTTTTGTTTCTAGTGACTATTTCCAGGGAAGAAAGAGACAGTACCCAGAGAGCTGACGTAGCACCCAATGCCCAGGAGGTGGGAAAGGCAGCCTGCTCCTCTGCCCAAGAGATGCCAGCAGCTTTGGTGGACCCCAGCACGTGTGTGTGTGTGTGGGGGGGGGGCATTTGCAGAAGTACATACTCGCTCACTTTCTTGTGGCTTAAAATAGGCTCACCCTTGCCCTTGGCCCCCAAATGTCGGATGAGGAACAGGTGATCTCATTCCTTTGGAGGGATGGAATATATTTGACTTTGACATTCTAGGATTTGAGAATGGGAAAACAAATATAGCATGTTCCCTGCTCACGAGGAGCTTGGTGTAGTGGGAGAGACTCGACCATTGACAATCTGCTCGGGAGAGAACCAGGAGCGGAGCAGGCCAGGGGTAAGCTGATGGAGCTGGAAGAGGAAGCCTGGGGTGGGGAGGGGCTCTGAACCTGGAGTTTAAGTCGTCCTGACTTGGGTTTGGCTTAAGGCAACCCAAGTGGATTCCCTCACAGTTGTGGAGGGTAGAAGTCTGAAATTAAGGTCCCGGCAAAGCCATGCTCTCTCACCAGGTCCTGGAGAAGGGGTCTTCCTTTCTCTTGAGCTTCTGGTGGGTGCTAATGGCCCTTGGTGTTCCTTGGTTTGTAATGGCATAGCTCGAGTCCCCACCTCCATCTTCAGGGGGCTGTCTGCCTTCTGTGCCTCTCCAAATTCCCTTTGTTTTAAAAGGATATCAGTCATTGGATCAAGGTCCACCTTAACCCAGTATCATCATGTTTTCTCATCGAAGGTCCCTCTTATTTCTCCCTGTGGTTGCGGATCATTTCAGTGTAACTGGCCATTTTCTGCCTTTCTTAAGTTATTATCACCCAAACTACATATCACAGTTCAGTCATGGAAACACCCTAAAAAGCTATAAGTGGTTTTTTGTTTGTTTGTTTGTTTGTTTTGTTTTTAGTACTGGGGATTAAACCCAGGGACACTTTACCACTGAGCTACATCCCCACCCAGTTTTTTATATTTTTTATTTAGAGACAGGATCTTGCTAAGTTGCTTAGGGCCTCGATAAGTTGCTGAGGCTGGCTTTGAATTCACTATCCTCCTGCCTCAGCCTCCTGAGCCACTGGGATTACGGGTGTGTGCCACCACTCCTGGCCAGCCTTAAGCATTTTTATTTGTTTCTTCTTTATAGCACCTGTTTGGTTAGAGTGGACCTTCAGATTAATAGCACTTAAGTATCTTTTCTCTATTCTGCAAATTCCCAAAGCACTGTATTTACCTCTTTCATAATGCTCAGTGCTTCACAATTATTTATTTGTATCTTTCTCTCCCACAACATTATGACGTCCTACTGATAGCTGCCACCCTGTATGTCCATGTGTGACCCCTACAAAACTGCTAGCATGCCTCACCTGGGAATGGATAAACGTGGATAAATGAACAGGGGAATGAAGGAGTGGATGAGCTAATACTCCCTGAACTAAACACCAAGGAAACTGTGTCTCTTTCTGAAATCTTTCTACTTGAAAGTTGCAGCAAATAAGTTACATCAAAGGGGAACACAGGTCCACAGTATCTCAGTCGGTTCCACTTAAAAACAAGGACGTGTCTTCTCCACACCACGGTGCCTCCCTGTTTATCTGGCCTCACCACTCTTCCTTTTCATTGCTGTGGCCTGCCAGGCCCTGTGTCCCCGGAGCAGGTATTGTGGGAGTTAGAATGGAACCTTGGTATGCTTTTTCCTCTCGATCATGTGGCACTTACACCAAAACTCATCTAAAACTTGGAAGGTTGAGGAATCTTCAAATGTGCATTTAACTTGTTAATCATTCATCAGATCACGGGGTCCTCCCATTCTCCCCAACCCCCTCAGTCGTTCTGACATCTTAGCGTGTTCTCCAGGCTCATACAGGATACGCACAGTCAAGACCCAATTTGGTGTTCTAAACCAATTGTGATGGTTGACAAAGGTGTAAATATTATCCTGTCCCTTCTTTTTGCTTGCAGTGAAAGTATCAGGGAAAAGGCAGAAAATCACTTGCACAGATCTGTGCAAATGATGTTTGTGGAGTGGGTGGGTTCGGTACAACAATGTTGGGGGGCACCTTCACAGCTGGCTTTGCCACTAAGAGACTGTGTGATCCTCTGCAAGTTCCCGCCTCTCTCTGGGCTTCATTTTCTCTTCTCAATCCTTCCAGTTCTGTGAGGTCACACAGGCCAAGCTAAAGTAGAGCAAGATAATTCTTGTACAGTCTCAGCTGCAGCGAGGCGCTAAGCAACTCAGCGAGACCTTGTCTCCGAAGAAAATACAAAATAGGGCTGTGGATGTGGCTCAGCGGTTGAGTGCCCCTGAGTTCAATCCCTGGTACCAACAAAACAAAACAACGATAATTCTTGTGAAGAGTTGCTGTCTGCAATTCTCCGTATAGTTTTGCGATCTTAAGGGATAGCTGGGTGTGTATTATCAAGGCCAGTTTTTCACTTTGTGATTATTCTGACCTCTTGCTTCTCACATCTTCCCACCCCCCACTGCCCATTTATGATTGGGTGAGAGGGAGGAAAGCGGAGAGGCTGAGTCAAATGTTACTTCCCATTACTTCTTGTAATGTGTGTGGGAGGAAGATGGAAACTGGCTTCTTCACCAAATCTTGTCATTTCCTTGTGGATTTGATTTTAAGGGTTTTTTTTGTTTGTTTGTTTGTTTGTTTGGTAAAGTGGTTTCCACATTAATCCGAAGAAGTAGAAATTAATAGAGTCTCCTTAATGGTAACGATGTGGACATTCAGTGGAACTCAGTAGAACGCCTTTTGCTGGCACGGTGATGAGGCCCTGCAAGCTGACTCAGCTGAACCTACTGAGCCACATTTATTCATTTATTAATTATTCATGCTGGTACTTCTCCCAAAGATCATACAGAAGGGTACACAATAAAAATGACATTTCCAATAGAACTATAAAAACAAAGATAAATTAGCCATGTGATGATACAAGCAGAGACAGCTGCACAAGGAAGAGCTTTCTTTTGGTTGAGCACATTTTTGATCTTTAAGATTCCTGGCAGCCAAGGAGAGAGAGGAAACACAATGAGTCACATGGCTTTTATCATGTTATGCTTTTAGCATGTCACACATGTCACACATGTCACACATGTTATGCTTTCAGCAGGTGGGACAATCTCATTTTAATTTACATGGAACTCTAAGAGCTCAATTTAATATTTGATTTTCATTTCAACTGGAAATTATTTTAGTGCTTTTACAATAGACGTAGGGTTTTTTATTTCATAAACCATCTTTTGTATTGACCTTCAAATAAAGCTGAATGCACATTAAATTGTAATTTTGAAAACATTTCTACTTGGGTTAAATAATGTAGATCAAGGGCATAAGCTTTTGTTTTCATTTTGTGATTGAGATAGTTCAAATGGATGTAGTGGCAGAACTTGGAAAATCAAAAATGGAATTGTTATCATGTTTCTTATATTATCTGTCTTAAGATTAATGGCTACCTGTGGCGTTTGGACAGGATCCAGATAGTCGGAGGATCTAAAATATCTGCAGTCCAACTGCTACAGGTCAGGTCGGTGACAAAGTGAGCATTTTGCTGTTTAATTAAAGAGTTTCTCTCATTCTTACCTTATAGAAATTCATTCTGTGCTAGAGAGAAATGGACTGCTTAATATGTCATGTAGGTTTAGGTTTTCAATGTAAGAGCAATATAAATGGAGACAAGCCCTCTACATGGCATAGCTTTCTCATTTGGGAAGGTGACCTTGAATAGAAAAGTTGATTCTGGAAGTCCTTGGAGGTTGCTATGACTTAGTGTTTCTCAAACTTATTGAACCATCACACTCTATTTTACTTAAAGCATATTGACAGACAGTCAGTAGTTGCTTATGAAACAGAAAGCGTGCTGAAAAATGTGGTACCCAGATGAATTAATCATTGCAAGAAATGATCAAAACTTGATTCATATGTTTAATATACAATAAACTGTGACTAATATCATAAAGATATGTTAAAATAATAAGACATGATGCATAACACAGACCAGCAGTCTTCAAAGAGATATTATATTATTTGGTGTTAGTTTGCAATGGTTAGGACCAATGTGAGTTTCTAAGCCCCTTTAGTTTTCCAGAGTGCTTTTGGGAGGTAACGTATGAACACAAAGCCCGGAGCCAAGCACGGGTCACAGCTTATTACCCTTGGCCCTTCTAAATTGGGTTGTAGGACACAACCTAGACTTGGAACCCAGATGGAACATTCTACTCTTCTTCAACTCTGGGAGCTCTAGCTCCCACCCAGGCATAGGCTGGTAAGTTAACGTGTTGTGAGCTGTCCCTCATCTTCACCAAGCACATTTCCTCCAGTGTCATGCTGGAACCTGCCACTGCAGACCCGAGAGGGCCCATTGTTAAACTTTCAGGAATTTGCAAAGCCAGTTGGAAAACATGGTCATTATTAAAAAAAAAAAAAAAAAATTGAATTTCATAAACGTGAACGTAGAAAATGACACTAAATCAAGGACATATTTATAACTCATCACTTCCCCTATATTTATTATATTTTATATTTTATTTCTATTTTATCTGTGGTCTTAAGATGATTTATGACAATTGCATCCGTACCATGGAAGAAACTCCATGATCAGTGATAGGAAGTTGGTAGCTTGACACTGGCCACAGTATTTATTTATTTTTATTTATTTATTTATATTTTTTGGTACAGGGGATTGAACACATCCCCACATCCCCAGATCTATTTTGTATTTTATTTAGAGACAGGGTCTCACTGAGTTGCTAAGTGCCTCGCCATTGTTGAGGCTGGCTTTGAACTCACAATCCTCCTGCCTCAGCCACCTGGGCCACTGGGACTACAGGCGTGGGTCCCTGCACCCTGGTGGCCATAGTATGTATACCATGGAAACTGGCTAACACTATAGCCCTTTCTTTATTTCCTGAAGCCCCAGATGTTAGATATTTATCAGCACTACTATGCCTACCCACAACTGTGACATTAGCTCTATTCTTAAAAAGGAGACTGAGGCAAAGACACTGGCTGAAGGTCACATTAGCGAGTTAGCCAGACCACTGGGTGGACCTTCTGATGCCTTCTGTACTGCACTCTGTGTGGCGAGAGCACACACCTGCTTTGTGTGCTAGGCGGATAGCAGGCAGTGATAGACTATGGTAATTGGCACCCAAATAATTAGCTCATTCATTTTGAAACACTGAGGCCTCTACTGGGCTAAACCCTGAGTGTGGAGCTCCTTGGTTTCTAAGATTTTAGACTGGAGGAAGACATGAGACGCCATCAGGGATTTCGTCATCGTATGGTGAGTGTGATAGTAGGAAAAAGACAGGGTCCTCTTAACAGTGAGTCATGGGGGCACCTAACCAAGACTCAAGAGCCAGGAAGTCTTCCTTCAAGAAATGACTTCTAAGCTGAGATCGGAAGGACAGAGAAGCCTTAGCCTGACAGAGGTCAAAGCAGGGCATTGCAAGCATCCAGAACAACAGATAGAGAGCACTGAGAAGTCCAGGCGCTCAGGAGGGGCCGTGCATGAAGTACAGGGACCAGCACATGGTGGGTCCGAAGTGGGTGGTGGTGGACTGTGGGAGCTTTGCCAGCCAAGCCTCAGACATTAGATGTGATCCCAAAAGAAATGGAAAAGGACGATTTTTTAATTTTTTTTTTTTTTTTGCACCAAGGATTGAACCCAGGGGCACTTAACCACTGAGCCACATCCCTAGCCCTTTGTATATTATATTTCGAGACAGGGTCTCATTAAGTTGGTTAGGGCTTTGCTCAGTTGCTGAGGTTGGCTTTGAACTTGTGATCCTCCTACCTCAGACTCCCGAGCTGCTGGGATCACGGGTAGGCACCACCATCCCATGATGTTGACTAGGGAAGCGAGAGGGTCAGCTCCACAACTTACCTGACTGATACTTGGGAAACAGACCGGAGGGGTCCAGACCGAAGGAAGAGCGACAGCAGAGGGCGCTGGAACATGGAAATCCAGGCACGGTGGGGTTTGTAAGATCAAACTCAGTGCCCTCCAGTGCATTTGTTTTCCCACCCGGGTGGTAAATAGAGACCTATGGAGAACAGTTACCAGTAGAGTGATGCAGAGGCCTGAGAGCAGGGAACAGAAGGTTCAAGAGCAGAAGAGGAAGTGTGGCCAGCAGTTAAGAATCTGGGTGGGGAAAGGTGGATGGAGATGAGCAATCATCACAGGAGGCTGGAGGAAGGCTTTTGCCCTCCTGTCCACCTGCAGGAACTCTGCTCTGTTCCTTCTGGCTTCTATGTTCCTTGTATCCTCCTGCTGACTGCGTGGTGCCCAGATCCTGGGCTGAGACATGCAGGTTACTCGCACCAGCCAGCCATTGTGTCTCCCCACAAACCAGGCCTGGGTTCGAGAATGTCTCTTCTTCTGGCTTCCTTTGACAAAGTGTTAATTTCTTTAGCTGTCAGTTTTCTTCATGCTTGGCCTTCTGAGGACAAGGTCTGAGTTAGTCAGCTTTCTGTTGCTAAAACACATATCCGAGATGATAAACTTTACAAAGAGAAAAGGTTTATTTTAGCTCACAGTGTGGGAGATTTCAGGCCATAATCAGTTGGCTCCATTGCTTTTGGGCCTGTGGCAAGGCAGCTTATTACGGCAGGAGCTCATGGAAGAGCAAAATTGCTTAGCTCATGACCAGGATCAAAAGAGAGAGGAGGCCAGGGTCCCACGATCCCTTCCTATCACTCACACCCCTGATGACCTAAGGACCTTCTTCTATTAAGGCTCCATCACCTCAGGACAGCGCTACTAGGAACCCAAGCCTTTAGCATAAAGGCCTGGGGGAGACGGCCCAGAACCAGACTATAGCAGGGTCCATACCCTGTTCATTGGTGTATCCCCAAGGCATTGTTCACAGTAGATACTTTTTAAAACATATTTATTTATTTGCTTTAGTTGTACGCAATGCAGTGCATTTATGTTTACATGGTGCTGAGGATCGAACCCGGGCTGTGCACGCGCTAGGCGAGTGCTCTACCGCTGAGCCACAACCCCAGCTCCCACAGTAGATACTTACTAAATCTTTATGGAATGATTGATGAGTTGATTGATGGATGGATTGAATCATAGTTAGATAACAATGACAGAATCCAAATTCCCGGAGGGTATTGTTTTCATTTAAAAGGGGGGGTATTTTGTTAAATAAATCTTTCATTTGAGAATGTGAAGAGAAAAGTTGCTTGGAGATTGGAAACACCCATGATTTCCTTCATGCTCTCTTGCTCACTCGGCCCAGTCTCTCCAGTCTTTGTGAGCATTAGACACTGGTGTGGGAAGGGGACCTTTCTCTCTACCCCTCTCCTCAGGTCCCTGTTTCAAAAAGGAGGAATATAGAGTATAACTCATTATCTTGCCCTTAAACCTGCTCTTCCTTCATTTCTCAATTGGCATCTGGTTCGTCAGACTCCTGAACTAGAAGACCCTCACTGTGGCCCTCAGAAACTCTCCTCACCTCTACCCCTTGGGCTGCAATTCCAAGTCCTTACCACACTGAACTCCTCACATGTCCCAGACACTCTGCCTCTTGCATAAGGCCCTCTCATTGCCCACACTGTGGCTTGGCCTGGAAGCCTTTCTTTACTGGAGAATTCTTCGGTAACCTTTGAGACTGCTCAAATGTCACTTGTTGATGAAAGTTTTCGACTCCCCTATGCAGACTCGGTTGCTTCACATATTTCTGCAATAGCTTTTATCATATAATTTATCATATAATCTGTTTACAAATCCATCTTTGTTTTTTTAAATTATGAACTACTTTTGTACAGACGCACAGTGCCCAGTCCATAAAAGATGTCAACATCTATAGAATAATAGATGCATAAGGAAGACCCACTTCCTGGGAGGTTCCTGGAAAATATCTGTTTTAGGAAGATCTCCTCTCTGTGCTGAAGTAGTTTGATTACCTCCTCAGTTCGCTTTAGTGATACTCAGTTGAAACTCAGCTGTCTCTTGCATATCCTATAATACCCCGTCTGCCATATTCATTTGAATACCTCTCAGGAGGGCTCACGTGAATGCTATTTCGACGTGAAACAGCTTTTGTTACACTCCCCTGTAATTAGACTCTATATAATGGAACTTGCTAAATCAGGAACAGTTAGAGCCTGTGTGGGGGCAGGAAGTAAGACTGATAGATTATATTCAGCTCAAACTTTCAATCACTCGTGAGTTCTGTCACAGACATGGCAGATGGTAGATGATTCTAAAAAGACTCATAGAAAGGATCCACAGAGTATTCTGGAACCAAGGCGAAAACACCATCAAACGTGACTCGCCGTGGTCAGATATCAATACGAGAAGACATTCGTTCATTCCATCCGTATTCGTTTGCCCTCTGGCTGTTCTACTTGTTGGGGATACTGCAGTCAACAATATAGGCAGAAAAAAAAAAAAAGATCTCTGCCCTTAGGGAGCTTATAGTTTGATTGGAGGAGATGGACAATTAATAGTAGTAAATAAGTCAAATACACAGAATTTTACACAGTGCCAAGTGTTATGGAGAGCAAAAAGGGAGAGGACAAAAAGGAATACCAGAGGGGTTTCATTTTAAATAAAGAAGCCAGAAAAACACACCACTGAGATGGTAAGAGTTAGATGAAGACTCACCAAGGTGGGCCGTGAGCCATGCAGGTGCCCGGAGGGAACAGCTAGTGCCAGGGTCTGGGGTAGACAGGTGCCTCTCTTCTTTGGACAATAGCTAAGAGGTCAGGCTAATAGAAACAGGTCAGATTATGTTGGACTCCTAGGTCACTTTAAGGACACCGACTTTTACTTTGAGTAAGACAGGAAAACATTGGAAGGTTATAAGCCAAAAAGTAATATCTGAACTTATTTGACCGAGGCAAACGGAGCCACTCAATTTGATGGCGTATTCGAGTGAACTGGATTTTCACAGGACGGAGTGAGACATCGGTAGCTCAGATTTCACTCCTCCTTCTAGGCTGTTGGTCTACACCCTCCCCTTTTACATTCATTCAAGAAATCTTTAAGGGGAGCCCTTTTGTGCCAGTCACTAAGGACCCTCTGATGATGACGTGGATGCCAATCCTTGCTTTCACGGAGCTTGTAGTACGATGGGGAAGACAGACAGACGTTCATAAGGCCACTGGGTGATACACGGGAGAACACAAAAAGGAGCCGGGAACAGGAGTTTCTCACCTATTCTGGGAGTGCAGAGGCATCTCTCCAGAGGAGGGAGTTTCTAAGCTGAAATCTGATGGCTGAGTAGAGGCAGACAGAGAAGCAGGACAGCGTTTGAGGCTGAGAGTGCTGCCTGTGCATAGGCTTTGAGGCCAGGGCAAGCTTTGCATTTCTCCACCGTAGACATGAGACACAGCAGGTCAGGGTGGATAAAGGATGGTCAGGGTGAAGAGATCAAAGGGCGTGAAAGCAGACACAGTGTCAGAAGTGAAGCTGTAGAGGCAGGCTGAAGGGCTCTCTAGGAATGCACTGTCAGGGCAATAGGAAGACACTGGGAAATGTCAGGATGCGGTTCACATTTAGACAAGACCGTTCCTTCTGGCTACAGCGTGGTGGACGGATGGATATCGGGTGGAGACTGGTAGGGAGGTTATCTGATCTTCCAGACGAGGAGCAAGGGAGTTTGGGGATGCGAAGAGGAGATGAACTGAACAGAATCTGATGCCTGATTGAATATGGAAAGGGCCAGGGGAATTGGAAATGTCAAGAATAACTCTAGGCTTCTGACTTGGGTCCTGAGTTCTGATGGAATATGCGAGCACGGACATCTTTGGTGAGAAGTTTTGGTAGCTGAGAAGCATCCAGGCAAGCTGTGGAAGAGGCAGCTGAGTATATGGGTGTGGGCATGAAGAGAGAGGGGTATGCACTGGAGATATGGATTTGCAAATTGTTGGCACACAGACTCTGCTTGAGTCCTTGGATGTGAAAATGACCAGTAAGGAGAAAGGCAAATAAAGAGGGCCTAGGCAGGGCACTCAGGGGTGCCGTATGCAATGGTTGGTCTGAGCTGGAGGAAGCCAGGAAATGTGGTGGCTTTGAGTTTCTGCTATTGCTCCAGTTCTGCATCCTGGCTTCTTGAGATTGTTGGGGTGGCTGCGTCCACCTGGTTTGATCCTTTAGGCTTTCTCCTCTTTGGGCACAGAAAACAAGTATTTGTTGCCTCATTCCTGAAGTTGTGGGAAGACCAGCTTTCTTGTGTGCTTCTTTGCCTCTGACTGACTTTAGTCCTGCCTTCCCAGATACACGCAGCTCACAGAAGATTTCTGACTCATTTATGACACCACATAAAGTGGAGAACTAATAGTTTCTCTTGAAATGGATTAAATGACACGGTCAGCTTTTGCAGTATTTCTTGGTTTTAATGTTCTTCTCTGGCCTCTTATACTGGATCTTCATTTTGCAGCTAGAAAGCAGAAGCTCTGAGGTGGCTTTCTCAGGGGCAAACAGTGAGCAAGTGTCAGCCAGGATTCGAACTTGAATCCCTATTCTAGTGTTTTCAAGTTCTTGGCCCACGCTCTTTTTTATTTGAGGGTGGGGGGGTGTACTTACCAGGGATTGAACTCAGGGGAGCTCAACCACTGAGCCCCATCCCCAGCCCTAGTTTGCATTTTATTTAGAGACAGGGTCTCACTGAGTTGCTTAGTACCTCACTTTTGCTGAGGCTGGCTTTGAACGCATACTCCTCCTGCCTCAGCCTCCTGAGCCGCTGGGATTACAGGTATGCACCACTGTGCCCGAGTTTGGCCCACATTCATCTCAACAAAGCATACTTACAGGTATTCCCAGGTATGCAGCTTGGATGCCTGCCTACTGAGACCCTACAGGTGTGTTTCCTTCAAATAATAATGAAAGAGATTGGAAGAAACAAACTTTTCCAAAGACAGTTTTGGAGGAACCCTTAGATGCTTGTCCACACTTGCCCTTCACGTCCTGGTTCTCTACTGAAAGGCTTTGTAGGAACATAAAGTCAGCCGGGCTATCGACACTGACCTGCTGAAGGCAACAGAAGACCCACCGGCCAACACTTGCCTAACCTCGCATTTTATTCTCAAAATCCAAAGGGTCGAGACTTGTGACAACTGGCTTCTGAACTAAATTGCTTTCCTGGGTTACAGGGAGAGTGTAAGATCAGCAGACTCTATGGACTAGTTAACAGGCCACCGAAAGACACGGCGATGATATTTCCAACATCGAAAACCGATGAGGGAATTGATCCAGGAAAAAAAGTTAAGAACTCAAAAGAGGGGTGGGGATGTAGCTCAGCACTTGCCTAGCAGGTGTGAGGCCCTGAGTTCCATTCAGCACCACACACACACACACACACACACACACACACACACACACAGTAAAGTCAAGGGGAAGAAGTAGAAAGTAAAAAACAGGTTAATGGCTAGCAAATGTGTGTCAAAATGTACTAATTAGTAATCAAAGAAATGCAAATTTTAAAAGTGAGAGAATACCAGAGAGGGTGTGGAGAAAAAGGAACACTTCTACACTGTGGGTGGGATTGTAAATCAGCACAACCACTATGGAACTCGTATGGAGGTTCCTCCAGGGACTAGGCATGAAACCACCGTATGGCCCACTTCTGGTATTTATCCTAAAGAATCAAGGTCATACGTGATACGTGCATAGCCATGATGTTAGCAGCACAATTCACAGTAGCCAAACGATGGAGCCAGCCTCTGTGCCCATCCATACACACAATCGAGTTCTTATTCAGCCATAAAGGAAAATGAAACCATGGCATTTGCAGGAAAATAGGTGGAACTTGAGACTCTCATGTTAAGCAAAATAAGCCAAAGTCAGAAGGTCAAGGGCCATATGTTTTCTCACGTATGTGGAAGCTAGGGAGGAAAAAGGAAAAGAAAGGTGAGTGTGAGGGGGTGGGGATCTCATGAAAATGAAAGGGAGGTCAGTTGAGGAGAGGGACCAAGGGGTGAGGGAAGGGGAGGGAGGGGGAGGTGCTGGGAGTGAGGATGTTCAAACCGTGCTGTTACATTGTGCGCACGTGCAAATACAGAACCACAGATCCATCAATATGCACAACTATAAAGCGCTGATAAAAATGTGGAAAGTGAACAATAATTTAAATGAGAGGTTGCTTTCGACCTATCTTTTTACAGAGAGGGTGTTTAGTGTTTGTAAGGGTGAAGGGAACTGGGAACACACACGCATGCTCAATTGGGGCAGGCCACTTGAGCAATGATTGACGTGCAGTAGACACCACAACCAGCAGCCTCCCGCTTGTGTTCCGACCTTGACGAGCTCTTGCACAGGTCCGTCTGGAGATGTGGATGAAGACGTCCATCGCAGCGGTGTTTGTGATAGTTGGCAGCCTAGGTGTCACGCTATGGGACCGAGCAAGTGGCACGTAGTGCGTGTGAAGGAGACTGAAACCCAGGGCCCCCTGAGATCCAGGACAGCTTCCGCGTGCTGGGTAGAGGCTTTAGCCGCGAAGCCCTCTTTCCACCCTGCCCTGACAGACGCCAGGAGCTAAGTGGAGACCACCCCTGCTGGCCCGTCCAGCACAGGCCAGGACAGCTGCCCAGGTTCATTTCCTGCCTTTGTCGCATTGTGCCTTCTCTTCTCTTCTAAAAACTTTCCTCACCCCAGAACCCCGAGGATGGAAATTTTGAAGCAAAAAGTTTCTTCTATCTTTCTTCAAAGCGGGCTTTGAGCAAAACCGATTGTCCTGCCAGTTTGACTCCTAATAGTTGGGGAGCAATAGCAGTGTTGCTTAGCCTGTTCCCCCAAACGGAAAGGGCAGTGCCGGGTATCCCACCCGTCCTGCAGTAGCGCACGTAGTTCTTTTTTTTTTTTTTTTTTTTAATTTCAATTTTTTTTTAATTTTTATTTTTTTAGCTGTAGATGAACCCACAGCATCTTTATTTATTTTTATGTGATGCTGTGGATCGAACCCAGTGTCACCCACCTGCAAGGCAAGTGCTTTACCGCACGTGGTTCTTAACAGCACCCCCTTGCGTCAAACGCAAGCTCTATCTATTATGTGCTGCTTATTAATTTAAAGTAAGTACCCCCCAACCCTCCTCACCAGTCAGGACCTCTAGTTATCCAAGGAAACATGTCCATCACATTAGGATGGGTGCTATGGGGGAGGGGGAGGTAAAAAATAGGGAAATGAGGGTCAGATCAAGGATGACGTTGAGGGAGAGAAAAAATAACAGTACAACAGCACTGTCTTGCAGACTTTTGACTGTCTTGCGGTGAACTGAGGCACGTGTTGCATGTATTCTACTCTTACGACCCCAAATCTGAAAACAGAAAAAGAAAGGCCAGGCATAAGAGCCCCAAGAGTCAAAGTCAGAAGGTTGACAGTTTCCCATTTTGAGCCTGGTCCCTAACCCCGACACAACGACTTATGGTCGAGTCTCAACCTTTGCATTTGTGAAGTGAAAATAATGAATAACTGTCCAGAGAACGATAAGTAGCTTTCCAGACAGTGGATGAGAGAAGGTGGAAGTGGTGGGCCTGGCCCCGCAGTAGCTGTACAGGTGACGCCAAGTTCCTTCCTCCTGCCCAGGGGTCTGTGCCCCAGAACTCTCTTCTTTTTTTTGAGGAGGGAGGGGGCACCAGGGATTGAACTCAGGGGCCCTCAACCACTGAGCCACATCCCCAGCCCTGTTTTGTATTTTATTTCGTGAGACCCTATCTCACTGAGTTGCTTAGCGCCTCACTTTTGCCGAGGCTGGCTTTGAACTCGCGATCCTCCCGTCTCAGCCTCCTGAGTTGCTGGGATCACTGGCGTGCGCCACCACACCGGCTCACATCTCTCTCTCTCTCTTCTTGATGGTTGCACAGACCCTACCGGTTGCTACTCTGTGACCATGGCCCTCAGTGGGCACAGCTGCCCATCACTGAGCCAGCCTGTTGGAAGGACACATGCCGTCCTGAGTCAGACTCCAGAAGAGCCACCTTGCGAGGCTGGGCTTCCGTGATCCCTCAGCTCAGAGTGGCTTCCCTAGGTTCCTGGGAAATGACCTGGCTTCTCGGTAGCCCGGGATTCTGGGTGTTTGCACACACCCTTGCTTCCCATCTAGGGGAAGGCTAGGGACGGGCTGGGCTGCTCGTGTAACCCCAGTCCTCTGGCATCTTTGCCCTGTTACCCCAGATTCGTCCTGAAGGGACACATAGATCATCACCTCCTACCCAAACCGTTCCTGATGCCCTTGCCCACGAGGGTCAGACGCCCCTGTCTGCGTTCCTACAGCACCCCAAGTGTCTAGTCTCCGCGCACTCTCAGACAGCTCACTTGGCACTCATCGCCAGCCGCGGAGTGCTGGGAGCTTCGGGATCACGTCTGTGGAGATCATGTCTGTCACTGTCACCCGAGCCCTGAGTTGGGCACACAGTAGACACTCACTGAATAGTTCTTGACTCAGAAAATGATGTCACAGCCTATTAGAGTGTTGTTTCACATCGGTTTTTTTGTTTTGTTTTGTTTTTGGATGGGGAAGGGAACTGGACATACCTCCATCCCCCCCAAACCTTTTTGGTTCCACCTCACTCTTTTCTTCATTTAAATGTCGCCTACCAAGAGTGTTTCAGTCAGCTGTTTTGCTGCTGTGACTGAGGCTCGGACCAGCACAGCTGCAGAGGAGGAAGAGCTTATTGAGGGGTTCAGAGGTCTCGATCCGTGGCCAGCTGGCTCTGCTGCTTGGGGCTCCAGGTGAGCAGAACAACACGGCGGAAGAGTGTGGGGAAGGGAAGTGGCTCACGGCATCAGGAGGCAGAGGGGTCTCTACTCACCAGACGCAAATCTATGCCCCAAAGCCACGCCCCCAGTTTCCACCCCCTCCAGCTACACCCTGATGCTTTAGTTGATCCCTACCAGGATTAACTCACAACTCGATCATTTCTCCTCTGAACTCTTGGATGATCTCACATGTGAGTTTTTTTTTGGGGGGGGGGACACCTCACACCCAAACCATAACAAAAATAAAATTCACATAATATGAAGTTCACCCTTTAAGGTATCCAACTGGTGGTTCTCAGTGAATTAACAAGGTTGTACAACCATCCCTACTGTTTAATTCCAAAACCTTTTTATTACCCTCCCAAACAAATCCCATGTTTCCTAGCAGTCACTTCCTATCCCCCCTTCTCTCAGGCCTAGGCAAGCACTAATCTACTTTCTGTCTCTATGGCTTTGCCTATTCCGGACTTTTCATATAAATAGCATCATCTGATATGTGGCTTTTTGTGTGTGACTTCTTTGGCTTAGCATAACTTCTTCAGAGTTCATGCTTGGTAGCCTGTATCAATACTTCATTCCTTTTCATGATTGAATAATATTCCATTGTAGGAATATATATATCATTTGTTTATCCATTCCTCAATGGGAGATTGGGCTTTCAGGTTGTTCCCACCTTTTGGTTATTAGGAACAATCATGCTACGAGCAGTTGTGCATAGATTTTTGTGTGAGTGTACCTTTTCTGTTTTCATAGGTCCCTAAGAGTAGGATTGCTGAGTCATAGAACTCCATGTTTGATTTTTTGAGGAAATGCTAAACTGATTTCCAAAGTAGCTGCATTTTTGGTGACATAAGTTCAGATTTCTGTGTATCCTTGCCAACACTTATTTTCCTTTGAGTTTTATTTTTGCATTTGACTTTGGATCCATTATTGAATTGCGAACATCTTTTCTCTCCTTTCCCCCACGAGAGCTAATGACCCCCCACTTCTCAGGGGCCCCTGTGTGGATGGAATGAGTGGAAAGATTTCAAGCGCTTAAACACACTTTAGGCCCATGGTCAGTACTCAGTGGGTGGGAGCCATTATTACTGTGGCTTCTGATGACATTTTCCCATGCATCTGGGGTCCTTGTAGAGAAGGAAGCTTTGGTTTGGTGGTGGTCCCTTCAGTGGGAGCAGTTTCCTGTTGCCTGGCCTGAGAGGGCTGGGAGGGGAGTGGCCCGGAAGTTCCGAGGACTCTGGAGCCCCTTGTCTTCCCATCATCAGCCCAGGGCTGAAGGTCCTTTATCTGTATCTGGGGAGTGTTTTGTGGGTGAGGAAGGGCACCTCCCCAGTAACACACGATAGATGCATCAGTGCAGGCATGAACCGGAAGAAGCATGGGCCTGGGGCCGGAAATGGCAGCTGTGCCCACCTGGGAATATTCTCAGAGCTGCAATGCACAGAGCCGGGGCCTCAGCTGTGCGTCTCCCAGGTTCTTCATCGGGAGGAGTTTTCTGCCAGCCATCGATTCTTCTGAGGACCTCTCTGCCCTGCCGAGTTCCTCAGCTCATAGTTTTTAACATCACTTCATAATCTGAGCTTCTCCTCATCCTTGTTCCTACCAACCAGGCCTTTGGGGAAGCTCCTCGCCATGCTTAATGCAAACACAGCAGAAAGAAAGGCGGCAGCTCGGCCCTGGGGCGGCTCTGCTGTCACCACTCTGGACTGCAGAGTTGTCTTTTTTTTTTTTTTTTTTTAATTGAGGATCAATAACTCGGCCTCTGAAGTGGAGGACCAGCCTGGGGAGTGCTAGTCCCTGCTCCCGGGACTTGGGCTTCCCTGATCTCTGAGCTGTCAGAGTGACGGGGTACATTGATTCCATTTGATGGATGTTCCCCCCACAGCCTGCTGATTCAGATTCCCGAGAAAAAGCACCCAGTGCACCTGCTACGGGACTCTCCGAGCGGATGAGCCCAGCTGCCCACTTCCTGCGAATCCTGTGCACGGGGAGAGGTCTCGCAAATCTGCCCTGGTTGCCATTTATTTTCCCTTTGTCAGCTGGGACTCCTGGGCAGACAAACCAGGGAACCTCCCCTCCAGTTCTCCTTAGGACTGACCGTCCTGCAAGTACAATCTGAGCATCTCAGCTCTACAGCTGTGGGGTTTGAATGAATTTTTCCATGTTTTTATTTATGATGGACACATAATAATCGTACATATTTCTGGTATACAAGGTACTGTTTTGATTCGCGTATATATTTTGTAACGACCGAATCAGGGGTCATTAGCATATGTATTGCCTTAAATATTTATCATTCCTTTGTGATAAGAACATCTAAAATATTTTCTTCTAGCTATTTTGAAGTATTCTACACAGTATTGGTAACTCCAGTTATCCTCATATGCAAAAAAACCACAGTATCTTGTTCTTCCCACCTGTAACGTTGTGTCTGTTGACTACCCTCTTCCGAGCCCTCTCCCCACCCTTCCCCCTCTTCTACTCTCTACTTCCACAAGACCAACGGGGAGTGAGGTTTCACACGAGGGAGATCGTGTGGCGTTCATCTTTCTGTCTGGCTTGTTTCACGTAAGGTAATGTCCTTCAGGGTCGTCCATGTCACTGTGAATGATCAGATTTCATTTTTTTTGTTTTTTAAATGGCTGATTACTTAAGCAAGGTGAGGGTACCTTGGTGCTGGAAGAATGAAAGTTCGGAGGAACGAGTCGAGGTGACTGTGGTCAGGACACCTGCTCTGTAGAACGTTTTCTCATCTGAAAACGGGGCATGAGACTGTGCATGGATGCCCATCTCCCCCTCCGAGACTGTGGGTCTGTGCACACTGCCTTGTGGCCACGAGATCGAAAGGTCACTAGAAAGGGTACGAGACGCTAGAAAGATGTTTAAAACTCTTGTCGTTCGCTCCCTTGCTCTCTTCCTTCCTTTCCCCCTCCCAAGTGGGAATATTGTGACTGAGTGGTTAGTCAGGAACCAGAACAGGTAATTTATGGGCACTCCAAGAATACAGGGTCTGAAGGGCTTGGGGAGTATACTCAGGGATGCCAGAGTCAAGGGAGATAGCGCTGATAACATTTTTTTGAAGAATTAAGATCATGAAAACCATAACACAATGTGCTCTTTTTTTTTCTTTTCAGAGAGCGGAGTTGTGGTATTTCACTCATTGGAATATCAGGTTACTTACTCCTTTCTGTAAATTTAAATCCACAAGTATTTTTAGGCATACATTGTGCTTACTTACACATTGGCATTTCCACTCTATTTTCAAAGTAAAAAAAAAAAAAAAAAAAAAAAAAAAAATTTGGAGGGCGGGGTGGAAACAGGGCAGGGCGAGGAGAGGAGAGAGAGAGAGAAGTGGATTAAGTCCGTACAGGCAATCAGCCCGACACAGTCACCCCCAACGCATTTGGGGACTCAGACTTTGCAGCAGTGGCTGGAACAATGGAAGCCGCTAGCAGGTGTAACGACATATCCTTGGATCTACAACACATTCTAGAAAGGTTGGACTGTTGTAATTTCTTCCGCCCTGTATTATTATCCTCTTGATTTTGTGGGATGGAAAACGGTGGACAGAGGCTCCTGGAATGCAGAAGAAAGAAAATTCACGTCTGAGCTGGGGTTTCTGCTAAGATGGAGGGTGGAGACCTGGATGGACATGGGGGCCGTTTCTCTTCCTCCATTTATCCAGGTTTGACTCAGCCAGTTCATGTTGGCATACGGGACAGAAAAGAGACTTGCAGGGCATCAGTGTTGGTTTTGTGGGAAGGATAGGTGTGGATTGTTTTGATGAATTATTCCCATCTCTTCCCTATCTTTGGGGCTTTCCTTCCAGGTGATTCAGTTAGTCTAACAGTGGTTTATAGCGAATGTAGTGACCTACTGGGGACTTGGTTTTTGCACTGCGTAGAAGAGACTTCTGCAGGGTCCTGTTTTGCACCCTGTCTGTGAGAAAGCTCAACCCTGGCAGGACGCTGGGCTTGTGCTTTGTCAACCTTAGCAAGGGCGGTGGCAGCAGAAGGCAGGGTAGAGGGACTCCTGGGTGTGCCCAGATACCTGCTGTGGGTCTTGTGACCATATACGGTCAAAATGGGACAGGCTGGAGGAAAAGGAAGAAAAAGTCAGTCTGAAGAAGACAGAAGAGGAAGCGAGAGTATGCAACAGAGGTGGGAGAGACTTTCTTTACTATGCTATGGGCAGAACAGATGGGATACCAGTGGGGTTTTCCTAAATTTCAAAATGTGTCTTCCAAATTGGGCTATTCCATGCTTTGATTTTCTCTGGCGACTTAAGCACATAGCCCTTTTCCTGAAATTCTGATTAGATTAGCATTCTTCAGCTGCTACTAAGCATTTCTTATTAAAAAAATGCCCATCCACCTCTGGAGGGGGATAACCCCAAATGTTTTGTTAGGGTGGTGGGAGTATGTGTGTGTTTTTTCTCTTTTTTTCTAAACCTCAGTGGACTGTGGTTATATTACTTTCAAACAGAAATTACCGTATTAAAAAAGGAAAGCCTTAAGTTTTCCCCAAGCTTGTTAAGACTGAACGGCCTCATCATCTCCAAAGGATGGTTTGTAAAACACTGGTTGGTGATTAAATTGTCAATGAAGCAAAAACATATGGATTGATTTTTCCCACCAGGCAAGTGACTTGAAATTTGTTTTATATTTTGGTGGAAATGATGTATCTGTAGAAATTATCTTCTACATACTGAATAAAAAGCTTCTTGAAAGCCAGTGCTGAAAGATCCAGGACTGTAAAGGAGTGCATCTAAAACTAGGATTTGCACTTGAGCTTGCTGTGCGTTCATGTTTGACAACGATTTCCCCCGGAAATCCCAAGGCTGTGTCCATTTACTGTGTGAACGCGTACCACAAACAGTAGGTCCTCTCTGAAGCAACACAGGCTTTGGGTAAGAAACAAAATGTGAGACATCTGAATCACAGAGTCACTATCATCCTTCCTTCTTTTTTTTTGCGGGGGGGGGGGGGGTTACTGGGGATTGAACTCAGGGGCACTTGACCACTGATCCACATCCCCAGCCCTATTTTGTATTTTATTTAGGAACAGGGTCTCACTGAGTTGCCTAGCACTTCACTTTTGCTGAGGCTGGCTTTGAACTCGGGATCCTCCTGCCTCAGCCTCCTGAGCCACTGGGATTACAGGTGTGCGCCATGGCGCCTCTACCACCTTCATTCGTAATCGCCTCAAGTCATGAAATGGTGATTAACCCAGGTTTTCTCCACTCGGTTTGGATGAATGACCTAGGAGGGAAATTGTAAAGGTTATTGAGAGTAAAAAGCACCTTACTAATCAGAATCCATAATTATTAATAGCCAACAGTAAAATGTGGATTATCTTCACATTTGAGGGAGGGTGGTGGCACTTGGTTGCGTTTGAATGTCAAGTCTTAGGTTTCTGCTGAGATGTGGTGTTCTTACCTGTCAGGCTGGTGGGTGACGGAGTGGGTGAGTGAGAGGCGAGGCCAGAGTTCTCTTCTCCACTCCTGGCGTGGGTGAGGAGGGCCGTGGTGTGGTTCTGCAGTGCCTGACTGACTGGTTTGGGTTGTTTCTCCTGGCCAGCCATCTAGCAAGACTCTGAGCCTTTCTAGAGCAAGACCCTGGTCCTGTGACAGCTCGGCAGAGCCACCAGCGCCAAAGCTCTTTGTAGAGAGTTTAGTGCCAGCAGCCTGTGGACACTGATGGCAATGAACTGACGGCGCTGAGAATGTCCGCAGACCATTTTGAACAATTTCACTGCGGCAAGCGTTCGGAGTGAGGAGGCCGCTGGAGCGGCGGTGGTGGGGGGCTGCTGCAAGGACTCAGGGCCCGTGTTGTATGAAAGGAGAGAAGGTTAGCACTCCCCTTGACAAGGATGGAAGAGGCCCTTGGGCCTGACAACACGCATACGGTTAAGGCATTGCCACCTACTTCGTGGCATCTAACCATTGTTTTTAACAGCATATTACAGTGACACAGCCACTTCAATGTTTATAGCAGCACAATTCACAATAGCTAGGTTATGGAACCAACCTAGATGCCCCTCAGTAGATGAGTGGATAAAGAAAATATGGTATATATACAAAATGGAATTTTACTCAGCAATAAGAGAGAATAAAATAATGGCATTTGCAGGTAAATGGATGAAGTTGGAGAATATAATGCTAAGTGAAATTAGTCAATCTCAAAAATCCAAGTACCGAATGTTTTCTCTGATATAAGGAGGCTGGTTCACAGAGTTGTTGGAAGGGGGTACATAGGATCAGAGGAACACTAGAATGGTCAATGGAAAGGGAGGGGAGGGAGGGAGTAAGGGGGGGGTTGGAAAAAAATTGGTGGTTGAATGAGATGGATATCATTATCCTAAATGCATGATTGAAGATCTGAATGGTACTTATATACTTTGTATACAAGCAGTTGTATGTAAAAAGATACTATACTTGTGCATGAGGAATAAGTAAATAAATAATAAAAAAATTAAAAAAAAAAGGACTCAGGGCCCAGGCTCCGGGCCTGGCGGGGAGGGCTTCACTCCTGACGTTGACCTCCATCCTCCCCAGGTGAGCTGGCCCGAGAACCAAAGCCCCCGAAAGGGAAAGGTTGATCTGGCCCCTTCCTGGGGCAGAGGCAGGAAAGGAGAAGAGCTCTGCGAGTTCTCTCCTGGGCCCTTGGCAGAGGGCTGGCCTGCCCAGTCTGCCTCCAGCCAGGCTGGTGAATGGGAGGAGTGTGGCTCTTTCTACCTGCTCTTAGGAGTGCTCTGTGCTGGACCTGGGGGATGAGTCTCACTGGACCTTTCCCTGCTGGTCATGGCCCTGGAGCATATCGGAGGCGCCACAATCAGGGGAAAGAGGTGGATTGCACTAGATAGTCTTGACTCTGACTTTGCCACTCCCCCTCCCCGCAGGAGGTATTTAATATAATCTGAAGATCTGTTTGGTTGTAACAATTGTGGTGTGGGGGGGGTGCCCTTGGCATCTGGTGGCTCCAAGTGCTATACATTCTACAAAGACCAGCTCCTCTACCCACGCCCCGCCCCCACACTCACTCAAGAGTTATCTGGTCCAAAGTGTAAAGACTACAGAGACTAAGAAACTCTGGTCTGGAAGGATGTCATCGTTGATTTTTTTGTACACATGCTTTGGTCCTTAATGGCAGAGCTATACAGCTTTTTAAGTTCCTTATATATATATATTTTTAAGTTTATTAATTTTTTTTCCTTCTTCAAACAAAACAAAAAGAATGGGCAGAGAATTGGAAAACCAGGGTCATGAAAGAAAGTTGAGAAACTAAGATTGTTTCATTTGAGAGAGCAAAAATGAAATGGTTGCTTAATTAAGAACGGAGTTATTTTATTTTTTTTTTTTTTACGTGAAAAACCCTAAGGCTCTAGGAAAAGTTTAAGTTGAGGAGAAAGGATTTGTGTTTGATCCACGACAGCATTTCTCTGTATTTAAGAATGATAAGAAATTCATTTAAGTTTCTGAGCAAAAGTACAAAATTGCTTTCAAAGAAAACTTTTCAGGAAGTGAAACGGTGTCGTCTGTCTGGGATGATACGGGTACAACCTTGAAACAAGAGCAGGGTTGGGCAGGGTGGCGTTGCAAGCTCCCAGTGCATCTTGGCTGTCCGTCGCCTACCTGCCTTATCCTTTCTTTCTTTCTTTTTTTTAAATTTATTTATTTGCTTTAGTTGTACACAATGTAATGCATTTATGTTTACTGGTGCTGAGGATCGAACCCGGGTCGCGCACGTGCAGAGGCGAGCGCTCTGCCGCTGAGCCACAATCCCAGCCCCCTGCCTTATCCTTTCTATAGTGCAGAGAATAACGTTGCCAATGCTCTTGTGTCCTTAGTGTTCTGCCCCCTTTCATTGGCTCACCTCACCTAGGACTGTCTCCCCCCGTTCATGGCCATGTTCATGGTTGCTGACCCTCTACTCTCACCGCTTCTCCTCTTGCTGTTCCCGGTTGCATCTCTCTTCCTCCCAGGGTCTTTGAGGTGGAGGACTTGGCAGCACTGAGGTTCAAATCAGACGCTGTGCTGCACTTGGGACCCACCTGGGCTGTGAGCAGGGAACTCCCCGCTCTCCCAACCTTTCAGTGCAGTGGATACCTCGGCTCAGGAAACTTTGCAAGTCACATTAGCATTGGATTTTGCTGTCTTATTGGATTGCAGTGCTGTATCTGATTTGCTGACCAATATCATTATCCGTAGATCTTTCTTGATGTTCCTCCAAATCTCTCCTGCCTGCCAAAGTTCTGTGATTTGAGATTATTATTTCCCTTGGAAAGTATTTTCTGGATGGGTTTTTTTTTTTTTTTTTTTTTTTTGTGGTCTCTGCCCCATGTTTGTTACTGAGGAGGGAGGACATGATTTGATGTACTTTCTCTGAAAAGTTTTAATGAAAAAAAAAAAAAAAAGACAGAACAGAGACCTTTTCTCTTTCCTCCCCATCTACTCCCCAAACTTGTGTCTTCTATTTCCAGCCAAGGGGTGAGTACTTGTGTTCCTGTGGGGGGCCAGTTATATTCATCTAGTGAAAAATTCCATTTTGTGACCACCCTATATGCTTCCTCAGGCAACCATCACTCAATCAGGTTTTTGGTTGACAAAAGTTAGAGAACATGGTTGATTTTGTATAAACTTGACCCTTGGTGTACATGTCTTCCTGTTGGTTGGCTCATTAGAATAGTCTTTCCAGCTTGGCTATTTTTCTATTCACGTGAGTTGAGTGCAGACTTTGAAGTCAGTTAGACCTGGGGCCAAATCCATGTTCTTATCCTCACTCTATGCCCTTAGGTAAGTTAACTTAAAATTTCTGTGCCTCAATTTCCTCATGTAAAATGAGTTTAGTGATACTGACATCAGTGTGTTCTCAGCAGGGTCAAATGAGACAAATCAACACAAGCCTGACATAAGTAGTCACTTGATATATGTTAACTGTGCATAAGAGTCACCGCCTGAAGCAAGGAGAAATATGTTGGAAGTTGAGATATTGCTTCCAGAATCCCTGGGTAATGATACTATGATGTGGTGAGACCTCAACCTCTTATCCATCTCTCCATCCCAACAGGCCCAGTCATGACCTTGAATGGTCATTGCGCTCCCTGTAGGAGTCCACAGATATCGGGGTGAGGACCAGACACTGGGAGACCTAGGCCTGTCCACATTGCCTAATGCTCCTTGTCCACATTCTTTCCCTCGGTTGTCACCTCTTGCTAGAAATCATGGCCAATTTTCTGCTTGCATTTCCTTCTTCCCTCCCAGCCACAATTGATTTATCACGCTCACTTTGGTGAGCTCCGGTTGTAGCTGTGGTCTAGAAACCTTCTGTGCCTTGCTGTTAGACAAAGGTGCTTGGTGTTGTCTGACCTCTTGTACTGTAGGAGAAACCCCCTGGTTTAAATCCTTAGCCTCCCCCAAAGCGGGGACAAAGAGCTTTTCGTTCTTTGGCTTTAGGATGCTGTAGTTGTCTAACATTTGCTAGGCGGGAGCCAGGACCAGAAGCTATATCAGCAGTTGTGGAGGTGATCTGTGCCTTTAGCATCTTTCTTAATTCCACAGCTCTTTTCTTGCCTAGATGATTGAAGGAATAAGATTCTCTGAGTAGCCTATCTAAGGAAATTTGCATAAATTTGGAGCATTTACTGTGTGTGTGAGCTTTGTTTTGTTAATCTCATTTAGATATTTGTGCATGCATGCCTGGCTCTATTTATATGTGGTTCTTTATGCCCTGAGAGGTGCATTTGTCTGGTAATCAATGGTATAGCACTTGTCCTTTAATCTTAATAGTGGAATTCCAGGGTATCAGGGACCCCCCTCCCCTGGCCAAAATTAACTAGGATGTAGAAGAAGAACTTAGGGGCTTTCATAACTCTAGTTATTGCAATTGGCCAGGAAACCAAACACAAGTAAAGATGAGGAGTGGAGGGAGAGAGCTGTGGGAAAGGGACAGGGGGAGTTTTGCACAGAATCAGTAGACACTTCTGTAGACCCTCCCCCTTAGGTTGCATTAGTATCCTAACCCCTAATTGTAACCCAAATTTGCAGATAAGTCCAGAACTTCTGTTGGCTCGCAAAAACTGAACAGCAGCCTCATAATCTCAGGATATGTCCAGCTTGAGTTTTTATTTTTACTTTTTTTTTCTTTTTCAGTGCTGGGAACCAAACCTGGGGCCTCACACATGCTGGGCAAGTGCTCTACCACTGAACGGCTGGTGTGAACTGCACCCCAGCCCTGAGCCTGGCAGTATACTTGCTCTTTAACTCTCCTTGTGTTTGCTTCTCTGCATGCAGGTAGCTCCTAGCACTGCTCTCTTTAGTCTCTCAGCATCTGTAGCTCTCCAGGCCACCAGGGAGCAGAGAGGACAGAGTGCAAGGCGAGAGTCAGGTGTTGTCCCTTTGCGTTGGATCTGCTGACTCTTACCTCTTTGAAGCTTGCTTTGTCTAAGCTCTTCTTATATTAGTTTTTAGGCCAGCAGAAAAATCCAGCTCTGTTTACTTCTATTTATTTATTTATTTATTTATTTATTAGTTCTAATCAATTATACATGACAGTAGAAAGCTCTTCAATTCATTATACACAAATGGAGTGGAATTTTTCACTTCTCTGGTTTTGCATGAAGTGGAGTCACACCATTCATGCAATCACACGTGTACCTAGTGTAATGATGTCCATCTCATTCCACCATCTTTCCTACCCCTTTGGCCCTTCCCCCCTCCCCTTTGTCCCATCCAGAGTTCCTCCACTTATCCCAAGCACCCCCACCATATGGATTAGCATCCACTTATCAGAGAAAACATTCAGCCCTTGGTTTTTTGAGATTGGCTTATTTCGTTTAGCATGATATTCTCCAACTCCATCCACTTACCTGCAAATGACATGATTTTATTCTCTTTTAATGCTGAGAAATATTCCATTGTGTATATGTACCATAGTTTCTTTATCCATTCATCTGCTGAAGGGCATCTAGGTTGCTTCCACAATTTAGCAATTGTGAATAGTTCTGCTACAAACATTGACATGGCTGCATTACTGTAATATGCTGTTTTTTTTTAAGTCTTTAGGGTATAGACCAAGGAGTAGGATAGCTGGGTCAAATGGTGGTTTTATTCTGAGTTTTCTAAGGAATCTCCTTACTGCTTTCCAGATTGGTTGCACCAATTTGCAGTCCCACCAGCAATGTAAGAGTGTGCCTTTTCCCCCACATCCTTGCCAACACTTATTGTTGCTTGTATTCTTGATAACTTATATTCTGACTGGAGTGAGATGAAATCTTAGAGTAGTTTTGATTTGCATTTCTCTAATTACTAGGGATGTTGAACATTTTTTTTTCATATATTTGTTGATCGATTGTATTTTTTCTTCTGAGAGTGTCTGTTCAGCTCCTTAGCCCATTTATTGATTGGGTTGTTTGTTTTTGTGTTAAGTTTTTGGAGTTCTTTACATATCCTGGAGATTAGTCCTCTGACGCGCATGTGGCAAAAATTTGCTCCTAAAACGTAGGTTCTCTCTTCACCTCACTGATTGTTTCTTTTGCTGAGAAGAAGCTTTTTAGTTTGAACCCATCCCATTTACTGATTCTTGATTTTATTTCTTGCAGCTTTAGGAGTCTTGTTAAGGAAGTCAGGGCCTAATGCGACATGATGAAGATTTGGGCCTACTTTTTCTTCTGTTAGGTGGAGGGTCTCTGGTCTAATTCCTAGATCCTTGAACCCCTTTGCTTTGAGTTTTGTGCATGGTGAGAGATAGGGGTTTAGTTTCATTTTGCTGCATATGGATTTCTATAAGGAATGATAGAAATGCTGTATATTGTATCCCTTTAATTTGCAATTAGACAGACAAAAGAAATTAAAGGGATCTGTTTACTTCTTTTCAACTCAGTTTTGTTTGAAGTCAAGTTGGGAAATTCTTCACTGAGTGTCTGTGACTGTGGAGGACCCTGAGAATTTGGAGATGGAAGAGGTAGTCTCTGCTCTCAGAACACTCAATGAGGCGTAGGGGATACCAGAAACCACTCTGATTGATTTAATGTGTGACAAGAAGAGGGACAACATGGGGCTCAGGGAAGAGAGAGGAGAGCTGTCCCCCTGGACGGCTGTGAGGTGTGGACAGGGAACAGAACGGAAGGGAACCAAGAACTCTGGGAGGTGGAAAGCCGGGATGCCATCAGGAGCGAGACTCTGGCAGACGTGGGGCAGGGGCACGTGTGCAGAGCCGGAAGTGTGACTGGCACCTTGGTGCGTTTACGGAGCGGCCAGGTAGTCCCGTGTGGGGCTGGAGAAGGGGGCCTGGCAGGGAGAGGGGGAGAAACAGCTGTGGGCGCCAGGAGGGGTGAGCACCAGGCAGGTCTAGAAGGGCCCATTGGGCCAGAGGGACTTGGACATGGAGGTGACGGGGGTTTGTCTATGAGTTTACAAGATTCCTTTCATCTGAGGGATTGGAAATTGGAAGAAAACCCAGATCCGCGGAGAGCCGTTGACCTGAGTTGGTCAAAGCTGTTCAGGAAGAGGAACCAAGGTCTCCTGTTGCCATAAGGAACATCCATACACTTGGCTGGATGCAGCAGGACACTAATGACGGACGGGGACTCCAGGACACGCTTGCTGAGCGCCCGTGGTTGGAAGCTAGCTGTCCCTCCACTCCTTCCGTAGGGTGGATCCTGGGAAGGGTTAACAAACTGGAAAAAGAAGCAGAGCTTCAGCTGTGTGGTATGTGAAAAGATCTTGTGAAAGAAAGCAGCCAGAAACTCTCAGGCAGAGAGCAGAGGGAGAAAAAATATGCAGGGTAACAATGGATTAGAGCAAAAATGAGAACCCAAGTTAGTTAGAGGATGTGTATGACTCACTCTTGAACCAGGAACGAAGCAGAGGGGAGCTTGGTGGCTGCCTACTGGCAAGAAAGGTGCAGGGTAACGTCAAAAATCTGCATTCGATTCATTTCAGAGCATTTATGGATCTAGGCTAAATTTGGAGTTCGATGCAAATAATTTGACCACAGAAGAGAATGAACTTAGAAGTGTCAGTTCTTACCATCAATGGTGATTCGAGCGGAAGCGTAGCTTATGATACAAAGAGGAGGCTAAGAAGTGCTATCTTTGACGGTGCTGTCTTGGGATACAAAGGGTGTCAGAAGTAAGTCCTTAGGACTGACATTGATTAAGCACTCAGAATATGACGGGCACAGTTCTTCAGCTTTACCTGCCACACATTTCAACCTCACAGTAGCCCCGGGAGGGAGGTCCTGGTAACATTTCCATTTCACAGATGAAAAAAGCCAAGCCACAAGAGCTTATGTAACTTGCCCAGGGCTAATGGGGGAAGAGCAAGGATTCAAATCCAGATGGGCTGGCTCCAGAGACCTTCTTAACTATCATCCTCTGTCTTCTCTCAAAATGGTTTAATTAAGCAAGGTCAACCAGTTAGGTACTATGGAAATGAAGGTGCATGCTGGTCAGGGCTGTTCACAGGTGGCATTTGAAAATTTTTTGTGCATTCAGACTAACACAGTAGTAAGAAAAAAAAAAAAAAAAAAAAAAAAAAAGAGAATCCCCAAACAAGGAGTATCAACGCAAGAACACAGCTCAGTGCACGCAGCCTTGCTGGAGGCAGGGAGACTGGGCGTTTTGGTGAGGACGTGTAGGAAGGAGAGGCTGGGAGGAGAGGTGAAGGTCACCTGTATGTGAGAGGAGCACCCTCCAGGGAGAGCATGTACTGGCTAGCAGGGAGTCACAATGCCAGGAACGCACAAGGGCCCCTGCCATGGCATCTCCAAAACTCGGGCAGCCAGAGGCTCACTGGGGTCAGGACCACGATGGTCCTGGTCAGGGAGAGGATGGCAAAGAGGTCCCAGAGCCGTACCGCTGCCTGCCGTTTCTTTCAAGGCTTGAGCTGCAGGACGGTTCTGTGTGTTCACAGCCTCATGGCCGGGACTGGAGAGGAACTTGACCTCTGTGGGTGCGTCTCCCACTCCCGACAGACCGTAGAGATGCCTCAGGACTAGAGGGGCTTGCCAAGGCCACCCAGCCCCCGGGAGCAGGGCTGGGAGTAGGTCTCGGGTGTCCTGAATCCTGCCCGGCACCTTTCAATGAGCTCATTTTCCTGAAGGCCTCCATTTATAAAGTGCTCAATTCGGATAACGAGTTAAGTGGTTAGTTATTGATTCAGAATCAGTGACTTCCTGTATTAACAATTTCTTAATTTTTTTTTGGTTTTGTTTCCTGCTTTTTTTTTTGTGGGGGGGTCCTGCCTTCCCTCTCCGAATCACCCCACTCCGTATCTGACTTCTCCCTTGTTGGGCCTGGCTGGTCTCAAACCCTTTATGGTCTTTCCTGGGTTATGGTTCTGTTTCTTTTTCTCCTTCTCATGGTCCTCCTTCCTCTCTCTTCTCCTTTGCCTCATTCCCCCTCCTCAGCCTCTCTCCCTCTTTCCCTCTCCCTCTCCCTAATTCTCTCTCACACACAGGCAGACACCCTCTCACTCACGCTGGCTCACGTTCTCTCTAGATTTAGAGAGAGACAGAGACAGACTGGCTCCATCCTCTCCCCCTCAGGAGTGCTAAAAACCAGTCCATCTGTTGTAGATCTGCTTATTATTTGAAATTTTGCCTTATGGAGAAAGAGGGAAGCTAGGATTCCTGTATTTTCTCACTCTTCTCTTTAAACACAGGGAAGTGACTACTTCTCACCTAATCAGTGCATTAATAAAAACTTGGCAGGACCGAAGAAGCCATATTGACATTCTCCCTTTAGGGGAATTGGTATAGCTCCTTTTGCAGATGGACACTTCATGCATTTTTAATGGCCGCGGGGATGCAGGCTAGTCGGGGCTTCAACATAGCTAACTCACTCTCCCTGGATATCCAGTTTCCTTCTTAGCACTGTTGGCCCACACTGGACATAGACATTGTGTCAGTAGGAAGAGAGAGGGTAGAGCAATCGATCCTAACCATGAGGGTGGTCTTAGTCTTAGGGAGGTTCAGGACTAGAGGCCCATGCTGCTGAGCCTGGTGATGCCCAGGAATATGGGAGGAAGAGCTTCCATCTCGCTCCTCCCAAGGCTTCATTCTTTCCTAGTGGCACTAGAATGGAACCCCACCAGCAAGGGCTCCCTCTACCCTCCCACCTTCTCTTCCGCGATCACCAGGGATGACTGAGTGCAGTTCTTCCTCACGAAGGTGTGACGTTACCCAGGATTCTCCACCGCTCTCCAGAAGCCCCCTCCACCAAGCTCACTGAGCTTGGTCTCTGTCACCCCCATGCACACAGCCACCTCTCCCCTCTCCAATATAACTTTGCAGAGCTGATCTTAAGGCAGCACTACATAAAGGTGGCCCTCTGCAGCCCAGCTTTCTCCCTGTCCCCTCTCCTCTGTCCCCGGGCAGATCATAAACACAGGGGAAATTCCGTCTTTGACCAGTCAGTGTCGGTTCCAAAGTCTCTCCAACTTCCCCTGCCAGGCCCCTTGCTGCTCTTCTTCAGAATCAGGGTGAGCATAAGACCGGGGCTCACAAGGTGGAGTGTCTGGGAGGACCCTTGACGAGTGCTATGTCATCTTAAAGAAGCAGCCCAGGCGGGCCCTTCTCCTTCACAACAAGGCTCCATTCGGGAAATGCAAAGGAGATCAGTTTAGAAGGGATGGAATGCTCTGGGAAGGAGATAAGGTTGGAGTCCCTGTCTTATAGGTCTTTGAGTTAGTGTTTTTATGGTTGGGTTGATGAGCAATGTGCCACACCCGCCCACATTTTGTCGACTGATGTCAGCCGTGTCATTGGATGCTGTAGAGTCAAGTTCTTCTTTCTGTCTGGATTAAGTCCGAACTATAGACCTCAGTACCCCACATGCTCTGACTTCCTGAGATAACCTGCTGCACAGGCGTCTTGGGCTGCTTTAATGACGTATCAGAGACTGGGCAGCTTGTACGGAACAGTAATCCATGTCCCACAGTTCTAAAGGCTAGAAGTTCAAGATCGGGGGCCAGCACGGCCAGGTCTTGGTACGTGTGCACTTCCTGGTTCAAGGAAGGCCATCTTTTCACTCTGTTCTCACATGGAGGAAGGGACAAGAGAGCTCTCTGGGGTCTCTTTTGTAATGGCACTAATCCCATTACTGAGGACTCTGTCCTTATACCTAATCACCTCCAAAGCTCTTATCTCCAAACATCATCACCATGGGGATTATATTTCAACATATAAATTTTGGGGGGGACATAAATTCCATCTACAACAGTAGGACTGAATTATTTGGGCATTTTCCTGGACCTCTGTAAAGGTATCCTTTCTGAGAAATGTGACAGTCCCTCCCAAATGTCTTTGCCCTTTCTGGATGGAATCTTTACCTAGGGCAGAACTGCCCTCCCAGGGGCAACTGGGAATGAGTGGCAAGGTTTTCACCATGACATTGATGCCAGGAGCCAGGAAGTCCAAACAAACGCTCTGCCACGCCGCATACGGTCTGCACTACCAAAAGCAGAAGCACAGCTAGGAAGTCCCAAAGCCCAAGCGACACGGAGATGAAAGTTCCCTAGAGGCCAGGATTTGACGTCCTCCTTTTACAGAGGAGAAGATCTTGGCCAGAAAGGGAAAGTGGGTTGCTTGAGGTCACACAGCTAGCTGGTGGCGGAGCTGGAGCGGAGCCCAGCCCTGGGCTTCACAGCCCAGCGAGGACACCTTCTGCAGTGCTGGTGCCGCGGAGGGCCGGGGAGGCGTTGCGGGGGCAGGAGCAGCCTGGCCGAGCGAGGACTGCAGGCCCGGGACAGGCAGGGCCGCTGGGCAACTGCTGACTGTGGCTGCAGTTCTGGAGGTGGGCCAGCATGTGGTCCCCTGAGCCTGTACGTCGGGGACTGTTCTTGTCCTTTGGATTTACTTGTTTTGCTCAGATCTTCCTTCTCCTTCCAAAAGACACCCCCAGACGCCCCCTTCATTCAGAAGTAGCATTAGTTAGCTTAATGAAATGGAGTCACTTCCCTTGGGGACAGAAGTGGGTCTTTCTAAGTGAGGGCCCTGTGTAGCGTACGTTCAATGAAGGAGAGAGGAGTGGCTGTGGCTGGCTGGCAGGAGGCCAGAGGTCTATTCCTAGCTCTGTTGCTATGTGTTGTGGTGCCGGCCATTGAGCCTTCTTGCTCTTTTTGGCCCAATCAGCTGTCAGCGTTCTGCTTCCCATACTGTGCCTTGGGTGCCACCAGCCTTGTGTCTCTTCCAAATGAAGTGCCTTGGCTGGGTGGGGCTGGGGGAGGGAATCCTGGAATATCTACATGTTTCAGCCAGTGTCCAGGCAGGAAACAGAGAGTCTGCTCCAATGAGGCAACTCAGGAACACTTAATAAATGAAATGTTTTCTGAGGCAGTGATCAGGTGTGGGGTACCTAATGGAGTCCCTCAATCTCCCCCCGTAGACTCTCTTATCCCTTGTAGAGAGGAAGCTTGGTGGCTGGGTAGCCTCCTGGTTTTTTTGTTTTTCCCCCTAGATCCATTTTTCCAGGCTTCTTTGCCTGCTCTGGAACCTCAAGGTGGCAAGAAACACATTCTCTGGGCCCCTGGCCTCAAGCAGGAGAGTAGGGTAGGGTTGGGCATTTGTTTCCTTGACTCTCCCTGCTGGGTCATTGTGGGTTGGCCATATTTCTCCTCTGAGGCCACAGCTCTTGACAGGTGGTCCTTTCACACCACCATTTCTCTGGGTTATGCTATCCCTTCCTTCTCTTATCTGTTTTGGATTAAGGATATGGGGAACAAACCCCTAAGCACCCAGACTAGTGGGGGAATGTATTGGTTGATTTTCTGTTACTCTAACAAAATACTTGAGGCAGGGTACTTTAAAAAGGAAAGTTTGTTTAGCTCACAGTTCTATAGATTCAAGAGCCTGGTGCCAGCGTCTCGGTCTTGAAGTGAGCTTCAGAGTTATATCACAACACCATGGTAGGAACATGTGCCAGGGGGAGAAGTCTCAGGGGAGACAGGAAGCCGGAGCAACGCAGGGATCAGTCTCATTCTTTATGGTGACCTGCTCTCAAAGAAATAATGGGGACAGGGGCTGGGGTTGTGGCTCAGTGGTAGAGCGCTTGCCTAGCACGTGCGCGACCCGGGTTCGATCCTCAGCACCACGTAAACATAAATGCATTGCATTGTGTACAACTAAAGTAAATAAATAAATATTTTTTTAAAAAAATAATGGGGACATATGAGAATGACATTAATCGCTTCTGACAGTGCCAACCCCAATGACATAACCACCTTCTACTGGGCTTCCACTACAAGGTTCCACAGTCTCCCAACATGGCCCCCTGAGGACCAAACTTCCAGCACATGAACCTTTGGAGGACACACTCAAGTCATACCAGGGAGGTATTTGTACCCACCAGGGATTACTGCACACTGAGACCCTCCAGTGCTATGGGAATGCCACATTGTGACCTGCTAGAAGTCTGTGGAGACAGCGGGACAGAAGGCTTCTCAGAGGCCAGGACACCTGACCTGAGCCTTGGCCAGTTCTGGTGGACCAGGACCAGGAATAGCTCATGCAAAAGCACTGAAAATGGAAAAGACAAGTGCATCTAAAAACCATCCATTCTCTTCCATTGCAAATAGTAGAAACTAGCCCAAAACAGTAAAAGAAAAAGAAAAAAAATTTTTAATGTGTTACTTACGGTTTCTGAAGTTCAGGGGCTGCAGGCATGACTGGTTCCAGGTGGCCAGATACAATTACCAGGCATCTTTCTCTGTCTGTTTCAGTCCTGCTGTCTTCTAGGTTAGCCCACCTGAGCAGGTTTTCTCCACTGTGGGTCATGGGGTGGGGAACTGTTCTTAAAAGTATCAGGCCTATGTGTTCCATTGAACTTGTGAATCTAGATAAAGGCAGATAGCTAGTATTGTGATGAGGTAATTTCACCCAGGTCGCCAGGCCTTCCGGTTGAGGGGAAAGGAAGGAGAGATTTTGGCACGTTCCGATCCCTGGCCTATTCTTGGGCGAATACAAAGAGCCGTGCTCCTGGGCCATATAGGTTCCCACCAGGAAAGAGTAGTTGAATTACCGGAAGAAGAGATGTATTGTCAGTTTCTCATTACTATAACGAAATACCTGACATAGTTAACTGATAAAAAGAAAAGGTTTATTTGGCCCATGGTTTTGGAGATTCCAGTCCATAATCAAGTGACCAGAGCACGTGGCCAAGCAAACTGCTCATCTTATGTGCCAGGAAAGCAAAGAGAGAGAAAGAGGAAGGAGAGGGGTGCAGGTCCCACAATCCCCTTGGAGGGCACACTTCCAGTGACCTAAAGACCCTTCACAGGGCCCCACGTCACAAAGGTCCACAGCACCTTCCAACAGTGCCCCCCTGTGGACACTCATCTAAACCAGAGCAGGAGGGGAAACAGGGCATTCTGGGAACTCCAAAAATATCGCTCCCGTAGCCCATTTCATTGGGTATAGCTAGAGAGCAGGGTCCAGGTGGTGACAGCTTCCCCCATGATAATGGGACACCCCAGAAGGCTTGTAAGCCAAGGAAAGACTTAGACTTGAATACTTGAGATTTAATCAGAAGACTAAAGCAACTTTCCAAATAATAATGATGATGATGATGATGATGATGATGAAAAGCCATACAATATCTTCTAAACCAAACAACACTGTGTCTGGGATTGCTTGCTATTTAAATCTCCTCGTTCCCCTTCTTTCCCCAAATCTGCCCAGGAGACTGGCTGCGTCACCTGAGGTCAGTGCTTGATCCGGTGGTGTGTATTTTCAGACTGCATTAGACTTCTTACTTGTGCAGGGACCAGAACCTTTTAGTTCGGGGCTGGAAGGACTGGGCTAATGTGCCTGATTGCCGGGCTGGGCTCGAGTTCAGCCGTCTCCACGGAGCCAGAAGCATTTGCAGGCAGATCCTGGCTGGGACGCTGACAGGCAGCCTCCTGCGCTGCTGCTCTCAGTCACCCCCACCCCCGTGCACGCCTGTGAGTCACACCAGGGCCCTGTGGAACTTAGAGCAGGCGCTAAGCCACACGCTCCCGCTGCCCCCACAGCAAGCAAGCAATTGCTCCTGACAGTGTCTAATTGCACAATCCCTTTCCATTTGTCGAGACCCACCAGTCTCCGTGCAAATAGAGACTGACAGTCGGGTGGGGGTGGACACGTACCAGAGCGGAGGAAGGAGAGACATCTTGCTAAGAGTGACGGGAGTGCACTGGGAAACAGAAGCTTCTAGTAGGGTGTGATAAGAAGCTCGTGGCTCAGGGCCTGGGCCTTGGAATCGAAAGGCCTGGGCTCAACTTCAGATGCTGCTCCTTTCTAACAGGGGATCTTGAGCAAGTCGCTTAATTTCCCCAACCCTTAATTTTTCTCATCTGCAAGATGTGAGATTAGACTACTTACCTCACAGTGCACACAGATGAAATGGGATGACCATAAATCACTGTGAGCAGTGCCTGGGTCACTGTCACCTCTATCAGCATTCCGTCTCCCCTGCCTTTTGTTTACAGTGGTCCCATTTCTGATCAGATCTCTCCAGGTTGCTGGATGCTATTTCATTCTGGTGCTGGGTTGGCAGTGGGTGGTGGAGTTTGGTGGGTCACACCAGGGGAGAAGAGCCCAGAAGCTTTCATGGTGGCCTTGTTCCCTAGGCCTTCTCAGACAGGACTTCCTTCTGTCTGTCCGTTCCCAGCTTGTCTGGAAGGAGTGAAGATAATTACAGAGCTGGAAGAGATGTGGGATTGATTTCGTTTGCAGAAGATTCTTGGTGTGCAAATATTTTCACAGGTTCCTTACTTATGAACTCGGGCTACAGGTTGAGAACTTCAATGTTACAACCCATCGGTAGTGTTGTAGGTTTGGGGAACTTCTAAATGATCTTTCCTTTCCAGTTTGGAGTAACTGAGAAGTAGTGATACCGCCGGTTATCAGTGGTTATCGCTGAAGGAGTTCTGCTGCCTCACGTGTTGAAGTTTGAACATTAGAGAAGCACACCGAGGCAGTTTAAATAAAGCAGGGTTTATTTAAAAAGGGGTAGCACAGACTTCTACAGGGAGGGAGAAGGGGGGCATGGCTGGTAACCTGGCATCCCAAGAAGCTATGCCTTCTGCCCTTTTTATATGTCCTTCCTAGGCTTCCTTTGTTCTCCTGCTCTGTTCCCCTGACCACGCTCCTTCCTGCATACGTGACTAGGCCCAGGAATGCTCACTGGGGTGGCCAAAAGGTGGGAAACTGGTGGGCTGAAGGGGGAAGGGCAGGATGGAGCAACCCGGGACACATTAATTAACAACCTCGTAGCTGCCTACAGGGAGGGGCAGTTCCTGGGACAGGTTACCTTAGCAACAGGTTGGGGCAGGGGCAGGTTCTTGATAAGGGTGGAGGAAGGGCTCTGAAGGAATTAACATTTCAATCCCTCAGGGAACAGTCTCCAACTTGCCAGACTCACTCAAAATTGGCCTCCTTGATCGGACCTGACTCAGTTTACCTATCTATGCTGACTGCCTGTCTGATTCTGGCTTCAGTAGGAGCTCACAGCTGCAGGACTGGAGATTTGACCTGGGGTCCTGATGAGGCTGTCTGCTCTTCCCATTCTTTTTTTTTTTTTTTTTTTTTTTTTTTTGGTACCAGGGATTGAACTCAGGGGCACTCGACCACTGGGCCACATCCCCAGCCCTTTTTTGTATTTTATTAGAGACAGGGTCTCACTGAGTTGCTAAGTGCCTCACCATTGCTGAGGCTGGCTTTGAACTCGCGATCCTCCTGCCTCAGCCTCCCAAGTGCTGGGATTACAGGTGTGCGCCACCGCGCCTGGCTCTTCCCGTTCTTGACTGACCTTTCTAGGTGGTCCCAGGTGGAGCTGGACAGCCCGGGCCCCTCCCCAGGGAAGGAAGAAGCAGGGTATCTGAGCCCTCAGTTCCCCCCAAGACACCCAGGACCAAACCTGCTGCGTCCCAGGGCCCCCAGGGCCTAACAGCCGGCACCTGTTCAGGCAGAGGCCCTGGAGCAGCCGCCACCCAGGCCCTCTCCCTTTCCATCCAGCTGGATGTGAAGCTTCATTGAACACCTTCCCACAAATCCTCCTCCCTCACTTCCAATCATACCTGAGCCCCTCCACCACCACTGCCGAGTCAAGCATCCTCACCTCTGGACAACCGGGACACCTTCCCACCTGCTCTCTTCGCTGCCCTCCCGCCACCACAGGCTGCCCACCCAGCAGCCAGAGCGATGGCTTAAAACCTTGCATCTCTCCACTCAAACTCCTCACGGTTTCGCATTAGGAGAGATCTCCAAGCTCTTATCTTTGCCTCTCAGGCTGTCCATGATGTGCCCGCCCAGTGCTCACCCCCTCCACCCCCACCCTTGCTCACACAGCTATGGTGCCCTTCCTGGGGTCACTTGAGCATTGTGCTCACTCTGGCCTCAGGACCTTTGTACATGCCGTCTCCTCTCTGGCGCTCTTCAGGTCACTGCTCAGGTGCTGACCCCTTGAAGAGGCCGCCCCAACATGGTCTAAAATAGCTGCTCTCGCCGTCACTGTCTTCTACTCTGTCTCATCTTTTAAATGTGGCTTATTACTGTTTGACAGGATAATATGCATTTCTAAAGGCTTGTTTGTTTGGATCTGTGTCTGTTTTGTTTGGTGCTGTGTCCCCAGAGCCTCACGTAGGGCCTGACAAAGAGCAGGAGCACATTGGCCCTGCAGCTGGGCGGACCAAGAAGGGACGAGCTCACACGGCGGGCTCAGGTCCTTCTCCCAGGCTCACTGAGCGGTTCAGCCATTCCACCCTTGCAGTACGAACTCAGAAGAACCTCCTCCCCATCCGGAGAGGCCCTTGAGCATGTGAGCATTGCTATTGGTCCCATTTTACAGACAGATAAGCAAACTGAGTCTTGGATGAAATGCGCTGCTGGAGGTACTACGGCTGGCACGTGGCACAGCCCGCTGCTGCTCACGTCTCTGGGCTCTTAGCCTCTCTGCCCGTCACAGGTCTGGCTCCTGGGTTTCTCTGGGCTTTCTCTCTTACTCTCCAGTGCAGCTTTATGAGGTGTTCCTTTATAGCTGGGAAAGCTCGTGTTTGGGGGTTCAAGTGACTTGCCAGCCATGCACGGCTGGACGCGGCAGAGTTGAATTTGGATTCCAGACACGGACTCAAAGCCTTAGCTTTCCATCCTTATTGCACGCTGTGGCCTTGCCCTTGGGACCAGACACGGTGAGGAGGTGAAGGTCACCTGGTGCCTCCGTCCTGAGGATCGGTGGGGTGAAGAACAGGGTGCTCTGGAAAGGTCCTAAAGAGCCGGTAGAAGAAGAGAAAGAATGACAGCAGCGTTTGGGTTTTATCTTTGGCTTTAATAGGTTCTTTGGGCAAGGTCTGAGCAGGATGTCTTGTGTCTTTCAACTTTATTTTATTTAACTGTTCACTAGCAGGGTTAGGTGGATGGACGAATTGATGATCCCAAATCCCTTGAACATACGTGTCTTAATCTTTAGTGTGACAGGCCACTGCCTCTTTCCCCTGATTAAATTGAACCACCTGAAAGATTTATTTTCTTTCTTTCTTTCTTCCTTCCCTGGACCCCCCCCCCCTCTTTTTTTTTAATTTTTCTTTTTGAGTACCGGGGATTGAACTCAGGGGCACTCAACCACTGAGCCACATCCCCAGCCCTATTTTGTATTTTATTAGAGACAGGGCCTCACTGAGTTGCCTAGTGCCTTGCCCTTGCTGAGGCTGGCTTTGAACTCGTGATCCTCCTGTCTCAGCCTCCCAAGTCGCTGGGGTTACTGGCGTGTGCCACTATGCCCAGCAATCTTTCTTTTTTAGGGATATGCTATAAAATATAAAAACTTAGAGCAAAGCAATTCCCCAAATTTGGTTAATTTATTTACTTCCTCTGCTGAGTCAGAGTGCACTTTTCTCCAAATGTCAGTCATAAAGCGCCTACTGGGAAAGTAGTGTGGGCCATGGATAATGCATGATCCTCCTTCAGTGTCACCCCTGACATTCACAGGGGGGACCCCTTCTCATTTTCCCCACTGCTGAAGGAAAGCCTAAAGTGTAAATATATGCAGTCATCTGCAATATCCAAGAGGGACTGGCTCCTGGGACCCCCATCCGATGTCCAAGTCCTCGATGATCAATTGCTCATGTGACATGGCATAGCAATTGTATATAACCCATGCACACCATCCGTGCACGTTAAATCATCTCTAGATTACTTCTAATAGCTACTATCATGCAAATGCTATATAAATATTAGCTACGATGTAGATGTATTGTTTATGGAATAATGATAAGAAAAATCCATGCATATTCAGTACAGAGTCGATTTTTTTTCTTTTCAACTATTTCATCCACGGTTGGTTGAATTTGCAGAAAGGGAACCTGTGGATGCAGAACTTGTGAATATGTAGGGGCTGACTGTGTTGTTGGTTTCTTTTGAGAGCAAGTCTCATCCACCACTGCAAGAGCCCCCTCACTTTCACAGTACTTCTTGCACAAGAGGTAACATGTGTGTAGCAGTTGAAGATCTGAGTGTTAGTCCTGGTCCTCGATGAAGGCTCCACAGCTACTTGATCTCTCCAACCCTCGGTTAGTCATCTATAATAAGGGAATTCTAGGGGCACCCATCCCAAAGTGTTGTAAAGGAGGAATAAAATGATGTGCCCCAAACTCTTCTACCTGGTGCACAGTAAAGGAAGTTAATTTGGATTAGACAAGTGGGAATGAAGGGAAGAGAGAGGGGATGGAAATAGGAAAGGCAGTGGGATGGATTGGATATAACGTTCCTATGTTCACGTGTGAATACATGACCAGGAAACTCCACATCATGTACAACCACAAGAATGGAAAGCTACCCTGCATGTAGGTATGATATGTCAAAACACACTCTACTGTCATGTATAACTAAAAAAGAACAAATCTAAAAAAGCTTGAAATGCAACTTCATCATGATGAAAATAATAGTGATGATAACGTAATCGGTGCTACCTTTGTAGCCACACAAGCCCACGTCACAGCCCTTTGACCCCACACCCAGCACCTTTCCTTGTCGCCACGCGTCTGCGCTCTGTCGAGAGTCCAGCGAGGGCAAGACTGCCAAGCTCCCAGGCCACGCACACCTGTTCGTTCCCATAGTCCTTTTCCTGACAGACATCTCTAAGGGCCAGCTGCTGTTCACACTGGCGCCTAGTGTAAAGAAGGGTCCTCCAGGTCTCAGGGGACAAGGAACCTACCCCAAGTGCGTCACTTGTTCGTGCACGTGTTTGACCCCCCTGGGACCTGCAGAGGGAAGCCTCTGGGTGGAAATCCGTTCTGTTTTCTGCACCTGACTCTGCCATTTAGTGACCGTGGAGCCCTGACCCACCCCACGAGTGGCACACACAGCCCCACGGTCCCCTGCAGGGCTCCCACCACAGACGAGAACGAGGACGTCCCACTCCTCATGAGGCTCTGGGGATGGGGAGAACCCGCTCCTCTCCAGTCACAGTGACCCCCGTCCTTTCTTCTCATCCTCCTGGAAAGCACCGTGCCATCTCTTGCTCGTGTCCCTTCTCCTCTCCAGACGCCGGGTATGGAACAGCCCCCTCAGTTATGTGCTACGGCAGATGTGAGTCAGAGCCACACGGCCACCGCAAGCTCCCTGTCCCGGAGCGCTAGCTCTTGAATGTCAACGTCTCTGAGACTCATGAAGGGAGCTTGTTAAAACCCAGATCATGGGGCTGGGTTGTGGCTCAGCCGTAGAGTGCTCGCCTAGCATGTGCGCGGCCCGGGTTCGATCCTCAGCACCACATAAAAACACATTGTGTACAACTAAAACCAAATAAATAAACATTAAAAAAGAAAACCCAGATCATAGGTAGGAGTCTTTTTTTTTTAATTATTTTTTATTCTAAGATGATATAAATGACAGCAGAATGCATTTCATTTCATATTACACATATAGAGCACATTTTTACAAATCTCTGGTTGTATGCAAAGTATATTCTCACCATTCGTGACTTCATACATGCACTTAGGGTAATGATATCCATCTCATTCTACCATCTTTTTTTTTTCTTCACCCTTTTGCCCCCTCCCTTCCCCTCCCTCCCCACTGGCCATTCTAGTATTCCTCTAATCCTCCTATGCTCCCCATCCCAACCCGACTGTGAATTGGCCTCCTTATATCAGAGAAAACATTTGGCATTTGGCTTTTTGGGATTGGCTAACTTCACTTAGCATGATATTCTCTAACTCCATTTTCATAGGTAGGAGTCTTTAAGGCATTGCTTTGTGAGTTCTAGAGTTGAGAAGGAAGCTGCCTTTCAGGTCAGCTTCTTCCAAACTCTGATGTAGGTGTTCCTTGGAAACTAGCTCATGATCTGAGCAGTAACTGTAAGTGACTGTAAGGCCTGCTATGTGGCAGGCCTCAAACACAACTTGCTGAGTGAGTATACTGCTCATTTGAGAGGGGATTGATGCTGGTGGTTCTTCTTCTTCATTTTTTTTAAGTGGCTTTTCCAATCACTACCAGGCACAGGTAAGATCATTATTATTATTTGGGGTGTACCTTGGATTGAACTCAGAGGCACTTGACCACTGAGCCACATCCCCAGCCCTATTTTGTATTTTATTTAGAGACAGGGTTTCACTGAGTTGCTTAGCGCCTCACTTTTGCTGAGGCTGGCTTTAAACTCACGATTCTCCTGCCTCAGTCTCCCAAGCTGCTGGGATTACAGGCATGTGCCACCATGCCTGGCAAGATTATTATTATTTTTTTTTTACATTTTCCTTAAAGACAGTGGGCAAGTCTACTGCTGGGAAAACTGAATTCTGATCACCTACAGCTTATTTTGTAAAGTTTTCTAAAGAAGACATATGGCATGGACCAGGAAATAAGAGTCCTCCCAATTCAGTTGAAAAAAGTGTATTTTTAATATAAAGATGTACAAAAAAACAATTGCAACCTTCAAGGAATTTTGTCACACACATTGGCAATGTTGTTAGACACTTCAGCAAAAGGAGTAGTCACATTCAGCTGGTAGATCTTGGAGGACTTTGTGGAAATGGAAGATGTGAGCTGAGAATTTTAGGATGAATCTAACTTGGGCAAGTCTGAAAGTGATGGTCTATATCCAAGCAAAGCAATGATCGTGAGAAAGTACTTGTCCTAAGGATAGCGAGGTGATTGACATGGCTAGTCCATAGGAAAGTAGGGAGAGGGGAAGAGAGCTATGGAGTTCAAGATCACACAGCTAGCCCAAGGCAGACCTGGGCTTTGAACCCAGATCATGTGAAGGCCAAGCCTGAGTTCCAGGATGTTCTTGCAGAGGCTTACTTCCCTGATAAAACTGCTACAGAGCCCTGAAAAATGGAACTTAGGCTTTTGCTTCACTCTCTATACAATGAGTGACGGCAAAAAAGAGTCCAGAAACCAGGCTCCATCCCAGAAGTCCGTCCTTGTGCTCTCTGCAACCTCATTCTCTTTCTTCGGGAAAAGCTACCCTGAAGAAAACTACAGCCACACCATTTGGACCCGCTAAAACTTGTTGTGTGCAAACAGAGTATCATGGAAGAGCAGGTGGAGAGTTTTGCAGATTCATTCTTCAGCAGCAATTGTCTAATTAATATCGTCACCACATGGCCCAGTTCTCCTGTCGGGAGCAGGCAAGTGTCAGCAGTGCATGCGTGTGTAAAGGCTGTTGATAAATCAGCGTCTTTTCCACGTGAGCAAGCCTGCCTCTCCGGCTGGCATCTTAATTCTAGGGCTCAGGAAATCCAGTGTGAGAACAATGGAACTTACTGCCTGGAAGTTGCAGACGGAGAGACTCCTTGGCTCCATGTGACAGGAATGGCCTTGCTGACACCCATCTGCATTAGGAATTTCATGATTGCTGCCCTGCAGAGGAAGCGATGGTGACGGCACATTCTCTCCCAGTAAAGGATTTCACCGGACAGTTCTCATTCAGGGCAAACTGGACAGAGGTGGTTTGAGGGTCACTCTCTGGTCCCCCAGTAATATGTGTTCCATTATTGTGCAAATGATTTAGAAAGGAAATTGCTTCAGTGCTTTCCAAAGTATTTTCTCATGTCAGTTAATCCTAAAGGCCTGAGAGGTCTCTATCATCCTCTTCATGTAGCAGATGAGGAAACCAGGGCTCAGAGACAGACATTAAATGTCTTGCCCAAAAGCTAAAGAAGCATTAATGAGTGTAGGCAGACCACTAGAACCCAATTTTATATGCTCTTCTGCATGTTCATCCACTTGATGGCATTTACTCTTTCAACATTTGCTGAACACTTACTGTTTTCCTAGCATTGAGTTAGGTTGTAGGGATCCAAAGATTAAAAATGGAAAATACTTTGAGTTCCTTGGACAGAGGACTACTAACAATCATTAGCTCATCCTTTGTAATCCCGATTGGTATTATTTACATTTAAAGCCAAATAAGCCATATTAGGAGCCCGAGAGTCTTCCAGACAATTCTCCAGTCCCTAAAGAGATTGTGTACTCACGTATTCATCTACACACTTTTGGGTGTTCAGTTACCTGCCATGAGTCAATATTTGCTTCAGTTCAATATTAATTACTTCCTGGATGAATACATTTCCTCTCTCTTGGTTCCTAAAAAGAAAAATTTTAAATGTTTTTATGCATTGAATCGACATTAGATAATTTCTCAGCCCAAGCCATCTTCACCAAGGTTGTCCCTCACTCCCTTTGTCCTAATCTTCTTGGACAAAGATGATTTAATTCCCAAAGTCCATAAACTCAACTCTATTGAAGAAAATGATGGTCCCCTCTGCAATCAGTTTGTCTATCATATCATACAGGGCCTTGGATTACAGGTACGGCTCTGTGTCCTAGCACCTGGTGAGCTCTCTGGGTGAGAGAACCGTGGGGTCTTCATCACCACACCCTAGCACATTCCATGATGTGATAGAGGTGCCCAATAAGTACTGATCACTTGAGGTCCCAGATTGCAGGAGCACTGTGGCTCACCCCGGTGCCTCTACTGCAAGGAGTTCTCTCTTCAAAGCGAGTCTGCCCACCATCTTCCCGCCCGAAGTGTCTTCTCAGCACCCCACAGTCTGTCATCAAGTATTCACATAACTCTTTCCCATTTCACTTAACCATTCTTGGGTTGTCCAGACCTCTTGGTGAATCAAAGTTTCCTAGTACTAGTGAAGTTGGAGTCTGTGATCAGCACGTCACAAAACTCACCAGGCTGCATCTGAGAGGTCTGTGTCTTCCAGAGGCTGGTTTGTGTGGCCATTGGGTATTTCATCAAGAGAACAGTCAGAGACAGGGAAGAACCCTGACTCCCCGGAGAGAGTCGGGGAGCAAGCAGGATGTGGACTGTTGTGTTCATGTCGGGCATGGATGGGGTTCGGGACCCAGGGCAGGTGCTGCCTGGGAATGGAGGATGGGACGGGATTTGATTTGGTCATGCCAGGTCAGGATTTCTATGGGGGTGCTCTGAAGGCAAAATGATAGTTATCTTGAACTCTCAATGGGGTTTACTGTGATATATGGACATGTCACCTCAGCCTCTTGCCCTCTATGAATATACAAAAGGAGACCCTGTGTGCTTATTTGGGGAAACCGTCGTTTGTTCTGTGAGGACTTCTCTTTGGGAAAGGCTGCCACTGACGTTGAGGGAGTTTACTGGGATAGAATGCCTTTTTCCCTAGATCGACTGGAATCGACACGTATCTCAGGCTAAGGGGAAGCTGGTTTGGGAAATCCAAGTGTGTTACAGTCTTTGGAAGGTGTATGCCTGTTCCTGGGGCCTGGTTACCCAGAGAAGGGATGCAGCGCTAAGGTCAGGGACACCTGGACATGGGCTTCTCTTTTCCAGGGACTTTTATTATGTCAGAATAAGTCACTTCAGCCATCACCCTTCTGTTTCCTCATCTGCAAAGGGGAAGCAGTGGTTTCTGAGTACTTATCTACCTTCAGGGACTGGATAGCTAACATTATTGGGGTAAGCTGATAGTGAGGAGGATTGGAGGGCCCAGGACCTACCCAAAGGCTCCCAAATGCAACACTTTTCAAGCCATTGATTCGCAACCTCTGTTCTAAAGTGTTTGATCTTCTCCTTGGAAGAAAGGTAACATACAAGTCCAAATTATTATTATTGTCCATCAATGACCCAGTCAATATCCTCATTATTTTAATGTTCCGTATGGGTAGGGTTCCATACTATGTGCTGAACAACAACAACAACAACAACAAAAAAAAAAAAAAAAAAGAATTTTTTTAATATGATTCCCATTTTTGAGGATTTAAATATTTGGTCTAATTGCATAGACAGCTGTCCATTCATCCGTCCTTCCATCCATCCATCCAAAATATATTTACTGAGCACCACTGTGTGCCTAGTTTAGGACTATAAACCCCCACAGAGTTTATAGCAGTGAGCAAAGACATAGGGTTCCTGCTCTCATGAAGTGGCAGTTATCACATATAAGCTAAGCCCCGTGAAAACTCCCAGGGAACACAGTGAAGGCTATGCCCTGCCCTCTGGCCTTTGGGTGTTGGTGGCAGTAGGAATGGAAGCATGTGGCGGGAAACAGAATGGATTATTCACTAGGCAAGTTCACGGTGGGCTTTCTAGATGAGGCAACGTTGTGGTGGATCTCTGGATTTCGACAGGCGGGGGGTTTGGACTGAGCAGTGGAGGTGGGAGGTGGGTTTTAAGGAAGAAGAGATGTGAGGCAACCCGAGGCGGACAAGGTGGGGGAAGAGCTTTCATGTGCACAGGGGGCTGAGAGCAAACCGTTCACGGACCATCATACCTGCCCTGTTAAGGAGTTGGGGTGTTAGTCCCTGTCACCAAGGAGCCATGGAACAGTCAGGGCAGGGGAATGACATGATCAGAGTTCCACAGCAGCTTCTCTCCCACCTAAAGGGTCTTTCCATCTCCACCCTCACTTTCCCTTCCTCCTTAATGGACAAGAGTCCCGACATCTTCCCACATACCCTGAGTCCAGCTCCTTTAGGGGAACTTCGACCTCCTCTCTCTACGGTGCTTCTGTCATATTTCTTCATCAGATTCTCTCTCTTATCTGCCCCACCTGAATTTCCCTCCTTGGATGAACCTCTCTCCTACCCATAAACACACTTAGTTCCCTCTCCTAAATTTTAAATGGAAAAGTTTCTCCTAGCTAAACACATAGTAGGTATTTAAGTGATGATCCTAATCATGACCATTACTGTTCTTTCGAGCTATCTTATATCTTTCTTTCCGATTCACTTCATAGCCATCTTCTACTTTCTCCCTATCACTGAGTCTTCAGCCCTTGCAAGTCTGCACTGGCCTTTCCTGGCTGACAGGATCTAGTCTCTCCTGATTGCCACGCACCACGGTCTGTTCTCAGCAATCCTGTCCTTGGGCTTCTCTGGCCTTTTAAAATTTTTTGTGCATGATGATTGTACATACTAGTGGAATTTGTTATGTTCTATTCATATATTCACATAACATGATTTGATCGATCTCATTCCCTAGTACTTTTCCTTTCCCTTCCCTTCTCCTGATCTGCTTGCTCCAATTATCTGTCTTATAATAACAATCATAATTATCATTATTATTATTATATTGTCTAATCTTTTGAGTGCTTGATTGGGGAGATTTTTCTGAGCCTCCAGGTTGGACTAAATTTGTTGAGACCCGGGGTGCCCCTGGGCACCTTAGTCTCGCTCTTCCTAGTGCATTTGGTTGGGATGTTCTACAGGTTTCCCTTGCTCCTCGAAGCCTAGGTCCACACCTCACTCATGTTAGATTCTCAGTTCTCCTAGAATGGCCAATACCTGGGGCTACCCCCTATGGTAGTCATTAGCCAAAAAAGGCTGTTGGGCATTTGGCATGAGGCTTTTCTGAACTGAGATGCACCATAAGTGTAAAGCATACATGAATTTCAAGGATTTAGTATAAAAATATAAAACTTGTCATTAACAATTTTATATAAATTGCACGTTAAAAATGCTCGGGTTTTGGACATACTGGATAAACTAAAAAAGACGATCAAAATGAGTTCTATTTGTATCTTTTTATTTTCATGAGGGGACCCTTAGAACATTTTAATGTTACTTGTGTGACTCCCATTGTGTTTCTCTTGGAAGTGCTGGTCTACCACTTGGCTGGGAAGAGCAGGCCTAAAACCACAGTCATTGAAGTGAGTCGAGTTGTTGATGCCCATGTTTATGAGCCTCCATCCCTAGTTTTGGTGACAAACCTGCTCCTGGTTCTCCTCCTGCCTCTTGACCTCTTTTTATCTGGCCCTGTCTTCTCCCTCCTGCTGCGAGTTCTTCAGGGGGATTGTGCCTCCACACAGTCCCTAGGTATGCAGCACAATGAGGCTGAGGATGAAGCAACTCACAAAGCCACATTGACTTTTTTTAAAAAAGCAAATGAACGACATTTAAAAAGAAAAAAAAGAAGGGGAAGAGAGGAAGGGGCACCTAGCCTGTGGCCAGTGTTAACCATGGAGGACTTCGGTGGTGAGGTGACCTTTCCAAGAAGGCTTTTGGAGGCGAGGCACATGGTACAGCAGGCGCAGTCCTCCTCCACCCCCTTCCACAAAGGCTCCTGTGAAATGGAGAGCAGTATTTTAAGTGCATTGAAGGTCGTGAATTTAAAACTAAGAGACCTTGAAATCCAGAAGTGTTTGCTTTCGTAACCACCTACACTGCCTCTCCGGAAGGGAAGGGCCATGCTGCAGAGCTGGCAGGGAGGCCCAGGCCAGCAGGGCAGGCTCTGGAAGGAGCCTGTGCCAGGCTGCTGATGCTTCAGCCCTTTCCTGAAGAAGCTGCCCCCAGGAGTCCCTTCAGCTCAGGGCTGGCCCAACCCTTCCAGCCTGAGTGTAGTCTCCCTGGCTCAACATGGTCACATGCAAGACACCTGGTTCTCTTATCACCCCTCAGCTGATCCTGGGGCCTTGAGTAGGTCCCTGGTCTCTCTGTGCTGTGGCTTAAAAACCTTTCCTACTGGCTTCTCAGAGCTTGTGAGCACGGGCACTGATGAAATGAAAAAGAGTCTTTCTCTAGAGAAATGCAGAGGCCCCATGGGGGGTTTAATTATCAGGAAAGATGAAAAATATTTAATCCACTTAGGATATGCCCCGGCTCTCCTCGCCCCAATCAGTGGCAGGGCATTGAAGGTAAATAATGACATTGATAACTATTGTGTATGGGACACACCTATTTTGGTTTACTTGCTGTTTAGATATGCCTGTGAGCTAGACTTTGATATCAGCACCACACTAATAAGAAGGCTGATGCACAAATGGCCCCAGGGGTAAGGAGACGAGGTGGGATTTGAACCCTTGTGCAGCTCTTGCTCTTTTCACTGTTATACACAATACTCTGAAACCCAGGGGCCCCTGGGCTCCCCATTCAGTTTTCATTCAGCAGTTGCATTTTCCCGCCTGCTTTGTTTTGTTTGGCTTAGGATCTATCATGATCTGGTAGATAGTTGGTAAATGGTAATCCTCAACACCCGGTTATCCAGTCACACTCGCCACTTTCTGGAAAAGCGAACAGGATGGGGCAGCTCAGCCCATTTCATGAACGGTGTGAACCCGAGGCTCGGCACAGTTAAGGGATGTGCTCAAGGTCACCCGGGAGGGAAGTGACTGGTCCGACCGAGAGCGTCTGGACTCTGAGCCATGACTGTTGAAGGAGCTGTCCCTTCCTTCTGAGCTGTGACAGGGAGGGAGCTGTGGCTTCCCTCTGAGGAGATCTGGAATTCAGTGGGAGCACCAGACACAAACAAGGTCCCAGAAAGGAGGATCTGGCTCTTCCCGGGCTGCCCTTGAGGCTGGGGGAAGGGAAGGGCGCTGGCGCGCCTCTCTCTCTAATGAGTGCCATCTGGGCCCGCCAGCGTCTTGGTGTGGTGGCGGCATCCTGCTCTCCCACGCTGGCGTCCTTGGCACAGCTCTCTGCATGGACTGAGGACCCGGCCCTCAGGATTGCGGTGACCCAGAAGACACAAGAGGTCCTTCGGAGGGGGCGGGCAACAGCGTCTTCTGCACCTTGAAAATCGCCTGGAAACAGGCGACGCCTCATGCCCTCTGCCCGCTGCCTCCGGGTGAGGTCACACTTTGGGGTCCTGCGGGGTGGGGGGGCAGGGTAGTGTGTCACTGTTCCTGATGGTCTGCGTGAGGAGAGCTGTACCCAGGACTCGCGGGGAGGGCGGCAGTCCTTCTTTACATCAACCCCAACACTAGGAGGCGACTGAGAGAGAAAATAGGAATCCCCACTTAGGCATCTGTCGGGAATTCGTGGGCAGTGCCTTCCTCAAGTGGCTGGTCAGGCAGGTATCATGGACTGATCAAGTACCCGGGGCTGGGGCAGTGGCCAGACGGGGGACGAGTTGGGGGCAACATGTCACCTGGGCTGAGGACATGGACAGGCTGGTCAAGGTCAAGGACTGGGCGGGAGACCTTCTGTGGAAGACCTTTCATGCTGCGGATGGAGAGACTGGAGATCCAGGTGGTGAACCGCCCGGGTGACCTTCCACGGGCCAGCAAGTAAAATCAATGAAAGTACAAATGTTTAGTGACCCTCTGCTGTGGGCATATCAAGGTCCTCAGGTTCCAAGACACAGTTCCTGCCTTCAGGGAGCTTACTGTTTGTTTGAGAAGGAGGTTTGGAGCACACGAGAAAAGGACATGAACTCTACCCCGGTTAGGTCACCAGTGGTATTGATCTGTTTATCCTTGGCAAAACAACCTGACTCACCTGAGGCTATTTATAGACAATGCACCTGGTATCTATGAAATCAGGTGAGGCAGGCTCCCACACACAGCAGCAACAACTCTGTCTCCAGGTCTTTGCGTTTGTGCCTTCCTTCTAGAATGTTCTCCTGCCCCGTCTTGGTGTGATTGACTCTATCATCGAGGTCTCAGCTCAAATGTCACTTCCTCAGAGGGGCAGCCTCATGCTTGTGCCCCTCTCCACTCACTCTCTAACACATCACACTGGTGGATTCTCTTCCCTATCTCTGACTAGAATCTTCGTTCTTTGTGCAATTGTTTATCTTCTGTCTTCCCCCCTGGAATGGGAATCCCGTAAGAAAAAGGATCCCATCTGTTTATTCTCTAGTGTATCCTGGCATCCGGAACAGTACCTGGCACACAGTAGGTGCTTCATAAATGTCTGTTGAGTGACTAGTGGGGGAAGGGAGTTTTGGGGGATGGTAGCCTATGAGCTGGATCTTCAAGCATGGGTGAGACATCAAAGGAAAGGGAAATCAGGAGCAAAATGGTCCACGTGAAATAGACAGGATGCTGGGGCAGACACGGCTAGGAAGCTTGGGTATGGAGCTGCGGACATTGGGCTGTGTGATCGCTCCCCCACGGACAATGGGGACCACGGGAGGCAGGCGAGGAGGACAGCTGCATGGTCATTTGGCAGCAGCATGCAGGCGATCAGGATGGAAGAGAAAGCAGGGATCCCTGCATCACAAGACGTCCTCGGGAGGTCTTCGTGTCTGTGCGCGCCCAAGTGCCAGGTGGCCTGAACACCTAGCCACAGCCCTCTGCTTGGAAGCTGTGTCTCCCTGCTATGGTGTCAGTTGTCATGCCCTAGAGGAGTGCCGAGCGGGAGCAGAGGGGGCCTTGTGGCTGGGCTGGCACGTCGCCCTCCTTGCTGTCAGAGAGTGACTCAGATCCCCTCCTGGCACCAGCCTGCTCAGGCAGTGCAAGCTGTTCCTTTGGCTCCTGGAGATTGAGCTGGTTCTTTCTTTTCCCCTAGGACTGAGGCCAGGGAGGAAGGGTGCCGGTGTCTGTGTTTCCACCCCCTCCCCTTCTCCCAGCACATGGGTGGGAGAGGAGGAAGTGGAGGCTGCAGCGCTGAGCTCTGGATTCAGTCTCTGCAATCCCTCCGGGCTGGACACACACGCAGCAGGACAGCGGGCCTGCTGGACAGATGGCCAGGTGATGCGGGACTTGAATGGAAGGCTTTCCTGAAAAGTTACCATCACAAACTGGGTCAGGTGGACAAGTGCTGAGGGAACATTGGCAATGACCACCTGTGAGTGACGGCATGACCTAAGATTGCTCCCCACAGAGGGGACTTGAGACAGAAGGTTTGTACAGAATCCTATAGCCCCAAACATTTGCATACTCTTAGTGTCAATCATTCCTTACAAGGTCATGGGAAAAAAAAGTGGAATTCTTTTTTTTTTTTTTTTTTTTTTTTTTTAATTTGAAGCTTAGAGAGGTTAAGTCAATTGCTGAAGGACATGAACATATTGAATGGCAGAGCTGAAAACCTAACTTGAGTCTTTGAGTTATAGGAGTTTTAATAAACCATAGACTTATGCCAGTGTTTTTGGGCTCTTAGACATAGCATATTTGAAGCCTTCTTTGCAGTGGCGTATGCTCACAAAGAGAATTATGGTGCCCCAGCTACCATCAACACCTTCAAAGGAGTAACACACAGGTGACTGAACATCAGGGAGCCCCAAGGCTCACCCACTGATCAGAGCATTTCCCATTTATTCTGTACCTCAGCTTCTGTGGACTGCACTTAGCCTGGCATATTATTTTAAGTTGAGTCATATGAAATCATCATTTTTTGTTGTTCAAAATTGTCTCATGTTGGCAATATTTTACAACTCAGCCTAATATAACAAAGGCACGAAAATAAATATGTGCTATCTGACTTGAGAGGATTGAGAAGGTTTGGGGGTTCATATTTTCAAAACAGACTTAAGTTCCTCAGTCTATATTGAGACTATCATGCCATAGTGTCTTTGGAGGGCTAGTTAGGCATCCTGTGTGGAAGAGCATCCTCAGTTTGGTACCTGAGGTTATACCTGGACACACACCCTGTGAATTTCCCTCCAGAGGCCTGCAGACAGCCAGCCAGCACAGACCTACCAGTCTTGGCCCTGGAGTCTGAGGGTTGGACAAGCAGAATAATTAAGAGCATGTTCCCATAATCAAAGGGCACTGGCTGGGACCTCAGTTCTGGCATTTACCTGTTCTGTGACCTTGGACAAGTAGGACAGGAATTATAATATACCTACCTAATAGAATTATGAAGATTAAGTAAGATAATGAAGGTAAAGGAATGAAAATGGTAGAAGGTGCTCAATTTTAGCTGAAATTATTACTGTTATGATTATCATCAATATTCTTATGTCTCAGATGAGAGGAAGCCCATGAGAACTCAGCACAAGGTGGTGGCCTCAGGGTCAGGTCACACATTCTACAAGGACGTCATCTGTGATCATCAAGCTTAGGACAATTGAAGAAAGGCCCAAGACAAGGCATCTGCCTTCAAACCCTCCATAATCACAAGGAAAATTCGGATACTTCTAGGGAAGCTACACTCTGTGGCTAGGTCTCTCCTCTGGGGGAGGCACCCTTATAAGAATCTGGGGATTGAAAGAAAGCCAGAAGAATTACCCTCAGTCACCCAGAGTACCCATGGTCCAACTCCTCAGGGTTGAGTGAGGTTTCCTAGGAGATTGCTCAGGAAAGGGAAAGCTCAGTGAACACAGCTTTGTCATCTCTGACGAGATGAAGAGCTCTGTAACATTTAAGGGAACTCAGTTTATACACTTTCACCCTCACTTCTGCTGCCAAAAGCAAATTCAGGGGTTCCCAAGGCCTCCCTTAGGTTCAATCATTTGCTAAAATAATTCACACGACAGCAGTTCTACTCCTGGGTATAATTTGTTACAGGGGAAGGAAACAGATTGGAATCAGCCCGCGGCAGAGGAGTATGGTCTGGAGTTCACCAAGAGTCCCAAGTGTGGAGCTGCCAGCTGTTTTCTCCCCTAGGGTTAGGTCAGTGTCACTTCTTGACATCAATGTGTGGCAGACACACGGAGTACTGGCAGACAGGGCAACTTACTCCAGCCTTGGTGTCCAGAGTTTTTGTCAGAGCTCCCTCATTTCAGCACAGGTGACTTGCATGTTCCTCATCTAAGTCTCCAGCCCCCCCAGAGTGTGTGTTAATACCAGGTGACCCCAAAGCCTCCACTTCACCTCACATTGATAAATGGCGTTGCTACTCTCTGCCTGGCCCAGTGGCCTCAGCAAATGAGATTCCCAGGCCTTATAGATTTCCAAGCACCTACAGGCAAAGCCAGACCTCTTTTGGTAAAGGTTAAATACTTCAATACACAGACTCTGTGTTAGCTCTGGGGAAACTGAGATAATGAGATACTGCCCATCCTGGGAAGCCCAGTCTTGGGGGGGGGTGCGGGGGACAGACGATTATGTAACCAGTGCAAGTCTGTTGGTGTGGTGTGTGAGTGTACTGTTGCCCACAACCACCAGGGGGAGCTGCAGTGAGGCTCTTCTGTCAAGAGCCAGCTTGGTCTGTGAGCTCTGCAGCCATCACCTGGAGTCCTGGGAACGAGGCTGACCTGATTAGTAGAGTTTGTGTGTGTGTGTGTGTGGGGGGGGAGACCTTCAAAACATTTCTAGAAAGGAAGTTCTTGACTGTTATTGACATGCTTATCGGTTTCATTGGCCCAGGAGATCTCTGCACACAGTTTACCTCCCTCACTGACTTTGAGGGTTGAGTGCGTGGAGGATGGGTGGGTAGGACGTCTGAGCCTCCTGGAAAAATCAGGAAGCTCAAATCTCAGTAATGGTTGAGACACCAGTAAGGCTGAGTAAAAGTGAATGTGTGATCGACCAGGAAAAAAAGTGTGTGGACAGGAGGACGGAAAGCATCAGAGGCCTGGCTTTGCCCACCTGCCATGGCTGGCCCTCCCTGCCCTGAAGGTCACAGCTGCAGCGTGGGCTTCCCCTGTGCTCAGCGAAAGGACATGGATATTCTTCCTTTGCTGCCCGTTTTTCAGTTACTGCCCTGGCTCCATCTGGTGTGGGGATGGGGAAACGTCCCTGGAAGCTCCTTGGCACCGTTTGCCGACTTGACCGAGGCAGGCTCTCCATCCCACTTATCCCCACCTCTCTCCCTCCCAGGAGCGTGCGCGTCCTGCCATTGACCTCTCCATCAACACCTGATGGATACTCAAACCACTGTCCTCTCCTCTCCACCCACACAGCCCCTGTTCTACGACCGGCCCTCGCTTTCATTATCTGGGTCCCTGGAGATGAGCAATTCCATGAAACTAATTCAGAGGAACAGTCGCAGTGCCAGCCTGGGGAGAGGTGGCATCACTGGGACACTGTGAGGTATCAGTGGAGACTATAAAGACCTCATTTCAGGGTGGCCTTCTTGAATGGGTGCTCATGACTTTATGCCCCAGGGATTTTCATCACCTGACTTAATTTCACCATGAGGCTTCTTTTAGGGGACCGGGAACACAAAACTTGTCACACTCCTTTATTTGCTTAAGAAAAACAGCACAGTCCTGTTCTCATCTCAAAGTACCGGTATCAGCAGCCCCGTTTTCATAATTTAATAATCAGTGAGAGTTGGGGGAGGGGTTGGGAGGGTAGTTCTGTGTAGTTTAAGTTCTTCACATTTTGCGATTTTTTTTTTTCCTCCCCAAACACATTCTGGTATCTCTGTATTTGACTCAGAGCAGCAAGAAAAAAGAAAATGTGGTTTGTTCAATTCAGTAGTATTCGCTGAAAATTTTCCATAAGCCTGGCACTGTTGGGGTGTGTTTTAGTCAGCTATTTTGCTACTGTGACTAAAGGACCCAACCAGAACAATTATAGAGGAGGAGAAGTTCATTCGAGGGCTCATGGTTTCCGATGTCGTAGTCCCTAGAAGGCTGGCCCCATTCCTCGGGGCTCAAGGTGAGGCAGGACATCATGGCAGAAGAGTGTGGCAGAGGGAAGCAGCTCACGTGGAGATCAGGAAGCAGACAGAGACTCCACATGCCAGATACAAATATACACCCAAAGCCACGCCCCAGTTCCCACCTCCTCCAGCCACACCCTGTCACCTCAGTTACCACTCAGTTAATCCCTATTAGGGGATTAAATCACTGACGGGGTTAAGACTCTGATAACCCAGGCATTTCTCCTTTGAACCTTCCTCATTGTCTTACAGGTGAGCTTGCGGGGGGTGGGCACCACAACGTCTAAACCCTAACAGGGTGCTGGGAATTTAAAGCGACAAAGACAAGATCACGGTGTTTGATGAGCACAGAGTCCAGTGTGAGCTAAGCATGTAACGAAGTCACCAAACAGCAAAGTGACTAATGCTATCTAGGGGGGGGAATAAACAATGATATCTTCTGCAAAGAGTGATGATTAGGGAAGGTTTCCCAGAGAAAGAGATGTTTCAAGCTGGCCTAGAAAGCACACTGGTGTTCTGCAGGTGGAGAAGAGAAGGAGGTTGTTCTAAGCAATGGCCGCCACACAGACAGAAGACAAGGGGGTGTGAGAACGCGTGGTGTGTTCACTGAGGACGCAGATGAGCCGAGGCCCCCCGCACTGCTGCACCAGCTGTGCCCTGCCCAACTCCAGGGGAGCGCACTTACGCAGACTGGGATACGACTGATGCGGCCTGGAGTCAGGCAACACGGTAGCCCGAGAGAACGGTGGGATAGGGGTGTAGTGACGAATCCTCAGAAGTTCCACATTCGTTTCTTTTCATAGTCATCAATATGCAATTGCTCAGCAAACTTTGAGCAACTGTTGGGAGTTTATTTGACTTCTGTCATTGTGGCCTACTCCACACACGAGGGCTATCGAGGACCGTCTAGCAGAAGGTCAGCACTCTTCAAACCCGAGACACACCGCTCACCCACATTTCAGTGATGGGTGGATTAGTCAGTGGAGCTGAGCCAGCCCCCTTGCTCATCTTCATGCACGTCTAAGAGCGTAGGGACCCTCCAGCTCAACACTCTCACCCTGTAAATCAGGAACTGAGGGTCCAGATAAGGGTCCTTATACTCTTTGCACCAAAAGGCTGAAGACTTGTAATTGAGGACTATGTATTTATTCTTCTAAGAAGGGAGGGTTGTGCCTGCACCAGCCAGGTAAGTAACCCCAGCTGCTGTGACAGGTAACTTTGAAATCTTTGTGTCAAGAAAAATTCAGGTCTGACCCTCATCACAACACAGCGTGGGCTGGGGGTGGGGGCGGGTCTAGCAGCTCCACAGGGAAGCAGGGGGCTCTTTCTTGTGATAGGAAGGATGGAGAAAAGACACCCACTCTTAAAGGCACCTTAAAGACACTCTTAAAGACACCTAGGAGGACTCACATCATTGCTGTTCCCGTCCCAGTGGTGACAACAACCACAGAGTGCTTCTAGAAGCCAGGGGGCTGAGAAAGGCAGGTTAGCTGCACACCAGGAAGTTGAGATGGGCTCAGTGAGCATCCAACCAACACACGCCACAGGTCAAGTAGAGCAAGCCCACATCAGGGCTGTGACCCCAATGGGAGCAGCGTTACCTGGTGTCCACCCCAGAGCCATTGCTTCCTTCTTCTGTGCCTTCTCCGTGGCCCGTTGCACAGGTAGGAACTGGGGCCCAGAGACCTGTCCAGGGTCGTAGCCAACCATGCAGCTCCAGAACCTAGCAGGTCTAGACTCCAGGAAGCACCTTCAGGTAGCGGAAGGTGTTCCCAGCAGCACACCTTGGCACTAGTTGTTCACAGTGGCCGGAGACGGCAGACGGAGAGGCCCCCGGGGAGGGGAAGGGACAGGAGAGGGAGAGAGGCCCAGCCGCCTCCTCTCTGTCGTACCTCTGTCTGCCAGTCACGTTTCCCGACTCTGTCCTGGGATCGTTCACTTTTATTGGCAGCAATTGTCTGCAAGGAGAGAGCAGCAGGGACTGGCTCTGGAGCCTGGGGGGTGTGGGCCTGTGGGTGCTGCCTCAGGTGCGCGTCTGCTCTTTGGTTTCAGCTTAGCTTTCTCCACGGTGGGGAACACCCGCCAGCGCGTCTTTCCGTCTCCGGGCTGTGGATCTCGAGCCGGAGAAGGCACGGCTGGGAAAGAGATTTGAACAGTCAGCGTCCCCCCCCAGGTCCGGGCTCCTAAGGTCCCTGAAACAACCTGATGACTTCAGGCCCCGTCCCTGGTGTCAGGTTGGGCTCTCCTGGGGTTGCTGTGTTCCCACACACCTCCCAAAACTCTTTCATGTCTCCGCCACATCCTCCAACCCTCCCTATAATATGTCTGCCTCTTCGTAGATCTACCCTTAGTGTTTCTTTCTTTTTTTAGTGGGGGAGGCTGGGGCACTCGACCACTGAGCCACATCCCCAGCCCTATTTGTGTATTTTCATTTAGAGACAGGGTCTTACTGAATTGCTTAGCGCCTCACTTTTGCTGAGGCTGGCCTTGAACTCGTGATCCTTCTGCCTCAGCCTCCCAAGCTTCTGGGATTACAGGTATGCACCACCATGCCCAGCTATCTTTCGTGTTTCTGTAGGTGTCATGATCTCCAGAAAAATCTTTCTTTCCCTCCTAAGCACGGAGAACTCGATTCAAATCTGAAAACCTACAGATATACGACTAGTATTGACTCAATCAACCAACCCATTGTTTATGGTGATAAAGTTAATGCCTCTTTAGAAATCACATTAGTTCCTGGGGTCCTCCAGCCCCTAAATTTTAAGCATTTTTAAACCAGTAGCCTTGATTTAGGTTGTTGAGCTTCAGTTCAATGGAGATAGGCAGGCAGGCAGGAAGGCAGATAGATTGATGGATGATTTTTTAAGAAAAAGAATAAATTTCATGAGCTTCTCGGTGAGAGACAGCTAAATGGCACAGTGGTAGGAGCATTGTGCTAATTGCTTTCATTCATCTTATTATCTCATTTAATCTTCAGAGTGAGATGTGGTCAGTTACGGTATGAAAGGCACTTTATTAGATACTGCAACGGTCAAAGTGATTTTAAAATGTCTCTGTCCCTTCAGGAGCTCAGGCTAGTGGCCTTTGTGGCTTACCAACATTACAGTCAGTCACTACTATTAGTGGAAAGATAGCTGGATGGTCCCGGTGACTGGCTGAGCTCACGTTTATGCCAATACACAACGTACTCCACAGGCATCACCTCATTTATTTCTCTATCACTTCTAAGGGACAGGCATCATTACTGTCATACCCATTTTACAGTCAAATAACTCAAGTCTCAGGGAGATTAAGTCACCTGCTGAGGCACCAAGCTAGTAAGGGATGAGCTCAGGAGTGATAATAACTGTCACAAATAATGCAAACAGAGGCCAGGACCGTGGAAAGGGCCACACCAGAGTCATGAATGAAGTTCCCAGGAAAGGCCAAGTGGAATTCTCATGGGGGAGCCTGGGGGAGTTACCTAGATGAGTCTGAAGTTGAGCTGATCCCTAAAACTATGGCAGGGCCCCCACAGGTAGATGTAGGAGGGAGGAACTTCTGGAGAATGTGACTTCCTGGAGGTGAAGACTCTGCTTGAGACGGGGCCAGGAGCCGCCCACCTCGGCTGTGGAAGGAGCCTGTTCCTGTTTTCCCTCACTGATCTTGTTGGCTCTTGCAGGTAGGGGTTCCCCAAAGATTAGAAAGAGCAGAGTTATTCCTTCCCATTTTGCAGAGGGGGGGTCATTAAGCCCTGCTCAGAATTGGTAAGGGCTAGAGAAAACTCCCAGGCACGGAGCCCAGGGCCTACAGGAGAACTTAGCCACACATCCTCAGAGGATTCTGCCTGCAACCAACTGGAAAAGCCTGGAGCAGCCTGGGGCCTGCCCGCTCCCAGGAGTGAGGGGAGAAGGGGGCATGTCTAGGAAAGGCTTCCAGAGCTGGCTCGCTGTCCACCCTCCATTCCTCCTTGAGCTTTTGGCTTCTCCATACAACAGAGTCTGCATGTTGTCATCTCAAGTGCACTTGAACCGCCGTTCCTAGAGATTCCCGGGGGTCTTCTCTGGAAGCAGGTTCTAGGACCAGATGTGGAGATGCAAACTCCTGGCGTCCTGTCCCTCACCTTTTCTACAAGCTGACTTTGACTCTCTGACTGCTCTGTGCCTGGCTGTGTGCCTGGGACCAGTCTACACTGCCGTCCCTACAGTAGAGGGCTCAGGGCTCTTCTCTGAATCGAACCAGAAATGAGCCATGAAACAGCCAGTGACTCACCGTCATTAAGCAGATGAAGTGTTATTGAAGTAGTGAGGCACTGAGGATGAAGCAAGCAGAGTTTAGCAGAAAGGATGGTAGGAGAGGTGGAGGGCGGGCTGCAGGGAGACCTACCTGGCTGATGCGGTTATGAGGCTGTTGGAACAGGCTGACACGAGTGGTACAGGTGTCTTCTCCAGTGGCCACTTGTGACCAGGACAGACTTGTCAGGTTACAGGAGATGAGGGTGATAAATCCAGAAGGGCATATTCTTCAAGGTCAGATGTCTTGGGGACAGTATTCTCTGCTCATAGAAAAAGACCCTCGGGTCTCACTGGGCACTGAGTCACTGGGGATCTTGTTCAAATGCAGACTGTGGTTCAGATCCTCTGTGGGGCCCGAGGTTGCAGGACTGTGTCTAACCAGCCCTCAGGGATGGTGGTGGCTGCTTCTGGGCTGAAGGCTACACATTGGGAACGAGGTGGCAGAGAGGCCTCCGCAGGGTTCCCTCTGAAGCAGGAAGGGTTACTACTCAGGTGTGACTTTTCAAATTTGAATTTCTTTACACAAATATCCTGAGGTGTGGAAGAGATGAGGACCAGGCCTGGAAGTAGCGATTCTGCCTGTGTGAGGGGGGTCCAGGGAGGCCTGGTTCAATAGGTGAGCCCTGATGACCACCCAATCCCCAACAGGACCCCCGAGTGCTGGCCAGTCCTGGATAGCCATCAGGAGTCAGGTTGGCCTCAACCCCAGAGGACCCAAGGCATGACCTCATGGAGTGGGGATAGGGGCAAGTGGTTCTTGTTTTACTTCCTTGGGACGTAATTTCCTGCTTCACTTACCAAAGGTCAACCGGGTCTGGGAAAAGATGGTCTTCTGAACTCATGAAAAACTAGATTGACAGAGCTTGTCAGGACATGTTCCCGGTGGTCCCCAGGACATTCCTTCTCATAGATATCATTCATAAGGAGGCAGATGTGCCAAGTGCCTGGGGCAGGGCGAAGACCACTCCCGGGGCCATCTTGTTTATCTCTAACACTCACCACAAGGCCAGTCCCCTTTAGCTGAGGAAAAGAGTAAATGTCACCCCAGCTTGGGCTGTTTGTCACTGGTGCCAAATCACGAGGGCCCAAACAGCAAAACACCCAGAAAATGGAAAGGGTCCACACCATTGATTTCCAACCCATTTCTCAGGGTGGGGGACTGGAATTTATTCTGGGAAGATGGCACTCAGGCTGGGAGGTGGTCACTGGCCTCGCTCCTTGAAACCCCCTTGCAGTCTGTGCGCTTCTCTGGGCCAGACCACATGCCCTGCAGCAGTGATCTAGCCACCTCCATGGCCCCTCGACGGCCTCTGCTTTTGGACCCCCATGCTCTGTGGTACTCCCCCATGTCCTGGACTGGTGGTTCTCAACCTGGTGCATTTGGCAAGGTCTACAGACATCCTTGGCTGTCACAGCTGGGGCAGGCGTGGTTGGCATCTAGTGGGTAGTGGCCAGAGGTCCCGGCCAATATCCTACACTGTGCAGGACAGTCCCTACAAGAGAGAAAGATCCAGCAAATGCTGGAGAGAGCCTGCTCTAGGCAAGTACTCAGGGGGCTGGAGCTGTCCTGGGAGAGCCCAATAGGCAGGAAGCCAGGATGAAACTTACCAGAGTCCTTGCCTTAGGGCGAGACACTCAGGCTTAAAGTGAGGATGCCCCACACCGTGCTGCCTCAGCCACCTGCTTTGTTATTTGCTTTTCAAGTTATCATCAGGTCTTTCTTCCCATGTTAGCATGTTTTTCTTTTGGGGGCATACCGGGGATTGAACTCAGGGGTGCTTAACCACTGAGCCACATCCCCAGCCCTATTTTGAATTTTATTTAGAGACAGGGACTCACTGAGTTGCTTAGCACCTTGCTGTTGCTGAGGCTGGCTTTGAACTCACGATCCTCCTGCCTCAGCCTCCTGAGCCACTGGGATTACAAGCATGCACCACCGCGCCAGGCTCAAGATGGTTTTAAAAGGTGGATGTGATACAGCAGGAGAAGCAGGGGAAAGCCAGGGTCTTCCTTGTGTCACTTTCTATACTCACTGAAGATGGCAATAATCGCAGGTAGAGAGAGAGAGTCAGGATTGAAGCTAAACAGAACCAGTTAGATCTTGACTGCATGCAGGTAAATTACCTGCTCATCTATCTACATGCTGGGTCTTGGGTTTTGGCAAAACTTAGGTCTGAGCCAGAGAATGTTGAGTGAGGGTGGCAGTGCGGTGGGTGGGTGGGCTCCCAGTGAGTGTGCCTCACTGATGGTATAGGCACCATGGTGGGGTGTGCAGGACCATGCAGTCAAATGAATTTGATTCCCAGATCATACACAAGTGCTTTGAAGATTAGTCTGGTTTTGTTTTTCATTCTTCTTAGCCTGCATTAGAAATAAACATGGTGGCATTTCATAGACACTATGCTTCTGTTCATTTATTTTAAATTATCCGAGACAGTCAAAACTAAGGATATACATGATGTAGATAAAGTTATAGGCCTAACTAAGAGGAAATATATTTGTATATCAGGACTGAAAGTTATACTAGTGCTGTAGGCCAATCTATCCACTGTGATTGATCATCTTGTTTGTCTCTCTGAGCATCTTACCAGCCAAGGTAAAACAGGAAAGAGGATACAAGTTACATAACACAAAATGTTGATGGCTGTCTTTGAATAACAAAGTGGACAATTCCCCAACCATAGTTTTATAGCACATGCAGAACTAACTTTGTTACACAACAAATCTTGATTAAAGCTGAGGTCATAGCATTAAGACATAGCACTAAGACACAGTGACAGTTCTGCCAAGCTCCTGAGGGGGCTGTTGTTTTTAACACCCACTTTGCAATGGCATCAGCGATATCCAGAGTAGTCCTTGTGTCTGTGTTCCTTATCTTCTCTTCCCTAAGCACAATTTCTCTGGCTAGGTTTTTTCACCAGGAGTTCTTTACAGATCATCTAAGATAATACTCCCATATAAGGGCCTGGATGCTGGTCTTCTAGATCATGAGCAGGTAGATAGCTCGAGAGAAGTGCTCATATCCCTGTCTATGTGTACATCTCTTTATTTATTCATTTATTCTTTTCCACTTGTTCTTCTATCCATCCATTTGTAAAACCCTCTCCTAATTTTGGGAAGCAGGGTGAGAGGACATAGCGGTGGACCAGTTACTTATTTAGATGAGTTTAACTGTGAGTTAGAGTCTTTCACCCTTCCTCCCCATAAATGTCGGCGTCCTCATGGGCCTCATTGTGCAGCAGTGAAGCTGTCAGTGATACGTGGACAGGTGAGGTGTGAGAAAGAAATAAGAAAGGCCACCTAGGGAGTGCCCGTGTAGCTAAATGGGTTTACAAACTGAGAACCACGTTGCAAAAAAAAAAAAAAAAAAGGTGTGCGGTGCCCCTTTCATAAAAGGACAACAATCCACCCTTTGTTCCATTCTCAGTTACACGTTTGTATTCGTGGCCATGCCTGTTTGCACAACCAGTGCTATGGGCACAAGTCGATTTATTTTTGTTTTTGGCACCATGCTCTTCAGTTGCCAAGAAACACGTCAGTTGCTTAATGGCTCATCTAATCCACCCTGTTGATTCTCTGCAATATGATCTATTTCTCTGTCCTTGGTTAAATCAGTCACACGAGGAGATTAGGCCTGCGATTCTGCTCTTACCATCTTTTGTGCAGGTGTGCACACACACACACACACACACAACCACACACATACACACACACACACACACACACATTCACTCACATGGGTATACCTTTGGGGACCCCAAAACTTCAGAAGGATAGAAAACAGCTTTGAGCAGGTTCAAGCATTTTCTAGCCCCTTGAAATGACCCTTATGACAACCTGCAGGACCGTCACATCTTGAGGAACTGCATTTGAAGTCCTCGGGGGCTGTGCTATCCTGGCTAAGGCACCATCCTCGTTGTCTGAAAGTTACCCACAACTTTTTATTTTATTTTTTTTGCTTGTACCACGCTGCTGAAAATCTTTCTATAATGCATTAGCCCTTTCCCCCACGTTGGTGATGGTCACACTTAGCTGAACCTGCCTTTGAAGAGAAAGGCTCATTAGCACACAAAGGACACAGATTTGGGGGTGAAGCAAATCTAGCATTGAATTTCAGCCTCGAATGCCATTTATGAGCCATACGATCACAGACAACCAATAGCTTTTATCAATTTGAACTCTATCTACCGGTCGATAGAAATAAAAAAAAAGATCACATTTACCCCATGAGGGTTAGGGATGATGCAGGGGAAGATCTGGGAGCTGAGTGTATCCTGTTTGAGGTGGTTTTGGCTTTCCTAATTCCAGAGCATCAGAGTAACTTATAATTATAAAATATGTGAGAAAAAAAATCAAATCAAATTTGGACTGTCCTCAAGAGAGTTCTTTGGAAAAAACTGCATGCCCAAACTCTATGTTCTCTTTGCTAATAAAACTGGTGTGTAGTGGAAAAATTTCCCAAGTGTCCCCAGGAAGGGCTGCTCATATAAGTGGTCCATGCAAGCACGTGGGGAAGGGGTTCCACCGGCTGTTCCTAGCTCTGCTGGACCAGGGAAGGATGAAAGAGCAGAAGGGCCGGGTCCTGTGGCCCCAGCCACCCAGGAGAGGGACCGGGGAGGACGACTGCGACTCCCTACCCCAGCTCTGACTGCCTGGCCCCCAAGCCTGGTGAGATCCATCTGCATTCAGTGTGATGGGGTAGGTCATATCTGGCAGAATTTCCTGTTGTTGAGTAGAGAGAAACTTGGAGAAGCAAACAAACAAAACTGCTCCTTGAGCATCGTAAGCCCCTAGAGTTTTTGAAGGCAGAGGACATTTTGAAGAATTGTCAGATAACCACGGACACATAGACAGCAATGCTTGGCCTCAAAGATACGTAGACACAAACTCAAGAAGGAAGGTGTGGACAGCAGAGTTGCAGGGAAACCCCCTTCTCAACCCCAGGAATTTGAAAACTCAGGAGGGCAGATCAGATGAAGGCAGGTAACAACATTGCCGCAGGAGGGACCGTGGCTCCTGGAATCACAGCCCCACTACAGTCCCAAGGCAGGACTGCCCTCCATCTGTTCCATGTTTGCCAAGCTGCAAGGAGCAATCAAAACCTCACGGTGATAGAAAAGAACTGAGGCCACTCAAACTCCTTCCACCCTTCCTCTTATTCAGAACATCGTAAAACAGAAGACAGAGAACCAAGATATCTAGCACCCAGTCCCCTGGGCCCATTCTGCTTTTAAGGCTGGATTTTCAATGATTAACGAATCACAAATTAGTAAACGACAAACAGTAAAGGATGGGAAACTCTTACGATGTCCTCCAGTGCTTCTAGAATGCTAAAAGGCAATCCCCCTAATTGACTCTCATTTAGTGTAATTAAGTGCTTACTGTGCGCCAGGTGGTCTGCGGGGCACGTCTGAATCACAGCGAAGCGCCATGTCCCCAGCTCCTCTAGGGGACTCAGTCAGGTGGGGCAGGCGGAGGCGGAGGGCATGGAGGAATCTACTGCAGCACCAGGCAGTGACTGCCAGTGCGCGGCGATGGGCCAGCTGTCCAGGCTCAGCAGGCCATCGGACCTGGACTGACGGAGTTGGGAGTCTGTCCTCTCCTGTGTGCTTCGCTGTGTTGATTTCAGTAGGAGAAATCTCAACTGGATGTGCAATGCTTCCAGGCAGTAATAGCTTTTGAGGCATCAGAAGAGATGCAAGTGGGCAGGGGCCGTTCTTTCCCTCTTAAATCTGTGATCAAGGGACCTGTGTGTGTCGGGGGGGGGGGGGGGCTGTGATGCTTTTTGCTCCAGGGACTTCATGTTCATGACACTAGATCACTCTGTGGATGGGGCACAGGCATGTTATGCTCATGCACCTGGGGTAAAAGCTGGGGTGCTGCCCACACCTGCTTCCTGCAGGACCCCTGCCCTACCCTGACCCCTGGCCAGTGGTATCTCTAATGCCCAAGAGCCTACCTGGGCCCCGCCAATGCTTGTTATGATTAGAATCTTTTCCTGGTCACCCGTGGATGTGCTCAGCTTTGACAGGGCCTCTGCTTTACTTGTGATAATTGCGCACAGTCAGCCTACTCTCTAGGGATAAGCCACTGGCCTTAAAGGAGTGTCCCAAGGCCGCTTTGTAGCTCATCCATCCGTCCTCTCTGCTACCCTCCCATAACCTTCCTCAATACCTCATGTGAAAAACAAATCCTCCCTAAGTCTCCCTGAGTGTTTGAAGCATTGTTATTTAAGGGAATGAGCTCCAACGATGGGGACAGACAAGAATCTGTTTAAGGTAAAGCTTGATCACCTGCCAGTTGTGTCATTCCGGGTAGATAACTTGACCTCTCTGAGCTTCTGTCCCTTCTTCAATAAAATAGGATTGATACGAATATTACAGGGTGATGTGGCCAAAGCACCATGGCATATCGCAGGGGCTGTGACTTTTAATGCCCTCCCACCTTCGGTTTTTGGTACACAAGTAGCTTGCACGGACATAAAGTTAATTTCGTTCGTCAGTTGCCATTTTATGCATGTGGCTTGTGAGCCAGTACTTGGCTAATCACTTTTAACAGGCACCGTCTCACTGAATCCTCCGTTTTTGTGTTGTAGCTGTTATTTTCATCATTTTCTAGATTAAATAGCTGCGGTTGGGGGTGAGAATGTGGAACAGGGTTCTCTGAGGAGTCTTCCCGGCTCCCTCCATCACCTCTCACCTCTGCTCCGGGATTCTTTGCTTCCCTCTACCTCTCGTCTATCATACCTGTGTCCTCCGCACCAGCTGGCGGTGTGGGTTGGGGGTTGGGGGTTGGGGTGCATAGGAGGGAAGCCCCTCCTCCAGGGGCTTGCGGTCTAGTTGGGGGAAAGGAAAGGGAGAGAGAGCGAGCTGCGTGCACTTGGTTGAGGGCAGGGACTGTGCTTTTCTCTTTCTGCTGGAGCCTCTTGTCCTCAGCACCCAGGCCAGGGCTGTGCCTGACAAGCTGCTCATGCTGGTCACCTCTAGGGACAGCAGAAGGGGGCAAAGACTGCAGAGAAGGAAATGAGGAAGGGGCAGAGCTGGCTCCTTGCGCCCGAGATGGGACGGGTAGGCCTACGCTGGGGCACTTTCAGAAAGCTCTTTCCAAGGCTAATCTATCTGTCAATGAGGGCTAGTTCTCTAGGCACACATTTTTAAGTTATGACAAATGCAGAAAAGTGAAAAGTCACAATCCTGGCCCTCAGGAGCCCAGAGTCCAGGAAAGCCATGAATGTCAGGCAGAAGTTTTCCAAAACTCCAGGAGTTGAAGGGAATGGACCAAGAATCCAGGGAGAACCTAAAGGAGGCTTTTAAAATATCAGGGCCATAATGGGGGCGGCCCTGAGGGAGAAACTGATACCTGACTACGTTTGCAAGAGCCTGGTAGGTCTGTTACGTGACCTGGAGGAGCCTGGAACAGAGGAAGTGATGGTTTGAAGGACTGTCACATGGGCTCTGGGCCTGAATTCGAGTCCTGACAGTCAGATGGCTGCCCAGCCAGGGACATTGCTGCTCAGTCGCAGTCTCCTCTCCTTGGCGTGGGATAACAGTACCTACCAGGAGGGCTGCGGTGAGAGAGGGAGTCTGCTTCAGGACCACATCTGCCATTGCTGGAGCTGGGGTCTAGCCGGGATGCCTTTCCTCTCACATGGCCTGACCCTATTCTATTTAGGAAGTATTTGGATTTCTCCTGGAGGAAAACAAAAACAAAAACAAAAACAAAAAGCAATAAGCCAACTTTATATTCCTTTCTTTTATGGAAAAAATTAAAACAATCCTTTTGAAGTGGGCATTTCACATTTCAAGTGGCAACCCGAGGCCCGAGAAGCCCGTCCACTTGCTCCATCCACGTGAACCTCTGCAGGCTGCCATTCAGCAGGAGACCTGGGGGATTTGCCCTGGGTGTGCACGAGCAGCACCCGGCTCTGTCGAGGGCAGCGTCTCTGGACCCGCCGGAGGAAGTCAGCTGGGCCAGGGCCAGGGTGGGGCTGGCACTTGATGGTGCTGGAATTCTCCAGGTCTCCTGACAGGTGGCCCAGGGTCCACGCTGAGATCCTTGGCCCTAGACCCCACAGGCTCCCTCCCCTCCCATGACACCGGGCATCTTTCACAGTGCTCTCTTTTCCTGCCCTGATCATGCCTCTGACTCAGGTGCAGCCTGGGGGCACTCTGCTGTGGTCACTAGACTGTCCACTAGACGGTCACTGCCATAGGCAGCCCATCGAGGAGGCCCAAGCGCATGAACGGCCTGCATAGCAAGAGATGACCACTTGGAGGGCTGGTGTCCACCCAGGTGTCCTGGCCTCTTCTCTCCCTCCCTGTGACTGGGTGCTTGGGGCAATGCAAGCCCGTGTCCCCGGCCGCCCCGGCACTTCTCTGCTGAGTCTGACTTCCTCTGCGCTCCCTGCTCTGGGCTCTCACCTCCCTTCCTCTCATTCGGGTCTCCCAGGCTCTCCCCCCCCCCGCCCCCCCCAGTTCTCTCACTCTTTCTCCCAATATCCTGCCTGATCTCACCCCACTGAGATCCCCAGCACCCCGCCTGCCAGAACGGAGCTCGGAGGCAGTGACTAATGTGCTTGGAGGTGAGTCATCCGCTAAATATAAAATCCCACTCACATCCCTGGATGCAAAGGATTCCAAGGCTCCGCATCCTCCCCCCAACTCCCTCCTTCCTCAGGGGGCCGAGAGTTTACTCGAGAACAGAAAATAAATAAATACCACGGAGCAGCAGTGGCGGCAGCTTCTCCCTCAGCTCTCTGTCTTGCAGGTCTCCCGAGGCAGCAAATTCCCTAGTCCCGGTCTCTCCAGCTGTCCTGGGAGGAAGCAGCAGAGTGAGGAAGATGGTGGCCCCTAACCCCTGTGGAGGTGAAGGAGCCCCAGTCAGGGAGATGGCTATTGCGGTTAGCTGGAAGCCATAAGTTCCACCTGATAATAATCATACATGAAGTATGCACGTGACGCACCTGTAAATGCACGTGCCGCACCCGCAAAGCTAAAGGTATATAACCGGGTGAAAGCGGTCAGAAGGGAATTCATTCAGTCAGTCGGTCAGTCGGAAGAAGAGTTCGGGTCGGAGAGGAAGAAAAGAGTCAGAGCGGCCAGAACGTAGTCAGAAGAAGAAATAAGAGAGCGGTTAAGAAGCTAGAGAAAGAAATGAGAAGCTAGAGAAAGAAAAGCTAGAGAAAGAAATGAGAAAAGAGTTTAGTACTAAAAGAAGAAATGAGAAAGCCAAAGAGACTTTAGTTTAGAAGCCAAAGAGAGCTAGAGAGAAAAAGAGAAAGACAAAGAGAAAAAGAAGATATAAGGAAAAAGAGAAAACAGAGACTAAGAATAATAGATTGCTGCCACCGAATCTCCTCCCGCGGTATTGTGGCTGTACGTCAGGCAGCTACATGGAGTAAGTAAGGAGGCAAGGTTTATCTTCAGGATTTCCCCTCTCCCCTTCTGGGTCAGGTGACCCCAACTGCCCATCCTCCTGTGGAGGTAACCAGCCCTATAAACACATCTACGTAAGCAGGCGCCAGGCAGCAACTGAACATGGATGGTGGAAATGGTGGGTTTCAGGTCCGGAGCCCTACTGGTGGGCAGGTGCCCTGCTTTAGTTCACTGTTCCTCCCACACAGCCGGCTTCCTTATTGGGGCTGACTGCTGGGGTCTTATTTCCCTTGGAGTTGGGATCCTTCAGATGCATGTATAGACCCATCTCTGTGCATACCCCATGTCCACGCCTACCCGGACATACCGTAGCTACACCCACACGCACGTCCACAACAGCCCACGTGTATTTCACAGTTGGCGCTTACTCGGCGTCCCAGTGTCGTCGTGTCCTGTACTGGAGTCACACCTTACATGGATCGTGTCAGTTCATTTCCTGCATCTCGTGATACAGATTCCATCACTATTCTCAGTTTATAGAAAGCCAAACTTCGGAAAGGTAAAAACAATTGTCCGAAAGTACAGTGTTCACTGAGAACCCGGATTTGAACCGGGGCTATATACTTTACCTCCAGGCTAAACTAGTGGCCTCCAAACATGTTGTGATGCTGACCCATTATGCAGTGTGTCCACACCCATGAGCACTGGACATGTGTGTGAATATACATGTGTGTCCATGTACCTCCACGTGCACACACACGAAACGCATGTTCTGGGAAATAACACTTACCCTGCCTTCTACTCTCATCTGCCCTATTCTATTCTACTGTCTTTTCCATGCTGGTCTCATTTTATCTTAAAGGTTTTAGTGCCCACCAGTGGAAAAACACTGGCACAATCATACCTAAACTGTACTAATCACGCCATCCGACTGGACGTGGAGAGCAGATTTCCATCCTAGGATTTGGAACTAACTTCCTCTGTGACTTTAGGCAAGTGACGTCACTTCTCTGGGCTTTGTCTTCCTAACATCTGTTTGTAATGGAGTTTACTAAGTGGTCTTGGAGGCCGGCCTCATAACCTCCCTGCAACAGTTACGAGCCCTCTGCTTCCATGAGCGATACTCTGAAGGTCTCTCTCTGGGGAAGACTTGGGTCAAGTGACCTCCCCCAGCCTTGTGCTCCATGAGTGCATGCCTGCACACACGTATGATGGATGGATGGCCTGGAAGGTATTCACTCTACCTTCCACAGGGCCCTCGACCATTGCATGCAGAACAGAAAGGCAATACATTTTCCACCTTTTGGGGATTTGCTCTGATGTGGAATGGCACATTTTCTCATGTAAAATGTTAATTTCATTCCTCCCCCCATCTTTTATTTGTCTGCTTCTTTATATCCTTCCTTTCTCACGCTTTTTGGAAGGGAGAGGAAAGATTGCTTCAGTGGAGGTCAGGAGGTATAGGTGGCAGTCGGGAGAGACAGAAAAGGACAAGGGGAACTGACCCGTCAGAAGAGTGTGTCTGGGCTGAGCACTAGGCTGGTCTCTTCTCCACCTCTGTGTCCTGTGCATGGGACACGAGGGACTTGAACAAGGCCTCATCCCACCTAAACATTCTAGGGTGAGGAGGTTATGCCCCTGAGACAGGGAGGAGAGAGAACAAGACCTTGGGTGAGCTTACACAATGCCACTCTAAGAAATCTGTGAGGATGAGAATTGCTCACGTTTTCATAACTCAAGTAACCTGCTATTCTTGCCTTGGATGCATTCAAAGTGTGCTTGTCAAGTGTGGATGAGTTTCAAAAGTCGAGAGTAGCCTGTCACAGGTGGGGTCACTTTGTGGACAATTTACAGTGCTAAATGTCATAGAATCACCTGAGCAGGTCACCCATGGGCATTTCCTCTTGTTGTAGATGAGGCTCCATAGAAGAAATGGGTTGCTTAGGTCTCACAGCTAACCACTGACTCAGGCCTATAGATGTCCATTACTTCCACAGATCCCAGGCTCTGGAGATTGGTTGGCCCTCTTTTTCTCTGACTTTGGGGTGAAGAAGTATAGAGCTTGTATGCTTCATCCAACCTCCATGCATCCCACATAAACTCTGGGCCAGGCAAATATGTCTCACCCCTAGAACTTGGTTGTATTAGCTTCTCATTGCTAGAATGAAATACCTGAGGTAGGCTAACGTTATAAATAAGAGAGGTTTACTAAGCTCACAGTTTTGGAGTTGAAAGTCCAAGCAGCATGAAGCAGGCTCTGGTGAAGGCCCCATGGCAGGCCATGGGAGTATATGTGGAGTGGGGACAGGGGGAGATTATATCGCAGAACAAGCCAGACAGAGGTAGGATGGGGATCAGGCTCAGCTTTTATAACAATCCTCTCACAAGAACTAATCAGACAGTGAGTACATCCACAAGAAATTAAAAATAAAAAAAAAAACTATGGGTAAATGGCAGAAAGATCAATGGAGGAAAGGGAGCCGGGGTGGGCAGAGGGAAGGGAAGGAGGTGCTGGGGTCTGAATCAGAACAAGATATAGTCCATGCTTTTGTAATCATGTCAAAATGAGATTCCACTGTCATATACAATTAAAAAGAACCAGTGGTGGGGGGACTGATCAGAATTCCATGAGAGATCCCTAATCATAAGTCCATGAGAGATCCCTAATCAGAAGTGATCCCTAATCATAAGTCCATGTGAGATCCCTAATCAGAAGTGATCCCTAATCAGAATTCCATGAGAGATCCCTAATCAGAAGTCCATGAGGGATCCCTAATCAGAAGTGATCCCTAATCAGAAGTCCATGAGAGATCCCTAATCAGAAGTGATCCCTAATCAGAAGTCCATGAGAGATCCCTAATCAGAAGTCCATGAGGGATCCCTAATCAGAAGTCCATGAGGGATCCCTAATCAGAAGTCCATGAGAGATCCCTAATCAGAAGTGATCCCTAATCAGAAGTCCATGAGGGATCCCTAATCAGAAGTGATCCCTAATCAGAAGTCCATGAGGGATCCCTAATCAGAAGTGATCCCTAATCAGAAGTCCATGAGAGATCCCTAATCAGAATTCCATGAGAGATCCCTAATCAGAATTCCATGAGAGATCCCTAATCAGAAGTCCATGAGGGATCCCTAATCAGAAGTCCATGAGGGATCCCTAATCAGAAGTCCATGAGGGATCCCTAATCAGAAGTCCATGAGGATCCCTAATCAGAAGTCCATGAGGGATCCCTAATCAGAAGTCCATGAGGGATCCCTAATCAGAAGTCCATGAGGGATCCCTAATCAGAAGTGATCCCTAATCAGAAGTCCATGAGAGATCCCTAATCAGAAGTCCATGAGGGATCCCTAATCAGAAGTCCATGAGGGATCCCTAATCAGAAGTGATCCCTAATCAGAAGTCCATGAGAGATCCCTAATCAGAAGTGATCCCTAATCAGAAGTCCATGAGGGATCCCTAATCAGAAGTGATCCCTAATCAGAAGTCCATGAGGGATCCCTAATCAGAAGTGATCCCTAATCAGAAGTCCATGAGAGATCCCTAATCAGAATTCCATGAGAGATCCCTAATCAGAATTCCATGAGAGATCCCTAATCAGAAGTCCATGAGGGATCCCTAATCAGAAGTCCATGAGGGATCCCTAATCAGAAGTCCATGAGGGATCCCTAATCAGAAGTGATCCCTAATCAGAAGTCCATGAGAGATCCCTAATCAGAATTCCATGAGAGATCCCTAATCAGAATTCCATGAGAGATCCCTAATCAGAAGTCCATGAGAGATCCCTAATCAGAAGTCCATGAGGGATCCCTAATCAGAAGTCCATGAGGGATCCCTAATAAGAAGTCCATGAGGGATCCCTAATCAGAAGTGATCCCTAATCAGAAGTCCATGAGAGATCCCTAATCAGAAGTCCATGAGGGATCCCTAATCAGAAGTCCATGAGAGATCCCTAATCAGAAGTGATCCCTAATCAGAATTCCATGAGAGATCCCTAATCAGAATTCCATGAGAGATCCCTAATCAGAATTCCATGAGAGATCCCTAATCAGAATTCCATGAGAGATCCCTAATCAGAATTCCATGAGAGATCCCTAATCAGAAGTGATCCCTAATCAGAAGTCCATGAGGGAACCCTAATCAGAAGTGATCCCTAATCAGAAGTCCATGAGAGATCCCTAATCAGAAGTGATCCCTAATCAGAATTCCATGAGAGATCCCTAATCAGAAGTCCATGAGAGATCCCTAATCAGAATTCCATGAGAGATCCCTAATCAGAATTCCATGAGAGATCCCTAATCAGAATTCCATGAGAGATCCCTAATCAGAAGTCCATGAGAGATCCCTAATCAGAAGTCCATGAGAGATCCCTAATCAGAAGTCCATGAGGGATCCCTAATCAGAAGTCCATGAGAGATCCCTAATCAGAAGTGATCCCTAATCAGAAGTCCATGAGAGATCCCTAATCAGAATTCCATGAGAGATCCCTAAAGTGATCCCTAATCAGAATTCCATGAGAGATCCCTAATCAGAATTCCATGAGAGATCCCTAATCAGAATTCCATGAGAGATCCCTAATCAGAATTCCATGAGAGATCCCTAATCAGAAGTGATCCCTAATCAGAAGTCCATGAGGGATCCCTAATCAGAAGTGATCCCTAATCAGAAGTCCATGAGAGATCCCTAATCAGAAGTCCATGAAGATCCCTAATCAGAATTCCATGAGAGATCCCTAATCAGAAGTGATCCCTAATCAGAAGTCCATGAGAGATCCCTAATCAGAAGTCCATGAGAGATCCCTAATCAGAAGTCCATGATCCCTAATCAGAATCCCTAATGAGATCCCTAATCAGAATTCCATGAGAGATCCCTAATCAGAAGTCAGATCCCTAATCAGAAGTCCATGAGATGAGATCCCTAATCAGAAGTCCATGAGAGATCCCTAATCAGAAGTCCATGAGAGATCCTAATCAGAAGAAGATCCCTAATCAGAAGTCCATGAGAGATCCCTAATCAGAAGTCCATGAGAGATCCCTAATCAGAAGTGATCCCTAATCAGAAGTCCATGAGAGATCCCTAATCAGAAGTCCATGAGAGATCCCTAATCAGAAGTCCATGAGAGATCCCTAATCAGAAGTCCATGAGAGATCCCTAATCCATGAGAGATCCCTAATCATGAAGATCCATGAGAGATCCCTAATCAGAAGTGATCCCTAATGAAGAAGTGATCCCTAATCAGAAGTCCATGAGAGATCCCTAATCAGAAGTGATCCCTAATCAGAATTCCATGAGAGATCCCTAATCAGAAGTCCATGAGAGATCCCTAATCAGAATTCCATGAGGGATCCCTAATCAGAAGTGATCCCTAATCCCTAATCAGAAGTCCATGAGAGATCCCTAATCAGAATTCCATGAGAGATCCCTAATCAGAAGTGATCCCTAATCAGAATTCCATGAGAGATCCCTAATCAGAAGTGATCCCTAATCAGAAGTCCATGAGAGATCCCTAATCAGAAGTCCATGAGAGATCCCTAATCAGAATTCCATGAGGGATCCCTAATCAGAAGTGATCCCTAATCAGAAGTGATCCCTAATCAGAAGTCCATGAGAGATCCCTAATCAGAAGTCCATGAGAGATCCCTAATCAGAAGTGATCCCTAATCAGAAGTCCATGAGGGATCCCTAATCAGAAGTCCATGAGGGATCCCTAATCAGAAGTCCAGATCCCTAATCAGAAGTCCATGAGGGATCCCTAATCAGAAGTCCATGAGAGATCCCTAATCACTTTTGACCCAAGGACTCCCGCTAGGCCCCTCCTCTTAAAGCTTCCCTGGCCCCTCTCAACACTGTCACCCTGGGGACTGAGTTCCCAGCGCAGGCACCCTGGGAGGAGATCAACAATGCCCACATCGCAGCCCTGGCTTCCCACAGCACAGCTCCAGGGCCGCCTGGTGAGGGAGCTGATGCCCGGCACCAAGGGCACCATCCGCAGCCCCTGTGAAGATGCCCAGGTTCTGCTGTGAGCTCCCTTCCCCTGTCTAGAATCCCTGCTCGTGGTAGTAGGCCTGGTGCCCTTTGCCCTCCATGGCCTCTGGGGTAGAGAGAGTTCTGGTGGCAGTGGTCACAAAGTGTTTTAGTTTTAGTCAGGTTTCTTTTTTCTTTTTCTTTTTGCTGCTGCAACTAAAAGACCCTGACCAGAACAACTGTAGAGGAGGGGAAGTTGGTTTGGAGGCTCACGGTTTTAGAGGTCTCAGTCCATGGACACGAGGTCCCATTCCATTCCGGGCTCCAGGCGAGGCTGAGCATCAAGGCAGAAGAGTGTGGCCGTGGGAAGCAGCTCCCACGATGATCAGGAATTAGAGGGAGAGGTCTCCACTCTCCAGATACAGATATATGCCCCAAAGCCACAGCCCTCAATTCCACCTCCTCCAGACACACTCCACCTGCCTCTAGTCCCCACTCTGTTAATCCCACCCGGGAATTAATTCACTGATTGGGTTGAGGCTCTCACAACCCAATCATTTCCCCCTCTGAACCCTCCCGCATTGTCTCACTTTTGGGGGACACCTCACATCCAAGCCTTAACACAAAGGAAGCAGAATCCTTTCATCTGTGTCTAGACCCCTCCCTCCGCGCTCCAGCCCCATCAAAAGCCACCTGGAACTCAAGTTTTCTAATTGGCTACCGATTTCATATGCTGAAAGGGCCCTCGAGGGGTTACCCTGATCACTCCTCCCAGAGAGGACCGGACCTGTCCAGTGGCCACGGCCTCTGAGAGCAGAGGAGCACGAGCTGCTGCCCTTCAGATGCAGCAGCCTCCGCGGCCCTCTCCCCATCTGCATTCTCTTCCTCTCTTGCCCACAGCAGGGGCTGGTGCCGCCTCTGTCAGGGTCAGAGAATCCTCTGGCCGGAGAGGAAGGATCACAGATTGTCACGCTCGCTCGGGAGCAACAACAGCCTGCATCTCTGGCGGTTCCTGAGAGCTGCTTGTCAGGAGCACCCACCACGTGCCAGCAACTTCCCCGTCCTTAAAATGTATTTTCTCGCAGCAGCAGCTTCTGCCTCCGGAGCAAGACCCGGACCCGAGAAGTGGGGTATCTGTGCGCTCCTGTCCATCTGATCCCTGAAGATCTCACGCTCCTCCTTCCCGGTTAATTAGGGAGAACAGGGCTGTGACCTGCTTGCCACTGTGATCAGGAGGACACTTTGAGAACTCTGGGAATCAGCTTAAGAAAGGTCTCCTGCAGGTGCAGCAGGAGAGCGGTGACGTGATGCTGGCTCGAGCAGGCAGGGAGCAAGCACATATTGCAGATAAAGAAATAGGATGTGGGGCGGGGGTCGTGGCTCAGCGGTGGAGCGCTGGCCTCACACGTGCGCGGCCCGGGTTCGATCCTCAGCACCACGTAAACATAAATGCATTGCATTGTGTACAACTAAAGCAAATAAATAAATATTTTTTAAAAAAATAAGATGTCTTCTTGCCAGGGAGAGCTGCCCGTCGGCTCACGGGGCAGGAGGACACAATCCCTTGCAATCTGGCCCTGCCCCGTGTGAGCCCATAGCAAGGGAACCGACAGAGGCACATGGGACCCCATCACCACCACGTCTCCTGAGAACACAAACCTGGCTCTCAGCCCTGGAGGAACACAGAAAGTGAGGCCTCTGGGGCTCCAGGTGCCCTGTATCTTTCTCCCACCGGAAGATCATGGTGGACATGGGGGACTTGGCCTTGGACAGCCCTGTCTTAATACTGAGGTCACTCACAGCTACCAGGTGGAGAGAACGTGTCCCCGTGTGACCCTCACTCTCACCTAACCCCTGTGTGCTGCTGCTCCTCCCACCCAGGGGCCGAGCGGCCTCCGCCCACAGCCTCACCCCTGCCTAGCGTGGGGCCAGCGCTCAGTTGAGTCTGTTTCTGTTGCCTGGAATCAAAATGAGTTAGGGGCGGAGGAGGAAAGAAAAGGGAAAATACGGAGCGTTTGTTCTATAAACACTCAGGTGGCGCACTCCTGTAATCCCAGAGGCTCTGGAGGCTGAGGCAGGAGGATCATGAGTTCAAAGCCAGCCTCAGCAAAAGTGAGGTGCTAAGTGACTCAGTGAAACCCTTTCTCTAAATAAAATACAAAATAGGGCTGGAGTTGTGGCTCGGTGGTCAAGTGCCCCTGAGTTCTATCCTGGGTACCTTCCCCCGAAAAACAAAACAAAACAACAACAACAACAAAAAATCCTCATGTTCTACCAATATCTTTGAAAAAACGCAGAATTTACAATCCATTGTTTAGTCCACAGTTTTGTTCTCCTTAGGTCTCCAACCTTTGCATTCCAGGCCTGAGTGGAGCAGGCTGATTAGCATCTTGAAGACTGGGTGAAGGTCAGTAGAGGTCACTGCTCCCAGCTCACACAGGAGGACCCAGAGTAAGCGAACAGCAGAAACATTGATGTCCTGAGCTTGTCTAGTCCCCCAGGGACTCAGGAGGTGGATGACATGTGTTCTCCTCCATTGCTTGACCCCCAGTAATAAAATCACTAGACTTTGTTGCTTGTGAGTGGTCAGCCCTGGGCAGGGCACTTTACCTGCCCACTCTTGTTTCCTTGGCTTTCCTGATTTCCTTGATTACATCACCCACCTCTTCTGATTTTCTGTGAGAATTACATGAGGTTTGAGGGATGTTTAGCAGTCAACCAGGTTCTACCCTGGGGTTCCCCTACCACCAGAGTTTGCTCGATTCCAAAGCCTGGCCTCCTCTTGTTGCTGCCTGAAGCGATGGCCGCTTGGAGCAACAATGCCACGGGAATAAGTTCAGAGGCGGACTGGAAACAAACAGGCTCTTTATTCTGCAAACTTCTCTCTCCGGCTCCAACAACAACTCCTACCCGCAATCCACACTCCTCCAAACCACCACCACCAAAATGGCGTTGACCCCGTCCTCAAATCCCGGGCCAAGTCCCGCAAGACCATGCAAATGGCGCCAACCTGATCCGCAATGTCCTGGGCCAAGTCTCACAAGACCATGGAAGGTGGTAATGCTTATGGCTCACAGCTAACTGCAAGCTTAGCTATCTCCTTAATTAGGGCTCCTACATTTCCCCCCTTTTTGTTTTAAAAGAGGGGATGCTCTAGGACGTCCATGTGCAACCAACGTTCTTACCCGTCATCGGATAATCAAGGCTGTGCCCTTGACTCCTGTCTTAGGTTGATATGTCGGCCACATGAGACTGTCCCGTGCGACTGTGCCTGTCTTAATGCTTATGGCTCACAGCTAACCGCAATCTTAGCTATCTCCTTAATTAGGGCTCCTGCATCCTCTTTAGTGGCAGTCCTAAGAGTGACAGGGAAGAAACTGTGAAGCCAGACTCTTCTGTGTTGGAGGCCTGGCTCCGTCACACGTCAGCTGTGAGAATCTGGACTAGTTTCCTAACCAGTCTGACCCTCAGTTTCGAAAATTTGGAATAATAATCCTCTCTTCTCAGAGGTGCTGGAGGATCAGCTGAGATGAGCAAGGGTTCAAGCACCCAGCTCAGCTTGGCTCTGGCCCTACCTGTCCTGACCCCCTTCCACCCGTGGGCTCACAGAGGGGTCCTTTCCTTCTGTTCCACTGCGCAGGCCTGTGGCTACTCCTTGGCAGTTTTCTAGTAAGTAATCCTTGCCGGGCGCGGTGGCACATGCCTGTAATCCCAGCACTTGGAAGGCTGAGACAGGAGGATCAGAGTTCAAAGCCAGCTTCAACAGTGGCGAGGCACTTAGCAACTCAGTGAGACCCTGTCTCTAATAAAATACAAAAAAGGGCTGGGGATGTGGCCCAGTGGTCGAGTGCCCCTGAGTTCAATCCTCAGTACCAAAAAAAAAAAAAAAAAAAAAAAAAAAAAAGAAAAAGAAAAAAAGAAATCCTTGCCTCCTTCCCTTTGGGGAGTGGAATGCAGGAAGCAGACTCCAAGCCTATCTTCCCCAAAGGTGACGTGACTTGGGATCCCCACTGCAAGGGCAGCAGAGAAAGGGAGCCCACTGCGGTGTCACCCCTCGCACCAGCATGAGCATACAGGACTTCCATTTTATGCCCTTTCTGTGCCTGGTACCTCTATGGTGGCCTCTGAGTTAGATGGATCCTGACAAACCCATTTAGTATTCTGTTCAGCCCAGACACCCAAGGTGACTTTGGAGCTGGGGCCAAACCAACGGGTGTTGTCTGAACACGTGACACATCTGCCCCCTAGTGGCCAGAGAGGAAAAGGCATTGGCTGCTCCCAGCTAAGCTTGCTAAGACTGAATGATGGTGTGTGGATAGAGGGGTGGAGGGGAGTTGTTACCTGGAGACCCAGCAGCGTGACCCAGCACAAATCCAAGCTGGGACAATAAGTAGAGTCATCACCTGGATGCACTCCAGGCCCTAGATTTGGGGCTTCATTTGTTGCATTCATTCAATCAGAAATGCTGATTCCTGGAGTCCAGGTGTGTGTGGTCCTAGGTAGTGGGATGCTGTCGGTGATCATGCCAGGCAACAAGGACTGCTATCAGTAAGATGGTGATTATGACTTTCCAGCGCTCTTCCCGTCACTGAAACATGAATTTGAACAACCATCCATGTACAGAAATATCTTCACAAGAGCTAAGAATCCAGACAAGGGATTACAGGACCTGGATAGGAACAGACAGATTGAAGAGGAGGGGAAGGTGGATTCCACATTATCCTGGTCACCACTCCCATAGCCTGTGCCATTCAGTGTGGACAGAGGTGCCCTGTGGGGGGCGGGGAGGAGAGCCCCAGTCAGTCCTAGTGCAGGACAGTTCCTGCAGATCCAGCCTCGGGAGTTTGCTAGAAGGGCTGAGTCGGTATTTAAAGAGCAAGATCCAACAGTATGCTTCTACAAAAGACTCACTTCAGTCTTGAGGATACCCCACTGGCTGAAAGTCAAGGGATGGAAAAGGCTCTTCCAAGGAAATGGTAACCCAAAAAGAGAGCAGAAGTGACTGTACTCACCTCAGAGAAAACAGACCTTAAGACAAAAACTGTTGCAAGTGGGCAAAAAAGGCCACTACAGAGTGATAAAGGGTATAACAATCATAAATATATGTGTTCGATATTAGAGTACCCGAATATATAAAGAATATATTAGCAGAACTGAAGAAGAGATAGGTAGCAATGCAATAATAATAGGAGACTTTAACACCCCAGTTTCAATAACGGATAGAACATCCAGACAGAAAATCAATAAAGAAAGCATGGAGTTAACATTATAGATCAAATGGACCTAACAGACACAGAGCCTTCTATCCAACCACAGCAGAACATATATTCTTTTCAAGTGCACATGGAACATTCTTCAGGATAGATTATATATGAGACCACAAAACAGTTCTTAACCCATTTAAAATGAGTGAAATCCTATCAGGTATTTTTCCCAACCACATTGGTATGAAACTAGAAGTCAATAATGGCAGAAAAGTTGGAAAATCCACAAACGTGCAAATCAAAAGATGTACTCTGGACAGCCAGTGGGGCAAAAAAGAAATCAAAAGGAGGGCTGGGGATGCGGCGCAGGGGTGGCACTTGCCTAGTGAGGACCAGGTTTGATTCCCAGCACTGCACACACAAAAATAAATAGGCAAACAAGTTCAAAGGGGAAATCAAAAGGGGAATAAAATGATGTTCTAAAACAAAGAAAATGAAAACAGAACATACCAAAACTTATGAGATACAACAAAAGCATTTCTAAAAAGGAAATTTGTAGTGATCATGCCTATGTTAAGAAAAAGAACGATCACAAACAAGCAACTTAACCCTCCACCTACAGAAACAAGGAAAAAGAGAACGAATCAAGCCCAAAGTTAGCAGAAGGAAGGAAATAATAAATGTCAGACAAGAGATAAATGAAAAAACTGGAAAACAATAGAAAAGAACAATGAAACTAAGATTCGGTTGTTTGAAAAGAGAAAGGCTAGACTAAGAACAAAAGGGAGAAGGCTCGATTAAATAAAATACTTAGGAATACATTTAACCAAGGAAGTGAAAGATCTGTATGCTGAAAGTTATAAAACATTCATGGAAGAGATTGGAGAGGCACAAACAGAAAAGTGTCTTGCCTCATCAGAAGTAATAATACTGTGAAAAATGGCTCTATCACCCAAAGTGATCTACAGATCCAGTGGGATTGCATCAAACTAAAAAGGATTCTACACAGAAAAAATAAAACAAACAATCAACAGGGTGAAAGAGACACCCTGAAAAATAAAGGAAGAATATTTCTAAACCATATGTTTGATAATGGGTTAGTATCTAAACGTAAAAGGAATGCAAACAATTCAATAGTAAGAAAAATAATCTGATTAAAAATTGAGCACAGAACCTTATTAGATATTTCTCAAAAGAAGACCTACAAATAGCCAAGAGATCAATGACCAACAACAACCAAATCATCAGAGATTTGCAAATCAAAACCACCTGAGTCATCACCTCACATCTATCAGAATAGCCATTATCAAAGACAGAAACTAACAAAAGCTGGAGTGGCCACAGAGAGAAGGGAACCCTTGGGTCCTGTTGGTGGGAATGCAAATTGGTAACAACTATCACGGAGAACACTAAGGAGTTTCTTCAAAAGATTAAAACCAGAGCTACCATATGATCCAACAATCCAATTTTGGGTATGTAGCCAAAGGCAATGACGTCAAAGAGAGGTGTCCACGCCTACGTCTTTGAAGCTTTATTCATGTTAGTGAAGATATAGGATCAACCAAACGTCCATCAATAGATGAAAAGATGAAGAAAGTGTTGTTGTTGTGGTGGTGGTGGGGTGTGTGTGTGTGTGTGTGTGTGTGTGTGTGTGTACATACAATGGAATATTTTTCAGTCTTAAAAAGAAGGGAAATACTGACACTTGGTACAGAATGGATGGACCTTGACGACATTATGCTAATTAAAATAAGCCAGTTATTACAGGGTGAGTACTATGTGGTTCCACCTAGGTGAAGTACCTGGAGTAATCAAGTTCGTAGAGCAGAAAGCAGAATGGTGGAAGACTGGGGGAGGAGGAAGCAGAGAATTGTATTTTAATGGGTACCTTTTTAGGGAGGGTGAGAAAGTTCTGGTGCTAACCCCGCCCTGGCTTAACCATGGGAAGAAGATGGCAAAACAGCTCCTGCTCAAAAGGACCCTGTGACACTACTCGCCCTGCAGGCCTGGCTGAGGTTCTCTGTGGACGTGGGTTTTCTGGGTTGTACCTAGGTGACATGACTAAGCCCCCAGCATCCCTGGGCCACATGCACCCGTGTCCCCACCCGGCCTGCCTTCCTCAGATATGTGCTGATAGTGTTGTCCACCAAAGCAACTGGGGCCTTGGTGAAGATGAGGTCATCACACCTCCTCCAGAGTCACCTATCAGATCTCCGCAGTTAGCCTGCTGCCGACTCTGTGCACAGGTGACACACGGGAGCGCGCAGGAGCACGGCCACTCAGTGCTCCCAAGATGTGCCCTCTTGGTTGGTAGGTGTCGAGTCAGCAAATGCCACCCTGATGCAGGACAGCCACGAGCCTGGAGCAGCTCACCTGTTCTGGATGCTTCCTTCCATAGGTAGAGACACAGAGGCCCCGAACACGATCTCCCCAGGACTGCTGGGGACGCGGGTGGCCAACCTGGGGCCCAGTCATCCCGACCCACTCTCCCTTCACACCATGGCCTCGCTCCTGTCCCACCAGCTATGACTGCAGGGACCCAAGTCCACAGACCATTGCAGGAGCCCTGTTTGGGGATTGACTTGAATTGCAGTTGACTATGAGCCGTGGAGATTTGGCCATTGTCGCCACCCGTAGTCTCACGGGACTTGTTGCGGGATCTCGAGTGACTTGGCCGAAATTGTGCTGATCGGGTCAGGGCCATTTTAGTGGTGTGTTTGGCGTGTGTTAGTTGTTGTTAGAACCAGAGAGAAAAGTTATCAGAATAAAAGGCTGTTTGTCTCCAGTTTGCTTCTGAAGTTCTTCCCGCGGCTCCGTTGCTCCAAGCGCTTCAGGCGGCTACAGACCATCCCAACCTTTGTTCTTGGTGCTGAACTCCTTCCTTCCCCGCATCGGCCTTTAGAACTACTCAAAGATAATAAAGTGGCTTTATGGGTGGTTTTCCTTCTGTTCCCAATTCAGTACAACAAACAGCCAAATAAAACAAGAATAAATAATATAAATAGGGAGGAGAATATCATAATGATTGGAACTATTTTTTTTTATTTTTTTTAAATATTTATTTATTTGCTTTAGTTGTGCACAATGCGTTTATTTGTACGCGGTGCTGAGGCTCGAACCCGGGCCGCGCACATGCGAGGCGAGCGCTCTACCGCTGAGCCACAACCCCAGCCCCTGGAACTATTTCTCAACGGTGAAGAGTCAGTGATGGAAGAAGGGAGTCATGTTCTGGAGAATTCCGCCAGCGAGTATTTCCCCTTGCTCTTCAGACGGAGCAAGAAAGCCACAGAGGCACTCGAGGGGTGGCTGTAAGAAAGAGAACCAATCACTTAGCCCGTTTATCTAAAACCACACACACCGGTCTACGTTACCGATTCACCAGAGCCACGGATACACATCCCTCTGTAAATGTCTGTTCCCTGTCGCACAGAGCAACCATTCCCAGAATCTCACGGATACACATCCCTCTGTAAATGTCTGTTCCCTGTCGCACAGAGCAACCATTCCCAGAATCTCATCCAACGTGCCTTGAGGATGATCATAGCTGTAGTTTCAGAGATAACCAAATAGCATTTATATAATACCGCGAAATTTACAGTTAACCACAGGAATCTATGCTTAAGAAGATATTAATTTTGGACAAGAGATCCATCAGACAGAAGGACAGGATTTGGAGATGCGGGAGTGAGGTCAAGTAATAGAGAGACACCTCAACTGGGCATGTTCGTGATCCGGCTCTTGGGGGAAACTTGCTACTCCGTGTGGCAATGCGCTGGGAGCCCCAGACCTTCCCTGGTGATTTAGGACAGGCCTGGGGAGAAGGGTCATTCGGAAGTCTGAGCTAATCTGATCGTCCAACCCACGGGAGGAATACGAGGAAGAGTGAGCACTTTCTTTGTCCTCCTAACTGGCACCAAGCACTAGTTCTGTGAACGGGCTGGCTCCAAGGACCCCTGGGAGGGACCTGAGACTTGAGCTCCAGTGGACTCTATTGAGTCCTGCTCCTGGGACCGCGGGAAGTCCGTGCCCAGGAGCAGGGAACTCTCCTAGCTCTGCTAGTGCCACCCTGGGAGCCTCCACCCTGCCCTCTGCCTGGGGTTCAGGGAAGACATTTTTAATTCGTGTACCATAAAATTCATCCTTCTGTAATATGTAATTCAGTGGCTTTTAGTGTATTCACAGAGTGATGTGGCCATCATCACTACCCAATGCTAGAACGTTTTCATCACCTCAAAAAGAAACCTCAGGCCCACTAGCAGTCATATCCAATTTCTTCCCTCCAGTCCCTGGCAACCACTAATCTACTTTCTGTCTCTTTAGATTTGCTCATTCTGGAACACTGTATAAATGGAGTCATATAATATGTGATTTTTGTGGTTGACTTCTTTCATTTACCAGAGCATTTTCCAAGTTCACTCATGTGATAGCATGTATCGTTCCTTTTGCATGACCGAGTAGTCTTCCATTGTATGGATACACTGCTTTCTGTTTATCCCATTATACGTTGAAGCAATCAAGGAGAATCTGGGCACCGTTCTGAGCTGCACTTGAAGCCTACAGACAATTAACATGTTTTTTCATTTCCTCATCAAATCAGTGTTTTAGGAAGATCACTAAGGTGGGCCTGTGAAAACCACAAGGAGCAGAGATGAAGGAAGATGGGTTTTGGTCGTTAGTTATTCATATAAATAGGAAAGAACTATCAAGGTCACCTTGGAATGTTTGTGCCAGAAGCAAGCCTGGTAGCATGTCTCCTCTCTCTCTCTCTCTCTCTGCATCTCTCAGCTTCTGTTTCTGTCTCCCTGTCTCTCTCTCTCTCTCTCTCTCTCTCTCTCTCTCTCTCTCTCCCAGTTCAAATAGTAAAGCCATAAAGCCACAGGCTTAAAAGAGCCGCTCATCTTCAGGGGAGAGCGCTACCAGTGGTTTCAGCCTTGTCTCATATTTCCTCTGGCAGCTCTGCTGAAAATCAGCCGACCCCACTCCTTCCTGGAATGTGCATGCCTGATAATTGCCTCTTGCACAATTATCTGCCCAACCCCATTGCTAATGAAATGAATGATTTAGTTTCCCTCGTTAGTAATAGAGCCCGCCTCGCACACAGACCCATCGTGGCATCCGTGAGGCCGGCGGGGATGCTGGGGGAGGCGCCTGCCTATAGTCCTCACCATCAGCTCTCTCCTCTCAGCTAACGGGGCCCGGGAAGGGTGCCAGAGGCCACAGGGCCATAGCTTGGTCCCTGCACCTTCCCCACGCTGCGTCAAGGGCTGGCAGCACCCAGGGGCAAACCAAGAACAGACCAGAGATGAGCTTTCTGTTTGCCGGTTGCGACCCACTAAGCCTGGGGCTGCTTCCTCCCAGCCCCTGGTGAAGGAGGCCCTGAAGGACCGTGACGGTGTGCATGGTGCCAGGTGTACTGCTGTCCAGGGAGAACGTGCTGACTGGCAGACAGGGCTGCATCGGGTGTCCTGAACCATCCCTCCCGGGACCCCACCGCCCGGCTGCTCCCGCCCTGGCCCCCAAGGGGCACCCTCTCCTTCTCCCCCAGCGCCAGACCTCTACCCCCCACTCCTCCCCAGCACGACCGTCCAGTACAACTAGGGTTTCTCTTGCGACTCTATCGCCCGTTCTTGCTCATTTCTAAAGAAAGAGATCAAGGGCTGGGGTTGTGGCTCAGCGGCAGTGCGTGGCCCGGGTTCGATCCTCAGCACCACGTAAACATAAAGAAATTGCATTGTGTACAACTAAAGCAAATAAATAAATATTAAAAAAATAAAGAGATCAAGAAACATGGACAGAAAGGGGTGTGGCTGGGGAGGTGGAACTCTTCAAGGTAAATAGAGGCAGTATGCATAGTTATTTGAAGAAAATTGTGTTACAAATGCGAATGTACACATGTTCTTCTCATCTGGTCTTCTGGAAGATTCTATTCAAGGGTGACTTCCCTTGGCTGGGAAATAGCTGTCCAGAGTTGTGATTAGAAAATATGCTTAAGGGACTTCTGTGAAATGAGCAGGACTGTCCACGGGACTGTTCCCAGGACAGCTGGGTGTTGGGGGCTGTTGGTGGCTGCACAGTGACCTGGCCTCACCCCTCCTACTGGTTGTGGCTCTGGAGAAGCAAAATTTAGTCGGTGCTCAAAATACGCTTGTAGAGCTATGTGTTTATTTATTTTGACAGCTACCAGCGTGTCACTTTCTAAATATTTTGAGGCAGCTTACAACAATAATAATGAAACAAAGGACGAACTAAATCATGTGAGAGGAACACGATGCGTGAAGAATATAGTGAAGTTTAAGATCAGATCAGTACCTGAAAATTATTGTGACCACAGAGGCGGCAATGTGACTGAACCCTGAGAGGCACAGCCCTTCCTAATTTTGATAGAAAGCATTTCCCTGAGTTCTGATCAAGAGGGCCTGTGGGGGCGGAGGGTGGTGTCCTGATGGCATCCCCGGGTGGAGAAAGAGAGGGGCCCGTGAAGATTCCTTTCCTCCTTCTTGGCACTTATCAGTGCAAACCAAATACCGTCCAGCTCATTTTCATTATCAAGAGTGGCTGTTTTTAATGGTGTATATAAAGAAGTGATGCTCTTGTATTTCAACAAAATCCAATGGAGGGCAGGGACTTTCTTTAGTTCTGATGGGGCTGGGGACCTGGCCATTTTCCTAGGACTCTCATTCCCTACACAGGGACTGCTGAGGCACCTCCACTCTGAATCCCAAGGGTCTGAAAACCCCTTCTCCATTCTAGGTGAATGGATGGACATCAGAAAGAGAGAGGGAGAGAGGGAGGGGAGGGGACGACGGATGGAGGGAAGGAGTGGGAAGAAGAAAGGAAGGAAGAATTTTTATTGCTCCTTTAAAACATTGTAGTAAGAGCCAACAAGAATACTTATACTTTGAATCTGGTAAATCAGTACTTCCTTTTCATGTACATCAAGACTGCCCTTTGATTCTTTAAATCCCAATGAAACAAACTACGATGTCAAGAGATTGAATAGGTAGCATGGTTTCCTTGTTAAGTATATGGACTCTGGAACCAGACTGCCTCCGTTTGAATCCTGGCTCTTACTTATTAGCTGTGTGATATTGGACAAGTTACTTAACCTTTCTGTGCCTCAGTTTCTTCATCAGTAGAAGGGAGTGTCGATTGTACCTACCTTGAAGATGGCTGTGAGCATAAAACGCACTAGTGTGTATGTGGGTCAGAATCATGCTTGCAGGGTGTCGCTCCACAGGGGGCTTTCCAGGGGTCTCCCGTAACAATCCTAAGGGGCACGTCAAGGCTGTTAGTGTGAACTCAAGGTGAGAGCTGGCAGGGAGGGGCCACAGCTGGAACCCCGAGCTGGACAGTTCACACCTCCCCCGCACGTCACTCCAGTCGTTCTAGGAGGTTCCCCGTGGTTCCGCCAGTCTGCCCAGTGTGGCGTGTCATCATTGCCTGCAAGGATTTGCGATTTGCCTTGCAAGACCAAACTCTCCGGCTGAAGTAGGTGGTGCAGACAGTGCCCATCACCGAGGGCGGAGAGGAAAGGAGGAGAGGGGGACTTGGTGTCAGAAGAGGGACTTCCATTGGAGCAGGAAGGGGAGGAAGGAGCCGGGGTTGTCAGGGATGCGGGAGTGGGTGTGTGACTGTGTCCAGGGAAGTGAGGAGACCAAGCTGATGGGAGTGGAAAACAGCATGTGGGTCTTGGATAAGGAGGATCTTGCTGGAGCGAGGGTAACCTTGAAGCCCCATTGGAATAGTTTTGAACTGATTCTCTAGGAAATAGCAGGGACAAGTTGGGGGAGGAGTTCACAAGGAAGGACTCGTCTTCTGCCTGAGGCTGGCTGGGAATCTTCCCTGACAGTGTCAAGGGCAATCAGAGTGGGGTCTGCAGCAGCATGTGCAAAGGTGCACTCGTAGAACCTGGAGGTGTGACCAGGTGTGACCAGGTGTGCCTGCACATAACCATTATCTCTGCTGAGTTTTCCTGCCTCTTAATCCTTCTGGCTCTGAGCATGTGATCTGGGGCTTACATAAAAACGACTTTAAGTAGCTGGGCGCGGTGGTGCACGCCTGTAATCCCAGCACTTGGGAGGCTGAGGCAGGAGGATCGCGAGTTCAAAGCCAGCCTCAGCTGTGGCAAGGCACTTAGCAACTCAGTGAGACCCTGTCTCTAATAAAATACAAAAAAAAAAGGGCTGGGGATGTGGCCCAGTGGTCGAGTGCCCCTGAGTTCAATCGCCGGTACCAAAAAAAAAAAAAAAAAAAAAACAAAAAAAAACCAAAAACAAAAAAAACCCCCGACTTTATAAGACTTAACAGGACCACAGAGTACCATCATGTCAAAAGGGGAAACCAAGGGACTGGGTTTGTAGCTCAGTGGTAGAGCGCTTGCCTAGTATGTGGAAGGCACCGCATAAAAAAATAAATAAAGTAAAGGTATTGTGTCCATCTACTAAAATTAATAAATAAAATAAAAATATCATATCCATCTACAACTAAAATTTTTTTTTTTTAATTTTAAAAAAAGAAGGAAACACCAAGGCACTGTATTCTAAAGAACCTGGTTCTAGGAGCTGCCCTTGAATCAGTGTCAGACTTCAGGTAGGGGCTGCCGGGGCTCCTTGATTTAGCAATCGCCTTCTGGGGCTATTGGGACAAACAACCATTCTAATCACTTCTCAGTGGTGCAGGTTGGTGGAGGGGGGCGGGAGAGAGAGGCTGCTCCTGGGGTTTCTGGTCACCCCAGTACTCCTTTAGATCATCGGCGAGTGGAGAGTGGGGAGCAGGGGGAGTAGAGGACTCAGAGGCTGAGAAAGGTGCGGAATCCTTCACCACGTGGGAAGGAGAGGCAGAAGGAGGAAGACGCTTAAACCTGAGATGATGGGGGTGGCTGAGCCTGGGGAGTCTCACCATGCCCGTGATGTCCCAGTGCACAGTGATCTTCTGATAGGAGTGTCTTTGGCAGAGGGAGGAGTGTGGGGCTATGAGTCCTGAGGCCACCTCCCCATGGTACTGACCCCCTGAGTTCCTCCTGTTCCTCTTGGGAGCTGCCGCCATCATCCCTTGCCCTGTGAGTGGCTTCTTCCGACTTCCGGGTGCCTTTTCTTTTGTTCTCTTTCTCCTTTGGGCTGTGAGAAGGGCAGAGTGCCCAACCAGGGAGTGGATACGGATGTGTGTGTGTATGTGGTTGTGCGTCCGTGTGTGTGTGTGCGTGTGTGTGTGTGCGTGTGTGTAGGGGCTGGGGCTGACAACAGGACAGAGCGCAGGAGTCGAGAGCTTCCGGGAGGTGAGGCTGCCCTTAAGCCAGCTCTGTGCCCTGGAGCCCAGAGGACTCTTCACTCAGACGTCAACAGCCTACGCCACCCCAAGAGGCCAGAGCAGCTTCAGTCACTGACTGGAGGAGACCTGCAGGACCCCGGGAGAAGCCGCAGGAGTAAGTCAGGCTCTGAAGGGCTGGGTGTGGCTGGGCCCAGTGAGACACGGGAGAAGCCAGGGCTCCTCAGAAAGAGCTGGCCCTGCCAAGCAAGAGAGGAGAGGACAATGGAAAACAGGAGATCTTCATGCCCTCGGCCTGTTGCTCGGTGCACAGTCTCCACACCTCTGTCTCTTGGGCCCTGCAATTCAGAGACCAGGGCCAGGGGCTGGAAATTCCAAGTAGAGGAAGGAAGGGTGTGAGGCATGGCACAGTGTGGCCCCTGGGGTCTCCCCAGTGCTGTATGGTGGGTGGTCATGGCCAAGAGTTGAAGGCAAGAAAGGAGAGGCAGCCCTGAGGCTGGTGGTCTGGCCGGGGAGACTGAGGAACCAGGTTCTATAGGCCCCCAGTGGGTAACAGTAAGCGGGGGGGGGGGGGGGGGGTGGGACAAGACACAGATTTTGCTTCTGCTTACAGGTGCTCGATGCCAGTGCCCTGGAAAGCTCTGGAATAAGACCACCTGGGCCTTCGGCCATGGAGGTAGGAGACAGTCTCCTGTGATACAAGGTTCCATTTCTTCACCTGGCACAGCCTTAATGTCAGATGCTTGGGGAACCAGAGGTGGGGACGAATGGGCCTTGGAGCTGGGGGAGGGGAGGGCTTGGGGCAGGTGGGCTACCAGCCTGCAGGTCACCTCTCCCCTTTACTTCTCCGGATTCACAAACAAATTCCTGGTTCCGATGCCCTTTTCTGCCTCCTGCAGGTGACGGTGGGCTCCTGCTTCATGTCCTGATGGGGCTCTCTGCTCCTGACAGAACCCGTCACTGCCTACCACTGGGGCCTGGTGCTCCTGACAGAACCCGTCACTGCCTACCACTGGGGCCTGGTGCTCCTGACAGAACCCGTCACTGCCTACCACTGGGGCCTGGTGCTCCTGACAGAACCCGTCACTGCCTACCACTGGGGCCTGGTGCTCCTGACAGAACCCGTCACTGCCTACCACTGGGGCCTGGTGCTCCTGACAGAACCCGTCACTGCCTACCACTGGGGCCTGGTGCTCCTGACAGAACCCGTCACTGCCTACCACTGGGGCCTGGTGCTCCTGACAGAACCCGTCACTGCCTACCACTGGGGCCTGGTGCTCCTTCCGAGGTATGTGTTCTACGAGGCGAGGCTGCTCAGGGCTCCCTGCAGAGTTCCAGGGTCTGTTTCTTCTTGGGGAGCCCACGGGGTATATAAAGGCATGAGCTTCTGACACAAAAAGTTCAAAAGTCTAGGTGGGGACGTAGGCAGGAGCTGGGAGTCTGTTCGTCTTTGATTTTCCCGTCCTGTTACCAACTTCCCTCCTCCATTTTCTTAGATAGAAGAGCAGAGGTCAGTGGAAAGCAAGAGCAGAATTACTAAAGACCCCCCCCACCACCACCACCACTTTCTATGTGGCCTGCGAGCCTCGGCCCAGCTTTCTGAGCCCCCAAACCCACGGTTCCGTGCAGTTATCTGGTCACTCAGCAAGTGACACTGAGCCTAGGCTTGGACCTAGAGAGAAGGTATGCCTGTCTCTAAGGAGCTCCCACTTTAGGGAGAGGGGTGGGGACAGATGTGGAACCAGGCCGTGGCCATTCAGTGTCAGCAACAACAGAGGGGATGTGCCAGGGACAGGCGGGAGGGGCAACGACATAGTCTGCGGGCCAGGCACTTTTGGAGCGGGCGGTAGTAATCAGTGCTTATCATGGGCAAGAGGCTGCTTGCTCTCAGCACTTTGCAAGGATCCTTTTATCGGGTCCTCACAACAGCGCTGTCAGAGGCACGGAACTTCGCGACTGAGCCGGTGGCAAGCGGTGGAAGCCAGATTCAAACCCGCTGCCCTCCTGGCATCTTGAGCCAGCGGGGAGGCAGGTCCTGCAGGAGGAGGTCCCACAGCTAAGCTCTCCCCCCTTCCCTCCCGTGCTCCCTGCATTAGCCCATCTTCAGTCCGTCCTCCACATTACCGACAGAAAACCCACCCCAGACACCCAAAGGAGCTTGCCCTGCCGCTGGGGACCCTGATGGCGTCCCATCTAGCGAGGCTGCGACTGGACTTCTGGGATGGGCGCATGAAGCCTCCGTGGTCCTCTCTGGCCTCGGCCTCCCTCTCTGGCCTCGGCCTCCCTCTGCTCCCTGGCAGCAGGCTCGTCCAACACCGGCTCCCGGCCTCCCTCCAGAGCGCTGGGTGTGGTCAAGTGTCCACACTCTTGCCACAGGCCTCTATCCTCAGCAGCGGGGCAGCTGGAGCACTGGTTGGTGGGTCTCTTCCCAAGTCCACGTTCAGGGATGTCTTGCTAAATAGCTCAAAGTCAGCCCCGGCGGGCGGCAGTCTTTACACCATAGCAATGCACAGACGCCACAGAGCAGCCCTTCTTCTCCCACCTGGAGGACGCAACGCCCCGACTGGCTATTTGTCTCCTCCCAAACTGCCAGTCCTCCAAGGAAGGGCTGTGTCTTCTCCTGGTTTGAAAGGCAGGCCCAGCAGAATGTCTGGCATCAAGTGAGAAATAACTTGCCAGACCGGAGACTTGTCCTGGGGAACTTGTCACTTAAGGGTGGTGACAGTACATACAGCAGCCCCCTGCCCCACCCCCCCCATCCTTCGAAAACTGCCACACCCTTGTCAACTCCCTCCTTAGAAGCCCTCAGGAATGCAAAGCCCCTGGAGGAGGGTTTTTATCGGGCTTGTCTAGTCCGTGGGAATAGGGCTCAGCTTGGAGAAGTAAAACACTGTCAAATCAGTCCAGAAGTGATGAAATCCAAGCTCCTTAACACAGCCCTCAGGCCCTTCACTAGACCCCTTTACTCTCCCTCAGCCGCTGAAGTCACTTTCCCTGGGTAGGAGTCTTCCCACTGATCGCCTGCACACAGGGTTAGGACCCAATGCCAAGCACCACCATAAAACTCTCTCTCCTCCCCCTCCATTGCCAAAGGCCTCTTCGCTCTTCAGCCTCTACTGACTTCCAGACACCCTCTGCCCTTCGGCAGTAACAACCTTCAAGATTAGGGTTATTTCCTCCCTCCATCCTTTGTGGGGCTCCGAGCTCCTTGGAGGAGCACGTGTGGATGGCCTCGGCTTCACCCTGGCCCTCCAGCACCGAACTTAGGATCCCACAAGCGGTAGGTACCCAGAGTAATCCAATCCATATTTGTGGCCTATGTTTGCTCACATTAAAAAAAAAAATAGAGACTAATGAGATTGTGCAGATCCTAGTCTCTGATCAATCACTCCAGGGAATAGTATGGGCTAGCAAAATCTTACCTAGTGTCCCTAGGGGTTGGAGGGGAAGGTGCTGTGGGGGACATGACCAAATCCAGAATCAACCCCACTGGCCCTGGTGTCAGGTCTCATGGTGGAGTGGCCTTATGACTTGATATATTTTTTTTCTGCTTTCCTTCCAGTTTATGACCACCTTGCTCTTGGCTGACTGTAACTACTTCTGCCAGTTAGTGGACTACAACCGAGCAAGCTCAGGGTGAGGGGACAACAGAAAATGGGACAATTAAGGCTGAAGAGAGAGGGGTGGTGGAAAGCCTCTCATATCACAACCAGAACTCACCGAGTTTTCTGATGGGAGGCTGGGAACTGGTTGGCTAAGCACAGGCTTTGGAATCAGAGGACCTCAGACCTCAGTTTGGACATCAGATCTGCCAGTCACTGGCCATGTGACATACCTTTTCTGGATCTCAATTTCTTATCTATATAATGGGGACAACAACGCTTACTTTACAAAAGGAAACTTTGAGAAAAGATTGAATTAGAAAATGTCTGAGTGTTCAGCACCGTGACAGGCACATATTACTGGTAACTAAGTGGAAGTTATTTCATTATTGCTAGCTGTTCTCAGTTTCAACTGGAAGCAGAACAAAAGGCTTCCCAGCAGCAAGAAAGCTAAGCTGTGACAGGTCACCGAGTAAGGATAGGGATGTTGAGTCACTGGAGTTTCAGCAAGGAACGAAAACTCTTGCGACTCAAAATACGGTCCACAGACCAGCAACAGCAGCCTCACTGGGAGCTTGTTCAACAAGCAAAATCTGTGCCCCATCTCACGCAGCCAACGCATGGATTAAGAATCTGCTCTTACAATACACCTAATAGAAGAAAAAGTAAGCTCCAATTTCCAACATGTCGGATTAGGCTGGCTCCAAGTTCCTTAACAAGAATCCTGTAGCGCAAGAATTATTACCAAGAATTAATGAATGGGATAGATTTAAGCTAAAAAGCTTCTTCTCAGCAAAAGAAACAATCAGTGAGGTGAACAGAGAGCCAACTAACTGGGAACAAATATTTAATACATGCACATTGGATAGAGCACTAATTTCTAGAATATGTAAAGAACTCAAAAAACTTCACACCAAAAAAACAAATAATCCAGTCGATAAATGGGCTAAGGAATTGAAAAGACACTTCTCAGAAGAAGATACACGACTAATCAACAAATACATGAAAAAATGCTCAACATCGCTGGCAATTAGAGAAATGCAAATCAAAACTACTCTAAGATTTCATTTCAGTCCAGTCAGAATGGCAGCTATCAAGAACCCAAACAACAATAAATGTTGGAGAGGATGTGGGGAAAAAGGCACACTCATACATTGCTGGTGGGACTGCAAAATGGTACAACCGTTATGGAAAGCAGTATGGAGATTTCTTGGGCAAATGGGAATGTAACCACCCTATCACCCAACCATCCCACTCCTGGGTCTATTCCCAAAGGACTTAAAAACAGCATATTACAGGGACACAGCCACTTCAATGTTTATAGCAGCACAATTCACAATAGCCAGGTTGTGGAACCAACCTAGATGTCCCTTGGTAGATGAATGGATAAAGAAAATGTGGTATATATACACAATGGAATTTTACTCAGCAATAAAAGAGAATAAAATAATGACATTTGCAGGTAAATGGATGAAGTTGAAGAATATAATGCTAAGTGAAATCAGTCAAACTCAAAAATCCAAATACCGAATGTTTCCTCTGATATAAGGAGGCCGGTTCACAGTATTGTTGGGTCGGGGTACATAGGAGGACTAGAGGAACGCTGTAATGGTCAAAGGGAAGGAGGGGAAGGGAGGGAGCAAGGGGGGAAGGGGGAAAAAAGTGGTTGAATAAGACGGATATCATTATTCCAAATGCATGATTGAAGACTTGAATGCTGCGAATATACTTGGTGTACACACTGTTTTGTGTAAAAAGATGCTGTATATGTGTAGTATGGACTGTAATGCATACTACTGTAAATAAATAAAAAAAGAATCTGCTCTTCAATAAACAAGATCCACGCGTGCCTAGGATTGAGCCGCACATTTGGAGAGTCTTCCTGTGACTACCCCAGTAGCTTGGCCCCTCATCACTGGACTAACAAGCATCTACCTACAGACAGGTGGGCAGGCACTTTGGGAGCAGGAAGTGTGCAGGAACAGGGAGCTGAATCCTGCCCCCGCGGGGCAAGCTGGGCCACCAGCAGGACCACGGGCTGACCGAACTTCCCCTTCGTGCCCAGCAGATGGCGAGCGTGTGCTGGTGGTGCTGCTCAAAGGCCGCTGAGTCTCTGGACAAGGTGATTGCCCAAGCGTTGGCTCCTGTGTTCCGCTCTGTCAGCCAGGTCGGGGGTGGTGTTTCCCCTGCCCAGTGTGAATGCTTTCCTCCAGCATCCCTGATGGACGTCAAGCCTTGGTTCCAGTATCTGACTGAGGAAGGATGCTCAGGGACTGCGGTAGCATCTCACTGCTACAGGCTCCCACCGAGTCCCCATTGTTCCTCTGCGCACCTGCATAAAAGTAGTCATTCCCCACCCCACCCCCCAACAGCAACCAGGTTCTAGGTTAGATTAAACTTTTAAAATGAGCAAATTTTAAAAAGTGATATTCTATGGCAAGGGTCATCAGACAGCAAAAGCCACCCCTACGTGTTAATGAGAGGAAGGGACCTTGCACAAGAACCCAGAGAGTTTGCAGGACCGAGTGGAGCAAGATCATGATGGGGGGTGGTGGATCAAGATCATGGTGGGGGTGGTGGTGATGAGAAGGTGCCCAGTCCTCTGCCCACTGCCCTGGGTGGCAGGATAGGATGTTGGAAAGAGACAAGTCTCAATCCTTTTTTTGGTCACCTATTGTGTGACATTAGGCACATTATGTAACTTTTGATGCCTCAGTTTCCCCACTTATAAAATGGATATAATGGGAGTATAAATTGCATATTATTGTGTAGCATGTAAATTGTTTTTGATACATATAAGGTACTTGGCACCTAGTAGATGCTAAAAAGGTGTTTGACTACTTTTTCCCTTTCATTTTAGTCCCTCCTTCAATAAAGCAGACACAATCATTACCTTGTCCTCTCTTTATTTTTCTTTTCTTTCTTTTATTGGGGGGGGTGCTATATTAGGGATTGAATCAAGGGCCTCACACATGCTAAGCAGACGCACACCCCGAGGGATACCTGAGGTATCCCTTCTCTGAAGCCATGAAGCCAGAGCTCTGCTCCCTTTCTATCTCTGTGGCTTCTCAGAGCCACCTAGCTCCTCCTCCCTGGGGTGGGGCAGGCAGCCGCTGGGAGATGCTCCTTGCCATCAGCCCAGAGAAGGGCCAGGGAGGTATAAAAATACTCATGGGACCATTTGACCCAGCTATCCTGCTGCTTGGTCCACACCCAAAGGAATTAAAATCAGCATACTATAGTAATGCAGCCTCATCAATGTTTATAGCAGCTCAATTCAGAATAGCTAAACTAGTGAGTGGAACCCACCTAGATGCTCTTCGATAGATGAATGGCTAAAGAAACTGTGTTATGTAGACACAATGGAATGTTACTCAGCATTAAAAGAGAATAAAATTATGGCATTTGCAAGTAAATGGATGGAGCTGGAGAATATCATGCTAAGTGAAGTAAGCCAATCCCAAAAAACCAAAGGCTGAATGTTTTCTCTGATAAGTGGATGCTGATCCATAATGGGGGTGGGGTGGGATAAATAGAAGAACCTTGATTGGGCAAAGGGGAGAGAGGTAGGGGAGGGGGCATGGGGGCAGGAAAGATGGTGGAATGAGATGAGCATCATTACCCTGGGTACATGTACGGCTGCACATATGGTGCGATGCTACATCATGTCCAACCAGAGAAATGAAGAATGGTGCTGCAATTGTGTACAATGAATCGAAATGCATTCTGCGGTCATATATACTTACTTACTTCATTAATGTAAAAAAATAAAAACACTCACTCGGCATCCTGTTTCTCCAGGCCTCCGTCATGACTTGGGATGGCTCAGGCCTGACCTCCTCCATGTGAGACCTTCCCAAGGATTTTCTCTGCCGGGTTTGCAGGAGTGCTCTCAGAAAACTGGAGGATTGGAACATGGAAGAGAAAACTCGAGTCACAGCTGGGCCCAGCTTCACTTATTTTCCTCCACATCTTCATGCACCTATACAGAGGACTGGCTGGCCTGAGGCCTCATATGTGGCCTTACCACGTGGAAATGACATTCTACCATCTGGTGCGAGGACTCCCAAGTCTCCGGAGGCCTAAGCTGAGTCCAGCTCTATTCTTGGCTACACCAGTGACTTGGTATCTGGCCATGAACATCTAATACCCGGGTCCAATCCCTGGATCTCCCTTAGTCTCCCAATTTGCAAGTGTCTCAGTGACTGTCTCCTCAGATCCTGGCACCAACCCTAACTCAGTGACATGGTGTGGAACTTTGAGCAAGAGACTTCCATGCTGTGGCCTCGACCTCATCACCTGTAGAATGAAGAGCTCGGCTAGATGACCTCAAAGCACAATACCCTGTAAGTCTGTGAACACGGATTCACCGCAGATGCTCGAAGGCCCTGTAGTTTGGAGACCATCATTGCTAGACGGTGGTGACCGACTGAGCTGTCCCTCAGGGAGCTTAGATGGACGAGTTCATCATCAACACCAGCATGACGTGGCTAGATGGGTGTAAATGGGGAACCAGACCAGGAGCGGGGACAGGAAGATTCCAAGCGGAACCATAGATTGGCCTTCATCATTCCTCCTCTTCCTGAGCCATTGGAGGCCTGGCCTCTGCTGAGACAGTGGCCCAAGACAAAAGGGACCCAGGGCAGGGTGTTCTCATTCCTCAGTCCTGCTTCTCTCCTCCCATGCTTTCTTTTGTCCAGGATCAGCCTGTGGCCATGGCTGCCCACTCCTCCTGCAATCTCTCTGACAAATGCCCTTTACCCCAGGTGTTCAACACTGTTGTCCTTACAACCTGGCCTCACCAAGTTCTTTCTCAATGTCTATCACCAGCAGACCTGAGGGACAAGCAGGAGGTGCTGACTTAAAGAGCAGGACTGAGCGCTAAAACGAGAGGAGCTGTCTCCAGACAGAAGACGACGTGGCTCCCAGCCCACTTGTGCTGAGCAGACCCCTCTGTGACTGTATTTCATCTAATGAGAGAAGGAGAAAAACTGCCTCTTTTCCAGAGAGCAGCAAGAAATGGTCCCATCAGCCTGTCCTCACTTCTGTTGGAGCACTTCTCATCTGGACTTGTAACTCTTTGTGCGTCTCCTTCCCCTGCTTGACCTCAGCCCCTCATGTCAGGGACTGTCTTGTTCCCAGCGTTCCCCACAACCTGGCATTAAGTCTCAATAGATGTACTTTTGGGCCCTTGGATGCTGTGACTGGCAGCCACGACCCCTGGTGAAGAACAGGCCTGGAAGTGGAAGAAGTCAAGGCTGGCTTGATGGCCAAGCTTGTGGTGGGAAACCGTGACTGAAAATATCCAAGAGCCATTGCGGGTCTGTTCAATCTCTGGTGTGGCTATGTAAATAATCCCCTGTGCATTTTTTCTTGTTTACTACTACTTGCTTGTGAATTTACATGCTTGTATGATTCCGCATGTGTGTGTGTGTGTGTGTGTGTGTGTGTGTGTGTGTGTGTGAATGGTGTCAGGGAAAGGGCCATGTGCATATATCTGAACACACATGTTGAAATACACAAACATGTTCCCATTTGTGTTTCTCGTGAATTCACTGGTGTTATTTATTTGTCTCCTCTATCAATCTCTGGAAGTGCCATACTGGAAACTAAAAGCCATTGAGATCAGGGATTCTCCTGTCCCACTGGGAGACCTGGAATTCCACTGAGAAATTCCTGATCACATGTTCTGCTAAGAACCTTCAAAGAAGGACAGGGATGAAGGATAAATGAGATACAAATGGGCATAACTCTACTCTTCCAAAGTGGAAGATGAGACCAAGATCACATAGTAGAGAAGTGAACCTTTACTGAGCTGTTTAAACCTAGAGCTGGATGGGGCCTTATAAAGCCTGGGAACGGGCTCTATGCCTCCAGTATTGTTATTTTTCTTTCCAATCAGTCCCCTTGGCTCTTTTTAGGTAAGTTCTTATTTTTCAATGCATCAACAATTAAGAAATTTTTTAAAACCGTCAAAGGTCGCACAGTGCTATTTGGGGACTATTTATTCATTGGGCACTCTAGGTAATCAGCTCAAGGCCAGGCAGGGCTACATCCTGCAGACAGAAGACGCACAGAACATTCCCCACAGGTTACACAGGATGTAAGCATAACCCACACACTTTTCCAGCACAGGTTGAGTGCCTCCAAAGGTGACTGTCTGTTTCAACAAAAACTTTATTTTTGTCGCCATATAGGAGTAAGTTCTTTTCATTGGCTTGGCAGCCAGGATAAGGGGGAAATTAGTCATTCCAGAGTTCAGAGCTGATATTGTTTGGTTATTTGTAGCTGCCTCTGCCTCACTGGGTTGCACAAAGGGAAGTGACCTCTACTGGGTTACATTGAAATATGACTTTGACTGGGGAGGCAGTGTGGTAGACAGCTTTGGGGAAAAGCTCTAGGTTGTAAAGACCAAACCTCTGGTTATCAGAATAGGATAATAGTGTGCACATTATAAGACAGAAAGCTAATTGTATTTGGCAAAACAGTCAAATACTCCCTAATATTGTAGAAGTTCATCTCTATGAACTGCTGTAGATAATGATAAAGAAGGGTTCTGGCTGTTTTAAAGATACACCATAACAGGGCTGAGCTCTTGCCAGACGGTGCCCATTTGCCCAGAGAGAGGCTCAGAGTAGCAGGTGGAACAGGGGAGGCCCCACTGATGGGTGAGGAGCTGGTCCTTTATCTCTGTCTCCCAGAAGGGTCCAATAGCGGATGTTTTGGGGTCGTAGCTATCCCTCATATGGCAGGGTCTAATTGATGGAATGAAAACCACCCTAAATGGAACAGTTTCATGGGACCCTTCCAGCTCAGTATTCTGTGAGGATATTTATTCCCTCCCTGCCTAGGCAGACACACTCCATCACCCACTCCGCTGATCACATTCTCCCAAGGGCGGTTCCTACCTTAACAGTTGGCTTGGAGCCAGGGGTCAGAAGAAAAGGTCATTTGTGCCTTCCCTCACCACCCCCTTTCTCTCTTTCTTGCAGTTTTGCTTAAAAATGGAAGAACCCTCTCATAAAGAAGGTAACCTCTGTCTTTTGTCCCTAGTCCTTGAATAGTTGTGTTAGTTAGCTTTGGTTTTCTATGACCAATATACTTGACAACAGTAATTGGAGGAAGAAAAGTTCATTTGGCCTTGTGGATTCAGAGGGTCAGTCCATGGTTGGCTGTCTCCATTGCTGTGGGCTTGAGTTAGGCAGACCAGCATGGTGGAAAGGCATGGTAGAGGACACCTGCTTAGCTCACAGCAACCAGGATGGAGAGAGAGAGTGAGAGAGGGAGGTAGGTAGGGAGAGAGAGAGAGAGAGAAAGGGTCTGGGGAGATGATAAACTCTTCCAGAGCATGGCCCTAGTGACCTGCTTTCTCTGACTAGGTCTCACCTCCCTGTAGTCTATTTAGCCATTAATGGATTGATGGATAAATCCACTGATGACATCAGAGCCCTCATGATCTAAACATTGCCCAAAAGCACTCACTACCTCTGGGCACATGAGAGTTAGGAGGACATTCCGGATCCAAAACATAAGAGTAGCCATTGGGCAAAATATAAATTACAAAAGAAATGGAGGGTGTTGATTAGCATTTTAGAAATTCAAACCCTCCCTATCAGGACCTGGTGTCTTGTGGGTGTGAGAGCTTTAGGTGGTCAGCCAGATGTGGCATCATGGATGTATGGTGGGAAGAGGAGGGATAGGAGACCAAAGGGAAACATTTTAGTAGCTGTAGAGAGATTTATCCATAATGTTGTGTTTATTAATTTTGTTTCTTTTGAGTAAGTAATCTTAAAAGAAATTGAGAATTGTGTAGCTGTGGTTGAACAACAACTATTATTTCAAAATATCATGTTGTTTCTTTAGGAGCGAAACTTGATTTATGGAAACATCAATGTAATTGTATATTGTAAAAGCATTTTGCTACTTTTCCAAAAAAGGTTAAATACTCTCAAAATTTCCTTAATCCGTTCTAAATGTGATATTTTGTCAGCTAAAGTTCATGGGAGCTCAAGTAGAAATGTATGTAAACACTGTGGAATTTTATTTAAGAAGCAGAGATCAACTTCAGAATTAAAACACCTGACCTAAGATTAAAGAATCCCACCTTACCTGAGATAAGGCTCTGGTCTTACATGCCAGAATGTATGGTCAAAAGAGTGATTCTTGTTGTTCAGAAACAGAGATTATAATATATAACTCAGTCAAAACTCAAGATGTGTCCACAAACTAAATGTGTTTTTACTTTTATTAATTTTATTTTGTATTTTCCTTGTAAACCGTCTAAACGTTGCATGTTAAGGTCTTATGGAGGTATTGCTTCAAGAAAACAACCTGAGTTAGTTTAAGCCATCACCTACAGGACAGATAAGGAGCATAGACCCCAGCTAAATGACTGTAAGTTTATAAGCATTGAAGTTAAAGCCCAGTGTTCTCAATTTAAGATTAGCTTGCTGGATGTTTAAAATCAAGATTTTAAGTTAAATTAAAAGGGTCAAGAAAACCAATATTTGGTTCTTGCCCTCAGAGTCAAGTCTGAATCCAGGAGACAGGGAGTTTCTCTAAAAAGCTTTCCAACTCTGGGCCACATAACTTCCCGATCAGAGAGGTTGTGAGACCTATGGAAGAGAGAAAGCCAAACAGTGACCTTGCTATGACAAGGAGGGTCCTGAAAAAGGGAGACATCCCTGCTGCTTCCAAGAGAAGCCACATGGTCAAGCAAGACCTGGATCCATCCTCATGGAAGGCACTAGCAGAATGGAAAAAGCTGCTCTCGAGTTCTCCCAAGAGTGACTCCCATGGAAATTCAACTGACTCTTAGCAATAGAGGGCAAAAGTCAGTTCGACTTGCTTCATTTTAAACATCTAGCAAAAACAGTTAAAACCAAAAATGCAGCCATTCCTGGGCATTTTTTAGAAGTGAAGGTAACTTCAGATATACACTTGTATAAAAAAACAGTTTAACTACTAAGTAACTGCCAAGTCAAAAGTTTTTAGTCAGTTTAAGGCCTGCAGATCTTCCTAACCTACACAGGTAGACTTAATATTCAGTAGTATGATTATCTAGCCCTAAATGACAGAGATAGAGTTCTCTACTAGACACAGAGGTCATAAGATCAGATGACATTAAGCAGCTTAACTACCACCTTATCTGGATAGACATCTGTAACATTAAATGTTGTGTTTACATTCCTGATAACTCTGTACATGTTAAAAATTTAAATTATCAACCTCATGTGTCTACATTACATGGATGATGTTTTACTGGCCCACCCTAATCAAAAAATCTTATTTAATATATTCAGTGATGTGGTAGAAAATTTTAAAAAATATGGATTATATATAGCAGAAGAAAAAGTTCAAAGCAGATCACCCATATTATATTTAGGATTTAAAATCATGGATACCTTTGTTAGACCCCCCAAAATTTTAATAAATAAAGAACATTTGACCACCCTCAATGATTTCCAAAAACTACTGGGAGACATTAATTGGCTTCGCACTACACTAAACCTCACTACTGGCCAACTAAAACCTTTATTTGACATCCTTCGCGGGGACCCTGATCCATCTTCACTGCGAACATTGACTCCTGATGCTAGGAAAGCTTTAAAGTTAGTAGAAAAAGCCATCGAAGGAGCTCATTGTGACAGATTTAATTTAACTCAATCGCTGATATTGATTATTATTTCTTCACAATATACACCCACAGGAGTATTTTGGCAACAAGGGCCTTTATTATGGATACATTTGCCCGTCTCTCCTAAAAGTATAATTGAGTCTTATACCTCCATGGTGGCTAAACTTACTCTTCAAGGACTTAAGACTTCTACTAAAATATTTGGCATTCACCCTGCTACTCTTATTACTCCTTATTCATCGTCACAGATTGAATATTTATGCTCCAATGATAATGATTGGGCTATAGCTAGATGCTCTACTTCTGCAAATTTTGATAATCATCTTCCTAAGTCTCCTATATAATCTTTTTGCATTAATCATCCTATTATATTTCCACAGGTAATAAAAAATCAACCTATTCCTAAGGCATTTAATGTATTTACAGATGGGTCCTCAAATGGTACTTCTGCAGTAGTCACTACAAAAGAAAATATGACTTACATAACTGCACACAAATCAGCTCAACTAGTGGAATTGGAAGCTGTGGTAAGAGCTCTGGAAAATTTTAGAGAGCAGCCCATAAACATTTTTTCAGATAGCCACTATATTGTACATGCTGTCCCAAAATTAGAGCTAGCAGGACCAATAGCACCTCATACTCCAGCCTTTAAATTGTTTTATCAAATACAAAAACTTTTGTGGACAAGAAAAGAACCTCTATTCGTAGGCCATATTGGAGCACATACTAACTTGCCTGGTCCCCTCCATGAAGGTAATCAAAAGGCAGATGACCTCACAAAAACTATATTTATACTTTCAGCGCTACAACAAGCTACTTTATTTCACTCCCAGTTTCACGTCAACAGCACCACCTTGCAACGTAGGTTTAAAATCACAAAAGAGCAAGCCAGAACAATTGTAAAAGATTGTAAATCTTGTATGACACATTTGCCCAATCCTCATTTTGGTGTTAACCCTAGAGGATTAATGCCCAATCATTTGTGGCAGATGGATGTTACTCATGAGCCAAGTTTTGGAAAATTGTGATTTATTCATGTAACCATAGATACATGCTCAGGCATGATTTTTGCTTCCTTACATTCTGGAGAAAAAGTTAAAGATGTTACATCTCATTGTTTACAAGCTTTTGCTGCATTGGGCATTCCCAAAATGCTTAAAACAGATAATGGCCCTGCATATACATCCTCATCTTTCAAACAGTTTTGCGCAAAATTCAATATATCCCATAAAACAGGCATCCCATACAATCCTCAGGGTCAGGGGGCAGCGGCGAGGGCACCTGGGAAAGGTAGTCTTTTTACAAAGTACCTGGGGAGGTGTGGCCTTCTGCCTGGGAGGCTCAGCCTCCTGCCAGGAATCCAACAAAAGGAATACATTTTAGTAGCTGTAGAGAGATCCAGGGATCATGAATAAAATCAGAGAATATTTATTTAAAGCAGACCATACCAAGCCATCATCAAATCAGAGACTCACCTGCAGGGGAGGCATCCCTGTAGTCTCAGAACCCCTGAGTTCAGAATCCTCCCTCTTCCTGGCTGAGGGAGCGTGGTGCCACTAACATCATCTGCTGGTGGCTTTTGCACGTGCAGAACTCAGAATAAGAGGTGCTTTCAGCTCTAACAAACTCTGACGGAGTTGGAATAATGACACACGGTCAGTACAAACCCTTTCTTTAAAAAATACAATTCATATACAATTTAACAAATGCAATATTAAACAAAAAAGGTAGGAAATCCCAATTTTGAAAATAATTATAAATAAAACTGTAAACACAGATGTGGGAGCAAGGCTCTAGCTGGTGAAATTATGGATATTTTCATTTTCTTTGTAGTTTTCCTTTTTTTCTATAATGTGTATCCTTTTTTTTAGTCATAAAAATTTAATATTACAATTTGATGAATTCAGAGTACCTACACTATTTTTTTCCCCCTGAGAATCATAGAAGGATTTATTTGATCTGCTCATTAGATCTTCATTTTTGACGTAGAGGGCATACCTGACCTTACTGTTGACCTTCTGTTCACTCAGCATAGAAATGTTGAGGACTTACACTGAGCCTGGTGTTAGAGACCTAGACACAGACCAAATCTGGCTTCCTTTGTAAGGCCCCTAAATGCTTAAACAGTCAGATCTTTGGCAATATCTACTGCTCTGGGGAAAGGTGGGAAGAAAGCCAGTCCTGTCCCAGTGTGGGAGTGGAATCTTTGAACAAAGATTTAAACGCAGTGTCCAGTGTGACGATGGGGCTGCTTACCACCTGGGCCTGATGCAGTCTGGAGGGATCCAGCGCACCTGACCCAGAAAGGAATGGCGACTCCACTCCTTGGGCTGAAGGGAGCTCCCGGGACACCAGGACACCAGCACACTGCCAAGTGCACGTCTAAAACTCCGTCTTAAAGGCCACTGAAATGTTAGGCATTTTAAAAAGCATCCACATTGAAAAATTAACTTTTGCACAGACCATGGGCCCATTTGGGGTTTATAGGAAGGACTTCTTGGAGTAAGAATCCAAAGGATTTTTAGAGAAAAATCACTCAATGATACCTGTTGGAACCTGACAAGGAAGATTACTCAGGACATTAAGTGTAGGGACCACTGTAATGGGGTCCTGCACTGGGGGGAAACAGATAGGCTTAACTACAAATGCCGCATGGGCAATGGGAATCTATAGCCAAGGAGCTGGGTGGGTGTCTGTGGATGGGAAATGACTAGGAGGAAGCATCTGGGGTAAGGGGAATTCTGGCTAAACTGACCTAATAGGAGGATTCTTGTAGGTGGGCCAGGGTGATCACTTGGGAGATGATAGAGGATGAGGAACCTGATCAGATAGTGAGGATCAACATTTTATTTTATATTTTAGCTTGCTAAAACTGCATTTTATATAAGGAGTGCACAGAGAGACCCAGGAGGAGGTTCAGAAGCTTAGCCAAAGTTTGGGCAAGCAAAGAATGTTTACCAGAGGAAGCCTTGACAACCATCTTCATATATATTGCAACAGCTCGTCAACAGTAGGGCACGGTGGCCATCGTTGAACTGGCTCTTTCAAGTGAAAAACGACCTTAGTATCTAAAAACTTTTCTGAGAAATGAAGAAAATGTCCTTTATAGATGAAAAGAGACTTGACCAGAATCAATACAGTGACAGGTTAGAGCTGGGACCTCAGCATGTAACTCCCTCGCCAGGGCTCTGTGTCCTCTAGGACTGGGTCAAGGTGAAAAGAATATCTTCCCACAGGGCCATTTAGATAGCCTGAATCTGAATCCTAGCTTGAGATACAGCTTATCCATCTGGAGAAATTGATAATAGACTTCTGTTTTCTATTACCTCCCACCATTATATCTCTTTATATATGTGTGTGTGTGTATACACACACACACACACACACACACACACACACACAGAACATCTGTCTTCTATGCTGATTAAATTTACCAGTTAGCTCTGTTGCAAAATTTCAAGATAGGATCAGGATGGGAAAAGTAGAAAAGAGAAAGACACGATGGAAAGAAATTTAAGAAGCCTAATTTTAAAAGGAAGTGGGGGAAGATGGTTTGTATCCGTGTCTAGATTCTCATAGGGTGGTTCCATTCCCATTTTCCCAAGAAATCTCCATACTGCTTTCCATAACGGTTGTACCATATTGCAGTCCCACCAGCAATGTATGAGTGAAAAGAAACACAAGGGTATCCCCCAGACCTGCAGCACCAATCAGAGCTGAGGACAACAGCCTGACAGAGACAGGTTCCACCAGCCCCCACAGTGGCACAGCCACGTCCCTGTCACTAATTCCACGCTGCGTATGCCTCCTAGCACTTCTGCTTTCTTGACATCTGGTTTCTGCAACTGGTCTCAAGGCCATAGATGTCCTGTAGAAATTCCTCCTCCACTCTGCTCTCTTGTGAATTCCCATGCCCTTTATGCTCAACCTAGTGGAAAAACACATTTCCTCCATGTTCCCTAAACTTAATTAACGAAGTAGCTCACTGTTGCATCTTGATTAAACACCTACACGAGTATGAGGGGTACTTCAGTGTACGCTGTATAGATGTGGCCTTCCAGAAGCATTTGGGGGGCTTGAATGCGGAGAAACATTTAGTTAGAAAAAATCGCTCTCGATATTTGAATTGCAAACCTTAAGGCTTGTGCCAAGTGTGAACTTTGCACGGGGCTCATTGTACAGGGCTCTTCTAGGGCCTCAAACAATCGCTGTGGCATCTTGGTCAGGCATCGAGTCAGCCAGGCGGACACAAATCTCCCAGGATGCCTCTGCCTGTGGGTTTCCGGTTAGAGTGGGGGACGGGAGTCGCTTTTGCTTGAGACCTAAGGGCAGAGATGAAGTCTCAGCCGTGTCATTCTTTACTCTTAAAGGGTCGTGGCAGGTGTTTTTGCAGCTCAGCCCATTGCCGCTCCTCACTTTCCCCTGGAAACTTCTTCAGCCTCGTTGTCCCAGGCCAGGCTGGTGCTTAGTTTGCTCCGAGAGAGGACACCTGAAGGGCAAAACATCACACCGGGGACAGCCATGCAGCCAAGAGATTTATTCAACAGCCTTCGTGGCTGGTAGCACAATCAGAGAAGAGATGCTCTGGTCGAAGGTCAAAGAGGTGCTGGGAGAGGGGAGTCAGGGAGAGGGGAGTGTGCAAGCTCTGGACAGAAGGTGGGTGCTTGGTTGCACCGGCTGGGATCTCTGGAGCTATCAGCTAAAGCAGCTGCTGTCTGGCTGGAGACTGGAGCTGTCAGCTGGGAGCGGCCGTCGGGCTGAAGGTGATGGGTCTGGAGCTGCCGCAGTGGCTTCCTCCTCTCCGCAGGGTCGAGCTGATGTGTCTTGAGTGGCTTCCTCCTCTCAGCAGCGACGAGTTGATGACGTGTCTGTGTCTGTGTCTCTCGAACAGGGCCCTATATAGGGATTTCTGATGGGAGGTGCACCAGAGCAACCCCAACGTCATTGGCTCTTTGCCCCTAGAACAGAGTGACCTTTAAGCCTGTTGGCTCTTGCCCGGGGAAAAGAAACATCCTGCCCGGGGAAGAAACATCCTGCCTGGGGGAGAAAACATCCTGTCCGGGGAAGAAAACATCCTGCTGAGAATGAAACAAGGTTGCTTCTCTCAGGATGTGGAGAACTCTGGGGGGGGGGGGGGGTAGCCCATCTATCAACACCAGCTCCTCCTGCAGGGCAAGCATATCATCAAGGTTGGCAGCAGAGAGAACAGAGCTGGGCTCCATTCTTCCTGTGGGTTCAGCTCGTCTTTGCCTTCTCCCACTTGACACCACCCTCCCTTCTCAGCTGCCTCCCCAGGAGATGTGAAGACAATAGCCTCGCAGAGACCGTGCCACCAGCCCCCACGATTGCAGAGTCCAGGCCCTGTAACTAATTCCTTGTTACACACACCTCCCACAGGTTCTGCTTCTCTGCTTGAACCCTCGTGATGCAATGTCCTTGTAGCGCATCCCAGTGCCACAAACTCCCCAAAATCCCTGGAGAAAAAATGAAGAGACATTGTCTTGTAAGGACAGATTAGAATGTGTAGGGGACAGGGCTTTTCATTTTCTTCCTATCCCTTCCTACTCCACCCTAGAAAGCTGTGGGATGAGAGAAGAGCTGGAGATGAGGCAAGGATGCTTCAGTTTGTTTGGAATCTAAGTGGGGGGAGACCTCAGTGAAGGCCAGGGAGGTAACAAGTCTTTGTAGATAAGGGACTTGAAGGGCAAAAATCACACTGGGGACAGCCAAGAGATTTATTCAACAGCCTTTGTGGCTGGTCGAAGGTCGAAGAGGTGCTGGGTGAGGGGAGTCAGGGAGGGGGAGTGTGCGAGCTCTGGTAGGAGAGAGGAGTCAGGGAGAGGGGAGTGTGCAAGCTCTGAACAGAAGGTGGGTGCCTGCTCGTGCCGGCTGGGATCTCTGGAGCTGTTGGCTAAAGCAGCTGCTGTCTGGCTGTCGGCTGGAGCTGTCGGCTGGGAGCTGCTGTCAGGCTGGAGACGGTGAGTCTGGAGCTGTCGGCTGGGGCAGCTGCTGTCGGGCTGAAGGTGGTGGTCTAAGGCTGGTGCAGTGGCTTTCCTCCTCTCTGCAGGGACGAGCTGCTGTTGTCTGAGAGTCTCTCCTCTCCACAGGGTTGAGCTGTTGTTGTGTGTGAGTCTCTCGAAGGCGACCCTACGTAGGGATTTCTGGTGGGGGGGTGCACAAGAGCGACCCCAGCGCCATTGGCTCTTTGCCCATGGAACAGGGCGACCTTTAAGCCTATTGGCTCCTGCCCGGAAAATGGAACAAGGTTGCTTTGCTCAAAATACGGAAACCTCTGGGAGGGGGAGGGAGGGTAGCCCATCTATCAGGACTGAATGTACAAATCAATAGTAGCCAGATCATGAGTGAAGATAAAACTCTGGCCCACAATCTGCAGCAACCAGTCCAGAAAACAAACCCATCATCTATAGTAACCATCCCAGGAAATCAGCCTGCTGTCTGGAAGTTAGTCAGTCTTACAGGAGGCCAGACTACTATTTCTGGCAATTGGGACCAGGAACAAAAAGAGTAACTGCTCGAAGACAGCTAACTTGCTGTTACTATAACAAAATACTTGAGATAATTGTCCTATAGAGAAGGGATTATTTTGACTTACATGTTTGGAGGTTTCAGTTCATGAGCTACCTATTGACCCCATTAGTTTTGGGCCTGTGGTGAGGCGGCAGGTAGCACACAGCAGAAAATAATTGTTTACTTCATGTTCAGGAAGCTAAGGCAAGTGCTGGGGGAGCTGGGTCTCACCATTCCCTTCAAGGCCACGTCCCCAATCACCTAAAGACCTCCCATTAGGTCCCACCTCTTAAAGCTACCACCGCCTCCTAAAAGCACCTTCCTGGGGACTAAGCCTTTAATATATGGGCCTTTGGGGTGTAGTCAAGATCCAAACTACACTGCCATGTAGCCACTGACCTCAAGTGGCCAGGACTTAATTAATAATTAACAGCTTTCCTAATTTTGGTCTCTGCTCCTGTTTTAGGACCAACCTGATAAAAAGTCAAATATGAACCCCTCACAGATGGCATAGGAAACCTACTTCTGGTTAGTGCACCTACAGCTTCCCATGCTGATAGCCTCCCAGGGAACACCTGCAGCCTTCCCTTTTATTTTCCAATAAAGCTTTTCCCACTCTTTTTTTTTTTTTTTTTTTTTTTTCTGCGTTTGCGTTTCTGCAGAACACAAATGACTCCGACGGGCTCCTCTGCTTTGGTGAGCTCTGAATGCGTCAACTTTGCTGGCTCCCACTTGGCTGGTCTCCACTGATGTCCATATAGAGGAGGCTCCTGGCACAATGTGGTAGCCCTAAGATCAGACGGTGGCATGAGGCGTGCTGGAGACAGCTCCTTGACGTCTCCTGACTTTGTCGTAGCCCAGGAGGTAGAGCTGCAAGATGAAAATGCAAGATAAGCATTTTGTTTGAATCCCAGGTAAACAACAAATAATTTTAAGCATAAACATGTCTCTTGCGGTATTGGGGATAAACTAATGCTAAAAAAAAAATGTGCTTATTACTTCTACAGAATTGGGATGTAGCTAGGCATTCTTTTTTTTTTTATTTTTTTTTATTTATTTTTTTATTTGTAGAGCCCGGCCATCCTACAAAAGAGGGCAATTACAAGTTCTCATGTCCCCTTCCCATAATGGAAACAAAAAGTGAAGAAGGGGATTGAGTGTGTCGGGGGTGGGGGGGGCCACCAGGGGATGCAGAGAGAGGAGGGAACCCCATATCAGAGGTGACGTGGACAGCCCTCCCAGGGGTTGGGTGAGGACACAGATGTATCAACAGATTGCCAGGGTAGAGGGGCCTGTCCAAGGACCATGGGAGAAATGACTGTCTCCTTAGACAGCAAAGGCCCAGGCTTCTCTGGGTCTAGCAGATGCCTGTTCCCCACGAATGCTGCACCTACCTTAGTGTTAGCACTGTTTGCCACCCTGCCCAAGCTTGGCATCAACCCCAGGAAGAAGGAAAGTGAACGGGAGACATATACCGAAAACGACTGAGTCAACCTGTAATGAGATTTCAGGACTTCTAGGGGGATCATGTCAACACTGCTGAATTTGACGGGTTTACCTACCAATGACCAGGTTCATTTTCTGCCTCTATAAATGGACACTCAATTTAAAAGAAAAATAAATATAATGATCAGAAATTAATATTCTTTACACATAAATTTACTGAGGTTTTCAATCTGGAAAGCAGTATGGAGAGTCCTTGGAAAGCTTGGAATGGAACCACCATTTGACCCAGCTGTCCCACTCCTCGGTCTATACCCAAAGGACTTAAAAACAGCACAGGGACACAGCCACACCAATGATTATAGCAGCACAATTCACAATAGCTAAATTGTGGAACCAACCTGGATGCCCTTCAGTAGATGAATGGATAAGGAATTGAAGTCTATTTTGCTGTCATGTATAACAAATTAGAATAAATGAATGAATGAATGAATGAATGAATAGAACTATGACCCTATTCATTTTTTTCATGTATTATACATTGAATCAGAAAATGTCCCTCTTTAATCATTAAATACTTTGGCCTTAAAAAATTTTACTGGGGTTTTCAAAAAATTCATACCCACCATATGCCTGAGTTTTGGGTTTTTTTTTAAAGTACCTGCTACAGAGAGATAAGCCTGTCTCCTGACCTTGACTCTCCCATCTGGCAATTTTCCAAGGAGTCATTTTCTCCAGAGAGATAAGTTGAACATCACTTTAGTTGGTCTGTATTTTAAAAATAATAGTGTTATTTTTTTTTTCCATTTTCTAACTATTACTCTACATTATGATATTGAAAGCACTTTTCAACCTTCAAGTTCACCCCCAGACCTTGTAAGTTGACGGGCTACCTCGAGTCTGTGCTGACACTCACAGTCTTAACCCTTGCTGCGTTCTTCTTATTCTTCCTGGGAAGCAGCAGAAGATGAGGACTGTGGTGACAACAGCCACCCCTGATTGAGGGCTTGCTGGGTCACCGTTACTTTCATACATATATCACCGTCTGGGTGATAACCCTGTAAACTAGGTATCCTCGTCTCCTCTTACAAATGAGAGAAGGGAGGCTCAGAGAGGTAAAGTGACTCACTGGAGGTAACAAAGAAGTAAGTGGTGGAGTGTGATTTAAACTCAGATTTATCTTATCCTGGAGTCTATGTATTTATATTCTGACTTACTGCTTAGCTACCATGGTTTCCTAATTCACAGGAAATTTTTGTGCCTTTGGTTGGCTCTAATTATAGCCTTCCTAAAAAGGAATGTGTTGGGTTCTTCTCCTGGCATGGATGGTACCTCCACCCTAAAATGCCATTTATTAATAAACTTATACATAGTGCCTGCTGTGTGTCAGACACTGGTCTAAGCAATTTACAAATATTAACTTATTTAATCTTTCCCAAAACCCCACAGGTTAAGTAAGCTATGATTATTACTCTCATTTTACAGATAAGGAAAATGAAAGCACAGAGAAGTTAAGTGAGTCACCCAAGGTCACACAGCCATTACATTCTGTAAAGTCAGGTTTCACACTTACAGCCATGCACACTGGTTTCCTTCCTTTAAAGATTTGGACTTCCCATCCTAGCCCATCTCCTACTTCCTGTTCAGTGATGAGAGGGTGATGGGATCAAGGGCTCAGAGTTTCCCCAAAGGAAGATCCTGAATAATAATAAGTCTATTCATTATGAGGGGAAAGCTAACATGGTCCAGCTGTAACTATTGGCAACTCTGAATTCTTTCTCAACAACAATGATCACGGCCTCTATGAAGCTCCTTCTTTTGAGATTGGAAACCAAATTCACAAGAGTCTTGTTTTTGTGGGTTTTTTTGGTACTGGGGATTGAACCCAGGGGCAACTCACTAGAGCTACGGCCCCACCCACACCTTTTATTTTTACTTTGAAAGAGGTTCTCACTAAATTGCTGAGGGTCTCACTAAATCCTTGAGTCTGGCCTTCAACTTGCGACCCTCCTGCTCAACCTCCAGAGTCGCTGGGGTTACAGGCAGGTGCCACCATGCCTACCATGATTCCTGGTGTTCTTAACTTTCCTCTCAATAGCTTCCTTCTCGTCTCACTTCCTCTGATCTCAGCCAAGTGCGTGAATCTGACTGTGCGAGAAAGCAAGAAGCCAGCAGGTGGGAAGACGTCTGTCCTGAAGAAGCAATGTGGCTGCCCCAATGTCAGAAGTCACAGAAAATCAGATAAAAATCTCCACCTCTTGGAGTCTCTGAATTTTGACAAGATGTTGGACCTTCCACCCTTTAGAGGTTGTTGTGTGATAAAAAGCAGAGGCCTGGGAACTCCTGGAGCTGTCATTCATACCTTGCCCTGGTTATTCTCCAACTGGGTCAGGGACTTGAGGGAACCAGGGGCAGGATGGAAGACTCTGGAGGGATAGAGAGGGAAACCCAGTGGAAAATGTCCTCTCTCCTACAGCTCTTCAAAGGGCTGCCCCAGTAATGGCACAGTAACCTGCAGTTAGCAGAGCTCTGCCATTAACTACTCAAGAGAACTTCAGCACTCTTTGACTTAATGAACTATCAGTTTCTGTATCTATAGACTAGGATCAATAATGGCATCTACTTTCAGGATCGTTTGTGGGGATTAAATGTCACCGTGTATATAAAAGTCTGGGCACACAATAACAGCTCAAGAAATGTTAACCCATGTAGAGCAAGATCTGCCTGTACCTGCAAAGCTGAATTGACCACCGGGTCTGCAACCACCAACCATCAGTTCTTACAATCTTGTCTGAAGCATTCTGAGCAAGTTGTATGTAATAGCAGGCAGGAGTTTATTTAAAGGGAAAGGAAAAGGGGAAGAGGGGACACTCTCAAGGGAGAAAAGGAGAGAGCATTTCCTCTCAGAGAGGACAGGGACAGTGTGTCTCTCCTATATGTCAGTTTTATTGGGGGTCTCAGGGAAGTTTCCAGAGACTCCCTCCCAGGGAGGTCCACCATGTAATTTTTGACTGACAGCAGGGTTGCGTCAGACCTCCAAGTTCCCACTGCATATGGTCTTATCCCATAAAGAGGAGATTTTGCTATTATAATGAGATGCTAAACACTCAAGGCAACTCTGGGTCAGCTTGGCCCATGCTGACGTGTTCTAATTGAAACTTGTTCTTATTGAAACTTGTTCTTACAGATTTTTATGTTTGGAGACTTTGCTTCTAATTATCCTGTCTCCTTGAGTCCTGGAATCTGGTCTGTGTAAAGGTCACAAAAGTCTCCCTTTAGAGTAATTCCTGTTCTTCTAATTGTCTTGGAAGAGTCTGCATTTCTCCTGCAGATAACAGGTTGTTTGCTGAGGAAGGCAGTGTATCATGTTGATTTAAGTCAGCTATGGTCAGAGTGGTCTCAGGTAAATTGCTTTTTACAAAAAAAGTATGTGGGGGGACAGCACAGTAGGCCCAGTGCCACGACACGTGACTAAGTCAGTCAGGGTCACTCCAGATGAGTTGGGATTGCATGAATCAATCACACAGAGACAGAAAGCACCTTTTCTTGGGGTTCAGTGACAGCAACTCTGCACCAGCTCCCACAAGGGAGGCAAGGGAGGTTGGCGAGAGAGAGAGAGAGAGAGAGAGAGAGAGAGAGAGAGAGAGAGAGAGAGAACATGCCTGAAGCCCAATTTATTGAGGGGAAGACACTCCAGAAAGTTCCACCCAAATGAGGCAAGGGATTGGGCTTCAGGGGGGTATAGCCCAGACTTATTGGGTGACTCTCATTCCCAGAGCTTCATTTCCCTGCCGAGCAGAGGTGAGATCCACCTGCTTCCACATGCAGCAGAAACCAGTCTCACACCTCCATTGCTCAAGGCTAAGGGTTGGTGCTCACTCAAATGGGGCAGCTCCCGACAGCCCAGTGTATAAAATTATCCATATTACCCATTAACCTGATATTCCCATTGCTCATATCTGTCTGCTACCTATCGTTAACTACTATGATAACATAATTCTGAAAATATAAGGAAAAGAATCAAACTCAGTCTCATATTTCACAGCACACATCTGATATCAGGTGTGGTGGGTTTTTGCTCATCGAGCTAGCAATCAAGGCTACGATAGCAGAATTTAATTCTGACACTGCAGGAGCCCTGTTTGAGGAGATGGCTAGATTGCAGTTGACTATGGGCCATGGAGATGTTTGGGCATTGCCGCCTTCCGTAATCTCCCGGGACTTGGCCCGGGATCTCGAGAGACTTTTGCCGAGATTGCTGAGCGGGTTGGCGCCATTTTTCGTTGTTGGTTGTTTGGTGGTGTGTTTAGTGCGTGTTAAAGTCGTTGTTAGAGCCAGAGAGAGAAGTTAGCAAAATAAAAAGCCTGTTTCTTTCCAGTTCGCCTCTGAACTTCTTCCCGCGACTTTGTTGTTCCAAGCTGCAGTCGCTTTGGACAACAACATGACACTGTCTAGTGGGAGACAGCATCAGATCCCACAGGCGGATGGCTCAGTTCCCTGAACTTGTCACTCCACCCCCACTTCAGATGCCAACCACAAGCCCCGGTTTATTTCACCTGTGCTTCTGACCCACAGGCTATAAATCTGAGTTCCCACAACCAGAGTTCACAGACCTTGGGGAAACACTTAGTCACATTTACTGGCTTACTATAAAAGATATTACAAAGGACATAGATGAAGTAATGGACAGAGCAAGGATTGGGGGAAGGGACACGGAGCTTCAGACTCTCCTGGGGCAACCCCCTCCAGCCTTTATGGGTTCAGCCATTCAGAAGCTCTCTGGATCTCTGGTTCTGTGTTTTTATTATTTTTATTTTATTTCATTTTTTTAAGGAGGAGGTTTCATTATACAGACAGGACTGATGAAATCACTGACAATTAGTGGTCAGCCTAATATTTACCTTTCTTTTCTTTCCAGGGTTGGGGGCTGGGGCTACAAAGTCTCAACCTTCTAACCCTGACTTGGTCTTTCTGGTAACCAGCCCCCATCCTGTAGCTAAACTAGGGGCTGCTAGCTACCAGCCAACTTGTTAGCATACAAAAAAAAAAAAAAAAAAAAAAAAAAGACTCATCACTTTGAAAATTGCATTTTAGGAGTTACATGCTTGGAAATGAGGATGAGGACCAAATATGTATTTCACCATGTCAGAATAGACCCCAGTTTAACTGCAACTTTCATTTTACAGGAGACTCATTATAACCTATGAATTCAATGCGATATTTCCCATTTTATGGATTAAAAAAAAAATATTTGAGGGGCTGGGGTTGTGGCTCAGCGGTAGAGCACTCGCCTAGCACGTGTGCAGCCCGGGTTCAATCCTCAGCATCACGTAAACATAAATGCATTGCATTGTGTACAACTAAAGCAAATAAATAAATATTTTAAAAAAGTATTTGAGCAGGCAAATTACTTACCTAAAACTTGTCACTAATAGAAGTACAAGGTGGGACTCAAATCCTGATTTTCTGCCTGCCAATGTGATGCTCATTACATTAGCAGCAACACCCTCCTCACCCTTAGCATAACACACACACACACACACACACACACACACACACACACACTCATTCCAATTTTGTCTTACTCTTGAGCTCTAGAATACGAGCCCATACCAATTGGTAATTGACTTTCAATATCACTCAGTGTACTAATATAAAATTGGGGAGCTGAGAATAGCCAGGCAGTTCATGAAGCCCGCCTTGGGGGCTTTCACCAGTCATATCTTTGTTGTCATAGACAAAAGCTCTAACACTCAGTTGAAAAAATCCAATGGGTGATGGCTGAGCCCCAGTTCAGAGTGTGAAAATCCTTCTTCTGATCCTCATTATCATATTCTCACAAGTGGCATCAATCCACTAAAAATAAGAAAGTTATTTCCCAAGATTAATAAAAAGGAAGAAAGAGGGTGGGAGGATGGGGGATTCAGCACTGGGCTAGGGAAGGGGGGAAATAGAAGAAGGCAGACGTTAAAATAGCAGCAAATGAACACCATGTAATTTCAAACAGTCGATAATGTCACACTGCAAGGTTGGTAATTCTGCTGAGATAATTGCTCTTCCCAAGATTACTGTCTTTACCAGAGAAAGAAATGATTGCTGTGTGTGAGAAATCACGCTGTCTCCTGCTTCATGAGAAGAGGCAGTGACTAATGAGAGGCCATGCTTCTGATTTGCACATATTCCATCCATGCACAAGGACTTTCAGGAGTAAAGAGACAGCTTTTAGAGAAAAAGCCTTGGGATGATTCAGCCTTGGGTGTCACCTCTCATTTCCGAGGAAGTCTGGGCGACACCATTGGAGCTAAATTCCATAAATCTAAGTTTGAAACCAAGGTCTCAGGTTGCTTAGCTTCTGCTGCTTCTCCAGAGCAAATCCCCAAATGTTTGTTAACTGCAAAAGGAGATGATTTCATTAGTTAACCTCTTGGATCCTTTGCAGTATTTCAAGTTCCTTGAATGCTTCTTAGGGTTAAGAACAATACGGTAGGCACAATAAGATCTCCCCAAAATGTCCATGTCCCAGTCCCTGGAACCTGTGGACATATTACCTCTGTAGCAGAAGGATTATTGCAGATGTGATTACATTTAAGGATCTTAAACTAGAAAAACTATTTTGGATACACTGGAGTACATGGGATTATACTGCAGGGAGCCAATGTCAGCACAAGGGTCCTTAAAAGATAGAAGAGTGAGGTAGAAGAGCCACAGGAAAGGAGACATGTCAAAGGAGCAGAGGTTGGATGAAGGGAAATAATTGTTCGCTTTGATGAGTCAAGGAGTGTAGGAGAATAGCCAGGAAAAGGCAGGGAAATGAATTTTCCTCAATTTTCTTCTCTAACCAGCCCTGCCAATAGTTTGATTTTAGCAGATGGAGAGCCATTTTGGACTGCTAACCTTCAGAATTGCAAGAGAGTAATTTTATGTTGTTTGTTTGGAAGTTTGTTAATAGAAACTACAGGAAACTGCGACCACCAGGATGGTCGAGGCCCTGGTCTCTCTTGCCCTGATACCAACCATCAAGGCATCTGTGATGCTGAGGCCAACACCCAGGGATCAATTTGTCTCACCTTCACTCACCTGGAAGAGCACGACTACATCATTGTTCAACAAAGAGGAAAGGCCAGTAATTACCCTTCTGGTCCCTCTAGACAACTAATGCACATAATTTAGGGCCCATACGTGCATTCGCCAGCTATCAAAAACATAGACCAACTCGCATTAACAAATGAACTACTATTTATTGAGTGCTTATGATTTGATAGACACATACTACTTCATTACAGATGAAGAGATGGGCCTAGCAAAGCTGAGTGTCACCATGAATAAGAGGTGCTGTCGGGACTCTGCATAGGCCTACCTCAATCCAGTCCCCAAGCCATTTTCCAGAATTTATTTCTGCACCATAGTATCCAGTAAAAGGACCAGAATCTCAAGTGGGACCGTGTTTTCCAACCCTGGTGGGTATCAGAATCATGTCAAGAGCTTGTTTAAACAGATTCCTGGGTCATATAGATACTTTAATTCAGTGTGCCTAGGGAGGGGATTGGGAAATTGTTTTCCTAGTAAGTTTCAAGGCGATCTTGGCATTGCAGGCCCATGGACCACACGTGGAGTAACCAGGCCCTGAAAGCCATCAGATCTCAGCCTTCACCTCTAGGACCAGCCAGCCACATTGATGTCATAGCTTAGCCTTAACTCTCTTCCATGACTAAACCAACTTTTTGCCAAATCAGAATAAAGAGGATTTATTTTCATAGGGACATCGATGAAAATAGATGCAAAGACCTGGCCTGCGTATAGTGGCCCCATGTTTCTTCCAGACTTAAGACTTTTCCAGACTTATTATGCTGCTTACAGGATAACAAAACTGTCTTACATTTGCTTAGCATTTTTAGAATAAAGAATTTTTTTCCCTATGTCTTGATATATACCCTAAATTCATAAATATATGTTATGCAATGTGGTAGAAAAGCCACTGGATATAAAATGTACAACTTGTGTCTTACTTGGTCTGGGAGCATGAGCAGAAAGTTAGAAACTAAGAACTGTAGCTGCTACTGAGAAAACCAGACACACTTCAAACATCTCTAACCCTAAATAGCAAGGGAAGGTATTGATTCACAATTTCACAGTGAGGAAGTTTTCATGTTATGTGAGTAAATACTATAGTAAGATAATTGAGAGAGGAAGAGAGGGACATGAGAAAAAAGAGAGAGAGAGAGAGAGAGAGAGAGAGAGAGAGAGAAATAGTAGCAACATAGTTCTAACCCTCCAGCTTGTCAGTGGAGGAAGGACAGGCAGGGAAAGAAGGAGAGAGAGAAAACCAGTTACTCCCCAGGGCAAGCTGTCCCTTGAGCCTAGCAGCCACTGTGTATTTAGGTCACCTCACTTTCTCTGTTAGGCCTCTGAAAATGCACTGCACTCATTAATGAATTTTTTCCTGGATTATATCTAGGGAGAGAGGGAGGGAGAAAAAAGCCAAGCTCCAGATGTGAGCCTTGATTTGTGAATGGTCTCTCATCTTAATCCTTCTGCACAGGAAATCCTGGGAGGTCTCTCTCAGGATCTGGGTCAATGGGAGCACAATCTCTCTGCTCCTCTACCCTCACCCCCTGGGACTGCTCTTCCTGCCTACCTGCTCCCACCTCTTCATGCAGTAAATAAACCTCTCCAGTCCCCACCACGTGCATATGTTTTGTACACTTGCTCTGCTCCACTCCACCTTTGGGTTTCCATCAAACAGGAAAGAAAGGTCATTTCCAGGGCTTCCTTCCCAAGGTGTTAGAGTGAGGGGCAAGTGAGAAGGGAAGGGGAGGGGGGAGGAAGAACATCTGTTCTCTTCATTAAAATGTTTTTTTTTTTTTTTTTTTTTTTTTTTTTTTTTTGCTACAGATCTTAGAGGTGAATGCATCTGGGATTGAGGATTCAGTGAGAGAACTTCAACATTCTGCTGATACTCTATTACCAATTATTGCTGATCAGATATCTTTGCAGTGTGCTATTTAATAGTAATGTACCATAGAATTGCACACTTCGTAATAGCCTTGAGAGCCAGCCTACCAAGGATCTGTTAATCAAGACTTCCTTTTTATTTTTATTTGAGAAGGAGAGCGCTTTGTTTGAGCTTGACCACGCTGCCTTCTTTTTGGCTCTCCCTGGTCCAGCCGGAGAAGTCCTGAACCTGCTCCCCAACTAATGACACCTCCATGTTCCCTTAGAAAGATGCTCTTGCGGAGGTTAGAGAAATCAAGTCTTCCCAGTCTGGAGGTGACAGGTCCCTGATGGAGGAGATACAATGGTGGTCTGATTCATTTTCCTTTTTAGTGGAAGGGAGATTCAGGGACAGGGCAGAGGTAGGATCAGGTTAATTTGGAATAACCAGTTTGCCAGAATGATAGAAAAAGGAGCATGAAGGCTCATTGTAGCATGCACTTCTCTTACTTTATGAAAAGAAAAACCCAGTGGTCCCTGGGGTTTGGTTGGTGGAGCCCCCAGAGCTAGCTGGAGATGTATTACAGGTGTGGTCCTTGCAACAGCACCCATTTGTCCATCTTCTTAAGTGAAAGGAAAAGTAGGCTGAGCCCTGAGAGTTAGACTGTGTAGTTATTAGTGTTAGTTGGCTTGCAGTATTTCAATGCAGGCTATTACCAGGACTCTCTCCAGGACCCCAGGGCAGCTCCGATGTGGCTCCCGTGGCTGTCAATCACTTCAAGGAGGAGGGGCAAGATTCATGTTGGACAGGCAAGAGATGAATGGCATAATTAAAAACAAATTTTATTTTCACCTCCTCCTTGTCTCTTTTAATTTTGTCCAAAAGTGGAAGTTTTTCCCTTGAACTAGGTGAAAATTCAACAGGTCTTCTTGTTTTTGCTTGGCTCTGATATAACAAACAGAGTTATAGTAACTTTAGGTCTTACAAACACTAGGAATTAAATTGCACAACCCAATATACTAAATTATTGTTTTACCCACAGAGCTGTTTCTGTCCACACAATCAATGTGTCTTGTGTAGCAATAGACAATACAGTGTTATATATCTGAACAAAGGACCAGAGAAAATTATTTAATTTACCACTTAACTTATTTGGCCATTCAAATGAGTCTTCATTATTTAACTAATTTCAGAAATCACCTTTCATTCCTATCCCCTTCCTCCCTGCTCCAACAGGTGAATTTCTTTCTCTTATTTCAATTGCATTCAGCACATGTCTATTGAAATGCACGATGTGAATTTGGCACCATGTTTGGTGTCATGAGGAAAATCAGATAAATAAAGAGTAGTCCATGATTTTATGATCTCTGTCTCTTTGTATCTGTCATCTACTGTCCATTTATTTATTGACATATAAATAGATGATAGAGAAATAGGTCAGCAGGTAGACAGATGGATAAATGGTGTGGAAGATACCAGTTATAGATAATAAGATAGATACATACATATCCACAAAGATTAAACCAAAGATACATCCTAATAGGAAAGGAAGAAATAAGGGTATAAAATGAGCATCAGAAAGCTAAAATAGAAGCATATGGGCACATTTGCTTTAACAGAGAAACAAGCAAAGAATCTGAATGTGGAAGAAAGAAACTATTATGACATCTTGCTGGGGAGATGATGAAATGTGATGGAGCAAGCTCTCCATGACTTTATGTTCATTTTTCCCTCTGGCCCAATCTCACAGAACTCTTCCTTGACCCTCTGTGTCAACTAAATTAGCTTTCTTTTGTTCCTCAAGCCAACCCTGTCCCTTCCTTTCCTGGGGTCTCAGGACACACTCTTTCTTCCACCTGAAAGAGCTTGTCTCCCCCCATCACAATCTCAGGAAATCTTCCCTGGGCCCTAGGTGGAGTCAGGCTCCTCACTATTCTCACAATACCCCATATTCTAGTTGGTGCCAATCATCAAAATTGTAATCAAACAGTTAATGTAAAATTAGATATTCCATGTCTTTTGCTTTTCCTAGGATTTACTGCCAAGAGACATATGAACTACGTCCATCTTGGTCATCAGTGACTTGTACAAATCAGGTACTCCGTAAATACATTTGGAATGGATAGATAAACTTGACATGTAGGATTCCTTCTCCTCCTCTTCTTCTCCTTTTCCTTTTCCTCCAGCCCACCTCGCCCTCCCTTCAATACCTGTCTTAAAATCACTCCTTTTCTCTTTGGTTTTGTATTCCTTCCAAGTCCTCCTAGTATCTGATAGGACCAGTCAAATGAATTAACAGAAGACCTCCCATTTGTTCTCTGTGCTTGTCATTCTGGGGACATATCTAGAAATAGATAGGACTGCTTGAAACAGTGTTTGGATCTTGTTGGAGATGAGGTTGATTCACAGATCTGTAGATAGGAACAGCAGCACCACCTGGAAGTGCATTTGAAGTCAGTCTAAAATACACACCAGATCAGACGCTTCATTTGAACAAGATCCTGAGGTGATGGCCCACTTTTAAACACCACTACAAAAGAACATATTTGCTAGGATTAGATGTGTAGAAAAGAAGGCAGGTTTCAGTTACGTGATGTGTCTTCTCAGGAGAAGACACAGAGATGGAATGCACGAGGTTTACTGGAAGATGATAAAAGTAAGACGAGATAGGAAGCAGAATTCCTTAGCTAAATCATTCAGGCAATGATGCTGATCTGAGACTTCTGAAGGGAAAAAGAAGAGACAGGTTGGATATGGAGAGTCTCAGAATACAACACCGATCTCACAGTCTTGGCCAACTCAAGTGAGTGGGGACCTCCAGAGCAAAGACTACTGTTAGGGGAATTCTGCACTGGGCAGAAGTGGCCAGGTCCTTGAAACTCTGCTGTGCTCAGTCATTGGCAGAGGGCTGCACGGGGGGAGTGTGGCCTCTGCCGGAAAGCTGAGACAGGGAGAAGGTGCTAACAGATGGGGGCTGTCAACTAACCGCACTCCTGCAGCTGAGAACCAAGTTCTTTTTTAAGGGAGATCTCCATGGCTGCCACGTGTGACAGGTAATTTTGCAAGACACCTGGGAGAGGTAGTAAGCACAGGAAGCCAGTTTAAGAAAATGCCACCTTAAAGGAGGCCTGGCTTGAGCCAGGACTGTTTGTGTTGTACTCTGATTCTTCAGAACACCAAAAAAAAAAAAAAAAAAAAACAACAAAAAAAACAAACAAACAAACAAATAACCCAATCAATAAATGGGCCAAGGAAGTGAACAGACACTTCTCAGAAGAAGATATACAATCAATCAATAAATACATGAAAAAATGCTCAACCTCTCTGGCAATTAGAGAAATGAAATCAAAACCACTCTAAGATTTCATCTCACACCAGTCAGAATGGCAGCTATTAAGAACACAAACAACAATAAATGTTGGAGAGGATGTGGAGAAAAAGGCACACTCATACATTGTTGGTGGGACTGCAAAATGGTGCAGCCAATATGGAAAGCACAGTATGGAGATACCTTGGGAAACTTGGAATGGAACCACCTTATGACCCAGCTATCCCACTCCTTGGTCTTTACCCAAAAGACATGAAAACAGCATACTACAGGGACACAGCCACATCAATGTTTATAGCAGCACAATTCACTATAGCTAAACTGTGGAACCAACCTAGATGCCCTTCAGTAGATGAATGGATAAAGAAAATGTGGTATATACACACAATGGAGTATTACTCAGCAATAAGAGAGAATAAAATCATGGCATTTGCAGGAAAATGGATGGAGTTAGAGAATATAATGCTAAGTGAAGTTAGCCAATCCCAAAAAGCCAAATGCCAAATGTTTTCTCTGATATAAGGAGGCCAATTCACAGTGGGGTTGGGATGGGGAGCATAGGAGGATTAGAGGAATACTAGAATAGCCAATGGGGAGGGAGGGGAAGGGAGGGGACAAAAGGGTGAAGAAAAAAAAAAGATGGTAGAATGAGATGGATATCATTACCCTAAGTGCATGTGTGAAGTCACGAATGGTGAGAATATACTTTGCATACAACCAGAGATTTGTAAAAAAGTGCTCTATATGTGTGATATGAAATGAAATGCACTCTGCTGTCATTTATATCATCTTAGAATAAAAAAATAATTTTAAAAAAGAAATATCTTAAAAAAAAAAAAAAAAAGAAAAGAAAACAGTCTTCCCAAAGGTGCCTAGAAGACAAGCTCTGGAGACTCTCTCCCTTGGGGCATCCAAAGGGGATCACTATGGCATTTACAAGATGCTTGAGTCGGTAAACAGGACACAGCGGTTATGGACGTCTGACCTCATTCTCCACAAGCTCAGCAGGTGTAGACCTGACGCTGACTGGCAACTTTAAAGAGCAAAAAAAAAAGAACAACAAAAGGGGTGGACGGCACACTCAGTGGTGGAGCATCTGCCTAGCATGCACAAGGCCCATGCTCAAGGATGCGAGTTCAATCCTCAGCACCCCTCCCCAAAGAACAAAAGCCCAGTGGAGATGGAAAGAGATGGCAGAGGTTTGGGGGAGGAGAATACCAAGGCCCTGTGGTTAGCCAGTGACACCTCCACATACTGATTTTCACATTCATTCCCCTTCTTCATTTATGCACATCTGCAAAGCCAGCACAGAGTCACACACAACAAAAACAGGGACACGGACCAGATTCATAGCAACTCAGGCACAGGCTTGTATGTCTACACCCTGCTATTCCAACAAAAATTTGTAAACCCAGAACCAAGTTTCTAATCATCCCCCTGTGTAGATACATTCATACACTAGAGGCTGTAACATCCACAGCTATAAATCCCCACACAATTGATATACAGGAACAATTTAATGAGATATTGGAAAAAATAGGACAATTTAATGAGATATTGGAAAATTCAGTGTGACTATGGTCAGGGGTGTGTTTTTGGCGTGTGTTAGTCGTTTTAAAAATCAAGAATCTGTTCTTTCCCGCGGCTGTGTCTGGAACTGTCAGACATTCCTGGAAAGATTTGATGGCTATTGATGCCCACCAAAACTCTAGGAACAAGGGAAAGGACAGGGGAATGATACCGTAGTTTCCCTAGCCTAGAAGGACTGAAATGTTCTCTCAGTCTTCCTCCTATTTCCTGCAGTAGGAAATTAGTGCTTTCAGGTCAGATGTTGTTGTTTGTATCTGGAAAGAGGATTAGGAATATCTGGACAGGGGTGGGGCATAGGGAGCAAGGGCCCACACTCTGATGACTTGGGTGTGAATCCCCAGCTCCGCCACTTTCTACCTTTGAGATGTTGGGCAAATTAGCCAATCTCTCTGTGCCTCTGTTTCTTCATTTATAAGATGGGGACAAAAATAATGCTCACAAAATAGGTTGCCGTAGGAATACATGAGTTAATATTTGTAAAGCACCAAGAATTGGCGGATACATACTCAGAGCAAAGTGATTCCCTTTCATCATCCACTCCTCACCCCATCTTCCTACACGGAGCTCCATGCAGTTGCTTAACTGTAAGGTTTACCCGGCAGGATCAGCCCTCACCAGGGTTTTGAAGTCCCTCCTTCCCCTCCAGTTTCAATGATATTTGCAAATGAGAGGGTTATGAGACCAGACAGCTAATCTCATGAGGAGACTGCCAGCCTGGGGCTGCCTTTGGATATGTCCTGGTTCACTACTGCTGTCTGATCTGGGAACAGGACTTTTCCCAAGCCAAGGGCAGGGGGTGCTGTAAAGGTTTCAGCCCAGTACCTGTTTGTAGGTTTGTAGAGAAATGGGAAGACAGATACTTCTCCATATATATATATATTTCCAGGTCCCTAGCTCTGCCATGCCCCTCCTGTCTGTAATTCTTCCCAAAGAAGATACAGCTATTCCTCCAAAGGGACACACACACACACACACACACACACACACACACACACACACACACACGACTGCTGTCTCCTGTCTCATACTTCCACTCAGCTCAAAGCTTAGTGCTTTCATCGCACGAGAGTTGATTTTCCCTCGGGTCCAGTCGGCTTTCTGCGGGTTCCCAGGTGAACTGAAACGCAGAGCTGTTCTCATCTGGTTGCCCCGGGAGTTTGGGCGCCCTCGGTACAACCTGTTCCTCTCTCGCGGCTCCCTCCCTCCCTCCCTCCCTGCGCGGCACGGGGCCCTTCTCACCCCCTCCTCTCTCTAGCCCAGGCCCCAGCTGCGCCCTCTTGGGAGACACCCGCTGCCACGGTACTCGGGAAGGGAAGCTGGAGAAGGAGGCGGGGGAGGCTCGGAGGGTGGAGGCCGTGCCGCGGCGCAGCCAGAGAGGGGCGGCTGAAGGTTGCATCTGCTGGAAGGAGGCTTTTCGGCTGCCTGGTAACCGGCTGCCAGGCGGAGAGAGAGAGGAGCAGCGGGCAGGGCAGCGGCTCTTGACGTCAGGACCAGGGAGAGGATCTTGCCAGCAACCCCAGCCCGCCCCAAAGCCAGCCCAGCCGGCCGCGAGAGGAGCCGCCTCGAGGCGCAGGCGGAACCTGAGTGGGGGGCATGTGAGCCCTTGGCTGGGGCGCAGCATGCCCCCTGCCCCAGGGCCATGGAGATCGCCCTGGTGCCCCTGGAGAACGGAGGTGCCGTGACCATCAGCGGAGGCGGCGAGGCCGGAGCAGGCTGTGGTCAGCCCCCCGGAGGAGAGCGTCAGTGTCCTCCGACGGCTGGGCTCGGTGATGGGCACCCAGAGCAGGCTCCGAGGGGCTGCCGCGCGCGGGGCAGGGACCCAGGAGGGCGGCCTTTGCCACCGCTGCCTCAGGAACTGCCGCAGCCTAGACGGCCCTGTCCAGAGGAGGAGGAGGGGGAAGGCGACCCCAGCCTGGGCGTGGCGGGGGGACCAGGTGCCAGTGCCGGGCGCCGGGGCCCTTCACCACCAGCGAGTGCTCATAAACATCTCCGGGCTGCGCTTCGAGACGCAGCTGGGCACCTTGGCACAGTTCCCCAACACCCTCCTGGGGGACCCAGCCAAGCGGCTGCGCTACTTCGACCCCCTGAGGAACGAGTACTTCTTCGACCGCAACCGGCCCAGCTTCGATGGCATCCTCTACTACTACCAGTCCGGAGGCCGCCTGCGGAGGCCGGTCAACGTGTCCCTGGACGTGTTCGCCGACGAGATCCGCTTCTACCAGCTGGGGGACGAGGCCATGGAGCGCTTCCGGGAGGACGAGGGCTTCATTAAAGAAGAGGAGAAGCCCCTGCCCCGCCACGAGTTCCAGCGCCAGGTGTGGCTCATCTTCGAATACCCGGAAAGCTCTGGGTCTGCTCGGGCTATCGCCATCGTCTCGGTCTTAGTCATTCTCATCTCGATCATCACCTTCTGCCTGGAGACCCTGCCCGAATTCAGGGATGAGCGTGAGCTTCTTCGACATCCCCCGGTGCCTCCCCAGCCTCCTGCGCCCGCCTCGGGGACCAATGGCAGCGGGGCCATGGCACCTCCCTCTGGCCCCACAGTGGCCCCACTCCTGCCTAGGACACTGGCAGACCCTTTTTTCATTGTAGAGACCACGTGTGTCATCTGGTTCACGTTTGAGCTGCTCGTGCGCTTCTTTGCCTGTCCCAGCAAGGCAGAGTTCTCCAGGAACATCATGAACATCATCGATGTCGTGGCCATCTTCCCCTACTTCATCACCCTGGGCACTGAACTGGCGGAACAGCAGCCAGGGGGCGGAGGAGGGGGTGGCCAGAACGGGCAGCAGGCCATGTCCCTGGCCATCCTCAGGGTGATCCGCCTGGTCCGGGTGTTCCGCATCTTCAAGCTGTCCCGCCACTCCAAGGGGCTGCAGATCCTGGGGAAGACCCTGCAGGCCTCCATGAGGGAGCTGGGGCTGCTCATCTTCTTCCTCTTCCTTGGAGTCGTCCTCTTTTCCAGTGCCGTCTACTTCGCAGAAGCTGACAACCAGGGGACCCACTTCTCCAGCATCCCTGATGCCTTCTGGTGGGCGGTGGTCACGATGACCACAGTGGGCTATGGGGACATGAGGCCCATCACCGTGGGGGGCAAGATCGTGGGGTCCCTGTGCGCCATCGCGGGGGTCCTCACCATTGCCCTGCCCGTGCCAGTCATCGTCTCCAACTTCAACTACTTCTACCACCGGGAGACGGACCATGAAGAGCAGGCAGCCCTGAAGGAGGAGCAAGGCAACCAGAGACGGGGGTCTGGCCTAGACTCAGGAGGCCAGAGGAAGGCCAGCTGGAGCAAGGCTTCCCTCTGCAAGGCTGGGGCGTCCCTGGAGAATTCCGACAGTAACCGAAGGGGTAGCTGCCCCCTAGAGAAGTGTAATCTCAAGGCCAAGAGCAATGTTGACCTGAGGAGATCTCTGTACGCCCTCTGCCTGGACAGCAGCCGGGAAACAGACTTGTAAAGGGAGGCAGCAGAGGGGGACGGGCGGCCTCTGAAGCTGGGATTTACTTCATACCGCAGAGTATTCCACGTCCACCTTGTTATTGAAGGCTGTCTCTCTCCTTTCTGTTTTTCTCTTCCTCCCACCCTCAAACCCCCCATTTTCCCTCTTTTTTTTTTTTTTTCCATGACACCAAGGGTCGCCTATTTTTAAAAAGTACCACATTCCATGACGCAGGAGCTGTTGAAATGGTGAGCACTGTGAGATGGATGTATTTGTAGCCAGTTCCCTATACCCAGCAGAGGGATAACCCAAACAAAAAAATGACTTTAAATAGCTCATATCCCAAGAGATTTTGTAGCCCTCCCCATCCGTGTGTTCCAAATTTGTTTTACATACTATTATATTTGTGTATAGGAGACAATATTATTTTTATGGCTGGTGAGTGGATTTTTGTACTGTAGTTCAGATGGAGAATATCTGCATTTATTCTCAAGATATAGGTGGAATTTATGGAAAAGAGTTTTGTGATGTTTTCCTGGGATACTTGGAGCCAGAGACCCTGGCATGGCTGTTCTGATTTCTGTTTCTTCAGGTCTCTCTCTTTTCTGGGATGTGTTATGGGTGCTTTGTGTCTAGGGTAAGGAATGTTCTGGGAAAAAAAAAAAAAGACAAATCTGACTTTTTCTGTGAGACTTAAATGATTCTTATAACTTCCTTTGAAAAGCATTTTAATGGTGTTAGAGGAAGACTTCTGATAATCCATCCTCCTTATTTTTATCCCTGGAAATAAATTGTGACTTGCTTGAAGCAAGTGTTAGTTTTTTTTGTTTTGTTTTGTTTTTGTTTGTTTTTTTAAATTTTAGATAATAGTCTGTCACTTGTTGTTTCTGGTTTTGCCTTGACTGGGGGTAGAAGACTTGGAAAGCTAATAATGGTTTCTCTAAGCCTTATAGGCGATGGTGGGTGGATTCTGTTTGTCTCAAGCTGTGTTTGACACAGACACACTGCAACATGCTGTCTGATGTGTGGTAGCAGACACCCCATCAGTATGGAATGTGGAGGGGGCTAAAAGGAAAAGGGTGGTAAGCAGCCCCCCTGCAATCCAGCAGTGGTTCCCTGGGGTCAGATTTCTTTGTTTCTTTTTTTTTTTTTTTTTTTTTTTTTGGTACCAGGGATTGAACTCAGGGGCACTCGACCACTGGGCCACGTCCCCAGCCCTTTTTTTTTTTTTTTTTTTTTTTTTGTATTTTATTAGAGACAGGGTCTCACTGAGTTGCTCAGTGCCTGGCCATCGCTGAGGCTGGCTTTGAACTTGCAATCCTCCTGCCTCAGCCTCCCAAGAGCTGGGATTACAGGCGTGCCCCACCGCGCCCGGCGCCAGATTTCTTCAGTATCCTTTCCCACAGGTTTTAGGACCTCCTTGGCACTGCTCTCAATAGCTCTGAGAAACAAATCTGGTTTTCATGGGCATGGAGTCTGTTCACAAAAGCACAGATGAGTGTGGAAGTCACACAGGGAACAGTGCCTGATGCCCACTGCCCTATGGCACGGCGAGGAGTGAGCAAAGCCTTTATGGTGGACAGTAGCAGCAAGAAGCCAGGGGAAGGATTTGCCTGTTCCCATTAAAGGTTGTTTTTGACAGATTGTGGCCTTGCCCTGAGCTATCCTTGAACTCAAAGCAAATCCCTTTGTTCCCTTTATTCTGGATGGTTGTGGCAAAACATGACAATAGGAATAACCCAGGCTACAGTTTCTTTCTGGGACTAGCTATGAGGATTCCTGCTGCTGTGTTTCCTGCTGGATAATCCAAAGACTGGTTGTTTTCCAGTCTCAGCAGGGAGGGCTGGTGGCCCAAAATCACAGGTCCTCCACCTCAACAGTGGGCTTAATGACTGATTCTGAGGGTGTGTCCAGGTGTCCCTATGGTTGAGAGAGGATCCACTAAATCCATGTCTGGGAATTGCAGATTTAAATAAGATACAATAATAAAAGCCAGTGTCTGTGAATGCCTGGAGTCATTTCCAGTTAAGAGCTGTTAACAGCGATCTGAGGAGGAAACAGAAGGATCAGGCAGGCAGGGCTCTGTTGTTTTTCATTACATGCTAAAGCAAAGGAAGAAGAACAGAGACACTCTATTTATTTCTAATTTACAATCTGCCTGAAAGCAGGGCACCTTGCCAAAACTCAATTCCACACAGTCTTACCTTCAAACCCTCTATGTCTTTAAAACCAATGCTGTGGTTTAGCACTGACATAGTGATTGGGACTGGCTGATAACCTCTAGATTTCTACCCTCCCTAAAAAAACAAAACCCATGTCCCCACGTTCCACCTGAAGGGCCTTTCCTTTAGGCTTAAGTAACACCGAGCACCCGGGTCCTGGATGTGTCTGCGTACCTGACTAGGTGTTGTTCCATTCGAATGGACTGCATCTTTACAATGTCCAATGAGTGAGTCTGATCTCATACACATCCTCAGCGATAGCAAGAAGGAAATGAGAAAGTGAAGGCCCCCCCATTTTCAAGAGGCTGGAGGGGGGCATCTCAAGTCAGGTTTACAAAGGGGACCAAGATGGTTTAAGGGGAACCCTGGAGTCTGTCCAGCATACCAGTCCCCTATTACAGCCTCCCATCCTGGGGACCAGTGACATGGGACCTGTCCTGGGGCACTGAGAGGAACACTCACGAAACAGTTGAGAGTGTCTCAATCTCTCTGCGTTCTCGGTGCACCTGTTGCTATGAATCTGAACACGACTCCACTGTTCCCCGCGAGCCATCATGGTTGGCCTTTGCGTGATTAGCAGGAAAGCAATCTGAAGGTCAAGGCTCCTCCCCAGGCCAACTGAGGTGAGGAGCCCTTCCTGCCCTCTGCCACCCTCCCTCCTCTGCTGTCACTGATTTCCCATAGCCTTTACCTTCCTGAGGAGGTTAAATCAAGTGGCCTCAGCCAAGCTTTTTATCCAGATGTTACTTCTTGGCTCCCACAGCAGGAAACCCTTTCTGGGTTTTTTATGATCTACCAGTTTTGGCAAATAAGACACAGAGAGGAGGGCTATACTCGGGTGTCATGCACTTTGTGAGGACAACAAAGCATCTGGCCCCCTCTTTCTTTTTTTTTTTTTTTTTTTTTCCCCAAAGATGGTAAAGAAGGTGACTTAAAAAAAAAAAAAGTTCTAATTAGTTATACATGACAGTAGAATGCATTTTGACACATTGTACACAATTGAAGCACAATGTCTCCTTCCTCTGGCTGTACATGGTGACCCCTCTTTTATCACCACTCAGATTTTTCTTTTTCTGGGTATATGCTCTTGAACCCTAAGGCATTACAGTTTGGGGGGGGGGGGGAGAGGCAACTTTTCACTTTCCTTAAAAGCCTCAGCTCCTTAGTTTGCCCTGCCGTCTGCTGGGACACTCCCTGGAGAGAGGAATGAAATCAAATAGAGTCCTGGCCCTTGCAGAATTTTCCCATAGACTTAGGATTTGCATTATTCTAAGGGGATGATGTAAGACTCCAGGCTTGGACTGGATTGAGCAGAGGTTTGGGGCAGGGACACCTTTCTCTAAGTTGCCTCCAGAAATGGCAGGTTTGTGCACAAGGGAGTTTGACCGTAGATGAAAGTCCAAGTGTTCTTCTTCAGTTGACCTCAGGAGCACATGTCTACTTGGCCAGTTGTCCCCTAAGTGTGGTGAGAGATGCTGTCTTCATATAGCTGACGGTCCTGTTGGGGAAGCCATCAGAATGAAACAAAAGCAAGTCGTAGAGGCCAGGGATATTGGAGTGCCACGTAGGGGTTCTAACATGGAGAGGCAAGGGTTAGGGGTGGGTGGGGAAGAGAAGAAGAGAGAAACTCCTGGGGATCTTTCAGAGTGGCTGGGAAGAGGAGAGGACACTGAGGTGAGGGAAGTGAGGGCAGTGATCCAGAGGAGACCGCTGCCCTGTCCCCTTCGCTGACCTTCAGGATGGAGTCTAGAGTCAAGTGTGGGTAACACCATTGGAGCTCCAGTTTTATCAAGAGCAGGCTATTCGGCAATTGCTTAGGGCAAGGGCTGGCAAAACCTGAAAAGGGCCAGCTAGCAAATATTTTAGGCATCAGAGGCCAAGAGGCAAAATTTAGGCTGTTTTGTAGTTATTTATGTAACCATTTAAAATGTTGCTGGGTGTAGTGGCACATGCCTGAAATCCCTGTGACTCCAGAGGCTGAGACAGGAGGATCACAAGTTCGAGGCCAGCCTCAGCACCTCAGTGAGGCTTTAGGCAACTTAATGAGACCCTGCCTCAAACGAAAAACAAAAAAAGGACTGAGAATATAGGTCTATGGTAAAGCCCCTGGGTTCAATTCCCAGTAACAAAACAAAACAAAACAAATAAGTAAACAAACAAAGACAAAAGTGAAAAAAATGTAATCCTTAAAAAGTTTATGAAACTGTCTCTACTCAAGAGCTGTCACCCCTGTCACGTCAGTTCACGCGTCTCACAGAGAGCTGCCTTCTTGGTCATGTTTGGGAAGCTCTGATCCATCTCTGATTGGATTTTACTCAATTCAACTTGTATTTATTGCAAATGCCAATATTGCAAATGGGGAGGAAATCCTATACCATCATTTTGAGCCCTGGGAATGCTTTATAAAGAATATTTAGCTCTCTTCTATCCCATCTTATGAAAATGAGATTTTTCTACATGGCTGTGGGACAGGGTACTCTATTTCTAGGAAGGAGGAAGAAGATGCCAAACTGGAAATTCTGCCTGGAACTCTGGACAGTGGGTTTTCTTTGAGTTGTTGATAGAAGTGGCAGTCTGGGCCACTCTTCCTCCTTCTGGCCCTGAGGCTTTTCCTGGACATGACATTGCATAGGTACCTGGAGGATGCACTTCACCCGTCCCTCTTGCCTGGTACTTTTTTGGCTGTAGAGAGAGACCTCAGGCAGTCACAGCTTCTGTGTGTGTATAGTGTGAACCTGGATAGCAGCCTGCATGGGGCAGCATGGTCCAGCCTAGAGAGAATCAGCTCCAGACCACAGGCCTCCAGAGAGAGCGTGATAGTCATTACCTTCCCTTTAAGCTGATGTTTATTTTCTAATGTGAAACTATGCACCGTGTGCTAATCTGGTCTTTCCCACTCAGTTTACAGATTAGCCAACCGTGGCCCACAGAGGTGACTTCTCCAAGGCTACACTCCCAGTTCAATAAATTAGGACTGCAATCAGTGATTGCTAGGCTGGATTTTTCTTAGAAAGTTCACTCTGCTTCTTCTGCATGAAAGTCTCCAAGTTCTCATCAGGCTGCCTCCTAGGTCTCCCGTCATGCCTGTGGAGTTCTGTTCTGTCTCCTCTGATTTGATTGTGTTTAATTCAACTTGCACTTATTGCAGATTTGAAGTCTGTATAGGCGATGGAGATCCAGCATTGTGATGAACAGGGTCTCATAAATAAGTGACTCATTGTCTGGGGCAGAGGGGAGGAGCGTGGATTTCCAACCCAGTGTACTTGGTATTATCACGCATTCATTCAGCAAATGTTTGTTTGACAAATATTTACCATGCTAGGCATTGGGAATAACTGTCATGAGATCGACCCTGATTGTTTTTCCAGTCTAGTGGTGAGAATTAGCAATCAAGTGGAAAGCCAATGAATAAAGAGAAAATTGTCAAACTGAGGTACGCGCCATGGATGACTGGGGAATGAGGAGCATCGTGACTCGGGAGAGAGGTGCTAGTTAAGAGAGACTCAGACTATTAGAAGTAAAAGGTAACACTGAGTAAAGCAAAACAAGGCACAGAATGGGGCAAAGAGTGGGGACAAGGATGTGTGGGCTCTGGAGACCTAGGAGGGAGTCTATTTTTCCATCTGGAAGTGGAGGTCGGAAGCCTCAGGCAGAGAAAGTCAATGACCACCAGAGCTCTCCAGGCAGGTCTCCAATCCCAGCACCATTCCTGTCAGTCACCACCGAAGAGCCGGAAGGTGACTCCGGCATTGCCAGTGGCTGGCCAAAGACCCTCCCAATTCTGTCGGAAGCAAGCAATGGGTTTCCATCTGAGGTTTTTTTTCTTTGATTTGAAGGGAGGGCAGATAAAGATCCTCAGATACTCCTTGACTATTTGGCCAGCTGCTGGGGACCCCAGTAGATTTTGAATCAGTATCAAGAAACAGGAATGGGCAATTGGGGGCTACCAATGATGCAGGCCCAAGAGGAGGGGTGTAGGAAGGAGTGCAGGGGGAGAAGCAGCCCTAGAGGCCAGTTGTTCTGTAGAGCTCTTGGAATGAATGAATAGAAGTTGGGAAAGATAAGATGGACCATAGTGGGTCGAGACGAGAGCATGGGGGCCACTGAACTTCTGTGTGCAACACAGGCTATTGCCTGCAAATCCAGAGTGAAGGCTCCGTTCACCCTGGACTGGGAACCCAGCGGGGACCCACACAAGCACATTTCTTCATGCTTCTTTCAGCACTGAAGAGCTCTGAAGGACAGTGAGGTAGGTTTCCACGTCATCCTGCCCACATTGCTTCTTCCTTCTGGTACCTCTCCAGTAGGCATTGGATTGTTTTTGTTTTTGTTTTTGTGGCTCCACTTTTGGGAGAAGCTATGAGGTGTGGACTAGGCAGAAGCTAGTGACCAGCACTGACCATCAAAGGGCCTTGCTCAGCATCCCCATTCATTCCCTGCACTCTATACCCTCTCTCATGGGTGACATCCTGGGCACTGACAGAGTCTCTCTGCCTCCAGCTGGGGTTTTGATTCTGCTGGCACAAGCCTGAAAGTCCTAGGTATGACGATGGGAAAACAAATGAGACAGATTCTGCCCTCTGGAAACTTACCAACTAACGCCTGCAGGTTGCACTTGCCTGTACTCCAAGCAAGAATCATTACAAACAAAACCAAAATTACAAACAAACAAAAAACCTGTCAATATCCCAGTTAATATAATTGTGCTTACAGGTCTGGGGATTGATGTGGGCCCAGTGAAGTTATTTGAGGCAGAATTCCTGTAAGAGGGGATTTTTGGAAGAGCGTGAAGGGAAGATCACATGAATTTATTGCTAGCTAGTGGAAAGTCCTCCTGGTCCTCCTGCCCTTGTGAACCTCCTCTCAGCTCCCACAGCCCTCTCCTGCCACTTGTCACTCCATGCCCTCAACCGGTTGTTTCAGTCCTGTCTTATCTCCTACGCTGAGAGCTGGCCTCCTCTGAAGATGGTGTCTTGTCACTCCTTGTGTTTCTTTCTACTCCTTGGAAACAAATCAAACCCTTGTACTCTGCTCTAATAAAGGGAGAGATCGACAATGGTTTGTTGAACCCCAAGGTCACACAGGAAAGCTTGAGCTTGGCCACTTTTTCCCCTTAAATCTTCAGTTTTACAGTGATTGATCTCCTGGAACCAGGCTATTTTGGGTTTTCTTTTCTTTTTTTTCAGTTTCATGGTTTAGTAATTGTATGAATTGTGCTGCAACATAAGACCTGCACTTTAGAAAGTTCCAGGTGCTTGTAATGCGACACTATTGCAATGTAATGTGTGCAAATTTCCAAATTACTATTATTATGAAACCAAAGATTTATGCAGCAGCTTTGTTCCAAAGAGTCCAAACAGCTGTCCCTTGGGCCATGTATTGTCACCAACAGAGATCACCACAACTTGAATGCTACCTCTCAGTAATCCATACCAGTTACATGAAAGGTGCTGAAGGTGCCTATGCTGGTGTGTTTGCGCTCTCTCCCCGACAGAGTAAACTTTCTGTTGCTGCAATCACTTGCATTTCCTAAGTGGACATCACCTGGACAATTGAGATAGGTAGTCCCAAGTGTACTTAGGTGACCAAGGCAAACCATTGCCCTGCAAGTGGACATTTTAACATGCACAACTGACAGTTGCTTATATGTCTATTTCCTTGTTGCACTCTCTCTGCAGTGTACTATTATAATTATGCTATTGATATTTATTTTCTTATTTGGTTATAGTGAGGTCATCTATAAAATGCACATCACTTGGAGACCAGTGATTTTTTTTTTTTTTTCAGTTCTGGGTATCAGACCCAGGACTAGCACATACCAGGCAAGTACAGCACCCAGGGCCACATGCCCTGGACACCAGTTCTGAACTAGAGTCTGGAGTGACCATAATCACCTCCTCATAGTCTTTCCACTTCTCTTTCTCTTTCTACATTAGTTCATCCTATATGGGATTGCCAAGTTAATCTCTCCAGAGGACAACTCCTATCATCATATCATCCCAGGGTTCCCAAACAGAATAATTTTGGTCTCTTCAACCTGACTTTGAAAATCCACAGTGTGATGCCAGAGACATCTTCTCAAAGAAGGTGTCCTCAGTCCCACCAGTTCAAGCCATTTCCCCTACTTTAGTGCTCCTTTAGCAAGCACATTCTGCCCCAACCATGTCTAGTATTTGCCTACCTCCCTACCACCCAAACGCAAGCCCCTCCTTGATAATAGAGGATGGTTCCTCATCTTCTTATTCATCTTGGTACCTAGACCCGGGTCTTGACTATAGCAGGTACTCAGCAGGGATTTCTGAACTGTGTTGACTCCTATTTGAGTTAAAATACAGCCACTTCTAGGCCTCCCACTTTCATGCTATCCTTAAGCAATTGAAACAGAGGCTCCTTGGCATCCGGGCAGCTGTGGGTAAATGGTGTTCCTTTGACAGACAGCTCCTTTTTCTCTGCCTGACTCACCAGTTGCATGGTGCAGGTGGATAATAACATGTAATGTGAGCTGGGGCTTCCAGAATTATAAAGGACAATGCTATAGGCAAGGATTCAGGGGAGCGTTACAGAAACCAAGCAAGATCTATAGGATGGGGATGGGAGAGGGAGAGGTTGAGGTGAGGGATAGAGGTGAAAAGTTAGAGAAATCAGAACTCTGAGTTTAAAAAAAAATGTTGGTGAGGGAGAGAATAATCAAGTTTGCCCAGGATATCCCAGGAGTACCTGTTGTTGACCAATTTCCCAGTTTGGAAGATGAATTACATGGTCACCCAAGAGAAGGTAGGTGGAGGGTAGTAACAGTCTCTCTTCCCATCATTATCTGCTGTCATTTTCAAGAGGCAGCCTGAGTCACCAGGTTAGTTAATAATAATACCAGTAGCAGGTGGTGTGTAGAGGACCAAGGTCAGCCAAGCCACCACGTATACTCTGAGCTGCCCTATGCCAGCTACTGTGCTAGATGCTGGGATTTAGGCATAAATAAGACATTAAAGGGCCCTCTCTGGCATTTACTCCTTGTCTTAAACCCCAAACCAATAAAATATACTTCTGCAATCTCCAGCCTAAGACTGGATGGAATCTTTAGAAGTCCTAAGCACTGAAAAAAACGTGATGCATATGTAATTCAAAGTAAAAGACAGACCAACTGAAACATGGCTTAAGAATGCCCTCCCCCACCCCATGAGTTCTATTTCCCTTGGTGCTTTTTACTGAAATGTCAAATGTCAAGTAATTTCAAAAACGTTTTGGACCTCCTGTGAGCTGGCACCCACGGCTCAGGTTAACCCTTCTATTGTCTAGTCCTGATCTCAGCAGATCCCCTTACTGTCCAGTGCCTTCCAATCCACAGGGGGTCCTCTTCACCCTCCCCCTTTGACCACATGCTGGGTCCAATCATGGGCAAGTCAGTTCTGTCTGGGTGGCTTTGCAAGTGGGAAATGCATTCCAGATGTTGACGGCTGGCGGCCACCGAGGCCGACCTGAGTCTTGAGTGGGGTGTGGAATTTCTCAGAGCCACAGAGGTCTTTGTTCTGCAGCTTTGAAGGGGGCTTTTCTGATGCCATCAGCCCCCTGCCCCCACAGGGTCTGGTTTGTTGGTCTTTTCTGAGAGAACTGCAGAGAAGTCCAAACTGAAGTTTAAGTCCCTGCAGAGAAGTAGAGATCACCTGTCTCCTGGGTGGCTCCATTCGGTCACCCACACGTGGTGGGCAGCAGAGGGGCTCTAGTGTGAACACTGCATGTCAGAGATGGAGGTGAGGAGACTATCCTGAAACAAAGGAACAATAACATTATCATAATGAAACACGTTCATTAAGGAGACAATTGAATTGGATAATAATGTGTACGTGATAGAAGAGGTCTGGCCGTGAACTCCATAGAAAAATTTTAAGCAGATACATTCATATGGACCTAGGAATACAAGTAACTAAATAGTCAAGTGGGTCATTTTGGAGAAGCTGGGCATGTAACTAGAAAATATTATGGGTTGGGATTGTGGCTCAGCGGCAGAGTGCTCACCTAGCACTTGGGTGACCCGGGTTCGATCCTCAGCACCATGTACAAATAAAATGCATTAAATAAAACGCATTGAATAAAACGCATTGTGTACAACTAAAGCAAATAAATAAAAAAAATATTTAAAAAAAAAAAGAAAATATTATCATTGCTGGAAACATTTGGGAGTTCTCCTTTGGGAACACATTCAAGTCCAGTTCTTAGAGTTGACAGACACTTCTTTTTCAAACAGCTGTTCCCATTGAACTTTAAGGAGTTAAGAGTCACTCACACTTTAGTGCAAGGTAGTTAAATCAAAAGCAGCTAACAATAATCTGACACCTTAGGAGACAGGACCTTCTGCTTAGGGATGAGTATAGGCAGAGCTTTGCAGTAGCATGACAGAATAGGTTAAAGGATTCTGGGGAGGACTGGGGATGTAGTGGTAGAACACTTGCCTAACATGCACAAAATCCTGGGTTCAAGCCCCCACAGTGCCAAAAAAAAATTTTTTTTTTTTTTTTAATCAAGGGAGAGGGTAGTTTAGGGCCTCCAGAGAGCCGCTGTAAAGATTGCCATGTCCAGGATATAGAATATTAAAGTGCTGAGTCAGCAGTGGAAGAGAGAATTGGGAAGGCATAAAGGGAGCCTTCACACTGCACTGAAAGAAGCATCTAGCAGACTAGCACTTTGATTAAATGAGTGAGGTTTGGAGACAGGTTAGACCCGAGTTCAAATCCTGATTTTGGTCATTCGTTAGCTATGTGACTGTTTTAGTCAGCTTTCTCGCTGCTGTGACTAAAAGACCTGACCAGAACAATTGTAGAGGAGGGATAGCTTATTTGGGAGCTCACGGTTTTAGAGGTCTTGGTCCATAGACAGCTGGCTTCAATCCTCAGGGCTTCAGGTGAGGTAGAACATCACCTGTTCTATGTGGAAGAGTGTGGCTGAGGGGAGGAGCTCACATGATGATCAGAAAGCAGAGAGAGAAACTCCACTCTCCAAATACAAAATACGGCCAAAGCCGTGGCCCCCCTACCCCACCTCCTCCAGCCACACCTTACCCGCCTCCAGTTACCACGCAGTTAATTCCTATCAGGGGATTAATTCACTGATTGGGTTAAGGCTCTCACAACCCAGTCATTTCCCCCCTAAACCATCTTGCATTGTCTCACGCATGAGCTTTTGGGGGACACCTCACATCCAAACCATAACAGTGACCGATGGAAAGGTGATATCTTTCTAAATGGCCTATGATGAAATAGTCTTTTCCATATATAAAAATATGGTTTTCTTTCAGAGTTGTCATGGGACAAATGTAATAAGCTGCTTTGGGCTGGGGTATAACCAAGTGGTGGAGCTCTTGCCAAGCACACATGCAGCCCTGGTTTTGATTCTCAGCCCTATAAAAAAATAAATAAGTAATACATAATAAAACAAAACAACCCACATAGTTGTTTGTCAGGCAGTAAAGCCCTCCGCAGAAGTTATTGTTGTTATTATCAAGTAAATCTCCAGGAGAAAGCCTAAAATAGGCTCCCTTTGAAATAGCCCTGTCAAATTTAGCTCAGTGGTGTTTACTGAGTATTAATATCATGGGTGCTGGGCTAGAGCGATTAGGTGTAAAAAGATTAACTAGAGGGAATTATCTGCCCACAATCTAGCAGGTAGCCCAAAACAAATACATAAATGACTCAAATAGGCGCAGGGGTCAGGAAGGACGGGCCAGATGTGGGTACTCAGGTGAAGACAAGGGTAGACACAGGAGATGCTACCAACCAGCGTTCCTTGCTTTGTTTGAGAAGGCTCTGAAGGGACAGAAGTGTGAGCTAAGAGAAAGGACGGGAGGCTCCAGGAGGAGGATCGGTCTGAGCAACAACTCAGAGGTGGGGCTCTCTGGGTATGTAAAGGGACCAATGACAGCGGTGTAGTGGCAATAGACCTCTTTTATCACCACATGTGTGAAACCCTGCTGTCTTCTCGTCTCGTCTCAGTGCGAACTTCATTTCTAACACAGGTCTGAGAGATGGGCAGTGTGCATTGCTCGTTGGTATGATGAGTTTACAGAGATTAAGAAACAGTCTAGAAAATCTGCCAGGTAGGTTGGCACATGCCTGTGATCCCAGTGGCTTCGGAGGCTGAGGCAGGAGGATGGCACATTCAAAGCCAGCCTAAGTAACACAGCAAGACTCTAAGCAACTTAGTGAGGCCCTGTCTCTAAACCAAACCAAACCAAACAAGCTAATTCTTTTACTCTTTGATTTGCCCAACTTCAGAAACTAAAATATTTTTCAGATTGCCTCTTGTCTAAGAAAAGTGGCTATTTGGTGGGAATTGAAGAAGGTATGAACATCGGGGAACAATTAGGCACCAGATATAATTTAATACATATGGATTCCAATAAGTTGAAGCATAAAGCATACAGTTGCCATTTCTGTTTCTCTCCAAGACTTACAATCAAGTGGCAGGGTCATTGAGGTGCACATGCATGCATAGGGGTCGAGGCCAGGTGGTCTGGGAATAGAGTACCAAGGTTTAAATCTGAGCTCTTTTGCTCATCTTCTGTGAAAATCTGTTTACACCTGTCACGTAGGGATAACAGCAACTTCCTCATATGATGGCCATAAGGGTTAGATGAGATAGTGCATGGCGTGGGCCGAGTACATTGGCTGGTAGATAGTGCACAGATGCTCTTACTATCCTTCGTTCCTTCAGCATCTATTATGTGTGTGTCAGGTGATGTGCTTCAGGCTGTGAGTGAAGTGTAGGCCTTGACCTTGACTCAGAGACACAGAAAGTTACAGGAGCAGCAGCTGCGAGTTCATTTCCATATCCTTTGTGTTCCTCTAGGATTTACAGACAGGTCCTGTACTGGAAGGGAGCTTGAAGAGTCTTTTCATTCATATTTTACCTCTTTTGACAGACTATTCATACCACCCCTTCAGAAAGACCATCTCTGGCCTCCAGCCCCTCCAGCCTCATCCAATTCTGTCTCATTGGTCTCTTTTCTTTCTAGCACTTAACCATTTCTGAACCTATATTTGTGTGCTTGCTGTTTGCCTCTTTCTCCTAATGTAAGCTCCATGAGCACCTTGACCTCTCTATTCCTGGCACACGGTGGTGTTTAATAAATGTTTGTTGAATGACTACTGGATGAAGGCCAGGGGAAGCAGGCTTTGGGCAAATCTGACAAAACAACTTGATTTTAAATTAGTCCTTGAAGATCGTGTTAGCTGGCTTGTCATCACTGTGACCAAAATACCTGACATAAACAGCTTAAAGGAGGAAAGATTTATTTTGGCTTACAGTTTCAGAGGTCTCGGTCAGTCCATGGTTGGCTGGCTCCGTTTCTTTGACCCTGAGGTGAGACGCAGCATCGTGGCAGAAGGGTGTGACAGAGCAGAGCTCTTACCTCATGGCAGCCAGGGAACACAGGGACAGCTCAAGGAAGGGGTCCGGGACAAGCCAGGCCCTCAGTGACCCATTTTCTCCATGGAGGCCTTATTACCTACACTTCCCATCATCTCTCGGTAAATCCCCAATGGATTGATACATGGATTAATAATGGGTTCTCACATGGACGAGGTAAGCGCCTCATGAGCCAATCACTTCACCCAACCCCTCCTCGGAATATTGTTGCGTTGGAGACTAAGACTTCAACCCATGAGCCTTTGGGGGACATTCCAGATCCAAGCTTCAACAAGAACAGAGGCCAAGTTTTCTTCTGTTATCTTTCTTGGCTGCCCATGGAATTCTGGTCTCAAAATAAAGTCTGATAAATCCTTACAAGTTGATTGGTTGAATCAGTTGGAGCAGAGGAGGTGCATCCAGCTACCTGGATGGAGTAAAAGGACTATTGAGATTATGGGTCCTGAGGACAAAAAATTAAAAACTTAAAATAAAAAGGCAAAGGAAATTTTTTTTTTTTTTTTTTTTTTTTTTTTTTTTTTTTTTTGGTACCAGGGATTGAACTCAGGGGCACTTGATCACTGAGCCACATCCCCAGCCCTATTTTTTTTTTTTTTTTTTTTTGGTACCTGGGATTGAACTCAGGGACACTCGACCACTGGGCCACATCCCCAGCCCTTTTTTTTTTGTATTTTATTAAAGACAGGGTTTCACTGCGTTGCTAAGTGCCTCGCCATTGCTGAGGCTGGCTTTGAACTCATGATCCTCCTGACTCAGCCTCCCAAGTGCTGGGATTACAGGCGTGCGCCACCGTGCCCGGCGCAAATTGTTTTTAGTGTAAGGGAGGTTTTATTCTTGTGGTAGGATAAAGACAAGTGGATTTATAGTCAGTTTTTCTGCTTATAAGTTTGAAAATATGGAACCTGAGCTTTACAGCAAAGCTGGAGATTTCACAATTTTCCATCACTTTGAAATAGAGGTAACTTCCAACCTACATTGTCATCCACCCCTTGGGCCTATGTGACATTTACAAATCACTTATCAGCACTGAACTCCCAAGAGCTTGCTCTGCCATTCTCTGAGATGTTGGCTGACACTCCCTGATAGGAGAAGCCGGGATGTGTTTTGACAACCAAGTGGTTTCCTGAGCAAGCTGCCAGCATTCTCAGGCAGTGCAGCCGAGTCTCAGCTTTCAGATCAAGCCCGTAACTCTCCTGGGCTTCCCTTTATAGAGCACATGTTGATTGCAGTCTACGTGTTGACTGTATTTGTTCCCGGGCTCCATGGAGCTGCCTTGTCAGTTGAGTGCACAGTCGGCTGGCCCTCACCAACCTGAAAAAAAGGTTTTCCCTTAAAAAAAGCCAGTGAATACCCAGCACCAACACCCAGAGAAAAACATCAGAAAAACATCTCTTGAACCCTGGCTAAGCAACCAGAAGTGAGTGAAGTATGGTGGCAGGAGGGGGGAGTGCAGCAAAGACACCAAGTCATACTGAGGCACGACTCCTACACAGATGAAGACGGGTCCTACTGTCACTGTCAGTTACCACTTGCTGAGCACCTACTATGTGCTGTGCATTGTGATAGGCATTTTACATACATTATCCTAATGACCGAAGCAACCTTGCCAGGCTGTAGAGACCATGAAATATAGAGGGGGATGGTGTGTCTTCTTCACGACTCCAAAATTAGTTGAGCTGGATTTTTTCAACTCATGCTCTCTGCCTCCAAGCTGGATGTGTAACCCTCCAACCAATCAGCTACAGGAGCGGAGCACGGAAGAGTGGGGGTTTGAGTCGGTGGCCGTCCAAGCAGAGCAATGGAGATGCATCGGCATCTTCGGGGAGACTCAGGTAGAGAGGTAGAGAGGAGGGGCCAGGGAGCTCTGTAACAGGGAGGGGAGGTCGGAGCAGCAAAAGCCTGCAGGTGAGCAGACGGGCAACTGTGAGAATTCCTGGCGTAGAAGGTTTGTGAGCAATTGAGAGGGGTCCTGGGAATTGTGGGAGGCAGCTTTGTTAAGACTCGTTGAAGCTGGGCTGCGGTGGACTGTGTCCAGCAGACTGAGGGACTCGGAACTGCGGACCCACTCGCAGTGAGGCTCTGGAGGGTTACGAGAGGAGCCCAACATGGCAAAAGTGGAATTTTAAGAGGGCTGGCAAAATATGGCATGTGGCTATCTGAGGCAGGGAGGCTAGAGATGAGGCTCTACAGTGCAGAAGGCATGAGGAGGCTGGCAGGTCCCCTCTCCTGCTGCACCTCAGCACCACGTCCTGTCCCCTGTGCTCCGCTCATCACAGCTACTCCTGCCCCATTAATAAATAGCCTTTGCTGGGTATTCTAAGCAGCTCCTGCTGGGCCTAGGGCTGGACTCTCTGAGACCGGGACCAGCACCTGGGCAAGCTTGCCCAGCCATGCTGGGCCCACAGATCTGAAGAGGCACGTCGTCACCTATCCTGAGGGAAGCCTGCCAAGGAGCTGCTGTCCCAGGAGGTTCAGCTACTTTCTCTCTTACCAAAAATAATGTTCCTGGTTATTACGGAAGCAACTTGGACATTTTAGAACACGCTTTATTTCCCCTGTTCCATTCTCAGGAAGATGAGCTGTTGTCTCTTGCTTTAAATGAAAGTCCAAGGTCACATGTTCCACGACCTCATGCTTATCTTTGCTGGAAAACTGCTTGCACATGAAGTGTAGATAGGGTGTCACGCCCCGCCCCATGCTATGGTTTGGATAAACGCACCCCCAAAGTCCGTGTGTTAATGACTTGATCCCTGGAATGGTGGAACCTTTGGAAGTGGGGCCTAGTGGGAGGTCCTTGGGTCATTAGGGCATGCCTTGCAAAGGGAGCACGAGACCCCAGTCCTTTTTGGTCTCTCTCTGCTTCCAGGCTCATGAGATGAGGAGTTTGCTTTGCCATACACTCTCGCTCCGTGAAGTACTACCCTTGCCACAGGCCCAAAGCAATATTGGATATAGGACTGAAAACTCCAAAACCATGAGCCAAAATAAAACTTTTCTCTTTAAAAATTAGTTGCCTCAGCTATTTTGTTACAGTGACAGAAAGCTAATACACGCTGTGAGGGAGTCAGGACTCCTAGAAAAGACAGTGTTATTTTGAGCAAAAAAGAAGGTGCAGGTTCCCTGACTGTGCATTTGTATGACGGTATCATAGGCCTAAGAGAACACACCTATAGCAGCTCTGAAAGTTGTGTATGGGCACGGGCGCCGTGGAAGGGGAGGAGGAGGCTCTGGTGTGAGGAATCTGCTTCTGTTCTTCCCACACCTGAGAGATGGCTTCAACTGATGGAAACTCTGCCCAGTGGTCTGGCAGCGAAGTCTCAGGAGATCATACTGTCAGCCAGCCACAGAGACTGTCAGAGCAGGAAGGTCTCGGAGGCCAATGATAGCAGGGCCCTCAAAGTGTCAGTATACATAAGAGTCACCTGGACTCTTTCAAAAAAATCTAAGTTGCTGGGCCTGCTCCCAGAGCTTATGTCTTAGTAGGTCTGGGAAGCCTGCTTTATTATATCCCTTTGGAAGTGCATAAAGCTCTTCCTGAACTTCCTGGTCATTGGCCTTCTGATTCTGGCTGTTCTAGGTCCTTAACTAGGACTCCAAAGCATTAACCACTTCTTATAATTGTATGTAGGCACTTATTTCAGACTGTTTCCCCTTCCAGATAAAAGAAAGCCCTTGGTCCATTGGATAGAGACAAGTTTTGTGTTACAAAACTCATGATTTTTTAATTAGAACTAATATAGTATTCCGAATACTGTGAAACTTCAATCCTTGTAATAACTGGAAAATGGCTGTCCTATTATCATCCCTATTGTATAGATAAAGAAGCTGAAACCCAGAGAGATTAAGCAACATGCCCAAGAATGACTTTGATGGGGTTTCAGTTTAGGTGTTCTGACTCCTGTTTGTGATGTGTTAACCACTGCTCTGCACTTGGATGCTCCATCTTTGGAAGGGCTGATTCTGTAAACCGACTCAATTATGACTAACCAGACATCTAGCTGTTACATTTGGAGGGTTTTTTCCCCTAAGGAAAGTAAGCAGTGTTTTGAATACCCACTTAATATTTTTTTATCCTAGATATTAATACTTTTGATCTATTGTCAAAGGTCTCTACATCTTGATTTCTTCAGCAATATCATTGTCTATTATGGTAAAAATGCCTGCCCTGTCTCTTGTTATATCTCTAGATAGAACCAGTATCTTAATTTGACAATTATAGTTAGAGAATCTTTTCTGTTTTAACTCTCAAGACTGCCTCCTTGGAAAAATGTAATGCATAGAATATTTTCCCCTGTGTCTTAAAAAGGACAATATCATATCTGCTAGTTATCCACCATCTGCAAGCAGACTGTAATTAGCTAATATTTATTGAGTATTTATATTTGCCAGAAACTATTTTTAAGAGGGTTACATGGATTATCTCTTTTACTCCTCAAAACAACCATAAGGAGTAGGTACTACTGTGATCACCATTTAGGACTATAAAATGAGGCAGGAGAGAGAGAGATTTGTCTAAGGTCTCATAGGAAATAAGTTGCAGAGCCAGGATTTAATACCAGGCAATTCAGCTTCAGAGCGAGCGCTGAGCTAATCCTTCCTGTCATGGCTTAAGCTCATTCTCTTTTGCTATGTCAGCAGTGAAAATTAATTCATCCATTCAATAAATATTGATTGAATCCCTACTGATGAGGGGAAAACTGTATGGTCTCCGACTTTGTGTAGCTTAGTCTAATAGGGTAGAAAGATCCAATAGTCCCACAAATTCACGTCAAATTGCGTGTGTGGAAGGGCATTAAAGAAGGTGTCAGCGGTGCCAAAGTGGGTCATAAGGGCTGGGGTTGTGGCTCAGCGGCAGAGCGCTCGCCTTGCACGTGCGCGGCCCGGGTTCGATCCTCAGCACCACGTAAACATAAATGCGTTGCATTGTGTACAACTAAAGCAAATAAATAAATATTTAAAAAAACAGGACTTACTACATTCTATTAAAAAAAAAAAAAAAAAGTGGGTCATAAGATTTTACCTGGCCAGGGAAATGGGAGATGGAGGCTGAAACACCCAAATCTCTTCTGATGGGGCCAGCAAGCTTGTTTATGCCCAGCTGCTGCTAGGAATCCTGAGACCTAACCCTAGCTTTGGGAGACTTGGTGTGGAAGGAGGAGAGATTAGGTAGGAGAATAGGCTATGAAACCTGTTCGGCAGCTTCTTTTCTCTTCTCTCTCTGGGTTCCTTTTCTCCAGTCTTTAGTAGATTTCTTGAGAGGAGTGAGAGGGCCAGGCCCCCCAGAGGACATCCCGAAGTTGAGTCTTTCCCAGTGTGAGAACTTGGTATCCGGCCCTCTGAGGTAGAAGAAACCCCTTGAAAGCCACCAACCACATATCGATCTACTAGAAGGGAAATGGGTATCAAGCAGCTAGATCCCAGGCCATTGGAGTTGGGTCCCAATGGCAGATCTGAGAGGTGGAAAGGCCCTTCTTTCTGCCTGATGTCACTTCTGTGGTGAAGTAGGGACAATCCTGGGGCACCCCAGGCCATCTTGCCTCTAGGGATTGGTGTGAATCTCACTTCATAAGTCTGTGGGAGAACTTTGGAAATGCAGGGGTTCAACAAGTGGTTTCTGAAGTGTTCTAACTCCAGGGCGCAGTGTGTTTGTGAGGGAGGGAAAAGGAGGGATTCTGTCACCTCTGAGCATCCTCGATAGCAGAAGTTTCTGCTTAGGTCTTTGAGTTTCTTCGGCCCCAGCCTAGCTGAGGGCTCAGATATCAGTGACTTAAAAAATGAAGTGATTTCATTTACTCAGCGTCAATTAAGGAAAGGAGGCTGATAACCTAACCAAAGGTTTATCAGAAGAAGCAAGAAAAACAAGAATAGAAAATTTAAAAAAGAGAGGGCAGCATGAGAGGAAAGGAAAATGCTAGACTCTTTGGGAGAGGAGCTGGAGGTATTGTGCGGGGTCCCTCACTCAGAGGTGAGTTATTCTTCCAAGCCCAGAGTGTGAGATGTCTTGTAGGGCTGTTAACCTCTTCAACATCAGGACTAGGACTAACAACCAAGGCAGATGTCAAGAACTCAGGGCTGACCAGAGAGCTGGCCTCAGGTTTATCAAGGTTCAGGGATGGCATTTTCTTGTAGACCTATCAGCCAGAGTAATTCTATTTCCCTGGGCATGGTGGAAGATTTCAGCTAGCTGCACTTTCTTCTGAACAATTAATTTGCAAAAATTAATTATGAGGAGGAGCTGATTGGAAGTGTTCCCTACTTTGGGGAAACATGATTAGAGTGAATGGAAACAAAAAGAAACTTCTGTTTAAGGCAAAGATGTTGAAGGAAATGTAGTACAGTTGAATTAGTTCCAAATGTAGTGTCAGGAGTCCCGGTTTTGTCACTTATTAACTGGCAACCTTATGCAGTCCTTTAAGCCCTATAGTTCTCACTCCCTTATTGTAAAATGGAGCTGATGCCATCTGCCTTATAAAGTTGTGGATCACAAATGATGTAATGGTCTTTGAATGTCAGAGCTTTTTAAAAACTATAAAATATTTTGTAATTGAAAAAGATTATTTAATCTGAAAATTAATTAAGTGCAAATATTAAGTAGGATTAGACTATTTCCTGAATACTGTTACAAATTCAAAGTAGTCATGTTGCTAGTCACATTACATTCAACATGAATGACGCTTTTAGAAGCATAATGTGATGGTGTCCCCTGTAGTGGCAATGTAGTGGTGTCCAATCACATAGAAGTAATCATACTTAACAAATTGAAAAGCGTTTTAGTGCACAATTGCTGTTTATAATCCTTAAAGCTATCAAATCAGCAAAACATTAATATGAAGCAATGTATCAGTAAGGATTGGTTAGATTATGCTGCAGTAACAAAATAACGCATTTTCTTATGCACCCATCATGGGATAGCAGGAAACTTCGCTTATCTAGTCACTGAGGAACCAAGAGTGGTAGAGCAACCACCATCTTAACGTTGTAAATCATCATGCCAAAGGGAAAGAGACCTCTAAAGAGCAAGCACTGCATCAGTAACTACATTTGCTTAGAAATGACAGACATTACTCTCATTCCTAACTCATTTTAGCCAGAACTAGTCATGTGACTCTGGTAACCTGCAAATGATCTTGAAATAACAATTCTGCCCTGAAGATAAAGGGCCAAAAGTACTCAGAACCAATAGTCACTGCCCCACTTAGGTATTAAAAGCCAACCTACCAGCACATCAATAATAGATTTTGAAGGCATGAACCCCCTAGGGATGGCCAGTGTTTAGAAATTTCACCTTCTAAAATGACACTGGGTTATGATCTAATTCTTCATTTTATTAGATGTCCAAATAGTTTATTTAAAGTATTCTCATTGCTATGAAAACTAGCTTTATTTAAATGCCTGTCTGTTTTTGTATTTATCAAGTCCTAGAATGGCACAGGTCAACGAGACCTCGGAGCTCAACCAGTTTAGAATCAGGGAACAGATGCAGATGGAGGTGGAAGGGGGGTTTTCCCTAGTTACACTGCCACTGGGGGACCAGCCTCAGACCAGCGCCCAGCTTCCTCATTCACTGGACTCTACATCATATTTCCTTTAGCTCTTTTTCCAGAACCAGATGTTTCCATTTTGTGATACCAGTTCTGATGCTATTTTTACTGAGACAGCTGGCTTATCTAACAGAACTCATCTGTATTACCTTTTTTTTTTTATCAAATAACGGAATGTCTGCTTGGTGAGACCAACATGCCCAGACCGCTTTGTGGAGTGACCTGTTTCCTAAACTATTCACAAGTCATTTTCTGGGACTGTGGTTGCTCTACTGAGTTTACATAAGAAAGCTGTCAGTTGCAGCTGTTAGACAATTATAAGGATGTGATTATCCTCTAATCATGCATTCTAATGCTGTTTTGTTATTTGGTTACAAATAATACCAAGAACAACCATGCATCTTATCTTAGACTACAAACCCCATGAGAACAGGGAGTACTTTGGTCCATCACTACATTTCCAGTCTCTATCCACTCAGTAAAATTTGTGACATGAATGATTATTTGCTCTGGGCTATACATTCTGCCAGGTGCTTGATTAATGAGATATCTTGTTCTCACAGATACCTTGCTATATAAATGTTATTAGCCCCATTTTACAGATGAGAAAACTGAGGCTCAGTAGTGAAGGCCATATAACCGATAATTGAATAAGCCAGGGTTTAATAGATACCCATATGGCTTCAAAAGGTGCACTGTTTCTACAGAACCAGTTTGTCTTCTTTTTCAACACTTTACCTCTATTTTGCTCATTTTCCCATCGTTTTAAGCCAGTTCTACATTACCACCTCCATCTGCATCTGTTCCCTAATTCTACTCACCTTCCTCTGTTTGCTGTTCTCCAGGCCCCATCAGTGCTTAATTTTCTTTAAACAATACTTATCAGTTAATAGATTACTTAAATATTACCTAATGAGGAATTAAAACTCATACTACAGAAAAACTATTTTTCCTTACAAAATCCATATATCTTCACCAATTTGCAGCAATGTATGAGTGTGTCTTTTTCCCCACATCCTCACCAACACTTATTGGTTTTTGTATTCTTAATAGCTGTCATTCTAACTGGAGTGAGATAAAATCTTAGAGTGGTTTTGATTTGCATTTATCTAATTGCTAGAGATGTTGAACATTTTTTCATATATTTGTTGATTGATTGTATATCTTCTTCTGAGAAGTGTCTGTTCAGTTCCATTGCCCATGTATTGATTGGGTTATTTGTTTTCTTGGTGTTAAGATTTTTGAGTTCTTTATATATCCTAGAGATTAGTGCTCTATCTGACATGTGTGTGGTAAAAATTTGTTCCCAAATTGTAGGCTCTCTATTCACCTACCTCAGTGATTGTTTCTTTTGCTGAGAAGAAGCTTTTTAGTTTGAATCCATCCCATTTATTAATTCTTGATATTAGTGCTTGCGCTATAGGAATCTTATTAAGGAATCTGGGGCCTAATCTGACACGATGGAGATTTGGGCCTACTTTTTCTTCCAAAAGGCACCTTGGAAAACTGAGAATGGAACCACCATTTGACCCAGCTATCCCACTCCTTGGTCTTTACCCAAAAGACTTAAAACAGCATACTACAGGGACACAGCCACATCAATGTTTATAGCAGCACAATTCACAATAGCTGAACTGTGGAAACAACCTAGATGCCCTTCAGTAGATGAACAGATAAAGAAAATGTGGTATATATACACAATGGAATATTATTCAGCATTAAAAGAGAATAAAATAATGGCATTTTCAGGTAAATGGATGAAGTTGGAGAATACAATGCTAAGTGAATTTAGCCAATGCCAAAAAACCAAATGCTGAATGTTTTATCTGATTTAAGGATGCTGATTCATAATGTGCTGCAGGGGGCGGGGATGGGAAGATTAAATGAACTCTAGATAGGGAACAGGGGAAAAGGGGAGGGAGGGGAAGGGAGGGGGCAAGGGGGTAGGAAAGGTGGTGGAATGCGATTGTCATCGTTACCCTAAGTACATGTATGAAGACAAGAATGATGTGACTCTACTTTGTGTACAACCAGAGATATGAAAAATTGTGCTCTATATGTGTAATATGAATTGTAATGCATTCTGCTGTCATATATAACAAATTAAAATTAAAAATAAAAAAAATTTAAAAATTAAATCAAATGGTGCATATAAATTGAAAACAAAATCTGTACGTCTAAGACCATATACCCCCACTTATGGTTGGGGTCGTGTTTGTGAACTGTCGCTATACCAGATTGTTCCATTGTACGTCTTCAACCATTTTCTTCTTTGAAAGAGCTTCTTCCCCCAGCAGCTTGTCATCTCCTAGTATATACTAGAAAAATGTCTTCTGAATGCTTTGTGCATTAGGGAAGTTTAGTTAAAATTTAAGGTCAAACTGGCAGATAATAGGCAGTCATCTACTATTTGTGGAGTAATTGACCTACTGGCAGGTTTTCAGGTGAACTCTGAACTCCCTGGGGACAGCTAGTGACTCCCATTCACTTGCCCCACCTGGCGCAGGTAGTCATTGGCAACATCGGTTGTCCAAAAAGCCCAACAAAGTTCACAGTGTTTTATACCTCAGACAGCACGTTATTCACTACAAAGGGGAACGATGTAAGAGTGGAGATAAATCAGTGTTTACCCACCACTTCTGTTGGGGGAGCAGGTCAAAGTGCATGCCCTATACCCAAGGAATATCAGTGTCCTCTGAGAAGACCCCTGCTATGAGACACTCTAGGTAGAAGCACTCTTTAGCTTTTCTTCATTACTGTGCAATTGATCCTCTTAACTAAGGTGACTTTTATGCATTGTTTTTGTCCGGTGCTTATTTACACCAAACTCAGCTTCCCCAGCTGGAAGGGACACCTCCTTCATCTGCTGTCCCGTGATGTTTTAACTGTACGCCTCTGTTACAGACAGAACACGTGATATGTCCTCCATGAGTCCATAAGCTTCTTAGGCTCAGCCACATGGCTTAAGCGTCTTTGTTTTATGTTACGTAGAAAAAAAAAAGCCTTTCATGTAATAAGTGGATCATAAATTATTGTTGAAAATATTATTACATTTGGGCGTAATCAGATTGACAATGATAGCCCCAGAAAACATTCCCGAGTCAGCCAGGAATCTAAATCACTGGGATCACATGGATTTGGCTTTGAACCCCTGCTCTGCTATGTACAGACTGAGTGAGCCAGGACAGGCTGTTTAATCTCTGTGAGCTTCTGCATCCTGATCTGTAAAATTAAAAAAATACCAAGTTGATTATGTTGTGAGGACCAATGACACAACATAAGTAGAATACTTAACAAAGTTCTGGCATTCAGTAGATGATAGCCGTACTGACAGCACTAGGGAGGATAATAGTTGAGGCATTTGATAGAGATATTTAATATAAATAAAACTCCTAATGATTTTATGTAGTGGATTTTTTTTTCTCCCAGACATTCCAGGGTCACTGTTTTAAGAGTGGCAGAGAGAATTGGGGCTTTCATATATGTGGCTCTTGATTTGTTTCATTGGAATTTGGAGCAGCAAATCACTCACTGAAGCCAGATATTAGGTGCTCAGAACCCAAAGGAAGTGGGTGAGAAATGGGATCTGTGCACAGTACACCCAGATCCCACTATAAAAATGAAAGAGAGGCACCATGGAGGTTAGAAGTCAGGCACCCAGGTGTCCCTAAGACTATTTCTTACGTGTTTGTTTGTGTGCACGAGCCTGCAGTTAGCCAGATTCCATTTCTTGACTTGGTTTGCTTTGTTCATAAAATGTGAACAAATAATTTTTCCCCAATAATCAGAAGTGGCATGAAGATGAAAACATCTTTATAAATTGAAATCTTTGAGGCTTTTTATAGGAGATGAACTAGAAATTCATCATGTCTTCGTTGCTCTTACAAAGACATATGACTCTAAATTTGGAGGGAAAAAAAAAAAAAAAAAAGTCTGGGTTTAGGTCCTGCCTCTGTTGCTTCCTTGAAGAGATGATTTTTCTCCCTGAATCTGTTTGCTCATCCCAAAGTGAGGTTGAGGAAAGCTTATTTCCTGTTGCACTTACCTCAGGGAAGGCAGAGAGGACCTAGTCATCTCTGCAATGGGCTTCGGGAGTGTTTTCCTAATCCTGGTTACTGCTTTTGTTATTGTCACCTTGACTCTGTGCCTCTGGGGAATGAGCTCAGAAGGAAGGAAGACTCAGGCAGGGATGGTGGGTGTGGGGTGATGGTTCCTAAGAGCAGGTATTTTGGTGGCTGTCCCCAGGGGTTTCCACTAAGGTGGCAGGTGTGAGGATAGAAGGAAGGGCCTTCCTCTTCTGAGCACTGGCTTGCAGTGCCATTTTTTCCGGCCACCCTTTTCCAATTTCAGGTGCCTTAACTCATGAGCATAGGAAATGCAATTGTGGAGGTGGGCCATAGGAGGAGGGGCCCTTCCTTCCTACAGGTGAAAGAAAGACTTATGCCAAGAGGCCAAGGGCTGAATTTGAAACTTGGATCATAACTGGATAAGAGATCTGATTCTCTGAATCTAGATCCTCAGACCAGTTGGGGAGAGAGGATTTCCTTTTCTTTTTTATAGTGCATTTGTAAAAGGCATAGTTATTTATGTATATGGTGTCACTAATAGATTGTGGTGACATTGTTATTATTTGACAAAGGACCATTTTAATCTCTCAGGCAGATAAACACATTTTAAAATTTTATATTTTTCTCTTTTCTTTGACTCTATTTTCTCTGTTTCATAAAACATTTATAGTGTCTTCTGTATACCCTGGATTGTGATAGGTGTTGAGATAGAGAAATAATGCCACCTTTGTCATGTGAGAATTTTAATGTAAACACAGCGGTGGATAGGCAAGAAAGGAATGAAGATATGTTGAATATTCTCTTATTTTTTGGTGCTGGGTATTGAACTCAGGGGCACTTGACCACTGGGTCATATCCCCAGCCCTTTTTGGGTGTGTGTGTGTTTTATTAGAGACAGGGTCTCACTGAGTTGCTAAGTGCCTCACCATTGCTGAGGCTGGCTTTGAACTCACAATCCTCCTTCCTCAGCCTTCCAAGTGCTGGGATTACAGGCGTGCGCCACCACACTCAGCTAATATATTTAATATTCTTATCAGATACTTCATTTTGACATACATTTATTTTAAATCTATTAACAATCTCCATTGCTAATGATAATAATAACAATACCGTAATGGTTTGGATGTGAGCTGTCCCCCCAAAGCTCACATGAGAGACAATGTAAGAAGGTTCAGAGGAGAAATGGTTGGATTGTGAGAGTCTTAACCCAATCAGTGAATTAATCCCCTGATAGGTATTAACTGAGTGGTGACTGAAGTAGTAGGGTACGGCTGGAGGAGGCGGGCACTGGGGTTGTGTCTTTCAGGTATATATTTGTTATCTGGCAAGTGGAGACCTCTCTCTCTCTCTGCTGAGCTGCTTCACTCTATCATACTCTCTTCCACCATGATGTTCTTTCTGCCTCATCTCGAGGCCCAAGGAATGGAGCCTGCTGTCAGTGGATTGCGACCTCTGAAACCATGAGCCCCCAAATAAACTTTTCCTCCTCTACAGTTGTTCTGGTTGGGTTCTTTCAGCCACAGAAGTGTAAAAGCTGACTAAAATATGTCCATATTTCATTTACTCCTCAGAGTAACTGTAGGGTGGATACCATCACTCTGTATAGTAATAAAGGAGGAGACTGAAGTTGAGACAGCTCAGGAACAGAGGTGAGCAGACATTCAGGGTCATAAATCTGAAGCCTACCAGGGAACTGCCTCCCCTGAGTCACTGGCGGAGCCCTGGCCATAGTGGTGGAGCTGTACTCCAGCCAAAACCAAGGCCATGGAGTTCAAAGCTCTTTGACCCTGAGCAGAGATGGCCTCTCAGATACTGAGTCCCAGTACAAGACGAGGGTGTTGGGAGTAGATTAGACAGGGCCATGTGGGCCACAGGGAGGAGTTTGGCTTTAGCAAGTTTAACATGGGGGTTGAGGCAGGCAGGCCCAGGTCAGCCCAGCTGAAACCCGCCAAGTGCAGACAGGCACAGGTCAGCCCCACCAACACCCGCAGAGCTCAGGTAGGCCCAGGATAGCCTTGCTGACCTCCGCTCAGAGTGGGCCCGTGTCCATCCCACCACCGGCAAATACCCACCCAGCTCAGACTCTGCCATAGGACCGCCTCCTCCAACGAGCCGACCACCACGGGAGCTCACATTCAACCAGTTCTGCCCACACTAACCTGCCTGGGACCCAGGCCCAGGGTAGGTCCAGAGTCTGCTACCCCAGCCCCCACCTGGGAGCACAAGCCTAACCCACTTCCATCTTGAGACACTGCAGACATAGCCAGAGCCTTCCCCATGAAGTAGCCCCTAACTTTTGACAACAGACAGGGTCTAAAAGCAGCCACATCTAGAGCAGGCATCCCAAAGACATTGAGGGCCCACCCTTTCAGCCCCGTCTCTGGAAGGTGTTGCATCCATCTTGGGGCACCTTCACTGTTTTCTTGAGTTACCTCTGCTATTGCCAACACCACCTTTAGTTGCAGTAGCATACATCAAAGGACACCTACAGGGTCTGAAAGCCCAACATTAAGGTGAGGCACAGACAATCTAAATGGACACTACAAGAATATAGGGTAGAAACTGTAGTATCTCAGATCCACACTGCAAGAAAGGAAAACAAATAGACAACATGAAAAACAAGGGAGGAAAGCCAAACAAACCAGGATACTACAATAACAGAACTCATGTTCAGAGAAGTTGATGAAATGTCGGAGAAGGAGTTCAGAAGGTTCATAATTAAGATGATCTGTGAATTAAAGAATGACCTAAATGAGCAAATACAGGCAAAAAAAAAAATTGATCATTACAACAAAGATATACGACAGCAAATACAGGTAGCAAAGATTACTTCAAAAAAGAGATAGAAACGCTGAAAAAGAAAAAAAAACAGTCAGAAATCCTTGAAATGAAGGAAACAATTAACCAAATAAAAAAGACAATAGGACGCATCACCAACAGATTAGATCAATTGGAAGAAAGAACATCAGATAATGAAGACAAAGTATATAATCTTGAAAATAAAGTTGACCACACAGTGAAGACAATAAGAAAGCATGAACAGAACATACAAGAATTATGGGACAGCATCAAAAGACCAAATCTAAGAGTAATTGGGATAGAGTGAGGCACAGTTTCAAACCAAAGGAATGCACAATCTCTTCAATAAGATAATATCAGAAAATTTCCTAAGCATGAAGAATGAATTGGAAAACCAAATGCAAGAGGCTTATAGGGCACCAAATGTAAAATGTTACAACAGATCTACACCAAGACACATTATAATGAAAATGCCTAGCATACAGAATAAGGATAGAATCTTAAAGGCCACAAGAGAGAGGAATTGATCACATATAGGGGGAGACCAATTCATATCACGGCAGATTTTTCAACACAGACATTGAAAGCCAGGAGATCATGGAACAACATATACCAAGCTCCAAACAAAAATGGATGCCAACCAAGAATCTTATATCCAGAAAAACTAAGCTTTAGATTTGAGGATGAAATAAAAAACTTCCATGATAAACAAAAGTTAAAAGAATTTACATCTAGAAAGCCAGCACTACAGAACATCCTCAGCAAAATATTCCACAAAGAGGAAATGAAAAACAATGATGAAAATCAACAGAGGGAGATATTACACTAAAGGAAAAACTAATCAGAGGAGAAACCATGTCAAGGTAAATACCAAAATAAAACAAAAATGCCTGGGAATACAAATCATGTCTCAATAATAACTCTGAATGTTAATGGCCTAAACTCACCAATCAAAAGACAGACTAGCAGACTGGATTAAAAAAAAAAAAAAAAAAAGACCTACCATATCCTGCCTTCAAGAGACTCATCTCATAGGAAAAGACATCCACAGGCTGAAGGTGAAATGTTGGGAGAAATCCTACCACTCACATGGACTGCGGAAGCAAGCAGGGGTTTCCATCCTCATATCAAATAAAGTAGTCTTCAAGCTAAAATTAATCAAAAGGGATAAAGAAAGACACTACATACTACTCAAGGGAACCATACACCAAGACTTAACAATTATAAATACATATGCCCCAAACAAAGGAGCATCTACGTTAATCAAACAAACCCTTCTCAAGTTCAAGAGTCAAATAGACCAAAACATAATAATTTTGGGTGACTTTAACACTACTCTTTCACCACTGGATAGATCTTCCAAACAAAAGCTGAACAAAGAAACTATAGAACTCAAAAATACAATCAATAACTTAGACTTAACTGATTTCCATAGACTATTTCATCCTTCAATGAGCAAGTACACTTTTCTCAGCACCATATGGATTCTTCTTTAGAAATCAATAATAAAATAAGAAATAAAAGCTACTCCAACACCTGGAGACTAAATAATATGCTAATGAATGAACAATGGGTTGCAGAAAACATCAAGGAGGAGATTAAAAAATTCTTAGAGGTGAATGAGAACACACAGAGACACAACATATCAAAATCTCTGGGACACTATGAAGGCAATTCTAAGAGGAAAGTTTATTGCATGGCGGTCATTCCTCAAAAGAAAAAAAAATTCAACAAATAAATGACCTAACATTACATCCAAAGCCCTAGAAAAAGAAGAACAATCCAACACCCAAAGCAGCAGAAGACAGGAATAATTAAAATCAGAGATGAAGTTGAAACAAAAGAAACAATTGAAAAAATGGACAAAGCAAAAAGTTAGTTCTTTGAAAAAATAGATAAAATCGACAGACCCCTTAGCTAGGCTAGCAAAGAGAAGGAGAGAGAAAACTCAAATTACGAGCATATGTGATGAAAAAGGAAATATCACTACAGACACTACAGAAATACAGAAAATAATTAGAAATTATTTTGAAAACTTGTACTCGAATAAAATACAAAACATTAAAGGCATTGACAAATTTCTAGAGTCATATGACTTGCCCACATTGAATCAGGATGATATACACAATTTAAACAGACCAATTTCAAGCGATGAAATAGAAGATGCCATCAGAAGCCTACCAACCAAGAAAAGCCCAGGACCAGATGGATACACAGCCGAGTTCTACAAGACCTTTAAAGAAGAACTAATACCAATACTCTTCAATTTATTTCAGGAAATAGAAAAAGAGGGAGCACATCCAAACTCATTCTATGAGGCCAATATCACCCTGATTCTAAAGACATCAGGCAAAGACACATCAAAGAAAGAAAACTTCAGACCAATAACTCTAATGAACATAGATGCAAAAAAACTCAATAAAATTCTGGAAAATTGAATACAAAAAGACATCAAAAAGATAGTGCATCACTATCAAGTGGAGTTCATTCCAGAAATGCAAGGTTGGTTCAACATACGAAAATCAATAAATGTAATTCATCACATCAATAGACTTAAAGATAAGAACCATATGATTATTTCAATTGATGCAGAAAAAGCATTTGACAAAATACAGCACCCCTTCACGTTCAAAACACTAGAAAAACTAGGGATAACAGGAATATATCTCAACATCGTAAAAGCTATCTATGCTAAGTCCCAGGCCAACATCATTCTAAATGCAGAAAAATTAAAAGCGTTCCCTCTAAAAACTGGAACAAGACAGGGATGCCCTCTTTCACTACTTCGATTTAACATAGTTCTTGAAACACTGGCCAGAGCAATGAGACAGATGAAAGAAATTAAAGGGATACAGATAGGTAAAGTAGAACTCAAATTATCACTGTTTGCTGACAACATGATTCTATACCTAGAAGACCCAGAAAATTCCACCAGAAAACTTCTAGAACTCATAAATGAATTCAGCAAAGTAGCAGGATACAAAATCAGCACCCATAAATCAAAGGCATTTCTTTTTTTAAAAAAAAAAATAATTTTCTTGGTTGTAGTTGGACACAATACCTCCATTTTATTTACTTATTTTTATGCGGTGATAAAGGCCAAACCCAGCACCTCGCACATGCTAGGTGAGTGCTCCACCGCTGAGACACAACCCCATATCAGTGACAAATCCTCTGAAAGGGAAACGAGGAAAACTACCCCATTTACAATAGCATAAAAAATAATAATGATAAAATACTTGGGAATCAACAAAAGACATGAAAGACTCTATAACAAAAACTACAGAACACTAAAGAAAGAAATTAAAGAAGACCTTAGAAGATGGAAAGATCTACCTTGTTCTTCGATAGGCAGAATTAATATTGTCAAAATGACCATACTACCAAAAGCACTATACAGATTTAATGCAATGCCAATCAAAATCCCAATGACATTCCTCATAGAAATAGAAAAAGCAGTCATAACATTCATCTGGAAAAATAAGAGACCCAGAATAGCTAAAGCAATCCTTAGCAAGAGGAGTGAAGCAGGTGGCATCACTATACCAGACCTTAAATTATACTACAGAGCAATAGTAACAAAAACAGCATGGTATTGGCACCAAAATAGACTGGTAGACCAATGATACAGAATAGAGGACACAGAGACTAATGCATATAATTACAGTTCTATTAGACAAAGGTGCCAAAAATGTACATTGGACAAAAGACAGCCTCTTCAACAAATGGTGCTGGGAAACTGAAAATCCATATGCAACAAAATGAAATTAAACCCCTATCTCTCACCATGTACAAAAACTCAACTCAAAATGGATCAAGGACCTAGGAATTAGACCAGAGACACTATGCCTATTAGAAGGAAATAAGCCCTAATCTCCAACATGTGGGATTAGGCCCCAACTTCCTTAATAAGACTCCTATAGTGCAAGAATTAATATCAAGAATCAATAAATGGGGCTGGGGTTGTGGCTCAGCGGCAGAGTGCTTGCCTCGTATGTGCGCGGCCTGGGTTCGATCCTCAGCACCACGTAAACATAAATGCATTGCATTGTGTACAACTAAAGTAAATAAATAAATATTTTAAAAATCAATAAATGGGATAAATTCAAACTAAAAAGCTTCTTCTCAGCAAAAGAAACAAGCAGGTGAATAGAGAGCCTACTAATTGAGAACCAAGTTTTACCACATGCAAGTCAGATAGAGCACTAATCTCTAGGCTATATAAAGGACTCAAAAATCTTAACGCCACAAAAACATAAATAACTCAATCAGTAAATGGGTCAAGGAACTGAACAGACACTTCTCAGAGAAGAAGATATACAATCAATCACCAAATACATGAAAAAATGTTCAACATCTCTGGCAATTAGAGAAATGCAAACCAAAACTACCCTAAGATTTCATCTCACACCAGTCAGAATGGCAGCTATTAAGAACATAAACAACAATAAATGTTGGCGAGGATGTGGGGGAAAAGGCACACTCATACATTGCTGGTGGGACTGCAAAATGGTGCAGCCAATTTGGAAAGCAGTATGGAGATTCCTTGGAAAACTGGGAATGGAACTACCTTATGACCCAGCTATCCCACTCCTCGATCTATATCCAAAGGACTTAAAAACAGCATACTACAGGGACACAGCCACATCAACGTTTATAGCAGCACAGTTCACAATAGCTAAACTGTGGAACCAACTTAGATGCCCTTCAGTAGATGAATGGATAAAGAAAATGTGGCATATATACACAATGGAGCATTACTCAGTAATAAAGAGAATAAAATAATGGCATTCGCAGGTAAATGGATGAAGTTGGAGTATATAATGCTAAGTAAAGTTAGCCAATCCCCAAAATCGAAATGCCAAATGTTTTCTCTGATATAAGGAGGTTGATTCACAGTGGAGTTGGAATGGGGGAGCATAGGAAGATTGGAGGGACACTAGAAAGACCAAGGGTAAGGGAGGGGGCAAAAGGGTAAAAAAACAAAGATGGTTGAATGAGATGGATATCATTACCCTAAGTGCATGTATGAAGACATAAATGGTGTGAATATACTTTGTATACAACCAGAGATATGTAAAATGTGCTCTATAAGTGTAATATGAATTGTAATGCTGTCATACATAACAACGTAGAATTAAAAAAAGAGAAGCAACTTTTTAAAATTTCAAGAATATTGTAAGCTACCATGGCATTTTTAAATATAGTCACTATTAAAAAATTTTTTTAAAAATGGGGGTTGAGAAAGAGTAAGTGGGAAGGAGCTGTGGGCTGGCAGTGGGAGGAGGCCGCTCACCATCTTTATTCTGGAATGGTCTTCATGCCTCAGTTGCTCTGGCTGTGAATCGGGGAGTTGGAGACAGCAACAGATGCTTGGAGTTGCTTCTTTTCCAGCCGCGGTGGAGCCGCAGAAGCCCTGATTTGGATGTCAGGATTCCAGTTGCAGCCCTCTCATTTACCAGCCAAGTGACCACAGGAAAGTCAGTCTTCTCCTTTGTCAGCAATGTGCCGCCCTGCACTCCCCACGTGTGCTTGTGAATATTAAATGAGGCAGTGCATGAGTGAATAAAATGACTGTCGACTTGGTGGAGCGTATGGGTGAGGCCACGGTGTCGGCAATGTTTCTGTAGGGCACTTCCTTGGTCACCTGTCAGCCCAGGCTTTGGAGAGACTGGCATTTAGAACTAATCCTCCCTCCTTCCCATGAGGCTAACCATTTCAAATAACAGACTCTGTCTCTTTCATTATAGCATGGAAATGACAATACTGGTCTCATGTTTGCTACAAGGATGACAGTAAAGCAACACTAAGCAGTTACTGCAGAGTTGGGCACAGTAGAATTTTGAGGGTCAGTGCTCTACCTTTGCTCTGGGGAATGAGTCCTGACTCTCCCTCTGCCTCTCAGAAAGTGAAGATTATCATGGAACAGACACGTCAGTTTGCCTATATTTGCTGGATCCTTCCAAATATCATAGAGCTAGACAAGCCTTAGAAATCCTCTAACCCCAGCTTCTCATTTCACACATGAGGAAGTTGAAGACCAGAAAGATAAAGTTTCAGTAATGGCCGAGAATAGGGTTAATTCTGGGGTCAGAGGTGGGTATTCCATCAGGACCCATCAACTGGGCATCCCTGTCCTATGCCACCATGTCTTCTGCCTGCTCCTAGCCCAGCCGCAGCCTTGCAAGCCAGCCTGCCCTGAGTGGCCTTGGCTGCTCACTGGAGCGGAGACAGAGAGAGCTGGAGAGGGCCATGCTGTGGTTGGCCTGAGGAGGCATCAGAAGTAGGGCCTTGAGAGGTTCTGGCAGCAGCGACCTACTTACAAAAGGGGAAAACAGGAAGTGGCTGGCATGCATTGTATTACTGGAGAGGCTGGTAATTCGGGGCTCTGTTGTCAGAGGTACCCATGCTTAGCCGGAATAATTTTCCAAAGGGGAGAGAGAGGGAGAGAACCAGATTCTCGTCATGGGAGATGGTAAAGGGGGAGGAGTAAAGGTTGCACTCTATTCCAATGGCACCCACTAGAATCGGTGTGGCATTTCACAGCTGACACGCCGTGTCACGTTGTCTTACTTAATGCTCCGCAGCAGTGCTGAGGTAGGTTTTTGGGTTTTTTTCTTTCTTTCAACAGATACTGAGCCCCTCTAATATGACTGTAGATGGGTGGAAAGGGCCCAGATAGGGGCACAGAGGCAGGGACAACATGCCAGGCCCACGGCACAGCCTTGGCCAAGGCATAGAGAGGGGATCTATTATGGTATAAGTCAAAGGCTGGCACCAGACAGGTCTGAGCACACGCATACCCTGACCTCAAAATACACGGAGGTACCCGTGGATTTCCACGTCCTTAAGGGGTGACAGCAAGCTGTGGTGGGTGCAGAGGGCATCAAACGTCTCAATGCCAGACCTTTCAGTCATTATTGAAACGCCCCTGAATACTTGGTGTGAGGCCTGGAAAAGGGGAAGGCTGCACCGTTTCCGCCAGATGGCGCTATTTCCTAGAGAGACTGGCCTGGGGGAGGGCGTTGGGGGGGGGGGTGCCAGCAGAGTGCTTGGCATGGGGACTTACAAGCCCAGGAGTCTGTCCTTGTCCCAGGGTTCAGGTTTCACGCCCCATCCCCTCCACATGTGTGTAGAATATACTTCCAAGGACTTCATTTTGGGGGAAGGAGAGAGGAGAGGCTGTCGGAGGCACCCTCTGATTCCTGGGAAGGCCTGATCATACTCTCATCTTCCCTTCCTGGCACCTTCTCTTCTAAATTCAAACATCTGAACGATGTGACACAGGCACGCTTATTTTCCCTGGCGCCACAGCGGCCAGTGGAGCAGGGTGTCTGGATGCTGTAGCGTGGTCTGTGCTCAGTCTCGCCACAACCCAGTGCAGTTCCTCGAGGCCCCTTCTGAGCTGTGCCTGCCTTCGCAGCCCCTCCGGTGAGCTCATGCTCTCCATCCCTGAAGGTGCGATGGGACAGGACGGAGGCAAGGAGATGGAACTGCACGCAACCCAGTGACAAGATGCTTGCTTAGTTGTCTATTGTGCAATGAAGTAGAACGAGGAGCAGGAGGGCACAATATGGACAGATGGACAGAGTGGCCTGAGATTTCCTTTGTTTGCATGAATTCTAAAATCTGCAGAATGCTTGTGGGCTTTTGAATTCCTTGCAAGACAGCAACACAGTCTAAAGGCAACAAGCCAGCCTGTTCTGAGAATCAGTTCAACTTCCCTTCTCCAAGGTCAAGAGGGTGACAACATTAAGATTAGGAATGGAGCTATTTTCTTGTGTAGAGGAAGATTTAAAGATAGCAACAACGGATACCATCCAAACCAAGGACTGAATTTCTCCAACAATGCCCAAAGGACATATCACTCAGAAAGCGCATGCTTCATTGAGGGACCAGGACCCTGGTCAATGTCAATAGTTGGGACAAAGGATGATCAGAGTACCTGATGGGCCAAGGGGGTCTAAAGATGGTGAAGGCAGGCTGTGGCTGGGTTTAGAATCAGTTCAACCCCTGATGCCGTGGTCCAGGGCATGCCACAGATGAAGTGATTTTGGTTCTTGTTCCTCATTTCTCCAGACCCAGCTCTCTCTCCATGCACACTTGGATTGCATATTCTTACACAATTCATTTAGGGCTCTGCTGTACTATGTGTGAAAATACAACTAAATGCCTAAGCTAGAGGCATCCTCCCTGGAATGTACCCTCCTCCTCACTCTCTTGCACAGTCATCTCAAAGGCTATTTTGTAAAGAGAAATGTAGGCCAGGACCATCTTCTTCTGACTTCATCGCGGTCACTGTTTGTGGACTGCATACTATGGGTAGGAGGGATGGTGTGGCACAGTGGAGATCCCCTTGGTTTTTGTCATCTGAAGATTGGATTGTAGCCCTGGCTTACTATGGAGCTGATTAAAGGCTCTTTAACACCTCTGTGCATCCATTTCTATTTTTTTTTTTAAATGTCCACTGTGTTGCTTCAATCCTGGGGATTTTTGCAAACCGCATGAATTTGTATTGTTAAAAGCACAAGGTAAATGATAAAATACTGTCATTTTTGCTAATATTTTAAGTGTGTCCCACATCTTCTTGAAGTTTTATGGACTTCTCCTTGGAGTTAGCAGAGACGCCTCCCCCATCCCTGGAACTAAGTCTCGCTCACGGGCTTTGCTGCACGCTGGAATCCGGGGCTCCGGCGAGTCTGCACACAGCACATGGTGTGACTCCCTCCCTCCTCACACTCCAACCAATGCCCTCAAGGACACGCAGCAGCAGTTGAGGCTCAGGCTGGGTCTGGCCTCCCTGTGCTGCTGTCCCTGCTCCCTTCCACACATCCAGCCTCTGCCCCCCTTCTCAGGCCACGTGGAGGGTCCTTACAACCTACTCCCAATCACCTTGGCTTCACTGCCCCTTCATTTCCCTCCCTTGTTGCTCATCATAGCATCTGGGGTGTGCGCCCAGCAAGTCCCACGAGGACTGTCTGCTCTCCGTTGTCCTCCTGCCATTTGGTTCTCCCTCCAGGGCCCCCCTAAAAACACTAAAAACCTCCTGCTCCCTGTGATGGAGCGGACATTCACTATGAGAAAGGCATGGTTTAGATCCCCACCTGCTGCAGTCCCTGCGTTCCCATCCCGGGCCTTGTGTGACTCTCTTCACTACTCCTCAGCCTTCCACCTCTCAGAGAGGTGTGGCCCAGGGTGCAGGGGACCCTGGGAAGAGGCAAGAGGCAGAGAGAGGCTCCATTTTTACTGATTCGTGGTCCCTGAATCCTCCACCCTGTGCAAAAGCCACGTTTTGTGCTTTGCAAAGAGCAAGCATTTGCTGGTATATGTAAGTCGAGGAATTATAGGGAAAAGGTGGGGTTCTGACCTGGAGGCATCCATGGCTTTACAGGGGGAAGGGGATAAGAGATGGGATCTCCAACAGTTAAATCAGGAATAATAGAAACACTAAGGTTTCTTCTGCTTGAAGATGCTGTGGTATACTAGGGGTTGGACTTTGATCTAGAACCATTCTGAAGGATTGCTAGAGTAAACAGGGGCTCAGCATGTCTGATCCTTACTTTTCAACGAAAAAGGCGGAATGAAAATTCTAAAGAAGCAAGGACCATGTCCTGGCAGCCCCCTGACCCCAGTGGATCTAGGTGGTTTCTCCTTTCCCAAGATGGTAGCCAAAAAGCAAGAGAGCCCCAGACAGCTCAGGCCCAGGATTTTCTAAGTGCTTGTTAAAGGATCCATTTCTCCTAAGATGGCGCAAGGTGAGTCGCTTTTCTGCCACATACCACCGGACAAATGTTGTGGGTTCCCATGGCAACAGCAACCCAGGGTGTGGGTTGATTATAACCCAGCCCTGGAACCTGGAAGCACCTGATCCAAGCCCTAAGAGAAAGAGACTGGTGTAACAAGGCAAAGCCTTAGCACAGACCTCAGCTGGCCCTCTAAATCCAGGGCTTGGCAATCTCTCAATAGCAGTTAAGGTAAACAGAGCAGATCAACGTGCATCGATGTCGATAACACCTCAACGTTATAATAACGGGTGTAAAATGTAAGGTGCACTAGGATCCACGCAAAATTTATAAACAAGCCCATGCCTTTGTAGAAAAGTAGAGGCCATGGCTGTAATTTTGTTTCTGGACAAACCCATCCAGAACAAATGGGTCAAGGTGCAAAAACATCTGTAAAATCTTGGCAGTAGGTATATGGATCATTTTCTGAATATTTGAAAAATTCCTTCATCGACCAAAATTTAAAAATAAAAATAAACTTGGGCTGGGGGAAAGGGCTAATGATGGGGGGAATTCTGGCAGTGGAGAGCTACTTCCACACCACCCATCACCACCCTGTGGCTCTCTGTTCTGACTGCATATCAGAAACACCTATTGAGTCTGGGCCCTAACTCAGCTTATGTCAGACTCTCAGAAAATGAGAAGATGAACTCAGGCGAGTGGTTTTCCAAAGCCCATGTGATTCGCAGCTCTCCAGGAGCGGCTCAGATGTGGTGAGAACACCTGTTCTGGTCTACCTGACGGTCAAGTCTACACTGCAGGCTCTTGCAATAAGCTTCCGTACCAACATGGGCCTTTTGTCAGAAGCCACACTTCCGGATTAGGTTTCTGCCAGGAGGAAACAGTTACTCTGTTTGGGGAACCTCCTGGTATTGAGTTTTGAATACCTGCAATCAGAGTAACAGTAGTCCATCAAGCTGGATACAAACTCCAAATCCCCTCTCTGGCTCTCTGTCTGGTTGGGGTCACATCTCCCTGTCCTGTGCACCCTGTGGTGAGAACCACCTGAATGCAGTGGTCCTGGGAGCTGTCCCTGTGGATCAGTGGAGGTCTGCTGGCCTTCGCCAGCATGGCTCTTCTTTTGTTTCACTTCAGTTCTTCAATGCCTCGTCTGCACCTGTCTGCTCTTGTTGGGGTCTGAGAGACGGTGACAGATCCCTGCTTGTCCCTTGACAGGATGAACCCTGAATTGCGGACCTGCTTCTGGGGTTCACTATTTGTGTTGTGTGACCTTGGATGTTCCTCTGTGAGCTTGGAAAGGCACTTCCCTGGGTCCTTCCTCCCTAGAATGATGTGGGGAAAGAGTGCATAGGCTACGGAGTGCCCGGCAGTCATCTGCCTCTTTCCTGCCGTTGCATGATCCATTTCGGTTCCCGTCTCCTTCCTCAGGGGCATAATGCAACACCGTGCACATTGTACATACCCAATAAATATTTGTTGATGAGAGAAACGAACCAACGAATGAAGTGTTCTGAGAAGTCTGTGTACAACCTGAGAGCAAGAGAATGTTATAATTAGATCTCCAGAGCTGGTGCTGGGAACCCAACAGAGGGGCAGGTTCCCGGTGCCCTCCCGATCAGACATGCTTTCCAGGCTCCCAGATAGCCTGGGCCTGGGCCAGGACTCAGAACGCTGGCTTTAAGCAAAGCCCCACGGGAAAAGTCATCCATCATAGAAGGTAATGGTGCAGGGAAGGATTTGCCCCCTCCTCCTCCCCCTCTCCCAATCTTCCTCAGACTTGTGGCCGTTAGGAAAGAATCTGACTTTCCCAAGAGAAGAAAGGCCAATTTTAGAATAGTTTTCTTTCTTTTCTAAGCAAGCTGGTGCCAGTACAAGACATTCTGCCTCAGTCTCATGCTAAGGTATGCTGGAGCCTTCTCTGACTGACCACAGACCACTCCCTGCGGTCCCAGGTCTCAGTTCCCTGTCTCACGATCTCCACCTTCTCCCAGTATCCCCCAGAGGGCAATGCTACCAATTTGGTCACTCCAAAACAGCCCTTGGCTTCTTGCATGGATGTAATGGGTTCAGTGCTGGCTTCTCTGAATTGCTCAGCATTATTGTAAGTGGTGAGGGAAGGTGTGGACAGCATTCTCTGGAATGCAAAGAGCTCTTCGGAATAGCAGTGGCTATTTATCTTTATATCTCTTTGTCATCGGCATAGGTAATGAGAAGTACTAATGTCATGAACTGTAATGCATGCCACTGTTATATATACAGCAACTTCCAATAGATTAAAAAACTATAAGTACTAATGAGACAATAACTTTAAAGCTTTGCTGTTTGTTGTGGTTGGGATCCTAAATGTCCCACAAAGGCCCATATACTAAATAAAGGTTTGATTGCCAGTATGTGGTGCTGTTGAGAGGGGGCCTTTAGGAGGCGGGCTAGTGGAAGGATGTTGGGACATTGGCGACATACCCTTGAGAGGACTACTGGGACTTCAACTCCTTTCTGTCTTTCTCTTGTCCTCTCAGCTGCCATGAATTAACCAGTTTTCTCCACCACGTATTTCAGCCATGAGGCTCCGTCTTGTCATAGACCCAAAAGCAACGGATCCACCAATCAGAGACTGAAACGTCTGAAACCATGAACGGAAATCATTTTCTCCTCCTTACAAGTTGTTTTTCTCAGGTATTTTGTCATAATGACAAAACGCTGATCAATATACCGCTCAAAATGTGGTCCCTCAAACTGCAGCATAAGCATCAACCAGAGATTATTAAAACTGTAGACCCTCGGGTCCTACCTCAGACCTACTGCATCGGAATCTGTATTGTAACAAAATGTTCGAGGATGTTTATGCCTATTAAAATCTGAGAAATACTGATTTAATCGAATGGTTCTCAAAGTGTAGTGTCGTGGCCCGACAGCCTTAACACCAGGGATTTGTTAGAAATTCATGCTCTGGGCGCACTCCAGACCTGCTGAATTAGAAGCTCCATAGACGGATCCAAAAATCAGTGCTGAAATAAGGTTTCCAAATGCTTGGAGAATCATTGGTTTAGAGGATGCTTTTATTTGACCCAGTTTTTCCACTCCTCGACATATACCCAAAGGACTTAAAATCAGCATACTACAGTGACGCAGCAACATCAATGTTTATAGCAGCTCAATACATAATAGCTGAGCTATGAAACCAACCTAAGTGCCCTTCAACAGATGAATCGATAAAGAAATTGTGATATATATATATACACACACACACACAATGGGATATTACTCATACGTAAAGAAAAAAGGACTTTATGACATTTGCCAGTAAATGGATGGAGCTGGAGACTATCATGCTAAGTGAAATAAACCAGTCCCCCAAACCAAAGGTTGAATGTTTTCACTGATATGTGGAAGTTAACCCACAATAAGTGGGGAGAAGGAAAGAATAGGTATTCAGTAGATTAGACAAAGGGGAATGAAGGGAAGGGAGGGGGGGTAGGAAAAGGAAAGACAGTGGAATGAAACCAAAACAATTTTCCTATGTACTTACATGAATACACCATACTGAATTCTACAATCATGTACAACCAAAGAGTGGGAAGAACAGGGTCCTAACTAGGATAAGCTATTCCATGCTTGTACAATTATATCCAAATGAACTCTACCGTCATGTATAACTAAAAGAACTAATAGAAATAAAATGAGATAAATTAGAGCAAGAAGAACAGCACTGACTCAATCGGAGGCAATGCAAAGTGCTGCACTTCGGGTATGCTACAGTTTGAACCTGGAATGTCCCCCGAAAGCCACATGTTAAAGATGTGCCTGCCATGGTGCTATTGGGGTGGGGGGGTGGAGACTTTAAGAAGCGGGGCCTAGTGGAAGGACATTAGGTCATTGGGTATGCCCTTGAAGGGGACACTGGGACACCAACCCCTTCCTGTCTCTCTGCTTCCCCACCTCCATGAGGTTAGCAGCCTCCTCTGCCACATACTCCCACTGTGACATGGAATGCTGCTCTAGGTCCAAAGCCACAGGAACAACTGACCCATGAGCTAAAACATCTGAAACCCTTCCTTCTTGTAATTTTTTTCTTGACTTTTTAAAAAAAAATTATTTTTTTTTCATTTTTTTTTTTTTTTTTTTTGTATGGGGGATTGAACTCAGGGCACTCGACCACTGGCCAAATCTGCAGCCCTTTTTGTATTTTACTAGAGACAGGGTCTCACTGAGTTGCTAAGTGCCTTGCCATTGCTGAGGCTGGCTTTGAACTCACGATCCTCCTGCCTCAGCCTCCCAAGTGCTGGGATTACAGGCGTGCGCCACCACGCCCGGCCAAATTTATTTTTTATTCTAAGTTATCAGAAATGACAGCAGAATGTATTACATTTTCATATTATACTTGTAGAGCACATTTTTACATATCTCTGATTAACACAGGATCTCCGTCAATAGAGGTGTTCCAGGGTCCCTTTCTTACCTTCTTTTTGCAGGGAATCAGAATTTGTAAGAAGGAAGATACGTCTCTAGACATCTGGGGAGCTGGGAAACTGGAAGGGGGTCAGGGAAATGGACGATGAGTTGATCAGTGGAACATGGTTCCTGCCTCTTAGGAAGAAGGCTCCAGGGGCGGGGGTTGTGGCTCAGCGGTAGAGCGCTCGCCTCGCACGTGCGCAGCCCGGGTTCGATCCTCAGCACCATGTAAACATAAATGCATTGCATTGTGTACAACTAAAGCAAATAAATAAATATTAAAAAAAAAAAAAAAAGAGGGCTCCAGGGAACTCAGAATCCCCTCTTGCACGAGCTCCTCAGTGCCGAGGCAGCGCGGGTCTCAGCGACGGACGTGGACACCACGCCTCCCTGGTTATGGTAGAGCTGGGCCCTACCCTCCTCACCACCCTTCCTGCTCCAGTTCTCCAGGTCAGGGTCCTATCTGTGGTTTCAGGAAGCTGAGAACCTGTTCCGTCACTGTCTCGCAGCCACAGGTTGTTCCCCAGGACTTAGTTTTCTTCATCTGTCAAGTTTGGGTAGTGCTAGGTGACAGGGATCTGGTCCCTTTAGGCTTTCTGACTGTTCTCCTGTGATAGTTCGGGGATAGCCTTGCTCAGAGAAGGCAGGTGAGTGTGAGGCGCACCCACGGTGTCCAGTACCTTATGTTAGGTATCTAACAGGTTTGTGGACTCTCGCTCCTTCCCTCTCTCAAAGTATATTGTAGTGTTTCACTGTGAGCTCCTCCTGACCGGAGCTATTTACGTGAAAATTCTGGCTCACCCGGCTGCAGGGTCCCTGCAGGTCAGCAAGGGACTTGGCTCCTGCAAGAGGCCTCAGGGTGAGTATTGTGGCCCAGGACCCAATTTCTAGATTGATAGCCTCCTTCATCATGTGCACAGTGTATTTTTGGACACAGAACTCCCGTTCAACACAGCCTTGACATTTTTACGGTTTCTCATGGGAGCCTCTTCCCACCCAGAACTCCAAGCAGAGACGACTTTCCTTGCCAACTCCCTGGGCTGGCGAGTGGAGATTTCATAGTTACTCTTTACTGCCCTTCATGAATGACGTAGAGACTTCCCAGTGTCTTTACTTGAGGATCAAGGTTTTGGTACAGGGTTCTCAGAGTCTGCTCCTGAAAGCCGCGGTCTCCTGTTTTGGGTCTGTGTTTGCTATTCGGGTCCATTTTGGGTTCAGTCTTGACATCCCCCTCTCCAGGACCGGCTTTCAATTCCACCCTCATTTCAGACTTCTATGTGTTTTCTTTCTCTCTTGTGCACTCGACTGCATATTCACTGTCTTAAACATGTATTACTTAGCATTTTTATATGCTGGGGGGGGGGGAATAGCATTGGCTTAGCCCACCCTGTCTCCATAACTGTAAATCCCAGAGGATGTGATATTTCACGATTCCTTTCTAGACAAGGGAGTCATTTATTCATCAGTAGAGAGGATTTCTCATCACTCCGGATTTTCCCATGGAGGGCTACTAATGCTGAACCAAGAGCCAGAGACCCTCATTTTCTCTCTGCACCCAGATGATCAAGCCACCTGGGAGCTCCATTTCTGAGGTCCTGCGCTGAAGTTGCACCTCTCTCCCATTCTGCAGTCCATCCTCCCTCGGCTGGGAACCCGTGTGGGTCTGGGTCTACATCCACCGTCTCCCTGGGGTTTCCCCAGGGTGGACCAAGAAATGACTCTCTGTGATGACCAAATAGGCAAAACTGTTAGTTGGTGACCTCCTTGGGGCTGATGAAAGAGTAGCCTTCCTTCTATAACCACAGCAGTTGTTTATTGTGGTTCCAGTTTTCTGTGGTGTTAGAAGATACACTCAGAAGTTTATGTGTTATTGCCTAAGTGAGGTGGAGGTAGAGAGAGTTAGGAAAGGAAAGGGAGGTGTCGGCTTGTTTGGGTGAATTTTTCTTTGTAGATTAGTTTTTATTATGTCCTGCCCCTCGCACTGAAAAAGGTAAACCAGAATCTTATTAATGTTATATATCATATAAAATATGTATTACATAGAATATAATTGTTGTTCTTTGACCTTGAGAAAAGAACACAATACGTTGGGATTTTGAGGGATGATGAAAAGGGACAACACACCCCGTTTCCCCATCTCTCATGGAGAGAAGTTACGGGATACTGTCCAAAATTAAGATTAAATATGAATCTTAAAATTTTAGGCATATTTTAAAGTATAATTTATGTTTAAAATGACTTTAAGCATGCTACTTAATGTCACAAAGATTACTAGAGAGAATAATATAGCTAATAAAAATTAGGAGCTAGTTAGAAAAGGGTATTTATGAGGTTGTAGGATCCAATACATTTATCATTGGGTAGGCAAAACTTTAACTTAAAGTTAGATAAATCAAGAATAGAAACACAAACATTGTGTCTGGTGCTATGATGGTAACCATGACAAGAACAAAGCCCAGAAACTGGTAATCACTCTTATCTCTGCAGAGGGAGGAGCATTCCCTCATTTCATGCCTTTCTGTAAAATAGCTATTTTTTTTAAGATCATGCAATTATTTCCACAATAATAAAAGCCCATTTAACATGTCCAAGGGGTCAGAGATAATGGTGTCCTGGCCAGCAAGATCTGGAGAGAGAAATGTTTTGATTTTGAGTACTGCCAAATCTGTCTTCTTAACCAAGATAAAGTCATGGAGGCCAGGAAGGGCAAGCCACGCTGATGGGACAGCCGGGGGACCGGGAGCGTGAGGTCAAACCACGGCCTCACTTGCCCTGAAGGAGGAGCGTGGGAGTATAGGACCTGATCAAGAGCCCATTCAAGGGCGAGCCTGTGGGACACAGCGTTTATACAAGGGCCATTAGCATCATGTCCAGGAAGCCTCTCTGGACAGTAGGAATTTTCTACCTGAAGAACAGGAGAAAGAGATTAGCTATCCTGTTTTCCTTTTTGGCTCCCTAGTTCCCAACACTCAATAATTGGCCTTTCTGCCCATTTTAAGGTGCTATGTTGGAGTTCTTAATTTCTCTAAGTTAAAGAATAGTTTAGAGAAAGTAAAAGATGAAAGATATGTCAGCCATTCTGTGAAAACGAAGAAAATCCCCACGTAGTGTTGTACCCAATTTGCAGGAACAAAGTCTCACAAGCCACTCACATAATAGCCAATGAAGACTTTATTCCGGCCGGGGCCACCAACTACGTCCAGCACAAAGCAGGATAGTAGAAAATGGCGCCTGCTCATAGCAAGGGCAGGGTTTATGAAGCACAGGGTTAATACGCCCTCAGGCCTTCAGGTGGAGATGGCTTAAGGGTGGGTCAGTGGGCCATCAGGTGGAGACAGCTTAAGTCCAGTTTAAGTCTTACATTCCCCACTGGTCTTATCAGGAAGAACAAATCTTTGTTCTCTTCCATAATCTGCCATCCCCATGTTTGGTTGAGAAACCAGCAGGCAGAATCAAGGAGACTCAATGTGAGACTGAATGTGAGGCTGACTGCCGGCACTGGGGACTCCCCTGATAACAGGCAGGAGGAGGGTGATATTGAAAGTCCTAAAGCTCCTCCTGGGAGGGGCAATTCCTGGAACAAGTGACCTTGGCAACAGGTTGGGACAGGGGCAGGGTTTTAATCAATTCTTCAGTGGACAGTTTCCCAACAGTCTTCAGCTTCCCTGGACTCACTCAAAACTGGCTTCCTTGACCCAACCTGACTTGATTTACCAGTCTATACCGACTGCCTATGAGATTCTGGCTTCATCCCCACCTCTAATTTTAGGAACTCCTTACTACTGTAAGGAAAGGGGACGATGACCGGATCTGGCTTCTTCGAGCTGAACAGGGGCGGCAAGATGGGGGCAAGTAGCTTGGAGTTCCCTTTTTAGAAGTCAGGCCAGATTGAAGCCTGGGAAGAACAGGTTGTAAAGTCATCAGGGATGGGAGCTTCTATGAGAGAAACAAAAACATGAGTACTGAATAAATGTTGCAGCATCTGGAACATGTCAATGTATACCATGAAGATGATAACAGTCAATAATTTCTCACCAGGAGGTGTGAGGGCTGAGAAGTTGTCCCCATAATAAGGCCAGAGTGGACATGGCCTTTATTTGGGAATATAAATCTTAACATCCACAGAGTTTTCAGGAATGTAAACACAGCATTTAATTTTTAATCTTACAGATCAGATGTCTATCCTGATAAGATAGTAGTCAAGCTACTTAAGGCCATCTGATCCTATAAAATCTTTCTACTGGTATGACCTCTGTGTCCCATAGAGAACCCTTTATTTCTGTTACTTAGGGCTAGATAATCATACTAGTGAATATTAAGCCTACGTGTGTAGGTTAGGAAGATCTGTAGGCCTTAAACTAACTAGAAACTTTTGACTTGGCAGTCACTTACTAGCTAAACTGTTTCCTTTTATAGTTATCAGGCATTCTTGCCTAAGAATCTCTTTTGTAGCCTCCAGTCTTACCAATTCTTGGGGCGAATACAAGTGTACATCTGAAGTTACATTTAACTATTATTTCTTAAATGCCCAGGAATGGTTGTGTTTCCGTTTCAACTGTTTTTGCTAGGTGTTTAAGATGAAGCAGGTCCAACCGACTTTTGCTTTTATCTATTGCTAAGAGTCAGCTGACTTCTGATGGGAGTCACTCTTGGGGGAACTTGAGAGCAGCTTTTCTGTTCTGCTAGTGCCTTTTGCGCTCGGATGGGTCCAGGTCTTGCTTGACCAGGTGGCTTCCCTTGGAAGCAGGAGGGATGTTCTTCCCTTCTCCAAGGACCCTCCTTTTCATAGCAAGGGCACTGATTGGCTTCTCTTCTCCAGAGGTCTCATAGCCTTCCTGCTCAGAGGCCATGTGGCCCAGAGTTGCAAAGCTCATTAGAGAAGTTCCCCGTTTCCTGGATTCAGACTGACTCTGAGGGCAAGAGCCAAACATTGGTTTTCTTGGACCTTTTAATTTAACTCTAAAGTCTTGATTTTAAACATCTAGCAAGTTAGTCTCACCAGTCTTAAATTAAGAGCACTGGGCTTTACTTTAATGCCTTATAACCTTACTGTCATTTACCCTTTCCATTAATTGGGGTTTGTACCATCCTAGGTGATTGCTTATTGTCTTAAATTAACCCAGGTTGTGTCATTAAAACAATACTTAAATAGCTTTTCCTGATTGTTTTATATATTTAGTTAACCAACTTTTACAGAGCTTTTACATCACTTAAGTGACCATATCTACAACCTTCTAATTTCTTTCTCCCATCTGTTAACCCCTTTTTTTGTTCACAATTTCAAACAATCCTTGTAATAATTTGAATTTAGGCAAACTTTTTATCTCAACAAAAATATTGTTATTTACAGTACTCCCAATGGAAACAGCTGAACCTTTAAGCCTCTGCATACACAGCAATCTTTTATAAATCTTTATACAGAATCACACACATCTGTTAACCACTTCACGAGAACACAATGTTCAAGTATATAGAATTATACCTGTTGGAACCCCCCTTTTTTTTTTTTCAGTGATGACAAAGCAAACTTAAAACCTCTTTTTTTTTTTTTAATTTACCAATTTATGAAAACAATCAATAATGTTACCCAATGGAATTTAAGGAGTTAAGAGTACTTGGTGGTATATTTAACAGTTAGCATTTTAACCTTGAAAATTAATCAGATGTCTAACAAACAAAATTACTCACAAATGAGCAATCCCATGTCAAATCTACTTTACTTTTACCAAAATATCAGACTGAACAGTACTAGCCATTCCTTCCTTGCTGAAGAGAAGTCCTAGGACCAAGGGATATTAGACAACATTTTACTAGTTTCTTGACCACCTGGAGAGACTTGTGAGTTAAGTTTCATTTTAAAGGCACATTTGTTTACCCAATTTAAACTGAACTTTTTAAATCACGTGAATTAAAGGTATTTGGATCCATTTTCTATTAAATTTTCATGAGCGCTCATTTTCTATTTGCCAATATTCATGTCATGTACATGACATATGGACATACACACATATAGACATACAAATGCAGAACACAACAGCAGAGGCCTTGTAGCTTTTTGCACTCCATTGCAATGTTACAGATATTTAAAAACTCCATCAGAAAAACATTAACCTAGGTGCCTAGGATCAATATCATGAGCTCAAAAAAAAAAAAAAATACATATTGGATCTCAAGAAAAAGCAAGAGTCCTAGAAAAATGACTAGCTGGTCCCCATTTGCATTTCAATGCAAGTCCTGGCTGAGTTCTGGAACAAAATTATTTTGCAGGTGGGGAACTGCAATTTTGAGCAGATACCTCATACCTAAGGCACTTTTTTTCTGCAACTTCTTTCTTATATCTGGGACTGACTGAGTTACAAGAGCTAAAACCAATCTAGAGCCTCCTTACCTCCATCACTGTTGGGGTCCCAGTTCAGGTGAGCAGAAGGAAAGACCCTGTTGATCCAGACAGGGTCATTTGTAGGCAGGCCGTTCGGTCCAAGGATGGACCGCTGGGCTTCCCGCCAGATCCGCTGGCGCTCTTCAGACGGGAAAAGTGTTTGGAGGAGTTGGCCCGGGCGGGCCTCGTGAGCCTCTGCTGCTGCCCTACGCTTGCTACTCTTCCCGCTGCCCTGCCAGCCCAGGCTCCAGGCTGGCGGCAGAGGGAGGGAGGGAAAAATGAAACCGTCGAGAATGCTAGCACACAAACAAAGATCAGCTACACGAGAAATAAACAGACACAAGGACAAAAGACAACCAGACTGGGCCACACAGGGAGGCCCACCAGACCACCAAACTGGGCGCCACACAGAACCAGATTGGGCCACACAGGGAGGCCCACCTGGTGGACAGGAGCGACGTCTCGCCCTGTCCTGGGATTTGGTATAAGTGACCGCGTCCAGTCTGACCTTGTCCCCCAGAAGAGCTCACCAGACAGGTAAACAGGTGGCTTATTAGAGGCGTCCGGAGAACTGAGCGGCAGCCCTCTCGGGGCGAGGCTGAGGAACGTCTCTCAGGAGCTCTCCCCTACCCCACGAAGGAGTCCGTGATCGGGCACAGGAGGCCGAATTTGGGCGTGAGGGCAAGGAGAATAAAGAATCTTGCTAGGGGTCTCCAAATGTTGTACCCAATTTGCAGGAAAAAAAGTCTCACAAGCCACTCACGTAATAGCCAATGAAGCCTTTATTCCGGCCGGGGCCACCAACTACGTCCAGCACAAAGCAGGATAGTAGAAAATGGCGCCTGCTCATAGCAAGGGCAGGGTTTATAAACCACAGGGTTAATACACCCTCAAGCTCTCAGGTGGAGACGGTTTAAGGGTGGGTTAATGGGCCATCGGTGGAGATGGTTTAAGTCCAGTTTAAGTTGCCTTTGCTTATTACAGCAGGTGAGGTTTCTGTCATGTAGTGACATCAAATGTGAGCTGAGATCACCACCTTTTAGGGCTTTTGGACTTTTAGGATGTGGCTGTTGACCCAAAGGAAGCCTAAGAAAGAGGCTTCTGCAGCATTCCTGAGCACCAGGGCGCCAGCCCCACCCGTCGAGCGTTTGCTATGTCCTGACCATTCTCTCTGCTGCAAGAAGCTTCACCTGTAAGTCCAGGCTCTGGGTCCTTTGAGAACCTCAACAAATGAGCTGGAATTTTCGGTACGTTTTCAAGGTGGGTCTCTGGTTTCTGGTTTCTTCTCGATTCCTGTCAACAAAAGAAGCTACCTTTTCCCTTTTCCCCTGAGGAAGGTGGCAGGGACTTTCTCACCTTTAGGTCTCTGTGTCTGGGCAGTCTCTGTGCCCTTCTTCACCTCTCAAGTTTTCAGAGCCTTCCCGGATGACCTCAGGACCTGTTATAGGTTTCTCTCTTCCGCTGCTACAGCACTACGTATTAGGTTTGGCGCATCATATTTCATTTATGTCTGTCCCCTCTCCGATTCCCTTCAGGCCAGGGACTGCAACTCACGGACCTCTTTTTTTTCCGGTCCCTGCCACAGACCCTCACGCAGCACACATCCTGGAGCCCCTGTAGCACAGTAGGTGAAGCCAGATTTTGGCATCTGAGAAGTCTTAGCTCTCTTCCTTGCTGTGTGCTTGGGGCACATTAGCCACTCTGTGTCTTGTTAACCCATCTGTAGAATGAACATGATGTCTCCTCTTCACTGGGTTGCTGGGTTGATTAAATCAGCTTGTTCCTATAAAATGCTTTTGTACATACTAAGTGTCCAATCAATTTCAACTTGATTATTAGGTGAAAGAAATGTAGTACATAATTTTGTATTCTTTCCTCTTACAATTTTTTTTTTTTCCTCATTTTTTCTAAAACTCCCAGGCAGTATGAGTAACCAAAGTTTTCGGTGCTTGAAGGTGGAACCCTAACATCAAAAGAAGGAGCCAAGCTCAAAATGTATGTGCTCAAAACTGTATGCTCCAGATTGAAAGCAGTGATGGATCTCTAGAGAGGTCGGCATCTCCATTTCCTGTCTCCAGGTAGAATTTTAGCTTCCAGACTTAGAGGCCATCCTTTTGAAAGGGAGGTCTCCATTTTCTGCTGGCAAGCACGTATCAGCACTGGAATGCTATTTTTTTCTACCTCGTTTTCATCTGTCACCATGCATGTAGTTTTAGGTCCTCTGTCCCTGCTTTGTCGCCATATATTTGTACCTCATAAGAAAGTAGTGGAAAAGCCTGTGGTCTTCTTTGGTACTTTTGGACTGGCGTTTGAGAGGGATGAATTTGTAGGAGATTGAAGGGCAGCCTGGATCTCAAACATGGGCCTTGGGTGCCACCTGCTGGGCAATGCTATATTGCAGTCATTTCCCCTCTTCCTGACCCTCTTTGGGTATGCAGAAGAGTTACTTTTTAATACAGAGAATTTTGACTGGCTTCAGTCATTGAAGGCAATCAGCCAGACGGGGGATCAGACTCATCTGAGTGTGCTCCAGCAAGCTGGACTCAGGCAACCAGTCACAGAGAAGGGGTGAGTGGGGAGATGGGGAGGAGGGATTCCGTGTGGCTCATGCTTACCTCACGGGATCCCAGTGAGCGGGCCTCCACTTTCCTCTGTGCATGAGAAGTGTGAGTTGATTTATTCTTTAAAATTATAAGTTCACTGAGGCACAGAACTGTGTTACAGTCTCCATCATTAGGGTTCCACTAACCATGACAATGACTCCATTTTCATGTTTCCTTGGCCTAGCTCTTTTTTTTTTGTTTTTCAGTCTTTTTTATTTTATTTTATTTTATTTTTTTCCTTTTGAGGTACCGAGGATGGAACCCACTTAACAATATATCTCCAGCCCTTTTTCTTGTGTATTTCTAGGTCTCTCGAGGTTACTGAGTCTACACTTGAGCTCGGAATCCTCCTGCCTCGGCCTCCTGAATAACTTGGATTATAGTTGGGAGCTACCACGCCTGACTTTGTTCTTTAGTTTTCATAGTACTTGTGCTGGTTGAGCTGGATGGAGCCCAGGAAGGTGGGCGATACCAGCATTATCCTCCCAACTATGTGGTAGGTGCCGTAATTTGAATAACTGTGCCCCCAAGGTTGATGCTTTCAAAGCTTGGGCCTAGAATGGCATGACTAGGAGATGACAGAGCCTTCAAGGAGGTGAGGCCTTGTGCAGATCTTTAAGTCACTGGAGGTATGCCCTTGAGGGGAGAGTGGGACCCCAGCCCCCTCCTCACTCTCTGTATTTCTTGGACATGAGGTGAGCTTTGTTCTCCACCAGGCTCTCCCTCTATGACATACTTCCTCACCACAGGCCCAAAACAGCAGGACCAATCCATCATAAATTGGAACCTCCAAAACTGTGGGCCAGAATAAACCTTTTCTCTTCCTACATTGGTCATCTCCAGTTCCTCTCCTCTCCTGCCTCCTAGCCTAAACTCCAGACGTAGGGGACCTCTGCTCCCCATTCTCCAAGTACCCTCCCACTGCCCACCTCATTGATTTCCTTTGGGCTCATGCTTTTCCCTCCTTTGTGCCCATCCAACTCAAACATGCCCCTACTTGCTGGTGAATCTGTTTTCTCCTCCAGAGCCATTCTCCTCCCTAGAGACCGTCACCCTTCTTCGGTCTCTTCAGTCAGTTCTTTTCAGTGTGTTCTGTGCCTGACTCATACAACCTCTTCCATGAGGCCTTTGCTGCTTGTTCCTTCCTGCTGGGTAACAGCAATCATTCCCACAAAGAGCAGTGTGCATGCATGCATTTTTGCTCATCCTACCTCATAGGATTACTTGTTTGCATGACTAGAAACTCCATGGCTGTACTTTTTTTTTCCATTTTGTGTGCAGGATCCCAAATTTGTGGTCTGGCATGCAGCGCAAGGTCCAATCGTTTAATGAATGAATAAATGCATGCACAAAAGAGAGATTTTTGTCAGAATGACTGATCTAACGCTATCAAGATTTTGAGTTTGGTCTTTACATGGGCCAGTGATTTTTATGAAAAGCCCATGGCACCGATGCTACTACTTCATTCAGTCATTCAAATGATTTCCCCTGGAGTGTGGACCTATCCACCAACTCTATCGTATCTGAGAGGGTTTCCTGCTCAAGAATGCCCAGGCTCTTAGCGGCACAGCTTTACAGGGAAAGAGTCGTTCTCTGCAAGTCCCCAGACACATTATGCACTGAGATGTGAGATCTCTGGAGATAGGAAGACGTGTTGCTGGACCAGGAGTGTCTGCTAATGAATCAGCGGCATCATTCCCTGCTCTTACCCACCTACTGGATTCAATGATTACACCGAGCTTCTAGGCTGAAGGCTGGGGTGGAAAGGTCACGGTCCAGTTCTCCTGAGCTCCCACAGCCAGCTCCACTGACATGCCTCTTTCATCTCACACAGTGCTAAAGTGTAAAGAAGTTTTGGAGATCATCAGGAAAAAAAAAAAAAAAAATCCCAGAGCCAGGCTCTGGGATGGGATGTCTGGGATGGAGGCTGGGAGTGAAACACATTTCACAGAAAAAGGGGTTGGGGCTCATAAATGCATCTTGTACTGCTCAGCCCCACAGCCAAGATCGGGGGTTCGTACATTCACATAGAAATGCAATGAGTTGGTTCCTGAGTTCTTTTTCACTTTTATTTGTTACTAAAATAGTTATAGATAGTCCAAGAAAGGAAGGTTTTGAAAGGTGTTTGAGAAGTCAGCCTGGGAGTCAACGTTTGTTATGGTTACTTTGTAAGAGCTGTAGAGTTCTGATCATCTAGAAGGATGTAGTTAAAATGTGGTGAATGAATCAAAAGTCAAGGTCACATTTGTATAGCCATTAGAGAAAATTGTATGGAGATTCCTCAGAAATTGACAGTTGGTACTAACATGAAACCCAGCAATCCCACTTCTGAATATAGAGCTAAAGGAAATTAAACCAGAATCTCACACACACAAAAAAACACCCCTCTGTTTATTGTAGTATTATTCACAATAGCCAAGATATGGAATCAACCTACATGTCTATTGGGTGAATGGGGAAAACTGAAATAAATAAAAGGACAAAGACTTGCTTCTCCTCTAGTATCCTTGTTTCTTGGCCCTGAATGTGTGTGCGAGGTGGGGTTGGTCTCCTGTTGCTATATTTGGCATTCTAAGCTTGTTGCACTGAATAACTGACATTTGACTTCACAATGGAATATTATTCAGCCATAAAAAGAAAATCTTATCATTAGCAACAACAGGGACATTATACTAAGTGAAATAAGCCCGTCATAGGAAGAAAAATACTCATTGAATGGGGGTTATTAGGGACTGGGATATTGGGGAGATGAGGAAATGTTGGATAAAGGATACAAATTTTCAGTTAAAAAATGAATAGGTTCTGTTCATTTAATATATAGTGTGGTGACTATTGTCAAAATACTTTGAGTACTACATTCTTGAAATTTTGCTGAAAGAGTAGTGGTTTGTTTTGTTGTGTTTTGTGTGGTGCCGGTGATTCAATCCATGGCTTTGTGCATGCTAGGCAAGTGCTTCACGTTCCCAGCCTTAAATCATACATTCTCACTGCACATGCAAATAGATAATTGTGTGTGGTGATGGATGTGTTTATTAATTTGATTGTGGTCATCATCAAACAATGTATCCATATATCAAACCATCCCATTATCCACCTTGAATATATGCAATTTTTATTTACCAATTATACCTCAGCAGAGCTGCAGGGAAAATACAAAGCCACAGACACAGTCGTTGCAGGCGGAGCTAACCTTGAAGTCCCCTCCCCTCAGCACAACAGCCATAGCACACACCCCACAGTCCATCCAGGGCCGGCACTTAGCTCTTTGTCCTGCTTCTCTGTCAGCATTTGGACACCTAACCTGGTAGGGGCACCCCCTCCTCCACAGGAAATCCTAACTAAGCTTCTCCAGAAATCTTCACCATGGCTGATTTTAGGGCCGTCAACAAAAGAGTCTCTACAAAAAGTTCAGTGTAGATAAACTTTCTATTTTCCTGTTGCTCTATTACTTGGCCACTGGCCTGGAAGAAATCAGCACTTCAGGTGCTGGACACCCCTTTACTTGTTTTTCACAAACATGTATCCAGTATAGCAGTTTGTAGAAGTGTGTTTGCAAATGCAAAGTGTGATAATAAGAAGGACAGATTCTTTAACAAGACCTCTGGCCTTCAGCTGGAGCTTCACAGAGATGTCTACATGTCTAAAGTAAGAGAAGTTACTAATTGGGCTCCATGGTAACAGCTGGCAGGGGGAGGAAAGAAAGGGGAGAAGGAGCTCTCCCTTCTCAGGTGTGGTCCTTGAAGGGTTAACTTGCCCAGAACAGTGAAAGAAAAAAAAACTGCTTTTATGTGAACTTCTGTAAAGCGTGAACTTCTGAGCCCCTCCCCTTACATGCTGGGTATCAAGTTCTGAAACGACCTGAACTCGGGGCTCAGGGGATTAAATGATTACTGCGAGAGCTCTACCCCTTGAACCGGCTGCAGCCAAAATAATAAAACTGCTTCCTGTTATCTTCGGTGCCTTGCCTCTTCTGTCCCTACAACAACCTGACCTCTTGCTTTCCCTCCAGCATCCTTCTTTCTTGGCCCTGAGCATGGGTGTGTGTTCAGATCAGTCTCGTTATGTTGCTATATCGGGAATTCTAAGTCTGTGGCTGTGAGTAAACTGACATTTCGCTTCACATCCTTATTCTGAAAAGAGACTCCTTTTCACTGACTGTATTTTTAGTTCCCTGTGGTCCTTTAGAAAGGCTGATAGGAGAACTGGAAAGGCCACAGACTTGCTTTATGTTCAGAGGAGCATGTTTTTGCAGGCTGTGACCCTTGTATTTGGGGATAGAGTTCCAGGTAGACATTTGTGGTTTGGGCCACCATCGTTTCTTCTTCAACACCCTGAAATAAATGCAGAATGTATAGATCTCCTTATGGGCTGTTGAGAAGACACGGCTCTGTGAGAACCACCATATAATGTATGATGGGGACTATTCCATCCCCCTTACCACCGTGGACCCAGGGAGCAAAGGGACCCTAGAGCAGCTGAATCAATGACCTATTGTGCCTGCCTAGTGCTGACACGGCAGGCTGGCTGGACCACCATTCTAGAGCTCTGACCTCCTACCCTTAGGAGTTCATTAGGGACTCAGGAGTCTGGGGTGCAGCAGCCATGTAGGGATGTCAACCCACATATCCTTTCCACACCTCTGTTTCCCCTTGGGAGTCTGGGAAGCCTGTGCGTTAGGTTTGCATTGCTGCGACCAATTTACCTGACAAGAACAACTTCGAGGAGGAAAGGTTCATTTTGAGCTCACTGTTTCAGGGGTTCAGTCCGTGGTCAGCCAACTCCATTGCTCTGGGCCTGAGGTGAGGCAGAAAGAACAGCATGGGCGTGGTGCAGGGAAGCTGCTCAATTCATGACTGCCAGGAAGGCAGGAGGGAGAGAGAGTAAGCGCTCTGCTTACCAGGGACAAAGTATAAATCCCAAAGACGTGGTCTACTTCCTTCAGTCACACCCGACCTACCTACAGCTACCATCCAGTTAATCCATCCGAATGGACTAATCCATTCATAGGATTGACTGATCAGGTATGGCTCTCATAAGCTAATCATTTCACCCCTGGGCATTCTTGCATTGTCTCACCTTGACCCTTTGGGGAACACCTCATATTCAAACCGTAATAGCCAGAATGGCCCCTATGCCAGGAGATGGGTGTCGATCTGTAAGCAGTGCTGCCCTGCCACGGGCTGCCCTGTGGGGTTCTGTGCTCACATGTCCAAACCTCTGGGTCCCCTTGCCTTGCGGGAAGAGAAGATATGATATCAGAGAGGTGCGCAAATTGTCCCTTGAGGAAAGATGGCAACCAGGCTGCCCCAAGGGCTCAGGTTAGTCCCCTGAAAAGTGCTGGCCTCCTCCACATACCCGAACTGGATCTGCCATCTATTGCAAGATGTGGCAGAGGGACACGTGCTGTCTGTCTTGTGGCTCTTACCATCCTGACTCTGCTGCTGGCAGGGCCCGACCTTCTGGTCTATGGGCTCCAGACCCAAGAAGCCATGCAGGGCTTCTTTTCTTCCTCCAAAGCAGTGCAGATGCCACCACTGGAGAAGACAAGGCAGCTGGTCCTGGTTGACCTTCTGACTCCCTCTGTAGTTGCAAATGCTGTTTCTCCAAATGCACATTCATAGCCAGAAAACAAGGATGCAGGAAATGCACATTTCCTAGGCTCTTTTGCTGGTGTATCCTTGTCTATCTTTCCATATCAATTGAATGCAACCTAACCCAAAAGGCCATCAACTGGTCCTATCCATCCTCCAGGGTGCCCTGTGTTAGAAAACTGCTGAAACATAGTTAACTTAGCTGGGAACACCGTGTTAGTGAAATAAAAGGGTTTATTGGGGTGCCACATGGGCAAGGGTAGGGAAAGGAAGGGGGGGGTAGGGAAGGGGATTAGGGAAGGGGGAAAAGGGATGGACGGGATCAGGGACAAGCAGGAACAGAGAGCAGGAACAAAAGGCGGCAGGAACAAGAAAAAGGGCAGAGTTCAGTCCGGGGCTGGCTTAAATAGAGTAGGGGCCATAAAACCCCCTTGGAGTGAGTCCTTGTCCTATAGGCCAGCAGAGGTCGGGGGGGTGGTGGACAGGGGACTTGCTGGTCAGGTTTTTGGTCACGCTGAGGATCCTGGGAGCTGTAGTTTTTCACAAGGCACCTGGGGAGGTGCAGCCTCTGCCTAGAATCCAACACCCTGTTCTTAGCCAAATGGCTGATGAGGCCAAGACAGTATAGACTGCTGCCAGGAAAGAACGTGACGGCTAGCTGTTCCCCTTTTGCATCAGGAGCATAAATGAGAGGTAAAGGAGAACTTGTCCCACGTTGGTCACTTGAAGGCTGACCTCTTAGAAAAGGAAGTGGCAGCCTGATGTGCTACGTCATTCTCTGGAAGTCAATCTTGGCTGATGCTTCCCCAGCTGTGAACATCAACCTGGTAAATCTTAGCCCTAGGTTGCCGCGGGATACTAACTGCGACTGCAAAGCTTGAAATAGCTCCCTCATCTGGAGGGGAGGACCTCCCACGCGCGGAGAGCTGGCCAGATAGGAGAGGAGCCTGGGACCTGGCACGTCATGGGACTGCTCTATCCTGGCTGCCTCATGCCAGGCTGATGCTTTCCTAATCCTCTAACTCAAAACCCCACCACCTAAAGACTGAGATCCCTGTTCTGACCCTCACAGCCAGCCTTCTAGATCTTTGGTAATGTCTTAGAAGACAATAGATGATGGGGTCCTGTTCATTCCCCTTGCTCCCGTCTCCACGAGTTTCCCCAGGGAACACTGCTTTTGTAGGAAAGGCGTGTGCTCTCACACACTACGCTTAATGTGCTGCTGTATTCTGACCTCCCCCCTATATGCAGTGTGTGTGTGTGTGTGTGTGTGTGTGTGTGTACATATGCAAATGCTTGTGAGTATATTCAAACAAAACTAGGATCGTGTGATACATAGAGATTGTTACTTTTATCTAATTAGTATACTGTTTGTGGGTAATATTAGCTAATTTACAGAAAAGTTGCAAAAAGGGTACAGTGTTCTGGGATATTTTTTATTTAACTTCCCCTAATGTTAACTAGGAAACAAACATTGGTCCCTTATTATTAACTAGACCACGGAGTGTATTCAGATTTGCTTAGTTTCTCTAGTAATGTCCTTTTTCTGTTCCAGGATCCATTATACGACACACATTGCACTTCTTACATCTCCTCAGTCTCCTAGTTTCTCAGCCTTTCCTTGTTTCCCATGACCTTGACAATTTTAAGAAGCACTGGTCAAGTAGTTTGCAGAGTGCCCCTCAATTTGGTCTAATTTTCTCATGATTAAACTGAGGTTATGGGTTAATGGCAGCGGGGTCACAGAGGCGAGGTGCCTTCTCATAGCAGCACACGGCGGCAGCATGAACTACCACTTGGTTAGGAGGTGGCCGCCAGGTTTCCATGGTATGAAACTACCATTTTCTCCTACCCGCTCTTCTTTACTAGTGAGTCACAGTCCTGCCTATGCTCCAGGGAGGGAATTAAGTCCCACCTCCTGGTGAGGGTGAGTATCACATATATCATTCGGAAATTTTCTGGAAAGACCCTGTGTATTGTATTTCTCCCTCATTTATTTATTTATATCACTGTGGAGTCAGTTGTGTTATCTTTTGAAGAGATAAAATTTAAATTTAATAAAGTAATTATTTTGTCACACAAATTATCCTAGTTTTGACCAATGGGATCTGTTTTTGGTTGACTTCTGTGCCTTTTTAACATGCTCCCATATCTTCCCCCCACTCTTTCTTTTTTTTCTTTCTTTCTTTCTTTCTTTTTTTTTTTTTTTTTTTTTTTTCCGGTGAGTGCTTTCTTACCTTGCAGGCCTACAATGTGCTTCAAGTTCATCTTGCATTTTCACTCTTCACCCCTACAATCAGCCATTTTTTTTTCCTAATAGCTGTGGTTTCTTATTGGAGAACTGTATTTTAAAACCAAAATTTGGGAATTGAGGATGCTGATTGCTACTAGGTCACCATTTTTAGGCCTTTCATCAAATGGAGCTAGGAAATATACGTGTTTAAATGTGAATACACACATATACACACACACATTTGCATCTATATCTATTTATATAAAGAAATATGAATTCTTAAAATGAACCAGAGTTCATGAGTTACCTTATCTCTAATTCCATGTTAGAGGATTCATTGTAGTCTTCCTTTATTTACTTATTTGTAATTTCATTCTCTAATTGTGAGGAGTTTGGTTCCCATTATCTATAACTTATTGACTTAGGTGTTCAATCCTAATACATATTTAAAGTACTTTCAGAATTGCTAACCTGTACTCTGACACAGAGAGTTTTACATACTGGACATACTGGTGTTTTCCTCTTTTCTTTAGTGTTAATGTTCTGAAAGTATAAAATACATACACAAAAGTTCTCTGGGTGAACTGAAAGTTTCCAAGAAGGTTGCATATAGGTGCCCTGCACTAGCCTCCTCCTCCACAAACAAAACCACAAACCACAGCAAACATCTGCACTTCAAGGTGATTAGCCAAGGGAAGTGCTGGGACCCATGGAGGGACATATGGGAACCAGGGATGGCAGCAGAATAAAAGGCAGGGTGGGGGGGGGGTAGTATATTAGCAACTGCAACTAAGCTCCACAGCTGTTGGGGAAAGGTAAATGGGAGAGTTCTGAAGACCCCATCAACATAGATCCTGTTAGTCCTAGTTACAGGAGAGTCTTACAGTTGTCACTGGCTTGGAACCTAGATAGGGGAGCTACCCTGAGCATGCACAGTAGCCTTGCTTCAGAGAGGGACCTCACATTGCCTCCTCCCCTGTCCCCCAGAGCACATAGTGCTGCAGCATGTCACTCTGTCAAGAAAGGAGCTACTGTTAGAATTCAGGCTACCTTTGAAGGCTCTGAATATCCCTCTCTTTGGGGCCCCACAGACATTCCACCACATGAGCATAAGGCTTGCAACCTCATAAACCCAACTGTACCCAGTAATGTGACCATGAGCCCAGCACCCAAGCCCATGCACAATAGGGAATGCTGCCCCCAAGACCTGAGTAGCCAGGGTTCTTGCCCCCTAAGACCTGAACTCTGCTCTGTGCTACTGCTTTAGGTTCATGCACCATGGTTGAGACTTAGGGCTCATATTCCAACACCCACCCTCTATCACCACCTTGGCCTGCATGCTACCATAGGAATTGAAGGTATATGCTGTGTACTGTCTACCTCTCCTGCAAGCTCCCATCAAGTATAACTGAAAATGCTACAGGAAGACTATGCTATGGCATTGAACTAGAACCAAAGCCAATGTAGCTTACCAAAGTGACACCCTAAGATACAGATTAAGAATAAAGTCATGGGGCTGGGGTTGTGGCTCAGCGGTAGAGGGCTCACTTCGCACGTGCACTGCCCGGGTTCGGGTTCGATCCTTAGCACCATGTAAAAATAAAAGCATTGTGTACAACTAAAGCAAATAAGTAAATATTAAAAAAAGACTAAAGTCCTTGTGAAAGTCATTTCATAAAAGTTGGTAGAGACAGCTGATCCACTAGAAACATAAACATCGACATAGGCATACAGGGTGAAAAAGTAAGTTAACATGATGTCTCCAAAGGAACATAATAACTCCTGAGAGCAACAGACCCCAAAGTAAATAATATAGACAAAATGCCTGATACAGAATTCAAAAGAATGGTCCTAAAGAAACTCAGCGAGATACAAGAGAACACAGAAAGACAGTTCAATGAAATGAAGAAAACAATTCATGAAGCTAAGTAAAAAATTTGGCAAAAAAAGCTATAAAAAAAAGAACCAAACAGAAACCTTGAAACTGAAGAACTCAATAAATCAAATAGAAACTGCAATTGAGAGCCTCAATAATCAAACAGAAATAAATCAGACAGGAGGAAAAGAAATTATGAACTCCAAGTCAGGTCTTTTGAGGTATTCTATTCAGATAAAAACTCTAAAAAGATTACAAAAAGGATGAAGAAAGCTTCTGGGACTTGGGGGACATCATTAAATGAAAGTAAAATTATTGTAGTTTCTGAAAGTGAAGAGAAGGGCAAAGGCATAGAAATCCTAGTATATGAAATGGTAACTGAAAATGTCCTTAATCTTAATATTGGGATAGATATGAATATCCAGGCCCAGGAGGCCCAAAGGACCCAGACAGATTAGACAAACAAACAAACAAAAATCCTTTCTCACTGTTGAATGTTCTAGTCAAACTTTCAAATGTCCAAGACAAAGACAGAATTCTAAAAACAGCAAGGGAAAAGAGCTAATTCACACTTAAGGAAACTTCTACTAGACCAATAGTAGATTTCTCAGCAGAACGCTTATAAGCTAACCGAGAATGGAATGACACATTCAACATTCTGAAAGAAAAATGTGCCAAAGAAAAATATTTTACTGAGTAAAGCCATCTCTCATAAATGAAAGGAAAATAAAAAATTTTCAGAAAAAGCAAAAACTAAGGGAATTTATAATCACTGGACCAGCACTTTGAGAAATGCTTAAAGGATTCCTGAATCTGGAAGCAGAAGGATGGTGAGAGTAAACTAAACCCAAACATAGCAGAAGGCAATAAATGGTAAAGGTCAGATCACAAGTAAGTGAAATAGAGACTATATAAAGAATAGAGAAGGCCAATTAAATGAAGAATTGACTTTTTTAAAAAAAAATTGAAGTTGTTGTATATGACAGTAGATGCATAATAATTCATAATACACATACAGAGCACATTTTTTTTTACATATCTCTGGTTGTATACAAAGTATATTCATACCATTCGTGTCTTCATACATGCACTTAGGGTAATGAGATCCATCTCATTTTACCATCTTGTTTTTTTTTTTTTAACCCCCTTGCCCCCTCACTTCCCCTCCCTCCCCATTGGCCTTTCCAGTATTCCTCTAATCCTCCTATGCTCCCCGTCCCAACCCCACTGTGAATCAGCCTCCTTATATCAGAGAAAACATTTGGCATTTCGATTTTTGGGATTGGCTAACTTTACTTAGCATTATATTCTCCAATTTTATCCATTCACCTGTGAATGCCATTATTTTATTCTCATTATTTTATTGCTGAGTAATATTCCATTGTGTATATATAACACATTTTCTTTATCCATTCATCTACCAAGGACCATCTAGGCTGGTTCCACAGCCTAGCTATTGTAAATTGTGCTGCTATAAACATTGATGTGGCTGTGTCCCTGTAGTATGCTGGTTTTAAGTCCTTTGGGAATAGACCCAGGAGTGGGATAGCTGGGTCATAAGGTGGTTCCATTCCCAGTTTTCCAAGGAATCTTCGTACTGCTATCCAGATTGGCTGCACCATTTTGCAGTCCCACCAGCAATTTATGAGTGTGCCTTTTTCCCCACATCCTCTCCAACATTTATTGTTGTTTGTGTTCTTAATAGCTGCCATTCTGACTGGAGTGAAATGAAATCTTAGAGTAGTTTTGATTTGCATTTCTCTAATTGCCAGAGATGTTGAACATTTTTTTTCATGAATTTGTTGATTGATTGTATATCTATCTTCTTCTGAGAAGTGTCTGTTCAGTTTCTTGGCCCATTTATTGATTGGGTTATTTGGTTTTTTGGTGTTAAGATTTTTAAGGCCCAAACCTCCATCATATTGGATTAGGCTCCTACTTCCTTAATAAGACTCCTATAGAATTAAAGTCTAGAATCAATGAATGGGAAGGATTCAAACTAAAAAGCTTCTTCTCAGCAAAAGAAACAATCAGTGAGGTGAATATAGAACTTACTAATTGGGAGCAAACCTTTACTACACGCATGTCAGATAGAGCACTGATCTCTAAAATATATAAAGAAGAATTGAATTTTTGAAAAGATAAACAAAATCATCAAAACTTCAGCAGGATGATCAGCAAAAAAAGGAAAGGAGGCTCAAATAAGTAAAATCAGAAATGAAAACGGAGACACTGTAATTGATACCACAGATAGATATAAGATTATTGAGACTATTATGAACCACTATACACCCAACAGATTAAAAAGCCTAGAAGAAATAGATTTCCGGATACTTATAACCCACCAAAATTGAACCGTGAAGACACAGAATGCCTGAATAGATCAATAACAAGCTGTGAGAATGAATCAGCAACAAAAATTTCCCCCAAAAAGAAAAGCCCAGAACCTAATGGCTTTGCTATGAATTCCACAATGCACTTAAAGAACTAATCTCAATACATTTTAAGAAATTCCAAGAAACACAGAAAAGTAGGGAACTCTGCCAGACTTATTTTATGAGGCCAACATTATCTTGGTACCAAAACCAGACAAAGACATAACAAAAAAGAAATCTACAGAGCAATGTCCCCGATGAATATAGCTGCAAAATTTTTCTTTCAACAACTTACTATCAAACTGAATGCAACAGCACATCAAAAAAGCAAAGAAAAGAAAATCCAACACATACTAAGTGGCATTTATCCTTGGGATGCCAGAATGGTTCAACATACATAAGTCAATAAATGTTATAAAGCACATCAACAGATTAAAAAAAACAAAAACCATCTGATCATCTCAATAAAATGCAGAAAAGGCATTCAATAAAATTCAACATCTTTTCATGATAAAAACCCTTAATAAATGAAGTATAGGGACAGGCTCAATACAATGAAGACTATATATGACAAACCCACAACCAACATCATGCTAAATGGAAAACATCTGAATGAAACAAGAATGTCCATTCCTATTTGAAGGAGCCCCAATTAGGAAGGGCTATTGCGGCTAGCTAGAAGCCATAAGTTCCACCTGATAATAAGTATGTACGTGACGCACCTATAAATGCACGTGAGGCACCTGCAAAGCTAAGGGTATATAACCGGGTGAAAGCGGTCGGAGTCAGGAGAAGGAAGAAATTCATTCAGTCAGTCATGCAGTCGCTCAGTCGGTCGGAAGAAGAGTTCGGGTCGGAGAAGAAGAAAAGAGTCAGAGTGGCCAGAACGTAGTCAGAAGAAGAAATAAGAGTCAGAGCGGCTAAGAGTTCGGACAGAAGAGAAACCAGATAGAAGAAGTAATTGCTGGTCAGAGTCAGGCCGAGGCTGCAGAAGAAGAAAGAAAAAAGAATCTCTCTAATCTCTCAAGCTCTCTCTCTCTCTCACTCTAAGCTGAAGAAAGAAGCTGAAGAAGAAAGCTCTTTCTAAGCTAAAGAATCTCTCTCTCTAAGCTCTCTCTAAGCAGAAGAAGAAAGAAGAAAGAATCTCTCTAATCTCTCTGTCTAAGGTAGCTCTCTCTAGAAAGAAGAAGAATCTTTCTCTTTCTTTCTCTCTCTAAGCTCTCACTAAGAAAGTAGAAGTAAAAGTAGAAGAATCTTCATTCTGCCTCTGAGTTCTTCTCCCGCGGTGGTTTGTGGCTGTACGTCAGGCAGCTACACCTATTCAACACAGTACTGGAAGACTTAGCAAGAGCGATCAAGCATGAGAATGAATCAAGGACATTCAAATTGGAACCAAAGAATTCAAATTGCCTCTATTTGCAAATGACACAATATTTTACAAATAAACCTAAGACTCGACCAAAAGTTGTTAGAACTGATAAACTAATTTAGAAAAATTGTAAGATGCAAAACCAAAATACAAAACCCGTAGCATTTTAATAGAAGAACAAATTTAATAAATTTAGAAATAAACTTAAGAAGTGAAATAACACTATAATGAAACCTTATGAAAGACCTATGAAAGAAATTATAGAGATCAGAAAAAAAAAAAAAAACGGAAAGACTTCCTATGCTTATGGATTAGAAGAAATGATATGGTTAAAATTCTCATACTACTCAGAGCAGTCTGCAGATTCACTACAATTTCTGTCAAAATATCAATGGCAATTCTTCACAAACCTAGCAAAAAAAAAAAAATCACAAAATTCTTATAAAATTACAAAAGAATAACCAAAGCAATTCTGAGCAAAACAGAAACAAAGCAAAAGAACAATAACACAAAAAAAAAACAGAAGCATCACAATACCTGAGTTCAAACCATACTATAAAGCTACAGTAACAGCATGGTGCAGGCATAAGACCAATGAAGCAGAAAGAAACTCCAGAAGTTAGTCCATGTATTCACAGCCATGTGACTGTCAACAAAGGCATAAGGAACATACTTGGTGCAGTGACAGTCTCTTTAACAAATTGGTGGTGGGAAACTGGATGTACATATGTAGAAGATTGAAACTAGATCCCTTCCCTTCACATGATACAAAAATAATTCAAAAGTGGATCAAGGACCTAAATGTAAGACCAAAAACTATGAAGCCACTAGAAGAAAACTTAGGGGAAACACTTCAAGACATTGAAATAGGCAAAGATTTCCTCTTCCTCCTCTTTTCTTCACCACCTATTCCTTCTTTTAGAAAACCCCAGAAGCAAAACTAGAAGGTGGGATTATATCATACTAAGAAACTTCTGCACAGAAAAAGAAACAACCCACCATCAGCATGGAATCTACAGCCATGTGTAGTAGCACAAGGCCATGATCCCAGTGGCTTGGGAGGCTGAGACAGGATTGTGAGTTCAAAGGCAGCCTCAGCAAAAGCACGATGCTGAGCAATTTAGTTGAGACCCTGTCTCTAAATAAAATACAAATTAGGGGTGGGGATGTGGCTCAGTGGTCGAGTACCCCTGATTTCAATCCCTGGTAAAAAAAAAAAAAAAAAAATCTACAGAATGGGAGAAAATTTTTGCAAACTATTCATCTGACAAGTGGTTAATATCCAGAGCATATAAAAACTCAAACAACTAAAAAGCAAAATAATAATGATAATCTCATTTTAAAAAATGATAAACAATCTATATAGACGTTTCTTTAAAAAATATACAAATGGCCAACAAGTATATGGGAAAGTGTTCAACATTATTAATAACTAGGGGAATGCAAGCCAAAACCACAATGAGATATACAAAGGAAAAAAAAAATCATAACAAATACCAGGAAGGATGCAGAAAAAGAGGGACTCTTGTACACTGTTGGTGGGAATGTACAGCTATCATGGCAAACAGTATGTAGGTTGCACAAAAAACTAAAACTAGAGTTCCAACATGATCCAGAAATCTCACTATTGTGTATATACCCAAAGGAAATAAGATCATCATATCAAAGCAATGCCTGCCTGTCCATGCTTATTTGTAACACTGTTCATAATAGCGAAGATATGGAATCAACCAGGATGCCCGTGGATGGTTGATGGAATTTTTAAAAAATGTGGCATATGTACACAATGAAATATTATTCAGCCACAGAGAAGGAAGGAATCCTGTTATTTTTGACAACATGGATGGAAGTGGAGAACCTGTATTAAGTGAGAGGAGCCAGGCACGGATAGTAAGTACTCCATGGTCTAATTCATTTATGGACCTAAAAAAGTTGACTGCAGAAGCATAGAGGCCATTAGAGACTAGGAATGCAAAGGAGGGGGTGGGCAGCAAGAGGGGGAACAATGGGTACCAAAACACAGTTGGGGGGTGGTAGTTCTGGTGTTACATGGCACAGTAGAGCAACTACAGTCTACAACAATTTATTATACTTTTTTTTAAAAAAGAAGAGTTTGAAGGTCCCCAATACATAGAAATGATAATATTTTTGAAATGGAAATGTCAATTACCCCAATTTGATTATTACACATCACATACATGTACTAGTTTACAATACTGTGCCCCATAAATATGTGCAAATATGATATATCAATAAGAACGAATAAATAATAAAAGTATACAAAACCCCAAGGCATGCATTTACTTAAAGTGAGTGCTTTCTATTAATCTCTACTAGATCAATAAACAAAATATTACCAAATTCCAGAAGCCCTGCGACCCTTTGCTAATCATCCGTCTCCACAGAGAGAAAGCACTGATTTGCCTTCTAACACTATGTGAGTTTGGGCTGTTATTTGAACTTTATAGAAGTAAGTCATTCTGTGTTGTTTCTCTTGCTCATGCTTGTGGGATTCATTCCTGTTGGTGTAGGTGGTTATGGCTCATTCATTTCCACGTGGGCTGCTTTCTTTCTTCCTTCCTTTTTTTTTTTTTCCCACTTCTTATTTTCAGATATACACCAGAGTATAGTGTATTTTGATACATGGAGTATAACCTATTCTCATTAGGACCCATTCTTGTGGTTGTACATAATGTGGAATTTTACTGGTCCTGTATTCATTCATACATAGTTATGTCCAATTCATTCTACTGTCTTTTCTATTCCCATCCCTCTTCCTTTCCCTTTATTCTCCTTTTTCTAATTCAATGAACTTCTATTTTCCCCTCCCCCCTTATTATGTGTTAACATCCGCATATAGGAAAGAACATTTGGGCCTTTGGTTTTTGGGGATTGGCTTATTTCACTTAGCATGATGGTCTCCAGTTCCATCCATTTACCAGCAAATGCCATAATTTTCATTCTTCTTTATGGCTGAATAATATTTCATTATGTACATATACCACATTTTCTTTATCTATTCATCTGTTGAAGGCCATCCGTGGAATGTTGGTTCTATAACTTAGCTACTGTAAATGGGTGCTGCTATAAACATTGATGTGGCTGTGTCACTATAATATTCTGATTTTAAGTCCTTTGAGTATATAGCAAGGAGTGGGATAACTGGGTCAAATGGTGATTCCATTCCAAGGTTTATGAGAAATCTCTGTACTGCTTTCCAGAATGGTTGCACTAATTTGCAGTCCCACCAGCAATATATGAGTGTATCTTTTCCTCACATCTTCACCAACATTTGTTACTTGTATTCTTGATAATTGCCATTCTGACTGGTGTAAGATAGACTATCAGTGTGGTTTCATTTGCATTTCTCTAATTGTTAGAGATGTTGAATACTTTTCATGTATTTGTTGACCATTCATATCTCTTCTTCTGTAAAATGTCTGTTCAGTTCCTTTGCTCATTTATTGATTGGGTTATTTGGAATTTTTTGGTGTTGGGTTTTTTGAGTTCTTTGTATATCCTGGAAATTAATGCTCTATCTGAGGTGCAGTGGTCTGCTTTCTTAACCTTCTATCATGACCTCTTCCCCTTTGTCTTAGATATTTTTATTTAATATGACTTTCAACAGCTATATAATATTCTGTAGTACGATTTACATCAACAATTTACTCATCCCGAATGATCAATTATTTAATTTGCTTTTGAGTCTGGTATTATAAATAATCCTGGCCAATTATAACTTAAGATCTATTGGACAATTATTTCATAACCCTAATGCTTTGAAATGCATTAAATCATACGTGGGGTTTTGCGTTCCATTCTGGGCCTTAGTCCTCAGAGCAAATCCAGAGTGGGGCTTAGATGGGTCCTGAGGATTCTGGAAACCGACTTATGAAGCTCAGCAGGGAGAACTGGGACTATTTGGCATGAGAGTAGGTAAGACAACTATTTTCAAATTCTTGAAACTCTATTTTAGAAAGGGGTAGACTTGTTCTGTTAGCAATTCTCAATCCTCATGTGCAACTAAACCCAGGTTCCTGAGGAACGGCCTCTCATGAGTGGTCTATGTTGATAACTAAGTCCCAGTCCATGAACTTCGTCCCAGGGATGCAAGAATAAGTCGCTCATAATAAGTCTTCTAGGACCCACCTCAGTATTCGGTTCAGGTGACAGGTATTCCTTGAAGCCTTTGTGAGATAAACAGCCTGGCAACAGCAAATCTGAACAGTCAGAAGGAGGACAGGGGACCCCCATTTCTCACACAGTGTGAGCAGGTCTCCAGCACCCCAGCACACACTACACACTGAATCTGCGATGACTCCTCTGCCTCCACCACACGCAAGACAGAGCTGCAGCTTCTGCCAATCCTTGGAAATTAATAGGAGATTACATCTGGGGGGGAGAGGAGGTGAGGCTGGATGTCCCTAATTATGCCCTGGATTTAAGACTCTTCTTGGTGACCCATGGAGCTGAGCTATCCATCCAGCTGTGTCACTCTGGTCCTCTAAAGACACAGATCTAAAATCCCTTCATGGGATCAACCTTAAATGCAGCAAATTCTCAGAAATGATAGGGAAATCTTTTCTGAAAGGAGAGATGCTGGGGTTGGATTCTTCAAGAAAGGAAAGCAAAGAATATTTCCCTGGCATGCCCACCCCCACCCGGGGGGTGTGTGTGTGTGTGTGTGTGTGTGTGTGTGTGTGGGGGGGGCAGTGGGGACATGTTGGGATAAAAACAATGCTTAGCAGCATTTCCTAGATTCCTGGCTCATATTTTCCTTCTGATGTCAGGAACGGAACATCCTCTTTCTCCCTCTAGCAGCTTGGTCATGGCCCCAAGAAATCCAAGATAAATGAGATGCTCTGTGAATGTAGTCCGAAACAGCTGGGCGTTGCTGGACACAACTACCACGGTCGGTCAAATGGGGCCATCTGCTTCACTTCCCCAGAGGCTGAGTGATGGCAGCAAGACCAATAAAGATAATCCCATCAGCCATTGCCAGGCTGAAGCTCCCAGGAGCCCAAAAGCTGGGCTGGGGAGAGGAGGTCTCTCTTCCAGGAGAGCAGAACAGGGAGAGTGGTAGGTGAGCCGGCTGTGGGCTTGTGCTTCTTTGGCATGCAGTACCGGGTCCCTGTGGTCCTGGGGGACGACCTCCCAGCAAAGTTGGGAGATTGGCTGGAAGAGGGTGGAAGATTTTTCACATTGGCAATTTGGGAACACATGGATGGCTAGCTTCTATAGAAACTCATCATCAGGAGAATTCTCAGCTCACTGGGTGACAGAGGTTTGTCTCTCTTAACTGGGTAAAGGACTCTCATCTGGTGGTTAGAAGACTTGGGATTAGGACTGACCTCCATCATATGAGTGCCCAGTGGTTTTGGGCAAAAGATTGAGACTTTTTTTTTTTTTTTTTTTCCTGACACTCAATTTTTTTCATCTGTGAAATGAGGCCAGTGATTTCTTGCTTCCAGGATTGTTACGAACATTATATAAAATCATGGATACAGACATGTGTGGTAGAACAACATTAGCCATTTTAGTGGAAGATGAAATCACTTAAAATATGTTTGTGAGTTGTGTGCAGTGGTGCATACCTGTGATCCCAGCAACTTGGAAGGCTGAGGCAGGAGGATTTGCAAGTTTGAGGCCAGCCTAGACAACTTAATGAGACCCCGTCTCAATAAAAAACAAAAATGGGTTAGGAATGTAGCTCAGTGGTAGAGTGTGTCTGGGTTGAATCCCCAGTACCACAAAAAGTAAATTAATTATATTAAATACATTTGTGATATTCACAACTAAGTATCTGTTCTTTGTAGTGACAAGTACATGTAGTCCTGAAAACCACTAAGGATATAGGTATTTCCATTTCAGCCTCTTGTCTCAAACTTTTAAAAATTAGTTAATCCTTTTCTTATAAAGGAAGATACAGACAAATAATCATACTTGCTGGGTGTCTGGATTAGCCAGCTTCCTATCACTATAACAAAGTAGCTGAGAAATTAACTTATAGGGACAAAATGTTTATTTTGGTTTGGTTTTAAAGTATACTCATTGCATAGGGCCTCTGATGGGAATGACTAATGGGAATTGTGGGGAGAACATGGCACAGCAAATTTCTCCTCTCATGACGAGGAAGCCAAAGGGAATGAAGAAGGGGCTGGGGTGTCTATAATCCCCTTTGAGGGTACATCAGCAGTAACCTAAAGACCTCCCACTAAGCCCCACCTCTTAAAGTTTCCATTTCCTTCCAAAAGTGTCACCCTAGGGACCAAACTCAGGCCTTTGGAGACACTTAAAAATCCAAACTATGACACTATCTATGCCTTAATTTTTACTCCTTACAGAGGAACTAATGAGCTAGAAGCTGACAGAGATTAGTGGATTTGAAGATTAGATTTGAGGCTAGTTAGATCAAGGTTTAGAAAAAGGACCAGAGCTAGCCAAAACCAAAATTTAGAGCTGGGCCTGGTATGTAGACCCCAGGATCAAGTGATCTTTGGTTCCTACACACTCTGAAAATCACCTAGGCTGAGATAGAATTGAGAGTCAAGGTCAATAATTTACCTTGGTTTCCCCAGTCCCCTTCCCGTCTCCAGCCACCTTAGACATGGGTGTTCTCTGAACAGAATGCCCAGGAACATCATCCAAGAGGGCAAATGAAACACCCTCAGTTTGATTTTGTGTGTGTATGTGTATGTGTGCATGTGTGTGTGAGTGTGTGTGTGTGTGTGTGTGTGTGTGTGTATGTATGTGTGTGTTAGGAGGCAGGGAGGGGACTATTTGGTCTGAGGATGTGCCCATCGATCATAGATTCAGGGAGGAGAGGGCACAAAATGACAAAATAGGACCTAATCACAAGGGCCTCTTTGACTCAGGAGAATGTGACACGGGGAGTGACTTTTATTTAGCTTGCTCCATTAAGGGCACATTTGTGAGTCAGAAGAGGACAGGGTCCTTTCTAACCTAAAAATAAAGCTGTAGGGACACAGCAGTCAAGGGAGGGTTTGTGGCTTGACCTTTTCTATGTCTGAATGTGTATGGAGTGTGTGTGGTGAGGGCATGGAAGAAGGGGGCGCAGGAAGAAGGGGAACCCGGCTCTGCTTCTAAGAAGCCACGCTGGTGAAGCCCTTGGAGGCAGCACGGGTCAGGGGCCAGGCCGAGGACCTCAAGGCAGGACTGTGGACCTGGAAATCTCTTGTTTGCTGATGTCCTAGCATCTTTGTCCCAAGCCCACCCTCACTGTCACGGCTCTGGTTATGCAGCCAGGGGGACATGGCTCTCACTTAGTCACGGCACAAACAGTGCACCCAACCCATTCGCAAGTGTGCTGCCAAACTTTAACCAATATATATAAAAATATATATATATAAAAAAAAAAAGAGGGAAAAAAACCTGACTTTGGGTTCCTTGCGGATGCATGCCACTCCGGCGATGTCCACTTGTTATGGGACACAGCACAGAGCCGCAGAAAGCACAGGATGAGGGCGAACTGCCACCACAGTCCTGCTTGCAGTGTGTCACTAAGCAATCTGGAGCTGAAAAGCCACCACAGGATTCATGCAGTAGTGGAGCACCCGGTTTGCTTCCTTCTGATGCACAGCTATTAAATGCAGTGTATGAAAGTCTGCCCCCGATACAAAAATGAGAACCAGGGCTGCACAACCCTGCAGGTGACATCAGAAGACCCTTGCAGTCATGTCCGCTTGACCTCCCCTGCCTGTCACCGGCCCAACAGAAAGCAAGCGTCTGCCCACCATCCCACCCTGTGCTGACCACCGCGACTCAGCAGTCTCTTGAAATCAAGCCCCAAAGGCAGTAGAAAGGAGGGGTGAGAATGAAACACACCCACTCCTTTCCCACTCATCAAGTGGCTCCTAGTCCCCCCCGCCCCCTTCAGATTCACACTCTTCCCAGCTCCTCGCCTGCATCCCACTCACCTGGATAAATTCTGGTGGTCCCGCAAAGGCCAGCTTCATACCATGCTCCTCAGGGGAGCCTCCCCCAGCTGCTCCATCCTGTAGCACTTCCTCCTTGCCCTTGACTACCACACATTTGTACTGTGCACCACTCAATCCCAGCACTTATTGATTACCTCTTCTGTTGTTTGCCATTATTTCGTGGGGGTCACTTGTTATCACAACTGAGCTGGGGCATAGTGGGCAAGAGTGAGGTGTCTGGGCTTCCCAGTCCAAACCCCAGGCCTGAAGCTTGCACTCTCTAAAGCACAGCTCCCTGGTCAATAAAATAGGGTGAGTATTCTCCCACCCCATGGGGAGATCGAGAGGAGAAAATGAGTGAAAGTCCAGAAAGCTCTTGTAATAATGGTTGGCACACAGGAATGGTTTGAAAACCATTCGTATTGTCATTACCAGATGACAAAGAAGAAGTCATTTGTTTAAATTCTGTATTCTCCCCATATATGTGTCCTCACTATACCCATAGCATAATTGGTAGTCTAAACATATAGATAAAATAAGAATTTCACACAGAGATTGGTAGGCCCCTGGTGTGATATTGCTGGGTGACCTGGTTAAAATGACAAGTTTGTGGCCCCGCCCTCCAACTCCCCACTGAACAAGGGGTGAGAACTCTGGCGCTGACCTGCTTGGCAGTGTCTTGGGAAATAGCCCATGAGTCAGAACATGAGCTCCCGGGGGGCTGAGAGCATGTGTTCCACGACCTTCCTGGGGCCTCTTCTAGTCTCACACTCCATAAATCTGAATTTGATGAGGGTGGGCAATGAGTGGAGACGCTCCCCCGTGGGTCCGTGCCAAGAGCCCTGCCCGAGGGTCTGTCAGCGCCTGTGATGAAGTAACCGCAGGGGGACAGCTGCATCTGTCTTGGTAAACAGAGGAGCTCAGCCAACACCCTCAACAGCAACCAGCACAAAAGAGGAGCAGCCCCGCGAGGCCACCATGCTCCCTGGCCAGCACATCAGGCAGCAGGAGGACACCGGTTCATTCAGTCCCCTCCCGTCACGCGTGGGATGCTTTTAGAGTGAAGTACTGCCTGAAGTTCTGCATCGAGAGTGCAGCAAACCCAGAACAGAGGTCTTCCAGATCTCTTTCCACTACTCATGGGCCAGAATAAAACTGACCAAAGTATGTTATATACATGTACAAGTATGAAATAATGAATTCCATTATTATGTATAATCATCACGCACCATTTTATTTTATTTATTTATTTTTTTAAAAAAAAAAAAAAAGACTATGTCTGGAGGAATCCCAGTCACGGCACCTTCCTCTGCCTAAGAGACTTGAGGGGGTCGCGGGTAATTACCCAGTTCATGCTGCCCGATCTCCTGCCAGTCTGAAGAGAAGATTGGTCTCGAGTGACATGTTGGATACAGTCTTAGATTTAGACCAACCGATTTGCACGGTGACTGAGAAAGCTCATTTTGAGCTTTGGTTTTGCCAGTGTTCAGTGGGGAGACTAATGCAAGTCTGGGCCCATCAGACCTGGGTTCTTTTTTAACTCATAGAATTTCCTAGTTCCTAGTTGGAACTCAAAACTTGTCTGTTGAGTGAATCCCAACTGTACGAGAATGTTCTGATTCCGTTTGGGTGTCTCCAAAGAAAGCATATGAGAAGTGTTGCATTCAGACTAAGTCCACGGCTCCAGACACTGGCCTGAGAGTAGGGGAGTCAATGTTATTGTCACCCAGAGTAGTAGGAGAAGGGAGCAGGAAGAGTTTGGCTTCTTGCCCTTAAAACTTTAGAGGATGCTTTATGAATACTGAGAGGCACTATGCTTTACTATCTCCTGCATAAATGTCATTGAGCCTCAGTTTCCTCATCTGTGAAACAGTGACAATTGATCTCTTTCTTACCGAGAGGCAGCTAGGAGAAGATGGTATGATGTACTTTGTCAAGCACAGGGGCAATGTGAGCCACTATTAGTCCTTTTTAAGGACTGTGAATTCAGGCTGATACTTGTAAGGGATCCACTATTGACAAAGTCATTAAGGATTCCGTGCTTCTCACACCCACCCTTCAGGCTATGACTGTACCTGTGTGTCCAAGTGGTGTCCAGCTGCCTGCTGTCCGCTATGCAGTTGGGCTGGGCTCTGCAGTTTCCTGGCTGCACCTCTCAGTGCTGATGCCCACAAGGGGGAGCTAGTGGAGCACTCCATCCGAGAAGAGCAGGTGAAGAGATGCTTGGTGTTCCCAGCCGGGCGCTCTCCTAGGCTTTTTCTTGTGGTCTGCCCCACCCCATCACTTTGGAAGATCTCCACGGGGACAGTCTGCCCTTTTCCCCCTTCTCCTTTTCGACCCTATTCTTCACCCCTCCCGCTCCTGTTGTCCCCCCTCCTCCTCTTCTTCCTTCTTTCTTACTAGCTTGAACATTTTAATCAATATAGCGCCTCCCTAGGGTCTCCACGCTGTCACTGCAATTTGTTGTGGTTCAATGGGTGAAATTTCTTTTCCCTTCTAGTGGGAAACAGAATTATTTTCATGATAGTAGATGACTGGTCCGGAGAGACCTCCACACAAAGAGCCCTATGAAGAAAGGAGACAGCTGGCTGAAAAGAGCGAAGGGATTTGGGGAATTGAAATGCTTTATGATATTGGACTTAAACGCGGAAAATTCCCTTCTCTGCATTGCTCAAATGCCTCTGAATTAGAGCAGAAGGGGTATCAGTTGATTTGTTAACTCCGGGTAAGAATTCCGGGCCCAGAGATGTGCGGGACTTTTTTTCTGACGGGGATGACATCCATTACGCTGGGCCTTAGCCTACACTAGTCTCTTCCCTAGTAGTCTGACTTACCCCATGGATTGCTTACCTGGCTTTCTTTAGGGAGGATGGCATTCAAATCATTTCAGAGAAGGAGCTGCCTCCCATCTCTTTGGGGAAGAGTCCTGGGGACAACTTTGTGAAGTACTGTGGTATATTGGAAGAGCACAGGACTAAGACTAGAAGGCTGGCTTCCCATTTCACCCTTCTCACTTACCTGCTGAAGGCCTGGGAATGATCACCTTCCTCTCTCTGGTCTGCCCCCTCCTCAGCTGTGAAATGAGAGATAAGGTTCTGACATTTTTTATAAGGTCACTAGGGAGCCCAAACAGTTCCTAGCAGGGTTGTGATGATCAGATTGACTCAGAGTAATTGATCCAGAGAGTTACTGGCAGTAAATGGGGAAATTTTGGAACTTTGATTTATATTTTTTAAAAATAACTCCATCATTTCACAATACATAAATTTAAGTCTGCAATTTAACTGCATTTTAAAAAAATTAATTGTTAAATACCTGTATTTATGCATTCTTTCTTATGCAGGAATTTTACCTCTGCCTCCTGGAACTGTGACATAAGTATCAGAACAAGTTCATCTCTAAGTTTACTCCCTACCATCTAATTATGGTTTTGCTATAAGTCCTCAATTTGGTTGAGTGTCATCCAGGCCAGAAATGTTTTTGGCCACTTTCTCATAATCATTTTTTTCTACTTCTTACCCCATGAGCTTCTAGTGAAAAAAAAAAAAAAAAGAAAGAAAGAAAGAAAAAGTAAGTAGGTGTTGACTCTCCATCTTCTTTTTCTGTGGACTTGCCCAATGTAAGAGGACCTCTGTTATTATCTAATTTCCTTTCTTCTTTCCTTTTGCCTGTTTTCAGAGTTTTGCTCTCCAATAGGTTGATTTTAAGAAATTCAGCTTTTCCTTTTGAAGAATGTTGGGGTGTTTTCTCTTCTAACTCTCTCTGGTCACCCACCTTTTCTCCCCATGGTTTGGCCATGCCAATTTATTTTCCTATACTTCTTAACAATCTCCCATTTGTTGCCTTTGGTAGCTATTGCTCTTCTGTCATTTTTCCTTTCTTAGGCATCACCTACAAATGGGTGTCCCCTGACACATGAATGTGAGCCATTAGCATCTCTCACTGATTGTTGCTTATTTTCAGTGTTCAGAGAATCTTTAGTCATTTGTGTGTGTCCTAAGCATCTTCCAGAAGGGCTGAACTAGGAGTCATGTTCAGGTGAATAAAAAACGCCCAAGAATATGTACATGTGTAAGTGTGTTGTTCGTCTATACATGTCTAAAAGTCTTAGTGCAAACATAAATATCAAAACCACTTGCAGATAGTTCTTGGGCTTAATAATCTATCCTAAAATGAAGAAAACAGTCTAACCCTGCACACCATTTATTTGGTAAGTGTAATGCCTAGAGAACGGACCCCCCAAAGACCACCAAGGAATCCAGAGTATATGCAAAAACAAAGAGCCTTTATACCATAAGCTCGGACTCTCAGACCTCACCAACACAGTGAATCTGTACTGAGAGTCCTGAACCCAGGAGGTGCAAGTCTTTTATGGGAATAGAAGCAAGGAGAGGGAGGGGGTTATATGATTGGCCATCTTTACAGTTAGGGTATCTTGTCTCATTGTAATTGGCCAGGGGAATTGGGGAATGATTGGGGAATGACTTAGGGGGTCTTCATTGGTGGAGGCTAGCCTCAGAGCAATGGAATGTGCTGATTACAAACTGAAGTCAGGTTTTAGGTATGTAGGTTTAGGCACATAGGCTTAGGCAGTCGCGCAGCTCCAACTGGCCTTGAGGGGAAGCTTTTTGACTCTTATTATCTTTTTATTTATTTATTTATTTTTATTCTAATTTGTTATACATGTTTGCAGAGTACATTTTATTTCATATTACATATAAAGAACACAATTTTTCAAGTTGCCGGTTTTATATAAAGTATTTTTACAACAATTATGTCTTCATACATGTATTTAGGGTAATCATGGATAACTCAGTCTGTTATTATTCCTATCTCCTTGCCCCCTCCCTCCTCCTCCCTCTTTGTTCTATTTAAAATTCTTTCATTCCTCTCATCCCCACTCCCTTGCCTTTATAAGTTAGTATCTTCATATCAAAGAGATCATTCGACCTTTGGTTTTTTGGTATTGGCTAACTTCACTTAGCATTATTTTCTCCAACTCCATCCATTTACCTGCAAATGCCATGATTTTATTATCTTTTAGTGCTGAGTAGTGTTCCATTGTGTATATATACCAAAGTTTCCCTATCCATTCATCTGCTGATGGGCATGGGGTTGGTTCCAAGATCTAGCTATTATGAATTGTGCTGCTATAAACATAGATGTGGCTGTGACTCTTATTATCTTAAAGCCAAGCATTTTACAGAAGCAAAAAGAAGCGGTTAAACTAAAAAGGGTGTGGATCTAAAAAAGGGGGGGAGGTTCTACAGTAAGTACTATATATGAGAAATTACTCTAGATGATTTCCATAAACTAATAACATCATTATTTTCACAGACAGGGTATCTGTTTGCAAGTGTATCAAGTCTGTTTTCTTTGTTCTTTCCAAAATGATAGATGAAGATAAATTCTTACAGGTTTTGCAAGCCCACTCAGCAGTTACCTTTGCTTCATAAACCAACTCTGAGATGTTAGGGTTTGTGGGTAGTAACTGCTCTCACCATTTAAATGCTTCTGAGCTAGGAATCAATTGATAATATACAAGAATCAGAAAGATGAACATTAAAATATTATTTTTCATATGGATAAAGTCAAATTCAAATAAGTGGTGAAACAAAGAACCTTGATTGGGCCTCCCATTTTCTCTTCCATCTTCAAGTATCTTGTGAAAATCATCATCTATGGAATGAACATGCCCAGCATCATTGTCAGGATGAAGCCAGAGTCTGACAGGCAGTCAGTACAGACAGGTAAATCGAGTCAGGTTGGATCAAGAAAGCCAATTTTGAGTGAGTCCTGGGAAGTTAGAGAGTGTCCCCTGAGGGATTGAAATGTTTATTCCTTCAGAGCCCTTCCTCCACCCGTATCAAGAAGAACCTGCCCCTGCCCCAACCTGTTGCCAAGGTAACCTGGCCCAGGAATTGTCTCTCCCTACAGGGAGTTATACAGTTGTTAATTAATGTGTCCTGGGCTGCCCCATCCTGCCCTTCCCCCTTCAGCCCATCTGCTTCTCACCTTTTGGACATCCCACCAGGCCTGGTCACCTACACAGGAAGGAGAGAGATAAGGGGAAGAGAGCAGGAGAACAAAAGGCAGCCTGGGACATATAAAAAGGCAGACCTGCCTTGCTTCTTGGGACACCAGGATACCAGCAATGGCCCCCTTCTCCCTCCTGGGAGAAGTCCATGTTACCCCTTTTAAGTAAACCCTGCTTTATATGCTTGCCTCAGCGTGCTTCTCTAATGTTCACACTTCAACATTTGGGGGAGCAGAACTCATCACCGTAAATGGCAGTATCAAGGAGACTGGGGTCAAGCAAAGAGAAAAGAAGAAAGACTCTAATATGCTCATTTGTTAATACACTAATTTCACGTGAACCCAAAGAGAAAGGCTAGGTGTTTACTCAGCAGATTTCTCAGCATGACGATGGGGAGCAGGAAGAATGATAATTGCCCTCTGCGATGGGATAGTTCCCCAGTTGTTCTACCCTAGTTACCTTGGAAAATAGGTTTCTAAAAAATGCAGCAATAATTTTAAACTTCAGAAAAAGAGTTACTCTCTCCCTGTTGACTAATAATCTCCCATTAGAATTAGGGAAGAGCTTCTATGACATACAAAGATGTGAAAGTTTGGACCTCAATCCCTAAGGCTGGTTTCATTGAGGAGAAAATGAGATTCAGTGGTGATGAAAATCATTAGTATCATCTACACACAGAACTCCATGATCCATAGACAACCAGCTATATAAATTTAACCTCAGCAAGAATGTAAAATAAAAATTTTATTCTTTAACTCTGATCCTTCTCAATGTTATATTCTGAGCATATCTTGTAAGCAGGTAACAAAGTTTACTAACTTACAACCTTTATTTCTCCCCTCTCTGAATCTCATGAGGACCCTGACTTTTACTAAAGTGGGAAAGACTAATATTCACTCCTTGCATCCCACAGGAGAGTGTCAGGTTATCATTCCATTTAAAAATAAATGTGAATGTATCCTGCTTGCCCAATTTTGGGCTGGTAATTCCACTCTCCTGCCCCCCCCCCTTTGTATTTTGTTCCTCAATACAAAGCTATTGTAGTTTTTTGGGTAGTCTTCTCCCCTCCCTACTGCCAATAATGGTAGTTTCTACCAGAAAAATTGTACTGGATTTCATTTACCAGCATGCTCATTCAGAAAAGGAAAATACTAACCTAGTTGTCCTGTAAATACTACTAGACTTTATTAGCAAACACTTCTCCTCTGGCTGGTATCTTTCTGATCTGGGGCTATGGCTCCTGTTGGATTCTGGGCAGGGAGGCTGCACCTCCCAGGTAGGCCACACCTCCCCAGGTACTTTGTGAAAAGACTACATCTCCCAGGTGCCTCAGGCTGGCCAGCCAACCTGGCCACAGGGGCCCTCGCCACTCCCTCTTGATCTCCGGCAGCCTATGGGGACACGGACCTGCTCCAGGGGTCCCTCTGACCACCAGTTCGCTATTTAAGCCTGCTCCAGACCGAAATCTGCCTTGTTCTTCCTCGCGCTGCGCCCTTGTTCTCCCTTTTCCCTTGCCCCTCACTTTCCCTGTCCTCCACGCCATTTTTGTCCCTTTCCACGCCACATGGCACCCCAATAAACCCCCCTTGGTCAACACGGTGTTCCTGGGTAGCTTGATGTTCCAACAGCTCCAACATCCAACTGGAGAATCTCCATTGTCACCTGAGCTGCAGAAGAACAGTTCTTCCAGTTAATAAAGACTGAGCTGACCCAGAGCAGAAAATTCAATTGGGTTCCTGGGAGGCTTGTTTATAAAGACCATTCTCTGATAGAACAATTCCATCTTCAGGAAACCAGAGAGCAGCAGGGCTTGCAGACTGGCAGGCTATTGGTGATGACAATTATGCCAATCTTCAGAGGGGTTGCTATCACCACCCCAGGACTGTACCCTCTGTGTGCCTTGGAAGGGGTCCTCAGGGGCCTCCTCATCATCCTCTAGCCTGCCTCAGAGAGACTGGTGTCTCTTGTTCTCTTCTCCTTGATATTCAGAGAGGACCTTCCAAAACCTTCTAATACTTTTTTTTTTTTTTTTTTTTTTTTTTTTTTGGCATTTCCATCAGGAAATCGTTTTAATGCCAAACTCTTCTTAGCATTCCTGTGGTTTTAAAGCCTGGACATTTAGGCAACCTATTAAAGACTGGATCAACAAAACTTCAAAGAAAACACATTTCCTCTTGGTCCATTTGGCAGAGCTATCCTGGTCTGGGCTAGTAATTGCAAAGCAATGTGTTAGATTCCAGGCAGGGAGGCCACACTTCCCAGGTAGCCTAGAGAGGCCACACCTCCCAGGTGCCTCAGGTTGACCAACTCTGCTGGCCAGCCCTCAGGTGCCCTTCTGGACCAATTGTGTCACAAGGGTTCCCCTTTCAGCCCCCGGCAGCCAATAGAATTGGGGTCCCTTCTGGGGGGGTCCTTCTGACCATCAGTTGGCTACTTAAGCCTTCTCCAGACTGAGACCGGCCCTCTTTTCCTTTCCCCTTGTTCTTCCCTTCCCTTCCTTTCCCTGCCCTTCCACACCACCCATTCCCTACCCCTCTTCCCTTCCATGTGACCCCTAATAAGCCCCCCTTTGCTACAAGGCGTTCCCGGCATGGCTTTTTTTCCAATACAATGAACCCCAAAAGAAAATCATCAGAGTCCTCATTTAATAGAGATATTTTCCCCTTTAAACTACTCGTGTTTAAAAGGCCATCAGAACACTGGACAATAAGCTTTCTTCAACTATCTGCTCAATGTTTTTAGCGAGATTCCTTTGGTATGAGTTTCTCTCTCCCAAATAATCCTTCAGTCCTTTTTAGTTCGGCACTAGTCACAGGCTGCCCTCTAATATTGCTATCTATGGATATTACATTTTGCCTATTGAATTTCTGAAGGCCAACCTCCTGATTTGTTTTTCCTTATATTACACTCCAACCTAAAATGGCAAGTGCTTGAAAATAAATTATTAAATTGAACTGTGTAATTAACATTAGATTTTGGCTTAAAATAAAACAACATATCTCTCAATCAATCTCCGTTTCAATAAAAGCGTGCACAAGCTCAGTACAGATGCAACTTTTTTTTTTTCTGAATAGTTTTGATTCGTGGCTGGTTGAATCCATAGATACAGAATCCATGGATTTGGAGAATCAACTATATCCTTCTTTGGAAAGATACATTTGACTCAATCCCTTGTTCCTTTTCCACCTCCAATGTTATAAAAGAATTCCCAGCATGACAATCCTCCTTTGAGATCCTCCACAGTCAAAGAAAGATTCAGTAGGGTTCAGTGACCCTAAGGCAAGGTAAATGGCATAATAATGCAAGGAAGGGCTATATAGAGAGATTACATACGTACTCCAGGGATGTGAAAACTGGGGCTTCGAGAGGGAAAATGAATTGGCTTGGGTGCCCCAGCTAGATGGTGGAAGAGTTAGTGTTAGATCCATTTCTGAGTCTTAGTTGAATCCTTTTTCTGGTACACAATAAAATCAGCTCATCATCAGAGGGGGGGAAGAAAAAAAAACACTCATCAACTTGAGTTAAATGAAAAAATATTTTCCTGGCTATATAAAAAAAAAAAAAAAAAATCAAACTCCAAAATGTCCCATTCCCTTATTTATTTATTTATTTATTTATTTATTTATTTTTTGAGTTGTTTAAATTACACTGTTTTACAGGCTAGGGTTGTGGCTTATGGTAGAGCACTCGCCTAGCACGTGCACGGCCCAGGTTTGATCCTCAGCACCACGTTAAAATAAAGGCATTGTGCACAACTAAAGTAAATAAATCAATATTTTTAAAAAATTACACTGTTTTAATACATTTACCATGGATATTAACAATAAAGCTTAAAAAAAAAAAAAAAAAAAGAAAGAAAGAAAGGAAACCCAGCACTCCATTTACTAAAACACACATGTCTAAACCTACCCCATGACCAACCATATCTGCCAAGCATAATGACCAGTCAAGTACAAGACTGTTCAAGCCCTGTGGGTCTGATCTTTCTCCCATTATAATAGGATTATAAAGTACTTAACTTCTGCTACCGCTATTGGAACCAGCTTTGCTGCCTCACCACAGAGGCCCTTTCAGGAGCAGCCCAGGGCCAGTGGGTCTTTATCATTTATCACTTGTTTCAAGGGCTTAGGCTTTGATCTGGGGATAATTCGGTATGTTTGAAAGAGGAATAAACCTTTAGTCTAATCTGGGGAACAAAGCACAGAATCCAGCAGCCGGAAGCCTTGAGTTTATTTTTCTTAAGCAAAACCATGAATTCATTGTCAGTTCAGGAAGAAATAAAGAAGGATTTTCTGGAAGCTGTTCCCAGCTGTCGGGTACTCATGGGGGGGGGGGGGGCAGATAAAAACCAGGGAGAGAGAGAGAGAGAGACAAGAAAGGCTCTTGGGATGAAGAAATGCTGATGCTCGGGACCCAGATCCCAGAAGATGGGAGAGTCTTGCGTTCCTTCCTCACCTTCAGCCAGTGGTGGGGACAGGAGGACTCTCCTCCCTCAAGTCACTCACTGCCTCCTCAACATGGCCTGGTCTGGGCAACCTGCAGACACTCTTGAACTCCACAAGGTCTTAATTCAGTGTGAGGGAGGAGAGTGTAGGAGATCCGACTGACATCTGATTGCTCCTCTGTGCAGGGCTCTGAGAGCTCAAGTGTTGAAGGAATGAGGAACACATGAGCTTAAGCTCCCTTGAGAGGCCCTGTGGACTTAGCCAGACACAAAGGGACGGGGACTTTCCTTGACCTTTAAAGGACAGATGGACTCAGTATCTAAAGTTGAGTTCTGGCCCATGGTATTTCACTGTATCTATTATTGTTTCTTATAAATGGAACTCTCCTTTTGAATTGGTAATCTTTATGCTAAGAACATGGTATTCCAAAGCATTATTTTACCCATTGCATTAATTATTATTGATGTAAAGTACCTTTTCAATGAATTAGAAGCTAGGTTTTGAGCCTCAGGTAACTAACTATACCTTCCTCGAGTTTAAAATTGCTTTGGAGAATTCTACTTGTACTTCAATGGGGTCTTCTGCCTTTTGTGACTTTAAAGGCTGAGCACTGGGGGTAAAGTAAGTGAGCTGGGAGAATTGGGTCCAGTTTTCTCATTACTTTTTGGGCTATTGTATTATATTTTACGAAGTGTTTTGAAATGCACCCCACTCTAAGAAAGGAAGATATATGAGACTCTTATTCAACTCCTATGAAATTAGCACTAGATATTCCCCAAGACCCTGCAATTTTACCTCCATCTATTTATGTAAGAGAAATGAATATATGTATACAAAGGTCTTGAATAACAGGGGTTTTAGCAGATTTAACAAGAATAGCCCCAAACTGGAAAGGATCTGCATGACCAGCAACAAGAATGGTTGAACAAACTATGACATAGTCATACAGTGACTAAAAGGAGCAAACTTGATACACAGGTCCTCTCAGAAATATTATGCTAAGTGAAGAAGCCAGAAACAAAAAAGAGTATAATCTTGATGATTAGATTTATTTAGAAGTTCAAGAATAGGTGTTCTGGGCTGACTTGTGTCCTCCACCCTCAAGTCCATGCTGACATCCTAACCCCTACCACATCAGAATGTGGGTATACGGAGATAGGGCCTGAAGTTAACATGATGCTATTAGCATGGGTCCAGATCCAACAGAACTGGTGTCATTTTAAGAAGGGGAGACCAGGACAAAGACCAGCAGAGGGAAGATAATTTGAGGACGTAGAGAGTAGACAGCCGTCTACAAGCCAAGAGGAGATAGGTCTCAGATGGAACCAAGCCTGAAGACTCTTTGATCATAAACATCCAGCCTCTAGAATTGTGGGAAAACTAATTTTGTTATTTAAGTTACCCAGCCTGTGGTATTTTGTTATGGCAACCCTAGAAAGTTAACACAGTGGGCAAAACTAAGAAATGGTCATAGAAATCTGAAAAGTGGTTTCCTTTGGAGGAGTGTGCCTGATTTAAAGTGGCATCAGGAAGCTTTCTGGGGTGGTAAAAATAAATATTCCATATGTTAATTAAGGAGGTGGTTATTTGGATGGGTAATTGCCAAAACATGTATGAAGTCATGAATGGTGTGAATATACTTTGCATACAACCAGAGGTTTGTAAAAAAGTGCTCTATATATGTTTAAAATGAAATGTAATGTATTCTGCTGTCATTTATAACATCTTAGAATAAAAAATAATTTTAAAAAAAAGTGATTCATTAAACGGTACTCTTAGCATAGCCACATTGTGAATTATGCATCAATTATAAACATGAAAAAGTATTTAAGTCCACTTAAGTTCCAGCATTATGAATAGGAAGATGATGATAATATAGCTCATACAGAGTTGTTGCTAAAATAAAAATCAAACTACACTCAGGAGAGGCCTGGCCCAATGCTCAGCACACAGGACCTCTCTGGGTTAGGTCCAGATTTGGGCCTTCTGCTGCTTTGAGATATTTGCTTTCTGGAATTTTAGTTAACATCAATGAGGCACACCAGACTGCTCTGTTCTTTTGTCTGTGAACTCTGCCTTTTGTTACAGCCTCTTTCTTCTTTCCATTATGTCCAGGAATAATCTCCAAGTACTACACACAAGTGCCAGCATCCTACCCCTTCTGGGCTCGCCCTTCACCTGGCTAGCGGCTCCAATTCCATCCAGGAAAGAATTTCACACATTCTCCTGGTGGCCATTGATCCCTTTCCGGTTCCATTGTCACCCTGGAAAGGGCTCCAAGAAGGGTTTGTTTTCTGGCATTTAGGGAGGCATCTGCTGATCTTACCCACAATAGCTTTTCTGCTGGGGAAAACAAAACAAAACAAACCACAAAAATACTTGCAGCCCTCACACCTGAGTGTGTGGAGGTTTTCCTGGAAGCCTGAAGAAAGGGGTTGAGGTACAGCTTGTTAGATCTGAAAACCCAGCACTAGAAGAGCCCTTTGTCCTCTGTCTCAGATCATTCAGCTTTTACTCTAAGATTCTAAGAAAAATACTGTTAACATTCAGCTTACAATTTTCACTGTGAACAAAAGTAGAACCCACAGAAGTCTCTGTGTTTCCTGTGCTTATCAGGAAATGATCATACTGGAATCTATAACCTTGATCATGTGCATTTTCTCTGTGCCCAGGCCATTCCCAAATTACTGGGAAAATTTGTATTTACATAGGTGAGAGGTTAGGGAACTGGTGTAAGGATTGCCAGAAGGAAGATATTGTTTTTAGAAATCTCAGTGCGGGCATGGATTGTGTCCCTAAGGCCTTTCACAACATGTCTGTGCAAAAATATCTTCAGGGGCTTTCTGCTTGACACCACAAAGGAGTTCAACTGACCTGCTTTCCTAATGCCTTAGAAATCTGTCCTCCATTACCTACACAAGCTTACTTCCTCTATCATCCAGCCTCTACCCTCTGTTCTTGCAAGTTTTGTCTCTTTACTCCGCTATGTTACACTCACTCTCATAGAAGGCACATGGATGGTCTTTGGGTTGGTTATACTCATGCCAAGAAATACAGCAAGCAGAAGAGCCAGGTCACTCTGAGGAATAGATAAGTTTAGCTAAAACATGGAAAGGTAGAAGCAGAGAGCATGTGCATTCCTTGGGTCCTGAAGGAGGTAGGGAGCTTAGGAAATGCCAGGTTAGTCAGGCAGTGATAAAAATCTTGAGTTTTTTGAGTTTGCCAAGAAAGCTTAATGAAATATCTCTGCATGTCCAACCAGAGCCACCATGCACATAGAATGAAATGGAGACCTTGGCACCACAAAGAATGTGGGATTTCAGAAGCAGCTTGAATGCTTGGGGTTGGGGAGAAAGAGAGAGAAAGAGAAGGAGGAGCTAGAGGAGAAAAAGGAGGAGGCGGAGGAAGAGGGGGAGAAGGAAGAAAATAAAGAAAAAAGAGAGCTGACCTGAGGTGGGTATAGCTGTGGAAGCAACTGAGAGGGAATGAGGGGTGAAACAGTAATGAGCTGTTTCATTTCATGTTGGTCCGGCCTTACCAGAGTTGTAGCTCTAAATCTGTGCTGATCTATTTCAGCCTGAAAACAGGACTAAAAAGTAGATAATGAGCTGGGTTGCTTTGCTTGGAGTAAAGGAGGCCAAAGGGTGACTCAACAAAGCATTCAACCCCAGGAAAGGTCATTTTGCAGACTGTGGTGACCAGCTGTCCTCTAACTCCCATGAAATGCAAAACAAGGTTTTAGCTCATGGCAATTCATGACTCATTTTAGAAAGCTATTCTGCTGGGCTGACACCATGCCAGTTTATTTATACCAGAGTGAGTTCCAAAGAAGAGTTTGAGGAAGCCACAGTTGAGCTTTCTAAACAAGCAGAAGAGGAGCAGTCCCCCACCAAATCATTGACCACAGGACTGATGAAGAGGGAGAGAGCTTGGGTGGTGGATAAATCTTACTCATTCGTTTTATAAATATAAAAACTGAGAACTTAAGAGGAAATGCGACTTTACGTAAATCACTTAACAAAGCAGTTTTTAGTTTATTCCCAAAAGAAATAAAATAAAGAAAACCTGGTAATATGGGTAATCAGGGGTCCTTGGTAATCAGGGGTCCATGAATCCCCTGAATTTGCATGGAAAATTTGATGGGTATCTGCAAGTCTGCTACGAGGTGGTTTGCACTAGTGAATCTTCAGTGAGTGTTTAAATATTCAAATACTCCACACTGCTTGGTAAATACACTTTGTTTTAAAGCCTCCAGATGTCCCCACAATCCAGCAAATAAAGGGCTAGTGTCTGGTCCAGGAGGGGACCTCCCTGACACTTCCCTCTGAACCTGAACCAGTAGTGTCAGGACCATGCTACATGTTTAATATTTTGAAAGTCACTGTGTATGTGTGTATGTGTGTGTGCATTCACATATGGATATACACAGTTTGCTGGGAAAAGACTTTCATTACATTGTCCAAGGGAATCTTTGATCCCAAAAGAATTAAAAACCTGGCTGTCAGAGCTAGAAGCCCACTATGACATTTGGCTGCACTCTCAATGCCCAGTAGTGGACTCAGGTCTGAATTTACATGTAGAGAACTTCCCAGACTTTTCAAAAATTGGTTGGGCAAACCAAAAGTTCAAAATTAGCACAAGATACTATTCCTATGGTTTTCATCCACTGGAACTGAGGAGGAAACATAAGAAGAGCTGGAATATTAATGAAACATATTGGATTAATATTTTCTTAGTTCTTTCCACCTAAGTGAAGCCCTCTGCAGTTACAGGAAAGTCATGTATCTAGATTAATCGAAAGTGGACAGGAACATGGTATAATAGCTAATGTACTGCACTAGATGTCTGTCTCTTTTGTTGAATAGCATTAGAGCAAACAATTAAATATAATCAAACTATATATTCAATGCAATTAAAAATAAATTCAGCATTTTGGGGGGTACCTGATGGAGAAGGTTTAAAGATGACAATAAACAAGGCTCTGCCAAAGAGTTCTGGAATAAGCCCTACAGAGAATCCAAGCTGCCACCTGGGCTCAATTCCTCCTTTAAGGATATGGAGACTACAAATGAAGGACATAGTGACATGCCAGGTTTACCCAACATGCCAGAGGCACTGTTGAACCACAAGACCTGGTCTTCACCTATAAGTTTGGGACATTAAAGAGACATAGAGGTTATCCAGTTCAAATCCCTCTGCCTAAGAAAACAGATTCACCAAGGTATGTAGAGAATATTGGTCAAAATAACCAAGACAGGATCCCAACTCCGTTCTGATTATCAGACCAGTGCCCTTCATCATACTATCACAGAATCTTTCTGCATTGGTGTGATAACAGGGTAGAGCTAGAGACAGGAGAATCATGGGCAGCCAAAGAAGGAAGGGGAAGGAATGTAAAACAACTCGGTTTCTTCATTAGTTTCACAATTTTGCCCAAGGAAGGGACTATTCGAGTCCTTGCTCCACCATTATTAGTCTGGGGCAAATGATTTGAGTGTTTCTCCGGGATACTTTTTTTAAAAAATATATACTTTATTATTTATTTATTTATTTTAATTTTTTTTAGCTTTTTAAAAAAATGTTTTGTAGTTGTATGTGGCCAGAATGCCTTTGTTTATTTTTTTTTTTTGTGGTGCTGAGGATTGAACCCAGCGCCTCACACGTGCTAGGCAAGTACTCTGCCACTGAGCTATAGCCCCAGCCCTGGGACACTTTCTTATCACTCAAGTTTGTCATAAATATTAAAAGTCATTCTTTATGTAGAGCATCTTCCAACTTTGTCTTTCTATGTACAACCTCATGACTCTATGTACAATCTCTTCTTTAACTAGCTAACATATGCTCTATTTCCTCAGCAAACAGAAACCCAGGAAAACTCTTCAAACAGCACATTTCTAAAAAAATTGGAATTCTCTACTCAGAACACAACAAAGGTTTGAAAAAATATGTCCATAGTGGTTGAGCTTTCTTAAAATATGATTCCCCCAAAAAAGACATTTTGAAGTGGTTCAGTCCTAAAAATGTTCTTTATTTTGAATTATGAATCTACAAATTTCTACGAATTTCTCCTAAGAAAATAATCATAAATGTTATGCACGTTTATATTGCACTGTTTTTTATGAGAGAAAACCAAAACTATCCAGCAATTGGATTGGAAACAATCTCACAACAGATTGTTAAAATTAATTATGATAATCTACATAGAATAATACTATGTAGCCTCTTAAAATTAGGTTATTGGAAAACATTTATAGCTAAGTTGCAAAGTATAAAACTATGTCATAAAATAGAATATGTCATCTGGTGCTATACTGCAAGTATATGTTAGTCTGTCTATATGTTTAGAATAAAGTCATAAACCATATTGTTAACTGTGAATTGTCTTGGGGTTATTGGTTTGTAGGTAATCTGTTTTGTCCTGTGTGCTTTAAATATAGTGAGGATAGAGACAAAGCTATCCTTCATTGTGTGTAGGTTAATCACAGGATCAATTTTGATGAATGGAATGTAGAAAAAGTGATTTACTTACATCCCTGGTTTTAAAAAATTTTTGAGAAATCCTCTCTTCCCCTCTGCTTGTTGATGCAGAGTCTAGCTAAGATGCTAAGACATTGCAACACAGCAATGTGGGAGAATCCTGGATCCCTTAGTCACTGCCCTAAGGGAGTCATCAAACAGAACCACCTGCTTAGAAACATCCACATTGAGTGAGTGAGAAATAAATGTTTATTCTGTTAATCCACAATGATTTTGAGGTTGTTTGTTATAGGAGCCAATGTAAATTAGCCTGACTAATATGTGGTTTCCAAGTTTTCTATGCATTACTTTTGAAATTAGACAAACAAGTTATTTAAAAAGAATAATTGCCCATTCCTCTTTTTCTATAGGACACCCACTGTGTTAAGGCATTAAGGAAAATATCTCTTTTAATACCTGCATACAAGGGGGTAATCACCCTCCTACCTCTCCCATGCCACATCCAAGGACACAGAAGTAACCTGAAAGTATCTTGGCAAACGTGCCATTCCTCTGTATCTGTACCGTCCCTGCTTATTTGAAGACTTAAGCTGCTTTACCAGAAACCTGGGGAGCAGAACTGCAAAACCACTGGCAGCTGGTTCACAGAAATCACAGGCAGACACGAGTCCTGCTGTTTGGCCTTAGGCCCAGCATATGGTTTGGGGGAAGTACTTACCATGGATGGTTCTCACTCTGCAATTTCACTTATGTCCACGAGTTGCTTGGTGTGAACATGAAAGTGGTAGCTATGGAATAACTTTCAATAGAAGGTGATGGCAGCGTGGCAGGTGGCTGTCCACTTGGGCTGGACCTGGCCCAGCCACCTCCTTCCCTTTCCAGGACTCCACAGCCCCTCACCCTCTGGCTGCCATTTGTAATGCACACACCTGGCACGTGTGCATTGGTATTAAAGTGTGATTTCAGCAAAACGGTAGTCAGCTGGCTGTGTTACTTAGAAACCCTGGCCTGGGCACTGTGGGAAGAGAGCCAGGGCATGCTGCAGGAGGAAATGAATAAAGCTGAACTTGAGGGACCTGCTGCCTCCCAGATGCTGTCCTGCGCACTTTGCATCCTCCCAGTAACCCAGAGGGTGGGTTTCATTATCCTCAGTTTACACTAAAAAAGGAAGCCTAGAAACTTAAATGACTCATTATCACCACCACGAGGTGGCCCAGGTCTGCTATCTGATTCCTTTTATCTCTTTCCTTTCCTTGATAAGAATGATTAAAGTATCCAACTAAGAACCATGGGGGGAAATTTCAATTATTAGTTCAGAATTCAGTAAAAAACCATAAACATCTTCCTACCTGCCAACCCACTTGTGACAATTTCTTTCTTTCCTTTTCTAGGAATTTGTTTAAATGCCTCCTAACTTTTTGTCTCTTTCCCCCTGCTGCCACATTGGGTTGGAATGAATGACCTTGGGGCCCAAGCACAAGCACCTTAGCTGACACATTTATGCCCCAGAGTCATTGCAGACCCTGGCTTTCTAGGTGAAAATTGTCACCGGAGCAAGCCAACCTTCCACACTTCAGGTTCCCTGTCTTCACCTTCAGTGTTCAAAGGTAACAGGTTGAGGTATTCTTGAGCCTGTGCCTAATCTTATGGGCCCTGGCTTCCTTTCTCCTTCTGTCTCTCTTCTTTGCACACCCATCTCCAGTCTAGGTCTTCACTTGAGGCTGTCATGAGGAACCCTTTGCAGGAAGGCTTTCCTTGAAGGTGAAATACACACATCTCACTCCCTCTAACACTTTCACCTATGCCTTAGAAGTTGTGCTGATGTTCAAGACCGAGAGACTTAGAAGATTCTGGAAGAATTTAGGGCCATTCTTTTTCATCCCAAGTAGGTAGGATCTTATGTGAAGAGAATTTTCACTAAAAATTTCCATTTGAAAGGGGAAGAGAACAAGTCTGTACTGTAGACACCATTGATTCTTGTTGATCATGAAGATGCCAGTAGTTTGAGCAGTGAGCTCTTGGGTGAGCAAATCTGGCTATTGGGTTCTACTTTTGGGGACAGAGGTCCATCCCCATGTCCTCCAGGACATGTCTCAGGAGATCAGTGGGGAAGGCATTCCCTTGTGGGCCTATACAATTCCCACATCTCCTTTTCGTTGGCACCCATCGTCAGAGGATTTCCTGAGACTTTCAGAAAACCACAGCCCTGGTTGCAGACTGTCATCAGAGCCCAGTCTCCATTCTACTCTTCACTAGCTTCTGTTCCTCTTTGCTTTCTTTCTTTTTTTTTTTTTTTTTTTTGGTACCGAGGATTGAACTCAGGGTCACTTGACCACTGGGCCACATCCCCAGCCCTTTTTTTATTTTATTAGAGACAGGGTCTCACTGAGTTGCTAAGTGCCTCACCATTGCTGAGGCTGGCTTTGAACTCGCGATCCTCCTGCCTCAGCCTCCCAAGTGCTGGGATTACAGGCGTGCACCACCACGCCCGGCTCTTTGCTTTCTTTGTTCACAGCAGACACCCCTGCAATGGCAAAGGTCGTGCCATGCTTATCCAGGATCCCTGACCCTGAGCTTTCCTGATCCCAGAGAAGAGAGTTCCCGGCCAGTTCCCAAAGTCGACATGTCAAACTGTAGGGAAGGCCCTGATTGGCTGTCCTTGGGTCATGCTCTCATTTCTGAGCAATTCACACCAGCCTTAGGGTTGAATTGCTGCAATGAGCCATGCCGGGTCACAGATGTCCTCCTCCAGCAGGGCATAAGGAAGGGAAGGTGGACCCAGCTGGCCTACCTGAGCCGTCTGGAATGGAGTCTCACAGGAAAGAAGGTTCCTGCAGCAGTGGAGGGCTGCAAGAGAGCTGGGAAGGCAAAGGCAACACTGTGTGCATGTTAAGCTCGGAGTAAACATTGTGGTTTCTCAGGGATGTTGACGCTTCAGAATATCTGGCATGTGGGAGTGCCATTTGAGTCACAAAACTGTGCGAAGTCCTTATTTTTATTAACCTACTCTTTCAGATGCTGTAGGTCTTAATATCACTTTCTCCCCCCGCCCCCGCCTAAGTAAAAGTTCCACAGATGTTTGCATTCAGGCTTAAATTTCATTCACTCTGTTTTCTATGAGGCTGCTTGGGAATTAGACAATCCTTCTTATGTGCTTTTCTGAGATTTGGCAAAACCCAGGGATGAATTTCTTGCTTTTGTCTTTCTTGCCATGGGAGAATTGAAAGCAGTAGCTTTTGTCCAATAAAATTATTTTTTTTTCTTTTGTTTAAAGAAAAGGATTTAAAAGAACACCAATCTGGGTCATAATCCAGGGAACACTCTCCCCTACTTCTTTTTCTGCTTTTCTTTCCTCTCTGATGTTTCCTAATCTGGCCCTGCCCACCCACTGCCCCCTGTCATCTCTCCTTCTGCCCCTTTTCTTCCTGGCCTCGGGGAACACCAAAGCTTTAGAGGCTCAAGACAAGTACAAGCAGGGCTTTATTCTGCAGCCTTTCTCCCCCCATTCCTTCTATTGTCAGGTTCTCGTCACTCTCTCCGCAGTTGAATCAGGGTCCCTGTGAGAGCTGTTCTCATGTGGAATGAACCTCTCTAGGAGGCTTATACCCCAGGGTCCTGGAGGACATGGAGATGCAGGTATGAGCTAGGATATAATGTGGGTATGTGTGTGCTATTGTTTGGATCATATATATCCCCAAAAGGTCCATATCTCCTTTAAAAGCTTATTTTCCAATCTGTGGTTCTATTGGGTTCTCTTAAGAGGTGGGGCCTAGTGGGAGGTCTTTAGGTCATTGGAGGCATGTCCTCTAAGGGAATAGTAGGAACTTGGCCCCTTCTTCTTCCTCTCTTTCCCTTCCCAGCCATAAGGTAAGCAGTTTTGCTCTGCTACGTGCTTCTGCCATGATGTTCTGCCCCACCATGTTCCTGTCCTAAAGCAATAGGGCCAACCTACCATAGACTGGAGCCTCTGAACCGTGAGCCCAAATAAACCTCTCCTCTTTGTAAGTTCATTTATCCAGATATTTGTCATAGGGATGGGAAACTGACTAATACAGTATAAATATGTGAAAACACCATTAGAGTCTATCTGAAGATGTTCATGATCCCACAGACAACCGAAAAGTTTGTCCCCATGCACCCAATCGCCCATTTCACTGTACTCTATGAATACCCAATTTTGACTAACATCACCTTCTTTTATAATCAGGAGTTCATTGATTTCTTTTATAATTAGGAGTTCTAGACCTAATCTTATTAGTAACTACCAGTTTAGAGTATAAATATCACGTAAGTTACTTCTTTTCATCTCCTAAACACTTGAGGGGTTAGGTGTTATCATTCTCATTTTATCAAAATGCAGACTGAGGCTAAAAGAAGTTACATTCCTTGGTCAGTTCATACAGCTAGTAAATTGCACATCTGGGGTTTGAACGTAGATTTATTCCACTAAATTCTATCGTCTCACAGTCGTAAGTTGGGCAGCTACGCCTGTGCATGATTTCTGCCATAGGAAGAGCCCTGCTCCCACGAAATCTCCTTTTGACCTCATACCCCACATCACAAACCAAAATGAAAATCACTTGGTTAAAATTATTAGTTAAGTTGTTGTGCAAGAGAGAGGTATTGATCACTGAAAATCCATGGGCTCCCCTCAGTCTCCAGCCCTGCCTTAGCAGTGAAGTGGGGCTTCGTTCTGGCCAGTTGGCTATGAGAACGGAATGTGTCCATTCCCACGAGAAGTGTGTTTCTTCCATCTATTTTGTATCAGTCATGGTTCCCCAGAGAACCGGTAGGACGTATCTATATATTTTATTGGATATTTTTTGACTTCTCCAACTATGTCCAAATGCTACCATGCCAATGATCTTAAATGCTGGAAAATTTTGGATTAAGCCCTGGCCACAGTCTATATGTTCCTGCATATTTCTCTGGTCTGTCTCAATTTCTTCTAGATCTATGCCTGATCTATCATGTTTCCAACATCAAAGTCTCTGCCGTCTCCACTTGCTTGTATTATGAATGATCTGTCTCTCTAAAGAGATTTTATCTTCTTGAAACAGTTAACACTACCATTCAGCTACATATCCCCCATTTCTACTTCAGGGTCTGAAATATAATGCATTCTTGAAAGGTTTTTCTTAAATAAATGAGTGAGTCTTCGGTCAATTCACAAACTGAAATTCAGTGTTGACAGAATATCCCTGTGAGAGTTTTCTCATCTTAAAAAAAGGTCACTTTCAAATCTCAAAATCCACTTAATTGTTTCCCAATTTGATCAGTGATCTCTTTGGTTGTGCTGACCCTCCACGCTTTACACAGGGCATTCTGGGAAATCTTGTAATAAAATGGGATAACATAAAGCATATCCATATTTTCCCTTCTCAAGACTGTTATGATTTAGGAGATTGCATTCCTGACCAAATATTGGGCTTTAGATCAGAACTAATGATTGATCGCATGTCCCATGAGACATCCTACAAAAGCAACAAATGAATATAGTCACTGGGAACAGTGAGGGTATGTTTCCAATTATATTAAATGGATTTAAAATATGCTGTGGTTATTCACATTTTTATAAAGTGTATTGTCATTTTATTTACCTTATCAGAACTTAGAAAACTTGTTTGAAGATGATTGGAAATGGTCCAGCTAAACACATTCAAAATATTTCGTCTGATATCTTTTATTCCCATTGTAATTTTGCCTAAAGTAAACAGACACTTTCAATATGATTCCACTGATTTTACAGGTGCTTCAAGCTTTACAACAGGTGTTCATCATCTACATTTGCTGCCTCTAAGTCTAGTGGCAATGATAATGATGGTAGTGATAACAAAGACCAAACTAAGGGCCACCAATTCCCCCCTCCCTCCCTCTTTCCAATCCCCTCCACCCCTGCTGGCCCAATGCAAGATGGCTGTCTTTCAGTAGCCAAAGGGCATGATTTGCAGCCTCTTCTACTGTTGTGATTCCCCCTGGACTTTGACATGCCTTACAATCAACTTCTCCTGCGGTCTGTAGCTCCTTAGATCAGTATTGCTCATGCTCTTTGCCTTGCTATGACTTCCGACAGCTGACCCCAGTCCTTGGCTACCTCATGCCAAGTGTGAACGTTGGAGCTGGTGATGTCTTTTACACACCTGCTATCCACCAGGGTTCAGGTGGCTGTGGTGGATCTGTGTCCATTGTCACTTAGGGTCCTCTTCCTCCTTTGGAGGCTATGGTGACAGCTAAGGTGGCAAGTATGCTGACATCCGGGTAAGCAATTGCTGGTGGGTAAACAGAAGATCACAATGCAGAACTCCAGCAATGGCCTGGCCTCCTACCTGGACAAAGTGCATGCCCTGGCGCAGGCTAAGGGTGAGCTGAAGATAAAAATCTTTGACAGGTATCAGATGCAGAAGCCAGGCCCTCTTGCAACTACAGTCACTCTTTCAAGGACCTGAAGGACAAGATTCTAGGTGCCACCATTGAGAATTCCAGGATTTTCTTGCAGATTGACAATGCTTGTATGGCTGCAGATGACTGCCAAACCCAATTTGAGGAAGAGCACGTACTGCAACTGAGTGTTGAAGAGGCCATCAAAGGTCTGCACCAGGTGCTGGACAAGCTGACACAAGCGAGGACCAACCTGCAGATGCAGATCAGAGACCCGAAACAGGAGCTAGCCTGCCTGAAGAAGAACCGTGGGGAGGAAACTGGTTCTCTGAGGGCCAGGTGGTAGCCAGGTCAGTGTGGAGACTCTGCCCAGGCACTGAGCTAGCCAAGACTCTGAATAACTTGAGAAGCGAATATGAGGTCATGGCTGAGAACTGGAAGGATACTTAAGCCTGGTTTATGAGCTAAACCTGGAGGTCGCTTGCTCCAGATGACCACGTCTGAGATCACTGACCTGTGAGTACCCTCCAGGGTCTTAAAATGAAGCTGTATTAATAGCTCAGCCTGTACAGCTCTGGAAGGCATGCTGGAAGAGACTGAGGCCCACTTTGGAGCCCAGCTGGCACAGACTTGGGTGGTGATCCGCAGCATGGAAGCCCAGCTGGGTAACATGCATTCTGACACCAAGTGGCAAAACCAGGAGTACCTGCAGCTCACGGACATCTAGTCTCAGTTGGAGCAAAAGTTCGCCACCTACCAGAGCCTGCCAGAGGCCCAGGAGCCCACTTGAACCAGCTCAACATCGGAGTGCACAGGCTTCTGGGCTCCCACCCTCCTGAAGGGGAATTCCCCTCGAGAGGGGCCTGAGTGGAGAGACCCGACTTGGGAATACAACTGTATGGCCCAGAGTGTGGAGGGAGAGGGCCATTCACAAGGAATCTCAGCTTTTACTACCTGCCGTCTTAGTCTGATTATCACAGCCAGACTTCCTTATGTATGTGCATTAAATAGCTTTGTACTGTACTGGGGAACACCACATTTTCAAGGAGGCCATAATTGAAAGGAGAGAAAAGAGCAGGTGGGGATGTCTATTATTGTAGGAGCCCTGTTTGGGGAGATGGCCTAAATTGCGGTTGACTATGGGCCATGGAGTTTTGGGCATTGCTGCCTTCCGTAGTCTCACGGGACTTGGCCCGGGATCTCGCGGGACTTGGCCCAGGATCTCGAGTGACTTGGCCGAGATTGCTGATCGGGTCAGCGCCATTTTGGTGGTGTGTGTGTGGCACGTGTTAGTGGTTGTTATAGCCAGAGAGAAAAGTTATCAGAATAAAAAGCTGTTTGTTTCCAGTTTGCCTCTGAACTTCTTCCCGTGGCTTCGTTACTCCAAGCGGCCATCGCTTCAGGCGGCAACATATTATTTCTTCACTTTTGATGTCTTTCTAATCAAAATGGAAGTGTCTTGATGTTTGGATACATGAGACACACACTTGGTCCCCCATCTCAGTCTGTTCCCCAAACACACAGTATTCAGCAGTGACCCTAATCATGATTTAGTTATTGGCTTACCCTACTGCTTAACTCTGTAAGGAATGGGTGGAGAGATATATCACTCCATGGGTTTCTGATTAACTTTTCTTCACAGATTACATTTTCCTTTCATTCTTTTTGAACTATTCTGCAACTAATTTGCATAAAATTTACATTAATGCTAATGATTACACCACATCACAAATCCAATCCACTGTAACTGGTGGACTGCCATCAAGTTTGCTCTGTGGGTAGCCCTGTGTTTGCATGAATTTGTAAACTCAACTTAGCCTTCCTTTACTTCATGTAAACATGGGTTTCTTTCAATTCTCCTTTGTCAGTTGTGACACCATACTGCTTCCCTTATCAATGAATGAGTTAAACAAAAATCTCTGATGATATTTTATTTTATCTTTGTATGAGAGTCTTGATTGTATGTTATTCTAAAAATTACACTTTAATAACTTGGTAGTTGGTTTGTGCCATAAAATATCTTCTTTGCACCAGGAAGGGCAGGAAAGGACTCTAATATGAACAAAATAATATTAGAGATTTATTTGTAGTTCTAATCTTATTTTCTAAACCTTCTATGTATAATTTAAATTGCATTCATAGCCACCTTTTCCTAACAATAACTAACCTCTAAATAAAGTGTTTTACAAAACATGTTTTCAGCTATGTGAATTTCACATCAGTATCCAATGTAATAAATTGAATAAGGACTATTATAACTTCCACTTTGCAGATGAGGAGCTGAGGAGGGCATATATCCTGCCTGACATCATCTAAAAAAACACATCTTCTAAGGCAAATTTCCAGCTTTTTTTCCAATATACCACCATATCGGCTACCACACGCTACCCTCCTGGTGTGTATTTCACAATAAATTAAAGTTAATTCAATTAATTTAGATGATTTCAGCTCTGAGGATACTTTATTTGAATATGCTAATAAAGTGCAAATTGATATTCAGTCATGGTTAATTGTCATACTAAGCAGATTACTCTACTGATCTATAAAATTGCTACCAGGATAAAAATGGATATGCTATGACTTACAATTTGAGAGATCTTTTTAGTTATTTTTTATACAATCTCAGAATAACTTTTTTGAGGTAAGTTCCATGTCCTCATTGTACTATTGATGATGATAATGTAAATCTATTTATTGACCACTCATATATTATCAGGTGTAAATAAATATTATAATCTGTAATCCTATTAGATCGGTTGCATACGTGAGACATAAATCACAGGAACCTTGAGAAATGTTCCCACGGTCATATAGGTAGGTTTGAACTTAGGTCCAACGCTCATATTCTTAAGTCTGTAGTGGTTCCAAGGAGTCAAGATTATTGTTTGGTGGATCAATAGGACAGTGTCCATTCTACATGAGGCTGTATGTTCAGAATTATGAAAGGCAAATGCGGCCTCTGTCCTGGGTTTTTCTGGAGCTTATAGGGATGTGGGGTCAAGGGAAGAGATGAAAATTAGAAGAACTGAGACAAGGAGAAATATGATGTTGTCTAGAAGTAAAGGGGGGATTTCTTTTCCAGAAAAAAGAAACTAGAGGACCTGAGACATGAGATCAAGAGGGTGAACTTCCTGTTTTTTCCAGTCTTGTCAAAACATGGAGGGGTTAGGGATCATAACAACTGAAAAACAACACAGAGAGCTTTGATGTTCCCGTTGGAGCTGGGTCAGGTACAAGGCTCAGTGTTGAAGCCTGCTAGTTAGGTCGACAGGCATCAGAGAGAAGACAGAGCTCCTTTGCTCCTCTCCAGCTCTGGACAATGACCTTGTGATTGGTATGGGCCAGACAGGAGGAAATGAACCTGCCTAGGTGAAGAGAAGTCAGAGAACACATAGCTAATGTATAGGTGGTGCAGCTTCCTAGATAAAGAGATGGTTTTTGCAGTCCAGGGACTTGCAAAAACCAACTTTGGCAAATTGTGAGGAACTGGAGAGGCTGGGAGAGGTAGTGGGCCTCCACCTTGTGTAACATTAGACTGATTGTCAAAAGTAGAAGAGTCTGGAGGCCTGGGAGCCAGGGCAGGATTCTGGAAGGTATAGTTGGAAAGAAAGGGTACGAATTTGGGGAAGGGAGTGATCTGATCACTGGGAGTCATCTAGAATGCACTGAGGACAAATCACAGAATATATCCTGCCTGGGAAGTGAGGCAAATGCAAAATACATGGAGGGTTTGGATTTCAGCAATTCATTCATGAAGTCTGCTTCTATACTAGACAGTCGTTCCCAGATTGGGGCTTTCTAGAAAAGACTTATGAACAAAATGATGAACATAGATGTATTTATTTTCTTGGGTCACAACAACATATTGTATTCTAAACATAATATGGAGAACATCACAAGCAAAATACATTAGGAGTATTGATTGACATCCCCTCTCCATTTAGTCTAAACTTTTCCTTTGTGTGAATCAAATATATAAATACTCCCATCTCATCCTCAATGGTTTCTTCCTCTGCCAAACCTTGAAAAGGCTTGATTTTGCATTGAGTTTTTCACATGTTGAGGAAGGAGAGGAAGTTTCCTTTCTTCATCATTCTGGGTGATTTTTTTCCCCTCCAAATTTCATCCAGGGTCATCCATGGTATTATTTAGCAGCAGGCTGAAAAGGGTTTTTAAAATTTTTCTCCAGTAGCTGACTGTATTAGGTTTCTTTTGTTTATAAATACAGGCTTTTAAACTTTGTAAAGGAAACAGTTTTCAGCTTTTGTTTTTCTGTGGAATTAAGCATATCTCCCACTCCCCTAGTAGAGGTTATATAAATAAGTGGGACTGATGGGTGTTTTTTTTCTTCCCTAAAAACAAAGAAAAATGTAGCATTTTTCTTCTCTTTCAAGAATGGGCATGTGTGCATTTGTGTCCCGAGACCTCAAATTCATTGCTTCCTAATAGAGCATGTGCCGTGACCAGAAATGGACCTGGAACACTGGCTCACTCCCTCAGTTGTTCTGAAACCTTTAACAAAAGTTTAATTCATTCTTTATTGTAAGTGCCAGAGACAGGGGATCTTCTCATATTTTAAAGTCACAGCCACTGATTCCCAAGAAGCAGAGAAATAGTGAAGGGGCACATAAACTACACTAAAGTAAAGACAAAGTTTCCCATTAATATCATTTTATTTCATACATTTTTATTATCCATCAAAATTTGAATGATGACGGCCTTATACTCTATCCAGTTAGGAGAAAAGAGGGAGCAGTCATCTCTTAGTATCCATGGGAGATTGGCTCCAGAGATTTCACCACCCTGGATACTAAATCTTTAGACGTGAAATCCCTCAAGTAAAATGCTATAGTATTTGCATGTAACTTGTACACATCTTCCTGTATACTTTAAATCATCTCTAGATTACTTATAATACCTTAAATACAATGTAAATGCTATGTAAATAGCTGTCATGCTGTGTCATTTATGGAATAATGATAAAAAAGTTGATACATGTTGTATTAGTCAGGGTGCTCCAGAGGAACAGAACCAGCAGGAGGTATGATTGTAAAAGGGCGATTTATTGGATTGGCTTACACAACCTGACACTGGATAGTCTTCAGTGGCCTTCTGCAGGCTGGAGACCTGGAAGAACCAGTAGCTATGCAGACCAAGATGCTGAAGCCTCAGAACTAGAGGGATCAATGATGCTACCCCAGACTGACACCAAGGGCTTCTGGGAACTCCCTGGAGAATCACTGGTACAGTCTGCTTTGAAAGAGTGAAGGAGCGAGAGGCTCATGTCCTCAGACGATTACAGCAGCAATCAAGAACCCGTTCAAGAAGAATCAAGCTTGCATCTGCTCCTGCTTCCTTTTTCTTCCAACTTTTATTCCATCCAAGCCAAGATCCCATTGGACGGTGCTGCCCCATTTAGGGAGGGTCTCTACTTCAGTTTGCTATCCACATGCCAGTCATTCCTAGTCACACCCAGATCCTCTTAATCTTCAGCATATCTTAATCCAATCAAGTTGACAATTCAGATTTTATGTTTTGGTACTAAGGATTGAACCCAGGGGCACTTAACCACTGAGCAACATCCCCGGCCATCTTTTAAATATATATTTTATTTAGATATAGGGTCTTTTGAATTGCTTAGAGCTTTACTAAGGTGCTAAGGCTGGCTCTGAACTCACAAACCCCTGCCTCAGCCTCCTGAGTTGCTGGGATTACAGGTGTATGCCACCGTGTCCAGCTAAGATGTAAGTCTTTTAAAAATAGTTTTTGATTTCTGTCAATACTACTATGATATATTATCTACATTCATAATTGGAGAAAATGTTACATTTTAATAAAAAACATATATTTCAAAAAAAAACAAAAAAAGGCTTGCTTTAGAGATTTTTCTGATCTCAAACATTTTTAAAAGGTGTCCCTCAATAGATGAATGGATAAAGAAAATATGGTATATATACTCAGTGGAATATTACTCAGCTTTAAAGAAGGGTGAAATTAGGGCATTTGCCAGTAAATGGTTGGAGAATATTATGCCAAGTCAAATAAGCCAATCCCACAAAAACAAAGGCCGAATATTTTCTCTAATATGTGGATGCTAATTCACGATAAGGTGGCGGTAGGGCGGGCACTAGGGAAAAATAGTTTTAGATTATGTGGAGGGAAGTGAAGGGAAGTGAAGGGAGGGGAGGATGGGGATGGGAAAGTGGAATGAAACAGACATCCTTACTATGTGTATATATGTGACTACAGACCAATATGATTCTGCAACATGTACACTTTGAAAAATGAGAAATTATATCCCATGTATGACATATCACAGTGCATAAATGCATTCTACTGTCATGTATAACTAATCAAAACAAATATATATATCAAAAAAGAAACAGTTAATCACATTTAAGAAGTTGTATTCCCAAGACCCGCTGACCTCCACCTCACTGGTGGGCCCAGGTCAGCCCTGCTGGCCTCCACCCAGTGCGGGCAGGCCTAGGTCAGCCGGGCAGCCCCGGCAGTCACCAGACAAGTGTGGGCAGGCCCGGGACAAGTACCTCTGCTGAGCTCCCTGAGCTCGGGCAGGCGCAGGACAGCAGCCCCATCAACACCCGCCAGTGCAGCAGGCAGGCCCAGGACTGGCGCCCAGCACAGGCAAGCTCAGGTAGGCCATGCAGACCTCCCCTAAGGCGGGCAGGAACTGACCGTCCAGCTGACCTCCGCAGAGGGCGGGCAGGCCCAGGAGAGGCCGGAAGACCTCTGCCAAGCGTGGGCAGGTCCAGCACGGCCGCACCACCCTCCACCAAGCCTGGGCAGACACAGGACAGGGCCGCAGAACTCTGCCTAGCTTGGGCAGGCCCAGGACAGGCACAGGAACCTCCACTGAGCGTGAGCAGGCCCAGGTGAGGCCCTCCAACTTTAGTCTGAAGGGCAAAAAACCCTCGCCAGAAACCGCCTTGTGGTAAGGGGGGTTGATTAACTGGCCCCTAAGGGCGGTGGGGACCAAAGGGGCGCGTTGGGGGGAAGGGATGGGGAGGAAGAGAGAAGTGGAGGGGGACCTGCAGGGAGGAGATGGGCACGGATGGGGCGAAGAAGGAAAACGCGATGAGTTCCTGCGTGGTGGGGGTTTACGTAGCCACTTGGGCGGTGGAAGGACCCCTGACTCCATAGGCTGCCGTGGGAAGTGAGACTCTAGCTGGGGATTGGCTCAGAAAGGGAGAGCCCGGGGTGGATCCCGGGAGATGCGAGGATTCTTGGGCCTAAGGGCGGGAACTTGGAGCCCACCAAGTGTGGATTCTCCAGAGAGATGGGCGCTGCCGGGAAGTTACAGCTCAGGCTTATAGGACAACCTAATGTGCCTGGGCGCAGCTAACGTAGGGCACCTGGGGTCATGGCCTGCCAGCCTGGATTTTATCTAACACCATCAAGGGCGGGGGGTAGGCAGGCCCAGAACAAGTGCGCAGACCTCCACCAAGACCGGCAGACCCGGGACAGGTGTGTGGACCTACGCTGAGCATGGGAAGGCCTAGGACAGCCCCTGGATGAGTGTGAGCATGCCCAGGCAGCCCCGCCGAGTGGAGGCAGGTCCAGGACAGGCACGCTGACCTCCACCCAATGCAGGCAGGCCCAGGTCAGCTGCACTGACTCCCGCCAAGTATGGGCACACCCACTGAGCCCGGGCAGGCCCAGATCAGCCCCACAGACACCTGTGGAGCTGGGCAGGCACAGGGTAGGCCCACCAACTTCCTTGAGCGCAGGCAGGCTGGGGACAGGAGCCCAGACCGCCCCCAAGCGCGGGCATACCCTGGTCAGGTGCACCCACACCCGACGAGCAGGCCCAGGTCACCTCCATGGAGCATGGGCAGGCACAGGACTGGCCAACCAACCTCCACTGAGGGCGGGCAGGCCTAGGACAGGCAGACTGATCTCCACCAAGCGCAGGCAAGCCCAGGACAGCCCCACTGACAGCCGCCAAGCGTGGGCAGGCCCAGAACAATTGCTCAGACTTCACTGAGCACAGGTAAGCTTGGGTCAGCCCTGCCAACACCTGGCAAGCGTGGGAATGCCCAGGACAGCCCCCAGGACCTCCACCAAGCCCCGGAAAGCCCTGGTCAGCCCCACCAGCACCTGCAGAGCTCAGGCAGGACCAGGACAGCCCCACTGACCTCTGCTCAGCGTGGGCGTGGGTTCATCCTGCCACTGGCAAATACCCACCCAGCTTAGGCTCTGCCATTGGACCGCCTCTTCCAACCAGCAGACCACCGTGGGAGCTCACGTTCAACCAGTTCTGCCCACACTAACCTGCCTGGGACCCAGGCCCAGGGTAGGTCCAGAGTCTGCTACCCCAGCCCCCACCTGGGAGCACAAGCCTAACCCACTTCCATCTTGAGACACTGCAGACATAGCCAGAGCCTTCCCCATGCAGTAGCCCCTAACTTTTGACAACAGACAGGGGCTAAAAGCAGCCACATCTAGAGCAGGCATCCCAAAGATATTGAGGGCCCACCCTTTTAGCCCCGTCTCTGGAAGGTGTTGCATCCATCTTGGGGCACCTTCACTGTTTTCTTGAGTTACCTCCGCTATTGCTGACACCACCTTTAGTTGCAGTAGCATACATCAAGGGACACTTGCAGGGTCTGAAAGCCCAACATTAAAGTAAGGCACAGACAATCTAAACAGATACTACAAGAATATAAAGTAGAAACTGTAATATCTCAGATCCATACTGCAAGAAAGGAAGACAAATACACAACATGAAAAACAAGGGAGGAAGTACCCAAACAAACCAGGATACTACAATATCAGAACCCATGCCCAGGAAACTTGATGAAATGTCAGAGGAGGAAGTCAGAAGGTTCATAATTAAGATGATCTGTGAATTAAAGAATGACCTAAATGAGCATATAAGGGCAAAAATTGATCAATACAACAAAGATATAAGAGAGCAAATACAGGTAGCAAAGATTACTTCAAAAACGAGATAGAAACTCTGAAAAAAAAACCCAGAAATCCTTGAAATGAAGGAAATGATTAACCGAATAAAAAACACAATAGGACGCATCACCAACAGATTAGATCAATTGGAAGAAAGATCATCAGACAATGAAGACAAAGTATATAATCTTGAAAATAAAGTTGACCACACAGTGAGGATAGTAAGAAACCATGAACAGAACATCCAAGAATTATGAGACATCAGCAAAAGACTAAATCTAAGAGTAATTTGGGATAGAGGAAGGCACAGAGTTTCAAACCAAAGGAATTCACAATCTCTTCAATGAGATAATGTCAGAAAATTTCCCAAGCATGAAGAAACAATTGGAAAACCAAATACAGGAGGCTTATGGGACACCAAATGTACAAAATTACAATAGATCTACACCAAGACACATTATAATGAAAATGCCTAGCATACAGAATAAGGATAGATTCTTAAAGGCCACAGAGAGAGGAATCTGATCACATATAAGGGGAGACTAATTTGTATCACGGCAGATTTTTCAACACAGACACTCATAGTCAGGAGATCATGGAACAACATATACCAAGCTCCAAATGAAAATGGATGCCAACCAAGAATCTTATATCAAGCAAAATTAAACTTTAGATATGAGGACAAAATAAAAAACCTTCCATGATCAACAAAAGTTAGAAGAAATTACAACTAAAAAGCCAGCACTACAGAACATCCTCGGCAAAATATTCCATGAAGAGGAAGAGAAAAACAATGATGAAAATCAGCAGAGGGAGGTATTACACTAAAGGAAAAACTAATCAGAAGAGAAGCCATGTCAAGTTAAATACCAAAAATAAACACAAATGGCTGGGAATACAAATCATGTCTCAATAATAACTCTGAATGTTAATGGCCTAAACTCACCAATCAAAAGACAAAGACTAGCAGATTGGATAAAAAAGAAAAAAGACCCATATGCTGCCTCCAAGAGACTCTTCTCATAGGAAAAGACATCCACAGGCTGAGGGTGAAAGGTTGGGAAAAATCCTACCACTCACATGGACTGTGGAAGCAAGCAGGGGTTTCCATCCTCATATCAAATAAAGTAGACTTCAAGCTAAAGTTAATCAAAAGGGATAAAGAGAGACACTACATACTACTCAAGGGAACCATACACCAACAAGACTTAACAAGTATAAATATATATGCCCCAAACAATGGAGCATCCACATTCATCAAACAAACTCTTCGCAAGTTCAAGAGTCAAATAGACCAAAACACAATAATTTGGGGTGACTTTAACATACCTCTTTCACCACTGGATAGATCTTCCAAACAAAATCTGAATAAAGAAACTATAGAACTCAAAAATACAATCAATAACTTAGACTTAACTGACTTCCATAGAATATTTCACCCTTCAATGAGCGAATACACTTTCTTCTCAGCAGCACACAGATTCTTCTCTAAAATAGACCATATACTATGCCACAAAACAACTCTTAGCAAATATAAAAGAGTAGGGATATTTCCCTGCATTCTGTCAGACCATAATGCAATGAAATTAGAAATCAATGATAAAATAAGAAATAAAAGCTACTCCAACACCTGGAGACTAAATAATATGCTACTGAATGAACAATGGGTTGCATAAGACATCAAGGAGGAGATTAAAAAATTCTTAGAGGTGAATGAGAACACATACAGACACAACATACCAAAATCTCTGGGACACTATGAAGGCATTTCTAAGAGGAAAGTTTATTGCATGGAGTTCATTCCTCAAAAGAAGAAAATGTCAACAAATAAGTGACTTAACATTACATCTCCAAGCCTTAATAAAAGAAGAACAATCCAACACCAAAAGCAGTAGAAGACAGGAAATAATTAAGATCAGAGCTGAAATCAATAAAATTGAAACAAAAGAAACAATTGCAAAAAATGGACAAAACAAAAAGTTGGTTCTTTGAAAAAATAGATAAAATTGATAGACCCTTATCCAGGCTAACAAAGAGAAAGAGAGAGAAAGCTCAAATTACTAATATACATGATGAAAATGGAAATATCACAACAGACACTACAGAAATACAGAAGATAATTAGAAATTATTTTGAAACTTGTACTCCAATAAAATACAAAATATCAAAGGCATCGACAAATTTCTAGAGTCGTATGATTTGCCCACATTGAATCAGGATGATATACACAATTTAAACAGACCAATTTCACGTGATGAAATAGAAGATGCCATCAGAAGCCTACCAACCAAGAAAAGCCCAGGACCAGATGGACACACATCTGAGTTCTACAAGACCTTTAAAGAAGAACTGATAGCAGTACTCTTCAATTTATTTCAGGAAATAGAAAAAGAGGGAGCACTTCCAAATTCATTCTATGAGGCCAATATCACCCTGATTCTAAAGACATCAGGCAAAGACACATCAAAGAAAGAAAACTTCAGACCAATATCCCTAATGAACATAGATGCAAAAATTCTCAATAAAATTCTGGCAATTTTATTGATAAATTCTGGCAATTTGAATATAAAAACATCAAAAAGATAGTGCACCATGATCAAGTGAGGTTCATTCCAGGGATGCAAATTTGGTTCAACATATGGAAATCAATAAGTATAATTCATCACATCAATAGACTTAAAGAAAAGAACCATATGATTATCTCAATAGATTCAGAAAAAGCATTCATCAAAATATAGCACCCCTTCACGTTCAAAACACTAGAAAAACTAGGGATAACAGGACCATATCTCAATGTCCTAAAAGTTATCTGTGCTAAGCCCCAGGCTAACATCATCTAAATGGAGAAATATTAGAAGCGTTCCCTCTAAAACCTGGAACAAGACAGGGATGCCCTCTTTTACCACTTCTATTTAACATAGTTCTTGAAACACTGGCCAGAGCAATAAAACAGATGAAGAAATTAAAGGGATATAGGTAGGTAAAGTAGAACTCAAATTACCACTACTTGCTGACAATATGATTCTATACCTAGAAGATCCAATAAATTCCACCAGAAAACTTCTAGAACTCATAAATGAATTCAGCAAAGTAGCAGGATACAAAATCAACACACATAAATTAAAGACATTTCTATATATCAATGACAAATCCTGTGAACAGGAAATGAAGAAAACTACCCCATTTACAATAGCATCAGAAAAGATAAAATACTTGGGAATCAACTTAATGAAAGACCTTTATAACAAAAACTACAGAACACTAAAGAAAGAAATTAAAGAAGACCTAAGAAGATGGAAAGATCTACCTTGTTCTTGGATAGGCAGAATTAATATTGTCAAAATGACCATACTACCAAAAGCACTATACAGATTTAGTGCAATTCCAATAAAAATCCCAATGACATTCCTCATAGAAATGGAAAAAGCAGTCATGAAATTCATCTGGAAAAATAAGAGACCCAGAATAGCTAAAGCAATCCTTAGCAAGAAGAGTGAAGCAGGTGGCATCACTATACCAGACCTTAAATTATACTACAGAGCAATAGTAACAAAAACAGCATGGTATTGGCACCAAAATAGACTTGTAGACCAATGATACAGAATAGAGGACACAGAGACTAACGCATATAATTACAGTTCTATTAGATAAAGGTGCCAAAGATGTACATTGGACAAAAGATGGCCCGTTCAACAAATGGTGCTGGGAAAACTGGAAATCCATATGTAATAAAATGAAATTAAACCCCTATCTCTCACCATGCACAAAACTCAACTCAAAGTGGATCAAGGACCTAGGAATTAGACCAGAGACACTACGCCTATTAGAAGAAAAAGTAAGCCCTAATCTCCAACATGTGGGATTAGGCCCCAACTTCCTTAATAAGAATCCTATAGCACAAGAATTAATATCAAGAATCAATAAATGGGAAGATTCAAATTAAAAGCTTCTTCTCAGAAAAAAAAAAAACAATCAGTGAGGTGAATAGAGAGTCTACTAATTGGGAACAAATTTTTACCACATGCACATCAGATAGAGCACTAATCTTTAGAATCTCAAAAATCTTAACACCAAAAAAGCAAATAATCCAATCAATAAATGGACCAAGGAACTGAACAGACACTTCTCAGAAGAAGATATACAATCGATCAACAAATACATGAAAAAATGTTCAACATCTCTGACAATTAGAGAAATGCAAATCAAAACTACTCTAAGATTTCATTTCACTCCAGTCAGAATGGCAGCTATTAAGAACACAAACAACAATAAATGTTGGAGAGGATGTGAGGAAAAAGGCACACTCATACATTGCTGGTGGGACTGCAAAATGGTGCAGCCAATATGGAAAGCAGTATGGAGATTCTTTGGAAAACTGGGAATGGAACCACCTTATGACCCAGATATCCAACTCCTCTGTCTATACCCAAAGGTCTTAAAACCAGCATAGTACAGGGACACAGCCATCTCAATGTTTATAGCAGCACAATTCACAATAGCTAAACTGTGGAACCAACCTAGATGCCCTTCAATAGATGAATGGATAAAGAAAATGTGGTTATATACACACAATGGAGCAATACTCAGAAATAAAAGAGAATAAAATAATGGAATTCACAGGTAAATGGATGAAGTTGGAGAATATAATGCTAAGTGAAGTTAGCCAATCCCAAAAATCCAAATGCTGAATGTTTTCTCTGATATAAGGATGCTGATTCACAGTGGGGTTGGGACGGGGAGCATAGGAAGATTAGAGGGACACTAGAAAGGCCAATGGGGAGTAAGTTGAAAGGAGGGGGGATAAGGGTAAAAAAATAAAAAAGATGGTGGAATGAAATGGATATCATCACCTTAACTAAGTGCATGTTTGAAGGCACGAATCATGTTAATATACTTTGTATACAACCAGAGATATGTAAAAATGTGCTCTTTAAGTGTAATATGAATCGTAATGCATTCTGCTGTCATATATAACAACTTAAAATAAAAAATAAATAAAAAAGAAGAAAAAAAAAGAAATTTTATCACACCATACCCCCAAACACACACCAGGCTAGAAGTCATTTCCCATGTATCTCTAAATGTCAGATGGGTCTTTATAACATGAATTTTCCTTTTTCTTATGCCTCCAAATAAAACCAAACCATCCTTCTCAGGAACTTGCATTAAACTCATTTTCAACCGTTGCTTTTGCCCAGGCTTAAAACCTGCATTCTCTTACCATTTCTGTATCTGATCTGTAGCAGCTGAATCTGCTCTGAATTATGCATTTCCCTATACATATTCCTGTGGTCCATGAATATGTCCGGTCCTCTAGGGCAAGGTTCTTGGCTCATTCTTTCATGTTGTGGCCAAAGAAACTGTAGGTACAGTCTGTGTGTTATTGTGGGTCAGTCCTCTAAGTTTAGGCTTGGTTGAATCCAAAGCATGGCTTTCTGCCATTTAATCTGGCTTTTCTCATCAGCGAAGGGAGTGCAAAGGAGTGAGGGTGGTTGTTACGGTTTGGATGTGAGTTGTCCCCCAAAAGCTCACGCGTGAGACAATGCAAGGTTTAGAGGAGAAATGATTAGGTTAAACCCTAACACTGGGGGCATGGCTATGGTAGTATATAGTTTGTATCTGGAGCAGGGAGTCTTTCTCTCTTTCTGTTCCTGATCATCATGTGAGCTGGTTCCCTCTACCATACTCTTCTGCCATGATGACTGTACACTGACTGAGATATCTGAAACCGTGAGCCCTTACATGAACTTTTCCACCTGATATTGTTCTGGTGAGCTCTTTTAGTCACAGCGAAGAGAAAAGCTAACTAAAACAGGGGTCTTGCTGAGTGGAGGGCCAAACCCCCTCTCTCACTGACTCAGACCTTTAGAGAAAGAAAAAAAGGGTTTCCTGCTATAGATGGACGTTTCTAGCATCCTTTGATCTGCATTTCAGCAAAGTGAAAAAGAGAAGGAAAGAAGCAGAAAAAACCTTCATACAAGGGAAATGCTAAAGGGTTGGCTCAGGCCTCTGTAGCCAACGAGTCCTATGAGCAGCCACCACTACCAGGGAGTTTTCTGGATGACCATTGTTTCATGACAGTAGATCCAGAAAACTGAGGAAGTTGTAAAAGCAAGAAATCTGAGGAGATGAGAGAGAAGAGGCAAGAAAAGAAACACAAGCAGAGGCCCAGAGGAGCAGCAAGGGAGCCCGCAGGACACAGTTCAGCACAGCTCTCTCTTGGGAAGGCTCCTGGGGGTGGGGGGGGAGGCGGGCTTTGTGAAGGGAGTGGGCTAACATTCACAATTGCTTTCAAATTATTTCCTGGTCCTTTGAAATATTACCTCCTGCAGGGCCCAGGCCTGGCAAAGACGTCCGAATGTGCTTGTGATATAAAGAAGCATCAGTTCAGGCTCACTGTCCCAATTTCCTTAAGGTTTGTTAGTGTCGTGTTCATGGGCAGTGTAGTTAATGTAAACATGCTAGAGATTGTTCTTCTGCCAGGTACGTACAAAGAGTAAAACGATGTGGAAATGACTTGTTATTGAACATGTGCCTATGTCTGTGGATTTCTGCAGATCAGGAAACTGAAGGGAAGTCTCTTAACCAGAGTCCCTCCCTCCCTCTGTCACAAAGAAAACCCCAGGAAACAATTCTAAGTCACTCTGTGTCCATCAACATATGTACACAGAATTTCTTTTCCTTATTCTTATAGGTGCACTTTCGGTTTGGAGTGTGATGCGATAACCAAAACAATGGCCTGTCACAACTAAGCAGCTTTCAGAACATAGTATGGCATTTTCATTCACTAATACAGATTTGTATTTACATAAATGCCTTGGTCTGTTCTGTGTTGCTATAACAGAATACCACAGACTGTAAATTTGTAAAGAGAATAAATTTATTTCTCACAATTCTGGAGGCTGGGAAGTCTGAGCTCCAGGGTCTAGATGTGGTAAGGAGTTCGAAAGACCGAAGGTAAAAGAGTATGCACATGAGGAGAAGACAGGAGGGAGGTTGAACTTATCCTTTTGTGAGGAACACACTTATGAGATAACTAACTTCTACCCGGGAAAGAGGCCTGAATCTATTCATAAGGTCAGAGCCCTCCTGGTCTGATCAGCTCTTCAAGACCCCACGCTCATTACTGTTATCGAGGGAATTAAGTTTCCAACACATGAACATTGGGGGACACATTCAAACCACAGCACACATTCAAATAAATAAGAATAGCAGTACAGCAGTAAAACAGTTCAGAGACTAGTATAAATAATTGCCTATTTCCCACCCAGCTTTATAAAATCTTAACATTTAGCCATATATTATTTTTTTCCAAAAATTTTTAAAGAAAAAAACACATTAAGGCACAACTTCTAATTCTGAGAATTAGTAATCAAAATGAAATAATTAAGTGTGATTTCTGCCTTCCCTGTGTGAACTGCATATCAGGATAATCAAATAGCCTTTGTAAATGAAGGGAAATTCTTCTTTTAAATAAAATATTCAATTTAAGTGGAAAAAATAATGGGATTCAAAAACCACTATTTTATAACTTCTAGTGAAATAATCCAAGCAATGATCATTGATGATTGACACTAATAAATTAAAGGTTGTTGGGGAACTATATATTGGGGGGATTAGGCTGACACCGTTGATAAAATTTCCGTCTATTTCCAATCATAGCTGAAGCAGAACCGTCTGAGGTGTGTAATCAGAGTCTTTAGCCTAATCAGGAGAGTTTTTCTTGCCAAAAAATTCTGAATCTGAATTTGACCCCATCTTACACACATTCTTTGTGTGGGACTTTTATAACTAGGAAAGTATAAAGAATTGTATCTGAGGTTGGGTGTGGAGAGTTGAGGGAAGGAGACTCTCCATTTAAAGCAATTTAAGACATTAAAACAAAGCTTTTTACTCAGCAATAAGAGAGAATAAAATAATGGCATTTGCAGGTAAATGGATGAAGTTGGAGAATATAATGCTAAGTGAAATTAGTCAATCTCAAAAATCCAAATACCGAATGTTTTCTCTGATATAAGGAGGCTAGTTCACAGTGTTGTTGGATGGGGGTACATAGGAGGATTAGAGGAACACTAGAATGGTCAAAGGAAAGGGAGGGGAAGGGAGGGAGCAAGGGGGGAGGGAGGGGGGGAAGGAAAAAAAATTGGTGGTGGAATGAGATGGATGCATGATTGAAGATGAAGAAAAAAAAAAAAAAAAAAAACAAAGCATAAGATGTAGACTATGTTTGAATCCTGATTTGTACATGCCTAGTGTTTTAGTCAGCTGTTTTGCTGCTGTGACTAAAAGGACACAACCAGAACAACTGTAAAGGAGGAAGTTTATTTGAGGGCTCACGGTTTCAGAGGTCTCAGTCCACGGAAGGTCAGCTCCCTTCCTCAGGGCTCGAGGTGAGGCTGAACATCATGGTGGAAGAGTGTGGCAGAGGGAAGCAGCTCCCATGATGATCAGAAAGCAGAGAGAGAGACTCCACTTTCCAGATACAAAACTATACCCCAAACCCACACCCCAACTCCCACCTCCTTCAGCCATACCCTACTACTTCAGTTACCAGTTAGTTTCTATCAGGGGATTAATTCACTGATTGGGTTAAGACTCTTACAAGCCAATCATTTCTCCTCTGAACCTTCTTGTACTGTCTCACACAAGAGCTTTTGGGGGACACCTCACATCTAAACCATAACACCTAGTTTTACAACATATTTTGAGTCAATTGTGGAAATTTAGTATTTGCTGCATATTTTACATGATACCAAAACATACTGATAATTTTGTTAGATTTGCCAGTCTATGATGGATATACAAGAAAATACCCATTTTTAGAGATGACTTCTGAATTAAAGCCTTTGCTTTAAAACAGTTAGAAAGCAAAAATAACAATGAAACACCATAGATATATTTGAGGTCTCTGAGTAAACTCCTAATCTCATTTTCCTTGTTTAGTCACCAAAAGTATTTATTATCTGAATTAAATGTTTGCTATTTTCATCCATATTTATTTCTTTTACTTTATGTGTATGTAACCACAGCGATGGTGGATATTAGTTTTCATATCTTTACGCCTTCCAATAATGGTATGCTATTGCTTGTATCACTGCCTAGTTTATTTTTTAATATAGCATCACCTTTTTGAGATTTATTCATTGGGATACACAGACATATCTAGACACGAATTTCACTGCTCTATTATTTTTCCATCATAAAAATATCCCACAATTTCTTTACTGATTCAGCTGTTGGTTGGTATTTAGACTGTTTTCAATTTGTCATTATACAAGCAGTATTGCCATAAACAGTCATATATATTTCTTTGCTTACATTTGCCAGAATCTGCCTAGGAGTGGATTTGTTGGACTGAAAGTATGTGCATTTGTACCTTTAGCAGGAATTAGTTATAATATACATAAAGTATTATGTATATGTGAGGAAACTTATATGAATTCTGTCCAGCTCAAGAATTGTTTTAGTTTCTCCCAAAGTCAAGGTAACCCAAAAGAGAGGCATTTCAAACAGGTTCTGATTCAGCCTGCAGTCCTCAAAGTTCCAACCCTTTTCTGATCTCTATAGTAAAACAAATAGGGAAAGAAATTGCCAGAACTCAGATGTATGCACTCTTAACAGCTTTATTAAGGCACAATTGGCATATAATTACATTTCCTACTTAAAGAGAAAAAATTTGGTAATTTTTGACAACTTGCACACTTGTGAAATGATCATCACAACCAAGATAGTGAACACCTCCGTGACCACCCGAAGCTTCCTCATGCCTGTTTCACACCCTTCCATTCCTGTTTCCAGGCAGCCACGGGTCTACTTCCTGACACTACAGATAGTTTGTATTTTATTCAACATGGAATCATAGGGTATGTATTTTTTTTGGTCTTTCATCTTTTATTCAGTAAACATTTTTTAAAAAATCCATTCCTTTCGTTCAGTATATCAGCAGATCATTTGATTTATTGTTGAGTAGTGCTCACTCATGTGGATATACCAGTTTATCTATTCAGTTGTTGATGGACATTCAGGTTGTTTGAAGTTTGGGCAAATAGGAATAAAGCTGTTATGGATATTCGTGAACAAGCCTTTGTATGGTACACATGCACACAGATATTCCTTTCTCTTGATCAAACATCTCAGAGTAGAATGGCTAGATCACCCAGTGGTATATGTTTAATATTTAAGAAACTTCTCACAGGGTGTCCAAAGCAGGTGTACTGTTTTATATTCTCATCCAGACTGTATAACACAAATTCTATCCTTCCTCCTATTCAACAATATTTGGTACAGTTTTCCTTTTTTAAAATTGGCCATAAGGGAGGGTAAGGGGGGGAGCAAGGGGGGAAGGAGGGGGAGAAAAGGAAAAAAAAAAAAAAAGAAAAGGTGGTTGAATGAGACGGATATCATTTTCCTAAATGCATGATTGAAGACCTGAATTGTACGAATATACTTTGTATACAAACAGTTGTATGTGAGTTGTACACATTAAAAATTATTAAAAAAATAAAAAATAAAAGAAATGAAATGAAAAAAAAATTGGCCATTATAATAGTTGTGTACTGAAATATCATTGTGGTTTTCATTTAATTCTCATTTACCTGACGGCTAATAATGTTCAGCATCTTTTCATGTATTTATATTCTGATCAGGATATCTTTGGTGAAGTATCTGTTCAAATTGTTTTCCATTTTGTTTTTAGATCATTTATTTTCTTATTAATGTGTTTTGAAAGTATTTAATAATATTCTGAATTCAAGTCTTTTTATAAAATTTTTGTTTGACAAATATTTTTTTTTTCCCAATCTGTAGCTATCTTTACATTTTCTTGATACAATCTTTTGAAGAAGTACTATTTGTCACCTTATTCTCTTAGGAAACATACTTCCAACATCACATCTAAGAAATCTTTGCCTAACTCAAGGTCATGAAGGTTTTATGTCTTTCCTAGAATTATGATAGATACTTAAGTTTTTGATGCTTTTAGAGTTAATTTTTGTTTTTGATATAGGGTTTGGATTGAAGTTATTACTATGTTTATTTCCTATAGATAGCAAATTGTTCTAATACCATTTATTGAAGACACTATCCTTTCCCTGCTGAATTATCTTTGTATCTTTGTTGAAAATTAGTTCAATCTAATGTGAACATATAATGCCTATATGTGAGTTCATTTCTGAACTTTTTATTCCATTCCATTGATCTGTTTATTTTTCTTTCCAACATAATTACATTTTCTTGATTACTGTACCTTGTAATAAGATAGTTTGAGCTTGAAATTAGGCAGTGTGAGTCATGCTTCCCACGACTTCACAGAGATTTGGAATCTCGTACTTCCCATCATATGAATGTGCAATTCCATTTTGATGCACAAGGGTAAATGGAGACAGAGAGGCAATCTGCTATAACAGAAGAAACTTTCAGAGGGCCTGGGAACAGCCTGATGTCTATATGCTGACCCATTTCTCCTTTGGCTAGCATTGATTAACCAGTTCATACTGGTTAAATTTTACTGTGTGAATAGCTGACATTTGCCTTTAAGTCAATATAGTCTTTCTTAATTACATTTCACCTTTCTAGTTGCAATCGTTTTCCAGGATGCCATCCTAAATTTAGCCTAAATCATTCTGTTGGCCTTATATATTCTCAAATTTCTGTCCCTATGTTTCTAGATTATCCTTGAGATTCCTTAGTTTGGAGATAATAGCCACTCATCGAGAAAGTTCTCAATTCATTCCTAAAGCTCCATAGATGTCAACATGTCACTCCCAGATCTGAACACAACACGTTGTTAGAATTTCTGTCCAGTTCTTGAGAACCAATGACCTGTGTTTTAGCTGTTCTACGAAGTGAGACAACGTTCATGGTCTTTAGAGAGGTTGGTTTCTGGGAAACTGCACTAACACCTCATATCAGCTCTTAAGAGCACAACATTGAAGGTTGCGTCATTCATTCACTCACCAATCACTTTTGAGCAACTACTACATACGCACACTTAGCTAGTACCAATGGGATGAAGAAACGGGAGGGACACAGCCTCTATCTCAAGATGCTTCAAGTCTGACAGATTCTGCACCTTCAGAAACTGACGCTGCTTAAAGATTCTATCTAAAGATCAATATAATCCAGGTTTCGGAGCCCAGATCTCCAATTTCACCTCAGATAAGATTGTCACCATAGCTAGGAAAGAGTAGGAGGCTCTTTACAAGTTAAAAATCAGGCACAAATGAGGTACTTTTTGAGTTAAATTAGGCACAAATGAGGACTAGTGGGACGTGGTTGACAACAGCCAGGTCTGAGAAGAGACAAAGCATCCAGAAAGGACCAGATGCCAGAAGACAAAGGGAGAAACCTTCAAAGGGGTCGTCTAGCACCAGTGGACATCTATGAGAAAATAATGGAGAAAGAAACGGAAGTAATGGTTGAAGGAGAGCCTTCCTGTTGCCTGGGGAGGTGTATGTGTAGGAGAGAGTGGGCTAAAGGACAAAAAGCGCAGAATCAAAGACCAGTGGGTATGACCTTTGCTACTCTGAGGGGTCATCAAGGCAGTGAAAGTCCAGACATATGCCAGAGAAAGGACATGAGTCAGTGTGAGGTCCCCCGTTTGCTGTGATGAATGCGGACCCTGCTCACATCATTAAGAAGCACTCCACCAAGGGCAGAGAGACACGGTGTTTGGCCAAGGAAGCAATTCTTGTGAAGTTATTTCCCAACCAAGGTGCATCACAAGAGTAAGGATGGAAAGCAAAAGGAGTGGCCTCTGGTCTTCGATTGGGGAGGGGGAAAATACTGTGGTCCCTTCTCCGGGATGTGGACGGTCTCCTTTACTAGGTAGGCTTTAGGTAGGAGTCCTGAGGTGTTAGGAGATGGCATCAGGCTTCCATGAATTTGAAGACCTGGAAACTTAGTTGCAGCTTGGAAAAAGTATCGAAGGCACAGAGCAAAGGGAGTGTGCGGCCTGAACACAGTGGGAACTCAGGAATTTTCCAGACGCCCAAAAGTCTGGCTCCATTATATCTACCAAATTAGGACCAGGGAAACCCCAGTGTAGTCGCCTGAAGCGATGGCCGCTTGGAGCAAAGAAGCCGCGGGAAGAAGTTTTGAGACGAACTGGAAACAAACAGCTCTTTATTTTGATAACTTTTCTCTCTGGCTCTAATTACACCCCGACACGCCGTCCATGCTCCTCTAACCTCCAAAATGGCGCAGACCTCATCCACAATCTCGCTCAAGTCTCTCGAGATCTCTGGCCAAGTCTCGCAAGATCTCGGGTCAAGTACGGAAGGCGCCAATGCCCAAACATGTCTAAAGCCAAAGCCCGTAGTCCACCGCAATTTAAGCCATCTCTCTAAATAGGGCTCTTATACCCCAGCACAGTTTGAGGATTGGAAAGCTATAGATTTGGAGCAACTGCTACTACTCTCACACCATTTGGTTTTTTAGGCAGAATATCCAGTGTTTTCTGTTAGGGTCCTTCTCCACCTCCACTCCACTCCCATGTGGAGAGAAACGGCCACACATGGTTCTGATTCATTTGCATTTGACTCACCAAAATATTATTTCATCTAAGTCATTCTCTGTCCAGGGAGTCTTTCATGAGCCGACAGTATAAGCCTGGCATGAGCCTATTGTTGTGGAGGAGTTTTTTCCTTTCCTTGAACCCAGGAGCTGCCAGGCCTAAATTAACTCTAAACCAAAGCAGACTGGGGAAGTTGCCTTTGTCATTGATTTGTTGGGTTGTTTATCTAATACCGGCATCTGGTCAGCTCCAGGACATTTCCTAGCTGGTGAAAAGTATTCTGAGTTGCTTTTATTGGCATCATTCTGGTCCAGTCAGCAACTGGACTCTATAAACTTTCCCTGGAAATATGACCTAAAGTCTGACATTTCCTTTTCAATTTTACTGCTTCCACTTTTAACTAGGACAAGTGCCGTTTCCCACCTATACAATTCCACAACTTTCTGACATATCCAAATCCTCATGCTGCTAAGAAAGCTGCCTGCACCCTTGCTCTGCCCACATCCCTCTCTTGTTCATGACTTACACTGGCTCTTCTTAAGCGGTGTTCGGATGAGGTGACCCCCAAAACAGACACTGCAAGAAGGTTCAGAGGAGAAATGATTGGGTTGTGAGAGTCTTGACCTAATCAGTGAATTAATCCCCTGATAGAAACTAACTGGTAACTGAAGTGATAGGGTATTGCTGAAGGAGGTGGGAATTGGGGAGTGACTGTGGGGTTTAGTTTTGTGTCTGGAGAGTGGAGTCTCCCTCTCTGCTTCCTGATCATCATGGGAGCTGCTTCCCTCTGCCACACTCCTCCACCATGAGGTTCAGCCTCACCTCGAGCCCTGAGGAAGGGAGCTGACCTTCCATGGACTAAGACCTCTGAAACTGTGAGCCCGTAAGTAAATCTGTCCTTCTCTACAATTGTGATGATTGGGTCCTTTAGTCACAGCAGCAACAAAACAAAACAACAACAACAACAACAACAACAACAACAACAAAAAACTGATTAAAACAAACAGGGATGAGGTTGGACTTAGGGGATGAATGGACGAGTCCCAGGGACTAAGCAAAGCCACAGGAATACTTTCCCCAAAGCATCAAGGCTATTACAAATTCAAGGAAAATGTAGTTATTTTATGTTTTACAAACCCACAAAAATATAGAGTAGAATACAAAGTTGTCAAATATTTTGGATATGTAATATGATACCTCAGGGAAATGTCAAGCTAGTGATACACTACTTGGGACTAAATCCGCAGGGCCTCGAGAATGACAGACATATCCATTGCCTTCTGTCACAGTTGGACAAGGTCTAGAGTGGAGCACCCCAAGTCCTCGGTTTGTCTGTTGAGCCCCATCACACTCCATCACCAGGCCTGTCCGTCTCCCCTTCTACACACGCATGTGCCTGACTCTGGAACGCTGGGGCCGCTCATCTTTCTCACATCATTCACACATTCTCACCCTAGATGTTCTTCGTGACCAGAATACCTTCAAATTTTCCTAACTTTGCCTTACCCAAATCCAGGTCTCCTGATGCAGATGTGTTCTTCTTTCCATTATAAACACACCCTTTGTGTGCTCCACGGCTCTAGGCATGGTACTTGGATTTCAAGGAATAGTAATTGAGAAATGTGCGATTGAGCATGGTTATTGAGTTCCTGAGGTCTGCAGAAAGGAACCGAACATTTTTCTGCTCTTAGGAAGTGGGCAACAGGAACAGGAGAGGCCAAGGAGCTTTTCTGTTTTCACTTCAACAGGTACCGTGCCTGTTTCTAGAATGAGGAGACAAAAGTTGGGATGAGTCTAGGAGTTCATAGGATAAAACCTTTTCTAGATGGGGTTCCTAGTACAAAAACTGGGCAGATGGATTAAATGAGTTGCCAACTGTCCCCCTGCAAAATGTTGTTTTTCTTCACACACACACACACACACACACACACACACACACACACACACTAATTTTTGCAATTCAAAAATTTTCAAACAAAAAACTTGAGTTCCTGATTTCCTTGAAAAATCCAGATGATGGGGCACTATAAGCTGTCCTCCTTGTTGCCTCGACCGCCATCTTTAGAAGGGCATGCATGGTCCCCATGGTCCTTGTTCAAAACCACAGTGTACTCCCCTGTGAACACTACCTGCTCACTACCCTGCTACAGACAATGAACAGAAACAATTGCATGTCCCTGTTTAGACTCCACAGGTAAACATTCTGAGGAGATGCCAGGAGAATGACTAGTGATTGGTTAGAGACAGTGGGAAGCATAGGCCAAAGCCCATTTGGAAGAGATGTGTTTGGAGAGTCCATTTGGAGCTGAGACATTCAGCCTCTTTATTTCAGACTTCTCTCTTCCAAGAGCATCACAGCTATAAACACATCTGGTACTATCCAAGGAATAATGCTCAGACTCTAAGCCACAATTTGCGTCTTACACATCTGGTTTCCCCCCTCCCTCTTCCCTGGTGCCCAGCCTTTGTTCCTATGAGACACCTGTCTTACCTCTCATTTGGTGATTTACCTAGAGTCATGTGGTATCTTTTCCTGCCTCTGAGCTGCTCAGATATTTAGATATTGAGCTCAGTTTTTTTCAAGAACTATTAGAAAAGGTCCTCCAGGATCACATCTCTTCTTTCTCTTTTCAATAGTCTCTAATACAGAAGGGGGGACAAAGCCAGGCATCTCCCTTCCCTGGGCTCGGGAGTCGGGGCATGGCCTTGCCTCCCTCCCTCACCTTCAGCCCTAGTGAGGCCTCTGGAAAAGGGACTGCCTCCTCCCCAAGCTTCTCATTTCACTTGTAACAATGGGGAGAGAGTCAGTGGCTGCTAGGGATCCCCCAAGGCATTCTTTGGCTATTAGGCCAGGCCCAAGCCATTCACGAACAGGCCATTCCCAGGGTCTCCTGTTTCAGGACAGCTTGATCAGCCAGGGGTGCTCAGACAGGAAAGAGCCCTCTTCTGGCTGGACCTCTTTAGAGATAAATAGCTGCCATCTGAGGAGGCTGGGTGGATGGGTGAGGGAGGACTACAGATGGCATTGCGAACTGATTGGCATTGCTTCTAGCTCACTGTCCATAGTAAAATCAAAGAAGGAGATCCCTTCACAAGCGGAATCCCACCACATTCGACTACTCTGCATTGTTTCCATGCTTTCTTCTTCTCATCACCCCCTCACCACCCCATTGCCAAACCATCATAGAATTTCAGGATTGAAATATGCTTTAGAGCCTCTGGTCTAGCAACTCTCCTCCGTTTAATATATGAAAACAGTCATGCGAAGAGGTGCAGTGGCTTTCTCAAGACATCAGGACTAGTGAGCATCAGGACAAGGATGAAAACTGGGCACTTCTAACTTCTTTATCCTTTGCATGATTCCAGTGGTTCTCAAACCTTGGTCATGGGGCTACGATTTTTTATTGATATTTTCATGATATTCTTGGCATATCTGCAAACACCTGTGCTACTTCTTCATGCTTTTTCTTTAGTCAATCCTACTTTTCATTAAATGTATTTTTTTTAAAAGGAAACCATATCACTAGTGCCAATGGAAAAGCAGCATCACTTGACTTAAATATTGGAAACTAAAAGGCAAATGTAGCCAGTGGAAAATCGGTATTGTGATCAATTGAGGTATCTCAGTCCAAGATCTATTTTCCTTTGATTACAATGGGAAATTAGGGTTTAAGAAGTGTTGACAAGATTTTAGCATCTGGCAGTCATTCTCCTTGATGGGAAGGAGAATTGAAATGGGCAGAGCACTCCTTCAAGCCGTCAGTGCCTCTCCACGCACGGCCTGGGCTTCTCCCAACACCTGTGGTGTCTGTTCCTCATTTGGGGATCACTGCTCTAGATGACACTGCCTTTTGGGATGGGTGTGGACCCCTGGCGCTGCCATACTCCCTTCTCAAGGGTCAGGTTCTGCAGATGCTAATGGCAGACCAAATATTCCCTGCATGGTTGAAAAATATATGGACATTAATTCCTGGGGAGGAACAGAGCTTTTAATGTCAGTTTTTCTGTCTTCCGGTAGAATTTCCTGCAACTTGTTGGTTGAGGATATCCTGGTGAGGGAAGTAGGGCAGTAGAGAGGGAAAAAGAAAATTCTGGGGTCTGAGACATATGTAGCTAAGCAAATCTCTGTGCCCTGGATATCCTTCCCTTCCTGATGACTTACGCCCCTAACATCGCAGTGTGACACACGTCGCTCTCTTTGAGTGATGACAAGAGCAAGGCCAACTTCCTCCTCTGTGGGAATAGCAAACAGACTCTGCGTGTGCTCTGAGACTCACATCTCCAGGTTGAGCAAGGCCATGACAAGCACAGCCTCGAGGTGTCCATCCTTTCCCCACCTCTCTCCTACCTTTGGGTCATCACCACAAGGAACGGCCCAGTCAGCAAACTGTTCTCAGTCACCTGCCACTGTGTTAGGTGTGGGTCCCAGAAATACGCCATGCGTCCTATTGGACACATGCGCTTAGGGAAGTTCTGTGAAGTTGAAGCAGGGTTCATTCCTAGAAAAAGGTGACAAGGGCACGCACGATGCCTACATGCTGGTGGGGGAGGGGGACCCATGGAACTTCTAGAAGCTAGGGCTTTGGGTCGCAGGGGAAGCTTTGTGGAGGACATAGGGTCTTTTGCGGGCTTCCCTTCTCCCTGTTTTGCTCTGGTCTTCCTCCTTCCCTCTTGCTCTCTCCGGAATGGGTGCGGCGCTTGCACTGGCAGGGCCTGGGGGCTTGGCTCTCTCCCCTGGGCGTGGGCTGCACAAGCATCCCGGAAGCTTGCAGCTGTGGGAGGCTGACCAGGTGGACAGCACCCACGCCGCTGCCCATGAGATCCTCGAGGACAGATTTACCACTTGCCAAATTCTCCTTGTAGCCCACTCTCCCCCTGAAGCCCCCCACGGCAGTTCCTGAACACTGGTGGGGGGAAGTGAGATCTCAGAAAAGGCAGGGGAAGCGGCTTCAGACATGAATTTCCCTGTGGATGTGTAAGGACTCCGCAGCACGGCCCCAGGCAGATCCTGCTCTGGAAGATTCTGTCTGCCTATATCAAACCCCTCAGACTGAGGCAGGAGATAAGCGGACGGATTGATAGCTCTTGCTTCCCTGTGATGCCCTCTTGGTCTCCATGGTTGTCTTGGGAGTGTTAGAAACCTCTCCAAGCCTGCAGGAAAGCCTGCAGGACCTTGTCTTGGGACAGCCCCAGACTTCAGGCTTTTTTTTTTTTGCCTTTTCAAAGAGGGCAAAAAAAAAAAAAAAAAAAAAAGCTGAAGGAAAACTTTGATTCAAGTGTTGGGTTCTGTGAGCGAAAATCCCAGGAGTCAGGGTTACTCTCAGCCCGTCACAGGAAGGACAAATAAGAGGGAATGAGACCAGGATGTAGAACATATCTGTGACTGTTTCCACCCTCCCAGGACTCAGTTGGCCTGCAGAGTTGAGTAGAGAGAGAAGAGGCTGGGTCCAACGTGACATCGCCCAAGATGACACAGAAAATCAATGGTTAAAAAAAAAAAAAAAATCAAAATTTGAACACAGACCTTCTTGTTCTAAATTCAATCTGCGTAAATGCCCTTGGCGATTTGTGCTCAGGGGTGGGGTGGTAGAGAGCTTGGTCAGAGTGAAATAATGGGAGAATATTTCAGAGTGATAATGGAAGGGCCAGCAGGAGCCACCCCCGGCTGGCCTGTGGTTGTGTGGGTTGTGGGTCCTGCTGTAGCATGGCTGCTGTGCCCTGTCCTCCACTGAAGGTGGGCTCTCTGTCCTGCCGCCGTGAGTGCTGCCCATACAGCGGGGGCTCCTAGTCCTCCTACCATGGGCCCCGGTGGGATATGGGAGCCCAGCACAGAGACCAATACCCCTAACTCTGCTCTGGAGACCCGGAGGACCAGTGGGGGCCGTCAAAAGATAGCATTTGATATTCAGTAAGACTTAAAGAAATTTACCAGACTAGGATGATCAAATTAATTTGCTTTTGGCAAGACAAGAAACTGGGCCAGGCATCTAGAACCATCCAATTCAAACCTCTGATACTCTGAAGCACCACTAAGTCAATAGTGAACTTGGTCAGGCTGATGGTCTTGAGTATGTTCTTGAGAATAGTAGTTCATGGAGAGTAGTTTAAAAGTAAAACTAGGCTGGGGCTATAGCTCAGTTGGTAGAGTGTGTGCCTCACATGCACAAGGCCCTGAGTTCAATTCCTAGCAACACACACACACACACACACACACACACACACCCCAAATAAAAAAGTAAAAGCAACTTGTTTTGACCTAAGACAAGTCATTTGCCCTCTTTGGATTTGTTGATTTCAGCATATAATGAAAGGGTTGCACTAGATGAATTCCAAAGTCTTCCCCAGTTTGAGTGAAAACAACTCATGTATCACTTCTGCAAGAACGTCCTGTTGACTGGATCCTCGCATTGCCCATCCGAGCTGGCCAGGTATCAGAAGTGGGGTACCAACTCTGCCACTGAACCTGAGTTTTTCATTTGACACATTCATCAGCTTTTTATGACCTCTTTCCAGATTTGGAAGGAAAATGAGAGAATGAGGCAAAGGGGTGGGGGAAGAGGAAGAGCGAGAGAAAAGGTGGAGAGGGGGAAATGGCAGTAAAGCAAAGGAAGTGAAGGTTTTGTGGAGATAGGTAAAAATGTAAAGAACTCAGAAAAAGCGTAGGCAGGTAAGTGTGCTCAGGAACCATGTTTAATGATATTCATTAGATGATCAAGGCAGCGTACAACATGTATCTTGTGTTTCTATGCTCTTTGAAGGCATCTAACCTCTCCAAGTTTGATGAATGTCAGTCCTAATGAAATAAAATTAGCTGAGAAACTTCTCTGTTCCCAGCACAATACTCAGGAGGTAGGAAGGTTACCAGGGATGCATCCTGACTTTGGTAGGCAAAAATTCACATGAGTTACAAAAAGAATATAAAAACTGTGCACCCATAATTAAATATGAAAGTGCATTTATTTAGAATGCAAAAAGAAATTACAACAAATTAAACACTTTTAAAAGATGACATCTACAACAAACATCCCCCAATCCAGGAGACTAATAATGTTATCATTAATCAACTCCTTAGCACAGGGCCTCCCTCCTACATTCTCTTCAAATCACCTCTGCATGTGCCAACAAAAACTGTTTTTCATAGAGAGGAAAGAATGATACTTCTGCTTTCTCTCTAGCATGTTTGAGTGAAATTTGCTTTTTAATAACAATGATTAGGATGCACAAAATATATGATTCAACAGAGGAGAAGAACTCCCTGTTCATAGTAATGCTGTTAAGTTTGCGCCTTGCAGACAGAGGATTTCCAATAAATTTTATTTTTGTCTGAATCCCATCAAAAAGAAATGTACAGTATACTTATGTATTCTGCAATGTCGAGTGTATTTTTTACAGGAGAGAATTTCTATTTTGACAAGGAATTGATGAGAACAGACTTCTTGGCTCTCAACTTCACACATCGAATAATCAGAATAGACTTTCCACAGACTAGTTTTGGCTCTTACAGTTCCAACTTGGTTTCTCTCCTCAAAGAACATGTGCATATTGCAATTTGACCCCTGTCCCTGCAATGTCTGTCTCAGCACGAGGAGAATCACACATGGCTGGGAGACATTTTCCTGGAAGCAGTTCCTCCACTGGAGAAATTAGGAACCCTTTAAACTGACAAAGCTACTCTTAGCTCTATTCTACAATGACCATGGCTGTTCTAGTGCTTGCCCCCAAATGGGCATAGAGCTAAGAGTAACTTCTAAGTACAGTAGGCACTTGGCACTTATCAAATTGCAATTGATCAAGGTTTCTTCCTCATGCAGAATTTTCAGAATCATACCACCCTGGTGATGGAATGACTGAGACCTTCCGTTGGCAGGGTCTAGGGAAGGCTGGTGGAAGTGAAGGTCCTGGACCTTGAGGTTTCATTAGCTTCTTGGGATGTTTGCCTCTGGGGATTTAAGATCTACCAGATCTGTGTTCCACCCTCATATCCCAGGGCCTTCCTTGGTCGTCCCTCCACGGGTGGCAGTTCCCAGCACCTGGGTGACTCTCCACTTTCTCCTCCCACCATGCCCGAGCAGGTGCCTTTCAGCAAGTTTCTGCTCTTCCAGAGTCTGGTTTTTGGTGGTATTTTAAGTGAGATTTACTTAGAAAACAGTGGCTGTATAGGCAAATTCAGGGTTAAAAGTGTAACATCATTGGTTAGACTAGAATTTTGGCTTTCATTAGATATATTTTACACATTTGAATATCTCTTGCATATCTAACAATAAAGAATTGGTTATTTATGCCAGTGTGCCTGTAGCATATTCTTCTGTTTTTTATTGTAATCTTGTGAACATGTGTTGTTGACCTGAAAATATTTTATTATAAGTTAAATAAATAGAATGTATATAAAAGCATAATCTCATTTTTAAAATGAGTATACATGTGTATACACACACATACACACATATATATATTCACATGAATGACAAAAAGAATGTAAATATTGTAATACCTGAATCTATATTAAATCTATAATATTAATATTTAATATTTAAAAAATATTAAATCTATATCACCCTAGAAAAAATTAAGCACAGAATAGTGTCTGGAAGTTTCTATAGCTTGGTACTTGCTAGAGTAGATGTTCTGGATAAAAGATAGCAAACATTTTCTTGTCCATTTTTTTTTCTATAACAATTATGCTACTATTGCATTATAATTGAAACATAAAAAGAATTTTTAAAATGTATAGTTAAAAAAGAAATAACAACTCCGGTAGCTTCTCTCTTCCCCCTACTCAAGACAGTCACAGATGGATAAAAGCATCCTGGGGACGGAAGATTAAGAAACAGTGACTCAAACACTAGAAACAGGCTGAAAAGTGTGTGTGTGTGTGTGTGTGTTGAGAGAGAGAGAGAGAGAGAGAGAGAGAGAGAGAGAGAGAGAGAGAAAGAGATAGAGAAGCTATTCATTTGTGGGCTGTGCCAGCAGATAGTCTGCATTCAGTTCTAGCACCTAGTTTATCTCGGCCCCTCAGGTCATTGAAAGCCTGTTTAACATCTTCAGTTGCCACTTTGATTTAGTCTCTCAGCCCATTTTACAAGTGTTGGTCAGCTTTCCAGTACTGTAAAGAATGCCTAAGATAAATCAACTTGGAAAGAGACAAGGTTCATTTTGGCTCACAGTTGCAGAAGCCTACGTGCATGGCTGCTTGGCTCTGTTGCCTGTAGTGAGGCAGTAAGTACATCACGCACGAGAGGAGGGCAGGTAAGTACATCACGCAGGAGAGGAGGGCAGCCGCAGGCGCAGAGAGAAACAGAAAGCCCCCCCCCCCATCTAAATATCCCCCTCCAGGGCAGGTTCCCTGTGGCCTAACTTCCTCCACTAGGCCCCACCTCCTAAATAGGTGCCACCACCTTCCAACTGTGCCACAGGCTGGAGACCAAGCCTTCAATCCATGGGCCATTGGGGGACATGAAAGATCTAAGCTGTAGTTTTAGGGTTGAGATATTAGGTGTCCCCTCAAAACTCATCTGTTAGAAAAATGCAAGAAGGTTTAGAGATGAAATGATTGGGTTATGAGAGCTTTAACCTAATCAACGCATTAATCCCCTGATAGGAATTAGCTGGGTGGTAACTGCAGGTAGGTAGGATGTGGCTGGGTCATTGGAATATGCCTTTGGGGTATTTACTTTGTCCCTGCTGAGTGAGAGCACTCTCTGCTTCCAGGTGGCCCTGTCCTGAGCTGGTTTTCCTCCTCCACACCCTTCTGCCCTGACGTTCTGTCTCACCTCTCCTTTAGAGCAATGGAGTCGTCTGTCGATGGATTAAGACCTCTGAAACGGGGGAGTTTCCTCCTCTAAATTTGTTCTTGTCAGGTCTTTTTGTCACAGTGGCAAAAAGCTGACTAAAACATGTAGCAACCAACCACAGGGTCTGGAGAGGGGTGATCCAAGGATCCCATCAGGACTTGACAGGGGCACATTAAAGTCAGTGAAGGGGATCCTCTGAAGATCTTTGGAGACAGCATGAAAAGAAAGGTACCTCTTGTTTTCCTAGTTGAAACCCTATGTAAAGAGGTCTAACTGAATTTGTGACACTGAAATGAAAGAAAGGCAAATAGGAATGAATGCCTCCAAGCCCCCTTCCCATTATTCCCACCCTAACCTCAGACTCCCTCTCAGCGCCTCTGAAAGTTCAGGGAAGCCATTTTTTCTCTAAGACCATCTTTAAGCCCACCCACCATAGATATGCACAGTCATTCTCTCAAGCTCTCCAGATGACCCACTTCTGGAGGGTACGCCTGGCTCAGGGGACAGGGCTGTGATGGACGATGGGAAGCCCTCGCCTCCCCTTCCCACCGGATGTTGGTAATTATTCACAGCTTCCGTCCGGAAAGGAAAGACATGGAAGGCACGTCTCCATTTAGGGTCTGTGAGCCTTTGAGCTCCTGCTCAGCCCTTCTCATACTATGTTACCCCAGAGGAGCACAGGACTGAGACTGTACCTGTCCTCCCAAGTCTGCCTGACATATGGATGAGGACATTTTCACCCCCATGAATTTTCTAGTGTTTTTTTTCTGCCTTTGGAAGACCTATTGGTGGTGATAGAGACCATGGTCCAAGTATGATGTCTACAAAGCCAGCCAGCCCCTGTGAGGTCAGGTGTGCTTGGGTTTTCTGTTGTTCAACGTGAGTCTCGGGGGAGTCTTTCATTTAATCACAGTATCCCTTTAATCGGGAAGGAATAGGAGTGGGAGTAGGGTTATTCCATCTCTTCCAGTCTGTTAACACGTATACATTAATTCACAAAATAGTCATTGAGTCTCAGTCCAATGTCAGATGCTGGGCTTGGCTCTGAAGCAATAGTAGAAAAACAACAGTGTCCCAGGGACACTCATTTTGCCTCTGTTGGTTGGAGGACACATGCACAGTGTTCCTCTTGTCCCTCAGCACCCTGCTCTGAGTACAAGGTACCAGGTTCTCCTGATTACCTCCTGGCAATGGATGGGGGACTTTTCACTATCTTCATCACATTTCTTACCTCACCCTTGTGGAGCAAGTGAATAAATTCTAGGACATTTGGCTAATCTTCCTTTACCAACAGCTTCATGCATAAAGCCAAATCATCTTCTTATTGGGGTGTTATGACTTGGATCTAGAATGTCCCCCCAGAGCTTATGTGTTGAAGACTTGACCCACAAACAGCAACGTTCAGAAGTGGGGATTTAGGAAAGTGGTTGGATCATAAAGGGTCTAACCTCATCAATGGATTAATCCGTTTGATGGATTAATAATTGAATGCCTACTGTAAAGAGGCAGAAACTGTAGACAGGAGGGGTATAGCTGGAGGAAGAAAGTCGCTGGGAGCATTTGCTTGGGGATTATATCTTATCTCTGGTCCCTTCCACATTCTTTCTTTCTGCTTCCCAGCTACCATGAGCTGATTAGCTTTCTTCCACCATGATGCTTCTGCCTTGTGCCAATTGACCATGGACTGATGCCTCTGAAACCATGAACCAAAATAACTCTTTTTTTTCCTCCAAATTGTTTATGCCAGGCATTTTTTATCACAGTAACAAAAAGTTGACTAACACATGGCATATGTAGGTTGACATATGTAGGTCTTTTAGAAAGGCCTCGGATCAGAGATGAGGCCTAGTGTAGGTTGACATTTTAAGGCATTATTATTCCCTTTGGACTGATGATGATTCTCATGCTTGTTCCTCCCAGGTCATTTCATACTTTATCATCTTGCAAGTAATTTCTAAAATTCCTCCTCTTCTGAGAATCCATCTGGGACTAAAATCCCGGAGGAAGCCTATACTCTGACTTCACTTCTGAGGTCTACCTCCTGGGTCTCCCTTGCCTCTGCAGGCTGAGCTGGGGGCTCAGAGAGAGGGGACAGGCATTATTTGCTTCATTCTTGGCTGTTTCCACTGCAATTCCAAAACACACTAAAGTGACACTTATCAGGATATGAAACATCAGTTTCCAATTTATAGAGGAAAACCGCCATACATTTACATTATTGTTTTGTGAAAGGGACAAGGACTTCACATTCCTTTTTCTTGAAACTGATGTCTGCCTGTGGCCAGTGACTGAGGAATGATGTTCTTATGTTTGGTCATGTTGATGGTTAGGGACACTCAGTTCAAGTCAGACTTGGAGCAATCAGGATGTGTCTGACAGGGTAATTTGTATGTATCATCTTAAAATATCCTTTTTTAGAAATTGCTATTTTTTTTTACTATGAATAAGTAGGCCTCTTTTTTTAAAGTTTCATCTTTTGTTCATTATAAAACTTAGGAAAATTCCATAAAACACAAATATGCATAAACATCTGCTATATTACCAACCTGAGGTAGTGACCATTACTGTGTTTGTGCATATGTACAACAACTCATTTTTCTTTTTCTTTTATTTAAGTTTTATTTTCCAGTTGTAGATGGACACAATACCTTTATTTTTATGCGATGCTGAGGATCGAACCCAGTGCCTTGCGTGTGAGAGGCAAGCACTTCACCACTGAGCTACAATTCCAGCCCCACCAACTCACTTTTCTATGCACACATGCATGCAGATCTCACCAGCTGCCTGGTCCCCTAGTTCCTTTATTGTGTTATTCTTAGTGATTTCCTTCTTCCAAATAGGCATCTCAATAAAACCTTTAAGATTGAGATGATATTGCAGGAAGCAGATTGAAATCTACATATCTTCCTCAATAGTATACCAAGGTCAGATCCCTGTCTTCTAATTAAATTCATCTGCAACTGGATTGTTATGACTGCATAGTATTTCATTACACAGTGGTGCTGAAACTGGAGTTTTTCCGCTCTGCTGGAGGGTGGGTTTTGCATAAGTTGCAGTACTCTGCAACTGAGAAAGCCCATTTTATTGTTAACAGTTAGTCAAGGCAGAGGATGTCTGCCAGTGTCAGCTCCCAGAATTATAGCCTGCAAAGCCGGATTCTTCTCCACCACCATCAAGTGGCATGTTGCAGCTGTTAATGGTGAGCTATACTCCCCAGTGTTGCAGCAGACTCCAGCAGATCACCGCCCATTTCTTTTTCCTGGATTATTGTGTCATGAATTTAAAGAATAAAATCCAAAGGCCAAGAAGAGTGGGTATACAAGTAGGATTTATTCAAGTGGGAATAATTTAGAAACAGAAGTCTTGCAGGATGAGAGGGGACCTGATAGCAGGTTGCTGCTTGAGTGTGCTAGTCTAGGGGTTTATATAGCTCTTGGGTCAACCCTATTGGTCCAAATTTATGCTAATCGGGTTTTGGAAAGAATCAACCCGCTATTGGTTAGCCTTGCAATCTCCATTCTGGTGCACCCAACTTCCATTTTCCCTTAGCTTGTTGGGAAGCAGGAGTTTGAGGTCGGTGGATCCTGGGTGCTTAGAGGTTTGGGGCCTGGGGAAGCAGGCGTCCTCGCTGGCCCAGGCGGGGCACTGGGTGTGACAGGTCTGTGAGCCCTGGCTTTGCTCAGCCCTGGTTCGTCACTCCTCAAGCCTGTGCCAGCATGGCAGGCTCCACACGGCCATGGCCTTTGCTCCCCTTCTGCACTCTGGCCAGCAGGTCCGCTGTGATGCTGCTTCTCAGCAGGAATTAGTGGGCTGGCTGCGTGGTTTAGGAAGCCATGCCAGTGCTATAAATGCATTAACATTCCTCCATTGTTCTTCATTTCGGTGACTTCCCCTTTGGCAGTGTTACAAATGTCATCACTAACAACAGCCTTAAAAGCAGATCATTGTGCACATTGTTTTCTTCAAATTCATACCTCGAAGTAAAATGACTTCACCAAAGGAATAGACATCTATACAGCTTCACACACACATTTCCAAGTTCCAGGAAGCAGTGAGATGAAGACAGCCCTGCAACACTGGGGGAGAAAGTTGGGGTGGGGAGACTCTGATGTTGTCAACCGTTTCTCACCAGGTGGTCAGAGCCAAATAGGGGTGAGTGCAGGGGGGACGTGGAAGCAGAGAAGCTCAGCGGAGCTGTCCACTAAATCCCTCAAGAAGGGGTGGGCCGCCCACACATTCTGAGAACTAGAAGCTCCCAGTCTCTGTGCCTGAACCACTAACAAGGTGTCGGGCAGGATCTTAAAAGATGACTCAAGGGGGTTGCCACACATATTACCATCTGCCGGATTCTATCAACCCGAGCTTCGGATAAATTCTTTCCTGGTCTTAAGAAGCCAGAAGAAGATCTGAGTCAAGACTCTAGTCCATAATCTTGGCTTACTCTTCTCTGGTCACCTCCCGCCGTGCTACTGGAAGCAGCCTGGGGAGGCTTTCCTCTCTCAAGGCTTCTCTCACTCTTAACCATCTTTGTACCTGCTTCATTCATCTACCCAGCAGCAGAAGTTGGACAGGGCCTACTGCATGCCAGGCACCATGCAGTCTCTTGGAGTTAGAAAGATGAATAAGAACTAACTCTTCCTATATATCTCAGAGCCTAGTGATAAAAATGAACATGTAAACTGGTTTGCAGATCACTAAAATATGGTTGATGATTGTTTTTTTTTTTTTTTCACATATATAGTCTTAGAGTAATACCTAACAAATTGTAGGCAGTTGAAAAATATCAGATGGATGAATACCCGTAGTCAGAACTGTGTCTCTCAAGTACAACCTCATCTAGGAATACTTTAAGAAAGCTTTGAGAAGTGATTTATATACTATGAAATGTACTTGTTTTGAGTGTACGATTAAATGATTTTAGTTAATTTACAGAGCTGTGCAGTCATTGCTGCCATATCACTTTAGAATATTGCCATCATTCCCAAAAGAAGTTTCGGTCCCATCTGCAGTCATTCCCTGTCTTCCTCAGCCACACCCTAGCTTCCCTGACCCAGGGTCTGGCTATCACTCATCTACTTCCTATGTCTATGGCTTTGCCTAGCTGACTATTTCTTATAAAAGGAACTATACAATATGTAATTTTTTAATCTGGCTTTTTTTTCACATAGCATACTATTTTTGAGGTTTATTTATGCCACAGTATATATCAGTATTTTATTCCTCTTAACTATAGCATGCCATTATGTAACTATATCATTTTATGCATTAGTTGATGGATATTTGGCTTGTTTCTGCTTTTTGACTATTCTGAATAATGCTGCAATGAATACTCATGTACGATTCTTTGTGTTACATGTTTTCATTTTTCTTGGAATTGCTGGGTCATATAGAGGTACCTTTGGATCAAAGATAAAGGAGGCCTTTATGGGAAGAGGATTCTGCTCAGCCACACGAAGCTAAAAATATCTAAGGTTCATAAACTGACACACAGGCTGTGACTCTGTCTGTCCACTTCTTCATGAAAGCCCTGCTTTGAGACTGTGCCCCCCTTTCCACACCTCTCTTTAAGGGACAGATGGATGGATATTGCATATGGTACTTGGTTGCCTATTTTTTTATGCAACATATTCTGACCATTTTTTTTTTTTTTTTTTTTTTAATGTTTAATGGCTATACATTTTTCTCCAATTTATTTAACTGAATCCTTATCATTAGACATGTAATTTGTTCCAAAACTTTTTAGAGTTGTTAAGAGATGCAGTGAGCATATCTCCATTGATCAGGATGGAGCATTTCTATACAACACGTAAGCGTAGTTTTTCAAAGAGTATTTTGAGGCCTTTGGTTGATACTGACAATTGCTTTCCAGAAAATCCAATCCAGTTCACACTTACACCAGCTGTATACGAGAGTATCTAACCTCCACATTGCCAATAAAACTGGGTCTTCTCAGTTGGGCGTGGTGGCGCACGCTTGTAATCCCAGTGGCTCCAGAGGCTGAGGCAGAAGGATCGCGAGTTCAAAGCCAGCCTCAGCAAAAGTGAGGCACTAAGCAACTCAGTGAGACCCTGTCTCTAACATACAAAATAGGGCTGAGATGTGGCTCAGTGGTCAAGTGGCCCTGAGTTCAATCCCCCATATTCCCCCCACCCAAAAACTGTGTCTTCTCATAACAAACAAACACCAAAAGGCAGAAAATGTCATTTTTTGGAACCACTTTTTTTTTTTTTTTGTAGAATACAATCTACTTTATTCACAGTTGTGCAAACATTACCACAGTCAATCTTAAGATATATATTTTTTAGTTTTAACATCTTTTAAAAAATTTTTTTTATTTATAGTAGTATGTATTACAGTTCATACTATACATATATAGCATCTTTTTACACAAAACAGTTTGTATACAAAGTATATTTGCAGTGTTGAAGTCTTCAATCATGCATTTAGGATAATGATATCCATCTTATTCAACCACTTTTTCCCCCTTCCCCCTTGCTTCCTCCCTTCCCCTCCCTTCCCTTTGACCATTCTAGTGTTCCTCTTATCCTCCTATGTACCCCGACCCAACAACCCTGTGAATTAGCCTTCTTATATCAGAGAAAACATTCGGTATTTGGATTTTTGAGATTGACTGATTTCACTTAGCATTATATTCTCCAACTTCATCCATTTACCTGCGAATGTCATTTTTTATTCTCTTTTATTGCTGAGTAAAATTCCATTGTGTATATATACCACATTTTCTTTATCCATTCATCTACAGAGGGACATCTAGGTTGGTTCCACAACCTAGCTATTGTCAATTGTGCTGCTATAAACATTGAGGTAGCTGTGTCACTGCAATATGCTGTTTTTAAGTCCTTTGGGAATAGACCCAGGAGTGGGATGGCTGGGTCATAGGGTGTGGAACCACGCTTTATTAGTTGATAGCTAGCGCTGATTACTTTTCAGATATTCATGGGATACTTGCATACTCCTGCTTGGACGCCCACTCTGTTCTGGGAAGCTTTAGCGATCTTCCTCCTCAGAGCCCCACCTATTGCTTTGCCTTGCCCACTGGCCCTCCAGAAACCCTTCCCCTTTGGTCACACCTGGGGCAGACAGCTCACAGAATGACAGGTGGATCTCCACAGTAAGTCCAGGAGCCCACTCCCGTGGCATAGGAAATATCTTCCCCTGCCCACAGACTGCCGGGGACCCACCGAGGTTGACTCCACTGATATCAAAGCCACACAGCTCCCAACTCAGTTGGATCGAGTTTTATGACAGGATGAAAGTGCGCGCTTTTGGAACTCCATGTTTTGGCACTGGTATTCTTTATCGGAAGGGCCAGCATGTGGGTGGCACTGACCAGCTGTTCTTCTTTCCCCTTAGAGTCAGAGCAAAGGAAGTGAGATCAAATTATAATAGAAGGGATGCCAGTTAGACAAAAGAAGGAACTGATTGCCAAGGAAGCTTGCAGAATGCTGCACCTAAGGGACTCTTTGAAGAGGGTGAGTTCCCTCTCATTTAATTGGATTGCTGCCTGAGAGGAGAGGATGGGCCTTAGCTGTCCTAAGGTGATAAGCTCTGGCTTAGCTCATGAGCACCCCAGCTTCCTGTATGCCTTCGAACACCTGGCAGCTTGAGGATTTTTCTCAGGACTATGACCTTAGAGATACAGGGTCCTCTAGTTCTCTGTGCCACAACTTGGAATAAACTATCTGATCGTTTTTGCATTTATTAAATGTGTGCATTTATTTTTAAAATTTTTTTAGTATATATTATATAATCTGAGGTTAGGTTTATAGAACCCAAGAAGGAAAGAAATGAAGTTATATCATTAAAGGTTGATTAATCATAAGGCTCTGGGCTAGATGCTTTTAATGACCATCTAAGAATTTTTGACATCAGACAGGGAAACCTAGACACAAAGAGGTATGACTGGTCCAAAAGCACACATTAAATGGCAGAGCTGCTTTCACATCTGGATGTGTTTTGACACCATCGTCCTCCTTCACTGAGCCGCATTACTGTGGGAGTAACTTCCCTGCAGGAGGGGAGGGTTTTAGGCATATCGACTATTCACACTGGACAATCAGTAGACATTGCCCTTGCCATCTTGGTGTTCCTGGAGTCTAAGTCGGTTTTCTTGATCAAGATAAAGAAATCTTTGTATGGTTTCCCTGAGGCTGGGCTTTTTCCTGGTCATTGTGTCTTAGTTTCTTACCCTTAGCTGTCCTCTGTTCTCATTCTCCTACTTGCTTTCACAGGGTGGTGGGTATGTAGGGGCGGGAGACACGGAGGGGAGCAAAAGATGGAAAGTCAAATCCTTACTAGTCAGATGACTTTGGGCAAGTTAGCACATTTCTCTGTGCTTCCATTTCTTAATGTGAAATGGAGACACATAGAGCATCTTTCCTACAGTTTGTGTATAGAGAGTAAACAATTATTAGGATTAAACACTAGAATAATACCTGGAATGATAAAGTCCAAAATAATGTTAGTTTCCAGTATTCAGGTTGAAATCAGAAATTGTATACATGAGAAAAATAAAACAGTATGCCTTCACCGATCCTCCGTTCTTTTTCCCATTCCGCCCTTCCTCCCTCCTTCCTTTCTTCCTGTCTACCTGCCTTTTTTCCCCCTTAATGAGCATTTATTAAAGTCTGCTGCATGATGGGCATTATGTTGGGCATTGTGATATATCCTTTTATTTTATTATATTCTAAAATTAGTGCTATCTATTATTTCTTTCTAGAGACAGATAGGGCTAGAGTGAGTGATTAGCAACTTTTCTGCTAATATCTGAAAACATCAAGAGAGAGGAATTGACTGGAAATGTAAAGAATTGTAGGTACTGGGCCCTGAGATAAGTGATTTCAAAATGTTCCATATCCAGTTAACCAGAAAACCAGAACCCGAGATTGTGGTTTCTGGTTGTCTTATAATCTCTTTCCATAAATATTTCTATTTTTACTAACCAACCTCCTGGACAGAGTGCTGTAGAGAGTGAGTCATTGATAGGCCACATATTGTCTCAGCATCTTGCATGGCACAGTGCATGCCAAGTTTTTCTGCTCAGCTTCTCTCCTATTCCTTTCTTACAGAATTATATTCACTAACCGTGTTGGCAGGGGTGGAAGCCTGGGAGATGCTTTGCATCTAGTACCAGTAAAATCTAACCTCTGACCTCCAACCACTGCATCGGGCTTACAGGTATCCCCCATCCCCTCAGAGATGCTGCCTTGCATGGGGATGGAGACCTCTGTCAACGGCCTCAGCTGTCCCCTAGGATGCCAGCCATCTCAGACTAGTGACAATGGCTAGCTAGGACTCTGACTTTGACTGACCTCTTGCTCTGTGGTCAGCTGGCTTACAGGAAAACCTGAAGCCATTTTTCTCTGGCATCAGAGTAGAGGTTACAGCCTGTCTCCAAAACATACTCCTCAGAATATTTCCTGGGGCTGAAACAGGAATAGAAAAACCCTTCTTTTATCACCCTTACCTCTGTTTTGAAAACATGGCCTGCTATATTTGCTTCTCTCTAGGCCTTGGTCCTATTAGCAATAACTAGATTCTTCTTCCATCCTCTCCAGCTTGAAATAATGCAGCTTGTCCTTTAAGTATTCAACTCAATACCAGGTATTAAATTGCCACCAACCATGTGTCTAGTATTCTGACAGGAGTTATAAGCAGGACTTCCAAACATTATTTATATACTGCCACACCTATCAAGTAATTTGTGTAGTTCATCAGAACGAACAAGTGAGTCTACTAGCAGCCAAAAGTTATGTGCTGAGGCTCCAAGTCCTACTCAGTGGCCCCGCAAAAGCCTAGCACATCGGGTTCTTGGGACATTCTACTAACAATGGTGGCACACTGTCCAGAGGTGCTATTAAAGATAGAGGTTCTCTATGCTGTCATTGTCATCCAGGAATCCACAATCTAAGTGGGGACATATAAAAGTCAAGATGGCTTTGAACAGCTAATACAGCCAAGAAGTAAGGGGTATGGAAATTCAAGGGTGGGTGAGATCAGTGCGGCGAAGCAGTCTGAGCAGGATTCCTGCAGGGATGCCTCCTCTCAGAAATGGCAAACTTTGGCTTTGTTAGCATCAGGTGGAAGATAGAGAGCTACAGAAGACGGAGCCCTACGTGGAGAAGTAGGAGTCCTGGATTCCCATTCTGGATTGTCAGTTCTCTGTGAATCTCTCCTTTGCCAATGGTGCCTATAGGACCTGCCAAGTTAATCTCAAAGCCTGCCTTAGAGTTCAAATGAGGGAATGAATGTACAGATATTCATCAGACATGAAATGCCAATTTAATATTGTGGGTTCTCATTAGCAATAGATCAAGAGAACTAATGGAAGCTTCGTGATCACAGAGGGGTTTCCCTGTTAGTTCACTGATAGATGACAAGAACTCAGAACAGTCCCTAGTCTTAGGGACTTCACAATGACATCAAATGGAAGAGAAAGGTAGGACTTGACCAACTTCCAAGTCTGGACAAGACTAGGATTGCGGAGCTGGTGTGACCAGCTATTCTCGATTGGAAGGGAAATGAGGTTATAAGGAGTCCCAGGTCAGCAGCAAGACAAGGAAGAATGCACCGATGAGATGAACAAGACAGAAAACAGAGGCTTAAGGAAGAATATGGAAGAAACGTAAGTTCTCCTGTAGGTACCTCCTGTAGGTTCCTGGGGGAAAGGCTCAGGTCCTCTTTGGGACTATAAACAGGTGAAGGAGGTAAGGAGATAGATGTGGGCAGCTCCTTTGAGTCTCTTTTTCTTAGTGAAGCTGAGCCGGGCGCGGTGGCGCACCCCTGTAATCCCAGCACTTTGGGAGGCTGAGTCAGGAGGATCGCGAGTTCAAAGCCAGCCTCAGCAATGGCGAGGCACTTAGCAACTCAGTGAGACCCTGTCTCTAATAAAATACAAAAAAGGGCTGGGGATGTGGCCCAGTGGTCTAGTGCCACTGAGTTCAATCCCCAGTACCAAAAAAAAAAAAAAAAGTTCTTAGTGAAGCTGTGTTCTTCAGGAACAGTCTCTGGGCATCTTTGGTCTAGAGGCCTTGGTCCAGCAGGGAATCTTTTTCTTTCTTCAGTGACGGCCTGCCTCAGCCACTGCCTCCCTAGGGGACACAGGGCTTCAATCCCCACACGTCTTCCGGAAGTTGGGGAGTGCTGACCCCAACAGGGAGGAGTTTTGGAGTGAGTGGGCTATTAAAGAGGTCCCGATTTATCAGGATGTGTATAATCCAGCATGAATAGTGAAGAAGAGGTTTTTTTTTTTTTTTTTTTTTTTTCAACTTGGGTACACTTAGAACTTTATTCTTGTCTTGAGTTTTTCATTCTGTTCTTTCCTCCCTTGGCTTGAGTTTGCGATAAAAGGCAACACTACCTGGGATAAGCGGCAGACCGGCTGTGTGTTCGGTGGGAGCCAGGAGAGGAGGATGAAGTGAGAGCCAAGACTGAGAGAAGATCACAGGATGAGGTGGCAGCTGCCTCTCCCTAGCGTCCGTCCCTCCTCACCTGGTGTCTTCTCTCAGGCGCCCTGACTCCTATCCCTCTCCCCATCTCCCCCTACTCCTCTTACCCACTCCTCATCAGAGTTGGAGCACCTGCCCCTCCCCTAGGCTGCTGTGCACCCACTCTTCCTAATAGGTCCCTCAAAGGCACTGAGGATGTGCAGCCATTTAATTTCCTCCCAGCAATGCAGACAAGGACTCAAAGCCCTGTTCTGTGTGAACAATGGCCCCTCCCTCCTGCCTGTGGGCACCGACCTTCCCCTCAGGGAGCAGACTGAGAGCTCCGTAGACTACAGGAGCTATGAGAAATCTGAACTGGGATGGAGTTTTCAAAATGTAACAAGAGGGATACACGGGCTTCTCCGGGGAAGAAAGGGGAAGGGATTATTGGACATGTATTAACTACAGGGCGTCGACTCTCCCTACTCTATCTTTTCTGACAACTTTGAATAGTGAGTGTCGTTATCTCCATGTTACAGATGAGGAAACTGAGACTCAGCGGTATATGGCCTGGCCCTTGACTCCACAGCCCAAAGCAGCAGGGCGATGATGCCTCAAGGACTGTCTAACTCCAAAGCCCGTGTTCTTTTGACTCTTCTGAGAGAAGGCTAGAGAAAAGACAGGGTGTTCACAATCCTCCTTGTGATGTTTGGGAGGCGCCGAGGTAGCACCTGGACAGGTGTGACTGGGCCCAGGAGTTCATCCCAGGGATTCAGGAGCACTAGTTTCCAATGGTCTTCAACCAAACCCAGAGTCTCACTAGGACTCTTTATCCTCAACCTTGAGGGAATCACAGGATCTGAAGGGAAATTCTGAGGATTCGTGAAAGCACTGAAAACAAGGTAAAAATCAGAGCCGAGAGCCACAGGAAAATAAGGAGGGCATGTTGGCTAGGAAAAGAGAGTGACCGCAGGTGGACCCTCCTCTGGGCATTTGAAGGGCCCTAGGGGCACAGGGAATGTTTTATGGTTGCTCCAGCAGAAGCCAAGCAAGGGCCTCAAAATGCCAATTTAGCACCAAGGGGGTGGGGTGGGGGGGTGGGGTCCAGCTCCTGTCCTGGGAGACTGGTGAAATTTAAACAGTGTAGTTCTAGGGAATCGAGCTGGAGGCAAGGGAGAGGGGGAAAATGTCTTTTTTCAGGGCTGGGATTGTGGAATTCTAAGAAGCACATTCAAGAACAGATCAGAGATAAGGGGGGGGAGTTGTATTTAGCAGCCCAGTTTCTATGGAATGAAGTTGTTATGTGTTCTTCTAATGACATCAGGTGCCCAGACATGGCAGCAATAAACAGAGAGGAATGTTTGTGTAAACAAGAGAAATATAAATAGATAGGAGAGAGTAAACTAAATATAAACCCTCAGTTCAAAGTCACTGTGAGAACAGCCAATGCTATTTTCAGAGGGGGGTGTGTGAGTGCATGTGGGGTGCTATTTATAGACAGAAGGTTGTATGTAAACTCCGACAGGCCCATGGCTGCTCTCAGTGCTGTGCTGTCCAGCTCAAACCTCAACGGTCTGTCGTTTGCTCATCCTCACAGGGAAGAAAAACGGCAGAAAGAAAGGACACGTCATGTTTTCCTCCTCCCACACGCATGCCTAGCTACCTCTGTATGTTCTCCCACTTTCTTCACTTTTCTTCTTCACCCCGGATGCCCAACTAACTCACATGTGTTCTCTAGGGCTCAGGTGGGACATCTTCTGCTTTAGGGCCCTTCTTCAAGATCCTGATGCCCGTGCCCAGACTGAGTTTCCTCCTACTCCTTCCATGCACTGGTCACTCGTATTGTTTCCTTGGCTGCTTTTCTACCCCTGGGACTGATCATTAGCTCTTTGAGGGTTAAGGCTGGGGCTCATGTTTGTGAGCTAATCGAGCACATAGTAGGTGCTCAAATGTAGTTTGTTCACTCAATTGATCACTGACCCAAAAGAAGTGTGAACTTGGATTGCAGCAGAAAAGGAATCTGTTAGACGCAGGGAGAGTCTCTTTTTAGTGATAAAGATATGCCGGGAGACCCACACCTGATTTCTTGCACACAGGCAGGTGGATAGCAGTAATACCTCTTAAGTCCCGTCTTCTTCTCTCTAGATGTTTTTGCCCATCTCTTAGGGAAGGTCTCCATGATCATTAGATAATGAATTTCATCTGTACTTCCTCTGTTTCCAGGTGATTCCATCTAGGATATCATCTAGGGTGTCATTCATTTCTTTAGCTATTCCCAGAGCACAGAGCTTTTGAGATCGTCTTCTGCACGTCTTCCAGAAGGGGGCAGCATCTCCCCGATTTTTTTTTTTCCTCTGGCTGCAAAATCCTTTCCAGCAATCTTAAAAGAAATAGTAGATTCAGGGGTCTGCTCTATTCACTGGGGAAAGGAACTGGGAGAAAGATGATCAGCACTCTGGAGAATGAGTATCTGCAGAACATCATTTGCCAACAGTGTCCTCAAAACCTGGTCCCATCAGAAGGTAGAGGCTCAGGTGCTCAGTGTTTGGGGATGTAGCAGAGTTTATGTGCCCTGAAGTCTTGAGAGGTGCTAGACAAGAATCAAGGCTTACAGAAAAAGGTCTGTTTGGGTGGAAAATTTTGCTGTGCCCCTCCCTCATCCGTTTGGGCACCTGGGCGACACACAGTTACATCTGAGGCAGAACTCTAAGGACAGGTGACTTGCTTGGTCATTCAGCTAGTTAGAATTAGGACCATTACTGAGCTTTGCCTGCGCCTGTCACAAGCTATTTAGGACGGCCAAGGTCACGATTCCATCCTGCCAACATCAAATCCTGCAATCAGTACCCGTCCTCACCAGTTAGAGATTTTATAGGTCCTCAGTCCATTGACATGACTTCTGTCACTCAAACGGCCAGAAGGGCAGATGAGAAGTTCTCCTGGGTGAACAGCTGCTCGGTGCTCTGGGTCGGGTAGAAAGTGAGCAGGGGGAAGAGTGGACAAAGGATGGACAGCAGAGGTTAGTTCCTGGTGCAATGTTTCTGAACTTCCTTTTTCCTCTAACTCTATCCACACTGAATGTCTCTAATGCTTAGGGAAACAAATTTATATAGCAGGAAACAAAGGAACGGGAAGACTTTGTGCAGAGTTGTGTGTGATTACATGAGAGTGGGTTCAGTCATGGGACTAAAAGACTGAAGTTGGTGGGGGGGAGAGACATTAGGAAGAGGAAAGACAAGGACGAGTATCTTGTTGAGATGTGCTTGGGGGTATTTGGAAGCAGGGGGAAAGGTGGAGGTGTGAGTGGTTAGAATTGTCCCAAGTGACTAAAATGCCCCACTTGGTGATACCCCCAATACTAATCCAGATTCTTCAATCTGTTCTTGCTCCCAGGGACAATGGAGGATAAGAAAGCATCACACTAAGTGCTGGAAAGGGCACTCTCACTTGGTCAAACCCTGACCTAAGTTCAGCAGTAGGCCAGTGTCACCACAAACTTCACCTCTGTGGCACATTTGTAGTGGGTGCTGGGCTAGTGGGCAATATTCATTTCCTTCTCTTCTTTTTCTGGGCAACTTTGGGCAGGAGACCTGGGTATGTGCTGGGAAGTGATTAGAATTTCTTTCAAGCCTCAAAAGGCTATCCCAGTGCTTCCAGATTGCATTTTGATATGCATTTACCTTTTATTGCTCTTCCGATCAGCATTCAGTCTTCATTTCCTGATCTCTGTGGTTTGTCAGCTCCTTAACATTGCTTCAGCTTAGCTAGTGTGTGTGAGGATGAATTATGAGAGTTAAAAGCCTCTAAACCTCTGGCATGCTGGAACAGTTCCCCGAATGTGGGTCTGTTACGAACTGCTGTCATCGCAACTTATATCAAAAACATCTCTTGCCTCCAGGACATGACTGTGTTTTGAAAGCATTTCTGTCTTTTGTTGCTTGTGCAGATATTTGGGAGAGAACTTTTTCCATTTCTGTCGAGTTTTTAGAGAGGGATTTTAGCAGTTCTTTGGTATGCATAATCATCAGCTCCCCAGTGTAGCTAAGAAAATTCAGAGCCCTTGTGCTAGAAACCTTGGTGTCAGTCCTATTGCCAATCTGCTGAGTAACCTTGGATAAGTCACTGCCAGGAAGCTGAGAAGTTTTCATACTGAAAGTGCAAACTCAATAGGGTTAACACCGGGGAAGCAAGGGCATAAATGGAGGTTGGTGAGTCAACAGAAAAGTGTTCCTATATTGGATGTACATCCGCCCATGCTTAAATCTTCATCTGAGAAAGGGGTGAAATGTTGAGAAACATTTAAAATTTGCAAAGATGGGAAATGAGATAATAGCTAGACCTGACCCTGGTACCCAATAGGGACTTCTGTAAATATTTGGGAAGTGAGTGGATAAGTGACTGTCTCTGATTTGGGCTGGTGCCATTAAGAGGGCATCCAAAGTACAGGGAAGGGAGAAGTTTGGGCAAGAGGGACATTATTGTTGTTGCTGATGAGAGTGACATTTAATAAGAGCTCAGGTTTTTGGAAAGCCCCATGCTTAAGTCTTGAAGTGATACTTCAGCCCATTATAAAGTGCCTACCTCATTGGTGCAGAGGAGACATGGACCCCTAGAGGCAACTTAAATGGATGGAAGGGGCATGGTTTCTGCAGGATGATGCTGAAGATACCCAAGGGTTATGTTCAACAGATAGCCCATAACCACGAGCCAAGGAAATCTCTGCTCCTGCTTCTGTCTTCTATTGGCTGCTCTTGGGCTATGCTTTTGTTTCTTTATTTCCTTCAAAATAGGTCTGTGTTCATTTTTTAGAAATTGAAACGTAGCAAAATCATCTTTTGTAGGGATCAGCTTTATTAATTTCAATATACATCCATTTCAATATATATCATGTAACCACTGCTAAAATCAAAATATAGCAGAGTTTCATAACCCCAAGAAGTCCCTCATACTACCTTGTCATAGACACACTCTCTCTCTCTATTCCCAACCTCTGGCAAATACTGATCTTCTCTCTGTCACTGTAGTTTTATCTCTTGGAGAATATCGTATCGATGAAATCATACAGTGTGTGCAACCTTTTGAAACTAGTTCCTTTCACTAAGCATAATGCTTTTGAGATCCGTCCACATTCGGTGTGTACTGAGCGTTCATCATTTTATTATCATTATCGCTGCTGAGTAACATCCCATTGTGTGGATTTACCAGAGTTTAGCCATTCCTCTGATGAGGGACTCCTGGACTTGTTTCCGATTTTTGGTGACCGTGAATGGAGCCATTGTAATTATTCACGTACAGATTTTCATATGAATGTAAGTTTTTAATTCCTCTCTGCTGAATACCTATGAGTGGGGCTGTAGAGTCATACAGTAAGTTTACGTTTAGCTTCATAATAAACTGCCAAACTGTTTTCCAAAGTAGTTGTGACATGTCGTGTTCCAACTGGCAGAGTGCATGAGTTTCAGTTGCTTTGCAGCCACGCCAGTACTTGTTACTTTCAGTATTTTCTATTGAGTCACTCTAATAGATGAGCAATGATCTCTCACTGTGTTTTTCATTTGAATTTCCCTGAATGGTTAATGATGTTGAACATCTTTTCACGTGCTTGATGGCTATCACTTCGCTTTGGGAAGTAACAACACTGTTCAAAACTTTTGCTCATTTTTAACCTTTTTATTATTGATTTTTTTTGAGTTCTCTATATCTTCTGGATGCAAGTCCTTCATCAGATATATTTTCCACAGGTATTTTCCCCCAATCTGTCTTTTCATTCTTTTAACACAAGCTTTTAAAGAGCAGAAGTACTTAATTGTGATGAAATCCAATTGTTCAATGTTTTCTATTAGGAGTCTTGCTTTTGGTGCTTATTTAAGACATCCATGCCTCACCCAAAATTACAAAGATTTACTCTGATGCTTTCTTCTAGAATTTTTATAATTTTAAAGTTTTACTCTTATGTCTATAATCCACTTTGAGCTGATTCTTGTATGTGGTGTGAGGTATGGATCAAAATCCATTTTGCCTGTGTTTGCATATCCAATGGTTTCGGCACCTCTTGTTAAGAATGCTATTCTTTTCTCATTGAATTGTCTTTGTTCCGTGGTCAAAGATCAATAGGTTGTATTTGTACGGTTCTATTTCTAAACATTTATTCTTTTTATTGATCTGTACATGTACATTTACCATAAAGATTGGGTTGATTACTAAGAACTCCACACTCTTGGAATCAGGGTAAGTCCTCCCACTTAGTTCTTTGGTAAAGTGTTTTGACTTTGATTTTTTAACTTTCCATATGAATTTTAGAATTAAAAATAGCTTATTGAGATTTTGACTGGAATTGCCATCTTTGGTCTGTAAATTTATTTTTCCATTTATTGAGGTCTTTGCTTTCTTTCATCAGTATTTTGTGAAATGCAGATCTAAACACGTTTTATCAGCTTTATACTTAAATATTTCATTGTTAGAGCTTAATACAAATTATTATATTTACTTATGGTAAATTATATTATTTCTTTTAAGTTTCAGGTTCCAGTTGTTCATTGCTGGTATCTAGAAACACGACTGATTTTTATGTCTTGCTCTTGTGTTCTGTAAACTTGTTGAGTTCATTTATTAATTCTAGAAATTTTTTGTAGACTACTTATGATTTTCTGTGTAGAAAGTCATGTCAGCTGTAAATAGAAATAATTTCCTTTCTCTCCGATCTGGATTACTTTTATTTCTTTTTCTTGCTTTACTTCATTGACAATGAATCCCAGAACAATGCTGAACTGGACTGACAAGAGTGGACGTCCTTGCCTTGTTTAATCTTGGGAAGAATTTTTTCTTTCACCATTAAATATAATGTTAGTTTTAGGCTTTTTAGAGATGCTCTTTATTGATAAAAAAAATCCCTTTAATTCCTAATTTGCTGAGAGTTAATATTATGAATATATATTGAATTTTGTCAAATGCTTTTCAGCATTGACATTATATCTTATGGGATTTTTTCCCTTTGATTTTAATATGATGAACTATATTGATTGATTTGGAATATTTCATTCATGGAATAAGACCCACTTTGTCCTAATGAATTTTTTTTTTTTTTTTTACATGCATGTGTTCTTTTCTAATTTTGTCTGCTCTGTGACTTACTGAGAAGACTGGCTCTTAAAAATGTCCCTTGCCTTCCTAAGCATCAGTTCCTGAGGTGATTGGACTGAGTTTTCTAAGGTCACTTTTAAGAGGGCAGTGACAGTGTGCAATGCATATTGCCAAACTCAGAGGTTCCCATAGTATAACAGGAATCTTCTGAATGAGGGATTAGAAGTTCTTGACCTGTGCACTATTCCCATTCATTCCTGGTAGAATTTTCTCTTCCCTAATTCCCAAAACAGGAACTCTGTATGATTTTAAGTTCCAAATGGCTAATCTAATAGACTAATCTATATACATTTAATCATTCACTCAACAAACATTCATTAACAAAATATATCATGAATCAGACATTCTGTTCAATGCTAGGATGCTTAGGTGAGTAAAAATCAAGTACTTACCTTCAAGAAACTTACAGTTCAGTGGGGGAAACCAGAAACGAATTAAAGAGACACACAAATGCTAATGGGGTAGAGTGCTGGTGGACCATTTTATGGTCATATATCATCAGGATCCAAAGTCACTCATCAAGTCCTCTTATAGTTTTACATGAAACCTGACCTCTGAGACTGTGTGCATGGTAGGAATTTTATATACGTGGACTACGCATGATGTTAGGATTTCAACTTCTGACTGACGTGATGATAGACTAAGGAACAGATATGGTTCCAGGAACACATGACATAGACCTGTCCACATGTTACCTCTTATCTTACAGATGAGAAGATGACCTGGAAGTAAAACAACAACAATAAAAATCAGGTACTCTAAGAAACTTTAAGAAAGGTAGGGTGGCCTGGGGTGGAAGGGGGGGGTGTTTGCAGACTAGCTAAACAGTGGAAATGCTAATTCCTCCCATTTACTCACACTGGACCCCTAAGTTGTCAAGTAACAGAGGAGGAGGAGGAGGAGGAGTGGGAGGCAGAAGGTATGCTGAGTATGTGACTCGGGAAAGGAGACTGGGTGATGCACACAAAGGAGAAGCCAGACTGAGAGAATGAGGCCTGCCAGCCCCTGACTTCCATGGTGATAATCTGTTTTTTGAGTACTGACCCTGGAAGCATCAAGTGGTACAACTCCCTTATTTAAAGATGAGAAGATCGGGATTCCAGGATGGAACACGACTCTACCCTAGAGTTATCTTCCTAATTCATAGATGAGCTGGCACTCAGCACTTGGATTCCCAGAAGTGCTTTTACAACTCTTCCTCCTACTGATGCGAGTTCAAAACCAGCAGTAGGGAGTGAATCATGAAATCACAGAAATGGTACAATCCCTGAAAGAGAAAGGAGAACATTTAAAAAGTTCAGCATCCCCAATCTCAAGTTGAAGTGTTAAATTTGCATATTTTTTCATTGAAAATATAATTATTATTATAACTGATGTAGGCTGAGTGTTTACTGTGCGTCAGGAACTGTTCTCCATATTTGCATATGTCAATCAACTGATGCAATTATTTCAACAACTATGAAGTAGACACTAGTATTATTTCTAGTTCATAAATGTGAAAACTAAGGATGTAAATGAGCATGAATACACAAGGTTAAGTAAGTTGCATCATGTTGCATGATTTACAAATGTTAAAAGTGGAATTTAAATCTAGGTGGTTTAATTCCAGAGTCAGACACTGAACCACATGCTAAAATGTTTCCATTCACGGTAACCCTTGGGTGTTCCTGTCCTTATTCCTCACACAAAGAATTTCTCAATTGCTAGAAACAAATCTACTGCCATGGCCAGCAACCTGGCACCTGTATACCAGAAAATTTGAGCATCCTAATGTCTTGGAGAAGGACCTTGGAACAAAAGCTTGTGTGCTGTCTTTGAAAGGAAAAGTCCTGATGTTTCTAAAAACCACTCATGCTGAAAAGAAAGCTGACCACTGACCCCAATTACCAGTCCTCCCTTCTCCCACTTACTCTACTGCCCTGGGCAATGTGCCAGGGTCTATAAAGCATACTCGTTCCCAATTCTTTTATAATTCTGTCCTGCCATTGTTAGCCTTCTGGGTATTACCCAGTACCCATAAAGCATGTTAAATTAATTTCTTCTGCCTCACTTGACATTTATATTTGAGAGGCAACTCTGTGATGGAGCAGGGAGGTTGTCTGGAAAAATGGTAACTTAATATCAACTTGAGAGATGGGTGCCAGCTTCTCTTGATTACACAGCACAGTGGCCGTGCCTGTTCAGTTGTTTGATCATACCTGCCTGCAGTCAATTGAGACGGAAGCAAAGTGTTCGTTCTCTCTAGGATCCAGAGGATGATCTATCCGAAGGTTTTGTTCAAAGGGGACATACTTGGGAGAATTTCCCTCCTGGTTTCTTACTCAAATCTCTGTTGAGTTATAGGAGGTTTCTTCACATTGAACAAGGATCAAGGGAAAATGAAGTCAATAGCATTACCTCTCACATCAACCCTTGTCACGTAGCTAGCTATCATGTCGTGCTTCCCATAGCCACCAGCTTGATTTCATTTTATAGAGGTCAGTGTTGTTTGTTTGTCCATTTTGAACTTGTCCCAATTAATAGAAATGGGCATGGGCTAGTGTGGAGGTAGAGGAAGTCATGAGGCGCACACTGCAAGTCACCCCAGACGGTGGACATAGCTGTAACACTTCCCACGTCCATTTTTTTCTACATTTTAAAGTATTTTTACGTGTGCTTTTTATACATCTGTTCACTAAGCATTTAATAAACGCCTACCATGTCTCAGGTCCAGTGTACACCCCAAGACACCCTCTTGGGATATAGTAGTAAATAAAACAAACAAAAGATTCTTTTGTGGCCATGAGCTTATACAGAGTGAAGGTGATCTCAAGTACTTCTTGCGGCACACAGGGGGCTTCTACAAAGATTCATGAATCCCATTTCATGATCAGCATACATAAGCTAAAGCTCACAGAAGTTAGATATCCTGCTTGGGTTGGCTAGATAGTGGCAGAGCCTGGGAAAAAATCAGACCCTGAAAACTTGTTCACTGCTCTTCCTACGGCACCATCCTGCCTTCAACGACTCAATGAAAACTGGAGGGAGCCTCCTGAAATCATTTCTGTCATCACCCTCCATTTCTGCCCTCCAGTTCAAGCCTCGTAAGAGGGCCACATGTCCAGAGCAGCGGATTCTGCATGTTCCTAAGGCCCGTCCACCCGTATGAGTGAGCCGGGGCTCTCGCCGTCTTGAGGGTCCCTTATGCCTTTAATTTACATTCCTGTACTAAGACCTCAACACTTCTGTCCTCTCTTCTCAGTGTAAGTGAAATGAGGCATCTTTTATGAACATCAAAACAACTCCCCAGGCTCCTCATGTCTAGAACCATGGACACACTTCTAAATTGAATCCTGAACTGTTTTGTCTCCGTCGACAAGAAAAATGCATTGAGGAGCTAGTCATTGTCCCCTATTTTAGTTCCTCTTTTATGATCAAAATGATTGCTTTACTTATCAAACCGAATTTTAATGGCTAAAACAAGATTTAAGAAGTAACTTTGGGAGCAGTTGGTTAGTTCATGGGGGAGGCTTCGTGATTTGTAGTTAGAAGGAGGTTTTGGCAAGCTTCAGTTCACTAAAACAGCCTTTGAAAAGATAAAATGGAATAAGAAATATTCAGAGTAGTTTCCTCATAATGGAAAGAGTATGAGATTCGAAGTAAACACTAGAGCCAGACTCAGCTCTTCTGTTTCATGTTGTCTCAGGTTGGCCATTTAAAACTCAGAACATTCATCAACTTCGTCTATTAAAGGCAATGCTATTTCCTTGAAAGGTTTTTGTTAAAGGAAATGATAGAGTATTTGTAAAAGGGATTTCTCAACCAGTGTCATGCACATGTCGTTACTGCTGTTATACCTACTATTGTGCTGTGTAGGAGAATGAGGGTGCTACAAAATGTTCTGCTATAGTTTCCTGCTATAGACTATTCAGTTCAGTTATACTCTGCAGACTTTGCTTTTGTTTTCCACCTGCAGAGTGCTGAAATCGTTTTTCTATGGTTCCTTCTTTTCCCATTCCTAACGTGAGGATGACACCTGGCTCATTTCTCATGGAATAAGCTCTAGCAGGTATCTTCACGACAGCGGAGATTGTTTTGTTTGCCCTGTGTCCTAGTACTAAGAACAGTGTCTTTCCTATACAGATGCTCAAAAATAAGTGTGGAAAGGATGAATAAACCTGTAACTAGCTTTAAGTCCTATGAGATAAAGAGATCAATAAGAGTCTTGGATAAAGAAAATACAAGTTAAGCCTTTGAATGGAGTAGACATGCAGAGAGTAATGCTATAAGAAACAAAGAAGGCCATCTCTAGACAGGGGGTAATAGGGCTTTAGCTCTAAGGCAGAGAACCTGGGATGTCCACTTAGTCCCAATGTCCTGCCAGTTCTCCTCCCAGCCCCAGGAGTCGCCTGCAAACTGAACATTCATGATCTCACAATATCCTGGCACGCAACAACTGTCAGGGCTCATTGACTCCAACGTGGCTGACACTTTGCTTATCAAGATGAGAAAGCTAAGGTCAGTAGGGGTCACTCAGAAAAAGGGCAAAAACTGGTATCCGTTCCGTCAGAGTTCTGGTGAAATGTCCTTTCTCCTTCTAAAGGGAAATTTCCATTATTTGAAAAACACATGCTTAATTTTTTTTGCTTGTTGTTTCTTTGCCTTGTTTGGTTGTGGGTAGAAAAGAGTTTTCTTTTTTATTTTATTTTATTTTATTTTTTTGAAATGTAGTATTGGTCTTTGATTATAGAGGAATGCTTAATAGCTTAGAGAATTTTACCAAAAAAAAAAAAAAAAAAAAATCGCTGGTTTCCCTAATCATGTCTTGGTATTAAATATTACGGAGACAGTCTTCTTCTCATCCAGTCCATGTGTGTTTTTCCTTCCCTCTTGAAATTGTCAAACTGACATAATTAACTAAGCTGTTAGCTAAATAAATCATTGGATCCCAGTGAGAATTTTTACTGAGACATCATTGCCCCCGCACCACTCTGCGTGAAGGACTGTCAACACCACACGATGGATGGATGGCAGAGGAGCCTGCTCGAGAGACAGCTCTCTCTTTCTCCCTCAGCATCAAAGATGGCTGTCAGGCTAAAGAACAGATGTCAAGGAGCGTATGTGAGAAAACCACTAATTCCTTGGAGTGTGTTGATCCCACATGGTTCATGCAGCCTGAAATGGCGCATGGGATGGAGGCCGGGGGTCCAGAGATGGCCTCAGCTCAGTGTGGATTTCTAGCAGAAGGCACGAGGCTGTAGATGTTTAAATAGAGAATCATGCTCTGAGACGGGTGGACTTCTGAACCTGCAAAGGTGTCTTATATCCTTCGTCACTCCCAGGTCCAGGAATGGGCTGTCGCTGTTTTATTCCTATTTTAAATAATATTCATTTGTAAGCGCTATAAGAACAAAGGCCGTCTTCCTCTCTTGGTCTCTGTGGCCTACGACAGGGCCATTTGGTATATGTAAGACAGTAGGCCTTTTTTGCTTTCCAGCCCAGTTTCTCATATTCTAACAGAATAAAGATAAAAATTGAGCAAAGACCACGTTTTGGAGGGGAGTTTTATTAGCAAGCATCACCGTATTTGAATTTCAACAGATAAAAAATGTTGAGACTGGGTGGTCAGTCTGCTGAGGAATTCAAAGCTACTCCCCTGCCTTCCCAGGAGATGAACTGCTTCTCCCACACTCAGTTTAATTAGAAGCATGGCTAAGGGCCAAAAACTTGGAAGAGAGATTATAGATTCATTAATTAAGGTCATGTTTACACCTCCATTGTCAACTGTAATGATTTGTTTAACCCAAAGTCTCCTTAGTTTATTACGATCATTATTGCTTGGTTGGAGTTTTACAGTTATGAGTGACAAATTCATGTGCAAACCTGTGTATTCCAACAAGGACCCAGTCTGCCTCTGTACTTTAATACAAGGGAATTTTCCTTTAAATGTTTGCTTTAATCTTTGGCCATCTCTTATTTCAGAATTCAATATTAGGCTCCACCAGTGGATTCTCTATTAACTTTCTTTGTCTACTGACCAGGTAACCCACATCAAGAATATTGCTAGTGACCACACCTCATACTCATAAACCAGTTTCTAATTTTCCAAGGGTTTTTGGCATCAGCGGCTCATATGACAGGATGATATGAAATCTAATTTGACCATAAAAAGAAGTTTATTAAAGGCCCTCTAGAGGTGCAGTGATGGGGTTTGGGAGAGCCCATGGACAGCAACTCTCTGTGTCCTTTGCATTCTGTAGTTACTTTGAGAAAGCCACTGCAGATTTGAGGTGTGGAAATGAGGAAAGGGGAAGGTGGAGGAGGAGTAAGAAGTAGAAGGAAGGTGGTAGTTAAAATGAGTTAGAGAGAGAGAGAGGGAGGGAGGAAGGGAGAGACACACTCACTCGGCTTGGATGGTTGGAGGCTATCTTGTTCCCTAGTCTTATGGTGGGGATATAAGAATTTTATAGGGGCCCATTACTAAGATCACGCCAAACCTGTGTGAGTCTGTTAAGGTCGTAGTAGAGGTTGAGGAAAGGCATTAAGGAATTCCATGGAGCATTCCTAAGACTTGAACAGTTCCGTTAGCAGGCCCCAGGGATTTATCTTCTTTGAATTTTCCTACTTTAAAGAAGTAAAACTTGGTGGTTTGCCTCCTGGGAGGATTTTTCTTTCCCACCAAATTGGTACATCCTTGGTAAGGGCTGTTGTGCTCTAGCTAACCTATGCTGGTTCGAATCAGCGTATTCTGCAGACTTACATCCAAAGTAGGCTCCAGTGTTGTTTCATCCTTGTCAAGTGACCACAGGGAAACTTCCACAGGGTCAGAGATGGAGGGAGGAGTGGTAGTGAGGAAAGAGTAATTGCTCAGGAATGTGAATGACCTGCTCATGAAACTGGCAGGTATATTCAGTACTTACTTGGACCCTGGTCCCATGTATGCAATCTTCACTTAATGTTGGAATCTCTTGGGCATGCAGGAAATATTATCCATTCCCACTAAGGTCCAGTGTCAAACTAACAATGGCTTTCTTTTCTTTTCTTTTCTTTTTTTTTTTTAAATATTTATTCATTTGCTTTTAGTTGTACACAATGCATTTATTTTTACGTGGTGCTGAGGATCGAACCCGGGTCGCGCACGTGCTAGGTGAGTGCTCTACCGCTGAGCCACAACCCCAGCCCCTGGCTTTCTTTTCTTAAAATTCCTGGGGTCCTTCTTAGTAATTCTCTTATTGGTGTTCACTACAGACACTATAGCATCCTTATTTGTCATAAATATCCTATTATTTGTCATAGACATTCTGAGCAAATTTGGGACACAGAGGTGTGTATGCTATAGCCTAGACAGTGTGCAGAAACTTCTCTACTTTGGGGTCTCACTCAAAGCTGACAGCTCTTCAGATCCATTAGTAAATGGTTTGGAATAACATGCTCAAATTTGTTACTGTGGTCTACAAAATTACAGCAGGATAATTAAATCTTCTTCTTCATGGCAGTTAATAGAAGTTTTTACTTCTTTATTTGGAATAAATATTCTGATAGAGCTCAGACTCCTGGACCTCCTAGAAATTTCCATGTGGTGATAGAGCCCCGTATTCTATGGGATTTATTTCACACATTCTGATGTTTATATGATCTACCTAAGCATATGAGGTGACTGTTGCTTGTTATGTGGCACAGCCTCTTCCATCATGATGTCACCAATATAGAAGACTAGTGTGATTGATGGATTATAAAATAAGATGATTGAACTTCCTGTGGACTACATTGTGTCACAGAGTTAAGAGTTGATGTCACACTGAGGCTAGGCAGTGAAATTGGACTGCTGTCCTTCTACAGTAAAAATACCTTCCTTTTCATGTCTTTTGTGTGTTTGTTTGTTTATGGAAGTAGGGAAAGATGTATTTTAGGTCCAAAGGGAATGAATTGATTTTCTCCGGCAAGCAGACACTTTAAATGGACAAATAGGCTCAAGTTTACACCCTCAGTCAATTTTTCAAGAGACTTCTTTATAATTTACTAGTCCACACTCGTGTATTGAATAAGGATGTATTATCAACTTGGCGTCATTCAGAGAAGATAGTGGTTCTAATTCTTGAGATCTATCCTAGGATGTTGTATTGCTATGATCCAATATTTTGATAAGGCTATAACTTCCATTTGGCCTTTTTTAGCACTTAATATTTTCTATAACAATAGCTCTTATTCCACAGTTCAGTGTAGAAGAGAACCAACATAGAAGAAATTATGTTGATTAGTGGTTCAACTATAGTTCCAGAAACTGGAGCAACAAATGGAGTCATGCACTTTAGAATGATATGTCAGTCAGGGATGGCTCAAATGTGTCATGGTGGTCCCATAAGATTCAATGGCTTGGTGCCACTATAGCCATCTTAGTCTGTTTAAGTATACTATATGATGTTTTCACAATGACACAAATGCCTAAAGATGCGTTTCTCAGAACATACTGCTATCATTAGATGATATGTGACTCTGTTGGATAGTTTGGGGCTACTGCGGATACTGCTAACCTAGTCATAAGTTTACTAAGCCAATCCTTACTAAAATTTTTTAATTATTGTTATTGTTATAAAATAAATATAAAATTTGACATTTTAGCTCTTTATAAGTAAGCAGTGTAGTGGCATTAAGTACATGCACATTATTCCTCAAGAACTTTCTTAATCTTTCCAAATTGACTAGCCATTAAATAATAACTCTCCATTTCCCCTACTCCAAGGTCCTGGCAACCACAATACTAGTTTCTGTCTCTATGAATTTTACTATTTTCTGTCATATGATTGGAATCATACAGAATTTGTGTTTTATGTGGCTGGCTTATTTCATCTAGTGGAATGTTTAACATTCATCCATGTTGTAGCTTGTGTTGGAATTTTCTTCCTTTTTAAGGCTGCATTATTATATTCCATTATGATTATATGCCAAATTTTGTTTATCTTCTCATCTGTGGATGATCACTTGGTTTATTTCTACTTTTGGCTTCTGTGAATAATGCTGCCATGAACACAGGTTCACAAATATTTGTTCTGGTCTCTTCTTCCAGTTTTTGGGGGTATACATGCAGAAGTGGAATTGTTGAGTTGCATGATAATTCCATTTTTAGTTTTTCCAGGAGCTACCATATTGCTTTACAAAGTGGTCATACCATTTGATGTTACCACCAGCAGTGTATGGGATTCCAATTTCTCTAGATTATAGAGGGAGGAAATTCACAGGCATTCACCCATGATAAATCTCTTCCAGCATTTTCATCTCCCAAATTATCCCGATTCTTTCTTTCTACAATACACCCAAGAATTTCTGGCAAATCAGTTTTATATTACTTGGGACACAACCTAATCCAGATCTCAATATATGAACCAAGAACACAATTAGAATCAAGTTCAGCTATTGAGGCCTGCATGTTGAATCCAAAATAGAGGGCACATGAACCTGTATTAATAAAGGTCTTCCAACCTAACAATGTGTAGTTCTCTCCTTCATCGAGGACCCTCAGAAGCTGTTCCTGGGCATATGATCCAGATGCATCTCATGGAAATTAGGACAGGTGTTTCAGCCTTCTGGGTTTGATTTGTAATTGACTCTGCAGTGTACTGGGATCTGTTTATAGTTATAGGTCAGGAGATAATCATGGGTATTTGGGATGAAACATAAAGAGAACTGACTTGTCAAACGAGTTGCATGACTTTAAGGCAAAACTGAACAGTCATATCAAAGGAGGGAGGTAGAAAATCTTTTGCTGTGGTCACAGGGGTGGCTCCCAATGCTCCAAAAGCTCCCAGGCCTCCCATTCCAATTCTTAGCTTCTGGATAATTCCTAGTCAGAGTGCTGACTTACTGTGAATGCCTCAAGAGGTTGTGAATTCAACTGTTGTAAATTGTCAGGCCATAGAATCAAACCAGGAAATGTTCTTGGCTCGTCTTTGTGCCTACAAAGACATGAGATTCTTCTAATAAGGTCATACAAAGTTCTTGAGCTTCATTTTGTGCCTTGAGCAGAGAATTCTCTTCCTTTATGCTATCTGGAAGCAGCCCTTAATTTCCTCAAATAATCCATGCTTTTCCACTCAATCTCCCAAAACCTTGGCTTCAATGAGCACCACATTCTAAGTAACCATAGGTAACAATTCAACCAGATGTTTCTATGCTACGTGCTCTGAATTGCCATACCATTATTGTTGAATAGCAAGTAGATTTGTGTTGCCTTTTGTCCCAACTGGGCCCAATTCCCTAGCCTATATCAGATTCTTGGATAGCACCATCTGGTACCAATTTCTGTATTATTTAGAGTTGTGGTTACAAATAACAAAAACGAACCAAGTTTACTTAAACAATATAACATTTCTAGACAGACGTCTTGTAGAACACCAGTGTAATCACACAGAGCCCCATGATTGGAGCTTGGGGCTTAATGCTCTGCAGTCATCATCTTGACAATCATCTTGACATTCTTACTTTTAAATTTTTTCCCCATATTTTTATTGATGCATTATAATCATATATAACAGTGGGATTTGTTGTTGCATAGTCATACATGCACACAATATGACAACATAATTTGTCAATATCATTCCCCAGTATCACCCTTCATAGCATTTTATTTATAAAGATGAAGATATTTTAGTGTATTTTTGTATTCTTGTTCACTGGCTATTTTTTATATTTATTATTTTTAATTATATAGAAAGAGAGAAAGAGAGAAGAAAATGGGTGGTGGTGGGGGGACAGAAGGCAAGAGGGAATTGAAATTCTTACTTTTATCTTTTAATTTGCATTTTGTGAATGAAACTCCATGAGAACACGGCAGGTGCCAAGGGCTTGGATCCTCAGCTGAATGAGTGAAGGAAGGACTGACGGACCCATGCTTAGTGTTTGACCCTTCAGGTAGCCCTGAGGTCCTCCATGATGCCGAACTCTTGTTTTGTGACCCAAGGAGGCTTAACTAGATCCATCTCTACCAGGGCACATCTGTCATGTCCTGCCATTTTACCACCTTTCCCTCCTTTCTCATGGTTGTACCGTGGGTTTTGGAAGCACACTGAAAGGAGTTCCTCCTCAGGGACCCAAAGGAAATATCTCCCCAGACACAAAGCACCTCCACGCACTGGGTGCAGGCTGCTGCTCATGGCCTCCTGGTGCCCCTCCTCCCTGGCCCCAGACATTCCCCTCTCCAACAGTGGTGGAAATGTGTGTGACAGCAGGCCCCGCCCACTGGCTTTATTTTCTTGTGTTTCTGCCTCTCCCCTTACTCCCTAATCCCTTTTACCTCCAAACAAATTTGTATGAAGGCGTCTGATGAACTGGCATGAACTCTGCTCTTGGTTTTGCTCTGTTTTCCTCTCTGCCGGAGAATTTTCAGGTCTCTCCTTTCTGCAAGTCATTTTATTTTCTGTCTGGAAAGTCCGAGTTCCTGGGTGAACTGCTAGTTCTTGTTCTCCAGGCAAGTCAGGCCCCATCATGTCACATGGCCCTGTGCTGGGGAAAGGGAGAAACCTCTGGGGAAACAGTTAACTCTTTCAGGCCAAGACTCTTGCCTGGGAGGCAGTGTAAGTGTGAGCTGTGACCTCTCCTCATCCACCAATTCAAGCTCTGGGCACAGAACTTCCCTCCTTCATCGGGGCTGGGTGTCTCCTACCAAGCTCAACCTGGCTTCTGAGGTGATGGCTGGGAAAGTGACCAAATGTTCTAACTCTTAGGCTTTCCTCTGCTTCACGTATGGCCTAGCTCCTCATGCTTTCCATAACAGTCACGTTGTTGTTTTTTTTTTTTTTTCTGTTAACATAAAGCATGAATAGTAGTCTAATCTTTGGATACTAACAAGGACATAAAATACAGCAACGTTCCATAAGTCATAGTATGTCACGAAGTACAGACATCTAGTTAAAGCCAAGTATGCTTCTGACTGTGTGTCATGGCTTCCCAACCTGCTGTCAGATACAAGGTAATCTTCACGAGGGACTGGGCCTGTCAGGAGCCAGCTCTGAAGCAGGCCTGGCTCCCTCCACAGGTCTTAGAAGAAAATTTTATGGAATGTAAAGAGGCTTTTCTTATTTCTCCATTCTCCTTAAGTGTCAGACATCATCCCTCTGACCACCCTAATTAGCATCATTATCATATTTCATTTGCTGGATCTGAGGTGCTAAAATACCAGCACCTTCTTCTCCATGCAGGATTGGACTCATCTTAATAACAAAAGAAAACATTCTCGGTTTGCTTCCTTGAAATATTTTCTAAAAAAGAAAGAAGAAAGAGGGAAGCAAGAGAAGATAGGAAGAATTAAAAGAAAAGAAAGAAGGCAGAGGAAGAAAGAAGGGAAAGAAGGAATGAATGAAGGAAGAGAAGGAAGAAAGAATAAAATCTCCAGGAAGACTGAGGCCCAAGGGGCCAAACATGGAAAGGCATTCCTTCTGTCAGAAATTAACCTCCCTAAAGTGGTTAAGCTCTAACATTTTTGCTTCAGTGGAGAGGTAGATAGCTAGATTGGGCAATATGATCTACTTTGTCCAGAATTCTGGAGATTTCTCATTAGCTGATTCTGGTTCCTTGCTAGGTGGTGTTTCTTAAGGAAACCCACCTCCTTTTGTCCCCAGGACACTTTTTAAAAATTGAACAAAAGTTAAGTTTTTAAAGATGAAAAGTACGTAACCAGACTTGTTGCAAGTCAAGTTTCATAAATAGCAGAAAACTTAAAATATAACAATGAATTAGAGTGTTTTCACCTTTCATTACACTCTATCTCTTCAAATGTTGGGTTTAGGGTGAAGGGAAGATCTTGCTCATTTTGCCTTCTTATGATCTAGCAAAGCACTAGGCTCATAATAAGAGCATAAACTAATAGATGAATATTTTCAAAATTTGTCAACAGTCCCTAATGTCCCATCACCTCCTCTCCTACTCTTGCTTTATTTGGTCACCCAAGCCAGTCCCTGAAGGAGCCCTAATCAAGGAGATAGCTAAGATTGCAGTTAGCTGAGAGCCATAAAAGATGTTAAAGTTTCACCTGATATTCATACATTATTCAAAGAATCTTTGTATGCCCGTGAACACTGTGTGACGCACCTGTAAGCTCGAGCTGTAAGCACGTGTCCTTGTTAAGGCAAAATGTATATAACCGGGTGAGGTTGGTTAGTAGGTGTGGCTGGCGGAAGGAGTTTGTGAATGGAGTTTGTGGTTGGAGTTGGAGAGGTTGCTGAAGCCAGAGAGAGAAGAAGAATAAAAGACCTTTTTTCATTTTCATCCTGCCTCCGAATTTTCTCCCGCCGCCGCGTCGTTGCTCCAAGAGGTAATCGCTTCAGGCAGCAACAAGTCCCCAAGTCACCTAATGCCATATTGGAAGTTAAAGACTGGAAAGTGGTCTCTAGTTTGCTTTATTTGATGGGTGTCAAGATGCTCACCTACTGCAAGGTCTTGTGGGACATTATGGAGCCTGAAGTGTATGATCAGTTGTTATATCAGTGTGGATCAGCCTGTCACACTGGGAGGAACAGAATAGAACCCAAGAGAGGTGAGTGCAGGGAAGGCTAGAGGAAAATCTGCTGTTCCCTTACACTCGTCTGTCTGGGCCACCCCAACAAAGTCCCACAGGCTGCGTGGATAACCAACACACATTTGCTTTCTCACAGTTCTTGGGGCCTGGAAGTCCAAGGGCAAGGTCGGTTTCTGAGAAGCACTTTCCTCCTTGAAGGTGGCTACCTTCTCCCTGTGCATTCACCCCACTCGCCTGGCCTTTACTTTGTGTGTGCAAGGGGCAGGGTGGGGATCCAGAGGTCCCATTACCAAAAATGGCCACATTGGGGGTTAGGACGTCAACATATGGATCTGGAGGGACACAGATATTTATATAGGTCCATTAATATAGGTCCTATGGAATAAATATCAGATATTCATTCCACATAAATTAGTAAATATGCAGAAGTATTTTCTGCAAAGGAAGAAGCACTAAGAGTATAGGCATTTTCCAGTTTTCAATTTTGCATAGGAAGGTCAACTTCTTTGATCACTGATGCCCTTGAAAATCAAGCAAAAACATTCAAAAACAACAACAAAAAAATAGATTATATATGAGATTGTAAGACGAATGCCTAATTTTCTTGCCTGTTTTAACTTCTTTACATGCCCTACAAATGGACAGAATTTCCAAATTGCCTTTCTGGAACAGCTAAAGCCCGAACAGCTTCCTCACTGAAAGACCCAAGAAGGGAAAGATCATGAATTTGGTTTTAGCAAGAGGCCCAGAGGGCCACAGCTCAGACCCTGCATTCCTGCAAAGGTAATGCACTGGGAACACTGCACTTGGTCAATACCATCTTCCATTCCAGCAGTTCCAGCCTCTCAGTGCTCCCTAAGAACCTACCCCATCATTATACCTCAGCTTCTTGTTCTCTCAGTGCTGCTTTTCAAAATAAGAGGCACGGTATTCTCTTAGTGCTGGGCTGTGGAATCTGTAACCCAGCTATGGATGATGTTAAAAATGCCTAGAGAGTTATAAAACTTTTAAAGTGTAAACCCCAAACAAATCCAGGGAGTGGAGACAGTCCCAAATCTTCTGCCTCAAGCAAGCTCCATGCTCCCAAAGTGTACATTGTGGTCAGGAGTAAGAGGCAATGCAATCCCTCCATGACACACCGCAGAGCTCACCGATGCAGCCAGCAGAATTGTCTCCCGGGGCCTAGGAGGGTGGCTGCTTGGTTCAGAGTTCCCATGCTGGGAACTCACAGGAGCTGGTGTAAATGGGAACAGTTGCCACCTTGTCATTTAACCTCTTTGTCCCACATCAGACCAAGCGTTCTAGCAGCTGCAAAAGACTTCAAAGGGGAGAAAGTGGAGAACTAGCAGAGCTGCAGACAAGCGGAAGAAAGGATGGCCAGAGATGAAACAGCAAAATGTTCCTAGCTCCACTCATTCCTTCAGTTAATGGGGAACCTTACAGGTACTCAACTAGCGACTGAGCATAATGGTGGGGAAGTGCTTGAGACATTTGAGAAACGAAGGAATGGCCACTGGGGGCTGTGTACAACCAGCAAGAGAAATGGTAGAGGCCAGGTAGAGAGGCAGGCTGAGGTGGGATTATGCAGGACTTTATGGGACAAGTTACAAATGAGAGAATTTTACCTTAAATCAACTAGGAAACTGTTGAAGTTCCTAAGGTGCTAAGAAATCACTTTGGCTTTGCATTGGACTGGTGAAAGAATGGAAGTGGGAAGACCAGTCGTGACGATGTGGGCCCAATACAGGTAAGAGGTGACGGTGACTTAGTGTGAGTATGGGAAGAAGCACATGCATGTGAGGTATTCTCCAGGTGTAGAATCAGCCAAACTCAGGGATGAGTGGGATACTGGAAAGGAGTAAGAGAGAGAAATCACGGACTTTCCAGGGGCCAAAGACCAGCTGACAATAGCATTTATGAAGATGGAATTAGAGCAGTTTAAGGAGAAAAATCAATGAATAATTGTCAAATATGTTACCTTTGAGATGCATATGCAATATCCACATGGAGACGTCAGGAAGACAGTTGGAAATACAGCTTTGGATGTCAGAGGGGTGAGCTAGGCAGGAGATGTGAAGGGCTTCACCAACAATAAGGTGATCTTCACAGCCATGGGATGGATGGAGTGGTCCTCAGGTAAGAGATTAGAATTAAAGAGAAGGGATTGTAAGTCTGAATGGCAACGACTCCAATATTTAAATTAAGAATGACAACTATATGTTATAAATACTATCCTTCTCTCTTACTCATCCACACAACTACTTCTAATAAATTGTGACTTTCAGACTGAACCAAAAATGCAGAATTTGACTCATTCTCAACACAACACTACAGAAACTTCTGCCAGTTGATCAGCACTGGCAAAAGAGAGGAAACCTGATTGACTTCCTGGCTTTTGTTCAAGGATTACTAAAATTTTCTAGGAGTGAAGATTTCTTTTCAACATCAAAATATTTAAACAAGCCCACATAATGGTAGTTTTACTTTTATTTATTCAGCCAATAAACTATACTTATTGCTCCAAAAATACCACAGTGGCCTAGAGGCCCACGTTCTACCCGTTAAGAATCATTGCCCTATAGAGCAGTGATTCTCAAAGTGTGGTCCCTTGACCACAAGTCTTAGAACCACCAGGGAACTTGCTAGAAATGCAAATTCCCAGGACCTACTCCAGACCTGCTGAATAAGAAACCGTGTGCTAAAAAAAAGAAGCCTCCCAGGTGAGTTTGGTGCAGGCAGTCCAGCATTTGAGAAAGATCACTCCAAAGATTCCTAGAATAAATAATTTATGTTGCTCCATTGAAAGCTGAGTTTCTTCTATGTGATCATGAACTACGCCTGGACTTTCAAAAATGCATTGTTTTATTAATGCCATTAGAGTTGCTGGGAACATAGTGCTTGATAATTATAAAAGCATAATTAATCAATGATTGTGGCGGGTCTGGAGAATATAAGGAAGGACTGAACACAAGAGTTCCTCTCTTCCAGAAATCTAAGTCTTTTCTATGAAGTATTTCTTGGAGACAGCAAGGCCATAAGAGTTTTTTTTTTCTATCTAATAATAGTAATTGAAACCTTGATTTTATTTAAGCTTTAGCTGTCTCTTGGTATTAGAATCATAAAGATAAAAGGGACATTGAGATAACCATCTTATCATGCAATGACAGACTGAACCTAGGGAGGTGAAGTGGCTTGCCCAGGGGCACAGTAACAGCGCAATGTCTCCTAACCTAGGATGGCCTGCAGAATTCAGTGACTATGGAATCAGGCAGAGCCAAAGTCCTCTGTCCAAGTGATCTCCCATAAGTTCCTCATCCTTAGACTATAAGTAAGAATACTTACCTTACATCCTGTTGTAGAATTAATATGAGTTGTTGTGGGCCAGACAAAATTAGTTTTAATATTTTTCCCTGCTGTGTGGCTGGATAACACTCCCATCCTCCAAGATAGCCACATCAAATCCCTGGAGACGTGTGAATGTTACCTTGTGTGGAAAAAGTCTTTGCAGTTGTGATTAAGTTAAGGATCCTGGAAAAAGTAGCCTATCCTGCATCACATGGGTAAGCCCTAAATGAAATCACTTGGGTACCCACAAGAATGACCCACAGAGAAGGCAATCTGTAGACACAGGCACAGTCAGAATGACACCATCGCAGTCCCTGGAAGGTGGGGCAGTCACTGAAGCCTGCAGGGGCAAGGAAGGATTCTCCCCTAGAGCACCTAGAAGGAGCTTATCCTTGCAAGATTTTGAACTTCTAGCCTCCAGCATCTGCTCACCAAATTCGTGGCAATCTGTCACAGCAGCCCCGGAAGACTAAGACACTTAATAAAACTAGAACGATATAACCCAACCCACCTAAGAGAGTTGTTTTTTTTTTTTTTTTTTTTTTTTTTTTTTTTTTTTTGGTTTTGTGGGGATTGAACTCAGGGGCATTCGACCACTGGGCCACATCCCCAGCCCTTTTTTGTATTTTATTAGAGACAGGGTCTCACTGAGTTGCTAAGTGCGTCGCCATTGCTGAGGCTGGCTTTGAACTTGGGATCCTCCTGCCTCAGCCTCCCAAGTGCTGGGATTACAGGTGTGCGCCACTGCGCCTGGCCCTAAGTGTAGTTTTGAAGTCCTTTAACCCTCATTGCTGTCTTCCAGCTCTGTCTTTTACTCCAAGAATGTAGGGGTTACTGTAGAAGCAAAGACCAACTTTCAAGATCTTCATACCTTTAAAGAGAGGAGGCCACCAGAGAAGAATGCATAACACAGGGGGCCTGGATAGAGGACCGCCCTAAATTCCATGCATATACCTACCTCACCCTCAGAAAATGTGTTCCTAGGACAAAATACCAGTCACAGGATAAATAGGATCATGTTGTACCATACATAGTCCGTCCACAGCAGAGGACGAGGCAGAGAAAAACACCCAGCCTAAATTTTGTAAAGCTATCTAATAATAGTCTCCAGATCCATCCATTTGCTGGCAAATGTCATAAAGTCATTCTTTTTGTGGCTGTGTAATATTCCATTGTGTATATATACCACATTTTCTTTATCCTTCCATCTGTTGAAGGGCACCTTAGGTTAGTTCCACAGCTTCACTATTGTGAATTGAGCTGCTATGAACACTGATATGTGACTGTAAGACCTTTGGGCATATAACAAGGAGTGAGATAACTGAGCCAAATAGTGGTTCCATTCCAGGGTTTCTGGGGAATCTCCATACTGCTTTCCAAAGAGGCTGCACCAATTTGTAGTCCCACCAGCAAAGTTGCTGCCATTCTGACTGGAATGAGAGGAAATCTCAGATCATTTGCATTTCTCTAATGGCTAGTGATGTTGAACATTTTTTCATATATTTGTTGACCACTAGTATTTCTTCTTCTGTGAAGTGCCTGTTCGGTTTCTTTGCCATTTATTGATTGGGTTATTTGTTTTGTTGGTGTTATGTTTTTTGAGTTCTTTATATATCCTGGAGATTAATGCTCTATCTGAGGTAAATCTGTCAAAATATACTACAAATAAAAGAATGGCTGGAACCCTTTGAAGTTTAAATACTAATGAATCAAATGGGGACTCACAGATGACACTGTTTGGGACTTCTGACTACTCCAGTGATAAGGGTTTGGCAGAGGCTCGTGTGGGAAGGGAGGTGGGCATGGGAGAGGAATGCTACTTCCAGCTCAAGGGAAAGGAAATGAGGCGGGGCATACTCAGACCCAGTTACCAGCTCCAGGTGAATATAAATAGGTTCATTTGGGGGCTGTCACATTTTCCACTCACTTTATTTGGAGAGCACTGGCAGTCATTACTCTCTGACTGTGCACTAGTCAGAGCAAGGTTTTCAATACAACACTCTGATGTGTGTTTAAGGATTTCTTGAATCTTCAGGATCAATGTCTTGACTCTTTCCTAGTCATTATTTCCTACTTTTTTTTTTTTCATTATGTTCCTTTTGAAACATTTTTCTGCATCCCAAGGGCAGAAAGCATTCCTTAGCTAATTCTATGACTTCTCTTTACCTTCCCTCAGAGAGTGTCTACAAGACTGGGTGTGGCTCAGTGGTAGAACACTGGCCGTAGCATGTGGAAGGCTCTGGGTTCCATCCCCCAAATCACAGAAGAATGTCTAGGAATCTCGCCGGGGTGACTTGATTGCACCGTCTCTCTCTCTGTGTCCCTTGGTCTTTCACGGTTTCTAAGTGGCACCCTTTCATGTCCCATGTGCAATCAGAATTCACACCACTATACAGAACCCAGGCCTCTCTGTGTCTTCCCAGGGAATGCGATTATCTCCCTATTATTTTAGAATCATCTCCTTTGCAGGTACTAATATTTCATGTTAAAATACTTTGTGGTTATATTGTGGTGGCTGTCCTGTCACTCCTCATATCTGTTTATACCTTTAATTTGCTGAGTGAGTCTGTCCTCCAGACTTTTACAATATGTTCAGACCTGAGTGGTTCAACCACTACTATTTTTTATCTTTTGTTTCTCTTCTGTTTTTTTTTTTTTTTTTTTTTCTTTTTTTCTTCCTAGTGTCTAATATCAGGCCAACAGGAGATTTCTCCTGTTAGTTCTTAGATCAGTTAGGCCATTTACTATTTCTTTCCAAAATATTGTGATAGATCATTCAGTAGATGCTCAGCCTGACTCCATTTTAAAGAATGAAAATAAGGTCTTGAGAAGGTTAAATTCTTTGTTCAAGATCTTTTAATGAAAATCAAGAACAGAATTCCAAGAAGTTGAGTTCTGGCAGGTATAATCTTAAATTGGTTCTTCTGTGAGGAACACCAGGATACAAAGTCTTAATTAAATGTAATGTTACCTAAAATGTTCAGGACAAGTGGTTAATTACCAACCTGTTGAAGTCTCCCCAACTGTATCTTCTACACCATTTCTTCCATGAAGTCTATCAACATATCCTCCATAGACACGTCTGTCACTTCAAATGGGACAGACTGGTTCCTTCTCCGTTCAGTTAATCTCATTTCCAGCCAAGGAACCTGACTCGCATGCCTACAGGATGAAGTTATTAGCAAAAGGAGCCAAGGGAGAGATGTTTGGGAGATGTCCAACGTCCAGGAGTGGATTGCATTCTGTTCTTGTGGAGTGATGTGAGCAGTGGTGTGGTTATGGCTGGGGGCGACCGATGCAGGAGAGACCGCACGTGAGACATCAAATAGTGGACAGAGAAGCATCTGCCACAGACAGCGTTGCTTAGCTGGCCTAGGATTGCCTGCTGTCTACAGCCTTAGTGTCCTGCCTGGAACAGGCTTTTCAGGGCTATTTAATTTACTCCCCACCTCCAGATAGAACTGTCCAAATTTGTGGATACTTCTCTTTTACAAACATCCAAGCCAGATTCCAAAGACTCTATCCTAAAGTGCTTCTGATGTCTTTCCTCACTCTCTCTTCCTACAAGATCACCCTCTTGATTCTGTTCTCTGGGGAAATTAAAACAGCTGGTGACAGGCCACCTTTGGAAGACAACTGTAAATACCTTCTCTGTATTGGAAAACCACAAGACGTTCTCATTTTCCCGTGATCTCTTACACTCCCCAGCATGTTTTCCACTGAAGATTCAGCACTTTGAAGTCATTTCCCGTATACTGTTTTTGGAAGCTCACCATTTCTAGTTGGCACATCTAACGGTCCCCGAGGCTGGTAGCCTCAAGCTCTGCTTTGATATCTGACTGCATTTCCCGGCCCTCCTTAGTTTACTGTGTTTATCAATAGTTGCTAGGCAGCGGGTCATCTCCCCTTTCAGCAACCACCAGGGATGGACCCCTGCGTCCCTTGTCAGTCGTGTGCTAGTAAGGTGTTCCTCGAGATTTTCCTGTTTCTCTGTGGATGTGGGGCCTGCTCTGTCACCACTGTGCCCTTGTCCATGTTCTGTCCACTGGGTGGGCCTCCTTTCTTATGCCAATCTCAATCACACCCATCCTTTGACATGATGTAGTTCAAGTCCATTTTCGATGGCCCTGAATAATCCCCATGACCTCTGAACTCCTCATTATATCATATAATTTATCATGGAATAATTTTCTGTATCAGATTGTTGTGGTTCTACTTGTGATCTTGTGATCGTCCCGGTCAGGGATGGGATATAGTTTCTTTTGTTAGCACAAGGCTTAATGATCAGTAGGAGTTGTGTGGAATGCTGTGGTGGGGATTCTGAGGCAGCATCCTAATTCAGGGAGAATGTGCATCACAACTGATTTAAGATAACGGCTGCAAGGAAAAGCAGGAACAAGAATAGGATATGTACCCTGTATTTGCCATCCTTGTTTTGGGACCTCTCCAGCTAGATTATATGGAAGGCATCATAACGCATGTCTTTTTGGATCTTCCTATGCTGAGCACAAGCAGGTACTCAATAAATATTTATGGACTGTCTAGTTGACATTTATGTGTGGGTGAGCACTGTCATTTAATGTCAAGAGAATATGGCCCAGCAGAGTGACAGCAACGTGCTCTGCCAAAGTATTCTGTCCCTGTGGAGAAAGGGGGTTCCTTCTGTGAGAAAGGAAAGGGGCTGGATGTTAAACGCATCTCACTAATCTTTACTGCAAGCATATGTGAACCACTCGCTGACTCCATCAGTCTTTTCCTGGATTTCTTAATGTTGAATTTCTTTGCTAAGTTTTCATTCCTTTGCCTAGACTCAGAGCCAAGTTGTTGTAAGCTTAAGTTATCCAAATAAAATGTCATAAGTCTGTGTATCAAATGCTTAAGTTGTCATTCATAGAAACATTCTATAGTTAGAGAGTTTTCTCTGATCCTTCCTTTTCTATCGATGGTTTGCTTTAACTCTCCTATCTCCTCACTTTCTGCTTTCTCTTTCCCTTTCTCTACACCAAAGTAACTTCCATTTGCTATTTGTCTCTTACTTAAAACTCACCTTTAGTTTCTTCCTCTTCAATAGTATCATCAATCTGGGAAAAAATAATTATCAACACACAAGCACATCTCCAAACCTCTTTTTAGCATTTTAACAGAACAAGTAGCAATTGATGATGAAGGAGATCAATAGTTAGCAAGATGGTGGGAGACAGTGGGGTGCAGTGGGGCAGAGGGGTGCAGTGACTCAAGAGGCAGAGGCAGGAGGATTGCAAGTTCAAGGCCAGCCTTAGGAACTTAGCAAGGTCCTAAGCAACTTAGCATGACCATGTCTCAAAAAAAAAAAAAAAAATTAGGAAGGGTTAAACACTCCTGGATTCAATCTCCAGGTATCAAAATAAGTAAGTAAGTAAATAAATAAATAAATAAATATAAAGATAGCAGGAGATAAGAGTCAACTATTGGCTGGACTCCCTGACTAAATGAACAAATCAATGTTAGGTAATTCTGTGCACAGTTCTTTGTTGAGCATTTGAGGGAAAAAAGAAAATGAGAAACTGACTCTTAGGAAAACCAACAGCCTATTCAGAGCCATAAGAACTGTTGCTTATGGTTTTTAATTGGCCAAAGCCAGTATAGCTTGAAGTTTAGAAATCAGGCTCTGTTGTGGAGTCTGACTGCCTACTTTGAAACCAGCTGTGTGTGACCCTAGCGAATTACTCAGCCTCCTGGAGCCTCAGTTAGGAAACAGAAATAACAGTAGTGTTTGCCTCAGAGAGATGTGAGAAATAAGCTAATGCAAGCAAGCTGCCTGGTCTTATGATGTTACATAGACTGAATAAATAGTATTAATAGTTAACCAATTTCTATGTTAATTCAAACGACTGATCATGGATGGTAAATTGATAGGGTCAGAAATCATTGATATTAGCAGTTCATTTTGATGTTAATCAACCAAATATACACATGATCATCCTGTTCCCTGTCAAAAACTAGGTGCTGAATATGGCTGCCATTAGACACAGACCAACATCTATGTTAGAATTTACTCTGGACATCTACTTTCAGGAAGGACCTGAAAATATTTCAAAGTAAAGCTCGGCCTAGGTGCTTGTTCCTCATCATTTCTGTAGCCCTCCTTTGCTCCGCTCTGATGTATTTTTTCCTGGGTCCTGGTGTGCCCAAATGGAAGGCTCTGTCTGTGCATCTGGCTTAGAGGATTGGCCCAGCCCCAACATTCTTGCCTGGAATATGTGGGCCTGGGCGACGCCACTTCCCTGGAGCGATTGCATTTGCCACTCTCCTTTCTCTCTTTCCTTTTTTGTTGAATCTAGGTGGTGCTTCCACATTTTTAAGCAAATGAAAGTTGTGAAGCCGCCAAGTAACCCTCAAACCTCTTTCTCCTTGAAAGCATGTGCTGCACCAAAGGGAAGGAAGAAATTAGTCAGAAACCACAGAACAATTAATGCTTCGATGAACCCAAATGAAATATTGCCTACTAGACGATCCATTCCACGGCTGCCCCACTGAGATGTCCAAAGAAGAAAGCATACTGTGGTTTCCTGGATCGGTCCAAATGAACCAAAACCCAGTGCCAGTGTGTGTGTGTGTGTGTGTGTGTGTGTGTGTGTGTGTGTGTTGCATGAGAGGAAACACTGTACAATCCCAAAGTGACCCACAAAGGAGATGGAATCTTCACACTAAAAATGAAAAGTCTACATAAATATTTGCTCTCTGCAAGTGACTGGCTTAAATATCTACCTAAATGAAGACAATGGCCTGGTCACAAATATCCGTTGCGGCTGGCAGATGCTGACTCCCCTCAGTGCCTGTGCACTTAGCACCCCCTGGAAGAAATCTGCTCACAGGACCTGTTGGAATTGCCAGTCTCTTCCTCCCTCCAGGCCAAAGGCACCGTCGGAGTGAGGAAAGATGCAAGAAGGCGCAGGCCACAAGAATGCACGTTGTCCTCCAGGCAAATAGCTTGGTGAACCCCAAACAGCAGGCTCTGGAGCCCATCTCCTGCGTCTGCGGGACATCCTCCTCCTCCCCAGGCTTCACTCTCCCCACCCACGGCTTCTAGGGCATCCCTCAGCAAGGCATCTGCCCTGACTTGGATTTGCTTGGCTCCACTGAATACCACACACTCCCGTCATTTTGACAACAAAGCCTGTGACTCATTCCAGCCTTGTGTGTGTGTGTGTGTGTGTGTGTGTCTGTGTGTGCACATGCATGCACGAACTAAGGAGACAATTATATAAGTAAGTTTTATGATGTTATCACCAAGCCACAGTGTCTCCATTTTTTCAACCCCCAAATCTTTGTTACAGAAAGTACACGTGATAAGGCCACCCACTTATTTTGTACTTTATTTATTCTTCAATGGGCCAGAACAGGGAATCTTGGCATCTTGACTCTCCCAACCACAATCCCTGAAGCCTGCAAGTATTTACCAGGCTCTGTGTCAAGCAGTTTCTTCCAGAGATGGGACTCCAGTTACTTGTGTCAATATCTAGACTTTTGAATATCGAGTCAATATCTAGTTGTTGAAGAGAAACCTATTACAAGATCCATTTCTTGGAGAGTCCTTCCACAGATCACCTATTGTGAGAGGGACTCGACCTGGCCCAGGACTACAACACAGGCTTGGGATTTTTCAGTCATGAAACAGCTATTTGATAAATCTAGGGAGTGATTTAACATGGCTAACGTTCAAGAGTACTCCTGGCTTGTTAGATTTTGGATTTTGTCAAGAGGAAAACTCAGTGCTTTTCAAAAGTGGGAGATACATTGTAGCTCAACAAAATTACAAAAATAGGAGACCTAGGAGATTGCTAGTAAATTCAAATATTGGAACTCCTCAATTTGGGATCGATACTGAACCCATTTCTTGGTTGCCATGATCTAGTAAAAACTACAGCCTTTGCCTTAACAATTGAAGGTTGGAGTTAAAACGTCAAGATGAGGGATGGTAGATTGTTCCCAGGAATATGTCACTGACTTTATCTCACTGACTCTCCTCTGTACTTGCCAAGAAGAAAGCATCTTGTTGTCTGCCCCAGCTATGCCTCTGTCCACCCCAGAGAGCAGGGTCTGAGGATTATTCTCCTTGTTCATATGTACTAAACACGTGATTCTTGTGAAAAAAATGGCAAGAGAAATTTAAAAAATATATTTTTAGGCACAATTCTCCAATTTAAAAAATCTATGGGGCTAGGGATATAGCTCAGTTGGTAGAGTACTTGCCTCACATGCACAACACCTTGGGTTCAATCCCCAGCACCACAAAAAAAAAAAAAAAAAAAAAAAAAAAGAAAAGAAAAGAAAAGAAAAATCTGTGAAGATGTCTCCAATTTTTATATTTCCAAAAAGTCAATTTCAAGGAATTAAGATAACTTTTCCTGAAAACCAAAGGCCTGGGGTTAGAAACATTAGACCCGAATTAGGATCTTCAGGGTGATAAAATACCTCTGTTCCCAAATAATGGTCTTTTACAATAATGTGATTTGAGTGTGAACATTAGGGAGTCTTGGAGTTGGAAGGTTATGAGGCATACACTATGTTATGGTAAGAAGTTTGTAGACCTGATTTTTCTGTAAGCTCCTTAAGGAAGAAGAATGAGATTCTGCCTGCAAATGGCTAGCTGGATTCAGTGAGTCCGTGGGCTCCTCTCGGCCCTGTGAATTCGTGACGGTTTCCACATGTACCTCGATGGACGGACAACAGGCAATTGCGGTGGAGATGGTGAATGCTAGGGCAGCGTGTGCACCTTAGTGGCCCTCAGCCTGCCTGAGGGTGCAGGGGAAGATTTGGGGGCAAGAGTGGTTGCATGGGAGTTCCCAGAACAGAAGAGAGTCTGGCAAGAGCTGAGGAAGCCACAGATGTGGACCCTGGAGGACAACAGGGCTCAGGGATCTTCCTGTAGCTCTATGTGGTCTATGCAGCAGGGCCTAGGGAAGAGAAGGCAGTGGAAAGAGGAAGCTTCATGGTAGGCTGGTTCAGTTGGTGTAGGTGAGGCAATGAAGCACCTAGCTTCCCCCTAATGGCAGTGGGAAACCCCCAAAGGACAAACCCAAACAAATCTTAGCCTGCTTACGGGCCCCACTCCCAATATGGAATTGTGATCACTCTTTACCCAATAGGTTAGAACCTATAACCAGGAGGAGAGGGAGAAGTGAGGGGTGTTTTGCCTTATCACATCCAGAAAACGTCCTTAAAGTCATTGTAGGATGTTCCCTCTCCAACGCCTACTCATTCTGAAGGGAAGATACCGGCCATGTCATAACTTTGTGTTGCAGGTGAGTTTTCAACAGAGAATGAGATTCACATTCTAGAGACCACCCAGACAGTGCAGAAAGGAGGCAAAGAGACGTAGAAAATATCAACAAAGAATTAGAAGGAAAGATAATGACAGCAGGAAGAATTATTTTTCTTATGTGAAAAATGGAAAGACCAAGGCCCCGAGTAGGCAATGATTTGTCAGTCCTTTACAGTCTGAATTGACCCAATACTGAGGGGCAGGAAGTGGGGAGCAAGGAAGATGGGAGCTTATTTACTGGGGTAATCCCAGAGCCTCCTTTGTGCTAAAACAGGGATTTCTGTTTAAAAACCAAAGAAAGTGTTGTTGTTGTTGTTGTTGTTGTTGTTGTTCTTTTGTCTTTAGATTATGGGGTTTGAATTTACCCCTAAACCTTTTTCTCTACAGCAGCTTCCTGCAGCAGAGTTGGGAGGCTGAAGGCACTGACCACTAGAGGGAGCTCTGCCTCCACCCCATGCAAAAATGTGAGCGTGTGTGTGTGTGTGTGTGTGTGTGTGTGTGTGTGTGTGTGTGTGTGTGATATCCACAGGTGAAATACCCAGTAGTGCCAAAATGGCGGATCCACCAAAAGCTTTCTGAACACGAGGTATCACAAACCTCAGTGTGTTTATGGTCAGGGAGAGGAAGTGAATTTGAGAAGGAAAGACAACATACAACCTTCAGATACCTCTGCAAAATTTGCAAGTAAAGATCGTGTGCTGGTCAGAAATTCCCCAGAACCCTTGGAGTGTATGTTTTAGGTAAGAATCTCTGCAGGACATTAAGTTGCTCTTTTCAAGGATCCTTCTAGAATAAGTGTGTATCAGATCAGATCTGACGCAGAGCCAGCTCTGCAGGATCGCTTCCTAAATCTCAGTAGGATTTTCTGGTTACCCTTCACCCACTGACTTAGCAGCTAGACGCTGAGAAGAGGGCTCTGAAGTCAGAGCATTCCCCACTCTCTGTTGCTGGGTCTGAGAAAGGAGAGAAGATTCTCAGAGAGGTCATCAGTGGCTGGCAGCGAGGAGGAGGGATCAGAGCAGGGATGAATCTTAGCTGGTGCTCTGTGCTCCATTGTGGCCTCAGTGGGGTCACAAGGTATTGTGGTCTCAGTGGGGTCACAAGGTATTGTGGCCTCAGTGGGGTCACAAGGTATTGTGGCCTCAGTGGGGTCACAAGGGCTCATTCCCGGCTGGGCAGGAGGTGACTAATCTGTGCAGTGACAATCAGGATGGCATCCAGGACCTTGCCTGGTCTCTTGCCCAGGCCATAAGCAGTCTGTTGGCCTCAGTTCACCAGGAAGCAAAAATTTTCCTCATATTCCTGAGAGTCTTTCTAGGATACGTTAGAAAAGAACAAGAAAGAAAATAATTATATCTCACTCCTCTTGCTAACTATCATCACTGCGAACTACCCCTGCTCTTAGAGAAATGAAATATGGGCTGAGAGGAATAGGGACTGAAGTCCCTATTATGCCCTTTCTCTGTGCCCCCAGATATGTGTGTCACACTGTATATCTGGAGAAAGGGCTGGTTATTTACCAGAGTCTTTAAACCAGAGTGTTTAGAGGAGTCCAGTGGTCCTCTTGCTGCAGACCAGAGGCAATGAGATTGCTTTTGTGTGCTGCCCTTCTTGCTCACAGACCCGCCTGTCATACCCATGATGAATTGCGTTGAGGAGGGGACTGAGTCGAGGCTTTCCCTTCTACCCGAGGTTCATCCCCAGGTCTCCCAGCACTTTAGAAAATGAACTGCTCTAATTCCCCACGGCCTTCCACAGCCCATCCCCACTTCACTATAATGTGGCAGCAGGCTTTGTCACTCAGAGGGCCAGCAAGGGAGCCTCTTCCCCCGGGAAGCAAAAGACCTGTTCCTGGATGGCTATGCCTTAGCAGAGGAAGGCTGATGCCTGATGCTTCAGGAAGTCAGGGTGGAAGGGCTGGAAGCCTCGGGAGTGTGGGTGAGGGGTGGTGCTCCCTGAAGTCACAGAGGGACGTGGCAGGACCTAACCTGCTCCTGGCTCTGTACTTCCTGTGGAGCATCTAAGCCGACTGCTATTTCCTTTAGCTTTGGTGATCCAGGATTCCTGCCCTTCCGGAACAGTTTTCTCTCTGCCTCTCTCAAACTTACCAGTCATTGCTAGCTAGGTACGGTGGTGTACCCCCGTAGTCTGAGCGACTTGGGAGACTGAGGCAGGAGGAAGGCAAGTTTGAGGCCAGCCTCGGCAACTTAGCAAGACCCTGTCTCAAAACTGAGATACACAGTTAAAAAGGGCTGAGGATGTAGTTCAGTAGTAGAGCACCCCTGGGTTCAGTTCCTGGTACCATCACAAAACCAAAAAAAAAATTAAAAAATAAAACAAACAACAACAAAAAAAACTTACCAGTCATCCTCTGCTCTAAAAATAGAAAAATATGATCTCTATCATCATGTGGGATTCACAATCAATCACTATTTCCAATTCAATGTTATAGTGAAAGATATGGTTTTTCTGGCTATATATTGCTGGTAAAAAGCTACTCTAAAATTTAATGGACTTAAAGCAATAACCAGTCTCTCCAACTATTTTGTGGGCTAAGAGTTGGATAGGGTTTAGCTGGGCAATTTTTCTGCCTCAGCTGGGGTCATTCGGTGGAACCCAGATGGAACTCGGGATGGCCTAGATCACCCCAATGGCTTCATTCACATGTGTGGTACCTGGTGGGAGTGGCTGGAATGCTGGGGTCACCTGTCCCTTCTCCCTCACCATCATTCAATGCAGTTGGACCTTTCATATGGCAGATCGGGTCCCAGAGACCAAGGCAGAACCTGCCAGTCCACAAAGTAGCACAGTATCTCTTCCCCTGTGCTCTATCAGCCAAGGTAAACACAGGACACCCAGACTGGCGGGGGAAAGGAAATAGATGCCTCTGTGGACCAGCAGGAGCATCACACAATTTGTAGTCACCTTTCATGTGTCACTAGGATCCGTTTATTGGTGAAGTTATCTTTATCTAGGGGTGAAGCATGTTGGTTTTTTCCAGGCATGCTCTTACTAGTCCTAAATGAAACCTCCTTTCTCTAACCCTGAGGTATGGGGGGGCAAGGTATTAAGAAGTAGTTTTAAGATATTTGACAAGGTACATGTTAAACAGTTATCAGGATATAAGCAAAAAAAAAAAAAAAAAAAAAAAAAAAAAAAAACCCACACAAAAACAAACAACAAAAAACAATACTAACAATACCTTTAATCCACATCAGAAATGAGAACAAAGTTTCTGTCCTTTCTCACTTCCTGGGGCAAACAGGTAGTTTTCCTTATTAGTTAAATTTAGGGTTGGTGATTGGTATGTTATTTGCTTCTGTACCTACTGTATACACACCTCCTTTGGATAGATCCTCTAGCCTGGCCACTGACCCTTCACGCCGTTTTTCAGAGCGCACTCTGCTGACCGGGCGCACCAGCAGGACGGTCACGGTCACGGTGTGCAACTTTTCTTATTCAAGCTTATGCTGATATTTCTCAGGGCTTCAGGCTTTGGGTCACTGCAGATATGAAGAAAGCTGTGGCAGAGCATATTTGGTAAAAATGTGAATCTCGGCAGCTTAACTACCCTGGGCAGATGACAAAAGGAGATTCTGCCTCGAATTTCAAGTACCAGAAAATACCACTCTCCAGACCAGATGCACCTGGAGAAAGTTTTCGCCAGGTGTACCTGTTTTGCCACGGGAACATAGAAGGCTCTTCTCCAGCGGGCTTGGGGGTGTCTCAGGGAGGGCATTTGGGCTGGTGTCAAGCTGTCGAGTGACACGGCCCATGGGTATCCTTGGCAGTTCCACTCTTACTACTTCCAAAGTTCTCTGACAAGGCTAAAAACTCCTCTTTCAACCAAGGATTCTTGCACATTATTTAAATAGGATGCAAATGCATGGTCTGCTCTGAGCCCTGGCAGCTTTCAATTTTTATATTTTCAGAACAGTAAGGCCTGCCATCAGTTCACTTGAAGTTCAATCCAAGACGTGCCTGTCCCTGACATTTGTTCATTCTTTATGCAGGTAACATTTTGGAGAATTTAAAAAGAAGTCATCTTTGTACTCCATTCCTTGCCACCCTCCAAAACAATTTAAAAAAAAAAATATTTCAGACATTTGTTGCATGCATAATAGCTGGAACATGACTAACTTATTTCCTACTGCCTGAATTTCCAAGTTGGATTCTATAATCTCTCTCTTTGGCAATCCATTGTCTATTTTTTCAAAATGATATTTCAGTGGTAGGAGCTGCTTATTTGACCCAAGGGATTAGGCTTATCAGAGCACCAGCAGACTCTGTCAGATGGCTCAGCCTAGATGCTGTTGAGTTGAATAGCAGGGGGATCAAGTCCCACCAAGGACAAAGGAGAGAGTGAGTGCCGAGGGCTCTTCCCTTTATGATCCTTTCCCTCTTTCCCAGCGTCAGTGCTGAGCCCATGCACTCAGAGGCTGAGCACATAGCTTAGAGCTCGCAGAAGCCCCACCTTCTTTGCACCTGGGCTCTCTGGTGAAGGGAGGCCCCACTGAAAGACAAAACCACAGACCAAGAAGCAGAAAAAGAATGAACCCAGGGAGGTACTGCATGGGTGGTAATTTCTTTCCACAGGCTGCAGGTACGTTGCAAATTCAGCTCAACCTGTGTGTGTGCATGTGTGGGGGGGGGCAGTGTAGGTGTGCATATGCATGTACTTATGTGTGCATCTGTGTATATGTGTGTATACATGTTCATATATGCACATGCATGGGGGTATATATACAAACACATCCTCTCTCTGCACATATGCACCCATACTCCCTATATATGGTATATGCATGTGTGCATACACACACACAAACACACATATATACCCTTTCTGCATTATGGTTACTTCAAAGAGAAATAAAAGGTAATAATGGGGGGAAAAGTGGCAAAGGAAAGAAAAAGAAGGAAAAATGACATAAAATGTGTGGCATGGCTGACTGGCAATTGCCCCTCCAAGGCTCTAAAGTCCCTCTATTCTTTCTTCCTGGGCTACAAGTCCATTCCAACCCAGGAGTTACCTTCCGCAGCCTTCGTGGCTGTGAGGCAGGGCCTGATGGCTGAAAGGGTGACTCCTCACCAGTGGGACTGGTGCGTGTGATTCCTGCTTCATCTGCCCCAACTGAATCTGCTGCCCTCTCCCTTCCTGCATTCTGGAGTGCCACTAAATGTCAGCTGAGCTTTGGCCATAGAGAGCTATGGAAAAGAAGGAGCCGAGTCCCTGAGTGAGCTTGCGGAGCAAGAGAGGTGGATTGCAGGCCAAGACCACAGCTAGACTGCCACATGAGAATGAAACAATTATATTTAAGTTCACTGTCACTTAGGATCTCTCTGTGCTAGTCCATAGAGCTGTATTATGTAAGGAGAAGAGTAAGAGGACAAATTGAATAGCTAGAGATACTTTAATAACAGCATCAGTGGATAACATTAAAGATACAGTCAGAAAGTGGCCAGATTATGTTGTGTGCATGTACGAATATGTAACAGTGAATCCATTGTTGTGTATAAATTTTATTGCACTAATAAAATATTTTTTTTAAAATTACAGAGGGAAGTAGAGAAAATGAGATGCTAACACAGATAAATGACTGATAGAAGGGCCAGCTTCTGGAAGGATACTGGAGGAACAATAACATGTTTGCAAATTTCTCCCAGGCCCTCCTGACAACCATGCCATCTTCTGCCGCATTCTTAAGCAAAATGGTTACAAGATCAAGTGTTTACCTGAGTGACTGAAAACAAATAACCAAATTAGAAGCATAGGCATTGGTACAAACAATGGTTCAATTGATCAATTGAGGTGATTCTCCAGTTGAAGAGGCGGCTTACAAAGTAATGAATACGCGTTTCTGACTATGATCCAGAGAGGTTGAGTGAGCGCTCCTCATGGGTGTAGAAAGGGGATTCCTATTTTCATTCCTATGATGATTGGGCATTTGACTTAGATTAACTTCTGAGGTCTCATCCAACTTAAATATTCTGCAAAAAAGGTTTGGGTCAGAGAAGTTGAGCAGCTACTTAAGTGCCATGTGAATCATTGTCATTTCAACTCACAATTTATTTGATTTATTAGACTTTAACATCTTAGCTCTTAAACCTGCTCTTTGAAAATCCCAGTAACTGGCTTCCACTTTCTTCCCTAGGTAAATCATAAGCTCACCATGAATTGTTATTTTCCTATGAACTGTAGCAAAATACTAGCTTCATGGCTTTGCATTCTGTGGAAACCTCAGGTATGCTTCCTTGACAGGTTAAGGCTAGCTTTCTGCTTTATACACTTGGGCTTGCTGGGAGGTCCCCATTCATGGAAATAAATTTCTCACTGACATAATCTCAGATGACTGAGATGCCTGGATTTCAGCCACTAGCATTCATTCCTTTGTATCACCCATGGCCCTTTCTGAGTGGCTCTTTCTAAAAATGCTATGGCCCATCGGCAGGCAAAAATTGAAATGTGTATATAGGAAAGGGGAATGTTTAAGTAGGAAGTTGACAGTGGAAAAAGTCTTTATGGCTGTCAATCACATAGCCCTCTTTGTGTTGGTTGCTAACATAAGAGAAGCACAAGGTAGCCCCTCGGTGGTCCTTATTCTCCTCACCCCATGACTTCCAGGCACAGTCATCTACCAGATCACTGTGATGGAGAGCTGATGGTAAGATACAGCCAAGAGAGCCAGCTGGCTGCTTCACTTGGCCAGACCTCTCCCTCCTTACCTAGGGCAGCTCTGGGCCCTGAAACACCACAAATAATCTTTTGCCTCTCGGTGTTTGACCAGTTGGCCAGGCCAGTTCTCTTCGGTCCCTGTGCACGGGTCATCTGAGGAGAAAGGAGACTCAGGACAGGTAGTTTTCACTGGGAAGAAAGGGAGGGTTAGACAGAGTGTGAAACAAGAGCCTGCCTGGAAGGGCCGGCATTGATGGAGACCTGAATGTCTTGCAGTAACTGAAGGTCATGCGACAATTGGCAGGGGGAAAGTGAGAGGTTGCAGAACGAGAGGGGAGAGACGAGGAAACAAGACAAGACGGGGACTTTGCCATTTTGCCCTGAGTCTCAACACACATAATAGGTTACAAACTTAGACCCTGTTCATTCATATGTTTTTATGGCACTTTTTTTCCTTCCTGTCACGATATTCCTGAGTCTCATTCCTTGGTATTAGAGAGGGATTTGGTTTCATTCTTAGCCTCTCAAGATAATATGAAGCTTTTCAACATAATGATTTCTTATTAGGCTGACAGCTACCCTTAGCAAAGAAAAAGACAATAAATGCATTCCTGAGAGAAGAGACTGAAGCTTGCCTGGAGAAAAGGGAAGGGAAGAGAAGACTGGGCTGAGAACAGGACCCCACATCGCAAGCAGAAAGACACTGAGGGCATCCCAGGATCCGGGGTGACCAGTCACCATAACAAGGCACCTTGAAGGTCACTGCACAGATCTGGGTATGATATCAAAGAGACAATTAAATGCACGGGACTCCATGAGCTTGGTTCTGAAATTTGGCTCACTGAGGAGAGTGATTCTGGTGCAGATCGTCGTAGTCGAGAAGACTGGCAGAACATTCTGCCTTATAATTTTATGTATATGACTAAACTTCTTATTACCCAGTGACTATGAACTCCATGATAGAGAAAAGGGAGGACATATTCAATTATTTTGTTCCCAGTGACTAGCTCAATATCTTAAACATTTGCTCTTAGCTCCTCGCATTTCTCAGCTTCCTTGTGGTTAGGTGGTGCCACGTGAACAATCTGGCCAGTGGGCTGGGGAGCAGAAGTGATGTGTGTCACATTTATGTAGAAACATGGAAGAGCTAGTATAAGACCTTCCAGCCAGCTCTGCTCGTACAACCAAGAAGGCCGTGTGCTCCAGGTGGTGACACTGTGAGATGGTGAAGCTCCCTCAGACCTCATGGAGTATTGCCACCCGCTAGCCCATGCTGGAGACGTAGCCTAAGTATCAAATAAGCTTTTGTTGTTCGAAACTTAAAATTTTAAAGTGATATTTGTTACTGCAGTATGACTTAACTTATTCTGACTGCTAGAGTATTCATTAAATTTTGTTTTAAAATGAAGAATGAAGGAATGAAGGAATGAAGTGGCTAAGCTAAACTACTAATGGAATTTCCTACTTGAATGAATTAACCTCTTCATTTCCCACAGCTTTTTTTTTTTTTTTTTTTTTTTCCTATCAAGGTCATAGATTTTTAGTGTGTACCTATTAGCAATTAACACCATTCTGACTTCATTAACTGTACTGTGAGGTTTTCAGGGAATGGTAAAATATTGGGTACAATAAAACATAAAAAACTGTATTGAGCATTTGCCTTGTTTCAGGCATTATGAAATTGGGACTATACAACTGGATAAAATACACCCCCAGTCTTTAGAAAATAATCAATTCTAGTAGGGGAGGTAGAACAACAGGCAATTACATTATAATAGGGATCATGATAGCTGTCAAGACCAGATAGCTGGCATCACCACGGCACAGAGAAGCTATCACAATACTTATGACAATGTGATTATCTGTTGATCCACTTCCCCTAATCTAGTCTGAGACCTCCAGTCCAGGGGAATCATATATGACAAAACAATCAGGTAAGAGAGCAGGACTTGTTTCAGAAACCGAGAATGGCTTAGTACAATTAGAAAACACTTCTGCCTCTCCTGCAGAGGAGATGATCTTCTCTTGTAGTAAAAGATGATTCTAAAAGAGTGAGCAGAGGCCCGATCATGAAGCCCTGCTGTGCCTCACTAAGGAGTTTGACCCGAATCAGGGAGATGAGGGTTGAAAAAATCCCCACTAGTCAGAGACATATAATAGCATTTGACGTCTGGTGTAGGTGATAGAAAACTAGTAAAACTTTTGAGTAAGAGTCTGATAGAATTTCCACCTCCAAATGCAAAGTGGCCGTGCTGTGGGGGATGGGATGAGAGGAGAGGGTGGTAGCAGCTCCTGGTCAGCAGGCTGTCACATGACCCAGGTCGGTGATGAAGGGCTGCTGTCTTGGCCCAGAAACTGGGTTCAGAGCTCATCTAGTCTTATCATCAAGTCTTTCTGGACGTTATCTCTGATCACACTTAGCATTATCAGAATCAGAACCAGACCTGTTTCTGGTTGCCTTATTCTCAAACTTTGAGGGGCCTTCTTGGCACTTCTCTGTGAGGTTGACAGAGGTCTTCAGTGGGTCCTTGGAGGGGGCCAAAACTTCTAGGCTGTCTGTGTTCCCATTTTCCAAACTCCTTTTCCAGGTTCTGTCTTCTATGTTTAAGATAAAACATACAGCTTTCTTAACAGCAAAATTTCACCAATGACATAGTAGTGAATTTTCTAAAAATATTTTATGATAGTTTTTAAGCCTCTAGTGAAACTGGTACTATACACATTTATATGACATTTTCTTGTTTGTTTTATATCAGGGTACTATCTATGACAAATCAGGGCACTTTCCCTCTTGTTTCTTTTGTTACTTCATAGTGAATACAAAAATAAATTCCAAATGGATTAAATAATGACAACATTACATTCCTCAGAGAAACTCATTGAACTGGGTTTTTCTTTTGACCTGCTCCATGTCCAAATTAGAGCCATGAGAGAACCAGCAAGTTCTCTCATGGAACGGATCTATTTGGGGGGTGCATTTAGGAGGGGCATAGAGAAAAGGTATTGTAATAGAAGATAATGCCCTGGGCTTGTGCAGAGCTTCCAAGTGTTTTTCATCTCAAACAACAACTGAGGCAATAAAACAAAACAAAATCTCTCTCTGTAGGTGCTTGTTCAGTGTGGTCCAGGAATACTGGAGATGGCCTTAGCCTACTTCACAAATTTCCATTGAGAAAAGAAAGCACAGGGGAGACCCCTGTCCGCTATCTCCGTGCTCAGCCCTGGGGCTAGGTCTCATAAATGCTTCCCTTCTCCTTTCCCAAAGATGGCAACTGTGACTGGTTCCAGAGTTGAATTTGGCAAATTCCCTCCTTCCCAGCATCACGCCCTGGCAGCCCAGCTCTGTTCTGCAGCCTCTGCCACGCAGAGACATAGATCAGGCCCTTTGTAGAGGCAAGGCTCGGAGCCAAGGCATTTATGCCCCCCGGGGCTGCCTTCTGCCGTCCCTCCTGTTCTGCACGGCAACAACCCTGCTTGGCGCCTGCGGCCCCTAATTTGACATTGGGGGCTCCACTCGTTGCTTTCATGGGGGGTTGAGGCTGGTCGCAGGGATTGTCCAGGGGGAAGCTGATGCTGAGAGGTGGGTGAGATGCAGGAGGCGGGGTATTATCTGCGGTCTCTCTGCAGGTCAGGAGCTCTGCCAACAGCAGCTCTGTGAAAGAGCCAGCAGAAAGCCAGAAGAAGGGTTGGCAGAGAGCGAGGGGGCAGCTTACGCGTAAGCAAGCACAGACCTTGGTGAGCCTTTTACACTTGACAGGGCTCTTTCATACTTGTCACAGAATCATATCATGGGAACAACCCAGGGAGGCAGGCAAGGGAGAGAGGCATCGCTGATCTCACTTTATAGGTGATACAGTTGAGTTCCTGAGAAATCCTAGCTAAATAAGAGATCCAGCTGGGACAGCCTCCTGATCTTCTGACTCAAAGTTTTACGCTCCATTTGGCAAAAGTTCTGACCTGTTCTTTCAGTTCTTTCCCTAAGCAACTTCCTTTTTTCTTCAAAATGTCCCCTCACCTAAGTGAAGGTCTAAGACCGTCCCTTCTCTTCCTCTCCTTCTTCTGTAAATACTTGCTCCCTAATCCATCAGAAACCCATTCATACTAAAATGTGCATGGTTTGGCAGTGCGATCTTCCTCAGAAGGATTTGTATTACTAACTGGAAGATAGAGAGCCTTCTTAGCCAAAGCTGTAACACTCATAACGACTTGAAGCACTAGAAAGTCTGCGTTTGAGGGAATGGGCCCTTCCGACGCCTCCCACACAGTAATCAGGTTGACTGCTTCTCTGCCAGGCCGAAGGCTAATTCAGAGGCTGGTTCCAATGACATAGCGCAGGGGAAGAAGTTACCCTATATCTTCATCAGAGATCAAAGAAGTGGCAGAACCCCTCACATAGGAAAAGTTCCACTGCTACACAATTAATCCTGCTATTTTCGTACAAGAGACTGTGGATTCCTCCTGGGGTGCTTCTGGACATTTCAGCTGGGCCTGAACACAGAAGTCCATTCAGGGAGCATTCTGCTCTCTGCCTGTCTGTCCCCTTATCTCAAAAGCCGGGTTTCAGTCTCAAAGACTTGGAATATTACTGAGCCATAAAGAAGAATGACATTATGGCATTTTCCAGTAAATGGATGGAACTAGAGATTATTATGCTCACTGAAATAAGCCAATCCCCAAAAAAACCAAAGGCTGAATGTTCCCTCAGATATGTGGATACTAACACACAATAGGCGGGGAGGATAGAAGTTCACTGAATTAGATAAAGGGGAATGAAGGGAAGGGAGAGGTGTGGGAAAGACAGTGGAATGAATCAGACCTAACTTTCCTATGTTCACACATGAATACTGACCACTGGAACTCACATCACATACAACCACAAGAATGGGATCCTAATTAGGATAAGTTATAATCCATGCATATATAATATGTCAAAATAAGCTCTACTCTTGTGTATATATAAAAGGAACAAATAAAAATTAAAAAAAAATTAAAAAAAAATTAAAAAAAGGCTCTTATGGGCCTGGCAGGTGTAGCTCATTACTAGAGTCCATTTTCTCCTCCAGCTTGGTCCCTTCATGTGCCAGTGAGCCCCTCGAGCCCTGCCTAGTTACCCATCCTAAGAGGTTGAGGAGTCGGAGCCAGAGGAACTCCAGAGGGCTTGCTGCCTTTGGAAGTGCTTCCCTACCCGGGGTGATGATGGACAGACCTACGGGCAGGACTTGGTTGCTTGAAAAAGAACTGTGTCCTGCATGCTTTAAGAAATCTCCTACTTCTGTCCCATGATTTTTCAAATCAGCTCCTCGTCCAAAGGTACCAAATGTGCAAAGGAAGCATGGACACTCACTGGCCTTCCAGAGCCGTCAGTCTGTGGGTGAGGGGCTCCCTGCGGTTCCTACCAGGCAGTGGGCTGTCCCAACTGCACTGTGCCCTGTGCTGCAGGAGAAGGGGAGGGAGCAGCAAGATACCAAATATATTCTGGGTAGCAACTTGCAAATGCTTTCATGTTTTCCAAATGCAGGGCTGGTATGGAGGGCTTGCATTTTATGACATGAGGCTATTTATTATGGGCTTGTGTTATGGGTCAATAATTTCCTGCTCCAAAATAACAGAGTGGGCTTGACCCAGGCATCTAGAACTAAAGCCAGAAAAGAGAATAAGCAGCCATCAGAGGGGTTGGGACAGATATTTCAGGGTCCTTTAGGGCCATTTCAAATTACCAATTTTTACTCTTTGGAAAAAAAAAAAAAAAAACACAAACAGAAAATTGTCTTCTTCCATTACCCCAACATCAAATCTGCAGAGGTGAGTGTGAAGAGAGCAATAGCATCTAGAGCTGAACTGAGCTGTCCTGACTTACATAACACGATGGTGGCATTTCCTGGTTCCTGCCAGGAATTCCACTATTTTGGGGAAACTCACCTTTTAAGAAAAAGGTGAGTTTATGAACTTCTATGATCCACAGAACTTTGTCATACATTTTACTTAGAGGCATAGTCTGGACAATGTTTTCATTATTTCAGCTTACAGATGAGGAAACTGAGGCTTGTAAATTCTAAATGAACTGTCCTATTCACACAGTAGGGCCCAACCTTAGCCTCTGGGATGCCAAATCCTAAATCCATTTATTTCCTAGGAATTTATCACAAGCTTTGCTCTTAACATGCTGCAAGAGTAGGGACAGGATAATCTGGCATTAGGCCGTAAGGAAACACCAACAAAAGAGAATGTCCATCTAAGTGAGGTGAGGGACTCCAAAGAGAGAGTCACATGGAACACAGGAAGTCACTGGCACATGTGTGCTAGTTGCGGTTTTTCCTGGGGCTGGTTTAGGTGGTTTAACATTGATATGGCATATGGGTCTAAAAATATCTTTTCTTGTTTATTCATTAATAATAACAACGTACAAGGTTAAAATAGAAGAGCCCCAAATAAGTCAAGTCAAGAAGCCTCGGTTCAGGTGTGGGCTTGGCCAAAAGCCTACCACGTGGCCTCAAGTAACTTGTTGACCAGGTTCCGTGGCCTGGGGTTGGGAGGTCAGAAGTGACCTGAAAAGAGCTGCCCTCTGAAAGGCTGAGGGTCTCTCTTCTATAGGTTGAGGGAAGAGGCTTTGGGGCAGGAACTAGCTCCTAGCCCCCAAACAGGGACAGAGAAAAGCAGCCCCTGGGGCTCCCTAGTTGCTTTGATGCCCGAGTCCTGGGCTTGGAGGAGACAACCGGAGAGCTGTAAATAGCCCGGCAGGTCTCGAGGGATCAGCGGGACTCCTCCGCAGGATCTCTAAATCGAGCGACTGTGGGAGGCACAGACTCGGCCCTGCTGGCAGGACGAGGGCTGAAGGCTGGGAAAGGCCCTGCGTCGATGGCTGGGAGGACCGCGATCTCATGCATTTGTCTACTGCCTTCTTGTCACCTTCCCTCCTTTGATCTTTTCATCACCAGCCCTAGAGGGCAGGAGGTCGATGAGTCTTCCATTCTGTTGTGAAACGATGCAGGATAACCTTGTGGACAGGAGGCGATGGCCCATTGCCCTGCCCAGGATGTCTCCCTTCTTTTTCTTACACACCTGCACGCACAACACATTGGGAGAGACTGAGGAGATGTAGGGAGAGGGATCTCCTTGTCATTCCTCTTGAGTTTTTATTTGTTCTCAGATGGGACTATCTGGATGGGTATTGAGGCTAATATTTAATATTTGCCTTCCTCCCTTACAACCCAGTTGGGTAGACATGGCCAAAGCCTTGGGAACCATTGCAGAGATGACAGACTCTTCTGCTTCCTTCGCTCTGGGCAGTAAGAAAAATGCCAAGTGTGGTTTTTAGTCACCTATAGAACATTCGGAATGTTCCCCCTCTTCCTCTCCCTTGGAAAAACGGAGCTGGTGTGGAGAACATGCCCATCCCCTAAATGAGGTGCACAGGAGTCACTTACTGCGCTTACTATTCCTCCGGAGGAGGGATGGTGAGGGCAGAGCCGGATTCATCATTGTGGGGACTTGCAGCGCGGCAACTCCAGGGTGTCAATCTATCAAAGGTGATAAATGTGTCCTGAAAGTGTCATCAGACAAAATCATGTTTATAATAACCCCTTTCCAGGAAAGTAGTGAATGCTGCCATGGTTACTTTCCTAACCTCTTGGGGGATGGGACAGAAACCCAAAGAGTCGCACTCCGGCAGCAATTGTCTTCTAGGAAGGGTTCTTCCAGTTCCTAATGTTTATTCGGTTCAGTCTTGCTTATCCTCACAAAAGCTTCCAACAAGCATCCAAGACCAAAATCTCAGGGAAAACTATACCTTGCTCATCCAAGGAATCCTGTCAATCCGATGATTTGGGCGCAGTTAATCCCAACCAAATAAGCAGTGAGAGATGGATTAGACCTGCCAGCAGGCTCCACACCTCCCTTGCAGGGCTTGGATTTTGGGACAGGTAGCAAGTTTCAGGGCTGGAATAGGACAGCTCAGGGCACTAACTAAGGGGTGGGCCTGCCATCAGCTCTGCTTTTTCTCCTCTCACTCTCACGGCATTAGACATTAGCCTGCCCGGAGACATGGCCCGTGGTGTCTAGATAGCCTTGGGTGGGGTAAAAGATAAGCACAGCAGAAGAGAGGGATGGGATTGCCCAAGCTCTCAGTGACTCTAGAGAAGCCGCACAGCAAAAATGCCTTCTGAGTCATTGGTCTCCCCTCCAGATCGGAGCCCTCCACAGAATAGTTATTGCTCAGTTAAAACATCATTAAGTTTCTTTTTTTTCTCATGGGCTTCTCAACCAGGTAGTGGTCATAGAAGACGTGATGCAGCCCAATGTCCCAGAGCCCCATGATAGTGAGCCCTGCCTATCCTTTACTTAGAAGTCAGACACCTGGCTGTGCTGTCTGTTTCCAGAACCTTCATCCAGATAAACACATCGAACCCGGTGTCAACAGAGAGTGCAGGAACTCAGAGTTGAAGAAACATAAATGTCAGGGCTTCTGGAACAAGGACCAGGAGTTTCTGTGTTTCATATTTTTCTAGGACAGCATCAACCCAGGAAAGCTTCTTAGAAGAGTGGATCGTAGGTCTTGATTTCAACGATGAGCCAGACAATACATGATCAGCGCAAGGAGGTTGTAGGTTCCAACAGAGGGGAGGCGTGAAGGAGAAGGGTTAAGGTTTGGATGTTGAGGTGTCCCCCAAAAGCTCACATGTGAGACAATGCGAGAAGGCTCAGAAGAGAAGTGTTTGGGTCAAAGCCTTACCTTAATCAGAGAATCAGTCCATGATGGGATTACCTGGAGGCAGGTGGGGCGTGGCTGCAGGAAGTGGTTCATGGGGGCAGAACTATGGGGTACATATTTTGGAGAGTGGAGTCTTTCTCTCTGCTTCCTGTTCATCATGTGAGCTGCTTTCCTTCCGCCATGATGTTCTGCCTCACCTTGAGCCCCGAGGAATGGAGCCAGCCTTCTATGGACTGAGACCTCTGAAATTGTGAGCTCCCAAATAAACTTTTATTTATAAACTAAAATTGCTCCGTCAGATCTTTTCATGATAGCAGCGAAAAAGCTGACTAAAACAAGAAGTCAGTGATAGAACAGAGAGAAGATAGCAAGGAGGGGAAGGCGAGGGCCATGTGGGAGAGGGTTGTTCTCTGGGCTGCTGGCCCAGGGTGGGTTCTCTGAGCAGAGGTGTGGAAGATATGTTCTGTGACAAGAGAAAGTGCGTCCGGGAGCCTCTGTTGGAAAAGTGGGGGGCTGAGAGAATGGATGAGACTTTAACTCTGGGTGGCTGTGCAAAGGCGAATTCATCATGCCAGCTGCAAAGTCTACAGCCCTCCCCAGACCACACCTGTGGCCTTAACTGGACTGTCCAGTTGGATTTCAATAGTTCCCCGCTCCATGCAATGGAGGGAACATTTCCCGCCTCAAAACTCCTCCTAAAACGTGAAGATTGTTTTTAACTCAATCCAGGTTCTCTTCTTCAAGTGAATCTAAGCAGAAATCTCAACGCATCCTTGTCCAAAATCAGGTTCCATCCACCCTCAACACCGTCTTCTAGTCCTTCCCACAGGATGGGGGTTGACCAGCTGGCTTCCTATCAGCAGTGCGTGCTGATCACTGAGAGGTGAGGACCCTCCTGCTGACTGCCTCCACACCTGACAGCTGGGCAGAGCGGAGGGCACAGGCAGGCCCTCCTCCCACACATGGCCTCCTGGAGAGACCCCATCTTTCCATTCTGGTCCCCTGGCCTGCTGATTGCATCCCTTGAGGCTCTGAGACCTGCTAGGACATTTGGGGTTTTGTCTTTAATGATAAACTCAAGAATATGTTGTGAGGTGGGCTCTTAGGGGACTGCTCTACATTTATTTGAATAATCTTACCCAGATCTCTACAAACACTTTACAAGGACCATTCTAATCTGCCTCTTGGAACGTGTACTTTTGTTATTGGGGAGGGCAGTTCCTTGTGGTCAGAAGTAAGACTAGGCCTTTGAGAAACTCATCTGGCTTTCCGATGCCACAAGCCATGCCGGCTGGTTTTCAGACACAGGATCCCCGTTCTGTGCCCATCTACTGGCCCTCAGCTCTCCACTGAGAAAGGAGAACCAAACTGAGAATGAGCTCATAGGCTCTGGGAGAATTCTCAGGGCTGCAAATCAAGAGATTAATATCTCAGTGGTGGGGCTCCCTCTGAAAATTCTTAAGCATGAAATTCACAGATTCCCTGTCTGTATCGGAACAGACAAATCTCTCACTTTTTATTTTAAGGGAAGTGAAAGAGCTATGTCCAGACAGCCAGACAAGAAGGTAGACAGCATGCTGCTCCATGGTTATTCAACTGTTTCTCAGCCTTTTTTGCTCATCCCCCCTCACCAGGTCAACATGAAGCCAAGGAAAATAACCACAGCTGCAGGGAAAATGACACTTTTGCTCATGGAGGGCCTCCTGCTAGACACCAGGACAATTAGTACCAACCAACCTCAAATCACAAGGGCTGGGCCGGACTCGCCAACAGGCAAACTGTCCTGTACCTCGCTCCCAGTCTGTATTGATCAAGGAGCATTGTCCCAGCCTTGGGAGTGTCTTTGCCAACTGCCCAGCAGGAACAATCGGAACGATCTGAGCTCCACCCTCCCTGCTCCTCACAGCCCTGGGCAACCACTGGCCCTGTCAAGCATGCTGCGCGGAGATTCGAGAGCTGCCAAATGGTCTTGGCTCGGGGCCACCAAGGCTTCCTGATGCAGTTGAGAGGAGATTCTCAAAAGTACCGAACTCAGGAGAGGGAGAAGCCAGGCTCCCCTTCAGAGCCTCAGCACACTCCCTCCCTAAAGTGGGTTCTTCGGAGTTCTGACTTCACCAGATGTTTACCAGGTAAACTCCATGTTTAAATCACACCAAGGACTCTCTCCATGAATTATTGATTCAGTGAGAGAGGCCAACCTACCTTGGTAGGACTCCTCAGGAAGGATTTACTGGCACTTAAGTAGCATCACTGGCGGGCCCTGGAGATGGTCGAATGATCTGAGAGCGAACCTAAATGAATTACCTGCCTTGCGATGGCTGGACCTCAGGTAGTTTCTCCAAACGGCTGCTATTCTATATCTGCAGGAGTAAGATGTAAGGAAAGAGCTACATAAGTTGAGTGTTTGTTTTGCTTTGTTTTGTTTTTGGTACCATGGATTGAACCCAGAAGGGCTTAACCAGTGAACTACATCCCTAGTCCTTTTTATATATTTTTTTTTAGAGACAGGGCCTCACAAAGTTGCTTAGGCCTTACTAAGTTGCTGAGACTGGCTTTGAACTAGCAATCCTCCTGCCTTAGCCTCTCAAGCCGCTGGGATTATAGGCGTGTGCCACAGTGCCAGATGGATTTTGATCCTTCAGTGCCCTAGCTGTTAAAGGGCATAATCCTGTAGGCCTTTGTGTGAACACATTCCTGCTGCAATCCACTTGGAAAGCTGCAGAGGGACTTCTCTTCTTACCCTCTCTCTCCATCTCAACTTGAGTGGTCTTAGGTGAGCTCATTTAAGAGGATGAGAATCAAATACCATTCAAAACTTTTTTAAGAAACGTACAGTTATGAAACAACATTCATTGATCACAAAAACATTGTATTAAGGAGAAGAACCCAGACAAAAAGTACAAATGAAGTTCAAGAACATACAAAACTAATCCATGGTGACAGAAAGGAGGACAGCGGTTGCCTCTGAGGGCGTGGTTGTCTGGAAGGAGGCACCAGTTCAGTTCTTATCAGTGAGCAGAGTGCTTGTGAGCTGGGAGGGGGATTCACTAATGACACAGATTCGTTCTTTAGAAAAAGGAATTTATTCCCATTGTCCTGTCAGCACTCATACTTGTCCCCCAAGGATTCTCAATGTTATATTGAAAATCTTTTAGAATAACAAGAAACCACCATGGACATATTCATCATTCAGATCAGGTTAGAATTTCCCCGACAAACAGGATTCCTTGTTCGAATCAAGGGAATTCATCAGGACAGGTATTAACTGGAGACACCCTGTAATTTCTTAAGTTCCTGTGAATGGCAAGGCTTTCACTGGACCTGCCCTTGTGGTCTGTCTGTTCCTACACAATGGCAAGCCTCAAGGAGATGCTAGCTATCTTAAGCCCCCTTGAGACAGAACTGTATGCTACACAGGACAAATAGGCTCGCTACCCGTTACTTTCCCAGCAGTAAGCTCTTTTCTTTCTTTACTCACACATTGCATTGTTTTATTTTCTGTGTTCAGATGCATTGACATCTGGGACCTAGATAACCCTAGAGAGACTGCCTCTTTCAGGCTTAGTCAATTTCTGAAGACAGTAAGCAATTTGCCCGTGAGTGTGATTTTCAAATACAAAACAACCAGTTCAGAGCCCACATTCCAACCTCTTCTTTACGGAGTTCTTAAACTCCAGGCGGCTATCCACCTGCTCTAAGCATCCCAGGGTCAGGTATGGGTCAACTAGGGACAGTCTCATACCTCAGAGCAGCAGAAATTGTTCAGATGAGCCAATCCTACGTTTGCCTTCCCTGCCTCTCCCGTTCCTTCCCACAGAAGCCACAACAGACTGCCTCCTGAAGGACCTTGGTGCCACCCCTGTAGCTCAGGCAGGGTGTGCTCCCTCCTCTCAGGAGCTGTAAGTAAACAACTGCTGGAAGTAGAAAACCTCTCTCAGTCAGAACCGCTCTTTCAATGGCACCTTATCTGTTGGCCTCACGATATCATCGAACTTTCTATGACTACGTGATATTTCACAACACATTCCCGCAGAGGCCTCAGTTCTTTTCCCCAGGCTCTCCGTTGCTCTTAGGTCACTATGCACATGATGCTAACAGCGGGGACCTCCTTGGCATCCATTCATTCTTACATAAGTGCAGGATCCTGCACACACAGCATCCTGTCCTTACTCTCCTCAGTATCTTGGGGAGATTGTTTTCAGGACGCCAAAGAGCACCAAAATCTGCAGAGGCTTAAATCCCTTGCATAGAATGGCACAGTATTTGCGATATAAAATGCACACATCCTCTGGTACGCTTTGAATCATCCTTAGATGAATTACAACACCTAAAACAATGTAAATGCTAAGTAGTTCTTACACTGTATAGCCTAGGGAGTAATAGGGAAAAAAAGTCAGTGCATATTCAGTACAGATGAAATTTTAAAATATATATATATATATATATATATATATGTATATTATCATTCCACAGTTCATTAAATCTGCAGTTTGAAATTCACATATATGGAGGACTAACTGTACTTTGCTATATTCAAGAGCCCATATTGTCCCTCTAGGTCTCATTCATCAAGAAGATACAGACAGTTCAGGGGACTGAATCTATAACACCAATAAAAAACAAACAACAACAAAATAATCACTTTATTTTTGGTCAGATTTTGACTCAGGATCAGATCTTCTGGTGCACCTTCTTTTTTCTTTGTTGTTGTTTTTTTGTTTGTGGTTGGTTGCTTATTTTTTTTTATCATTTTTTTAATTCAAAGTTGTATTTATAACAGTAGCATGCATTATAATTCATAATACACATAAAGAACATCTTTTTACATAACACTGTTTGGATACAAAGTATATTCGTACTATTCAAGACTTCAATCATGCATTTAGGATGATGATACCTTGAGGCAGAAGCCGCCTCTAGTTTGGCTCTTGTAGGTAATGGATGTAAGTTAACCCGCATGAGAAGTGTGGGGAGGGGGCAGGAAGTGTGTTCACAGCTCCTTCTGACTGGTGGCTGCGGAGCATGTGGTCACGCAGCAGCACAGGACACTGGAGAAGAAGGCCAGGAAGGAAAGAGGAAAGTGGGGAAGCACTTGACCTCCCAGGGCCAGCAGGCAAACAGGCTGGTCTTTGAACAGAGACCCTCAGAACACGCATATGGTGATCTTTCCACTCGATCACCTGTCCCAAGAGGGTGGAAAAACCAGAAGAAGCACTTTGAGGAAAAAAGCCCTGGGAGTTGGTGACTAGTTAGGGAGGAATGGGGTGTGTGTGTGTGTGTGTGTGTGTGTGTGTGTGTGTGTGTAGGGGGGATAACTATCAAAGGTGACTCAGAATGGATGTGTTTGGGGAAAGAAATGGGGAAGTGGAGGCTAAAGTTCCGACTCTGGCAGAAACTGAGATGGTGCCTGAGTTCTGGGAGTTTCCCAGTTCTCATCCTAGAGGAAGAAGTCAATTGATGTGGGCTAACGATGCCAGGAAAAAAGGGATGCGGTCTCTCTGTCCTGTGGCCAGGCCCCCACTGGGAAGCAAAGCTGTTAGGCAAAGGGGGCAGCTTGGCTCTCAATCAGTTCAGAAGGTTTGTAATCCCCCCACTGCCCCAGAAAGCAGACCTCCTTCAGCACCCTCCTCCATACTCCCAGCCAAGGAGACCCTCTCCTCTCCCACCCTTGTCCATCCACTCCTTATTCACAGAGCCACCTCCCTGCCCTTGCTCCCAGCTCCTGAGATTTTGGGAGGCTGAGCCCATCTCAAAGAGGTTGTCTGAGGATACGGACCTCTCCTTGTCTCTGCAGGCTGCCTATCCTTGTCACAAAGAGAACAATAAGATCCACAGGCGGGAAATTTAAAAATAATAAAAAAAAAATGCCTGAAAGTCTGCTTCTCTTCCATCTGAGGAAAGAGCTATATCTTGGGCTGGAGACTCAGCTCTGGCAGGCCATCCATGGATTTCCAAAGGGTCTTGAGGCCTTTGAATAGTGACACAGTGATTGAGTCATCAAACACTAATTGCATTGATTGCTACAATCAAAAGATCTGATTTCATTTCACTCCAGTCAGAATGGCAGCTATGAAGAACACAAACAACAATAAATGTTGGAGAGGATGTGGGGGAAAAGGCACACTCATACATTGCTGGTGGGACTGCAAAATGGTGCAGCCAATATGGAAAGCAGTATGGAGATTCTTTGGAAAACTGGGAATGGAACCACCTTATGACCCAGCCATCCCACTCCGGGGTCTATTCCCAAAGGACTTAAAAACAGCATACTACAGGGACACAGTCACATAAATGTTTATAGCGGCACAATTCACAATAGCTAGGTTGTGGAACCAAACTAGATGCTCCTCAGTAGATGTATAGATAAAGAAAATGTGGTATATATACACAATGGAATATTATTCAGCAATAAAAGAGAATAAAATAATGGCATTTGCAGGTAAATTGATGAAATTGGAGAATATAATGCAAAGTGAAGTCATCCAAACTCAAAAATCCAAATGCTGAGTGTTTTCTCTGATATAAGGAGGCTGATTCACAGTGGGGTGGGACAGGGAGCATAGGAGGATTAGAGGAACACTAGAAAGGTCAATGGGGAGGCAGGGAAAGGGAGAGGGTAAGGGGGTGTAAAGGAAAAAAGAAAAGAAAAAAAGATGATAGAATGAGATGGATATCATTACTCTAAGTGCATGTATGAAGATACAAATCGTATGAATATACTTTGTATACAACCAGAGAGATGTAAAAATGTGCTCTATGTGTGTATTACAAATTATAATGCATTCTACTGTCATACAACAACTTTGAATTAAAAAAAAAATCTGCCTCCTCCCTCAGCTGGTCCTCCCCTCTACCCCCTCTCAAATTAATGGAACATTCCTATCAACAGGGAATTTAGGACATTGATGTGAAGGACTCAACCACGCCCAGACTCAAATAAACCACAGCATATAGTGTGGTCCCCTGCCACACATCACTCAGACCTACATTGTGTACCAATCACTGCTGTGGCAATGAGCTTCCCAGTATTAACTGGTTGTCTTTTATTCACCTGCTCTGTGGCTAGGGTTCCTACCCCAGAGCTCACTGACCTCATGGTACGGGTGTCCTTCAAGGCAGAGCCCAGTGGGGAAGGCAAATGTTTTCCTGTCTGTCTTGCAGGTGGGCAATCCCACTGTGAAGGCTTTGCAGCCACTCAGAAGGTCCTACCCTAGCAGAATGGGGCTCTAATTGCCCACGGCCGTGGCCACCAGCTGGATAGCATTCCCTTGTCCACGTTTTCCCTCCTTCCCTGTTTCTCTATCCCCAACGCCCCAATCCTTGAAGAAATAACTTGTGTGCAGGTAGTTTATCTTAGGAAATAATCTCTATCTCTGAGGGAATGGGGTATGGGAATAGAGATTATTTCCTAACATAAACTGCCTGCACACAAGTCATTTCTCCTGGGGCTTACTCTCATACCTGCATTTCAGAAGAGAGAAATCAGGATTTGGGGATGATTTCTGAACGCCCATGGAGCTACATTTTTGCACCTGAGTTTTCGCCAAGGTGTGATTGTTTTCTGTGCCACGCTACTCTGAACTCCTCACAATCTCTGCAAGAGCATGAGGAATCCTACCTGGATTGCTGGTTGAGGAGTCCCCCCCCCCCCCCTCCCGCAGTTCCTGAATGCCTTGATTGGCTATCATGACGTCACGTGGGATAGAAATGTCAGACTTCTAAAGCACCTAGGAGTAGATGAATGAAGGAGATGGGGAAAGGGAAATAATTGAGAAATTCCACCTATATTGGAGGGGTAGCTTCAGAGAATAGGAACGGCAGCTAGATTTATGCAGGCACATTTTGCACTGCTGGACCTGGGGCTGTCATTCCAGATTCAAAGGGTCCCTAACCACAATTGTTGCAGATACTTCTTATGTGTGTACCCGTCATCCAACTTCCAAGCGCTCTGTCTCTAATGACTTACACCTGCATCTTTCTCATCCCTTCAGAGTGGTTTCCTTGGGCTATTGGAGTTCCTTTTGTGGCAAGAGTTGCCGAGTTTATATAACCCCCTCTTATATCCTCCCCTTAGGGTGGCCTGTAGCTCCCTTGCCTTCAGGGGACACAAATTATGTATTGTAATGTACATTCCAAAGACTTCTGCAGGACCATACTGAAACTGGGGATTCACCTGAAATTATACCGTTGCTTGGCTTTTACCTCTCTTCTGCCTGCTTGCCCTGTTTTCTTATAAGTGTCTCTTGGGAAGACTCCTTTAAATCAGAGGGATCCTCGTCCCAGGGTCTATTTCTGCAGAGCCAGACTTAAGAGAGCAATCACCTTGCTCAATGTCAAGGATGCAGTGACTTTAGAACGCTCATGGTCTGGCAGGGAAGAGAGACGAGCAAATAAGTAATTACAGCATGGTTTCATGCATGCTGGGATGAAGGTTCACATGGGGGCAACAAGAATACCCAGAGCTTTTAACCTATCTCCATCTTCCCCCAAATACTGAGGCAGGAGATGGGCTTTGGAATCACAGAAGCCTGTGTTTGAATTCTGGCTTTGCTTCTAATATGCTGGTGCTGTTAAGCCAACTTAATATCTCGGATCCTCTGTTTCTTCCTTTGTAAAATGGGTATAATACATAACTTGTGGAATTGTCATAAGGATGATCTCATTCATGGATAAAAATTGTTCATTTCTTGGCTTACTACCAAGTTCATAATGAGCATTCAATGAGGGAAGCTTACTTTTGTATGCCTTCAACATGATCTTGGTGTCTCAGGGTAATGTCACATCAGTCACTGATATGTTCCCGAAGGCTTTCTACATATGAGCTGCACGCATGATGTCATTCCATCTGTTCCCCAAACCAGGGCTGACCAAAGGAGAGGGGTCTTCCCATTCTTCTGCTCACCCTTTGCATCTAAAGTTTGACAGTCCACACCCCACCCGCCCCAGTTATCCTGTGAGCATTGCGCTTTCATTCGCCAATCCTGGGTTTTCTTTTTTGTTTGGAATGTTCCTCTGTGAAAGAAAAACATTCCTAGCTGCCCCATATCTTTGCTGCCCCAGGCTCATGAAAAGCTAAATCCGGTCTTGGCTCTCCAAAAAAGAATAAATCTCAGCCTGCCCCCAAAGAAGTTGCTGTCATAATTACATCTCCTTTTGGAAGTAATTTTGACTTAATCGCATTACAGCTAGATTGCACCATTTCCTTGGCCAAAGTTGGTTCCAAATTGGCTTGCTGTTTCCCTCCTGGTCCATAGATACATCCATCTCTTTTTTTTGGTGGTTGCTTGCAAGGAAAAATATCTGGTGGTTTCAAAGGAAGATCAAATGGAATGCCACAGGGTGGCACTGATTCTTTCTGCTGAGAAAACAGGGTAAGAGTTTTCACTTGCTGGTCCCCACCGGGGCTGTGTTCCCTGTACCACCTGGGCCTCTGGAAGGGACAGAGCTGGCCTCAGCCACTGCTTCCCCAGTGAGGGGGCAAGAACACCTAGGTGAATATTTCAGGCTTCATTTTTGTGTGCTCCCTCTAGTTTCCCTCCTCCCCACTTTATATCCTCTCCTGCAGGCCACCAGGAGGGAATCTGTGACGTTGTCAGTGTGCTAGGCCCTTAGCAATGGGTCTTAGCAGAGTCGAGTTGTTCCCCAGTGCCAATCCTCCAATAAGGTAAATGTGGGGTGTAAAGAGGGGGCATTGCAATGTGTGATCAGTGCACTGGGAACTTTTTAAAAGGAATACTGTGAATTGGGACGATGGAAGAAATCTCCCCAGAGAAGATGGACTGCGTTCTAGTTGGCTTCCGCATACGTTTCCCAACATGGGAAACTTCTGAGAGTAGACATGGAGACTTCCTATTACAGTCACCTTTCCATGCGAGAGAAGTTAGAAACAAGGTTAGACAAGTATGCTGTGGTTAGATTGCAGATGTCATTGAACGCCAAGGTGAGGTCTGAATCTGATTGTGATTGGAAAGTTCATTTGGGGAGAAATCCAGGCTTTAATTAGCCAAGACCAGTTGTGTTTATTTGATTCCTTTTTTTCTGGATTTCCATACTTCTCCACTAGTGGAATGGGAAAACTAGTGGAACCTGGTTGGTAAGAAACACACTAGGGAGAGCCTATGGCTTCCTTCTCAACATTGGGGGTTCTTGAGTGGGGAGTAACCAGATTAAAAATCAGTGTTTAAATTGGCAAGAGCAGATAGAATGGGGAAAGTTTCATTATTACTGGCTGACATTCTGCGAAATATCCCAACAGGCCCTTTCATGCCTGGAATCCTCGATGTGTAGGCAGATTAAGCCCCCTTCTGGGACCCTTACTTCATATCATTACATGAGCCTTCCCACTCCTGCTAAGCACAGGCACCAAGAAAGGAGGGCTAGCTGCCTCTCCATCCTTTTCTCCTTTCTCAGCCTGGACCAGAGAGCTAACATCTCCTTCATCATCAATAGACAACCTCCACTCTAGGCAAATCCTCTCTCACATCCGTCTTTTAATAAGTTAATCATTAATAGAGGTCTACGGAAGTGACACAATGCATAGAGCTGTTTCCTCTTGTCCTGTGCTTTGCATACCACCAAGTAGCAGCTCATCTTGCCGAGCAGAGAATGTCCCCATCATCCCCACATCGGACAGCTCTGATCCCATGAGGATGGCATGGGAGGGAACTGTCCAGGCGGTTCTAGAAGCATTTGAAACCAGAAAGGGTTGAAAGTGGTTATTAATGGAGGACAGAGAAGTGTTCACATGGAAGAGGAACTAAATGTGCTGAGGCTGCCAAAATGGAAAATGCCTGTTAATAGCACAAGTGACACATCATCGATCACTCACTGAGAGACTGAGCCATGAGCCGTCTTAAGGAAACGTAGCCTGCATGCTAATGATGCCTAGGAGGGGCAATGGGAGCCTGGTGTAGCCACCTGTCCTGGTTACATGCTTATGTAATACTGCAGAGATAATAACCCCCAATTTTTCACCCATCCCCAAACACTGGTATAGGACAGGGAGTTTGGAGAAAAATTAACCTGTATTTGTACCCCTTTCTTCTATTGTATATCAGGGAGACCTGCAATTGCAAATCAAACGAGAAGGCATGTGTCACAAATCCCTGAAACAGGGAATGGAGTAGAATTGCTAGAAAATCTTTGCCTGCTTTAGACCACAAAGAAATCAATTTTAGACACAGTGAAAAAGTTAAGATATAGATTCGGTGGCAAATGGAGTTTCCCTGGCTTTCCTTCTTTGAGACCTCTTGGTTTTCTTTTTTAAGAAATGTGTCTGAGGAAAAGAAGTAGGCTTTTGAGTGCATTTCAGCTTTATGGGAAAATAATCTTGGGATGATACTTTGAGGCCAAAGAAAGGCTAGGGCCTTGGAGAAATGTATTTTTTCCTATTCATGGCCTTCCTCTGTTGATTCTCCTTACTGATTCCCAAAGGCTGTTCCCCATGTTTGTCTCCACCTGGAAGGAGGACCTCGTCACCTTATAAAAGGTTGAGGAGTGTCAATGTGTGCTTTACTAGGGAGGCCAGAGTGTGAACTTGAACCCTGAAGCTGAGGGTGAAATTTCACTCATATGTTAAAGGAAATTAACAAAAAAGTGCTGGAGCCTTGCCAGCCGTTTCCCCCCCGACCACCACCACCCCCGACCACCACCACCCCCAACCACCACCACCCCTGACCATCACCACCCCCGACCATCACCACCACCACCGAAAACCTTGCAGACAACCTCCAGTCTCTCTGTGTAACACCGCTTTCTGAGCCTACTGATTTTTGGAGACCTGCTAATAATGATAATAACCACAATGATCATAGTTACCCATCATGATATTGGACATTTTCTACGTGTTACAATTGACTTTTAAAATGAGAAAATCAAGGAGGTTTAAGATGGTTTTTTCTCAAGGCTACCCAGAGCTGAGCTAGTGGCAATTCCGGAGTCAAGCCAGACCCAGACCAGTCTCCTTCCTTTTCCCACACTTTCTGCCCGGGTCCTTCCCTCTGCCACGGCCTTGGGAGGGTAGTGGGGCACCTGCTTTCCAAGGCTAAAGTGTGGGCAGATCCAGCGCCTGGCCCCACAGGGCACTTAACAGGGATTTCATTTGAAAGAAGCTAACAACAACCTCCTCAGCTGCCCGGAGACAAGGCCCAGATGAGATTAAGTTGGTACAGACTCCCTCCTTACACTCCCCTATGCTTTTCTGGAAAGCACTACCTCTGGTGGATGCGATTTTGGGGTTCCTAAAGAGATGAATGTGAAGTATGGACTCTAGACACAAAGAGGGGCTTAGGTTCAAGGGAGGCTGACAGGTGGATGAGGCAGATCCCTCACAGGGGGATTTTGTGAGCGATTGAGTAAAGGAATGAGCCCACAGATTCATTCCGAGCTTACTGATTGCCACACATGGTAGTGGGGCTCTCTGCTTGTCTTGGTCACTTTGAGCTGCTATAACAAAATATTATAGATTGAGGGTTTTATACACAATGGGAGTCTATTTCTTACAGTTCCAGAAGCTGGGAGGTTCCTCATGAAGGTACCAGCTGGTTTGGTGCCTGCTTTCTTAGTTCATAGGTGGCTCTTTTCCTGCTGTGTCCTCACATGGTGAACGGGATAAAGTGCAGGAGCCCTAATGAAGGAGATAGCTGAGATTGGGGCTAGCTGTGAGCCATAAGCACTACCACCTTCCATGGTCTCGCGAGACTTGGCCCGGGACATTGCGGATCGGGTCGGTGCCATTTGCATGATCTCAGGAGACTTGGCCCGGGGGATTGTGGGTCATCCTGGAGGCCATTTTGTGGTTGTTGGAGGAGTGTGGACGGCGTGTGGGGGTGTTGTTGGAGCCGGAGAGAGAAGCTGGCAGAATAAAGAGCCTGTTTGTTTCCAGTCTGCCTCTGAACTTATGCCCGCGGCTCTGCTGCTCCAAGCAGCCATCGCTTCAGGCGGCAACAATAAAGGAGTTCCCTGGGCTCTATTTTCTAAGGATCCTCATCCCATCACGAAGTTTCTGCCTCATGACCTCCTAAACGCACCACCTCCAAACACCATCATACTGTGAAGGATTTAACATGAGTTTTAGGAGGTGGAGCAGACATGAAGATTCAATCTGTAGCAGGCTTAACCCACTTCACCAATTTTCATTCTGAAATGAGTCGGTATTGGTAAGTTGGGTCTATCCTTCTATTTCACAAAGGAGGAAAAATCTTGATTATCCCAGGGTCCGGCATCCAGTTAGCCAAAGAGTCTTTCTAACACCCAAGTCTCCCAGCTCCCACAGAATCCAACTCTCTATGTTCTTTTCACTCTATCATGATTTGGAAGAGATTTTCTTGACCCATCTTCCCAAAGATATCACCCAGTGTGTTCCATGTGGATTTTATTCCCTATCCTGAATTAAATAATCACAGAGTTGTAGCTTACTATGAATGAACTCATAAAATGGTTCCAGTGGGGAGTTTGGGGAGAAGGAGAGAGCGAGAGCGAGAGCGAGAGCGAGAGAGAGAGCGAGAGAGAGAGAGAGAGCACATAGAGCCTCTATGGGATCCATAATGTGGATTTTACCAAGGGTGGAAAGTGTCCAGCAAAGATACCACAGGCCATATTTGGTGACCCTCAGTCCAGTGCTTCTGTGCTCTGCTTCCCTGAAGTGATGAGGGGGAACAATTTCTCCCTCATCTCAGGATATTGCTCCTACTTGGATGATATTTGCCCAGGGTTCTATGGGCTGTTGTTTTTTCAAGGGTCAGAAACTCCTTAGGGGCAGGGCAGTGTGATAATGAACTCCCTAAACTGGTGGTCCTGAAAACCCGATTGTTTCCCTCATCTCTGGTCCTCACAGTGTTCCCAAGCCCTGCCCAGTTGGCATGTGTGTGGATGACACAGGCCAAATCCACAAGCAGCTCCTGGTGAGCCTCTCAAGTGGTTTTGAGCAGCTTGCCTAACAGCTCAGGGGCGGAGAACTTTTTGGACCCCATGGGGACCGTGTCTACTGGACCAAGCAGAAAGACCAGTACACAGTCATCTCTAGCTTCTCTTTCAAGATGCAGTTGAGCCAGAGAGGAGGGAGGCAGCACAATGGGGCAGGACTGATGCCCCATGGAGAAGATCAAGAATTTGCTGTCTGCACCCAGGCATTAGGGGCAAGCAGCGGCTTGCCTCTGGGAAGAGCTGCCCGTCCCAGGCTGGGAAGGCCTTTTCTTGTAACTCTCTTCATCATTTCTTTAAAAAAAAAAAAAATAAAAGGCCAAGAACCTTCCATCCAGGAGAGGGTCATGTTCCTCTTCTCTGAGTGAGGGCTTGGCTAGGACTGATGACTGTTCCTTTTTAATGTGATGGGCTCTTGTCCAAGCAAGAATCAAGTGAGCGGATGGGAAAGTCATTTCACCGAAGCAAGATTTCAAGACCTCGATGTCAGGATAAGACTGTCCTCACTTCAAGGAGCTCATGGTCTAACATTTGGGGAATGCAAACATGCCCTATGCATCTTGGCAGTGAGAACTTCCCAGGCCATGACTCCTGATGACATCTAGAAGGAGGAGAACTGTGGACTTGTACCTTAGTTTTCTTCCGACCCTGCCTCTAGTGCCCTGGGTGGAAATGGACAGTTTCTTTTTCTGAACCTGTTTCCTCCTTTGTACTAGAGGAGCAGGGGGTTATGTTCAGCTCTTTCCTAGGCTGTTTGGAGAAACTTCTAGGAGCTAGAAATATGCCTATAAGCGGGCGTGGTGGCACACGCCTGTCATCCCAGCACTTGGGAGGCTGAGGCTGAGGCAGGAGGATCGCGAGTTCAAAGCCAGCCTCAGCAATGGCGAGGCACTTAGCAACTCAGTGAGACCCTGTCTCTAATAAAAATACAAAAATGGGCTGGGGATGTGGCTCAGTGGTCAAGTGCCTCTGAGTTTAATCCCTGGTACGAAAGAAAAGGAAGGAAGGAAGGAAGGAAGGAAGGAAGGAAGGAAGGAAGGAAGGAAGGGGAAGGAAGGAAGGAAGGAAGGAAGGAAGGAAGGAAGGAAGGAAGGAATATGCCTATAAGAGAAAACAGAAGACTCAGCCTGGCTGCTGCTGACTGGCTAAGTACCTGTGTCTGATGTTACCCTAAAGCCTTTCCTAGGCACCTGGCTTTTGGAGTCTACTGACCTCTGTGCCTCTTCCCCGTAGAAAGTGAAGAAACTCTTAACCTGCCTCTGCTGTCCCTGATGGAGGTCAGTCTGTCCCCAGGCCCAGTGCCAATGCTATGGTTTAGTTTCTCATTTACATCTCACTGGACTGTTCCAGGCTTCTGTCCTGTCCTATGTCTTCCTGACTTGTCAAGCCAGCCACAGGCTACTCGTGCTGGCCCTGCCCCGTGCCTCAGAGGCCTGCTGGTCTATAGGCATGAGAGCAAACACCTGGCGTGGCCGAACGCAGGCCTTTGGCCCATCCATCCACATCCCTCATTGTCCTCACTCAGGTCAGAAGACACTGTCGCCTCCTCCCCTCACTCCAGACTTTGGGGGCACCTCTGCCGGTAGTGACTTCTCCCCACCCCACCCATAGACCCACAACTTCCCTCCCATCTTGCCACCCTTCTCGTCCCATCTCAAAAACAATTGCCACCCTGAAGCTTGTCCTTCTAAGCTCCCAGAAAGATGAGATCTTCTCTTTCCCCTGACCCCACTTTATTTTGACTGCTTTTGTGGACGACTATTATGACACTGGTGAATTTGTCTCTTTTTCATACCATCCTATCAGCTCGGTGAAGGTCATGTCCAGACGTGGGCATTTGGCCCCAGGCGTTGGGGCAGCCCAGGGCCCTGGTTGGAAGCCAGTTAGTGTTCAGGAAATGATGAATAGCTGCGGTGAGGAAGGGCAGATGTAGATGCTCTGGTGCTTAAACCTTGCATAAATTGTGGTGCTATCAGCAAAGAATATAAAAAACTATAAGTGTTGCGCTGGATGCAGGGTTTTATAGAAGTCCTGCGTAATGAGGGGTACAAAACTTCAGCTGCCCCAGTTTCAGGGTCACTTCTCTGAGTAAGGTCAGGGAGCTCCCCACCAGGGAGCTTCCCAAGCCCAGGCCTTCCCAACCGACCCCCACTCCACAGCACAAAGGGAACACCCAGGGATGCTTGGAGACTGGTAATCAGGGACGGAGGGAGAGTCGGGGGAAGACAGCAAGGTGAAACAGAAATGGAACACAGAGGCAGAAATTCTGAGGAAAGATCCCCTTGTCCTTTCTGCTGAGGGCTTTATCTCTGCACCCCCAGAGTGTTTTGACTAAGTGTCTTTATCAAAGCTTATAAATTCCACCCTCCATTTGGCAACTCTTCCCACCCCCACCCCCTGCCCTGGAGCCCCTTCCCCTGCCCACCCTCCTCCTTCCCTCACTGCCTCCAAAATCAATTTTCAGCAAGAGCAGCAGGTTCGGAGCCATCTGGGGCTGCTGGCAGCCGCAGCAGGCTGTAAGCAGCTCAGTCTGTTTCCCTTAAACCAGCCCCTGAATTCTCTGCCATCCCCAGCCTGGTCTTCCCCCTCTTCCCTCCTGGAAGGAGGAGGAAGGGTTGGTTCCGGACCTAAGTGGTCTTCTCCTGAGGGGTCCCCCTTCCCCGCAGGCGTCCCTGGGTGGTGTGTCAGGGTCGGGCTGCGCTGGCCCCAGGCAGCCAGACAGCAGTCACAGGCCACTTCCCCACCTGCGGGGAAGGACGGATGCGTTAACTGGCAGGCAGAGCACCGAGGAGAGGAAGCTGGAGCCCAGCCACGTTCACAGAGATGCACTTTTCCTCACCTCGGCGGCGCGGCTCCATCTCGGCCAAAGCAGAGTTCCGCGCACAATGTCACTTTCTCTCTGTTCCAGGGCAAGGAGGGGAAAATAGAGCTCCCCAGGCCTTCCCTGTGCTTTGCGGAAGCCCTCGCCAGTCCAGAGCTCCCGGGAAGGGATGTTCTGCCGAGGAGGGAGCAGTGCTAGAATAGTTCAGGTGTCTGTTTGCTTTGGCCAGGGGCACCGGCCCGGGGTACTTCCTTAGGGTGAGGATCCAGTCCACACCTTTTCCTGACTCCCAATACCCGCACAAATGCGTTGTCAATTTTCACCAGCTTCTTCACCTGCTTCCCTACGTATTTCTTAGTCTTCTACCCAGAAACGACCATTTTCAGACATGAAGATTCACCACACATCTCTCTCCGTCCTCCCCCCTCACCTGGGGTCCCCCCTCTCCTTCCAGGCCCCCCTTGTTTACCATGTCCTTGTCCTTACTCAGTCTGCAGGCCCCTCCTCTCTCCTTCAGACCACAGAAAAGAAGTGGACACAGAAAACATCCACCTATTTTATATGACCCCAGGAAAGCCGAGAGAAAAGAACACGAGGTTCAGGGTATTTCCTTCCAGAATGTTCCCTAGTGACGAGAAAAGCCAAGACCTGAACCCATATCACTGACTATTGGACAGACACTCTTCCCATTCTGTAACAGTAGCTCCAGAGAACTCAGAGGAAACAGTAGTGTCCAGAATGAACACTAGAAGGCAGGACCTCAGGGTGCTGGGCCGGGCTCTGTCACCCTTTCTGTGACCTTGGGCAAGGCACACCCATGTTGAGCCATGGTAACCTCCCCTGGAAAATAAGGTTGGCCCTGGCATTCAAATTATCTTTACTTCCTCACCATCACACAGCAGAGGGCCAAACCCAACACAGATGTTTAATAAATGTTTGTGGGAAAGGATTCTCCTTAATCAAGACTCGAGGATAGTCATGATTTCCATCACAGTACCCACTACCAAGCAGGTGTTCTGTGAAAGTGAATTTCTGCAATTTCTCACACGGTTACAGAAAAACAGTGGGATATGCTTGGAATTATGTTGTATTTTACAAGTCACCTCAGGCGCTTTGGGGGTTACAGGGAGATAGGTTCCAGGGACAGTGTCCACAGATGGCCCTACAGTAACATGACACTGAGGCAGCTTGCTCGTGTTCTCTGCCCTCTACCCACATGCAAATCTCTGTAATATTCACTGAGCAGAGGATACAGAGAACCCACGTGGGCCTGGACTCAAGGACTTCGCGATCTAGTGGGATGGCAATTCTCTTTCATGGTGATAGTCATCCCTCTCGGAGCAGTGCCGCAGAGGGACCGCTGAGTGGCTTCAGGATGCGCCCCTCCCTCAGCTTGCTAGGACAGTCCTGACATTCTCATCGCCTGAGGTGGGCTGATTGGAAGAATCCAAAACCAGTGACTGCCAAATCCCTACAGTGACCGAGGGAACACTCTTCAGTCCAGGGAAAACCAATAGCCTCTCGAGAACGTCTTTGGAGGAAGTAGCCCCTGACAAGAGAAGGGAAGCAAAATGGGTTGGGGGAGATAGGCCAGACGGGTGGGGCTTGAACTCAGGGAGAGCTGATGGATGGACTGACCCCTCCCATGAGGACCGGAGTGCAGTTCTTCCCTGCAGTTTTCAAGAGATCATTGATCAAATTCCCACCTGCACCCTCTCCAGGTCCTGGCTCCATTTTTGTGCCTTTACACATGTTTTAAAAATTGTCTTCTGGCGTCTGTGGCTGACGACACCCACACATCCCTGAGGACTTGGGCAGCAGAGGAGATGCAGGTCGGGATGATGGGCTACGGAGAGCGGGGAGTGAAGAAAGCAGGCAATTCTAAGTGTGATGCTGCTTTGATTCTGACACATTAAGCTATTGCATCTTCCAGAGTCTTATTTAGGTTCCAATGTGAACTATCCCTGGTCATTGGATTAATACTTTATTTTCAGAGCCCTTTGAAATGTGGAGTGGTATTCACCCTTTGCAAATTTTCTCTGGGCAATAGGCAAGATAGGTAGAATTTTCTTCATTTAACAGATGAGGGGAACTGAGAAAGACAGAGGTTGCATTATTAGCCCAAGGTTATAGACAGAGGAGAAGCAAGGACTAGGCTAGACCCTTTTCTTTTTGCTTTTACAATTTCATGATTTTTGGCAAGTAAAGTTGCCCCTTATACTATTGTTTATATACATATGTGTGTGTGCATATATACATATACTATATGATCAAATATATATTTAATAGTGTGTATTTATGTATTTTATTGATTCATGTTAAGAAATTTTCCTAGGCCCTAGGCCAGGAATGATCTTTGCAATTCTTTATTTTATTTGGATCATGTTTATCTCTATACATGGAAAAGAATAAAAATGATGATAGCTAGCCAGAATTTTTGAGTGTCTATATGCATTATAGCTCCTCTCAGCCCTCTCATGAGAGCCCACATGGACACTCGCTGAAGCTAAACAACCAGCCCAAGGTCATACAGAGAGGATATGGAAGGGCAGGAGCTCATGGCTGTCTTTTTCTGACTCCAAGGCCACACTGAACAGCCACTGGAACTTGACTGGTTTAGTACTCCTACAGCAGCCGCTGCTACTGGGGTTTGCAAAGCCTTAGCCTCATAAGGCTGTGCAATCCCCACACACCCCGTTCTATTTCCCAGACCTGGTCACAACTTGGACTATGGTCTCAGAGTCTCCCTTTACTTTGATTTCATCCTGTCCCGAGGACCAGGCAGCTTTGGTGACGGTATCCAGAGACTATGGAGGCATGACAACTCAGCTCTCTGCCTTAGCAGGCTGAGGACTAGGACAGGAGAGGGGTTCCTTGTCACTGCTAACTTACTTAGACAGCATGGAGCTGGTGTATGCCCATAGCCTCGGCTGCCAGCTCACGATTCCTTAAATAGAAGGTGTGCCACACTGCCTCGGACAGGAGTGGGGACAGGACATCAATACCAATGTGCAAGGACTGCCTTGCTTTAGACACGTAGATTTTTAGGATGCCAGGACACTAAGTCTTCAAGGATTGGGGACATGATAGCTACTCCACCTTCCCAGGTGAAGTTGGGGAGAAGGCACAGTTATGGGGCAATAACCATTAGGTTCAACAGCTAATTATCCTTTAAAGAAGGGTGCTATAAGTAAAAAGTAGATCTACTTGGTTAAATTAGAAAAGAACACAAAGCCATTCCAAGAAGCTGTTTTCTATGGAGAAGATGCAAAACCTAGGAAAAAATGCTACTAAAGACAACCATCTTTTCCTAGTCCCTTCTTCACCTTATCCCTCTGCTACAGTTTGTATCTCAGGTGTCCCCCAAAGATCCTTGGGGATCTTTGCTCCCTAGGGTGAAACTATTGGGAGATAGTGGACACTTTAAGAGGTAGAGCCTAGCAGGAGGTCTTCGGGTTACTGAAGGGGATATTGGGACCCTGGCCCATTCCTCTTCCTCTCTTTTGTTTCCCAGCTATAGAGGAGAAGTTTTGTTCCCACCCACTCCCACCGTGGCATTCTGCCTTGCCGCAGGCCTAAAAAGCAACATGGCCAACCTATCACGAACTGGAACCTCTAAAACAATGAGCCCAAATAAACCTTTTCTCTTTATAAATTGATTACTTCAGGCATTTGTGATAGTACTGGAAAGCTAACACCCTCCTACTCCTACCAAAAACAAACAAAAATAGCACAATATAAACAAGAAAAGTCCCCTTCACATGCACTGAAGTAACATTGGCGTTCATGATAGAAATTTAGAACATGATCCATTAGAAAGGGCTCACTCTAAATCCATCTATGAATCATACTTCTGGCCCTTGAACAATGAAACCAGGCTCCCTCTCAAAGATTAAGAAATTTCAATCTGGGAGATTCAATCTTTCAGTATCTTATCTCCCTGGTCTTTTTAGAAATTCCTTAAGATCAGAGACAATTTCTCAGATTTCTGTTGTGTCTCCAATCTCACTAGCACAATGCAGACCAAGTATACAGAGGCAGCACCACACAGAGAGGCCTCTGAGTATTTGAATGGAATAACAGCCCTGAGAGGAATGAGTTTGCAAAAGTCCCTTCAATTCATCTCCACTCTCTGGGTCTTTGGAATCTCACCATGAGTTGGACATCTCTTTTTAAGTTCCCTCTAGCTCTAAGCTAAGCAGTTATCTTTTCCAGAGAAAAGACAATATGACCAAAAAAAATAAAAAAATAAAAATCTCTGGGCTCGGAGAATGATGAACTGCTTGGATTCTTGCAGTCACCTGTGGCTAGACCTCTCTGCGTCTCAGCTTCTTCACCTGTAAAATTAACAATGATTTCCCACTTTCCTGACTTTAGAGGGGTTTTGTGAAACACAATTCAGACCAAAAATATGGGGCGGGGGGCGGTGCTGTGTAAATCATAGACTAAATTCATAGAGAAGTAGCTGTTCGCAGTAGGAGGAAAGAGTCGGATGAAGTTTATATGCGGAGGATCCCACAAAGTTAAAGAACTGCGCTGAACAGATAAAAAAGGTAACAATTTCAGATGGTATGACGTGGGAACAGGCAAGAGAAGAGCAAGAAACATTTTCCATGTAAACAATGCAAGCTTTAGACTTCTTGGCTGTTAATTACACGAAGAGACCAAGACACTTGTAAATCCATCTGCTGCATCGTAGATAATTCCATACGGTGGAAATCTGATTCTAGCTCTTGGAGAGTGGGTTAAGTAGATGCAGTCAGACGGAGCACTGTGAGTAAAACAATAGAAAGGCACATTTGTGTCGCTCTTTACCTTTTCCAAAGCACTTGTACCTACATTATCCCACTTATTCCTTCTACCTGTGTGCGGTAGGTATTATGTTCTTATTTTTCAAATGAGGAAACAAACTCCAGGAGCATAAGTAATTTGCTCAAAATCACACAATTATAAAAGAAATGCACCCACCCAAACTCAGGTGTTCTGATCCTCAATTCTTTGCTTCTTCCAAGCCTGTAGGAAATCGTAAGTTATATATTTCACTGAATTCATTGGAAAGAAAAATCAAGTCCTTTTAACTTACGGTCACAAATGTAGTTTGACCTTCTTATCGCACTACCAGTCAGCTTTATTGCCTGCACGTAAAACTTTGAAAGTCTTTTCACTGTTAATAATCATCATTCAAATAGATTGCAACAGCGATTGTAAAGAGGCTGAGAATTAGTGCAAGAATTTAAAATCACACAAGTGTTATTGCCTTTGATCTAGAGTGGGACCCCTGGGGTCAGCCAGATAAGGGATACATATGCATTCAGTTGGACCTGAATTCTGGTCTTTCCAGAGAATTCTTGGGCCCTCTGGTTAAATTCAATATTTGCTCATAGGTATACACATTGGCCCACCTCACACCCTGATCCAATGTTTAAGATGTCTAAACGGGGGCATTGCCTGCTGGCATGAGATCATGCCTTCCCACCTTGGGTGTGTTTGAAGATAGGCATTTCCCAAACCACAGGACGACTTTGTGTTCTGGGTGACATATGGAAGAAGGGGTTGGAATGTCAGAAGCAAGTCACAAGGACAAGTCATCCTCTGCTCCCCCTGCCTCAGCCCACATACCCTCAGTGGCTGAGCCTGTGGAGAGACCATATTTGTGGTGTATCCCTTTGAAAAGGAGGAATGACCTAAGACCCTCCAGTGGTATGTTCTTATATCTGTTTTTCCTTAGGCTCAGGAAACCCAGTTGGGATCAAGATGGGTTTAGGCAAAGTTTCTCTTTCTAAGAGCCCCAACCATATTTATCAATTGACTTCGTTCAGTGGATCACCTACAACGGGGCTGGCCTCTACTGTGTCCATTCCTCCAGTTAAGGGTTTTCTATCCATGGATCATGGATGATATCCGGAGATCACTTATAGTCTCTGGCCTGGATCCCAAACTCTTTTGATCCTAAGATATCTGGAGAGTGACAGCATGCTTACTTCTCCCCTGGGCTTTTTGTGATGAGTCATGGAGTATTGAGCAAATATTTTGAATCGGCTGTTTTAATTAATGGAAGGCATCCGTTAGGTATAGAATCCAAGAAGGTGTCTCATCCAGAAACAACTGAAAGAACAACAAATCCACAAGACCTACTGCTTATGGTGTTTTTGATTCAGGGCTAGACCGTGAAGCACAAACACCTAATGCACTGTTTGTGTACCAAGGAATCTATAATAAAGCTATGAAGATAATTACTCATGGTGAGTTCTACAAAGTATTAGTGTTAATTTTATTTCCTTTATTATTTTAATCAAAATCTTGCATATTTATAGGGCTGGGGATGTGGCTCAGTGGTTGAGAGCCCCTGAGTTCAATCCCTGCTGCCCCCACCCCCCAAAAACCTTGCACATTTAAATGAGATGTTATCTTGAAATAATTGCCTTTTAAAGACATTTACTTATTCTGTTACAGAGTCCTAGGTCAGAGGTCTGCCTCTGGGGGTTCCAACAAACCAGGCCTGGCCACTTTCTCCAAAGACCAAACAGAAAGGGTAGTAGTGAAAAGCAGGAAAGGAACTTTAATCAACATGACATATCGGGGCCAACATAAGTTCTAGAACTCCAGTCCTGCCTTTGCAGTTCTGAGTGCTGGCTATTTGGTTTTAGTATTAAGTAGAAGAACTGGGGCAGGCACGAGAGGTATCCATCATTAAGGAGTCTTGGTCAAACTGTCGTCTGGTTGATCATTAGTTCAGTTCTGGTTCTATGAAGTGGCTCCAGAGAAGATCTTGTCACTTGAGGGGCTTTGTGGGATGTAGGATGTGTATCTGTCAGTGCTGAGATTGGGGAAGGGGCCATTTAGTTCCCATGAGATAATTGCCCCTGCTGTTCCTGGAAGGTGCAGGACAACTGAACATTTCTTGGTGACTCCAGGGGTCTCAAAGAGTATCCAGCCAATCCTGCCTCAGTCTTGAAGGAGGACAAGATATGTTAGGTGGATTTAGGACCAATAAACTTTGTAGTGCCAGTTTTTAGATGTACACTCCTTAAATGATTATCATGCCTAGGTGCAGGGGCCTGATTTAAAGTTGAAGGTAATAAAGGAGACAGATGCAAAATGAAGGTAAAGTTGAAAGCTTTATCCTGCTTCTAGTTACCCATTGACATCTGCAGGCCCAAGTAAAGTCACTGCTTTTAGCAAAAGCAGCTCCTCTAAGTCCTTGTTATAATTCCAGGGGTGCTTCCATTGCTCCCAACATTGCTAGCATTCTCTTTAGCTTGCTAATGAATTAGTTTGAAAGGGAGAGCTGGCACCCATCCGTCAGTGGGAGGAATCTCCTCCCTAAGTCCTGCAAGAACGTGGGCTTGGGGTTAGATCAGAAAGCCCAGGTTATCTGCTCCTGGCTTCTGAAAGGAACACCTGGTTGCTTGCAGGTATCAGGTGATCTAGGAGGAAAAATACAAAATGGAAAGTATTGGTTTCAGGAGACAATAGAAGCAGAGGAGCAAAGGGTCTGGGAGGCACCAGCAGGCCTGAGAGCGGGCGAACCTCGGTGACACACACCTGGTGTCATTTTCTAGTGGAGATTCCTGATTAGTGGAAGGAGTCAGAAAACAGTTGGTAAATGGAAAGCCCTATCTCTTCCTGGACAACCTCCTGACCCACAGCCCTGTAGCTTGTCATTCTTGAAGTATAGTGTGCCAGACCCCTTTTGCAGATGGACAAATGCTTGACTAAGCTCTGAAGTGAGATGGCTACTATTTATTTTTCTGATGGCTTGAGTGGCTTTCCCGTCCCCTCCATTCTTCCGAGAAAGGTTACTCTTCGAAGATTTCCCTGATGAAGTTTTGGGAAAGCCCAGTCAACTCTTGATTCCCACCTTGGATAATTGCCTTGTTAAACTTTAATGTTAGGCTGTCTTATATCCAATTCAACAGCCCATATTTTTATAGGGTGACTACCCTGTAAAGGGACAGGCATACACCATGAAAGATAAAACCACGAATAACGCATGATGCCCACTCTCAAGGACCTGAGTCCCAAAGAGTGGAGCTCAAACCAACAACTTTGCAATGACTAATGCAGAGCAGAATGTGCTAAACATAGACAGGAGGTTCTAAGTGTGGCTGGTTTAAACCAAGACTACATATGCATGGTGTTGGGTTGAGCTAGGAAGCAATCAGGTAGGGAGGACACCATACTAAGTCCTGTAGAATTTCTCCAGTTAGAGATGTCAGGATGGCTCTTTAAGGAGGTGGTGTGGGGGCATTGATATCACTGATATGAGGAGTTGGACTGACATATGGGAAAACGAATAGAGGGGACAGGGTTGGAAATGTAGACTGGGTAGAGATTTTTGGAGGCATTGAGTGCCAGGTTAATATTCCGCCATAAAATTATGGGGAGTCAGAGAGGCTCCTTGGCAGAGGCTTATTCTATGGTCAATTTTGGGTTTTGGGGAAATACCCTAGCAGCAATGAATAGGGTAAACTGGAGGAAAAGAAATAGAGGGTCCTTGTAGTGCCCCAGAAAGGACGTATGAATGCCTGCATCAGCGAGGTGTCCATCTCATTAGGCAGGAGCTGGTGCTGATAAAGGGGAATGGCCAAGAAGCCTCCTCATGAATAACGTCCAGTGCAATCCTTGGGTATAATGACCCCTGGCTCAGTGCTTTGAAGAGCCAAATAGAATAGGCTCAAAGCTCTCCTCTGTTTCTGATTTTCTGCCTCAGTGACTGAGATGATAAAAACCATCAAATGCCTGACTTGAGGAAGGCCCTAAGTGCTGGAATCCTCTCAGATCAGAGTCATCTGGTGGCTGAAACTGGGGATCTTGCCAGTCTGCAATCATGGGTGTCTTGTTTCTAAAATATCGAAAGTGCCCTTTTCTGAAAGAGCAAAGAACTAGAAGACTGAAAAGCAGTCATAAACTGAGTTCAGAGAGGAGAGCCTGAGGTAGAGAAAAAAGAAAAGGAGCAAAGGCAAAGAGAAACAGAAAAGGTTTTCTAATCAACAAACACATGAAAACATGCTCAGCATCGCTGGCAGTTAGAGAGATGCACATCAAAACCACTCTAAGATTTCATCTCACTCCAGTCAGAATGGCAGCTATCAAGAACACAAGCAACAATAAATATTGGAGAGGATGTGGGGAAAAAGGCACACTCATACATTGCTGGTGGGACTGCAAAATGGTGCAACCATTATGGAAGGCAGTATGGAGATTTCTTGGAAAACTGGGAATGGAACCACCCTATGACCCAGCCATCCCACTCCTGGGTCTATTCCCAAAGGACTTAAAAACAGCATATTACAGTGACACAGCCACTTCAATGTTTATAGCGGCACAATTCCCAATAGGTAGGTTGTGGAACCAACCTAGATGTCCCTCAGTAGATGAGTGAATAAAGAAAATGTGGTATATATACAAAATGGAATTTTACTCAGCAATGAAAGAGAATAAAATAATGGCATTTGCAGGTAAATGGATGAAGTTGGAGAATATAATGCTAAGTGAAATTAGTCAATCTCAAAAATCCAAATACCAAATGTTTTCTCTGATATAAGGAGGCTAGTTCACAGTGTTGTTGGATGGAGGTACATAGGAGGATTAGAGGAACACTAGAATGGTCAAAGGGAAGGGAGGGGAAAGGAGGGAGCAAGGGGGAGGGAGGGGGGGAAAAAGAAAAAAAAAAAAGAAAAGGTGGTTGAATGGATGGATATCATTATCCTAAATGCAAGATTGAAGACCTGAATGTTGTGAATATACTTTGTATACAAACAGTTGTATGTAAAAAGATGCTATATATGTGCACTATGAATTGTAATACATACTAATATTATAAATAAAAATAAATAAAATATTTTTATCTTGGAAAAAAATAATTTCTAGGAGAAAAAAAAAAAAAACCTTCACTGGTTAAAAAAAGGAGGTAGGCCCTTTGAACCTGGGTGCTGGGCCACCTAGAAATCTGGACACACTCTTTAACAGTCAAACTCACTGGGCATCCCAACTGGTTTTCTATGTCAGATAATTTCCCAAAAGGACCCACATGACAAGGCTGCCACGTGGGAAAAAGTGGTGTGTTGTTTGTGCATGTGAATGCACACATTCGGAATTATTTCCAAAATTTAATGTGATTTAGTTCATCAATTCTGATTACACAGAGCTCCAAGGGCCCTGCTGTAGCTCCTGCATAGGTTCCCTGCCCTCCCTGCTGCTGGGGGAATTAAATCATTCCAGCTTGGAGACAGTGGCACAGGTACCTGCCCATCACGAGCAACTTATTTCCTACAACATTTCCTCCAGCTTTCAGGTCAAAACACGAATAACTGGGTCAAGCAAAAGGGAGGGCAGTTTAAGGTAGTGGACTTTTTTCTTTGTGCCCCATGAACATCCTGGTGCCTGGTGTCTGTGCCATAAGGGGCCTACTTCATAGAGAAACAATGCTCACCATCACGTCTTGACAAACCTTGCTCGGTACTGGCTTACCATGATCAAGAACATTTATTTCTTGCTTTTATCCAAGTCAGATAAAACTGGTGGGTCAAGAGGCTTCTTATTGTAGCTATATGATCTGACACATGCAGTATCTGAGCCTACCATGGCAGAGGAAGGAAAAACTGGAGGGTTTTGCAGGAATTTTTAAGGAGCAAGCCTGGAGTGGCCTGAATCATGGCCCACCTTCCATGAGCCAGAAGATGGTAAGTGGAGGCTTCACCCTAATTAATGCAAGGGAGGCTGGGAATCACGAAGGAGCACACGGATCCTTGGGGATACAGAGCTTTTGTTCAAGGGCTTCCCTATGGCCAGGCAACTCCCAGGTGATCCCGGTGATTGACACACCCCACTCACTGACATCATCCCCTAGTTACTCCTGGATTCCCAGCATTCATTTCCCATTGCGCTCAGTTGGAAGAATAAGAGTGAATGCGCCTGTTGGATGGACAGATGGTATCTGCTAGTGCAGGTCATGGGGTGAACCTTAGAATTCTTACCTTGACTTTGGCCGTGGGGGAAGGGTGCAGAGAGAGACAGAAGACTATAGGAGGTGAAGAACGCAGGGGCAGCTGAAACGGAGCGTTCCAGATTCCAATACTGCCTCATTAGCTTCCAGAACGCCTGTGTGACCTCACTGGATTCCAGTGTCTATATTTGTTCCCCATCAGTGTCTATTACTGTAAATAATTGAAAGGAATATAATAGGGTGAGAATTATCGTTGCCTCCCCCCAACCTTTGTCTTTCATAAAATCTTTTTATATCAGAGGGGTCTGGCCTCAGCCACTCCTAGCTCTATAATTAGTTCTGGGAGCTGTGAGGACTGAGATGGAGCTAATGACCTTTCATGGTTCAGGTCTGGGGTCCCTCAGGCTTTTTTCGTCTTTGTTGGAGCAAATGGTTGGGATTCCAGGTGACTCGGTAATTTGCACTAGTAATATAGGGTTCTGTCAGGGGGTGCCCAAATTTTACAAATAAGCAAGCAAGCCTCCAAGGCTGGTGTGCCAGTTAGAGGGTCCTCCTCCGCCGTCTAGTGCCTCAAGCAGGTTAAAATGGCTTGGATTCATTAGTCACAACTGGCAGGTGCTCATTGTCTTGAGTCTATGGCTTTGGCTTGTCCATCTTCCTGTCACTCGTATATTTTAAAGCAGAGTCTTCTCCACCCTGAGATACCACCAACATTTTTTAAGTGGCCTAGACATCTAGAAAGCTCCAGGGCCCTCACAGAGCCTTTGTAGCACCTAGCTATGAGAGCAGGAAGACTCGTGGTAGGCAGTGTTGCCTGGTGACAAAATACTTGGAAGGACTAATGAGAATCACTTTTGGAAACTGAGGCTCCAAAACAGTAAGTTCCCACAAGTCTGATCCTTCTTGTTCATCTTCTCCATAGTCCACCATAAAGTCCCCTCCCTCTCTGGGACAAACTGGGATCCTCTTTCTTAGCTTCCAGGCTAGTCCCCACCTCCTGCTTTTGAACTTGCTCTTCCCTCTGATGCAGTGCCCTTCCCTGCTAAACTTGTCCTGCTAAATCACTATTCTTCCCTAAAACCCAGGGCAATTATTTCTCCTCCTTGAATTCTCTTTGTGTTGGTCTCTTGAGGTCTGAGCAGATCGCTCCTTCCTCTGTGCAGTTTGAGTGCTAACGCTTAGCTTTGTGACGGCAATAATCAGGCTGTGATACAACAACGTCTTAACTGTCTTTCTCTATCCAGCTGTGAGCTTGAAGGAATGAATTTGACCATCCCCATCCTAATACCATCAGACCCCTCTATGGTTTAGGCAGATGGCAACACTTAAAACAAGTTTTGTGAGTAAATAAATGCATTTAAAATGTTTACCCTTTCTCTAGGCACAAAGATAACTATAAGACAGAGAAAGACAACAAATGCAAAATGCTTGGGATGCTTTAGGCGGAAAGAGGGGGCACTAATCAAATATTATTTCGAGACACCATGCACCCACTTGCCCTTATCTCCCAGTGAATGTGGTGAGAACAGGCCAGTGCAGTTCCGTGCAGGGCCTTTCTTTACTGTCTAACTGGATCAGAAGGTGGGGCAAGAGTCTCACTGCTGGGGTATTAGCAGGACTGCCGTAAAATAATACAATCTGCACAGAAGTCCTGTGGCCAGGGCAAGCCACACTCCATCTCATCATTAAGCTATTGTGCTTGGATATTAATAGCCTGGGCAGTGTTGTCTGTGTAGGCAAGTGCTGCTTTTTCCAAGCTGTGTAAGCCCCCATCTCCCAGAAACAAAGTGCTCCACAAATAACTACAGCGTGTTCTGAATTCCTCTGAGCAGGGAGCCTTGGAGATAATTAAGAGGGCAAGGAGGAACGCGGCTCTGGACAGAGCACCCAGCCTCCGCAGCTCAGAGCATCCCAGGGCCCAGGGTGAGGGGATGGTTGGGGGTCAAAGTAGAAGGACCCACAAAGCTGGAGAAGGTCAGCCCTCTTGGATTTCAGCCTTGGCTCTAAAAGTAGCCGTTCGGGAACATTGGAAAAAAAAAATCACTAAAATTTTCTGAGGTCCAGTTTCTTTTCCATTTTGATTAAAGTTCTTCTGATTTTAGAAGGAAGATTGTTGTTGTAGAGGAAGGGGATTGAGAGTTAAGGCGGAGGGACAGGATAAGGGAAGAACAGAGGAATGAATGTGACCTAACTCTCCTGTGTACATATATGAGTATACCACAGTGAATCTCACCATCATGTACATCCACAAGACACTAATTTAAAAAAATCTATAAGTAAATAGCAGAAAAACGAGTACGGGGAAGGCAATGTGGGGAGGAGAAGGAAAGGGGAACTACTGAGGACTTGATTAGAGCAAATTACATTGCATACTTTTCTAATCATGTCAAATGAATCCTAATGTTATGTATAACTACAAAGAACTAATAAAAATGTTCTTCTGATTTTCATGAGTCTTGTGAGAGGCATTTATTAATTGCAAAATAACATATCAATGCAAGGGGAAGTGATGGCATTGGTGGTAGTGATGGTGATTATAATAGCTTGTTAAAAGAGCATCTCCCCCAAAGGACAGGGTGTCACCTTCATGGTGGCCACCCCTGGAAATTAGTCAGAAGTAAGGGACCAGGGGGGTTTGCCCTTGACCTCCTCTCTCCCTCTCTCCAGGCCAAATACCAGACTTCCCTGAACATAAGAAACCCACCCACATGTGCCAGAAACTGCCTTTTCTGGAGTCTTTCTTTCACCCCTCCACATAACCATGTTGACTTCCAAACCTTGTTCTTTTCCCCAAGCACTACTGCAAAAACAATTTTTTAGAAGATATTTTGATTCAGTGGACCACTTTGTGCTATATACCATTCTTCTCTCTGCCTGACATTTGCCCAGTTTCTAGGTGTGTAATTTTGGGTATGTAATTTTATCTCTCTATGCCTCAGTTTCCCTATCTGTGAAATATCCAGATAATAATCTACAGAGAGATATGAGAAAAGCTTATTGGTAAGAGCTCAATTTATGTTAGCTGATAGTACATATCTTCCCCATCACCTCATGTACTATAGTCCATTGCCTTTGAAGAGATCTGAGGTTGCTTTTTGCAGTGGGGTAGCTCAGAGTGACACACATCCTCTGAGTACTCCAAGCAGAGGGAACAAAAGAAATGGAAGGAACAGCTCTCAGCCAACTCCCAATGACTAGTCACCACACTGACCCATGTGAGGCAGCAGGGACTCATTGCCAGTGACTTTTCCTTTGGTGGAAGTCCCTATTAACTGCATTTGACTCCCTGCAGCCCAACTCAACATTGCAGGGAGGAAAATCCACCAAGTTCACATGCCACAAGAAATTGCATTGTATTAGTTTCCTAGGTCTGCTGTAACAAAGGGCCGCAAACCAGGGGGCTTCTAGAACAGAAAGAAATTCATTGACTCAAAATTCTGGAGGTTAGAAATTCCAGCTCAAGGTGGCAGCTGGGCTGAGCCTCCTCTGAGCATGCCAGGGAAGGACTTGGTTCAGGACTCTCTCCCAGTCTCTGGAGTTCTTGGCTTTTGGCTCTATAACTCCAATCTTCACATGCTTTCTCCCCATATCCATGTTTCTCTGGGTCTAAATTTTCCCTCTTGTATAAGGACATCAGTCCTATTAGATTAAGGCCCACACATGACTTCATTTTAGCTTGATAATCTCCATAAACTATCAATAATGTCCTACTCTATGGTATTGTGGGTTAGGACTCCAACAAATTGTTCTGGGGACATAGTTATAGGCATATCATCCCTGTACCCTCATTCTGGCATCAAAGAACATTATAAGAAGGAAGAAACAATTTTCAGAAGAGCATGAAAGATTCAAGTCTCCAAACTAGATTTCCCAGAGAAGCCCCCCAACTGTGCTTCATGCCTGGGCTTCAGCGTGCACTCCACACCTGCATCTGGTCACCTGAGGAGTTGGCAGAATTAAGATTTCTCCATTCCCCATCACTCCTAGTGAAGCAGGAGCTCTGGGATTTAAATGCATATTAAGCAGACTTACCGGATCCAACTTCCTGCTCATTTAAGTCTGTGAACCATTCCGGGGTACATAGGTAGTGGATGTCTAGGTAATCGGTCAGGGAGTATCTGCAGCACAGATTTGCAATCAGAGTAGAACTAGGAAGATTAGAGGCAGCTGGGGCTCCCTGGGCAGCCTCCTGGCTCCCAGCATCTGGTTGCATGAGAAGCTGAGTTAAAACCTGGATACAAAGCTCTGGGTATTTTCCACTGCTGCATTTTGCTGATGGCTTAGGAATGACAACTGTGTGTAGTGACTGTGACCACAGGCTTGATCTGAGGTTGGAAGAGTGTGGGATTTTTAGGACTGGACCTACTGCATCTGAATCCTCTTAACCACAGATTTTTTTTGGGGGGGGGGAGCGGGTAGGAGGGGTTTGGGTGGAGAGGGCACCTCCAGAGCTCAAGATTGATCGTAGGGACTTTGGCATGTATTACAGGAGATTATTATTTACTCCGAAAATTTTCCTTTGTGTTCATATTAGCACCTACAAAATGGGTATAAAAATGATTTGTCATGTCTGAAAAATAATCAATCCAAATGAACCATTCTATAAAAGATAGATAAGGATACTCAAGTTCAAATGTCATCAGTGAAAGAAAGCAATGAGAATGGCTATTTGTATCTAAGAAAAACAAGACCAAGACTATCTGTTACGGTTTGGATATGAGGTGTCCCCCGAAACTCATGTGTGAGACAATGCAAGACGGTTCAGAGGAGACGTGACTGGATTGTGAGCATCTTAACCCAATCGGTGAATTAATCCCTGATGGGATTAACTGAGTGGTAACTGGAGGCAGGTGGGGTGTGACTGGAGGAAGTGGTTAATTGGGGGCGTGGCTATGGGGTATATATTTTGTACCTGGAGCTGGAGTCTCTGTCTCTTGCTTCTTGACCACCATGATGTGAGATGCTTCCCTCTGCCACACACCCCACCATGATGTTCTGCCTCACCTCCACCCCAGGAAGGGAGCCAGGCTTCTGTGGACTAAGACCTCTGAAACTGTAAGCCCTCAAATAAACTTTTCCTCCCCTACAACTTTGTGTTGGTCAGATCCTTTAGTCACAGCAACGAAAAAGCTGACTAAAACACTATCTTGAGTCTCCAGGATATTGCAAGCGGCTTTGGCAGACGATACTGTACCTCGTCTGGTGGCTCTGATGGTGATCCACACTTCGGGATCAAAGCAGGATCCCAGGAAAGAACCATTTACATTTAACAATGCTATCGTTCTCTTTTGTCATTGTAGAAGCTTCCAATTCCCAACAGGAAGAGGGAGATTAGCGTGCCACAGAAAAACAATCTGCTAGGTATACAGGCAAAGAGTAAAGTGTTTCCCCCACTGATAAAAATCAGATGGAATTCTATTGCTGTCTTCAGGACTTTGGTGTAGCTAACCCAAGACAAGTGATAGGCCAAAGAGAAATTGCACTGGCGATTTGGAAATCTATATCCCGTTGTTGCTTTTGTGTGTGTTTCTTTTATTTGGGGGAGAGTAATAAAAACATTGAATTTATTCATGATGTTTGCAATATAGAAATTAGTAGGAGGAAATGAACTTGGGGTCCAAAGCTTCTCTGGAGTAGCAGTGGAATGGACGCCCGTGCCCATGAGTGGCCAGGAGGAGGTGACTGCATCTGTGCAGGCAGGGCGCAGCTGGCACAGAGCAATGGCAATTCTGAAGAAACCCATCCCATGCTGCCTCTGGAGTTGATTGTCTCATGACATGAGACACATGTATGTTTTCTTTTTTCTGTTGTCAATGGGATGTATCAACAACAATGGCTGCACAGGATTATTTTCATTAAAGTTTAAAGGGTCCATTAGTTTCCTGGCATCAACAGTCATAGTGATATTCTGTAGAAATACCAGGAGAAATCCCAGAATAATCCCTGGTTTACATATACACATGGGTTGCTCATCAAATTTCCACTGTCCCAGAACAATAGGGAAGGAGACAATAATATTATTATTTCTATCTCATTGGCTGGAAGATCGAGGTCCTGTTTCTCAATGTTTAGGTCCATAGATATGAAAATAGGGCTGTATTTTCCCGTGTCTACCACTCTAGGTTCTGGGTCTGGTTATAGGATAAACTGCAGTAATGAAGTAGGTTGTTCACCAAGAAGCAGATTTCTACTTTGGAACCCTAATGAAGGGGAGGTCCTTGTGGTTGTTGGACTGCTGCTTTCACACACTGATTATTGCAAGAGAGGATATTCATGTATAGGTTAGGTGGGGTAGAATCCAGAGGTAGGTTGTGCATGAGGGAGGAAGTGGATGGATTATTATTCCACCATTTGGAATACAGAATCCTCCAAACCTTATGGGCACAGCCCCCTGAATGTTGACCACTAATGTGAGTGATCTGTAGTGAGGCCCATAGTCTTGTTTAGAACAGGGCCAAGCAATGTGATTGATTATTACCATTATCAGTAGTACTATCTGCAATTAGTAGTAATTGCATGCTCATCTTTGGAGATCTTTTGGAGGTAATGGAATCACGCCACTTAAGATTTCAGTCCCTCTATTACTCTCCCTCTTTCCTTTTCCCCCCCTATCCTCATCCTGTGCCTGGAAAGAAAAGAAATATTAATAATATCACTATGTTTCATTGAGATTTATGAAACGAAGTGTTCAAATACATGGTCCAATGTTAGCTAGTTAGCGTCTTTGCTATTCAGTAGTAGGCGTGTACTTAATTCTTAGAGTTCCATGGCAATTCTTGGGCATTAACTTCCTGCTTTTAAGAACACACTAGGTCTTCAACCAAGAACCATTCTGAAAACACATCAGCCAAATCTTTTCCCTTGGCATGGTGCACGTGATTTAGATCACTGCCTCTCTGAGTGGTGAGGCTTGGAAGGGGACTGTGAAGCTGACCCCCCCATCAGTGATAGAAAATGAAAACCTAACGGACCAGTTATTTAAACAGTTGCTATAAAAACAAAATTTAACCTAAGAATAAACCCATTTAAAAAATCATGAATCACTACTCATTCAAATCACTTATTCCAAAAAGGTCAAGTGGAACTTACGTAGGGTTGTATGGTATCTGTGGATGAACCAGACCTCAGCTCCTAATTCTGAACTCTTAGGCCAATGCCTGCTTTTGCAAGATAATGCTGGAAATCATCCACAACACCTCAGCACACTCCTTCAGCCTGTCCTGTCCCCAGCATCTGAGTCAGAGAACCTTACCTATATCAACAGCTCGAGTACCTTTTCTATCAGACATGGTCTTCTTTGAGGATCAAACTCTTCAGGACTAATTTACTCATAAACAAGTATTCATCGAACAGTGTCTGCTTCAGTCTGTAAACATGTTTGGTGTTTCTGTGAAAACTTAGGCATATGCTGAATCCTGAGACTATGAAGTTGATAAGATTTGGTTCTGCTCATTTCCGGAATCCCAGGTAACCAAGACAAGCACACAGGTATGAACAACAGCAAGTTCGATGTGCATGAATGTTCCTGAAGATGAGCTGCTTTTTCTTTTACCTTTATTTTATTTATTTACATGTGGTGCCAAGGATTGAACCCATTGCCTCACACATCCCAGGCAAGCACTATATCACTGAGCTATAAACCCAGCTCAATGAGGTACATTTAAAAATTTTTTTTAGTAGTAGATGGGCACTATATATATATATAGTGCTGAGGACAAACCCAGTGCCCCACATATGCTAGGCAAACACTTCATAACCGAGCTACAGCCCCAGCCCTGAGCTACTTTTAATCATTGGAAATGAAAGAACGTTCAATAGTAGTTTAATTTACTCAGGCCACAAACATCTACTAGTGCCAACTGTCCTAGCTGTATGCTGACTACTGATATTGCAACAAAGATAGTCTCTGTTCCTGCCTTGATGTGTGTTACCTCATAGTAAAGGAGCCAGATCATGTGGGAGAGGGACAGGAGACCCATTCACACAGCCAACTCTTTATTGAGTGCCTGTCAAGGTCCCTGTCCCCAGATGTTCATAATCTGGTAGGAGAGGTATATAAATACACGAGGAAATAACAAGTGCAAATAATAGTTACAGACAATACTGAGTGATTAGGAAGACGCATAGAATGCTGCGGTAGATGAGAGAGAAAGAAAGAGAGCCAGGGAACAGCACGCAGTGGGTAAAAGCACCAGGACTGGAGCCCGACAGCCAAGGCGTAAATTGCCACCCCACCACGTGCTAGCCAGCTGTCTGACCTCGAGCAAATTACTTGATTTCTCTGTGTGTTTGCTACTTCAGTAAAAGGGAACCATACTTTCTCTGTGAGTTAATGTAGAGCAGTGCCTGTCTCAGAATAAGTACTGCATATCAGCACAGTTAATAATGCAAGGACCTAGTGAGTAAATGTCCCTCTTGTCAAATTAAGTCCTCACCTGACATTTCCATGACAAGCAATGCCTACTTTGAAGGACTACGATTTGCTGGAGCCATCTTGTACAGGCCATGAGAACCCAAATTTCCCTCTTCCCCAAACTCTGCTTTTAGTGACTTATGGTAAAACTCTTCTCCTCAACTCTGCATGCAATGGTGGCTTGAGATTGGCCACAGTAGCAGCATTTTATACCATGGAACTGGCAAATGCTACGAACCAGGGCTTTTTCACTTCTTAAAGAGTCAATTGTTAAACTTGTACAAACACACCACTGGTACACATGATTGTGGAGAGTTGGAGTTTCTCCTGGAGATTCCAATCTGATCTGCATCTAGAGTGATACATTTGCAAAATACATATTTGTTAAGAAATTGTAAAGTCCCTCACTTTAATGTGCCCATTAGACCAGGCCCAAAGGAATTGGTGCTTATTTGCCTACAAACTGAAGATCCCATTAAAAAACAAGGGATTGCTGTTAATATTGTACCATGAGACTCTTCACCTCTTGACATGGTGCGTGCGATTTGTCTCACTGAGAGGTGATGCCTGGGGAGAACTGTGAAGCTGACTCCATGTCAGTAATGGAAAACCACCTCCTAAATTAAAAAAAAAAAATGGAAAACCACCTCCTAAAGGCCCAACTACTTAAGCAATCACTCTAAAAGTAAAACTCAACCTAAAGAAAAACCCATTTAAAAATCCCTAGTCATTAAGCATTCAGATTTATTTTCAAGATAAGTGAAATTGTACAACAGCATTTAAGTAAATGTAACATCAGGTGTAAAGTTTGTTTCTTCCCACTTAATATCGATACTACCTTTTGATAGAAATTACTATTTAGGTTCATTTATTGAATATTTTCTAAGTGTCAATCAGTCTTTGGAGTGTCTTAATTCATTTAATCTTGAAAACAATCCTTGGTGGGGTTATTATTCCCATTTTATTGACAAGAAAACTGAGGTGCCACAAGATTGAGTAACTGGCTCAGGCCTCCAGCTTTTGAATGTCAGAACCAGGACACAGTGCCACTTCTCAAATGCTTTTCTCCAATGCAGACAGAAACTAAATACTATCTCTATTATTGTGATACATACATGTGTTGGAGATATCGTATCTCCAGGGAGAGGGTGCTTCCTAACACTGACCCGTAGGATAAGGAGTAAGTATGACCCAGAAACCAGCAGAATTGGGCAGGGCCTGGACTACCTAGGAAGCAAGTGTAGAGCTGGCCCTGAGTGTGGGTGTTCCTTAAATTTTGCACCCTAATCCTGGCCCTGGTTCTGGGCCACTGGGGACCTGTTATTCTCCTTGGTTTCATAACCAGACATGCCCAAGAGAAATGTACACAAGCCAAAGGAGGAAGAAGCAGTAGCCAATGGCTTGGAAAAATCCATGAGCAACAACCTTGAAAGCCAGGTGTATTCCAAGACTCCAGTGACAGACAGATATGGACCCTGAGGCTCCCACTCCTGCTTCCAGTCTCTTAGGCAGCAGTTCTTTTGTTTTCATTTATTCCAGTTTTATTGAGATATAATTGACAGATAAGAGCTATATATACCTTAGGTGCTGAATTTGAGATATATATTATTCATGTATATATTATTCATATCTATATAATGTACATTATATCATATGTATCATATAATACAGATATTCATATATATAGATATATATTACTTATATATACATATATATTATTCATATATATAAATGAATAATCATCACAACCAAGCTAGTTACATGTACATTACTTTAACCTAGCAATCATTCAATCATTCCCTCTCTCCCTCTCCCTCCCTCTCTCTCTCTCTCTCTCTCTCTCTCTCTCTCTCTCTGTCCTTCCTTATTCTTCCTTTCTTTTTGTGGTGAGAACAGTACTCTACAGATTTCAAGTATGCAGTGCAGTATTGTTATCTGTTCATCTTATAACTGCAAGCTTGTGTTCTTTGACCAACAACTCCCCATTGCCACTTCCCCCACCCCCTGGCAACCACCGTTCTACTCTCTTTCTACTGGCTCGTAGATTATGTGGGATTATGCAGTATTGTCTATGGCTGGCTTATTTCACTTAGCAAAATGTCCTCTCTTTTCATTTATGTTGTTGCAAATGGCAAGATGTCTTTCTTTCTAGTAAGTGCTGAATGATATACCAATCCAGATAGATATATAGAGAGAGACAGAAAGACAGACAGACATGGTATTTTCTTTATTCTCTCATCTGTTGATGGACCCTCCGCTTCTTTCCGTATTTTAGCTATTGTGAACAATGTCGCAATGAACATGGAAGTGCAGACATCTCTTTGATATGATTTCATTTCCTTTAGACATACGTGAGAGGTATTGCCAGGTCACGTGGTAGTTACATGTTGAGTTTTTGAGGAACCTCCATACTGTTTTACATAGAGCTTACTTTACAGTCCCTCCAACAGTGTACAAGAGTTCCAGTTTCTCTGCATCCCTGTCAACACGTTATCTCTTTGTCTTTTTAATAATTGCCATTCTGACAGGTGTGAGGCGATGCTTCATTATGGTTTTGATTTGCATTTCCCTGATGATTGTGATGTGGAGCATCTTTGTGTATAACTGCTGACCAGTCTTATTGAACCCAGAGAAAGAGCTGCCTTGGTAGTTGGAGAGCCCCTCTCCTTTCACTGCAGAAGTGCCACTCCTGCTGACACCCCAAGGCCCACTCCATGGTAGCACCAAGCATTGCTCTACAAACATTGTTCCCCTAGATCAAAAGAAGGAACTCTCTCTTGGCCTTCCTACCCTTAGGCCTATGCAATATTCATATGTTTCTATAACTTTTTCTTCTTACTCTTAATTTACCATGTCTATGAAGGAGTCCTTGTATGGTGATATCATATAATAAATAAAATGAGGAACCCAAAATTCCCATATAGCTTTAGGGGAGCAGGAGCCAAACAAGTACACAATACATCCTATAACTTCAACTTCCACGCTTGTGCCCTACCACTTAGGGAGACTGGCTTCTATCTGAAACCAGAAACTTCCTCCTACCGTGTTCAATGGGTCAGAAAGGAATTCTTAGGATCCACGTGGCCTTTGCTACTCAGAAGGAGACTGTGGCTGTGGCATCTATGCCGTGAACCTAGTATGTTCAAGGAGCCATCTTCCCCCTGGCAAGGCCTAGCATTTAGGCAGCACCTAGAGATGTCGGTTTCCAAAAGACCTGGGCAGTGGGTGCCACACAAAGAAGGTAGATTTTGCAAGGCTGTGCCAGGAAAAAAGTGGGGACTTGGACTTGGCCTAGTTCCAATGCGCCATGGTCTTATTCAAAGGTCAGAAAAGGATGAAAGTTTGCCGGAGAGGGCATATGAGAGGTGAGGAAGACCGCGGTGCCATTTATGGACAATTCTTCCTCTTGCGGATGCTTTATTCAAGTGTTGGAAAAAATACCAGTCATGTAGATACCAAGATAACACAGGCAAAGTGGACTCACAGCAACCAAAAGCAATCATCTGGGAGTCCTTGTGTAAGCCACCTTTCCACCCTGGGCCTCATTTTCTTCCTCATAAGTCACACAGACAGAGGCACAGCACGAGCTAGATAACCGCTAAGCTTCCTTGTTCTTCTGAAATTCTAAGATTCTTGAGCCTAAGTATTCTATGAAGCTCCTTTCAACTTTAAAATGCTGCCGCTTGGTGATTATTTTCCTCAAGAGGACTTTAAATAAGTCGGTGGGTCTGGAGAGACAGCCATCTGGAGATCTGGATACTCTTGGGGAGTATAATAAATGCGATATGTATGTTTTCTACCATCAGGTGTGTATTAAGGTCCATAAAAGATGGTGAAGCTCCGGGTGAGACTGTGTCTCTCCTCCCTTGGCATCCATGCCAAGCTACCTTCCCACAACTACCACTTCCTCTCTCATCGTTCCGTTCTTCCTTTCCTTAGCAATTCTTTCTTAAATGCCCACCATGTGCCAGACACTTGGGAAAAAATGAGCAATGAAGCAAGGAGTCCAGATCATAGACAAAGAAGCAGATGCAGGGAAGAGCTGCCTCCCGCTGCCCCTCTCCCATTCCCTGGCCCATTCCCTGTCCCCCAAACACAGATGCTCCTCAAAGAGTTGACTCTGTTTTTAGTCTTCCTGAAAACATTCATCAAGCATTTACTACACGATGGGCATGATGCTAGACGCAGGGGACTCAGATGAATAAGACCCCATTTGCATCCTCCTATAAAGAAGTATTTGTTGAGTGCCTACGAAGAAGGCAGGCAACAAAAACAGCAAAAGACAGGCCTGTAATCACAGCTGTTAAGCAGTGCCTTAGGAGCTATTACTATGCACTGTGTGGACAAAGAAAAGGTGGCAGCGACCGGCTCTGCTCTGAGTGGATCAAGGAAGGCTTCTAAGACAAGCTGCTTGGTTTTCCTCATAGACAAGGAAGGAAAGCAATCGTAGGCAGAGAATGTGCAAAGGGATGAAATAGTTTGGCCCTTCCAGGAAAATGATAGACGGGGCTGCTGATTGGGCACTGCAGGTGATACCGCGAAGACACAGGTGAACCGTGAGATTGGCCGAAGGGGTGTGCAGGGTACCCCCGTGGAGATGCCTGGTGGAGATGCCAGGGAGCCTGCACTTGCACCTGTTGCAGCATCAAGAGGGAAGTCGCGCACTTTGCCTCAATGTGCACATCGGCGTTCTAGGGCCACCATAGCAAAGTGCCACAAATGGGGTGGCTTCAAACCGTACAGATTTATTCATCCACAGTTGTGGAGGCTAGGAGCCTAAAACAGAGGCGTGTATAAATGGTTACTCTTTGGAGACCTGTTCCCTGCCTCTCGACTAGCCTCTGGTTTCTGATGGAGATCCTTGGTGTTCTGAGGCTGAGGGAAAGTAGCTGATGGGAATGGAGGAGTGCTGACAAAGATCTGAGGAGAGATAAGGGGCAACCAAAGCTAGATAAGCGTGTCCATTGGTCTCTGCTATGGTTAGTTTTACGTGCCAACTGGATGGGGCCACAAGGTGCCCAGATGTCTGAGCAACCATTATTCTAGGTGTATTTATGAAGGTATTTTTGGATGATATTAACAATTGAATTAGTAGACAAAGTAAAGCAGAGTTCCCTCTTTAATGTGGGTGGGTACCAATCCATTTAGGGTTGGAACAAAACCAAAACATCCAACCCTTGGGCAGGTAAGAAGGAATTCCTCCCTCACTGTGGGAGCTGAAACATCATCAGCCTTTCTCTGCCTTCGGACTCAAATTGAAGCATCGACTCTTCTTGGGTTTAGACCTTCCCAGGTTCTGGACTGGAACTTAAACTATTAGTGCTCCTGGGTCTCCAGCTTGCCACCTGTAGAACTTGGGACTTCTCAATTCCTTATAATAAATCTCCTTCTCTGTAAGCATATATATCCTGCTGGTTCTGCTTCTCTGGAGAACCTTGATGCATCTAGTACCATAAAGAATAGAAAAGGAACACAGGAGTTCTTGAGATCAGCAGACATTTCCCTCTAGTCTCTGCCTCGGTCACGGCAACTTCCTTTGTGTGTCTCCATTTCTCTTCTCATTTTCTCACAAGACCTTCAACCATGTTAGATTGTTGTCGCCGGAAGCGATGGCCGCTTGGAGCAACGAAGCTGCGGGAAGAAATTCAGAGGCAAACTGGAGACAAACAGCTTTTTTATTTTGATAACTTTTCTCTCTGGCTCTAACAATGACTTTAACATGCACCACACACACCACCAAACAACCAGCACACCAAAAATGGCGCAGACCAGATCAACAATCTCGACTCAAGTCTCTCAAGATCCCGGGCCAAGTCTCTCAAGATCCTTGGCCAAGTCCCGTGAGACTACAAAAGGCAACAATGCCCAAACATCTCCATGGCCCGTAGTCAACCACAATCTTAACCATCTCCCCAAACAGGGCTCCTATATTAGATCATCTAGTTGAGTATGATCTCGCTTTAGCTCGATTACATTTAGGAAGATACTATTTCCAGGAAAGTTTCCATCCTTAGGTACTAGGACTTAGCTCTATGAAGATTGCAAAGTTCTAGACTGAGTGTTACCAAAAGCTCAGTCCTTATTCCCAATGCTAATCCAACAATGAGACATGGTTTTGAGAAAAAGAAAAAAAGTTGTGTGTTGCTTTTCTATCAAAGGAGAAACGCAAGGAAATCCTGTCCCAGAGGCTGTGATTCTGCCCATCAGGGCGAACAGGGGGAGTTTAAAGAGGTGATTCAAAGGCTATATTCCAAGTGTCCGCTGCTGGGGTTGTAATTCACTTGTTAATTTGGAAGCTAGTTATTTTTGAGATCTTCTAGTGCCATCCCCAAGTCTGAATTACTTTGTTCCTGTGGTAGATGTGTGCTCAAGGACAGAAAACTCCTAGGATGGGGAAGAGGAAGAGAAAGAAATGTGTCTTTTTAAAAAATAAGTCACAGTGGCCGAGCAGCCAGGGCTATATTCAAAACATAAAATGGACCACTGTTTCATGAGCAATAAGTGAGTGGAGAATACGATGGTTAAAGTTTATAGGAAAAGGAGCACGTTTTGGAGAAAGATAACGAGTCAAGTTTTGTACATAATGAGTTGAGGGTATGCATGGGACCTCCAGATAAAGAGATAGAGGAGATTAGCAGATGCAGTTCTCAGCCTTGAGAAAGCGGGGAAGCTGGATCTGATTCAATCTGTGGACTTGAAGGTTGTCAGTTTATAAATGGCCACACTGTTTGGAAGTCTCAGGGGAGGATGGACTCATGGTGTGGGGGGGGGAGTAGCTAATGACATGGGACATGTCCTGACAATAGAATCTGGACAGGCCAAAGATGTAAGACGATGTAAGGGATGAACACACAGAGAGAGAAGCCTCCTCATGGTCTTCGCAGAGAACAAATAAAAATACAACACAAGACTCCTTTGACTCATTTGTACACCATGTGCCTCCCAGCGATTTGGCTTTGGTGGAAGGCGGAGGTGGACTTGCTCAGCAAGAGGAAGCTTTTGTGCCCCTACTCCGTTGTCCTTCCCTCTGTCCCTGCGGCCTGGCTGAGGCCTTCTGCTCTCATGGCATTGTCCCCACTTCTCCCTTTCTTTGAGGGTGCTGGAAGTAGAAGCAGACCTCAGCAGAATCCTCAGAGCGGAGATAGGAGAGGGGGCCTCCACCCCAAGCCACCGTCCCTCCCCTCCATCACCACTCCTCCAACTCTGGCCAACAGGCTGTGTCGTAAAGCAGCAACTAGAACTCAGTGACTAAAGGGAGGCTACTCCCTTATGCCTCAGTCTTTGTCCTACCCTGAGCAGAGCTGGCAGAATGACTAAAACCAGCAGATTTTTCTCAGACAGTAATGCTTTAGGGTGACTTTTGCATGCCCTTTCCTTTACATTTTAATGGCACTCTAATGTTGAATTAAGATGGAATTCCTATGGAAATGCATGATGTCTAAATCAATACTTGCTGATTAGTGTCATGAGGATGAATATCAAAAGATCTAATAATAGCAATGGTGGGGCCCAAACCAGGGTGAATGAAGCCACCCATGTCCATTAACTTAAGCCTGACTAATGCTAAATTACAATAAAATATCTAGGAAATTCTGGCCAGAACCATTTTAAAGCCCAGAAAATGTAGCCTAATTGCAGTATAATGACAAATGCAGGAAGAATTCATTATGCTCCGAGACCTCTCACAGGAGGAGTCTTTTTCAACTCTTCCTTTTCTACCAACAGAATCCTTAGAAGTTACAATCGTTTAAATGCCACCATGCAACTGCTCACTCAGATGCTGAGCCAAGTCAGGCTTCATGAGGGCATTAGGGGATGAGCTAAACTGCCCCTTATTCTTCGGCTACTGGGTGGGATATCTGCTTCCCCTTCTCTCTCAGTCACACCTACCAATGTCTGTGCATCTCTGCATGTGTTTGTACATGCTGTACAGTGTAACCACTATGAGTGCACATTTGCACACCAGACATCCTGAGTCTGTCTGCATTCTGCCTCTGCCTTTTCCTACCCATGTAGCTTTGGGGAAGGTTACCTTGTACCTCAATTTTCCCATGTGCAAGCTGGGAATAATAATAACACTCAGTAATGTAGATATGAATATCAAAGATGTTATTATATTTAAAGGGCCTTTAATAGTGCCTGCACCAAGGGGAATGTAGCAACTGTGAACTGTTATTTCTTTGATTATCTTTGTACGTGCTTTAGAGGCAGGAGAATTAAAAACAAGACATTTGAACAACTCTGTCCCACCAACAGCTCCCAGCTCAGAAGTACACAAAGCACTGGCTTTTATGGAGGAAAGAAACATTTTAACAGAAAACATGAAATTCAATGCACTTTATTTACAGATGAAGAACCTGAGACCATGGTAGGGGACAACGACTTCCCAAGGTCACCAGGTATTTCTAGTTCATTTAAACAATTATTAAGTACCTCCTGTGCCTAGATTGTGTCCTCATTACTATACTACATCATGAACTCATTAGTCCTTGTTAAGGAGCTGATCATATTGAGAGGGGGATGAACATGTCCACCAGCAGAGAGATATAATGGGGCAGGATAAGTGATGTGTGAGAGAGAGAGAGAGAGAAAAAGAGAGAGATGTTAAGACTGAGAGGCTATGGAAATAGAGTCTAACCTGCAGATTTAAAGGATATTTTAAAAGGAGCTGGCGCTTAAATTTGGTTCTAAGGGAGAGAATGAGTTAGCCAGACAGTGAAAAAGAGGAGACATTCATTCTGTGCATGAGCGTAACAACCAGGTAATAACAGGTGCGTAACAACCAGGTAATTGTGAGGGACTAGTGGTTTGATTATATCGGAACAAACAGCACCAGAACAGGAAGCAATAGGACATGAAATTACAGAAAACTCTTATATCTTGGCCAAGAGATTAGAGTTGTCTCTACAGATAGCAGAGGGCATGGAAGGATTAAGCAGAGGAGTATAACATGCTTACTTTTAGATGAAATATTCTGGCTTTCTCTGAAGAGTGGATTTTGAAAGAGTAGTATGGATGGAAGAATTGCAAAGGGGGATAACTTCAGTGAGCTGAGTAAGAGCTCATGAACAAGGGCAGCAGAGGTGGAGATAGAGGGACTGATTGAAAGAGGACTTAAGAAGAAAAGTCAGGTGGATTTGATGACAGGGTGGACATGAACCTGGGAGACATAAAGGAGCAAACGATGCTTACGAGTGACAAGATGTATGAGGTATGATGTAAGATGTATGATGGAATTGTGGGTTGAGAAAGTGTGACGGTAGAACAAAGAGAAGGAAGATGATTAAGAGTAGTTGACTATGTTCAGTATTGGGTTGGCCAGTTGGAAGCGACGTGGTGGCCCTCAAGAGGTATGGAAGAAATTCTTAATGTGCTATTAAAACCATTCAAAGAACATTTATACAAAGTGAAATGATGGATCAAGGCCTTATTCCTGAGGACAGTATATTAAAGGAAGAGGCCTAGGTAATTTCTATGAAGATGCCAGAGAAATCACTAAATGTGCAAAGTGAACCCAAAGAGATGGATCCCTGATACCAATGAAGTAAGGAGTCCATGGTCATGACGTTAAATGCAGAAGGGATGTCTTATGACAAGGGTTGAAAAGCAGCCTTTGGTAAGTCAGAATGAGTGTGGCCACATGTTGACCTTGACTAGAGCAGTCAAAGTGGCAGTGTGGGAAACCAGAGTGAAATCATTGAGGAGGCTTAGGTTGGGAAGTGGTGGAGACAATTAGTGTAGACACCTATCACAGGAACACAGATATTTTTTTCCCAAAGAATAAGAGATCGATTGTTGGTTGGAAGAGGCTTTAAGGTCAAAAGAGGAATTTTATAAGGAGGGTAGGGACTTAGTCATGTTTAGTGGCAAAGGGCAAAGAGCCAGGGGTGGGGGTAAGAATTTGAGGACATAGCAAAGGTGATAGATGGATAGATGGGCTACCCCCCACCCCCGCCCCGAGTTTTCCACATCCTGAGAGAAGCAACCTTGTTTCATTCTCTGGGCAGGTTGTTTCTTCCCCGGGCAGGATGTTTCTTCCCCGGGCAGGATGTTTCTTTTCCCCAGGCAGGAGCCAATACGCTTAAAGGTCGCCCTGTTCAATGGGCAAAGAGCCAATGGCGTTGGGGTTGCTCTGGTGCACCTCCCACCAGAAATCCCTATATAGGGCCCTGTTCGAGAGACTCAGAACAGACACACAGAGACACACAGGACGAAGCCACTCAGACACATCAGCTCAATGCTGCGGAGAGGAGGAAGCCACTGCAACAGCTCCAGACCCATCGCCTCCAGCCGACAGCAGCTGCCCCAGACGGCAGCTCCAGACCCACCGCCTTCAGCCTGACCACTGCTCCCAGCTGACAGCTCCAGCCTCCAGCCAGACAGCAGCTGCTTTAGCTGATAGCTCCAGAGATCCTAGCTGGTGCAACCAAGCACCCACCTTCTGTCCAGAGCTTGCACACTCCCCTCTCCCTGACTCCCCTCTCCCACCAGAGCTTGCACACTCCCTTCTCCCTGACTCCCCTCTCCCAGCACCTCTTTGACCTTTGACCAGAGCACCTCTTCTCCGGTTTTGCTACCAGCCACGAAGGCTGTTGAATAAATCTCTTGGCTGCACAGCTGTCCCCGGTGTGATGTTTTGCCCTTCAAAAGACAATAGTTGAAACAGGGTTCTAGGGGAGCAGAAGGCACCTGGAACCACAAGAATTGGGTAATTGGAAAATGGAGAGAAACACCTTGTCCTCTGACCCCCATGGTAAGAAGCTGACTGTGGAGAAAGAACTGACAAGTTTGAAAGAGGGTGGTGGTGAAAGAGTCAAAAGTTAAAAGTGCTTTATCCTTGATGGTCTCATTTTTTTTTTTTTTAAGGAAAGGGGACGAAGTTTGTGGTGCTCTGAATCTGAAAGTGGGGTCTAGTGGTAGATTTAGGAGAAATCCATGTATAAAAAAGAATCATCAAGCGATACAGAGAGCGTAGCTGAGGTTATTTTGAGCTACAATTCAAACCCAGATCTACAGCTTCTCAGAGGATGACCGCTCTGCTGGAGCTTTTAGATAATTCAATCTTGGTGACATTTTCATACCTTAGTTTCTAATTGCGTTACTTCCCACTGGATTCCATCACAAGTCATTCCATATCTGCGTAGTTTAGAATTCAAGCCTATAACAAATCCAAACTTCTTTCCATCAACATTTCCCTACCTCTCTTGCCACAAAGCAGACAACATGAATTGGATAATTGGAAAATGGAGAGAACCATTTTTACTCTCAGCGATCTGGAAGAAAAATGTACTTCAGGGCCAAATCCCATGACAAGTGATTTCTTAGAATCAACTACAGATGATAAGAGAAACTCAAAATTCCTCTCTAAATAGATAACCATAATTGGTGACCTTCCTCAAAGCCCGAGGAAGACTTGTGTCCTTCTTTCTTCCTCATGGACTGAGATCTGGGGACCTGATGGTGTCCATGGCACGATGCAAGCAGAAACATGGTGGTGGTGAAGTCGGGAAGCCTTTGTTCAGTTGGGGGGAAGGGTGGAGTAAGGGTGAGTCTCCACAGAAGCTCTGTGATTGGACATGGAAGGCCGAGCAGGGGTCCAGACCCGGAAGGTCTGCCATTCTAACCTCCATGCCTGCTGGAGCCTGTTGCCAGCTCTTTTTATTTGTCTATTCAGTTTCAGTCATTGCATTTCTGAGATTAGGGATATCCCTGGGTGTCATGTGTCCCATGTCATGTGACAATTTTTATGTCTTTGTTTTAATAACAGAATAGCCACAATCCTGCTTTGAAGTGGAAAATTGGAAGTATTTCTTAAAAAACGTAGGGAGAAAGTGAAAAAAAAATGTGAGCATAAGAAAAAGTATATTGTGGTGATGGAGTGTGTCTCAGGTTTTGTTTTTTGTTGTTGTTGCTTTCTTTTATGTAATGAACTGTCCCAAAATATCATGGCTTAAAATAACAACCATTTAATTTGTTCACAATTTTATGGATATGCAGTTGGGGCAAGTTTCAGCAGGAATAGGCTTAAGTCTGTCCCACTTAGTGTTGACAAGGTTTCACTGGGATTAGAGGACTCACAATGTCCTTAATCGCATAAATGGATGCTTGATGTTGGCAGGCTGCTGGGACATCTTAGGGCTCTTCCACTTGGTCTCTCTTTCCAGCTAATTAGACTGGACTTTCTTATGTGGTGGTTCAGTACTCCAAAAGCACAAAATTAAACATTGCCCTACCACAACATCCTAGGAATAGAAGTCACTCAGCATAATTCCCACCATCTCCTGTTAGTCAAAGCAACAACCAGGCCAGCCAAGATTCAAGGGGAGAGGAAATAGACTTCACCTCCTGGTAAGTTCAGGCATATATGTAGAATTTCAAACTTTCAAAAATGCTGGTAAGCATAAAGCAATCACTGGTTTAGCACAATTATAAATCTGGGTTTGTGTCATCAATTCCCCTGACTCCAGGGAGAAGGAATGTTGCTTGATTACAATCCATTATTGCTTTCTGGAAATGGTTCCTGTATCTATTGTTTTCCTCAACAAGCTCTTGATTCTGCCCTTGGGATTTTATTCTTTAAAACAGCTTTCATTTTCTATTAAAAAATTGTATTTTTCAGATGGGAAGTTTCTACCCAAAGAAAGTTGGGGGCCTAGAGTCCTCTTTATGTTGCAGTGGCCTCTGTCCTAAAATCCAAGCTGGTAGTGCTTTCTTCAGTACGCTTCTCTTTAAAAATTTGTAGGTTTCCTATAGATTGTATTACAGTTTATCTATGATACTATGGTACATTGTTGCCAAGGGGCATAACCATCCCTCCCATCCCACAGGCACTTTTGAAATGTGACTTTGCCACCCTTTCCATCAAGAGTTAGAGCATATTCCCTTTCTCACTGAAACCAAATTGAACTTGTGACTTTCTTTGAACAATAGTATGCAACAGAAGTAACATTGTGTCACTTCCAGGACTAGACCTGAAAAGACCTAGAAGTTTCTACTTTAGTGCTCCTAGAGCCCTGTACTTCTGTGGAAGAAGTCCATATTATCCTAGGAGAGAAAAAGGCCAAGTGTAGGGGCACGGAGGCACCCCAACTTCATGGCAGGAATATGTTTCCAGTCATGAGTGTGATCCATGAGTAATGTCAGCAACATCATGTGTCCCCACTGAAACTTGCCAGAATTGTTGGCATAGAAAATTGAAAGCAATAACATGATCACTGATTTAAGCTGCTGTGTTTTGGAGTGATTTGATATAGATAGCAATGAATAACCAGAAGGAGAGGACTAGTTAGAAACTTCTAAGAGGCTTCATACATATGTTTTTATCTTGTTAAATTCATTAAATTTTGGAGGCTCAAAAATTCGGTCTCATTGACATTCCCACATAGGTCAGACTACTTAATATGACTTATGCTAGCTAAGCTCACGCAGAATGAAGAATAAACTTCTCATTCACAAAAATGTTGCTATCAGGTAGACAAGATGTTCATTCACATCTCCTGGGCCACACAGCCTTCTATCGAAACACGATTGATAATTAGAAGGTTGTTTGGTAACACGGATCCAGAACAAGGGGAGTAGGATAATAGATTGCCCAAAAGGTTCAGCTGTGGTCATGCCTTTTACAGGGACTGCATCTTCCTTCTACTATAAGGGATTTTTTTTTTTTTTTGTACCAGGGATTGAACCCAGGAGCACTTAACCACTGAGCCACATCCCTAGCCATTTTTTAAAATATTTTATTTAGAGACAGGGTCTCATTGAATTGCTTAGGGCCTGGCTAAGTTGCTGAGGCTGGCTTTGAACTCAAGATCCTCCTGCCTCAGCCTCCCAAACCTCTGGGATTACAGGTGTGCACCACCATGCCCAATTTGGAAGGGATATTAAGGGATCCTCTAAGGTGCTTGGATGGACACTCCTTAAGTTTTCCCTCCCTTCTCCTTTCTGATTTTTTAGATAGGATTATATGTTTCAAGTCAAGGCAAGACTTGTACATCCCCAAGTACTTATCTCATTTGATGTTACTCTGGTCTGATGATCCTCAGCAGTAGACAGTCTTTTCCCTCAGAGAATATTTAATGGAGTCTAGAGACAATTTTTTGTTACCACAACTTGTGTGGGGGGTGATGAGGGCACTACTTGCTACTGGTGAGTACAGACCAGAGATGCTACTAACCATCCTACAAGTGATAGATAGGCTTGGGCCGACAGGCCACCTCCCCCATGAAAATTTCCATTAGGAGCAACCTGGTTTCATTTTCCCCAGGCAGGAGCCAATCAGCTTAAAGGTCGCTATGTTCCCCAGGCAGGAGCCAATCAGCTTAAAGGTCACCCTGTTTACTGGGAAAAGAGCCAATAGCATTAAACGTCACTTAGGCACACCCCCCACCAGAAATCCCTACTTGAGTCCCTGTCTGCCTGGAGCTCAGACACAACAGCTCATCCCTGCGGAGAGGAAGCAGCCGCTTCAACAGCTCCAGACCCACCATCTCCAGCACAACAGCAGCTGCCCGGCCGACAGCTCCAGAGACCACAGCTGGCACGACCAGGCACCAACCCTCCATCCAGAGTTCGCACACTTCCCTCTCCCTGACTCCTCTCTCCCCGTACTTGTTCTACCTCCAACCAGCCATAAAGGCTGGTGAATAAATCTCTTGGCTGCACGGTGGTCTCCGGGGTGATTTTTGCCCTTCAACCAGGACAGGACAGCCTTCACCACAAGAATCATCCAGCCCCAAATGACCAGATGGAGAAAACCTGGTCTACTCTAATTCATTTTCTGCTGATTGATAGTTGAACTCTTAGGGCACAATCTTATTTTTCATTTCTTCCTCTGTTAAAAGGCATCATTGCACTCTATGAACTGCTTACTACCCATAAGTCACGTTTTACTCATTACTGATCATTTGTAAGTGTTTCTTGAAGGACAGTGATTTCTGTATTACATGTATGTAATCCATTATCCCTGTGTCAAAATACTTTATCCCTTACTGCACAGGGATAAATTGCTTACCCTAAATTGGCATTTAAATATTTTTCTTGAGTAAAATCAAAGAATTATGGGTCATGTCTTTGTATATTCTAAACACATAGCATCAATTTTTGCCTAATTGGGGATATGATAATTTCAATATTGACTTCAAATTAGTTTGTGTGTGTGGTGGTGAAGGGGTATCTTTAAAACAAAATATAACCTTCTACTTCTGTATGGAGTAGTGTACCAGCTAAAAGTTTTCCATGTTTTTACAGACAACACGCCTTACATTGCTATATGAGGATGGTGAGTTCCCAAGAACATAAATGTTCTATGTCTGTGGGACGGGTCCTCAGAAGATCAGGCAGCCAGGGTTGATAGAGATGGAGACCATCAGAAGGCGATGGCTGAGAGGTAGTGCCTTAAAAACTTCTGAGGAAAGAGCCACCAGAGGTAGTGGCACAAATATGTAATTCTAGGAACTTGGGAGACTGAGGCAAGAGGACGGTAAGTTTGAGGTCAGCCTCAGCAATTTAGTGAGATCCTAAGTAACTTAGTGAGAAGGGCCAAAAAATTTTTGTTTGTTTAAAAGGCTGGGATGTAACTCTGTGACTCAGTGGTAAAGCACCCTGGGTTCAATCCCCAATACCAAAAACAGAAAAAAAAAATATATCCTAAGTAAAGGCTTGCAGGTCATCTGAATTGAATGAGAACTTGAACCCCATCCTTTTTGTTGTTGCTGTTGTTTTGCTAGTACACAGGAGTGCAACTTAGTATTTTACTCTTTTGGACTTATAAAAATAAGTGTTGGCGAGAAAAAAAGTGGGGAAAAAAGGTACACTCATACATTGCTGATAGGACTGCAAATTGATGTAACCACTCTGGAAAGAAGTATGGAAATTCCTCAGAAAACTCAGAATGGAACCACCATTTGACCCAGCTATCCCACTCCTTGGTTTCTAACCAAAGGACTTAAAATCAACATATTGTAGTGATGCAGCCGTATCAATGTTTATAGCAGCTCAATTCACAATGGTTTATCTATAAACCAACCTAGGTGTGCTTCAACAGATGAATGAATAAAGAAAGTGTGTGTGTGTGTGTGTGTGTGTGTGTGTGTGTGTGTGTGTGTTTATGGACTATTACTCAGCCTTAAAGAAGAATGAAATTATGGCATTTGCAGGTAACTGGATGGAGCTAAAGAATATCATGCTAAGAGAAATAAGCCAATCCCAAAACACCGAAGGCCGAATGCTTTCTCTGATAAGCAGATGCAGATCCATAATTGAGTGGGGGAGGGTTTGGCAGGTAGGGAAGAACGAAGGAACTTTGAGTTAGGCAGAGCCGAGTGAGGGGAGGAGAGGGGGTGTGGGAGTGGGAAGGAGGTGGAATGAGACCAACATCATTACCCTGTATGCACGTATGATCACACAACTGGTGTGATTCTGCACCACGCACAGCCAGAGGAATGAGAAGTTGTGCCCCATTTGTGTACAATGTGTCAAAATGCATCCTACTTTCATGTGTAACTAATTAGAACAGATTTTAAAAGATTAAAAAAAAAGAGAGAGTAGTCTTGTAGCTGAATGTAGTCTCTCTTGTGAACGTTCCTCACCTACTTCACAAGAATGTCCCAGGTGTGCTATTGTTGAGTGCAGTGTTTAAACACATCTGTCAAGTCACGTTGGTTGGCAGTTTTATTAAAATATTATTTTATTGCTACTTGTTTTGGGATTATTTTTCTATCAAGTTATGAGGGCAATATTCAATCTGTAACTGCAATTGTTCATTTGTCTATTTTGCCTCTTACTTTTGGCACTTCCTGAAATTTGGAACAACTATTTTTTTTTTTAGTTCTTTTCAGTTATGTATAAAATCAGGATATATTTTGACACAATCACAAAAGCATGGAATATAATTTGCTCTAATTCAGTCCCTCGCACTTCCTCCTTCCCTTATCACCTCCATCTACTATACTGATCTTCCGCAATTTATTTATAGTTTTTTTTTTTTTTTAATTAGTGTCTTGTGGATATACTTGATGTTGGGATTCACTGTGGCATATGCATACATGTACATATAAAAGTCAGACCCCATCTTATCTCTCCCCTTACATCTAGGCAAGCTACTCATATAGCCATCCAGGACACATTAATGGCAGACAGTATACACACTTTCCAAAGTACAGGACAGTTCTCTTGGCAACTTCTCCACACATTCACAATTTCATTTGCTTTTCCCCTTCATCTCTTTCAAAACAATGATCAGGCATTTCTATCAGTTCCCCATTTATCTGTGCTATTGAAAAAGAGGACTGTTCCATAAAATCCCTAGGAGCTAACAACCCCAAAATTGTTTCTATTTGGCTCAGGAATGCATCTGATGTAGAATAAAAGGGTCTTTTTGAGCAGATGACTTAAGGCCAAGTCATGATTAGTCAGTGAGTGAGTATATAACCACTGGAAAATCACTTAAACATTTCTGACTTAGTTTCTTCTGTAAAATGAGAATAATGATGTTTTATGTCTGGGGTTTCCATGGCTCAAATGAGATAATACATGAAAGTTCTTTGTAAGCTATAAACTGCTATACAAATATATGAGGCTATTTTACTGTTGCTAAAGTCATATTTGAGCACTGAACTATCTGGCACGTGCACAATTTTCTTTAGATCATTACACTATGAAAACCCGACCTAAGGAGACCAAGAAAGTTGAGGCGTAATCATACCGATGAGTTCCTGGGCCCGCCCCACTGGAAAGGGAGAAATTTCCCCCCATCATCATTAACTCACTGTCTGAGGATCTCATGCCTTAAAACCACATCTTAGAGGAGGTTCTAGTGCTCTAATGCACTGATAATGGTGGGAAATGGGGGCCTTGAGCCTTCTCTTGCTACTCTCTGGGCCACAAGCTGGCAGCTTGGAGGAAAAGTAAACAAATAAACCATTGGCTCTCCCAACACTCACACTGAAAGTAAAGTTCCCAGAATAAATTGTAATGTGAGTAATGAAAGGCCCACTGTTTTTCCCTTTGTAATGATGAGATTCCCTTCATTTTGTGTGCTAGGTTGAAAGAGAGACAATCTTAGCCCTCTAGAGTTGCATAATAGTATTATTTTTTTAATTATTGGGTCCTATATGATGTTTCCTAGAAGCCCATCCAATTTATACAATCGGCTTTTAATGACTCGCAAAAATCTACCAATTCTAGGAAACCATTCTGCTTCATGAGATCCCAAACAGCACAGCATGCCTTCCTGTGTACCCTCTCCCTGCCAGCAGGTCTCACCACACAATGCCCTAGGCCGCTACACCTAATTGGCTGGGAGCCGCAAGGGAAGAGTCATACTGAGCTTTCTCTGGCTCTAAGACAGCACTTATCACAGAGCCTGGGGAGGCCCTGTTGTTGGCTCTGGGATATGAGATATGTGTGGCCCACGTTGCCCAAACAGTACATGAGATAAAGGTAGAGTGAGAAGATGGTAAAGTCAGGAACAGGAAGGGCCACAGGACTCATCAGGTCTAGGCCATGAGGTCAGAACCAGACCCGTGGACAGATTTCCTCCCATCAAAGCTAACCAGAGGGTAGGTGCTACAGCAAGGCAAGTTTTTGCATGGGTCTGTGCTCAGTTTAGATGGGTTCTCTGAATACCATCTTATAGCGCTGGCTGAGCCCCTGCAGTTCCACCACAGATACCCTGCAGCGGGCCTAAAAGGTGGGTTCTCTGAGCAGAACTGGGCAGAGGCCTCTCTCACTTATCTTTTTATCTTCTGGGTCCGGCTACGGCTTGACACAGTGCTTGTGCCTAGTGAGTGTTGAATGAAAAAATGAAAGGGAATCCAGGGACTTGAAATCTGTTTTCGGAGTCTCCCTTTCCCTCTCCACAGTGGGTTCTCCATACTGCTTCTTGCCAACCCCTAATGCAGTGGTAGGCACACAAGAATCACTTCAAGAATATTTTCCCTCAGTGGAGTGAACCCTATGCCATCAATACAGAGTAATTCCTAATAAGAATCATTTTCTCCCTCCTGTCTTCTCAGTTACTTCATGTTTTAATAAGGCATTCAGTACCCTGAATTACACTTTTTACAAAATGTGTTCGTCAGCCCTGTTACCTACAAACTGTATGACGGTATAAACTCGTTCAGCTTGCCTCATTTGTCTCGATGCCTCATAACCTAACATGATGCCTTTCACACAGTTAACAGGGAGTAGTTGTGTGTAAGATCATAGTCCAGGGAGCAATCGCTGTAAACCAAGTCCTTCTGCCATTCCTCTGCTCTGGTGTCACATTGGAGCACAAACTAGGTTGCTTTAGCAAGTCACTTCTCTGTGAGACTCAGCAAAATAAGAACATGCCAGCAATGTCCTCCTTTCTCTTCCGTTCTATCCGCCTCTAGGTGATCTCTTTTACCTCGCTATGGAACCCATGACTTATTAGAAGACTATCCAAGATAACATGTGTTTTGCCATAGCTCCTCTTTTAAAGAGTTGGTTTTTGGATTTATTCACTTCCTCGTCCCAAAGTAAAATCTGTTTTGGTTCTTCTTTCTAGAAGGAAGGTGGTGTTGAAGGATTGAGGTGAGACAGACCACCGGGAGTTTTCCCATGACCAATGGAAGACTCTACCTTCAGATTGCTTTTCTTTTAAGAAGCTGCCAGACAGACTCAAGAAGGATAGAGGTGGGAGACCAAGGGCTGTTAATGAATTTTGTAATTTTAATTAACAACTAATGCATCCAATTAGTTTGAGAAAATTGACTAAATATTGTATATTTGTCAATCAAATGATAGAAATACAAAGTTCAACAATGAGAGAGTTCAGCTGGCGGTGACCTTGGAAGTTTTTTAATGCAACCCCTTGGTTTACAGAGGACAAAATTTCAACTCAAATGAAGAGAAATGGTTTGCCCGAGGGTACATGATTTAGTGGCATGGAATGAATTAGGACCCAGTGTCCTATGCCACATCTGATAAATCACAGTATGAGCCTTTTAAGTGTGAATGAGAAGTTAAGTGGTGGGTAAGTGTTTGCCCTCCTTTCTAAGTGTCCCTGGTGGCCTGTGTTACACAAACAGCCATAGAGCTGAGTGGAGAGTTTGACAAAGGAGCAACCACAACCTAGGATTCCTGCTGCACATTGATCTTCTTTAAGCATTAGGTGACAGAAAGCTATTGACTCTTCCTTCACAGACCAGGAACCTAAATGCAAAAAGACTGAATGAAGGGCACATCCAAGGTCAAGGCAATCCCTTCTAGTGATTGCTACCTATTTGCAAAACCCACCCATCATCCCCCTAACCACCCTGAGGGATAGGTAATACGATTCTGAGTCTCTAAATGGGGAAATAGAAGTTCAGAGGATTTAGTTCATATAAACAATTAGCCCCTTCTTACACAGCTAGTAAGACTATTGGGGAGAAGAACCGAGTTCATGAGTGAAAATAAATCTACCAACAGGAACATATTTAGCAAGAGCCCACCAGTGGGCCAGATCAACTACAGGACCTGGAATAAACTAGAAATTTAGTAGTTGAGGAACAAACTGAACAAGCAGCGGGGCAGCTGCGTTCCGCAGCCTCCTATATGGGGCATGCCATGTAGATCTGTCTGGATCACGGATTAATCAGGCCTCAAGACACATAGTTGGCAACCAGTGAGTCCTGTTTCATAATACATGTTGACTGCTGTTGCTTCAGAGTGTTCCTGGTACTGCAGATCTCAGCGTCGCTCTGAAATTTCTTTTGTCTTTATAAAAATCCAATTTGACACATGCCCACATGTTTTCCATGCTTAGCCTGAACATATGTCATTTATAAACCATCAGCTCACACACACCCTGACTTCCTGGGAGCCACGGAGCCCGACTTCATAGCAATTGCAGTCGATGGAGACAAGCGAGACAGGATAGACTCTGCATTGAGAAAACTGTTTCGAAAAAATACAACTCCGTGTACAAAATCAGGTATTTTTCATTCTGTTGAAAAACTGCAAATTTCCCCTGAGATGATTCTTTAATATGTAACAAGCAAGTTTCTATTTCCCAAACAACAACAACAAAAAAAAAAGCTTAATGTTTTGCTTCTGGATAGTAGCATAGAAAGAATGCCATCTCAGAGATGGGAATCAGAGGATTGGCTTGGTGACCTCAAATTCTAGGCAAATATAATGAAATTGTGTCATATATTTTAAAGTACGATAGCATTCAGAAGCACTTGTTTTTATATTCTGTGTTCAAGAGCTGACATTTTTAAGAACCTACTATAGGCTATGTTGTTTGGAACATTTTTATTTCACTTGATTCTCACAACTACCCTATGAAATATACATCATTACACTTTCCATGTTAAAGGGTGAAAATGAGACATATAGGTTTTAAGCAATTTGCACAAAGTGTCACGGCTAGGAAATGACAAGTCAGAATTTATACCCATGGTCTCAGGACATGATTCACAAATATAACAAGCCTCAAAATGGTCATACTATTTCCATTCAGTTGAGGAGGAAAACAAGTCCCCCCCAAGTAAGCTAACCTTACCAAGGCAACAGTCAACTAGCAGTAGGACTGGAACCCAAGACTGGGACCTCAAGGCCTATGTTCTTTCCATGAGCAGACCTTCTGGGAAAACCCATGGGAGAGGGAACTCCCTTCTCTTTGTGCAAGTGGGTTTTAAGTCTGCCAGCAGCAAGAAGTCCCCACTGGGATTGTCCCAGCAGTGTCAGGGAGGAGTTGGCTTCAGGCCACTTGTTTGAGGTAGACAAGGAAGAAACAAAAAGCAGTGATGGAGAAAAACACGCAGTCTTTTGTCTGCAGCAAGCAGCTGGCGAAGCGCTGACCTTTAAAGACTTCAAAGGAGGCATTTGCCCGTCACACAGAGACTCGGCCTTTTGGAGACTGGAAAATGTTGATTGCTACTCTTTAGCTCGGCCCTGGTCCTGCTAGGAATAATAGCCATAACCACTATTTATTTAGTCCAGCTATGTGCCAGATGCTGTGCTCATCTTCATGTGATTTGGGGCCCCCAAATGCCCCTTTGAAGGAGGTAGCACTGTTATTCCTTTGCCTATGAAGAGACAAGGACTCTGACAGGGAAAGTGACTTGCCCAGGATCACATCCAGCTCATAAGTGTCAGGACCAGGAATCTTCTTCTGGCTCCACGTTGCCTCTAAAAACTCAAGTCCAAAATGGAACTTCTGTTCTGCCTTCCTCCTGCTGAGTCTTCCTCCTCAGGTGTGGCGATGCCACCCTTCCAGCTCAGCAGCTCGGTGTGAGAACCTTGGGGTCACCTTGACATTTCTTTTCTTCTTACACTCCAATTTGACAGGAGGTTCCCAGATCCTGACATGCCTCATCACCTCTCACACAGCCAGGCCATCTCCCTGGTCCAAGTCCCCGTCATCTTTTGCCCCGGGTATCCCTGCATCTACCATTGCTTTCCAACAGCCCATCCCCAATGCAGCCTCCAAAGAGGCACTGTCACAACAGAAGTCAGATCGGGAGGCCATGTTTAATAACTCCCTAGTTTCCCAGCCAAAGTCCTGACCATGATCCTCATGCCCAAGAAAGGCTGCCTTCCCAAGCCCTTTGAGCACTCCTGCCGCATCTCCTTTCTCTTTCTCCCCTGTCCATCCACTCCACCATACCCACCATCTCACCATTGCTCACACATTCCAGGATGCTTCCAGCCTAGGAGGTTGGCTCTGGCAGTCAGTCCCCTTTGCCTGCAATGTCCTCACCCCAGGTACTTGCAAAGTTCACTTCCCCACTTCCTTCAAAGTTTAATTCAAATGTCATCCTTTTAGTTAAGGCCCACCCCAACTGCCTCTTCCACTTAAAATTACGGTCCTCCTCCCTGAAATGCACAACCTCGGTTAGGATGTTCCATGTCTCAGGAGGGTAGCCAATGTCCTGACCATGATCCGTGTGCCTGTCAGCACTCAGCATCATGCAACTTACCTAACGTCTCATCGCTTACCTTATCTCCTTTAGTATTCAGACACTGAGTACTCTACTAAAGATACACTTGATAGAATATAAGTTCCGCAAAGGCAGGGTTTACGTCTGTTTGATTCATTATTGTATTCTATAACAAAATAAGTAGCATGAATGAGTGATTGTAAATAAGATGAATAAGTGAATAGAGAAGGCCCTTTACTGAAGAGGAAGGAGTGCTTTTATGCAGGGAGGTGTCCTTGGATCTAGGCCCCCCCAACAATGAGTACTCGGGGCCTGGTCCATCCCTGGCACACAAATCCTACCCCACCCCTGCCTTCAGAACCAACCACCAGGTCTAGGAGATCTGAGATGGAGGAGAGCATCCAGGCGGCTCTGTGGATAGCACGGAACACAGAGCAGGCAAAGGAAGCAGGATTAGTGCAGACTGGAGCTAACTGAGGCCAGGTTCTGCACTGGCTAGGAAGGCCATCGTCCTCCCGTGATCATTTGGTCATGAGTCAGAGGGACCAGTGTACTACACAGGACAGCACTCGTTCTGGGAAGAAATCCTTTCCTAAAGATTAAGGTTTTCCTTGTTTATATTTGTTTACATTGTTATTTACATTAGAATTCCCTACGTGATAGAACCAGGCCAAGCTGCCTGCCCTAGCATGAACTAAACACTGCCCAGTATCTCAAAAATAATTTTGAAAATAATTTTAATATTGATTTTATTATTTCTATCAATTTTATTATTTTTATCAATGTATGCAAAGTAGGGATCTTTACATTTCACCAAAAGGTTACAAAAGGTACCAGATTTAGCTCTACGATACAGCTTTCTGTAAGGCTATAGGGACCACTCTTTTATAAGTGACTCCCAGGACTTCAGGCATAGTTTGGGTGGTGGATCTTTGGTTGCTACAAACTACTCGATCATTACCAAGACCCTTGTCAACTTCACCAAAGGTGTTGAAATTCCTGCCAAGAGCTTTCTAAAATCCCTTCTACGGTATTTATAGATTGACATCAAAAGGATTGTTTCTCCCAGGGATGATCCAATTTCAGCCACTGTTCACCTGAGAAGATAGGAGACTAATATGACTCGAAAAGTGGGCTGTAGTATGAAGGGCACATCTTACTGATGCATTCCAGAACTCCTCCAAGAGAGGCGCTGTGGGACAACAGAGATCCCTGGACCTAGAGCCAGGAGACCTGACTGTGGGTCCCAGCTTGGCCTCTCCTTTGCTGTGTGTCCTTAGGCAGGTCACTTCTCCTCTTGGAGTCTTGGTTCCCTGCTCCAGAAGGGAAAGCCCATAACATACCCTCCATTGCTGCCTCCTTAGATCACCCACAAGTTCTCTGTAAACCACAAAGTTCTGTTCAAACATTAGAGGCTTTTATACTTCTAGTAAAAATAGATACTGGTTCCTAGGTGGGGGGAGCAGGATACGGACAGTCCAGAAGGGAAGGGAGGTGACATAACAGCGGTCACCAAGGTCCAGCACAGGGCTGCTGCAGGTTCCCTGTGGTTGGGGGCACCTCCCTCCCTCAGGCCAGGGTGTCGCATAGGGTTAATTGTGGCCGGTGGAGATTGGGCATGGTTGCCAGCTCCTTCTATGATAAAGGCCACAAAGGATTCACACCCCTTAACAATTCAGCTGGAATCACCCAGGCACAGCCCCAAGGCATGGCTTGGCTTTGTTCAGGTGGCACCTCTCATTTATTTATCAGCTCCCCTAGGGAAGGAGAGCCAATGTTGTTTGGCACTGACAGGAGAACAATGCAGCAAATATTTATAGCCCTGCCCTTGCACCTGCAGGGCTGTTTGTTTGCACTGTCAGGGCTTAGCTTGGCACTGAGCGTTGCAGGAACAGGACGATGGTGTTTTCCATCCTCATACGCAGCAAAGAGGAAGGAGCATTCCCTTCTACTTAATTCAAAGAATGCATAGTAAGCCATGGCTGGGGCTGTGGGGCCTGGACCCCGTAGGAGGATAGGCTGATGCTGGGGTGGGAGCAAGAGGGCCGAGCCCCACCCTCAAAGAGACTGCAGCAAAATCAAAGTGAGTTCTGCACATCTTGGTCCAGATAGTGACTTTGTCCTGTATTTGTTATATGAACTTCAGCCAGTCTCCGAAACTCATGTTCTCATCTGAGAAACAAGAATAAAACCTACCACACAGGGCCTAGTTGAGTTTTCAGTATGAGAACCAAGCAAAAGCACCTGGCACACAGTAAGTAGACACACAGTCGATGTTTGCTGTTGTTGAATCTTGCTAGAGTGAAAAGAAAGCCATATGCGAAACAATTAAAGAACAACATGACGCGGCCTACGGTAAGGTGCTGAATTAACTATCACCAGGTGCCAACCTGTGTGGCACTGACAGCCACCCTCAGCCCCCAGCTCCGCTGAAGGGCACTTGACAATAGGGTGTCTGTCTGGCTTCAGAGGAGAGGGAGGGCCTGCCACCCACTGTGGAGCCATCCTGTCTGGGCAATGGAAAACTCCATCTCTCCAAGGGCCACCCCTGTCCACACCCTCTCCACTGATTTGGGGGTTGGAGAATTACGTATCTACATACTACTATGTATTATATATATTATATATATTTGCAATTCATGTTTATAAAGTCCTTATGATATAGGCCTAGAGCAGGCTTATAAGAATATGAAATACGTAAAAAACACAGGCCTACCCACAAAGACATCATAGAACAATAGGAAGGTGGTGGTGTGTGTTATGTATGTAAGGAAAGAGAGATTCTGAGTTCCTGTTTGCCTGCTATAAACACAGTGTTACAGGGCTTTCCATCGGGAAACCAGGAGTTCTGCCACAGTGGAGGGGAGTTTTACAAATGGCCTCGGGGAAAGCTCTGGTTTGCACCCAGGACAAGTACAGGCTTACCTCTAGAGGCTGAAGGATGCAGGCTTTCAGTGTCAGCTACATTGTGCCCTAACACAAAAAGGAAGTGCCTGTTTGAAAACCAAATGAAGAATTATGTCTTATAAAAGAAACCAATACTGGGACATCAGTTTGCAGTTTAGGAAGAGATAAAAGGAAACATGAGGATTTTCAAAAGCAGACTACAAGAGAGTGACTGTGGGTTCAACCAGCAGCAGAAGCAGGGAGCTGGAAGTTTATCTCAGGTGAGGGGCAGACAGGAAGGGTGGGCAGTGGGGAGCAAGAGAGCCGCAGGTAGCAGAAGGCACAGTGAATGCGGGTGTGGTCAGGGCCAGGGGAGAGAATCCGAAGGAGGTTAAGGCTCAGGCATGGAGAATCTTAGGTTGTTGGGTGAGGCACTGGGCTTGATTTCATTTTTGCCCATGTCACAGGTAGGATCAGAAGAGTGCATCGAGAAGGTTTTTCTTTCTAAGCATAGAGGAAGAAATAGAGTGGAGAGAAGTGGTGGCCAAAAGGCTTGCAGTTTGCTCTCCAGTCCTGATGAGGGGCTATAGTCGCCGCATCAGAGAAGAACAGCAGACAAAAAGATGTAGTCTGAAGCTGGACTCCGTCTGACATGGTGGTGGTTTGCATGTGGACCAAGAGGAGAGACAACCTCACCCGTAAACACATCTCGGCCCGTTCCCAGCCTCACAGCCCTGGCGCCCCCTCCCTCCTTACGCTGCCAAATTCCCTGGAGAAAGGGCAGCTCCTGCCGCCTCCGCTTCCCCCCACCCACTCTTTCCCTCACATCCGGCAGTGTCCCTACGCCCTCCTCTGCTCAGAAATGTCTCTCTTGAAGGTCACCTAGGTCCTCCCTTGGCCAAATCCTGAGCCTCTTCCTCAGTCCCATCTTCAACACTGAATTTGATATTGTTGACCTTCAACTCTGGAATTCATCCTTGGCAGTTTCTATAGCAAGACTCTATCCTGGTTCACGCCTACTTTCTGGTCCTTTCTCCTTCTCCTTCTCTATGTTCTTGCTTTCTTCCTTTTGCTCCTCGACAGAGCAGTTCCCCCAGAGAATTCCTCCTTTCTCTGTGCTCTTTCCCACAGTGATATTGCCTGTTTCTTATCACATCTTAGACTTCCAGTCTGTTAAATCCACATACCCAGCCTGGGGTCCCCATTCCCACAGGCCTGTGGAACTTCGCAGTTGTGTGTCCTGAATGAATTCAACCCAATATGGCTCTCCTTCAAGGTCACCTCCTCCTTATTTCCCTGTTTCTCTTAATAGCCCATCATTCCCCCAGGCACCTACACTCCAAATTCCAGAGCCATTTTAAATGTTTCTCTTCTGTCACTTCTAGTCACAGTCCTCTTCAGTCATTCTATCCTGAGGACTCACATCCAGGGTGCCTATCCTGAATCTTGATTAGAGTATAGCAATTGCCTCTGGGTACTCTCTATTAAGTCTCTCACATGAGCTGTCCTGCAGGTGACCACCAAAAGAATCTTCCTAAATATCGTTCATGTTATAAAACTCTTCTCAGCACATGTGAAGTCCCTATCATCAAATTGACTTTGGGGAAAAGAAAAATTAAGGTATACATATGCTAGCTTGAACAGACAGACTTGAAAACCAGTACCAGCCCAAAAAGCAATATAAGACAATAATTCGAGTGTAAATACCCTGCTGCTAGAACAGAAAAGAAGGAATTACTGACTGCCCAGGTAAAGTGGGGGAAGCTCTAAAGAGCTGACACTTAAATGGGTTCTTCAAGGATAAATAGGGCTTAAAAGATAAAGAAAGAGGAAGAAAGTTGCATTTGATGGAAAGGCAATAGCAAGTACCAAGACAAAGAAGCATGAGAGTGTGTGGCTTCTAAGAGGAGTGGCAGCCCACAGGGTGTCCGTGGGAATTGGCTGTGGCCAGAGATGCCAGTCAGGTGGGCCATGCTCTTGCGTGCTGTTTCAAGTGGTAAGGCTTTCTCCTGTTTCTGACGGGCAGCCAAGAGATTTCTCAACAGAGGATGATGTGGCAGTGTAGCTGCAGGTAAAAAAGGCGACGGGAATGGACCATGGTTCAGATCTAAAAGAGAAACTCGAGGCAGAGGAAGGTGAGTGTAGCAGAGTATTTACACTTGCATTATTGTCTTCTGTTCTTTTTGGATAGATAAGTTGTTTCCGATTCTAAAACTTTCTTTTCGTATGTTTGGTTTTCAAGTCTGTCTGTTCAAAGGAGCATATGTACACCTTAATTTGTCTTTTCCTAGAAGTTAACTTAGTGATAGGGACTTAATATGTGCTGAAGAGTTTGTATAATATGAACAATATCTATCCCCGACCCCCCCACACCACCAAAAAAAAAAAAAAAAAAAAAAAAAAAAAGGACAGAGTCTTTGCTCAACTGCATTTCTCAGTAACTGCAGTCCTGATCAATAGTTGCAACTGCAGCCTGCCTCTTGCCCAACGCTTCATTTCCCATCCCTAGTGGTTTTCTCCGTAGTACTTTCCACCACCTAACTCATTATGTTGGGTATTTTATTCATTTATTTTTCTAGTATCTTTCTCTCCATTAGATTCGTAGCCTCATGAATGCAGAAATTTTAAGTCCTTGCTTTGCAGCTGCATTTCTGGGATTTATAATAGGTTCCCTGTGAATGTGCTTGGCCTACTAAGTGGAGGTTGCCTTAACCTGGAGCTTCTGTCAGAGGAATATTCCAAAGATTCTCTTATTCTGCCTTCTGAGACCCTTTTTATAAAGGCTGTGGGTTTAGCTACCTTTCAGAGAACTTGAATTTGGCCATGTTACACATATTCCTCTCAAGATGGTCCTCCACATAACGCACTGATTCGTGAAGGGCTCAATTGGATCAGCTGTGCATAGAATGGGGTAAATCGATGCAATTTCAAGTTCTTCAACCATAAAATTAACCCACACTGCTCATGTGACATTTTACAGACCCATTATAGAGTTTTCCAGAAAGAGGACACAAAGTCAACTGGCTAGAGTTGTGGGTTCATTGGAGAACATTTCACCTACAATATCTGCTTCACTATTTTCTGATTGACAGAAAGATGAGATGAGAATTTGATCCAATGGTGACATCAGCGCTCACCTCCTGTCAAGGACTTACAAGTCCCACTCCAGGGGCTTCTAAGGTGATTCTTCTGACTCTGTCCTTTCTTAGGTGTCAGGGAAGAACTGAACAAAGTGAAGGCTCTAGTCCTCCTGACTCTGTGCCCCTTTCCACCCTTACTACACCTGCTTCCAACTTCCAGTCCCATGTTAGACAACACGGCTGCAAGGACTCCCACCTCTCCCCTCTACCTAGTTAACTGCTACATAGTTTTCAAAGGCCACTTTCTATGCACTTTGTTTTTAACTAATGGACAGAGAATGGAGACCAATCTTCTACTGCACTCTCAAAGCTACTAACAGATAGACTTTGGTGACAGAGACCCTTATCCATCTACTATGTGTATTCTTTGAGGAAAATGTCCATCTCAGTCTGGCCTTCCACCAATCTTGAAAATGCTTCTCTGTCACCGGATCTCCTGATAAGTCTTTGTTTATGTTTCAGAAAAATAAATATAGGGGATTTGGCAGGATACCATCAATCAACAAACATTTATTGAATTGTACTCTAGGATGAGAACAGATCATAGAAATCGTAGTAACACAGGATCTTGCTATGAAAACTTCCAGGCTAAGGGAGTTAGACTGACACAACAATGAGAGTGTCCAACTGAGTACTAACTTGATTAAGAGGTCAGACAAGGGGGCCTGAAATGCCCAAGTTCTCTTTAAGACAGTTAGGCCCAGTGGAATGGCAATGTGATCAGAAAAATGTGATTCAGGTCCCAACAACAGCAGAGGCTCATAGGCAGGCCTGAACACCAGTGACAGCAAGAGTTTGCAGAACACAGCAATACAGGGACAATCTTCCTAAGAAGTATTTCATCCCCTCTGCATGATTTGTGGAACTTACACCCACTGGGTGGGAAGAATTTGAAAGGATTGCTAATATTGAAAGAGTCTAGAAAATAGACAAGTAAAGGAGTGCTTAAATTGGAGATGAAAACAAGAAGAAGGAGGAGGAGGAGCAGGAGAATATGGGGAAATCTAGAGTACCTGAATAGGCTGATCTGGGGAGAATTTTTAGGAAGTTGGAAATAGAGTCTAGGAGTCTCTGGGGACAGCTATGAAGTGTTAAGGAAGAGTGATGTGAAAAATACTTTTAAAAAACTTTTGCCTCTGGGAATGAATAGGATACAATCAATCAAAAATGCATGAAAAAATGTTCAACACCTCTAGTAATGAGAGAAATGCAAATCAAAACTACTTGAAGATTTCATCTCACTCCAGTCAGAATGACAGTTATCAAGAATACAAGCAACAATAAGTGTTGGTGATGTGGGGGAAAAGGCACACTCATACATTGCTGGTGGGACTACAAATTGGTGCAACCAATCTGGAAAGCAGTATGGAGATTCCTTAGAAAACTTGGAATGGAATGACATTTTGACCCAGCTATCCCACTCCTTGGTCTATCCCCTAAAGACTTAAAAACAGCATACTATAGTGACTCAACCACTTCAATGTTTATAGCAACACAATTCTCAATTGCTAAACTGTAGAAGCAACCTAGATACTCTTCAGTAGATGAATGGATAAAGAAACTGTGGTATATATATATACAATAAAGTATTACTCAGCAATAAGAGAGAATAAAATCATGACATTCACAGGTAAATGGATGAAACTGGAGAATATAATGCCAAGTGAAGCTAGCCAATCCCAAAAAGCCAAATGCCAAATGTTTTTTTTCTGATGTAAGGAGGCCGATTCACAGTGGGGTTGGGATGGGGAGCATAGGAGGATTAGAGGAACACTAGAACGGCCAATGGGGAGGGAGGGGATGGGAGGGGGAAAAAGGGTGAAGAAAAAAAAAAAGATGGTAGAATGAGATGGATATCATTACCCTAAGTGCATGTATGAAGTCATGAATGGTGTGAATATACTTTGCATACAACCAGAGATATGTAAAAATGTGCTCTATGAGTATAATATGAAATGTAAAAAAAAAAAAGAAGAAACTGTGGTATATATACAATGTAACATTACTCAGCATTAAAAGAGAATAAAATTATGGCATTTGCAGGTACATCGATGGAGTTGGAGAATATCATGCTAAGCAAAATAAGCCAATTTCAAAAAACCCAGGCGCTGAATGTTTTCTTTGAATGTTTAGTATTTGCTAATCCATATGGGTGTGGGGGACATGGGATGAATGGAGGAACTTTGGATGGGGCAAAGGGAAGGGGGGAGGGGCAGAAGGGTAGGAAAGACTGGAATGAGACAGACATCATTACCACAGGTACATGTATGATTGCACGAATGGTGTGACTCTACTTCATGCACAACAAAGAATTGAAAAATTCTGCCCCATTTGTGTACAATGAATCAAAGAGCTTTCCACTGTCATGTATAACTGATTAGAACTAATAAATTTTTTAAAAATATACATATATGTATACACTTTGGAATAATTGGGGAAAAGTTAGTTGTTTTGGGCTTTGTTTGAATCAAGTTGAGAAAAGATAACTGTGTTTTATGACTCTACATGATTTGGATAGAAGGGCTGGAAGTAGATCTGTCAGGTTAAAGCAAGGTGGATCCTTGGGGTCATGAGCACAACACTACTTAGGTACGAAGGAGAGCTGAGGTGGGTTGTAAAAACTGAGCTAGAGGGTCTATCTGAAAATTCAACATGGTGCAAAACAATGAAAAAATAAAAATATTTTCTAAGGCTGAGCACAAATGGCTTCTTGATAATGGTAAAATTGAAGCCTTTTAGCAACCTGTTTCTAAAATGAGTAATGGTGACTTAATTCTAGAAAGTTTGAAGCTAGCCCTCTCATTTCCATGTTTCATTCCAAAAACTGGGTTTGGAGAAAATTATGGACCAAATTACGTTCCCAAAATCCATAGATTTAGGCCCCAATATGGTTGTATTTGGAGACAGAACTTTTTTTTTTTTTTAATTTGTTCTTTTTTAGTTACACATGGCAGGAGAGACTATTTTGACATATCATACATACATGGAGTATCACTTCCCTTTCCTGTGGTTGTGCATGGTGTGGAGTCCCACGGGTCGTGTATTCATATATGAACATAGGAAAGTGATGTCCGATTCATTCTACTGTGGAGACAAAGCTTTTAAGAAGGTAATTAAGGTTAAATGAGGCCCTGGTGTGGGTTCTGATCTGATAGGACTGGTGTGCTTGTAAGAGGAAGACACAACAAAAGGGCACACAGGTGAAGGATCCTTGAGGACACTGAGAGAAGGTGGCTTTCTGGAAGCCAAGGAGAGAGGCCTCCAGAGAATCCAGCCCTGCTATGGTTAGGCTAGGCCTTCCAGCATCCAGAGATGGGAGAAAATAAATCTCTTAATGCCACCCAGTTTATGGTATTATTTTTTACAGCATCCTGCAAAAAAGTAAAAATTACCAAAGATGGTTTAATTGTTTAATTTTCAATTCATCTTAATAAAGACCACATGTCGAATGTACGCAAACCCAAAGCAAATTAGTATATTGATTGGAAAAAAAAAAAAAAAAACTGTGCTTTGCTGCATTCTCTCTACACCTTATCAAAAACAGACCAGAATCAGTCTTCTCCATTTTTCAGCTATATTGTTGTCGTAATAAAATTTTCCTCCTGTGTTCTCATGGGCCATTGACTCATTCTCTCTGCGGCCTCAGGTAAGATTTCTTGTTTCCCAGTGCAAGGCCTTCTCACAAAACAATAATGTTTATGTGGAACAAGGTACAAGGTCAAACCCAAAGTGATAGACGAGGATCACTTTGTGCAACAACTTTACAAGTTAGTTAGGGTGGGAGAGGGAAGCTCACACTGCGTGAACTGGAATCCTGACAGAGACACTCAGGAGAGGGGCAGCCTTATCTGTCCCTGCCTTCACCTTCTCTCACCTGTTAATACAACCATAAGAAGATAAGGTCTAGGTTGGATGTGACAATATCCATCTAGAAAACTTGGAAAGAAACCTGCAGTCAAAGGCTTATTTCTATTTTTTTTTTAATTTTTTTTTATTCTAAGATGATATAAATGACAGCAGGATGCATTACATTTCATATTGCACATTTAGAGCACTTTTTTTTTTTTTTTTTTACAAATCTCTGGTTGTATGCAAAGTATATTCTCATCATTCGTGACTTCATACATGCACTTAGGGTAATGATAGCCGTCTCATTCTACCATCTTTTTTTTTTTCTCCACCCTTTTGCCCCCTCCCTTCCTCTCCCTTCCCATTGGCCATTCTAGTGTTCCTCTAATCCTCCTATGCTCCCCAGCTTATTTCTATTATGAGGAGCGTTTTTTCTTCAGCACCTGAAAGAATTCGTATGCTGCACTAAGGCCAGGTTTCTCTAGAGTGGGAGATTCCCTCACATCTGATTTCATACTCAACTTATGTGGCCCTGCTAGGCCGAGCAGAGTAGACACCAGTGATCTTAAGTAATTCATCTGAGGACCTAGACGACCCTAAGGAGTACAGAAAAGCATGTGATGTGGCGTTAGAGAGCACCAATGCCGAACTGACAGGGAAACTGAGGTCCATAGGTGATAAGTGCCTCAGGTCACCTTGATCGTGCACATGGAAGAGCTAGGGCTGCAGTCTGGCAGAGTGTCCTCTCCACCCACCTCAGCATGCACAGTCAAACACAGGACGATGCCACTTAATGAAGGACATTTAGTGCTTTGTGGTACTGAGCAGTGAGACATTTTTCTTGAGGATTATAAACTCGAATTTTTGCTTCCTAGCAGTGCATTAGGTAGTTACACTGAACAGTTATTTAATGAACGCCAAATATATGCTGAGCAGGGTTTGTAGGCTGGGGAGGAGCAGAGACTGAATACCAAGGTGGTTAATATGGTCTCTACCTTCCAAAAAGCACCCCATAGCATTTGGGGAAGATAGTTTTGCAGATAGCACAAGGGAGCTGAGGACAAGAAGTAAATATTGAGGAGAGCTTCAGAATGAAAGCAGGAGTCAGAGTGGAAGTTTCTAGTTGGCACCCTGGTGGTGGGGTGGGACGGGCTTGTTAGTGTGTAGTTTAGAGTCCTTCTAGTTCACATCCAGATATACACATAACACCAATCGTCCACAACCAATTTTTATGTGCTATGCTTGGGTGGGGAGAGGAGTTTAAGGAGAGGAGAGATTATGGTAAAGATGACTCACCAAGTCAAAAACTGGATCAAGGTTTGCACAACAGCTGGAGCTGCTGCTGGAAGGCTTCCTAAGGAGAGGTGGCCATGGACTGCAATTCCCAGAAGAGGGAGGGATGAAGCTGTTGGGTTGGCAGTACACAAAGAGTCCACCTCTGATTTTGTGGCTTCCAGGAATCTAGCCCAGTCATCCTAAGCCTGATACGCTTCTGTATTTTTTTCTTCCCTGGGGAAAGAGCGTGGTCCAGGTGCAGGAAGATCAGCCTGCCGTGAAATGTTTGGCAGGACCCACCTGTGTCAAGGTGGAGAAGGAGAGCATGCTCTACCTTTCATTTCTGCTTTCAGGCTCTGTGGATTTGGCATATTTATGAGGTGAAGAAGACAACTAAAAAGGGACAGGCTAGCCAGAGAAGGCAGGTGGGATTACAAAGCATTATACACAGCAGTAAGCAGTATTATCTAAACCAACTCTGACCCACTCCTGTCAAGAGGAGTTCTGAGTAATGCATACAGGAACTTCCCAAGGAAGATTCCAGGATGGAAACGTAGTGCGTGGCTGACTGGGGTTAGAGATTGGTTTGTGAGGACAGGTAGGAGGCTCCCAAAATGAGCAAAGCAGTGAAAAGGAAGAGAGCTAAAGAGTAAGGGAAGGAGAGGTAGCTAGAAGTAAAGGGGTCCCTTTTATTTTTATTTTTTTTTCAATTAGAACCAAAGTACTTACAAATCACAGATCCCATCAGTCTATCAGTCTCTTCTTCCAAAAGACAAGCCAGTTTCGATGACCTCTCTGGCCAAACAAGTTCTGAGATAGAGATTTGTGTTCGGGAAGTTTAATGGGCACAAGGGGAGCAGGATTGAGCAGAGAGAGAAGTTGGACTATGAAGTAGGGGCAGCAGGGGTGTGCTGAAGGAGGTAGGCAGCAGACCCTTAGGCCCTTGCACGAATCAATGATTGGACACAGGCTTCCTCTGAGGAGCAGGCACAGACCTGGGCAAGGCGGAACCAGGAGCTGTTCTGTGAGAGCAGTGCCTGGGGGACTCAGCTCTGAACCATCCGCAGCCAACATTCCCAGCAGCTGGGGGAATGATTGCCTTAGCCCTGAAGGGCTCATCTGAGCTTCCGGAAGTCTGGGTTGGAATCCTAGAACTGTCCCTTCAAATGACTCTGAAGAAGTCATTTGCCCCGCTTGGGACTTCAATTTCTCATCTGTAAATGAGAGAGTTGGACTAGATAGTGTTGGATATACCCCCAGCTCTAAGGCTCTGTGACTCTAATGGTTGCAAGGTATGCATTCACAGCCGAAATCATCTCTGTGCTGTTTTCCATGTTCTTCTTTCACCATCCAGATTTCCATACACCTTTGGAACTTTTTCAAAAACTTTTCATTTATCCTGCGTCTCCAAATTTACTCACTCATAAGCATAGTGCTAAGTACCATGGAGGATAGAAAAAAATGTATATGATCCAAACGTTGTGCTCTCTAAGGACAGATGACGTCCAACTGTGGGACAAATAGATCTGCACAAAATTATTGGTAGATGCAGAATTGAAGATCATATGACAAAAGTTTGGAAGACACTGGGGAAAAAATGTGATAGTTGAAGGCAAAGAAAATCATTAAATCATTGAAGGGGTAGTTTTCATGAAGAAGGTATCTGAAGACTAAATTCTATTAAGAAAAAGAGTATTGTGAAGTTATGACAGTATGGAAAGATTGCCCACATAGGTACACAAAACCTGCACTGAAGATTCAATTCTACTAATTAATAGTTGTGTAATGCTAGTCCCTTAAACCCTCTGAGTTTGTAGTTTCCATTTGTAAAAAGAACAACAATATATATTCTATTTAATTTGCAGGTGTTTGATGCCATGTACAGGAATTGATGCATGCAAAAGCCAATTATAACTTGTAAAAAGCAAAATAAATTTTACATGTTTTAGACTTTAAGAATCATGTCATGGGCATCACTGATAGCATAGGAAGTTGAAGATTATCTGTGTGACTTTTAGCCAATTGATCTGTAGTGCTTGGTGGTTTTGTGTTGATGTTTTGTGTTGAGCTCAACTGATTGCTAAAACATATCTTAATAATTACTTTTAAAAAAATCATAAAACGTCACACAATGGCACTTTATTAATATAAACCATCTTGTTCAGTGTGAATTCCAAAGCAACTGTGGTAAAGCTAATGCCTAAATGTCCAGTGAGGCAAAGTCATGTTTTGCCATCAGCAGCCCTAAGCCTCCTCCACGTGGGATTGAATTTGCTGCTCACTGTCAGATGCAAAGGCTTTAATGAGTCATTTTCATAGTCCCAACTCGATCCTTGCAAGAATAGAGGCTGTCTGCTCACCAGAGCATGGGGTACTGCGGGGTAGTTCTCTTTGGCTTTATCTTTGCAGTTTACAAGACAAGGGGCTTAACACAACCCAACCTTTGGTCTCTTCTGGTGCTGACATTCCATAATCATGGGACTATAACCTCAGAAGGAGAAATATAATGAAGCGTTGAATGTTATAAGCCTGTATATGATTACTTGAGCTTAGCTGCTCTTAAAATTCATGTTGCAAGGGCTGGGGCTCAGCGGTAGCACACTTGCCTGGCATGTCCGAGGCACTGGGTTCGATTCTCAGCACTGCATATAAATAAAATAAAAATGTGCTCTATATGTATAATATGAAATGTAATGCATTCTCCTGTCATTTATAACAACTTAGAATTAAAAATAAATTTAAAAAAAATTATCCTGAGCCGGGCGCGGTGGCGCACGCCTGTAATCCCAGCACTTTGGGAGGCTGAAAAATCGCGATTCAAAGCCAGCCTCCTGGCGAGGCATAGCAACTCAGTTGAATACCATGCCCAGTGGTCTAGTGCCGCTGAGTTCAATCCCCGGTACCAAAAAAAAAAAAAAAAATTATCCTGGAATTATGAATACCATGATATACATATATATATATAATACTTATATGTAGAATATATACTATATAAAACAAAATATTAATTATGAATTTAATAATCATACATAATTAATATTTATGGTATATTTTATTTTGACTTCTTTGAAATAAAACTTTTGAACATGTAAAAAAATAAATAAAATAAAGGTCTATCATCAACAACAAAAACAAAAATTTCAAAAAATTCATGTTTCGGCTGGGCGTAGTGGCGCATGCCTGTCATCCCAGTGGTTCAGGAGGCTGAGGCAGAAGGATCACGAGTTCAAAGCCAGCCTCGGAAAAAAGCGAGGTGCAAAGCAATTCAGTGAGACCCTGTTTCTAAATAAAATACAAAATAGGGTTGGGGATGTGGCTCAGTGGTCAAGTGCCCCTAAGTTCAATTGCCAGCACCTGCACCCCCCCCCCAAAACAATTCACGCTGCAGACAATACTCAGGATAAATGTTTATAGCCATTGGAGGAAACAGGGAGTCAATGAAAATTATTGAGCGTACCACGGTTATAGCTCTGGTATGCTGCTCAGAAATGACTTCGAGGATCTGCCCCTGATCTGACTCCATGGGACTCAATCAGCTTATAGTGACCACAATGGAGGGTCCTGGAGTCAATGGAAAGAACGTGGCTTTAGGTATAGATCGCTCTAACCATGCAGTCTAGTTCTGTCACTTTCCGGATGTATGAATTTGGACAATTTACTCAAAGTTTTCTACCATTAGTTTTCTTATCTATTATACAACAATTCTAATAGTTGTAGGGGTGTGATGGAGACATATGGGGGCAACATTCATAAAATAAATAAGGATCAGGTAATCAGAAAAAAAATGTAGTAAGGCTACAGTGGATGCTGCTTTAACACCAGACATTGCTATGGGGTTGAGGACTGGTTTGGAGAATGATATAGAATACGGTAAAAATAGAAATCAACTGGCTAAATTGTAGGACATAAATGTCTTTAAGTAGCATGAAATAACTTTCAGAAATTTCTGAGAATTCCCATTAAAATCAAAGAAGTTTATAGAACTTCTTCTTTCCAGGCCAAGGGAAAACTAGAACACTCTGGGTAGTGACAGCAGACGTATTTCCCTAGTTAGAAGTATTGTCAAGATTTTGCATGGATGTTTGTGTTAAGATTAGGGGAAAATAGCTGAAACTATGGGCATATAGTTGCTTAGGCTGGTGTACTCAAAAACGTAACATTAACACATGCAGAACGAGAGAAGGATGCTAAGAAGTCCCTGCATTTAGGAGAGTATCTTTGTACAAGGAAACAACCACATAGAGAGCCCCAATATGGACAATGTGAGATGCAAAAACAGATTAAATACAGCACAGAACTAAGAACTCAAAAAATAATTTAAGGCAAGAGTTAGGATATTTGTAATTGCCTTAAACACACCAAAAGGGCAAGCTTGGTATGTATTGCTGTAAGTTTGTTATATTGAAACTATATATACCTAGTAGTACGTGTCCCCTTTGTAAAGTTTCTTGCCTAAAGGTGGACATATAGTCAAAATTAAGTATTTATTTCCTCTCTCCTGGTTCCCTCTTATGATTGAATTAAAAAAAAAAATGGTGAAGTGGGAACCAATTCAGTGATGCGTAAAGTTGGTGACAAGCTAGCCAGCCTGTCAGCTTCTTCTCTATACAAACGGAGCTGGTAACATGTGTTTCAAAGGCTCCGCATATCTTCTAAAACCAGGGTTTGGCAAATGAGTGAGTTTGAAGAACGGCCTTTATACATAATGACTTTGCTTTGTTCTCCTTCCATGTTTTTTGTCTAATTCTTCAACCATAACAAGGAACACGCTATGCAAATGCAGACTGATGGGACTCTGACTTCTTTGCCATCAAGCAGGCACGTCATATGCTTCCCACTGAGGTGCTCTAAGGGGCTCTGAGAGAAAAACCTCCTGAGCCACTGCCCCCTCAGGAAGACACCCCAGACCATCAGCAGCATTATGGAGATTGGAGTATGTGGGCCTGAGCTGGGAAACTTGCTTCTATGATAGCAGGCGCACCAATGTCCTGTCCCTTTAATTGGTTGCAAGTGCAAATTATCCTAAAGCTGCTTCTTTGATCTGTCATTGTTTTTCAAATTCCCACAAATGGAATGGTGGGGAAAGCCGTTCGTCAACAACACTAGAGACGCCATGGTAATCAATTAATTTTCTTTTCTGTTCAAGTGTTCCAAATTCTGCGATAATCACGATAATGACAACAGTGGTAGTGACAGTGAATGATAGTAACAGCATCAACAGAAGCTCACAATCAACGTGGGCTAATCAAGGCCAAAAAAAACATAGTTTTAGATGATGAGAAGGAAATGTTGAAGGGGTGTCTATAAAGAGCCAGGAGTTTCCACATTCATTTTTTTTCGTGACTATGCCCCAAAGACCAGTGAGGTCTCTACCACTATTCTTATTTTATTGTGGATAAAACATAATAAAAAATTAGGTAAATTGCTGAAGACACCACATCTAGTAAACGGCATATCCATGATGCAAACCCACCCTATCACGGCTAGGTGTTCTCACCTGTATGCCGTTTACTATCTTGTTTATCTGCCTTGGGCCTGAGCTGCCCCACAGAATGGAGCCACATTTTCGTTTGGGAGTTCCTTGTCAGGGAGCAGAGTCATGTATGAGTCACGTCTTGGAGCTTGGATTTTTTTTGGCTGGTATCGGGCTTGTCCTAATAGCAGCTACCAGTGACTGGTTGCTCTGGACATGTGAGTACCACCCACTTGCATCTCTGCCGTATTTCACCTGTATGTGGACAGTGGACGGCTCCATCGTATGATTTTCTGATTACCTAGATGACCTAGGCCTAGATTGCAGGCTAGTCACTGAATTGTTGAGATTTTGAGCTGAGGCCACTAGTAGCTTGGTCTTCAGTGCCTGCTTTATCCAAAGTAGTATGCCTAATTCTGTTCTCTATAATAATGTTAACAAGACTAATTAATAACAGCTGATAGGAAACAGTATATAGAGCAACATATCTGTAGATGGTATTTAAAGCCATAAGACTAGATGAGGAAGCAAATACAGTAATTTATATTTTATCGTTGCCCTTGCCTATAATCAAAGATTCACTATGCACAAATACCAAGGGAAACATAAGAAAAGAATAAAAATATTGGATTAAGGCATTTATGCAGGGTTTAAAGGAGAATCAAGGACCTGGATGCACTATTAGTTCAAACATAGGTGTTTGGGAGAGTGAGTGCATAGAATCAAACACACCAGCCAGACACCAGGCTCCGTCTCCAGGCCTGACTCAGCCTAGCCCAGGAGAGCAAGCTCCTAGTCTCAATCTTGCCAAAACACAGCCTTTAGGATAAGACCTCCTGGGGAGGGAGCATGTCCCATCTCTTGTGAAACAGTCTGGGCTGTGGGTACTTTATTTTCATAAATTATAGCAAGATGATGGAAAAAAGAAAATCTTGGAGAGCACAAAGCATGAATGAGATCCTGAGAGAACACTACCATCACCTGTCCTAAAAAGAAAAGAGATTCAAAACAATGGACTAAGCTTACACATACAGAAAGTGAAAATAAAAGGAAGTTAAACCAAAAATGCTAAAGGAAAAAAGTAACAGCGAACAGAATTTCTTCCAAGCACCCAAGCATGCACCTGTTGTCTCTAGGGAGTGACTTAGAAAGCTGAGAGAAGGATCTTGAATTCAAAGTCAGTCTGGGCAGCATAATGGCACCCTGTGTAAATAAATAAAACCAAAAAACAATGAACAAAAACCCAGAATCAGTAAAATAAAAAGGAGAAAAATGGCAGAGAAAATGAATGAAACCAACGAATGAAATAATATTATTCAAAACTGTCAATAAAATTGGTAAAGCTCAAGACAGACAAAACAGGAAAAATAAAACGGAAAAGATATAATATCAATATCCAGTTCTATATCCAGCATTAAAGAGGAAACACCATCAAAGATCTTATGAGCACTGAAAGGATAAGAAGTCTGTCAGTTCCTTTGCCCACTTATTGATTGGATTATTTGGGTTTCTTGTTTTTGTTCACTTTTTTGAGTTCTTTATATATCCTGGAGATTAATGCTGTATTTGAGGTGGGGTGGCAAAGATTTTCTCCCATTCTGTAGGCTCTCCCTTCACATTCTTGATTGTTTCCTTTGCTGTAAAGAAGCTTTTTAGTTTGATACCATCCCATCTATTGATTCTTGATTTTACTTCTTGCACTTTAGGAGTCTTGTTGAGGAAGTTGTTTCCTACACCAACATGCTGGAGAGTTATACGATCAGTAACAGATATATGAAAAATGTTCAACATCTCTAGTGAGAGAAATAGAAATCAAAACTACATTGAGATTTCATTTCACTCCAGTCAGAGTAGATTTCATCTCACTCCAGTCAGAATGGCAATTATCAAAAATACAAGTAACAATAAATGTTGGCGAGGATATTCAGAAAAAGGTACACTCATACATTGCTGATGGGACTGTAAATTGATGCAACCACTCTGGAAAACAGTTTGGAGATTCCTCAGAAAACTTGAAATGGAACCACCATTTGACCCAGCTTGGTACGTACCTAGAGGACTTAAAATCAGCATACTACAGTGATGCAGCCTCATCAAGTTTATAGCAGCTCAATTCACAATAGCTAAGCTATAAAACCAATCTATGTGTCCTTCTGCAGGAGCCCTGTTTGGGGAGATGACTTGAATTGCGGTTGACTATGAGCCGTGGAGATTTGGGCATTGTCGCCTTCCGTAGTCTCACGGGACTTGTCCCAGGATCTCGAGTGACTTGGCCAAAAATTGCTGATCGGGTCAGCGCCATTTTGGTGGTGTGTGTGTGTGGCGTGTGTTAGTCGTCGTTAGAACCAGAGAGAAAAGTTATCAGAATAAAAAGCTGTTTGTTTCCAGTTTGCCTCTGAACTTCTTCCCGCGGCTCTGTTGCTCCAAGCACTTCAGGCGGCAACATCCTTCAACAGATGAATGGGTAAAGAAAATGTAATATATATACACAATGGGATATTACTCAGCTATAAAGAAGTATGAAATTATGGCATTTTCTGATAAGTGGATGGAACTGGAGACTATCGTGCCAAGTGAAATAAGCCAATCCCACAAAAACCAAGGGCTGAATATCCTCTCTGATATGCAGATGCTAACATACAATAAGGGGGTTGAGGGAAGAATAGAGAAACTTTGGATTAAACAAAGGGTAATGAAGGGATGGGAAGGGGAATGGGAATAGGAAAGACAGTAGAATGAATTGGACATTACTTTCCTATGTTCATATATAAATACATGACCAGTATAACTCCACATCACAGCCAAAAGAACAGGAAGTTATACTCCATGTACGTATAATATGTCAAAACACATTCTACTGTCATGTATAACTAAAAGGAACAAATAAAAAAATTGAAAACAGAAAAAAAATTCCAAAACAGGATAATAAGGAAATATTGTGAAATGTATTACAACAATACATTGAATAATATAGGTGAGTTGGACAAATTTTTGAAAGAAAGTACCAAATCTAACTCGAGAAGTATATAAACAAAATACCTTATACTCATTAAAGAAATTGAATTTGTAGTTAAATCCTTCCCACAAGAAGCCCTCAGGCCAAAATGTATTTATTGCTAAGCTATGCCTAACATTTAAGGGGGAAGTAATACCAAATTACAAGTATCATAAATGAAATATGATCAATAGCTTACCCATAGACATTTAAAGGATAAAAGAGACCCCATCTATAGAAAATTTCATTTAAGCAAATTTTAGTAGACAAATTAATTTAGGCAATACATTTGACAAATGGAAAAAATCTTTTTTAAAGCACAGTTTGCCAAAACTAAACTTGAGAAGGAATTGAATTACCCAGGAATAAATATAACCAGAGGTGAAACACCTCTACAAGGAAAATTATAGAATGCTAATGAAAGACACCAGAAGATGAAAAGAACTGTTCATGGATAACCATACTACCAAAAGCAATCTACAAATTCAGTGCAATCCCAATCAAAATGCCAGTAAAACGCTTTGCAGAACTAGAAAAAAATAATCCTAAAATTCATCTGGAAGAACAAAAGACCCAGAATAACCAAAGCAATTCTGAGCAAAAAAGAGTCAAGCTGAAAGCATCATAAAACCAGACTTTAAATTGTACTGCAGGACCATTGTAACAACAACAACAACAACAAAAAAGCATGGCACTGGCATAAAAATAGACATGTAGACCCTATGGAACAGAACAGAAAACAGAGAGACAAACCCACACAGCTCTAGTCAATATCAAGCATTTAAAGACGAAACGTTCTTGACAAAGGTCTCAAAAACATACATTGGAGAAAACCCAGCCCCTCTAACAAATGGTGCCAAGAAAATTGGATATCTATATGCAAAAAAATGAAACTAGACCCCTGTCTCTCACCCTGCACAAAGGTAAGCTCAAAATGGATCAAAGATCTAAGAATTAGATGAGAAACTTTGCAAATGCTAGAAGAATACATAGGGAAAACCCATCAACATGTAAGCATAAATAGCAACTTTCTCAGGAGGACTCTTATAGTTGAGGAAGTAGCACCAAGAGTTAAAAAGTGAGATGGCATTGAATTTTAAAGCTTTAGCACAGCAAAGGAAATAATCAAGAGCATGAATAGAGAGCCTACAGAACAAGAGAAAATCTTTACCAGCTGTTCTCCTGACAGAGGATTATTATCCAATATGTGTGAATAGCTAAAAAAAAAAAAAATAATAATACACACCCACACACACACCCCACACACACAAAACCCCACAATCAATAATGGAAAGTGTACTACACAGACATTTCCCTAAAGAAAAAGTACAAATGGCCAACAGTTATATGACAAATAGAAATGTTTAACATGTTTAGCCATCAGGAAAATGCACATCAAAACTACACTGAGATTTCATCTTACTAGAATGGCAGTCATCAAGAATACAAATAGCAATAAATGCTGATTGGAAGATATAAGAGGAAAGGTACCCTTACACATGGTTGGATGGGAATGTAAATTAGTACAGCTATTATGGAAATCAGTATGGTAGTCCTCAAAAGACTAGGAATGGAACCATCCTAAGACCCAGTTATCCCACCCCTCAGTATTTATACAAAAGAAGTAAAGTCAGCATATAGCAGCACGATTCAGAATAACCAACTTATGAAATCATGCTAGGTGCATAAAGAAAATGTGGCCTATATACACACTGGAGTCTTTATTGAGCCACAAAGAAGAACAAGATTGTGTTATTTGTGGGAAAATAGATAGAACTGCAGAGCATCACGTTAAGCGAAGTAAACCAGACTCAGAAAGTCAAGGGTCAAATACTTTCTCTCATATGTAGAAAATAGAAGAAAAAAAAAAAGGGAAAAAGATATCTCATGAAAAATGGAAGGAAAACCAGTAGAGTAGAGAAAATAGAAGGGTTAGGGAGGTCCTGGGGAATGAAATTGATCAAATGATGTTATGTGTATGTACAAGTATGCTGCAATGAAACGCACTATTCTGTAATTATGCACCAATAAGAATTTTTCATAAAATTCTTGATAGCTCTATATTTTAAAAATTGAATCTAAGATCTAAAATCCTTTGACAAAGTAAATTTCAAGCCAAGATGGTAAAGTTACTGAAGTTTACAGAATACATATTGATCTTACACAAACTCAAAAAATAGACAAGGAAATATTCCTTACCAATTCATTTTTATGAGATCAGAATTGCCCTGGAATCAAAACCTGAAAATATATTTCAATAATAATGATACTGGCAAATATGCTTCGTAAACATGAAGGTAAGTTTCTTAACAAAATATCAGCAAATTAAAGTCAGTACTATAAAAAAGGATTATGTATTATGCCTATATGTGTTTTTCTTCCAGAAATGCAAATTGAATTCATGGGTTAAAATAAGGCGATTGAATTCAATACATTAAGAGAATGGGGATTGGGGGAGCATGGGAAGAATGGAGGAACTTTGGATAGGGAAAAGGGGAGGAAGGGGAAGGGAGGGGGCATAGGGGTAGGAAACACGGCAGAATGAGATAGGCATTACCCTAGGTACATGCATAAAACCACAAATGCTGTGACTCTACTTTGTGTATAACCAAAGAAACGAACATCCTTGCTCCCTATGTGTGCTATGAATTGAAATGCATTCTATTGTCACGTATAACAAATGTAGAAAAAAATAATTAATTAATTTTTTTTAAAGAAAAAAAAAAAAGAATAGGGAAAAAAAACATCATATAACTACCTCATACCTTCAGGAACCACACCTGATAAAATTCAACACTGATTCATGATTTAAAAAATAGATATATATGGGAGAAAATATTCGATCCTTAACTTTCCGAGTTTGCTTATTTCATTAAGCATGATGTTCTCTAGTTCCATTCATTTGCCAGCAAATGCCACAATGTCATTTCTCTTTATGGCTGAGTAAAACTCCATTGTGGATCTATACCACATTTTCTTTACCATTCATCTGTTGATAGGGAAATCAGACAAGCTAAACCAGAGTAAGGGCAAAAATTAGACAGGCCAGATGTCAGAAGAATAGAGGGAAGGTCAGTGGAGTCGAAGAAGGAGATTGAAGGGGAGGGACGAAGGACAAGAAAGGGGAAGAAATGCCGAATATATTTGCTAGAATTACACTAGGTACATGTATAAATATGCCACCGTGAATACCATCTTTATGTATAACTGTTAAGCACCAATTAAAAATGAATAAATAGGGCGGGGGTTGTGGCTCAGCAGCAGAGCGCTCGCCTCACACGTGCGCGGCCCGGGTTCGATCCTCAGCACCGCGTAAACATAAATGCATTGCATTGTGTACAACTAAAGTAAATAAATAAATATTTAAAAATAAAATGAATAAATAGGGATAAGGTTGCCCAGTGGTTAAGGTGATGGACTGATAAAAATGAATAAATAAATAGAAGGCAGGGTGCTGGGGTTGTGGCTCAGCGGTAAAGCACTCGCCTAGCATGCGTTGAGGCACTGGGTTCGATCCTCAGCACCACATAAAAATAAAATAAAGGTATTGTGTCCATCTACAACTAAAAAAATAAATATAAAAAAAAAATTGAAGGCAAATCGGTAGAGTAGAGAAAGGGGAATCAGGGAGGGGTAGGAAAGGGAAAGAGGAAGCACCAGGGACTGAAATGGAACAAATTAAGTGCCATGTAAACATGATTATGTCAAAATCATGTATACAAGCCTTGTGTATAGCTATAATACACTAATAAAAGCATTTTAAAAGGAGAAAAACTAACAAGTGATAATCTAGGAACAGAAGATGATTTGTGTTTTTATTTGCATAAAGTCTAAGGACAGGTCAAAAGTGCTCTATGGTTATACAATTCAGAAAATGGTTGCCTGTGGTGGGAGTTGAGGTTGGGCAGGGAGATTGGGTAGAAAGAGATGTGAAGGAAATGAGTATAACGATGGAACTGTGGGTGGTGGTTTGTAGGAGTGCTGAAAATTATTGAAACTCTTCAAGCCTTCACGTCAAAGAGGCCAGAAAGGGAAGGGAGAGAGGGACCAAGAGAAGATGGGAGATGGGTACAGTGAGAGGAGGGAGCGGTTCTAATGCTACAGCGCACAGTAGGGAGACTACAGCCTGACACAGTACACAATCAAAACGACTAGAGGAGCAGGGCCTAAAGGCCTCTAAGACATGGAAATGATGATATTTGAGGTGATGGAAATGCTGATTTCCCTGATTTGATCATTACATATGGAATACATGTATCAGATTATAAGACCAATAAATAAGTACAAATATTACATATTAATCAAAAAATAAAAATAATCATCAAAAGAAACATGTAAGGCCAGGTATTCTATTAAGCCCACATGCAGCACACACAGACACAGATACACTGACTTGCTTGTGATAAGAAATGAGTCACTGGAATCTAGGAAGGTGGAAGTGGCATTGGTGACATAACATGGACACTGCCTAACGCATCTGTCCATTTAAAAGGTAAAGAGCATGGCAAGGTGGTGCACGCCTATAATCCCAGCGGCTCAGGAGGCTGAGGCAGGAGGATCAAGCATTCAAAGCCAGCCTCAGCAAAAGTGAGGTGCTAAGCAACTCAGTGAGACTTTGTCTCTAAATAAAATACAAAATAGGGCTGGGGATGTGGCTCAGTGGTTGAGTGCCCCTCAGTTCAATCCCTGGTACCATGTTGTTGTCTGAAGCGATGGCCGCTTGGAGCAACGAAGCCGCGGGAAGAAGTTCAGAGGCAAACTGGAGACAAACAGCTTTTTATTTTGATAACTTTTTTCTCTGGCTCTAACAACGACTAACACGCGCCGCACACACCACCAAAATGGCGCTGACCCGATCAGCAATCTCGGCCAAGTCACTCGAGATCCCGGACCAAGTCCCGTGAGACTACGGAAGGCGACAATGCCCAAATCTCCATGGCTCATAGTCAACTGCAATTCAAGCCATCTCCCCAAACAGGGCTCCTGCAGTACCACCTCCCCTCGCCAAAGAAATAATAAAGAACTAGATAGCAAAAACAGAACCCCATGGGAAACATTTACAAAAAAAAAAAAAATCTAGATAACAACATATGAATAGATGGGGGCAAACCATCAGCAATCACGAGAACTGCAGGTTATGTGCATGAGAAAGCAAAGGCCAAAACAGGGAGCCCCACCAGCCCGAGAGTACAGGAATCCTAAAGGTTCAGTGTGTGATAGAGGGACAGGGCAGTGACAGGTCTGAGGACAGCAGCTGAAGCTGGAAGCAGTTTTTCCCACTGCACTCGAAGTGAGGCTTACGGTCCTGTAAAAGTGTAACCCCAGGGCTGTCTCCCCGGACAGGGCCCAACACTGAGGATAAACACTTAGGGGTAAAATCAAAATTAAGCAGAATACATGACATTTTTTTTTTTTTAAAAAAAAGGAAAGATAAGGCACAAAGAGAAGTGGGAGGGGGGAATATATTCAGAAACTCTCAGTGCATGAACTCAACGTAAGAACATGCTTTAAAAAGTGATTGTCCTACAAAGCTACCTTAAGACAAAAGAGAATGAGGATCAACAAAATCTCCTTACAGACGATGAAATCATGTCAGAAAGAAACTGTTTTTAAAAAGCAGAACTGTAACATAATGTTCAAATAAATTAAAATATATTGATATATTAATGTGGTACAAGATACAAGAGGACTGCATATGTCAGAATGTGAAAAACTCAGAACTTGGATGAAAAAAAAAAACAGAAATAAGTGGAAAAAATCAGGTAGACATAAAGACTAAACTGTAAGGAGCACAAGAGTGAATAAACATAATAGCACCTTAGAGATAATAGAAAGTACAATGGGGGAAGTTAAATCAGAAAGAAATGAAGAGATTTAAAAAGTACTTGAGAGAAAGTAGAGAAAGTGACAAATAATAAAGACAGACAGAGAACCCAGCACACCAGTGATAGGTATTCCCAAAGAAGAAAACCCAGGCAAAGGAAAAGAACAAATATTAAAAGAAAAAATATCCTAAAATAAAAAGCATTTGAAAACCACACATATAAAAAGCACACCATATGTCTGAGAATATCAAGACAAAATTATGATCACAAAGGATGTGTTCTAAAGATATTAGAAAACTTTTAAATTAAGGCATAAGTATCTAGAGCAAAAAATACATTACTTAGAAGAAATAAAAATCATTGTGTAATCAGACTTATATACAGAATAAAATTGAGTCACTTATTTAAGATCTCAATGAAAGACAAGGTAAGACAATTGTTTTCTACCTGAATAATTTTTCTTTCAAGTATTAATGGTACAAATACACTATTGCTGACATGAAGAATGAGAGAATTGTGTTCCCCCAAGCCCTTCCTAAGGAATTTAATAGCGGCTGAGCTTCAGACAAACAAAAAGAATCAAGAGAAACAGACAGGAGACCTGGAGGTGACATTGAGTGTAGGCATGCTTGTAGAGCTGAGATTAAACAGGGTTAAGAAGAGAAAGAAAAGTATGTGCTCTTATGATGTAGACATACTATAATTATAAAAATATGAGGAAGAATGAGGATAACATACACAAAAGGTTTTAGCTGCTTTGAGTCATAATTGGTGGAGGTATTATTAATATTATTATTCTAAGATTGTTGTATGTGTAACATAGGATAAAGCAAATGAATAAGTATGGGGCAACCTAATTCTATCATCCTGGTATCCTTGAAAGCCAGGATTGTAGTATGAATGAAAGGAGATACTTATGCAACTTAGAAGTTGAAGAAATGCCAGATAATCAAGGGTCTAAATGGAAACTATCAGTACGAATGTAGAAGTTCATTATGTGTGTTGTGTCTGTGTATAGATTATATCTACTATCTTCAGTCTGTCACAGATACATATGTATATGCCATCTATACACATCCCACTAACAATCAGTACTTTAGTGTCCATGTTGTGGTCTTCAATTGTTATTTCCATTTTAAAGCAAACAGAAATAGGGCTTCTCATGGAAATCCACAAGACAATCCTGGACCACCTTGCTGTACCAGATAGTATGAAAGCTAGGAAATTTTACCAGGGACAAGTCAGTCAAAAGGACCCAAGAACCAACCTGAAAAGCCTCTCTATTGCCAAAGGGAAGACACTTTGAGATTCAATAAAAAAAAGGATTGCAATGAAGTGAAACTGTCAAATATTTCTAAACCCACAGATGTATTTGCAATTAGTCATATTCAAGGATGACAGTATAGCAAGTCATTAGCTTGAAAACTGGGCAAATAGAAGGCAAGATTTAAACATTTATCCTTTCTTAAATGAAATGTACCATTGAGTAACAAAATATTGGATAAGGACAAGTGTTTTCTTATTCAATCAGTTCAGTTTTTAAATGTAAAAATGAAGTATGGGTAAGCATCCCTAATCCAAATATCTGAAGTCCAAAATACCCCCAAATCCAAAACTTTCTGACTGCTAACATGATTCCACAAGTGGAAAATTGTAGACCTCATATAATGGGTCACAGAAAAAACACTGGCTCAGAGAAAAAACTATTATATAAAATTACCTTCAGGCTATTTGTATAAGGATTACATGTAGACATAAATGAATTGTATGCTTAGACTTGGGTCCCATCCTCAAGATACCTAATTATGTATATCCAAGTATTCCAAAACCTGAAAGAAAAAAAATCCCAAATCTAAAACTGTTTTCTCCCAAGCATTTTGGGCACTCAATCTGCAACAGTTTAAGATATCACCAACGCCTAATGAAGAAATGAACCTAGATATTGAGCATCAGTGACTACTAACACCCAAAAGACAAAAAAAAAAAAAAAAAAAAGTCTCCATGATGCTTTGATGAAAGAACACACCATCACATTGTCTCATCAAAGGGACTGCATCTGAGTTCTGTCAAGACTAATCCAGACTACCAGTTTGCAAGAAATACAGAGGACAAAGGAGCATCCTGAACCTGGGTGAAAAAAAAAAAAATCAGAAATAAATGCAAAGATCAGTTATGAATAATGCACCATGAGGATGCATTGAGCAGAATGTAGACTGTACTGTAGGTCAAATTCCCAGGCTCATCAACAGATATATTGTAAGAGAAGGACAGAGAAACCAGATCAGAGGGAGTTTAAAAGACAAATCAAGTTTTTAAAAGTATGTAAGATTTAACGAGAGCATGTAGGGATGCACACTTGGGTGATAAAAGCATAAAGGAATGCAAGGGCACGCTTACCATACAAATATCAGGTAGTGGCTATTTTTGAAGAAATGGCAGAAATGGCGCTGTGACTGGGATGAAGGGTGTGGAGGGGCCCTTTGGGAGGCTCCCAAGTTTCTTTCTTGGTCTGTGTTTGTGTATCTTTTCCAGGATGCTTTAAATGAGCTGTCTCCCAAGAAAAATATCTTCCCTGTTAGGAAAGTGTATATAAACAATCAAAATAAACTTTTATTTGCTGGGGTGGAAAGACAGAGCCCAACTTCTACATCCACCAAATGAGAATTAAAACCAAGGCAGTCTTGAAGTTCGTGTCAAGATCCTCGATATCAATCTGTGAGCAATATAACATCTCAAGCTTATGGTACTCCACCTTAACGGGAACTCGCTCCACTGGGGCCTGACTCTCCCTTTGTCCCCAGCAATTAGCACAGTTTACACTTGAGTGGTCATTGTTTTGACCTGCCCTAAGTCTCGGCATCCGGACTGCATCACCCACCATCTGTGCAGTGGCCAGGAGGACTTCCCAGCTTCTCTCCAGCAAACACCGGAAGTGGGTCTTGGCCCCAGGCCTAACCTGTGACAGGTGGCCAAGGGACAGAGTCTTCTGTCATTCATAGTCTCAAGGACCACAATGATCAAAACCCACTACAGACTTGGTAGTTTGAATACTTTCTTGGTTTTTTTTTTTTTTTTTTTTTTTTTTTTTTTTTTTTTTTTTTTTTTTTTTTTTTTGGCTTTTTTTTTGCAATGAGAGATAAGAACACAAATTGGGGGAAAGGGGAGACATGAAGATGTGGAAAAGAGGCTGAGAGGGCAAATAGCAGAGAGAAAAAGTAAAGAGAAAAAGTAAAATCTCTGATTTTATGCAGATAAAAGAGAACAGGAGAAAGGAGAAAAGAGGAAAGGGAGAATGTATGAATCGACAGCGGACAATAAAAGGGTACCCAGGGTCAGAAAGAAGGAACATTCTTTCTGAATAGGATTGGCCATTGCTGGTTCCGTTGTACTCTGTGCTGTAACTAAATAGTTTCAGCATTAAATAAAATACACACAATCTTTAAGGGGCTTTGCTCCTCAATCTTATCTAAATATTTATTTGTGGAAGTGGTTTCCATAGTAACTGAGAAACAACCGAAATTCCCACCAGCTCCGCGACAGACCAGAAAAGCGTGACACTATCATTTAGAGATTCTGGGGAGCCGGTGGTCAGACTGGGACAGCACTGACATAGCACGCTGAGAAGGCAGCCCCAAAATTGGGCAGTGAAGTTCTTGGTCAGCATCTGGGCACGGTGCTAGCCTCAGGCCTCTCACTCAGTGGCACTGGCCACTGGGAAAATGAATTCTGTGGTTTCGGACAAGGTAGGAGAGAAGAGATGCCTCTGTCTCCCCAACTTTGCAGGGTCTTTAACTAGCCCCAAAGCTAAATGCATTATCTCACCAAGCTGGCTTGTCTTTAACTAGGTTCTTAATCTCCCAGAATCTGCCAGAGACAATACCAAAAGACCTACGATCTTGTACCCAAACTCATCCCTGATGGAAAGAAGTCAGGGATGAGGCATGGGTTGGGAAGACAAAATTTTGTCACTAATGATTAAGCAGTAACATTTGCAGGTGAATTGTTTATTATTTAATTATTTTAGTAGTGGGTATTGAACCCAGGGGTGCTTTACCACTGAGCTACATCCCCAGACCTTTTTATTTTTCCATTTTGAGACAGAGTCTCATTGAGTTAGTGAGGGCCTCGCTAAGTTGCTGAGGCTGGCCTCAAACTTGCAGTTCTCTTACCTGAGCCTCCCAAGTTGCTGGGATCACAGGTGTGTGCCACCACACCTGCCAAGCTATTTGTTTTAGATATAAATCGGAGAGGATCCAAGATGACATCTTAAATAATATCCCATTCCAATACTTGTTTTTGAGTGTGACAGAATACACTGAATAGGGTAAAGCTGTGAGGAAAGTCAGTTGCTTATAACTTACTGCCTTTCTTCTCTGACATTGAACCCTTGATCTGGTCTACCCTTGGGAATTTATTCTACATCTGTTAAAACTTGCAGAGACATTGACTAGAATATAAAATCCATGTGAGCAAGGAGTTTTTTCTGCTTGAACCACTGCTAATTCCCTATTTCCTATAATGATGTTCAGAACCTAGAAAGCCCTCAACATCTATTTACTAGGGGGAAAAAAAGGATGGATAAATCTCATCTCTTACTTGGGGTTGTAGAGCTGCTTTTTTGGACCTTGCCCTGGAAAAATCTCTAAAAATAGAACTTGTCTAAAACAGGTTTCTTCCTTGGGTAGCTTTGCCTTAGTTTCAAAGGTTTTAGATGTTCTGCCCATCTCCTTCAGTCTCATCCCCTTGGATGCTTACCTGACACCTCTTTTGACTTTTGGACGTTGCTGAGCCTGTATCCTAAGTGCTGGCTCAGACTGACTCCTGACTCTGCCTGTCTCCCAGCTTCTGTGCACTGCGTGGATCTGGAACCGTATCTTCCCTAGTCTCTCCCTTTATTTCTTTTATTATTGGTTCTTTTTAGTTAAACATGACAGTATGATTCATTTTGGTATAATTGCATAGGCATGGAATATATCTTATTCTAATTAGTGAATTAATGAGGTGGCACATGCCTGTTGAAAGCTAGCCTCAGCAAAGGCCAGGCACTAAGCCCAGTGGCTCACGAGGCTGAGGCGTGGTGGTGGGAGGTAATCCCAGCACTTTGGGAGGCTGAGGCAGGAGGATTGTTCAAAGCCAGCCTCAGCAATGGCCAGGCACTAAGCAACTCAGTGAGACCCTGTTTCTAAATAAAATACAAAACAGGGCTGGGGATGTGGCTCAGTGGTTAAGTGCCCCTGAGTTCAATTCCCAGTACCAAAATAATAATAATAATAATAATAAAAGAAGAAGAAGAAGAAGAAAACAACAACTCCATTCTTATGGATATACATCATGGTGAGATTATTCACTATAGCTAAGTTATGGAACCGAGCTAGGTGTCCTTCAACAGATGAATGAATAAAAAAATATGTGGCACATATACACCATGGAGTATTACTCAGCTATAAAGAATAATGACTTTATGTCATTTGCCAATAAGTGGATGGATCTCAAGACTATCATGCTAAGTGAAATAAGCTAGTCTCTCCCTTCTTTCCTGACCTTTCTGTGGCTCTTGGATAAGTCTCCTTGGTACATGGTGGTCAACAACAGAGACCTGAAAGGAAAAGAAACACGCATGTGAGGAAGCATATATTTGAAGTCTCAGAGAGAGAAAATGAGAATTAGCTTAACATTTACTGAGAGGAGACTACTCAGTATCAAGCATGTGCCCAAAGTTTAATGTGTGCTAATTAATCTGATCCTTATACAATTGTATGAAGTAGGTTTTATTATCATCTCCATCTTTAAATATGAAGCACAAGAGAAGTTAAATAAGTTGTTCAAAGTTGCACAGTTACTAAGAGGCATAGCCAAGATTTAAACTCTGATAGTTTACTGTGGAACTGGGTCTCATAACTACTGCACTATATTAATGCTGATTTTAAGAGTGACTGTTGCCCTGTTAGGGTGGGTGGGCAAACTCGGGCATAGTGGGCCAGGATAGAGGCAAGCAGTGAGAAAGAACATGAAACTTGAGATCACTTCCATTATTAAAACTAACGACCACCATCATGACACCAGTGCCTGCGGTGCTTGCTGTATGCCAGGTGCAGACAGGGATTCCAATTTATTTCCAGAATAGGCCCATGCAGTGTGAAATTGGGCTCTCAAGCTGTGCAACAATTTTTCCAAGGTCATGGGTCTAGAACTAGCCAAAGCAAGATTGGATATCTGGTCTTGTCCCAGGCTTGTGCTTATAACCACCACGCTTTACTGCATCCCCCAACCACAAAGCCCTAACACTCACTGTTAGGGGGCACTGACGTATCCTTTACCCCTTACCCACATTCCTCATGGCTGACTGTGGTGCAGTAACAGGGCACTAAGCTCTGAGTTCTGCAATGTTGTCTTAGCATTTGTGTAACAGTGGGTGAGGACTAGGATGACTTCACGTCATGTAGCATATTTGGTTGATCTTGATTTGAGAATTTTTTTTTTCCAAATTGACCTAAAATACAATAAAAGTAGGATGAGCTCAAAATAAACCACACAAAAAATTACTGAAAGTGGAAATACAATGCAACCCTGCGAACTTTCATCATTTAATCATATAGCTACCAAAATGTTGCCTCTTGGACTTATCCCTTGAGATTCAGTGGTTTGACTATATTTTCTTGACATTTCTGATTTTCTATGTAAGGAAAGTTTTACAAACTGTGTGTGTGACCCACCACTTGAATTTTCTGATTTTTGTCTGTGTATTGTGATGGATGCCGTTCAAGTAAATGCAATTTTATTATGTGCCTCTGTGTGTGGAGACCTGGTCTCAGAGCCTAGCAAAGCATATAAACAACGTATCTGCAGGATGAAAAGTTTATCAAAGAGCTATTGGGGTAGGGGCTGTTAGAGGGGAGTTAGACCTAGGTAGAGAAAATAGAGTCTCTTACAAAATAGGAGGGCACGATTAAGAGGTACAATTTGGGATAGTAGGAGACCCCCCCAGGCTAGAATCTTGGCTCTGATACATGCAATTCTTGCTAAGCCATTCTCTGGGTTTTTGTTTTCTCATCTATATGTTGAGGAGGTTGCACTGAATGGCCTCCCATGGCACTGAAGAGCCTCTGGCTGTGATCTGAAATAACACCTTTCTAAATCGGTGCCTTGGTTCATCCAGCACATGGTTCTATTTCTAAGTGTACCATGAGGGAATACGTCATAGCTGCTAACACCTCAGAATGTGGACCACAAAAGAAAAGATAGAAGCTTGCCCTGTTGTCTCCCTAGAGGGGTTTGGCCACTAGCCAATGATCAGCAGGCTGATGAATCCAGTCGTTTCTGTATTGCCCATTTAGTTCCTGGATTAATGAATGATTTCTTTAGCTCATGACTGGTTCTCTTTTCAGGTTGTCTTAGCACCTCCTTTTGTTAATCCTGGCCCCATGGAAGACATTTGCTTTTAGCCAAAGATACAGCAAAGTGAATGTAGGATCACTGTGGCAGCAGAGGGCTATGATGACTTGCTGGGATTGCCCACATTTTGTGAATTCTAGAAGGTGAGTTATGGTTTCTTAAAGCAAAATGCTGACCACTCATCAGTGCCTTCCGTTCGAAATGTATTGAGTGTCTGCTGAGGGAGGGGTACATGTGATGGGCACGGCCCAAAGAGAGCTCGCAGATTGCTTAGGTACAAGAATTCCACCGTGAGCCAGAGACGATGAGTCAAAAAAAAAAAAAGAAAAAAAAAAAAAAAAAGGGTTTGCTCCCTGAGCTTCCAGGTCTGGCTGAGGTCTCCCCCTCCCCTAACCATGTGCCTCTTTCTTGCCCTCTTCAGTCAGTTGGTTCCTCTAGTTGTGCTCATCTGTGTGCCAGATGCCAAATAGGTCTCTCCACGCTGTGGATCTGACCAGCCAAAAGGGTGCTTTTCCCTTCTTGATCAGGGCTCCTGGGCCTTTGCCACGGGCACGACTCTACACAGCAAACAAATAACAGGCAGCATGGCAAGACAGAGCGGTGGTGAGGCTGCCAACGCTCAGGGCGGTGCATCCTTGGCCTTGTGTCTGCACTGGTATAATGGATGAATTATTAATTAAGATTTATCACCAGGACAAAGGAAACGTGTAGGCGATTCTCTCCAAAGACAAGAGTACAAAAGACGGTGCCCGGGGCTGAGGCTTTTATTAGAGGCAAAGGAACATTTGGAATGGAGTAATAGAGATGATGTTTGATATTCTTCACATCACCTTTCAGCCAAGCACTTAATAAGTACTAATTCATTAATTTTCAAAACAGCCTTGTGGGGAAGGGAACATTATATCTCCTTTTTCTCTCCACTATGTAAGAGGTTGAGAAATTTAGGCACAAAACATCTATTTCATTGCTTTTAAAAAGAATTCCTAAATAAAATGTTTGTTCTTTCAAGCACTATTTAAATACTACTTCACACTCAAACCTCTTTCTTCTTCTAAATAAAGGAAAATATTCAGCATACAAGGACATGTTTTAAGATATGGAAGCATTTGTTTTGATTCTGATTGTCAGAGCAAGAATGCTTGGGAACTCAGATAAAATTTCCAGCAGCTTCCCATTTATTATTTTCCTGAAAATCTAATTTGTTAGAAACAATTTCACCAACGGCACAGACCCACATGTTCTTGGTATATGTTCCCAAAAATATTTTTTCAGGATCTCTGCATTTCCTACAACTAAAACTTAAAGAGCACTTGAGCTCTGTAGAGATGCTTGCAGTTTCCATGGCCACCTACCTGATGTAGATGGGGTGCAGAGGGGGGGTGGCGAATATCAAAAGGAAGTAATGATGAAGGAAGTAACTAGTGCAGGAGGAGACGTCCACAATTCAGATTAGAGTTACATCACTGTCCTCAGCAGCAGCACCAGGGATTCTTTACATGACTGTAGTATATAATTCAGAAATGTCTTCTCAAACATTGGTCGTTTAAATTCCGAGACCCTTCCTCCATAAGAGGCAAGGCAAATAAAAATAACTTATTTGGGGACTTGAGAGAATCAAACCATTAACTCCTGTCTTTGCCCAGCCTGAATTCTGAACAAACAGTGACCAAAAATAAATTTTTAAAAAAATTTAAAATATATGTATACACATATATATATATATATATATATATATATACGTGGTTTAGAACTGAACTGCAGAAACAATAGTTTTCCTAACACTGAACCCTGATTAAGCAATCACCTACCACCTAAGCACAAACGGCCTTGGACAATCATGGTTCACCCCATGAGGGTAGGGTCTTTACTACGTGGTTTCAAATAGGTCAGAATACAAACTCTCTGCAAGCATACCCCAAATTATAAAGGGGAGAGCTGCACAGGTTCAGTTCCTCATCCCCAACTCACCAGCTATTCCTCCCTTGGGGAAAGATGAATGAGGAGTTGAAGGGAGACCAGGTGTGTTCTGCTAATGGACTTTCCCCCATGTGGAAGAAAACTTGATGGAGTGGAGACATTTATTCCCTCCAAACATATGACTCCCTGCATCTGAATGTTCCACTAGTGTGTTTTGGTGTGAGGCTTGGGGATGTTGTTTCACCCTGTTGTTAGGTTGGCTGGTGGGAGACAGTTGGTCAGCCCTGGCCAGCAGAGGTGGAGGCAGGGGAGTCTACCAGCACGTGGAGGCCGGGCAGCCTATGCTCAATCTCTAAGTGAGTCAGGCAAGGTTGACACTTGGAGCTCAGGGGAACTGGGCTGTTACCACTCCCTGCGGGTAACAGCTCTGCCTCCGTTTTATGCATAAGTAGTTATATATCAAATCATGTGTTATGAACTCAGAACAGTTCTCCACTTGCTACTTACCCATTGTTCCAAAGTAAAATTACACACATACTCACACGCACACGCGCACACACACACACACACACACACACATAAAATCAGAAGATAAAATCATATACACACATTCGTTTGATTTGTTTCATTTTGTTTTGTTTTCCCCTCTATCTCTCCAGTTCATCCTGTTCTGATGCCTGGAGCAGCCCCACTACTGAACAACTCCACCCCTGACAAATTTTGTCGGCCTCGACTTCGGCATTTCAGATGCAGTGTCATCCCCCCACCCCCACCCCTTCCTCTGGAATGGTGATCAACCTTCAGTATCCAGTTTCCTAAGTACATAAAGCTGTCACTTTTATTTTTTATTTTTTTAAATATTTATTTAGTTGTAGATGAACACACAGTATCTTTATTTATTTTTATGTGGTGCTGAGGATGGAACCCAGTGCCTCACACATGGGAGGCAAGTGCTTTACCACTGAGCTAAAGTGCCAGCCCCACGCTGTCACTTATATATTCAAAATAGGTCGGGAAAAATCGGGGTGCCCTCTGATCCTAGAGATCAGGGTGTCCTGAAAATCCAGGGCCCCATGACAGTAGGCAATCTGTATCAGTTACGCAGTGGAACTACTGCAGAAAGGCAAATGAAGCAGAAGGAGCAGGTGATACAGGTAGTATCAAAGATCACTGGGAAGGTGTCAAAAGGTACGGTTGACACTTGGAGCTCGGGGGAACTGGGCTGGTCCACAGCCATGTCAAGATGGACTCTGATTCCTGCATGAAGCTGCCTGCTTTCCCTCTTCTTTGAGGGTCCCAGTGACCTCTAGATACATTGCCAATTAAAAGGAATATTAAAAGGCCACCAGGGGAAGCTAAGCCAAGTCGTCAGTCGGAGAAGCTCCTTTCTCTTACGTTAAAAGAAACAGCTTCCAAAGGTCAAGCTTGGGCCCCCTCGTTTGGCTTCTTTGAGTTAAACCTAAACCCAAAGGGTCAAATGTTGTCACAGTGTTGGCCTTTTGGTTACACGAAGCAGCAACAGCTGCATTACAAGGCAATGATAGGTAAGGGACAAGATCACCCACCTTAGGAAGGGCACGAGAGAAGGGGTGTGCATGGTCTGTGGACTGGTGCCAGTTCACCATCTGTTCCTCAGCCGCCTGCAGTAAAATAACTACAGAACATTCTGTAGGGAACGGCTGGAAACTTTCTGAGAGTAAATGGTTAGAAGCCTTTTTAGCATTTTTGACAGAGTAATTTTACGACTGCTGACTCTATAGCACTGCTTCCCAATCTGTATTTTGAGGAATAGCAACCATGTTTTCTGGAAAAAAAATGTTTAGGTGAAATAACTGTAAGCACTAGTTTTCACAAAGTTGGGTTTCTTTCATGTGAACATCTCTGAGTCTTGAACACATTGTGGGCATTATTAATCTCCAACAGCAGACTAGACTAAATTTGTTCAGTTTGATTTGGCCTCTGAATCCTTTTTGCATCATGGTAAGTAGTATTATGTGAACTATAAAGAAACACTTCTTTATAGGATGATCTAAATTTGTTGGAGGTAGAAATGGTACTTTTTTTATTTTATACCTGACTTCATCTGCTATTAACATGCAGTATCTAAGTACTGGGTCCTACTTGTTTGAAATCATCAAAACTACCATTTTAAACTTAATATGCTCCATTATCACTTACTCTTCTGTTCAAAGGGAATTTATTCATCAAACTTCTCTAAAAATGAGACACAATAAAAACATGAGCTGGTTCTAATGCTCCCTAATATCCCTTGGCCATCTCCAGAGCAACCTGATGAAGCTGTACCAGTCCCTTTGATGGCCTGTCGGTTTTTTAAAAATTATTTTTTATTCTAAGATGTTATAAATGACAGCAGAATACATTACATTTCATATTACACATATAGAGCACCTTTTAACAAATCTCTGGTTGTATGCAAAGTATATTCTCACCATTCATGACTTCATACATGCACTTAGGGTAATGATATCCATCTCATTCTACCATCTTTTTTTTTTTCCTTCACCCTTTTGCCCCCTCCCTTCCTCTCCCTCCCCTTTGGCCATTCTAGTGTTCCTCTAATCCTCCTATGCTCCCCATCCCAACTCAACTGTGAATTGGCCTCCTTATATCAGAGAAAACATTTGGCATTAGGCTTTTGGGGATTGGCTAACTTCACTTAGCATTATATTCTCTAACTCCATCCATTTTCCTGCAAATGCCATGATTTTATTCTCTCTTATTGCTGAGTAATATTCCATTGTGTGTATATACCACATTTTCTTTATCCATTCATCTACTGAAGGGCATCTAGGTTGGTTTCACAGTTTAGCTATTGTGAATTGTGCTGCTATAAACATTGATGTGGCTGTGTCCCTGTAGTATGCTGTTTTCATGTCTTTTGGGTAAAGACCAAGGAGTGGGATAGCTGGGTCATAAGGTGGTTCCATTCCAAGTTTTCCAGGGTATCTCCATACTGCTTTCCATATTGGCTGCACCATTTTGCAGTCCCACCAACAATGTATGAGTGTGCCTTTTTCTCCACATCCTCTCCAACATTTATTATTGTTTGTGTTCTTAATAGCTGCCATTCTGACTGGTGTGAGATGTATTCTTAGAGTGGTTTTGATTTGCATTTCTCTAATTGCCAGAGAGGTTGAGCATTTTTTCATGTATTTATTGATTGATTGTATATCTTCTTCTGAGAAGTGTCTGTTCAGTTCCTTGGCCCATTTATTGATTGGGTTTTGTTTTTTTTGGTGTCATGATTTTTGAGTTCTTTATATATTCTAGAGATTAGTGCTCTATCTGACGTGCTTGTGGTAAAAATTTGTTCCCAATTAGTAGGCTCTCTGTTCACCTCACTGATTGTTTCTTTTGCTGAGAAGAAGCTTTGCAATTTGAATCTATCCCATTTATTGATTCTTGGTATTAATTCTTGTGCTACAGGATTCTTATTAAGGAACTTGGGACCTAATCCAACATGTAGGCCTGTTGGGTTTTGAGGGACTGGGAATGTCAACAGTACTTACTCAAAGAACACTGATTACTGGGATGCAAAAGAAAATCTTTAACAAGTTTTTGAAAAGAAGTCTATTTTTCAATAGGAGCATAGGATTTTGTTTTTAATGTAGGGTTTATTTCCATTTTGGATTCTGCAACATCATTGATTTCATACCCTAGTATGGCCATGCCTGTGCGCCATCCTCATCTTGGCCCTACATCAATTTTGATGGAGATCTCACTGTCTCTCCACTCCCTCAACCCCACATATCCAATTACACAATGACACAAAACACCAGTTGCCTACCCAAGTAACCATCATTCTCTACTTCTTAGTCGCCTCAATCTTAAGCTGAGCATGATAAAACCTCCATTTCTCAGCTGCTCTTCAGCCACATGAGCTCTCTCTGTTCAAAGACAAGTGCACACCACTTCTGGGAATCCTCCTTACAAGATGGCTGGTCTGTGCCATTCGTTCCTCTCTCATTTGAGCCTTAGTCCCTCATGCCCTTGGAAGAGCAATGCGAGAGCTCTGATCTAGCAGGCATCTTGGACTCAGAGGACACAGACTGCCCTGGGTATGTCACATGGAAATCTAGAAGGGGCCTGAACCTGACGTCCAGAGCTGTGATCTCAGTCCTGACATGGTCAGCTCTGGCTTTCGTTACATAGGAAAGAAATAAAATGCTGTCTTACTGAAATCACTAGGTTTTTGTTTTGATGTTTTCTGTTATTTGTGTGAATTTATTTGGATCTTCTGTCAATAAAAGCAAAATTCTACCTGATCAATGAACCAATGAGCCTCCCAATGTTTGCAAAGGGCTTGAGTGTGTGTGTCTCAGGGCACCGTTCAACACCCGCCGGGCGGTGTTCACCTCTGCCTTCTGCCTCACTTCCTCCTTAAACAGAGCCTCAAGGTCACTCAGAGGTGAATGCTTAAGACCTTTTCACATCTCTCCTTTGCCTGCATGCACATAACCCTGTACATGCCTGCAACCTTCTAGATATTGGGGAATATGTTGGAGATTTTCCCATTGCCCTTGCAATAAACAAGAGACAACTCTTGAGTTGACTCCTAGTCTTTCATACCATTATTTATTTTTTTATGTTACATTATTTTATGTTACATTATTTATTTTTTTATGTTACATTATTTTTATGTTACATTATTTCCCTTGATACTCTTATCTAGTCCCATAGCCTTGAATCACAATCTGAAGGATGATGACCACAAATCTGTATCACCCGCCACGATCCTCCTTTGAACTCCAAACAGTGTGTAGTTATCTTCCTAACCAATCCTCTTGGATGTTTAATGGGCAATGAAAACATATGCCTATCAGACCTGGTGGTACTCCTTAGTATTCTTCATCTGCATAAAAGCAGCCGTATTTCACCATAATGATCTAGAAAAAAAACTGTGGTGTCATCTTCCTGTCTTATTTTTCTTTTATACTTTTAGCAGTCTTATTAGAATCACCTTCAAAATATATACTGTATCTTTCAGGGTAAGCAATGTTAGATGTCAGAATAAACACTTTGTTACGGTTTAGATGAGGTGTCCCCCAAAAGTTCATGTGTGAGACAACACAAGAATTTGCAGAGGTAAAATTATTAGATTATGAGATATGTAACCAAATTAGTGGATCAGTCCACTGATAGGGATTCACTGTAGGCATGTCGTGTGTGGCTGGAGGAGGTAGGTCACTGGAAGCATGACTTTGAGATTTATATTTTGTCCCTGATGAGCTGAGCTCTCTCTGCTTTCTGTTGCCATGTCCTGAGTTGCTTTCCTCCACTGTGATGTTCTGCCTCACCTCAGGCCCAGAGCTATGGAGGCAGCCAACCATGGACTGAACCTCTGAAACCATGAGCCAAAATAAACTTTTCCCTCCTCTAAATTGTTCTTGACAAGGGTTGTTTGGTCACAGCAAGGAAAAAGCTAACTAAAACAAACTTTAAATCTCAGAGTCTAACATATGAAAAAATCTGCTCAATATGTGTTCAGAAGCCTTAGTTTATCTTTTGGCAATGTTACGTTCCAGACTGCTGTTGAGGCAACACATATAAGTTCTACTCATTGGCTGGAACTAGCCACCCAGCCCTAATATAACTGCAGGAAGGTGGGGAAATACACGAAATATTTTGAATACTCTCTCAATTGAGTCACCTATTACTACTTCCCCTCCATCACCCTAGTCTAAGCTACCAACGTTGCCTGAAATATGCCATTGTTTACAATCATCGCCCTGATACTGATCATGCTTTATTATGATCTATTTCTTCTTCCATTCTTGCTGTCCTCTAATCTCTTTTCTCCAAGTAATAGTTAAAATAGTTTTGCTCAATATGAAGTAGATATTGTTACAGCTTTGCTCCAAACTCTTAAAAGCTAAGCTTCTTACCATGGCATCCAGCACGCTAAACAACCTGCCCCCTGAATCTTTCTCTGACCTCCTTTTCTATCACTTCCTACCTGGCTCATTTTGCATTAGTCACTCCAGCCTTCATAGTCTTCTTGAGTACGCCTACTTAAGGTTCTTTCTAGAATGCTCTTCCTTCAAATGTTTACACCTCTCTCCCCTTCATGTGCACCTCTGCTTGGCCACCATCCTCTTGAAGATGCTGTCTTTGACAACCCTGTATGAAATAGTCAACTCCTAACCCTATCTCCTCACCCACTAACCCCTCTTTACTCTTTACTCTGCTTTTTCTTTCATAGCACTTGTCCCTTATTCACCTTTTGTTTAGTATCTTGTTGTCTATCTCCCTTACCTGAACCAAAGCTCAATAGGTGAAAATACCTTGACTAACCTATTGGCTCTCTCCCGACATCAAGATCAGTGCTAGCACACAAGTAGGTTCTCAGTAAATATTTGTTCAATAAATGAGTAAATTTGTTAATAAGTAAAATTATACCAAATAACAAACCAAAGATATTCTTAGCAGCCAAGATCTAAGACAAAGAATCACTGACCCAGTTCTAATAGGCTACTCCACCAGTCTGGCTCTTCCCAGAGCTACCTAGACAGGACTGTCCACGATTTCTCAAGGTTTCCATGAAGACCCTAAAGCCCTCTTATTAGGAACACCATGCTGGTGGATCCCAGGTCTTTTCACCTTTGGTACTCAAATCAGTTAACACTAGCTATAGGAAAACAAGGAACTGGAAGAGAACCAAGGTATGTAGTGGAGTTTAATAAAAATGTAATTGCAACTAAGAAAGTCTGTTCTAGGCCTTTGAAATAGTGTTGGCAAATAAAGCTGTGAACTTCCTGACTGAACTGTGTGTCTTTGAACCATAGTCCATGTTCGGATGAAGAGAGGAAACATAAAAAGGTAGAATTCCATCTTCACTAGTAGTAGAATATGAAATTAGTAGACACAGCAGAAGGACTTTGACTTTTCTGCTGGGACTGCCTCAGTAAGCTTGGCCTGTAAAACCCAAATGAGCTGTGGACACTGGACACCCCCCTACCATTGCTTGCATTTCATTCTTTTTTTTTTTTTTTCCTTCACCTGTAGAATTCCATTTGACTTTCCCAATTGGACTTTCTTACTCTCACTCTTTTTCCCTGAAGGGAAATTGCTTGTAGAGAGATTTTTTTTTAAATGTATAACAGTTTTCTTTTATTAGACTCTCTAACAACAACAAAAAAATATCATTGCATTCTCTAAGACAATGACTGCTCTGTGAAGTTGTAACAAGGCATGTATAAGCCTGTGGTTCAAACTGAGTATACAAAATATCTCCCTTGGACATGTAAAGCTCTTAATTGGTGTACCCAATCTCTATTCCAACTAAAAACTGGGTTAAGGGAGAAGTGGACCCATTCATTGTGTATATTCACATGGAAAGGAATTTGAGAAATCCTACTCTAAAGAAATCCATTCAACTATTCTTGATCTGATATCTCATAAACCCACTTATCACTGAAACTGTTTTATTTTTACTTAACAAACTTACATCCAACCAACCTGGACAATACTGCCTGCTGTGATCTAAAATCTGTGGGGGCATGTTAGTCAAAACATCCGGAGGCTCTCTTGAAGATGGGAACTAGGGATACAAAACATCATGTAGTATGAAGACCAGTCCTTCCCCATAATAAAAACCAGCCCACCCCAAATGGAGTCAACACACTTCTGTTGGGTGAATTTTATTTGCATTTTTAGGATTCTAATCTAGGCCCACTCCTGTATCGTTCAGATGGAGAAGCAAGCTCAGACAGAGGAAAAGCCCCATGTAAGGCACCACACTGCACGCGTGGTCCCAGTCGGTACTGGAACCAGCTCTCCTCTTCTTCCATTATGAATTCATCCCTCAGGACCACATTGTCTCTCTCATGCTTATACTAGAACACTGGAGAAAAGAACAATAGCTAAGTTGTTCAAAAGCATCAAATAGAAGCTCCTTAGAACATCTAGAGTACCTTGAATGCTTGTGAAAACATTGGCTGATGAATGATTTCAAAAAGTGAAGCAATACAGCTTGAAAAAAAATTGAATTAACTCTTACCTGGCACCTACTATATGTATTGAATTAACTCTTATCTGGCACCTACTATATGTCAGGCCATATGCATGTTCTGGTTCTTCCTTGCCCCATAACAAAATTAAGACATAAAGATCACTGACTCTATTTTTTAGATGAAGAAACTAAGGCTTGGAGGATTTAGATAAGATTCTCAAGGTTACAGACCTCATAGAAAGAAATTGGAGCTGGAATCCAACCTGTTTTTTTTGGTCTCCCAATCACTCGTTTGGGCTTTTGCTCTTAAAAATTGTAAGCACAATTTTTAAAGGAGGACTTTTTTTTTTTTCCCCAACAAAATACATTTCCGATTTAGTTACATTTCTATTTCCTAAACTTAGCAGAAATCAATTCAAATATGCTTAAGCAGAAATAAGCATTTGTAGAAGGATAGTGGGACCCGTGGAATCTAAGAAGTTGAACAATCAAGCTGTGTAAAGGCAGCTACCATGAGCAGACACACCCTTCAGAGCTGTGAAGTTGATGAGGCTGACTAACCCCCAATTCCCAGTCCCTGCGTCTCAGGTCCAGTCTTGAGAGAGATAATAGCTCTGATTCAGCTTCAATCAGATTCACCCCTGGAACAACCAGTTCTGTCTGTTGGGTAGGGTCATCCAGCAGAAACAGCTGATAGGCTGCTCTGTGGACAGATGAATAATCTCCGTAGTAACCCAGGATGAATCCCTGGGCACATTGTGAGGCAGCCGAAGTTTCTTTTGCATCTTTCAAGTCCCCCTGACAAAATACCTTTCCATTGCTTCAGTGTTTGAATTCCTCAAAATGGTATCTACCATCTTTGTCTCCATTCCCTCCTACTACATTCCCTTGGGAGAAAATGCTTATTGTAATCCTTATTATAACACATTGTTCTTAGTAATAAGGCTTAATGCTGCATTCCTCTAGGAGATTTTAGATTTTAATAGAGGATAATACAGTAGAGTCCAGCAGATATCGATGAAATCCACCTGCATGAGAGAAGCCCTAAATAAGAATTGTCCTAGCCTTCTTTAAAGGTCTTAAAAGGTGAATAACTTTCAGTTCTTGCTGTGAAGAAGTGTCTAACCGACAGGCTTCAGTCAAATAAATAATAATGTAACTGTAAGAAGTGGGATTTGGGGGAAGAAAGTGGCCTTAAAAGAAGGGATCCTCAAATCACACCGAGAATTGACCGTCTCACTTGTCAGGTTATCAGTAGGTTTCCTATGGGGTCAAAAATAAGAGTCACATTACCACAACAAACTCAAAGGACAATCTTATAGGCAGGGTTAAGTGTAGGTACAGGGGACAACATGACATCCAATCAAGCCCTGGGAAACCAAGGATATATCACCCAACAAAATAAATCTTCTAGCCAGAACCCCTTAGGAAAATAGTCCCTCTGGGGCCATTGGTTCCACGTCATGGAACATTCCATGGTAAAGGCCTTGTCTCCCATGGGGTGCCTGCCAGGACATGTCTCAGTCATTCGTATCCCCCAGGGAGGAGAGAGAAGCGAGGGAGTAAACCTTCCCTCTGATCAGCTGTGGTGACACCTACGTGGAGGCAAGAACCAGCTTTCCGGCGCTAGTGGCCTTTCCTGTCCACTACACAGGTGGTCCTAGGAAAATCATGACGTTGCTTCCTGCAGTGCATCCTGATTGCTGTCCTCTCCTACTGTCTTTCTCCTGATAATGCTCTCCACTGCAAACTTCTTCAGAGAATAAATGGAAGCATCTCCTCTGGGCTTGTTCTACTGAGATAGGACCATAATCTAGACACTGATTTTTTTTTCTCATGATCTCTGTAGGGTAGAAAATGCAGTGATACATTAAAGGCAGAGTTGTTTATCTCTGATGAAGTGGTATACTCTAAAATGTTCGTGAGCGATGTTCACATCTCTTTTGGAGTGTATTTTATAATGACATCCCTCAACAAAATACCCACAAAAACATCAATGACACAGCCACATAATTGTTTATAGCAGCACAATTCACCATAGCTGAACTGTAGAACCAACCTAGATGCCCTTCAGTTGATGAATGGATAAAGAAAATGTGGTATGTATATATATATATATATATATATATATATATATATATATATATATATATAATTAAATCATGGCATTAAAAGAGAATAAAATTATGGCATTTGCAAGTGGATGGAGTTGGAGAATATAATGCTAAGTGAAGTTAGCCAATCCCCCCAAAAAAAACAAATACCAAATGTTTTCTCTGATCTGAGGATGCTGATTCATAATGGGGTTGGGGGAGGAGCATGGGAGGATTAGATGAACTCTAGATAGAGAAAAGGGGAGGGAGTGGAAGAAAGGGGGCATGGGGTAGGAAAGATGGTGGAATGAGATGGTCACCATTCCCCTAAGTACATGTCTGGAGACACAAATGGTGTGACTCTAATTTGTGTAGAACCAGGGATATGAAAAATTGTGCTCTATATGTATAATATGAATTGTAATGCATTCTGCTGTCATATATAACAAATTAGAATAAAAAATAATTTTTAAAAGGTAAAAAAAAAAAAACCTTTAATGATAGTCACCACAACAGGCAATGAGGAAGATGTATAGAGGCAGGAGATTTTCACTGGACATTTAAGAACACACCACATGAGAAACTGCCTACTTTTGTCTATGACAAGGAACCTCTGGATTCTAGGATAGTGACTGGAAAAGTCTTGGAAGGGTCTTGGCCTTGAAGGAGTTAGAAGAATGAGGCAATCAGTCATGATTGTTCCTCCCTGAAAGTCAAGAAAATACAATTCAGTTCCACACTTTTGACAACTTTGAGAAAATTTATTTCCATAGTCTGCCACCTACCCCCCACAAAACATTTAGAGTTAACTTTTTTAAACTTCCTAAAAGCTGCTTTAAAATTTAATTCCATCAGGCTTAAAAAATGCTTTGTGCAATTTCAATCCTATTATATATGTTGAGCTTTGTTTGGCAACCCCAGAATATGATTTATTTTGGTGAATAGTTGATGTGCACTGAATGTATATCTTGCTATTGCTGAATAGAATGTTTTATAAATATAATTCACAAGTTGGTTAATAGTGTTGTGTAAGTCTCTGGCACATTTATGTTTGACATACTTGTTCTGTCCATTAGTGTTCAAATGTCTACCTAAAATTGTTGATTTTTCTCTCTCCTTTAAGTTCGCTTAGTTTTTGCTTTACGTATTTTGATGTATGCACTATTGTTAGGTGCATACACATTTAGGACTGTTATTACTTATTGAAAAATTGACTCATTTATTATTATTAAACATTCTTCTTTCTCCTTGGTTGTTTTCCTTTTTATGAGGTCTACATTTTGATATTATTATAGCCACTAGCTGTCCTAGGATGACTGTTTGTGTGATACATTATTTCTATTATTTTATTTTAACTTCTGCATCTTCATATTTAAATTTGATTTCTCACAGAACATATTTAATTGAATCATGCTTTCTTTCCCAAGGGGGAAAGAATCTCTACTTTAAAAATTGAAGTGCATTTAGTGTTTGGGATAAATATATTGGCATTTAATGTATTTAATATCTGGGCTTAAATTTGACATCTTGCTATTTATTTTCTATATTCTCTTTCTATTACTTGTTCACTTTTCTCTCTCTCTCTCTCTCTCTCTCTCTCTCTCTTTTTTTTTTTTTTTTTTTTTGGTCATCTTTTGATTGAGTCCTTTAACAATTTCATTTTATCTACAACATTAGCTGATTAGTTTTATCTTTTTTTATTTTAAAGGAGTATACTAGAGTTCACAATAAGCATCTTTATTCAACCTACCTTCAAATCAAATACCATTTAATATAGTCTAAGAACCTTCTCCCAGTATATTTCCATTCATTACCTCCTCCATCAATTTGTGCTATTGTACTGATAGGTTTTATGTCTATTTGTTATAGACACAATAAATTATCAGTTTTGACTAAGTCAGTTCTTAAAGGATAAATGTGTATTTTAATATAAATATCAATTTAAAATGTTGGCCACCAATTCAGAAAAATTGAAGGCAAAATAAGAACCCCTCTGTGCCTATCAAACAATAAGCATTTTTTGTTAAGAATATTATGTCAAATATATTATTCTGAAGCTTTGTTTCATTTACTCACATGGTGTGTCGTTTTTGCACACACCAGTGCTCTCTCATTAGCTGCTGCACAGCACTCCTTGGATAGGCATATGCTGAGTCACTCAACCCTTTTCCATGCTGAAGAACATAGAGGTGTTTCCAGGCTTTTGCTATTACAAACAAATCTGTAGTAGCCATGCTTGACCAAGCTTTCCCACATGCGTGTAAGGTAGAAACTGAGAAATGGAACAGCTGGCCAGAGGGTAAGACCATTTTAAATCTTACCCAGAGAGTAAGTCCATTTTAAATATGCCTTTAGTTAGTTTCCTCCTCTAGCAAGGGTTAAGGATGTATCTCCAAGCTCTTGGTGGGAGTTTTAAGGCTAAGTGTCAAGAATTTCAGAGCTTTCTACCTCAAGTAATACTACAGCAATATGCCGTATGAATATTTCTAATAGACATACAAGATTTCATTTTTTAAAAGAACCCTGTTGCCACCATGGTTGAAAAACATCCATTTGCAGAAGTGATTGGTGGGCTACCTTCTTACATATCCTCTGTGAGGGTCCAAGACAGGGGGATGAATAAAGTGAACGTTTTGCATAGACCTTGGGATTTTTTTTTTTTTTTTTTTTTGTACCAGGGATTGAACTCAGGGGCACTCGATCACTAGGCCACATCCCCAGTCCTTTTTTGTATTTTATTAGAGACAGGGTCTCACTGAGTTGCTAAGTGCCTCACCATTCCTGAGGCTGGCTTTGAACTCGTGATCCTCCTGCTGGGATTACAGGCGTGCGCCACCGCACCCGGCTGACCTTGGGATTTATGCATTGCAGGGTAATATGTCAAAGTCTACTTCCACCTAATGATGATTTATTTGATTTTATTATTTCAAAAAATATAACAAAAAGGATATTCCTTCTAGGAATGACCACAGATACCATGAATTCAGCCCTCCCATTTTCCAAAGGAAATCAAAACAAAAAGAAGAAAATAAAACTGAACGCCAGAAAGAAGTGACTCTCCCAAGAAGTTCTTACTAAACCATACTTGAAATCCAAGTCTCCAGATATCCAATCCAGGTTATTGATCTGGAGGGGAACCTTCCCAAATACAGAATCTTTGAGTCGGAAGCAGTCTCAATATGGACCTAAAAATCATATTCATCTTATTTAAATTCCTATGTTATACAGAAACCCTCTTGATAGAATATCTGATGTTTCTGCCGGGCACAGTGACGCACACCTGTAATCCCAGCACTTTGGGAGGCTGAGGCAGGAGGATCGCGAATTCAAAGCCAGCCTCAGCAATGGTGAAGCACTTAGCAACTCAGTGAGACCCTGTCTCTAAATAAAATACAAAAAAGGGCTGGGGATGTGACCCAGTGGTTGAGTGCCCCTGAGTTCAATCCCTGGTACCACCAAAAAAAAAAAAAAAAAAAAAAAAAAGAATATCTGATGTTTCTTACGGCTTTGGTTCAAACATCTCTTTTGAAAAGCGATTCACTAATTTGCGAGAAATATACACTGTTATTCAGCAGCTTATTAGAAAATCTTCCTCTTTTGCTGCTGAAGTCAACCCTCTTATAACTTTTACTTCTTGAATCGTCCCACTCTCTGAAGCAGAGATGAATCAGATTCCAGGCTATGCGCTAGTCCAGCTTCTGCCCTCTGGATATTCTCCTATTTGTCAATGTCCCTCATAGAAATGTGGCTTGCAGAAGACAAGACTATAGTCCAGCTGTGGTCTGACCAATGCTGGGTGCAGTGGGGCCTTTGTCTCCTTTGATCTTTTCTTTATACTTCTATTAATAGAGTCCCAACGTGTTTGGCTTTCTTGGCAGCTGCATTCCTGAGCTGATGGTCAATGGGAACACCACATTTTTTTTTTAATTGACAAGTATAAAGTCAGGGCTCCTTCCTCTTCTGTTCATGTAATTGGTTGCAAACATTTATGTGTTAAAAAATCAGTTAGCTTTTAATTAAATATTCCCATCTTCAAGAATATTAGAATTCCCATCTTATTGTCTTTCTCCCTGTAAGACTTGACACAAATTTGACAAATAGACCTTCTATGATTTTGTAGAAATCCCCCAAGAAGACACAATCAGGGGATGATGTGAGTTGATTACAACTGTGATTCCACATTTAGTACTTAAACAGCCTTTCCTTCTCTAGGGTTTTTGTTTCTTTACATATGGCTGTCATGTAAGACTATTAAATGCTTTTCTGCAATGAAGATGCTGTATACAGCTTTGGTATCCTTCCAGTTTACTGCCTGGTAACCATTTTATAAAGGGGGTAAAGGAGTTAGTTCCACATGGCCAGTTCTCAGTGAACCCATACTGACTTTTAGTGATCATCTCTCCATAAATATTAATGCACAAATCTGCTGAAGGAAAACAGTTAGGGCACCCATTGCCAAAAATATAATGCCAAAGGCAGAAAAAAGAATAATTATTTTGGAAGCAGAAGAAACCAATGTTCTTCCAGGAACTTGCTGTTTAAATCTCTGTCAATAGAGTTTGATGCCCAGAACTGTTTAGGGGAGAGAGGTTGTGCAGATTGTGTAAGTCAAAGGCTTTGGAAGGCCTTGGGAGGGAAGGGTTGGTGGAGGCCTTGTGCAGGAGGCGGGCGCCTTCCAGGAGAGCCTGAGGCACGCTGGGACTTGCACCAACTCTGTCCTTCCCCAGTTACCCAGGCACGGAGCGCTCCCTCCCTCTCACCCAGCACCATGCTGCCTGCAGCACTTGGAGTCAACTCTAGCCTTTTTAATAAGACAGTTTGGAAGAGAGACAAGCCTTTTCAGTCTGAGAGATAAAAATAAAAATGTCAGTGATCAGAATTTCCACATATGGTCTCAAATGATAGATGAAATTTAAAGCTGGCAATTGTCCTGAGCTAGAAGGACACAGGCAAGGGAGACTGGAAGGAGGTTTAGGGTGTTGCTTTGTCCCCCTCGAGTGATAATGGACTGTCCCCCAACAGAGCACGTTCTTTCCTTTTTAAGGGCAGTGAAGGTTGCCAGGACAGTGCATTTACAGCAGACCTGTTCAGAGATGTTGTGCGGCCCTTCCCCCACTGCTGTGAATAGGTTTTCCCAAAATTCCAGGAGGGAGTCCTCTACAGACTGCCCATCTGTTCTCAGGCATGCAGGGAATCTGGGTAACAATTACATTTGGGAATCACCTGTCGGTACTCCGGAAGAGAGGCCATACTTCTGCACCAAGCCTTGGGAGGTTTCTTTTTCTCCAAGACAGTTCTGCTTTGGGGTGTGGTTAGAGATTAGGAGGAAAGATTAGAAGGGAGAGGAAAGGATTTGTATCTCAGTTAATAAGGGTCAAAGCCCAAGAAAAGTTGTTTTTTGCCCCGACACAAGCATATGAACACATTTCCAGGGCTAAAGCTCATGGGAACATTGTGATTTATACTCCAGAGATCTGAAAGTGCATCCAGGAGACCTAGGCTCTTCTAGGACTGTGCCTTGTTCTAGCTTCAGTGCATTCATTTGAAAAAATGATGAGGGTGACAATATATCTTTAAAAAGACTTATTATTGTACAATTCCATTTCAAGTTCTCATTTGAAGAATTTGGAGTCTAAAATACGGTCTTGGTCAGTGGTTCTCAGACTTGAATGTGAATCAGAAACATCTACAGAATTTGTTAAAACACAGGTTTGAGCCCCAGCACCAGAGTTTCTGATTCATTGGTTTGTGGTGGGGCCTGAGAATTTGCACGCCTAATGAGTTCTGGGGGATGCTGTGCTGCTGGTTCAGGAACCATGCAGGAGCCCTGTTTGGGGAGATGGCTAAGATTGTGGCTGACTATGGGCCATGGACATATTTGGGCATTGCCCCCTTCCATAGTCTCACGGGACTTGGCCTGGGATCTCGCAGGACTTGGCCCAGGATCTCGAGAGACTTGAGCCGTGACTCAGCAGATCGGGCCAGCGCCATTCCTGCTCGGGCGCGTGAGATGAGACCTGAGAGAGAACGGACGGGGTTAACGCTATTGTGTATATATATTGTAGTTTCTTGTAAGAGTACGTGCCTTGGTTTCTTGTGAGAGTGTGTATGTGGTGTTAGAAATTACAAGAGACAGAGAGAGAAAGATTAAAGAAATTTTTCATCTCCATCCTGTCTCCAGGCTCCTTCCCGCGGCGCCGCCGTTCCAGGCTGCAAATCCTTTCCAGCGGCAACAGAACCACACTTTAAGAACCTCTGGCCTAGACCACAGAACACTCAGATGAACCCCTAACAGGTTAGTGGCCATGCTTGGGATTCAGTAGTTATCTAGAGGCATGACTTCAGGACCTATTCAGCAAAAGATGACATCAGTAATTAGTCAAGACTCTGTGTGCTGCAGGATCCGGGGATAAGGAGATTGGGCAGGGAAGAAATCGACTGTGGAATTTAAAAAATCGCATACATAGCCAGGCTCAGTAGCCCTCACCTGTAATCCCAGTGGCTCAGGAGGCTGAGGCAGGAGGATCACAAGTTCAAAGCCAGCCTCAGTAAAAGCGAGGCACCAAGCAACTCAGTGAGACCCTGTCTCAGGGCTGTGGAGGTGGTTCAGTGGTGGAGTGCCCCTGAGTTCAATCCCCAGTACTCCCCACCTCTTTTTTTTGTTAAAAAAAAAAAAGAAAATCCCATAGATTCTAGGAGCATTTAGTAGTTTCTATAATCCAGTTCTGGTTCTACAGAGGCATTATTCCCTAGAAAACCTAGCAGAGAAAGACCATGAGCCAAGAGAAGCCAAACCCAGCTGCTGAGAAAATGCCTCTCAGCATATGCCCTGATGAGAGCCAGTCAGTGTCATTTTCTCTCTCTAAAGAGGACAGCTCATCATAATGTCTGTTCCTATTAAAGAGTTCTGCAGTCATGCTCTCTGCGACTTTAAGCAGGTCTACAACAGAGAGCATGACAACAGTCATCCTGCTGGAAATTGTTCTTTGTGGCCCAGCAAAGACACGACCCAGAAGTTGCTTTGCCAGTAAGGTATAAAGGTGGTCTTTTCTGAGGGGTCTTGTGTTATCAGTGAATTCATGAGATTCAAAGTAGAGTCTATTCCCTTTTGTAACTTCACCCCGACCATGGCCTTGTTGATATTGTAGCCCAAGTTACTGAGCTAATGTCATCACTGAAAGCATTAACAAATTAGCAAGGGTCATAGGGATCTTAGATTCTTGTGTTGAGATTAGCAACTGAATTCGCCGAGAGAATTGCTATATAGCCGGAGAAATAAACCTCCGGAGAATATGCACTTTCAACTCACTCTACCGTCTGGGTTCGACAGTGTTAAGTCCAAGTTGGTACACTTTAGGAGGCAAAATAGGCCCCAACTCAAAATTGGGGCACAAGAGTAATTCTTGTTTGTTGAGAAAAATTCTTAATGTCATTTAAAAAGCATCCACTGAAAAACTATTATTTGCCGGGCACTAGAGATATACTGACATATAAGACAGGCATAATCACTGCAAAAGATGTAACTTACACAGGTCAGCATATAAATCATTAATCATAGTTGTGAGAAGTGGTTGAAAACAAGAAATCAGCAATAAAGGACACCACAATTTAGTTTTCAAACTAACCCAATTCCTGGATGTAGAAGCAGAAATCAACTCCTACTTTTGTCTCCCATAATACCCAACACGAGGCCTTGCTTCAGTGGAGAGTCCCAGGTGAGGAGTAGAAAGGTGTGACTTGGTGTGACAGGCCTCACGTTCCTTTTTGAAAATAGCGTGCAGAATCCTTCTGCCCTAGAAAGATCTTTGCCCAAGTCTGGGCTTCATGGCTATTCAAGGAGAACTTGGAAATTAGGTCAGGAAGGATGTGGGAGAGGTTGAAACAGTTGGAAAGAAAGGATAAAGAAACTTAAGAGCTCAAGAATCTGAGCCAACTGATTTGTTCTTTCAAAGTATATGTGCCTCTTAGAGGATGGTGACTTCTCCTCTCCAACTGGGCACTCAGATCTGACTGGAGACTTGTCCATGATGCTGGTGTCTTCAGGGATTAAAGCAACAATACAGACGTACTTGTAAAGTATGGTTCTGCTTCTCGGAGACCTTAATTCAACTGGAATGAAACGCTGAATCTTAAACAAAAGGCCAATATTCTAAAACAATCCTTATTTTTTGAGTATGGGGGATCCACGCATATTTAAAAAAAAAAATGAGACTGAGCCCATAGGTGGGAAGGGTGGAGAGAAGGCTCACCTCACTGACTACCTCTTAGATTCTTGTGTTGAGATTAGCAACTGAATTCCCCAAGAGAATTGCTGTATAGCCAGAGACCCAAACCTCTGGAGAATATGCACTTTCAGCTCACTCTACCTTCTGGGTTCAGTAGTGCTCAGGCCACCCTGAGATCATTCCACGCCAGCCAACAACACCCCTCTGCCACCCAGCATCCTGGGAGGACTTCCAGGACAGCAGTCCTCTTGGACGGTCTCAGAGTGCCACAAAGAGAACTGCAGCTTCTGCCTTTGGTTTCCAACTTAGCCTTAAATTAAAAGTACAAATGTCAGCCAGGCACGGTGGTGCACACCTGTAATCCCAGCAGCTTGGGAGGCTGAGGCAGGAGGATCGCAAGTTCAAAGCCAGCCTCAGCAAAAGCGAGGCACTAAGCAACTCAGTGAGACCCTGTCTCTAAATAAAATACAAAATAGGGCTGAGGATATGGCTCAGTGGTCCAGCGAGTGCCCCTGAGTTCAAGTCCCAGTACCAAAAAAAAAAAAGAAATACAAATGTCACTACAGGGATAGCAGTTATTATTCCTGAATATAATAGTGTAGGAACCCTGTTTGGGGAGATGGCTAAGATTGCGGTTAACTACGGGCCAAGGAGACGTTTGGCTGTTGCCACCTTCCTTAGTCTCACAGGACTTGGCCCGAGATCTCGCGAGACTTAAATGAGATTGCTGATCAGGTCTGCGCCATTTTGGTGGTGTGTGTGGTGCATGTTAAAGTCGTTGTTAGAGCCAGAGAGAAAAGTTATCAGAATAAAAGGGCTGTTTGTTTCCAGTTCGCCTCTGAACATCTTCCCGCGGCTTCGTTGCTCCAAGCGGCCATCGCTTCAGGCGGCAACATAATAGCAGGAAATGCTTTATTAAATTCTCTCCAATCTAGTGGAGAGCACAAGACAAAGCCCACTGACCTGGGAAAATGTAGTGTAGGAGAGAGAGAGGAAAAAAAAAAAAAAAAAAAGAGGATGCTTTCGTGGGCTACAGGATGAAACAAGACTCCTGGATGAGAGAGGGAGGGGCAATCTTGTGCTGTTTTAAAGCATCTGCTGATTTCCGTGGTGTAAATGCTCCCATCCGGGCCTTTTCAAGCTCCTGACACATGTCAGCTGGCTCCCACAATTCCTGGAAATCAACGATTGGCTCGGGCTGGCTGCTGGAGGAGTGCTGTCCCCAGCACACTGCTTGGATCTCCGTGAGTGGGAAGAGAGGTACTAAGAGAAGTCCCTGGATGCAGACCTGGCCTGGTGTTCTGGTGTTCTCGCAGACTGTCTTGAGATTCTCCTGTGTGGAGGGCCGGAGGTGAAATGGGGCTTGGGTGGCCCAGGTAAACACGGGTGGGGCTGAAACCACAGCAGGTGAAAAGTCTGGAGGGCCCCTAATTAGGCTGAATCTCTCATCTGCCTTTTGTAACCATCACGCAGAGAGGCAATCCCAACAACAATAGCACCAAAGAAACTCCAGCATGATTACTGGTCACATCCCCAAAGTAGGCTTCTCGGCGTGGGGACACCCATTGGAAGACAATGCCCTGGAATCACACAGCAGGGAAAGTGACAATGAGGAGAAGGGAGGGTGAGGCAGCTGTTCCCTTTTGTGGGGGAGGCAGGCACAGGCAGGGTTATTAAAAGCTCCATGACATACTTTGGCTTTGGCGGTGAGGTTATGTCTCCGGCTGTGGGATCACTCCCCACAGGGCAGCGAGGGAAGCCTCGAGCGCCCGCCGTGTTGAGTTATTCGTGTCCACGGGGCCTAATCCTGCTACATGTGTTCTCTCTTTGATAAGGCCCTGCCTTCTGTCTCTGAGCTTGACTTTTCAGTTCCAGACAAGGCAAAAAAGAATGATTCCCAGCATCTGAGTGGAATTGTGAAGAGGGTGAAAAGCATTGTTCTTGCTCTCCTTTCTCCCTTTCAAAAGATTTTCCTGGCCACCTGAAGCCAGCATCCTCTGTTGACCGGTGGCTGAGGGCTTCCCACTGAGGGGCCAGACCTAGCTGTGCTATGAGATCTCCTTTCCCTCCGTCAGCGGTTCAGAGGTCTTCCATTTAGCCCCATACTTCCCTCTTTCCTGACTTCTCTGATGATTGAAACCCCTGTGAACTACTTCGCATTGCAGGGTTAATGATGATTTTGACTTAAGGAGTCCTCCACGTGCCGGAAGTGTTTGTACAAAGCTTCGACCATAAGAAAACTCTATGTGCATCTATGATTACATGACCGATGGAATTGGACATCATGTACAACCAGAAGAATCAGAAGTTATACTCTATATACGTATATGTCAAAATGCATTCTACTATCATGTATAACTGTTGCCGCCTGAAGCGATGGCCGCTTGGAGCAACGAAGCCACGGGAAGAAGTTCAGAGGCAAACTGGAAACAAACAGCTTTTTATTCTGATAACTTTTCTCTCTGGCTCTAACAACGACTAACACGCACCACACACACCACCAAAATGGCGCTGACCCGATCAGCAATCTCGGCCAAGTCACTCGAGATCCCGGGCCAAGTCCCATGAGACTACGGAAGGCGACAATGCCCAAATCTCCATGGCCCATAGTCAACCGCAATTTAAGCCATCTCCCCAAACAGGGCTCCTGCATATAACTAATTAGAACAAGTAAAAAATAGTAACAAAAAAGAAAGGGAAGAAAAAAAAAAACTCTAGAATGATAGAACTTCTGCCTTGCTGGCATGTAAATGACAAGATGGTTTGGATAAGATTTTTGGTGCTCCCTCGAGTCATACCCTGAGTGAATTAATAATTTTCCCTTGTGAGTCCACCCTCGTATACAGGACATCCCCTGGTATGGCAGGAACTACTGGAATAACCTTCGAGTGCCACTGAGCCATTTACCTGCAGGTCCAAGCAAGTGCATCAAGCATAGGCAATGACTGGCTCTTTTAACAGGTATCAAGTGGGATTCCCAAAATGGCCCCAGCTTTTCCATTGAGTCCACAGACCAAGAAGGAGTGGGGCTGCAGTGAGTGGCTCTAAATCCTTTTCTATGAGAACAACCCACTGAGTACAATGGGAAGAAGGGTTTGCCCAGGACGTGAGCATCGTATGCGGCTAAGATTTGTGACTCACTTTTGTCAGAGATTCTCCGACCTGGTTTAGGTGGAGACACACCCATGACACTGCAATTTTCTCAGGATGTACATACCCCCTTAACCAACACACAGCCAGCTGCACACTTAGACCCGTCGCCTCCACTCTGCTCTACCCAAGCCCTATTCAAAGCAGAACCACTTGGGCAGGGCTAAACAGAGGCTAAGGCTCCAGAACACATTGAGTGATACTAATTATAATAGTTATCTTGTATCAAGCACTTACTCTGCCTAGCTGCTGTGCACAGCATATATGTATAATCTCATTTAATCCCTGCAATCACCCACTCCATCTTATATTGTTGTTATTATTATTTTAATTTACAGATGAGGAAACTGAGACTAACGCTAAAAAAAAAAAAAAACTTGCCCAAAGACACGCGGCTAGTAAGTATCATAGTGAAGGTAGAACCCAAGAAGTCTTGTTTTCTGCCAACCCTATGCTCTAGAAGTGTTGCTGCCTGAAGCGATGGCCGCTTGGAGCAACGAAGCCACGGAAAGAAGTTCAGAGGCGAACTGGAAATAGGCTTTTTATTCTGATAACTTTTCTCTCTGGCTCTAACAACGACTTTAACACGCACCACACACACCACCAAAACCAACACACCAAATGGCGCAGACCCGATCCGCAATCTCGGCTCAAGTCTCCCGAGATCCCAGGCCAAGTCCCGCGAGATCCTGGGCCAAGTCCCATGAGACTACAGAAGGCGGCAATGCCAAACATCTCCATGGCCCATAGTCAACCGCAATCTTAGCCATCTCCCCAAACAGGGTTCCTGCATAGAAGCTAGTTCCATGTCTCCATCTCAACTGATCTGGGCTACCACCGGCACTGCCAGTGGCTGGTCTAGATAGCCATGGAGCTCTGCAAATGGGTCCCAGATCCAGAAGAGAAATGAAGACCAGCAGATGATTTTGCATGCTACCATAATATTCTAGGTGGTGTCATAACTGGAAGTAGATGCATTCGAAGCATCTGACCCCATTGTCACCTCACATCTTGATTTGCAGAGGCTATGAGAAGACCATTCCCATAGATGTGAGGGAGAAACCTAAAGCCTGCCCAAAGGCTCTGAAGGGCTCTGAAATCCTTCAGGGAGCAAATATTCTAGATACCAGCTGTCCTCTCCATCACACACCCAGCATCTTCAGGGAGGTGCCCCAGCAGATGGCAGGAAAAGCAGGGGTTTTTCCTCCCTATTTAATTGTAAATCTTCATTTGTTTCCTGACTCCTTATTGACCTCCCTGCATTTATACTCACAATTTGGATGTCTGGGCCTGGGACTTGTGACCTAACAGGAGCAGAACTGAGATGTTATTGCAAGAGTAACAACAGAAATAATCTGAACAGGTCTGGGATTTGTCTCTAGCTCCTCTTTCCTGGGGCCACCACCTGACTGCAGCATTCAGCAGAGCCCGGGGATGAAGAACTAAGAATCAAAGAGATGGCCAGTAACCAGAGGGCCAGAACCAGAACTGATATCCAGGTTGGCCCGGTCCATTTGATAAATGTTTTCCAAGAACTTGAAATTTAATATATTGCCCCAGGCTCTGGATGAATGGTAAAACATATTGGACATGGTCCTGAGGATTTTATGATCTTGATGGAAAGATAAAACTTTTAAATAAAGTTATATGAACCTTGGTAATTACTGAATGACTGAAGTCACACAAGGCACATATAAGGGTGGTGAAGATATATTAGAATTTTAGAGAGTTCTTCTGTTAGGAGGGATTTCACGGAAATGTAGAAGCAAAAATGAGGGAGCTTGCTCAGGCAAAAGGAGGAGCTCAAAGAGATTATGGGCAAGTTCATCTCCTCGTGCCAACCAAGCTAATTCTACTGTCTTTTAGCTTACACTGCAGCCTTTCCTCAAAGACCTCCCCCCCTCTTCCCCTCCCTCCCCCTTTCTTTTTCCTATCTTTCAATGATTCGAGATGATTGAAGTCTTTGCCATACTTTCTTAGTCCAGCTCAAGTCCAAACTTGTTTTTGAAGCCTTTCCCAATCATTTCTGAGGGCACTGAAGCTTCTAGTCGGCGCTTCCTTACAGTCGGTAGATCTGGGCCACACCTTGGGGAAATTAATTATATGCTGCTTTATATTGTTTGCTAATGATTTCATTCTGTGTCCCTAATGACACTTTAAGCTTCTTATGGGCAGGGTTGCACACGGCATTTCTTGTGTATCTAGCACAGTGCTAAATGCCTAACAGATGCGCAGAGGATGCTGGTTAGAATGTTTCACCACTCAGGGTCCTAAGAAGGGCTGCTCTCATTTGAAGTTCTCCTGAGGCAGAAGCTGCACAACCTGTTAACAGAAAATTCAGATATGTGATGACTTGGCTTCTGGGTCCTACTGGAATTTCTCATGTTTTAATTAAAACAACTGCCCTTTACACTTCACAGAACACTTGATATCCTTGGAAATACTACTAACCTCTTCTGTCTTTATTTCTTTATAACACCTTGAGATTCCCATGCCCACTCTTTAAGACCCTGAAACACTTTAAAACCTCTACATTCCTTCAATGACTGTTAGTCCAGTTTCATACAGTTGATTGAATATATCTTGGCTGAGTTTTCCTATTTGTTAAGATCAGTAGCATAATTATGGCTGTGTCCTTAGATTCTTTAGCAAAAGAAAGCTATTCCAAGCTAAAGAAACTGTGTGCAAAAACTAGACACACAAAGCAAATAAATAAGAGAGGGAGTTATAAGAATATGAGCATGTCCCAGTATCTTCAAAACGTGAAACAATGGAAGCCAAGAAGATATTTCAACCAGTTATCCATGATAGTTCCTGTTTCCCTCCACACCTTTTACCGTCCTCTCCTCTTTCCTTCTCCTCCACCCACTCCTCTTCCACTTCTTCCCTCACTTGAGCCTCCTAACTTGGGCCAAATGATTATTGCTTGACTCCTGGCTGAAGATCTGAGGATGACATGATCAGGAAACAATTTTCCTCGAGTGGGCAGAACCTGGGCTCAGATGAACAGAGCTCTGCACTATACGCTCACTTCCGGAGGCTCGAGGATGAGACCTCTAGGCACGAATTCCAAGACACTTAGAAGTAGGCCTAGCATCTCTACCCAGGCGTCAGTACTGCACCATCAAACCTTCTTAGCCACATGTCCAACTGTGGAGCAGGAAATGGGTTGACCTCATGGGTCCCAAGGAGAAAAATGTAAAAATATGACACATTAATACAAACAATGAAGGGCACATGGGTAAGTACTGATGAAAATCTGATAAAGGAGCTCATGATAAAAGAGCTATGGGTTTCAGAGACTGAAATAATAACATGAGTCATGTGTGAAGCTGGTTGCCAAGAAAATGGAGGCAACTGTGCACCAATTAATCAGAATGTGCTGTTCAGAGCAAGGATGGTGAAGCCCCTCTAGTGTGGCATCGTTACAGTACTGTTTTTAGTACTGAGAGAAGCAGGCGGTGTGCAATGTGTTCTCACAATAAATGGGATGGTAGAGAACTTGAAGTTCATGCTACATGAGAAGTTAAAGGCCATGGAAAGATTCGGCCTGGAGAAAGGAAGCTGTCAGTGGTGCTGGATCTTGGTCCTCAGATTTCTGTCACATGAAAGGTATAGTCAGAGCACCCAAGGGCCCCCGGGAAGGTTTGCAAGCTGATACACTTCAGCTTCATATTTTGTAGATCTTTATTAAGAGTCCTAATTCATGTAGATACTTGTCAAAATTATTACAGAGTGGGTGGAAATGAGGGATAAAATCTAAGAGAGGTAGGATTTGAAATAGGCTGTGCTAGATGGTTTCTAGCAACATTTTTTGATTATGAGATTCAAGCAGAAATGGAATTCCCATTTTATAAATGAGGAAACCAAGGCCCAATGTGACTAAGGGGCCCATCCAAGGACATGCAAGTGGTGGAGGTGCTGACCTGGAGAGTGGCTCTTGAGGTTGAGGTCAAGGGCAATGGTTGGTACACCAAACCTCCGAGCTCCTGTTGCTTATCTCCCCATGACAATACCTCCTCTGTGGAGTCCACCATAGTGTCCTCAACTGTAAAGTGCTCAGGAGAACAGCCACAGTGTGGCTTCCACTGGAGAGTTGGAGACCCAGACCCCTATTTCACGGCCTCCCTTCGTCCCACCCCATCCCATCCTTGGAGAACACAAAGAAAACCAAGCTCACCACCGCCAACCTGCAGCTAGGATCACACCCAGCATTAACTGTGTCACTGGCTCACCACACCAGATGGTCTGAGAGGGACGAGGGACATAGCATAAGCTTCCGTCTGTCTAGTTTGCAGATAGGTGGAGGTAAAAAGAGAAAGACTCCACAAAGGCCTTGAAACAGACCTGGATATGCTGCTCCTGTCAGAAGGGCCTGTAGAATCTCAAAGTAGTGAGCATTCTTGGTGTGGTCCCCAGTTTCAGGAAACCACAATACAGAATTTTTAAAATGCGGTACTACAGAATACAGAAACTTGGTTTAAGAATATGTTCACTCAGAGAGCCTACTAATTGGGAACAAATTTTTACCACATGCATGTCAGATAGAGCACTTATCTCTAGGATACATAAAGAACTCAAAAATCTTAACACCAAAAAAACAAATAACCCAATCAATAAATGGGCCAAGGAACTGAACAGACACTTCTCAGAAGAAGATATACAATCAATCAATAAATACATGAAAAAATGCTCAACCTCTCTGGCAATTAGAGAAATGCAAATCAAAACCACTCTAATATTTCATCTTACACCTGTCAGAATGGCAGCTATTAAGATCACAAACAACAATAAATGTTGGAGAGGATGTGGAGAAAAAGGCACACTCATACATTGCTGGTGGGACTGCAAATTGGTGCAACCAATATGGAAAGCAGTATGGAGATTCCTTGGAAAACTTGGAATGGAACCACCTTATGACCCAGCTATCCCACTCCTTGGTCTTTACCCAAAAGACCTGAAAACAGCATACTACAGGGACATAGCCACATCAATGTTTATAGCAGCACAATTCACAATAGCTAAACTGTGGAACCAACCTAGATGCCCTTCAGTAGATGAATGGATAAAGAAAATGTGGTATATACACACAATGGAATATTACTCAGCAATAAGAGAGAATAAAATCATGGCATTTGCAGGAAAATAGATGGAGTTAGAGAATATAATGCTAAGTGAAGTTAACCAATCCCAAAAAGCCAAATGCCAAATGTTTTCTCTGATATAAGGAGGCCAATTCACAGTCGGGTTGGGATGGGGAGCATAGGAGGATTAGAGGAACACTAGAATGTCCAATGGGGAGGGAGGGGAAGGGAGGGAGCAAAAGGGTGAAGGGAAAAAAAAATGATGGTAGAATGAGATGGGTATCATTACCCTAAGTGCATGTGTAAAGTCACGAATGGTGAGAATATACTTTGCATACAACCAGATATTTGTAAAAAAGTGCTCTATATGTGTAATATGAAATGTAATGCATTCTACTGTCATTTATAACATCTTAGAATAAAAAATAAAAAAAATTAAAAAGAATATGTTCACTTATGCTTTTTCTTTTATAAGTATTTATTTAATGATGAATTCATCAGTTCCTTTAACCTGCCTGTGTCTCTCCTTTTGTGTGTTTTTACATCTATGATGACTTTTTAAAAATTGAAATATAATTCATAACTGTATGATTCACCTTCTTAGAATATACAATTCAGTGGTTTTTAGTCTACCCACAGCCATACAGCCATCACCACTATCTCATTCCAGAACATTTTCATCACTTCAAAAAGAAACCCTATACTATTCACAATGACTTCTCCTTTCCCCTCATTCCACAGGCCCTGTGTAATCACTAGTGTACTTTCTATCTCTGTAGATTTGCCTACTCTGGACATTTCATATGAATGGAATCACATAATATGTGGCCTTTGGGATAGGCTTCTCTCACTTAGAATTATGTTTCCAAGATTCATCTATGTTGTAGCACATTCCATTCCTTTTTATGACCAAATAATAGTCCACTGTGCACTCTATCTTAAAAATCTATTCATCTGTTGATGGATGTTTGAGGTATTTCTACTTTTTGAATAATATTACTGTGGACATTTGTAGACACATTTTTGTCTGGATGTGTGTTTTTATTTCTCTGTATACACCTAGAGTGGATTTATTAGACTGTATGGTAATACTATGTTCAAACCTTTGAGAACCTGCCAAACTTTTCCTAACCAGTTACACCAGTTACATTTTACAGTACTTGATGCAATGAGTGAGGGTTCTGATTTCTTCACATCTTTGCCAACACTTGGTATTTTCTGTGATTTTTATTATAGCCACCCTCTTAGGTTTGAAGTGTATCTCTTTGTGTTTTTGATACATATTCTCTAATCTAAGATGTCAAGCATCTTTCAATGTGCTGTGGGCCATTTATTTCTTTGCAGAAATGCCTAAGGAAATCATTGGCCAGTTTATTGATTGGGTTATTTCTCTCTATTTTCATTGTGCTTTTGAAATTGAACTCAGGTGACACAAACCCTCCGCAGGAATGGGCCCAGGATGACAACACCAGGCTCAGAGCCAGACACGTCTGGATCAGGGAACGATCATTGTGCAAAGTATGGAAAAGGGCGAGCAGATTGCAGGTGACTTCTAAAGTGCCTTTTCAGTTCAACGAGACCATGAGATACATTTTTTTTAAGAGAGAATTAAGTAGTCATGTGGAGGTAGTACAGTAAGACCCAAGGGAGCCAATGACCAAGAACAGCGGGCCCTTGAATGATGTAGTTCAGAACACCCACAAGGGCCTCTCACATGGACTGGTACCTTGGGTTTCCATTTTTCTGCTCTCAAAATGTAGACTTGAGAAGGAGCCAGCTTTCCTTTCTAGGTTCACCTCTGCAAGGCCTTGCTGAGTGAGACATAGCCGCTTGCTCTTGGTGGCCCTCGGTTTCTATATCAAGAAGAATGCTTCCAGTGCCAAGGTTCTCTAAGCAGGGACAAGAATATTTTCTCTCTCCAAGCTCCTGTAGCACAGCCGCAGAGCGGCCTGGAAATACCTTCTCTAGAAGTCTTGTAGAAATCTGGAGATTCTATCTTCCTGACATAGCTTGTCCTCAGCTAACCTGGAAGAAAGATGGAGCAGGTCAAGTCGCTTTGAATGTGCATGTCCTACACAGGTCGCTGGGAAAGCCTGGTCTCTGGCCCCAGGCAAGTTTCCACACTAAATGGGTTGCATATTTCCAAGTTTCCACTGTGCAAGCACATTCTGCTTCCTATTATATACGACCAACATGAAGCAAAGGATGCCAGGATAGAAAGAAGGGAAAAGTTGGGGGAACCAAAAAAAAAATTTTTTTTAAAATAAAAATAACTTGACAACAATAAAATTCCTTCGAGGTAAAAACATACAAACAGAAGTCTCCTTAGTTAGTGTCCCAGGTAAAAGTGGAGAAAGAAATCCATGGCCTATAAGTGAGTTCTGAACAGGTCTATCCCAAACCCTATCTTGGCATTAGCTGAGTATGTGTATTTGAGGTGGACTCGCTGTGGGAAACCTTTCCTTGTGGCTTTGGCTACAATTAAAGCATTGGAGAAAGGGACAGATTCCAAGGCTCAGGCACGTGCACTCCAGACAGCCAGGCTGAAGGAGGATAACTGAGGAGAAGGGAGAAAGATTACCTGGAGCCACAAGTCAAGATATATGTGGATGTCAGAAAACGTGTGTCCACAGGTGCTCAGGAGGAGAAATGGAAAGGCACCTTCTCAGTCAGCTCCTGGATTGTGTGAAAGCCAAAAGGAGGGTGAGGTCATGTCTTTAGGTGTATGCACTCGTGCACACAGAACTATGTATTTGGGAACGAACATAGAAGGTTGTAAATCTCATCAGTGGTTCATTCAGTGATACTCAGCCAAATCAATATCTATTTTTAAAGAAAGATTCTTTTTACCCCAAACAGACATTTAAGGATTTTGCATTATGGCTGATCCAAGAGACAATCGGCAAAGCTTTTCTCTTTCAAGCTCCTGAGATTGGGAAGAGCAGAAGTTTGGGGTAATGTTCTTAATGACCAGAATACTAGAATGACAAGGTGGGCGTTGGCAGGAGCTCCCAGTCCCAGATGCTGTGTCCCCTTCCTTTTCCTGACATTTAGAAGAATGAGGTAGAAGTTAATGGCTTCAAATGTCCACCCAATGGTGGCATTCTAGAATTGTCTTATGAAGTGTGTAGATTTGGGATTACTTCCTTTTGCCTTGCTGCTGGGCACAGAGAAAGGAACAATATAATTGGCCATGGGAGGATTCAAGTTAAATCACAGGAAGAACTTTTCCAACTTTTGGAGTCACGAATGACAAAAGCAGGGCTGGGAGGAATGTTGTAGGATCTGTTTCCTTGATATTTTGTATCCCACATGCAGAGATGTGCCATTCATCTCTAGCCAGACCCTTTCCTCCCTAGTTCAGCTCCATGTGGGGTTTTTTTTCTACCTTCAATTATCTTTTTCCCTTCAAACCAACCCCCATCAACGATTTAGTACCTCCCTTACATTTTGTCACTTTTCTGCTATCTTTCCACAATGACCTGTCACTTAAAGCATCGTGTCTCAGTTCCTCTTACTCATCCCTCACTCCCCAAAACATGCTTCTGCTACTCATGGTATTCTGCTCCTGCGAACACTTTTCCTGAAACCTTGATCATCCAGCAAACACATTTGAAATCTAGGTCCTAGGTCATCCTCACTGCCATTGGTTTGTTTATCTTTGCATGTAATCTGAATGTGTTTCAATTCTATGAAGCTCAGTGGAACTATTACTATCTCCTCCCCCAAATCCTCTCTGACCCATTCAGTCCTCCCTGGACTCTGACTCTTTCTCATATGTAACTCATCACAGATCAGCCTGAATGTTTTGCGCACTTGCTTTTTAGCCTAATTTCTACCAATAAATTGAAAGCTGGTGTTAGGCATATAGTAGCCCTCAGTAAAGGCTTGATAGATGTGGATAGGCTTGGGCCTTTGCTCTTCTGTGAGGAGCCTTAAGAATTTACTAAACCTGGGATGTGTTGTCAGAGAAGGCTTCTGGATGGCTGACTGCTCTTTTTCTACCTGCATACATAATGCCTGGGCTGTTAGTGATGTATTTTGATCACTCCCCTCAGAAGAGATTATTTACAGTATTCTGGTTGCTTCTTAGGAGGACCTGGAATAGTGGAGCTTCCTTAAGTGTGGTTGGTGTTTATTACAAGTAGGCCCATGCTAAGGAAATAACAGGGTCATGGCTTGGGTTCAATGGGCAGAGTAGATCGAAAGCCATACTGGGTCATAAAAATCAACTGCAACTGCCTGACTCAAAAAAATAAGTTTTGATCCAAAGTACAGCTCTGCTTTGTACCTTAGAGGGATTCAGCCTTCCACTACTCAGGTAGGTGGTGCTGACCATGCGGAATGGATGAACTCTGGGATGAGTATCAAAGGTTCTGGATTCTGGTCAGCTTTGCCACTAGTTCATGAACTTCTTACGTGTTCTAGAAAAAAAAACACAGGTATCCCTCAGAGCCTTAGTTTCTGCACATGTAAATAAGGTTTCACATAAGATGGTAACCAATATCCTACAAGCTCTGACATAAAAGTTGCTCAAACCGGGCTTTCTCTTCTTGGATAAGAGATTTAGAGAAAAGAGCAGTATGATGTTACCAGAGTGGAGATGAGGAGCTGGAAAGTCAGGCTCGGGGCTTGTCCAGCTATCTATCCACCCACCCATCCACCCATCCACCCATTCATCCATTCATCCATCAGTTTTAGTCAGCTTTTTTGCGGCTGAAACTAAAAGATCTGAGCAAAACAATTTTAGGGAAGAAAAGGTGGAAGAGTGTGGCAGAGGGACGCTGCTCACGTGATGATCAGGAAGCCGAGAGAGAGCTCCACTCGCCAGATGCAAATATATACCCCAAAGCCACGCCCCAATTCCTATCTCCTCCAGCCACACCCTACCACTTTAGTTATCACTCAGTTAATCCCTATCAGGGGATTCACTGATTGGGTTAAAACTCACAACCCAATCATTTTGCCTCTGAACCTTCTTGCATTGTCTCACACGTGAGCTTTTTTTTTTTTTTTTTTTTATCATTTCTTTTTTTTAAATTTTTATTTATAGTAGCATGTATTACAGTTTATACTATACATATATAGCATCTTTTTACATAAAACAGTGTGTATACAAAGTATATTCGCAGCATTCAAGTCTTCAATCATGCATTTAGAATAATGATATCCGTCTTATTCAACCACTTTTTTCCCTCTTCCCACCTTGCTCCCTCCCTTCCCCTCCCTTCCCTTTGACCATTATACTGTTTCTCTAATCCTCCTATGTACTCTGACCCATCAATACTGTGAACCGGCTTCCTTATGTCAGAGGAAACATTCGGTATTTGAATTTTTGAGATTGACTGATTTCACTTAGCATTATATTCTCCAACTTCATCCATTTACCTGCGAATGTCATTATTTTATTCTCCTTTATTGCTGAGTAAAATTCCATTGTGTATATATACCACATTTTCTTTATCCATTCATCTACCGAGGGACATCTAGGTTGGTTCCACAACCTAGCTATTGTGAATTGTGCTGCTATAAACATTGAGGTAGCTGTGTCACTGTAATATGCTGTTTTTAAGTCCTTTGGGAATAGACCCAGGAGTGGGATGGCTGGGTCATAGGGTGGTTCCATTCCCATTTTCCCAAGAAATCTCCAAACTGCTTTCCATAATGGTTGCACCATTTTGCAGTCCCACCAGCAATGTATGAGTGTGCCTTTTCCCCCACATCCTCTCCAACATTTATTGTTGTTTGTGTTCTTGATAGCCGCCATTCTGACTGGAGTGAAATGAAATCTTAGAGTAGTTTTGATTTGCATTTCTCTAATTTCACACGTGAGCTTTTGAGGGACACCTCACATCCAAACAATAATGCCATCCAACATGTAGCAATTGAACACTTGCTTTGTGCCAAGCTCTATTCTGAACACTAGGAATACAGTGAACATCAACAATAACAACAAAATAAATCTTAATAATAATGGAAATTAAATTCTAGTGGTAAGATACAGACAATGAATAAATATGTGGACTGAAGATGGACCACCCACCTCACATAGCTACACAGGCTGTGCACACTGCACAGCCCCAGGTGATGCCATCACATAAACTATGACCAACATGGTTGGGGATGAGTACTATAAAGAAAAATAAGCAGGCTAGGGGAGAGAATGCTGGAAGGTATTATTTAAGATGTGGTTTTGAAAGCAGGACTCCCTGCCAAGGTGTTATTTAAATACTCTTGAATGGAGTAAGAGAGCAAACCACACAAATAATCTGGAGAAAGAGAATGCAGGGCAATAGGAATACTGCACTTGGGTCTTGATGTGAGGTGGGATTGTTCCTGTTTGAGGAAGCTAGTGGGCTTTAAGATGTGGTGATTCTAAAAAAAAAAAAAAAATCTCCTAGACAATAATGCCATCATCAGTCAATTAGTGGAGGGAAAAGTAGTAGACCTTGAAGCTCCAGGTAATAGTCCCTTGGGCTGCTTATCCCTGCTACTTCCTTTGGCCACCCTTTGGTGTGGCCATTTATTTACTCATTCACTCAGCAAATATTCACTTAGCATCAATGACTGTACCAGGCACAACAAAGTTATCTTGGTTAACTTTGCTCTCTCCTAGGATCAAACATCATTTAAATTCCTCTTCTAAGATCAGAGTATAAAAAGTGTGCTAGGGCTGGGGTTGTGGCTCTAGCGGTAGAGCGCTCGCCTAGCATGTGCGCGGCCGGGGTTCGATCCTCAGCACCATGTAAAAACAGATTGTGTACAACTAAAGCACATAAATAAACATTAAAAAAAAAGTGTAAAGTCTTTAGGAAGATAATCTATGTCCATGTTCATTAATTGTTTAAACTTTGTGAATTAAAATTTATTTTAACAATTATTTATCCAAGAGGACAAATTAAATAAATATATATTGGTGTTTCAAAAAAAAAAAAAAAACCAGGGTGGAGTGAGGTTCATGGAACGTGTTTTAGGAAATCTCTCTTTGTCCTTGGTCTCTGCTCTCAACCTGGAAAACATTTTCTGATGAGGTACTGCGACAGTCTCTACATTTGGTTGCATCACAAAGAACTTCACTTTCCATTTTACAAAATGCTGCATTCACATATGCAAGACAGAGTTCAAATGAGGATGGTGAGGAGTGCAGAAAAGCAAAATCAACAATCAATCGATCGATACAGCATAACTAGGTGCTGAGGGGCAGATGAGTAGTTTAGGACTCTTTCCCCAGGCATACACAGAGCCATAGTAAAATAGGGACAGTATGCATTCTTAATGACTGGGGCCACAAAAACATGCTGAATAAATTGAGGGGAACGAAATCACTGTGGTCTGAGGTGATGAGAAAAATGTCCAGAAAACCTGGGCCTAAGACGGGGCAGGGATTTTGCTAAAGACAACGAAGAAGATGTAAAGGATGGAAATAACACTCACAGATGGCAAGTTTAAGGGACTGGAGGAAGAACAGGGAGTTACACTGCATGAAAGGATTGGGGAAGTCGAATGGGGCCAGAATTCCACTTACAGAAGCTTACATGGTCCCATCAGACATGAGAAAATCCCACCGCCATATTTAAAGGTTCATTTGGGGTAAACACAGACACAATCTTCTATTTCCTCATGGTCGACCCCCTTAAGCTCCATTCAGAGGTCTTGCCTTGGGCATCGCTTACAAAACAAAACTTAGAATAATGCTTCATAATCATATTCAAACATTGCAAAGCACTGTACTTGATCCATCCTTAAGACAGGAGGCCGCATGTGTCCCCATTCAGCTCCTTGAACCTGGCACAGCACTTGTCACATGGGAGACAGTAAATCCTTAGTCAGCTACTGAAAAACTCAGAGCATCAGTTGCATCTTTTCATGTGAGCTTCACAATGACTTCCTGGGGAAGGAAGGCCAAACATTCTTATCCCTATTTTACACAGAGAAATGAAGACCAATGTATGTTTGCACACGTTTTCTTTAAAACTGTGTTATGGACTTTACATGGAAAATTGCACTAAAGAATGAGAAGACTAGAAAGTAGTGGACTAAAAACTTGGCTTTGCCATTTAACTTCTCCAGACCTTAGTTTTTCTTGCCCATCAAAAAAGCGTTGAACCAAACTTTGTTGACTCCAAGACATACACACATATTTATGTCCTTGCATTTTAATGTCTCTGAAGTCAGGGTGTATCTTCTAGTCTTCACCCTTTCCCCTAGATTCTCTGAAATAGGGTAAGCTCTGTCCTGCTTGCCTGACTACAGAAAAGTGAATGAGAAAGTGCTTTGTAACCTGGCAAGGGCTGTACAAGTAACAGAGAGGAGTCAATCAGAGGTGCCTACTCGCCTCCTTTGATAACTGGTCTCACAATTCCTGACCATGTGGAGAAGCCAGCCTCCACGTGAGCTCACTTTAGAGCCCCTGAGCAGGCTCTGTGAGAGAGAGGATTACATGGCATTAACCCAACAAGCAAATACTGGCATCTCTGAGACACCTGGTACAAATCTTTACTATTGATTAAAGGAATTAGTGGTCTGAGAATCTTTGAATAGAGAGAAAGAAAGGAAATGCAATCCTTCTCCACAAGCCCAGACACAGACCAGACATTCATTGATTTATTTTTCCCCATTTGCACATGCCTGTGGTTCCATGGAGCTGAATTCTCGGAAGGATCCCCTTTGACGCAGGGACTGCTCATTAGGTGAAAAGCCCTCCCAGCTTAAGCTCCTCCTCAATGCCACTGCACTTCTCCTTTGACCTCAGCGGCCACTGGACAGGCAGACAACGTGTAAGGGACTAATAAGAGGGCTTGTAATCTCTACTCTGAGTCTGCTGTGGACACATTGCAATTTAGAGCCACTAAAAGGCTTAAGTTGTCTGTATTTGGCCTCCATCACCCACACTTGTGAAAAACAAACAAAGTCAGCATTTAGGGAAAGAGATGAAGAAGAAAATGAATACCATTGCTGAGAAGGTTGAGGTCAACCAGGCGCCAAGTGAGCAACGGGAGCAAAATTGAAAGAGGAACACACTGTGAGTAGCCTTCCCATGTTCCATATCTGCCACTCATTCCCACTAAATCTTGGACAAATCATTTAATATCTCCAGGCTCACATACTTTGAAAAACCTAAGATGAATCTGCTAATTGGTTTCATGGTGAATTATAAAACTTTTTACAGCTCTTCATTATGATTCTGTTTCACCCATAATTTAACCTTTGCTCTCATTACCACTTAGAAGTTTATTATTATAATTACTATAATACACAATAAATAAGGGATCAAAAACTAAGAGCATAACTTGATGAAGCTTCTAGAGACTGGTAGGTAACAAGATGCTACTGCCTAGAAATAAGTTGCTGAAAAAATGTAGATTTTGTGTTCTTCTTATTGCTCTCGTGTTAGTGCACTGTTTTCAAATGAAGGTGCTACTCTTGTCTTATTGCCGAGTTCTTAGAATGACAGCCATGACCACTCAGAATGTTAACCAGGAATGGCAGACCTCCAACCTGTGTACCATTGATTTAAGAAGGCACGCTTCAGTTAAGTCAAGATGCTCTTACAGTTTTCAGGAACGTTTAAATAGAAAAGTAGAATGTCCCATCATAAGAGGAAAAAAAAGAAAGAAAGAAACAGGAAGGAAGATGGTTTGCAAGCATATCAGAGACAGAGGTAGAAAACATTTACATTTCATGGAAGAGTCAATTTCCAGCATCTGCAGATTTCTAAAGCAGAAAATAACAAGACCCACCCTGATAGCTCCCGCTAAGAGGAGATGAGTTTAGGAAACCCTTCTGAATGATGGAATAAGGACTCTGGAAATATGATCCTCGGTAAAAATAAAGGAGAACAATCTAAAATTGCAAAAATCAACTTTTATAACTTTGGAAATTAATTAAAGGTTCGCAAAAACACAAGGAGATCTTATTTAGGAAAGACGGTTGACTCTCAGTAAGAACACCAAGATCGATGGTATTTAAATTTGCCTTATTTTTATCTCCCTCTCTCCAGCTCCATGATATCCTGGAAAATCAACAGCTTCCCAGTCATCATAACTGTGAAAACCAACAGCCTAACAGTTTTCAAAAGAAATAACGGGTTTGGAGCTACCCCAAAAGCCTCATCCCCAGAAGACTGTCACTATTTGATCTGTCTGGTAGCTTCCTGGGAAAGCCCCATTCACAAGAATTTATTTTGCCTGACTCTGAGTTAACAGATCTAGGCCCAGAATGTTTGTTGAAAAAAAAAAAAAATCAGTGGAAATTGTGTAACACTGCAGCTGCCTGAGGTGGCAATCAAAGGTGAGACATATAAGAGGTTTACCAATGCACTTCAAAATTCAGGAATGAGATGTCTATGGGGGGCATTGAAAGCTCTGATGTATTCCTAGTAATCTGGAATACCACTTGCATATGCAGATCTATGCATATGTTCAGGGGAAACCTAAGAAGTCCCTAATTTTTCACATCTATCTGACATCGAGGCTCTGTTTAATGAGGAAATGAAGAATGAGTAAGATCTTAGAATTCAACCGCCTAATGCCCAACAAAAGACATAAGATATTGGTTAAAGGAATTTAAAGATATCTCTGCCAATTTACTCACTGACTACTATACTTAACCAGTAGAGACTTTAGTAAATTTGCCCAACATAGATACAGACTTTACAGAAATATTCCAAGAGAGATATTAAGCAAATAATTAAAATAACAAAATCAGAAAAAAAATATTTTCAAAAGGAAAACTGATTCCCAAAGTTACCACATTCTATTATTTCAAATGTCCAGTTTTCAACAAAAATTATGAGATGCATAAGCAAGAAGTTATGACCCACATAAGTAGAAATTGTCCCTAAAGAAGCACAGGATAGACTACTAGACAAAGACTTTAAACCAGTTGGTATTAGTACATTCAAAGAACTCAGGGAAATCATGGGTAAAGTATTAAAGGAAAGTATGAGAACAGTATTATACCAAAAACAAAAAGAAAATAGAGATTCTGAGGTTGAAAAGTGCCAAAAGTTATATGAAAAGTTTATTATGGGACTAAACAGCAAGTTTGAGTTGATGGAAGAAAGAATTGGTGAACTTCAATAGAGGTTAATTTAGATTATCCAACCAAGGGAACAGAAAGAAAATAAAATAAAAAAGAAACATGAAGAAAACTTACCACAATCTCAGATGCCTGAACAACACCATCAACATACACATAATTAGAATAGTAGAAGGAAAAATGAAAAAGGAAGGGAAAGAACATTTAAAGAAATAACAAGCTTTAAAAAAACAAAAAATAAATAACAAGCTTTATAAAATATTAATCTACATACCTGAGAAAGGTTGGACTTTCTAAATTTCAATGAGTTTCATATCTAGACCCATCATAGGCAAACTATTGAAGGACAAAGATAAGGAATCTTGAAGGGAGCAAGATAAAATTGAATTCTCATGTACAAAGGATCCTCAATAAGATTAGCAGCTGAATTATCAGCAGCAGTCATGAAGGCCAGAAGGCATGGCATGATATATTCAAAAGGTTGAAAGAAAATGACGGTAAACCAAGATTTCTACATCCAGCAAAACAATCATTTTAAATGAAGAGGAAATTAAAACAATCCTGGATAAACACAAATAGTGACTGCATTGTTAACAGATGTTCCCTACAAGAAACACTAAAGGAATCCTTCGGACTGCAATGAAAAGATATCAGATAGTAACTAAAGTCCAGATAAAGAAACAAAAGCACCAATAGAGATAATTTCATAAGTAAATACAAAACAATGTATAAATGAAACTACTTTTTCCCAAGAGGATTCAAAAACAACTGTATTAAACAATAATTATAAATCTGTGTTGATGGACACATGATAAATAAAGATGTTATTATGAAAACAGCATAAGGAGAGGGATGTAACTATAAAGAATAGTTTGTGTACACTATTAAAAGCAAGTTGACACAAATATGTTCTAAATTGTTATAAATTAAGATGTTAATTATAATACCCAGAGCAACCAGTGAGAAAATAACTAAAAAAAATGCATATTAAGAAAAAGAAGAGAGGAAGTGAAGTAGTACACTAGAAAATATCTATTCAAAACAAAAGACGGCAGTAATGGAGAAGTAAAGGGACAAAATGAATAAGACACATAAAATACAATGTCAAAATAACAGATAGAAATAATACCCTAAGAGTAATTACTTTGAATATAAATAGACTAAACACTCCAATAAAGAGAAAGAAGTTGGCAAATGAATTTGAAAAACAATGATCAAATGTTATGCTGGCTATGGGAAAACAATTTAGAGTCAAAGACACAAATCATTTGAAAGCAAAAGGGTATATTATAGCTTAAATATGAGGCATCTCCAAAAAAAACTCAATGAGAGACAATGCAAGAAAGTTTAGAGATGACATAATTGAGTTATGAGAGCCTTAATCTAATCAGTGCATCAATTCACTTGAATGCATTAATAAGAGTTGTAACCCTAGACAAGTAGGTTGTGGCTAGAGAAGATAGGTTGCTAGGGGCATGACTTTGGCCCTGGTGAGTTGAGCTGAGTCCCTTTGCTTCCTGATTGTCATGTCCTGAGCTGGTTTCCTCCACCACACCCTTCCATTATGATGTTCTACCTCAACTTGGGCCCAGAGACATGGAGTCTGCCATCTATAAAATGAGACCTCTGACACTGTCAGCCCCAAATAAACTCTTCCTCCTCTAAAGTTGTTCTTGTCAGGTCTTTAGGTCACATCAGTAAAAAAGCTGACTAAAGCAGCATAGAAAAAAATACCATAAAATCAACAACAACAACAACAACAACAACAAAACTGGAGTGGTTATACTTAAATCATGAAAGTAAGTTTTAAAACAAAAATTGCTACTAGTGGCAATGAAAGAACTTTGCAATGATAAACATCAATTAATCAGTAAGAAATAAAACTCATAGACATAGATACACCTAAAAACAAAGCCCCAAAATACACAAAGCAAAATTCATCAGAACCAAAAGGAGAAATTGATAATTCAATAATAATAGAAGAGTTTAATACTCCATCTTCCGTAATGCATAGGACAACTAAGCAGAAGAAATAAAGAACATGTGGCATTTGACCAACACTGTAAATTAGACCTACGAAGCATCTATAAAATGCTCCATCTAACAATAACCTACATACTTCCCAAGTACATATAGAATATTCTTCAGAATCAACTCTATGGCAGGCCATAAAACAAACTTCAAGAAATGTCAAATGTTGAAATCATTCAAAATTTGTTCTCCGACCACATGAAATAAAATTAGAAGTTTAAGGGAAAGGGAACTTTTAAAAAGTCATAAATATGTGGAAATTAAAGAACATACCCCTAAATGTTCAATGAATCTGCTACGAACTGAATTGCATCCTTAAATTTTCTTATGTTGAAGTTCTAATCCCTGGTTTGTCTACTTTTGGAGAAATGATCTTTAAAAAGATGACCAAAGTCAACTGAGATCATAAAGGTGGGGCCCTAATCTCATAGGACTGGCATCTTTGGAAGAAGGAAGAGTTTCTCTCTTTTATGTAAGCACAGAGGAAAGGCCATGTCTTCTGGCCTTCAGATCTGTGTGAAAATAAAACATTGTTATTGAAGCCACCCAGACATGACATTTTGTTGTGGCAGCCCTATCAGAGTGTATGGCACCAAAAAAAAGAAATACAAGGAAAATTTTAAAATACTCTGAGGCCAATGAAAACACAAACAGCATACCAAATGTATGGAACGCAGCTAAAGCAATACGTAGCGAAAATTAGATAGCTACAAATGCTTATATTAGAAAAAGAAAAAGAATTTCAAATAAACATCCTAATCTATCTTGAAAACAAACAGAAAGAAGAAAACAATAAAAATTAGAAGAGACATGCATGAAAAAGAAAACTAGAAATAGAGAAAATAAACAAAACAAAAAGTTTCTTTGAAATTATTTTTAAAATTGAGAAACTTTCAACTAGACTGACAAAAAGAAAAATCATGAAGAAAAGGGAAAAGGAGAAAAAGAGGAAGAGGCAAGAAAAATAAAAGAGTCAAAATTACAAAAATAAGTAATGAAAATAAAAGTATGAACATCACTACCAACCTAAAAGAAATCAAATGAACACTTTACAAGAATGTACTGTGATAATTGATAATGGTTATCAATCCTATACCAAAATAATAAGATAACATAGATGAAATGGACTAATTCCTAGGCACAAACTACCAAAAATGACTTTTAAAAAAGTAGAAAATCTAAATAAACCTACACCAAAGAAAGGGATTTAGTAAAAAATAAACTTTCCTCTAATCCTCCTATGTACCCTGACCCAACAACACTGAGAACCATCCTCCTTATATCAGAGAAAACATTCAGTGTTTGGATTTTTGAGATTGACTAATTTCACTTAGCATTATATTCTCCAACTTGGAAGGGAGGGGAGGGGAGGGAGCAAGGGGGGATGGAGGGGAAAAAAAGAAAAGGTGGTTGAATAAGATGGATATCATTATTCTAAATGCATGATTGAAGACTTGAATGGTATGAATATACTTTGTATACAAACAGTTTTATGTAAAAAGATGCTGTATATGTGCATTATGAATTATAATACATACTACTATTATAAATACAACAACTTTGAATAAAAAAAAACTTTCCATAAAAATGTCTCAGGCCTAAATATATTTACTGATGAATTCTACTAAACCCTGGAAGATAATTAACAGCAATTATTCACAAACTCAAAAATTACAAGATGAGGAACACTTCCCCAGTGTTTTCCTGATACCAAATCCAGATAGGCGCATCATAAAAAGGTAAAGATTCATATGATTTATGAATACAAACAAGAATCCTTAGCAAAGTACTAGGAAAATGAAACTTGTCATATATGAAAAAAAAGATTATGCATCATAACTAAATAGTATTTATCCCAGGAATATAATGTCAGTTTAACATATGAAAATCAATCAATGCAATAGATTAATAGATTAAAAGACAAAACTCAGACCAGGCATGGGAGTGCACATCTATAATCCCAGCTACTTGGAAGACTGAAGCTGAAGGATCAAAAGTTCAAGGCCAGTCTGGGCAATTTAGGAAAACTTTCTCTAACATGTGCGAGGTCCTGTGTTAAATTTCTAGTACTGCAGGAAAAAAAATAAAAAGACAAAAAAACACAATAATTTAAAAAGATGCATAGAAGTCATTTCATAACATCTAATATCCTTTCATGATAAAAAAAACAAATTAGGAATACAAAGGTACTTCCCCAACCCAATAGAGAGAGTCTATAAAAATTCCATACCTAACATACGTGATATTAAAAGATGAAATGTTTTTCCCCAGCTCGAGTACCAGAGGATTCCGTTCTCACCACTTACATTCAACATTGTACAAGACATTCTGATCTAAGGAGTTAATTAGGCAAGAAAAGCAACTAAAATGAATTCAGATTTGAAAATATTAAAAAACAAATCTCTATTTTCAGATTACATTATCTTGTATGCAGAAAAATCGTAAGAAATCTACAAGAAATTTTAATGACAACTAAATATGTTCAAGAAAGTTTCAACCTATAAGACAAATAGACAAAAACCAGTTGGATTTCTACACATTAGCAAAGAACAACCAAAAAATAAAATTAAGGAAACCAGTTCCATTTGCATCAAAAAGGATAAAATAGTTAGGAACATGTTTAACAAGGCATGTGTAAAACCTGTTCACTTTAAAACTACAAACCGTTATTGAAAGAAATTATAGAAAACCCAAATAAATAGAAAAACACTCCATATTCATGGAACAGAAAACTTGCTGTTGTGAAGATGGCGATCTTTCCTAAGTTGATCTATCAATTCAACACAAGCTCAATCAAAAGCCCAATTGCCTTTTTTGTTTTTGCAAAAATTGGCAAGTTACTCTTAATAATTCATGTGAAATTTCAAGGGATTTTGAATAGCCAAAATAATCTTAGAAGAACAAAGTTAGTAGACTCACAATGCCTAATTTTAATACTTACCTCTCAAAGCAACAGTGACCCAGATAGCACGGTATCAGTGTAGGTATAGACACATAGTCCAATGAAATAAAATTGAGAGTACAAAACTAACCTACTTTTCAACAAAATTGCCAAGACAATTCAATGGGAAAATAATAGTATTTTCAATAAATAATACTGGAAGAATTGCAAATAAAGCCTTTGGGCCCTTTCCTTGCATCACACACAAATATTAACTCAAAGTGGACTGCAGATATAAATTTAAGAGCTAAAACACGACAATTCTTGAAAGAAAACAAAGTAAAAGATTAAATGTATATCTTCATGACTTTGAATTACGCCTAGAATGTTTCCTTGGGTATGACAGTAAAAGCATAAGCAACAAAAGAAAATGTAGATAAATTAGTCAAAATGAAAAGCTTATTTGCTTCAAAGGACACCATTAAAAAAGTGAAAAGTCAGCTGCTATATAGAAAGAAAATATTTGCCAATCATATACCTGATAAGAGCTTATATCCAGAATACATAAATAACTCCTGCAAATAAACAATAAGAGGATAAATAACTCAATTTTTTTTAAAGGAGCAAACTACTTAAATAGACATTCCTCCAAAGAAGATACAAAAATGACCACAAAAGAACATACACTTAAGTATGGTCAACATCTTTAGCCATTAGGGAAAGGCAAACCATAACCACAACAAGATACATTTCACACTTCAGAATGGCTATAATAAAAAAAGATATAAAATAACAAGTGTTGGATGAACATGTAAAAAAGTTAGAACCTTCCTAAGTTCTTGACATAATAGTAAAATGGTGCAGTCAGTTTTTAAAATGTTTGGCAGTTCCTTAAAAGGTTAAATGTAGAGTTATTGTATGACCCAGAAATTCTAACTAAAAGACATGAGAACATATGTCTGTGCAAACATTTGGAACTATATGTTGAATGAGAATTATTCATAATAACCAAAAAATGGAAACAACTTCAATGTCCACCAAGTGGGGAAGAGATACACACATTTAGTATATCCACACAAAGCGGGGTTTTCAACAACCAACAAGAATCATGAGACATGATTCACAGAGAAAACCTGAAGGCATCGAAGCTAAGTGAAAGGAGTCTACGCAAAAGGCCGCAGGTTGCATGGTCCTGTTTCCATGAAGTATCTAAAATAGGTGAAACCATCGAGACGGAAAGAGGTCACCGGGGTCTGTGGGGAGAGGAAAGGGAGAAGTGACGGATAATTAGTACAGGATTTTGTTTTTGGGATGATGAAAATATGATGGGATTAGTTGTGGTTGTTGCATGAGTCTGTGAATATACTGAAAACTACTTCATAGTATAAATGTACTCTTAAAATACCTGATGTGGTCAAGATGACCTTCATTTTATTTCAAAGAATGGTATGTTGGCATACTGAGCAGTTTAGGATTCTTGTTGGTTGGTTGGTTGGTCGGTCAGCTGGTTGGTTGGCGGGTTGGTTTGGTCACTAGCAATAGAAAATCCAAGGCCTGTGAGCTCTGTATAAAGAAGCAGGTCATCAAGAGTGACTCACCCTGAAGGCTGGAATGATGTTGGCAGGCTTTGTTTGGCTGCCCATGGTGAGGACCGCAGCCTCAGGTCACGTCAGATCCAGAGCTGGAGGGGTCCTTTCCCGACCTCTCTCAGAAACCCTAACAAAGGCTCTCCGTTAGTACCATGGGGCCGTATGCCCACCTCTGAACCTCTTTGTCTAAGGAAGTGTGTTTGACCGATGTAGTGGAGAAAGCAGCAGTTTAGTGACTAAGAGAAGACATTCCCAACTCTGTGACCAAATGGAGGGAAACAGGTGAACAGGTAGCAAGGAGTCATACAGCAACAAATATCTACTACCAACACTTAGGAAAAAGTTGCCAAAATAGGAAATCTATCTCAGGGCATTTTATCATCTTGGTATAGAAAGTACATTCCTACATACATACCTTTTCTCAATTTTAGTCCTTCATCCTTTCAGTCAAAACCCTGTTTGAGTTAGAATTTATATTGATATTCACACTTACTTTTTTAAATAAACAGTTCATCTTCCACCCCAATATCTTATTAGCCCTACTTTGTGTGTGGATTGAATGCATGGCCCTAAAGCATTATGTGCATGTCCTAAAACCTGGCCCCTGTTAACATTACCTTATATGTAAACAATGTATTTGTGGATGTAACTCTTGAGGTGTGATCCTCCAGGATTACTCAGCTGGGCCCTAAAACCAGTGACAAGTGTCCTTACAAGATAGGAGAGAAGACATGGACAAAGATATCATGCACAGACAGAGGTGGAGGTTGGGGGTAATGCAGCCCCAAGAACCGCCACCAGAGGCTGAAAGAGGCGTGCCTTTCAGCCTTCTCGCTCAGGAACATTTCTATTGTTTTAAACCACCCAGTCTGTGACAACCCAAGGAAACTCACATCCTGGCAAGGACACAGACCGTAGAGTTGGAAAGGCTGTGTCTATTTCACAAACTTCAATTTTTAAAACATGTGAATAGACCACAAGAACACTTTTAATCAGAGATGAAATGGTTTTTCTACAGTAGCAGGTAGGTTAAAAGTTCTGTTTCTACACCCTTTTATAATCTTTCTCATCTCTAAACAAAGCAAAGGGGCAAATCAAAGACTAAAAACTCCCAAACTTGGATTAGTGTGAAATTAAAGCAGGAAAGAACTTTGTGTGAGAAGAGGAGAAACATCTGTAGATACAGGGGTACTTACTATCAGAAGGAAGTTTTATTTTCTTTTTACCTTTAGGATGGGAAAGAATCAAGCACATTTTGGACTTGACCAGGAGAACAAACAGTTAGGCTGCGGTCACCAGAGGTAGGTACTGATAACAGGAAGGTTTGCAAAGAGGCTGGTCACTGGCATGAGGGAGCCACATGCATTTAAAATGAAAAGGTGGAGATTTGTCCTTAAATACTACAGAAAAGACGTTCAGGGCAACTGTGGCTATTGGGAGATTTTGGGTAAAGGTTAAAAGGATGGTGATAATCACACCTAATGTGATCTTGTGTTTTTCTCTGGAGTAGAAGATAGCATTTCTCCTAAGGTTGAAGGGTGAATAGAATGCTTGGGGGAAATAAAGGTGCGTCAGCATCTCTAAGGATAGTGACAGAGAAAGCACACCCAGACAGGCAGAGACTATGCAGAGCCCACCAGGCTGAGGGGCCAGCTGAGCCTGGGGCTCCTGACTGCTTGGCAGCGTCCATTCTTAATTTTGAGATGGCTCCTGGAAGGTGGAATAAGATTGGAGGAACAATTCAGAGCACTGACGTGGGTTGAGTTTCCAGGTCTATAAGTACTGATAAGAGGGTATGCAGGAGCCCTAATTAAGGAGATAGCTAAGATTGCAGCTAGCTGTGAGCCATAAGCATTACCACCTTCCATGGTCTCATGAGACTTGGCCCAGGACATTGTGGATCGGGTCAGCGTCTTTTGCATGGTCGCAAGAGACTTGGCACGGGACAGCCCGGACGGGGTCAACGCCATTGGTGTGGTGTGGCGGTGATTGTAGGAGTGTGTGTTGCTGGAGCCCGAGAGAGAAGAATAAAAGACCTTTTTCATTTCCATCCTGCCTCCGAATTTTCTCCCGCAGCGTTGTTGCTCCAAGCGGCCATCGCTTCAGGCAGCTACAAGGGTAGCTCACATGCCCAATGTTGGAGGCCATTAGTGACAGAGAAGACAGTGAAGTTCTGAGGTCCCTCGGGATTTTGAGGTGGGTACAGAAGGGGAGGGTTCAAGTTGGAGGGTGACTTGAAAATGAGAAGTGGGGTTAAAAAAAAATCTAAAGACTATGAATAAAGTCTATGTTTTAATTAATAGTGTTTCTCCAAGTTTACTTTTGATAACTATACCATTATTATATAAGATGCTAACATTAGAGATACAGATACCATTATTATATAAGGTGCTAACATTAGAGGAAACTACTTAAAGTATAAGAAAGAACTCTGTAATATATTTGAAGCTCTAGAAAATCTGAAACACTTGAGGATAAGAAATTTGGAACTCACTATCCACGGGCAGAGTAACCATGCTCATTGAACACAGGGTAAAAAGGATCCTTCAAGAAACATACCACCCAGAGGGCCAGGGAGGTGGTCTGGTTGACCTCATCTGTCTACCAGCTCCAGTTTCAGATTTCTGTGCTCCCAGCCCATGGTAAAACACATATCTGTTGTTCCTGGTAGTCTTTTAGCAAGAGTGGGGAAGTATCTCAACACTTTAATGATACAAAGTTCCCTTAAACTGAAATATTGTGCAATGTCCATTTAATTTCTGGACACAACCAATAAACACAACAACAGATTGATTTCTGAATTTCAAGAGCATCTACAACTCAAGGATCAGACTTGTGTTTATACTTTTCTGTAGTTGAAGATGATCATGTATTTTTATGTAAATATTTAAAGATATTTTCAAAAGATTAAACTAAACTAAAAATAATAGTTACATAAATTCTTATTTTTGAGATAGAGAAGCTTGAGTCTAATTAAATTCCCTTTGGCTGATTTTCTTTTCTGATAACTTCATTCCCAACTCAGAGTGCCATAGATGATAAAAGTATAGGATATAAAGCTCTGTACAAAAAATAATAATAATAATTAAGGTAGAGTTAAGGTAGAGTGGTTCCAAGTGGTGACAAGACTAAGATGAGATGCTTAGGCCTCAAGACTGAAGCAGAATAGAAATTAAAGTCCTAAGGCTTAAGCAGACCCAGTAATTTTTAGAAGTGTGAGGTAGCCTGGCATAGTTTTTTGCTTTTGTTGTTCATAGCACACATCTAGGGACTCAAACTCAAAATCAGACTTCCACAGATTCAAATCCTAGCCCTACTGCTTAGAAGCTGTGTGTTCCTGGATACCTGATATCTTTCTATCTCTTTTTCCTCTTTCATCAGATAGAGGTGATAATAACATCAACCTCACTGGGTTGTTTCAAGAACCGAGTTAATGTCTGTAAAGTCTTATGACAGTACTTAATGCTTCCAAAACGCTGTAGTAGGCATTTGTAGAAATAATAGTGTGATTGACGATGTTATCTTTGGAAGCAACTTTAATGAATGATCTTAATTGACTCCTGGGTATTTGTTTGGTTTTATTTTGCAACACCAAAATCTTAGGAAAACCTCATGGTCCATATTCTTTCCATTTTTTTCAGATAGGTTTTTAACCATGTGTAATGAATGTAAGGACTTAGCCCATAAAATTCAGCAAGTCTACATTAGAACAGAGAAACAAACCGAGAGACTTCGATCCAACCTAACATGGGAGCAATGTGACCATCCCAGTTCACTCATTCACCTCTAGATAGAGGTGGCAGAGAATTCATCTTGCATTGATGAACGTAGTGAGTCAACAAATTTGAGATGGGTTTCACCCAATGGAAAGTATTTCCTTCTGAAAATTGCCTGCCAGTAAAATGCCCGATCAATAAGAAAGAACTCAGCATCAATACCAATGTCATATACTCATAGCAAGGGTCTTGTTTAAGAGGGCATTCCTTGTTTTAAAACATGTATGCTGTGGGGATTAAGTGATTTACCTAAGCTTGTTCTAGTAATCTGTGCAGAGATAGGCCTGGAATCCAGTTCCATCAGCTTCCTGCTTTGGTGATGTTCAGTCATACCATCACTGGCTGATGGTGAAAAGAAGTGAGCTTTAAGTAACAGTGAGCTTTAAGTACCAAAAAGCAACACACCACCTCTAAGCAATGCAGAGGTGACGGGGGTTGGAATGAATAAATGAGTGAATGAATGCAGGAGTGAAGAGTAAATGGACAAGTGAATTCTAGATTCCAGATTTCAAGGACTCAGAACTGTTCAGATCCCACTGGGGTTTGTAATAGGGCCTTTGCAGCAACTTTGAGTATTTTCTATTTGTACAATAAAATATCTGAGATAATCAACGAACAAAGAAACAAGGTTCGTTATAGCTCACAAATTTCAGGGTGTTAACACATGGTCAGGCAGGTGCATTGTCTTTGGGCCTGTGGTAAGGCAGCGCCTACAGCAGGGAGCATGTCACAGAGCAAACTGCTCACCTCAGGCCTGGCACCCAAAACTAAAAGAGCAAGAGACCACATTCCCACAGTCCCCTTCACAGGCACTACAGACTTCCACTAGGTCCCACCTCCTAATGGTTTTCCCACTTCCCAATAGCACCATGCTGAGGACCATGCCTGTAACACATGGACCTGTAACACTTAAGGTCTACACTGCAGCTGTGATCGACGGCGCATCCTCTGGCTAATATAAAGGATGGATTCCCAATGTTCCCAACGGGGACTCTAACACAGGACAGGCTTTTGTGAGTCAGGAAGCCCAGATTCTAATCTCAGCCCTGCCACTGTGGGCTGATGTGCCCTTTTGTCTCCATGGGCCTGAACTTCTTCAGCCGTAAGGGGGGTAGATTTAGCCAGGTGATGCTTCCCAGCACCTTCGTGCAAACCCGTGAAATAGCAGTTGCCCTCCATCTGTGGGAGGATTGTCCAGTGTGGGCGATCAGAGTGTGCAGGGGGGACTGGAGGAGCATGCGAGGTGGGGAGGGGGCCAGGACTTGCCGGAAGCCAAGGTCAGACAAGACCCTCGTCTGCTGGGTGCTCTCGTGTTCTCTCTCTTTGATATTATTCCATCTGATGGGAGGCCAGGGCCAGAGCAGAAGCTCTGCCATTCTTTGTTCACAGTCTGGAGCCTTTGAGCTCCAATATGATGTCAGTTGCACCCTAGGCCAGAAGGCCTGGGCTAAAATTGGGAAGTGACTTAAATCAAAGCCAGAGGCAGAACAATGGAATTGAAATAATTGAACATATAATTGTGCAGCCTTGCTGACAAACCAAATAAGGCATCGTACCAACTTTCGAGCAGTGAGAAAATCATGCAACAAGGAGGCATACAAAATAAGCAGCGGAGGGTTGGAAAGTGCTCTGTAAATAGCTGATCCTGCCTGTGGGAGATCCCTAGAGTTCGAGGCTTGTTCTGACAGGCTCAGTGACCATAGCCAGGTCACTGACACATTCTGAGTCCTTTTCCAGGTAGCCCAGTAGGAGACTGGACACATTTCCCCAAAATGATCAAAAGGCAGTTCTGTGAAAGAAATGAAAAAAAAAAAAAAATAACTGGCCAAACACAAGAGATTTTACGGGTAGCCAGGACAAACAGTAAGACCCGGAACTGCAAAGTGAAAGAATCTAATCTGAAAGGCTTTGTACTGTGTGATTCCAACTATAGGACACCCTGAAAGAGGCAAAACTGCAGAGCTAGTAAGACCATCCATGGTTTCCAGGAGTTTGCAAGGAGGGAGGAAGGGATGTATAGCAGAATCCAGGGGATTTTTTAGGGAAGCAAAACTATTTTATATGACATTGCAATGGCTACAGGTCATTATATATCTGTCGAAACCTGTTGAATACACAACAGTAAGCATGAACACTAATTTAAAGTACAAACTTTAGTTGATCATAACGTGTTCATATTTTCTTATCAACTGTGACAAACATGCCACTCAAGATGTGAAAATCAGGGAAAACTGAACGGATTTAGGGGGCATATGGAAACTCTGCTCAATTTTCCCATAAACCTGAAACTGCCACTTTTGTGTTACTATCCCCACCCAAGAGCTGTTACCTGCTCCTCTCCTTTCCTGCCAATTCCCACACAAAGGCACCTGCAAGAGGTGCCAGGCTTACAGCCCACGGAGATTGAGGCAGAACTGTTGCAATGCCTTGCAAACCTGTTCTCTGAAGAAGGCTAATTTTCATGAGCCAGAATAAATCTTTCCTCTGACAATGAGTAATTTTTATGGTCTTTTTGCAGCCATCTAACTAATTGCACATCTCATATTTTACAAATTTCCCTCCCCCACCAGTACAAGATTAGTGGTTAGCAGTGACCTTGGCCTTTTTTTCCTCAGAACCTATTCAAAACTTTTGAAGGCAAGAAACATATATGGCTGGCTTCTATGCAGCAATGTGATCCTCTTAGCTGTTTCTCTGTTCTGTGGGGTTAAATCAGCCAGTGGTAGTGGAGAGCTTATTCATGCTCTGAAGTGATTGGGTCCTATCAGAGACACAGTTAGCCCTTTCCCCCATGGCTGCCAATTGCCTATTTTATAATTTAATTCAGCAAATGTTTCTAAGTGGGCTAGGTATGAAGGATATAGAAAATAAATGCTCACGTATGGGGGAGGAGGAGGGGGAAACAGACGCAGAGATGAATAAATGCCCCAGCCGCGAAATGAAGGCCTAGCTCAGCGACATCTTGGGACTCAGCGGGGACTCAAAGAAAGATGGTCTGACTATCTGAGGGGCCAGGAGCAGAGAAACTTGAACTAAATCTTGAGACCTGAGTAGGAATTCACCACGGAAGAGTTCCAGAGAAGTGAAGCAACATGTGCGAAGGTTTACAACAGCTCTGCCTGTTTGGGGAACTGAAAAAAAATAACAAACACTGTGGCTAGCATGTAGGGATTGGGGAGGGGGGGGAGGGGGAGGAAAGCAGCGGAGCAGGCTCGTGGTGGCGGGCGGAGCCGGGCTCCTGAAGACCCCACAGACCATCCAGAGGGGTGCAGGCTTCGACCTGAAGCTGTGAAGCACTTCAAAGCCTTTCTTAATGATGAAGCAACATGGAATTTTAGAAGACGGGTCCCTATAATGTGGAGCAGGGACAAACCAGAGGGAGGGGCACTAGTGAAGGAAAGCTGTTTCCATGGTAGAAGCAGAAAGGATGGAGAAAAGGAGCAAGCTGTAGAGAAACACGAGTGGGAGGTCAACAGAGCTGATGCGTCTGGTGAGAGCAACAGGAAACCGGTGCGTCTGGGCGCTGAAGGAAAGAGAAGGTCGTGGAATAAGTGCCCGGATGAATGGTGGGGCCATTCCTTGAGACAAGGAATGGGGAAGTTTGGAGAGGGAGGTAGGAAGCTCATTTTTTAGACATATGGAGCTGAATTTGTCAGTGAGACATACTGGTTAATAAAATAAATAATATGTTTCACTGCTAATGTCAAATGCTTGCAAGAACATGAAGTGGAGCAACAGAAATTCTCACGAATTGCTACTGGAAAGGTCAAATGACATAAATACCTTGGAGGATAGTTGGGTGGTTTCTTACAAAACTAAACATACTTTTACCATGTGATCCAGCATCACACTTGTTGGGATTTACCCAAATGAGTTGCGTACGTATGTCAGTGCAAAAACCTGTGCATGAATATTTATAGCAACTTTATTTATAATTGCCAAAACCTGGAAGGAACCAAAATGTCCTTTAGTAGGCTGATGAATTAAACTGTGGTACAGCCAGATGATGGAGTATTAGTTAACAATAAAAATAAATGAATGACCAAACCATGAAAAGACATGGAAGAACTTTTAACCGCATATTGCAAAGTGGGAGAGTTTGATCTGAAAGGCTGCATACTGTGTGATTCCTACTATGTGACATCCTAGAGGAGATAAAACTATGGAGGTAGTAAGAATAGTAGTAATTTCCAGGTGTTGGGGGGATGGTGTATAGGCAAAACTCGAAATTTTTAGGGCAGTGAAACTATTCTATATGCATTGCAATGGATACATGTCATTATTCATTTGTCAAAATCCAGAGAACATACAACACTAAGAGTGAACATTAATACAAAGTATGACCTTCCATTAATAATAATACATCAGTATCTTCTCATCAATTGTGATGAATGTGCCACACTGGTGCAAAATGTTAGTAGAGAAAACCAGAGGGATGTAGGGAGCAAGCACGTGGGATTTCTCCTCTTGATTTTCCCATGAACCTAAAACTGCTCAAAATTTAAGCCTATGAATTAAAACAAAAAAACTGAAAACAAGTATTTCTGACTTCCGGTCACTTTTATATATACTTAAAAAAATTCTTGTTTAAGTAAATGAAAGCACAGGACATAAATGATCAGGATGAAACCAGCTAATCATCTGTCAGGATAATAAGAGACTACCTTTACAATCTTTACAGATGAATCTATGCAGTCGAATCATGCTGAAAAACAGAAAAGTCAACAGAGAGGGAGAATCATTGAACATGACCTTTTGAAGGGACTTTGTACCAATCATTCCATTTTTAAAATAGACAAATCGAGCTCAAGAGAGAAAGGTAATCTCTTCCAGTATCACCTAACTCATTTTTAAAAATCCATTCATCTAATATTTATTGTGTTTGAGTTCAGAAATGGATGAATGATAAGTAATGACTATCAAGTCCACTTGAAAAAAAAAATAACCAGAAAATGATACAGAGATGTAATAACTTGTTTTAATGGAGGTGCACTTGGGTGCAAGGAGAAGAAACCTAGGGTTAGGCCTGCCCTCCATCACTGGGGTTCAGATTGTGAGTGGACTCTTTAACAGTATCCCTTCCCAACGTAGAGTCAGTGCTGGAGTCCAGACCACTCACTTTGCCCTTCAATCCTCTTGAGCATGAAGATATTGCTAGGTATGATCCTGAGAGATTTGATGGACAACCAAATGATGTCATTTGCGAGGTCTGAAGATAAGTGGGAAGGACCAAGGCAGATCGCTACTTGCCGACCTGACCCTGAGGTAGTGTCTCCATCAGGCAGGTAAAAGCACTTCCTACCACCTGTTTATCCCAGGTAATCCTGACACCACGTGGTCACATGATTTTGAGGTTTTTCTCAAGTATTCCACCACTTTCTTCTTTCTGGATTCCCTCCTCAGTGAACCATGGGAGAGAGACAAGAATCCTTCCTCCTGGGAGTCCCCAGCCTTTCCTGCTGGAACCATGAGTGTGCTCACCTCCCCTCACTCTGCCTCATCCTCTCAGGCCACGATGTCACTGAGGAGGCTGTGTCCTCGGTGAACCCCCACAGACACACTTCCATCCCATCTTGGAAGAGAAAGCAGTTTTATCTGCTTCTATGCTTGACTTAAAAGAATCTTGAAAATCAGATATTTTATATCAAGTGAAAGGCAACAACTAGAAATTTGAAACCCAGTAAAAAGTCCCTCTTTTGATGAAAAATCTCTTCCGTATGTTTGGAAAGAAATCTGCTCTCACATTAATTGAACATACCAAATATACGCAAAGTAAAACAATTTCTTAAGATCTTCCTTTTATGGTTTTGGGTTCAAAACTCTTGAATTCCTCAGCGTTTCTGATGAGGTTTTAACCTTTTTTCAGACAACTCAGTGTTTCCAGCTTAAGCTGGCTCGACATTTTAGGGCAGCCGACCAAATTCTATGAGTCATGCGATGTCCTCTGACATTTCAAATGTGTTCCACATCACCTTGCTCCAGAGAGGTGCAGAAACTCCCAGGAGAGTGCATGATGCATGGCTAAGATTTGAAAATTCAGCCAGGCATGGTGGCACACACCTGTAATCCCAGCAGTTCAGGAGGCTGAGACAAGAGGATCAAGAGTTCAAAGCCAGCCTCAGCAAAAGTGAGGCACTAAGCAACTCAGTGAGACCCTTCTCTAAATAAAATACAAAATAGGGCTGAGGGTGTGGCTCATTGGTGAAGTACCTCTGAGTTAAGTCCCCTGTAGCCCCCCTAAAAAAAAAAAAAAAAAAAAAAGATTTGGAAATTCAGGTGGAATCACAGGTTTAGTGGGCAGATTCCTGGAAAGAAAGAATAACTAAACCTTCCATTCAGCCCTCATTGGAGGTCAATTTTATGACTCTAAAAGATGCAAATATATGATTATTTTAAGGCTTCACCATTCTGGTGCTTTTCTGTGAGCCTGCCTGAATATTGTCAAGCAAAAATCTATGTCTCATTGCCTGGAATAAAAGAGATCAAGGGAGATGAAGTAATTTTAAAAATCCACAAAAGTCCCATGTGCATTCTTGAATACCAAACCAATGCCAATAATCCAAAAAAGTCCTAGGAAAAACATTTTGAAAATATACACGCAGAATAAACTAGGGAGCCATTTAACACTGAAATGTGCGATCACGATTATTAGATGCTTTGACGTCTCTTTCCAGCCTTCCGGGGCATTCTCATCTCCTGCCAGCCCCAGCAAGGGCTGCGTCTCTAGTGTCACGTCACCAGATTCCCCGGGGCTCCAAGAATACCAGTCCTGGACCTGTGCTTCCACTTGGCTGATAAGTCCACCACCTATTTTCCCTGACACACTCCTCTGCATCGTTCTGTAATTCAATTTAAAGTCGTCTCTGTGTGACCTTCCTGATTACTATTATGAATTAATAGTCTCCTATCCCTGGACCTCTAGAATCCCCAATACTCTATCCTTGCTTTAGATCACAGCACAAATTTGTTTTCATTATCTGTTAATCTCTGTTATCCCCATATTGTAAGACCCTTGTGAGGGTCTTTATCTGCAGGGTCACACGTGATGCCTAGCACTTAATAGTCTGTCAACCTTAGAATCAGTCAATGATGTAAGAGTGACAATTTGTGCTGGCACCTTGTACTGGCCTCTGATAACCGTTAAGTTTTTGTTGTTGTTTGTTTTTGTTTTTGTTTTTATTTTGATTGTTTGTTTGTTTTTGTACTGGGGATTGAACTCAGGGGCACTCCACCACTGGGCCACATCCCCAGCCCTTTCTTTGTATTTTATTTAGGGACAGGGTCTCACTGAGTTGCTAAGTGCCTCGCCATTGCTGAGGCTGGCTTTGAACTCATGATCCTCCTGCCTCAGCCTCCCAAGTGCTGGGATTACAGGTGATAACCACTAAGTTATATGTAATAAGTTATATTCTAATTATATTAAAAATGATGCTATGTAAGCTTATAATTAAATAAATTGTACTTAACACACAAATTGTAGAAACTCAAAAATTCATCTCTTCCTGATGATATTGGACTTTTCCATCATCTATGCACTCAGGGATACTTACGGTTATTGCACCTGCATGGTAGAAGTGTGAATATTCTGCTGCCAATCTCTCCCCAACTCCATGTTTGTTAATGTCACACTGATAGTTTGAAACCGTGATGGGAGTATTTATACCACAGAAATTAACAAACACTACAGATCAGGGTTTCATATATCATTTTATTGGTTTCTAGACTGAAAGTGATAAAGAAACTGTGAATGCAAGCTAAATTTAGAATACCCGGGAACTACATTGTGAATAAAAACACACACACACACACACACACACACACACACACACACGGCTGAGTATTTGAAAACTATTATTGAATTCAGCAAAGAAATCTTTCCTGTCATTTGTAAGTGAAATTGTGACATATATTCTTGTTATTTCATTTTCTCTTTATTCATGAAAATATCAACCAATATATGTCAGAAAAATACATATTTGTCAATTGCCATCATAGATTGGCTTACAGATATAAGAGTTTGGCAAACATTAATGAACGTGTTCTGTGAAAATCAACTGACTATATAGGCTTATGATAAAGTCTATAGTGCATGTTATTATTATTTATAAATTGTGTACTACACATCTTTTATATCAGTAAAATCATAATAAATTTACATATGCACATGAACGCATATTTTTCCCAGCACATCACTGCATTCAGAATAGAAGGACAACAGAGAGGACTCAAGCAATCAAAGAGAGCTTGCTATGATTTGAACGTGTTCCCCAAAGTACATGTGTTGAAAATTTAAACCCCAAGGCAACCACGTTGAGAGGTGCATCTTTAAGAGGTGAACAGGTCACAGGAGTTAACGTTGTTGTCATGGGAGTGTGTCCTGATGAAAGGATGAGTTCAGTCCCCTTCTGTCCTTCTGCCTTCATCATGGGATAATGCAACAAAAAGGACCCCCCAACCTCTGACTTCCAAGCTTCCAGAGCTGTCAGAAGTAAACCTGCTTTTTAAAAATCACCCAGTTTCAGGTATTCTGTTAGAGCAGCACAAACTGGACTAAGACAAGCTATAACGAGTGACCTTGATGTAGCCTTAAAGGTCAGAGAAGGAGACTTGCTGGAGGAAGTGGGCACAATCCCATCAGGCAGATCAGCACCAGCAAAGGCTCAGGGGTCTGCAAGGCTCCACCCCTGCAGGAAGCAGCGAGGAGTCTGGACTGCTGGAACAGAGGGAGCTGTCGAGAACAGTGGACAGGCTGAGCAGGCTAGGCAGGCTGGGAAGGCTGAGTTCCGGAAATCAGTGTAAGGGAGGCAGAGAAGACTGGATTTGATTTAGCGGGCAATAGGGAGCCACCTCTGATTCTTGAAAAGGGGAGCGATGAGAAGCGAGCTGTGATTTAGGTGGATTAATAGAGCCACGGAGCTCAGGATAGATTGGAAGAGGGAGAGCCCTACCCCAGTCCCTCCGGAAAGTGGAACAGAGATGGTGAAACAAGTCAGGACTAAGGGATGAGGTCACCCAGTCCTCACCTGCATCCTCCTCCTATTTTCCCTCATCCCTTCCTTCCACCAGGCTCAGCCACATCCCCCTCCCTCCAGCTCCCCCTCCTGCAGTGCTTTTCTCTGGAGTCTATGATTAATTCTCTCTTAAAAGTATCTGGTGATAGATTCAAGGGGCATTTCATAAATTCTGCCTCATTATGTGAAGCCTAGTTTTAAAACTTCCTTTTGTCTGGATCAATTATGAAGTAATAAAATCTGACCTGAACCCAAGCCTGCATCTCTTCTTTCTCTGAGATTCAGCAGTGATCAGAAAAAATCCAAGAATAATGTAATTTGTTTCTGTAGTTATAGGAACCCCATAAGTAAGTAGCTAAGTCAGCATTATCAAATGCTGTTCAGAATCGATGGCATGAATTTCTTCTCTACTCATTCTCAGTATCTGTGTGTTCTGCCCTTGCATACGTACCCGTACTCACACATACAAACAGACCCCCAGTAGTCATCAATGGGGCAGCTGGGTATCTTCAGTGGTGTCATATTAGCCTGGACTCAGAAGGAGGATGCTTAAAAGGGAATGCTAAAACAAACAACAATATCAAATACTTACCATTTACAATGATTGCCAGGATTCGGGTTGCTTTGAGGGCCACAGCATGGCACCTACTTCAAGGTCTGCTTCAGGAATTCCATTTGCATCTTCATATTTAAACGGCCCAATCCATCAAGGAGCTTGAGTTGAAAAGAATGTCTGATGATTCCATGGTCTCAGCACAATGTCATATTTGGTCAAGTATGGACTTAATGGTCTCTAGGTCATACAATGGGGGATGGTGATGATGGTTTTGCTGAGACACGTGATTATATAGGCTTGACTGTCTCCTTTCTCAATGTTGATGCCTTGGGATGTGATTGGTCCATGTATTAGCTAGCATTCCATCACTATAATGTAATACTTGAGACAGACTACTTATGGAGTAAAGAGAGGTTTGTTGTGGTTCACAGTCCTGAAGGTTCAGGTCTAAGATTTGGCAGCCCCATTGGTTTGGACCTCTAGTGATGGTAGCACATCATGGTAGGTGTGTGTGGTAAGCAAACTACTCACATTGTGAATCATAACAGAGAGGGGATGGGAGCCTCACAATTCCCTTTGAAGACATGTCCCTTAATGACCTAAGGACCTCCCACAGCCTCCATCTCTTCAAAGGCCACAGCACCTCCCATCCTGTCCACTCTAGGGATTGTGTCTGCACATATGAACCTTTCAGGGATATTCATCTAAATCCTAGCAGTCAGATCCAGAAAAGATGCTCCTCCAATTGCTGGAGAAAAAAAAAAAAAAAAAAAAAAAAAAAAAACCTCCAAAGTGAGTAATGCCTTCATGTTTTTTCTTCAGAAGTATAATCTACTACAAAAATAATTGGATTCCCAGGTCTTTTTTTCTTCTTCCCACATTTTCTTTTCTTTCTAGAAGCTATCGGCAGAGGCCCCTGAACACATTCTCACATGCACGCAGACTCATGTACACATAGTATTTCTATCCTGCCTTCAAAATGCCAACACTACAAACATGTCAGACCAAATTCCTCAGACACTTCAACTGCTGCTCTCCTCCTAGTTCCCTGTTGACAACCCACATGGGCTTGGCTCCCTAATTTTTCTCCCTTCCAAGGATAAAAATAAAAAGTCATAAATGCCAGAAATTTCTAGGGGCTAAGTCAGCTCCTTCTCATTGGTAGTTTCTATGCTGGGCCCTGTCAGGTCCCTGGTGCTCAGTCTCACGGTAGGTCTAAAGCATGTTGGGGCTGTCACCTAGTCAATGAAGACCTGTCAATCCATGGCACCAGTGATCCCTTCTTTTCTGCATTGGTTTAGATGCTTGACATGTCCAAAGAGTACGAGATTTCTGCTTTCCCAGGGGAATAAACTAACACATGCACAGCTACTCAAGAATAATTCAGTACTAAATTTGGTAGCACTGACCAGAGGAGACAGTGTGGTATTGTCAACAAGTACTAGATTTGGATTCAGAAATGTGGGCCTTGTAGTTTCTTAATATCACAGATTCTCATCAATGCACTTTTAGAGTCCAAGGACTACATGAGGTTAGAAAGTTAATTTGTTTATTTGTCCTGTCTCAAGACTTATTCCATTTTTTTCTTTAAAGAAAGAAAATCTTATAGTCTCTTGCAATTTTCTTTTCTAATCCATCATTGCTCAGTATTGAGAAGCTGTTCCTTGCAGTATGTCTATATCATGCTTGCTATAGATTGAGATCATTTTCTTTTAAGCTATTTTCAAAAAGATTTCTTCATTCATTTGCATTCATTCAACAAATACTTACTGAACGCCAGCTCCGTACCATTCCCCTCTACACTCCTGTCCAGGCACATATGGTTCATAATTCAACAAAATATATTAAGCCCTTCTGGTGCCCAGGCACGGGGAGCAAAGTGAAGAGGAAATAACTGTTCCTGGCTGTCCCTAAGGAAGCTCATGATCACAGCTTGAAGGGGATGATTACACAACTCCTCTGTTGTGTGTGTTTGTGTGTGTGTGTGTGCTTACATCACATGAGCTCGGCCTGTTAACTCATAAACAGACTCAACTACAGGAAAATAGCATGAACAGATTCCACTTACCAAGTCCCTACTCTCTTCCAGGCAATCCTCCAGACACTCAAAAGTATCGTTTAACCCTCACAACAACACTGTGCGGTAGGTACTTTTATTATCTCCATCTTCCACAGAGGAGATCGATGGTTAGAGAGGTCAGAGGCAGACGTGTGTCTATTTGCATGTTCTTGCATTCCGCTCTGCTGCCTCGGGACGTTCATCATGAGTATCTCTGCAGTGTCTGTTACAAATCCACTCAATGGGTGCTTCAAAATTGTGAACGATGTGACTTTTCATATCTGGTATTTAGTGAAGTCACACCTACTCCTCACATCGGCCTCTGTTCTTCATAGCACATACAGGCTGCTGACTGTGCCAGAAGGGGCTCCTGCAATCCCACAAACATTTTACATCACTTGGGAGAGCCTGCAGATTGATCAGGACAATTCCAAGTCGTGGTCCCACCCATGGTCAGGATGGGTTAACCCATGAGGGAGAGCTCAGTACTTGGACAGTCCTACTGCTCACTGGCAATGTGCTACAGAGAAACGTGGTTCCAAATTCAGCGAGCTGGTTGCCTTCAGGAGGTCATCATCCTAGTTATGCCAAAAATGGTAAGACACAGTTCCTCTGCCTTAGATTATCATTCTGTGTACGACTGCATGTGACATTCATAAAACAATTTGAAGACAAAACTTAAGAAAATGCAATGGACCGAGACAATGCCCTGATAGACCAGTCTAGTCCCCAGGGAGACTCTTAGAAGCAAATCACAGGGCCAGGTTATTGTGAGCATAGAGATGGCATCCTTGTCCCAAAGAGTCACCAGTTCCACAGTTTACCAAGGAACTTTATAAAAACCATAAGAAAATGCACGTGGGGGGGCTGGGATTGTGGCTCAGTGGTAGGGCGCTCGCTTAGCACGTGCGTGGCCCGGGTTCGATCCTCAGCACCACATAAGAATAAACACATTGTGTACAACTAAAGCAAATAAATAAATATTTAAAAAAAGAAAAGAAAAGAAAAGAAAATGCACGTGGTAATCCATGACCCCAAACGATCATCTCCGTGTTCCGTGCTGCTCCCTGAGGGCTGCCCTTTTCTAATTACAGGTCACCATTTTGAGCACGTATCATGTGCCAAGCATTTTGCATCCAGCATCCCTAATTCACACTACAATTCCTCAAAGTACGTGTGACTGTACCCATAACCACAGAATATACTAGCCTCCGAGGGACTCAGGGCCCCGTGGCTGGTCTGGCAGGTGGCAGAGCCTCGGTCCTTCCAATGACACCACACTGCGTCTGGTCTGGGGAGATGAGCAAACACACGAGGACTCAGCAAAAACTCACTCTCTGCAGTCAAACAGGGAAAAAGACACAACCTCAAACTAAAAACTTCAAAAGGTGAACATCAGGGAAAGAAACGGGGAATGCTCGGCACCCGCTCCCCCCCACTGAAACAGAGCGAGAGAATTGACAAAATAAGAAAAACCTTGAAAGTGGGCGGCTTTATTTTCCTCTTTCTCTACAGAGGCGGGCATAAATGAGGACTATCCTCAGAATTTGCAGGGGGAGGAGTTTCTCAGGACAGAAGGATGCATACCGTACTGGGGAGTGAATTCGGATGCAGGATATTCAACAAAAGGGGGAGAGGGCTAACCTGGCTTCCTCTGGCCTACAGACTGCACACAGAGAAGGGAAGGACTCTAGTTCTCACTCCTCAGACTTGGGTAAATAGGGAAGACAAACAGCTCAGATAAGGGAAGGAGAAGAAGCCAGCCCCAATCACTTACCATACCATCAGCAGACATTGATGTTGGTAGAAGTTCAAGGCAAACTGCTCACCTCCAGCACGAGCAAGACAAAAGGAATCATAATCATGAGCAAACTATGACAAAACCAAGAGCACAAAATTCAGAAGAACATCTTAGCCTGGAAAAACACATAATCCAAGAAACAGAATCAAAGTGCTTCACGCTATAGAAATGTTTGATAAGAACTTGACTTTATGCATGTGAGGCAAGCACTCTACCAGCTGAGCTACTAGAATGGTCAATGGGGAGGGAGGGGTTGGGAGGGGGCAAAAGGGTGAAGGAAAAAAAAAAAAAAAAAAAAAAAAAAGATGGTAGAATGAGATGGATATCATTACCTTAAGTGCATGTATGAAGTCACGAATGGTGTGAATATACTTTGTATACCACCAGAGATATGTAAAAATGTGCTCTATAAGCATAATATGAAATGCAATACATTCTGCTGTCATTTCTAACAACATTGAATAAAAAATAAATTTGAAAAACAAAAAACAAAAAAGAAGGTATAAATTGGTACATAAATGTAAAAAAAAAAAAAAAAAAAAAAAAAAAGAACCTGACTTTAATTTTTTAAATTAGCTTAAAGATCAGATTACAAAACAATGAAATGAGATGTTTTATGACCAAAGGGAAAGTTTTGAGGTAGAGGCAACACATCACAGAACAAAGAAGGAGAAGGAGAAACAGTGAAGAAAGCCTCTTTAGCTGAAAATCAAATTCTGACATAGAGCAAAGGCTCACGATAATCCTAACCAATACAGAAGAAAAATATAATATTAGGAAATCAACTGGAATATACTAGACATGGAGGAAAGGAGAGACAATTGACCATATGACTTACTGATTTCCCAGGAGCAGAAAATCCAACCAAGAGGTCAGAAAAAGTTTTTTGTACGTAATAGAGGAAATTTTCCTCGAAATAGAAGAATCAAATATTGGGCTGATTTGAGACTTCCATGGAACCTAAGACAGTTCTCTACTGTCTTAGGAAAACAACCATCAGAAAGAGATGAAGGTCCTAAGAAGCAGCTGTGAGGTCAGAAGTGCAGTCCAAGCTCACCTCGGCATCCCCAAGCCCCACAAGCCATCTTTATCTGAGGCTTTGGACGAGGCTGTCCTTGAACAGTCAGGCCAGAGTGGGATGCAAATAGGACTTGGACTTGACAATAAGCAGAGCACAGAGAAAGAGGGAAACACTAGTTCTGATTGTCAAGCCCTCAGTTTAATGGCGTTCTGCCACACTTTCACATGCAGGTGACACTAAATACAACCCACACTGGTATCCATTTATTGCCCACAGAATCCAACTCAGAGGAGTGTGGGCTTCAGGTTCAGTTGGCTCCAGGTACTCAAATAATGTCTTTATCTCTCAGCTTGGCTTTCTTCTTTGTAGGCTCCTCTCAAGCATGTTTCCTTTATGATGGAGAGAAGAAGGTTGCCTGCTTGCAGTGTAGTTTATAGTGTTCTAAGTCCAGCAGAAAGTTAAAGTCTTTATGCACAGCTGTTATATTAAAAATTCCGGAATTGGGTCTCTTTAGATCTGACTGCCTCACGAACCCTTCACTGAACAAAGAAAGCCCTAAAGCTAGGAGGGTTTAATGCTCAAATGAGCTAGGCCTGAATCCAAGTCCCAAAGTAAGTAGGGTCAGCTCTATTCGTGGGATATGATGTAAAAGTCAAGGAGTGGTGTTACTTAAAGATTATTAAGGTGTTAAAAGAAAGGAAAATGAGTGTCATAAGAACAAAAATGGTATTGGTCCACTGTATTGAAGAATACTACACATGTACACACTCATGGTTACATACTTCCTCACAAAGCAATAGCATATAGAAAGAAGTTCATATTAACTTGATACAAACCAATGTCCCCGTGCTTAAGAGAAAGAATGCAAAGGACGCATCATTCAAGTGGAAGAGACTGTAATGCCTGAAGCCAGGTTCCATCTGCCACCATCACCACTGCATACAGAAGAAGTCAAACACATTTTGTCACAGGTGTGTTGCAAGAGCACCATGGTAACAGAATGAACTGATGATAGATTTTTTCCTTTTAAAGACTCACCCTATAACATAGGCAAAGCATGGAGGATCAGATATAAATAAATGGAAGACAGATATAAAGGCACGTAGAGAACCGCAGCACCTAGATCCACACGTTCTGTGGCATTCATACTGCGCCTACGGAATGCCGGCCGCCATTACAGGGATAGAGTCCTTGCTGTTAGGGAGCTAGAGATCAACGTTTCAGAAACTACATCTTACAGAGGACGAAGCTGAAACCTCAAAGTGAACGGTGACACAACCAACATCATCAAACTAATTAGTGACTAGAACCCGAATAATTATCAACTGAGCTTGTTGCATGCTATGGTTGTGAAAAGAATATGAACTTACAGGTCGATCGACCTGGGTTCCAGCCCTGGTTCTATGACCAACTGGCTATCAGAAGCCCACCATATTCACCCTCTCCAGATCACATGCCTTATGGTGGCCTCAAAGGAGTAGATCAGGTGAGTGGCGCTGCCTCCGCTGACATCTGCTTTGTGAGTTTGGGAGTATTTCATGAAGTTCTCCCCCCTCCCCCCCCACCGACAGGTTTATGGCTGGTCTTGGCTCAGTGCCTTGAAAACACTCATCATGTGATGAAACAAGAATGTCATTCTGCAGACTATCAATAAACCACACTGCCATTCCCACCCCCTCCCAACAGCACCCCACCCACCCACCTCCCCTCCCCCCCTCCAGCCCACTCCCTCCCTGCATCCCAGAGATATCCACGCCATCTCATTAGGAAGTGACACCCGACAGGATTCATTGCTTCAGCTCAGAAGAATGGCCAGAGCTTTTCTGTTACTTGCAGACATTTGTTTGTTTGTTTTGTTTTGTTTTTTTTGCATTAAAGTTTGGAAATCAGCAAGAGCCGTGTTAAAGGAAGCCAGAGAGCATGTCGGAGTTCAGGCCAGGAAATTCACCAAATGGCCAGTGGAGAATCAAAACAGATCCTCAAACGACAAAATCTCAGTTCTTGTTTGCAAAAGCTCACGGTAGACTTGAAAGAGGATTGCTCTTTGGGTCCCACTCTGGGTGATTCGTCCTAGGTTTTCCCTACGGAGGCAAGAGTATGTTTTCCTGAAGAAATGGCATGCAGGCTTGAGTTTCCAGGTTGGTGGGTAAATGGATGCCACTAAGCTGAACTCCAGCCATAATCCTGAAAAGAAGCTGTGGAAGAACTAAACCTTCAGTGAAGGGTGCAAGAAATGTATCATAGCATTTTCCTAGCACCTCTGTAAGATCACCAACTGCCCCCCCACCCCAACTCTCTCATTACCTTTGTCAAGGACACGGGCCCTCATATTTTATGTCTAGTTCGTTCCCTAGGGAGAGAGAGAAATATGACTCCCAAAGAAGTAGCAAAAAACATAAAGAGTATAAAACACATTCATGCCTAGGAAGAAAAAAAATCCAACAGTATCTCAGGGGAGCTCATAAAAGTTAAGTGAGCCAGAGAGGCTGAAAGAGTGATGGGGCCAGGAGAGGCCGAGCTTATTCAATGACCAACACCGCTCTGCACCGAGACTCTCTAACCCACATGGTCTCCCAGCCACACAAATGGGCACCATGTCCTTTACCACCCACCCTAACAAGCACTGACAGAGTGGTAGAGGGGTATAAAAGACTGGGTTGGAAATTGAGGGAGGAGAGCTCAACGGCCAGCTCCTGTGACTTCTTTATTTCCTGTGGGAGATTGGGCAATTGACTTGCCTCCTCGGTATGCTGATCCTGGGGATAATGATGCCACTTCTTATGATTACAGTTTGAAACAAATACAATGAAAGATGTCAAGGAAGAAAATCAATATGGAGTAGCACTGGTTTGCAGCCTTCAAAATGGAGACGGGAGGCATTGCTAAATCTGGTCTCAGACACATCCACAGCTTGGGCTTAGAACTAGACTGCAGGCCCGCCCAAGCTCAGTGTGAGCTGCCCTTTGGACCAGACCAAACATCGGTTCCCTGAAAGATTGTTAACCTCTGATGACCTTCTGTACAACAGACCCCTTTCCCCAAACTACCCAGAGACAGAAACCACACCTAATCCTTTTCTTAAAAGACAGCTTGACTTTTGTTAGCACCAATCATCATTCCTGATGAACAGGTGATAGAATTTCCAACCCCCCTTGCTGTTCAAAACTATAAATACAACTGCCATTTTGTAAAACCTTGGAGCATATTTTCAAGACGGCATGGAATCTGTGTTTTCCCAGATTGCAGTCCTAATTAGTCTCAAATAAAATGTAATTTTTCTTGTTCTTGACTCAGTTGATTTTATTTTCGGTCAACATAAATTTGAGAGAATGCTTTATTAATTGCAAAAAAAAAAAAATCAGGCATTTTTATTTCCTATCCATTTCACATCCTTTTGCATCTCATTCATGCTCGTATAGTTATAGTCTGTCTTCCATTTAGACTGTAAGCTTTTTGAGGGAGGTACTTGTATTTGATTTTGTTTAATTGGTGTTGAATGCGATTTTGAATGCATGAGTGGAGAAGGAATGAAGGGCCCTCGTGGATTGCTGTCCTCTACCTGCCATTCCCAGGAGTTCTGTGCAGCTCAGACCCAGCCTCTCTGGGTCACCATTAAGGCTCCAGTTGGACAGGGCTATGCCGGGCTAAAGTCCAGCAGCATGTCCTGGCTCTGACTGCCCATCTGCTCTGTGACTCAGGCCAGCACTAAACTTAGCTGTGGTGACTCACTGACACAGGGCTGTCCCAGGACTCACAAGTTGTTCCAACAAGCCACCTGGTTGCAGGCCCTCCCCTCCCCTCCCTGCCTCCATCATTGCTGGGCAAATGGTACCCACGCAGTCTTCCCCAAGCTGGCTGGACCAACCCATGGCCAGGATGCAGGGCTGAAAGGCAGAGCTTACATGGGCTGCAGTCCCATGTAGAAGTCCTCCTCTCCCAATCCACGGTCCCTAAGTCATTGAGCAAATAGTCAGTGGCCCCCGTGGCGAATCACTCCCTAAGGGAATGGAGGTGCTGATTCAGTCATGATGAGACAGGTGGGGGGGTGGGTAGGGACAGCGTCTGCACCATGATGGAAATGATCAGTACTGTACGTCTGTCTGCTCAGTGCTTCAGTTGCACAGGTAGTGTATCTTCTCAGTGCTCCTCTGCATTGCACCCGCAGGGTATCTGAGAAAGAAAAAATCTCCAACAAGAGAAGCCACGACGCCTTCATTCATCCACCAGAGACATCTGGTCCGTTGATTCGGGTCTGATTTGTCGCAGAGTGAACTGGAGGGTCACGGCATTAGACACTTGCACGAGCTGCAGAAAGAGGGAGAGAAGGAGTGGCCTGTCCTGTGTGGGGGCAGGCAGGGGTGGGAGGGCGCATCATCAGTGGGGATAGAAAACAGTGATAGAATTGATTCAAAGTCAGTCTGATTTTTATGATCACTGTGAGCTTGAAATTCTGAAAAGGTGAGTGATAAAAGTAACCCTTCCCTCAGGATCATGGGTTCCCTGCCCCACCTTGATACGCCACTGACCCCCACTTTCCATTAATTCATTTTCGTTAGTACATTCAACCAGCCAGTTCGTAATACAACAAACATTTCCGGAGCATGTGTTGTGCAAAGGCACTGTGCTTGGTGCTGCCGCATGGTCTCACTGGTCCAGGCTGCTGCGCACCCCTGCCACATCTGTGCCTGATTCCCCAAGTCACCACTGCCCCAGGGCCTGTGAACACACTCCTTTCCATGGCATGGCCTATGAAAAACTATTGACTGTAGAATAATTTCCACCTCTCTAGACAGCCTGAGGCAGATTCAGTTCCTCCTTGACTTCACTCCTCCATTCCAGAATGCTAGCTGGTCTTTCCTTTCTTAAATTAAGGAGCCATGTATTTAAGTTTCTCTCTGCAGGGTGTGGTGGCACACACCTGTAATTCCAGTGGCTAGGGAGGCTGAGGCAGGAGGATCATGAGTTCAAAGTCAGCCTCAGCGAAAGTGAGGCTCTAAGCAATTCAGTGAGATCCTGTCTCTAAATAAAATACAAAATAGGACTGGGGTTGTGGCTCAGTGGTTGGGTGCCCCAGAGTTCAATCCCCAGTACTCAAAGAAAAAAAAAATTGTCTTGACAGAGTTAGTCTTCCCAGAACCTCCCCAGATATCTACTGCAGGAGTCTTGCTGTAGCCTCAAGAGTGGTGGTTTTGAAAATGTATTTGTGCCACGGAGACCTTAACAGTCTGGTGAGGTCTATAGACTCCAAAAGTCTCAAGTACATGAAATAAAATATATAGATTAAAAAGGATTCCACTTTTTTTGCCATAAGGTTACTAAAATAATAAAAACAAATTAGTGATACAATATAGGGTTTTTTTTTTTCCCCTAACATCATCTCCAGGTAGTTTTCATAATTACTGTGATTTTGAAATAGTGAAAAGTGTGAAGCATACTTCTTCTTATCTGCAAAATTTGGAATATAAATAAAGATGTTACTGATGCCAATGTCACAGTTACTGGAAATTCTACCTTGGCTTTTTGCCTATTTTGTAATTGAAGGAAATACTAAATTTCATTTCAGTGAAAAGAAAGATGTCACTTGCACCAACCCAAACTTACCATCTCCTGGATCGTGAGAAATTCATGAACTTTTCTGCCTTAGAGCCACAGGCACTGAACCTAGGCTATTTCAGGATGCTATTTGCCATGGTTTAAATGTGCCCCCCAAAGTTCACACATTGGGAACTTAACTCTCAATGCACCCGTGTTAAGAGGTGAGACCTCCTAGAGGTGACTGACTCGTCAGGAGTCCTCATGAATGGCCTAATGCTGTCCCTAAGGAGTGAACTCAGTGGAGCAGGGAGCTCAGCCCCTCTTGCTCTCTCTTGTCCTCTTGCCCTCTGCCTTCTTCCATGGGATGATGCGGCAAGAACGTCCTCACTAAGTGTGGGGCCCCTCGACCTTGGACTTCCCCACCTCCAAAACTGTAAGAAACACACCTCTGCTCTCCATAATTTACCTAGTCTCAGGTATCTGTTACAGCAACACAAGACAGACTTAAGATGCAATGATGGACATGACTATGAGCTGGCAGGTGACCTGGTTAGCTTCTATCCCCGGCCCCGATTCGCTTTCTTTCCTTCCCTGCTCTGCAGCACCCAAACTCTCCTGCCCCTCTCTTGCTTCCAGCTGGGTTTTGGGAATGGGGTTCCTTCAGGAGCGTGAAGTGCGATGATCTGGATCAGAGTCTTTGATTGTCTCACAGCCGTGCTGTGCTTGCAAAGGCTGGGAAGTCCCTGTGCAAGAAGTAAGGGTTAAGATTGCCTAGTTGCTGTAGTGCTGCCCTGTCCATGAACTCTCTGTGCAAAGGGTGGAAGCTATGCCAATCTTGGCCCTGATCTCAGACACCAGCTCCCACGGATTGAGGATTCTGAGCATAGTGAGATAACCACAATGTTCCACCAGTGCTGTAACCTCCAAGCCTGCCTGCTTAATAGAAATTTCAGTCAATGGGCTTCCTGGGTGCCACAGGATGCTCCTAGCATTGCAACAGTGGAAGAGTTACAAAAATGTTTCTAGTCCTGTAACTATCTAGTGCACAAAGAACAATGCCTCTGTAGCCTCTCACCTCCTGATTGTGAGACCCTTATATATAATAAACAGCTCTGGGTCACTGTTCTCCACCAGAGATCAGTGTCCCACCTGATCCCAGGGACAGAGCTAGTGTATCTTGCTTCTTTATTTTTAATATTTATTTATTTGCTTTAGTTGTACACAATGCAATAATGCATTTATGTTTACGTGGTGCTGAGGATCGAACCCGGGCCGTGCACGTGCTAGGCGAGCGCTCTACCGCTGAGCCACAACCCCAGCCCTCTTGCTTCTTTTTAATCCCCCATTGCCTCTCACCAATTTCTGAATTAATGGGCCTGCAGGTCATGGCACAAGAGAGTTTGGAGTACTTCTTTCCCAATAGCTGAATCTGTCCAGGGTTGAGTGGACTCAGTGGGCTCTGGGAACACCATCTACAAGAATCGACCAATGAATTTGGAGTTGGAAGGTTCAGGTGGAATTCCACCTGTGAAACTTAGTGACCCTGTGACTGCACATGTGGCCCCAATACTAAGTCTCATGGTCTTCCTCTATACAATGGGTCTAACAACCCTAGTCCCACCTACCTGCAGGACTATTGTCAGTAACAATTTAGAACATATAAATTCTGTGCAAATAAAAATGCTATTGTGAAAAATTTGATGAACACAGGTAGCGAAAGCAGGAGGAAGTGTTGGCCTTCGTGCTGTAGAGGAGCCAGGAAAGACCCAGAGAGAGGGGAGAGATACAACACTAGCAGGCGGCCCTCCCCCTCCCCTCCCTGTCTCTCATGGAGCTGCACGTGCAGGGGAGAAATTGAGAAAAATAACAAACCACCGTCCATCCCCTGTGCTGATGCTGGTAGCCTGCTTCCACAGAACGTGCTGGCCTGGCTATCTGAGGACCAGCGAGGAGACAGCTGACTCCTCCACACTGAGACTCCATCCTGTCGCTTGCCTTCTAAAAGGAAGAGTACTGCTGAACTCCCTGGGGGACTAAGGATAGGCGACGTCTTTTGATTGGCTCAGAACTCTGGGCAGTGGAGAGGGAACAGCAGTGGAGGGACAGAGCTGGTGTCCCTTGCTTCAGTGCAGCTGGTGTCCCTTGCTTCAGTGCAGTTCACTCCCTAAAACCACTTTACAGCATGTCACTGAGTGCCCCAGTGCCTCCTAACTACCCATGATGAACCTCATTCGTTCACAGAAGACGATACTGAGGTTCAGAGGAAGGACTTCGTGGACCAAGAGTGTGTGGCTGGTTCATATACACAGGTCAGACGCTTTAGAATGATGTGAAGTCTTTCGACAATTTCTGTCTTACATATCCAAATTAAACCCTGTATTCCAGCCAGGAATTCAAGTCTTCCATTTTTCATCCCCATGTAAGGTGATGAGTTGAATGAAGGTGTATTTCTCTGAGCAAACATTTTCACAGTGGGACTAGAAGGAACAGGCACCATTGCAGCCCAGGAAATGCTCTTTCTAGCCCCAAGATATCATGGGAATATCTCACTAGGTTTGTGAATGAACAGGGTCTGAGAGGAAATCAGAATGACCTTAAGAAAGAAAAGCATCCAAAGAAGAATGAAAAATGCAGCTGACCAAAGACCATAGGAAATCACTTAGTAATAACCAACAACAAGTATAGGTACAAGCATTTTCTTTCTGAGTTAAAAAAAAAAAAAAAAAAAAAAAAAAAAAAAAAAAAAACAATATGGCGTATACAGATTTAATAACACTGATGTGTTTCAGCATGATGGGATTGGGGTGTTTCACTCTCTTAGTTTTTCCTAGATGTTAGACTCTCTCTCTCTCTCTCTCTCTCTCTCTCTCTCTCTCTCTCTCTCTCTCTTAGCTAACCAAAGCTATAGTTATGGTTTAGGGTTGACCCTGTGGTTTAGGGTTGACACCCACACACTTAGCTAGCAAAGGCAAGAGTTATATTCACATTTGGCCCTTAGATACTAATGTGGGTCTACAAATCCATAATAATCATGCAACAGACGGAGGTTCTGAATATTCAAAACTTTGCTATCTGTGAGTTCACTGGCAGCAGTAGCAGCTGCAGAAATATCATTTGAGGTTTCCAGGGACCATTGCTTGACAGTAGGGGAAAAGAGGAATTTTTGTAATATAGAGAAGAATTTACTCATACCTTGAAAAAAATTCAAATTTAGAATAGAAGCCAATTATAAAAGTGAACTCCTGGATCCCATCTCCCCATTAAGAATCGATCTTTGTGCCCTACAGTGGTGTGTGCCAATGCCACCTGCTATGACTCTTGATCACACATATTTCTCCTAAATGCAGCTAATAATCCAGATGCAAATGTTACTTAATGAGACTTCTAGTAAAATTCCTGAAAGCAGTGCAAAGAAGTGACACAGCATTCTTTGCCTTTTCCCCATTCTTTCACTTATTCACATGTGGACATGATAGGTGGCGCACCAGCAGCCATTTTGGATGCTGAGGCAAACTTATAAAAGGAAGCCATATACACCTCATGGATCAAAAGTATAGAGTGAGTCAAGATCTTGAAAACAACATGGATTAAGCAATCTCAGATTTCTCCTATATAAGAGAAAAACAAATTGCAAAAAATCTAAGCCACCATTATTTTGTTTTGACATTTTATATGAAAAACCTAAAATCATATCTGATTCAGCTTCCAATGCATCATAGTGTTCTCTTTCTCCTCCAGCCTCTCAAACCCCATTCCTTGATCACTCTTATCTGCTTTTACCTCCCCACCCTCCTCTTTTTCCTCCTTCAATTCCTCTTTATTTTGACTTTTCTTCTTTTATTCTGCTTTTAAGCCACAACTTCTCCAAAATATGACTTTGCCTTCCTTCCCTACTCCACATTGCTTTAATCATAATTTTTGTTCTCAAGATTCCCCATTTGAATCTACAATATTGCGTTTGAATGAAAAGAGCAATCCAGATTTCCAAGAATAACTTTCCAATCTTCCTTCAAAAGTCAGCTACTTTCATTCCCCACTTCTCTTAATAGATCACCTTAATTTATTCACCACTCTGGGAAACTTCCAAGCGATTTAGAACTTGACTTTACCCTTTGGCTTAGTTAGTAATCAATTATAAATCCTACCAATTTAATATCTATAACAGAGCAGCTAACCAAACACTCCCCTCTGTTCCAACTTTTGTTTCTGCGGTTTGGGTCCTCATCATCTTTCTTCTGGGCCACTGTCACAGCCTAACCACTGTTCTTCCTGCCTTAGTCCCCCTGTTTTATGCAAGTGTCGAGTGTGGTGGAGTGCCACTGAGCACCCTCCACCCAATACCTCCATGGCAACACACCAGACAGGCCTCCAAGACCGACACACCTTGCCAAACGCCATTTCCACCATTTTGCATCATAAGCTTTATCTAAATTTTATCCACCCCATATGATTTCCTACCTCCGGTATTTAACCTATAATCCCTGCTGCCATGTTGTTCTTGCAAGTTCATTTTCCAATGATCCCTAGTACTTCCCACACTCTCATGTTTGAATCCTATCTATTCTTTAGACCCAATAGACATGTTATCTCACAAGTTTCTGAACTAAAAGCTCTCCCTGTATGCTTCCCATCCTTTGCCATTGCATATGTGAATATCTTCAAACACTAACTGTTCCCTTCATACTGGAGTAAATTAAGAGACGTGCTTTATCTTGTGAATTAGATCTACCTTATTCACCTTGTGTATCCTTTGGGGAGGCAACACTGGAGATCATCAGTAGATGCACGCTGAGTGATCAAAGAGTACTCCTAGCTGCTGAGTTCATGGATAAATAGATACATGCTCAAAGTTTGAATATTACTTATAGTCCATTCTCTCGTCACCACAGTGGCCACTGCTCCACATCCACCTTCCAGCCTCTGCTACTGTAAACGAAAGTAGCAAAGAAAGATACTAAACCTGGTGTCAGCATTAGCAAAAGAAAGAAGACCCAAAACTAAGGCTGGTGTCCATAATGCACCTTTCTTGAAGACTAAGTAAAACAGAAAGGAAGAGGTTCAGTGTAAATTAAGCATTAATGGATAAGGAAGAGAAGATTTTAAACATGTATCATTGTTATTATTTTTACTGCAGGAAAGCTTTTTTTGTTCTTTGTAAACATTAAGGATCTCTCTGAAAGTAGTCAAAGGTACCTTGTTCCCCCGCGCACCAGGCAGCAGGGACTTTCTATTCACAGCACATTTGGGTTCCATTACAGCCAAACTGTCTTCCAGCGCAGCGACGTGCCCTGCCAAGATGATCAATGCTTTCAAAAACGGTTCTGAGGCATTTTGAGGGCACAGTCCCCCTCAGCGTCACAGCAACACTGAGGGTAGATGGTAGGTGTGGTGAGTCTCACTTTGGGCTCCACAAACATTACACGTGGCACACAATGTGACGTTGCCTCCTCCTCTTGGCTGTGGGACGGACAGCTGCGTCCTTGCCTGACACCTCGAGCTCCCATGGACCACCACACCCACTTCCGATGATGACCCCCCCCGCCCCCCCCGGAGGCTGGCCTTCCATTCCGGATGGCTCTGAAGCAGAATGTTCTTCACATTGCATAAACATCTTTCCACACACTCTGAAGAAATGAGGCAGAAAAGTTCATTTCTCTTTAGCTATATATTTTTTTTTCCAATTAAAAATAAAAACCTGCTTTGTCTTCACGGAATCAAGTCACACAGTGTATGTGAAATCATGTTGTAAATTTTGGAGCCCCAGAGGAACACAGGGAACCTCACTGATGGTGTCATCTTCATTTTTCAAATGCGTATCTGTTCAGGATGTAACACCTGGCAAGCTTGGGAAAGGGAAAGGAGAGTCATCAAAACCATGGTTTTATTCATTCATTCATTCATTCATTCATTCATTCATTTTGGTGGGGGGAGAAGATAATATTTGCTATTTTTAAAATATCATTAAGTAATATTTGCAAGTTATAGAAAGTAACCGTGAAAAAGTCTGTATTTGTGCATTGTTGTTGCTGGAATGACGTGATGGGAATCCTCAAACATTTGTTGGCACTTTAGGAAGAATCAAGGAGACTTCGTCCCACCACTGGGATGCCTTACGCAGGGCCGTCCATTCTCATGAACAAATCCATCAAGAATCCTCGTCTCTATCACGTGAGAACCAGTGACGTTTCTCCCTCTCCTTTCATTCTTAATCCTCTCCCTTTTGTCTCTCTTTGGCTTCCTTTCCCCAGCCCTTATTTATCTGCCAGTTTCTTCTCACCTGCTTTCTTCCCTTCCTCGTCCTCCCTTCTCACCCATCTTCCTTTTCTTCTGTTCCAATTTCTCTCTTTCTTCCCTCACTCCATCAGACACCTGAGTCCAGCAAAGAAAAGCAGACCCCCAGATTTGTGATGGGCAAGGCCAGCTTCACACCTCACCTGGACAGAGCAGGGCCTCTGAACCCCTCTGAACATCCCTCTCCTGGCACATCAATCACACCTTTTCCCAAATGCTCCTCCCGTCCTCTCCCCGCCTCCTCAGCCCCAGTTTATCAGGCAGTAGTTCACGTGGCCTAAATATCCTTCCATATGTATCATTTTTACACAACCCCCCAAAATGCAAATAGCCAGGGAGGTTGGGTGTGAGGTTGAAAAGTGTATTTTCTCTAGCTAGACATTTTTCCAATTAAAATTTTGGAAACTGCCCAGGTTCTTCTGCTCCGTGGCCACGCAGAGGGCAGCACTGCAGCCTCGACCTCAGATACTGCATGGGTCATTCATTTATGTGAGACGTCTGTTCCCCTTGGAGAGAAATGGTGAGTCTTGAGGGTGACCAGCAAGGAGGCTTAGCAACTCGGCACCCACAACCATCACCAGCCAGTCAAGATAACTAGGATGGGAGAGGGATGCCCTGTTAGCTCTCATACAGCCGGTACCAAAGTTTTCTTATGGACTGAGGTTATCAGAACGTTTTTATTCACTTGCAGACATGACTGTAGCCATCTCTTAAGGCTCTGTTTAGCTAAACGTCTCTTAACACTGAGCACAAGGTCAAGCTATGGTGACAAGAAATTGGCCTTTGTCAGGAGAAGAGATACGACTACTATTTTGGGCAGCGTGGACTGGGAGCTGTTTCAGATATAAAGAAGTAGTCCATCGTCCCCCTGCCCCCTTCTTACTCACCCCACCACCAGCTAGAAGTTGGCATCCCATTGACTGTGGACCTACGAGGTAACTTCATGTCCGAGGTCTCCTTTCCCCATTATAGAGGTCAGGCACCACCCCTCTGTCTCCTTCCTTGACAGTAACACCATCGTAGTTGTAAGAAGACAATAAGACTCTGGACAAAAAGGCATTGGAAGACACCACGGCCATACAGCATGGGGACTTGGTGAACAAAGGGGAGGGGACCTGTGCTCAGGGTTTCTCTTTGCCATACCCTTTTCACCAAGTTCACTAGCTGAACAGTGGCTGCTACCATTGGCGTATGAAATGGCCCCCCAGGGTGCATGTGTTGAAGGCATGGCGCCCAGCCTGTGGTGCTATTTGGAAGTAGTGGAACCTTTAGAAGGTGGTGCCTAGAAGGAGGACGGTAGGTCATGAGGGGAGCACCTTTGTGGGAACGTTGAGACTCTGACCCCTTCCTGTCTCTCTCTTTGCTTCCTCCTCTACCATGCATTTCTGCCCTGAAGTGCTGTGCCACACTGGGCCCAAAGCAATGGGGCCTGGGCCACGGACTGAGACCTCTGAAACTATGAGACCAAATAAACCCTTCCTGTTTTTAAGTGCACTATCTCCGGTATTTGTCACAGTGACAGAAAGCTGACTAACTTAGTAGCCTTCTACAAAACATGTGTGCTCAGTTTCTGTGAATGTGACCTTATGGGGGAAAGCAGTCATTGCAGATACAAAAAAAGGTTAAGGATCTGTGGATGAGAGAGTCCTGAATTAGGACTGGTCACGATCTCATTGGCAGGTGTCCTTACGAGAGAAGAGAAAGAACAGAGACACAGAGAGATGGCCAGGGGAGACGGGGGCAGTGACGGCAGTGAGGCTTCCCCAAGCAACAAGTCAAGGGGTCTCTGGAGCCACCAGAAGCGAAAGGAGGCACTGAAGAATTCTCCTCAGAAGTCTTTAGAAGGAAGTGTGGTTGCAGACTTCTGGTCTCCAGTACTGTAAGAGATAAATCAGTATTGTTGTAACGCTACTGAGTTCATAGCCATAGGAAACTAAGATGCAGATGAAGAAGACATGGCACATTGGTAGAGAGTTCCAGTGTTTCTAAAACACCCCAACAAAGGCAAAAGTCTGGGAGTCAGACAGAATTGGATTTGAATCTCAGCTCCAGAGCTGTTCAACTGAACGATCTTGGGTGAGTTATAGAGCCTCTAAGTCACCTGTCCTCCTCTGAAGATAGGGGAAAGAGACTTTCCTTGGCAGATGGAGCTGAGTAGATGAGGCTGGAATCAGGCTTACAGCAGCACTGAAGAAAGTCTGATTTTCCTCACCCTCCCTCTTGACTTCACCTTCTCTTCCCCCTCCTCAGAGAGCTCTCTCTGGTGGGTCTTTGTGGTGATGTATAGAATCAGGTCCAAATTCCACAGGGTATGTTCAAGACCCTTCACACTTTGCTCGTCACCCATCCACCTTCTTTTGGAATCTCATTTCCATCTATTTCCTTCTAAGAACATCTGCTGTGGGCACTTAGGTACACCTGAAGTAGAATAGAAGACAAAGCTTGACATGTGTTGCCTACGCCTGTCTCCCAGGCCAGTTCTACCCCCGCAAACACCCGCTTTCCTCAAAGATGCTTCCTGCATCGTTATCTTGGTATTTCAACGTTAGAATACCAAACCACCCAGATCCATCCAAGGAGCGCTAGGATGGGGAGGATGGGGCGACAAAAGTGATCTCGGTCTGAGTTCTCAGTCCTATCCACTCCTCCTCATGTCTCACTTTCCTCTGCCCTGACTTGCCTTCCAAGTACTAACTTGCTCCTAACCCCCTCTCTCCCTCCCCACCAACAGCTCATTCACACTGTGGCATAAAACAATGACAACAGCTCAAAATCCTAAACCTAAATAACAAACGTCACGCATCATCCAACGTGGAGATGCAAGGTGCAAAGGCACGGGAGGGCCCTTCTTCGTCTCACCCACCTCTCTCTAGGTGCCCCGCACTCCTGTAGGAATGTGAGGCATCCCTCCCACTCCAGCCCCACCTTTGTGGCCTGGTTTATCTGCTTGACTGTGAGACTGGACACCCCCCACACCCCTTCTTGTCTCCTAACTCCTCTTCTCTTTCTTCCTGCTACTTCATTGTCCTAATTGCTCCCTGGGGGAGAATCATCCATCTTGCTCACTAGGTATTCAATTAGAGCAGACTCAGCGGCCCATCTTCTTCCTTTCTCCCTCCCTCCCCAGATGTCACCCTTCAGGAAGCAATATATAACACCCCCCATCCTCTGCAGTCTGCTGGCCACTCGCCATTCTCAGCCCTGAGTCCCCCTTGACTGCGCCAAGGCAAGTGAATAAATAAATCTCTAAGGGGGGGAAAGAAAGAGGAGGAAGTGCTGGTTCCGAGCTAATGAAGGTCACCTCCCAGCCAGACCTCCCTCTCCCACTTCTATGAAACACAGCCCAGGACCGACCGGGGAGGTTGCTTCCTCCTCAGACAGGAATCCTGTGTCTGTGCATGTGTGAATTCGGTCAATTCCAGGAGTACGCCTATCATCCTGGCTTTGCCATTAATTGGGTCTTCACACATGATGTTAGCTTGGGGCACAGAAGCACAGTGCCTCTTGTGGAGACAGACAACGCCTACTCAGATGATGCTGGAAGATGATGTACCATATTGATGTGGGAGCCTATTGATGTGGTCACTGGCACAATTTAAAGGCAGTTGACGAAAAGCCAGTTGGTCACTGTGGGCTTGGTAGATGGGACAGTATTATCACTCCATCAGGGACAGGAAAATAATTTTCCCCCAAGACTGGAGGTGATTTGTTCATTCTGATTTGAATTCTCATTGATTGACAACAGTTCTTAGAAAGAGGGCAGATACCTGTAGAAATGCCTGGATTTCTACCAGAAGGTAAATGAAACCACAGTATAAATGAGACACTTCTTCTTGGGTGATCAATTTCATTTTTTTTATAAATAATATGAGCCGATTTAATAATAATGTTAATATTATTACCTTGTAGCTATACATTATATATTACATACATATATACTGTGAAATAGAAAAAAAAATTGCTTAACATTTACTTTTATGATAAAACAGAAGCTATCCAGGTCATTTCCAGCTGTTTCCTCTATAGATCTGGTTCCCCAAAAATATGCCACCATTCTCCCTGATTTCAGGATGAGCCTTGATGGCACTTGAGATGCTGTGCTCACAAGAGAATGACTCCAACCCCCAAAGAATCACTTTGTTCTGGCTTGAATCTGAAAGGTCCCCCAGAGTCTCTCATGTTGAAGGTTTGGTTCCCCAGTGCAATAATGCTCAGAAGTGGAGCCTTTGGGAAATGATAGGATCATGAGGGCTCTGTCTACACCAGTGGATTGATCCATTTATGGCTTCAGAGCTAAATGGGAGGTCCTGGAGAAGGTGGCAAGTGAGGTCTTGTTTGAGGAAGTAGGTCATTGGGAAAATGCCCTTGAGGGCATATTTTGTCCTCAGACTCCTCTCTCTCTCCCCGCTTTCTGGCCTCCATGACCTGAGCAAGTTTGTTCCATCCACCACGTACTCTATGCCCTGATGTTTTCCCGTACCACAGACCCAAAGCAATGAGGCCAAGTGACCATGGGCTGAAACCTCTGAAACTGTGAGCCTAATAAATAAACCTTTACGTTTTCTAAGTTGTTTTGCTCAGATATTTTGTGACAGTGACAGGAAGCTGGCAGACACACTATTTATGAATTGTCAGTGATATGTGTAGCGTGCATGTAGAATGCTCACCCAGAGCAGACAGAGCTTAATTTTCCTGTTCCTTATCCACTATACTTGTTTCAACATCTTCACAAAACCCACATTATCATCTTCATTTACCACCGTAAACAGCTCCCTCTCCCTAGTCCAAGCCACCATACTTACCTGAACTGTTGCAACGGAGGCCTAAGTTTTCATCCTGATTCATTCTTGCTTCTCTCCCACCCATTTTCTTGGCTTCCAAAAGAGGGTCCTGAGCAAAATGGAAACCAATGATTCTATTCCTCAAAACATCCTATTGGTATGAGACAAAAACACCAAACTTCCTAACACAGTCTCCAAGGCCCTACCTGGCCCAACCTGTACTCCACAGACCACCCTTAACTCCTGGTGGCTCTTCTGTACTCACAAAGCTCCAGTCTGGTCTCCTTTCCATGCCTTGCCAAGTTCCTCCTGCCATAGGATCTTGATGCAGGTTATTCTCTCTTCCTGGGCCCCTTCCCACACTCCAGTCATGTTTTTTCATTCTTCAGAGCACATCTGAGATACTCCTTATTCTGAGGGTCTTCTTAGATCTCTCAATCTCAACTAAGGGCTGCCTCCCATTATTTTCTCTCATGACATTGTCCTAATAGTACTAAACACATTTGCAGCTGTAGTCATAATTATTATTTGTTGTTGTGACATATTTAACGTCCATATCTCCTTCCAGTTTATAAGCGCTGCAAGGACAGAGGCCATATACATTTTGCTCAGTACTAAATAATCAACAATTAGCCTATGGCCTGCCACCTAGAAGGTGCTCAACATGTTTTTTCTTTATGAATAAATGAATGAACTCTCAGTGACACCTTGGTCTGAATGGGTTTAGTCAGTGGAACAGCAGTCCTTATGCTTCCTTTGCAGTAAGTATAATTAAGAGTTGGAGAATACAAATGAATTGATATGTTCTTCTTTAACCGAGACTTAAGATCACCTGAACCATCTTGTCAATCGGGAATAGCCAGTTTTCAATTCAAATTTTAAGGAAATATGGCATAAAAGTGAAGATCAAGGGCTTTGGAGTCAGCTACATTTGAATACCAATCCTAGGTCTATCCCTCACTAACTGTGTGAACCAAGCCTCAGATCCCCTATGTCTAAAGCAGGAACAATAGTAGTGCCTAAATTATAAGGTTATTTTGAGAATTAAATAAGAAAATATACACAAGCCACCTAACCAAGCCTTTGACCTTTGTTATGCAGTCAATAAAGTTTCACCATTTTTATTGTTCTTATTATTAGTAAGATTCAGAGTGATACTTGGTTTTCAATCACCATGCTAGAGACTGCTAACTGCCCCCTAGTATCTATTTGCTTTTCTTTCTTTTCTTTCTTTTTCTTGTCATTTCTTCCTTTTTCTTTTCTTTCTTTTTTTTCCCCCTGGGGGGGGGGTGGTAGTAAATGCTAATCCATTTCTCTTTTTTTTTAATTTTCCCTTATTGCTTTTAATAATAAAACCAACACCACAACCTTAGCCCTCCACACACACACACACACACACACACACACACACACACACACACACAAATTAGCTGAACAAAAGGCCACTCAGTTATAGACCACATTCTTCAGAATTCTGTGGGTAGAAGTAACCTCTGACTTAATTTGGGGACGTGGATCTTGTTCATGTCATTTGGTCAAATGCAATTGCTTGCCCCTCACTTCTTTTCTGTGACAAAGACTTGGTCAAGACTTAGTTCGTATCATGCAGAGGACAGCATTCTAGAGAATGGCAGACCATGGTCCCTGTAGGACCTTGAGGGCAAAGCTACCTGGCTGGCAGAGCCTGTTCACCTCTGGACTGTTGGGAAAACAATAGAGAAAACACTTCTATTTCACCTAACAGACTGTATTTTCAGGTTGCCTTATGGTAAATGGCCTGATTGGCATGGCTTCTTATTAGAAGACTTGGGAGGAAAACTAAGAATCTCAGCATTGGGACTCACAGGATCTTAAGCCCATTGTGTCTCGAGATCTGTGGTGACGTGGAATTTGATATGGAATACAGTGACAGTTTCTCTTGATATCTGCCTTAGGCAATAGAGATATACACTTTAATTTCTCACCCTAAATCCATCAACCAGACAGCTGTCCCCATTCTACCATAGAACAGTAAGACCATGGCCAAGTCAATCTAATTTCTGAGCCTCAATTTCTACATCTTTAGGAATGGCTTATTTTACTCCTGCCAACTTTGCAGACACATGAGCTTCACTTGAGAGAACAGTGAACAGGAGCATCCCCTGTTCTGAGGAAGAGTGAGGCTGCTTCCCACCCCAATTCTCAGAAACTCTAAGGGAGTCCAGACTTACATGTGGGCCCTAACAGGACTGGGCTGGGCCTTCTAGCTAAAGGAAAAAGCAGACATTTATCTTTCAGTAGAGAGGATTATATGTGTTTTGCACACTTACTATTCTTTCAGCAGTTCAAGCTCTTTCTAATGAGGATGCCACCCTGGAGCACATGACATTGTGAGCTTGTGGAATGACTCTTGGGACATATTTTCCAAGTTAAGTGCCAATGTGAGAAATATTTTCTGGGGAGGACCCTTGAATGGAAAGAATAGGAATAGAAAAAAAAAATCTTACCTTCTGGAATCATAAAACATGGAATCTGGTCCCATTCTTGATATTGGGTGACCACTGTCCAGACACTTGCTGTCTCCAGACACCATTCTGGATTGTTGCTAGGTCAGATCTGGTCATTTGGAAGTTTACTCTCTAGCTCTGCAATTCTGTGATTCTTGGCACTGTGGGGGAAAAACACAAGCCAGGAAATAAAGATAGAGAGAGTTGAGTAGAACTCCAATAGATGGGGATTCATTCATTCATTCATTTGCTCATTTATTCATCCTCCCTTTTATTATTCTATTCTTTCTTTAGCAAAATATCACTGAGGGAGACACTGTGGGGACAAGAAATAAGGGATTGCTCACTTTTCTAGGGACCAAGGGGAGGGATCACTATGTGCCTAGCATCAAATGAAGTCAACTGTTATCCATTGTGTAATTAATTCATGCCAATGAATGTAGCCAGACAGCAGGCAAAGAGCTGAGTTCGGAGCTCCATAAACTCACTGTTTCAGTGTGACCCTGAGGCAGTGGTGGCTGAAATAAGGCTGAAGGAAAATCACCAATGTTTAAAAATAAATGATAAATCCAAATCTCAGCATATTAGATTGCAAAGACTACAGAATTTCCATGTCAGAACCAAAAAGATAAAGGCAACACCATGTGTGGGAAGGAGATTGAACTAGAAGTCTGGGTCTTTGCCCATGATCTGTCACCAACTACAGTATCTGTGTAATTCTGACTAAGGCACTTTCCATCTCTGAGCCTTGGTTTCCTGTTCTTTAAAGTCTGGGGTTGAACTGGATTGTCTCCAAGGACTCTTCTAGGTCTGATGTTACATGAATCTGCCCCTGATATTATCCCATAAGATAGCGTTCCTTTCTAATGACAAAGCAAAATGAAAATTTCCTAAAGCCAAATGCAAACACCTCAGTTTCCTTTGTGTGGATGATTAAATTAATGGAAACCACACAGACCCTCATTGTAGAGTCTGGGAAACTGTTGGATGTTTTGGAGATATTACTGAGGTTAGTGCACAGTTGCCTTTGGCTAAGATATACGGTCTTCATCATTTCCTTGGAGTTGTGATAAAGCATGCAGAAGTTCAGCTTTGTAGAAAACAAGAGTGAGCCCCCTTAACAGAAGATAGTTCTCAACTAAAGGTTTTCTTATCATTTGATGTAAAGGAGGTAGATTTGTTCTTGGACTCATTTTTATATCTCCAAAATCATTTAATTACATAAGGCTATAGAACCAAATCTGAAAAAAAAAATGTCTTGAGGTTCAGCTCACATTTATAGGTTATTCACAGTGTCCTAAAGACTGCTTAGGTGTGCCTGACACGTGCTTGATAATGCCCTGTGGGAATCTACCCCAGGGCGAGTGTGTGTGTATGTGTGTGCGTGTCTGTGTGCATGCATGTGCACATATGGGTTCGTGCACGTGCATATAGAGAGGGAACCCAAGTGGGAATCCTCTTCTCTGAAGTCCTCTGAGATGATGAACATGCCAAGTAGCCACAGGACAGGCACTGGGACTCCCGGCATTCAGCCATAACAAACCCTCAGGTTCACGTGGAAGGAAGAAATGTCAGAGCCAAGGAGGCAAGTATGATGCAAAGAAAAGGTCACTGGGGTGACAGAGCAGTTGATATCTGTTGGAAACTTACTATGTCTCCTATACTGTGATAAATACTCCATAAGTATTTTCTTTGTTAATCCAAATGACACACGTGCGTACGCTCGTTCACAACCCTTAGAGCTCACTGTAATTATCTCCATTTCATAGATAAGGAAAGCAGAACTCAAAGACACGAGATAATTTCCTCCAACTAGAAAAATTGAAACCCAGAGTTTATTGATTCGGAAGCCTGAACTTTTCCTACAAAATCAATAGTTCTCAAGCAATCTTTTCCGCCACTAATACTTGGGTCACCTATGAATTTGAAGAAAGACATCACTGTAATAATAGCATAGGAATAACAAAGGTTCCTAGGCCCATGTAAGAAAGTGACAAGAAATAAAGTACAGTACCTGTGCTCTATGGCACATGGCTCGCTCTGACCTAGGAGACTGAAAATTGGGAGCCTGGTTTTTAGTCTTCTTTCTCCAATTCTTTATTTCTGAGGATAATAAATTTGACTTTTTCATACCTGGAAGGATATGCCAGTCTCCTTGAGAAAAATCCAAACAAAGGTATTTTGTGAGTAAATATATGCTGAATGAATGAATTACCATAAGCCATTCATTCTAGACCCATTAATTAATGTTACCTCATTCATCAGTTGCATGGTTCAATTTACTGTAGAGGACCAGCTGTGATCAACTCCAGAGAGCTTATGCAAGGTTGAGATAATTAGTCTGCACACTCTGGAGGGGAGTGGGGACAGTCCTGCTACCTTGAAGAATTGCACTCTAAGAAACTAGGAACCAGAATCTAAATGAGTTATTGACTGACTATGAAACGAGTGAATTGATCCATATTTAGATGTTGGAACTGCAGAGATCTAGAAGAGAATATGTTTTGTAAAGTATGTGAGATTTTTCCCTTCACCAGGTTCAAGATGTTTAAGTCTAGACAATCTTCTCTCTGAACTCTTATCAAGGTGAAATTCTGCAGCAGGCTATCTATAGGCCAATGCTTTGAGCACAAGAACCTTAAAATACAGAGAACACTTGTGGTGTAGTCTAAGGAAGCCCCTTCCCCTTACAATAATCTCTTCCCCACTGGCCTCTGACGATACTGGACATGTCACCATTCATTTCTTTGAGCTGATATTCTTTTTCTGGAACAGGGGCAATTGGCATGGTGAAAACTGAGATGGGGCAGTTCTGATAGGACTGATAGAAATTAGCACTCCTGTAATCCTAGTGATTGGGGAAGCTGAGACAGGAGGATCACAGGTTTGAGGCCAGCCTCAGCAACTTAGCAAGACCCTAAACAACGTGGTAAGAACATCTCTCAAATTAAAAGTTTTTAAAAAGGGCTGTTGATGTAGATCGATGGTGATGTGTTCTTGGGTTTAATCCTCATTTAAAAAAAAAAAAAAAAAAAAAAAAGCAGTCCAGAGCACAAGACCCCATTTGAAAGCATATGTGAGCCACCCTGTGATACCCTGTTGGGCAAGTGAAGAGGCTGGCAGTCTATTGAGTCTAATCTAGTGGACTATCAAGGGAAGGGTATAGACTGGAGACTTATGTGTGTTCATCTGTGTGCATGTGTGTGCCCACGTGTGCATGCACGTGTGTGTGAGTGCAGGGAAGTTCATAGCCAGCTGCTCAACCAAACTTGTAGGAAGGCAGTTATTTTTTTTTCTATTTTCCCTTTTGTCCTCTCCATGTCATACTTCCCTTGAAAGTCTATTAGATCTCAGAATCAAGTCAGCAAGCTAGCCTCCAAAAACAGGTAGCCACGAATGTTATTGAGCAGCCAGGCCCAGAACAGAATGGCAAGATAGGAGGTTTTGTTTCCGTCTGGGTCTGCCAATAGTGGGTGAGTGGCCTTGCTCCGTTGGCAGTTCCCTCATTCCGTGTTTGACTCTCTGCATTCCCTGGGGTCATCTCACTTCACTGCTTGCCCCTGTGTCTTGGAGTTACCCACTACAGAACCAAGAGCACGTACTCTCTAGCCACAGGCAACCAAGAATGTGCAGAGAGCAAGTGAAATTCTGTGAGTGTGAGCACGCGTGTGTGTACGTGCACGCGTGTATGAAGGTAGCTTAGAAAACACAAATGCATTTCTCAGTTCTGAAAGCTCGAAGTCCAAGATCAAGGTGTCGGCAGGTTTGGTTTCCTTTGAGGTCTCTCCCCTATAGTTTCATTAATGCCCTAGACTCCAGGGACACACAGGGTATGAGTGGGGAAGACAAGGTTAATCTTTCTTTTTTTCATGTAAGTAGACTAACATTTGAGCATCAGATACTAAGTTAGATAGTTAATCTTAAAAAAATTAAGCTCTGTGTACTTGTTAAAAAAATGCCAGCGAGTATGTAAATTATAAGAGCTCACAAGACTGCAAATGAATCTGGTATAAGGATCTAGGTAAGGGATCATTACAATAGGTAGGGTGAGATGGGAATGTTAATCCCAGAAGACAGTACGGAAATGTTGTAATTTGAGGAGGAAGAGAGGGAAAAGGTCACTCTGGGCATAATTTGGCTCCAACATCAATTTTCCCTCTAGTAGAAGTTGGCTAAGGAGAAAGCAGAGCCCTAGCTCTTCCCCTATAAATGGGCTGGGATCTTTCCCCAAAGCACTATTATGCATTCAAACATTCTCTTACTATATTTATGTGGGAAAGAAAGAAAATAATTCACAGCCTCCCCGGTTCTTTTTCTTGCTGCTCTCCATTTGTCTTTGTCGCTGGCATGTTATTTCACTAGAGAGGAATGTCCTATTTTTAAGGGGTGGAAGGCAGTATGTGGGGTGGAGGTTATGCTAATAAATTTTGACATGGAAAAAAGGAGAGCTTCTCTTACTTCCTTATGAGAAAGGAAAGCCAAACCAAGACTCTGGAAATTCACTGTCATTGCAAAGTGATTTGAAGACCGTCAGGAGGGAAGAACCATCTTCCGAGGGCAGCTGAGAGCGCATGCCCAGGAGACAGGAGCACATGCAAGTGCTGGTGCCGCCTACCATTTCGTTGACGCTCTCGACTCCAGGGAATTCAATAGATGTCCTCTGTGGCTGTGTCCCCCCAGAATGTGGTGCCTATGTTCAGGTCCCCTTGGGGGATGCCAATACCAGATTGCCTGTGTCATTTGACACAAATTCATGGATCATCTGCTACATGTCAAGAGGCTCTAAGTACAAAGAAGTCAAAGAACTTGAAGAGGAATAAGAAGATTGTGCCTGTGGCAAGCGTATTAGTTTACTAGGGCTACCATAATAAAACATCACAGACTGGGGTAAATTCCACAGCAAAAATTTATTGCTCCCAGTGCTGGAGGCTAGAAGTCCAACCGGAAGGCGTCAGCAGGTTTGGTTCCTTCTGAGGCCTTTCTCCTTGGCTTGCAGCTGGCCCTCTTCTCTCCGTGTCCTCATATGGCCTTTCTTCTGTGTGGCATGCTTTGCTGCTGTCCCTCTGTGCATCCAAGTTTCCTCTTCTTATAAAGACACTAGGCAGATTGGACTAGGGCCCACTCTGAGGGCCTCACTGTAACTCAATCACCTCTTTAAAGTCTTCTTTCTCCAAATACAGTCATGTTCCGAAGCACTGGGGTTTAGGGCTTTAACATATGAATTGGGAAAAGAGCACAATTCCACCCAGAACAGAAAGACAGCTCCCTGTACACCTAATAAAACAGTCTGGGCCCGTGTGCTAAGGATCTGGATTATATCCTGTGAGCCCAAAAGTGAAATTGGGCTTGGAGAAGGGTCAATGTTTTGACTTGATGGACTTTGCTTTTTAAGGCAGATGACTGAACGCATACTTTGTCCACACATGTATTGCTACCATTTAGGCAGTTTTGCATGTTAGGATTACCAAAACAAACATCCACGTAAAGGAACTGTTGAATATCTTTTTTTTTATTGACATGATTATTCTCAGTGAAAGGATAGTAGAAGGTCTGTGGAGGGTCTGGTAACATTTGTGCTTTCGGCTATCAAAGCAGAGTCCTCATTTTGGAACAGGTTATATGTCAAGGGACTGGGGAATTTGTATGTTTCTCTCTAGTTAATCTCTAATAAGGTCATTCAAAATGCCAGACACTATGATCATCTTACGTGAGCTTCACGGAAGCTCTTTCAGCAGGTAACATTATCGACCCAGTTTTAATGATGAGAGAAACAAAACTCAGATCAAGTGACGAGCTCAAGGTTGTGCAGCTGTTTCTAAGTCACATATTAGCTCCTTTTTAGTACTCATAACACCCCGTGAAGTTTGTACTATTAGCAGCAACATCCTCTCTTTCCTACAGACAAGAAAATAGAAGCATGGACAAGCTCATTGTCTGGCCCAAGGTCACACAGCTGGTAAGGCCTTGAGCTGGGATGTGGCCCGGCACCTGGATTTGACTTGCAGAGCCTATCTCTTCACCATATTCTGGCTGATCTGAGAAGCCCTGATTCTGTCTTCCTCCTAGATGCTGCTGCCTCAAACTCCAGACTATGACTCTCTGCCAGAATCTACCTTCCTCCTGTGGGTATGGAAGGCAGCAGCAGCCTTCATATCCCCTGAGTAAGAAAAGCACCTTGCTTCCAAAAGCTTTTTTTGAGCTGCTGTTAAAATGCTTTTAAAAGAAGCATTTCAATTAATGGGGCAAATTTCAGTGTAGTTTATTTATCATTCTAATGGGCTAGTGCTCTGGACATAATAATGTACAAGATAAACTATCTAGTGGAAAGAAAAGGAAATTCCTTGCACTCAAAGCCAAAGACCTCGAGATGGAACTCAGCACTGAGACCCATGAGGATGCTTTTACTAATTGGTTTTGAGGGACTTCAGACCCTGAGGATCTCAGCCAATTCCATCTTCTTCTTCCTCCAACATGTCTGACTCACTGGTCCTGGGATTAGCACCCTTTCGATGAAATCTAAAGTTCTTTCAGTGCAGCCTGAAGTTACATTAGCTTCTGAGCAAGCCCATCAACATCTTGGCTCTGTCTGGGCTCTACTGTGCTTCTGCTCATTCACAAGTAAACTGCTCACTGTCAGCAGAGGTGCTTTGTGAATCTAAATGCAGATTTGGAGTTTTTGTACTTTTCTTCCATTTTCAAAATGATGTTGCTAGTTTTTAGCCAAGATTACAAATTTTAAAATTCTTTTGACCATTATTTTCTCATTCATTATATAAATATTTCCAAGAATGGTGTAATCCACAAATTTGAAAAGCATGAACTCTTATCTACTTCCAAGTCATTGATGGAAAGTATAGTACAGGGACACAGCTCTCTGCAGATATCTCTTGGGACCTGACTTCAGGCTGACCTCAGCCCATTGAGACAGGCCAGCTCCCCAGTGACCAGTGCAGCTTCTGGGACATGTTTTCAGTGAACATTTCCTAGATCCTAGAGACTGTCACCTTCCGGTCTAAAAAGAGAACTGTCAACTTTAAAATCTATTCCAGAATAAAGAGACAAATTAATAATATTTTTATATTTTTCTCATCATGAATATTCTCAGGATATTTAACCATATCTAGAACATTGAATACTATTTAACATTATATTTTAGATATTCAATTAAGCTATTGTGTCCCAAAGTCATCTTTCTTTCCTGTCTTGAAGATTAAAAAAAAAAAAAAAATCTCACTTATAGGGTCCAATGCATTTTTACAATATTTTAAAGATTACAAAGAAATATCTATGATCCTAAGGGCTAATTCACTTATCATGCTTATTTGTAGTTTAATGGAGCCAAAAGATTTCAATTTTAAGAGTCACTGGATGTCTTTGTGTCTTTTCACCTATTTTCCCATACAAGACACGAGTAGACAAATTTGGGATCTAGTTATTGCTTCCCATAGACCCACATATGACAACCCCCTTCCCACATTGTCGGTTATGGAAAAGAGAAAGCTCTACTCATTCACGCTATGAGGAACGGGAAAGGCGTCTTTCAAGGTCACCTGGCAACATCCTCTGGGCAATATGTGTCCCTAATACATTTTCTCAGGACCTGAAACTGATTGGCAAATTTACAGAGATTATAAAATTTTAGAAGCACACTGAAAGGGAACTTAGGAGATTCTGTATGCAGCCCTCTCATCTTGCCAATGTGAAAGGGAATCTTACAGAGGGAAAGTGGCTAGATGGATATTACACGGTATGTCCACCACAGAGACAAGTTTAGACCTCTGACTTCTGGCCCCTAGTTCAGTGCTCTGTCCATTACTCCAGACTATGTGTCTAAACCCAAAGTGGCATATCAGAGGAAGCATTTATCAATGGGGCAACTGATTTTATCTAAACGGTAATAAAACTATGTAATAGTTTGAATCTAGCATGTCCCCCAAAGGATCATGCACTGAAGGATTGGTCCCCAATGCAGCAATATTCAGGGGTGGGGCTTTGGGAAATGATTGGATCATGAGGGCTCTGACTTCATCAGTGTATTAATCCATTGATAGCTGAATGGACTACTGGGAGGTGGTGGAAACTGTAATAAGTGGGGCATGGTTGGAGGACGTAGGTCCCTGGAGATATGACCTAGAAGACTATTTCTTGTCCCCGGCCCCTTCTCCTCTCTTTCTGCTTCCGGCTGCTGTGAGGTGAGCAGCTTTTCTCTGCCGTGCCCTCCTGCCATGATGTTCTGCCTCTCTTCAGGCCCAAGCAATGAAGCCAACCATGGACTGAAACCAAAAGTCAAATAAATCTTTCCTCCTCTAAGTTGGTTTTCTCATGAATTTGTCACAGTGGCTAAAAGCTAGGTAATACAAATTATAAGCAATTTTATTTAGGAGCATTATAAGTAAGGAAGCTAAAACAGAAGCAAACATAGCTCTTATAGATTCTATTTAGAATGGTCTTTTGTCCTCCCTTTCATTCCTTCCAACCATTTTAATTCCTAGCAAAAGTAATAACTGCAGTTAGTGAAGCACTTAGTGTGTATCATGTACTGTTTCTAAGTACTTTCATATAATGATGCATTGAATGCTGATAATGCCCGTATAAACCAGTCCTAGTTTACCATCATCATCTCCATTTTGTAGATATAGAAACTGAGGTCCAAAAAAAGTTCAATAGTTATTGCAAACTTTCATAGCTGCTAAAAGGACTTGTACCCAAAAGGCATTGGTTCAGAATTTGCCTTCTTAACTAGTAGGCAAAACTCTCCTGCTCTGCATGACTGGCCTCTCTACCAGAGAGGGAGCTGCCTGGCCTAACAGAGAGTACCTTCTTTACCTGATCCAGCTCATCTGATAGACAGGTTTGTGCTCATACGCACAAATGAGCTACCTTTCTAAGATCCTATCTCTTTGACAGGAGGCTTCTGGTGACTTTTCATGCACTTAATCTAACAGTTTTCCAGTACAAACCCCGTGAGGGGATATAGTAAAGATTTTCTCAGGAGAGTTGACCTTGTGCTTCCCCTTGCTGTAGCATCCAGTGCCAGAGACACAGTTACCATGAGCTTGCTTCTGGGCTCTGAAATCCCTCTGCTGCAGCAATTCCTTGCTAAGACAATACAGAACCAACCACTTGGTGGTGCCTATATTCTAGGCACAGTACCAAAGCCCCACGTACGTTATTCAATTTAATCATCATGGCAATTCATTTTACACACAGGAAGCATCAGCTCAGAAAGCAATTATATGTTATTAAACATTGTGCCCAAGTTCTCCAGGTAGCGTTAATAAAAGCTGAGATTCAAAACAAGTTTGTTTCATTCTACAACCCTCCTCTCCTTTCTCCCCTTTCCTCTTCTCTCCTTCTCCCTTCCCTCCCCTCCCCTCCCCCTCCTTCCTCCTCCTCCTCCTCCCCTCCCCCTCTCTTTCTTCTCTTTCCTCCTCTTCCTCCTCCCCCCTCCTTCTTCTACTTCTTCGCCTCCTCCTCCTCCTCTTCTCCTTGGTTTCTTCTTTCTTTTTAAAATTATTTAATATTCTTTCACATGTAATAGCCCATTTTAAGATACAGGTCATTCAAGAGTGAATGCTGAAAGTATTTCACTGAACAAGATAAAAGTATATGCTAAATTCACCAAGCTTTATTGGAATTCGATGGGAGCAAAGATTATCTTTAATATTTTGGGGACGTTACACCATTTGATACTGCCCCTGTTGCTTTGTATCTTTGCTTGTAAAGTTAGAGGGATTTAGGAGAAATACTACTTTTTCTAAAAATGGGTACACTTCGTATTCATTTTCAAATATATTGATATAATTTTGTTCACAGTGTCCTTTTAAATATCTTTACGTAAATTCTTTAAAATCCCTTTTTTTCCACTCCCAATATTGTTAATTTGTGCCAACTGTATTTTCACTAATTAGCTTTTCCAAGACCAACTATATTTAATATGAATTGTATTTGTCATTTGTAAAGTCATTTTAAAACAACTTTAGATTTATTAACTCCTCTCTAGTTTTTCTCTTTCATTAATTCCTGCACTTATGTGATTGTTTTATTCTTTACTTTCAATTGACTCTTCATTTTCTAACTACTTGAGATATAATTTAGTTACATGATTTTCAGCTTTTATTCTCTGCTAACATATATGTGTTGAAGACTGTATATTTCCCTTTAATCATGGCTTCAGTTGCATTTTCCTCATTACATCATATATTATTAGCATTCAGTTAAAAATAGCTTACCTAGCTGGAGCGTGGTGGCGCATGCTTGTAATCCCAGCACTTGGGAGGCTGAGGCAGGAGGATCACAAGTTCAAAGCCAGCCTCAGCAATGGCAAGGCACTTAGCAACTCAGTGAGACCCTGTCTCTAATAAAATACAAAAAAAAAAAAAAAAAAAAAGGGCTGGGGATGTGGCCCAGCTGTCAAGTGCCCCTGAGTTCAATCCCTGGTACAAAAAAAAAAAAAAAAAAAGCTTACCTACTTTCTAAATCATTAACTTATGAGTCACATAAAAATAAATTGCTTATATCTGAAGATTTAGGTATTTTCTTACTGTTCTTGATTTCTTAGCTTACCTTGACTGTTGTAAAAGAAAATACTCTGATCTCAAACCATGGAAAGTTTTTGAGACTGGGTTCATAGGCCAGCATGTGGGGTCAGTTCTCTTAATTGTTACATGAGTAATTGGAAGTAATTGGTGGGTGCTCTAATAGTCAGCTCAGGCTGCCGTAACAAAATACCATAAACCGTGTGGCCTAAGATCCTAGAAATTTATTTTCTCACAGTTTTGAAGGCTGGGATTCAAGACTGGGGCCTAGCATGGTTGGGATCAGGTGAAGGATCACTTCCTGGCTTACAGGTGGTCACCTTTCCCCTATGTCCTCACATGACAAAGAGAGAAAAAGGGCAACCTCTCTGATGTTCCTTCTTAAAAAGGCACTAATCCCATCACAAGGGCCCCATCCTCATACCATTATCTAATTCCAACTACCTCCCAAAGGTACCACCTCCAAATATCATCACAGTGAGGGTTAAGATTTCAACATAAGAATTTGGGGTGGGATGGGATTAAGCTCAGTGTATAGCAGTTACGGTAATTTAAATATTTGTTTTAAGTTCGACTTTGTTTATCACATTGTATAAATGTTTTATAGTTGTATTGATCTTTTGTCTATTTGATCTATCAGTTTCACAGATATAAACACTAAGATCTTCCAGTATGATTTTGGATTTTTCTATTCTGTGTGTGTGAGAGGGCAGTGTGGGTGTGGGTGTGGGTGCACGCACATCTGTGTATACTACATATGTATAAATATATGTTTCTATATATGTGCATAATTAGATTTTAGGTGTATTGAATTTTGTTATAAAATACCCATCTTTATTTCTAATAATGAGCCTTGCTTTACTATCTATTTTACCTGACATTTGTAGAGTTATACCATCTTTCTTTGGATTACTTTTTTAGTAAACAGTATGTGTCTTATAATCCTTTTGCTTTCAACATTTATATAATTGCCATGTAGTGTTTATTTAAACCATCCTGTCTTCTAAGGATATTTATTTAGACTACCTATCTCATCACATGCACTTAATATAAATAACTAACATATTTGTGTTTTATTCTCTACTATTAATTTTGTGCCTTTCTCATCTGCACGGCGTCTTTTCTCTTTTCTGGTATTCTTTGAAATTAATATTTCTTTGAAATTAATATTTTTCCTATTCCCAAACATTCTTTTGCAGTTCATTTTGTGGTTATCATAGAAACTAGAATGTGAAACCTTGAATGATTCAACTTTACCATACATGAATACTTTTGTCATTTCTCAAAGAATGCAAAGTCCTTGGAATCTTTTGCCCATTTGCAAATCACTACCAAATTTGTACCATTACTGTCATAAATTCAATTCTACAAGACATTTTATAGTTTCATAGATTTAGTATTCATTCATATTCGCCACATATTTAATTTTCATGGTGCTTTCTGTTACTTTCTTTCTCTTTTTCATACTTTTATATGAAATCATCATCATGCAGGAGCAATTCCTTTTAATATTTCCTTTAGTGCACATATCCCAATAACAAAATACCTCAAATTTCAATAATATGGACATAATGTTTTCAGATCTTTTTGAAAGATATTTTTACCAGGTAAAATTGACAGCTCTGTTCTTCTACACTTTCATACTCTTTTGTCTTCTGAATTTCATAATTTCTGTTAAAAAGTCACAGATCATTCTTGTTGCAACTGAATATAAGGTAACTTTTCCCCTCTGATAAATTTATTTATTTATTTTTGTCTTTGTTTTCAAAAGATTTATTGTGATTTATCAGATTTAGGAATATTTCCTTGCTATGTGTTCTATTCCAGATATGCTGAACTTCTTGAAAACGTGGTTTGATGTCTTTCATTAATTTGCAAAAATTCTTGACACTATCTCTTCAGATATTGCTGTGCATCATTCTATATTTCCTATTCTTCTAGGACAGGAATTGTACACGTATCAGATCTTTTCTCAATGTCTCATATGTTTAGTAGTCTTTATGTATTTTCCACTATTTCTCACTTCCTGCATTTGCCTAGATATTTTCTTCTGATCTATCTTTGGGTCCACTAATCTTTCTTTAGTTATCTTTAATTTGCATACTTAATTTTTGTTGGAGTTCTTCAGTTTTACTATTTGCATTTCATTCTTCTGAGCACATTCTTATTCTCTTATGAAATTCTTCATATATATAACATAATATATATTATATTACATATAAATATATAATGTTTTATATTATATGATTTATATAATATAATTTAATATATTGTATATAATTTTAATAATATGATTTATTATATTATGTATGATTTATTATATATATATATATGTAAAACATAATCAGTCATTTTGAAGTCTGTGTCTGGGTATGAAGCTCAGTAATAGAGCACTTACCTAGCAACTATGAGGCCATGGGTTTGATATCTAGCACTGAAAAACTAAGAAAATAAAATTTCTGTCTAATGACTTCAATATACAGCTATCTTTGGGCTTTCCTTGTATTGACTGATTTTTCAGTTGATTCTCAGTCACTTGGACATATTTCCTGGTCATTCATAATAATGTATGGAGTGTAGTACAAATAACATGAAGCAGGCTGTACTCTTCCTCCAGGAAGGATTTTCTTTTGCTTCTGTCATGAAGTTGGGCTAAAGGAAAGATCATCTTAATCCTATTTTGGATTGAGATGATTTTAAAGTGGTTTCTTTCATTGCAAAAGTGGTTCTATTTTTGGTTCCTTCTCACTACTAAGAACTTTCCTTTCAACAATTAAAACAGAAGGTCCTTCTTCTTCATTGAATCTTACACTCCACTTTACCTCTCTGGAGCCTGGAGAGAAAACTGAAAGTTCACCTCAGTTTTGTGTGTGTGTCTCCACTCTGATTTACACATCAGTGTGAGTCTCAATGGGAAAACTGAGTGAAGACCAGTCTCTTCTGCACTTTCCTTTTCCCTGGGATCCTGTCCCCTAATATCCATGCTGCCTTGGTTGCTCTCGAATTACTTCAAAAACTTCTTTCCCATTTTATTCAACACTCAGTTACCGGAATTTCAGACACAAAGAAAATGTTCAAATATGTTACACTGGACAGTCATATACTATACACAAAGACCAGATTCTATAAATTAAATAATAATTGACATTACATGTCTCTCCATCTATCTATTCTTCTGTCCAACTATCAACTTATATCATTTTTTGATTCATTTCAAAATACATTAAGCAAATTAGGACACTTCCCTTTAAATATTTCAGCATGCATTTAGTTAATTAGAGCTCAGTATCATTGAGCAGATATTTTTCATTAGACGCAAAATGTACATAAAATGAATTATACAAACCATAGGTGAACATATACTGTTTTGACAAATGTATAAGCTGTATAATCCAAGTATTTATCACTCCAGGAAATTCCCTAATACCTCTTTTCAGTCATTTCTCACTCCCCCACCACAGAGGTAACTGCTATTATAATTTTTTGCCCAATAAATTAGTTTTTCCTGTTAGAAAATGTTCTAAAAATGGAATAACCTAAAATATGTTATTTTTGTTAAAGGTTTCTTTAATTCAGCATATTTTTGGAGTAATTCATATCATTGTGTGTATTGACAGTTTTTTCCTATTTCTTGCTATGGAGGTATCCATTACATGAACAAACAGTTTGTTTAGTAATTCTTCTTTTGAGGGATACCTAAGCTATTTGTATCCTTTAGCTTATTCCTGGTCTTAGACAAAATGCATTTCACCAGTACATATTTTATCAGTTTTAGGCATTTTGTGGGTTCCCCTTTTTAGATTGTGAAAACTCTCTTTGGTTCTTATTTGCTGTGTGTGTGTATGTGTGCGTGTGTGTGTGTGTGTGTGTGTGTGTGTGCGCACATGTGTTTGTAATGAATAGGTATTGAATATTGTCAAATGTAGTGAAAATATCTTATGGTTTTTCTCTATTATCCTATCAACAGGGTGAATGAAGTTGACTGGTTTTCAAATGTTAACTGACCTTGAGGAGATAAACCTTACAGGTCATAAAATATATTATTCTCATGTGTTGCCCAATTATACCTTTCATTGTTTTGCTAAGAATTTCTGCAGCTATATTCACAAGAGATAGTGGTCTGTAATTTTCTTACTTTTGCCATTTTTATTAGGTGGGGGAGTCCTGCAGTTGCCACCCTTTGGTGTTGGGATAATATTAACCATGTATAACAACATGGGAAGTTCCTTAAGCTTGATGCTAATTTTTCCTTAAATCTTGATAGAATTCTTCAGTGAAACTATCTTTGTCAGTTGTTTTGGTGGTGAGAAGTTTTTTGATAACAAATTTAATTTTCATAGTAAAAGTTATTGGGTTCTCTATTTGACCATGTATTAACTTTGGTAAGTTGTGTTTTTCAAATAATTCGTCCATTTCATCTAAGTTGTCAGATTTATTGCATAAAATCGTTCACTACAGTCCTCTTTTCTTTCTAATATCCATAGCTCAATGATAACCTCTTTCATTTCTGATATTGTTTCCTTTTCTTTTTCATTTTCCTAGATGAATCTACTAGCTAAGGAGACCATTGATTTTGTTCATTATTTGAAGAACAAATTTTGGCCTGTTGTTTTCTATCTTGTTGACTTTTTTTCTCTTTGTTGTTTCCCCTACTCACTAGCTATGGAGGAAAATGATTCTGTTTTGGGAAATTCTGAGTGTCAGAGTCATCACTCTTGTCTTAACTTGAAATCTGCCCAGCTCTAAATCCCATCCGTCTCTGCTAGTTCTACCCTTTGGAGTACTGCAGATTGCCACTTTGTTTATATCATGGCCCCCTAAATACCTGGGTCTTTTCTGCTCTTTACTGGACATTCCTGAGGTCCATAATGCTATTAACTTATACTGGTGTCCGTTTATAAGGAAGATGTCCTGGTTTGGATGTGAGGTATCCCCCAAAAGCTCATGTGTAAGACAATGCAAGAAAGTTCCGAGACAAAATGATCTGGTTGTGACAGCCTTAACCCAATCAGTGAATTAATCACCTGATGGGATTAATTGAGTGGTAACTGAAGGCAGGTGGGATGAGGCTGGAGGAGGCATTGGGGGCGTGGCTTTGGAGTACTTGTTGGTCTGGTAAGTAGAACAGCTCTCTCTGCCTTCTGATCACCATGTGAGCTGCTTCTCTTTGCCACACTTTCCCACCATGATGTCCTGCCTCACCTTGATCCCTGAGGAATGGAGCCATCTGTTGCCTCAGACTGCTGAAACCCTGAGTCCCCAAATAAACTTGTCCTCCTCGACAGTTGTTCTGGTCTGTCTGTCGTTTAGTCACAGCAGAAAAAAAAAAAAAAAAAAAGAAAAAGCTGACTAAAACAGAAGAAATGAGGGGGCAAATAGAAGGGCTAATAAATAACCCTAGGTTTTACTGACAGTTTTATTGTGGGAAAGAAATAAAATTAAAATTTCTATCACAGAAACATTCCCTTAGCAAACAGATATTTCTGTGGTCTTCAGCACAAAGGAAATAAGGTGAAAGAACAAGAAAGATATAGTGGTGGGTATGTTCAGGTGGAGCCATCTAAAATCATCTGTAATATGTTATTGAAAAAGAAATGGAGGTCAACTAGTTTTAGTTATCCCCCTTATCCAATGTTTTACTTTCCTCTGTGCTGTTACCTGTAATCAACCACAATTTGAAAAATCTTACATGTAAAATTCAAGAAATAAACAACACATAAGTTTTAAGTAGCTTTTATTATTGCATTTTTCTGTGTTCTATTATTACTTATAATTGTTTTATTATTACTTATTATTGTTAATCTCCTGTGACTAAATGCACATATACATATATATTTATATATGAAAAGCATAGTAAATAAATAGGATTTGGTACTATCTGCTTTTTCAGGCATCACAAGGGGATCTTAGAATGTATCTTCAAGGATAAGGAGAGACTACTGTAATGCTTTCTCTTTGGAAAAGACCAACTCTATGTCATCAGAAACAGGAAAGAAGCCATTTCACTTTTTTAAAAAAATATTCATTTATTTCCTTTGGTTGTACACAATGCAAATGCATATATGTTTACGTGGTGCTGAGGATCGAACCCGGGCCACGCACGTGCTAGGCGAGCACTCCACCACTGAGCCACAACCCAGCCCGCCATTTCACTTTTAAAGCTGTCTTTAAACCTTCTGAGATTAAAACTCTTTTCCAGTCCTACTTAAACCTTGCCTTCTGCGTGGTAACTTAATTTTCTCTTGTATGGCCAGTATACTGTTCACAATGGGAACAAAATAAAAGAAATGAAACATTCTAATAAGTTGAAATGAGTCAATAAAGAGAGGAAAGAGAAGTAGCAGGGAGAAATGGAACAACACCTCCAGAAGAAGCAGATGTGTGTCTCTTGGAGTTGTAGGGGTAGAGCAGACGGGCATCCTCACAGGAGTCAGGAGCTTGGGGACAACACTGCATTTTCCTGGGTGTGATGACTTCCTCTGTAAATGAAAGATTTGATCAGGGGAATCTCAGTCACCGTCCTACTCTGAAAGAACATAATTCATTCATCCACTGATTCTACATGGCAGCCAGTATCTGTTTGGTTTTTTTTTTTTTTCAGTTCAAAATGTGGGGTGTGAAAACCAGTATTGCGTCCTGGGAATGCCCTGCCAATTATGATTCCATTCTGATTCAACCAACTATGGGCAAAATTCATTTTCATTTATTAGTGTCTATGTGTAGAAAGCTATTTCCAGCTCTGTTGTGTAATTCTTTTTATCTCCTTTATGTTTAAGGTGCCCATGAAGTCAGATGGGAGAGATGAATACAGAAAATGAAAAGATAATCACTGTCATAATTTGCAAAGTTACTCTATTTACTCTAATGGAACTAATTTCTAACGTTTCAACTCACTGGCGGAAACTCTTGGTGAAAAACATTTTAAGTAGCGGGAAAAGGAACAGTTGCAAGTTTCTGATCCTTGTTCGGAGTCAGAGAAACGAATATGGTGAAGCAGTGCTACGCCAATCCGAAATCTCATGGCTCCTATCTGGCAGCAGCTCCAGATTGCAAAGCTCATGCACAGGCAGGTTTTGAATGCTGGCCTGTCTGCTGAGTTTGAGCTCCAAGTGACATTTGAGTCTATGCCTGTAGTAGAGGGACAGACATTTGTGTGAGTGGACACTTGTGACTGGAAGAAATTCAAATGAAACATATGCAAGAAATAAAACATCAATTGCTTATAATGTTCTGATTTAACATTCTATAGTTTCTGAGTGGGCATTTGGAGTTATTTCAAGGCTTAGTTTTTTCTATATACCTTGATTCTGCATTCATTGGTAGTTTGTTTGTTTGTTTATTTATTTATTTATTTATTGGTACCGGGGATTGAACTCAGGGCCACTCGACCACTGGGCCACATCCCCAGCCCTTTTTTGTATTTTATTAGAGACAGGGTCTCACTGAGTTGCTAAGTGCCTTGCCATTGCTGAGGCTGGCTTTGAACTCGTGACCCTCCTGCCTCAGCCTCCTGAGTGCTGGGATTACAGGCGTGCGCCACGGCGCCGGGCCATCGGTAGCTTTGATTTAAAGGCATTTTCACTCTTTGAAGCAAAGTCAATGTCCTAACCCCTTGGACAAATTTCTTAGCAACCTGGCACCGAGTGGCTTTGTTCAGACAGTTGTGGGCGTTCTCACACCCACCAGTCATGAGAGTCATGAAGGTATGTCCTTCATGAAGGAACCAGCCAGGGGAGGTGGCAGTTGGAAATTAGTTCTTCTTTCATTCGCCGTGTCCACGTCCTGAAGTCAGCTACTTGAACCTACAACTCAAGTTCCTAACATCACATGGAAGGGCCAGAAATGAACCAGCCCGCCTTTCTCCTAGTCTAGTGCTAAGACCTGTGTGTGTGTGTGTGTGTGTGTGTGTGTGTGTATTTATATGTGTGTGTATAGATAAAGGCATAGATATTAATGGAGGTGTAGGCATAGATATACCTATAGCTATGCATGTGTGTGCTGATACCGATTATTATTATTATTTACTATCGTCTATAAATAAAGTTCCTACCCCCTCCCCAACATTCCTTCCCGTGCTGAGAGATTAAGGTTCTACAGGACCCCAGCTTGGGCATTCTTCTTGGCTCGGGCATTATTTGCATTCTGAACTGGGGCCAGAGGACAGCCTGCTCCCACACAGGGACAGGAGAAGAACTGTCAGTGAATTGACTGGTAATTGACAGTTCACAGGAGTGAACTGTCAGTGAAAACCACTGGAGGAGCTGGGTGCATGGGGTGTGACTGTTTATGTGCTTCTGTGCATCAGGACAGTAGTAGTAGGCAAGCTCACTTTAATTTGAACTCAGTTTTCTTTACCCCCAAGCACTAATGCTTCTATTTAGGGTTTCATGGGAACTGTGGACAGAGCTTTTTTCTTTCTTTTAAGGTGACATTTTTTTTATTGGTTCTTTTTAATTATACATGACAGAATTCATTTTGATACCATTATACAAGCATGGAACGCATCTTACTGTAGTTAGGACCCCCCGTTTTGTGGATATGCACGATGGGTCTTTAAAGACTCCGTGGTTCATTCTCTTTCTCCAGAGTTTGTGGACCACTGGGATGGAGAGAGGCACGTATTTTGGGAGAAGTGGATGAACTTCCTTGCTACCCATCCCACCCCAACCACTTTGGACTTGACCTGTCAGAGGGAGTGAGGGTTGATCCCTGGGGCAGAAGGATGGATGAAGTGACCTTGGCAGGATGCTGAGCCTCAGAGTCTATGGAGGTATGGAGAGGGTGCAAGGAGCCTGTGGTCCCCTGGTGCCCCCCATGCTGGGCTACCCTTTAAGGGCTCCTAATAAGGAGTGAGGAATCTGGGCTCCTGTCCTTCTTTGTCTTAAATCTCTGGCAAAGCTTTACAGTTAGTTGGCTGTACCCCTATGTAGGAGCCCTGTTTGGGGAGATGGCTATGATTGCGGTTGACTTCGGGCCATGGAGTTTTGGACATTGCCGCCTTCCGTAGTCTCACGAGACTTGGCCCGGGATCTCGAGAGACTTGGGCCAAGCGCGGAGCGGGGTCGGGGCCGTTTTGGTTGTTGGTTGTTTGCTGGTGTGTGGTACGTGTTAGAGTTGTTAGAGCCAGAGAGAGAAACTGACAGAATAAACATCCTGTTTGTTTCCAGTCTGCCTCTGAACTTATTCCCGCGGCTTTTGCTGCTCCAAGCGGCCATCGCTTCAGACGGCAACACCCCTACTCCCAGACCGTCCCTGCCCCTCACTCCAGTAAGGGTGGGACTGTGTATGGAGGGATAGCGCTAAGGCCATTCCACGTCTCTCACAGGTGAACCCTAAAGGGACTTCAACACCCCGAGGAAGGAACTAGGTGAGGCAAACAGCACTGGCTTTCTACTCAGCCATCCCTAAACTTGCACCCTGTGTCCTTCCTCCAGCAGGCCAGGGAAGTGCAAAAAGCAGACTGTGTCCCCCCCCCCCCCCCCCACTCCTAGGCAGTGATGGGCAGGACACAGGAGCATGGGGTCAGCAGGGAAACGTGTCTTGCTTTGTATGGAGGAGGAGTTTGGGTCACGATCCTGAAAGACACATTTCTAATGCTGTAATCTCGAAATGTTGAAAGCCCCAAAGACCAAAATCTCCACATTCTAAAACTTCTGAACTCTAAAAATCCCCACGTCAAAATTTCAAAAATATAATTCTTTTTAAAAAATTATTTATTTATTCTAATTTGTTATACATGCTTGCAGAGTGCAATTCCTTTCATATTACATATAAAGAGCACAGTTTTTCAAGTCACTGGTTTTACACAAAGTATTTTCACACCATTTGAGTTTTTATACATGCACTTAGTGTATTGATATCCAACTCCTTCTGCCATTATTCCTATCCCCTTGCTCCCTCCCCTCCCCACCCTCCCCTTTGTTCTATTTAACATTCCTAAAAATATAATTCTGGGGAAAAAAAAAACTTACAAAATTCTTTGAAAGATATTTAATTACATTTTTAAAAGGGGCTTATGTGAAAAATAGGTAGCCACAGAACAAAACACTTCACAGGCCACTTTCCACAATAAAATAGGCAATATTAACACACACTTTTGCAAGCACATGCACTCAAGTATAATAATAGTCATTCTGGTATAAGCAGACAATCCATATTCATAAAGAAATATGCCACAAAGTCATCTATACAAATGCACATCACTATTGTGATAATCATGTGAGTTCAGCTTTATAACTGGTCATGTGATATGTTGTGTGGGACAAACTAATTCTTTTAATGGACCAAAAACCTTAATGGACCACCACTGTATATATACAGTCACCCTGAAAGTTTAGATCTTTATCTTTAACAAAGGCAGATGTACAAAAAACGACTTCTCCTCAGTTACTAAGGAGGTTTGAATGTTTTTAAGGGGGACACACAACGCCTACACTCAATGTCAGCATTGTGATAATCCTCTCTCCAGAATTTGGCTTTCTCTTCAATGGAAATTCATATTCTCAGAGAGTGAGCTTTCAGGATCTTAACATTCAAGACTTCAATCTCAGGATTGTGGTTTTAGAGATTTTAGACATTAAGAAGTTTAGACTTTAGAGATTTGGTTTTTCAAAATTTCAACATTTCAGCATTATGAACAGCTCTGTAAAGAAGTCACCTGGCTGCATGCATCTTGTGACCAGTGGGGGATTTCACTCACAGATGTCACTCTGGGGCTATTGGAGGAAGAGAAGAACAGACAATATGAACCCCAACTGTGTTCAGATTAGTGTGTTCTTTATTTTCTTATTACATTCCTTGTAGCCAAACAATACCCTTTACACAATGTCAAAACCAAGGGACTGAACAGCTCAGCAATGTCCCCTTGCTCACAAAGCAGTGACAAGGCTGGTTCTGGATTCTCCGTCTTCCAGTCTCTAGGTAAGTAAGAATTCTTAGAATTGGAATCATGTCAAAATTGCTCTGTTCTTAGAGCATCATTTAAGCCTCAAGCTCCACCTACAACCTTCCATGTTCCTCCTAAGCATTCAAGATGATCTTTAGCATCCAGATCCTTGCCCAAATGAAGAAAGCCATGATGAAAAGACTACTAGAGTTGGGGTTTAGAAACCAGCCCTGACTCCACCGATTTAGCCCTCAGGCCCTGGTCTTCACTGAGGCTACTAGACCACAGTGATCAGCGTCTACGGTGATCCAAAGCACCAGCATGTTTTGAAACATCCACCCTGACTCTGTTTTCCCCATTCATCTTGACATTGGGTGATGTCTAAAAGCAACTGTGAAAGGCTGGCTGGTGAGTGGACAAGGCTCAGCAGATGAATAGAAGGACTGGTCTCTCCTGACACTGGTAAAACTGAACCTGAGATGCTGGCATCTGTGATGAGATGAGAGTATTTTATTGCCCAAAGATGGAATTAATGGCAATGCCATATCTATGTCAAACACACGTAATAAAACTTTATGGTTCCTCCCCATGAAATATTTTGTTTATGTCACATGGATCTGATCTAATGTTTTTTTTTTTTTTCCTTTTTCTTCACTTTCCCTCCCCCACCCTTTCCCTGCCTTCTTTGTCTCCTGAGGCCTATTCCCTTTGGAAATGCATTAGTTACCTAGGAAACCTTAATGTCATTTTTTTTATGAGTGGAGTTTGGTGCAGCATAAAGTTAATTTATGGGGCGGTTTAGAAATTCATGTCATGACTGGTGAAACAGGAGACTTTATTAGGACTTCTATATCCACCTGTGTGGCAGAAATACATACCTTCACTCTATCATGACGAGTAATTTCTTGAAGCATAATTGTGAATATGTATTCTATTTCACAGAATGAGTTGATTCATTGTTGTTCAATGTAATTCATTATATTGTTCAATGTAAGCCCTAGAACATAATTAGCAATAACAACAGAGCATAGTATACCAGGCAATCTGTTAACAGTAGAAGTATATGGTGGAATCTCCTTTGAAATGATGAGGTGATTCTGCCTCAGAGGCAGGGAATGAATAAGATGAGATTTTGAAATCCTTCAACTCTGTCTCTCATGCTCTTTGAAGTCCACATTAGGGAATTAAATAAATTCTAAATAAGTCTACCACTTCATTTGGCTAATTTCTTGCTGTCTTTGTCCAGAGGGGGAATATACACCCATGAAGTTAGATTAATTAAATGTAGATGGCATACAAATAACAAATAACAAATTCTGAGATTACCCACCAGCGAGGTAGCAGGGTAAGGGCTGTCAGACTCATTGTACTAGGTACTGTGCAGTTTTAACTTAATCACTCCATTTAGTCTTCATAGCAGTCCTATGATTTTGGCATTATTTTCACCAATTTCAGATAGGTTCTGGCAAGTTAAGGAACCTGTCCAAAGACACAGCTGCAAGATACATGCAACACGGAACTCACGTTCGTTTGCTTGCAAAATCGACTCTTGATGAATTCTAGTTCCTGATCTGTTATGTTTTCTAGATTTTTGTTAATTTGTTTTGCCCCCCACCCCCCTTTTTTTTCCCCCCCATTACCCTAGGGAAAGTCACTGAAAGGCTGGGGACTGAGTTTCCTCAATTATTAAATGCAGGATGGGGACAAGGAGGCTGATAGAATTTCACCTCTAATATCCTTGCTCTGTTAGATCAAGGCTGGTCCTTGGAGCAAAGCTGTGCTCTCTTAAGACGACAGAGATTAGCCGGGCGCGGTGGTGCACGCCTGTAATCCCAGCACTTGGGAGGCTGAGGCAGGAGGATCATGAGTTCAAAGCCAGCCTCAGCAATGGCGAGGTACTTAGCAACTCAGTGAGACCCTGTCTCTAATAAAGTACAAAAAGGGGCTGGGGATGTGGCCCAGAGGTCGAGCGCCCCTGAGTTCAATCCCTGGTACAAAAAAAAAAAAAAAAAAAAAAAAAAAGATGACAGAGATTTTACAGAAGACCTGGGATGGCTGAAGAAACTCAGGCGAGTCCCTCAGTTTCCATGGACAACTGATTCCACCTGGGGGAGAGGGAGTAAAAAGCCTCACGCATGATTCCAAAGCATTTAAAAGGAGTTGCTGAATGGCGTGCCAGCCAGCATGACTGTTGATTAATAATGCTGTAGTTAGTATGGAGGTAGTAAGGGCTGGGCAGACAAGATGAAGCAGCCTTTCCTGACCCTTAAATTCCCGTTTCTAGTGCAAACACCTTTTGCATTCACTTTAATTGTTTCAGAAATGTAGACTTTCTGGCTCCATCAGCTCTAGCAGCTGTCTGGGTGAGTGGGGGTGGGGATGGATGGGGTAGGGCAAGAGAAAACACAGTAGCTGCAGTCATTCTGCCAAAGCTCTCCACAGCGCCCTCCAGCAGCAGAAGATGCAATTTGCAAATGTTTTAGGGTCAGCGAAGGTGTGTAGTAATTTCACAGGAGAGTGGGAGGAAAAGCAATGAAAGAGGACATTCAGGTTCACTACATAACTGGGGGCATCGGAGGGGTATAATCAACTTTATCTTTTCCATGTATGGTCACTGAGGAAAAGGTCCTTGGAGGCCATTTGGTCCAATTCTTTCTGGGTCAATATGCCACAATGAATTAACCACATACTGCAGCTTCAAGATATCCCCTCCCCCACCTTATGCTGAGCCCTCTCAACCCCAGACATGCACACAGTCCACTGAACCCAAACAGAGTAGGTAAATGCAGTTTTTCACAAGGTAAAGCCCTAATTCATTCCAACATTTCCATTTTATTTCTGTTCAGTGTTTCAACCACAGAGTGGCGCTATTGCAAAAGATAAGGGTGGGCTGAAGGCACACTGGAGATATTTGTAAGAGGAGAGAGTTTTAAAGGGGTCTTTCAAAAGCTAGATCTGGTTCCTGCTCTCACAAACCTCTTTAAGGAATTGGGGCCTTACACTCAATGCAGCAGAGAGAAAAAGAGTCCAACGACCTAAAAATACAGTCAACAGATGGGCAGCCAAGGCCATGACTAGAGTCAGCTTAGAGAGAGACAATTACCTATCTATCAAAAAGAGCTACTAGGGATGGGTTTCCGATCCCAGGACTGTGCACAGGACACAATCTCCCCAGCTTCCTTTCTAATTTTTCTGTTCAATTTAGCTATCCATACCTCTCCCATCTTTCTACAAAAAAGAAAAACCTCTTTGTAAAAACACAAAGATGCTTACAAGGTACTATGATTTGCACTTCCAAAATATCTCTGCATTACATTAATAGTCTTTTGTCTTTAAATAAATACACCTTTCTACTTCTTTTTCCACCCACCCTTTTATCACCTTGCTACACTCTGCTCCTGGAAATCAAAAGGAAGGCCTAAGGGTCAGCCCTTAGCCTTTTATAGAAGAGGTAACCTTTAGCTCTAAAGTGGAAAGAAATACAGGAAAGGAAAAAACAGGTTGCTTGCTCAAGGAAATCAGTCCTCTGGGGAAAAGTGCATCTTTCTTTCACTCTCTGCTCCTGCCTGGGTTTCTCACTCTTCCTCTCTCCTTCTCTAGTCCACTAGTCCACCCCCCTCCAAAGAAAAGACACCACACATATTTGGCAAGATTAAGGTGTCACCTCTCATATTACAAGGACTGCTGATTGCACACAGAGACAGACCCACCAACTCCCCAGAGAAGGGAAACATTGCAAACTCCGCCTGAGATTGCCTGGGTCCTGGCAAAGGGAGGCAACCAGCCAGTGCAAGGCATCTGCAGAACAAATCCAAGTCTGAAACTCGCTGCTGCGTTTGCTTCTTTTCTTCTGATTTTTTTTCTTTCTTTCATATTTAAGCTTGCCCCTCTTCCCCTCCTCCCTCCAGACTGCCAGTGACCGAGGAGCTGCTGGCGGATCAGCCCTCACATGTACTTAACCCGTTCCTCACTGCAACAAGAACCAAGCAGTTCTTTTTCTCCTTGCAATCCAGAATCCCGGAGCACCTGGAGCTTGAGAAAAGAGCCCCCAGAACTCGAGCACTGGAGCTGCAACTGGGGTCTGAACCCCTCCTTTGACCACAGCAGGAAGGAGGGTGCAAAACCAGGAAGTGGGGGAGGGCAAAGAGGAGGTGGGCCAGAGGGGAGGCAGAAAACCGGAGCCCCACAGAACACCCAATCCAAACCTTCCTGGTGCTGTGTGGAGGGCTGGAAGGAAAAACCTTCTCTCCTGACCGGGGGGAAGACATCGGTATTTTGGCACAGGGAGAACCTTTTCCATCCGTCTGAGGCATTGCGGGGGAGGTGAAGCACCTGGGCCTAGGTGGCCTCTTCGATTTGGATGTGGCAACCCCCATCAGCCAGGAAAATGATGAGGCAGGTACAATCTATTTAGTACGCAGCCTCCAAACTCCCCATCCTTTCCCGTCTCCCCTCCAATCGACCCCTCAGCTTCTCTCTGCTTTGGGCTCAGCCTCAACTAATAGATGCCCTACGGGTGTTTCTTGGTGTTTGACCAAACTCAAACAATAACAAGAAATTTGAAATTTTTGAACCTGAACACTCGCTGAAATACAGAGCGCATTGCTAATAAGTCGCCTGGAACAGCAAGGCATAAGATAGGATACTGATTCCCCTCCCCCAATAGCTCGTGAGTCAAAGGTCCTGGCACGAGGTGATGGGAGGAGTGGCTGAGATGGCAGGGAGGAAGTGGTGGGGAGTTTGGAGATGAGGTCCACCACGCAAGGATTCAGGGAGGGGGCAAAAGAGCAAATCCCTACTTGCAGGCTCTCCATTCCTCCTTGGCCCCTGTTTTCTCCCATTTCTCTCGGACGGCTAACCAATACAAGATGAATTAACTCGGCCCATGGAGAGAGAATACGCTCTGAACAAGTGGGGTCTAGGAATCGCTAAATTTATCTCCAAATAAGAGAAGTCGCCCCCTCCCTCCGATTTTTCCTCAAGTGAATTTGCCGGTGGGGCAGTGAGCGTCGCTACTTTCGGGGAGTCTGGAAGAGGTTTGTTTGTTGCTTGCCTTTTCTGCTTCCCGCGCTGTTCCCGCGTGCTGAATGGTGGTGCTGGGCGGGTGCTCAGCTGCAGGGCCAGATCCTAGTTTGGAAAGAAGGGGCTTGGAAGTTGGAGGCTGGGTGAAATGGGAGGCTCCCATCCATCCCCCTCTTTCTTCCACACTCGCGCGCGTGCGCGCGCGGACACACACACACACACACGCACACACACGCACACTCTCACAGCCGCCCCCCCACTTGGTCGCTCTGGCCCCCTCCCCCATACCTCTGGAACTCAACCTCCCTCGACTGCCTGCACTGCGCCCTTGGTGCTGGCCGCCAGGAGTGGCGAGTTGCGGGGGAGCAACTGTCCTTGGGCGTATTCGTGTTGTTGGGTGGGGGAGGAGTGACGGGTGGGCTTGGTAGGGGGTGGGGAGAGATCTGGAGTTGGAAGGGTCTGAGGTTTGGAGGAGGAGTTTATGGTTCAGACCCAACCCGTCTGAGCAAAGGGGCAAGAAAGGCCCTTCAACCGTGTGAAGAAAATCTTAAGCGATCCAAAAGACAGAATGTAAAGAAAATGAACAAATAAGAGAGGCTGAAGTATTAATGCGTAAAATATAGTGAGAAGTCGACCGTTTCGTTTTTTCCCTGGATCGCTCAGAGAGAAATCAAGGGTAGTAGGTACTGAAGAATACTACTAATTTGGAAGTTCGTTTTGGTTTATTTTGTTTTAAGAGGGGCTTGGAAAAATGACACGGTCCTCGCGCTGGTAGCCGGGGCGAAATCGGAGGACGCTGGGGCGCCGGCCTGGGAGGCGCACTGCCAGCGGGACGCGGGGGCGGACGCAGCGGCGCGCAAGGGGTTAAGGCGCTGAGCGCGGAGCCATCTGGCCGGGTTGGCTGGTTATAACCGCGCAGATTATGTTCACGGGACTCAGAGTTGAAGGCTCCTCGCCTTACCGGGCAGCTCCGCGCGCCGCCCTGGGAGAGAGCCCGACGCAACTTTCTTCCCCTCTTCTTTCTTTCCCCTCTCGTTTTCCCCCTGCTGGGTAGTGGCTGCGGCGGGGTGGGGGAGACTTTGAATGACCCAGCTCCCGTCTACCTTTCTCTTCATGTCGACGTCCCTGGAAATAGTCATACGGATGCCATGGTTACTTCTGCCACGGTAAGGGGAGGCGGCGGGCACGTTGGGTGGGCAGGTCCGGGAGTGGGTGGGGGGCATGTGTGTGGGGATTTTCCAGTGGGCCAACGCTGGGGACCCCCAACTCCGCACCCAGCCCCACCCCCATCCTACCGCAAGCGCTTACTTTCTCCGGCTTGAGCCTCCCCCTAAGTTTGCGCTGGGATCTGCCCAGGCCGAGGCGCAACCACAGCCATCCCACTACAAACCGCACACGCACACGCACACGGGCACCCCTCCCCACCCTCTCATCCCTCGGCTGCCCAAGAAACCGCCCTCAGTCTGGGAAAGTGATCAGGTTTAAGGGACCGAACTTGAAAAACTGGGAGTGGAGGCGAGGGGAATGGGGACCACGGAAGGGCAGGAAAGGGATTCGGCAGGACCCCTCCTTCCCAACTCCTCCAACCCACCCATATTCTCCTTGGAGAAGGCTCCCTGCACATCCTATAACAAAAGCGGGCAGCAGACAGACCCGGCCCCAAAGAGACGAAGATGCCGCCGCGGCTGCTCCCGGCACGCGCCCTGCACCCTGCTAGCCACTGAGCGGGATTTTCCGCAGGCCCCACCACCGTGCTGGCCAGGGCGTGGGGTGGGGGCAGGGGGGAGTCGCAAAGCTCAGAACCTGGACCGTCGCTTCCCAGTTTACGGAGTTGGGACTGCGCCCCGCGCCGCATACTTGTGTTGGAGTCCCCAGAAACCTTTTCTCCAAAAAAGCCCTGGGCTCATCTTAGCTCCCAGCCCGCAGCTACCCCACCCCAGGTCTTTGCGCAGATGTTGGAGTTCCCGCTTCGCCTGCACGTCTGGGACCCCGCCAGGGTGCGGTGGGCACCAGGGCTCGGCTATCTCTGGCCATCTCCTTGCAGTTTCTCGGAGCGAGTTCTAGGAACTCCAGCGCTCCGGTGGGAAAGCTTGGAGACTTGGGGAACCGCAGAGCTAGGTCGGAATTACAAGAACCTACAAGGGATCAAACTGCCCCGTTGCCCCCAGAGCTCTATTGGGTGGATTCTCCTAATGAAATTTGGCACGCTTGAGCACTGAAGGTGCGGGAAAGAAGGGCTGGGTGGCCGAGAAGCGGAAAGGGGGACAGAGGGACTCTGCTCGTTGCGAGCGCGAGTGGCTGCTGGTGTCCAGGAGGCGAGGCTTCGTTGCGGGGATTTGCTGCGTTCCTCATTCGCGCTTCAGATGCACCGCACTGAGATCCCTGCGCCGAACAGTATGGCACGGTTGACTAGAAAGGGACCCTCTCATTGGAATTGAGCCGTGGGTGGGATTCCAGGTGAGAGAAACACCCAAAAGACCATTTGGCCTCGACCTCTGGCAGCCAGTGGCAGGTTCAGAGTCAGCGAGGAGGCAGCTCCTGGGGCGCAGTCCCAGGGAGCACCGGCTTGGAGCTGGAGACTGCGCCAGCGGACTTGTTTATGTGTGAGAAGAGGCGGGGGCCTGCTGGGGGAGGGGAGGGAACCTATAAGGAGTGGGTGTTACTCCCAGAGTCTAATGGAGAACCTGCTTTTTTAGTAAAGAGATGCCCTCTTCCACCCTCTAAAAAAGCGAACGAGGAAAGTGTGTAAGCGCACCCAGGAAGGGAGACACTTGTGACAGAGGGAACTTTTCAATCGGTTCTGTTTTCACAACATTCTGAAATTCTCCAGCTAACAGCCTGCCACGCTCCTGTCCGCAGCTCTTCCCAGATGTGCTTCACAAAGAAAGTGGAAATGTAGAATTTCGGGATAAAAATCCAACTGCTTGTGCCTTGAGCTCAAACACACGGACCTGGGCATGGCGTTTGGAGCAAGGGGAAGAGGAAAAGAAAAGTAGGCTCCTGTAAACAGTATGGAGGGAAACTGAAAAGTCTTTGGGCCTTTGCTGTTGGGAAAGCATGTAAGATTTTGTGTTGGTGAGGTTGAAGCTGGACGTACAGGATTTGGTTCTGGGTCGGTGTGAGAGTGAATATAAGGGGTGGTGCTCCATCCTACTCTGCGGGGGACTTGGAGGTGTGTGCATTAGGGGCGGGGGCTGTTGGATGGGCCTCTGGGCGCAAAGCTGGAAATGAGAGCTTGTGGGGACATAGGTGCAGCTAATGAGAAATCCGTGCCTACAAAGAGTGTCAGAACTGGAGGAGAGGGGCAGTGTGCTGAGGACAGATGGCTAGTGCATGCCTGCACAGACACACGGAGTGGGTGTGGTGTAGGAGGGTGGCTGTGTGTGCGCAGTGTTTGAAAGGTGGACTCCTGTGGAAGAATGGACGCCTGAGGACTACAAAAGGGATGTGGGGGGGTACTTGAGGAGAGGAGAGTGTGAACTTTATGAGCCTGGGGTGTGGAATTTGGCTGCTATGGCATTTGGACGCGTGGGGGATAGAAAAGTATGGGCTCAGACACTCTTGATGGAGAACCGAGGCATTGAAAGGGAAGGATGCTGGGTTGGTCTTTGCTTTTACCTCCTCCCTGCCTTCCAGAGAGAAGGGAATTGGAGAAGGTTTAGAATGAGTGATGTATATTTAAGGGGAAAGTGTTTGTGCGCTGGCATAGGGTGGGGAACAGAAAGGGATGTGTACACAGGAGTAGACTGAGTGGAGGAATATGTTTTGCACGCACAGTAGTGGATTTGCATGTTGTGTAATGTTCTATAACAGCTTTCTTTTAATAGGGGCATTCACTGTCCCCAATTAATATTGATTATCAATTAAGATTAATGGGATGCCTACTGGATGTTCAGCCTACTTCTGGGTACTGAGGCATGGCAAACTGCCCTGGAAAAAATTCCTTCTCAGGGCTCAACTGGCTGCTGAGTTTTTCCAGGAATGGAGAGAACTCAGTGCCTGTCAAGATTTCTTCAAGGTCTATAATTCAGTTTCTAGAGATGTTTGTGGATCTTGGGGACCAAATAAAGGCTGGCTGGAAATATGTCGGTGGCTTTGTAAAAGGGGGCATAAAGATAAAGGATGATATATACTTTTGTGGGTTGGGAGGGCACTGGTGGATGCCAGTGTTTCTTGTAGGGGGAGTGTGGTCTGAGAATTGGAAGGTGCTGGATTCTAACTCAGAAATGCAAGTCCTGATCCATTTGAAGTTTGAGTTTCTGAATGTGTAGTGCCTCCTTCAGAGGAGAAACAGGTCTTGATACTTGGAGCTGGAGAAGAGTGAAGTGTGCTTAGGAAAGATGTAGGCAGGGAGTGTTTCTTTCATCTTTGATGTTTTCTGGGCTGAATTTAAAGAGTGTGTGTGTGTGTGTGTGTGTCTCCCTACCTGCAAGCACATGCAAGCTGAGGACTAAAGGAACTGGGAGAAAAATCACCAGAAGGATGGAGGGCTACATATTCTGGTTCTTGTAAAGGAGTTCAGTGACTATTTTTGCAGGAATTCTGTGTATATGGGGAAGAATGAAAATTGTCTTAGATGCTCAGATATGTATTTTAAGTGGAAAAAAAAAAGGTATAGATAAAAGAGAAGCTGTTTGCTTTGGGGAGTGAGGGAAAGGTTGAAGCTCAGTTGGGGTTACACATTGAGATAACATATGTGCCTTCTTGGACCAAATAATAAGGACCCTCATTTTTTTTAGGCTCTGATCAAGTGAGGGCAACTTTATTTGACTCATGGCATTTTTTGACTGCATGCAATTATAGCTATGTTGCTTTGAGGATCCATCTTATCTTTTAGGGAAATTCATCTCTCTAAGAGACGCATGTTATAGGGCTCGACCATTGGTCAGAAGATCTAGTGGCAGATATTTCAGAGGACAGTGGGAATGCTGTGATTTTAGTCCAGTTCTGCCACTTTGGAACACTGTAACTTTGAAAAGCTTTTCTCATATCTCTGACTCTCCATTTCTGTTTTTGTCCAGTAGCAATGTTGATACTGACTCCACGAGAAGGCAAGTTCACTCCCGTTTTCTTCCATCAAAACTTGATTGTGTTTTGTTGTACAAAGCTGTACAGAGATGAAATCTAATTGGACACATGTGTTGGCATTTTGTGAGTCATTGTGAAAATCAATTCTTTGCCTCTTCCCTTTGACAATGCAAGTCAGTAGTCCTGATGGCCATTGTGTCTCGTCTCTAGTGTGTAAACAAAGCTTGCTTTGACTGCCTTAGTTTACTCATTTTCTAATGTGGAGGCAGCCAAACCTAGATTTTAGTTAATGGAAAGCTGCAGTGTCTCCAGTCTACTCAGAAGAAGGACTCACCTACTAATTCAGAGACAGACATTTTCCTAGTTTTGTTTTTTAACATCAGTTAGGCAGATCACAATGCCAAAACAAATGGGACTTTGAGAACAGAGAGAATAGTAATTGTCCTTGGCATAGACACCATTTGAATAAAAGAGAAGCAAAGTCCAGTCATCCTGTGTTACTATCAGGGTTTGTTTTTTTTTTTTTTTCTAGACTATCAGTCCTTGGCAGGCAAGAGCTGCCTGGAAAGACGCAGACCTGGGCTTTGGATTTGTGAGATGCTCATGCAAGTTGGGTACAGCCACTTTCCCTGGAGACAAAGATGGAGACACAGAGGCACTGAAACCTCCTAGTCCTCCCAGAAGTTAGCACATGCTGTCAACTCCTGGCTCAGAGTCAAGGCTCCCATCCTTGAGTTCGGTGGCCATAAATAGTCAGGAGCTAAGCTATTTCCATGAGGCACTAAACCAATTCTGTTGCTTTTCTTGGCGAGATTGGACCAATTAAGTTGATTGGAAGAGGTCACTGCTGATGGGTCTCACATTCCCCAGGCGGGACAGGCCGGCAGAGTTTAATTACATAACATTTCCCATCTCTGCAGTTCTGCTCCCAGATGTATCGGATGTTCAGGCCTCTCCTCTTCCCCTCCATCCAGGACGCCTAATTGAGCAGGCAGCTTCTGCTGCAGGCTTCCCCAGACCTTGTCCTGAGCAGTTACAGGGTTCCCACCCCAAATGAAGGGGACGTAAATCCATGTACTGGCTGGAAGTGACGGAGGGGATTCGGCCGGACACAGAGAATCTCTAAAACCCACCACCCTGCTTCCAGACCTCGCCAGCTGCTGTTTTACTCTTTAATGAGGCAGACCATTTCTGATGATGGGGATATTGAACTAATGACCGTTGCTAGGATTTGGGATTTAGTTTTATTTAAAATTGACTTTGTTGGAGAAGGACCAAATCTTCTACTGGAAGCAAGCCTAAGACATGTGTGGTGCTGTTGATAAGGTCTGTGGATGTACTCTGTGCATGGACAGGCATGTGCAGAGAAAGAAGAGACCCTGTGTGTTTGTGTGTGTGTGTGTGTGTGTGTGTGTGTACACACATGCTGAGGGACACATGAGCCCAGGAGCTGTCCTGGGTGGGCATGAGGCGTTTGTAGGGCTTATGTTATGGATGACAGGTAGGGCTCATATTGAATTGTTATCATATTGCTTCTTGCAGCTAGGCTAGCTCATGGAAAATCTGGGAGCAGCTTCTTTGAAATCATTTGTATATGGGGATTGTGAGCTTTTAAATATGAGGCCAGTGTCAATACTACCTCCTCCTTGCCTGGACAGATTTATGTTAAGATCAAGTCTGGACAGGAAAGAAAAAAAAAAAAAAAAAAACTTTTTAGAGTGCTCACTTCTGAACCTGTGGGAGCACATGTAAATGGCCCAGAGGTTTATTTTTTTGTTGTTGTTGTCATTGATGGTTTTCCGTGAAGCAGCCTTTCATTTTACCTAAAAAATACCAAGGGATTAAAGATTGCTCGTGCCCCTCCCCCATGTGTTCAGGATGCATTTTGGTGCTCATCCTCTGTTCGGTGCCCCTGTCTACATCATAATATTGGGAACCACTGAGGTCTGGCTGGGACTCCGGGTATCCTCAGAGGACAAGCTCTGACTATGACTCTGATTTAGCTGGAGATTAGATTTTGAAGTGAAATTTGGTGTGGACTGTTGTGATTGCTCATTATCTAGCAACATCTCCAGAGAAGACATTTGCTGAGCCCCAAATTATAGGAATGTGTTCACTGAGGGATTTTGGAAAGAAGTAAGGATCTTGAGCATGCTAAGGCTGGAGCTGCTGGAGTCACAGCCCATAAGTGATCTCAGAAACCTCCAGAACAGGTGATCTTAAGCAGCAGGAAGGAGGCTTGCAGATGTGGAGGTGGAGCTTCAGGCTGGGGACGAAGCTCTGTCACTAATCAGACATCTCTCCAGGTTGGGATTTCCCTACCTAAAAGTGAAAGGTGTTGAATTAGAGATCTCAAAATCCCATTCCAGCTCCACCACCCTAGGATTCCACGGTAGCCCCTTCCTCCTATTTAGTGAGCGCTCAAATGCCTCACTTGGAGTCTGCCTTGGCATACCCCTGTTGAGGTACTGTTTTTATCTTTGTGGAATGGCTAACTCAAAGGCAAAAAGGACGTTGAACATTTGCTGGAGTGTTGTTTTGTTTTGGCCAAGATCATTCAGGACATTGGCTTAGCCTGCACAGTATGCAGGCAGTGTGCAGAGCAGGAAGGGCTTAGCTTTTTGGCTTTCTGGTACACCTGGTGTTCATGATTCAGCTTCTGATCAAATATCTTTCAGTGTCAGTGTTTCTAAGATAAGCATCCACCTTTAAGATGATTGATGATTATGGTGATGATGATGATCGTGAATATTTGAGTACTTACCGGATCCCAGGCATTCTTATAAATATGACATGGCATTATCTCAATGCCTCAAATAATCCCATTTACAGGTGGCCATACTGAGGTGATGTGAGGTTAAGGGATACATCCATAGTCTCACAACTAGATATCCATATGTTGTCTTGCTTTCCTGAAATCTGCTCTTTACATTCTGTGATGTCATCCAGATGGGAGCTGCTTTTGATAGCCTTCTGCAAAGGTTGTCACCCCACAGGGTAACCTGCTCCACCAACGGTTCCTTTTCATGTGCAAGACAAATGTTTAGGTTTTCTAGCCACCTGCTGGCAAGCATGTGTCAGACCTGTCTTAGCTTCCATCAGCCCTTCCTTTTACTTCCCCTTCTGTTGACAGGGGAATTTGCCCTTCCAAAATGTGGGTATTGATTTAAGCCACAATTGCCTCCTTGTAAACTCTATAAGATGGGAGCTGAACATCTGGTTTTGATCCACACGCCCACAAGAGGTGGTAGGTCCTAGCATTCTTGAGCCCTGAGAGGAAGATTGCACAGGATCTAAGTACAAGAGAATGTGAATGGAGAGAGAGAATTCAGAAAATGGTCTCCTTGATAGGCTAGGGAACTCACACCATTTAGAGTGGGGCCAAAGTTACGTTGACTTCTTACTGGGTGGTTGCAGGACAGGGATTGCTGCAAAGGACTGAGGTTCCCAGGCATATCCTGATTGATGCAGATCAGAGCAGCTGTAGTGGTGTTTGCTCTGCATGCCATTTTCTGGGTAGTACCAGAAGTAGGGAAATTAAAGGGGCTCTCGGGGTGGCCACTGCCTTCTCAATGGGTATGACTGAGGTTCTTGTTATTTATTCCTGGACAAATAACCCTACTACCACTACCACATACATCAAGACAATTAATGAGAGATGATTGTGTTCTTCTGCTTAACATATTTGCATTATGCAAATAAATATGGAACACTAACTTAACAGCTGTTAGATTTTTAGATTGTAGATGCTCAAAAAATTTTACTTTGTTTAAAAATTTGACATGTAGGGTAACACTTTTCTTCTTCCCTTAGACTTAAAATCTCATTTTTTTTTGTTTGTTTGGTTGGTTGGGTTTTTTTTTTTTTTTAAATGGTAGCCATATCCTGGCCATTCCCCACACCTCCCTCTCTGCTAGTTTTAAGCCCCTCATATTTAAAAATATTATCTACCTCTGGCTCCAAGTGTCCCCTTGGGGAATCTGTTTGAAGTCCTCTGTCTGGGATCAGTTCCATCCTGAGCCTGGTGGACCTGCTCCTGGCGCTTCATGAGGTACTTACCCGGAATTCAAGAGGAAGAGGCAGCTCTGGAACTCACCCGATCTCACCACACGTGTCCCGTGGTTGGGAAGGAGCCCAGGCCACTGGACACCCAGATGGTTTGCCTCGTCACTTTGCCCCTGCAGAGGACTCAGACTAGCTGTGTGGCTCTGAGAGGGTCACTTTCCTTCCATGGGCCTCCATCCAAAAGAGTTGGATTCCCTAACTGGTCCAAAGGACCCTGCCCGTTGTGACGGTGCAGAACAAGTCCCACGATCCTGCTGCTCCCTTCATCTCCATGGCCCCTCCCTGGGATTTCCAGGTACTCCTGCTGGCCTGGAGGACTTGCATACAGAAACGTGAAGGGAGTGGAGGAGGAAATTAAGTTATGTGATGCCAGATAAGTTATTGAACATATGGATGAGTGCATGTTTATAAAGTGCTGAAGAAACAAGCTTGGCAGGTTTGGGGCGGCTCTTGGATGGGGAGCTGGGAGCATGGGGAGAAGTTTATGTGGGATAAAATTGTAGGTAGCTGAATTCGTAAGCTAGATCAGAAAGATCCCAAACTATGAACAAGGAGACCAGATTCCACTTGTAACTCTACCAGAGGCTGACTGCAGTTGGGGGACAGCCCTGAGCCACACCACCGCCCACTTTCCTCTCTATTAAATAAGAACATTGAGTTACTGCCTTAGATTATTGCTGAAGTCTTTCTTGCCTTCTCATTAAATTGTGGAAATCAAGCTCTTGTAGGAAAATCTGGATAGATAAGACGGAGAAGGCGCAAATGACTTCCATGTAGAGAAAAATGTCCTGATTGCAAAATGATAGGAGTGGTTGAAATAGGTGCCTATTCTTGAACTTAAGATGGCATAGGAGGATATATTGCGTATGCTTTGTTTGGAATGCTTATCCCTCTATCTTCACCAGTGATATTAAAATCATCCTTTATATCTTTGCTTAACCATTGCTTTCTCTGGGAAGCCCCCCTGCATGCCCTCAGAGAACCCAGGGCTCCCTTCCCAGCCTCCCTATGTTATACCACTTAGCAGCCCTGTTTTATTTGCATTCCTATCTTCTCAGTAGAATATGAGCTCTGCAAAGAAAGAGATCTGTTCTTTTCATCTTTTTGTCCCCCAACACTTGGGCCAGTGTCTGCCACAGAAATGTGTTGGGTGAAGGAATACAGGAGTGGCCAGTGAGTTCCTATTGTGCAGCAGTAATAGGACAGCCCCAGGGACAGGGCTCAGAGAGGAGGTGCACCCTGCCAAGGGTTCAAAGCTGTTTACTCCGTATCTCTCTTTTGGTCTGTTCCAAGGCTGAGGTTGTGCATGTGCACTGCCTGCTCTCAGGAAAAGCATGTTCTTGCTCTGGTTCGAGCCCTCTCTCCGCCATGTCTTAACCTGCCTAATTCTGCAAATTTGAACTCTTGGGCATGGGAGGAATCTGGTGTCATTGCACATGAATTAGAATAATCCCTCTGTAGATACTCAGAAAACAGCTTGAAATCAATGTGTGAAGATGATTTAGTAAGTGTCCTGTTGGTGGCCCTGTGCTAGACATTGGAGAAGATGCAAACATGAATGAGACTCTGGCCTGGAGGTCTAAGCTGCTAGGGAGACAGATGCGTCACAGTTGTGCTGCCAGGGGGGAGAGGTGAGCGTTTCTGCATGCCAGTGGTTTTACTGTTCTTGGATTTCCAGGGCCATCCCAGGGTCAGGATGATGGATGCTCAGAGCCCATTGTGCTGTGAGCCCTTGATTCCATTTAGGGAAGGTTTGGGGACAGAAGTGTGCTATGCAGATGCTGGGGCTTGGAGGACATGTAGGGGTACCAGCTTGTGGAGCACTTTTCAGAAATGTCCTGGCTCATGACTGCCGTCAGCACAGGTGGGGGAGGGTGAGTCTGCCTCCCTGCAGAGTGTGTGATCTCTGTGACCACTTCTGACACAGGGACAGACTGCCATCTACTGTCCACTTCTGTCCTCTGAGTCCCTCCTGCTCAGGGAGCTCCTTCCCTTTTTTTTTTTTTTTTTTTTTTTTTTCCCCACATCCTGTTTTCACATCCAGACACCACGGAGAAATAGACATTACGTCCTTATTTAGTAGTTTCATTAGAATTTAGGAGGGATCCTTTAAAAAGCATAGCATATCTGTTAGATGGTGTTCTTATCTACTTAACAAAAATGTTATTTCAAAGGGACCCATGGACCTCTCCCGAGTTCTCACCATGTTGGGAGCCACGTGGATCTAGAATTCCAAGAGGTGAAAGGCAAGACTTTAGCTTCAGTGGCTTTGCAGTCTCTTTGGGAGTAAAGAGACACAGACAGTTGGATGTGGCAGTATATAGTTGATGAGTGCAAATGAGTGACAGGGACCTCAGTGGCTTGGGAGTTTGAGGGAAGGTCTTGTAGGCTGGAGCGACTGGGAAAGACAAGTGTGGGCAGCTGGACCCACGTCTGCTTTTAGTCACCTCAGTGTTTGGGAAGAGGCTTCTGAAGGCTTCGTGATCTCCTGCAACAGGTTCTGCACTGGAAGAGAGTAGGGGGACCTAGAGGGGCTGGGGTCTAGAGGCCTGGTGCTCCTCCTCTCCAGAACAAGGATATTCTTGACCTACAGGGCCCTCCCATCCCTGGTCTTGATCCTGTACCTCACTTTCATGCAGTGGGAGGTGCTGCCTGGTTTCCAGCTTGTCAGGGAGCAGGAGAGCCATTTGGATCCCATAGAGGGAGGACCCTTGGATATGCAGACCCTGGGATGACCACCCTGCATGCAGTGGGAGAGAGAGGACCTCCCCAGGGGAATTTCAGGAGTTGTTCAAATGTGAAAGGGTGCTCCATTCTCTGTATCCTTTCTAGACTTTCTTTCCCACAATACATCTTCATGGTGATGGAGATCAAAGAGAATTCCCCTAAAATAAGTCCCATTGGTGTCCTGGCCTTGGTTATAGCTCAAATTGAAGATTCCTTCATGTTAGAATTTATTCTGTCGTTGCTGGTTTTTTTTTTTTTTTTTTTTTTTTTTTTTTTTTTTTTTAATTTTTGAGTATCTGAGACTTTCTTTCACTGCAAAAAGATTTTTAAACAATGCTTTTCTTCTTTTCCTGTCTTAGCATGTAAATTACTACCAAGGAAATTTATAGGGTGTTTATTTTATGTTCTTGCCTTTGATGTATTCAGCGTGTGTATGGCCATGTACACACGTACGTGTGTGTGTGTGTGTGTGTGTGTGTGTGTGTGTAACACAGAGAAGGGGAACACTGTGGTGTGTTAGCAAGTGTAGGAAATCAAGTCGAATTTGGGTTGGATCACTGGTTGAGAGACCTCTGCTCATCGCTATCATCCTCTGATATTTTCTTTTCCTTTTTGGTTCTTGTTTGAATCAGGAAGCATCTTCCCAGTCCCTCTACCTTTGGTGTCTACACAACCTTTGGGGACTACTGTATAAAGTTTCCATCTGTGTGCAGAAAGCCTCCTGAGTTCTTCAGGGGCCCATTTGACAGGAATGGTCAGAGGGTCGGAGTTTTTGACTAAAAGGTGTGGGGGGGGGGAATGCAAGACGGTTGCAGAAGGATTCCAGGTATCCACCATATGCCTTCTTGAGGTGTGATGATTTCTGTGTCTCGTGGAAGAGTCACAGGGGCTGTGACAGAGATAAAAGGAAATTCTCCCAGGTCAACTGAGGTAGAGGGAGATAATCAGTTTCCAGTAATATCCATGGACCCAACAACCCAGGAAATAACTGGAAAATGTTCTGATGGTCTGTAATCCCATTCACGATCTTTGGTGAAAGTAGGAGAGATGGGCAAGTGAGACTTCCAGGGCTGAGCTAACTGCAGGAAGTCCAGCTAGATGCTGCCCAGTCAGAGCATCATGGGGTCAGGTGCCCTCCGGGCAGAGGGAGCTGGGGAAGACAGCATGAAAAGACACAGGCACACCTGTGAGTTTGAAAGGATGCCCCTGGTTGCAGTGTGGAAAATGGCTCTTAATCAATAGCTGGTCAACGAAAGGAAGAATGCACGATGGGGAGGTGGATGGGAGAGTGAGCGAGTGATTGCACAGCCGATGGGATGCAGAGGGGAGCAGTGTCCCCGCTCGATCGCTCGTTGCTCTCACCGGCGCTGGCTCGAGAGGAGGTTTTGCCAACCCCAGAGGATAAGCGGCAATATATTAATTAGGGTGGTTCTGGCTTTGGGGAAACCAGGGATTTAGATAGTGACTCTTAGTGTTGAGAGCTGAGGGTGGTTGGCAGTGGGGGGGAATATTCCAACCATTTTTCTTCTATGCATTTTTAATCTACTTTAATTTCATTTAAGGATCATAAAGAAGAAAGACCTTTTTGAGTTACATCCCAGAAAATTTGAAACCATGGCAGTGACTTGCTCCAGAGGAGGCTTTGTGCACTGCGAGCGTTTTTCTTTTCCCAGGCTCACAGTGGAATGTGAACAGACACGGAAGTCTTTGGAGCATCTGAAGGGCTCCCAGGTTCCTGGATATCAGTTCCACCCGTAGACTATTCCCATGAGTTAAAGTCTCACTCTCTCTATGTGTATAGTAGTAGTAGTAGTGTCAAAGTCTCCTAAAAATTACCAAATCCAGACAACCTCTTCTGCCAGCAATAGATCTATATGAAAAATTTCTTGCAAGGTAACACTGTTTAGTGTATATAAAAGAAGAGAGAGAGAGAGAGAGAGAGAAAGTGTGTGTGTGTGTGTGTGTGTGTGTGTGTGTGTGTGTGTGTGAGTGTGGATGCCATCCAGCAATCTGGGAGGTGGAAAAAAGCTGTTCTTGATAAAGCCCAATGGAGCACAAGGTGCATCTCAAAGATCTGGTGTCATCTCAAAGGTCTTTGTTCAAAGGTCTTTGTTCTGACTTTTCCTCTCTCATCTTGCACTTTGAGATTTTTAAACTCTGGCTGACTGTGGTGTGGTTGCTCAAGATACTTTTCAGGCCAATTAAATTTGAATGTCCATGTTTGGGAGAGAGACATCTGTAGTTTTTAAAGCTCATCAGGTGATTCCACTGTGCAGCACAGGTTGAAAACCACTAGCTTATAGTACTGTAACCTACTCTGCCCCATCCTACCCTTGGTGTATATGAAAATCCCTCATTCAGTTAAGGATGGTCAGCTCATTTGGTCTGAGCCCTTCTATTCCTATCCATCCAGCACCTGCCTCTGAAATTAGAGACCCAGAGGACAGGTTCTCAGCAGATTCTGAAATGCTTACCATCTTCCATCTACTGGAGTGGGTATTGGAGGTGAATGGTGAGGTCAGAGGGGACAGGACAGTAGACCATCATCCGTAGGGTATTAATGATGAGTAGGTATTTTGATGTATGTCATCTCAGTAATTCTCTTGACAGCCCACAGAGGCAGGTAACATACCTGGCTGGAGTACACAGTTTGCATAATGCATACCTAGTGCAAAATTGCTTGTGACCTCTGCATGATCAGCTTTTGAACACTGGTTCTCCTTGAGAATTTGCATACCCATCAAACACCCTTCTCTCTGGTTAGCTATGGATGAGGGCTGCTGTTTTCTGGCAATGATGATTCAGTGAGAGAGAAAGCACCTATATCCTCTCCCTGTTCCATGGGGCGTAGCCCTAGGGTCCAGTTTTAGGGTGGTCCTTCCAAAAGGCCCACCTGAACATACATCTGAACCAAAAGACCTCCACATTGAGAAATTGGTTGTTCATATCCTTGCATTTCCCAGGGCCACAGGAGGACCAGACAGCAGAGATACAGGGAACAAGGCTCAGATATAAGACCTGGAGCAAGCTATTCCAACCACATACTCCCGACTTGTAGAGTAACTTAAAACAAATTTTAAGTTACAAACATACATATGGAATCGTCACCAACCCTGGGTTCCTCATTAACAGCTCTTTAAAAAAATATTACTGTGGATGCTATCAGGCCATGTAGGGGCCAGAAGTCCAGTTTGAATCACTAAGTGTGTGCTTCTGCAAGAGTTTTTGACTTGGGGGGCTGGGGTTGTGGCTCAGTGGTAGAGCAGTCGCCTAGCACGTGCAAGGCCCTGGGTTCAATCCTCAGCACCACACAAAAATAAATAAAATAAAGGTATTGTGTTCAATGTCCAACTACTATATATATATATATATATATATATATATATATACACACACACACACACACACACACACACACACATTAAGAGTTATATATATATATATATACACACACAGAGACACACATACATACACACACATTAAGAGTTTTTAATTTGGGATTCTCTGGACTGCAGAGTGGCATAAGTGTAGTACAGGAATCATCATGAGCCATGCTAGCCAGATGTGAAGGCTGGATGGCAGTCCAGGGGAGAAGGCTGAGTGGTGGTACAGCCATGATCTCAGGTGGACCGAGGAATGGGGCAGCGTAAGGGACTACTGGGTAAACTGCTTAGCACCAAAAGAGACGGGCTCTGCCAAAGAGCAGTGAAAACAGAAACACAGAGCTTTCGCTTTGTGTATATCATGTAGATGGAACTGAAGTTATTTTCGGCTGTGTTGTATCTGCTGCCTTTTTCCCTCCTCAAACATAGAACAGTCGCCTTCAGCAATGTCTTTTATTTTTTTATAAGCAAGGGACAGTAATGTTTCCAGGCAGTAGGAGAGAGATCAGCATGTTGACAAGGGACCATGGATTGAATAAAAAGTTGACTGTAGTGTTGAGAAATGTTAGATACAATTACTCTAAGAGGAGTTAAAAGTGGTCCCCTCCAGACATACCCCATAGGATCATGCAAAGGAATTAGAGCTAATGGTGAAGGAAGCAAGACCTCATTACAGTGAAATACATGGAGAAATAATGCTTGATCAAGGAAGCTCAGAGTCTATTCCACTTCTGTTGATCACTGATAGTCACAGCCTCTGTTCAGCTTTTGAACACTGGTTCTCCTTGAGAATTTGCCTCTGGGAGGCTCCATTTGCTCCTTTGTAAAATAGGATAATAAACCCTACCTATTTAACCCAGTGAATGTGGGGGTTCAGACGAGATCGGGCATAGAGAAGTGCTTTGCAAATTTTAAGTTACAAACCTACGGCGTTATGGTTTAACCTTGCACTTTCTTACTCAGATAACACACTGCTCTCCTTCTCTTAAGTCAGGCTGGGAAAATGTTCCTTGACAAGGTACCACAGTACCTAAATGCTCCTGAAACATTGAGAAGATTGGAGGAAACTTCAGGTGGCGCCATAAAAAAATGGGAAGAACACCTACAGCTGTGACGGAGAGGACATCGGAGTGTTCCTCTGTGTCTTTCTCCTGATGTCATCCAGGATCTAAGATGCATGGAGCTGCCATTTGTAAGGGACTGCTCATGGGCCAGAACGTTAAGATGGGTGTGTGCTGGGCAGGAAACATGCTGTCCAGGAAATCTGAGATTGTTTTAGTGGGGGCTGTCCACTACATCTGCAGAGGGGGTCCCCTGCGTGGTTTCCAGCTGTGCTGGCACTTCCTGCACGCAGTTCCATCTGCATCTGCAAAACAGAACTTCCCTGTCGGCACTGTAATGAATCTGGTGGCAGCTCCAATAGCTGGCCTCCCCTGCTTCTATGGCTCCTCTTTTTTTTTTTTTTTTTTTTTTTTTTTTTTTAATTTTCCTATTATGAAAATCTCCTTGAAACATCCTTATTCTCATTTTTGTGGGTGCGGTGCTTTCTGTCTTTGAGATGATTGGATATCCATGTTCCTTTCTGATGACTCCTTCGATGGCTTCCTTGGGTTTTTGAAGGGTTTTGGTTTGATAAGAGTTTGCTGTTTCTTTTCATAGCGCTGGCTTTTTTGGGGGATAGGTCCTGCTTATTCTGATTGTCAGCTGATTTTCTGTGACACATACCTATAAAGATGGCTACTGTGCTTGGCTTTCAGTCTGTGGCTTCCTGAATATTTACCTTCTTTTAGGGATGCCCCAATAGTTCTTGGCCAGTGAAAGCTCTGCTTTTTGTTTTTAAGCCTTGGAGGTGATTAATCTAATGTATTTCCCATTGCACATGCAGATGTAGTCCAGGCGGGGAAGACTTGCAGTGGGATCTCAGTCTACCATCTTGAAACAGGAATCTCTTCTAGGTTCTTAAGAATGCTCCTGTCAAATGAAAACTGAAGATAATGGAGAGAAGCGCTAGACCCTTTAGCAAACTGCCTGCCTCCTAGCAGGGTCTGGCTTTAGAGAGAGAGAACTTTCTTTAGCTGTACGCTTTTGTAATGTAATAGTGGTTCCATAGCATCAACCTGATTTAAGCGCTACCTTCACCTCTTCTTAGCTGTGGGACCTGCGCAGCATCTGTAAGATTCGGGCAGTTTGTGTAAGTGTAAAGTGTGGTGAGGAATAATGCTCTAGGCTTTCCCATGACCTTGTTGAGAGTCCTGAACAAGACAGAGGAGGTGATTCTCTTGAGTCTGGGACATGGTCAAGGTTCTATGGATGTTAGCCATTACTGTCCCAAGATTATTGTTGGAATATTATTACTTTACTAGGGGAAAATAAAAGATACAATGACATCTTAGGAAATCCAAGGGTGGGACTCTAAACAGTCTTTATAAGAGACGGGGAGATTATCTTTGATCTGCATAATCACGTGGGCTCTGATTTCTGGGTGTCCATTTGTCTCTCTGTATTTCTCCTCCTTACCACCTCTCTCCCTCTTCCTTCTTTTGTTCTAGGCCTCACAACCGACCACCCCAGTGGCCCCAAATCCCAAATCCCTTACAAGACATTCTGATTGGCTCAACCTGAGTCTGAGGTTCACACTAGTTCACTGAGCTGTGGACCGTGGAGTCAGCTGGGTCAGGTCATATGCTCAAAATAACTTGTTTCACAGAGCCCAGCCTCGCAACAGAGCTGAGCTGTTCTCAGTGTATAGCCTGAGACTGAGCATGGGCCTCAAGACTATCCATTAAAATGATCATTAAATAGTTGTATTGCTGAGCGTGGCTGTGGGGCCTGTGGGGATTCTCAGGTAAGCTCTGATTTTGTCAGTCTAGAGGAGGCCAGTCTCTTACCTGAGCATCTGCTGCTTAAGGGAGGAGGCAGGCAGTCAATACCATGCGGACAAAACGGGTGACAAATAAGCAGACCACCTGGAGCAGCCAGTGAAGAGAATGGAAAGGCTCATGTGTTCCTGTAGGACTGGTTCTTGCTGAAACTTAGAGCAGGGCCAGAACTACCCCTGATCTTCGTATTTGGGTGACAGTTCAGTTGGGACCTTTACTGGAGCAGACAAGTACAACATGAATTTTGCATAATAGTTCAGGAAGATATAGTTGCTCATGAGGTTTGGTAGGGTGGGGCCCACTCAGATGCCCCTCAGGTGGAGTGATAGCGCGTGAGCCTAGAACATACCTCCTTTATGCAAATGCAGATCTCAGGCTTTTCTCTAGGAAGCTCCTGAGAGAAGTTCAGACAGTGCACACCTGCAATCCCCAGTTGCTATGGACTTTTTTTCTTTTAATTCCCTGCACTTTCCAAGCCAAACGCAAGATTAAACAATGAAGGCCTTAGGGATAATCCAACAGTAAGATTCAGAGCCTTCAATCCTAAGTAATTAGATAACCAATTTCTGATCCAGCATGTTGGTTTTTAATGTGGTAATTTTAAAAAAAAAATCTGTTCAGGATTCGTTAGCTTATTTATTTGCATGGGGGGTCCTGAGCCTGGATATTGTGTGTGCTAGGTGCCGTATGCTCCCATAGCCACTCTACAGGACAGACAGGACTTCCCTCTCTTTACTGATGGGACACTGAGACTCAAGAGGAGTTACCCCGCATGATCGGAAGCTGGAGGTCTCGAACCCCAACCCCTTGGATGCTGTCCTTAATGCAAAACTGCCTCTTCTCCATTCAGGAGTAGATTTGTCTGCCCAAGTTCCATATGTGCTGTTTTTAAACCACACGTCCTTCTGCAAGAAACACATAGTTTCACTCGTGAGGTTCTCCTTATTGGAATCTTTTATCTAATTATTAGATGAACTGTTCAGTTAACTCCTAAAGGCCTGAGGCTGTATTCTTGCCTCCCCTTCTCTTTGTTTCCTCCATTCACTGGGATTTTTTTTTTGTTAATGAACAATTTTGTTGCTTATGGAAGAAAAGAGTGGATATACCCAGTACTATGGAAAACTTTCATATTCGAATAAATTAGATGCGGTTAGGAGATTCTCCACTACCTGCAAAGTGCAGTGCCAAGATCGTTGAACATGACCCACTTTATACACACTTTATGCTGGAGTTTCCTGCCAGCCGGAGACCTTGCTTTTGTGCATGTTGTTCCATTGCTTCGGATCCCTTGCCTGCCTACCTGTAACTATGCTAGGTGCTGTGGTTTACCAGGAAGCCTTCCCCGAAGTCCAGCACTTAAGTGGAGTTCATCACGTGCTGCAGTAGGCATGCCCCTGTGTGTCTCTACAAATCTGTACTCTCTCTGCAAGGCCATATTCTAGTCGCCTTTATGTCCATCAAGACCTAACACAACATTCAAGCTGTCTTGGCCACACTGGACTAGACCCCAGGCAAAGTTTCAACTGCCTGCCACAAGAGATCTCAGAATCTGGCAAGATGTTTTTTTTTAGCACTGATTGATCCATCTCTGTTGATGGTTATCTTTGAGGAAATGTTTGTGGTTGTTTTAAAAAAAAATCTTTATTTTTTCCCCATGGGAAGTTTCAGCTAGATAGTATAGAAATGGGTAGAATAAATCCTGATCAGGGCTCTAAAGTCATGGCTTTGAATTTTGGGTCTCTTAAGATTTTCTTTTGGCATTGATGTTGACCTCAGGCAGAGCTCCCCTTCGAGGTACTTCTTACATCGGTATCCAGAAAGATTCTTCCTTCTATTCAGAAATATTTAGTAAGCTCCTGCTGCATGCTAGACATTTTTCTAGGTACAGTAGATAGAGTAGCAAACAAGAAAGACTCACCTACCCTCTGCCCTCATGCAACTCACATTCTGGTGGAGGCCATTCATAAACACAAGCAACCAAGCATATAAATGGGAAGGTTATTTTAAAAATTCCTATGGGAGTTAGTGACATGGTGGAAAATAAGACCAAGCGATATGACAGGCAGCAGGTCTTAATGATCACACTCAAGAGTATATTTGTGGGAGGAACTTAGATGTATGATAGAGAGCCAGATTTTTTTTTTTTCTCCTCTGAATTGTGATGGGAGGTTTTTGATTTGGGGACCAGGGTATAACATCACCTGATGAACCTTTTTAGAAGGTCATTCTAACTACTTTGTCAGAGATGGGCTGTGGAACAGTGAGTCACATCAGGTAAAGAGATTGGTGGCCTGGACTGGGTGAGAGCAAGGGTGGGGTTAACAGGCCAGGCGGTTTAGGGTCTGTTTGGGAGTAGGGCTGGAAGGACTTGCTGATGGATGAAAGGAAGAGTGTGGGAGAAAGAAAGATGTCACAGGAGAAGGAATAATCAAAGCCCTCCAGAAAGGATAGAAGGCTGTTCTTGTCTGGCTCCTGAGGCCCTCCAGAAAGAGCTTACCTTCCGTGCCTGAGGACCATGCATGCCGTCACCAGGAGCACAAGAGAGAGAACTGTTGGGATGCTCAGTATGCTCCATTTATCGAATATGAAAATGAACTCTGCCCACTGACCTAACGGGCATAAACTCTGGTTCATAAAATGCAAATCACTCAGTGACTAGCTTCTGAGTGCCTGGTGTAGGAAGGTATTGTGTTCTGTGTTCGGAGTATGAAAATGCACAGTTCCTCACCTCCAAGAACTTAGGACAGCGTGTGTAGGAAAATGGGCGTGTCCAGCTAAAAATGACACTCAAGCTAGCAAAGACCAGGGCCACCACGGGAATGGTACACATCGATGGCAGGTAAAGCTCCAGAGAGGTCTGATGGGTGATTGGTCGATGAGACCCCAGGATCAAGTGAGAAAATTGCAGGGGGTCAGGACAGCACAAGCAGAGGCACGGAGGTGCAGGGAAGTGCGGAGCGTCTGCCCAGGAGAAGGAGAGTTTATGCAGAACATAGGCAGAAGCTGCACCCCGGGGTCACCGCCCCCTTCCCTCCCAGGACACTATGCTGTGAGGGTGAGGGTCAGTTGCACCCCCACATGGCTTCTCTCACTTTTTTTCTGTTTTCAGTTTGCATTATTTCCCCCTTAAGAATGTTCTTCCTAGCCGGGCGCGGTGGCGCACGCCTGTAATCCCAGCACTTTGGGAGGCTGAGGCCGGAGGATCGCGAGTTCAAAGCCAGCCTCAGCAATGGCGAGGCACTTAGCAACTCAGTGAGACCCTGTCTCTAAATAAAAAATACAAAAAAGGGCTGGGGATGTGACCCAGTGGTCGAGTGCCCCTGAGTTCAATCCCCAGTACCAAAACAAAAAAAAAAAAAAAAAGAATGTTCTTCTTTTTCAACTCCTTTTGGGCTCTTCTTCTCTGTTCCTAGTTTAGCACTGTGCTTCATCTCGCGGGTTCTCCTTTAAGGGTTATACGAGTTGAGAATCAACCTTCTTGCAGGTTTCCTCTGAATTTAGCCTTTGGTGTGTGATTTGCTCTTTTGCTGCCATCCCAATCCCAGAAGAGAAAAATAAAGACTTACCTGGGATATAGGCAGGGCTTCAGAGAAAACCCTAATGTTTCCAACTCCCAGGTTTACTGAGTTCTGCCAAACTTGGCTCTATGGGGAAGGGGGAAACCCACTCACAAGCTTTCCTTCTTGGTGTCAAGGGCAAACAAATCATCTCGCCCCTTCTAGATCTGCCATTTATCAGCTACTGGTTTGGAAAACCCCGGGATAATTTGATTTAAATCTCACACTAAGTTATTTAAAACATTCTTGCACATGTATCTGTTGGCACATGCACATATGAATACATATGTGTAGCTCTTTGTGCCTTTTTCTAGCTTCTGATGAGTTCTTTTCCAGAAGGCTGGGATTCAAGCCTTGTAAGTCATGATTCCTAGAAGACTTTTGCTTCTGCCCAGCCACGATGCCATGTCTTTCCTCCCCTGGAGAATCATTGACTGTTGGCAGGGCAAGGATCATGTTCACCCTTTAGGTCCCTAAAGCCTGGGCTAGGGAGCTGCATGGTGGTCTGCAGTCTGCGTCCAACAGCCTTTGGGAGAACCTCATCCAATCGCATGATTCCTAAATGGCCTCAGAAGTGTGTGGTCTCAGAGGAGGTGCGGTTTGGTCATGTAGCCACCCTTGGGGACGTGATGGAGAAGATGCTGGTGGAGCAGCATCCTTGCAGGTGGAACCCAATCTCTCACCTTTTGCTTAACTCCACCCTGGAGTGGAACATACCAAAGGAGCAGATACTGCTTTTATTAAATGATGAGTAGAAGGAATGGGGGAATAACACTTAGTTTTAACCATTTAAAAACTCAAGACCCTGCAGCACGATGGTTGGCTTAATCTTCCTCGTCACTTTGCTTCTGTGATATCTGAATGGTTGCACCCATTTCTTATTAACTCCCCATGGTGCCGTGCAGACAAGAAGGATGAATTTAGCTTTCATAATGTTTCAAGAATGGTGATGGTTAATCATTGTTGAACTTGGAACTGTGCTCGGTGCTGTAAGTGTGAGCTTTTGAATACCCATACTACTCCATCACTTCATCCCATTTTGCAGATAAGACAGCTGAGGTTTCAACAGACTTTTCACCTAAGATCATTTGAGAAATATGATTTTGTTCTTTGGGATTTTTTTTTTTTTTATTTTTTATTTTATTTTATTTTATTTTTGTGCCAGGGATTGAATTCAGGGGCACTCGACCACTGGGCCACATCCCCAGCCCTTTTTTTTGTATTTTATTAGAGACAGGGTCTCACTGAGTTGCTAATGCCTCACCATTGCTGAGGCTGGCTTTGAACTCTCGATCCTCCTGCCTCAGCCTCCCAAGTGCTGGGATTACAGGTGTGCGCCACCACGCCCAGCTAGAAATCATGTATTTTGATTGTTTGTATAATGTATGATCTGTTTTCCCCATTATAATGTAAATTCCAGGAGGGCAGAGCTTTTTGTGTATCTTTGCTTCACTGCTACATCTCCTGCACCTGGAACACTTCATGGCACATAGCAGTTGCTCAGTAAATATTTGTTGAATGACCAAGTAATTTGCCCAAGGTTAGATGGCTAGGAAGTGTGGCACCAAGCTTAGAGTCATTCTTTACTGATTGGGGAGTCCAGGTAGTTCCAACCACTGTCTCACACTGACTTTATTTATCTAACAATAATTTCCTTTCTCCTTTCCCACTCCTCTCTCCAGTGTCTCTGCTAGCTGTAGTAACTGCAGTACCCTGTGCATGGTAGACTTATCCTATTCTAACTCATTCTCACTGTCCTTACATTGTTAGGTATAGATAATGTGTTTCATTCTGTAATCAGAAACAAAACATTTGCCTCTTTAATTCATGAGTTTGGCTTCTCCTAGATTAAGATTAAGACCAAAGAAGTATCACAGAGCTGTTTGGAGCTGCTAGGATTTCCTCCTTTCTTGCACTCAGACAGTGGAAAGTGGAAAACATGACCCCTAAAGCTTTGGGGACCTTTTCAGAAGTAGTTGTAACAAACAGCCTTGTTTTCTGATTGTGCACTAAGTATCTGGTTTAATATGGGTTCAGTGTACAGAATTGGGAAAATATTAAAAAGAACAAGACAATTACCAGAAATTCCATCAGCATTCTAGTATATATCCTTCATAGTTCTTTTTCTTTCTTTTGTGTGTGTGTGTGTGTGTGTGTGTGTGTGTGTGTGTACATTTCTCTTTTTCAATAAGGGACTTATCATCCTATAAATTTTACCTGGCATTTTCCATGTAATATCACATTGTGTGTGTTTCTCCATGTAGTTAACTATTCCTGTAGAAGGTGATATCCCCATAATACTCCATCCCATCCCACAGTTTAACCTTTTCATTACTGAGGCACGTTTTCATCTTGGTCACAGCTTTTATACTGCAGTTACCACCCTTGACGTTACATGTATGTATATATGTGTGTGTATACATATACATATACATGCATATATACGTAGATACTCCAGAATTAGTAAATATATTTAGTCTCTTAGAAGAGACTTGCAGAAGTAACCTTCCTGGGATTAAGAACATCAGCATTTGAAAGAAAGGTGGTGATTCCCGAAAGCTTTGACATTGTGGAGAGTGAGAACCTGAGTTAGAGGTTATCACAGGGCAGCAGGAAGGCCCGAGGCAGCGGGGCAGCCCCGTGAAGTGCATCATGAGAAAGGCCATCACCTCTCCTTTGCTCCCTCGTCTTTTTCTAGTGTTCTGTCTTGATCTTTGAGGCTTATGTGCTTATGTGCTTTCTTGATCTAATTTTTGGCTTATTCTCCTCCTAGCTTCCTCCTCACCATCCCCAATCTGTTATCTGAGTATACACTGCACATGGACAGAACTGGGGGGCAGGAGCCAGGCTTGATCATTCACTAGCAGGGTGCCTGTGAGGAGGGTGCTCATGCATCTGTCATCCTCCATTTCCTCATCTGTAAAGTGGGGGTAGCAGCATAACTACCTTATAGGATTGCAAAAGAATTAAATGGTTATACATAGACTGCCTAGAACAGTGAGGCACCTAGGAAACATTTAATAAATGGTTTATGAAATAAATTTTTAAAGAGTAAATTAAAAACAGATGATGGGTATTATTACCATCAATATGCATATTGTTTTGACTTGTAAAGTCTCTTGCAAGTGTGTTTAGCCCTCTGATGTGCATGGGACTTCCTGACAGTGTTTGTTTCCAGCCCTCGATACCAGCTCCCTTCCCTTTTGGGGTTTTCCTGTCCTCTTCTCTCCCCTTCCCTAGGAAGCTGGCTGTGTCACAGAGCGTGGGCTTTTCTCTGGCTTCCAGATCTGCCCACACGTGCACACTTCTCTCTCCCACCCCTCTTGGATGCTCTCTCCCCTTATCAGTTTATTTGTTCCATTTCGGAAGAACTGGAGCCTGGCCGGCAGCTTTTCCCGTTGGCTTTATCTGCGTGCTGCATTGTAAAACTATTCTTTCTGTTACTTAGAAATCTCTTTGATCCATGTTTAGCTGTATTTCTTCTCCCAGCAGATGTTTTGGGTAGTTAGAGGATTTTCTTTTCCCATTTGCCTAGCCTCATGCCTCTTCAAGCAACCCCCCCCCACACACACACACTTGTTTGGGTTCTTTTCCCCAGCTGACCACTGACCAAGGCCACCTGTCAAGAAGGTCTCCCAAGCCCAGAGCATCAGGAGCAGTTGGGCAACCAGGACTTTCTGAAACGGCTTACTTAGGGGGCAAGGGAGGACGATGTGGGGGAACCCTGCAGGTACCTAGGGTTTCCTAGACACATCCCAGGAACTCTTCTGCTCCAAGGTAAACAGTATTTAGCTTGTGTTCTGTGACGTGGTAACAAAAACTCAGCCTCACATGGTGTCTTGCAGGCCATAGAGGGAGGCCCTCAGGAATTTCAGGAGGACCATTGAGAGTTAAGAAGTGAATGAGATTCTTGGGACTACCATAACACGGTACCGCGCATTGGGTGGCTTAGGACGACAGGGATTTGTTGTCTCACGGTTCTGGAGACCAGAAGTCCAACGTCAAGGTGTGGACAGGGCCATGCTCAGTGTGAAGGCACTCGGGAAGCAGTTGCCCTTGCCGCTCTCCTGGCATCTGGTTGTCCCTGTAGATCCAGCCCTGATGTCCCCCTCTTCACACGGCCTCCTTCCTACGTCCTCACCTGCTCTTTGCCCATGCCCGTCTGCCCCTGTGTTTATGAGGACACCTATCTTACTGAATGGAGGTCCACCTTAATGCCATATTTCCTCCTAAGTGACATTCTAAGGCACTGGGGGCTAAGTCTCCAGCAGATCTATTTGGTGGAACACAATTTAACAGATAACCTGAAGGAAAGGCGCTGAGGGTCTGTAGCCCATGGAGTGCGGGTGGGAATGGGCGGGAGGAGGAGGAGGCGTGGCGGGAGCCCCTGCTGAGTGGGGCTGACCTACCCCAGCCACAGCCATGCCCAGAGAGGAAGGCGTCCCCCTTCCTTGGCTGAGCTCAGCCTTTTAAACTTCCAACACAACTCCTGGAGTTCTCTCCCAGCAATCCAGAAGCTTCCGAGAGCCACGAGGAGAAAGCAGAGTAGTCCACTGACCAAGAATAAAGGGTCTTGGGAAGCAGAGGGTCGAGGTGAGTGTGGGAGGTGAGGAGAGAGCAGGGACAAGCAGTGCGTGGTGCTGGAGGGGCAGAGGGTGTGGAGGTTCCTCCGCCCCGTCACTGGGCTGCCTTTGGTCTGGGCACTTAATCCCTCTAGACCTCCTTTTCTCCGTGGGAGAGGCTGGGAGGTAGATGGCGCTCTCTAGGATTCCCTGCCTGGACAGAACAGAATTCTCAGTTGGAGCCTAATGTGTGGAGCAAATGGGAGCCCGGCCCGGCCCCGCAGAGAGCTGAGCCCCACCTTCCTTTGGAAATATCTTGGAGCTGGGACAGAGGCTGCCCTGCCCGCGGGGGGTCACACAGCACGCATCTGGCGCCTGCTAGTGCTTCTTTAAACTGCCCCCACAGCTCCCCTCCAGGCTCCTGTCTCTCTCCACATGGGAGCCCGCTACTCCTGTTCGTGACTCCCGTTACTCTTTGCACACATCTGTCTTCGATCGCAGTCAGCTCTGCGAGGCCATGCCAAGCTTCTTGAACGCAGCCCCAGACTGCTGGGTTATATACTGTGTGTCAGCTGCGAGGTGAGAGAAAGATGCCTTCAAGTCAGGGCCAGGGACAGAAGGGCCCAGCCTGGCCCTTGCTCAGGCTCCAGGAGGGCTGCCCCTGCTCAGGCTCCAGGAGGGCTGCCCTCACAGTCAAAAAGGATCTTTGCTGCCAGGTCACCTGTCTGCTCTACCACAGTACCACAGACACACACCTAAACTTGCAGAATGCAAAGTCGCTCTTTGTCTCTCAAAACACACACACACACACACACACACACACACACACACACCTCTTTATTCGATGTGCCTCCAGCCCTGTCCGTGCCATCTGGTTAGCCTACCCCTTGGAGTGAAAGGCCAAGGCCCTATTTGTATAAATGATGAAAAAGAGGGTGGGGGTAGGTGTGGCTCAGAGAAGTTATTGTCTTGCTCAAAGCACTCAGCAGCTATTGGTTGATTCATGGATGCTGACTGGCAAATAAGTCACCTTTGTCCCCGTTTTGACTGAAGCCTCTTTCGTGGCTGACAGTGACCAAGGTACTGGGAAGGAGATGCTGGAAGAAGGGTCAGGAATCAGAAGGGTTAGGACTTAGAATCAGTCGGTCCACACCCAGGGTCTAGGAGAGCAGGACCAACTCTGGCAAGCTGGAGGTAATGAAGGCCACCCGCTCCCCGAGACTGCACAGACGCATTGCTGTGTGAACCTGGGGGATAACCCAGGGTGTGGTCTGTCTACCGCAGGAGAGGCAGGTGGTTCTGTGTCCGTGACTTCTTCCTCCACGTGTCCTGGGACTTCTGCAGTCAGTGACAAGCCTTCAGTCATCAGCTAGAATTGAATGTTCCTTAGGAGGGACACTGTGGTCATTTGGGATGGGACAGTTCTTAGTGGTGCAGAATGCACTGCCAGCTTTCAATGCCAGGAGCATCAGCCCTCTTCAGTCACCATGACAACCAGAAATGCCTCCATGCACTTCCAAATGCCCTTTAGTCAAACAGTGCAGTCTATTTGAAGATCAAAGAGGTCAGCACTGAGTGATGAGTGAAAAAATGAAAGAACGGTAGCCTACTAGTTTGATTTGTAGCGTCCTTGAGCTTCATTTTCTCACCCTCAACATTGACTGGATACCGGAAGCTGCGCGTTCTTCTGCTCCGGGTGGAACCTCACCAACGCTATTTACTCATCCCCTGCTTAGGGCCAACCGCTCCTAACCGTCTGGGGCAGGGCTGGAACAGGGTTCTTGGGGCAGGCAGAGACCGGGCAGAGGTGGCCTGTGTTCTGTTTGCATCCCTGTGAGCTCTGGGGGCCCACAGCTGCCTCCTCTCTTCCCTTGGCAAGGTTCCTTGGGGTCCGAGCTCTGGCACGAATCTGCCGAGTATCTGGCTGTTGGAGGGGAGGTTTGTGTAAGATTCCCTTCCTGTAGCTCTGTGTATGTGGGATGACAAGGACCAGATTCAGTGTCTGAGCTCTAATATCTGCCAAGACTTTTACCAGGCTTCCTGGAGTAGACAGGGAAACAGAGCGAGCTCCCTCGGGTCAAGTGATTGGAGCTTGAGTTGACCCAGTGTCCCTAAATGACTGCTTTATTACCAGCGCAAGGGAGCTGCACGCAGCCCCCAGCTGCTGACCCAGGGGAAATGGCTGAGGAAGGAGGAGAGACTGCAGAGTGACCTTCCTTCTCCACCACCCACCCACGGCAGCGGAGCTGAGGCAGTCTGTGCCTGGGTTTGCTCATCATCAAGAGGGGCAAAATGATCATCTCGCTCCTGTTGCTGTCCAGGTATAGAATAAGGACAAAGAATAAATCTGCAGTGTTTTGAATTTTATAAGGAATAGCAACTGTATAATTCCTGGCATTTTAGAAGTTGAGACATGCATGATCTGAAGTTAGATGTTAGCACAATGCTGTCACTGCCAAGAAGTTCAAGGGGCCTGGTGCTGGGGTCCTCCTGACACTCCTCTGTGCCTCTCCCTGCAGGAGCTCCCTCCACCCCAGCTCCTATCTTGATGCTCCTTCTCTTTGCATCCAGACTTCTTTCGTGTGGACTCCATGTCCACATTCCCTGTTTGGTGCTGAAACCCACTGAAATCCGCCTTCCACCACTGACACAGTGCGGACCCTTCTAAGGCCCACTGACACAGTGCGGACCCTTCTAAGGCCCACTGACACAGTGCGGACCCTTCTAAGGCCCACTGACACAGTGCGGACCCTTCTAAGGCCCCACCCTGCTTGTCATTTGGGCTTGCCCTTCCTAGGATGTCTTCTTGCTTGAAACTCTTTCTCTCCTTGGGACAATCCCGTCGCCCTGGTTTTCTTCCCACTCTGCGCTGTCTCCTCCCACTTAACCTAGGTGACGTTCTCCTTTACCTGACCTGGGCTTCCGTCTCGGTATCCTCATGGCCCGTCTCCAAGTCCCCGTGTGTTGTCTTTTGCCTGTATGAGGCAGGCTTCCAAAGACACCCATACTTTCAGTTAAGCCACACACCCCAAAATCCAGCTGCTCCATAGACCCTCCAGCCAAGTGTCTTGTAGGTATCTATAGGTCAGTGTGCCCCGGATAGGACAGGGGCTCCCTTTGTGCTCCAGACCTTTCCATGTCCAGTGGATCGTCTCCATGGCTTCCCGGCTTCATAAACGGAACCACCTGGTCCTGCGTGGTGTAGGGTCCGCAGCTTGGGAGGCATCCCCGGCCGGTCTCACTCTCACCCTCCGTCATCAGGCAACCCCCAAATCCTGAGAACCCCGATCTCCAACGTGTCTCTGGAGTCTGTCCAGATCTCCCCCTCTCCTAATCAGAACCACCTTCATCTCTTGTCATTCTCCATGTTTCACAGAGCTCACGGGGTCATTTTCTCCTTGAAATCTTACAGTGCCTCTTCAGGACCTTTGGGTCCTTAACACGAGTTTCAAGGCTATTGGTGATCTCCCTCTCCCCTCCCCTCCTGCCCTTCAGCCATCCCGAATGGGATTGTTTCCCAGGAGGCACGGTGCTCCTTCCGCCCTGGGAGCCTCAGCACACTCCTGCCCACTACCTGGCCACTTCCTGTCTTTGCCCCCCGGGCTTCTTCTGCCGCCTCTTACCCGCTTCAGCCGGCATCTGCAGCATGCCCTCTCTCGTGCTACGACCCCTGCCACGCGCTCCTGTGGCATGCCGCAGCCTCCCTGACACCCCACACTTCCTGCTGTCGAGGACTGTTCCAGCGTCATTCCCATGCTGATGTTGGACTTCCTGCAGGCAGGAAGAATTCCTGCTTGCCCGTAGCAGGATTCCCAGCCACACCCAACCGTGGTGCCTGGCTCACTGTCAATTGTCAATAAATAGCTGTTGAATGAATGGCTAAGTGAATGAAAGGTGTTTTTCCAGCAGACACCTGGAATAAGATAAAAGACCAGGACCAGGATTAAGGAAAAAACCTTCCCCAGGGCGGCATTATGAATTCCCAGAATAAGTGACTAACCTTTCATAGGCTTTGGCAAACATTTATTCCATGCTGCACAGCCAGGCAAAAAGTTGAATGAGGATTAATCCCTCCCCACAAGGAGCTTATTCCTTCTTTGAAAGTCCTTTAAACAAACTCTGAAATAATTTTGGCAGGTAAACAAATTAGTCCTTATTTCTCTCTGACTGACGATGTTGAAAAAGGGACACACACACACACACACACACACACACACACACACACGCTCGCACATGCGCACACGTGGACAGAATCCTTGCTCACCCGCGCGGACACGCCCCAGCCCTGCTATTTTACAAGACAGCAAGCCAGCTCTTCCGCGGACCATCCTACTAGCAGTCGATCTGGGAGGCAAATGCAACCCTGATGACGAACTTTGTAGCTTCTCTTCTGTTTACGGACTGGATGTCCCCATTTCTCACTTGATGAGCGCCACTCTGGCACCGTCCTTCCTCCTAAAGCTGACACCAGGTTTGGCTCCCCGGAAAGTGTTCTTTCTGTGCTTAGAGTTCATCTTCTCTTCCCAGTCTGGACCTCCCGTGGGAGGAGGTCAGAGGATGGAGGCCAGCCACACCTTCCTCCTTGACCCTGATAAAGTCGCGGTGAAACCCCTAACCCCAGAGGAGCCAGTTCTTGGTGAAGGAGTATCTCAAAGAAGCCTGGGGACGCCTAAGGCTTAGGACCTGTCCCCAGGTCCCCAGTCTAGGACACATCTGTGCTTCACTCTCAAAGATGTTGCTGTTCCACCCCTGCTAGGGTGACGCACTGCACTGCCTCCCTTTCACACTCCTGCAAAATGCTATTTCCTGAATTTTATAAGTGATTCCATCATCTTCTGGGCTGTTTCTGTGTTTGTTATCTTTAGGGAAGAACTTGCGTGTTGGATCACTGCCTGGCTGTGAAATTTCATTTCCATTTCTTTACACCTGCAGTTGCAATAGGACAGAGGAAAGACCAGGGCTCAGCCCACGTCCCAGACCCGGTTATCCCAGACCCGGTTATCGAGGTGCTTCGGCTGTGGTTTCCCCAGGGGTGGGGTGCAGGGCTGTAGCTCCAGAGCAGCTTTCATCACAGGCATTTTGAGGGCTGCATTTCTTCCGGCATCTTTTCTTTTGGGGTCTCTGGCCTCCCACTCCTTCTCCTCAGGCCTGTGAAGCCTGTGCACTTGATGCACGCCTTTACGTCTGACATTGAAAAAAATACTCGATCAGCCGTTCCAGATGCACATTCTGATTTGCACTGGGTCCTAAAGGGACAGCATTTCCTCTTGCCATTTCCTTTTTCCTGACCCCACTTCATCACCCTTCCTGCCCTGGGACCTCACAGAGGCAGAACTAGTCTCCATTTCATTCTTTCACCCCCACAAAGCCAGCCATCCAAGGGATCCCTCCCTTTTCCCTGTGCTCCTTGCTAGCTATTGCTTGGCATATAGTAAATGCATATTTAACAGCCATTGCCTTCCCTGACCTGTGGCACCCTCCCAGGGACAACAACAACAACAGAATGGTAGGTCACTAGCAGAGTCCCCCTACCCCAGATTTAATCTCATTTTTCACAATACATTGGATCAGAACCAGCAGCTCTGTAGGCGTGCATTTCTTTGCCTCAATACCAGGCCCCAGAGAACATTTGATTCCTTGGAAGAGAGGTATAGGCTTAATTAATTTTTCTCTTTTCTTCTTTGAACCTCTTGGAACACACACACGTACTCGCGTTCATACACAATTGGGTGTACAGGAATTTTAATGGCAGGTGGTGTTAGCAGTTCTTTTTCTCCTGATACAGACCAGGGTTTTTCCATCTGGACTCTTTAGCAGGACCTAGGAATATTGACTTCCTAACCACTTGGATTTGGGTGGAGTGAGCAGAATGGGAATGGGGGAGAGGGTTCAGGGGGGAAATCTGCTTATGTATAAATCACATGTGAAGGGAGTTTTGAAGTCATTATTGTTCCAGGATGTGTGAACTGTAATTATTTTTTAAGGTCTTGATTTGCCCAATGAGCATTTCCCAGGGTTGCTGCTCCAAGCATGACGTCTTCGCCGTCCGGGGTCCAGCCTGGTGTGATACACGTTTAATCACTTTAAAGGGGGCCCAGGGTAGGGTCTGGTTTCTCCAGGTTCTCAGTCCTACATGTGGTCAGTCCTGCATGTAGCATGACATCCAAATGACTTCGATGATTAAGACAGTCGGGTGGAAAGGAAGAAGCGACGTTTCCCCTCTCTGCACGAGGCAGTGAATCACTTCTGGACTGCATCGAGCTCTTGGTCATTAAACGTGCTCTTTGCTATCCTCAGCTCCCTGCTCAAAGCAGGCAGCGCTGCTTTGCCTGAGCTCTGAAAATGACTTCCCGGCTGCCTCTTGATCCTCCAGCCTAGCCCTGCCCCCACCGCCCTCCTCTGCGACCCTGCACCCCCTGCTCCCCTCAGTTCCACTGGGCATGCCCCATCAGCTGCAGCCCTCCGTCAGGAGTGGTCACTCCAGGGAATGGTGCTCAAGCATGGTCACACAAAGCACGCCCCCTCTGAGTTTCGAGAATATGTTTTCGTCTCCAGAGGAACTTTCTGGTTAATGAGGAGGGTTAAACTGGGGCAGCCTCCATGAAGAAGCCCTTAGAAGGGAACTCTGTGGCCATAAGCCGTGCTGATCCAAGACTTATTTCGGGGGGGGGGGGGGGCTAGATATTTAAAGAGAAAAGTGCGGTACCTAAAAGACTCAGGGAATGAAAATCAAGAGGATGTCGAACATATTTGAAGGGTAATGTGTATGCGGACATTTTTCAAAGGACACGGTAGAAAATTGGATCTGTGATAAAGCTTTACGACAGGGCAACTCTGTCCTTACACAGGATTCACAAGTAAATGCAGCCCGTATTTACCCACTTTCCTCTCCTTTGCCCACAGTGGACATCACCATCATAGCACTCTGTCTGTCATACCTTTGTGCATAGCAGACATCACTAATCAATCACTACTTCAAATCAGAGGGCTTCAGCTCTTTTAGACCTTAACAGAGGTCTGTAGGTTGCCATATACCAGTCAATTTGATTTGGAAGTTGGATTGAAACCCACTTGCCCCCTCTAGTTTAATGCAAGGAACATTGAGTTTAGAGTTAGAATACCCAAATTCGAGTCACTAATTTAAATAATGACCATTGAACCTATGTTTCCTCCTTTATAATAAGAAACCAATGCTTATCCCAGAGGCCTGAGGTTAGGGTTAAGTAAGATAATATATTAATATATTGGAAAATGCATGGGATAGTGCCTAGAACTGCCCCTGGCACATCGTACACACTCAGCAAATAACAGCAAAATATGAATTTGAAGTGCTGTGGGCACATTATGCCAGGGCCCCCCCTCCCACATGTAGAACAATAGATAGTGAGTCTTTCACCCTCGCTTCTTTTAATGTCCTAAGTGAAGGCAGATGGGGAACAGCTGGGCCCTCTAATTCTCCCTCACTTAACTCCACATTCTTAAGACTCTTATTAAATCGTTTTCCTGAACTAATATAATGCTCCCTTGTTACCCTGGGAGGGCAGTGTTAACACCCACGTGTTATGACGTGATCGCTGTTCTTTAGGTGCACACCACTGTGTGTGTTCGTGCGGAGCCGTGTGCTACACCAGGCTGCTTTAGCACTCTGGCTGTCCAGAGCATCTTCATGGTGACAGAGGAGAACAATTACAGATTGTTTTTTCAACTCATTTTTATAATGTCTCTCCTGGCCCAGACAATAGAGAACTGTGTGGGAGGAAGCACAGGCTTTTTGGAAGAGTTTCCCCTGTAGTTCATCTTGGTCCAATATCAGAAGAGGGAACAGTGGTCTGCTGGGCATCTCCAGGGTGGTAGATTGGTGCTGGACCCTGGGAAGACTGGGAAGGGTCCATTTTCAGAGCTGTAACCCCAGGGAACATTCCTTGAGCAATCAAAACTTTTGCAATAATAAATTCACACATCCTGAGATATCAGTGACTTCAAAAGGCCTTTCTTGGGTTAAATATATCATACATTTCACCCTGTAAATCAGCTCTTTTTTTTTTTTTTCCACCCTACTGTTTTGTACTGAAAGAGGCAAACTAAATAGACCTCTTGCATGTGCCGTCAGATTCTGAGTTTTGCCTTGTTTATCCTTTATTCTCATTTGGATACTCATACCAAAGGAAATCCAAGGGGTAGTGTCTCCTTCCCTCTGGAATGGAAGAGGCAGGACCCAGATGATGGCATCAGATTAAGATTCGGTTTAATTAAATGAATGCATATCAGTCACCTAGTGTGTGCTAAACAACAGAGAGGAGGGGCTATGGATAGGTGTAAACAGCGGCCCTGTCCTTACACAGCTTAGAAACAAGTTGTGAGGTATAAACAGATTAAGGACAAGGCAAAATAGAAGAGCTGCCAAGAGATCATCAGAATGTCTGGGAGTGGGGGTCTGGGAGTGGGGAGGCAGATGACAAAAGGTGGCATTGGTAGGCCTGGCTCTGCCTTCCAGCAGGCTATGGACGGTTAGGCAGAGAGGGTTGAGGGTAGGAGTCGGGAGTGAGTGACGGGAGGAAAGAACCATGAGAGAGAAAGAAAAGGAGCCGAGGGTGCAGACTGCTATGAAGATGGGTTATATGAGGGCCATGGCCTAAGGGAAAGGACTCTTCCTCGTGTTGGATTTTTAAAGGAGGAGTTTAACTTTAACTTCACATGCTTAAGACTCTTATTAAATCATTTTCCTGAACTAATATAATGCTCCCTTGTTACCCTGGGAGGGCAGTGTTAACACCCACGTGTTATGACGTGATCGCTGTTCTTTAGGTGCACACCACTAGTTAAAGGCACTAGAAAGATCGTGCTGTGGTCTCTTGCCAGGTCTGCAGCATGCTTGGATAACTGCATGGGTGGTTCAGTCTCCTTTCTGGTACTTCACACTACTGGAATGCTTTACTGTGTGACTTTAGTCAAGTGGCTGCCTATCTCTGTGCCTTGGTTTTGTATCTGAAAAATTTAAAAGGTTGAATTAGCTTATTCTAGGTCTACACTTTCAGGATAATAATGAAATGGTGAGAGAAGCATACTTTTTAAAATACTTATTTGTATTGCTCTTTGAGAAGGGACACGGGAAGCGGTGCTGTGTGTTTCCACGGCAAAGTCAAAGATGGGGCCGATTCTGGATTTGGCCTGAACCGTGCTTTTCCTGCTTTTCTGCACTGGCCCAGCATGGTTTTGTGTTGATATAACCCCCTGCAGTAGGGTTCAGGCAGACAGACCCATGGGGGGGAGCCCAACAGATTCTGTGCTGTAGGGACACCAACTTGGAATTTCAGCTCAGTTTGGCAGCAACGTTTTGACCTGTTCCTGGCCAGGGCCCGGTGCCGGCCTGGTGTAGGACAGAGATTCCTGCTGCTCTCAAGACAGTGAGGCATGGCGCAGTGGCCCCAGGTCTGGTTTCTGTTGGAGTCACTGGAAGATTACTTTAGAATATAGATTCCTGAGCCCCATTCCTTGAAGAGGGTGAACCAGCGAGCCTGGGTGACCTTGACAATCTGTGAGATTAACCTCTCCAGGAGACTACAGGTACAGGGGCTGAGATTCAGGAAGCTCTGATCTAAAGAAGAGTCTCTGTTGTCACTACTCAAAATGACCACTTTCTAGCTTATGAGAGTTCATTATTATATGATTAAGTTATTATTATATGAATGTATGGAGTATCCTACATGCTAAATATAGGTGTCCCCATTGCAGGGTGGGAGAGGAGACAGAATATAAGCTAATCCAAGTCAAGATCTTTACTACTGAGCACCTTGACCACTGACCGCCTCATTAGGAGGGCAAGCCATCCATGTGTGACAGGAAGTCATCGTTTCCATTCTCACGACTCTTTTTAGCTCACCCAAAACACATTTTATCACTTGGGACTGAGAAGAGCCGCCTTAGATGGACAGACCGGAAGTTGCTACCTTGATCCAGATGTGGAGACTGGGCTCAGAGAGATGCATTCATACGTCCGAGCTCACCTCCCCTGCTCCGTTCAGGGCTGCCCCCTGAAGGAGCCCTAATTAGGAAGGGCTGTTGCAGCTAGCTGGAAGCCATGGGTTCCACCTGATATGTATGTGACGCACCTGTAGGCACCCCCGCAAACCTGAAGGTATATAACCGGGTGAAAGCAGTCCGAGTTAGGAGAACGGAGAATTCAGTCAGCCGGGCAGTCACTCGGTCGGTCAGAAGAATCAGAGCGGCCAGAACGTAGGCAGAGCGGTTACAGAAGAGAAACCAGATAGAAGAAGTAATGACTGGCCAGAGTTAGGCCGAGGCTCCAGAGGACTGGTCAGAGTAAGGCCGAGGCTCCCGAGGAAGACAGAAGACAGAAGACAGAAGAAAGAAGAAGGAAGAAAGAAGAGAGAAGAAAGAAGCTCTAATCTTTCTCTAAGCTAAGCTCTATCTTTCTTTACTCTAACTCTAAGCTAAGAAGAAAAATCTTTCTTTCCCTCTCTAAGAAAAATCTTTCTTTCCCTCTCTAAGCTCTAAGAAAGTAGAAGTAAAAGTAGTAAAAGCTTAACTCTGCCTCCGAGATTTCCTCCCGGTTTTCGGTACCAGGTAGCTTACCAGGCAGCTTACAGCCCCCTACTTCACACTAATCGAGAAGCATCCCCTTCCATTGCAGGGTGGTGGACTGTGCAGCTGGAACAGAGAGTGTGGGCTGGGGTCCTTGGGGACAGCTTCATGGAGAGCCAGGTTCAAGATAGCAGAGAACTCTGGCCGGGCAGACCTACAGACCCAGGAACCGGGCAGGTGACACGGCTTTGATCTGGACTGGTTCCCGCTGCTGAGAAGGTCAGCTTCTCCCATGGCCCTGCATAAGGTAGTGAGACCCTGACAACAGGTGTCGTGTCATTTCATCTACACAGTGTGGACACCAGCCTGAGAGAAGGCAGAGCTTATTCCCCAGAAGTGTACCAGTGGGAAACTGATGTCGAAGGTAGGACATTTTCCTAAACGAAAGGCCTACTATTGGTTGGACGCTGCCCTGTGCCAGGCAGCGGGCACACTAGGCATGTACCAGGCACCGCCTCACTTGTTCCCGGTAACTGTGGCCTGACTCTGTGGTCGGCAATGGTGGGGCTTACAGAAATTCAGTAACCGATGCGCATCTAAGCTGCTAGTTCATGGCAGAGCTTGCCGCTGAGGTCCTCGGACTGCCCACTCCCACCTTGTGCTGCTCTCCCAAGTCCCGGGCCAGTGACTCCACTAACCTCATCCGTGAAGCCAGTCGCAGGAGCAGCAGCTGCAGCAAAGGCTTGGTGTGGATCTCACGCCGGCGTCTGTGTCTGTCTAATAGGAGCCATGCACCAGGGGCAGCCGTTTAAGAAACATTTATCCTAGAATCGTCTCTTTTTAGCCCCTCTGTCGAAACTCAGAACTGACAGGGATTGCTCAAGACCATCCATCTGTAGGTGGCAAAGCTGGGGCTGAAAGCAGGTCCCCAGACTCTCGGCCATCCTCGTGCCCTGCATGCCTCAGCCCCGTTGAAGACCCTCCAGGCCAAGGTGGCCTTGGAAGGGATCCGTGGGTATCACGTGGCTCAGGCTGGCGTCTCCAGGCTGAGCCGCCTTGAGCTGGTCTCAGGCACAGGAGTGCCCCAGAGCTTTACATAAAATGCTTGATCCTCCTCCACGCCCTTGGAAAGCGGGGTCACGCCACACTGCGTTGCCTGTCAATGCCGAGTTTAGGAGGTTCTCCCTGAATGGTGGACCCAGCTCCGCCTGCTGTGCTCACGGCGAGCTGCGCTCTGGGGAGAGCAGCTAGGGCTCTCTGCTTCAGCGCACAGAGTGGAAATGGAACTAGGGTCCCTCCTGTCTTTGTGCTGTTGAGTTCTAAAACCATCCTGCCAGGATAATGCTAGAAGAACGTCCTGCCAGTCCCCAGGGGTGTCTTTATGACAAGTTCTTGTTCCCTCATAATTCTTCTGACAAATTCTCCTTTTGATCCAGACTTTCCTGGGCATCAATTCCTTCCAGAAGTGGTGTGTGTGTGAACACATACATGCTTGAGGGAGGAGGTGAGGGGGAAAGGGGAACTCTAAATCTGCTCAAATGTGGTAAAGAAATACATCCAGAAAGTCCTGCCTACTCACCAAAATACTATTTGCTGTTTGCTTTTTTTTTTTTTTTTTTTCATCTTCTTTCCTGGGTAGTTTCCTGTTCAAACTTGAAAATGGAAATTCCTCCACTTCAAAAATGAACAGGCCGAGAAATGCTGTAGGTTGGGTTTTCCCAGGAGGACTGACAGCCGTCTGCCCTGCAACTATAGAACATGAACTCTGGGTACTGGTGGGATTTTGTTCATGGGAGGAAGGGAAAGAACAAGAACCTGACAGCCACAGAAATTCTCCATGCCCTTGGAAGGCAGGGGACATGTCACACTCTTATTTTGGGATCGCTGAGAAGGAAGTTTAAGAGGTGTTCCTGAGGATTTGGATCCTGTCACCTGAAAGATGGTGTTGCGTTAAAAAAGAAGTGATCCCTCAAATTTGGACGTCTCCGTGACTAGGAGGGAGGACTCCTCAGTATTCTGGATGCTCTTTCTTTGTGGTTGACTTACCTGACCCTGGGACAAGCTCCCTGGGGTGTCTTCTGTTATTGAATTGATTAATTGAAGGAGACAAAGCTGATCTCATAAAAACCACACAAAATCTGGAAAAGAAACTTTGATTTAAGTAGAGGCATAAAAACCAGTTTTGATTTGATCATGAACTGGTTATGTGACCTTGGGCCACTCACCTGAGCTCCTGGGGATCTTAGTTTCTCCAAATTTAAAATAAAGATCGAGGGGTTCATTGATGTCCAAAGTTCTTCTGGTGGCTACAATCCTGCTCTCCAGAATGACTGTTCAGCATGCCACCATAGTTCAAAGCATGTGTTCGGGAAAATCTCCAGGTCACACAAGCTGGATTGGAGTTCTGTCCTTTGGTCAGGCTATGGTCACTTGGAGCTACAAGTGGCTTTGACTTAAAGGGGTGGAATTCTGGATTTCCTGCTTTTGTCTGGGAGTGACTAGCCCAATGCCAGGCCCTTCTCTCTCCCTTCTCACACACCCCCCCCCCAAATGGTTATGTCTAAAGAGATTCTTTTGATGCACCCTGCTAGACCTGTCCATTAATCTTGTTCCTTTCGAACCTACACGTGATGAACATCCATTCTTGAATTCCGACAGTTGGAGATGAGCTATGTGTCACTATTGAGTCACCAAATCAGAGTGAATTTATTTGTCAGGGTGCAGCAGCAGAGAGAGAAACAGGCCAGTCCCTCTTAGTGCCCTCCTTGCTCTCTTCCTCCCTCTCTCCCCAGGTGTCTCTTGGTCCCTCACTGTCCCTCCTAGATTCATCATGCTCTGCACCTTGAACACCCTCGGAGGCAGGGCGGGACTCCACTTCACTCCACTTTCCCAGAAGCAGCTAAAGCCCTCCTGCTGTCCCATGCCCCGCCTTCCCTCCATCCACCAGGTTTTTCCTCTCTGAAGGCTCATTTTGATCCTATTCTCTGTTCCCCAATTCCCCTGGTCCTTTAAACCTGGTTTCAATCAACATAATCACAGTCTGTTTAGTGATATCAGCTCTACCTTGATTTGGTCGTGAAACTCACGCTAAGTCCTCCACTGTTTTAGATCTACACACTGAAGTCCATGCGTGTGACACATAAAGTATGTGTGTTACATGACAAAAGAGAGAGCCGTTTTCCATCACACCTGTAATTGCCTTTTATTTCTTTCCAAAACAGTATCTTAATGCAGACCCTTTAAAGTGGATTCACTCGGAGAGCCCTAGGGGCTGTTTTTACTTTTGAGTTTGCCTACCTAATTTGCATCAAAATCTAGTTATCAAGTGGGGCAGACTCCTTCTATGCCCCATCAGAAATCTCACCCAAGGAACAGAGTTGGATCTTCAGATGAGCCACACCTCCCCACGGCCACATAGTGTCTCCTCTTAAGTATTTGTTCCTATTCTTTTATAAGTGTGTTCTCTTCTTGGTAAGAAACGATGAAGCAGTCAGGGGAAGCTCTGATACATGGAGACAGTATGGATTTGAACTCAGAAGGGGTAACTTAGCAGTAGCTCTCAGTGCACTCACTACTGCCTGAATTCTATCTGCCTGGTCATTATGCTGTTTTGATGATGCCAGGACTTAGGGAAGCACGATTGAAGGGCAAAGCATCACACCGGGGACAGCCGTGCAGCCAAAAGATTTATTTAACAGCCTTCGTAGCCGGTAGCGAAAACCGGAGAAGAGGTGCTCTGGTCGAAGGTCGAAGAAGTGGGAGAGGGGAGTCAGGGAGAAGGGGGTGTGCAAGCTCTGGTGGGAGAAGGGAGTCAGGGAGAGGGGAGTGTGCAAGCTCTGGACAGAAGGTGGGTGCTTGGTTGCACCGGCTGGGATCTCTGGAGCTGTCGGCTAAAGCAGCTGCTGTCTGGCTGGAGGCTGGAGCTGTCAGCTGGGAGTGGCCGGAGCTGTCAGCTGGGAGTGGCCGTTGAGCTGGAGGCGATGGGTCTGGAGCTGTTGCAGTGGCTTCCTCCTCTCTGCAGCGATGAGCCGATGTTGTGTCCGTGTGTCTCTCTCTGTCTGATCTGAGTCTCTTGAACAGGGCCTTATATAGGGATTTCTGGTGGGGGGTGCACTAGAGCAACCCCAACACCATTGGCTCTTTGCTCATAGAACAGGGTGTCCTTTAAGCCTATTGGCTCTTGCCTGGGGAAAAGAAACATTCTGCCGGGGAAGGAACATCCTGTCTGGAACATCTTGTCCGGAGAATGAAACAAGGTTGCTTCTCTTAGGATGTGGAAAACTCTGAGGGCGGGGGAGGGTAACCTATCTATCAACGATTCTGAGTGATAGAGACGGTTTCCCCCAACCCCAGTCAGCAGAGTCATGAACAGTCATCACCCATGGAGGGCGGAGACCCTCTAGAGCAGAGAAGTCAATTGAATCGTTGAACCTGTTTTTGTAAATCTGTAACAGAAATTTCTGGCAAGTTGTGGCTTTGAACTGACAGAGCTGGGCACTGAAGAGAGAGGACATGTTTGTGTGTGTGTGTGGATTCCAGAAACCTTTACTTCATGAAAGCTGATGTGTGGAAGGATCAGAGCCTCAGACACGAGAGCCATTTTCTCAAACATCGTACAGCGAGGGGAGGCTTGGCAGTGACAGCACACGGCTTAGACATCGGCTCCCTCCGTGCAGGGAGGTGACGGGTGTCACACGTGAAGGACAGCCAGCTGCACGGGAGGCGTCTTTGGGGACCCTATCACTGTGTTAGGGTCTGTGGACATGCTCTAGATCACAGTGATTGTCCTATAATGGACATCACGTTGGGGAGACCTGCACATCACTTAACTGCCGGCTGCGTACAAACCTCGAAGTTCATGATTAACATAGAACTAACCCTGCCTGACCAAGAAAGCAAAAAGTAGAAACACCAGCCAACCCTTCTTTGAAAGTCATGAATCCTGTCGAGTATGTCTGACTCCTTCACATTTCAAAATGGTATAGAAGTAATTTTGAACCATGCATCATCTTAACATTTAATATTTTCTAGTTTGAGGTGTTTAGACTCATGACATCCATTGATTTTTGGCAACCCATGTCTTTGATTCAATGAAGCAAACAAAAAAGAATGAAAGGGACTCTGTTCCTTTTTTGTGCGCAGTTACTTGACATCTTGAGAGAGGCTTCTGGCTTAGAGTTCGTCGTGGGGAGGAAGGAGAGGCAGGATTCGTCCCCTTCTGTGACGTGAGGACAGGAATTCTCTCTCATCTCCACTGAGAACAGGAAGCTGGATTAGCTGCATAAGCTCCGGGCGGGAATGTCCAGGACATCCAAGTTCCACCGCAGGAAAACACCCCCTCACGCTGGAGATTAATTCTTGAGTCCTGTGTCATGGTCTGGATGCCAAGGCAGAAACAGGGACATCTGTGTCCCTGGGGCATTCCACTTGGAGTCCCGGCTGTCACCTGAGTGAAGCATTTGTGTAGTTCCTGTTGCTAAATCTCCCTGCCACCTCATCTTCCCATGGTCACAGAGCAGGGAACCGTGTCCTCCTCTTCATTTCCTGTCTCTGGACGACTGTGTCCCCTGCCTTCTCCCAGGTCTGGAGGACCGGAGATGGCCGTGGATGGCGTGGAGCACCATCCGTCCTCCCGCGCTGCCTGCTTGCCTATACCTGTCACGAGTCGGGGTACTCCCCCACTGTCAAGTCCAGGTGCGTGGGCCATGCGCGCCCCCAGCCTTGAGGTTGCTCTGCCTTAGAATACTGATCACAAGATGACTCTGAAGCCCAGATGATCTCTGATAAAGCCTGTTATTTTGAAATGCAGAATGTATATCTCCTGGCCACCGGCCTTCACAGGAGCTGGGCGTGCTGTCAACACCTGCTCTGGCTTCCCTGCTTCCGCCACCCTTCCTTTTGGCAGCATAAGTTTGAATTCACGTTCCTCTATTTCTGGCCTCCTCTCCTCTCCCCTGTTACCAGATCTTGCAATAAACATTTTAAATAGTTTATTTATCCACAGTGTAATTTGTGTTCAGAAACACGGACTCACTGGGTTTTAGGTCTTTTCTAGCACTAGAAATTCCTCTGGCTTTTATAGATGGTTTCATGGGCTATTCATGGGGCACAGTTGGCCTTTGGAAACAACAACCCGTAAGAGGTAGGGACACCTAGATTCATGCAGCCCTCTGCTGTCCACCAGTGAGAGACCTTAGATTACACCACCTTTCCCGCTGGGCCTCGGTTTCCTCATCTGACACACAGAAGCGCTGGGTTTGGAAAACTAAGGTAATAACATACTGAAATGTGTAAAGTAAAGCTAAAGTGTGAAAGCATGATCGTGTCAGTGACGTTTCAGCAAGATTTTGGGTAAACGGTGGGGAAATCACCAGTCTGCAGGGCATGGACTGCTAAGGGGCTCTTACCAAGAGCTCTCGGGCAGGTCAGTTTATCATGGTATCTTTCTGTAGCCATGCTTTTGGGAAGCTCTTCTTTGGCCATGAGGAAAAGGGGTCTGGGAGAAGAACACTGAGCATTTCCTTGAAAAGGCTTGGATGGAGGGGAGGACTTCTGGAGAGAGTCTTGAAATTCAGGGACAAACCTCCTGGTGGGAAGCCTCTGCTTCCTGGGGAAGATTAGAGCAAGGTTTGGCGCACCCTGAACATCTTCTGTCTTGGTGGGTGGTGAAGGGCTGGGAGACAGGAGAATCCAATCCCTAGCACAGTGTATAATCCCTGCAAGTCTGACGCAGAGGCACATTATGCACGAGACTGAAAACAGGGCAGGGGCCCTGCATATTATTAGTTGTTCTTTTGTTTTTTTTTTTTTTTTTTTTTTACCAGGTTTCATTTTAATAAACGTGACACCTGGGATCCTGGTCAGGTAAGCATCACCCAGGTAGAAGTATATTTAGCTAAGGAGCAGGTTGCTATCTGTACATAATCAGACTGTACAAAAGATTTGGTTCTTAAAAATGTATTAGTGGCAATAATTTGGAATTTCACTGCATGGATTTACCCTTGTGGGATGGGTAAGAATCTCATGCCTCTGTTGGGTGAAGAGAGCCAGAGGTCTGTGTGGTAGGAAGGAAAAGCATGACTGAAAATAAGGGTCAGAGGATGGCAGGTTAGATCCTAGCTCTGTCACTTACTAGCTGTTTGTCATTGGACATATCATGTAACCTTCCTGAGACTTGGTTTTCTTCAGTTTAAAATGAAGAAAAAATTTGACTTCATGTTTTGTTGGGATACTATAATCATCAACTGAAAATATAGCAAAACAAAGTATATGTCGTGAATTACTAGTTATGCCGTTTGAGCCACCAAATGCCACCAGCAGTCCCTTACTCTGTGTTCCTCTTTCTGGATCAGATCTCCTGTCCCTACAATTAGGACCTCCCTGGGGTTGGGAAGAGGCTGAGTGACAGGGAGATTTCCATGGCACCTTTGCCAGTCCCTTTTCTTTTTCGTGCCTGTCTTCCCTGCTGGGCTCACTGTTCCTGGGAGGGTGACAGTAGGGAGGGAGCCATGCAGTGGTGAATGTCAGGGTCAGAGACCATGACTATCAAAAAGTAATTTCAAAGCTGGCTTTTACAAATTCTGTTCTAGAAAACCATTGACCACAGACTTCTGTTGATGCTTGGTGCCTAGATCAATTTCTCCCCAGAGCAGTTAGTTACTAAGTGATTTTGCAAGCCCCCCCCCCAAAAAAAAGGAAAAAAAATTCTCTAAGCTCTTTTTTTTTTTTTTTTTTTTAGGAAAAGACTAGAGAAAAATCCTCTCTATTTGACTTGCAAGCTATATATATTTTCTCAAAGGTCCCAGTAGCAGAGCTCCTGTATGTATTATTAGTCCAAAACCAGCTCCTTTCCCTTGTTTAAGTGATCTTGCTAAAAACGTCTTCCCCATCCCCAGACCTGAGCCCGTACCTCGGACTGCTGTCCTCGCATTCTGTCACTGTGAGGACGTCATCCGTTCTTCCCAGTGACTTGTCCACCCAGCCTTCCCTAGATCCCTGTACAGCCCCCGGGGAGTGATTTCTTTTCAATCCATACACACAATCGTACAACTCCTGTAGTGGGAGACACTATGAGGCACTTAGACTGCAAAGATGGATGAGATGTGGGCGCTGCTCTCAGGAACTTGAAATCCCGTCATTCTGTAGCGCTACCCTGAGTGCCCTGACCTGGTCGGAGACCCTCCCAAGGCCTGGCCCTGACTTGGACTCTGCCTTCCCGGATATGACTTAGGGACATTGGGTCTTCTCAGGTCCCCCTGTGATATAGTTTGGATCTGAAATGGCCCTCCAAGGCCCACGTGTTAAAGGCGTGGGTCTCTGGTTGGTGCCTTTGGAAGGTGATAGAACCCTTAAGAGATGCGGGAGACCGGTGGGAGTTTGTAGCCCCCTGGGGTTGTGCCCTGACCGAGAACTGTGGAAGGCAGGTCTCTTGCTTTCCCTCTTACTTTGCTTCCCAGTTGCCATGATGCTTTAGTCAGATTTTTCACTGCTGTGACTAAAGAACCTGACAACGAACAATTTTAGAGGAGAAAAAGGTTATTTGGAGGCTCGCAGTTCCAGAGGTCTCCGTCTGTGGACAGCTGGCTCCGAGGTGAGGCAGGACAGCATGGCGGAAGAGTGTGGAGGAGGGAGGCAACTCACATGGTGATCAGGAGGCGGAGAGAGACTCCACTCCCCAGATACAAATACACACCCCGAAGACACCCCCCAATGACCCACCTTTTCAGCCATACCCTACCGGCCTACAGCGACCACTCAATTAATTCCATCAAGGGATTAATTCACTGATTGGGTTCAGGGTCTCATAACCTAATCTTTTCTCCTCTAAATAATAAATTTTTATTGCATTGTCTCACACATAAGTTTTTGAGGGACACGTCACATCTAAACCATAACACATGAGGTGAGGCAGCTTTCTCCAGCCTTGCTCTCCTACCATGATGCACTGCCTCCTTATAGGCCCCAAAGCAATAGACCAACCAACTGTGGACTGAAACCTCCAGAAAGAAGGCCTGAATAAACCTTTCTGCTTATTAGTTTGATCATCTCAAATATTTTGTTACAGTAAAGGAAAGCTGACTTGATAACATCTTGGGTGTTGGTTCCCACTTGCTTTTATTTGCAGTTCCTCTGTTCTTGTGCCTTCTCTTCGATCCCTAGGAATTTCAAGTCTATTTGTGATCTTATGTCAGAGTAGGGCCAGGAAGTCTTGTTGGAGGAATCGTAGCCTAGCAGGGGGAGTATAAGAGAGAGGAGACTCCAGTCTGGAGGGGCTTTTGTACAGGTTCCTTCCCACCTTAGTGTAGGTGTCGTCCGCTGTGCATGAGAAAGCTGCCTTTCTCCTTGCTTCTCCTTCCCAAAGTGAGGCAGCCATGCTGTCTGCATGGTGGACTGGAGCTGTTAGAACTGAAATTTCTCTTTGTCTTAGGCATCTTAGTTCTTCCTTTACACTTGCAGACATGCAGTTTTATAGGCGAGCTCTCCCATCTCTCAGCACAGCCAGAAACTCCATTTCCCACCCTTACCCTCACATACACGTCCTCAACTCTGTCCCTCTCTGATTCACTCCAACCACGTCATCTCTCTTGACTCTGAATAGAAGTGCCGGCACTCTATAACAAGAGCCTTTGGAGTAGAGTGAGCATGACATTTATTATCCGAAGTCTAGCACCCTTGAGAGTGACAAGGAGTGCCGACAATAAACTATGCCAGGACAGAACCAGCAATGGTCATGTTTCTTAAGAGCTTCATTCATCCCTTTGATCCAGCGAACTGGGGTCTAGGAATCTTCTATTGAGTTCTGCTATGAACTGGTGTCAGTGTAGTGCTGAGATGATCCAATTGCATGCAAAGAGAGCTCACAGTTAAATGAGGGAGATGGATAAGCAAACAAGATGGTCTTAAAGAATGTGGTAAGTGCAGGGGGTGATATGTGAGCAGGGTCAGATGGACAGAGAAGTTAGGGAAGGAGGAGGGGAAAGGGGATTTGACGCACAGGGAGCAGTCAGGGAACTTCTCAGAGGTGAGAGCACACACGGGGTGTTGGGAGAATTGAAGTCCCTCGCTGTGGCTGTGGGTTCGTGGGAGAGGACAACTGGCAAGACATGAGGCTGGGGAGAGAGGCCCAACCCAGAGCCTCATGCCATGCTGAAGAGGTTTAGCTTCCCCTTGAAGGTTGCAGAGAAGAAGAGAAATGTCTCCAGCTGGGGCGTGACCTCATTTGGCTAACTTTAGAAACAGCATTCCGTTCCAGTGCACAGAAGACATGGAGGGGAAACTGGGAGACGGCTATGTGAGGTCTCAGAGACCATGAAAGAGTCTTTAATGTGATCCAGGTAAGAGGAGCACAGGCTGTAGAGGCAAGAGGGATGGATTTTGAGAACTAGAAGGAGGCAGAATCAACTGGACAGTTTGATATGGGGGAAAGGGAAGAGACAGGCACGCATGATCTCTGGTTCTATCCTTTCCAGAGAGAATATGGAGGAGTGAAGGAGCCCCAATTAGGAAGGGCTATTGCGGCTAGCTGGAAGCCATAAGTTCCACCTGATATGTATGTGACACACCTGTAAATGCACGTGAGGCACCTGCAAAGCTAAAGGTATATAACCGGGTGAAAGCGGTCGGAGTTAGGAGAACGGAGAATGAATTCATTCAGTCAGTCGTGCAGTCGCTCGGGTCGGTCAGAAGAAGAGTTCGGGTCGGAGAAGAAGAAAAGAATCAGAGCGGCCAGAACGTAGGCAGAGCGGTTACAGAAGAGAAACCAGATAGAAGAAGTAATTGCTGGTCAGAGTTAGGCCGAGGCTCTCGAGGAAGAAAGAAGAAAGAAGCTCTAAAAAAATAATCTTTCTCTAAGCTAAGCTCTATCTTTCTTTCTTTCTCTCTAAGCTAAGAAGACAAGAAGAAAAGCTCTCTCTAATCTTTCTCTCTAAAAATCTTTCTTCTCTCTCTAAGCTTTCTCTAAGAAAGTAGAAGTAAAAGTAGTAATAGCTTTACTCTGCCTCCGAGTTTTCCTCCCGCGGCACAATGGCTGGCCATGACAGGCAGCTTACAGAGGAGGGTGAAGGAGGAGCAGGGTTTGAGGCAAGGTGGTGATTTCAGCTTTGGCTATCTGCTCTTGAGATGCCTCCACAGCTCCCAGGTGGAGACGTCCCGTAGCTCTCCAGGCTTGGGGTGTAGGTTGGAGGCCTGTTCCCAGGTGTGGATGCGGAAGTTACCCACACCGGAGCAGGGAGAAGGAGCCTGCATTCACCACCACAGAGCAGGAAACTGGCAGTGCTGGGAGACCGCAGGGAACAAGTGAGAAGGTTAGCATTGGCTGTGGCAGGAGGAAAACTGAGGGGAGCCGTCCTAGCAGCTGGAGGACGAGATCCACCTGTCCAGAAGTCTAGGACGAAAGGAAAACGGAGCATCCAACACGAGCTCAGTGGTTTCTGGGGCCATGGGTGGGTGGTGTGTGTGTGTGTGGGGGGGGGTGTTCATTAGAGACTTGGTGCCGGTGATAATGACATGAGGGGACAATGCTGCCTGTCCACAAGGGGAGGTCACTGATGGATGTGGCGCTCTTCTCTGATGCCGGGCTGGAATTGAGTAGTTGTAGCTAGAGGATAGTTTTTATTCTGTTTTTCCAAGTTTGACAACACCTGGAGCACCATGCAGTGAGGAGGGGAACCCTGTAGTGGGACAAGTTGAAGATACGCCTGGGAGGGGAGCTCTGCTGGTGATAGTGAGGAGGAGTAGGCGTCTGAGGAAGTGGGAGGGACAGGTCCCAGAGCATCAGTGTAGAGCCGTTGGTGGGGTGGCCGTAGTGACGTGGATGACCGCTACTCAGAGGAAGTTAGGGCTGTCTGTGTCCAGGATGACCACACAACCTGGTTGACCTAGGGCAGTCCAGCTGCTGCGCAGTTGTTACTCCAACAAAATTAGTAAGTGCCCCCTTTTGAAATTGCGCAAGGGCTTGCTGCCTGATGTGCACAGAAGCAAGTACAGGCGGACGGAGGTTTTGCAAAAAGAGCTTTTACAAAAGCCAACTGATAAGGAGGCAGGAGACATGCTCCAGTCTGCCTCCCCATCAGTTGTAGTAAGGGAATATAGAAGGCCGATTGCTTGTACTAGGAATTCTTGGTGGAACAGTCCACACCAGTTACTGGGTCCACCCAGAGGACCTTGCAGATGCGTCACAATTGAGGAGTTTCTGGCCTCTGTTATTCTGGTCCGTCAGCAGCTGTTGACTGGATCACTTCTGATCTTGATCAGTGAGGCTCTCCTTCTTCACGGTCTGCTCAAGGAAGACTTTGGTTCAGCTAGACTTTAAAGTTCATTTTAGGTTAGGTCCTGGGGTATTGTGCTTGAAAAAAAATCTTGCATAACCGTTTGTTGGAATAGGAAATTTGCCATTTTATGTCTCGGTTTTGCTCACTTTCAAAAGTTTACTGGTTTGGGTGATGAAGTATCTGGTCACCTTAATTTTACACATTTAAGTAGGTCTGTGATTGGAAACTTAAAGGAGTTCCTGCCTGAGGGACTCCTGCTTGGTTTTTTGTTTTGTTTTGTTTTGTTTTGGGGCAAGACTTTTCATATTCTGGTACAGGTGGTTTGAGCAGACAAGAACTCTTAAAAGGAATAGAAGAAAGACCTCAGGTAGAAAACAACAACAACAAATTGCTGATCTGCAGCAAGGCTGAACTGACTTTGAGAGCAGAACTTTGTTTGGTACCAAACAATACATCGGCTGCACTTCCCCCTCTGTGCAGGGTGTGTGTGGGGGGCGGGAGAAGAGATGTTTGAACTGATCTGAGGATGGAGAAAAGGATGGAGAAATGCATGGGAGATGAGTCCAGAGCATAGGAATAGGCCAAAGTGAGGGATCATGAGAATAATTGGAACACATAGTAAGCTTTGTACAGGAAGAGATTTATTGCAGCATTATGTATGAGAGTGAAGCATTGGAAATAGTAGATGTCCAACAAGAGGGGGTATCATCCAGCAACTTATGACACCTTATTATGAAACATTTTATGTCATCATTAAAATTTTGTGTAGGTATAATTTTAATATGATGGGAGACTGCTTAGATTGCATTATTAAGCAAAGTAAGAAAGTTACAGAACTGTATGTGTTAAACAATGTCATCTGAAAAAAATTTCATAGAAAAATTTAGCATGTGTTTTTAAAAAAAAAAAAATGCTGGATATAAATATTCCGTAAAGATACTTGAAGGAACTGGTAGGCTTCTTTATCAACTTTTGTGTTTTTTAAAGTGCTTTTTGCTCTTTAATATGCTCACATTACTTTTTTATACTAAGGAAAAATAATCTCTCCAGGAAAATGTATTTAAGGAAAAAAATGCTTTGAACATAATAAAGGTCTATATAATCACCATTTAGTTTGATTCCTCAGAAAACCATTTCAAGGTGTTTTCCCTCTCCTTGTCCCCAGGATGGAGGACATCAGTGCAAGGTCTGTTGCTGGAGAGCATGGGGTTTGATATCCGACATGCCTGGGTTTTAATCCCAGCCCTGCTACTAGTCCTGGCTATAGGAAGGACACAGTGAGGCCTCGGGCAGGCTCCCTTGAGCGAGGTTTCTTCATTTAGCAAATAGAATAGTACACATGCCCAGTGTTTTCTTTACGGTCCTGAAACTCACAGGAAGCTCTGAAAACTCAGTCATTTCTCAAGGTTATAGCAAATTCACTGAGCTGCAAAATCTGACCTAAGTTGACATCTTTATTTCACTAAAGTGACTATTTATAATTTTGCAGCAGGAAATTCATGCCTTTAATCATGAGATGTTACCTCCAACCCCATGGAGGATGTCAGGTAAAATACAGGGTTTTAGATAAGAGATTGTGGACTGTAGGACCTACCGCATCAGGTGATTGTAGAAGCCGAGTCTTGAAGAGTGGCGGGCTGCACTAACTGCATTTAAGTAGCCGACGGGTGCCCACTTTCTCCTCCGAAAGAAAAAGAGACAGATGCACCTCGACAGATTTGGGGTGCATAAGAAGAGCTTTACCTCGTGTAGTTTGTCTCGGTGGAACCTCCACTATGAAACCGCTTTTTACCGTGACGAGTTCTTGCTCCCCGAACGCTGAAGAATAACGCCGAAGAAGCACTCCGAGGCAAGCGTAGAGTGGAAAGTGGACAGCTTTATTGAAAGGATAGCAAAAGACTTCCCCCAGAGGGAGAAGGGGACCCGGAAACCAGGAATCCAAAGGGAGGAGAAACTTTCTCCCTTTTATATCTGAAATCTTTCTTTTGTCCCTTTCATGTTTCCTATCTCTGTCCTTCCTAGGACAGGAATGTCAAAAGGAGGGCCCATGGTGGGTGTGAGATTTACGGGAAGGGTTTAGGGCTAGTTGATTAGCATCTAGCATCTCGTTTACTGGAAGCTGTTTCATTATCATTCCATAAGATGAGCCCTAAACTTGGGAACATTAACCATCTTATCTCTCTTGGAGTTGCTCTGTGATTTTCCAGGACTCAGGCTGACTCCATTTTCCTTATGGACTCCATGTTCTTTATGAAACTCGATGTTAGACCCGATTTGCCTGACTACACTCACTACTACACTCAGAAGCAAGTCAGACTGTGATTGTAGAATTCTAAACATGGTTCCTGGCAGAGGGTAAGTGGTCAAGTCCAGAGGGGGTGATTTCTCTTCCTTATGTTTCTCATTGGGATGTTTGAGAAGACTGAAGTGTCATATATTATTGGAATTTAGTATAGCATCATTTAAGAGAGGGGTGGAAAAATGGGAACTTCCATCAGGAAATTCTCCTGCCTTTTTTCTTCTTCCAGATTTCTAATCTTCTGAGGAATTAGCCAGAGGGAATGATGCACATCAACGAGGCACCCAGATAGTTGAAGAGCTAATACAAAACTACGTCATATTCCCTTGGTGAAGACTTTAACCTCAAAGCATATGTGCTCGTGATGGAACTATAATGTGTTACAGTGTAGTTGCTCCACGTTTACAGGTGTACTTTGTTTTCATCTGAAACTAGTTCAGTATATAATTCTTCAAATTGAAGAATGGTTATGTACTGCTTTCAATAGAAATTCACAATGAGATCGTTTTATTGCAAACTCTATAATATCTTTAAAATATAATTCCATGCAAGGTTGCCTTCAGCCTTTTTGGAGGCATTCATAGGGCCCAGACTGCAGTCCACCTGCATGGCCGTAATGATTGCTTCTTCTTTTTCTTGGAGGAGTGCAGGCGTCATAAATTCTGTTAGCGTGGTATTAGCCAACTACATTATTAACATCACCAAGGGGAATTAAAATGTATCATGTTATAGGATCAAAAGTTCTACATTCTGAATCAATGCCAGTAATAAAAAGGATTTCCAGACCCTTCAGGGAAACCACAGGCAGGAGCAATCCTTTCCCCACCAGCCACATGACTTGCTCCACAGTAGGGTTGAGGCCACTAGCTGTTCTCACAGGTCTATGGCCCTGTCCACCTTCTGTGGTGGAATGTGTTGTCTTCACAATGTGAGCGTAGTATCACAGACCTTCATGTCTGGAGGAAACGCTTTTGAGGTTTCCTGTAGTCAATCCAGTTAATCTGCTCATTTAGACTGCATGCCTGGAAATTCACAATAGTATTCTTTGTAATAAACCAAATAGAAGCCAGGCGCGGTAGCGCACGCCTGTAATCCCAGCACTTGGGAGGCTGAGGCAGGAGGATCGCGAGTTCAAAGCCAGCCTCAGCAATGGCGAGGCACTTAGCAACTCAGTGAGACCTTGTCTCTAATAAAATACAAAAAAGGGCTGGGGATGTGGCCCAGTGGTCGAGTGCCCCTGAGTTCAATCCCCGGTACCAAAAAAAAAAAAAAAAAAAAAAAACAACAAAAAAAACCAAATAGATACCCCTGAAACAGATGGCTCTGACATTTTGCCCATTGGTCCAGAGGCAGAAGAGCGAGTCTGTTGGCCAGAGGTTTCTGCCGACTAGGAGGGCTCAGCCTTCTTTCACTCTACTGCCTCCGGTCCTTGTTGGCCCCGTGAGCTGCATGCCCGTCACAGTGTCAGGGCACAGTCCTGCGCATCCTTGGGTTCCGCTTACCCTTCATGTTAATCCATTCATTAGCTCCATATTGCAGGGATCTTTTCCAAACCCATCAGCATAATTGGGATTTCAGAAGTCAGACCCCCTAATTACATTAGCCAAGTTGTCTCATTAGCCCCCACGTTTCATCCAAACCCATCATCAAACAGTTTTCTTTCATTATTGTTGCCATTTTCTTAATGCAGGTATTGTTGAGTAGGGCTTTTTTTTTTTTTTAACACCTACTTTTGCTTAACTTGTTGTTTGATCTCCAGAATACAATAAATCTGCAGACTAAATAGAGCCAAGATTGGGGGCAGAGGAGGGAGTGTGAGGTGAGGCTGGGATGCTGACCTCTGGGTTAGAATCAGAAAAAGTGCATGGACAACTTGGGCTAGTAACAGGAAAGAGAGATAGTTTTTTGTAGATCAGCTTTGAAAAGAAATGATCCACTTTGTATAAACTGGTGCTTCACAGATAACTGGGGGAAGACAGAAACATGCAACCTACATTCTGTCGATGCGGGGGGCCTTCCGCCTGAGTTCTGCAGCTGGGTAGAGGCCTCCACTTCTTCATGTCTTAATAGGCAAGGGTTTTGTCCTTGTGGACTCTAAGACTTTGATACTACAGGGAGGCATTTTTTAGGAAAAGTAGAGGCTCAGGAATCAGAAAGCCAGGTTCTGGTTATAGTTTTACCTCTAGCTGTGACAGATTTTAACCCATCATTCACTAGGCTATGCCCTGGATTTCTCAGCTTTAAAATAGCAACACCCTCTCTTTATAGTTTTCTTTAACTTCTTCTCTCCCCCAAAGCTACAGACAGTGGGATGTAAGTTTTAAATGATACCCAACACAGTACAGGTGTTTAATCTGTCATTCTTCCTTCAAGAGAGAGAGTTCCAAGTATATCCCAGGTGCGTCTCTGACCGAGACCTGTCTGTCTCCTTGGAAATGCTCGACCCTCTCGGGCTGGCCCCTGGGGCCTCTGGTTTGCCCTACTTGCTCTGGCCTCCTTTTATAAGGTGGAGAGGTTGCCTCTTGCCCATTTCATAGTGCCTTCTATTTGATCCCTGGTGCATCCCTAGGAATGTGAAACCTTTTAGGACCATTTTGTTTCCAAGGAAGAGGAATTACAAGCAGTTTTCAGGCTCCTTTGACCTATTTGAAGTCACCCCTAGCCCTTGCAGTTCCATCCCTCCAAAGGTGCTGAAGCCCATCTTCATCTGACTTTGGGGAACCCACCAAAACTAGTGTGAGACTGTGCTCTGCATTGATCTCAAGTTGTCGAACTCAATCACCCCAAAAAAAGTACGAGCAAGGTGGGAGGGTTGGGATGGTGGTGCCTGGGTTAGGGGTCAGGCACAGAGTGAGTGTCGGTTTGTTCCCACAAAGGGAGCATTGGAAGTTGTGTTGGAAAATTTTCTTCAGCCTTTGTTTACCACGGTGAGTCGCCACAAGAGGAGGGGGGTCACCCGGTGGGAAAAGAAGACAATAGAAGGCTGTGTTGCCTTGCTGTGAAAGCATGCTCTAAGCAAGTAACGTGGCAAGCTCAGTCAGAGCACTGCTCAATTAGCCCCAGCACTTAAAGGAGGGTCTCCCTGCAGCTGTCAGCAGAGGGAGGGTGGCGGGAGCGGAGGGTGGCCCACGCTGGGGCCCTGGGGAGGCAGCCCTGCAGGGATTCTGAATGGGAGCTGACCTGGTAGGGACAGAAGAGGGTCCTCCTGCCTGATACTGCCCCTTGCCTCTTGGACAAAGGGCCCTGAAGGGAGTTTGGGGGAAACTCCTCTGGAGAGAGGCAGTGTGGGGAGACCATGGAGTAAACGATCAAAAAAGTGAGCGCAGACTCTCTTGCAGAGAGTGACCGGCATATGGGACATATGGAACGCGTTATCCGGAAGGGTTACGGGCTGGAGGAGCTCCTAGGGGTTTTCAGGGGCGGGGTGGGGGAGGGGGAGCCTTTAGAAACCCAGGGAGCTTGCTAAACAAAAGGAATTTGAGAAGGGTTGGAGAAATAATGAGAAATGCAAACTTGACCCAGAGTTTCTTTCTATCTCCCGGGCTTTTCTCCTGCCTGTCCTTACATGTTTCCTGTTCTAGGACCCAGGAAGGCCACTAGAGCCAGGTGCCTGGCTCAGAGTTGGCAGCACCAATGGCCTGGTGGGTAAGAAGGACCCCAGAGTCAGCTCACTCCTCTCTGCTCAGAGGGACCACAGCCTGGCTTTAGAGCCCTGAGGACAGACCCCTGCTGGCCCTGGCATGAGCTTGGGGTGGTCTCCTCCGTTCCCTCACTTTGTACAAGAGCAAAGCGAGGCCTGCTGGGAGGTGGCAGAAAGGCTCACCCAAGAACTTGCTATGACCGCATGGGGTGCCGGGAGGACACCCCAGTTTCCTGATCCCTTTGACCAGTGGGTCTTCTCCCCTTGGCAGCAGCCTTGTCCCAACACCCAACTCACCATGCACACATGTGCGCACACACACACACACATGCACACACACACACACACCACTCAGACAGCCAGATTACACACAGGCACCCCAGACATGTGCACACCCAGATGTATGCCACTCAGACATCCACCACGCCCCTGCACACACCGAGACACGCACAGACGTGGGCACGCACTGACACTCCCTCACACGCTCACACGCTGTGTGTTGTTTGGAGTTCCCCCTCTTCCCAGCCTCTGCTCCCAGTGCTCGGGGCATGACCCCAGCCACTCTCAGGACGAGGGACAGATGGCCTGTAGCATCGTGGCCTGTTTGGAGGGCCTGTGCAGCACTTCCAGGAGGCTCCGTGTAAACCCAGCGTGCAATACCTTCATGCTTTCCTGTGGTGCCTGTCGTGTCTGCAGCCCCAGCGTGCCCATTTTCCCCGGCAGGAGGAATAAAATGTAAGGTGGTGTGGGGACTTGACCAGCCCTGGGGTGGTGGTGGCAGGTGGGAACAGTTTCTAACTCCAGCCTACGTGCAGACACCTCTGGAGCTGTAGCAGTGGAGGCCTTGTAGGGACAGTCTCTCCTAACTTCCCTTTTCCCTAGCCAGGTATAAAAAAGCCACCTGTCCCGGGCCTTTGGCTCAGCTGAATGTCCTGTTCCTAAAAGCAGGACTCCCCCACCCCTCTCTCTTGTGCACGCGTTCTTTCTGGCGCTTCTTGCCTCTGTTTCTGTCTTACACAGACGCACACTCACACACCCTGAAGTCTCAGGGTGGCTCCACACCTCACCTTCATCACTGCCAGCCAGGCCTGCTAGGGTTGCAGAAGCTCAGCTGGGTTCTGCCTTCAGATGATCGACAGGACTGGGAACTTCCGTGGTCTGCACACTTTCAGAGTTAAGCAGTGAGTAGTGCATCAGTAACAATCTAGAGATCCATTTTAGAGCCTCATCCAGGAATTTAATTGGATCCTTCTGAGAAACTTTTACAAAATGTGTGTATTGGCCCTAAAAGTCAACACCTCTAATCCCCAGTAGTTTTTTCCAACTGTGGTTGTTTGCCTATCTTTTACGCTATAACAAACCACCCCAAAAACTTAGGAAAACAACTGTTTTATCGTTTCTTTTGGTTTCATGAGTCAGACCTTTGGGTAGAAGTAGGCTGGGTGATCTTTCTGCATTCACTTGGGAACATTCAGCTGGCAGATAGACTAACCTAGATCATCCAGGTCAGTTTCACTTGCAAGACTAGTGCCTCATCAGGGATGGCCAAAAGACTGGACTTGTCTGGGTCTGTCCAGGGAACCCTCTTCAACTCAGTAGCCTCTGGACCCTTAGACTCACATGGCAGCTCAGAGTTGCATGAACAAGTCCAAAGACACAGAACCTTTTATGACCTAGCCTTGGAAGTTACATAACATTGATTTTGATATACCATCCTGGTCAAAACAATCATGACTCTGCCCTGATACAAAGGGGTGATTTGACCTCTTGGGCTTGAAAAGACTGCGAGGGCTCCATCCTTCTCACAGTGTAGTGTTAAACATCGCCTGTTGATCATACTCCTGTGGGCCCCCTCATGTTTCCTCAAGGAAGCCTTGTTGGCAGGCGTGAACAGGTGTCTTCCTTCCATTTGTTCTTTAAGGTCCTGTCCTATGTGTTGCTCTGGATGAGCAGGTTAGGGTTGGTTCTCTGGAAAATTGGGTTTTAGTTCTAGATCTGCACTAATTTCTTGTTTCGCTTTGGCAAGTCACTTTTCCTCCATACTCTTCTCTTATGCAAGATTCTGAGTGGATTACGATTCCAGTTCCTGTCTCCAAAACTCCAAAGGGACACAGAGAAATAGAGAGGATCAGAAAATGAGACTGGTAATGCGGATGGTTTAGTCTGGTGAAGAGATGACTCAGGGTTGGCATGGGTTTATAAAAGCATGGGGTATTTATTCCAGCTATAGAGAGAGCCTTTGAAACTCTTCCGTTCAAAAATTCTAAACCTAGGATTGATGGGCAGCTGGGTTGGGCATTACGGAGTCCATGAACCATATTGAATTTTTTTTTAAATATTTTTATTTATTTGCTTTAGTTGTACACAATGTGTTTTATTTGTACGTGATGCTGAGGATCAAACCCGGGTCGCCCACGCGCTAGGCGAGCGCTCTCTACCGCTGAGCCACAATCCCAGCCCCACCATATTGAATTTTTTGCAAAAATTTTTTTTTCTTTATGTGCTCTTGTGTGTTTTTAGCAGAAGAGCTTTGATCACATTCTAAAAGGGGTCAGCAATCCCAAAACAATTAAGTTCATCAGCATCATGTGATTTTTTAACCAGAAGTGGTAAGGTGTGTCCCCAGATGGTGGTTAGAAAATCGCACATCTTTTTTTTTTTTTTAATCATTGTCACCATGACTGGAGGACATGGTAGAATATAGTAGGTGAGAACCTGAGTTGCTTGTGTGGGGGGCCCAGCTGAACGATGAAGACCTGTGCTGCCCAAAATACCAGTAGCGCCCTTGTGGGAGAAACGTTGCTCTCAGAATCGAGACCCCCCGATAAGCGATCATTCTCCTCCAGACACAAAGCTAGTCGGTGGAGGAGTTGGTTTAATGGATCTATCAAAGCCAGAGGTTTTCCAAACGTTCACGTTATTCTGCCTGTCCTCATCAACCACAAAGGCATTGCAGCCTGTGAAACCGGAGGCAGAACAGTCTCACCTTCAAAACTCTGGCCAATTTTTAAAAAGAAGCCTTAGAGTCTTGGTTTTCTTTACCACCAGATGAGGAAAGAGGAAAGGAAAATTTTACATTTGAGAAGTGAAAACTTACAACGTAAAGGAGCCCACAAGACGTATGTGGAATAAATACGTTTCTCAGCCACTACGAACCAGTCAGTGTTGGCAGTCTTGGACTGTGCAATGTCTTCTTTGTGTTTCTGAGGACCTGTCCGGAATGTCTTTCTCTAAATAAATGAAAGAAGCATTGATGTCATCAGGGTGCTCCCTGCTGAGTGTGCTGCAAGAAAGAGACAAGTGCCTTGGGCTACAATGAATTGGGAAGCTGTTATGTGATTTGACTACGCGTTTCGGGCTGTTGGGTCACACAGATGGGTTTGAATCCTGGCTGTGCTTCTCCATTGATGTGTAAACCTGAGCAAAATTACTTAATCCCTCTGAGCCTCAGTTTCCTCAGCTGCAAAGTGGGGATAATAATTGTATCTGTGAGGATTAACTGAGATAATCCATGTTAAGTGTTCCACAAAGTCTAGCATATGGTGAGGCTCAGTGAACATTGCCCTTTCTTACAAGGGATCATTACAACTTGTGTCTGCGATTAGAGGCAGCTTTGGGTTCAGCATGTTTATGCCAAAATTGCTTTCAGAGGACCAGCTCTGGGCTGGTTTTTAGTCTTGCCCTGCTGTTCAGAAAGTCATGAGACTGCTTGAAATTGGAGTGAGTGTTTATTAAGCACCTGCATGCCACAAACTCTGATTTGGATGAAAGACTGGGTGTCTTCTGTGTGCACATCTCAGCATCGCTACATGAGTGGGTGAGAGTGGATGTAGAAAATTAGCAGATGGACCTCCCTTCTGCCTCAGTTTCCAGTCTGTAGAAGGGTTCCGGTGAATGATGGTGGCCATGGTGAGTGGGGGGAGAGACGCCCAGCAGTTGAAAGACGGCCGTGGCCCCCCAGGGTCTGCAGACAGCCATGGCCCCCCAGGGTCTGCAGACAGCATGGCTTCCTGGATAGGGCATCCAGACCAGTGCTTCAGTGAGCCAGCGCTCATCCTGGCGGAAGTGAGCGGGCAGCGTGAAGGGCTATATTTGACACAAGCCTGATCATGGCACACAAAGGAGGAAACCCATAGGAGGACTGTAGCCAAATCCTCTTGGGCCAAACCAGTATGGTTTGTTGATCCCATCCATGCTGCCGCCACGGTTGATGCAAAGGAAAAGGTCTGGGCATTGCCAAGCCAGCTGCGGTCTTGGTTTGGAAGAGGCAACCAGGGAGTGAATTGAATGGAAGTCCTGCTTTGGGGGTTCCCTTAGCTTCCAACTCTCGAGACCTAGCGGCTTTCTTATTCTTCCATTTTGAAACTCATTCTTGGCTGCGTAGATAAGACAGATACTTCAGCAGCAGCCGCATTACCATCCTCATTTATTCTAAGTATTAAAAAAAATCGATTCCTCAGCTGCGTGTTTGTGATAGTGTGACTTACAGTTGTACAGAGTTTTTTAGGCAAGGTATGTGCTGCCTGACACAGGAACCCAACTCAAATAAGAAGCATACATATAAAACCAAAAGGTTGACTTGGGTGGTGTTTTCCGGAGCCACAGTTATTTCTTAATGCCAATGTATCCAGCAGTCTGTGCATATAAGGCAACTTTCCCTGGTGTGTTTTCACCTGTAGAGAATGGAGATAACCCAGAAACAGAAAATAACCCCAAATCAGAATGTCTGAGACCATGAAATGATACCACTTGAAAATAGACTGACTATAGCCCGTCCATCCTCATTTCCAGGAGTACCAGACTTGTGCGTGTGCGTGTGCGTGTGCGTGTGTGTGTACAAGCCCACGCATGCAACCCTGTGTGCACAGTGGTAGATGAATGCGAATGCCCCAAACAAATAAAACTAAATTTACTAGATAATACCGTTATGGCCAGTAGCTGGATCAACTCAGATCTTCGTCGCAGTCCTTCCTAGTCCACCCTGTGGCCATGTGAGTGGTATGCAAAAGATCAAGCAAATCCAAGTTTCCCGGGGCTCCTGTCGGCATACCAAGCTCCTTTTAGATCTCCCTGCCAAGATGGGGCTAAGCCCGAGGGCTCCTTGGCCTGGGGAGGGGTGTGCTACCTTCCTCGCTGGAGCTGCCCGTGCACATTGTTGTGACATGTGCTATACCTTCCACCGCTCACTGCCTTGGGGCCAGAGTTGGGTATGCTTTGAACAATGTAAAAATTCCTTCTCCAGCAGCTGTGCAGGGAAAAACTCACAGCTTTCCACCTTCATCTCAGTGCATTCAGCTTTCTTCAGGATTATAGGCTCCTTCTCTACCATTTCTTGTATGGCCTCCAGGAAGGACCGATTTTAATACTTCCTTTCTGAGAGAGGTGAGTCAACCCTCTGCGGCTCTCGAATTCATTTCATTTCATCCTGGAATGCGCCACCTCTGCTGAGCACATGCCCTGTGTCTGCCGAGAAACCGACATCCCCTGAACCTTGAGGATCTTGTCCTGTTTCTGATCCTGAACCCAGAGTTCCCCTTGTCTTGTCAATCAGTTGCTGAACCCTGAGTTGCAAATGTTCCGTTTTAACACTGCCTGGAGAATTAAAAGTGGATAGGAATCCACTTCCCTGGCACTGCTCTGGCCTGTTGGATGCAGACCTGCCCGGTGTCCAGGGATCTCAAGTGAATTCTTGCCAAATATAGGCAGAGAGCGCAGCTGATTGCTTTTGGTGTTCTGTAAATGTAGAGCATGCTGGTCTGCATCTTTTGGCAGCAGTCACTGACCTGCTTTCCGATCATGACTCTGTTCCTTGCCCTCTGGGTTTGTCTGTCTTTGAGCTTTATAAGACAGGAAGTGTCAGGGCACACCCCACCACCACTACCACGGTGTGCTCAGAGTGAATGAGATGAAAAAAATGTAGAACTTGGGGGAAGGAAGAAGGTGCGATGGAAATCCACACAGCCCCCCGTCCGTGTGAGTTCATTTCTCATTTACTCCTTGTAGCAATTCCAAGCCGCTCCCTCCCTTCATCTTTTACAAGCGCTTCCCTCCCTTGTTGGTTTTGGATGCCTCTGGCCCCCAGTGAGTCGCCCTGCATGTTTCCAGCTTGAATCTAACCAGGCTATTTCCAGGTTGCCAGCCCCCATGGGTGCTGGAGCCTAATTGGTCTGTTCTCACTGGTGTTTGTAGCACCTTCCCTCTGGGCGTCATCTGTGCATCTTAATTAATCGGCCACTTTTTCCTCTCTCTACTTCCGGATCATTAATAAAGAGATTAACCCAAAGCAGACCAACCCCCCGCGGAGGCTCCGCCAGCATCTCTCTCTCCCAGTTCCCAGCCCTGTCCTGGGTCAGAACATCTTCATGTGGCCCCACTGACTAATTTTGAGGCCTCGGGACCTGTGATCAGAACAAAGCCAATGTGAATTAATTTGGCAATTAAGATTTGGGGAACAAGCTCAGCTGGTCTTTTATAAGGCCTTAGTTTAATATTTCCACTACATTCCTTTCCTTTTGGTCATTCTACTTTAAGTCTATCGCGTTCCCACCTCTCTCCCTTTGCACTCCCCCAGCAAGATATTAGGGTTATCCAGCAGGATGTAGTCTTTGCAGCCCTCAGCATTAGCCAGAGACCATGTCATAGCCACAGAGATTCTCCAGAGAATTAGGCCCTTCTGGATTAAGTTGAACAGCACCCTCTTTGACCCCAGCCAGAGGACCCAGTTGCCTCCAGAGGCTGTGGCTGTACAAGAAATAATGAAATCTCCTGAATTTGCGTATTTAAAAAAATTTGGCAAATTTAAAAAAAAACTGCTTTCACCTTCGATCTCATCATTCCTGTCCGAGGAAAACTAAAATAGATCCTTTCTGACTTCGGAAGTTGTAAGCTACCTGGTACCGAAAACCGGGAGGAAACACTCTCGGAGGCAGAGTAGAGCTTTTCTTATTTTTTACTTCTACTTTCTTAGAGCTTAGAGAGGGAAAGAAAGATTTTTAGAGAGAAAGATTAAAGCAAGCTTTTCTTCTTGTCTTCTTAGCTTAGAGTCTTAGCTTAGAGTAGCTTAGAGTAAAGAAAGATAGAGCTTAGCTTAGAGAAAGACTAGAGCTTCTTTCTTCTCTCTTCTTTCTTCCTTCTTCTTTCTTCTGTCTTCTGTCTTCCTCAGGAGTCTCGGCCTAACTCTGGCCAGTCATTACTTCTTCTATCTGGTTTCTCTCTGTCTTCTATCTGGTTTCTCTTCTGTAACCGCTCTGCCTACGTTCTGGCCGCTCTGATTCTTCTGACCGACCGAGTGACTGCCCGGCTGACTGAATCCTCCGTTCTCCTAAACTCGGACCGCTTTCACCCGGTTATATACCTTCAGGTTTGCGGGTGCCTACAGGTGCGTCACATACATATCAGGTGGAACCCATGGCTTCCAGCTAGCTGCAACAGCCCTTCCTAATTAGGGCTCCTTCAGGAAGTCACCCAGGTTTCCGGGGATGGCCACAAACCCAGGACATGGGTTAGTGTGTCCAAGTGCTTGGTCCCGTACAACATGTGACTTCTGCAAGGACGGGCGACTTGCAGAGGGACTGCTTTGGACAGTATCAGGCCCAGCAGGGACAGGGGTCAACCCAATTTTGTTTACTTTCATGAGCAAATGCTTTCGTAGTGAATATGGGGAGGAAAAACAGAATTGGTGGCCTCAGATCCCTAGAAACTCTGCCTAAGACTGAGGCTTCTTGGGTGCCTCTCAACCTACTGAACGGCAGCCGTCCTGGCTCCTGGCTCCTGGCTCCCAGCTTGGAACTTGAGCTTCCTCTGGAAATAAATTCTCTAGAATGAGAGCAGAGAAGACAGCATAGTATAATCATCAAGCACACGAACCCTAGCACCGGATGACTCGAATCCTGAGCCTGCTACTTACTAGCTGGTTATTTAACTTCCCAGTGCCTCAGTTTCCTCACATGACATGGAACATGTAAAAATACCTACCTCGGTGTGGTTGCCATCAGGATTAATGATTTCATGTGATCAGTTCTCATTCTAACCAGGCCCACGGCACTTTCATTCTTGATCTCATTCCAACCAGGATAAGCATTTACTTCATACGAGTGCAGCAAAAGGGGCCTCTGGCCCACGGTCAGGAGTGGGTGCCCCTGTGTAGGGAGGGTAGCCCTGGACAGGTGAGTTGGAACCCGAAGGGAGCATCCCCATCTCCGCACGTGTCAGGGCCGACACAGGTGGCCTTGGCCTCAGATCTTGTGCCACTCTCTACCCTGGCTTCCTTCTCCATTTCAGCTGCTTCATGGATACCCAGAAACCCTCTGTGTGTATTGTAAACTGAGCCAAAAAGGAGGAATCAGAAATTGCTCTCTTTTGAGTATTTTGAGGGATGGTGAAACCTTGTAGGAATGTTGCTCCGGGGACTGAGAAAACACCATATGTGGGAAAGCATTTCTAAGCGAGGAAAACAGCATGTGCATGTTGGTTGGGATCTTGGAAAACTCTGAGCAGGGGAAATGGGCACTAGGGAGAGTATAGGAAGGGGGTTTTACTGAGGTCTTTAACAGGTCTTTTTCTAATTATAGCCAAGAAGAGCCTGGGGACCCATGGCCTGCTTCAGAGCCATGGCCTGTATTTTCTTTGGGAAAAGAAGGCAGAGTTGATTGGCTTCCAAACCCAGGCTTGGCAGAAGCCCATGCAGGCCCGTGAGCAGTGCCTTGGGCAGGCCTCAGTCCTCACCGGCATTCATGCAATAAGCAGACATTGAAACTCTGCCGGGTGTGCAGCCCTGTGCTGGGCATGAGGGATCTATGGGTGAAAAAAAGACAATGGTCCCTGTCATCCAGGAGGAGACACGCCGGCAACACTAGTACAGTAGGATGACTGCTTACCTGGGGGTTTCTACAGACTGTGAGCACTAGCGAAGTCCCCTCAGGCAGAAACTGCTGTGCCTTGCCTGGGTTGAACCACTACTGCCTGTTTCCATTCCCGACTCCAGGGAAACAGTCTCCCAGGAAAATCTCACTCCAGGAGATGGGGTGGGACATGAAGGCCTTAGTGACCAAAACGAGACCAGACTCGGCCTCCTCTGACCCCCAGCAGGTTCAGAAGCACCACTTCCCACTTTCCTACACTCGTTCCTTGCTCCTCCCATTCTGTGTGCTTCTAGTTCATGGTACTTTTCTTCTCCCACAACCAATATGGCTGGTCCAAGGTCCTGGTCTGAGGTCCTGTCACTCATGAGCAATGGCATTTGAGGAAAAGCCTTGTGGAGACCATGCTGGTTCAGATGGCTGCGAGCCAGATGTAGAGAAAGAAATTCTCCAGATGCTTGGCCCTGCACGCGTGCATTCAGCAAAGGCCCCTCCTGTTGCCACAGCAAACTCAGGTTCATGTTCAAGTTAACATGTCTAGTGTACTCACTATGTGCTGGTACTGTCCTAAGTGCTTTCACAGAAAGTTCATTACTTATCCCTCACGGTAACCTGATCACCCACAAGCCACAAAATTGTGTTGAGCCTAAGAACTTAGTGTTTCCTATTCCTATCACTCTCTGTCATTAATTAGCAATCTGACCTCACCACTGTTCCAGACCTCAGTTTCCATGTCTATGAAAATGAGGAGGTAGTCTAGATTCTTTTCCAATTTCAGACTTGTATGTTTTAGGAAGTCTTGTCAGCAACATTCTTGGGCTTACTCTCTATGAAAAAAAAAAAAAAAAAACAACCAAAAACCAAAACAAACAAACAAACACCTAATAGCAGGTAATGAAACTGGAGTCCGCAAAAAGCCTGCAGGGTTTGATGCAGCCTTGACAATAATTTAGAAACACTTATTAGCCTGCACATGATATGGTCTCCCTGCTTATTCCAAAGTATCATGGTGAGGTTTTGGATTTGATGGTAAGAAAGAGGATGGATGCAGAATTGGGTAGGGCCCCAACGGATACTACTTGGGTAATACACACACTACATAATGCTTCAGTGGCCATTTGGAGAATGGCTGAGAGAAAGCAAACGAAGCATAGTTGCTACTGTTGAGGATCTTGGGGGAGCTTCACAGAAAAGTCAGCTTATGAAGAATGAGTAGGATTTCAACAAGAGGTCATAAAAGTGGGTAAGATAAAGAGAACAGCATTATGTGCATGTACGTTGTAAAGCTTATTCACATAGCAAGAGATGGATTGAGATTGGAGCATGGGGCATATGAGCCCAATCCTACTATGATAAAAAAAAAAAAAAAAGGGAAGTCAGGCCCAGAGTGCAAAGAACCCTCTCACTTCCCTACCTGCCTCTCTCCTCTTCTTTACACTGTAGTTTGGGTTTTCCTTCTCTATAGAATTGCTATAGCTTGCCTCTGGAATGTATCCCAAAGGCCATGTGTTAAAGACTTGATCCCCAGCGTGGTGTTTGGGGGAGGTAATGAAACTTGAAGAGGTGGATGCTAATAGGAAGTCTTTAGGTCATTGGGAGTGTCTGCTTTGAAGGGATGTTGCAACCCCAGTCTCTTTCTCTTTTCTCTCCTGGCCTTGAGTGGTCTTGCTCTACCGTGGGCTGCCACACCGTGATGTGCCACTGGAGGCCCAAAGCAATAGGGCCAATAAATCAGAGATGGAAGCCTCTAAAACCAAGGGCCAAAATAGACCTTTCCCTTCTGTACGCTGATTATCTTAGGTATTCGTTGTAGTAATAGAAAGCTGATTAACATGAAAATAAGGGCATTAGATTAGATATTCTTTTTTTAAAATATTTATTTATTTGCTTTTAGTTGTACACAATGCGTTTATTTGTACGTGGTGCTGAGGATCGAACCCGGGCCGCGCACGTGCTAGGCGAGCGCTCTACCGCTGAGCCACAATCCCAGCCCCTAGATATTCTTTTTATCTGACCCCACCCCCCATCTTCTTGATTTGTTTCCCTGTGAGCAGGTACCCAATGTATTCCTACTTTACAGTAGCTGTAAAGAGAGATTAAATAAATTTATTTTTTGGTAGACTCTCAGTCCCAAATAACTTTATTATAGCTGTATTCTTTTTTGGTGGGGGTGGGGGGATGGTGATTTTAGTGACATATACCCCATGGTGGCTTTTTGTTTTGTTCACGTTTCATGTTGTTGGACCTGCAAGACTGCAGGAAATAATACTTCTCTGCAGAGTGTATTAATTATCCCGTGAGAACCATTTTCCTGGGATCATACAATTCCTAGAGCAATCTCTAGGGTGGGTAGTTATGCTAGAATCCTTCTCTTAGCTTTGACCTTGAAGGAGTCAGCTGTCCGGCAAGTGGTTCCCAGAGAAGGAAGATGGTTCTCTTATCACAGAGGCAGGCCAGGAGCCAGGAGGAGGAAGTTCCAACATAGTGTCTACAAAATTGCTGGCCTTTGGGGACAAGAGAGCAAGCCAGTATTTCAGACAGAGGAGGAAGGAGGCCGAGTCTGTGACCCAGGAGCAGGCTCAGACATTGGTGCTGTGAGGCAGGGCTCCTTTCCTTTTCTCCTGTCATCTTTGTTTATTTCCTCTCCATTTTCCCCCTGGACTTAGTGAAGTCTTTCTGAAAATACCAAAGGTGAACCAAGAGAAGAGTTTTTATTTTCCATGTTGAGGCAGAATGTTTAAAAGCAATGTCCCCCTAGGGACCAGCGAGGTGGCAGCAATGATAATTAAAGAGTGAATCCCTCAAGGTGGATGTAAATGGCATGAACCAGGTGAGGAACACGCGCTCAGCTGCCCCCCTCCACCTGAGAGTCTCCTTCTCCTGCGAACCCTCGGAAAGTCTGGGCTTTGCTCCAGTGAGGGGGAGACCAGTACGGAAGGTGTCTGGAGACCAGCTCTAGAATTCCACAGGGACTCAACAGGAGCCCTGTGTTGAGGCTCTACTATGGCAACAGAAAGAGAACGCTGATAGATTCAAGTGCCGTTTAAACAAGGAGATAGTAGAATTAGAAATAGAACCACTAAAGCAAACACTTTGGAATGGAAACTTGAAACAATCCAAAGAGGAGAAATGAACCAAGGATGACCTGCTCTTCAGAGCACGGCCGGTAGCTAGCCCGTTACGTTAAACTAGTTTTTCCTACATTTCTTTCTTCTTCAGGCTGTGCCTCTGCTTGGCTGCCGTTTTGAGAAGAGAGTCTCTGGGGCTGATCAGATTGGCTGGGTGGCCTGATGATGCACGTTCGTCTGAGACCTTAGCAGAGCACCCGGAGACCAGGGCCCTCTTGCAGTGTGGATAGTGACTCTGCCTGTTCATTTACAACAGACTTTCCCAGCTTTGGCCTGGCCAGAGCTGGGCCCATCTCGGGTCTCACAGAGGCAACCGACCCAATCCCCGGCTTCAGTGGGTTCTTTTGAAGGCCTCCCGGGCTGGAGTTGGGAAGTCCTAGAATTCTGGGTTTTTTTGAGACAATGATAAGGTCTGCTGCTGGTAAAGGAATGTAACAACACATTTATATTTCTCAGGTTTAAAGTCTTCAGAGTCTGCCGAGGTAGTGCTGACTTTCCAGGCTCAAGGGATGTTTAAAGAAGTGGCAGGACACGGCCCCCTGCACAACAGAAGCCCGCAGGATAGTGCAGACACCGAATTCCAAGGCAGTCGGTGCTGCCTGTCTAGGAGAGCTGTCAGTCAGAAGATCTGGGGTGCACTCCCAGTGTTTCCCGGGGGTGGGGAAAGAGCCCCTTCCGGATGTCCAGGGCTTCCTTGGGATGGTGGTGCCCTCTCTCTTTTGCCCCTTCAGAATTCTCAGCCTCAGGTGGCTGGCGCCAGGATGACCTGGACTCCGCTGCCGCAGCCTGCCGTTAACAGCCGCTGTTTCCTTTTCAGATCTTACAGGTGAACAAGGTGATGTCCATCTTGTTTTATGTGATATTTCTCGCTTATCTCCGTGGCATCCAAGGTAACGACATGGATCAAAGGAATTTGCCGGAAGACTCGCTCAACTCCCTGATTATTAAGCTGATCCAGGCAGATATTTTGAAAAACAAGCTCTCCAAGCAGACGGTGGATGTGAAAGAAAATTACCAGAGCGTCCTGCCGAAAGCACAGGCTGCCCGGGAGCCAGAGCAGGGAGAACCGGCCCGGTCAGAATTCCAGCCAGTGATTGCAACGGACACCGAGTTGCTGCGACAGCAGAGACGCTACAGTTCCCCCCGAGTCCTGCTAAGCGACAGCACCCCCTTGGAGCCTCCTCCCTTGTACCTCATGGAGGACTACGTGGGCAACCCCGCGGTGGCCAACAGAACGTCACGGCGGAAACGGTATGCAGAGCATAAGAGTCACCGAGGGGAGTACTCGGTGTGTGACAGTGAGAGTCTGTGGGTGACCGACAAGTCGTCGGCCATCGACATTCGGGGACACCAGGTCACGGTGCTGGGGGAGATCAAAACCGGCAACTCTCCCGTCAAACAATATTTTTATGAAACGAGATGTAAAGAAGCCAGGCCAGTCAAAAACGGTTGCAGGGGGATCGATGATAAACACTGGAACTCTCAGTGCAAAACGTCCCAAACCTACGTCCGAGCACTGACTTCAGAAAACAACAAACTCGTAGGCTGGCGCTGGATACGAATAGACACCTCCTGTGTGTGTGCCTTGTCGAGGAAAATCGGAAGAACATGAATTGGCATCTCTCCCCATATATAAATTATTACTTTAAATTATACGATATGCATGTAGCATATAAATGTTTATATTGTTTTTTATATATTATAAGTTGACCTTTATTTATTAAACTTCAGCAACCCTACAGTATATAAGCTTTTTTCTCAATAAAGTCAGTGTGCTTGCCTCCCCCCAGGCCTCTCCCATCTGTTAATCTTGTTTTGTGATCTGGGTCTCAGGGGCCTTTCTGTAAGATCTGTGTACACCAGTACTTTGCATTCAGTATTGTCAAGGCCATGACTGTCGCTTTAGTAAACTTGTTAAAATCAGATGATGTCAGTGTTGTGTATAAACACAGTGATAGTCCCCTTCTGGTATACTCCATGTTGGATTAATTAATTAAAAGAACTGCTATGGCCTCCATTGAAATTATGCCCTGTAGCTTTGAGCTTAACATTTCATCCTGGCCAGCAAGCATCCCGTCAAGTACTTGTTTTTTTTCTACTCTTGGTCTTGCCAATTAGAATGATGATTTGTGCCAATAACAACGAACCTGGCAATTTTAGTTTTGGAAGTTTCTTTTCAGCACATTTGTTGTTTGGGGGTTGTTTAAGGGTTGGATTTTTTTTTTTTTTTTTTTTTTGGCTTTAGTTTTGTTTTGCTTTTGGTAAGTGGTTTTCATCCTTTTAGGCACATAGGAAAAAAAATTCTTGATATTCATAACAGCATAATTTGTGTGCGTGTGATGCTGGGGATCGAACTGTAACAGAATAATTACATGGCTACCCAGAAGCAAACTGAAATAGCTCATGAATAATCTATACACAGAAAATAAATTTTCTTATTATAAACGCTCTTGGCCCATGGCCTCCCACACTGATCTGTGAGTGGTTGGAAAGGGCTCTGGCTTTGGAGTCAGACTTCAGTCCAATTTCCAGCTCCTTCCCTCTGACCTGATCAACCCTGGGAGCCTGGGTTTCCTGGGGTTAGAATCTGGTGGGGGTTCTGGCCTACCTCCCAGGAAACCTGATAGGCCGGTTAAGTACCTGCTCTGAACTTTCTAGCATGGAGCAGGCGTTTGAGAGTTCCTTCCCTTCCCTTCCTCTTTCTTCTTTCCTAGGTATTATGTTCAACCTTTGGATTGTTATTGGTTGATTCACCACCTTGAGATATAAGAAATGCAAATCTAAGAGATCTTCTTGGTGCCCACTGAGTCCCAGCAGAGGTCCTTACAGGCAAGGGGTCATTGTGGTGATGGTCTCCCTGTCCTGTCCATGCAGGATAGAGGGGACACCCTTGGTGACCCCCAAGGAGTTCATTGATGCTCTGTCCCATTGAGAAGCAGTTGGAACTCTGGGCTGAAGCATAAGGACCCTCACCTCCCATTTGCCGGAGGTGAAGGTGTCCACTAATCCAACACAGAAGCTGTTGTTACCGCCCTGAACCCTGCCCTGAGCCTCACCTGGATTACCCTGCCTCCACTGAAAGCCCACGTGTGCTCTGTCTTCCTGAGACCTCTAACACTCACCCATGTAGAACACGTGTTCTTTCTGTGACATGAGCTTTCAAGACAGACTCAGCAAATGACAGCAGCTCTGGTTAAGAGCATCATTATACTGTGCTTGATTCTGAATGCCTAACGTGGAGGCAGGAAACGGGTCTACCCTGTCCTCACTATATGCCAGGCACTTTCAAACACTGCCACCATTATTTGCCACAAATCCTTTGAGGAAGCCATTTGTCATCTCCAGTTTGCAGGTGAAGAAACCGAGGCTTGTGGGTTTAACTTGACCATGGTCATTTAGCAGGAGATTGGCAGAGTGAAGAGGTAGATCTATGTTTGGGGGATAACCAGCCTCCCTCCCCTGTCACTCCTCCCTCTCCCTCCTGCTTCTCCCTGGCAGCATTGCAGTGCAACGTGAACACTGCAATCCTAGAGAAATGAAAAGCAGAGTCCTCTGCATGCCAGCGTCTTGCAGCTGCTGTTTCAGTGAGCCTACATCGAGGACAGGAGAAGCCTGGTGATAGGATGCTGGGAGTTTCTTGATCAAGCAGGCCCAGTTCTCAGGAGCTCATCACTGGGAGGTGACTGGTAAGCCTTCCCCTCAGCTTCCAGTGAGGGGGTCAGTGATGCCCCCAGCAGGCTGTGAGATACTGTAGCTGCGGGGGGGGGGGGAAATTCTATAGACCTGGTGTTGGGATGTTTAACTAGCACTGTGGTAGAGAGAGAGTTCTCAGTACAAGGACCTAAAGAAGTAAGTCCAGTTTTCAGTGGATTCTGGGAAGCTGGAGCAACTAGTTAAAGTGCTGCAGTAAACTACCTAGACGGTCACAAGGCTGGCCTTAGGGTCATGAGTTAAGGAGCTCATAGGGTCCTCTTTTGGAACTTCTATTCCAGAACCTGTCTAGAGGGTCTGGCTGGACTGGCTTGAGTGACAGAGGTCCCAGACCCCAGCCTTGGAAGGCAAGGACCCTCACAGCAGGGCTGAGTCCTGGGCCCTGTCTTGAATGCAAGGAGTTTGTCAGCCTGTGAAGAGCAAGTTTGGAGCAACACCCGCCTGGCGAAAGTGCAGGTTGGAGAAGACGGTGGGCCTGGAGACAGACCTGAAAACATGCTCCGAGCTGCTGGCTGTCGTCGCTCGGCCTCTTCCATCCTGGGTGGCAAGGCAGAGAAGCGTTTTCCAGCTCCATTTCAGAAACTGCGTTGGCATAAGAGGGAGTCCAGGTGCTGCCAAAGCCAACTGGATGGTGGCTTCTGGGCCCGGGAGAGAGCCTTCCTCGAGGTTGAAAGATGTTTTAACCACTGTATCCGTCCACTGTATACAATTGCTGTTATGATTGACTGAAAAAGAAAACCATCTCTGAGATAGGAGGGCCTTGGAGGGCCTTGATGTGTGGATCCCCCAAATTTCCACACTCTGTTCACCTTGTTGCTTAGTTTCTTGTTGAAACTTGATGAACTTGACTAGATAAAATAGACTCTGGGCCAGCTGTGTTGCCCATAGCTGTGGGGCCTTGGATGAGTCCTTATCCTAACTTGAGCATCATGAGATTCTGTTGCAGAGAGGATCGTGTCTGGACTGAATGGTCCTCACTTCCTGTGGAAAGTCTCACTGGCCACTGATGGGGGCTTCTTTCCTCCCTCTCTCAAGTCTCTAAGATTCTCCACACTCTGAGAACGTGAACTTGAACAGGATACTTTCTGTGCCATCGTTTACTTCTCCGTAAAATGGGGAGAGTGTCTGTCTGTAAGATTGTTTTGCAAAAATCATCCGTTCCCTGGCACATGAGAAGCCCCCTTCAGTGTTATGATGATGATGATTAGCTTTGGGAGAGGGGGTTGCAGGAACCCTCATTCTAGAATTCCTAAACTGGATGGTGGAAGATTCATCCTGTATCCATCTCCTACCCCATGAGAGGTGGACCTTAGGGTAGTATTTGCCCATTTCCCTTCCGCAGGTCTCGAACCAAGCCACTGACCCAGTCTTCTAATAGGCCTTTAATCCTTCTCTGTTGACACACCCGAGAAGGCATTCCTAATTCTTCCAATAAATTTTCTAGAAATTCTGCCTAGTACTTTTCTGAAGTGTGTGTGTGTGTGTGTGTGTGTGTGCACGCGCGCTTTCTTTTTAAAATTTATTGGACAGCTTTGTTCTTGTGTGTGTTCTCTCCCCCTCCCCCTTCTCCTTCCAGGTTGGTATTGATGTTTTAGGGTTTGGCACTTTTTAAGATTTTTCCCTTTCCCTTTCCCCTTGTTCGTGAGTACATGCAAGTCTATGTGTGCTTTATAGTTTCATTTAGTCAATGTAACACCCCTCCACTGAGGCTTGGAGAGACCATCTGCATTTATTTTATCACCTTTGAACATGTGTTCAGGAACAAAGTCTGTGTAGTCAGTTTATGGTCACCTGGAGACTTCTCTGGCTTCACCAGGAAGATGCATCCCCCAGCCTTCAAGCTCTGAGGCCCTGGGTGTGCAAAGCCAAGACCAGGTCCTTGGCTAAACCAGGCCTCACAGTGCCCGCTCTGCTCGACCACACCGCGGGCTTTGCCTCCACGAGAGAGCTGTGAAGCTGGGGCGCAACCAACTGCTCACGACGGCACCCCCTCCCTCCGAACACCAGCCTGAGGGCCTTGGGCATGCTCTGTTCACAGACCCAGGATCAGCCAGTCACTAAAGTCTGATTCAACTGGAACTTTCTCCCTCAAGATCCCCACCCCCAAATCTAAGGAGACCCAAACTCCTTACACGTGTCCGTCTCAAGTTACAGCAGGCTGGTGGGCTGCTCAAAAAGCACACGTGTTTTACAGCAAGTTGAAGCGCAGATGCTTCTGTCTTGACCAGAGCCCCTAGTTTTCCCTTTGGCTGTGGGTGGAGGTTGGCCCAGCTCAGAAGAGCAGAACCCCAGAACAGGTCAGAAGGACTCTGAAGGTCTGTGGACTTGTTTTCTTCAGTCCTTGGCCTCCTGAGTGACAGGGCATGGGGGCTCATGAAACAAGCACCAACGTGCCTGGTGGGAGGCAGCGAGGGGAAAAAGCAGAGAAGAGGAATGGTCCAGAGACATCAAAAGCCTTCCCTTGGAAGAAGTGGCCTCCACAGGTGAGTTTGGCTGGGTTGAATTGTCATAGAGTTCAGTAACGACATTGCTGGTTAAATTATAGAAGTCTCTGCAGCAAGAAAAATTAAAGTTTGTTGGGAACTTGTGAAGAACAGCCTAATGAGTTAGACGGCTTTTCCCGTGGCGTTGTGAGTGGGCGGGTGCCTTCAGATCCTAACCGTGGATGTACCGCATTTTTTTAAGGAAAGGTAATGCTTCAGAAAGAATGCTCCTGAACGCAAGTTCAACCTTCAGGAGGGTGAACGGGGAGCCAGCTGGGGAGCACATGGGCCATGAACATTCTTGAGGCTAGCAAACAGGCAGATCAGGATGGAAAATTTACAAACAGAAAAGACATCAGGCAGAGCCCGTCGGCCAAAACAGAAGGCATTGTCGTTGAGGGCCTTCCAGGTTGGTAAGATAGTGTTAGAATCTGGTAACTGGGACTCGGGGTTGGAAAACAAGATGAAACCAAAGAATTAATAATGGTAATAATGGTTATCACTTACAGACTGCCTGCTTCGTGTTAGGCACTGTGTGTGCATCTCCATGGAGTGTCGTGCCATCCCTGGTCATTCTAACCCTTGCGTGCAGTTGAGGACATTGGTTGAGAGAGGCGACTTGCCCGAGGTCATAGCTGATAAAGGGAAGTGCCTAGATAGGGACTTGAGAGGTCTGTGGGCCTCAGAAGCACATTGATCAGAGCATGCAAGACAGTGGAAAGGATGGGAGGTGCTTCCTGGGACCCTGGCCACCAGATTGCAGTGGGTAAAGGGGAGTGAGGAAGATGCGCACACCTGGCGTACAGGGAGAGCTTAGAGGGCAACGTAGTAGGAATTCCAACATTTCTTCCACCTGAGCGCAGTGGCAGACGCAGATTTTTGGTAGCGTGGGGAAGAAGAGTGGGCTCCTACACCACACCTGCCATCCTTCACCCGATACTTAAGACTCACCCAGACTGGGGGAAAGCCGTTATTGCTTCTGCTTGAAAGGTCAACATTAGTTCTTCTATAATGTTCCTTTGGGGCTTTTGCAAATAGAAGACAGGAATTCTAGATTTGGACATGAACTCTAAGATCCAGCAATCCATGGATCCCTTATAAGGCAGAAATCTATTTTTATTCATTTGATACTTTAAATTTTTTGTCGTTGTTGTCAAATGCCTACTAGGTATTGGGCAATGCGCCCAACTCTAGACTCAGCACCAGAGGTGTCATTCCTGCTTAGAAGAGCTGTGAGAGAAAAGGGTGGGGCCTTCAGGTATCGCAGTTTGGAGTAACCTTGACAATTTCTGTGCCCCGCGATAAGCACCTCCTCTCCAGCCGGCTTGCTCTGTTTTAAAACAGTTCTAATTATCTGATAGAAAACCTTTCCCTACATTGAAGCCACATCTACAGATTAAGATGGTTTAATGAAGTTGTCAACAAAGGAGCCGCGGGCACCCAGGAAGTGGGCAGCTAATTGGCTGCCTGGGACCGTCTGGAAAGACTTCATTGAGGGGGTGGCTCTCAAGAGAGGAGTGGGAGTCTCACAGGGATGAAGGAGGAGAAGGATATTCCAGACAGGAACAGCCTACAAAAGTGGAGACTGGGGAAGAATCTAAGATATGTAGAGGAAAACACAGTGTGTGCCGCGACAAGAACTTTAGGACTGTGGAGACTGGAGAGAAAAGTCTGGAGGGGCTAATTCAAGGCCAGGTGGGAAGGGCTATGAAGTTTGGAGTTTATGGTTTGGGTGCTCTTAACTTTAACTTGCAAGAGAATCACATGGACGACTTGTTAAGACTGATTGCTGAGCCTGGTCACCTGAGCCTCTGACTCATTAGGTCTGGGGTGGGGCCGGAGGATTTGCATTTCTAAGACAATCCCAGGTGATGCTACTGCACACTAGGAGAATCACTGGTTTATTAAGCCATGAGGAGTCCACAGGGTGGTTGTTTGTTTGTTTGTTTGTTTGTTTGTTTGTTTTTGTCTTTGTGTGTTTTCTGTTAAGAGGGTCATTTTGGTGGCAGTTTAGTTGAGGGATTGACACAGCACTGCAGTGATCAAATGAAGGCCTGAACTGAGGAGGAGGCGTAGATCTAGGGAGTACAACAGATTGCAGCAGCATTTGGGAGGTGCAGTCAATGAGATTTGGTAACTAGTGGAGTCTGGAAGGTGAGGAAAGAAGGCATTAGGAAGATGACCACACCATTTCTGGAGGTCTAATGGTTCTAAATTGAATTCAAGAAGACAGCAAGATGAAGGATTTTAGATGTCCACAGGACGTCAAGAAAAAGAATGTCTAATAGGTAATTTTTTTTTCTTTAAATTTTATTTTTATAATCTTTAATATGTACAACTCATAGTGCATGTATTTAGCATCTTTTTACATACAACTGTTTGATTATCAAGATAGATGTGAACTTAAAATCATGAAAGAATGGCTCTTACTTATTCATAAATAGTCCAGCATAAATGAGCCTCTGCATTTACAAATGGGTCTAGATGATGCTCAGTGGAAGCCCAAATCATGAGCTCATTAGCAAATCAGGGGTGGGGAGTTGGGACTCCCTGGAATCTAGGATCCAGGCCTCCATTTTAGAAGGGCTGTATGCCTACCCATTGCATCACTTTGGAAGCTGTGGAAAGTGCTAGGAGGTTACTGAGGAGAGGGAATTTATATATTGAGGCCTGAGGTAGCTACATCCTCAGGGAACCATCGTGACATGGGGCCTTCGCAGTCAGCTTTCATATCAGCACCAGAGACATTTCGGGGTATATTTTTGAAGGAAAAGGCCAGTTCTGGAGGAGCTGCTATGGTTTGAGTGTTCATGTATTGGAAACCTAATCCCCAAATTCGTATGTTAATAGTATTGGGAGGTTAATGATATTAGAGAAGTAATTAAGATTGGACGAAGCCATGAGGGTGGAGTCCCATGAATGGCATTCATGACTTAAGAAGAACAGGAAGAGGGAGCTGAGCTTTCTTTTTCATACCATGTGAATGCCACAGCCATGTGTTGCCATAGAAAGACCCTTACCAGAGACTGGTACCTTGCTCCTGTTTCTTAGCCTCTACCTGGTCTCAGGTATTTTGTTATAGCAGCAGAAAACAAACTAAGACACAAGCTAACATTTAAAGATCTTGGTTAAAAATGAACTTGCTGCAGCTCTATTTTCTGGGCTAGGACTTTTCCTGGGTATTGAGTCCTGGGAAGCTTCTTGGTCAGTTAAGAAAATACAATGTACCTTTCTGTTAGTAAAATCCTGGGAGAAGGCAACCACCCTTTCCACTCCAGAGCTTTCAGGCATGACTCCCTCTGTCTTAAATAGTCCTCCTTTGTCCTCAGTTCCCCTCATCTGATTCAAGCCTACTCTGCCTTCTGGTCCTAGTTTAAAAATTCCTCTTCTTCAGGGACATCTCCTCTTGAGTTATTTGTGGTCTAGCCTCTCCTCCCCCATTTTATATTCTCATTGGACCCAGCCTTTTATTTCCTATCATATAACACGACTGAAATTATAGATATATGGTAATTGGTGTAGATCACTTTACCATTTTGCCCCATTTAGCTATAATGTCCATGTGTCAGCAGGTCATCCTGGTTTGAGTCCACACTGTGTCCCAGGTGCTGAGCTCAGCACCTGGGTTATCAGTAAGCACTGAATTCGTTGTACTAATTAATTGTACTAATTAATTGATGAATCCCCTTAACCAACTGGGATTATGGCAGAAAGAGGATTCGCCTCCGACTGCAGAGAGAATGGATTAGCGAGGAGGGCCTTGCTGTTCATTGGTGGCTCAGACATCTGTGATGAGTTGGGGGAGGCGAGAGGCGCGACAATGTAAAATCATACTGTGCTTTTCTGCCCAAAGATTTGAGAATCCATTATTCCGTGGGTGAACTATTGAATGAGGACTCAAATTTGAAAGAAAACAACTTTTTTTTTTCCCCACATTTTATATGGATGCATTACACTTGTACATAATGGTGGGATCTGTTACATAGTCATACATGTAAACAAGATAACAATATAACTTAGCCAATATCATTCCTCAGTAGTTCCCCTTTCCCTCTCCTCCCCTGTCCCCCTGGTCCCTTTATGTTACTGATTTCCCGTTGATTTTTATGAGATCCCCCCCCCCCACACACACACACACACCACTTTCTTTTCCTTTTTTTCATTCTAGCTTCCAAGTATGAAAGAAACCATGACCCTGGACTTTCTGAATGTGGCTTATCTTGCTTAACATAATGTTCTCAAGTTCCATCTATTTTCCTGCCAATGACATGATTTCATTCTTCTTTATGGCTGAATAAAACTCCATTGTGTGTATATACCATATTTTCCATACCCATAGACCAAAACAAGTTTTAAATGTAGTTTAGAAAACCCAAATCCAAGGTCGTGAACCAGGGTTATGCTTGCACTTCAGAGACGAAGGACGTCTTGTACTGATTTAGCAGTCACTCATCCATTCAGCCATTCTTCCATCTCACACGCGAGGAATCACTCTTCCTAGGTATGGATTATTGCAGTGACAAATTTGGACAGATGAGGCTCAGGCCTGAGGCGTCTGCCAAGAAAAAAAAATAAATAAGAAAATATACAGATAAGATAAATTTCAGGTAGAAGAAATGTAACACAGCAAAAGACGGAGAAAGCGTGGGGAGCAGTTTGGGAGGGCAGCAGTGGTATTGCGTAACTATGTTTTTATGGTTAAAATGCTTGCTGCTGTGAAATTCAAGGCATGAAATGTCAGTGCGCCTAAGGGAAGTCAAACATATTTTCCTAGACTGTGAGCAATTAATGGTCCTAATTAAGGCCTAGGATCTTCAACCAAAAATCAAAAGCCACGCTTTGGCAATAGAAGTGCAAACGGGGCCCAACTCATGAATGAATCACCTCTCTGTCCTTCAGCTGAGTACAACTTTTCATCAGAAAGCTTGGACACCCGGTTGGGGTTGGTTCTCACCATAACAGGCAGGCGCAGTGCAGCTTCTGCCCACAGAGGGACTTTTTACCCTTGTCGAACCTGTTCCATTCCAGAGGAACAAGATGCAGTCACTCTCCTGCTGTCAGGGCGCGCCCTCTGGTCCCCCTCCAGATACTCAAAGGCCCGGGGGAGCAGGTGGTGGGCAGGGCCACTCCTTCTGAATTCCTGTGCCTCTGGCCCCTGTTGGCAGCTGCCCAACCAGATAGATGGGGAGGTCGGCCCAACCCAGGGCTAGGATTCTGCCTCTGGCACCTCGAGCGAACTTTCTTTTAATGTAAGGTACACATCAAGAAAACGACTCAGGTGACTGTAGTTGGGTTGTTTGTACTCAACAACCCTCAGATTTCTTTCCCCCCAAAAAAGGGCACAAAAGCATTCCTAATTCAATTAAAGTATTCGAGGACCTAACTCGGGCTACCTCAAGAATGAGTGGCAAGGACGAGCACTCTGAGATTGTACAGAAGAGGGAGCAAACTCAGTGTGCTTTGAGAAGCTTCAGCAAAGCCACTGGAACTGGGTTCAATCCCAACCTACTAAGCCAGCTAGAGAGGTTAGGCAACTCAGTCCAGGTCACACAGCTAACATCGAGGGCAGAGCTGGGAGGAGAACCAGACCTTCTGTCACCTAGTGTTGGATGTTCTGTTATTCCACACGGCCGTAAGAGGGCTAGTGGAAGAATGTTTGCAAGAGCCCTGCAGATCTCACCTGGCATCTACTTTGCCAGCCTTTTCTATGTTCTCAGGCACCTCCCGGTAACCTGGAGTTTTCCACGCGCACTCCTCAGTCTGTGGTCACCTGACCTCCAGAGGCTGTCCCTGTGGTTGGCAGGCAGTGACAAGTCAGGCCGCATCAAACCTAATCTCACCACCGTAATCATGGGACCTGATTTCAAACTTTTATCAAATGGCTGATTAATAATTAATTAATAATTAATTAATTCATGCTGATCCTGACCTCTGGGGTGATAGTGAAAGTGTCTTTAAATGGAAACAGGTGGTCTGGACACCAGTGGATGGCTGTAGGCGGCAGAAGGGTCCTGGAGGCCTCCTGGGGTCTCCTTTGAAGAAGAGGGAATTCCGAAGGCTCTCAAGGAAAGGCTGTAGCAGCCAGGGTAGATGGAGACCACTAGTAGGCTCAGGTAACAATCGTCCAACTGGCATAGGAGCCGTTTGGGATTTTATTAACTGGGTCGGCTGGACTAACACCTCCCAGCCTGTCGTTTACTCTGCCTGTCGCTCAGGGATGGTGTCAGGATAGCAGACAGACACACAGGGCACTTGGCATCCAGGAATCTCCAGAGCGTAGACCTGAGAGATAGAGCCTGCATCTGCAGGCTCTGAGAAGAGGAAATCCAGGGGTCAGACCCACAAATTCTACTGCTTATCGCCACCTTCACTTGAAGGGAAGGGTTGCTTTTTTCTTGCCTAATTCCCTCCCATGGTAGCCCAAGTCAGTTCTCCTGGTGCTTTTAATTTTTTAAGTCCAGATTAAATCTGAAAGATTTTTTTTTTTTTTTAGACCCTTACAAAATTACACTCTAAAGCATGACGCCAAAGGAGATGGGAAGCAGAGGATCCCGGTTTCCATGAGTTTCCTTTGCAACATCTGCCTTCTGTCCTCTTGTGTTCTGCCCCTGCTCCTGAGGGGTTGGAAGGGCACTGGCCCTGTTCTGGTCCTTCCAGTTCAATTTCATCATGCAAAATGCACGGAGGACCTGCTGGTGCTAGCCCCTGCTTGGGACTGGTTGAGCTGCTTGCCACTGGATTTTTGTAATTGGCTGTCTGCCTTCCGACTCCGTTAGCCACCGCAGGGTAGCAGAGGTGGGAGAGATAGAGTGCACACAAGTGAAAGCCTGTGTTGTGGATATAAGGTGTCCCCCAAAAGCTCATGTGTGAGACAGTGCAAGAAGACTCGGAGGTGAAATGATTGGGTTGTGAGAGCCTTAACTCAATCAGTAAATTAATCCCCTGATGAGATTAGCTGAGTGGTGACTGAAGGCTGATAGGGTGTGGCTGGAGGAGGTGGGTCATTGGGGACGTGGCTCTGGGGTATATATTTTGTATCTGGCAAGTGGAGTGTCTCTCTCTGCTTTCTGATCATCATGCGAGTCGCTTCCCTCTGCTACGTTCCTCCCCCATGATGTTCTGCCTGACCTCAAGCCCTGAGGAATAGAGCCTTTTATGGACTGAGACCTCTGAAATTGTGAGCCCTCAAATAAACTTTTCCTGCTCTACCATTGTTCTGGTCAGATCTTTTTAGTCAACAGTAGCGAAAAAGCTGACTAAAACAGCCTGCTCTGTCCATCCCGAGCCACGGATGTGAATCCTGGAACCCCGGTCCCACTGCACAGCCTCAGATGAGTGAAGCATCTCTGGCCACCTCCAACCTCCCCTCCAGCACTTTCTCCGTGTCAGACCCTCCTGGACTTCCCTGTGGGGATACAGATTGCAGCCCAACCTCCTGGAGGGATAAGACACACGGTGATCAATGTTTCCGTGGCTTTATATTAGGGAACAGTGGCTTGCTCTTAGGACAATGAGGTGCTCTTCACCTTACCTAAAGGGAGATAGGACAAGGGAGGGGAAGGCTTCCTGGAGGAGGTGATGCCTACAGAGCAATAAGAGAGGATATTCCAGATTCTGCAAAGTGCACTTAAGAGCGAACATATGGGCTTGAGGTGTCAGAACTCAGAGAATCCAAAAGGCAGCGCACAGAGGTCCAGTGTGCCAGTCTGGAGAGCTTGGACAGGTCCCCTGCAGACATGTGGCATGTGGTCCTGAAGCAGGAGAACGGCCCTTAACAGATGTGCCGCCACGGGCCAAGGGTCTCTCTGGTCTAAAGGGATCTGAGCTTCCTCTGCCTGCGCCCGGGTTCTCCACACCATGCGTGCTTGCCCCTGGGCTGTGGTCAGTCGGATCTAGGTCCGCCTGGAGACGGAGAACAGATGTGGCAGCCCCTGTGTAGATCCCGAGATTCTCGACTACATCCCCTAAAGAGTAGACACATTCAAAGTCACGTGGCAGGGACAGCCCTGGACAGGCATCCTGGCAGGTTGAAAGCCAGGTTTGGAGAAGGTCGGTGACTTGGGAAGTGTTGGGGCGTCGTCCTTGCTCATTTCCCTCACCCGGGTTTGAGCATCACCCTGGTCCCCTGGCCCTGGTGGGAGGCCCACCTACTGCAGTTGGATTTCAGCATCACCCTGGCCCTGGTGGGAGGCCCACCTACTGCAGTTGGATTTCAGCATCACCCTGGCCCTGGTGGGAGGCCCACCTACTGCAGTTGGATTTCAGCATCACCCTGGTCCCCTGGCCCTGGTGGGAGGCCCACCTACTGCAGTTGGATTTCAGCATCACCCTGGTCCCCTGGCCCTGGTGGGAGGCCCACCTACTGCAGTTGGATTTCAGCATCACCCTGGTCCCCTGGCCCTGGTGGGAGGCCCACCTACTGCAGTTGGATTTCAGCATCACCCTGGTCCCCTGGCCCTGGTGGGAGGCCCACCTACTGCAGTTGGATTTCAGCATCACCCTGGTCCCCTGGCCCTGGTGGGAGGCCCACCTACTGCAGTTGGATTTCAGCATCACCCTGGTCCCTGGCCCTGGTGGGAGGCCCACCTACTGCAGTTGGATTTCAGCATCACCCTGGTCCCCTGGCCCTGGTGGGAGGCCCACCTACTGCAGTTGGATTTCAGCATCACCCTGGTCCCCTGGCCCTGGTGGGAGGCCCACCTACTGCAGTTGGATTTCAGCATCACCCTGGTCCTCTGGCCCTGGTGGGAGGCCCACCTACTGCAGTTGGATTTCAGCATCACCCTGGTCCCCTGGCCCTGGTGGGAGGCCCACCTACTGCAGTTGGATTTCAGCATCACCCTGGCCCTGGTGGGAGGCCCACCTACTGCAGTTGGATTTCAGCATCACCCTGGCCCTGGTGGGAGGCCCACCTACTGCAGTTGGATTTCAGCATCACCCTGGTCCCCTGGTGGGAGGCCCACCTACTGCAGTTGGATTTCAGCATCACCCTGGTCCCCTGGCCCTGGTGGGAGGCCCACCTACTGCAGTTGGATTTCAGCATCACCCTGGTCCCCTGGCCCTGGTGGGAGGCCCACCTACTGCAGTTGGATTTCAGCATCACCCTGGTCCCCTGGCCCTGGTGGGAGGCCCACCTACTGCAGTTGGATTTCAGCATCACCCTGGTCCCCTGGCCCTGGTGGGAGGCCCACCTACTGCAGTTGGATTTCAGCATCACCCTGGTCCCCTGGCCCTGGTGGGAGGCCCACCTACTGCAGTTGGATTTCAGCATCACCCTGGTCCCCTGGCCCTGGTGGGAGGCCCACCTACTGCAGTTGGATTTCAGCATCACCCTGGTCCCCTGGCCCTGGTGGGAGGCCCACCTACTGCAGTTGGATTTCAGCATCACCCTGGTCCCCTGGCCCTGGTGGGAGGCCCACCTACTGCAGTTGGATTTCAGCATCACCCTGGTCCTCTGGCCCTGGTGGGAGGCCCACCTACTGCAGTTGGATTTCAGCATCACCCTGGTCCTCTGGCCCTGGTGGGAGGCCCACCTACTGCAGTTGGATTTCAGCATCACCCTGGTCCCCTGGCCCTGGTGGGAGGCCCACCTACTGCAGTTGGATTTCAGCATCACCCTGGCCCTGGTGGGAGGCCCACCTACTGCAGTTGGATTTCAGCATCACCCTGGCCCTGGTGGGAGGCCCACCTACTGCAGTTGGATTTCAGCATCACCCTGGTCCCCTGGTGGGAGGCCCACCTACTGCAGTTGGATTTCAGCATCACCCTGGTCCCCTGGCCCTGGTGGGAGGCCCACCTACTGCAGTTGGATTTCAGCATCACCCTGGTCCCCTGGCCCTGGTGGGAGGCCCACCTACTGCAGTTGGATTTCAGCATCACCCTGGTCCCCTGGCCCTGGTGGGAGGCCCACCTACTGCAGTTGGATTTCAGCATCACCCTGGTCCCCTGGCCCTGGTGGGAGGCCCACCTACTGCAGTTGGATTTCAGCATCACCCTGGTCCCCTGGCCCTGGTGGGAGGCCCACCTACTGCAGTTGGATTTCAGCATCACCCTGGTCCCCTGGCCCTGGTGGGAGGCCCACCTACTGCAGTTGGATTTCAGCATCACCCTGGTCCCCTGGCCCTGGTGGGAGGCCCACCTACTGCAGTTGGATTTCAGCATCACCCTGGTCCCCTGGCCCTGGTGGGAGGCCCACCTACTGCAGTTGGATTTCAGCATCACCCTGGTCCCCTGGCCCTGGTGGGAGGCCCACCTACTGCAGTTGGATTTCAGCATCACCCTGGTCCCCTGGCCCTGGTGGGAGGCCCACCTACTGCAGTTGGATTTCAGCATCACCCTGGTCCCCTGGCCCTGGTGGGAGGCCCACCTACTGCAGTTGGATTTCAGCATCACCCTGGTCCCCTGGCCCTGGTGGAGTGGGAGGCCCACCTACTGCAGTTGGATTTCAGCATCACCCTGGTCCCCTGGCCCTGGTGGGAGGCCCACCTACTGCAGTTGGATTTCAGCATCACCCTGGTCCCCTGGCCCTGGTGGGAGGCCCACCTACTGCAGTTGGATTTCAGCATCACCCTGGTCCTCTGGCCCTGGTGGGAGGCCCACCTACTGCAGTTGGATTTCAGCATCACCCTGGTCCCTGGTGGGAGGCCCACCTACTGCAGTTGGAAATCCAGATGCTGGGGGGTCTCCGTCTGAGGGTGGTCTTGCCATCTGCCTGGCTTCCTCTCCCTCTCACCCTGTCACGCTTCCTTCGGAACTTTTTGACCCCGGTCCTGCTTGATGTCAGCGTGTCAGTCAGGCCCGGTGATGTCAGCATCTTTGGGGTGGGCCTTGCAGCCGCTCTCCGACTCTAGGACCCGTAAGCCCTGGTTGGGGCCATCCACCTACTCCCCTTCGCACCCACAGTCAGAGCAGCAAAGCTGCAACTCCTGAGGAGGGTAGGAAGAGCGCAGAGTCCTGGCTCGAGGAGCACAGGGCTCCTTGCTGCCCTCGCATCTCTTTGCACTGAGATGCACCTGACAAGGGAGGGAGGGGCTCATGCCAAGCTGTAGCAGGCCCACAGCAAAGTAGACTTCCTTCCCTCCCCAACCAGCATCCTAAAGGAGCTGAATGAGAATAATCTCTGAATTTTCATCAAATGTCACTCTCATCAAGCCACACCCCCTCTCCACGGTCCAAGATGCATCGTTGGGTATTTGGGACCATCGACAATGTAGCCCCAGCCTGTCTTCTAGCTATTTCTCTCTCATGCCAACACGGAGCCCACCTCCCCTGACTTTTCTCCTCTTTCTCACACCTGACTTGCACTTCCCCACCTCCAAGCCCTGGCAGGGTCCATTCTCCACCCTGTGGCTCCCTGGGACCTTTTCTGACACAGCATTCATCATGCACAACAGCCTCTCACCACGCTGGCTTGGAAGGAAGGCCAGAAAAAGAGATAGAGCACGCATGGAATCCTGACTCTTGGATTTACAGGTTTCTCCTTTGACAGATGAGGAGGCCGGACTCCAAGAGAGGCAGTGATTCCTTGATAAACGGTGGGTAAACAAGAGAGCTGGCACTCAGACCATGCCCCAACTTCAGAACTCACATAGTCGCCTAAGGCATTCTCTCCCTTTACTCATGAGGAGAGAGAGAATTCTAGGTTACAGTAATCAGGGCTTCCGGAGTCTTACTGTGCATTCTTCTCGGAGTGCTTGCCCACCACACTTTCTGAAGGGAGAACCTTCTGGAGCTTCCTTGGACTATGATCAGAAGCTGGGTCCATTCCACTCCTCAAGACCAGCCATGTCATTTTATTGGGTAGAAATTCAGGACCCCAAGATGGTAGAGGCTGGCTATACGGAGGAGGCCGCTGGAGGATAAGACAGGAAGACAAGTCATGTCCCTGCTTATGAAAAGTCCCATTACCATGACAACTTCCACCACTGAGGACTTACCACCATGACCACTTTGGCGACAGGTTCCGTATTTTAAAATGACCAATGGAGGTAATTGGATAGTATTCTACTTAGGTCTTCTAAAGTAACCAATGGGGGAAAATTGGATACTATTCTAATCAAGTATCATAGGTGACCAATGGGGTCAAGTAGCGTCTTCGATCAGGTAGAGAGTAGGGAAGAGAATCCCTCACGGTTCAGCATATAAGATGCTAATTTCCAGACATCAGGGCCATGAGCCTCTCCCTCTTGCTTGACCCACTCCACTTTACCTTACAGAGTGCTACTTCCACCTTCACCTTCAATAAATTTGTACTTTATATGTTACTTGTGTGTGTCTTGCTCAATTCTTTGTTCAGAATACCAAGGACCTGGACCCCAACTGGACACCTTGATGATGACCATTTGGGGGGCCCCGTGCAAAATGCAAACATGGAGTTCCTTGTTCATAAAGGATTAAGAATTGCAAAATTCCAACAGCAAAACATTAAACCCCAAACACAGGTCCTTCTGCACGCAGTGCCTCCTGTGACCACCTAGTCAAAAGGTCAGAACATTTCCATTTTCCCCTTTCTTTTCTTTTCTTTATTTCTCCTCTTATGGAGCTGGGGATAGAACCCAGGGCCTGTGCATGCTAGGCAAGCACTTTACCACTGAGCTACCTGCCAGCCCTCATTTTTCTTTTAATATAGTGATTTATCTTAAATGCCCTTTGAATTGCCAATACACATTAAACAGTCTGTAATCAATGCCCCAGTGTTCTTTTATCTCTGTCAATGTTCATGTTTTATGTTGAATCAGCAAAAGCAGGAAAATCCTTTTTCTAATGTGAAGATATAATTCATTCTTTCTATTGCCTTATAGCATAATCCATGCTAGAAGTCATTACTTGTATTGAAAATGCATCATTTCGATTGAAAAATTGTATGCTCTTCTTAATGAATTGATACTACTAGTGTGATCTGAGATTTTTTTGTTATAATTTTTTCTAGATATCGGGAAACTTCAGTCTTACTTTACAGAAATTCTGAATCTGTAGAACCACGTGAATACACAGCCAGGGTGACTCCCAGGGTTTGGGGAGGGCCAGAGCCCGAGGTTGAGGTTTTATCAGCTTTGTGGTGAGTCGACCCTAGTTGAGGTTCGAGGCTGGGACTCTGAATTATAAACCAACAGATCTTTCCAGCTGCACACGCCCCTACGCACAGCCAGCAGTATCCACTCTTCAAACCCACACTTTCAGTCTACAGCAGAGTTCTGAAAGGAGAGGGTGGAATGATGCACATTTTCTGCAATGTATGTAGAGAAAGAAACGATTTCCTTGAACCAAAATGAAGTTGGACTGGGCTATTGCCTACTCAACGCATTTGGTCTACAAAGCAAGATTTCCCTCTCATTTTGAGGACAAGGTTTATATGCATTTGTCTTTTAAGAAGTTTAGTCTTTAAAGGTTTGTTTTTTTTTTTTTTTTGTCATCAATTCCACGAAGAACCTCTGAGTTCCCCTGGGGTCAGGGAGTTGTGAGAGGTGGGCCGGGGAAGCCTGAGGAGTCCCACAGCAGGGGCCAACATGGCCTCCTGAGCAAGATGAAGCCGTGCCGCCTGCCTGTGGGCCCTGGAGCCAGCAGAGGGTCTCTAACCCTCACTCCATCCCACAGGAGCCTTGTGGCCTGTTGCACACTTACTCCTCAGTTCTTTCCTCTTCTGTACATGGAAGGGAAATGCCTAATAGCACTGGGTAGTTTGTAAGAATGAAGCGAACGCTTGCTGTGAAGTGCTTGGTTGGTGACCTCGCACTTCCCAAGTGCTACTACAGAATCATCCGTGTGGTCAGTAAGGGTTTCATCCAGAAAATCAGGGCAAAGTTTGTCCCTGTGCCAGGGCCTCCTCCCATTGCCTTCCCTCAGGGCCTCACTGAGAACTGCCCACTCTGCTCCTCTGGCCTGGCAGGACAGCTTCCTGTCTTCTTGGTTTTTGTCTCTTGTTTCCCATCAATGAGGGTGTTATGGTTTGGAGGTGAGGGGTTCCCCAGAAGTTCACATGGGAGACAATGCAAGAAGGTTCGGAGGAGAGATGATTGGATTGTGAGAGTCTTAACCCAACCAGTGAGTAATCACCTGATAGGGGTCAACGGAGTGGCAACGTGGTGATAGGGCATGGCTGGAGGAGGTAGGAACTGAGGGTGTGGCTTGGGGGACATATTTGTGTCTGGCAAGTGGAGACCTCTCTCTCTGCTTTCTGATCATCGTGTGAGCTGCTTCTCTCCACCTCACTCTTCCGCCATGATGTTCTGCCTCACGTTGAGCCCCACGGAATGGAGCCTGCTCTCTGTGGATGGAGACCTCTGAAATCCTGAGCCCTCAAATACACTTTCTCCTCCTCTACAGTTGTTCTGGTCAGATCCTTTAGTCACAGCAGTGAAAAGAAGCTGACTAAAACGGGGGGCTTCCTGCCAGTGACTCACCCCTCACTCCTTCCTGGCTGAATGTACTGAGTACCAAAGAATAATAATAATTTAATGAATCCGATATTAACTTAGTGTTTGTGTGGAAATAGTGCTTAATGCTATAAGTGTCATGAATATGTCCTGCCTTGTCACACGCTGTGACATGCACAGTGAGTATCCATGGCAACGCCTGAAAGAGCCCCCACGTGTGTAACCCTGATAACAGAGTACATGACCCTGATATGTCACTATGAGTGACGTAAGGGCCTAGCTAGAAATAGTATATAAACCGAGTCCCCAGCTCACTCAAGCGAAGCGTCTTCAAGACGACCGGACCCTGTCACGCTTCCCGTCGGAGTGACCTGCTGATGGTGCCTGCTGCTTGCTGAGTTCCCGGACCAGACTTCATCTGATCCAGCGAGAGGCTAAGAAGACGTCCCTTGGTGAGCCCCCTGGGACTCGGGGAGATAGAGGCTAAGTTAGGACTGTGTGAATCTAGTTTTGAATTTGGTTGTGAATAAACCTTGGCATTGCAAAGACATATCTGCCTCTGTCTACTTAATGTGCTCGGGACACTGAGTGAATGAGGCAGCTTTACCTGCCACAGAGGGCCAACTAGCAAATCCCTACTGACTATTCCTCACTGGCCCTGGCTACGTTTCCCAGGCCATCCGTGACTGGCAGAAGTCTGCTGCAACGCTTGGCCCAAGATAGGCAACTGTTCACCACCAGAAGGACAGGTCCCCTTGCTTCATCCTAGAAGTCTCCCAGCTTCTGTCTTCCAATCTCGCACCTGGCCACTACCCTGTACCTCCTCAAACTTGGGGTTCAGCTTATTGAAAATCTGTCCCATATTATTAGGCATAGTGTGATTTCTGAAATTGTGTACCCAAATCAGATGTTCAAAAGCACAGTTATAGACTTAAATAGCATAGGGATATATTTTCCCAGGGATAGAAAAGAAACTGTAAAATTACGTTCATACCAACATTTATACATGATTGTTGCAATATCCTACCCATATATTGAACATGTTTATTGTAGCAGAAGCTACAATTCAACATTCATTCGCTCAACAGATGTTTAATGAGCACCTCCTGGACTCAAAGCACCATTCTAAGTGTCTGGGATCCATTTATCATGCAGTCACCATTCTAGTAATGGAGGGAGATGGGCAATAAAAAGCTCATGCAATGAATGAGTAGGGTCTGCTAGATCATGATAAGCGCTATGGCAAAGGGGGATATGGGGAAGGGGGGAGAAAAAAACAGAAGCGAGTACAGAGAATCCCAAATGTAGGTGGAGGGTGGAGTACAGGTTGCAATTTTTATCAGGAAAACCCTCACTGATAATGCTGAGTTTTGAGCAATGACTTGGAAAGGAGATGAGGAATTAAACCATGTGGAAATCCAGGGGCAGAGCATTCTGGGTAGAAGGCCTGAGGCAGGAACGTGTCTGGCCTACATTGGAACAGTCAATCAACTTAATTCTGGTGAGCATCTGAATCTTTAGTCTTCTTTGGGCGTGCCTAATAACTCCTATCTTTTTCTCATTTATATTATGCTAATAAGATCTGTGCTTTCTACCCTAGTTTCCTACTCATTTTTATAAAGCAATAAGGACAAAATTAGATGAAATGTGCAAAATAACTGTATGTACTCTGAGCTGGAGGCGGAGGGTGACCACCGAGGCTGAAGGGTGGGCAGGCGCGCTGCGCCCCCACGTGGAAGCTTGCAATGTTTGGCCCCTCAGGCGTGGGTGTTCCAATCTGGCACTTGGAAGGGAGACCAGCGGCGTCCGCCTGCGACATCCAAACGTGCATTCTGTGCAAATGGGAAACTTATGAAGTCAGGGACTTCTTGGTGCCTTAGAGAAGAGCTTGAGGGCAGAGGGGGTGGGCGGGTGCCGCTCTGATGGGAATGTGGACCACGCCCGCTTGCTTCCCTCTGTGAGCCAGAGAGGGCTTCCCTGCCTTGGAACAAGGGAGCGGACAGCTCACCAGAGGCAGCTGAGCGCGGGGGGCCGGGAAGCAGGGGTTCTGCGGAGGGAGGGCAAAGTGTCAGGGAGGGTGTGAGCAGATGGCCCGCGATATGAATATGACCAAGTTCTTCCTGGACACTGGATGCGCATGTCCTTTTCTGCACTACCATGTTGGGCAGGGACATCTTGAGGCACCCATGCTGCAAGTTCCCAGAGGCTTAAGGACAGCCTGTGGGACATGTGGGCGTCTGGACTGGCGAGCCTGGGAATTGGGGAGGGGGCGTCTGTGCAAGGAAGCCGGCCCACCCCAGTCATAAATGCCATGCCCGTAAGGACACGCAGGAGTATTTTATTGTTTCATTGAAAACTGAGCCCCTTGTGCAGCTGTTCTGCCCCTGAATTCCAGGGGGCAGGGACATGGCGAGCAGGGAAGGAAGGGAAGCCAGGGGAAGTGGGGAGAGGGCCTGCTTGTCGAGCCTATGAGATCTTGTTACCCGGGTTTTGGGGAAATTGGATGCGGTTCCAGGGTTCACATCTTTCTTGCCCCACACACCAGGGCGCTGGCTCCTCTAAAGGCTGGCGAGACACAAGGGCCTGCGTGTTTATTCCCCCAACAGCCGTGCAAGTGGTTTCTGAGCCGACTTTGACAGTCTGTTTTCCAATAGGAAAAAAAATGTTTTAAGAAACTCTTTTGTTTGGAGAGCCAAACCTGCGATGTGTTAGAGGTGACAGGTTAGGCCACGCTGCAGGTGTGCAGAGCCCTTCCTCACACCCGCTGGTCTGTCTGCCTTGAATGCTCTTTCTTTCAGGTGGCCGCTTTGCAGGTCAGCCTGCCACTGCGTGGCTGGCTTCTGTCCTGCTTCACGCTCTCCTGGCCGTTCTCTTGGCCTGATGTCTTGCACCCATTAATTGTTCCTGAGCACACAAGCTCCTTCAGAATAAGGATGGTGGGCTGGGGTTGTGGCTCAGCGGTAGAGCGCTTGCCTAGCACGTGCGCGGCCCGGGCACCATGTAAAAATGAACGCATTGTGTACGACTAAAGCAAATAAATAAATATTAGGAAAAATAAAAGAATGAGGATTGTGTCCATTCTTTTTGTTTCACATCTGCCAGCACCTAGAAGATCACCCAGCCTATAGCAAGCATTCCACAAATCGATGTTGTCATGCTGAATACATAAATGGTGTGAAAGCCCCAGCTTCGGCATTTTCTTTGATGCAGAGATGGAGAAAATGTACAATGGTGGAGCAGAAGCGAGGTTGAGAACCGAAATAAATCAGCAAAGAAAAATAATGCCAATATGTTTTTTTTTTCTACTAGGATAAACTGCTCATAGACAAGTGCCTCGAAACCAAACCCCACTGTGGTGGCTGCCAGGCAGCTTGGAGACCCTTCGGTGGTCTCTCGGTACCTCTGACCTCAGTGTTTGATTCCTTTGTAAGTCACATCCCTACCTCATGCAGTTCTGAAATCCCGTTCCCATTTCTAAAATGTTTCCCTACAACCTAGTAATTTTGACGATATACTTTGCCTTTGGAAAGGGTTGTCCTTCTGCATTTTTAAAGTGAAAAAGAAAAGTCTTCCTGAGTCTTCAAATATCTCCAGATTATCCCGGAGCCAGAGGAGCTGTTTGACCTTCAACGAGTCATTTCCCATCTCCGGGGCTTCTGTTTTCTGCAAAGGGCAGAGAAGGTGTTGAGTGATGTCCAGACCCTTTCTCAGCTGGAGAAAGCTGGGAGCTTCTGATGCCCACCCCCCGGGGCGGCATCCACAAAGGGGCTGATCTTCCGATGAGAAGCCTTGTGGTGGAGAATTCCTGGGGATTACAGGAAGTAGAAAGCCTCCTTCCTGGTGCCCATGCCCCTGTCTGCTTATACCCTGGGCTGTTCTTCTACCATCCCCATGCATCATGAGGACCCTGTGTGGCAAAAGACAAAAAGCCAAGTTGTTTCCCAGAGTAAATGAAATGCAAATATGGCTCCAATTCTCTACCTCACCCCGTGTCCAAGTCCCTTGCAATGTCCTCCCATTCCGAAGTAGAAGCTATCCCCCACTCCTTCAACGTGGACTGGTTTTGTGGCTGCTGTGGTTAAAAGAATGCACTCAAAGTATTATTGTGTAAGTTTTAGGCCCAAATACCAAGAGGCCCTATGCAGCCCTTCTATTTCCCTTGGACCCCTCTAACTAGCCTGTGGGGGGATGAGCCACACAGAACAATGCCAGCTGACCCAGCCACGGTCATTCTAGAGTAGCCACCAGCCGCCAGCCAACCAGGAATCAGACATGGGAGTGAGTCCCAGTCAAGACCAGAAGAGCCACCTCGACCGGTCATGCCTGGTTCAAGATTGTCCACTCTTTTTGCTTCACCTGAGCAGAATGGTGCAGCTGACCGTTCTGACTTGTGTATGATGATAAGTGGTTGTTTGGGAATAGTTTGTTTTGCGGCTATAGCTAATTGATGATACACTCTGGATCTACCTCACAGGTGTCCCTGTCCTCCTTATTTTACATTCTTGAGTATCATTGCACATGTTGGTTCTTCTTGCCTCTGTACTGCCTAAGTTATTTCTTAAAAGCACAACTTTCTTCCGGTAAGTCCATTATGTTAGCTTTCTGCTACGGCAACAAAATACCTGAGATAACCAACTTAAGAAGAAAGGTTTATTTTGGTTCACAGTTTTGATGGTTTCAGATGTTAGTTGGTTGGTCCTGTTGCTTTTGGGCCCATGCTAAGGCAGCTCGTCATGCAGGAGTGAACTGTGGAGGAAGTGGCTCACCTCATGGTGGCCAGGAAATGAAAAACAAGAAAGAGGAAGGGCTAGAGTACCAATATGTCCTCAAGGACACTTCCCCATTGACCTAACTTCTTTCCAATAGGCTCCATTTTTAAAGCCTCCACCACCTCCCAATAGTGCCACTGACTAGGAATCAAGCTTTTTTAACATGTGGACCTTTCAGGGACATTTAAGGTCCAAACTAGCACCTACATACAAAGGCATATAAGCAATCGCCTACAAGATATAATTTTATTTTCAGAATCTCTCTCTCTCTCTCTCTTTTTTTTTTTTTTTTTTTTTTTTTTTTTTGGTACTGGGGATTGAACTCAGGGGCACTCGACCACTGGGCCACATCCCCAGCCCTTTTGTGTATTTTATTAAGGTCTCACTGAGTCTCTAAGTGCCTCGCCATTGCTGAGGCTGACTTTGAACTCGCCATCCTCCTGCCTCAGCCTCCCAAGTGCTGGGATTACAGGCGTGCGCCACCACACCGGGCTTCAGAATCTCTTAAAAGCCGGGTGACAATATGGGTCGGGGTACATAGGAGGATTACAGGAACACTATAATGGTCAAAGGGAAGGGAGGGGAAGGTAGGGAGCAAGGGGGGAAGGGGAAAAAAAAGAAAAAGTGGTTGAATAAGATGGATATCATTATTCTAAATGCATGATTGAAGACTTGAATGCTACGAATATACTTTGTATACAAACTGTTTTGTGTAAAAAGATGCTGTATATGTATAGTATGAACTGTAATGCATTCTACTACTATAAATAAAAATTTTAAAAAATAAAATGTGTGAATAAAATGATTTTCTCTTAGTAAAAGGCGACATACTATATATACCATATGCCATGTTATCTACTTTGATTTTCATAAAATTTTAAGCCTTAAAATCATGTTGTATGAATCTTTAACCAACAAATCCCATCATGATGTACAACTATAATGTATCAATAAAAAAATGTATAAAGAGGAAAAATAACAAGCTGGGTGACAATAACGTATCAGCTCCTGGGCTCGCCATGGTATCTGAACTTGTGACCAGAAAACCAGTCCTCTGAATACGCCTTCTACATCTCAGATAGATGAGCCCCGGGCCCGCCTCCCCTCCTGGGGCGCGAGCCGTCTGGTGAGGTGGAAAGAGGTGCAGGAATGACCTTTCTGTGGTTGGACGAGGACTCCTGTGAGGATGGAGGCCTGGGAAGGGCCCCAGCAGAGGACTCCAAGAGGTCCCTGGACCCGTGTGGGCAGCATGCTCTAAGGTCCATCCACATCTTAGAGTTTGCCGAGGGCTCACCCTGCTTTCGTGGGCAGGCATTCCATTTCCCTCTGATAAGTTGACATTTATTAGAGCTGTGTTACGGATTTGGCAGGCACTAGGCTAAGCCTCATGATGAGAAAGATACAATAACGAGTGCCTGCCCTCAAGCGTCTTACTGCTCATCATGCCAAAGTGCAGAAAAACCAACCATTAGGTGTGAGTTCAGTTGTTTCTTCTAAAATTTCTGGAGATGACGTCAGACGAATCAATGGCCGACAATTTAAATGATCAGTTACAAAGATCTGTCTATTACTTCCGAATTGACAGTTCTTCAAAATGTCCTCAAATGGCATTTCTCTTTGAAAATGCCGATAATATCCAGAGCTGAACTCCTGAGTTCCAGTTCTCTCTCCGCCCTGTCCTCCCACACTCCACCCTCCTGCTGTCGTTTCAATCAGAAATGTCCCCCAAGAGCCTGTGTGCGAGAGACTTGGTCCCTAGCAGTTGGCACTCTTGGGAGTGGCGGAACCTTTATTAGGTGGGGACCAGTGGCAGGAGTTAGGTCATTGGGGTCACGTCCTTAAAGGGGGCTGGGGACCCCTGCCACTCCCTGTCAATCTTTGTTTCCCAGCCTCCACTAGGTGGACGGGCCTCCTCTACCATGCCCTCAGCCATAATGTGCTGCCTCCCCATAGGCCCAAAGCAGCAAGGCCAAGTGAGCATGGACCAATACTGCTGAGGCCATGAGCCAAAATCAATCTTTCCTCTTAAGTCCATTGTCACGGTAATGGGAAGCTGGCTAGCATGCCTCCATTCACCTAGCATTACAGCATATCTCACCCACTGCGCCTCCTGTAGCTTTGCCCTATGGTACGGACAGTTCTACCCAGTGCTCACCAGCGCTCCCAACTCCACGCCAGTGCGACCCATCAAGACCTCCCACCTGTGCTTTTGCAAAAATTTTATGACTAGTTTTTCTTCTTCCATTCTTCCTTCTCCCCTACATCCTATCCTAATCAGTAGGCAGCAAGATCCGGTTCAAACGTACATCAGATTATGTTGATCTTTGATTCAAAAGCCTCCAATGGCTTCTCATCAAATTTAAAATAAAACCAAAATTTTCATCAGAGCCTGCCAGGCCCCAGATGACCTGGCTGGCCCCGATCACCTCTCTAACGTTGCTCTAGTCACACTGACAGAATTGCTTCACCTTGAACCCAGCAAGCCTTTCTACCCTAGGTCATTTACACTTGCTTTGCACTACCTAGTTTATTTCTTAAAAGTACAGTTCCCTACGTTCAGCCCCATGTATAAAGGCATACAAGTAATTGTCTGCATGATGTAATTTTATTTTTCAGAGTATAGAAGGTAAAATTATGTCATGTAGGCTTACCCTCTGCCTGTGACCTTCCAGCCCCAGATTGTCTCAGGGATCATTACTTCATGACATTCCAGTCTCTGCTCAGATTCCAACTCTATAAAGAACTTCTTTGTCCTCCACAGCTAAAATAGCCACCATCACCATTTCCCTATCCTTCCTTCATTGACATCCTTTCCTTTCTCTCTTTACCCAGCTCTACTTTTCTCCACAGTGCTTGCCACTGCCTTACATTATACTACACATTTGTTTTTCTACTTCTTTGTTGCTGGTTGTGAGCGGAGGTCTTGGCTGTCTTATGTGGTACTATATACTTTGAATAGTACACTTCTCTGAGCATCCGAATATTAATATTTGTGGAATGAATACTTAAACATTCATATTTATATTCCTAACATTTTCAAATATCTCATTTTGTAAAATAATCATTAAGTGAATGGGCAAATCTATAGCACAGCTCAAACAACAACAATCTTAGAATTCAGAAAAATGTAAATTAAATCCCATTGCATCCCTAATAATCCTAACATGATTTGACTTTGGACAATTCACTTTTCTCTGAGCATTTGTTTTGCTTCTTCAAATTGGGCAAAACCATCTCTACCTTACCCCAACCTAAGAGATAGGTACTAGAGTTACTTCCATTTTGCCGGTGAGGTCTAGGGAAGGTAAGCCAGCCTTTGCTGTCTTGTGGAGAGGGTAAATTCTGCCCAGGAATTGCAGCCAAAGAAAGTCATTCTGTTGATGACTTTTGAAGCAAAACTCCCGCACTTGGTGCTTTTAGCTCCTGCAGCAGGGGAGGAGCGCCCCATCCCAGGCCCCTCCTCTGCTCAGGCTGCGGCTGCCCCTGGCAGGCAGGGTGGGACTTCCCCGTCTGTGAACAAGCTCCTAGCATGTGGGAGACCCAAGGACTGCACTCTCCAGCGCCTTCTCCTCAGGCACCAATAAACAGTTGTAATGTCTTCCTGGACTCCTGTGCTTGAGGTCATCGCAGTCGGGATCTGTGCAATTGGCACAGGCTGGGGTGCAGACACTCGAGGCCTCCAGGCTGACAGCTGCACGGAGTCATTTTCAATTAGAGGATGACTTGGAAAAGAAAAAAGCAAATCCCGCATCAAGACCTCTCCAGAAGCCTGCCTGCCCAAGGCCTGGGGACTCCCCGGTAGAGCCAGGGCTCGGTCACTCTTCTGCTTAGAAGGAAAGCAGCCCGCAGCGTGCCTGGCCTGGGAGAGAGCTCGTGGAATCAGGCCCGGCGCAGGCTCTACTTCGGGACCGGAGAGGATGGACAGGTGCCTCAGGGAGCAAGTCCTGCTCTTAGGCAAGTCCTGCTCTCGTGAGGGAAGCCACAACACAGAGGCAAGCCCTTTAGACCCTGCAGAAGTGGGTTTAGACCCTTGCCTCCTTACAGGCTGTGTGACCTTGGGTAAGTGCATTCACATTGTTGTATGAACAGGAATCAGAGGCACAGTCAAAGTAGGCGACTTGAGAAGACCATGTAGGTACCCTCTGAAGCCAACTGAAATTGTGCGGAGTACCCAATCCCAGATAGACCAGGATTTTTTCCTATAAGTGCACACCTAGGATAAAGCTTAATTTACAACTTAGGGACAGTAAGAGATTGACAACAATAATAATTAAATAGAACAATTATAACAATATACTGTAATGAAAGTTCTTTAAAACATATATTGCTATTTCTGGAATTTTCCATTTAATATTTTTGGCCCACTGGAAACTTAGCCCACAGAAAACAAAACCATGGGTAAGTGGGGATGGCTGCATTCTTTACAAAGGAGTGCAGTGAGGCTGTGCAGTGTCCTGAGACGAGGACCAGCAAGACCCCATGACCCAGGATGAGACAAATGAGCTACTTGCTCTGTATGCAAAATTTAAGAAAATCCCGAAAACTCAGCAATCAGATTAATAATCTTGAAGATAATTATTTTTCAAATTGAAATTTATGTAAAAAAAAAATCCACACTGGACAATATATCAGAATCTTTTTTTTTTAATTTTTATTTATAGTAGTATGTATTCCAGTTCATACTATACATATATATATATATATCAAAATCTTAATAAAAAAAAAAAATAGCCTCTGCTAATGCCATGCCAAGCAGATGGGACCCTGATGCAAAAGGGGAAAAATGTGTTTATGTATTTGTGCATGTTTAATGGTTAATTTTCCCCCACAACATTAGAAGAGTTTTTAAAGCATTGAAAAGTAAGTGTATAAAACTCGCAACACTATTTTAAGTTTAAATATTCTATTTATATTAAAACCAGAATGCACTATGCTTTTCCTTTCCTGGCTTAAAATGCAAGCAAACTCATTAATACTATTTTCAGGATCCACATATTTACTCAAGTCATATTCAGTTGAAAGAATTGCTGTGCTTGACAAATTCTCTTGACCAAGTGATTATCTTAAATAATTGCTAATCGGCTTCAGTTTACCAAAATTCTTTAGCAGGGCAATATTATAACTGGTATTAAAAAAAGAGTTCTCAAGGCAACTTCCAAATTTGGATAACATTACATAAAGCAAAATTCATGAATTCATTTTAGAAGATCCAAACCCAATACTGATTTTACATTATAAATTATTAATATTGGGGTGGGGGTTGTGGCTCAGTAGTAGAGCGCTTGCCTCGCACGTGCATGGCCCTGGGTTCGATCCTCAGCACCATGTAAAAATAAATAAAATAAAGATATTGTGTCCAACTACAACTAAAAAATAAGTACTTAAAAATTATTGATGTTGCATGTCAGTCAAAACTATTTCAAATGGAATTTCAACAGGACTTACAACATTAGACTATCTGAACAGTCACATTAGTGACTGCTTTTTGTACATCAGATGTATTTGTGGAAACTTTTCTACAGTGTTCTTATTTTTCTATAATTAGAAATTTGAGCAACTTTATTTGTTATCTCTATTTCAAATATGAAATGAAGACATTTAAAATCTTAATTTCTATTTGATATGTACTAGTCATATAATTAAAACTCTTTGCTATGATTCATGTATTTCCAGTTACCATACTTTTTCTTTCACTGATTTCCAAACTAAGAAAGCATGTATATAGACCCCTGCTAAAGTTTTACATTTATCAAACATATTTTAATGTTATTTGCCTTCTTTTATTATAACTTACGATTCTCACTTGAAAAAGCTAAGGAAAGCAGTACATTTTCAAAGGATAGTTGATGAATTTGCTTCCATTAAAGTGAGGAAAATGAAATTATAATACATTCAACTGGGGATAAAATGAAATATTTATATTTTAAATAATGTGAGTTTTGCTATATCTACTTTGCAGATTTATAATATTTGGTTTTTTTTCCTTTTCCTTTCCTTTCCTTTTCTTTTTGAGAAGGAAGTTTATTTTGGTTCTGTTTCAGAGGTTCCAGTCCATTGTTATCTGAAGAAACATCATTGTAGAAGGGCATGGTGGAGGAAAGCTGTTCAGTTCATGGTAGCTGGGAAGCAGAAAGAGAGAGAGAAAGAGATTGAGAGCAAGGATCCAGGGACAAGATATAGTCTGCAAGGACCAGGCAGGATACAATATTTTTTTTTCCAGATAATATTCTGAAAAGAATTAACATAGTAAAAACGTTCACTGCAGGAACACTTAATTTTCTTGTTTCCTCTGTTCCAGTATGGACCTATAGGACATTGCTACTGCTATCCTTGGTTTAAAGAGAACTTATAGAGAGGGAGTAGAGGGAACTCATTGACAGGAGCCAGGACCTCTGCAGGAAGAAGGGGAGCAGGGTCATATCTCATGTCCACCACCTTTTCTCACATCTTTTATTGCAGTTCTTCCTGAGCTGGACCCAACCTCATCCCTGAAGGGCGTGGGAGCCCACCCCATTGTCTAGGCCTAAGTGGATCAGCCTTGCAGCAAAGAGCAAGAAGAAAGGGGTGGAAAAATAGAAGTGGGGAGCAAATGGAAGCCCCAGGACATTCTTGGTCTCGGTGTATTTACTAAAACTTGGAACACAGTAACACCTAGCAAAATCTTAATATGGGGGAAACGGGGTAATGCATATGCCCATTGACTGAAATTGTCATTTCTAAAATTGGAATCAATATTATAGCTGAAATGGAAGGAGTTAACCCTTCTGGTGGCAAAGGAAGATTAAGGGACTTCTGATTAGGGAGGAGGCCTGAATAGAAGAGGGTCCTGAGGCTGGTGGAACCACCAGGCAGGACTGACCCCAGAAGGAGTCTTGGCCTTCAGAGAGACAGAATGGTGAGATGGAAGGAAATTGACTTCCTTGACCCCCAGTTTCCTCACCTGAAGAAAGGATCTGATAGTAATAGAGCAATGCCTATCTTGTAGGGTTTTGAAAGCTAAGAGTGATAATACATGTGAACGTATTTTGTAAACTACGAAACATGTTAGTTTTGTATTTGGGGTGGGAAGGCTGGTGTTTGTTTCATCCTCAAAACAGAAAACCACATAAAAGCTATGGGACATATTGTCTTCTTTACTATGAAATCAGATGCAGAAAATATTTTCCTTACGTTAGGATGCCATGTGGATCATCCTTGTTTGACAAAATATTAACTGCGCAGAAGTAAGGAATTAAGAGATCCTAATACCAACACTGAGATACTGCCCTTTGTCTTTCAACTTCCCTGGATTCAAAACATTGACTTACGATATTCAACAGAGTACTTGCTGCCTTAGAGAAGAGGAAAAGAATCATCTTGGTAATTCAAGATTTTGTCAGCCTGAGTGGCCTGCCCCAAGAGGAACATATATTCAATGGCAGAGTTCCGAAATACAGAAGAATGCAGACACATCTTAAAAAATTCAAAAATTGGAATGGCACATGGAATTATTTTCCGGGGCCTGTTCTCCTGGAGGCAAAACTAGTTGGAAAGATCCCATACTTGGAACCCATTGGCAGAGCCCAGCAGGCCCCCTGGGCAGAATCAGAGGAAAGTAGAAACTGCATGGCCACCCACAGTTCACAGATGAAAGATGGCACTTACAGCTGCTAGGTGACCTCAGGGTTCTAGCACTGGTGGCCACAGGCACACCTACGTGCAGGAATGGGTCTGTGCTCCATAGGGCAACAGAGATGGAACTGTAGACAGCAAGGGGACGGCTCCGTGGGACTACCCAGTCCCTCTGGGCTTGGTCCTTACCCTGAGCCAGCCCCCTCACCCTTGGCCTCCATAACGCATCTGGATGGTGAGAGGATTGGGCTAGAGCAGGGGACTCTAGTGCTCAAGAGAAAAACCTAGGGGTTTCTGAAAACTTCAGTTTCCCAGGCTTCTTATTCTGGAGGTTCAAAGTCAATGGACTTGAGTAGAACCCAGGAACCTATATTTTCATAAGCACCTGTGATGATTTTGAGGACACAGCCATGCTGGGACCCCAAAGCCTCTTGGGTCCTACCAGCACTAGCACTGCAAGCTCTTGCTCCATGGGGAAGAAGTCCAGTAGAAACAGGAGAGAGGAGCAAAAGTTCAATGGGAGGGTAGGAGGGAGACAGAGTGTCTCTGGCACAAGGATAGTGCAACTGTGGTAGGTGCAAAGACTGGACTCATTTGTTTGTTTGTTTGTTTAAATCTTTTTAGCTTCTTCTCTGAATCTGGGTTGGTTTGCATTGCTAATACTTTGTTAGATTATCACCCTGTCTTGACTATTCCCATGCTTCAGATAGCATCATTTGTTGCCTAACCCCAATAAAAATCCAATCATAAATGATCTAAAGAGTTTGCAATCATATCAATTCTTGAAATACTGTGTGCACCCTTGGGTCTGCCAGAAATTCCACTGTGGCCTGAGAACAAACTGTAAGGTATTTGTGAATTTCTCCAATTTGCTCTTCCATAAACCAGCAAGTATCCCCAGGGGCTGTGTCGTCACGTGAACAGTGGTCCATTGGCCAATGGAGACTATGAGAGCTTGCAGGGAATTGGGCGGGGGTGACAAAACAGAAGATGAGGAAAGGTAACAGCAGATGAAGGGAATGCAGAGACCCGCAGGATGGCCTGGGTCTTGGGAATATGGTGCGGCCCCACTGGGCAGATTGAGATGGGATGCTGCAGAAACCGGCCCTGCAGAGGCATCAGGGTGCTTTATGTATAAGACACAAGGAGACAGGGTGGAAGACAGGACCTGCATGCAGCAGACAGTGCTCAGTGCTGTTGCTCTGGCCACTACTGGGCACCCCGGTCCAACCCTAGGGATAAAGACTGGGGCAGCTCACGCTCTGGGGCCTCCTAGGAGAGGTCTACTGCAATCTGCACAGCTGAACCCGAGAAACCAGTGAGGGGCAATGAGGGATTAAAACACACACACACACACACACACACACACACACACACACACAGACTCGCACAGATATTGACAGAAAGCTGGGATTAGGTAGAACACTGCACCCTGATGAAGAAACAGGAACAGAGTTGGCCCAGCAAGTTTATTATACAGGGTCTCATAATCAGCAAGTTAAAGACTATAGAAGCATTGTTCTTTATGCACTAGAAAGTTCCAGGGCTAGAAACAGTTTTGTAGCTATTTCACTGTTGCAATTCTAGAAGCTTTCTGTGGCATCCAGGAAGCCCACTGTTCAAAGTTCCTACACGCAGGCAGCCTTGGAGGTTGCATTGTGGCTATCTCATTCTGCTCAGGGTCCTGTATGCACCCAGCACTGTCTTCTGAGATCTAGGCCAAGACTGACCTGACACAGCTTCCGTGCTTTGCACAGAGCCTTTTATGGCCAGGGCATCACCATAGCAAACTGGGCTATCTGGACCCAGATACTTTTTGTACAGGAAGTTCCCAGTGTTTGCAGGTGAACCACAGCCACGAGACCATCCAGGGCTCTGATCCAGACTGTGGCCCTCCACAGGAGTCCACTCTGAGACGCTCCCTTTAAGCAGTCCTACCTTATGCCAGCTACTGTGCCATGCTCCTTTAGTCTTCATAACAACACTCCGAAGCAACATGATCCCATTTGATGGGTGAAGAATCTGAGGTTAGAGAGGCCCAAAGACAAGCTGGGTGTTTGAAGTCAAGTCTGTGTGACTACAAAGAGGGTGCGCCTTGTCACGAGGCTAATAAGAGCGAGGAGAAGGAGGGTGGCCAGAAACCATTCCCTGGTACGTGCCCCAAGACTGGAGCTGGTGGTGGGAAGGGAGTCACATGGACACTCATGGGTTTCTTGAGCGTTCCAGACCTTGGGCAGTGTTGGATACACTGAAGACTGGATGGAGGGTGGGTGGGGGGAGGGGTGATGCTGGATCCTTTTCTCTCTCCTGCAGGATGCACTTGGTATCCCAGGCTTTTAGGTAGGCCTGGCAGAGGCTAGAGGAAGTCAGGACCGTGGTGACAAGAACAGGATGGTAGCTATGACCAACCATACCAGTCTTCAGATAGGAAACTAAGGTCCAAGACCTGCATCCGTCAGCATTAACCCAATGTCTGCAGGGAAATCTCACAGCAAAGACAAGTGCAGTCTGGTAAGATGCAAGGAGTAAGGAGCCTGCTGGAAAAGAATGATCATTTTTCTGGGATAATGATGTTGGTGAGAGTTGATCGAAGTTTGAAAGGTGGAGAAGGACATGCCTGGCAGAGACGCAGGAGACACAGTCGGGCTGGGGCAAGAATGGTGTGTGGGATGCTCAGGGATGGAGACAAGAGAGAGGCCTGTGCTGGACTTGAGCCAAGCCGGGTTCAGATCCCAGGCTGTCCCTCAGTGAGCCGAGGGACCATGGGTCCATCCATGATTTATCCAAGTCTCTGTTTCTTTACCTGTAAAACTGGAAGGAATGACACAAACGTCTTTGGGTTGTTGTTTTGAGAAAAAAATAAGATCACACATGAAAAGTATCCAGCGTAGTGCTTGCCAAGTGCTAGGGCTCCAAAACAGAACTGTTATTAGATAATAGTTGATGGTGCTGAGATTCCTGGCAGCCAAGGCGAAAGGAGAGAAGAGGCACAGGGATGCTGAGGGGGAGTTGACAGTTCTGCTCCTGAGGGGACCATAAAAACCATTATGTATGGGGGGAATGCCCCACGTGGAGCAAGAGGGGAGCCAACACAGGGTTTGCAGCCAACCTTCAAAGGAGCTGGGCACCGTGGTGCACTCCAGTAATCCCAGCTGTTTGGGAGGCTGAGGCAGGAGGATAGGAGGTTCAAAGCCTGCCTCAGCAACTTAGAGAGGCCTTAAGCAATTTAGCAAGACCCTGTCTCTAAATAAAACCCCAAAAGGGCTGGGGATGTGGCTAGATGTTTAAGCGCCCCTGGGTTCAATTCTCAGTACCCAAAAATAAAATAAAGTAAAATAAATCCAAGAGGATAGAGCTGACTTCTCAGCCTGGGGTGGTTGTTCCTCCACATCGAGGGACTTGGGATCTCCACCTGCCTAGGCTCCTTGGACAGTTTCCAGAATGCCGGGCAGCCAGACATGAGGTCATGTATTTACTGTAGGAAGCCGTGCAGCTGGGGTGGAGAGGAGGGGGCCAGAGGGCAGGGGTTTGTCACCCCCGCACCCAAGATGTTCCAGAGGGACTTGATCGGAGGCCCTCTAGGAAAGCATGCATCAGGTGCAGAGGCCAGGAGAAAGGCCCTGCTTCTCTGCCTTCTCCACGGCTGTCTGTTTCCTCCTCACTACCTGGGCCTACTGGCCTCCCCTGAATAAGGCTCCTGAGCTCAGGAGAGTGTTGGTGCAGACAGGGCGACAGGTCTGACAAGCACCACGTGAGAACGCGAGGCTGCTCAAGCCCACCTTTCAGAGACTGGCCCCAACACCTCAGGCAATTGTGACTCCCCAGGAAATGGCCCTGGGTGGGAAGGAGAATGTGCCCCCTACCCCAGACACAGCCTCCAGGGCTGAGAAAAGAGGCAGGATCAGGGAACAGCTGTCCCAGCAGCTTGGGTTATAAGCAAGGTAAAGTCGTAGAACTACAGGGCTTCAGAGGTCATCTAGCCCAGCCATCTTATGTCGTAAATGGGTAAACCAATGCCCAGAGAAGTGAAATTCTCAAACAGCTCAGTAGAAGAACAGTTCAGTAGAAGACTGAAAAAAACAATACCCCCAAAATATATCTGCATTTTAATACCTGGAATGTGTCAATGTTACCTTACTGGGGGGAGGTCTTTGCAGATGTAAACCTATGAAGGCTCTTGAGATAGGGAGATGATTAGGTAGGCCCTAAAAAGCAATCACCTTGTCCCTAGCAAGGCAGAGAGATTGGAAGACACACAGAGAAGGTAATGTGAAGATGTACTGAGGTTAGAAGGTTCTGGTTTTGAAGATTGAGATGATATAGCCACAAACCACTTAACCCTGAGAGACACAAGGATCAGACCCCCCCCAGAGAGTGAACTGCTCTGACAACAGTGACAATCAGTGAAACTGATCGCAGAACTCTGGTCCCTAGAACTGTGAGAGAATAGATTTCTGCTATTTTAAGCTGGCAAGCTTGTAGTAATTTGTCAGAGCAGTCATGAGAAACTCAGAGAGCTTACCGGGACCAGACCCAGCCTGGAGCTATCATTACCCACTAAACTGGTAAGAGGAAGGGATGGTGGGATCTGGGAAGTCGGGGTCCATGCTCTCTCCACCAGCCCTGCTCAAGAATAACGATAGAGATCCACACGTTGGGAGAAATGGGGCTGGTTGGTGAAGAAGAAGCCACAGGAAACTAATGACAAGCATGGGTTCATATGTCCATGAGAAGTAAGGACCTCTCGGACCTGGGTGGAGGAAGGGCCCTCGACCCCGGCTTCCTGCTGTTCAGCAGTACTTCAATGATGTCTAGATACAGTTTGGGGTATTTGCAGTTGACATGGCTACTGTGTGGCACAAGGCACTTGGGAGCATCACCCCTGGTCCTGGAAGACCCTCACTTCTGCTAAGCTGGACAGGTTATAGGCCTGGCCACAGAATTTGCACAAACCTAAGGGAACAGACAGTGAGCCTTCCACTCACAAGAACCAGGCAGCAGTCAGTTGCCTTGGCAAAGCCGAGAGGTCGATCAGAAGACGGAGAATCCAACCTGCTTCTGCCACCCACTAGCTGCTGCATGGCCTTGGGTCAGGTCCTCAGCCTCTGGGAAGTTGCAGTAGTTCAGTGGGAACATGCATGTGAAGGGGCTTTTGTAAGTCCCCGTGTTAGCTTTGTGGGTTTTTCTAACCAGTTCCTGCTATAGCCTGGTCAAGTCTGTGAGATGGGAGGGTAAGGAAGTCCGCCTGACTCTGGACAAGTGGAAAATAGCAAAGCCAACATGATTCTAGGACATGTGTACACACACACACGCACACACACGTACGTATGCACACACACACTTCCAAGGAATTGGGGGTGGGACAGCCTCATCCCTTCAGAGCTATAAATCTAGCAGGGGACACTAAGTGTACACACAGGGAATGACCTTATTAGAAAGCAACACATTCAAAGTGCCACGTGACACAGTCCAGGCTGAACATGGGCATGCTCACGGCCCACACAGCTGGAGCCCAGAAGCCCGCTGAGACCAAGCGAAGGCATGCTGGAAAGTCTGCTGGCTGAAGCCCCCAGGCCTGGCCGGCATGTGAACCAGGGCGTGGAAGGGCAGAGTGGTGAGTGGTAGAAGTGTCTTTTCTGCTGAGGGCAAGGAGCAAGACAGGCGTGAGCTGGCAAAAGGTAAAGGAGGTTCCAGGTTGTGAGACTGTGGTCCCCCGCGCACGGAGAGCAGAAGGCAGAGAGAGGCCCCAGCTGATCTTGGCACTAGCTGGGTGGGATGGTGCGGGGCGGGGTCAGGGCGAGGAGGACCCACGCGCCGCCGAAGCACCATCCCGACGGGACATGACTTTGTGTCAGCACTGTCAGCACTCTGCCCAGCAGAAGCCCAGCCTCAGGCACAGGCCTTGCCCGTGACCGTGACCGAGGTTCACAGTCTGTGGGTTACGTAGGAAAGGGAAGCCATGCCTCGCGGAGCATGTCGGGCTCTGGCCACAGCCATGCAGGGGCGACAGGACTGGCCCTGCATGGACTGGCAGCTGGGGGGGGCGTTGCTGTTCCTGGGGGTGGGGGAGTTGAACGTGAAGTAGAGAAGTTATAGTTAACCGGGCTCCCCAGACCTTGGCAAAGTGTGCCCCTGCTCAAGCACTCACTGGTTTTATTGCATTAATCTTTGTCTACTTTCCCTTGATCCCCAGTCCTCTTCCCCACCCCTGAAGTGCGTGGTATACATCTAGGAATAGGAAGGTACTTTCTAAAATACATTTTAAGTACATTGGGAGTGTGTAGGGTATGCGCTTGTGCATTTAATCAATATAAAGGACATTGTGCTATGAACTTTCTCTTTTATCTTCTTTATTTATTTAGTATTATGTTTTGTTGTTGTTGCTACTGTTGGTTTTTATTTTGTGGATTTTATTTTTGTACCAAGGATTGAACACAGGGCCTCTTAACCACTGATGCATATCCTCAGCCCTTTTTATATTTTATTTTGAGACCGGGTCTCGCTAAGTTGCTTAGGAAGCCTCATTAAATTGCTGAGGCTGGCCTTGAACTCATGATCCTCCTGCCTCAGCCTCCCGAGATGCTGGGATTAGAGGCGTGCGCCACCATGCTGAATCACCTGCTGCTGATTTTGAAGACCTGGTTTTGACAGCCACTGCCTGCAGTTGCAAGGGTCACATGGTACCTTCTCATCCATGCCCCTGGGAATGTGTACCTAGTCTGCCTCTAACCCCTTGTTCACATTCCCTGGTGACCAGGGCTGGAGTCATAATGCCAAAGCATAGTTAGTTGTACTCAACAGACCCAGAGTTTTCTCCAGAATATCAGCACCAGTCTATATTCCTGCCAGGAGTTCACGAACATTTTTATTTCCTTCATCCATATCAACATCCTTGACCATTTGATAGATGTAAAGTTTGGGGTTTTTTTATAGTTACCAATGTGGATTCAGATTTTCACTTATTAGCCATGTAACCACACAGAACCAGAAAAGCCACATCTCTGTGACTTATATCCTCTATAAAATGAGGATACAAGTTGGAACGACAGTAGTAGAAATCGAACGTAGCTTTCCTATGTTCATCCATGAATACATGAACAGTGTAACGCCCCATCATGTTCAATGACAAGAATGGGAAGTTATACTCCATGTATGTATGATATGTCAAAATGCATTCTGCTGCCATGAATAACCAAAAAGAACAAATTAAATATTTTTTTATAAAAAAATGAGGATATATACCTTATATGGTTGTTCTGAGGATTAGTTGAGTCTATGAAAACTGTGGTGTATGCAAGTGCTTAGTAATACTATCACTGTGGTACCATCACTTTTCTCTTTGCCATTTGGGTTCCCTATCCCAGATTCCTTTAGTCATCTCTTTTTTCCCACTATTCCACTGTGTTCTCCTGTTTTTGTTCTGATTGGCAAGTGTTCAGTGAACATTCCAGGTGCTTATCTCTTGCTTATTTTTTTATTGTTGCAAATAGCTTCTTCTCTCAATCTGTTACTGGTTTGTTAATTCTGACAGCAGTGTCATTGTGGCACAAGAATTCTGATATAAGTTGAATCTACATTTTTAAAAATTTCCTTGTCTTGCTTTTCACACCCCCAAAGTTACCCCAAAGTTATAATGTGTTATTTACTTCTTTTATTAACATTATAGTTTTATTTTTTCCATGTGTAGATCACTAATCCATCAAAAGCCACCATTTATTTCTGGTAAGATAGGTATACACTTTTAGTTTTCTCATTGTAATTCTTCTTTATGATTTTGCACGCATTCATACGCATGTCTTCAGGAAAGAGGTATATAATATGATAGAATACAAATTTTAGCCCTCAGTTATATTGCATTGGTCTCTCTTTTTTTAAAAAAATATTTATTGATTTACTTTAGCTGTACGCAATGCAATGCGTTTATGTTTACGTGGTGCTGAGGATCGAACCCAGGCGGCGCATGTGCAAGGCGAGCCTTCTGCCGCTGAGCCACAACCCCAGCCCCAGCATTGGTCTCTTTAACACTTTGCTTTAATAACTACCTTCTACGGTTCATATAGGGTTTAAATGTGTCTCACCCAAATAGTCCTGCGATGAGGGCCGTCTCCCCAGAGCACTGGTGTTGGAAGATGGTGCAGAACTTTTCAGAGGTAGCTACCTTCTACGGTTCATATAGGGTTTAAATGTGTCTCACCCAAATAGTCCTGCGATGAGGGCCGTCTCCCCAGAGCACTGGTGTTGGAAGATGGTGCAGAACTTTTCAGAGGTAGGACCTCACAGGAGGTCCTTCAGTCATTGAAGGTGCTGCCTATGGAAGAGGTGCTGCTATGCTGGAGTAAATTTTCACAAGAATGAGTTGTTCCAAAAGCCTGAGCCTGTCCTCACCCAGGTCTCTGCTCCCTGCCTCGCCCCGAGTTCCTATCTCCCAGGAGAGCTCCACCATCCACCATGAGGTCCTCACCAAACGGCCTACAATGGGCCTGCAACGTGCTCGGGAATCTTCAGAACTACCAGCTAAATAAACCCCTTTTCTTCCTAAATAGCCTGCTCAGGTATTTTGTTATAGTGACAGAAAAGAAAAATAGTGACCAATACACCAAACTGCTATAGGTTTGTGGAGTTCTCCTATTTTCCTTGAGTACAATGATCTGGTCTAATTTGCTTTTCTTTTATAAAAATTAATTTGCTATTTGTGGTATCTCTATTATTTGATACACATTTTGGAATAATTTTTTTGTTTCTCAAAAATTCCTTATGAGATTTAACCTGGAATTGCAAAGAATTCATAGATTACTTTGGAGAGAATTACAATAATAATAGAGTTGTCCAAGATACATTTCTTCATTAATTTTAGTTCTTTCTTTTTTTAATATTTGATTATTTGCTTTAGTTGTACACAATGTGTTTTTTGGTACGTGGTGTTAAGGATCGAACTCGGGCCGCGCACGTGCTAGGCGAGCACTCTACCGCTAGCCACAATCCCAGCCCATAGTTCTCTCTTTTTTATTTTGACTTTTTAACTTATCTACATGAAGATCTTATATATCTTTTTAAAAGCTACTTATAGTTTTACCAATATTTTAATAGTGACTTGTTTATTTAAATATATTTCTAATTGGGCTTCTGCAGAAATGATGTAACTCTGATTTTTACAAATTGACTTTACATGTGTAGATGTTGAACTCTCTTGTCAGTTCCAATAGTTTGGTTCATGGTTATATTAGTTTCTCTATGTGGATGATTCTACCATCTGCCAAAAATACAGTTTTTGTCTCATTTTTTTCTGTTGGTATTTCTTATATGTATTTTTCTTGCATTTTGAATTGATCAGCCATTCTGTATAAGTTGACTAGCCCTAATCCAAAAATCTGAAATCTGAAATGCATCAAAATCTGAAACATTCTGAATGCCAAAACGATGACATAATCTTGATGGTTCAACATACACAAACTTTGTTTCAAAATGATTAAAATATTGTATGCACATGCACAAAATGATTAAAATATTGTATAACATATAAAGTTTCTCTGTGGAGAATAATGTTTATTATGGGATAATATTTGGTATATATTATAAGTAAATATATATTACGAGTAAAGAGATTTCTATTTCTAGTTTTATGAGACGTGTTACTGTTTTTACTCCCATTTGTAAAAGGTGTTGAAATGTAATGTTTTTTCTGTATCTAGCAAGATAATCATTTTTTTCTCCTTAGTCCATTATTTTCATAAATCACTTTGAAAGAATTTTTATATTGTTCTTTCCTGGAAATATTCACTTTGATTATAATGAACTTATTAATTTGTTTATTAATTTATTGATTTGGCTGGGGATTGAACTCAGAGCTTCATGCATGCTAAGCATGCACTCTATCACTGAGCAATAACCCCAGCCTTGATATATTTTTAAAATACACGATCAGGTTCCACTAACAAATACTCTGGGATGGGGCAGGGTGGTGCATGTATAGTCCTATATATGCACCAGAAATGAAAGGAATCTTTCAAATTATCATTTGCCTACTTTGGAATCAAGATTATAGGAGCATCATAAAAAGTTGGACTTCTTTGTTTCTCTCTTTATCCTGGAGCAACTTGCATATGATTGATTATATATAATTTGTTTGAAGTTTAATAGCACTCTCCTGTAAAACTTTCTTTGAGTTTTGGGCATTATTGGAAGATGTATGAATTTGGAAAAACACATAGTAATTTTTAATTTTAAAAATAATGATTATATATACCTTTTTTCTCCTACCTGTTGGGCTTTATTTATCAGAATTTTATTAATCATATGTTTTCAAATAGTTTTCTATACTAGCCCATAACAGTCTTTTGTTGTTTTAAAAGCCCTATTTCAATTATTATGTATAATTATAATGCACTAATAATATGGAAAAATAAATAAACAAAAATAAGCCCTATTGTGTCTTTGGTTATTTTTTTCAGTCATTTTATATTTTTTATTTGTAGCTCCTCTTCTTTCCTTTAAAATTTGGATATCTTGCCAGAGATTTATCAAATGTATGTAAGCTTTTACACAAAACCAACTATTAGTTTTGTCAATTTCTCTGCTTTTTAAAGTTTCTTTTGTTGTTGATAATTTTTTTTGCCCTCGTTTTTATTTTCTCTTCCTTCTTAGTTCTGTGGGGTTTTTCAACTGCATCTGCTCTTTTTCTAACATCTGAGTTTGAAAACTTAGCTCATTTGTTTTTGTTCCTTCTGGCTTTTTGATAAATGTATTTAAAGTAATAAATCTCTCTCAAAGAAGTGATTTAGTTATGTCTCACAAATTTTGATGTATAGCACTCTTGTCCATTTCTAAGTATTTAGTACTTTTCCTGATGATTCCACTTTAAGCAAAGTTTGTTAATTAGTCTTCTTTTTGTTTCCAGGAATGTGAGACTTTTCAAGGCTGTTCTTTTGTTATCAGCGTCTAATTTCATAGTCCTGTGGTCAGGGAGGTGCTCTGGGTGGTGATGTTGGTTCTTTGGAATTTAGCGGAGCTTCCTTGGTCACTCAAGTTCAATGTTGACTTTTGAGAATGTTCCATGTGTTCTTTCAAAGAGTAGGCGCTCTGTTTTATTAGGTGTGAAATATGTGTGTTCAGGCTTATTAATTGTGTAATTTGAATCTGCCATATCTTTTCTTTTCTTTTTTGTTGGTTGATTGGTCTCATAGAGGAGTGTGCTAAAATCACTAAATTAAAAAAAAAATGCATTCTACTACTGTCATGTATAACTAATTAGCACAAAATTTTTTTTTAAAAAAATGTTAAATGACTCATTTTCTTCATCCAGTGGTTGTGTCCAAGTTTTATAATTTATGTATTTCTAAGCTTTACTATAGTTATCACTGTATTGTAGTTTTTATTGTTCATTTTAATGATACATTGTCTCTCTCTTTGCTCCTTTTGATGAAATTTATCTGAAAATCCATTTTGTCTGCTAAAATTGATGCTGTTGCTTTGTTTTTGCATGTGTTTTCATGATATGTATTTTTAACAAATGTTTACTTTTATATTCTGAGTATATCCTACCACATCAGAAGGACATAAAGATCAATAAAATAAGCTCACAGAGCTGCTCCCAGGTCAGGCAATAGAACATTAGTTTCCTGTGTGCTTCTCCTTGATCCCATGACTCAAGAAAAGGGAACCTGAATTTTGTCCTATGGTTTATTCTTTTTCTTTTTGTTTTTCATATATTCACATACCCCTAAATGGTAAATCATTCAGTTTTCATAATTTTGATATTGTATATATCTGTCTGTAACATTAATTTTTTGTTCATCATTATTTTAATGACCCATATTTATGTGTGTAATATTAACTCATTAATTTTTACTTCTTGATACAATTCCACAATCACAATATGATTTATGTATAACATGCACATATAAAAATATATGCTGTGCTTATCTATTTTGCCATTACTATCTAGCTTTTGATTTTCTTTGGTTATTTTAAGCATTGCTGTCTTGAATATTCTTAACTATCTCTCTACTTATAAATATGTGCAAGACTTCTATCTTGGTTGAGAATTAATAAGCTGAAAAAGACTTGGGTCATAATTGCTGGGTATGAAATTCCTCAAAATCATGCACATCCTCAAAATAATACAAATATTAGAATTCAGTATTTTAATGTATCTTTCATGAATTGTTTTTCTCTATTTTGTAAAATTTCATCAATTCTGTCTTCTGTATCATTAGTTTTCTCTTTAGCAGTCTAATTCACTATTTAATCCATCCACCAAATTTTAATTTTCATTCTTGGAATTTTCAGTTTGTAAAAGTTCCATTGGATTCATTCATAAAATTTAGTTTTACATAAATCTTTGGTCTTGCTAATTTTTAAAGTCTAATTTTTATATAATCTTTGGTCTTGCTATTTTTTAAAGTCTTATTTTTATACCTTTAAACATGGAAATACTAGGGGGTGATATTGGCTAAATTATATTGTGTGCATGTATGAACATGCAACAATGAATCCCACCATTGCAAACAATTATAACACACTGATAAAAATATGGAAAATAATGAACAGGGAAACATTTTTTCATTATCCGTTTGTGATGATTTCAATATGTAAAGCATTTTTCAGGTGTGACTTTGATGTCTTTTTTCTGAGGCTTGATATAATAAAAACAAAAGAAACAGTTTGTTGTAGGAGATTTAATCAAAGAAATGAGCTTATTTCTGGGATGGGATTATAGACATGGAGCTAGAGGGACTAAGCCCAGGAATTTGGCTTAACAAGAAGCTCAAAAGCCCCAAGCTAGGGCTTTCTGTCTTTTTTCTTCCTCTATGATATCAACATTGAAAAACACAAAATGGATAATCATTTATCTCTCAAACTCCCTGATCCTCTGACAAGCAACTATCTTTCAGAATCTGGAAATGCTACCTGCTTTTCCAACTTTATTGAAGAACCTAGAAAAACATCAGATTTATAGAGCCTGAGATTGATTCATTTTCTATTTGCACGGTCACACATGGAAGAAGTTTGTCATTTTCATGCTTGCTCTATCTTGCCAGTATTCTTGGAATTGTACTAGAGAAATATCACATTCCCCATCTCTGCTAACGAGGTAGCAGAAAGAATCACGGCTCTGAGAAAAAGGAGGATGGTTTCCTCATTCTTAAAAGAGATATAAGAAAAAACTTTCCACTACTCTGCAGTTGGGGGTGTCCTGTCTGGATGAGATGCCTGGAACTACTATAGCCAATTTGTGACCATGAGACCAAGGAGGCTGAAAAGAAGCCAACCTGTGAAAGGTAAACATAGAGGTGAGAAAAATAGTCCTTGATCTGGCTTGCTTCGTGAACTTCCTATATTGGAAAATAAATCCCTCATTTTTAGAAACTCCAGAGTCAGGGTTGTCTGTAACTTGCAACAAAACCATTTGAACTGGTTTAGTTTTAGGAGAGAATACTTCAGAATCAGAGCCATAGAATGGAAGAGAGCTAAAAGACTGTCTAATACCCCAAGACTTTCCATATGAGGAAACAACTGATCCTGGGTTCATGGCTAATCCTGCCATCACCATTAATACTAGATTTGACTATGTGGCTATTTTGGCCAATGTAAGTCACCGTAATAATTTGACCATTTAATTCATGCTTGAAGAATTAATGCATGATTTTATTTCTTCTGCAAGAAAAGGTTATTCCTTCAACCTGGTCCAGAAATGAAGACTGATGGAACAAAGCAGAGCTTCAGCCTTCCTATCTTATTAAGGACAGGAAATATGGGTAAAAATGCAAGACACTGTGTTTTAAGGAGAGTGATGGGTGTTACTGTAGTGATTGTTTCATTATAGTGAAAGCTGATGTGTACATTAAAGTTAATTCACAAATCATTAATTGCTTTTCCCTAGAACTATTTAAATTGGATTTCTGTCATTTTTAGCCAGAAAGACTATCACTTATAGACTCTCTTATATTGTTTTCATTTGTTAAAGAAATGACCTTCACCATCTCCTCCAGAGTTGGAGGAGAGACATCATTTTATTTTATTTATCATTGCATCTCCAGGGTCAAGGTTATTATATGCTCACTATATTCCTGCATTTTTATTATTTGGTCCCTACTTCTATGATCAAGTCATTCAGGGGATAAAGCAGGGGATGGAACTTCAGTAGCTCCAGAATTAGAGTTATTCTCAATCAGTTATGAACAGTCAATCCATGCTTCCATCGTTGTCTCTTATCTCCACTAACGTAATCTATCTTATTAAAATGAAGAAATAGCAAAGTGGCTTCAGGCCAGGGAGTTCTGCCAATATGCCAGAGAAGCTGGGGCAAAGAAGGTCAAATTGGGGACAGACATCAACCAAGCTTCCTGGGCTCTTCTGAAGCACCCATTGTTCTATATGGAAACCTGACAACTTACTGATTTTCAACTGAGGGTGCTCTATTTTGTTTTTCCAAGTAGAGTGAATATTTTGGAGCTATCAAGAAGTTCAAACCTTCTGTGAATAACAGATGGGGAAAGATGAGAAAGTTCAATAAGATAATCAGTGGCAGTGTGGTCCTGGTAGACGGATGATGTAAGAGCTGGGGAATAAGCCCAAGTAGGAGGACCACATTGGCCCAGCCAGTCACCATGGAGAGGAGGTGACTCCAGTGCCTTCACTGTGGTCTGGTGGGCACTAGGACAGAGCAGAGAGCAGAACTGTGCTCCCGGCTTGCCAACTCCAGATAAGAAAGACAGGATCAAGCCAGGTGCAGCGGTGCACACCTGTGATCCCAGTAATTTGGGAGGCTGAGGCTGAAGGATCACAAGTTCAAAGCCAGCTCAGAAATTTAGCAGGGCCCTGAGCAACTTGTCAAGACCCTATCTCAAAATAAGTAAATAAATAAGGGCTGGGGATGTGGCTTAGTGGTTAAACATCTCTGTATTCAAGTCCTGGTACAAAAAAAAAAAAAAAAAAAAAAAAAGGAAGGAAGGAAGGAAGGAAGGAAGGAAGGAAGGAAGGAAGGCAAGCTAAAAAGGGACCAGTTTGACCTGAGGAAAGTGTTCCTGAAATTAGAGTGATGGTCTACATCTGGGACTGGAACACACACACCCACACATCACTCACACACCCCACAGCATGTCTCTGTCTCTTCAAGATGGTCTAGAGAAAGCTTTGAGCAAAGGATCAATCTAGTAATCTATTAAAGCCTGTGGACACTTCTCAGAATAATGTTGTATAAAGATATTAACATACCCAAATAGGATTAAAAATGAGAGCAATGATATTAAAAGTTATCATGTGAGAGATAAAAATTTCTTTAGTCATGAGTTAGATAAGATTTTGAAGTGATTCTAAAACCAAACATTATCAAAGTAGTGGTGAGTATGAATGATGCTTTTAGACACCCGCAACAACTGGCACATGGCATGAAACTATCTGTGAATTCTGGTGATGACAAAGTCAAGGATCCACTAATGGTAATGTGATTTATTGTCTATACTCAAAATACAAGGACACACTACACTTCAGTTAGAAGATTCTAAAAATAGAGATGTACTTTTTTCTTCTCCACATTCTTGCACCCTTTGAATTCTACCTTAGATGCCTAGGGAGTGATCATCTTTTGGGTAAAACTTCTGGGTTTAGAGATAGTTCACTTGCATTCAAACAAAAATATATATTGTCTTCATGGAATCCCACTCACCCTATCAATTCAGAACCAGAAGACCAATTTACTTAGAGTTTGGCTCAAGGAGGAAAACTGTTACCTGTTTTGTTGCTCTAGTCGGTTGTGCCAGGGAACCAGCACGGGCTTTGAATATGCATGATCTGGGTTAGCACTCGTCACTTCTCCCAGAGCTTCACAGAAGGCCTGGTGGCACAGATGGGGCCTGCTCTGTGCCCTCCAACTCAGCAGGCCTGGGAGCCACCCCAGCAGGAGCAATGGCATGAATCCCTGCCCCCACCCGTCTCCAAACCCTGCCTGAATCTATGTCTCCTTCTCTTGAGTCTGTGAAGCTGTATTTCCATCTGAGGACCATTATGCTCCTGCAGGGATGAAAAAAGTTAAGGGTAGGAGACAAACCCACCCACCTAAGATATGCTGGACATTGATTAGCCTATTGCATACACTTTCACCATGATCCTGTGACGTGGGTGGTACCACCCATCTTGAACTGCAGACACAGAGCCTGGAACGCTCTCCCTGTGTCGCCCAAGGTGAACCTCAGGTTGGTGGAGTCCGGATTTCCTGCATGCAGATTCAAAACTTCAAGCATCTCTTTGAAACAGCTGATTCCAACTTTGAGTAGTTCTGAATCTCCAAAAGTTCTTCTTTATTCTGAGCTTTAACCCAGGAAAAAGGATTATTGGTATGAATTATTATTAGCTGTATGTAAGGACAAAGTGCTCATTTCTTTATGCATTTCATAATGTCATTGAGTGCCTCTGAGGTGCAGGCATTAGAAATGCAGAAGAGATAAAAACATAGCCCCTTTCCTCCTCAATTTCACATTCTGGTGGAAGAAAATAGGGTACAAAAAGTAATCAAGTAAGTACACAGAATATCAGATTGGTGACAGAATTCTGGAGAATAGTACAATCAGCACTTCAGGTCCCACAGCTGTGGATCCAACAACCTTGGATCAAAAATATTCAAAAACATTGCATCTGTACTGAAGATGTATAGACTGCTTTTTCTTGTTATTATTCCATGAAAAATATAGGATAACCACTATTTATATAGCATTTACATTATGTTAGCTCTTATAAGTAATCTAGAGATGATTTAAAGTATATGGGTGTATGTGCATAGATTATATGCAAATACAACACCATTTTATCTAACAGACTTGAGCATGCGTGGATTTTAGCGTCTGTTGTATGGACTGAAACCATGTACTGAGGTACTGATACATAGATATAGCTATTGGGGATGCCCCGGTGGTCATGATGGACTTCTCTTAGGAAGGTGACATTTGAATAGAAATCTGCAGGAGTGAGTGAGTAAGAAGAATCTCATACATGGGTGAACCATAGCCAAAGCAGGGAAGTTTGTCACAGGACAGTAAGAAAGCCAATGGGACAGCAGCAGAGAGAGCAAGGAAGAAAATGGTAGGAGCAAGGCTGATATTTGGCCAAAATGCAGCTATTTGGGAATAACAATCATTAAACTATTGAAAAACGTGCACAGTGTTGGGTAAACCACCACTCTTCCGAGCTTTCACACCACCATCTGCTTGGCCCCACCAATGCTTCCTCTCCACCTGGGAACTCTTCATATCCAGCAACTGCAGAGGGAGCTCCTGGCAGAGTGGGGAGCCTTCAGGACCCCCCTCCGGCTGTACGGTCTGCCCCCATTTGGAATTGGTCAGCATCAATGCTGTACCATTTTGTGCTGTTTAACCTAGTGACTAGTACCCTGTGGAGCAGACAAAATTAGAGGGAGAACTGGGATCCAGGTCAGGTGGAGAGGATGTTGCTCTTTACTTTAAGCAAGCATGGAGACCCCTCCGTAGCTCTGAATAGAGAAGCAGCATGGGTGGCTTCCGCGTGCAAATGGCCACTCTGGCTGTGAGGCGGAGAGAGTTGAGAACAGACTCCAATAAGGAAGCAGAGAGATCAGTGAGTTGCTGTGCGAATCCTGCAGAGAAGGCAGCAGCTAAGGAGTGTTGAAACTGGCGAGAAGCGAGCAGGTTCTGGATACAGCGTGAGAGCAGAGCTGAGGGCATTTGCGGATGGTACTAATGTGGGGCATGAAAGGGAGAGGGAAAAGGAATGATGATGTCAATGTTTTTGATCTGAGCGACTGAAAGGATGGAATTTCCATCAGCAAAGATGGGGGAAACTGTGGGTGGCCTTTAAATCTTTGTCTGTTTGGCACTTGGATGAAAGACGGACCTTTCAGACTGAGTAAGGAACTAGAGGGTTGGGATGATTCAAGGTTTTTGACCTAAGCGATTAGAAAGCAAAGGTTGCTATTTACAGCCATTGGGAATCATGCAGGAGGAATATGTTTAGGACATATTAAATTTGAGATAAAATTAAATAGTCACAGAATGTTCAATAGGCAATTAGACACTTACGTCTGGGTTGTGTTTAAACCTTGAGCCTGGAGGACATAGAGTGCACACCTATAATCCCAGCTACTTGGGAGGCTGAGGCAGGAGGATCACAAGTTCAAGGCCAACCTGGGAAACTTAGGCCTTTTCTCAAACAAAATATAAAGGGATGGGAACATGGCTCATTGGTAGAGCGTGGGGAAGCTTCCTAGTAGGGTGTAAGCCACCAGAGAAAATAAGTCAGAAATAATTAGTGAAGAACAAAAGACACAGTCAGAATTATAGTTTTGAAGCAGGGCTCCTGATAGATCCAGTCCACACAGGAGCTGGAGCTGGAAAATTAGAAAATGGCTCCTGTGGCTTACTTAAGAAGGTACATCAAAGGCCAGGATAAGGTTTCAAGGGTGGAGTCTTGCTTCATGATGTCTGGCAATCAGCAGGTTGATTGGCATCTTGGCAGGTCACACCCATCTCAGAGAGGCTGTGTGGCTACCGCAGGTCACCTTATCTCCTGTGCTCTGTGGGACCAGACAGAGCAGAATAGGGCTCACATTGTGTTTGGGCAGTCTTGGCCAGAGGAAATTTCCACTGGAAGTTCCCAGATACCAGGTTCGCCTAGTCTCTGGTTGGATACCCGCGTAGTCCACACATAGCCCACGGATGGCTCTCGACAGTATAGGACTTGCTTAGCATGTGCAAGGCCCTGATGTCCATCTCAGTACTGCTGAATACATACAACTGTGAGACTAGGTGAGAAATAATGGAGGAAAGATAGGGAGAGAAAAACAATCTGAGGAAGATAATGCCTTGAGGCAGAGGTAGGAGGTAGGGAAGGAGATAGAGCAGGAGTATTCAGGGAAGAAGGAGGAAAATCAAGAGTGAGGGAAGCCCCAGCAGTCAGATGGGGAAAGCATGTTAAGAAGGAAGGAAGTGCAGCCCACTGTCCAAGTGCTGATGGCTATTAACTAAGACAATGACAGAGAGCTGACAATTGGATGGAGCAACATAGAGCTCTTTCATAACCTTGATAAGAGTTATGTAGGTCAAGTGGTGGGGACAACAGCCTTATGGGTGAGAGTCCAAGAGAATATAGGAGACAATTGTTCTCAGGGCAGACAATAAAAACTCAAAGCTCTTTGTGGGAAATTTGCTCTAAAGAGGAAACAATAAATAGAGCAATAATTGAAGGGAGAGGTTTTTATACATTTTTATATTATTAGGAGATGGTATCCCAGCTTGTTTGTGTGCTGGTGGGAATGATCCAAGATGAAGAAGAAATTGTTGATGGAGGAGAAGAGGGGTGGTTACCTACCTGAGAAGAAACTAGAGGGTGGGATTTGGTGTGGCCAGATGGGACTCAAGAGAACACAGGAAGGCCAATTGTGCCTGTCAGGGGCAGACAGATGTGGGGCTCAGAGGATGTGGGGACAAAAGAAGGGAGAGGTTTTCCTCTACGGCTTCTACTTCTTAGTGAAGGGGTAACGATGAGGGAAGAGTTGCTGAACCGTGGAAGGATAAGAGAGAGCATGAACCAGCGATGCAGCAGAATAAAGCATGAGTGGACTGGGGGGTGCATTGGGCAAACAGCATAGCCACCGCAGCAGGATTGAGTGGTCCACGGTGTTCACATCTCTGGGAGACAGAAGTTCTAGCTCTCTTCCTTTGGAGATACCAATCTACTCTTCTATGGGAGGGATGAAGGGTAAGGCCAAGAGCTAACCAGGTAAATTTGAGCTGGGACATCTATCTTCATCTGCCCTCAGACATTGCGGTGCTCCTGGTTCTCTGGGCCTTTGGACTCAGACTAGGAGTTACACCGTGACTCCTCTGAGACCTCAGGATTGAAGGTTTCTGGGGCCTCCAGCTTACGGACAGAAGGTGGCAGGACTTCTTGGCCTCTGTAATCATGTGAGCCAGTTGTTCTTAATGAATCTCTTTCTATATATTTCAAACATCCTATTAGTCTATTTTTCTGGAAAACATTGACTCAGTTGGCCCAGACTTTACTCAGAGGAGAGGTCCTGGGCTTCCTGTCACTCATCATCAATCCCTATGCTCTTCCTGGAGAACTATGGGGTCTCCTTGGGTGAGGATAGAGAACTTCCAACCCTGATTTCTAGGTTCTTTAGTTTGCTGCTGATGGAAGAAGTAGGGACATAGGAAAGGAGAAGGTCCACTGAGGAAAGAGACAGTAGAGGAAGTGGTAGGAACAGTGCAAGACCAGGAGAAGACTGCCGCCTCCCAGCCTGGTCTGGGGAGCCCACCCATTGTAGTCTGCCTGGGGCTACTGCATGGCCGATGAAAGTGTGTGTTTTGGATGCTGGTGCAGATGGAAGAAAAACAGGCTTCACTACTTGTAAACGTTGCTAAGACACTGGACAGCCTTGATTTCATCTTCATCTCCATCTTCAAATGCAAACCGTAAAGCTTATCTTGGAGCATTGTTGTTACGGTGTACATAAAGTTCTTGACACAGCAAACTCAAAGCAGAGGAAACCACCACCTTCTTAGGGCCTCAGGAGGCAAGCTGGGGCATCTGTGCTCCTCTCAATGTGGAGAGCAAAGCTGGGTGTCTCCTGGGACCCCCTGCACTCACACCTCCCACTAGTGCTTCTTGTCGCCCTGATCTTCCAGCTCTGCCTTTCCCTCCTCTATTTACAAGCTCAGGAGACATGTGAGGGCAGAGGGGCACAGACGACTCATTGCCTCTGCAAACCCATTTTCTTCTTTCCTTCACCAACAGAACCCTAGTTTTTTGGGGGTGCTGGGGGCAATGTGCCCAGCTTAGAATGGTGCTCCTTGTGCTCAAACAACAGAGATCATGTACTTAATGGATCCAGTTAAATATCCAAGTGGAATAGTGCAGTCTCTGTGTTGCTAGTGAACTTGCTGAATTGGCAATCCTATTGTCAATCACCTGACTCACTCTGCATAGAGTCTCTGATCTCAGTCTCTAATCGCTTCACTAGTTGTTTACTCTGGGGTCCCTTTTAGATAGGGGTGGCCATACTCCTAAATACCAGACAATAATATGTAAACCAAAGTCACAGAGTGGGACTTCCAGAAAGCTCTTAAGAAAAAAGGCCAACCTAGCAGCATCCTTGTTTTACCTCCCCCTCATGCTTTCTTTTCCCAAGTATAAAGGGATGTCTAGCACAGAGGCCATCTGGCCTCTATGATGTGGCCTTGAGGAGAGAAGCCAGAGTTGATACTACCTCTTGCTCCCTGCAAGAGGAACCATGAGTTTGTCCCAGCTGTCTCCCAGCCATGCCCCTCCCCACACAGTGGGACATGCCCCCATTCCAGACTACTAGTCACATACTCAGTCCCAGAATTTTCTGACTACAAGGTCCCATGCCCATGTGTGGTCTTTCCTGGGTCTATCTTCCCAGGAATAGACCATGTCTTCATTATGTACACCCCTAGGTCCCAGGGTGCACCCCGGGAAGATGGCCAGGGAAGGCCTTTCTGAGAGAGCAGTAGTTGAGCCGAGACCCAAGTTAAGTGCAGGAACAAGGATGTGGTGTGAGAATCTCAGGCACCGGCTCCTCAGGCACAGAGAGAGGCAGGCAGTGGTAAGAAAACTGATGTTGGCACAGCAGAACCCACCTCCTGACTTCTACCAAGACAGCCACACCACCAGACCTGCTTCAGAGTGGCTGTGGAAATCTAGCTCCTAAAAGCAATCTTGAATCAGATACGTTCTGAAATTAAATTCTAAATATGTAGCACTTTTCTTCTCTCGAGTATTCTCAAGTGTTTTTCCCACCCTTACCAAAGCCATGAGGATGGCCTCCAGTGAGTCCCCCTCTGGCCTGGGCGAGACAGTGCCCAGAGCTGCTTTGTGTTCCCTGTTCTAGTTGTACTTCTTCTCTCCTACCTGGAGCATGGGGTCCTTTCATCTTGAATAAATTCAATTCAGACCCTGGGCTCAGTTGCCCATTTGGGCTGTGGTGTATCCGTCTGGGATGAGACCAGTGTTTCCTGGCCTGGAGGCAGGGAGATGAATAAAGTGACCTCGGGAGGAATCCAAAGCCACTGGAATGATCAGTGTCTCTCTCTGAGTCATGTCTCCACAGGATCCTTTCTCTGCAGGAGGGAGAGGGGATGAGAGTGGATTAGGAGAAATGCTTCAAGCTCTGTCTTCATGCTCCTGGAGAAGATTTGTTGCATGGAGAAGACAGCAGGTGTTTATTAAAGTGGGCTTCTTGGCATTTAAATCCATTATGTAGAGCTGAAAAAAAAAAAGAAAACCTAAGTTGTCTTGAATGCAGAAGCAACTTAGCCACTCAGTCTCCCTGGGAAAAGACTCAGAGTAAATTCAGTTCAGAACAACCAAATAGAAGCAGAGGATCTATCTCTAGGGCTTTGGAGAGGTGATGTAGGCCCAGCAGTGGTTAGCACATTTCCACAGGATCTGATTAGAAACGGTAATTGCCTCTTCCTCTAGGAAGAGAGCAAGATTCTAGGAGATAGGAGAGGGGAAGAAGAAGAAACCTGAGAAAGTGAAAACCCACAAACTTTCGTCTTTGCTATAGTCTTGTCAGGAAATCTGGAAGGTCCTAAATACTTTGATAAAATTCCCACAAAGAAGCCACGTTGACTGATGCCTAGGGTTTTCCCATCTTGGATCTCACTTAGGTTCTCCAATCAAGGCAAAGGTGGGCAGCTACCCTGCTTGTTTCCTTTGGAATGAACTCAGGCAAATTTCTCCTGAATGTGTTTATCTTGGCAGCCTACAGTGGCTTGAGAGCCTGGCGGCAAGAGGGGGCAACTCTGTAATGATGCTAAGCTCCTGAAGACTAGTTTCTAGGTGGGGCAGGGTTTGGTAGAGGGCAAGTGGGAATTGATGGAATTTCCAGGATTCAGCTTCCAGGAATTGGCAACCGTTTATGTAGAGGTATTTGCATGTTTTGTACCTGGTACTACCTACACACCTACGGATTTCAGGGTCCCAAGGCCCCTGCTGTGAAAAGCATCTGGCCTTTATTTACTCCCATTGTTATAGGGAGGACCAAGGTGCCTTGAGAGAGGAATTGAGATGGACTTGGGAGACCCTTGGAGAATTTGGGGGCTATTCATAACGCAGTCCAAAATTATTTCAACATTTTTAGTCCCCCATATGGTCCTGCTGGTGTGTGTCAGAGAGCTGTCAGCTCTGAATCTCTACAATGTAGCAATAAAGAGAGAGTAATTTAGGGCATCAGAAAGAAAGCAGTGGCCTGTCTCTGCTATTTTCTAACTAAAGCCTCACAGCCAGCCTAGAATGGTGTTCCTTGTGCTCACACAACAGAGATCATGTACTCAATGGGTCCGGTTCAATATCCAAGTGGAATAATGCAGTCTCTGTATTGTTAGTGAACTTGATGAATTGGTAATCCTCTTGTCAATTACCTGACTCACTCTGCATATAGTCCCTGATCTCAGTCTCTGTAGCTTAACTATGTTGTTTACTTTAATAATAACTCCAAATCTCTTTTAAAAGTTGATGATACCTTGTTCAAAGCATTTAAAAATGTGCTTTTGCCTGACCCCTTGCTCTCCAAACTCCACCCCATTCCCCTCATTTCCCAATAAGGGGAAGAGAAATGCCTACATAATATCTTGCCAAAGACGAATTCTCATTTGAGTTGGTGCCTTTCAGTGTGTGTCTGATTCTTCATTTCTATCCTTATTGGGCATAAATTTGAGACTGCAGACCTTCACCATTAGATGGAACACATTTTGTCAGAAATCCAAGACACATTGTCTCTGTTGCTAACTCTGTCAAGGTCCTCTGGAATTTTCAGACTTAGTGATCTTGGAATGTAATTGTATCCATATGACATCCCTAACAAGCAGTGGCATGCCTAGAGTTGCCATCTTGGATTCTAGATGTGTTGCGATGCTCTGAAGAAATCATCCAAAGATCAAGAGAAAAACCAGTTTTCTTCTGAAGAGATTTTAGTCTTGATGATGAAGCATTTCACTCCAGAAGTCTACCCTCTCCCACAAAAATCTCTCTTTACTTTGGTTAATATTTATAAGGCACCACTCAAGGAAACCACAAAAACCATGAAAAATTAGTTTAGATTAATGCATTTTCTGAAGATTATGGTCTACCAACTAAAACTTCTACTTGGCCATCACTTGATATGTTTTTAATGGAGTCGGGGCAAGGTTTTCTAAAAACCACAGCATACTTATTCAATGTCAAAGCAAGATATTTGTTTCAAAAGCCAAGACATGTTAACAGAAGTGGGGTAAAGAAGATAGTAATTATTTAGTGAATCCTGGGCAGTGGTATTTCATCTGAGGTCTTCCTCAATCATTTATTCATCTGGAAGCCCAGTGCCAAAACAGAGTTAAGCAACTGTAGTAATGTCAAAAATACTAAGCAGGCAGTGACTGTCCTCTGTAGAGTTCACTACAGCCCACAAAGGCTCAACTTCCTGGGGTATATGCCACCCTCTTAGAACAGCACCACCTGGACTTAGGTTCACTGTTGGCCACAATAGTCTCTACTCATGGATCTCATGCTAGACATAAACTTCTTTTAGTCATTGATGGTAATGCTCATCTTCTTAGATATGTATGTGTTACTTTATAACACCATCCTCGTATTGGTCTAGTGCCCTATGGCTTACCAAGAACTACACTACAGAGGAGGCAAGAAAAGTAGCCATCTTCCAATGGGGGAAGCAGCTCAATAGGAGAGTGGAGTCTAAAATCCAAGTCTGGCTCGAAAACTCAGTGCATTTTCCATTAGACTATTCTTCCTCTTGCCAAATGAATGCTTGTCCCCATGAACATACCTTCTTTCCCGTTGTCCAGCGAGTGGTAGGATCGCCAGTTCTGGAGTGGGGCACCCTGCAGCTGAACTTCCAGCTCTGGTACTTTCCGTCTCTGAACCATAGTTTCCTCAGCCATGCACGACAGGGTCGGAACTTCCGTCTCCCGCTGCACACCCTGTCTCTGCCTGGGCAGGCAAGAGGCTGTGGTTTTGCCAGGGAGGGCTGAAGCCAGAAGTTTCCCTTTTTATAAATGTGCAGTAAACTGTGCCCTGGTTATAGGGAAGTGGGAGCCTGGTGAGAGACCACCTCTCACATCCCTCTTGGTTTGGAGGCTGTTTGCTAGGAAGGAGGTAAGGCTGATTCTCTGTGATAGTCCGAACCCCCACTCCTAACTTCAAATTAGTCTTTATCAGAGCAGACCTGCCTCAGAAGTGACACCCCAGTGCTGAAGGGAAGTCTTGGCTGGAGAACCTGGATCAATACAAAGTTCTGAGAGTTCTCATGGAAGAGCTGGGCTTGGTCCATTGTGTCTTCAAGAGCCCTCCAAGATTCAGCTCTCTGGCTCAATGGGGCTATGACAGTCGGGCCAAGTGTGGTCATGACCTTGTTATGATCAGCAATCTGGTCAGCAAGGGCAAATATGATGTGGGCAAATGTCTCCAATAGCTCCCTATGGGGCATTCACCAAAGCGGACTCAGTTCTCTCCTGGGATCTCGATAGGGCTGGGGTGGGGGAGTCTCTAAAACCCTTCCTTTGGTAAGAGTCAAAACCTAGGGATCTTGGATGAATCTATTGCAGGAGGACTCAAAAAGAAGATATGAGTGACCTTTTGACTGAGCTCTGTGGAAAACTATATGAGTGAACAAGTGATTCGTAGGAAAAAAATGGATTTGCCATCCGAGTTGGTGATGTGGATCATTCCGGAAAGTATAAAATGGGGAAGAAAAAAACCCTTCACAGGAGCTCATGAAAGTTGGACAAGGTGACAGATGTACAGTTCTTAGCCCAGAATGTGGCCTTCACCCAGCGCTCCACCAGCACTTACCACTAGTGCGCTCTCCGGTGTCCCCGGCACATCGCCACGGGCCTCTAGCAGAGCGCTCATGGCCGTGAGTGACAAGTCCAGGGTAGGCAGCGGCATCCCTGGCTGGAGTCTGAACCCCTGTGGGGAAGTCCTCATAGCTGTGGGGAGAGGGTAAGTTATTTAACCTCTCCAGGCTTCAGTTCAATGACTATTAAAACAAGGATAGTGATGACAAGTGAATTTACAGTGATCTAGTACAGTTTGGCCTCAAGGATCATTTCAAGGGTACACCGTACTATGAGGATAGAGAAATAGTGGAGGAGAAACAACTTTTGAAGTGGAAGGAAAATTCTTTCAAATCTTAGAGCAGTATAAGCTCTCTGAGAAAATAATTAAAAATATAAACTCCTTTATAAAGAAAGACATTCAATAGAAATTTCCCCAAATTTGAAAATAATATTAAGATTCATAGGAATTATTGAGCTGGAAGAAACTTTTCTACATGGCTATTTATTGTCTAACGGAAACTCATAGCAAATATTGATCAAACTTGAATTGCCTTCCCTTTTCCTTATTGAAAACATCGTTATGAAAAGAAAATAAAAAAAAACACCCAGCCAAAGAGGTGAAGGAGAAAATATTAGAATATTATAAGATGTGTTTGGCTCATAAAAAAAATAGTTATTTGTTACAGAGTTTGTGATATTAAGGTATTAGTACATAATGTGGATTTTTAGTCATTTCTGTTTTGGGGCTAAATAAATATTCACCTTTGTATCTAATTGTATTTCATAATTTTGGGTGCTTTTTTCTTAGAAAGTGTTCCTAAAATTGTAGACACTTCTTTCCCCACAAAGCCAGGATCAGCCCTCATTAATAATACAACCTACTTTTGGCGTAATGCATGCAGAAAAGTGCCCTCCAGGGGCTGGCCACGGCCATGGAGAGGCTCTTGGGAGGGGTTTCTGGAAGGAGGACAGATAAAGGGGGAAAACTCTGCCTTTTGAAAAGATAACAGGCAATAAATTGAGGCAAGGGAAAACTGAACCAAGAGACAGGTGGCTATTGTGATGTCAGAAGTTGGCAGTTAAGAAATCCAAGTTTGAAGTTGATAGGGCAGGGGCTGAGGAACGTTTCCCAGCGTAGGAAAGGAGGCCAGTGGAAAAGGGATGAAGAGGCCGTTTTAGGGGTCTCATCTGTTTCCCAACTAGCAGCCTCACTCAAAACCAAGCAGATGTGGTTCCTGATAGAAGTTGACATGTGCTCTCTGCAGAATTCAGTTCAGGCCAACCAGAGTCCAATCGTGCTGGGAGCAAACTAGGAGCAGGTTATGATGTGGGATCCACGTCAAAAGAATGCCTCTTCCCCTTAGGGCCTGTGGCTCCAGTCCCCTAATTGAGGAAGACATCCTGGCTTGGAAGCCTGGGTCTAAAGCTCTTCCCTGTCAGGCTGACAGGAAGAGAGAGAAAGGTGGGGCAATCAAGCAGAAGGTTCCTAATCTGTAGAGCTGTCTTTTTAAATTCCCATCTGGAGTCTGCCTTGTAACTCCTTTCTGGAGATAAAGCTGCAGAAGTCATGAGGAGGTCAGAAGAAGTGAGTTCCACTGCGTCTTCTAGCCTGGTGCTGAAGGAATCTGTCCCTGGGGACACTGCCATTCACTGCTATGGAGGCGAACAGCAAAGAGGAATGGGGGGGGGGGGCAGGAGAGCCAGATGTGCAAACAGGGCTGCCTTCTGAGGAAACATCTGTCCTGAAGAATGCGGGTGGCTAAACTGAAGAGTGGGTTCTGCTCTCTGGCGCCCTCTGCTGTAGCTGTGCACGTCGGTATTGCTATGGGTGGGGGCAAGAGTGGAAATTGAGGGCAACCTTTCTTTGTCTAATTTGGATTAGGGTATCTGAGACACAGCTGGCTAGGGCCTGTGTTATAAAAGATGGGTAGAACCGTAAGGAGTAAGACAAGAGTGAGTCAGCAACAGTGGCTCATACTTTTCACCGTTTTCATGTCGTAGGGAATCTAGACTTCACACAACAAAACAATGAATGAATGAATGTTAACTTACCCCATCGAATCCCTTGGTTTTCTAGCCAAGGAATGGAAAATACACTGCAGATGAAGGTCAGGACATTATTGGGACAGGAGTGCAGGACTATAGTGCCACAGGTGGTTTGGGGAGTCATTACCCTTTTTCCAGATTTATCCAGGAGGGTTTCAGATAAGGAAGTCTTTGATGCTGCTTGGATAAGAAGTTGGGAATTACCAATGAATTGTTTCAGGGGAAAGTGTACACAGGGAAAAGAGTGACACGGTATTCTGGGAAGAGTATATACCTGAAGTATAGGGGAATAAGTCAAGGACATAAATGTCGAGAAAGAAGATGGTGGCAAAAGTGTACACATTGTATGAGCCCATTTATATCAACTTCTGGAAAACAAGTATCAATATATTGGAGTGATAGAAAGATGATCAATAGTTGCCTGGGAAGTATGTTGGAGGCCAAGTTTTTTGTAGAAAGGGCCAAGATAAAGAAGGAGGAGGAAGAGGAGGGCATGAAGATTAAAAGCTGGATGGTCAACCTAGAACTTCAATGTTTTCCTGAAGCAACCAAATCAGTTGGAATGTATATACTGGAATCCATCCCCATAGTGGATGAAGATTTTGAAGAGATGAAAATGAAGTGAATGTACAGATTAAATGTGATCTTCACATTTCAGGCACTTTAAAGAAAAGAAACTGACATGGAGAGACATCCTGGTGAAATTTCTGAATTGTAAGAATAGATTTTAAAATCCTACTAGCACCAGTAAGGGAGGGGGTGCTTACAAAGGGATATCAATCAGGCTTACTCCAGAGGCTCTTCCTCTGAAGCCCTGGAAGAGTGTGGATTAATTGCCATAGCCACAATGTTTTGAAAGAAAAGATGATGACCTGAGAACGGTGAATCCAGCCAAGCCCTCATTCCAACATGAAAGCAGTTTTCAAAAATGCATATGCTCAGAGAGTACACCACTCACATACCCCATGCCTTAGGTCAGGCTCTCTGGAAAGCAGCCTCTGAAATGAGACCCACATACCTTCCTTGCAGGAGGTTTGCTGGGGAGCTGCTTTGGAGCAACACCTGGGGAGAGGGAGAAAAGCACACTGGGCAGAGGGAGGAATGGAGCTGGGGGAAGTTTCAGAAGAGACCTTGGCCAAGCCCACAGGGAGCTCTGGAGCTGGGGGAGCCCTTATTAGTGGACCCAGATGGAGGCAGGCTGACCCCTAAATCCCTACAGCGCTGAGTCACTGGGTGTGGCCTGCCCCAGAGCAGGGACATGACCTTGGCCCAGGAAGCTCCCTTCCACTGCAGGCAATTTTGAGAGGGTGTCAACTTCAACCACCACTGGACTTTGGTGGCCTCTTTACCTGCATCTAAATATTTTTATCTTTACCTTGATGGTGTACTCTGGTCAACTAAGGAATGGATTTGACAATATAAAAATATCAAAGAATTTTCTTAATTCATTCTTAACCCCAAACCCTGCTTTGTTATGTATTTAAAGAAGCCACAGGGTAAAGATTGGTCCTTTATTCCCCATCTTGTCCTCTTGCCCCCTGAAATGCCTTCATAGCCTGGTAGAATCTCCTTCTATAGTTTAGAAACTGGGATATTAGCTTTCATTTTTCTTTTTCTTTCTTTTTTTTTTTTTTTTTTTTAAACAATGGCTAATGTATTTGTAAGGTTAGAAGATTGTGCAGGGAGGATTAACTAAACAAGACTTACATTTATCTCGCAGAAAAAAAAATACAGTGAAATCATGGTCATTTTCTTGTTTTTTTTTTTTTTTTAATTTGTGCTTTTTAGTTATACATGACAGTAGAATGTATTTTGACATATCATACATACATGGAGTAAAACCTCCCATTCTTGTGGTTGTACATGATGTGGAGTTACACTGGTCAAATAGTCATATATGAGTGTAGGAAAGTTAGGTCTGATTTATTATATTGTCTTTCCCATCCCCATTCCTCCTTCCTTCCCCAATTCCCCCCTGTCCAGCCTGGTGAACCTCCACTCCTTTAGCCTCCCCAAGCCCCCACCTATTTCATGGTCATTTTCTCAAGCACTAATTTTGTGATGATTTCCTGCATCCTTCAAAGCCTTATTGAGAATAGTGTAACTCCACTTTGACCAGTGGGATTATAGCAAGTGGTGCCCATCTAGCGGGGCAGCCAGGAGGCAGGGAGCGAAGGAAAGTCTCACCTTGTGTTTTGTATGCGTCTTTTCCTCCACCCAGCCCTCTGCCAAGAGCACATACAGAAAATAGTCATGAAGCTAATTTATTTCAATCAAGCATCCAGTTGATTCCATTAATTTCTTTTTTTCATAAGGAAAGATTTATGGACCACTCAGTGGTGGGTACTTTATCTGCCTAAGCACTACTGCCTAATAACCGGGACTAGGGCTTGTGGGTATTTCTCTACTAAGCCCAAAAGTTAGTATGTGCAAAGTAATCTCAACTGTTACGTGAAAAGAAAGAAGGCTGACTATAAATTCTGTCTTGGAGGTGAAAACTTGGGTGATTTAAAAAAATTTTTTTTAACACTTTGGTTTTTTTTCATTTTCTAAATCTTCAATGAGCACTTTATTTTATTTTATTTTTTTGATACTGGGGATTGAATTCAGGGATGCTTTACCACTGAGCTACATCCCCAGCCCTCTTTATTTTTTTATTTTTAGATAGACAGGGTCTTGCTAAGTTGGTGAGGCTGGCCTCAACTTTGCAATCTTCCTACCTCTCAGCCTCCCAAATTGCTGGGATTATGGGTGTGTAGCACTAGTGTCTGGCTTCACTTTTTGAATTAGACAAAATAAATATTACCCTGAATCAATGTAGGTGACTGCTTATACACTATGGGAACACAATTTTAAAGTGATATTAACTATTATTATTTCTGGGAGAGGGGAATAGACAATGAATGATTTCTTTTTCTTTCTTCAGTGTTTCATATCTTCATCCACAATAGTTTTTAGCATGTTACAATGGTAGAAAACATTTTTATTGTTTCTGTAAAGAGCTTGGGGAGCAAAATTTTTATTGTTTTGTTTTTAAATTAAGGCTGTGCCTACCAACTCTTGACCCAGGTTTAAAAAGGGCTTTGGAAAGTTCTGTTTCTTACCCTGAACCAAGCTCTGCCACTGCTAGGTTGCAGCAAGCACATTTGGAGATCTTGCTAATAACAAGCATACTCCCAAGCCCAAGGATGGGGGCAAATAATTAAATTCTTAATTCACTTGTAGGGGGGAGAGTGGGAGAAAGTTGAGTCTTTTCAGAGCAGAAACTTGTTCACAGTCAGATTAGATCTCCCTTCTTTGCATAGTGTAGCCCTCTCCAGATAGTCACAAGGGTTTGACCGTGGGCCACCACAAGCTTGTACGCCCAGCTGATAAAGGGGAGTAAGAATAAAGCAAAGGCCCCATCTGTATATTGGAAATGAAATGGAGCCCCTACTCCCACCTCTAATCCCTCTTCCCTTCCTTTACTTTTTCTCTTTGCTGTAACACTTACCACCTTTCGTATACTTCGCAGAAGAGGATATACAATTGATCAACAAATATACTTTCCTTTTTATCTATTGCTCTGATCCACATGGGACTTGAGATCCACGAGGGCAGGGATTTTCTGTTGTGGGGTGATCTATCCCTACGTGCCTAACACAGAGCCTGACACACAGAGCCTGCTCAGTACTTTAGAATGAATGAATCTATACCTAGTGTGATAAAAGGGTTGGTGAAACACGTGAAGTGAGGAAGGGTAACAAGGCAGCACACACGGCAAAACTGTCACTAAAACAAAGAGATGCTTGTGACAGGGAATCCAAGTCGGGAAGACACAACCGTTGTCCAAGTTGATTATAGATCTGAGGATTGTGAGTGGTTTTCTTTTCATCTTCATGGCTTTGGGGGCTGTCTGAATCCTTCTTGGAATAAAGGTTTTACCTTTATGATCATATAAAAATGTTCCTTTTAGTTTAAAAACGAAGAATAAAAGTGGGGACCCTGACTAATACAGGCAGCCAATGGGCAATGGGTTGGCTCACTCGGTGCCAAGCAGGCATCTTGGTGGGGGGAGGCCACTCTTGAGTCTGGCCCATCACTGCTTCCAGGGCATGTCAACACCACCCACACTGGTGTGAGTCCTAGGGACACCCTCTTACTATGGGCCTGGACTCTCCATATGGTTTCTGCTCTGTGAATTGCAAGTTTCCTCCTACGGCCCACCTCACTACTTCCAAGTGAGTAAAGCCTGTTGTAAGATAATATTATGCCCTTGGAGTTCAAATCTAGGCTCCAGCAGTGGGTGTGAATATTAGGGTGTGCTATAATTGCAATCGATCATAGGATTATCTGTACACGTTTGGTCTGGGACATGACTACCTGCTGCTCTCATTAAGAGTTGTATCTATGCTCTGTCATCCCCACAGCAAGTGTTGGTGGTCAGTGCAACCCTACATGTGGCCACAAGGGAACTAGAACCTATGGTGGACAGTGCTGGTGACCCACCACAAAAGAGGCCCTCCCCTACCAGGCACTTGAAATATCAGAACAACTCTTGTGAGAAACTGGAGATGGGTGTGGATGGGGTAGCCATGACACTGGTCTCTGGACTGCAGAAGGGGCTGTCCAGTGAGTGATGACGATCTGTTTGGCCTTTATGTTCAGCGATGCATGGAAATCTCACCACAGAGCCCTGGGAAGCTGCTGCCAACTGAATGCATTAGCACTACAAGATCTGACCTCTTCACCAGCTGGGGTTTGAAGTTAATTCATATCGAAAATGGCAGAACCCCTCACCTCTTGAGCCCCATGTCCTATGTACTTTGTCCTACCTAATATTTCCCTATTGCACTCATTAATATCTAAGATACTATACACTTACTGGCTTATTGTCTGTCTTTTTCCAGAGTATAAGCTCCCTGGGGCAGAGAATTTCTCTCCTTTCTTCTCTGCTATATCTTTAGTCTAAGAATAATGTCTGGCACATACTGGGGGGCTCAATAAATATTCATACAAAGGAAGGGAAGGGGAGAGAGAGAGAAGGGAAGAGAGAGGAAAGAGAATGGGAGAGAATAGAGAAGGAAGGGGGGGGGAAGGAGGGAAGAAAAAAAGAAAGACAAGGCACCAAAGACAAGAGATGCATCTTTAAAAAGAATGTTGCCATTTATTTTTACTATTTTAAATCTGAACTTGCATAAAATGACAGTCGCACTGAACGCCACATGTCCCTGTGACATGAACCGGAGACAAGCCCAGTCTGGACCTTTGCTCGCCATCCTCAGGTCCAGTGGCCACAGCAGTCAGCTCCGTAACTTAATTCGCATCCACTGCAGTGTGTGACAGCCCCAGTTGCCAGGGGCTCAGAGCGGTTTCCTCAGAGTGACAGCAGGACGGGGTGGTGATCGTGCACCGCGGGGGCTAGGACACGGCGCTGGCTGCACTTCTCACAGCCTGCGGTCATCTGAAATAATGGTGAGGTACAAGAGGGAGCCCCAGGGAGCAAAGGGAGGCTCATGGTGTCTGGAAACTCTGGGGTGGAGAGACCCTAATGGGGTAATAATCCCCCAAAAGGATATAACTCAAAAGAGGATCTACAAGAAACTTAAGCTTGAAGTTCCTGAAAGGCAGCATCATTTCTCTTCCTGCTAGCACTCATTCTGTGGCTCTCTCAGTCTTCTTCTCTCCCTTTCACACATACGAGACACCAGGCCAGATGTGGAGCACGCTCTTGTGGGTGTACAAGTGTGCTCCTGTGCGCGTGCGTCTCGCTGCTGCCACGCCCTCCTCCGCGGTGGGGTGGGATGCGCATGCGCAGCTCACACGTTGGTGTGCTGGGACCCTGAGGACGCCGCGCTGCCTGGCTGGCTTCGGCCGGAGCGTGCTGAGCTGGCAGCCCGGCTCCTCCTGCTCGGATTCCCGCCTCCCTCGCTCCCCTGGGCTGGTTCTGCAGAGAGCTTGAGCTTCTCGTGCTCCTCTTTCAAAAAGAAGTCCACTAACAAGCTCTTCTCTTTCTTGATCTGGTCACTGATGTCCGTTGGGATGTCTGGTATCATCCAGTCCACCAGAACACTGAGGAACATCACAAGGTTCTGCCAAAAGCAAGGGAGAGAGGGGCTGAGTGGAGAGGCATGCCCAACATCAGCGATGGGGCCTGCGCACGGCAAGGCTTCCTTTGATAATTGGTGGCTACTGCTCGGTCCCTTCAGCAGGGCTAGTTCTTGGCCTCCAAGCCTCCAGGTCCTCCCTGCTCCTGAGCCTCCTGGAAAGTGGCCACAGAATGCAGTGGCCTCTCCAGAGTCGTGACTGTGATCCTCACTCCTCTCTCCCCTCCGGCTGGCTCTCTCTGTCCTCTCTGAGATGGGCTTTTGGTATTTGCATTGACTTCTGGTCTAAGTCCCCACCCCCACCCCGCCCACATTCACTGCACTCTGCTCTCTTTGCATCCACAGCCATCTCCTCTCACTGAGCGGTCTGGGACTTCCTGCCTCCAGCTCTCCTTGATCAATTCTAAGCTTTTGTGCTCACTTGCATAGGGCTTCCTTCTTCTGGCTGCTGAGCCACATCCCTTCCTTTGGGTGCACAGGTAAGGAAGGACTATCTTTTCTTGGAAGCAATTTCAGTGGAGCAAATGGGTATGTGTCAACAGTTCCTGGCATGGTCTGATGCGTGCCAGCTACCCTTCATACACATTTACCCAACAGCCTTCTCCAATCGTGGTATTTTTCCCTGGCTGCAGATTTCACATCACTGAAGCTTCACCTTTCTAAGACCCCAAGGCAGTGACTGAGCCCTTGAAAGATCTGTGCTTCTAGGGGCTCAGCGGAAGACTTTGGGGACCCCCTTCTGCTTTCACAGGCACCTGAGGTGTCAGAGAACTGTCTCCTCATATTCTCTTCCTCAAAATGTCTTCTGTAGCATGAGCAACCTGTGACATGTGACATACAGGAAAGAGAGAAGACTCCTGCAGGTGGGGCAGCAAGGGGGATGTCTGAGTGGCTTTTCAAATGTATCACCTCATCTCTGCAGGGAGAGAATGGCAGTCTTCTTTAGGTGAAAGACTAGCCGATGGGCTTCTCTACTTCCTGGGCTGGGGTCTGGGGGGCAGGATATTTTAGAGCCCTCCAGAGATCTGCCTTCAGGGAATACAAAAGCCTGAGGGAGTCCAAGAGAAAAGGATCTGGGCTTGTGTGCTGGCCCCACTTGAAGACCTACAGGACCCCTAGTGGGAATTGGGAGCCCCTTAGTTTGGAGAATCTCAGCGATGCAATTGGAGCTGAGGCTATTGTCAAAGATAGGAATCACTAGGCTCAGTTTGCTATTCATTCAGGGATGGCTGGATGGCTCTAGGGGCCTTCCCACCAGATGTCTCAGTGGCTAAACAGCATTAACAAAGGAGGGCCCCGAGAGCATGAGAAGAAAGGCTCAGAACTTGAGCCTTTCTGGGGCTGCAGAAATGAGGTGGGCTATTTGTCTGCACAGGGGCTGAGACTCTGGTTTCAACTGCCCTTCCCACTTTCCTTTCTTCATCTTAGATTTAAATGGGAAATTATCTCTACCTGGCAACTTTACTCCACATCTGTCTGGTAACCTTATTCTTGTGTTTTATTCTCCTGCAAAGTCCATCCATTAAAAGAAGCCCTCTAGGGAGTCCACCTGCTTCACCCAGGGAAGAGAACATTCACTTCTGCCTGCCACACGTGAAGACCCCTGTGTCACAGAGTACAGTCAGCACTCCATCTGCATGGCCTCTTTTTTATTTTTTAATTATTTTTTATTCTAACTTGTTATCATGACAGCAGAATGCATCACAATTCATACTACACATATAGGGCACAATTTTTCATATCTCTGGTTCCATGGGCTCTTTTGATCCAATCATTGATCAAAAATATTAGAAAACAAAATTGGATCTGTACTGAACCTGTACAGAATTTTTCCTTGTCATTTGTTACCTAAACAATACAGTACAGCACCTGTTTACATAGAATTTACATTATCTTATCTAGAGATGTTTAGCATATAGGAGAGGATGTGTATAGTTTATACGCAAATGCAATGACACTTCATATAAGGGATTTGGGCCTCCTTGGATTTTAATTATCTAAGGAGAGCCCAGAAACCAGACCCCTGTGAATATCAAGAAATGGTACCATGAAAACCTGGAGGTGAGCGGAAGACAGGTGGTTATGACTCTCTTTATCCCTGTCTCCTGGATCCTAAGTGCCATTCCTTATCTGAACAACTCACCTGGAAGATGATGACAAAAGCCAGACGGGCAGACAGGACAGACCAGTACTGTTTGGAAAACTCATATGGGTTTGGTGCCCATGGTGGTTCTCGGTAATCCTTGAACCTGTCCAAAGAGACAGAGGAAAGGTAGTAAAAACTCAAGGATTTGAGTATCGGACAAGCTCTTGACTATTAGATACGGGAAACGGGAGAAATTAGGAATGGGAAGGGGACAATCTATGACCCAACCAGCAAATATGCATGGGATGAAAGAATCAAAGTCCAATGTTAGCCTAGAAATGTCCTTTTCCTACTCGCTTTCCCTAACAATCCCCCAAAGTTTCCTCTGGTGTCCAAATTCAATTTCCAGATGATCCCAGGAATCATAAAAACAACCCAGGCCAGGGGGCCCACCTGGGCTGTCCACTATCCCGTGGGCTGAGAGAGTAGGGAGGCCTCCTCTAGTACTCGGTGGCAGCCTGAGGCCCCTGCAGATGCAGCCCAGCAGGTCATCCTGGGCTTCCCAGCCAGCTGCTTTGGGATTCCAGCTACCAGAGGGGCTGGCCTTGCTTTCTGGCTGCACTATCGAACCCAAAGGAAGGCTGGTTGATCCAGACCAAGTTGAAGGTGGGTAAATCTGGGGCGAAAGGGTCAATAATCCAAGTTGATCAGTATTTCCGTTTCATTAGCCATACCATCTAAAAAAATAAAAAGATGCCAGAGCCTAGTGTGAGTTCATGCCCCCCTCTCAGATGGGAGAGAAGCCTTGGGTTTTCCCTCACCCTTGCCTTGCCACCCCACTCTGGAATGGTTCCTGTTAGAACTAGCTCATTTTCTCAGATACAAAACAAGCCCTACCCTGGAGGAAGATGGGGAGGCATCAGGCCACCCAGCAGTGGGTGTGGCTGCTATGGAAGGCAGAGTAGGGACTCAGTCTGGGAGGGATGGAAAACCATCACACTCTGAACACGAAGCATGTGTCAATCCTGAGAAAAGGGCTTCTCTGTAAGATGCATCATCGCGTCCCTCAGGCAGGCATCGCTATCTCTGCATAACACAGGAGGAACCTGATGCTCAGAGAAGTCCAAGTTCTTGGCCAGGGTCTCATGGCCAGGAAGATGTGGAGGCAAGGGAAGAATGCATGTCTGGCTGAATCAGGCTTCTCTCCCATTATCATAGAGTAGCTCACCAACAGCTGCACTGGGGGGAGATAGTCATAAATGGGGGCTCTTTTGTCCCTTCCCCTGTCCTGAATGAACCAGCTGCTCCAAAAGATCTATGTAAAATCATGATGGCTTCCAATTGTCCAAGGAGAGATGAGAGAAGGGGTGGGGGGGAAGAGGGAGAGGCAAACTATGCACACACAGAGACAGAAAACGGCACAGCAATAGTGAGCAGTAGAGACAAAGTGGATGGCGGACACTGAGCTTTCAACCAGGGCTTGGCAAGAGGCCAGGAGCTTCCCCCTTCCCACCCGGCTCCCCCTCTCCCAACAGCTGATCACAGCTGTTGCAAGCTTGGTTTGACATCCGGGTGAAAAGCAAAGCTAACTGCAACCCAGCAGAGCACCACGGGATTCATCATATCCATCCGTGGCTGAGGACAGAAGCACAGCCAGCTCCAGATTATCCTTGCTAAGGGGAGAGAGACCTGCACAAATGAAGGAGGACATTTTGGGGTGGGAAAATACTCCGATTCACCTATCCCCTTGCGGCCCACAGAAACGACCCTACAGCAGAAGGCAACTGATCATCCTCCTCTTGAAACCTCCAGGGAAGGAGGGAGAGGCACATGGGCAGGCATGGGCACATGCATCAACGCATGCACATGCATGCACATGTGTGCACACGTAGACACACACACACACACACACACACACACACACACACACACTTCTTACTGCAGGGTAATCCCTTCCCAGGTTCAGCCCAATCCCTCCCGATACCATGAAAGTCCCTTTCTCTTCTTCTCTAGTTCTATCGATGAAGGAACAGCTGCTCACTGACCTTGGTATGAGAGTCACTGCTCACTCCCCTTTTTTTCCAGTCTGAAAAGAATCCATAAATAATCTAATTCTGGTTCCACCTCCGCTACTAACTTACCACAGCTTTTGGAAACGTCACTTTACCCTCCCTGTGTGTCCAAAGCATGTTTTGAATCTAACAGGCACATCCATCTAACCGAGGGTCAGGGGAAAGATTAACAGAGAGATCTGTCCCTAAAACTCTAGTTGAAAATACCTCTATTCAGATAAGCTAAGGCTGGCTGTGTTAGGTACTAAGGAGAAAGCCACACCACAGAAAAGAGCAGGGAACGATTTAATGAATTTTGCATCTGTTTACATTGTTCTTTCCAAAGCTAGCTTTTAAAAAACTATGGCTTAATGTAAGAAATATATTTAAATGAAAATTACACGGAACATACTTACCCTTTCTTTTTGCAATGTACTGACCTAGCCTAGCCTAGCCTATCCTGTCATGTTCTTTGGGTTGATGTTTAAAGTTTGGATGGTGGTGCAGGCCTATAGTTTCAGCTACTCAGGAAGCTGAGGCAGGAGGATTGCCAAGTTAAAGGCCAGCCTGGGAAACTTAGTGAATCTCTGTCTCAAAATAAAAATATAAAGGGCTGTGAATGTAGCTCAGTGGTAGAGCACCATTGGGCTTAGTCCCCAATACCACAAAAACAAAGAATAACAAACATTGTTTGTGACCCATCGGAATGATTTTATACCCCACTAATGAACCATGATTCACCATTTGAAAAACATTGATTCCAGTAAGCTTCTGCCACCAGGTAAATAATTGGCTGTTTACATGCCAGTGTAAGTTCAGATTTCACAATTTCTTTAAAAAATTTCATCCTAAGGAGTCAGGTTTATCAAATGTTTTCACCGAGTAACTAGAAAACACTAATTGAACAAAGACATAATTAGCTTTAAGAATAGAAATAGTCACAAAAGACTAGTGGTTAATGGACTTAATCTTTTCCACTACTGGGATAATGTTTTACGTTGTTTATTTTGTTTCTAAGCCGAGTGTTCAGCATTGATGAAAGAGTGTGCTTCTGTCAGCAGATGAGGGTCTGAATGCCACATCACCACTTTGATCCTGTGTCCTTGCCCTTGTTTGAGTGTCCCCAAAGGCCCTTATGTTAAAGGATTGATCCCTAAGGGGCACTACTGGGAGGTGATGGACCTTTAAGAGGCGGGGCCTAGTGGGAGGTCTATAGGTCATTAAGGGCATGCTCTTGAAGAGGATCATGGTACCTGGTCTCTTCCTCTCCTCTTTTGCTTCCTGGCCATGAATTGAGTGGCTTTGCTCTGTCACTCACTGCTATGTTGTTCTTCCTCACAACAAGCCTGTAGCAACAGGGTCAATCAATAAAGGACCACAATCTCCAAAACCAGGAGCCAAAATAAATTTTTTCTCTGCATGAGTTGATTATCAGGTATTTGTTACAGTGATGGAAAACTGACTAACACATTCCTCTTACAAGTTACTCAATATTATGAAACCCAATGTTCTCATCTATAAATTGGCCCAAACTTTCTCACAGAGTTGTTATGAAGATGAAGTATCAATGCAAATAATTCAGCAACCTAATAAATGTAAGTTAAATATCTCTTTTCTGAAATGCTTGGGACCAGAGGTATTTCAGATTTCAGAATTTTTCAGATGTTAGAATATTTGTATATACATAAGGAGATATCCTGGGGATGGGACTCAAATTTAAACATGAAATTCATTTATGTTTAATACACATCTCATATACATAGCCTGAAGGTAATTTATATAATATTTTTAATAATTTTGCACATGAAACAAAAGTTTCACAGTGCTAAAATTTCCACTTGTGACTTCATATCAGCAGTAAAATAGTTTTAGACTTTAGAGTGTTTCAGGTTTTAGATGCTAATGTGTAAGAGCTATTCTTTCTCTTTTTTGTTGAAGGTAACTTATAACAGGCACTTCTTCTGTTCCATGAGGCCAGAGCACCCAGACTGCTACTTCCAGTTCCTCCTGGAAGTGGAATCCGCTTTCCAGGTGGATTTCTGAGCACTCAGGTACCAAATACCCAAGTTACCCATGGTGCTGATGAGAATCCAAGGTAGTCACACACCCATGTGGCTGTAGGAGCTTCTCTTAGGACCTATGTCCAGGTAAATGGCACAAAATAGGCAAGCTTCAGGCTGCAGGGTGGTGGCCATGAGACCCAGGAAGCAGAACTTCTTTCTGGTCCCTTCCCATCAGCTCAAATGTCTTCCAACAGCAGATCTTCTCCCCTGGCCTAGAGAGTCTGGACCTCCCAAAATTCCCTGAATGGCCACAACCAAGCAAACACTCACATCTGGTCAGTTTCCTGTATATGTTGGCTGTGACCCCCAGAGGGAAGCAGGGATTTAACCTCAGGGATACAATTTTGGGGACGTTCCTAGATCTCACCCTTACCTATCCAGTCCTCCATTAATTTCCTTAAGTGTGAACATTGATTTTGAGGGTTTCTAGAGTTGTTCAAGAAAGACTTTCAATAAGGAGACAACCCGAGTATCTAAAAAGCAAGCATGAACTTGAAGTGGCTATGCCTCTTACTAACTGTAAGAGCCTAAGTAAGTGATTGCACATCTCTGAACCTCAGCATCCTAATCCACAAAACGAAACCAACACAATGTGTATCACAGTGTTGAGTGCATAGAAATGCACACTTGTGTTCTCTCAGCCCAACCATGAATAAATGAACATGTGTATGCATGTGTATGTGCACTGAATGTTAAAGGAAGCAACACTGTCTTTTCATAAGACAATATGATGAATTCTGAATGTGAGTTGTAGAGTCTTCAAAGGAAAATGGATACAAAGTGTTCTCCTGGGAGATAATGACTAAGGAAGGAACTAAGAAAAGAGCTTTTTCTTTTATGTATATGTATGTGTATGTATGTATATACATAATAAACTATGTCATATTGTAAAACGAGTTTGTTAAACAATACTTTAAAGGTTCTGCAAGTCTATATTATGTTAATTCACAGAAAAAAATGTCCAGAAAAGATTCACACTCATGTGTCACCTTGGTTCTACTGGGAAAATGCTTAGGATTGGGTAGGGGGTTAAGGTGGAGGAAGGTTGGAGTTGGAATGGTTACTTGTGATGTTTAGAATTTTATATATATATTTACATATATATTTTATATAAAAATAATGATAGAGAGAATTACTTCTATACCAAAGAAGCTAATAATTTTTTTAAAAAGTTATCATTGACAATATTCAGTTCACCCAAGTACATTTTTATACTGAGCTTTCAAGAGCAAAATTATAGTGTTTATTGGGACAGACTCATATATAAGTGAAATTGGTACCAAAGTTAACATTATATTTTAGCTTTAAAATTACATTAATATCGCTCTAATTTTGTGAAAAATGTTGATTAAAATTAGTTTAGACATCACCTAAAGAAATAAGGTTCCCATTAATAAACTATGTCATATTGTAAAATGAGCCTGTTAAACAATACTTTAAAGGTTCTGCAAGTCTATGTTATGTTAATTCACAGAAAAAATGTCTGGGAAGATTCACACTCATGTGTCACCTTGGTTCTGCTGGGAAAATGCTTAGGATTGGGCAGGGGTTAAGGTGGAGGAAGGTTAGAGTTGGAGTGGCTACTTGTGGTGTGGATACTTTTTTATAGGAATACATTAACATATTACAGGAGTAATCACACTTTTTTAAAAAGCAGAAAGGAATCTTTGGAGATTATCCCAAAGGCCTCCCTGTTACAGATGAGGAGACTGGAGTACAGAGAGGGAAGGGACCACTGGCTCAGAGGTCCCCTTTCCCAACCTCACCCTCATCTGCAAGGCAACCAGTGACTGTGACAGCTGCCACAGTTCCTCAAAATACAAAATCACTGTGAACAAGGAAGGAGCCAAAGCCAGGCACTGAGGGTTTGGTCCTCAACCATGGGTAATGGCTTTTCTTTTTAAACGAGGTGTTAGTTATATAATGAATCGGTTAGTAAAAGCCTTTCTCAACTCCAAACAGTGGTGCATAAGGAAATTTTTAAAATATCCCCAGTGGAAATGAATGTCATGTTAGTGCTGAATACAATTACACACAAAATTTTCATACCATCTGAGTTACTTAAAACTGCCTTCTGAAATTGGCATTTTAGCGAAGGAAAACAGTACAGGCAATTAGGAACTAATGAGAACCATGCCAATCCAGCGGTTGGTACAGATCAGGAAAACCAACACCTGGAAAAGTTGACTCTCCCTCTGGTGTCGGTGTGGAACAGATGTGAAGAAGCCATGGCCTGGAAGGGAACTCACCTCTTCAAAGACTTTTCACGGGACCTCGGAATATGGAAGTACTTAGGGCCTGGAGGAAAATCTGGCAGGACCACCGGAGGATGCTGTTTCTGGATGCTCAACACCTCCAAACAGACCCTCTGGGTTGATCATGCCCATGTGGGCTCCTGGAGTTCTGTTCTGGGACCAGATCCCTAACTAGGCCCTGCCCAGGTGAGCTCTTTGCACCCTTCCAGCCGAGCCAGGAGCCAAGCTGGCGTCCATCCTCCAAGATGTGGTGACCCTGTCAAATGGTCACTAATCATACCTATAGCATGATGTCACAAGACTGTTTACAAAGCAGCCCTGCAGGAGAAGCTACATAGCCCAGGCAAGCATCACTCCAAAAATGCTGGGAAGACATCTCAAAATCTCTAATGGGCAGCCAGAGACTCATCCTAACTATTATTGATATTTTTTAAGATACCTCTATCCCTAGTGTGGCTGGGGTAAAGCCTGAGACCTCAGCTTTATTCAATCGCATTTATCTTCAGAGGTCACTGAAAGCTAAGAATAAGAAAGGTCATCATGTTCCCAACACTATTTGCCAAAAAAAACCAGAGCAAACTTCATTTCCCACCATGAAAGCAATTGTAAACACCCGCTCTTGGGGCAAGCTGTAGTGTTGTTTCTGATTTTTCATAGCACTTCTCTGTCACAGTCCTTCTCTTTTTAATCTACGAGTAGTGGGTAGGACCCCAGGAGGTTGAGATTTCCCATCAACAATCTTATTCATCTAGGAAATGTAGCCTCCAAAGCACACCTATTTGATATATTGTAAATTAAGTGCCAACCCCATTCTCTAAACATCTGCTTACACTCTAGAGTAAGCATCTCTTTATTCTCGTTGGAACCCAATAGCCTTCCCACTATGGATAGAGAGAAAACACGCAGGAAAATTCTATATCATCACTGTCCTCTTAAACCCCCTCTAGGGGACCCCATGGCCCTACACACTCCACACACCTCAAAGTGACCACCATATTCTTGACCTAGTGTTCTTCCAAAGTTTCCTCCTCACTCTAGCCCCTCTCTCTGCAATACAGCGTTCTCCCTGGACTTTCTTTGATGCCTGACACCCCCCTCTGTGCCCCATCCTCCACCACTCTCTCCCCCACCTTTCTCCACCAGCCAGACACCTTGGTCATAGGAATTAGGAGTCCTGGCCACGCTTGTGTTCCCCACCCTTCAGATTCCCTCTCCCTTGAAACTTCCCTTAAATCTGGATTGGGTCAGTGGCTCCTCCTCAGGACTCGCACAGCTCCCTGCATTGACTCCACTGCAAATTATTAAAGCTATATTTCAATTGCTTGTTTACCTACCTACTCATCTGCATCTAGACTTATTGAGTGAAGCAGCATGTCATGCTCTCTATTAACTGAGGTACCCCACAATATTTGCAGAATGAACCTATAATCCTCACTGGTACTAAAAGTAAAAAACATGATGAATGCTCCCAAAGTCACATTGGTTTGATTTTAGGACAATTTACTTTCTGCAGATAAATTTTCTTGGCAGAAACATAGAATTAAAGTGTACTTCCTATGCAGGTACCCACTAATAATTCTGTCAATCAGTGGCAGAATTTTCTTTTTAAATAGATAAGAGACAAGCCATGATCCCATCTACTTGCATGGAAAAAATGGAGAGAGACTATCAGAGCTTCACATAGAGCTATATACCCAGTGACCTGAAGGCAAATTCAAGTGCACGCCACATGGACCAATAATACGTGGTGTCCTGGGCATTTGTTGTTGGGGCTGAGTTGTGCTTATTAATCCTGGTTTCTCACTAGAGTGGATACAATTCAGAGTGGGCTTGAAAATGCAATTGGCATTGACTGAAGTAGAGTTGGGAAATAGAGAAAGAGTGGATTTGGGCCTACCTGATTAAATAGAGCTTTGTCTAAAATTAGACCTTCCCTCAACTTTCAGTATGGGGGCCATTAAAGTCCCTTTTTGTTCAAGGCAATTTAAGGCACTGATGAATCTGGGAAAACACATTCATCAGGGCTACCGGGAGATCTGATGGTCAGAGAGAAGGCACAAACCTATGGTCCCTGTGGCAGGTCCGTGCTTCCAGCCCAACTAAGGAAATAGTGTTAGCCTTGCTTCCCCACGTGAGGCACACTGGGGCTTCTTCCCACCCCACGTGGGAGTGGAGGCCTGCACTCCTGGACAGATGTGTTCAGGATCTGTTGCTAGAAACTTCCATCGTCTTAGAGAACTTCTCAGCTTTCTAAACCTGTTTCTCTTTTCTTTTCTTTCTTTCTTTCTTTTTTCTTTTTTTTTTGTAGAATGAAGAGCTTCAATGAGATAATCTCTGTGATCACTTCCAGTTATAAAATGATTTCGTAATTCTCACTATTTGTGCCTGTTTGCTTAGTTAGCGTAAATCTGTTGACTTATTTCATAATCCAGATGCTATTGGAAGGTAGTACTGGCACAGACCCTTTGTATTATGGAATTGTGACTTTGGATCTGCAAACCCAAATCCAGCACCATGGACAGACAGTCTGGCACGCCAGCCAGAGAGAGGAGTGACCCCTGGGTAGTGCAGAGTCTAAATTTGCCAGCAATAGGACTTTTGTCCAAGAGTTACTCTTTGGACTAAAAGAGTAAATCTTACATGTGAAGAAATAGCTGAAACATCTAAGCTGATATAAATGGATGAATAAACTTATTAGGTCTGGTCCCTGTGTTTTCATCTTTTCTTGGTTGGCTAGAGTTACACCCTGAAGTTAATGAGCCTGAGACCAAGATGTTCTTTTATTTAAATCATAGATTGGTATGGTTGTTTAACCCAGACATCCATCTGAGTTGGGAAGACCAAATAATTTTCTTTTTGTGTTTCAGACTCAGAATATGAACCTAAACAGTAGTCTCAAAAATGGTGGCCCTTGGGTCCCAATGTGTTCTAGGTGAGAAAACATGACACACATGCTGGGTCACCACTGCTGCCAACATTACAGAAAACACCTCTTCTTCAGTGGACGCACTGGCAGCTTTTACACGGGACACTCCTGGGGTCTTGGAAAGATAATGGTTCCAGAGGCTCTTTTCTTGGAATTTTGTTTTTGTTGTAGTTATTAATATTTTTAAATATATATGTGATATGATCTTTGTTCCATGACTTCAATGATCCCTGTGTGACAGATTTTAGTCACCTCTCCAGAATCCAGCCTAGTGTGGTCAGGAATGAGGACTGCTCCCTTGGACTTTATACCATGTTTTAAATGAAACAGGACTGAAATCAAATCCATCACTTGTACAGTAAAATTAGGTTCTCGCTGGGCATGGTGACACACACACCTGTAATCTTAGCAGCTCCAGAGGCTGAGGCAGGAGGATCATCAAATTCAAAGCCAGCCTCAGCAACTTAGTGAGACCCTGGCTCAAAATAAAAAAAAATAAAAATGGGTAGGGATGCGGTTCAGTGGTTAGTGCCCCTGGGTTCAATCCTTGGTACCAAAAAAAAAAAAAAATAAAAAAAAAAAGAAGAAGAAGAAGATAGATTGTCTTAGCATTTTCCCTACCTACCTCAGTTAATGAACCCACAATTTCCTGGTTGTATGACCTTATCACAGATTTTTGAGATATCCTTAAGTCAACCTCTCTCCATATCTGTTGTCACCAGCTTTGTGGTATATCACATGAAATCGCTCATCTTCTCCCTTTCTTTTAATTGATTCCACCACCTGGTCTGTGCCTTAGACAGTTCATGTCTAAATGATGTGGCCACTCAGTTGTTCTCCTTGAATTCTCAGCTCTAGTCCATCTTCCCTCTTGAAACCAGATCAATTTTCCTAACACTACCCTTTATCCCATCATTCACAGCATTAAGAAAGCCAGGACTTTTCCATTGCTTCATATTAAAATTCCTGTCATATTTCAAGACTTCCCATTACAGACTTCATCCTATCCAAATTCAACAAGGATTCGACTTATACACTACCCTAGGAATTTCCACATGTTTGCATTTCCTATGTTACTCACCATTATTATCCTCCAAACATTCTCATTACTAACTATATTGCTTAGCCCCTAAGTGATTATTTAATATCCCAAATTCATCCCCACTACCATATCTTGGCCAGTGCTAGAATATTCTCCCTTTCTGTCCTACAAATCCCAGCAGCCCTTCCAGGAAGCCCACATTTTCCATTCTAGTCCCCAGTAATCTCCCTTGCCTCTGAACACTCACAGCACTCATTGTCCCTACTACCCGTGACTCCACATGATGACTGACCAACCTGCTATTTCCCAATTCTTGACAAGGAGAACAAAGTCACATAGTTCTCAGTCTGCTCAATGGTGTCTAGCAAAAGGCACCCAGTAAATATCTGCTGATTAATTTAAACTGATTTCTAAATTACTGGTGGGGAGGAACAGGAGATGGAGGGAGGGAGAATGATGTAATTCCAGGTCCTCTAGGTAATTAGCTGAATCTATTGCTTCTGGTCTTCTGGGGCCCTCCTCCTCAGGATGAATTTACCTGCAGAACTGAACCTCCTGGTCGAAATGTGAGTTTTCTGGCTGCGTTCCCTCCTTCAGCTGGCTGACGTTGAAAAAGGAGAGGGTGTGGTTCACAAAGCCGTGCAGAGTCCCATTGTGGCTATAGGAATACTGGTACACGAGGCGGGGGATAAAGTCAGAGGTCACAGCGATGACAAATGCCTACGGGACAGAAGCACAAGCACTGAGGAATAGTCAGGATGGATGCTGGATGCTGTCCGGATGGCACAGGGCCCATCTGACTGTGCAATTGTCCATTCCTGGGCTCTCCCTTAAGAGGTGCAGCATGCTCAGGTGCCTGTCCCTGAGCTCATGCAGCTGACGCACCTGACTTTTCCATCTCGGATAAGCATAAGTAAATCCACTGGATGGTGGCTATCAAGAGGGTGAATTACAACCACTGTAGCAAAGGATTCAAGGCCAGATTGAGCCATTGGGTGCTGGAAGCATTAGCCCACCTCTGAGATGTTTGAATTGACATTGTCATTGGCCAAGCCAAAAACAGAGTGCAAGATATTCTAAAAAAGTCATCTTTCATGATAGGAGAGCCACTTCAATGCAGTGAACCAGGAAGCTGGATGGCCAGGTACGTCTGCCCTGAGGGACACCAGACAGCCAGGAGTAGGAGTCCTCTGTTTCCTCAATAAGACTATTATCTCTAAACACTGTATAGCACACAATGCAATAGAAGTCGGTTTTGCATCCATTTTACTTAGGAAAAGTGAGACCCAGAGGGCGAAGGATAGGTCCTGCTAGAGCTCTCCACACACCTAATGTAGCATCTGGCACATCTAAGTGCACTATAAATGTCTATGAAGCAAACCAAATGACAAATGAATGATTGCATGTTTGAACATGGAGGTACTTTCTGCAAAGAAAATCTTAAATCTTTTTGGCAAGTGTTTATATTGCATTCTGTACCAACAATTAAGGTCCCTTTAAAAATGTAGCTTAGATATTGTTTTCTCAATGTATATGTGAGTGTGGATAGCTGTGACCATATTTGAGAATGAATAACACACTTATAATAATCAGAGCTACAACTCACTGAGCACTTGTTTATGGCTTCTCTTTATCTTATTTAATTTCCAGAGTGATCCTATTTTGTGGGTACTATTCTGATGTACCAATTTACAGATAAATAAACAAGCCTTAGAGAAGCCAGGGGAGTAAAATCTCACACCATTCTGTACTATAGATAGTCAATACTAAGGGCTTCTATTCTAGTGAACACAGACCTGTCTTCCAAATTGTAGTTTTATTCTAAGTTTCAAGATGTCTACAAACATTCAAAATGCTCTGGGTTGATTTTCTCTGCCTCTCCTTGCACATCTCCTGTTATTTTTCCGTGTTCTTAGCAGCAACCAGGTTAAAGCCAGAGTCAAAGTTGCTCTCCCAAGGCAACTGTGGCTTTCTTGACATGCAGCAAGCTGGCTGATATTTTCTTGGGAGGTGAAACAGGAGGCCCTGCCTGGCCACCATCCATCCAGAATGCGAAAGCAGAGGGGCTGTTGGCTCGGGCCCAGTAGGATTTCCTCTGCAGTGTGGACATGTCTGGCAAGGCAGTTAAGGAGGTCACAACAGGTAGGACTCTTCTCCTTCCAGGGCCTATCTTAATCTACGCAGAGCCATAGTCCACGGGGATAATTAATTGACAGTTCAGAGGAACAGTAATTAGGAATTGCAGCCTGGGCAATACTCCAGGTATTGTTTAACTCAGGAGTAGAAAAAGAAAGGAAAGAGATGGACAGATATGTAGAATTCTTTCCTCATTATTCTTGGCTCTGAGAAAAGATCTGATTTTGACTGTTAAGGCTAAGGTATGTATTCTAATGGATAATTACCTTTACTCTTAGTGAAATTAAAAAAAAAAAATGGCTCAGCTCTGGCGACAGCATGGTGAGTTACAAGTTACCATTAACCAGGAGACTGTCTATGAAATAAAGTTGCAAATGGAACAGGCTCAGAGGTAACAAGGGCTGGTTTCCTGCTTTGAAGACCTCAGCTCTTTTGAAGGCACCTCCCACAGAGTTGGGGGTTCTGGATATAAGCACTTACATTGATGATAACAGAGAACTTGCCGATTCCGGAGAGAATATCAAACCAAATTCCTAAAAGACAGAAAGAAGGGTGTCTGGCTCACTCCCACCCTTGACCCAGCAATGACAAGGCTGCAGCTTAGGGCGATGTTTTGCAGGCAAGTGACCAGGGGAGGTTTGCAGGGCCCCCAAGGAGTGGGCTAGCCTGGAAAGGCTTAGGTGCCCTGCTGTCTGGAAGTTTGGGGGATCACTGGGGTGGATAATATGGCCTACAGAGATCTCCCTGCATCCAAGGATGTGCAGATGAGAACCCAGAAGGGTGAAGAGGCAAGGGCGTTGCCCAGCCTTCCTGATTCCCGACACGTGAGTGGAGGCTGGAGCCACAGTGCAGGGGGCGTGGGACCTGCGGTGGGTGGCCCCTATGCCAGGCGCGTACCGATGTCTTTGGTTCTCACAGCGTCTGGCCGTCGCAGCTCCGTAACAAACTTCTTTGCATCCAGTCGCACTTCAATGACATTGTTGAGCAGGGCAAACACAGGTGCCAAGGGAAAGGAGGCCACAAAGAGGGTAACGAAACCAAACTGGATGACTAGGAGAGAGAACAGCATGACCAGCTTCACCAGCGAGAAGCAGGACCCCTGCACTGCGGCCCGTGCCCTCTCGTAGCAGGGGTGCTTTCCTCCTGGACCACACTTACACGGTACTTCCTTCTGAATACCGCCCCCCAGGGATCACTGCTGTCACTTGAGCACAGCTCTGCGTTAGGTATAGTAAGGAGGTATTGCAAAGGAAAAGTCCTGACTCTCCTTTCTGACCTCCAGTCACAAAGCCCGTTCACCTCGCTCAGGTGGGCAAACTTACTCAGCCAAGAGCCAGAGAGTTAATATTTGGGGATTGGGGGCCTTATGGTCTTGTCACAATGATTCACGTCTGCCACCACAGACAATATGCAAATGCATGGGCTTGGCTGTGTTCCAATAAAACTTTATTTACAAAAGCAGAAAATAAAGCTGCCAATCCTTGATATAACTTAAAACAACACCTCCCAAATGTGGACTCTTTTTCCATAACTATAGTCCCTGCCTTTGTTTAGTAAGTTTTATTCATTCATCACACATTTATTGGGAGCTCACTAAATGCCAGGCACTGTGCCAACTATTTGAGAAGACAAAGGTCTGGTCCTGCCTTCAAGGAGCTGGGTTTAGAAGGGGAGAGATAAATACACACAAATATGTGCAACAGGATATTTTTGTACCCATTTTTTTTTTTTTTTTTTTTTTTTTTTAACGTGTTCCAAGGAGAACCAAGAGAGTCAAGTTCTAGTCTGCTCAGGATGGGGACTCACGAAGCTCTCCACGCATGGTATCTAAGCACTGTCTACAACGACACCATCTCCTTGTGGTATCCAGGAAGACTGACTTGCAGAGAGCATTCTAGGCCACAGCAGCAGTGTGAGCAACACCCAGTGGAGCCTATGACAGTCTGATGGCTAGCAGGTGTCTGGGCCCTGCCTAGACTTCCTGTTTTCCTTGCTGTCAATTTTCCCAGGCTTCTAGCATGCAACCCTGTGTTCTCTCACTTACCTTACTCATAAAAAAAAATTCCATGGGTCTTTTCTATTTACTGAATATAACCCAAATTCCTTCTTTTGGCATACAGACACTTTTGATCTGCTCCCAACCTGCCTCTTTAGCCTTATCTCCAAAATCTCCCCCATAATGATCCTGCTCCTGCTTCGAACCCTCTGAATTTCTCCCTCTCTGGACTTTTCCCTGACACACAGGCCCTTCTGTCCTTGGGAACCCAGCACCCATTCTCTACCTGGCAAACTCCTATGCACCCCCAAGAGTGCTCCAATGCCACCTGCTGCCTAGTGAAGCCCGTTACTCCCTCCTCTGAATACTCTCGGTCCTGTGTTCAGGCCTCTGCTACAGCCATCACTGAGTGCTGTGCCTGATAAACTCCTGTGTCTTCCCCCCCCCCCCCAGTGGTAAGGCAAGGGCTCTGTCTACTCTAGGGCTTAGTACATACTTGCTGAGGAAAGCAGCCTGGAGTTCCAGGAAATTCCAAGTTTAACTGAAATTTTCTACATACCGAGGGCAAGTTATTAAACTTTCTATGCCTCAGTCATAGCAACTGTAAGTTGAGGATAATAAAGTGAAAACAACCACCTAAGAGGTTTCTCATAAGGGTAAATAATATTAAATATGTAATGTGTTTGGAACAATGTCTGAGACCTAATAATTGTTCAATAACTGTTATGTATTGCATGTAATTTTATTCTTATGGGAATAAAAAATATCACCATGTACAGATGGCTGCAATGTATAGTATGTATACATATGCTAAACAGACAAATGTAAGGTTTTAAGCATAGCATGGATGTCAGGAGACCTGACTTCTAGAGCCAGATGTTTTCTAATGAGCCATAGGCCTTTGGACAGGCCCCTCTGTTTTGGTGGTGTTGGTATCTTCATTGGTAAACTTAAGGGACTAGTTTTAACTCCCTACTGGTCTGACTTGTTGTGATGCTGTAATACTTGCCCTCCTAGATAAGCTTTAAGATTCTAGGATATCCAAATAAAGAATGAAAAACCAAGGGCTGGGATTGTAGCTCAGTGGTAGAGTGCTTGCCTTGCACATGTGAGGCACTGGGTTCTCTCCTCAGAACCACATAAAAATAAATAAATAAATTAATTAATTAATTAATAAAATAAATAAATAAATAAATATGTTGTGTCCATCTACAACTAAAAAAAAATATTTTAAAAAAAAGAATGAAAAACCAGGACTCAAGTACACAAATATATACATATATACAAATGTGCATGCAGGGGTGTGTGTGTGTGTGTGTGTGTGTGTGTGTGTGTATCCATATATATGCAAAGGGATAAGCCAACTGCAACAGAAATTTCAAGATAGAATACACGTGGGAGCCAGGCATGGTGGTGCATGCCTCGAACTCTAGCTACTTGGGAGGCTGAAACATGAGGATCACATATTTGAGACCAGCCTGGATGAACAGTGAGACACCATCTCAAAATATAAAACAACAATTAAAAAGGGTGGGGAGGTATGTAGTTCAGTGGTAGAGCACTTGGCTAGCATGTGTAAGGGCTCTGAATTGCAAAAGAATGAAGAGAGAGAATATACATTGGAAACAGCCTGATTTCTTTTGATGTGGCAATTTCCTAGGCTCACAGATGTGAGTCAGTGTTCTTGCTGATACAACACTGTCCACTGCCATTGTTCCTGGTGCCCAGTGGATTCTCAGCAGGCTCTAGGAGGCCAGCAGGAATCATTCAGTGGCAAGACACTTGCACTGGAAAGCTCAGATTTGTCAAGTTTGGGCCCTTGGGATAACTACTTGGCTAGCTAGTTGGCAAGTAGGAATGGAACACGCTCCCAGATCCAGTTCAAAATGTGCCTTTTAAATGAGGTTCTGCTGAGCAATTCACTTTGGAGTGAGGGGTAGGCATAAGGGCAGAGGAGGTGAAGGGGATGGAATTAATGAGGAAAGCAGAACAGATGTTGGACTAGTTTTTTAAAACCTGTAAAATGCATGTCTGTATTTTAGTGCCTAAATGGATGTATCTTTACTTATGGAGTTCAAAGTTGGTCTCCTTGATTCTAATGAACTCAGTTTAAGAAGGCAAATAATCTTATCACAAATTATTTCCTCCAGCAGAACTATGTAAACTCTTCAAAGTCTTAGCAAGAGTTTGGCAAGGAGACTGGTGGGAATGGAAAGGGTAGTTGACTTCTGAGTGGCTGCAAATGTATACAGTATGCCCTCACCATATTTATGCAAACAGCACTCAGCAATCTAATGTTCTGCCAGGTGTTGTGGGGTGGCAAGCACCTGTAATTCCAGTTTGTTGGAAGGCTGAGACAGGAGGACTATAAGTTCAAGGCCAGTCTGGGCAACTTAGTGAGACCCTATCTCAAAATAAAAATTTTAAAAGGGCTGCAGCCAAGCACAGTAGCATCACCTATAATCCCAGCAATTTGTGAGGCTGAAGCAGGAGGATCACAATGTTCGAGGCCAGACTTGCAATTTAGCAAGACCCTAAGCAAGTTACTGAGATTCTGCTTCAATATAAATTAACAAAAAGGGCTGGGAAGTAGCTCATTGGTAAAGTACTCCTAGGTTCAACCCCAAATTAAAGAAAGAAAGAAAAAACAAGAAAAAAAGAAAAGAAAAGAAATCCACATCCTTTCAGGATTAGGGGAAAATGGTACTTTTCTCCTATGAACTCCAGAGGCAGTGATGAACTGCTGTCCTATAAGGATGCCCATTGCTTTTTACCTTCTCAAATTCTCCAGACACAAGCTCTCTGTTGTTTTTCCTTTCTAAACACAGTCACCTTCCAGAGCTCGCAAATAGTTCCCTTCATTTATTCTATTCCCATAACTAAACATCTCATGTCCTTCCCTGTGTCATGCAAGCCTATGTGGTCAGCCCTGGACAGCCTCAGGAAGGGAGCTCAGCAAAGGCCAGCAATGCCGGACCTGTTCAGATACTCCTGTTCTCTCCTCTTCTGCGACTCTGGGGTATCCTGGGCCAGGAAAAGGTCTCCTCTGCAGATGCACCATTGCTGCAGGCTGCCTGCTCAGATTGGGTAGCCTGAGCATTTCCAGGATTCAATCCAAAGAGGCAGAAACAAACAGCAAGCTTTGTTTTAATCTTAGGGAGAAAAAATATATATAAAACCATAATCTTCCAACATGTGAATGCCAAATCCAAGACTTGCTCTTTTCAGTCAAAGGTCTGAAATGCTGTATCAGATGGGAATCCTTCTGGGTTCATTTCACAGGACACAATGATACCAGCCTTCATCAACGCTAAGGGTTGTTTCTAAAAACAGCAAGTCTCCATTAGGATAAGAGCAACACCGGAAATCTTCAGTGTGCTGCATAATAGAAGCCAGGCTGCCTTGACCAATAACAGATTAAACCTGGCCAAGACAATTAGGGAAGAATCCATAAGTTGATTTTCAACTAAATCTGCACAAAGCCTGCTGTAAAGTGCTCCAGAAATGTTGAACTGGAAGCACAAAGGCTGAAAATATTTCTGGGCATAAACTCCTTTGGTTTTCTCTCCTCACACGCCAGCAGCCGAGAACCTTCTAAAATAACCACCAGTCCTACACTGCCTGATGCTGGAGGCAATTAAAATCATGGGTGATTACCTGGACTTAGGTTAAAATAATGAGGAAGAGTGGGTTAAAATAAACAAGAGAGCAGCCAGCAAGGACCTTCCAGGACAGTCTGCTTAGAGAAGGAAAACAGTAGACAAGGCCCGGGCTGGTGAAAAAGAGGTCGATGGGACAAAGCTCTGATTTTTCACTCATTTATTTCATATTCTTCAATGAAAATATCTACTCTTCCATTGTGTACACACACACACACACACACACACCACACACACACACACACACACACACAGTGACTCAGGGCTCCTCTCTTCTCATCTCCTCTTCCTTCCCATAATGCGTTGCAAACGCCTCTCTGTTTCTGTAACCTGCTCTCTGGATGGTCAGCCCAGTGACACCAGGGGCCGTATTTGACCCTTTTCTGAGTCCTCCTCATCTTCTGCTGTGCCTGTGACCACAGAAGCAGATGTTTAAAGGACATCTGTTCCATAAATAGGAACTTATTTTTGCCAGGTGTGAAACACACACACACACACACACACACACACACACACACACACAGATGCACACACAGAGGCAGAAAACTTAAAATATGTGAACTGAAAGCATTGCATTTAACCAGGATGTAAACTCAGCAGACACATAAAATATCAACACCTCCACTCAGTAATCCTCGTCGTTGTAATCTGTACAGAGGCTTTAAAGAAAGCTGGAGTAAAAACATTCCAATTCCACTGAAAATGATAGCAGCTCTTTCTTTATTCTTCTTTCTACGGTTTAGTCAAAGCAACGCATTCTGCTTAGAGGGACTGAAAACTGAGACCTTAGCATGCTCCCTTTTGTGAGCACTAATGAGCAAGGCCAGGGAACGCGCGAGGCACACGTTGGTGTGAGTTTGTATCGCTCAGGAGGCAGGTTTTGAAAAGATTCTGCCAGAAACAGTCCATTAATAGAAACACTTGTGGGAGAGCACAGCCAGGGCGGGTCATCACTGTCTGTTTCATCAGCCCATATTTCAAGGCTCTGCCCAGCGACCTCCTTCTCCTAAAGGCAAGGGATGCCAACTGTGCTCTGCACTGAGAGCGTCTGCCATACAGAAAGAATTACAAGTGGTGATGGGCCATGTCAGTAGAAAGAGAGGGGAGGAGGCCTGAGCTGCAGCCTCAGCCTAGGCCTCTGTTTCTTGGAGAAATAGTAGAAGGCTCAATAGAACTATGAGTTCTCAATAGCCACCATTCACTCACTCACTCGTCCCTCCATCCGACAAGCATTTACTGAGCACATTCTGCATACCGACTCCATGCCCACTGCTAGGAAACAAAGATTATCAGTGCTGTGGCTTTAAGGGGTCCCCCAAAGCTCATGTGATAGAACTGAATCTCCTGTGCAACAGTGTTGAGAGGCAGGACTTCAAAGAAGGGACTAGGTCAAGGGGACTCAGTCCTCGTGAATGGATTAAGGTCATTCTCATAGGAGTAGGAGATTTGTTGTGCGAGGGGCTTGTTATAATAGCAAGCGTGGCATCCTCTTGCCATCCTGCCTTCCACAAAGAGATGAAGCAGCGTGGAAGCCTTCACCACAAACTGGGGCCACTGCTCTAGGACTTCCCAGCCTCCAGAACCATAAGCCAAATAAGCTTTTATTGTTTATAAATTTCCCGGTCTCAGGTATTCTGTTACAGCAACACAAAACAGACTAAGACAAATAGATTACTATGTTATCCTTCCAAGAACTGAGAGTATGCGGTGGGGAAAAGAAAACGTAAACAAACCTTGACAGTATCATTGAGTTAGAACAATAATGGTGGCATTAACAGAGGCTGTCATGGAGCACTGCACAGGAACAACTTATTCTCACCAGCATATTGTGGAGGCTTTGCAGAATTCATGATCTTTGCACTTGAAGAACAAGTAAAAGAGGTATGTGAATGTTCTCTATACGGTTGGTAGCTAAGATCTGTCCTGCTCCACTAGTCCAAATCCACAGACTACTTAGGAAATAAAGACAATAAGTGGAATTCCCTTTCCAGCTGCATGGAGTCACCTGGGGTTCATACAATGGATCAGGCTCCATTCAGAAGCCCCGAGAAGCCACAACAGGAAGGGACAGGCTTGAAGCAACAGCTTAAGCATCGAAAGAGGACTGCATGAAAACCAATGTGATATAAGGACGCAACAGCAAGGCTCATTTGGCTCTAGCTTTTCTTGGTTTCTCTGTGCTTAAAGGAGCCTCGATCACTACTTTTTACCCCAGCCTTACAACAAAATGAGGGAGAATTGAGTTGGTAGGATCTACTGATTCACCTCCTCTGAGAACCTCCTGGTGAATTTCCAGTGAAGGTTTATTACATGAACAAATGAATGGACTGGCGTCGTCACCCCTGTTTACTTTATCCACCTGCAAGATGAGAGTGTGTAGGCCACTGAGACATTCGTCCTTCTTCCCACCCACCCACGTGGACTATGGTCATGCAGTGAGTGAGGTGGGGGTAAGGGAAATAGCCATGACTGGAAAGAAGCATCCAAGCCGCAAATCCTAACTGAGGACCTTTGTTTACTTTCTTCCTTGTCCTCTCCTTCTTCCCAAAAGCTTGTGGAAAAGTCAACACAATGAAAATGCAATTGGGTTTATGGAATTTTATAAGACGGAAAATGAACTGCTCAGAAAAGAGGGCAAAACAAATAAGCAAACTCTGGGGACCTGTAACGCGGTGATGATGGAGGGACAAAGTTCACCCTGAACTTCCTCGTTGTTAGAGGAAAACTACAGTTCTCCATAGTGTTAAATTAAAGGAGCGCCTTCCATTCATTCATCCCTTTACTCACTCACTCATTCACTTCTCCAACACTGACAAGGCATATTCTATATATCAGGGGCCTTCTGTAGTACACTGAGAGGCGTCCTAGCCAGAGGTAGTCTTGCTTTTTCTCTTAAGCATGCATGGGAGGAGGAGCCCCCAGTACAGATAATGCCAAGCAATGCCTGGCTCAGAAGCTAAAGGAGACAAATGACCTGGGACTCACCCTACTTCCCAGAAATGTTGGAACAAGACTCTGGATGCTGCCTGAACTGTGTTTAAATGCCATTTGGAGAAGGTGGCAGGTGGCTAATTATCCCGTGGAATGACTCAGTTCATATAAACAGGATGGTTCAGGGAAAGGAATTTCCTGGTTCTTGGAGCCACTGGCTCATAGTACACACACTTGGAGTTACATGTGACAAAAGACTTGGGCTTTGGTGCTGTTGGCTTTGCGGATATTCTGAAATACCTTCTCCCCGATATCCAGCGTGGATGAGAATTTGGAATTACCCAGCATAGTCCCTACCAAAGGAGAGTAGAGTTGAAAGGCATCTTGGGTGTCACCAAGTCACCCCTCCATGGGACATGTCAATCCTTCCCACTCTTTCTTTGATAAGTGGCTACTTTTCACCTGGTCATTTCCAGGGTGGTGTACTCAATGAACCAGCTCTTTTTATTGTCCTTTATTCTCTTTCTCAGTTGTAAGTCACTGAGACTTTGGGATATGTGTTATAAAGCAGTAGTTATTGACTAATTCATGGGATTATTTTGCCTGAACTATCTAGATAATTTTACAAGCTCATTAATTGATCATGCTGCCCTTAGGAGAAATCTTAGGAAATCTGCTCTTAGGACAGCATTCCCTAAACACAAGCAGTTCAAAATAAGGAGTCTCTGCAGCTTGAGGGGTGGGTAGATTATCCCAGTGAAAGCAATACAGCAAGGGGTCTGGGGAACTCTGATGAAAGGTGATGTGTGTGCTTGTCATTTCACCCTCAAGACCCTCACTATAGAATCACTTGTTCTTTACAGTTGTTCAGCAGACATTTAAGGAGTACCTACTGTATACCAAACCCTGGGGGTGGGGGCTGGTGAATGCTTGAGACATAAAACTTGCCCTCATGAAGCCTCCCTCAGGATTTAGTGACTCACGAACACAGGCCATCAGTGTTCGGGTGTGGAAAACTGACAATGGTATCATTTATTTATCTGGATAAAAAGGTGATAAAAGTTTATCAAGAAATTCATTTGAAGCCGGGCGCGGTGGTGCGTGCCTGTAATCCCAGCACTTGGGAGGCTGAGGCAGGAGGATCACGAGTACAAAGCCAGCCTCAGCAATGGCGAGGCACTTAGCAACTCAGTGAGACCCTGTCTCTAATAAAATACAAAAAAGGGCTGGGGATGGGGCCCAGTGGTCGAGTGCCCCTGAGTTCAATCCCTGGTACCAAAAAAAGAAAAAAAAAAAGAAAAAAGAAATTCATTTGGAACTTGTCACTAAACTCCTCTTACAGGATTAAACCCCGGCCTACTTTTTCCTGTGGAATTCTGCTTTGTAGGAAGAGTCTAACCACTGCACATGTCCAGCTTGCAGCTCTTAAAGCAAGAGAAGAATCCCTTCTCCTGGGGCCCTGAGGGAAAGCCCCTAGCTGGGCTGTGAGGGGCCTCCAATGAAGGAGCTTTGAAGCCCCACGGTGGGGTCAGGGACAATGATGATTAATGCCACAGCCTGCTCCTGGCCCGCATTCTGGCTCCCCTCAGAGCTGGGGGATGGGAGGCTACCCTTGAAGTCCTCCTTAGTAAGCTCTTCAGGAAAAGGGTTTGATATCGGAGATTCCCTCGAAAGCTAGGGCCCTGCTGCTCCCTCACAGGTTTCCAGCTTAATCCCTCACTCTCAGGTTTCCCTCTGTCTGGAGCCAGCCCATCCCCACAGGCACTCCTGCCCAGAGGTAGCTCCCTGCCCCCCCACCGATTCCCCTCCTCAAGCCCACTCCCAGCTTCCCCTTCTCCTCACAGGCCCACCCCCAGGCTGCCCAGCCTGGGCCCTACCTCCAGCTCAATTTAGAAAAATGTAAATATAATACATCTCTCCCTGCTGCCTCCCTCAACTGATGACCTGCCCTGCCATTACAACTGCTCAGAGTGGGCTCAACGCACTTCCTGTCTGCACGGGTGGTCCCGGGGATCACGGGAAAGAAGCTGACAGCTGAGAGCCGGCCGGGGATCACCGTGTCAGGCACACCAGAGGGGGCAGGCGGCTTCGGTTTCACTGCGCTCGTTCCTGCTCTAAGTCCAAGACAAGGGCCCTTCTGGAATTGGGGAGGTCTAGTCAGTTGGGAAGGAAGGGAGAAACCTCACTCTACTCTATTGCTCCACTGAATCCAAAGTTCCTATGGGTCCTGATGAAATTCTGTCCTGGAATGGTCTGGAAAGGAGCGCTAGTCTCGGTTCTAATGAGACACTGAGGTGACTTTAGGCAGCTCACATCACCCTGGGCCTGTTGGCTTTGAGGTGCATTATTCAGCTGATATATTTGAACTAGAATGCCAGTACTGGAAGGGACTGTGGAGGTCCCCAGGCCCAGTGGTTTGAAAATACTTTGTTCTTGTCCAAAATGCAATGAAAAATCATTTTCTACACGCCATTCACTTCCATGTGTGTGCTGAAACTCCCCTTGTTCTCACACTCAAAAGGACCATCTAGGAGTCCAAGAAGCAAAGGCAACATTGACTCTGTTTTTCTTATATTTCCAACATATTAGGAGTTATGCCTTACTTGTGACATACTGCACAGATCTGACCACAGACCAGTGGGTCACGAGATGGCGGAAAAAGAACTCATCCTGTTGTTTAATTCACTGTAGGATCTAGGAAGAGAGAGGCCCAGAGAGATGACATGCCCCAGGCCACACCACTCGAGAGGGGCAGAGCTGGGGGCAGCGGGTGTAGCTCAGTGGTAGACCACCTGTCTACTATGTGTAGGCAAAGCCCTGGGCTCCCTCCCTCCCAGCACTGCAAAACAGAAAGACATCAACAACAACAACAACAGCAAAATACCCAGCAGAGCTGGATTCTCACCCAAGTCTCATCTGACTCTGGAAATATGAGGCAGAGGGACATTGCTGATTCTACCCTGCAATGACATCTACAGGTAAAGAGGCGACCTATGTAAAGGACTTCTACTTCAAGGCAAAATTGCCGAGAAACCAGAAACGGTGGCATGGTGACACATCACCAAGTGCTATTAGTTATCCACAGGGATGGCAGAAACTGCTGCCTCCAGTGAGGTCTTGCCGTCTGCTGTGGCCTTCAGTCTTCTGGGCCTCACAGAGCCAGTCCCCACAGCAGCCATCAGGAGCAGCAAAGGTGGGTTCACATTACACCTCCTCTTAGCTCCCGGCTTGCTCAGGGGGAAGAAGAACACAATAGCCAGCGGTGGGGGAGGGAGGGAGGGAGGCTGCGGAGGAAGGGAAGGGGTGGACGGGAAGGGGCATGGAAGGTGGAGGAGGAGGCGGGGAAGAGACCCTTGGTTAACCACCACTCTTGATAATCCACTCACTGGATTATCAGCCCTTAAATAAACGAGAATTGGCACGGCATCACTACAAAGTGAGATTCCTTCCATCTAGATAAGTAAGTTGTAGACAGATAGACAGACACCCTCATTTACATGGTCACTCTGACCCGTTTACCCTGGGCGCCCTGGGCAAAAGGCGCTGCTGTTCAAGAAGCCTGCTGTGGGGAGCAGGCTGTGTCCCGCTCCAGAGTGACTCCACAGCAGTTAGAACAGTAGTTTTCAGATTACTGGTGTGCTGTGTGGGGCCCTGAGGCACTCCATTCTGTAAAGCGGTGTAGTCTGCCATGAGTTGCTCCATAATGAGTACAAGTGCAAAAGTAGAAGGATCTGTACCTGTTTGTACAAGTAAACAACCATTGTTTGCTCAGCACAACCACACGGGTACACGCTGATAAACTGTGCTGATACAAATGACTACCTGTGAACTTACTGAATTAAATTAGAAGCGCATGGATGCGTAGACACATCCAACCGTATCAGAAAAACCAGGCCCATGATCTTACCAAGCACATGGGCCACTGGATAAAGCAACCTTCTCAACTGAGCCCTATGAATGGAGGAGCACCCCAAGACTGGTTACTGCAGCACACACGTGACTGTCATCAGACCATCTGGTGAATGCGTCACAGGGTCAATAGGCCATGAACCTGTGACTTTCTGTCCCCAGGATGCAGGGCTTCTGCTCAGCTAGATCGTTTCTTTTCTTGTTCTTTTTTTTTTTTTTATACCGGGGATTGAACTTGGGACACTCAACCACTGAGCCACATCCCCAGCCCTGTTTATTTTTTTAATATTTTATTTGAAGAAGAGGTCTGAGCTGCTTAGTGCCTCACCATTGCTGAGGCTGGCTTTGAACTTGCAATCCTCCTGCCTCAGCCTCCTGAGCCACTGGGATTATAGGTGTGTGCCACCATGCCTGGCTCAGCTGTATTTTTCTTGAAATGACCCACTCTAAAACAGCCTGTCCTTCGGACCCTGGCCTAGAATAAGTTTCCAGCTCTGACAGCTCTGGGTCCTGAACCAGTTCTTTGGCATGTTCTCTATGGCAACCTGTGGTGACTTTCTTGCAACTGTTATCTGCCTTTGAGCTCAGTGAAGGCTACCAACACCCTGGGGCCACCTTAACCCTTTCTTAGCCTTTCTGCAATCTACTTATATCATTGTGTAAAATGTGATGTGTGATTTGAGGGTTACAAATATCAGTAATTAAGATTGGAATGAAAGATTGGCAATTTCTCAGCTCATGACTACCAAGCAACCCATGAATACTCAGTGAATTGCAACTGGTGAAAGTGATGAAGCTTGTGAATTTGTTACTCAATAAATTCTGACACTGTGGGAAAACACTAACCAATGTGTTTGGTCCATTAATGGAACGGCTCGCTCGTGATACCTGCCCTCAGGAATGAATTATTGATTCTCTTCTTGGACCTTCCCTGCTTCACCTGAAGTCTCAGAACAAACCTGAGGTGGTTTACTGGGTGATGAGCCTTCTTTGTTTGATCCAGTTTGTGGTTTCTAAAACCCAAGGAAGTTTGGTGAGTGGATAATTATGGGCTGGAAGCAGGAAGAGAATGGGGTTAAGGTGGCTTGGAGGGGCTAAAGATGAGTTGTAAAGCCGTAGCCTCTCTGAAGCCTGCAAAGTCAGGGGAATTTTCTTCCAGGACAGATCTTCCAGGTGACTGTCTGCCCGTTAGTCTCTACCACCAGATCCTGAAGCCCTGGAGGGCATGGAGCCACATCTGTCATCTGTGTCCCCAGTGCCCAGCACTGGTCCTGACACTATAGCACTGCCCTCAGGATGGTCAGGAGGGGACGCTGCAGAGGAAAGATGTAGAAATGGAGTGGAGGTTAAAGCCAAATCTTTAAAGCCAAGTCTTTGGTCTAAGCCAAGTCAACCTCAGAGGCAGAGGGTTCTACTCTGTCCATGTCCATGAAGGACTTGATTCCCAAAAGGAAAGGTATAAATTAAAACCAGAGGTAACTTGTTCTTTGAAAGAAATCTTCATAATAGACATGACCTAGCTTCACCTTGAAAGATGAAAACTGCTTCATGTAAAGATATATCTAAATATGTCCATGGTGGAGAGGGAGGCCCAAATATCTTGGGATCACGAGAAGTGGGGCTTTCATTTCTTTGCCATTGAAGAAGGAAGAGGAGCTACAGAGCTGGTCACTCAAATCTTTTATGGAGCTCTTACTATGTTCCAGGAAACTGTGCTGAGGGGTGTGTTTAAAAGGACTAAGACACAGTCCCTGTCCCCAAAGCACCACACTTTGTAAAGGGCACAGGTTTAGAAGAGAGGAGAAGAACTGAGGATGGGAGAATCAGCAAGTCATCTTCTCCCAAAGCAAATGTGACAGAGCCTGAATAACAGTAAGAACTTGCAGGCACATAGAATAGAATAGAGAGCACCGGCAAATGCAGACATGGTAGAGTCAATTAGCCAGATGTGCATCTGTGGACCTGTAAAGGACTGTTCAACAAGAGTCAGTTCACAGATGTCCCTGTGAGTTGTAGTGGGGGATGTGAACCTTACCTTAAGAGAAGTCAGTAGCACTGAAGGAGGTAAGATATACATGTACACACACACACACACACACACACACACACACACACACACACACACGAATGGTCTGGTTTGCGTTTTACTAAAGTCATTCCATTCTAAAAAGTAAGAAGGAAAGGTACAAAGAGGCATAGGAAAGGTTATCAGTGATATGAGAAGTTAGGATACAGTTGTAGTCACTCAAAGAGAACAGGTAAGGGCTTTAATAGTAATTTAAAACTCTTAGTAGAGGCAAAGTCAGCACAGGGAAGGAGTCATGAATAAATAAAGCTCAGACTCATATCAGGCTTCTCTATAGCTGTTGTTGATGCAAAGCTGAAAATAAATCAGGAGAATAAGACAGGATCTATACCAATCATGGTTGTTCCTTCCAAACCCAGCAGTTCAGACTTCTACTTACAGAAGACAACTCAGATGTGGCCCCAAGGGCTTTGATCCCCTGGTCTATGAGTCTTACACACCTTGGTGGACATTTCCAGAGAGTAGGAGAGACTGGGGGCCCTGGGGTCTTCACAGTAATTATCTGACTTTCACTTCAAATGAAGAGTAAGTAAATAGGCCTTCCCCCCATGCACCTCTTTTCTATTAGGGTTTAACAGGATTTGAGTTCATGACTAAGAAAAATGAGATTTTTGTCTAATGACTGTGAATGACAGAAGAAATACATCTCACCACCCACCTTAAGGGCCCTAAGGCCTCAACATTTGGGTTGCATTTAGGAAGCTGGAAGAAGGCTTTAAGGGGGATAATTGAATTCCTGAGGTAGGAAGACAATAGCGATTAAGTTTTGGATGACCGGAGGAACAGAATTTGTGGGTTTTAGATAAACAGATGACAAAAAAAAAACCCATTTGAGATTCCAGTCTTGTCAAGTAGGGCCCCAGGGGCTTAGAATTTTCTGAAAGGACAAGTGTCTCAGAGTATTTATGGCTCATGTTTCTGAATATAATTCTCAGGTATGTCTTGGAGTCTGGTACCCTTGTTCTTTAAACAATTCTGCACAATGCTAACACTGATGGGCATACTACATTCTGGGCCTTCAGAACATTTTCGGTCAAAAGCTTTCTAGATTCAACAGAAATTGGACTCATGACAGTAATAATGGTTAATGAGAATCTACGTACATAAGTACTGATTTTTAACTACTTTTTCTTTTGTACTGGGGATGGAACCAACAAGCACTCTACCACTGAGTCACACCCCCAGCCCTTTTTATTTTTTGAGACAGGGTTTCACTAAATTGCCCAAGCTGGCCCTCAAATTTGTGATCCTCCTACCTCAGTCTCCCAAGTAGCTTGGATTACAGCACCTGACTACTTGGTATTCAGCACCTAATTTGTATAACAGTCCTGTGAGGCAGATGTTATCAACAAATCCACAATCTAGATGGGGAAATTGGGCCAGATGGCTTTAAGCATCAAGCTCAGAGTCACATAGCAGCATTAGTATTGGAAGCCCCATGATTTGACTCCAGAGCGCACGTCTAACCATGGTGCACGGAGGTGCAGGAGTGCTGCTTGATGAAGCTTGGTGGACGCGATCCTGCAGCCCAGTCTCTAACTGTCCCTGAAAACATACACTCCCTTGAAGGGTGAAGAGGAGAGTCTAAAGACAAAAGTAATGAAAGGGACCTAACCCAGAAAACACTGTCCTTACACATACCTGAAATATTAAGTTAGATAGTAATGTTTCTTAAATAATTAAAATTCTTAGTGAAATGACCTAAAGATTTTCTGTAGAACCTAGCTAGGAAAATCCATGCATGATCCAGGCTGCTTCCTCTTCCAGACAAGTCTGCATCAATATCTATTGGCTATGTTGACTGAATCAACATCAGTGTCACTCTGAATTAGTGAAGAGACTGTTTTGGTTTCCAAACTTGTTCGGAGGAACATCTAGGTGCTGAATAAAATCTGATGAATGTGCCAGGTGTGGTGGCACAGACCTATAATCCCAGTAGTGTGGGAGGCTGAGGCAGGAGGATTGCAAGTTCAAAGCCAGCCTCAGCAACTTAGCAAGGCCCTAAGCAACTTAGTGAGACCTTGTCTCTAAATAAAACATAATAAGGGCTGAGGATGTGGCTCAGTGGTTAAGTATCCCTGGGTTCAATCCCTGGTACAAAAATAAATTGATGAATGAAAGAATCAATGAATCATCAAATAAATATGCCTGTTCTCCCCATTTCTTCCTTAGTCTTATGACCCCCTTCTGCATTTGCAGCCCATTTGCCTAAGAGCAATGAAGAATCCTTAGTCACGATCATGGTGAAGATTTCACCATCACATCCTCTGTCTTCAGAACTGTCCAGTAATCCCAGGTCTGTATTGGAACCCATCCCAAAATTATTCTTTGACTGACTTTGTCTCACTTGCCAGTCCTCTTCCTTGGAATGCTGTTTTCTGTTTTTATCACTGATATGTAGATCCCTGAAGCCAGAGAAGATCTCCTACCCAAACTGGAAACCTCTTCAGAACATCTCTAATCCACCATCCACCCAGGGCTGCTTGGAAAATGATCCTTCGTTTGCTTCATAAAGTTATTATTATAAACTCATCATGTGAAGAAATCTTTTCCACGAATTAGCATATTCATTCATAGTTGATTGCATGAACTCTTTTTTTTTTGTTTCTCAGATGCACTTGAAAGCTTGTTATGTGCCAAGAAATGTGCTGGACTCCAGGGGATACAAAGATGTATAACCCCTGGTCCCAACTCACTGCTCTTTCTAGAACCTAACAGACTGGGTCTGCTGGAAAACAGACACGTGAGCTGTTATGGTTTGGATGTGAGGTGTCCCCAGAAAGCTCACATGAGACAATGCAGGAAGGTTTAGAGGAGACAGGATTGATCAGTGAGTTAATTCCTGATGGGATAACTTAAGTGCTAGGGTGTGGCTGGAGGAGGTGGGAATCGGGGTGTGGTTTGGGGTATATATTTGTGTCTGGAGAATGGAGTCTCTCTCTCTGCTTCCTGATCACCATGATGGGAGCTGCTTCTCTCTGCCACACTCTTCCACCATGATGTTCTGCCTCATCTCAAGCCCCCAGGAATGGAGCCAGCCTTCTATGGACTAAGACCTCTGAAACTGTGAGCCCTAAAACAAACTTTTCCTCCATTAAAATTGTTCTGGTCAGATCTTTTAGTCACAGCAGCAAAACAGCTGACTAAAACACGAGCCATGAGCAATAGTACCATAATTCAGTAAGATCCCATCAGTGTGTGCACCAAACACAAAGCTAGCACAGAAAAGCTAATAAATAATGACATCACTCAGGACCAACCGGAGCTTGGCCTGGAAAGACTTCAGAGAAGGCACGATCTGAAGTGAAGCTAGGGATGAGTTTGGAATGTTCAGGTCAACAAGGTGGAATGGGGTGTGCACAGAGGGCTGGGAGACTCACGCTTACTATAGACTGATAATTCTTCCATATCACGTGACTTCAGGAAGTATAATACATAGGGTATTTGCTAAGAGGGAGTTTTCATGCATTGTCTGTGTCTAGGTGAATTTGTCTAATCCTTGCAGAAAGTAACTTGGTAAAATGAATCAAGAACTACAAAATGAACACATCTTAGCCCAGTCAATCACACATGTGTAAATCTATCTTGATGAAATGATACTGAATGTGGAAATGATTTTATGCACAAAGATAGTATACACTGTTTTAGAGCATTAAAATAGGGGAGAGTTGGGGAATAATCCTCTATGCCCTGAACTGGGAGATAAACAATACTACATTTATTAGAGGGACTATCATGAAACTATTAGCTTTTGAATGTTATGTGACAACTGGAAAGCATTTATTCATATAATGTTGAATAAAAAAGAACGGTGTGTGATCACAATCTTATTTTAAAAATCTTATATATAACAAAATGTGTCTGGGCTGAGGTTGTGGCTCAGCGGTAGAGCGCTCGTCTAGTACGTGCGCGGCCCGGGTTCGATCCTTAGCACCACGTAAAAATAAATAAAGGCATTGTGTACAACTAAAACAAATAAATAAACATTTAAAAAATGTGTCTAAGAAATAGTACCAAAATGCTTTAAAAAGTTTGGGTAGAATGAAGCGAGTTTTGAGAGAAACTTTCCTTTCTTTATTCTATTTTCAAACTTTCTGTTATATATGTGGTTGTTTTATTCACTCAGAACCTGATAAGTATTTTGAATTTTTTTGTTTGCTTTTGTGTTTTTAATCTGTGCTGTGAATTTCACTTTAAAATCTTGCTGGGAATTTCTTTCTTCCAAAAGTAACCAGGTCTTCTAGTTCTTTTTGTCCCTCTTCCCATGACTTTGTAAGTACTCAAAATCTAAACACACTGTGGATTTATATCTAGCCATACAAAAGCTGACAAAGTCGAGCATATTTCCTATTCTCTGTTTTCCTTGGACCTCAAGATCATTAAAATAACAATAGTGACACCTTATACAGTGTCAGTATAGATAGGAGGTGTCTCTCAAAAGGTCATGTGTGAGACAATGCAAGAATTTTCAGAGGTGAAATGATAAGATTAGGAGAGGTATAACCCCATAAGTGGATTACTCCGATATGGATTAACTGGGAGGTAACTGTAGGCAGTTAGGATGTGGCTGGAGGAAGTTGGTCTTTGGGAATGTACCTTTGGGGTTTATATTTTGTCCCTGGTAAGTGGAGTTCTCTCTCTCTGCTTCCTGGTTGCCATGTCATGATCTGCTTCCCTCTTCCATACCCTTCCACTATGGTGTTCTGCCTCGCCTCACAGCCGGAGTTAGGGAGTTGGCTGATCGTGGATTGAACTGCTGAAACCATGAGCTAACATAACTTTTTCCCTCTACATTGTTCTTGTGAGATTTCTTTCTGGTCAGGGAAAGGAAAAGGCTAACTAAAATATATAGTTTTCATATGTGAAGATACTCTTTTAAGACCTTCACAGCTATTAATTCATTGAGTACTTACAACAATCCAATGGGGTAAATATTATTATTTTTTTTCACAACTAAGCCAATAGACACTTAAAAGGTTAACCACTCTCCCAAGGTCATTTAGCTAGTCAGACACAGAGTCAGGATTTGAACCCAGGAATACAGTTAAAGGGTCTTTACTCTTAATCACACAAAGGAAGGTTGCAATAGCCAACTAGCTGGACAGACAGGCAGCAGGCATGGGAGTCGACATAGATAATTGGTGGTGGGGTGAGGACTAGGGGTGGAGGTTGCAGGTAAACAGAACTCAAGGATTGCTAATGGAAGCTTGATCTCTGGCAGCAACTCTTTCCTTTCTGGGTGAAAGAATAAATACGAGCAGTCTCCCCTGTGGAAATACCTGGCCAGAGTCAGGATGGACTCAAGGTAGGACTTAGCTAAATGTGAAAAGCATGAGAAAACTCTGACTTTTATAAATTGGGTAGGTCTTGATATTTTCTATAGCAATTATTCCTGAAGCACACATTGTGACTGTTTCTTTTCTGATAAATTGATTTAGGTTAAAAAGCTCAGGTTTTTCCCATAACTTTGATACCCCAGAGCTAGAACTCTCATGGCTATCTAATCTAGACCCTGCCCCTCCCTCCACCCCTAACTTACATACATACATTCTTACAACCAGAATAGAATAAATATCCTAGAAATAAAAGAGTGAGGCAACTGGTGCACAGAGAGGCATTGATAGCCCCCATTAAAAGTGAATAACCAAAGGGTCAGGAGTCATTGTGCAAACACAATGATATAGGTGCAATTATAGTGAGTATTGAATTAAGTATTGACTGAGTCTTCTGTTGACTCTGATTGATGTTTCTCTATAATCTCTAGATTGAACAAGTGTTTTGATGCTATATCTGGGCTGTTTATCAGTGGTGTCCTATCCTTTTAATTCATTAGTTCCATGTCTTGGAAAGAAGTTTCTCAAATGTCTACCCCAACAGAAGATCAGAATTATTCTCAAGTGGCCAAGAGTTTGAAGGCAGCTGGTCTTCTCATAATGCAGGCCTGGCTTTCGAGCCACATCTGAAATGAGTAGCTTCTATCAGCTTGTACTGACATGCACTCTTGCCTTCAGGCCTTATATAAAATAACCAGAGGCTCTGCAACTAGGAATCTGCCTCCCACCCCTACACAAAATGTCCTCAGCATTTTTTTGTTGATAAGTTGGTCTGTTACCCAGTCACAGCAGGGCTCCTTGTCAGAGCAGGGCTCCTTGTCAAAGATGTATATATCCTTGACACAAGTATAATAGGTTACTTTTCCTTCACAGAATCTAGATTCTTAAATTCCAGATTTCACAATTTACCTCTTGACTTTATCAACAATAGAAGCTTTGGGAAGAGACCTGAGAAACCAAACTTCTGATTTCATGATGAGCAGAGGCGGCCCCGGGGGGAGGAACCATCACCCTGGCATCGTCTCTCCACTGGTGACAGAGCTGCTGCTCTTTCTCATTCCAGGGCACTCTTTGCCCCACGCTTCTTAACTTTCACAGGGCACTGAAGGGGATGCTGAAAAGCCATGAAACCCATAAAGAGCAAGGCTGTCTCAGTCATTTCCCTCTACACAAAGATCCCTCATCGGAACCTGCTTTCAGTGGAAAGAAAGAGCGTGGGTTCTTACTCATCTCCATGTATTCTGGAGTCAGTCCCGTATATGGTTCCAAGCTGTAGTCAAGGTCCCACTGCTCTGGACGTTTTGAATGGTCAGGGTCAGTTTCTCCAGGTTCTGTCTCATCTTTCAGCTTCCGAAATAGTTTCTTTAGTTTCCTGGGGGGGGGAAAATGGAGCAGTCACCAACAGTCTCTGGAGATGGTTAATTCTGCAGGCAGAAAGGAAGAAAACACTAACGTTTGACACTGAAGCCATCTCTAATCTAAGGACAGGCATACAGACACAGGGAGACTACTTTATTCCAAAAGTCAACCTGAGAATATCCTTAGTGAAGATAATAAAAGAGAACAATCTCCCCCCAAAGATCAGTTTCTTCAAACCCAAAGAAACTTAAAATTCTTCCTATTGTTTGACAAGCAACAAGAGAGTTGGCCCTTCCTGACAAACATGAAGCCAGTCCTATATTGCCCAATGGGCGATCTTTCCACCTTCTTCCCGGAGAACAGAGGGGTTTTCCAGAGCATAAAAGAAGGGCGCTCTCCTCACAGGTCAAACATTTTTAGGGTCTCAATAACATCAAAGGCATCATCTTTATTAAAGCCAAGCTGAACCTTGGCCACATTAACACGTATGTTGGAATTTTAATGCAACGTGAGTGTATTTGGAGATTAAGATTAAATGAGGTCATAGGGTGGGGTTCCTAATCCAATAGGAAGAGTGGTCTTACCAAAAGAGGAAGATCTCTTTTTCTCTTTCTTTCCACCATGTGTGGACATAGAAAAGATATCCATCAGTGAGCCAGAAAGAGCCCTCGCCAGGAATTGAATCCTGCTGGACTTTGTTCTCAGACTTTCTAGTCTCCAGAACTCTAGGAAAACAAACTTCTGCTGGTGAAGCCGCCTACACGTGGCATTTCCTTACAGTAGCCTGACTGATGAAGACAACCACACTTCGTGCTTTTTGGTCTGGAATGAGTAACAAGATGATAATGGTCCAACCTCTTAGTTAATGTAATTTGCCACAAGGGTGATAAAAGCCTAGTCTGCAGTGTAGAACACAGTTGCATAAAACCAAGTTTCACAACTCAATAACCACATTTCTACCTCTAAGGGTTGGCAGACGAGTAAGAGAAACTATCCTAACTATGATATTTGGATACAGTGAGCACTGAATAAATGAGCGCTGATATTATTTTTAGTTATATATATATATATATATATATATATTTACATATACATATATATATATATATACATATATATATATGGCAGAGGGCATAGGGTTTTCATACTTCACATTGATGCACAGTGTATAGAGAATAAAAATTGATGAAAGACCTATATGCCAGTGCTGCTACCCAGCCTGAGAGGAAGTTTCCAGGAGACAGTTGGAAGAATTCACAGAACATTCTGAATCACAGACTTAAAGAGTTCCAAGGGGATTCTGGAGTCCAGGCTTTGTCCTTGAATGGTGCAGGCCTCCCCACCATCCCCCAATACTCCTCACCCAAGACCACCCAACATCTGTGTAGGTGTTACCTAACCTGAGGACACCTCTCTTTCTATTGTTAGACACTGCTTCTGTCAGTTGGTGGAAATCTAATGGTTCAAAACAGAGCTCTCATTGCGTCTTAGCTAATATAATTTACCACAAAAGTAATAAAAGCCTAATCTTCAGTGAAGAACATGGTTGCATAAAACCAAGTTTCACAACTCAACAACTACATTTGAGGGGGGCAAGAAAGAAGGTTTAAAACTCTACAAAGCTTATTTTTCATGTCTTTAAAATGAAGAAATAAATATTAATTTGCCAGAGAGTCAGTTAAAGAAGATGAACTATGTTACAAGCTCAAGAGGTCAATAAATGTACCTATCATTATCTCTCTCATCAGCTGCACCATCATCACAACAGCATCCTAATCACTGAGATCCATTAGAAGCAGCAGTAAAGCTAGGCAAGATGGTATGCACCTGTAATCCCAGCTACTTGAGAGGTTCAGGCAGGAGGATCTCAATTTCAAGGTCAGCCTCAGCAACTTAATGAGACCCTTGTCTCAAAATAAAAAGGGCTGGGGGTGTGACTCCATAGTAGAGGGCCCCTGGTTGCAATCCCTAGTACTGAGGAAAAATAAACAGTTAAAAATATTCATAATAAAAAAAAATAGCTGGATGCGGTAGCGCACGCTTGTTATCCCAGCAGCCAGGGAGGCTGAGACAGGAGAATCATGAGTTCAAAGCCAGCCTCAGTAATGGCGAGGCACTAAGCAACTCAGTGAGACCCTGTCTCCAATAAAATACAAAATGGGGCTGGGGATGTGGCTCAGTGGTTGAGTGCCCCTGAGTTCAATCCCTGGTACCTCCTCCCCCCACCCCAAAAAAGGCAATAATACTGTGATAACGAGAAAGTGAGAAAAACTAGATAGAGCCTAAAGATTCTGAAGCCAAATAGTGTGGACTAATTGAGACCTTGTCTGAAAATCAGGGCAGAAGGAGAGTGTGAAAGAAAATAAAAACAAAGAAAGAAAAAAAGAAAAGGAAAAGTGGGGAGGGAAAATCAAGAACCAAAATTCAAATGGAGACTTTTCTTCCAGGTACCAATAATCAGAAAATTTGGCCAAATCTTTAATAAAGACCAATCAGTGATTTTGATTATAAAAAAATTGAGCACAGGTATATATCCCTATCCACTTCTGGAATGAATAAAATTAGATAAAATTAAAGAGTAATGAAAACAGCTATGAATACAGAAGTGCGTGAGGACTGCTAATGCCGGTCTTAAAAGATGGAGCAGGCGTGAAGGAGTTAGCACAGCCGTGGTGGCTGAATGCCAAGTGCCTACCGTCCAAGGTGGCAAAGAAAAGCACACCAACTCGTGCGGCAGAATCTCAGAGAGGCCCAAGAACTGGAGGCATCGTGTGTCCCAAAGGCAGGGGAGAACAACTGGTCACAGCTCTGTTGAAGGAACAACAGGTCCTAAGGTCTCTGTGCCCAGGTTGCCCAGATGACTAGGATTCCTAATGCTAGCAGGAGGGAGACATTTATCCAGGAGAGAAAATGAACCAGGGAAACTCCAGATCTGAAATAACCCCAAGACAATCAGGCAGAGGAACCCGTAGACACGGGAGTCGGCAACCGTATAGATGTGCCCAGAGCGCCGGGCTGGAGGCGAAGATCTGAGAACTGCTGTGGAGAGAGAGAAGCCATGGCCATGAACATCAACTATGGACAGAGCAGAGGGTCAGCAAAGAACCCTGAGGAATATCAGACAGACTATCAGAGGGGAGAGTCATCTTAGAAGGAGCTGCTCAGGAACATTATTTAGGGCAGTAATGTTTAAAACAAAATTCAGCTCCTCTCTGGAAAGCAGTTAAGGGGTGGACGGGGGTGGGGGACAGGAGCCTTCAAAGCACAAGGAAGGGGAGTCATGGGAGCAGACGGCCAAGGCCAAGTCTGTGCAGCAAAGGTGGCAAAGGAAGAGGAGGGAGGGGCTTCAAAATCCTCTCAGGTGTGGATAGGACCCCCCCCCAAAAAAAAAATTTCCCCAAATAGTTCTTATGAGCTCATCATTCCCACAAGTTTTCCTCCTGGATATCGTGGTGACTATTAAAAAATTAATAAAGTCTCTCTAGAGCAGGGTTTAAGAGGAATCCTACAAACTGTATAACATACAGATGGGCTGTTTGGAAAACAGGGTTACGATTCCGACGTATGATGCACTCGCTTGTTAAAATAAGTCCTTTGATGTTACCCCTTGTCCTTTCCATCTGCTATTTTTTCCGTCCCTTTTTAATGACAAGTCTTAGAAACTCTCTGGGAGGCTCCCATTTTCTTCTCTGCCTGTGCCCTATGGGCTCATACCCAAGAAAATGGTGACTGTCACACTTTGGGCCTTCTTGCCACCGGAATCTGGGCCCCAGGCCATCCTGTTTCCATGAACCCTGAACCCCACAAAAGAAGGCAGAACCTAGTCGTAAATGGGGCAAAGGAGAGTGTTTCCCTGCTCGACGCTAGTCATGGTTCAAACTCACTGTTTAAACTTTTTATTCAGGGTCAGACTCCACTGTATCTGAGCAGAACACAGACCTTCTGTGATGTCTTTAAAGAGAGAGTGTTTTATGTCTTGAAATGTTAAACTTAGTACATTGACCACAAAGAAAGCAGACAGTTTATAAGATCTTACTAGCCGAGTCCAGCCATCTCTCGCAGCTCTTTGAGGATGTGATCTGGTGCTTTTAGTAAGAATAAGGATGGAGGGACATTTGCCAGTGGAAGTATTGATCTGTCTGTCTGGTTGGTCCATTTCAATGTATGCCAGGAGAGAGAATCTAGCACATGAGAAAGCTGGTATTTATCCTTTGACAGACAAAAAAAAAAAAAAAAATCCATCTTTGGATGATAACAGGCCCATTTCAGTTTTGCTTCAAAAAGGAAGAACCATTTGTGGGGATTCCAGGGAGCCAAGATTTTACTGGAGCTAAATGTGAGATCAAATGATAGCAAAGACTCATGATGTGGTATGGTGTGTTTTGGGGATATTGCACAGTTTTGATCCAAAGTCTATTTTGCAGAGACACATATGGGGAAGCTGTGGGGTGAGGAAAATCCCACCAATGGGCACAGGTAATAAACAGCAGCAGATTGAATTGTGCCACACTGCTTAGCATGTCTGAAGTCATCTCAGAAGGCATTGCCTATGAACATTTTTCTGGGACAGTTCTGTTCAAAACCATTAGCTCCTCTCTGGAAAGCATCTGTCACAACTGTGTCAGGCCCCGGGAGCCTGGCATTGCGTGAGGAAGGACACTCTGAGAACACGCAACCAAGTTTTATCTATTATCATGGCATTAGTTACGAGCTGATTCAAACTGCTTAGTTTTAGGGCCTCCCTCAGAAGCATTTGTTTTTCCATCTCCAGGGTCTCTGAATCAGGTCTAGAAAAGAGGATAGGGGATGGGGGGACACTGCTGCCTGGTGGGAGATGCCTGGACAGTGGCCTCAGGGGGCTCACCAGTGACTGAAGACTGGGAAACAATATTCTAATTTGAGACCCTGCTGGGTTGTAAGAGTCTCAAGGCCACACATTTGTGTCATGTTAATTTTTGCAGTATACACACCCACTGTCCACTGAGGATGTGACAACCTCAGGAAGAGAGGTCGTGACTCCAGTTGTCTGGACTCACCGGTAGAGATCAATTAGACAGTCTTCACATTCTAAGAAAGTTAGAATAAGAATCAGAAAGTTGTTTGTAAACCTAGATGATGGGGCTGGGCCTAGCACACACCCGTCATCCAGTGACTCGGGTGGCAGAGGCTGGAGGATTGTCAGCTCCAGGCCAGCCTCAGCAACTTAGTAAGACCCTGTCTCAAAACGTAAAAATGAAAGGAGCTGGGGATATGGCTCAGTGGTAAAAATGCCTCTAGGATCAATCCCCAGTATGCCCCCACCCCTGCCAAAAAAAAAAAAAAAAAAAAAAAGTCAATGATGAACTAAAGATGATCAATGTTGTGAACCACATTGTGATCATGTTTTTCTTTTTAACCCCGAGCATTCTTAGCACAACCAGCTACTTAATTTCTCAGTCTCATTTCCGTTTTTTTAATTTTAATTTTTTTTTTAAATATTTATTTATTTGCTTTAGTTGTACACAATGCAATGCATTTATGTTTACGTGGTGCTGAGGATCGAACCCGGGCCGCGCACGTGCTAGGCGAGCGCTCTGCCGCTGAGCCACAACCCCAGCCCCTTAATTTTAATTTTTATTGGTGCCTTGAAATAATATATAGGAGTGGAATTCATTATGCCATATTCGTACATACACATTAACATAATTTTAGCAATCACATTCCCCAGTTCAGTTTTTAAAGGTCAAATCCGACCTGTTAGATTAGTATTTATCTCCGTGCAGAAAAATTTGAAGGGGAAGGCTCTGGAGGTTATGAAAGGTATACTATAATCCAGAAGCCATCGGGCTTAGAACAGAAGAGGAAAACAGTGTTCCTGAGTGGAGTCTTTTTAAGCTAACTCTCTGGAAAAAGTACCACCAACAACATAACAGCCCATGACATACAATAAAACCTTGGCTGCCGGGAGCCCCAAGAGTGGTTCCTCCTGCCTCTGCTGTACATATATATATCTGAGATGGCTGAGAAGTTATCCAAGCTGTTGTCTTACATGACCATGTTGGAGGCAGGTCTTTTGAAAATAACTTTCTGATGGCCACACAGCGAGTATGTTTCAAAGCTGGATTTAAACTTGAATCTGTTTAGCCACTAAATTTCTGCCCTATACCTTTTATAAAAATTTACACGACTCCTTCTTTGCTGTCAGAATCAACTGTCATTTTCCTTTTGACTAGGAAAGAGTCTCTTTTTTATTGCTTAGTCCATGTTTTTCAACTGTCATACATCAGTGTACTGTCAGGTGCTTAAATTCTGGATGGGAGGAGTGTAATTAATGAGTAATATACTCTGAGTGGAAGTAAAAGGTCCAGTTGTCATACTCATAGTGATTTTCTGGACCAAACTCAAAATGCAACCCGTAGGATCATAGAGAACTTTGGATGTGGTGGAGGAATCTTTGTTCTGCATCCCTAATTCACCTATGCACTTAATGTCATATATGTCCTATTGCAGATTAGAAACTGAAATGAGGAAGCACGTTTCAAAATGGAATGACTTGTATTTGGAATCAGTAGAGACCAGCTTCACTCAGCAGAAGAGAGTTTCTTGGAGTGCTAGACCTGCAAGGCCCCTTGTGAAAAGACTATAATGCCACCATGTTCATCAAGAGATGTGAACAGCAAGACTTAGAGAAGTGGCTTTACCTGCAGCTTCATGAGTTACTATGCAATTTCCATCGTTGATTAAACACACATCAAGTTATAAACAAGAAAATCAAGCCTTCCAGGCAAACTACCATGCATTATTTTCATCTGTTATGGAGCTGATGGAGTTGATGGGTAGGGAATATGGCAACACGCTGTTCAAACATATGCCTGGGTTTTTTTCTCTCTTACACTCTATAAAAAGCTTCTGGGTCCAGAAAGAATGGGCTGAGTGATAGAACAGATGTCCAGAGGAAAACATGGTCATCTCATGCCCAGAAGGAATCCGTAATTCCATGAGAGGAGAATAACAACGCACTGAAGTGCAGGTGTCTTCTCCAGATGTTTGGTGGGGAAGGAGACTTTCCTTACAGGAATGGTGGAGGGGCTGGTCACAGAGCTTCAAAGGGGCCAGATGTGGCTTTGGTATCTTCTGTGTATTCTCTCAATGTTGGTCCATAACAAATAGTGTCTCTGTAAGATGCTAAGCTCCCAGAGAACAAGAACCAGATGGTTCTTGCTTGACTATCACAGATTTTGGTCAGAAATCAGGGTATAGAAAGAAGCTTCAGTTTCTTGAGACTGATGATCTTCTGACCGCTGACTCCAGGCTAGTTTTAAGCCGGGGGGATGGAATGAGGCACCCAGACACTGATGTTCACAGCAGTCCTTCTCCAGAAAAAGGACTTGGCCAGGTGCCCCCTGAGGCTGTTCCAGTATGTGGGCAGAACAGCCCACTAGGTGTTTGACCTAATTAATGGCATGTGATGGCAAGACCCAACTGGAGGACTGGAACAAAACAATGTCATGAAGAAATGTCAAGGATTCTCATTTCTTGAAGTATAGCTCCATTTAAAAGGGTGTTTCTTCCCAGGTAAACTAAACTGTCCTCATTATAACTTTAGCACTCTGTTTCTGAGGAAGACTACAAAGTATCTTTCAGAGAGTGATAGCCCCATGGCAGCAGGTGTAGAATGTAGAATTGTACATGGAGAAAGAGGTTGGGCCATATCTACTGTCTACTGTCTCCATTCAGCCCAAGGCACCTAGAACTTAGCGAACTTGAAGTGGATTTACAGGGTTTCTGGCTCTTGCCTTTGCATGTCTCTGACATGTCCCAAGGCCTTGGTCAAGGAGCTGCCATCTCTGTGAAATTTACCGTCTCTACCTGTAGCGCCACCTCTTGTAGGGCAGTGTTTGTGAGAAGACCAGAGTCAATCTATTGTTTGTTTAGAAAAATATCCACATGCAAGGGAGATGGTTTCTTTAAGAAAAACAAGGGCAGACCATCTTGTAACAAATGATTGTGGCATTTCCTTTCAAGACACAGACACACCCTGGAAGAAACCCCTCTGCTTTTGAAGCTTCTTCGGCTGCCTCCAAATTTCCTGACCTTTACTTTGAATGTGGATGGAGTTCAGATGACATACAGAGCACCCAGTAACTACAGGCTATTTTGTCTCCCAAACTAAGAATCTGAACTTTGGGAAGAAAAGGACCATTCCACATATGATTTTTCTTTCCACATTTCAGCCTTATGGGCCAAGAGATAGAGGCAGTGGTATTCCCTGAAAGCCCTCCTGCAGTGTAGATAGTGTTATTCCTAGCCAGGTAGATCAAAGCCTGATTCTCTGGCCCTTAAAAAAATATTCTGGTAGCCACTTGATAAATCATTTGGCCACTTAACCTAGTCAGAATGAATTCCAATGGCTGCATTTAAGAACCCTAAGCAATAACATGTTCAAGTTCAGTTGGAAAGAAAAGGATTAACCAAATTTCTTTCTTGGAGGACTTGGCATAATATGCACAGTAAGATTCTAACAGGGAGAGAGAGCATGTCACACAATCTTCAACTAGCCCTTACAGGCACCCTCTGATGGCTGAACCACAGAATGGTCAAATCTTGCAAAGGGTCCTCAAGAGAGCTGACCCACCCTCTTCGCATTCCCTCTGATTATCCCTGGCTCTGTGATCCTGGCTGCCTGAAAACACCCCCCGAAACAGATTCTTCTTTAAAAACCACAAAGCAATAGCAGAAAAACTCAAAAGAGGTTACATTTTTCTTGGACCTGTAGGTAGGTTTTAATTCGTTCCATCTTTGTTTCTTTGGGGGCCTGTGGGTCAGTGTTTATTTTCATGGCTATTTCCATGCAAAGCCTGATTGAAAGAAGTCCTTCTATGAAACACGCATAAAACCATGGAGAAAGGGTAGAGAATCTACATGAAAACAACCCATTCCATGTTTCCTTCCCGTCCTGAGATTATATCGTCCACGTTGACTTTTCAGAGATTGTTTTTTTTAATGATCCCACCATGTGTCAAACTTTCATACTCATCTTCCCACCATCCTCAGGGCCCTCCCACTCATTCACTGGGAGACCAAACAGCATTAAAAGTATTATTTGTTCTTCTTTGAAAGTCTTGTAGAACTCGGCTGTAAACCCATCAGGTCCTGGACTTTTCCTTGTTGGTAGCTTTTTGATGACATCTTCTATTTCTTCGCTTGTAATTGATCTATTTAAATTATGTATAGCCTCCACATCCAGTTTAGGCAAATCATATGACTCTAGAAATCTGTCAATGCATTCAGTATTTTCTATTTTATTAGAGTACAAGTTTTCAAAGTAATTTCTAATTATATTCTGTATATCTGAGGTGTTTGTTGTGATATTCCCTTTTTCATCACGAATGTTAGTAATTTGAGTTTTTTCTCTTCTTCTTTTCGTTAGCATTGCTAAGGGTCTGTCAATTTTGTTTATTTTTTCAAAGAACCAACTTTTAGTTTTGTCAATTCTTTGAATGGTTTCCTTAGTCTCAATTTCATTAATTTCTGCTCTGATTTTAATTATTTCCTGTCTTCTACTGCTCTTGGTGTTGGTCTGTTCTTCTTTTTCTAATGCTTTGAGGTGTGATGTTAAGTCATTTATTTGTTGGTTTTTTTTCCTCTTAAGGAATGAACTCAGTGCAATGAATTTTCCTCTTACTACTGCCTTCATAGTGTCCCAGAGATTTCTATATGATGTATCTGTGTTCTCATTTACCTCTAGGAATTTTTTGATCTCCTCTTTGATGTCTTCTTCAACCCCTTGTTCATTCAGTAGCATGTTGTTTAGCTTCCAGTTGATGGAGTAGTTTTTTCTTATTCCTTGTTTTGTCGTTGATTTCCAATTTTATCCCTTTATGGTCCGATAGCATGCAGGGTAGTATCTCTATTTTTTTATATTTGCTGAGAGTTGCCTTGTGACATAATATATGGTCTATTTTGGAGAAGGAGCCATGTGCTGCTGAGAAAAAATGTGTATTCGTTTACTGAGGGATGAAATATTCTATATATGTCTGTTAGGTCTAAATTGTTAATTGTTTTGAGGAGGCTTAAAGTTTAAAAGAGGGAGCTCTTCCAGACTCTTTCTATGAGGCCAATATTACATTAATTCCAAAGCCTGGCAAAGACACATCCAAAAAAGAAAACTTCAGGCCCATATCTTTAATGAACATAGATGCAAAAATCCTCAACAAAATCCTGGCAAATCGGATACAAAAACATATCAAAAAGATAGTGCACCACGATCAAGTGGGGTTTATCCCAGGGATGCAAGGCTGGTTCAATATTCGGAAATCAATAAACATAATACATCACATCAATAGACTTAAAGACAAAAATCATATGATCATCTCAATTGACGCAGAAAAAGCATTTGACAAAATACAACACCCCTTTATGTTGAAAACACTAGAAAAAACTAGGAATATCAGGAACATATCTTAACATAATAAAAGCTATTTATGCAAGGCCCCGAGCTAACATTATCTTAAATGGAGAAAAATTGAAAGCATTCCCTCTAAAAACTGGAACAAGACAGGGATGCCCCCTTTCACCACTGCTATTTAACATAGTACTGGAAACTCTGGCCAGAGCAATTAGACAGACGAAAGAAATTAAAGGGATTAAGATAGGAAAAGAAGAGCTCAAATTAGCACTATTTGCTGATGACATGATAATCTACCTAGAAGACCCAAAAAACTCTACCAGAAAACTTTTACAACTAGTAAACGAATTTGGCAAAGTTGCAGGATACAAAATCAATACACATAAGTCAAAGGCATTTGTGTACATCAGCGACAAAGACTCTGAAAGGAAAATGATGAAAAATACCCCATTTGCAATAGCATCAAAAAAAATAAAATACCTGGGAATCAACCTAACGAAAGAGGTGAAAGACCTGTATAACGAAAATTATAGAACACTAAAGAAAGAAATTATAGATGAACTCAGAAGATGGAAAGACCTACCTTGCTCTTGGATAGGTAGAATTAATATTGTCAAAATGTCCATACTACCAAAAGCATTATACAGATTTAATGCAATTCCTATCAAAATCCCAATGTCATTCTTCAAAGAAATAGAAATAGCAGTCATGAAATTCATCTGGAAAAATAAGAGACCCAGAATAGCCAAAGCAATCCTGAGCAAGAAAAGTGAAGCAGGGGGCATCACCATACCAGACTTTAAATTATACTATAGAGCAATAGTAACAAAAACAGCATGGTATTGGCACCAAAACAGACTGGTGGACCAATGGTACAGAATTGAGGATACAGAGACTAATACATTTAATTACAGCTATCTTATATTAGACAAAGGTGCCAAAAATGTACAGTGGAGAAAGGATAGCCTCTTCAACAAATGGTGCTGGGAAAACTGGAAATCCATATGCAACAAAATGAAATTAAACCTTTATCTCTCACCATGCACAAAACTCAATTCAAAGTGGATCAAAGACCTAGGAATTAGATCAGAGACAATACACCTAATAGAAGAAAAAGTAAGCTCCAATTTCCAACATGTTGGATTAGGCCCCAAGTTCCTTAATAAGAATCCTGTAGCGCAAGAATTACTACCAAGAATTAATGAATGGGATAGATTTAAACTAAAAAGCTTCTTTTCAGCAAAAGAAACAATCAGTGAGGTGAATAGAGAGCCAACTAATTGGGAACAAATATTTAATACATGCACATCAGATAGAGCACTAATCTCTAGAATATATAAAGAACTCAAAAAACTTTACACTAAAAAAACAAATAACCCAATCAATAAATGGGCTAAGGAATTGAGAAGACACCTCTCAGAAGAAGATACACGATTAATCAACAAATACATGAAAAAATGTTCAACATCGCTGGCAATTAGAGAAATGCAAATCAAAACTACTCTAAGATTTCACTTCACTCCAGTCAGAATGGCAGCCATCAAGAACACAAGCAACAATAAATGTTGGAGAGGATGTGGAGAAAAAGGCACACTCATACATTGCTGGTGGGACTGCAAAATGGTGCAACCGTTATGGAAAGCAGTATGGAGATTTCTTGGAAAACTGGGAATGGAACCATCCTATGACCCAGCCATCCCACTCTTGGGTCTATTCCCAAAGGACTTAAAAACAGCATATTACAGTGACACAGCTATCTCAATGTTTGTAGCTGCACAATTCACAATAGCTAGGTTGTGGAATCAACCTAGATGTCCCTCAGTAAATGAGTGGATTAAGAAAATGTGGTATATACGCACAATGGAATTTTACTCAGCAATAAAAGAAAATAAATTAATGGCATTTGCAGGTAAATGGATGAAGTTGGAAGACATAATGCTAAGTGAAGTTAGTCAGTCTCAAAAATCCAAGTACCAAATGTTCTCTCTTATATAAGGAGGCTATTTCAAAGTATTGTTGGATGGGGTACATAGGAGGATTAGAGGAACACTAGAATGGTCAAGGGAAGGGAGGGTAAGGGAGGGAGCAAGAGGGGAGGGAGGGGGGGGGGAAAAAAAGGTGGTTGAATGAGACGGATATCATTTTCCTTAATGCATGATTGAAGACCTAAATTGCACGAATATACTTTGTATACAAACAGTTGTATGTAAAAAGATACTAAATATATGCACTATGAGTTGTACATATTAAAAATTATAAAAATAAAAATAAAAAAAAAAAATTATTTGCCTTAGGATCTGAGATACCTAACTTCTAGCTCTGCCATTTATTCCTTCTGTGAAGTTAAGCAAGTGGTAAATCTTTCACATCCAGATCAGATTGACAAACAAGGTCAGCGGGAGTGGAATTACTCCATGGGAAGCGTTATTGATAGGAAGACAGAGGAGGTAGATGACCAAGCTAAAGGATAGGAGGAGAGGCCATGAACATTGTGCAGAAAGTCTGGTGCGTCTGGGCTAGCCTCTGGCAGCGAGGAGAAAGTGAGGTTTGCCACATACGGGACTCCAATCTCAAAGATGTTGTTCTGGATCAACTGCTTCCCCAACATGATGATGCTGAGCTGGATGCAGAGTTCCATGAGGCAGCCTCCTGGAGCACACTGCAGGAAGGAGATGACAGAGAGAGGAGCAGTGAGGGCAAGTGGAGCTCAGGGAAGCAAGGGCTCCGGAACGCTGTGATGGGTATGCACCTACAAACCGCGAGCCAGGCAGGAAACACCAGCGGCTATACTTGCCTCTTCCATGCGGTAACCATCAAACACATAGACGTAGCTTCCAGGTCTGCCCACAAACCTGAAATCAAAAGGTGTGGGAAGAGTTATAGAAAGAAGGAACGTTCCAGAGCTGCTTGAGGACATGCATTCTCATCCAATGTCCTCCTCGAAAGCGCAGGGAGGGAGCACATCATTCTGGGATAGGATTTCACACCCCATTATCACCCAACTATTATCACCTATAACATCTAAAGATCACCTCTTAACCCTAACCTCTTAACCCAAATTGCAGTGGACAGAAGTAAAGCTAGGCAGGGACTAAGACTGAGTGTGGCGTGGAGGTGAGAAGCGGGGTAAGTGTGTATGTGTTTGTGGGTGTCTGTGTGATCACTGAGACTAAGCACAATTATGTCTGGATTCTAAGTGTATTCTCTATGCACCTTCTTCTTTTCACTAGTGTCAAGAATTGAATTGTGTGTAGCTCTTTAGTGAGGGCTTATGATTTCCTAGGAAATCAAGGTTTGATTGACTGAAGTTGCAAGTGGAGATTACCGGATCAGAAAATAAAAAATATCTTGATTTTTTTCCCCACGAAAAAATATTTACATGAAGTGAAGTCTGCTTCATTCCCCTTCAATATAGAGGATATTTTATTCAGGGATAAGAAGACTGGGCAGGTAGGGAATTAGAGAGGTAAAAGCTAATCGTGGAGCCAGACGGATGATCAAGAGTCCTACTTATTTAAATATCATCTCCTTGTCCACCCATTGAAATTCTACTCATCCATGGAAAGCCCCACTTAAATCTTTCCTTATCTGAGGTCTTCTTATTGTTTATGTTTGTAATTATGTGGTTTCACACCCTTTCTTTTCTTTTTTTCTTGTGGTGTTGGAAATGGAACTCAGGGTCTCACACATGCTAGGCAAGCACTGTACCACTAGAGCATACCTCACCCCCAACACTTTTACACCGCTTATGATAGCACTTATCACAGATTACAGTGATGTTATTGCCAAGACTATCTCTTCCAATATACCACAAATTTATCTAAGCATCAAACATCCTTTTGTCTGAAATATGTGTGCAATTTGCCCTTGCTATCGAATCTAGATAGAAAGAGCCAGTGAAATATTCATTAATTACTCATTAATATGGATGATTCCCTGCTTTGTGTGTGTGTGTGTGTGTGTGTGTGTGTGTGTGTGTTTGATACTGGGAATTGAACCCAGGGACACTTCACTACTGAGTGATCCCATCCTTTTTTTTTTTTTTTTTTTTTTTTGTGGTACCAGTCCACTCGACCACTGGGTATCCCCAGCCCTTTTTTTAATTTAGAGACAGGGTCTTATTTTGAGACTCGGTCTTGCTAAGTTGCGCCCGGGTTGACCTTGAACTTGGATCTTCCTACCTCAGCTTCTCAAGTAGTTGAGATTATATGTGTGCGCCACCACACCTGGCTCTGCTACTATAATTTCATTAGAGCCAAGGGCAGAGGTCCTGGGGACGGGTTTGTGTTTTGGGTCAGAAACGCTTATAAAACATTATCTGGTGTGGATAATGACAGTCCCTAACAGCACTTCCTGGTTGATGGACTTCCAGTTCTAGGGAAGCTTGTCTAATACACTTGGTAGATGTCTCCTGGGAAATCTGCTTGTAGTAGCCAACTGGCCTGACCACAAGAAATAACTTATCATAAATGATTTTATTTCCAGATCTATTGTACAATAAAGAATTTATTGGTTCTATCCCTGGTTCTTGAGAGAAGCCCCTACATCCTTGGAATTTCCAGAGTGATAGGATTGTTATTCATGGTGGGCCACTGGGACTATACCTACATTCATGCTAATGAGATTACTCAGGATGAAGGCAGAGGAGGCCTGAAAGACCAAACATATTGGCTGGGGCTTTGAGGCAAGTGATAGGCCTATGACCTTAGGGAAGAAGGAAACTAGAGACTGAGCTCAACTACACAGTGAATGATTCAATCAATTATGTCTAAGTAATGAAATCCAAGTTAAACTTCTGGATATCAAAGCTTGAAAAAAAAAAAAAAAGATGGTAGAATGAGATGGATATCATTACCCTAAGTGCATGCATGAAGTCACGAATGGTGTGAATATACTTTGCATACAACCAGAGATTTGTAAAAAAGTGCTCTATATGTGTAATATGAAATGTAATGCATTCTGCTGTCATTTGTAACAACTTAGAATAAAAAATAATTAAAAAAAAGAAAGCTTGAGTGAGCTTTCTGGTTGGTGACACACATGGATGTACCAGGAGAGTGACAAGTCCTACAGACACGGAAGTTTCATGATTAGAACCCTCTGAGACCTCAGCCTATCTCCTCTCCCATCTGCATGTTTAGATTGGTATCCTTTTACTCTAATAAAACTGTAAATGTAAATATAGCTCATTGTGAGTTCTGTGAGTCATTCTAATGAATTACTATACCTGAGAGGTTAGTGGGAACCCTGGAATTTATAGCCAGTGGATCAGAATTGCTAGCATCCTGAGAACCTCAGAGTTCGTACATGATGTCTGAAGTGAGGACAGTCTTGTGAAGGATGGTGGCCTTAACCTGTGGAGGCTATGTGAATTCCAAGTAGTTAGCACTAGAACTGCATTGCAAGACCCAAGAGCCACGGAGTGCTAGCCACGCAATCCCCTCCACTCCCTGTCTTGTCCTCAAAGGAGACACCAAATTCCAGGATAGTCTCCCTGGTTGTCAGACTCTGAAGACGCTAATTCTGAATGATTTACTGCTCCGGGTGGAAATGAGGTTGGAGAACAGGAATGAGGCTGTGAGTTGACAATGGGGACAGACTAACCTTACTTGTCCTGACAGTGAAAGACCCAGTGATCGTGACAGAATCACTTTTCCACGTGAGACACCGTTATACTCACCTTCCCTTGAAAAAGGCCACGTAGAAGATGGGGGAGTAGGCATTGACAAATTTTAGCAAGAAAGCCTTGAGTATCAGGCGCTCTTCAAAAGTCTGTTCTGTTTTGGGAACCTCTGCAAGAAAAGACCAAAATGATTAGACAGAGGTGAGATTTCTCACCTCTCCAGAGTCTTGACCTTGGCGTGAGTCACTGTCTCCCAATTCACTCCTTCCAAATAGAAACCAAGGGACCCGTCTCTCTGGCACATTAGATCTGAATTTGTCTGGAGGGCCCAAATGGTTCGCCAGATAAATGAGGCTGTGGAAAGCAAAAGCTACACTCTTCACTTTTCTCCTTCAACCCCCTTCTTCTTGCCACTCAAGCAGTGGTTTCACACTGTGCTCCTCAAAGAAGAGCCTGAGCAGGCAGAATTTCCAATTTGCCATTCTTTACTCCATCGAGGGGAACTCCAATTTTACCTGTATAATTGCAGCTTCTACAAGATTCTACTGAAACGAAGTCTCTGACTAAAAAGACTGTTGACCACTGAACTAGAGCCAAGAGGGCCCCTTGACCTTGTTCTTTTTACCCCTTCTTCATTTTTCTCGGGTAAACATTCATCAGCCTGTCCTCAGGACAGGCTGAGACACCTTGTGTTCACTTTCCCAAAGGATGGAGGCTCCTCCGATGAGTGCGACAAGCACGGCCTGAGCCTACTGTCTCCAGCTCACAGGCTACAGCCCTGGTGTGTTCTAGCAGGTGCAGGAGTCCGCTGACTTTCCAGGATCCGGAGGAGCCCGGAGCAGAAACCTCACAGGTGCCTTCAGAAGACTGCAAACACCTAGGAAGCTTCCGTAGGCGACTGTGTGGGGTGCGTGGTAGGGACTCCTCGGATCGACAAACGGCTTGGCAAAGATCAGACGTTACAGGGTATTAATTTGGGCTGCTATAATGAAATTCAATAATCTGGGTAACTTATAAAAACCAGAAATTTGTTTCTTGTAATTCTGAAGGTTTAGAAGTCAAGATCAAGGCAGATTCGGTGTCTGGGAAGGTCTGCCTACTGGTTCATAGCGGGAGCCTCAGTGCCCTGACCTCACTCACGTGGTGGAGGAGGCAAGCAGGTCTCTGGGGCCTCTTTTATAAGGGCTCTAATCATATTTATGAAGGCTCTTCCCTCATGACCTAATCACTTCTGGAAGGTCCCATTTCCTAGTACCATCACCTTGGAGGTGGTGATTTCACAACATGTCATTTGGGGGGACAGAGGACACAAACATCAGATCCTAGCACAAGGCCACACTCTTCAGGGACAGAAGCAGTAACGCTATGTCATGCAGACTGACAAGTGCAGCTGGAGAGTATGCTGCGCGCAAGGCACGGTGCTGGGCCCTGCCAGCCAAGGAGATCCGTGTCCAAGTGGGACTGACTGGACCCACCTGACTTGCCTGCCCAAGTCACACACAGATTGTCACACATTGAAGAACCGCACACAAGACACTGTTCCCTCCGTTGGAATGCCCTTCTCTGACCCATCTTCTCATGTACACAAACTTTGCATCCTCAAACATCTAGACTAAGTGTCACCCATAATCTTCTCCAGGAAGCTATCCCAGATGCCTTCAGCTGGGAGTGATCTTTTCCTGTTTTTTTTTTTTTTTTTTTTCTCTATAGTGTCTATATCTCTCTGTATTAACTACCTATATCATGTCTTTTGAAAATCAATAGTGATATAGCTGTCACAGTGCCCATGTACACTTGTTCAGACCCCAGTAAGTCAGAGATTTAGGAATTGGTAGTTTATTTGGGAGGGTCTCCATGGAAGCAAGATGAGGGAATGGGATGGTGGGACAGAGAAGGGAGGGAAGGCGCAGGGTATGCCAGGAACAGGTCGATGGTGCAGGCAACTGGGACTCGCAGGTTAATGCTCCAGGTGGTTGAAGCTCAATTTCACTGGGGACTTTCTAGGGAGCTGTGTGACACATACTTCAGAATTCGCACTGAGGGGAGAGCAAGGGAGAGTGCCTTCTGACTGAAGGTCACTGTCAGAGTCAGCACCCTGGCACTTCTACTCTGTCTTATGCATGGGCTGAGCATACCAGCAGAGAGGCAGCTTTAGGAAGCCATTGGTATGAAGAGACATGATCTTACTTCCTACATGGCACAGTGAGCCCTTAATTCATGTCCATGCTGGGTCTCAGGCTTGAGTATCTGGAGATAACCAGCTGCAATCTCCTCCGCACTGTACAACTGCCTGCATAAAGACCATTCTTGGGTGGAAGTCAAAAGCACCTAACCTCCACCCAAGTCTTGGAGAGCCTCCAAGGTGCCCTTGACTTCTAGAGATGCAGCCTGAAGATCACCTAGACGTGATCTATGTGTGGGGACCAAGTTGCCACAGAAAACACACCCTGAGCCTGAGAACCATAGGGAATCATATTACTTTGTTGAGCATTTTCAGCTGCCTAAGGCTTTGTTTAGGAAGTATTACATTTGGTAAATATTTTTAATTATCTATCAAATTATTTTAAATATTATATTTGGTAAATATTTTAAGTAAATTTGAAATACACATACACACACACACACACATATATGAAACACATACACATACATACATACAGGTGCACACAAACTTTAACACTAAAAATCCATCTACAGTAAGGCCTACGGTGAAAGAGGGAGAGAGAAGACCCATAGGGTATAACAGCACACCTGGAGTGGTCCTGCTTGTGAGGCCTCCCATGCCCCTGGGGGAGACTGTGACACAGACATTGGCTTGGGCTCATCAAGCTCCTCCCCTCCTCTTGGATACACACCAGGTAAGGGCAATGTGACCTGCTGGGGGAGACTGTGACACAGACATTGGCTTGGGCTCATCAAGCTCTTCCCCTCCTCTTGGATACACACCAGGCAAGGGCAATGTGACCTGCTGGGGGAGACTGTGACACAGACATTGGCTTGGGCTCATCAAGCTCCTCCCCTCCTCTTGGATACACACCAGGTAAGGGCAATGTGAATGAGTGGTAGCCAGTGAGATATGAGTGGAAGTGACGTCTGCCACTTCCAAGACTTGTCCCTCACACCACCTGTGGAGACAGAGGAGAAGTCCTCTGTCTCTTTTCCCTCCCCTCTCAGGGAAGACTTCCAGCCCCTAGAGCATTCTATCACCACCACCCAAAGGAGGAATTCCAGATCTCCCAATTGAAGACCCTCCAATCATCTGGCTGTGACAGGAGCAAGAAATTCAATCTTGGAGATTTAATACATATCTACAGAATGGGCTTCCGCAGCTAGAGTTGCTCAATTGACTAATGCAGGTGGGACTCTGGGATATAAGCCCTGAGATACTAGCTGTACACTTCTAAATGAAGAGAGAGGCCCACCCCTATGGGAGTCCTTAGGACGTGGGGGCAGTGCTTCTGGGCAGGCTGAGAGGTCATGGCCTAAAAGGCAAAACTCTGTGTACTTCTTGAGCCAGTGGTTGACAATAGGTGAGGAGAAATGAGTGTGAGAGACAAAGTATTTGAGTGTGACATTCTAATCCTTTAGAATAAGTCACTGGGAATTCATTACAACATCTTCCAAATAGCACATCCTCCAGAACTAAAGGAAGAAGCAACAACTTTTTGGAGGTCCAAGAAGGATCGGCAATAATTCATAGAGGACTCTTCTAAGATGGAGATGTAGTAGTAAAACAGGATTAGCCAAAACGATAAGGGAACAACTGAAGGAGCCTCTAATACAGTGGTGGCCCACACACGGGCAGGGGACTTACCAAGGAGACTTCACAGGCAGGGGCAAGTCCCATGGGCCTGGAAGGGGCTCTGAGGATGGGAATGCTCAGAGCTTCCTTTTCACTATATTGGCAATAGCACTGCCTACTATGAAATCTGGACATTATTGTAACTTTATAGGAGATGAAGTTGGAAAAATCTACCTTAGCTGATTGATGGTTTTGTGGTTTTCTCCTTCTTGGCATGCCTGGATGGATAGCCTCATAGATAAAAGACCTGAGTAACTCCACACTGTTTCACCAAATAATCATTTAGATAATGACGTGTAGTCACAGCTAACTCTGCCACTTCTGTTATTTCTTCTTTAGTTTATGCATGTTAGAAAGTGCCCTAGATCTTACATTTCTAAGGTCTTTTCTTCCCCCTGCCACAAATCTTGCCCCAACAAAGGCCAGTGCCTTGCTGTTTGATTCATGTACATCCGGTCTTCGCTGGGCCTGAGATTCCACATCCCCTTCCTCAACCTGATCCTTTTTGCCCTTGATAGAGGAAACAATTCTGAGGCCCAAGTGGAAATGCCTGCTATTGATTTCTAAGGCCACTTTCACTTTTAGATCTCAGAGCAGTGAGCTCTTCTGTGGCTTTTCACCCAATCATTTTCTCTCACTCCTGCCCAGGCCCTGCCACATACAGTTACAAGGCTTTTTTTTTTTTTTTTTTTTTTTTTTTTTTTTAACAATAAACAAGGTCACAGAGATACATCTGGACAGGTCACAGCTGTTCCTAGATGTACTCTATCAGGTGCAGGTACTGAATGAATGAATGAATGAATGAATGCCAGGAAAAAATATTTGGAAGAATAAAATAAATTTGTCACATACCAAAATTATTTGTTACATTCAAAGGAGGAGCCAGGCACGGTGGTGCCTGCCTATAACCCCAGAAGCTAGGGAGGCTGAGATAGGAGGATCGAAAGCTCAAAGGCAGTCTCAGCAACAGTGAGGTATTAAAATAAAATACAAAATAGGGCTGGGACGTGGCTCAGTGGTCAAGTGCCCCCAAGTTCAATCCCCAGTATCAATCAATCAATAAACAAATAAATTCCAAGGAGGACAATTCCAAAGGAGGGAACTTTCTTTGCTGAGTAGGATAACAGGTGTGAAGATGCAAGAGCAACAGCATGAAGACAGTTAGACTTTCCTACGCTAGAGAGGGTCTCGTGAAATAAGCTGTAGGACCCAGAAAAGGAGGAGGAGTGGGTGCAATGGGAGGGGAAGGGCAGACAGGGCAATGAGGCAGCTGAGCCCGAGGAGAAGTGGGCAGAGACACCCGGTAGAAACTTTCATCAACATTTTCTGTGTGGGTTTTAGTATGACAACCTTATTTGGTTTCCCACAAGATCTTCATTAAGATTCATCTTTGGTGAAAGATTTACCCTTCACTAAAAATTCATAAGATTCTAGGTTTGCCCTTGTAGGATGTGCTGAAGGACTAAGTCCTACTTCAGGAGAGGCACAGGGGCATAAATAGAGACTGTCCAAAGGATGCTGCTGTGTTTAGGTTACAATCAGAGAGACTGGGGTAGGAGAGGCAGGGATGGTGATGGTGGAGAAGGAAGAGGAGGAGTAGGAGGGGAGGCAGGGAAAGAGGAGGAAGAGGAAGAAGGGGGGAAGGAGAGTGGGAGGGAAGGAAGGAGGGAGGGAAGGAGGGAGGGAAGGAACGAAGGAAGGAAGGAAGGGAAGGAAGGAAGGAAGGAAGGGACTTTCCCATAGGATATTTTTCTTTAAAAAAAAGAAAAAAAGAAAAAAGAAATTTGAGCCTCTGCCCAGCATGCCTAAGACATGTAATTCAAAAGTAACTTAACTGCAATTCATCTCTCTTAAATTTTGAGTAAGAAAAGTAAAACCAATATCACCAAAAAAAAAAAAAAAAAAAAAAAAAAAAAAGTAAGCAGGTCTGAGGGTCTGAAAAATTAGAAAATTTGTCTTGTAAATATGTCTGGGAGGGGATCAGGAAGAGGTATGGCATGGCACGTGTCTTTAATTTCCTTTCATAATCCCCTTTGAACTGTCTGCACTCAGATCTTCTAGTCCCTACCGGAACTTCCTCCAGTGCTCTGAAAAGGGAATCTGCTGCTTTCAGAGCTCTTTGCTCCAAATGGAGACAAGTGGCTCCCTCCCTCTACACAGATGAATTATGGGCCAGGCTATTATTTATTAGTCTTATTTCTCAAAGCAGCCTTTGCCTGTGCTTTTAGGGCCATGAGCCACCATAAATAATGGGCATTTCCAATAAACAATCCAAATCCACTTGATAGGCCACTAAATCAGCTGGGTCCCCCCACCTCAAGAAAGCCCTGTGGCCACGGTGCGCACTTGGTTGAGCCTTTTGGGGACGGAGGACCTCAGGGAGCATCTCATGGTGAGAGGGAATGGAGCTTTGGAATGCCAAATCCCGGAGCTCCGCTGTGGCTTTCGGATCTCTTTCAACAGCGCACACAGGGCACCTCAACTGCCTGTGACAGAAGCCATGTGGCTGCATTTCAGGCTACTGGGCAGGATCCCCTCACAAGACTCTAGATGGTCTGAGACCATGAGGGAACGGTCTAGTGCTGTGCTTCATAGAACTCCAAAGACAGTGCTTCTAGAAACCACTGCTATGGGGATGTAAAGGAGGAGAGTCAAGTGGTAGCAGTGTGAGTCCACAGGCAGGCAACCCCTCGCCATCATTTATGTGCCCCTGAAATCCCACCTCTCCCAGAGAGCTCCCAAGGTTAATTAGCAGTCATCTGAAGGTTTCATCTACTCTCAACCTGTGGGGGCAGATTTCCAACAGGACCGTATCTAGAACCAGAATGGATGATCAGATAGCACTCCCACGGTCCGACAGCAACCCCCTTTCTTTTAAGTATTAAACCTCTGTTGCATTGTGTCATGAAAAAATATGAGTGCAAATGACCCAGCTGTAAGCTGCCTTGGAAAATAATTAGTATGAAAGCCTAAGTTAGTCCCAGGGGCCAGCTTAGGACTCCAAGTCCCCAGAGTTCCCTCCTAATCATATGGAAACAGCATGGCTAGCAAAAGCATACCAGCTGCAGAATCTAAATCCTGGAAAAGCATCTCCTCCTAACTGGTTTCCCCAACAGCCCCTAACAAGCAGATGCATGATGATATCCATAGGACAAAGTGAAGAGATGCCGAAGTGTGTATTTCAACTAGTATACCCTGGCTCTGCTCCGCACAGAGGCATGGAGGCTCTGAGCCTATGTGGCTGAGCCCAAGAGCAAAGGCACCTGTTCTCCCTGCCTCTCCCCCAGGGCAATGGAACTTTGGCAAATAGCACTGTTTTCTGACAGCCCAACCATCTGGGCCTTCTTCCATTTGTGTGAGTGTGTGGGTGGGTGGAGGGACTGTTTGAGTCTTGAGTGAGCTGCTGCTGCCTTGTCGGTGCCACGGGAGGGAATCACCACGGGAGAAGCCAGCCAGCTGGGTCAGTAGGCAGCCAGTACATGGGCTAAGGGAGCCGAGGGCACTCGAGGTGCTCCTGCTTCCCTGGAGAGCTTCTTAGTACAGGGAACCCTTACAGTCAGGAGGATAGCTTTTGCCCCGGACTAAGGGATGAGTGTGGGCTAGCAGCCTGGCTCACTGCTAGCCAGGGATAGCTGACCCTGGGGGCATCCCATTTTAAGAAAAAGAGGGCCCAAACAAGAGAGTGAGGGAGAGCTAGAGGGAGGAAGGGAGGGAGAGGGGAAGGGGAAAAGAGAGAGAGAGAGAATGCCCAAGAGTGAGACACAGACAGAGGAAGGGGTAAAGACACAGAGACAGAGAGTGAGAGAATTTGTCATGTTCCATTAGGGGCCATCGCCAGAACCCCGATGCGGCACCCATCAGGTGTCAGGTGTTGTTTAGGCACTGGACTTGGGTGGCCCATTGGAATGTTACATTATGAAGACTCTCCCTGTGGCAAGGACAGGGGCAGTGGGAGAGCAGGTGTCATTTTTGTAGTCTCAGATAGTCCCGTGACACCAATGGGTCACCTTATAAATATCTACACTGGTCTGGAAACCAGGACACCCTGTGCCTCAGGTCTTCTTCAGGGAAGATCACCCCAAGGGAATGCTTTTGCTTTTGCCCTCACTTTCTCTGTTCTTTCAACGTTTATCTATCCAGTGACAATAATGTGCCAGGCGCTGGGGACCGGGAGCACAATGGTGAACAAACAATAAGCTTCTTGTCACGTGAAGCTCATGCTCTAGAGGGACACAGACAAGAGCATTATACAGAGCCATGCATGCTAAAGGAGCATGGAGAGACATGAGAAGAAAAATGGGTGGGAAGAAGACTTGTAGGTGGAGTGATCAGAACGAGTTCCGAGAAGGTGACCACTAAGCTATGGGTGAAGGATCAGGGCCAGCACAGAGCAGCTAGCAGTGCTCCAGGTGTTGATGGCGAGAGGAAAGGGTTGGAGGCAGGGCAGAATGAAGGCTGTGAAGGAAGAGACAGGGCCAAGTGCCAGGGGCCAGGGGGAAGTACGGGTGTGGAATTAGAGATGAAGGAGGGGCTCGTTCGTGGGGGGGCCCGTAGGCTACACAATGGGGAGCCCAGTTAGGTTCTTGAGCAGGAAAGGGATACACGGTGAAATAAATTTTAAAATCACAGAGAATAGACGGTGCGGAGGATGGGGAGGGGGGACAAACGTGGAGGCAGAGAGATGAAACAGGAGTGCACGGACCAACTCCATTGCCAGCTTGGAAGCCGGGCCATGAGGTCAGGTCGGGAATAGGTTTGAAATGGAACAGACAAGACTCACCAACACCGCATGTCAGAGGTGAGTGAGGGAAAGAGGTCTAGAGTGGCACCTGGGTTTTGGTAGGAGTATCTGAATGGTTGATGTTACCATTTCTTGAGTTGGGAAAAAAAAAAAAAATGAGTGAAAAGTAACGATGTGGAGGAAAAACGAAGAGCTCCAAGCTGGACGCCTTGAGTCTTTGGTCCTCCGGGCATTTGTCTCCTTGAGTCACGACCCAAGGAACTGGAGCACAGTGTGAACGGGCAACCCTCCTTCAATCTATCCAGGGAACTTTTTGAGGAATCAGAACCTCAGGCAAGTGGGGGCCTCAGTGTCACACAGTCGGACTGGGTGGTTCCCCAAGTCTTTTTCCAAGGCCAATTTCTGGTCTTCTGCATTCTATGGCGCGACTCATGAGGCTATGATGGAGAATAGAGGGAAGCCCTGGGCTGGAAACCCACCGACCTTTCTGCCAAGAGTTCCCAAATAAGTGAGTTTATCTTCCTGAGCCTTGGCATCTTAATCCGCCCCCCTCTCCGCTTTCAACAATAATGTCGAAAACACATTTATTTACAAAATCACTTGATGATGACTTATATAATTTCAGCAAATAAAGTATTTAGTGAAAAGTCATGGTATGCAATGTACTTGTCTCTAGAAAAAAAACGTCTTATTTATAAGTTGAGCAACAAGGGTATTTCTTTTAATTAAATGCAGATTTTAGAAAAGCATTCATTATGTAGTACTGCCATAATAAGAGCTGATTTCCTAAGAATTGCTCAAGTATCCAGTGAAATAAAGAAGTGAACTATAATTACTTCAATCATATTCAGAAAAAATCAAATGTATTCACTTTCTTCTTGAGTCTTTGCCAGTTTGATCTTTTTGGCTTTGGTGATTAACTTCTCAGTGTCTCTTCTTTTCCTGAGGCTGCTTGACCTTGGTCTATCTACCTCTGTTCACGAACGTAAGAAAGGACCTTGAATTTCCAGCAATGCTTCCTTTTAATTTTGGTATACTGATATCCTAATTCCTAAAATGGCACCTTCCTTAAGCATTTGCTGTAAAGACTCACCGAAATAAAGCCCAGGAAGCACCAAGCAGAGAGTAAGGCTCAGACACTCTTGAGAGTGTATCAAGGAGCACTGAGAGAATTAGTGGAGAGGTGTCAGTGGGTCATCTGAAAATCCCAGACAAAGCCCTCTTAGAAAGTCAGGGATGGGTACTCCAGCATCACTGGGGGTGGTGGCATCCCCTGGAGTTACTGAGGGTCACTTCCCTCTGGAGAGGTTGAAACAGTGTGTCCCCAGGTCTGTCGTGTTTTGCAGGTTTAAGAATTCAAGCTATGTGCTCCTAAGGAGGGCTTCCAGGGAGAGAGGGGAGCCCTTTGTCTTGCTACTCTGCTTGGAGATAAAGGGGGAGGAGGCATGCGTGTGTTTCCTGATAGTGGGAACCCTGGCAGGGGCAGCCCTTCACTGAGCCCCCCTGAAGGTGAAGGTCAACCTTCCCTGAAGAGCCCAGAAGTCTGTCAAGGACCTGCAGCATGGAAAGGCCATCTCAGCAGTGGTCCAGCTTTTTCTGTGGGATGCCACCCGCCGGTGTCCAACTGCAGGTGGTGGAGCAAAGGGACCTGAAGCACCAAGGGCTGTTCGCATCCCGGGTGGCTCCCTGTCCAAGTGTGGCCAAGTGTGGCTGTTGGCCCCACCCCTTCTACTACCCAGCATGAACAGAATCCAGCTCCAATGGATCAAAGGACAGGATTCGAAGGAAGAAGTGACTTTCAGGAGTGGAAGGACAAGGAGAGAAAATGGTATCACTGGAACCCAAGGAGGACCAAGGAGGAGGAGTCATCCTGCAGAAGTTGTGACTGTGAAGGACTGCAGGTCTGCCAGAGATGTGGCAGAGTCAGGGAGAAGCAGGAAAGAAATACCCCACATCCCCCAGCCAGGTGGAGAAGGAATCTGGGGAGGAAAGGTGGCAAACAGAGACTGGCCACCATGGCTCCTTTCCATCCTGGCTGGTCTAGGTCTCCATGTTCTTAGCAAATTCAGAGGGGAGGAATATATGGGATGTCTTGCTAAGAGGAGAGATGAGTGCTTTAGTGATGAAGTGGAAAAATGCACAAGATGTGTTCATAGCAAATAGCCCATGTTGGGAAGGACTCCTGAGCAGTGATTCTGAACTATTATAAGTAGCAGTGTTACTTATAATGGTTTCATTGAAATGGTATGAACTGTTCTACAAACATGGGCCGTAACCATGATCACGTCTTTTTGTTATTATTATTTATTATTATTATTATTATTATAACAGCCTTCTCTCAATAATTTGCACTGACATCATGGAGGGCCTTCAGACAATGGTAGACTCCCCTCTCATCACACCCTTTCATGGCCTCCGCAGATGGGGCAGCCTAGGTTCCTCGCCCTATTGCCTGAGGCCACCCAGTGAGTCAGGAGCTGGTGGCAGAGCAAGAAAGGAAGGGAATATATTCCTGCAGACCTGAAGCTCAGGCCAGATTTCAAATTCCCAGCACTCCAGGCATCCCACATAATGTCTCACTCCAACCCATGCTCAGCCCCTTGCCCTGGACCTCTGCTCCGGGGCAGGCTCACCGCAACTTTCACACCCCTGTCCAGAGCCCTCAGGCCAATAAAGCCAAGGTTTTCACCATGCAAAACTCCAAAAGCACACATTGTCTTCATTTGATAGAAAATTAGGTCCATCCACATATACCCCAAATGCTCTTTTTTTTTTTTTTTTTTTTTAGCAAGTTTTGATGCCCTGGTGGTCATTTGTATCTTTGGTATAGATTTTTCTCCTTCCTTCTTCCTTTCTTCCCTCTCTTCTCTCCTTACTGCTAATATATTGCCCTTTGCTGAGGGCAGCTTAGAACAGGAAGACATGTTGTAGAATCAAGACTTCCTGGGGGCAATCTCTTCAAAATTCCTTTCATTTTTAAAACGTAATAAGCCCATGGTCCCGCAACACCTCCTTACGCGGGCCGGCTTAGGAGTTAGGTGCCTGGGCTCAGCATGCCCCCCAAAGCCGTGCTCCCAGCATGGGGCACCTGACCTCAGTGTCACTGTCCTCAGAGCCATCCAGACCACCTTCATTCACACGCGGATACCTTGTATTTTAAATCTCCTGGGTCCTTTGTCATATTTTCTTTTGTTTTCCAACACATTTAAGATTTCCTGAGGAACGAGAACAGGTCCCAGACAGTCAAGCATCAAAGTGTTACAAGGACACTGAGGACAGACTCACTGCTCGCTACCTGTGACCTGGGGGCCATTGTTCACCTCTCTTCTGTCATCTCTCCGTGGCGCGGTGTTCTCATCTTCAAAATGGAAGTGTTGGGATTACTTGCCCTATTGGGGTTGTCTTGAGGATTAAATATACAGATGGTCCCCAATTTATGCTGATCCAACTGGCAATATTTCAACCTCCTGATTGTGCCAAAGCAATACTCAGGAGAAACCATACATCAAGTTTTGAATTTTGATCTTTTCCAGGGCTCCACAAACCACCCAGTACTTTGCACACCACTTTAAAAGGAAAAGAAAGTGGAGGGTGAGGAGGAGGCCGAGGACGAGGGGGAGGAGGAGGAGTGGCAGAGCTGGGTTCGAGTACGATGCCTACAGGGCAAGCCTTTGGCATCCTGATGATTCTGTCTAGAAGCCTGCTGCCAGCCCGCAGCCCCACCTCCCATCTCGGACTAGCAAAATGCCCTAAGCTGGAGTAAGGACAGGCCCTTCCAGCCCAAGCATGACACAGGCCTTTGTTGGCCATAAGAGCCCATGGTTTTCAGAAAGCCTGCTTCCAAATGTGTTGCTCGGAAGCCTCTTGCTTGAAATGCACAGCAGGCCCCTGAGTGCTGACCCAAGGGGAAGGCAAGCCTCAAGCTGGTCAGCTTGTTTTCTGCTTCCTTGTCTCATGCCTGGCCTCCCACCACACCTTAGCCTGTCCTGTTTGCCTGTGGGTCTGAGATCCTGATGACCTGTCTAGCTCTTGCTCACTTCCTCCCCCAGGATTTGGATCTTTTCTATATAACCACCACCTGTCACCCCCCCACCCCCAATTGTAGTGGTTACTGCAGACCTCTAGGGATCAGGAAAGACCTCATTCCCCCCACTCCCTAGAATCCTCGCCCCTACAGACACCAATTCCAATTACTAATGCTTGCTGGGACTGGCTGCACACTCTGTACACTGGCAGCCTTGGCTGGCCAGGCTCCCGCTCTGACAAGGCTTCAGAGCTTCACCCATTCTCCTATCCACCCCCAGTTTTAGCCCAACCCCGATTCGCCAATGTTGAGCTGCCTCTGGATTATAGGGTGCTTTGCACCCAAGCCCATTACCACTGTCACTGTGGAAGCCAGGGTGAACGTGATAGTCCTTACCTACCACTGCTGAGTTGATTATTCTCAAGGCATTTAACGATTTTTGTCTTTTGTCATAAATATTTGGGGCAAGGATGAACCTTGGCTAGGCCTGATGCCTGGGCCCAAGAAGGGAGACTCCCAGGAAATTGGTCTTCATCACTCAGCCTTGCAGGAGGCTCTTGGGAACTTGTTGGGGTTGTTTGCACCAGCTGTTTGCACCTGGTAAGTAAAGCACATAGTCACAGCCTCCTCAACTATCAGGAGATCTGGGGCAGGAAGCCAGATGGGTATTAAACCCAGCGTGAGAATGGCAAAGCAAGCCCCTAAGCCTGGCAGACCTCTCATTCCATTAGGTGGCATTATTCGCAGCTCTCTGTCCCTGCAGGGGCCTGTGAGGACCCTGAAACCATGCCTCGCCTGCGAGCATGCCGGGCATCTGCTCTGTATGAGAATCTCTGCTAGTGTGAGTGTTCTTTGACATCAAGGAAACTTCAAATCCTCTGATACCCCTGTTGCATCTGTCAGTCACGATCCTATTGGGACAACTTTGCCATTATCTCATTCGTCTCAAAATTTCCTCCCATCCTTTTGCAGGCAAGCAGAGTCAGAAGGAGTGAATGCTTGAATGCTCATGGAAACCTCTACTATGGCTTACAGGATGCCTAACCTGTGGGCATTCCTTGAAAAAACTTCTTCTTGATTACATGAGTAAAGAGAGAGACGTATTTCAGCAAAAATCTCCACAAATATATGCTAAGATCCACCATGAGCCAAATACTATAGGACATATAAATAAATAAAAGAGAGAGTCACTACACTCAAGAGCCTTGCAGTCTGATTGGAACAAGAGATAGAGACTTGTTCTGCTCACAAGATTTGGATATCCCCAAATCCACTGTTTAAGAAAGGATGACTGTGTGTGTTTTTCCAAAATAGAGGCCCCTAGAGAGAGGCTGAAGACAAAAGCATAGAGGTTAGGCTCTGAAATTGTCCATGTGTGGATCTTCTACACATGTTCCAACTCTTCCATCATTGGGCGGGTTCTAACCAGTGAAATGTGAGCAAAAGGGATGATGATTCTTCCAGAAGGAGGTAGCTGAGAGCCTCTACAGACCTGCAAGCTCTAGTTCCTTGACATGGTGTTCTTCATGGCCTCCATCAGTCTGAGTCCTTGAGTAACAGCAGGGACACTGGACATGCCGTGTGAGCAAGCACACACACTATTTTATGTACATGGCCAAGATGTGAAGATGATATATTACCCTAGCATAGCCTAGTCTATTCTAATACTGGGAACACATGCAAATATGATCAATAAGATAAAACAGCACATGACCCACATCCAAGGAGAGGTGTAGATGAAACCCTCCCCGTTCATTCCCACCTGTAGCCTTTGTCTTTGCTGTTCTGTCTTCCTTGAGTGCTCCTTCCAGATCCTTGGGTGGAAGGTGCCCCCCTATCATTTTGGTCTCACCTACAACATTACCACCTTGAAGGCTTTCCTGACCACCTGGTCCTATGTGCAGGGCCCCATCACATCACACCTTTCTTATACTCTGTGAAATAGTCTTCTTTCCTGTATTTCCCTTACCACAATGAAAACATCATTACAGCAGTGTCTGGACTCTTATTATTGCTGTGTTCCCCCAAACAGTGGCTGGCACAAGGTAGGCACCCCACAAACAACTGATAGATGAACAAGTAAATGAAAGATCTGTGCTACAGAGTTCAGAGAGGGAGGAAAATCACTGAGGGATGAATGCCCACGGAGGAGGAAGCTTCAAGTGCACTTTATAGGGAGGGTCACCCAGGGTGGTCACAGCAGCTACTGCAGCAGGAGCCAGGCCCAGGGGTGGGAGGTTAGAGAGTGGCCCGGAGTGACTGTGAGCTGAGTGGGTTGGCTGGTGTGCAGGGGGACAGTGGGGGGAGGTGGTTGACAGCCTCAAATCCAGGTTTACATCTGTCATGAGAGCAAAGGGCCGTGCTCTGAGAGCCTGAACAGAGGTGATATCCCCAGATCCACTGTTTAAGAAAAGATGGCTGTGTGAGGATTTCCAAAATAGAGGCCCATAGAGAGAGGCTGAAGACAAAAGCCTAGAGGTTAGGCTGTGAAATTGTCCAACAGTGTGGCAACTCACAGATAGAGGTTGGAAAATCATTCATATGAAGGAAGGATCCATAGAATTTGACCCAGAAAAGTTCCCTGCTGCCCAATGCTACAAAATCGAGGGATGGGAAGAAAGAGTAACTCAAAGATTCTTCCACTAGATTCTTGAATTTAGTGATCTCCTACTATACAACAATGCCTCTCTGAGCACTCTGAGAGCATCCGGTATAAGACAGACAAGAGCAACAACCCAAGACAGTGCCCACGTGGTTCCTGAGCAGAGACCCAATGTAACGCTTCCATAAAGATGGTAGGAAACTTACACCACAAAAAGCATTAAAAGTATCTGCATTTTAAAGGTAGAATCTGAGTTTGAATTTCAGTAAAATGAGAATATAATACTTCCCTTACAGGCTATAGTTTTTATGAAGGTAAAATGGGCTAAAAGAAAAAAATTTGTAGTACAAAAACACATTTGAAAACAAAAGAATGCCATCTCTTTTCCAGTGTGTAGATTTTTTTTTCTTTAATGGAGTGTGGGGCACTGGCTTAACAAGCTGAAGTATCCTGAACTTTTGGGGTGATTGGGGGAGTACCGATAGAAACAGCAGACACAGCTTCACAGAGTAGAAATTGGTATATGGCCATTTTGCTTATGATCCTAAACAAAGGAGTTCAAGGCACAGCCTTGCACATGGGAAGTGTTGATTAAACTCTTGTCAATGAGTTTCTGATGGTTGATGACTCTCTCTATCTCCCATCTTTACAACCAACTGGAGCTGCGTAAGAAAACTCAAATGGAGGGCAGGAAGACATTTCTACATCACTGACTTCCTGTTTCTCTTTTTCTCACTTCCTGTCCCTTGCACTCAGTAACCTCCCTTATATTAGGTCTTCCTGCCTCTCTCTAGTCTATTGCTTTTCTACCCTGGCCTGAGTAATTTTGCAAGCAAATGTTTTCAGAACGTCACAGTCTTGAAAACTCCATAGTAGTATCGGGTTGGGGCCAGGTATCGAGGACCAGGACATTTCTTTCCACTCCTGATGTTCCTCCAAGTGGAGAGGAACATGTGTGGTCCATGTGTGGTCAGGGGTAAGACGTTAGCTTGTCTCCCTGTCTCACTCCCTTCTCCTCTTCAGTGAGAGAAAGGGAAATAACTTGTCTTTTTGGTCAGTCTGGAGGGTGACACTGGCATTCCTTGCCAATCGGCTGTCTCTGCCCTTCCTTTGAAGCAAACAGCCAGCAGAAAGCAAATGTTCTGTGACCTTCCCTGTGCAAAGAGTGGTAAAGCTGCCTGTGCACCCTGTCCTTCCATGGAAAGATAAATCCGTCAGGAATTTGGTACTAGGAAGCTTATTTGGCTTTCCTACATAGGACTTCCTTCCATGCAGGCTTTTTCAGTTTTAAAGCTCATATCTTGGCTTGTGTCTACTTCTGCCTTTGTTTTATTTCTCTCCTGGCTCAGTAATCAGACCAGGAGGATGGTACTCCTTTATCAGATTTGCCTTTGAACTCCAGCAAATGCTTTTTCATTGCCTATAAAAATAAACAGATTCCTGAGCCTGGAACTTAAAGTCTCCCACTGAAAAATAAAGTCAGGTATTGGCCAACTCCCTGGGCCCCGTTTCCCACCCCTGGGTATGCCGTGGGTCCCAGAGCAGCCACCCTGCTGGGATGCTCTGGCTTCCTAGACAGCATCATGCTCTTTTTCTTGTAGGCTAAGCTTGGTTCTTTCTGTTCCACTGGTGTTGCCGCCTGAAGCGCTTGGAGCAACGGAGCCGCGGGAAGAAGTTTAGAGGCAAACTGGAGACGAACAGCTTTTTATTCTGAATAACTTTTCTCTCTGGTTCTAACAACGACTAACACACGCCACACACACACACCACCAAAATGGCGCTGACCCGATCAGCAATTTCGGCCAAGTCACTCAAGATCCTGGGACAAGTCCCGTGAGACTACGGAAGGCGACAATGCCCAAATCTCCAAGGCTCATAGTCAACCGCTATTCAAGTCATCTCCCCAAACAGGGCTCCTGCACACTGGCATTAAGATCCACCAAAATTATCTTAGTGGTCCAAGTGGCCTACACATCACCTCTCTGTAGGCCCTTCCTGAACCAAAGGGATCTAAACTCTCCCTCAGTGCCACACTTCCCTTTGTTTCCTCTTCCAGGAACCTTCCACTCCTCCTGCCTACTTCCTCCTCCCTACACACAGGCCCACCCGACGCTACTTTCCTGAGCTCTCCAGTTAGGTCCCTCTATCTCCAAGGCTCCTCTAAGCCCCCTAAAGTATTGGATGCTCCTCCTAAGTGCTCCTACAGACTACTATACAGTAAATTGCCAAACACACTGAATTACAATTTTTTTTTTCTCAAGAATCTTAGAAGGAACACAGGTGATATTTATAATTATGTAGATACTTAACACAGAAAATACTTAAAACTCTGTAGGTCAGACCTGCACTCCCGATGGTAAACTGCCTAGACTCACAGGAAGTCAGAGGTAGGTGCTACTGTGTGTAGTCTAAGAGGAAAGGATGTGCTGGGGAAGGTCACCAACATAGTAGCCTCTGGAATTCTCTGGTCTTCTTGGGAAGGCTCTCTGGAGGAGGTGGTCATTTTATCAAGTGTCTAACTTCTGATTGGTCAGTGAATTAAAGACATTATACCATTCACTCAACTTCTCTAGGAGGTGAGCAAGAGGATGGGACACCCAGCCCCTACAGTCAATAGAGAAATCCCTAAAGTCAAGAAAGAAAGGATGCATTCAGGCCACCCAGAGTACAATAAAAAAGGGTCTCGACTCTCAGGCCTCCCCCATCTAATAAGGCAAATGCCAATGCACGGTGCTCAGGCAACAGCAGGTCGCGGCTCAAATGACACGTCTGCATGTTGAGGCCACTACATTTTTCTCACTGGTTTGAAGCTTGGGAAGTTTGATATGCCTCTTTGAAGTCTGCTCAGTGCCTGGGGAATGTGTGGATTTTCTGGGATAGATAAGACTCTCTTGGGCTCAAGTATCAGAAGGCTTTCCTCCACTTTATAAATGTTGCTGGGAAAAGGAGGAGAACTAAAAGTCTAATTTTCAACAGGAAGCGTTGAATCTACCTTGCTCAAAAGACTAGACCTCATGGATTATCCTTAGGGGACAGTGAGTTCCCTGTCACATGAGGCAATCAACATGGTCCACAGGACTATCAGTCAAGCATGCTACAGGAAGGGTTGCCATCTGTAGGGAAAGTCCTTTGGTGCGCCCTATAAGAGCACAGCTATTGCACTTCTGCATTCTTTTAATTAAAATGCACGGTGCAAAGCATGCTGTCCCCATCCCTTTTTCACTTGGAGTCATTACCACTGGACACCTTCCACACACTGAATTGATCATATTCAAGGATGCCCAAGACAAACACGGGATTGGTGACACAGTACCGATTTTGGTGAGCCACTTGGCCACAGCACCATAGATCTCGTCCAGGATGAGGATGACCACGAGGTTGATGATGACTGCTGTTGCTGTCACTGTCACCCGGACATTGGAGCGTGTGGCTTTGTTGAGAGACAGAGCAGCTGCAGTTGTGATCCGGTACACAATGACCCCAAAGACAATGGAGAACGTCAGGGCAATCTGTTTGTGGCAAACAGGGAGAGGCACACGTGAGCAAGCAATTCTTGAGCACCTACTATTTGTTCAGCTTAGAGTACTGTCTGCTACATAAGGTGATACCAATCTGCAATCCCTCACGGACAAGAAAGGAACTGCGAACCCACCGATGTCTTCTGTAGAATTCTGAGTGCAGGTATATTTTCCAGGGGAGAATATCTTTAGTTTTAAAGCAGATTCTGAATAGTCTAAAACACAACACACACACACACACACACACACACACACACACACACACATCTGGAGGAAAACTGTGCACTGTACAACACACCCTGTAATTTCTTTCATTAGGTAGGTTTCAATTGACTACATTATCGTTCACTTTTGAACAACAATACATAATATTTAAGAAGGTATTAAGTGCCAAATTAAGAGCATAGCTGCTGAAAGAACTCAGGGTACAGGGGAACAAGCAGATCTGGTTGGCCAGGGAGTATTTGTAGAGGAAGCGGGATTTGAGCCGGACCATGCATGAAGGGAACTAGGAAGCCACCGAAGGTATTTGAGGTATAGCTGATTGGAAAAAAAAAAAGGGAGATAAGTCAGGAGTGACATTTTCAAACTCAGTCCTCAGGATGATCTCTCTATCGGGGGACTTGACATGGGAGTGGCAGGTTTTTCACCTGGTGCATGAATCTCTCACTGCTGGGTTCCCAAAGGAAATGTGCCAGCCACTTGCCCCCCACGGCTCCCCTATTTCCTATTTTTAGAACTAAGAATAATAAGGGGCTCTCGTAGACCTACATCAGCCCGAGATCCTCACTCCTTTCCTCTATTCCCACTCTCCCTCCTCTCCCCATCACAACCAAGGAAGGACCCTTTACAGGATGCTGTGAGAAGAAAGTGCCCTGGTAAGCCTCTCTGAGAGCACTGAGGGAGGAAAAGGCAGCTGCCAGGTGCATCCTCTGCTCGGAGGGAATTCTAAGTTGCTTCAGCCAATTGAAGCATTTTTTATCACTCTTTCTGCAAATGAGGCCGTGGGGTCCTCAGTGGCACTGGCTATGGAGGCTAAATGGGAAAAGTAGGGGGAGAACAGGGCAGGTGTAAGTTTCTGAAAGCAGAAACTGTGCTGGACTACATGTTCTGGAGGGGAGGGGCTCAGGCTTGGGCAGGGCTCCACAGGCAGTGTCAATGACACTCTGCTGGGCTGGGAATGGGTTGCAGATGTATCCAGATACAGACACCTGCGGACTTCCAGGGAGTGCTGGCTAGGCTGAAGCTGGGGCACTGGTGGCAGACTCCGCCGTTCATCCTGTTGTTATGCTTTATAAATGTTAGCACATGCCCTGTGGACCATGGCGTGAGAAAGAAGCCCTTGCTGAGAGAGGCAGGAAGGTAGTGTTTTGTGTGTGTGTGTGTGTGTGTGTGTGTGTGTGTGTGTGGGAGGGGAGGATAGATGGGGAAAACACTCCGTGGGAGGCCTGTCTTAGGATGCAGGGTGGGGGTGGGAGCAACAGAGACACCAGCCTGCAGGACGGAGGAGGGATGACTACCCTGTGAGCGGGAAAACCTGGACATGACATCACCCTGCTCCGACAATGTAGACATTTCACTTCCTGCTCCTCTGGGATTGTCACCGCCAGACAGTAAGGGCCTGGAAAATGTGGTGTGAGATTCTTTTCCCCCAAAATCACTTTTGCAGTAAAGACTAGTGATGGAAGTATTGATGAAGCAGTGGAGGTCAGGTCATTGAGGAGTGAGTGTGTTTTGTGTGCGTGTATATGTGTGCACACACATGCATACACATTTGGGATTGGGATTGGGCAAAAGACTGAAGGGAAAAAAAAATAGCAAAAACGTCCTTTGCTTTAGGGCTTTGGGGGAGGGACATGGAGGACCCAAAGGGTAGGAGATGAGCACAGGGCTTCTCTGAAAGGTCTGGCTGCTAGAGGGGGAAACCTTAAAGAACACCCTTCCTTGCTCCTCAAAGTGTGGTCCAGTTCAGTTGCACCAGCTCAAGTCTTGATAGACATGGAAAATTTCCCACACAACTCCAGGCCTACAGACTTGGAATCTGCATTTTAACAAGATCCCTGTTCAGGCCCCAAAGCACTTCTGCGCTCACTTAGGGAAGCCCTCTCCATATCCATCCTCTCTTTCCCTCTAGCCCTACCTCCAACACCCTCTCTCCAGTCCCTGATTATTCTTTGCAACCTTATTTTCTCTGGCCTTTGTTTTCTATCCCAAGGGGGGGGGGGAACAGGTTCTGAACCTCCCCTTTGCTATCTCCAAGAGCATCTCTCGCTGACACAGTTTGCAAGCTGTGCAAGCTTGAGGAGCACCAGCTCAGCCCTGCCATCATTTTGCAGAACAAGAAGCAGGCCTTGATAGACATGGAAGACTTGGTGTAGCGAAGGGAAGGGCTTTGCTCAAGGCCACAGGTATTGCCTACACTCCTGGTCCCCTAGAGTGGTAGGAATTAAAGAATTGTAACATTTAGGCGTCATTCTCATTCAGGTTTTTGTGGGAAGCCATCCGTGAATTACATGAGGATCTTCTCTCGACATAGTAGCCAGGGAGATTTAGGTTTGGCATTTTGAACTATCCATGGCTCTCCAGTGGACAACCTATTGCCCAATGCACACGACCCCTATCTCTGCTCTGCTAGGAAGATCCCTCAGAGTAGCTCCAGAGATGGGCGTAACCTGTTGGAAACTGGACAGCCCACCTTGAACCTTTTTTTGGAGAAGAATGTTCTACGGAAGGCTGTTGATGTTCCCCTATATGAATAAAGCAGGCGCGGGCTCCATTTTGCCATAGTCTAGAAGCTCAAGCTGTCTGGTGGGCTTGTCCGTCCTGCCCCCCGCTTTTGAAACTTCTTTCTGTGTTCTGTGGGTTTTTTTTCGCTGTTCTATTTTTCTTAGCTTTTATTTCTCAGGCAGCCCATTCCACCGAGGGAACCCCATTTCCACTGCCCACACAGGACGTGGGCGAGAGGCTCTGGTCTTGTACAAAAGGACACGGAGGCCCAAGAAGCAACAATCTGATTGATCTAAGGCTTGGAGGGGACACAGCAGAGCTGAGGTGCTAAGGGTGATAACAACACCATCAGCATCAACAGCTGACCCGTGAGGTCTTCCTGATGTCCCTATTCAATGCACATCTTCGACTGCTCTAATCACTACAATGGCCATGCAAGGTACGCATTTTATAAGTGAGATTTAATGATGATCCAGGATTTGAGCCCTGCTCTATAGTTCCTAAGTCTACAATCCCACCCTGATATTAAAACTCAGGTCTTCTGGCAAAATCCAATACCATGTCCATTACTTATGTCTGTATGATATGATTAATTTCATTTATTAAATGCAACATTTTTTTTTTTTTTTTTTTTTTTTTTTTTACTAGCTACTGTGTAAACCACTGCACTGGGTATAGTATTGCATGTTTCTGATCAGTCTCCCACAACTAGGTCCAAAGAAGGTTGGTTTGGGGCCACATTCTATGGCTTATGCTGTTTCAGTAGGGAGTCAGCTTGGTAAAAATTTGCTGATTCTCAGCTATGGGTGACTTGGTTGCCTTGCATATGATCACATTAGCATAATCACTGTGGCCTTTGGTGTTTTAATCCCATAACTTGGTCTCTGGGGCATAAAAACTGATACTGCAATGAAAACCAGGCTACAGATCCCAGAGTACTACCTGACACTACAAAAAAGGAAGAATAAATAGCCTCGTCCCTACACTCCAGGACTTCCACTCTGAAGTAAAATTGAGAAACCATTGTGTACATACAACAGGGTAACCCTAGTAGTAGCTAATCAGAGTCACAGGACTCCCTTAGTTCATGAGCTTCTGGTAAGCTCTCAGCAGAGAGTAGAATAGTCAGAGGAAATCCTCTGGAAGAAGTCTGAGATGGATTCCTATCAGAAAGGCTTACAGGAAAGAATAAGGAAGAGGAAGACTTTCCAGAAAAGAGAGGAGAAGCACACAGGAATGCATAAGGCAGAAGCAACCTCTGCTGAACCAGTGGGAGACTGTCCAACCCAGGACACAAAACCTCAACTCACACACACACACACACACACACACACACACACACACACACCTATCATGGTTCTTTCACTGACATAATAAGCTGCCCCTGACATCCACTTAAGTAATTTGTTTACCCCCTCAGTCATTCATTCTAACATATGTCTGAAGCATTTTCTATCTGCCACAATTATAAGTGTCAGGGGTGTAGCAGAAAAACATCATAAGAAGAAATACAAATGTTCAATGAACATATGAAAAAATGCTCAGTATCATTAGCTACCAGGGAAATGTAAATCAAAACCACAATGAGATACTATCTCACTCCAGTTACAACAGCTATTGTCAAAAAGACAAAAAAATAATAAATGTTGGCGAGAAAAAAAAGGAGCTCATACATTGTTGGCAGAAATGCAAATTAGTACAGACACTATCGAAAACAGTATGGAGGTTCATAAAATTAAAAAAAAACAACACTAAAACTAGAACTACCATATGTTTCACCTACCCCACTCCGGGGTACATATCCAAAGGAAATGAAGTTGGCATACAAGAAATAGCTGCATGCCCATGTTTATTATGGCACTATTCACAATGGCTATGGAATCAGCCTAGGTGCCCATTGGCAGATGAACAGGTAAAGAAAATGTAGTAAATACACATGATAGAGTATTATCCAGCCACAAAGAAGAATGAAATCCTGTTATCTACAGCTACATGAATGGAACTATAGAATGCTGTGTTAAAAAAAAAAAAAAAAAACAACAGGCCAGACACAGGAAAACAAGTATCCCATGTTTCTCTCTCATATGTGGAAACTATTTTTAAAAGAGTCAACCTGAAAGTAGAAGAGATATTACTAGAGAATGGGAAGGGAGCAGAGAGCTGGGTGAGGGTGTAAGAAGGGTGGTTGAATAAGATCCAGGCATGCTGTGCTGTATGCATGCCGCGAAATGCCACACGGGCTCCCATTAATATGCATAACTAATGTGTTAATAAAAATTTTACAAAAGAAATTATTGCCTTTGTGAAGTTGATCTTCTACTGGGGGAAGACAGATTATAACCATATAAATAGATAAAATATACAATAACTCTGGTATGACAAAAACTGTGGGGACAAATGAGTTAAAACAGGAGTATGGAGGTAGTTTGCGATTGAAATAGGGTTGTTGAGAAAGGCCAAGGTGAGAAGGGGACCTTTCATCCAGCACCTGAAGGAAGGAATGTGAGGGCAGGTGTTGAGGCAGACGGTGGTTGGTAGAGAGGAGCGAGGGGGGAGCCAGGCGGGAGATGGGTGGGCAGTGAGGAGGAGGAGTCAGCACTGCGCACTGGCTTCTGCACCTCAGGAGATGGGAAGCCACTAGAAAGTTTTCAACAGAGAAGTGATAGGATTTGGATTAGGATTTAAAAAAACAAAACTCAGTGTAAGGGGCAGTGCAAAAGCAGGGAGTTGATATAAGGTACTATTGCAGCCATCCGGGCCAAGGAGTAGGAGTAGGTTCCCAATAGTGGGTTCCCCAGAACACAGGTGTGAGTAAATGATCATATTGGGCATGAGGGGAAAGCTCAGGCTGTAAGAGGAGGATTTGGCCTTTGACAATCCCCTACCTTATAAAGAGAAAGCAGACCAGTAGAGTAGAAGGAAGGGGACGAGGAGGAGGGAGGCAGGGAGGGAGAGGGAAAGTACTGGAAAATGAAATTGACCACATTATATTGTCAGTGTGTGCATGCATGAATATGTAACAGTGAAGCCCACTATTGTGTAAAATTTTAGTGCACCAATAAAAATTGAAAATAATAATAAAAAGAGAAAACAAAGAGTTAATTCAAAAAAGGAGGGGAAAAAAACTCAAGAGGATTGGAAAAGAAAAAAAAAATGCCTTTGTTCAGGGTGTCTTTCAACATGACAGAGCATATGAAATGGCACAGGGCTTTTCTTCACTCTTGTCATCCCATGAAAATCACACCCAACTGGTCTGGCACACTGGCACCTCTAAATCCCTCCTAGTGACTGTGGTCCTGGCATCTTCTGCCAAGGAACAGTCACAAACGGTGGAGGAAGGACGGAGATGAGAGATACTCATCTCTATTGGTCTTTATTGAAGTAGCTGCTGTGAGTAGACCATCATTTTGTGACAAAATATCACTCTTTCCTAACCACAATCCTAGCTCCTTGATTTCATGCTCCACACCTTGTTTAGGATAATTGCAAGCTCTTCTTTTTCTTCCTCCTTTTTGTTTCTAGAAAACTGAGCATTTTTAAAACATAAAGAAACTAGGGAAAGATAGTACCAAAAAAGAATTTTTAGCTGGGCACAGTGACACATGCCTGTCATCCAGCAGCTCAGGAGGCTGAGGAAGGAGGATTATAAGTGCAAGGCCAGACTCAGCAATTTAGCAAGGCCCTAAGCAACTTGGTCAGACCCTGTCTTAAAATTAAAAATAAAAAGGGCCATGGATGTGGCTCAGTGATAAAATGCCTCTGGATTCAGTCCTTAGTACAAAAAAAACAAAACAAAAAAGAAAGATTTTTTAAAAAATCTAATACGTAGGGGACCATATAATTTATTGTCCAACCTGGATTACTTCTGAGAGTGAAAAAGAGGTGCTATAAAAATTACCCCAGGTCAGTAATCTTAGACCAGATCAGGCTACCAGGCTAGAGGACTGGACTTAAAGCTACTGCGTGCTGTTCCTCTACATACCAGGCCCCACCCACCTCAGGGCCTCTACGCTCGCTGGTCCCTCTGCCTAGAATGTTCCCCTAGAATTCCCAGGTGACTGGCTCTTTCCCCTCCTCCAGATCCCTGATAAAAATCACTTTAATGAGACCTTCCCTGACCAACCTATCTAATACATGCATATTGTGTATTTTTACATTTTATTGTGAACCTATGGACAAATTCCTTTTACACATACACAAACAGCTGAAGGAACAAAGAAAACTCCAATACAACCCAGATCAAGAGCCAGCATCTCTGCATACCCTCCTCCCAGGCATCCCACACCAGTTCTCACTAGCTTCTCCTTTTAGATCTGACCACTCTGTTGAATTTTGTGGCAATCATCTCCTTGTTTACCTTTATAGTTCTGTCACTTGGGCATGTACCCTTACACAACAGAGTTAGGATTGTCTCTTTCTGAACTTCAATCAGAATCAAACCACATATATTCTTCGGTTTGGGTTTCTTTCACCCCTGTTTTAATGGATTGCCATTAGTTTGCTCAACTCTCTGACTGTGTAAGACTTAATTGTATAAATATACCTCGATTTGTTTATCCATTCTAGTCGGGATCGGCATTTGGATTGTTTCCAGTTTGGGGTTATTATAAACAGTGCTTCCATAGACATTTTTTGTACATGTATATTGCTGTGCATGCAAATAAGTTTTTCCAGGGCATATACCCAGGAGTGGAATTTCAGGCCATAAATTTCTGTTTTACTAGATAATGCCAGACTATTTCTAAAGTGTCTTTTGTTAAAAATTTCCACTCCCACCAGCAGTGCATAAGAATTTCTTTTGATCTATATCTTTTCCAACACTTGTTATTGACAGACTTTTTAATGGCATATTATCTGTTGGGTACATGTGGTATTTTACTGTGGTTTAAATTAGAATTCCCATGATTACTAAAGAGACTGCATACTCTTTTCTAGATTTATTGGCCATTTGAATTTCCTCTCTTATGAAGCACCTATTTTTCCAGTTTTTTATTGTATTGTCTTTTTCCACTGGTTTATACTTCTTCATACATTTTGAGGCTAATTCTTTGAGTTACACTTTGAAATAGTCATAATCCCTTTGTTTCGATCTTCTTCATTCCCATAAAACCAGCAAAACCAAAGACTAAGTTTGCCCAGATGGGAAATTGTTCTTAAGGTAAAATCAGTATTAGGGCTAAGGTTCATTTCCTTGGTTCTTATTTCCATTTGAATTTCAACCTAGTGTTATTACTATCCTGCCAGCCTTTTAAGGTTTTAAGAAGATTGGAAAATATATTTATCCAAATTTTTTCATCAGTTTTGGCAAAATGAGATGTCACAAATTCCACCTCCACTAGAGATGGAAGTCTGTTTTACTTATTGTCTGTAAACTCTTTAAGGGAGAAATTCTTTATTTGTTTATTGCTTTATTCAGTGACTAATAATAATGCCAAGCACATAGTTGCATGCTTTAAGTATTTCTTGAATGAATGGATAAACTCTTGGACAGCAATATGCATATTGTAGGAGGCTTTGAAGAGCTAAATTAAACTTTATATCATTTCAGCTTAACACACTACAACTCACCACATATTCTTGAATATATTCTACATGCCTCATACTTAGGCAATGAGAAGACAACAAATTTAGACTGCTAAGCTTTGACAACTCTGCACTTCATCTGCAATATGAGAAGCTGAATTAGATGGTGTCTAAGCTTCCTTCACTTTTTAAATGCCTGGGATTAGGATGTGGCTCCTGTCGTCCATAGTCAAGATGGTAATAATAATTGCCATTGTAATCTCAAACCAGGGTCAGACTTACCTCTGGCCATTGGGCCCAGAAAATTATGATGCTTTTCCAGTCCTAATTTTTAGAATAAGTTATTCCTCTTCCTCCCTGCAACTAACATGTATTCCAGCTTAGAAATGCTCTGAGATGTAAGCGCACATTCTCCTTTGTAAAACTGAATATTGACACTTGAATACTAAAAAAAAAAAAACAAAAAAAAAAAAAAAAAAAACCCTTCCCATAAAGAGGGATGGGTGTGTTTGTGATGCAAACTTGGTCCTTTGATGCTCACCTTTCCTGAGGTCTTGTAGCTTAAGTTACTGTTGTCTTACCCATCTTGGCTCCCAAGAATGAACTCCTCCTACTGATCTGATTCCAGCAGGAATCATAGGTTCCTCCCTCAGCTTTCCCTGACATAGCTGAGATTACCCAGGTCTTGCAAAAATGCTCTGCCAAAGTCTGTGGTAGAGAAATCAACTCAGCATCTACAGGGATACTGTTGAATCAGACTTAGAACCTCAGCTAGCTATCTCCTTTGGCTTCTGGATACTGTTCCATTCACAAACCATCAGAGAGAGCCACCCACGGTCCAAACAGGCTGCCCCAGTTCTGCAGCCTCAAGACTTCTAAGCTGCATTAACTCCTCCACTTCTCAGTCTGAGGATGTGGAAGGCACTATCTCACAACCCGCTTCATGGACGTTCCAGCTTCAAACGTTTGTGGTCAATGGCCTCACTAGTGCTTAAGACCCTGCTTCTCTATGCAGGACTGTGGCTTCACCTTTACTGGCCCCTCATTATTGCCATAGCATAAGAGAATGAAATACCCACAGCACTCACATAACAGGACAGACATGCACACAGTCATAGCTACATTACCATGAACAAGATGGAGGCAAAGTTCATCAAGTAACCTGGGAACCGATCTTTCCAAGTCAGTTTATCTTCATCATCCTGGGAAGAAACAGGAGAGTAGAGACAATCAGAAGTCACAAATAACATGCTTTGGTCTTAATCTTTTACACATCATTAATCATTTGTCACTCTGGACAGATATTTTTCTAGCCATGGATGCCTTATCTTCTATGGCAACAACAGCCCTTCTACTTTTTGTAGTTTCTAGATGAGCTGACCTATAGCCCAAAAATGATAGTGAAAGGAAGACAAGATTTTATTTCACCCTTACTCTGGGCTCACGTTCTAGTGCAATCACTCATCAACTGTATGATATTGGACATGTCTCTTTATATTTCTGACCCTCTATTTCTTCATCTATAAAGTGGGCATGGTAGTTATACCCGCCCTGTCTACTGCACTGGATGGTTTTGTTTATTTGTTTGCTTTCATGAATCAGGAAAAAGGAATAGACAAGGGCAGATGCAACCCAACCACAAGGCAGCATTCTCTAAACAGATCATCCTCTAAATAAAATATCAACCACTGACCTCAGTTCTAATAACTATATAAATTACCCACAATTTTTATTCTTTAAAAAACCTGAATAGAGTATCAATTTTTACTCTCCAAAGCAACTTGATTATCTCTTTATCTCAAATGCAGACACTTATAGGCACAGGTTAAGCTGAGCCATTCAATAGATGTGATGGAGAACTCTATCTTTTCTCCTCAGACTGGGTACAGCTCACCCAGGCTGCTCTCCTGGGATAAACGTATCACCCACCACAGTCCTCTTTCAGCATCCTCTGAGGACCCACCCTCCTTTGGTTGGGTGATGCCAACAGGCACGAATCATAAAAAGTTTTGCTGTATAATTACGGTATACTTAGGGTCCGGGCACTTGGTCCCTTTGAGCTACAATTCTGCAAAATTAGGACCAAGACAGCTGTCTTGACTATCACACATAATTGTTGTGAAGATCTTCTGAAGCCATATTTTTTTTGTAGTATAGATATTTTTATTTATTTCTTTATTTAAAATTATTTATTTACTGATTCATAATGTACTAGTATCTTTTTACATACAACTGCTTGTATACAAAGTATATAAGTACCATTCAGATCTTCAATCATGCATTTAGGATATTTATGAAGCACACTGTACCAGCAGGCAAGCATCTGCAGGGAATCGGAGTCAAATTCAGCAAGGGAGGGCTCTTGGCCCCCTGCTCAGTTTTCTCTTCTCTCTCCACTGATACTTCAGAGCACACCTGATTTGGCTCTAGCAACAGTGCCATCTAGCCTTTGAAAGCCTGTACTGTAAGCTAAGGATCTGGGCCTACAAGACTCCTTTTTTCCAAAATCCTCTGTGGACCCACTGTGTAGAGACTTTGCGGGCAGGCACAAGGAGGAGACATAAGAAAGTCCATATGATCACTGGCCCCGGGGTCTCCCAGGCTAATGGAATGGAGAGGACACCAGCACACCAAAAAGTCATGAATCGGTCAGCTGGGAGTGAGGGTTATCTTGGGAGGGAGCCCATGGGGGCCAGAGGAAAGGAGTGGTCTCACTGCATGTCTGGAACCAAGCATGGGGTTTTGCTGGCTTAATAAGGGGGCTACAAAGTGTTGAGGTTGAAAGTCATTTAATATTCAGTATATTGACTTACAGATACGTAAACAAGTCATATACTTAGGTTTGCATAACTTAGCTATGGAATCAATTCTCTGGACTCCTAGTCCCACATATTTTTGCATCATACGGTGAAAACAAGGTAACTGTGGGTGGTGACCATTCTGATGGGAGGATAAAATCCTATTTCTAATGGGTTTGGAACAGGACTCATAATTTTCTAACTTAGGTCAGATATCAAGAAGAGAATTTCCTTCATTTTCCTCCAGTGTTCATTCTTAGCGTCACTCGTTGTTTTCCTGGTGTTTCACTGGTGTTTTCCTTTAAGCTATCTTGGAAGTATTTTCCTTTAAGATATTGATAAGGAAAACTGAAGATAGGCTGGTGACTGACAACATCAGTGGGGGGGACTCTGAAGATACAGAGGGGCGCTCACTGAGGTCTCCCTAATCATGACCAAGGTCTTGGTGAATGAGTCTGGATGCAGTTCCACTCTACAAACGCGGTCTGAGCATCTCGATGAACCAGGCCGTGAGCTAGATTCTGAAGCCACAGTGAGGAGAGGGCTCAGCCTGCCCAGCAGGAGTTCAGAGACCAGCAAGAACACAAGGAAAAGGATCTCAGCGCTAACCCTGATCAGGAAACTGGCATAACTGTTTTGAATAAAAAGGAGAAAAAAAATTAAAAAGCAATTAAATTGGATGGTCTCTCAAAGCAACTATGCTGAAAAATACTCATTTTGATGGAGATAGTCTAGTGTTTGTTGAAAAATCCTTGTTATGTTTACAGTGATGAGCTTTTTTTCTTTTTTTTTTTTTTTGGAAGGCAAAGCTTCCAACATACACACAGTGCTCACGCATCGAGATACTATCCAAACACTAGACGCCAAGAGAAAACTCAAAGATTACAGACTGCCTTCCAGCTCCCGAAATTAATAGTAAAGGAAACAGTGAGGAAGACAGTTTTTACTCATAATAATCTGGCTCTAATAATGGAAACCAATTAAAACTCCTCAGTCACCAGTACATTAAGGATATGAAGATTCATAGCAAAATACCCTTAACTTAAACGCACGCTTCTTAAAAGTCACATCACCAGCATATGGGACAGCAGAAAGGGAACCTTCTTGGAACTAGACATCTCGTTCTGAACTCTTAGCACTAATACTTACTAGGCAAATGATGTTGGGAGATTCTTAGAACCTGTTTCTTTATCTGTCAAATAATTATATTCCTCATATGTAAAACAGTTGTCTCGATTACACGAAATGACCATGTCTTTTAAGTCAGCCAACCTATGGAGAGGGCCAAGAGAGTGCAGGCATGCAGAGGTGAGAACTCTGAGCATTTACCTCTCCTTCTAAGAGATGACAGGACTAGGGGTATTGCTTAGTGGTAGACTGCTTACCTAGTATGCTCGAGGCCTAGGGGTCAATCCCTAGCACCAAAACAATAAATAAAATGTGGATCACATGAGCGAATGCACATGAGAGAGCTTTGTAGACTGCAAGGCTCATACAAAAGTAAGGTCTCATCAGCTTCATGATTATATCAAAAGCAGGTGATGATGAAGCACTTAGCTAATGTCACCATTGTTCAGGCATGAGTCTAGCTGTCGCCTGTGCTCATTTCTTTGTTTCTGCTGTCTGTGTATATGGCCCTGCACTATGGCTTCTGCTTATAAGTCTCCAAGCAGCAAGTAGCACAATAATATTCACAATAAAACCACACAAATAAATGTCCCTTTCAGCAAACTGAATACTTAGAAATAAAATCAATGAAAAGGCAGTAGGTGAGAATACTATCTACACAAATCCCTTGGAGAAAAGTGATTTTGAAAAGTGGCAATTATCCCTAAGGTTACTTTTATTTCCCCATTTTTAATTAAGGAATACTTTACAGATATGTAGTCAAATCAACCTTTGCAAGTGTGCAGTTTTGCAAATCTTGATAAATATACAGTCATATAAGCATAACAACAATGAAGACATAGAACAATTCTAATACTTCTCTATATACTCTCCATGCACCTTTCTAATCTATCTCCTACCCAATCCCCAGAACCTAGCAAGATCTGTTTTATATCCCTCGTTTGCCTTTTCCAAAATATTATATAAGTGTATTCATGCAGTATGTAGCCTTTTCTGAGTCTGTCTTCTCTGACTTAGAGCAGTGCACTTGAAATTTATCCAGGTTGTTTTATAGCTCAGTAGTTCATTCCCTTTTATTGGAAAATAGCACATATTTCACTGTATGGATGTACTTCAGCTTATTTATCCATTTATTACATAAGGGGATGTTTGGATTGTTTCCAGATTTTAGCAATAATGAATAAAGCTATTCTAAGTATTGTTGTAACAGTTTGGGGGCAAATACAGGCTTTTATTTCATTTGGACAAATATCAGCTAATGGAATTGCTGGGTCATACAGTAAGTGTATGTTTGACTTTGTAAGAAACTGCCAGACTCTTCCAAAATGGTTGTGCAATTTTGTATTTCCATCAATAGTGTATGTTCGTTTCTTTCTCTATTTTCTTAAAGTAAGTATCATTATAGAATAGTTTTAGATTTTACAGAAAAACTTCAAAAATACAGTAAGACTCTATATTCTGCACTTAGTTTCTTCTACAAGCACAGAATACTTTTCAAGACTAATGAACCTATATTGTATACCATTATTAACAAAAGTTCACATTTGATTTGTATTTCCTTAGTTTTTACCTAATGTTCGTTGTATGTTTCAGGATTGCATCCAGGATAACATATTTAGTCCTCAAGCCCCTTTAGGCTCTTCTAGACTGTGAAAGTTTTTCAGACTGTCCTTGTGGTTGATGACCTTACCAGTTTTGAGATGTGCTGGTCAAATGTTTTGTAGAATAACCTTCAATATGGACTCGTTTGACTTTTTTTCTTTTTTTTTTTTTTTTTTGCATGATTATACAGACGTTTTGGATTTGAGAGAGGAAGATCACAGAGATAAAGGACCACTTTCATGGGGCTTGGTGTGTAGCTCAGTGGTAGAGTGTTTGCCTGGCATGTTTAAGGCATTGGGTTGATCTCTAGTACTGATTTTTTAAAAAAATCATCTCTAGCAATTAGAGAAATGCAAATCAAAACTACTCTGAGATTTCACCTCACTCCAGTCAGAGTGGCAGCTATTAAGAATACAAACAACAATAAGTGTTGGCAAGGATCTGGGGGAAAAGGCACACTCATACATTGCTGGTGGGACTGCAAATTGGTGCAACCAATATGGAAAGCAGTATGGAGATTCCTTGGAAAACTTGGAATGGAACCACTTTTTGACCCAGCTATCCCACTCCTTGGTCTACACCCAAAGGACTTAAAAACAGCATACTATAGTGATGTAGCACATCAGTGTTTATAGCAGCACAATTCACAATAGCTAAATTGTGGAACCAACCTAGATGCCCTTCAATAGATGAATGGGTAAAGAAACTGTGGTATATATACACAACAAAATATTACTCAGCAATGAAAGAAAATAAAAGCATGGCATTTGCAGGTAAATGGATGGAGTTGGAGAACATTATGCTAAGTGAAGTAAGCCAATCCCAAAAAACCAAATGCTGAATGTTCTCTCTGATATGAGGATGTTGATCCATAACGGGGATGGGAGGAATGGAGGAACTTTAGATAGGGCAAAGGGGAGGGAGGGGAAAGGAGGGAGCAGGGGGCTAGGAAAGATGGTGGAATGAAATGGACATAATTACTCCAAGTACATGTATGAAGACACGAATGGTGTGACTCTACTTTGTATACAACCAGAGACATGAAAAATTGTGCTCTATATGTGTACTATGAATTGAAATGCATTCTGCTGTCATATGTAATCAATTAGAATAAATAAATAATTTTTTAAAAGACCACTTCCATCACATCATATCTCATATCAAAGGGTACAAGCTATGATATGACCATCCCTGATGATATTACCCTTGACTTCCTGTAGAGGTAGTATTTGTTGCATTTTCTATTGTAATGTTTCTCTTTCCCCTTTCTATACTTTACTCTTCAGAAGGAAGTCACCATGTGCCCATATTTAAAGGGCAGGGAGTTACACCCCATATATTTGAGGGGGCAGCATCTACAGATACCTCTAGATTTTCAGTCCAGATTTTTTATATTTTGAATGTACTTAAGCAGGGCTGTAAGAAGAGATGTTCAATCACACTAATGTTAAGCTGACACAGATGACTTCAAACACCAAAATAAAAAGAATAAAGATGATAAATGCCAAGCAATAGTAAACATTGTGCTAGGAAAAGAACTGAGTTGAGCTTCAAAGATAACAGGCTGTAATCCTCTTTCTTTCTTTTTTTAAAATATTTATTTATTTACTTTTAGTTGTACACAATTGAATGCATTTATGTTTACGTGGTGCTGAGGATCGAACCCGGGCAGTGCACGTGCGATGCGAGCGCTCTACCGCTAAGCCACAACCCCAGCCCTGTAATCCCCTTTCTTATGGGAAGCCCACAAGGGGCAGGAAACCGAGCAGCAGCAGCAGCATGACTGGCAGCTTCATCCTCTACCTGACCACCTCCAGCTAAGAACAAGAGGGTCTGAAATGGAGTCAACCTGGTTTTATTAGAATGTTCACACATTGAACCTATGAGTGAATGTTCACACATTGAGCCTAGGTGTGAACAATTATTTGTCAAAGAGAAGGAAAAATGAATAAATTTAGAAATGCAATACTTGGGCCTCATTTCCTCTCTCTACCTCTTTAATTAGTTCAATTTCTCTGTGCTTTCATAGAGTCATCTACAATGGGACAACTGGTAAACCTGTCCTATTGAGCACTCAAATTATATCATACATGTGACAGTTCTTAGAAAATTATCAGTTCTTTTTAGAGAGAAATTTGAGATATATTACTTCTGCATTCATTGAACATCAAAGCATACACAGAGTATTGTGCTAGCATTAGGTACGGAGATATATAAAATAGCTCACATTCTTTTCCCTTAAGGAATATCTTAACTAGTAGAAGAAATGAGAGAGATGAACACAATTGTGACACAATGTGACACATGCAAAAGAAACTACCAGCCTAGGAAAATAAGAGACGACTCCAAGATGAGAAGACATTTTACTTGTGACTAAAAAATGATGTGAAGTGTTAAAGGTAGGGGTGGATCTCCTAAAAATCAAGCTCAGATCAGTAGAAGAAAGGAGCAAAGTGTGTGAGGTAGGGAGGGAGGGGGAAATGCTGAGGAGTGACACTGGCCAAATTATGTTGTTATATTGTGTGCATATATTACTATGTAGCAACAAATCACACTATTATGTATGACTATAATGCACCAGTAAAAATAAGAAAAAGAAAAAATAGAATGATGTGAGTTTTCCTAGACAAAAAGGAGGGATGGGGATATTCTAGAGAAAGTACCAGGTATAAAAGTACTGAGATATCAGAACATATGGTACCATCAAATGGTTCACTATAACAAGAAGAAAGGGTGTATAGACAGTATCAGGGTTTCAGGTGGAGAAGCAAGTTAACTCAAGTGCCTGGCAATGCACAATGCATTTCTCACCATGATATAAAAGAACAAAAGTCAGAACAGAATGATTCTTTTAGCTGGCAGATAAGGGGCCATTTAATGCAAGATTGGCTAGGGTCTTTGAAAACAAATAATCCATTCCCTCATTTTTCAGATCAGTCCTGAGGTACAAGGGAAGAAGTGATACACCATGGTTAGCCAGCTACTCAGTTTCAGAGAAAATTACAATAGGTTCCCTGAACTTTCTGCTTACCTGCTGAGAAACCTGTTTCTAGTTGGTTTTTCCATAATGAAGAATTGCTTCTAGATTTTTAATTCTAAATAATATTTAAAGGACTTTAAACTGTGAGTTGTGCTTTAACACTACAATGAATTTGTTCTGATGGCAGTAGGTAATGAAAGCAACTGTTTATTTGCATTCACTTCCATGTTTGAGGAGAGGAGATGAACAGATGGCCTTCTATTATTTCTAAGCCTTTGCTCTTCTGTCTATAGATACCTCTCCTTTGAGGTGCATGCCATTCAGCCATGCAACCTCATTGTAGTTATGATCTGCACCCCATCTTCTATCACACCCCAATCCTGCCACCATCACAAGAAATAAGATCCAGAACTTAAAAAAAAAAAAAAAAAGAAAGAAAGAAAGGTAGGGGGATGCCAATGCAAAGCTCTATCATCCTTGATATGCTTCAGATCAATCCTAGTTCACTTTGGCCAGCTATTCCTGACCCAAGCCTAGGAAGGTGATGTTGCTATCAGAACTCTTCAGTTCCTGCTACTCTAGCATGCTCACGCTCTTTTTTGTTTGTTTGTGTGTTTGTTTTATTTTTTATTTTTAGATATACATGAAAGTAGAGTGCATTTTCACATACATACATGGAGTATAACTTATTCTATTTAAGATCCCTTTCTTGTGGTTATACATGATGTGGAGTTTCACTGGTCGTGTATTCACATTTGAAGATAGGAGAGTTATGTCTGATTCATTCTACTATCTTTCTCATTCCTATCCCCCTTCTCTCCCTTTCATTCCCCTTTGTCTAATCCAATGGACCTCTATTCTTCTCCTCCTCAGCCTCCCATGTTGTGGGTTAGCATCCACGTACCAGAGAGAACATTCAGCCTTTGGTTTCCACTCCCGTAACCACTCTATTTTCTCTCAAGCAATTGGTTCTCCCTGGTTGTTTGCTGCTCTGTCGAGCCCAGACCCCTGGTCTGTCATTACAGTGATACACAACATCACACATGCTTCATGCCTTATTCTTCCAACTGATCCACACCACAGTGTTTTGCATTGGATCAGAACAGTCGTCCCACTTCTCCATAAATAGATAGGAATTCTGAGCACCACTGGAAAAAAAAAAAAAAAAACACATGACTGTGTCGATTGGTGCCCACAAAACAGGCACCACTGGCCACGTCAGCTGTGCTCACGTTGCTGCCTGACCATGCTGCTTCTTCTCATTTTTCTTCCAAACTCCATCAGTTGTTTCCAAATTTCCCCTTTCTATGAAAGTCCTCTACTAGCCCTTTCCTCACACTCATTGTTTAGCCTTTTGTCTTATGGGAATCTCACCTTCTCCCTTTGCCATCTAAAATTCACCTTCAGTTTTTCTCTTCTGATCTTCCCATCTCATTTGAAGAGATGCTCCTCCCCATCTTGACTACCAGTCTTTCCACCTTGCTTTTGAATCTCATCCTTTCTTCAAGGATTCTGAAGAAAGTCCTTCAAGGTCTTTGCTCTCCTTTTATTTATTTATTTATTTATTTATTTATTTATTTTTGGTACCAGGAATTGAAGTTGGGGGTACTCGACCACTGGGCCACATCCCCAGCCCTTTTTTTTTTTTTTTGTATTTTATTAGAGACAGAGTCTCACTGAGTTGCTGAGTGCCTCGCCATTGCTGAGGCTGGCTTTGAACCCGCGATCCTCCTGCCTCAGCCTCCCAAGTGCTGGGATTACAGGCGTGCACCATCGTGCCTGGCCCTCTCCTTTATTCTTTTCAGACTTTAGCATGCACTTTCAAAATCACCTGTAGGAATTGCGAAAACAGGTTCATGGACACTACTCCTAGAAAGCCTCAGTAGATATGGAATGGGGTCTGATAATGTGCACTTAGGGTGGACCTCTGTGCACAGCTAGTGCTGGTGATGCTGATGCTGCCAGGCAGAGGACCATGTCTCGAGAACCGTCCTACTTAACCACTTCCTTTCTGCTGGGTATTGTCATTCAGCCTACAGACACACTGAACAATGTGAGCTACCACTGTACCATTGCTTTTGATGTGACTTCCTATCAGTTAAGTGCCTTAGACATATTCCATTGAATTCTTGCCATATTCCTCAAAGTTGCAATTATGATACCTATGCCATTGCTGGGGGAACTCACAATCCCAGGAGATTAAAAAAAAAATTTGTTCAGCCGGGCGCGGTGGCGCACGCCTGTAATCCCAGCACTTTGGGAGGCTGAGGCAGGAGGATCACGAGTTCAAAGCCAGCCTCAGCAATGGCGAGGCACTTAGCAACTCAGTGAGACCCTGTCTCTAAATAAAATACAAAAAAAGGGCTGGGGATGTGGCCCAGTGGTCGAGTGCCCCTGAGTTCAATCCCCGGTACCACAAAAAAAAAAAAAAAAAAAAAAATTTGTTCAACATGAAGAAAGAGCCTACAGAATGGGAGAACATTTTGGCCAGCTAATCCTCTGATAGGGGATTAAAATCCAAAATATACAAAGGATTCAAAAAAGCTAACACACACAAAAAATGAATGATTCAATCAATAAGTGGGCAAAAGAACTAAACAGAAACTTCTCAATAAAAGAAACACAAAAGGCCAATAAATACATAAAAAATGTTCAGTGTCTCTAGTAATCAGGGAAATACAAATCAAAACTATACTAACATTTCATCTCACTCCAATCAGAATGGCAATGATCAGAATACAAGCAACAATTAATGCTGGTGAGGTTGTGAGGAGAAAGAAACACTTGTACCTTGTTGGTAGAACTTCAGACTACTAAGGTCACTCTGGAAATCAGTTTAAAGAGTCCTCAAAAATCTAGGATGGAACCACCATATGACTCAGTTATCTCACTCCTGGGTATTTTCCCAAAGGATCTAAAATCATATTGATGTTTATACCAGCACAATTCACAACAGCTAAATTATGGAATCAACCCAGATTTCCATCAATAGATGAATGGATTCAAAATATTGTGTTATGCACACACACACACACACACACATACACACAACGGAGTTCTACTCAGCCATAAAAAAGAATGAAATTATGGCATTTGCTGGTAAATGAATGGAAACAAAGAATATCATGCTAAGTGAAATTAGCCAATCTCAGAAACTCAAAGGTCAAATGTTTTCCTCTCATATGCAGAAGTTAAAATAAAGAAAAGAAGAGGGAAGGATAAGTTTACATAAAGGACCAATCAGATACAAATAATAGACAAGCAAAAGGAAGTCTAGTAGAATAAAGGAAGAAGAAGTTGGGGAGGACAGGAGAGGAAAAGGCAAGGGAAAAGGGAGTATCATGAGTTGAAATTAATTTCTATGCATGTATGAGTATGTTGTGATGAACCCAATTACTATGTATAACCATAAAGCTCTAATAAAAAAGAACTTTGCTCAATGGATAGTAATTTATAACTCTGGAATTCAAGTCAGGTGCTCTACACTCTATACTCTCCCACATTATTCTCCCTCTGAAGAGCTCTGTCATCTAAAAACACATGAACCAAGGAAACCAGAAGAGAGGAATGCCAAAATCCAGGGAGGTTTCAAGAAGAGGACTCAAAGCATCCATTTAATAAGTAAAAAAAAAAAAAAAAAAAAAAAGTGCTACATAAACACAATGGAATACTATTCAGTCACAAAAAGAATAAAAGACAAATACCTCATGATCTCACTCATCTATGAAATCTAAAATGGTAGATCTCATATAAATTGAGAGTAAAATAGTGGTTAATAGAGGCTTGGAGGGGAAGGGAGAAGACACCGGCGGAGAGAAGTTAGTCAAGAGGAAGTTAGATGGGAGGAATAAGTTCTGATTCTAGTACATAGTAGGATGACTACAACTAACAAAAATGTGTATTTTTCAAAATATAGAAGAGAAAATTTTTAGCATCCTCACTATAGAATGATAAATGTTAAGTTACAGATATGGTAATTACCCTGATCATTACATGATATATACATACATCCAAATAGTGTATTATATCCCATAAATATGTACAATCATAGCCGGGCGCGGTGGCACACGCCTGTAATCCCAGCACTTTGGGAGGCTGAGGCAGGAGGATCGCGAGTTCAAAGCCAGCCTCAGCAATGGCGAGGCACTTAGCAACTCAGTGAGACCCTGTCTCTAATAAAATCCAAAAAAGGGCTGGGGATGTGGCCCAGTGGTCGAGTGCCCCTGAGTTCAATCCCCGCTACCACAAAAAAAAAAAAAAAATGTACAATCATTATGTATAAATCCAAAAAATGGAGCTGGACTCTGAAAATAATCTTGGAGATACTTCATCAGCCTCACCTAGGTCCCTCTCTGTTCATGAAGGAAAGTAGGGCATGGCTCAGACACTATTAGAATTCACAGAAGCCAATACTAGGCAGGAATAAGATTGTAGTTTCTCATCCTTGTCTTCACGGATGTTTTGTCTACCATGACTTCCTGGAACAGGGTATCCAACCATTACATCAGGTAGAGGTCTTTTATCAATCTGGAGGAGATGGAAGCCAAATGCCTTTGCTAAGCAACAACACCACGGGGAGCTGGGAACTGGGAAGGCTGGCAGTACTTGGATGGGGTTGAGGGAAATCACTTGAGGAACAACCTGTTTCCAACAATGACTTGGGTAAACCATGGATGGTTAAATTGCATGACACATGAAATTTATCCCATCTGGTCCCACACAAGAGGTCCCACGGTAAAGTGATATGGGGACACTGATGTAAAGTGGGGATCAGGTAGGAGATTAAAGATAAGTCTTATCCCAGGTTCAACCATGACTGAGAAAGGGCCAAATAGCCATTTATTCCAATGTCCTCATCAAGAACATAAGCTCGGGGCTGGGATTGTGGCTCAGCGGTAGAGCGCTTGCCTGGCACGTGCGCGGCCCGGGTTCGATCCTCAGCACCACGTACAAATAAACCCATTGTGTACAACTAAAGCAAATAAATAAATATTTAAAAAAAAAAAAAAAAAGAACATAAGCTCCCAAAGTTGGCCAACCACTTCTGATGTTCCCATGCCGATGCCTCCATGATATATGACGCCTTGACAGGGCTTGTTGGGTGGAAAGCTGAATACATGGAAGAGTTGGAAGAGGATGGGCTGAGCAGGGATGAAACACTGGGAAAAGAGGGAAAATGTGAAAAAAAGTACAAGATACTTTTCCCTGCCAGAGTCTTCGGGACACTGTCAAAGATAAAATCCAGGAAAATACAGGCACTCTTGGCTCTGGGAAGAGGTGAGGAGCAACAACCTGGTCTTATGTTGCTGAAGGTCTCGGGTTCAATAAGTTTTTATGAGCTAGCCCGTGTGGCCACCAATTCACCTGGAATCGTGGAACGCCTCTGTGTAATTTCAGTCAGCCACTATCATAAATTCTACCACCCACAAGATGACACACGTTAAGAGAGCAGAGATGGGATTCAGCCTGCTTTCACCAAATAAATGAGATCAATTAATTGAAAGGACTTATGCTGTGAATTCTTGACCTGTGACTTCAGGTCACGTTGGTCCTCCACATATATGTTGAAGGAAACAAAGGAGACAGATAGCAAGGCTTAAGGCTGGGGCCAAAAATATGTGAAATAAGGCCATAAAGTTACATTTGAGAAAGAAATGTTCTTTGTTCACTTATCTTTCTCTTCTTCTCCTCATCCCTTTCTCCTTTCTGGCTAGAGCTGGGCATCCCATCAGCTTGATTGGGAGGGCCAGTGGTACTGAAGGAATATTGCAGTGTAGTTCAGTCTGGCGGTAGCTGCCTGGGTCCGATTCCTAGCTCACATATTTATTGACTGTATAACCTCAGCCGTGTTACCAACTTCTGTACTCCACTACTTCCTTATCTGTAAAAAGAGACTGGAAATAGTGCCAACAGTACAAGACTGCTGCTGTGACGATGAAACGGGCTACTACATGGGATGCACAAAATCTGTGCCTTGGAACAGAGTCTGAATCCAAAATGTGTCGCCTAATATCATGACATCATCATCTTCATCACCAGCATTGCCTCACCCACCAGGAATCCAGATCCTAATGTGGATGCAGTAGGTGAAGCTTCTCTGTCAAACTGACAACAATACCCAAGTTCAACGTGGCCGGCATTTTCTACGGCACAGGCCCAGGGGCTGCTCTTCCCACTCCAAAACCTCCTGTGTGACCTCCTTCTGCCATCTGGTACCACCCTTCCCCAGGCACACTAGCTGATGCTCTCCGTGTTGGGTGAGCCTTCAAGACCTTTGAGACCTCTCACAACCTGCACCTCTTCTAACAGCAGAGATTCCCATGTCTCTCGCCTAAAATACCCCCTCCAGTGGGAAGCCTTCAGGGCCTGACCAGAAGAGTGGGGCCAACATTTGACCGTATGTCCCCCCTTCACTTAGTGGGTGCCCCCCACAGCTCCTGTCACCATGACATCAGCCCACAGAGTGGTCTTGGTTCCCACAGCCCAAGCACACACCACCTCTCTGGGGCTGAGCTTCCAGGTCTTACCCCTGCACACTGTGGATTCACCCCAAGCAGACCCCCAGAGTCTTCCAGAGAGAGACTTGTAGGGATAAGACCTCAGTCTAGGAGGGGAATCTTGGCAAAGGGGCAGGAGCGAGTCACGTGGCACAGCACCTAAGTCCTCAGGCATGTCTAAAGCCCAGGACAAAACGTAATGTAATTTGTGGGCTAAAATGGAAAACATTATTTATTCCTCCCACTGCTTGGATTTTTGCAGCCACAGAAAACTACTCTGGCTCCCTGAGGCTCTGCTCCCTCTGGCTCCCCAGAGAGCTTGCTGTTTTGCTAACTCTCTCAGCTGTCTTGTCCTCCCTGGCTACTGGTACTGAGATGAGTTTTCTCTCCCTTCACTCCCCTAACCCCAGATAGGCTGCCTCTAAAGAGAGTGCCTGGGGCAAGCAAGTCAACCCCCCTCCAGGTCTCCTTGTCTGTAAAATGAGGCAGCTGGGATGAGCCATCAGCTCCCCCCGCCATTGGTACCGTATGTGTGAATCCCTGGCATATAACCGTATCTAGAACATCATACAAACAGTTTAAAGCAAACGTCTACAGGCTTAGACTACATCCAAACTCTGTGCTGTGCCCTCCAAGGTTTAATGTGATCTGGGCCCTGGCTTTTCTCAAAACTCTGTCTCCTACCAAGCAATCCTCTGGCTACTCCACTCCAGCACACTAACTTCCTTCCTGTTCTTTAAACACGCTGAGCTGGTTTCCACATGGAGAACTTTACGGGACTCCTCTCAGACCTTTGTACCCGGAGGGGTTCACTACATAGTCTTCCAAGAAGGGAACTTTCCAGATCTCCAAGCTCATCAACCGGACCTTATTATTCTCCATCACAAGACTAATCACTACCTGAAGTTATACTGTTTATTTCTTCATTCAGGAAAATATAAGCTCTCTGAAAGCAAGAGCCTCCACACGTCGCTCACCATGGACGCCAGCACTCCCTGGGCTTCATCCTGCCTCGTGGGCTTCATGCATGGATGACTTAGTGAGTGGATGTCAGTTTGGAAATGACCGTCTTGCTCATTTGGGTTCTGCTCAATACTCAAAAGGTTGGGATTGCGTACTGGGTCACTGGGCGGGTCAGATCTACTTTTCTACAGTAAAAGCCCACAGTACAATTTGGTACCTCAAGTCACACACCATGACCAATCTCTCAGAGAGACTGAGGGAAATCAGAGGAAAGTGCAAAAGGTTTGACACTTGAAGAAATACAATCAAGTGCGTGTCCCACAGGCATGTGCCCATGAAGACAACTTTCTCATGTGTGGTACAGTGAAGAGTTTTAGCCTGTGAGTGTTGCCTGGCTCTGCTCTGATCCACCACCCTGCCTTTTGACAACTGGTTCCTAAGCCACCCTGTGCTAACTAGGAAGACCTCTGCAACTGTGACCTTGCAGCCACACTTAGTTCCTCCTTCTAGTATTTCTTGTCCCTTTAGCTCAAATGGTATTTCTCAGTCTAACTTCCAGATTTACATGGGTTCCTTTCCTTATATTTGAGCCCATAAAATAGAGAACTTCAGAGAATTTGTTTGCAGACTAGAAGTTTTTCATGACCCCCCACCTTATTCTTGTTTTCTTCATATTCAGTAGTTCTAATTCTTATAATTAGTTTTCCTACTAAATAATTATAGAGGTCAGCATCACTGCATTCCCATCTGCCTCTATTCCCCTCTATACCATGATGGCTCTCTAAGGGACAGTCACACCCAACTGTGCTGAGGGGCTAGAAAAGCAGGCCACGAGCCCTGGAGAATGCAAGAAGTATATTGGGGGCTCAGCACTCAGTCAATACTCAGGCTACAGACAAGGAGGCGGCCATTATATTAGGCTGAGGTTGGAATGGGACACCTAGGGCACTGTCAACTGACCACACATTTGCTGACCATCAGAATCACTTAGAAGTTTTTTTTTAAAAAATACACCAACTCCTGGCTCTGCCTCAGATCTACTGACTTGGAATCTTGGAGGTGAAAGAATCTATTTTTGAAAATGCTTCATGAGTAATGCTGAAGTTCAGCTCACTTTGAGAAATACTCTTCTTCACGAATCACCCCTGCCTTGCTCTTTCTGCTCCAGGGCCTATATTCCTGTGGCTTGGCCCTGTGTGAACCGATTCTCTGAGAGGAGCTCGTGGGTAGAAATGAGCTTGGAGACACTTCCCTCAAGCATAGAGTGTGAGCACAGAATCCATCTGGTCAGCTGCACTAATGGCCCAGCCAACTTGCCAACTGCTTCCATCCATGTCCCTCAACCCTCTAGCTGATTCCAGGGCTGGAGCAGACACTGAGTAAACTTGAGTCCAGGGATACTTACTATCATGGTAACTCGTGGGCAACAAAGTGAAGAGAAGAGCCCTGCCCAGGCATCAGCCACTTTGGGAGGCCACAGATTTTTAACCATTTGCTTGACTTCCTGGAGAAGACTGAGCACCTCATTATGTTAATTTAGGCAGTCACCTTGCATTCCATGAGTTTGGGGGGCTTTAAAATCCCCCCTTATGCACAAAGCACCTCAGCATCACCTTTACACCGTAAGCAATGCTCACTGCCTTCCAGCCAACAGCAAAGTGGCACTTTTCTCAAAGTGGGAAAAAAAAAATGACATTTTAAACTGTTCTGATAGTTTTTATTTAAAGCCTGCTGCCCTTTGAAATCAACTTCACGTAGCAAATGAATAAATCACACGTCTTGCCAGTACCCATGTGTTCTGGTCAGAAGAGTAAAGGAACATTGTTCAGTGTTTTGTTAACACCATCAATCAGTTCTAGCCTCAACCCACAGACAGTCATCACTGTTATCCCAGGGTGCAGACAGCATACATCTCAAATAGTGCTTGTTTTTAACTAGGGCTACAGAAGAAACTATTTTCAGCAACTTGCAACAATAGTACACTAGCACAAGAAGCACTGCAATTAGCCTCCACCAGGGTATCTGGTAACACTGAACTAGGGTGCAATGTTTGTTTGTCAGTTTGCTTTGAGATTCTGTTAACTTAGAATAATGCTGTCCTTCTTCTACATTCAAAATAGGTCAGAAAAAAATGGGATGGAACCCCAACAAGAAAAGTTGGGTAAAACATGGGGAAGTACTTCCTAGATCTTCCCCAAACCTGGGGTCATGCTGCAGAACAGAAGAGTTTCCCAAGCTGGGGCTGGCACTGCCTGTAAGTATACATACCCAGGTCCGCTATAGCACATACTGCTCATTAACCAGTTCTGAAATTCATAAAGGAGACCTGCAGGAGCCCTGTTTGGGGATTGGCTTGAATTGCAGTTGACTATGAGCCGTGGAGATTTGGGCATTGTCTCCTCCCGTAGTCTCACGAGACTTGTTGCGGGATCTCGAGTGACTTGGCCGAAATTGCTGATCGGGTCAGCGCCATTTTAGTGTTTGTGTTTGGCGTGTGTTAGTTGTTGTTAGAACCAGAGAGAAAAGTTATCAGAATAAAAAGCTGTTTGTCTCCAGTTTGCTTCTGAAGTTCTTCCCGCGGCTCCGTTGCTCCAAGCGCTTCAGGCGACTACAGGTGGCGGCCCGTACGGGGAACTTCGGAGCGGACAGGTAAGAACTGAAAGGTCTCTAAAGATGGGTTCGAATATAACTGAATCCCAAGTGATAGAGGCTATGCAAAGACTCCTTGATATACCTGACTCTGTTCTCAGTGAGGAGTATATAGACAAAAGTGAAAGTGATCAAAAAAGTGTAGATTCCACTGGGCCAACTGAGACCAGTAAAGAGAGTATTAGAAGAGACCCAAAAATGACAAAAATCCAAGCTATTAAAGCTATTCGGGAGTTATTGGCGAAAGCTGAAGGATACTTGCTCTCACTGGAACCTGGGCCTCAGGATATTGCTGTCAGTGAAATTAGCAGTGGTGAGGAATCTAGTAAAAGTGATCCTGAGAAAATGAGGAAAAAGAAATTAAAAAAGACCGAGAAAAAGGTCCGTCAGGCAGAGGAGTCACTTGTGTCCTCTACTCCCCCATGGGTGGAATCCATTACAGAAAATATGAAGGGTATTACTAGGCATTTGCATACCCTAGAAACAGAAATAAAAAGTCTTTCTGATCGCTTATGCGCTCTCGAGGACAACTCACAGATACATTGGGAACCGCCAGCATTTGAAAAGAAAAATGGACAGAGTGTCCATCAGTCAGTAGATTTCAAAACAATAAAAAATCTCAAAGAGGCAGTAATGACTTGTGGGCCCCAAGCTCCTTTCACGTTGAGTATGCTGGAGTCCCTTAACACCTTTAGCTTAACCCCCTCAGACTGGAAAAGTCTATGTAAAGCAACATTAAGCGGGGGGCAATTCTTGGTTTGGCGATCGCAATTCCAAGAACTTTGTATAGAAACGGCTAAAAGAAACGCGGCTGCAGGGTTTGAAAACTATAATATAGACATGCTCACAGGAGAAGGGCAATTCGCAGACTTACAGGCTCAAACAGATTATGACCCAGATATATATGCTCAGATAAATGCAGCTGCCTTAGAGGCATGGAAAACTGTACAAGGACCTGGGGATCTACAAGGTAGCTTGTCAAAAGTGATTCAAGGACCTAATGAGCCGTATGCCGACTTTGCTGATCGACTTTTGAGAACTGCAGGTAGTGTGTTTGCAGATGTTGACCAAGCTATGCCATTAGTTGTTCAATTAGCTTATGAAAATGCAAATAAATGGTGCCAAGCAGCCATCAGGCCATGGAGAACTAAAAAGGATCTTTCCGTATATATACAACTATGTAAAGATATAAATGACGCCTTTGTCACAGGAAATGTGATTGCAGCCTCAATGAGAGGTGCTTCCTCTCGAAATTTCACAAAGGCTAAACGTAGATATTATAATCAATCAGGATATTCCAGGCAAAATTATCATAATCAATCAGGCAATTCTAGGCAAAATCCCAAAAGAGAAATAAGACCAAGCTCATATTGTGCCCCAGGCCGCTGCCCCAGGTGTAAAAAGGGTAATCATTGGGCCAATAAATGCCATTCAAAATTTGACATCCATGGAAATCCTTTGTTCAGGAATTCAAAAAACGGGGCACGGGGCCCAATACCCCGGGGCCCACAAATGTACGGGGCATTGCAGAAGGAGTATCCTCAAGCATCCACTCAGATGCTTCCCTGACACAATCCCTACTACCCATCCACTCCCTCGCCAGAGGAACAAGAGGAAATGCAGGATTAGACCTCTGTTCCACCGCCCGAATAGTGTTAACACCTGAAATGGGGGTTCAACTGATTCCCACAGGAGTCAGGGGACCTCTTCCCTCAGGGACTGTAGGACTTATTATCGGGAGTAGTCCTAAAAGCTTATTAGGTTTGCAAGTGACCCCAGGAGTAATAAACTCAGACTACAAAGGGGAAATAAAAATAATGCTTAGCTCACCCCAAAGTGTAAGTTCTGTTAATCAAGGAGATAGAATTGCTCAGTTGCTTCTCCTTCCCAATTTACATAATTCATTTAAAATGGGTATGCCTCAAGAAGGGAACAATAGAGGATTTTGTTCCACTGACTCAAGTCCCATGGCTTGCTGGGTTCGAGACTGTTCAAGGAGGCCTATGTGTAAAATAAAAATCCAAGGAATAGAAATGGAGGGATTAATAGATACTGGAGCTGACTCTTCCATTATTAACTTACGCCAATGGCCCAAGCACTGGCCTCTGCAAAAAGCTTCAACCAGTTTAAGAGGCTTGGGATATAATAACCTCCCAGATAAAAGTGCAGTAATTTTAAAATGGGAGGATGATGAAGGCCATAAAGGAACATTTCAGCCTTATGTTTTACCTAATCTACCAGTTACTTTATGGGGAAGAGATATTTTGCAACAAATGGGAGTACACCTTGCAACCAAGCCTGCAGATGTTAAATGTGAAAACCTACAGGGTAATCTTAACCATAAAAGAACTCATTATCAAAAAGTACAGAGTAATCTTAACCCTAAAAGTAATAATTGTCATAAAGGAAAAAGATATTTTTTTTCGGGGCCACTGAGAAAATAATTTTGAAAATACCATGGCTTTCTGATAAGCCAGTGTGGGTCCCTCAGTGGCCCCTATCTAAAGAGAAATTACAAGCGGCCCACCAATTAGTTCAGGAACAATTAGAAGCAGGTCATATAGAACCTTCCACCTCTCCCTGGAATTCCCCCATATTTGTGATCAAGAAAAAGTCAGGAAAATGGCGATTGTTACATGATCTTAGACAAATCAATAAAACCATGCAAGTTATGGGGCCTACTCAACCTGGACTTCCTAGTCCCGTAGCTATTCCAAAAAATTTCCATCTTATTACTCTTGATATAAAGGATTGCTTCTTTTCTATTCCCCTACATCCTCTGGATGCCCCCAGGTTTGCTTTTTCCGTTCCTTCTATGAACAATAATGGCCCTGATCAGAGATATCAATGGAAGGTTTTACCACAGGGAATGGCTAATAGCCCCACCATATGCCAAATATATGTGGACAAGGCTATCCAACCCATTAAAAATAAATATCCAAACCTCATGTGTCTACATTACATGGATGATATTTTATTGGCCCACCCTAATAAAAAAATCTTATTTAATATATTCAGTGATGTGGTAGAAAATTTAAAAAAATATGGATTATATATAGCAGAAGAAAAAGTTCAAACCAGATCTCCCATATTATATTTAGGATTTAAAATCATGGATACTTTTGTTAGACCCCAAAAAATTTTAATAAATAAAGAACATTTGACCACCCTCAATGATTTCCAAAAACTACTGGGAGACATTAATTGGCTTCGCCCTACACTAAATCTCACTACTGGCCAACTAAAACCTTTATTTGACATCCTTCGTGGAGATCCTGATCCATCTTCACCACGAACATTGACTCCTGATGCTAGGAAAGCTTTAAAGTTAGTAGAAAAAGCCATTGAAGGAGCTCATTGTGATAGATTTGATTTAACTCAACCACTGATGTTGATTATTATTTCTTCACAATATACACCCACAGGAGTATTTTGGCAACAAGGGCCTTTATTATGGATACATTTGCCCGTCTCTCCTAAAAGTATAATTGAATCTTATACCTCCACGGTGGCTAAACTTATTCTTCAAGGACTTAAGACTTCTACTAAAATATTTGGCATTCACCCTGCTACTATTATTACTCCCTATTCATCATCACAGATTGAATACTTATGCTTCAATGATAATGATTGGGCTATAGCTAAATGCTCTACTTCTGCAAATTTTGATAATCATCTTCTTAAGTCCCCTATATTATCTTTTTGTATTAATCATCCTATTATATTTCCACAGGTAATAAAAAATCAACCTATTCCTAAGGCATTTAATGTATTTACAGATGGGTCCTCAAATGGTACTGCTACAGTAGTCACTAAAAAAGAAAATATGACTTACATAACTGCACACAAATCAGCTCAACTAGTGGAATTGGAAGCTGTGGTAAGAGCTCTGGAAAATTTTAGGGACCAGCCCGTAAACATTTTTTCAGATAGCCACTATATTGTACAAGCTGTCCCAAAATTAGAGTTAGCAGGACCAATAGCACCTCATACTCCAGCCTTTAAATTGTTTTATCAAATACAAAAACTTTTGTGGGCAAGAAAAGAACCTCTATTCGTAGGCCATATTAGAGCACATACTAATTTGCCTGGTCCCCTCCATGAAGGTAATCAAAAGGCTGATGAACTTACAAAAACAGTATTTATACTTTCAGCGCTACAACAAGCTACTTTATTTCACTCCCAGTTTCATGTCAACAGCACCACCTTGCAACGTAGGTTTAAAATCACAAAGGAGCAAGCCAGAACAATTGTAAAAGATTGTAAATCTTGTATGACACATTTGCCCAATCCTCATTTCGGCGTTAACCCTAGAGGATTAATGCCCAATCATTTGTGGCAGATGGATGTTACTCATGAGCCAAGTTTTGGAAAATTGCAATTTATTCATGTGACCATAGATACATGTTCAGGCATGATTTTTGCTTCCTTACATTCTGGAGAAAAAGTTAAAGATGTTACATCTCATTGTTTGCAAGCTTTTGCTGCATTGGACATCCCCAAAATGCTTAAAACAGATAATGGCCCCGCATATACGTCCTCATCTTTCAAACAGTTTTGCGCAAAATTCAATATATCCCATAAAACAGGCATCCCATACAATCCTCAGGGTCAGGGCATTATTGAAAGAGCAAACCGAACACTGAAAATTATGTTATTAAAACAAAAAGAAGGAAATTGGAAAAGTCCTAAGGACAGATTGGCAGTTGCCCTGTTTACCTTAAATTTTTTAACTTTAGACTCTAATGGTTATTCTGCTGGAGACAGACATTGGAATCCACACCAACAACATAAACCTTTGGTTTACTGGAAGGATGTTCTTTCAGGTACATGGAAGGGTCCAGATCCAGTATTAATTTGGGGAAGAGGATCTGTTTGTGTTTTTCCAAAAGACGAATCCTCTCCAATATGGATACCATCTAGATTAATAAAACAGGTACCACATCAAAATGATCAAGATGAAGTTATTGAAGAATCAAGATTAATAAAAAAGGTACAAAATCAAGAGGACCAAGATGAAGGTACAGAATGATTCCCTCAAAAGAGTCCTTCAAAATATTTCACAACTTAAGTGTCATTCCTCCCGGCCGGGACAAGGAGATCTCTCTTTAGTGTGCACACAATTGTATTTTTTTTTTCCTTTTTATACATGTCTTTATGTCTGTACATTTGTCTACATTTCATGTTAATGTGACGTCACAAATATATGTTTGTATGCTTGTTCGTCTGTCCAGTGTGACGTCACAAAGAACAAAGCACTTATGAAAAAGAAAATATATATATATATATATATATGGATCCAAATAACTTTAATTCATTTTAGGTTAAGAGTATTCAATTTAGGTAAATAATTTTATAAATGAAGGTACTTTCAATTTTGATTTATAGGTGTCCCTGGGACTTCTCTTTAGCAAACAATATGACTAGTGCTATATAACCTGATATTTTGGTGTTTTGACATAAGATTGTTTATTTGTTATTAACTTCATTTGTTTAATAGCTCATTAATTTCAATTATCTCAACAGGTAAAAGATTGCTCTGTATACAGAGACTCAAGGGTTCCAGCTAACAAATTATTTCTCTAAAGTGCCTTTACCTTTTCTTTAATCTATCTTTAATGCAGTAATTACCCTCAGTCTTTCTTTGTTTTGTTCTAAATATGATATTTTTCCAACTTATGTTTGTAGAAGCTCAACCAGCGATGTATGTGAACAAAAATCAACTTTAATTTTCTAATCTAATTATTCTATTTTGTAGTTTGACAACTCGCCTCTTGACTCAGTGCTACAATAGCACTGCATTTCCTTTAATAATTGATGCTTGAGTTTCTAGGTAGCGGGCCCTGAAGATTTGCCGGTGGCATTGTCTAAACATAAAAAAGACGTCTGCTGCTACAGCTGCAGGGATCACGGCCGCCGCAAGCATCCCTGCTGCTCAAACATCAAACAACCTCACCAACAGTGTGGCCTCTGCTCTACATGCATGGGGCCTCCTACATCAACATGTTACAACAAATGGACATTTTGATCTTTCATTGTTTGGGACTTTACGGGACAATGCCTTGCGGGTATTTGTCTAGAGAATTCAGTGTGTTACTTGATGGAACTTAGGGCAGCTGATTTGTTTAAACAATTTGATATGCTATGCAATTTGGCTCATCACCAAAAGGCTTGTCGCCTTAAAGCCGCAACATCTCCTCACAATTGGACGGCTGTTAGTCATCATATATAGTCGATCCTAAAGGGCTCCATTGGATGGCTGGTTAGCCAATGACGGGTAAGATCCCCAGAGGGGGACAACCTAAGACAGGCACAATCGCACGGGACAGTCTCATGTGGCCGACATATCAACCTAAGACAGGAGTCAAGGGCACAGCCTTGATTATCCAATGACGGGTAAGAATGTTGGTTGCACATAGACGTCCTAGAGCATTACCTCTTTTAAAACAAAAAGGGGGAAACGCAGGAGCCCTGTTTGGGGATTGGCTTGAATTGCAGTTGACTATGAGCCGTGGAGATTTGGGCATTGTCTCCTCCCGTAGTCTCACGAGACTTGTTGCGGGATCTCGAGTGACTTGGCCGAAATTGCTGATCGGGTCAGCGCCATTTTAGTGTTTGTGTTTGGCGTGTGTTAGTTGTTGTTAGAACCAGAGAGAAAAGTTATCAGAATAAAAAGCTGTTTGTCTCCAGTTTGCTTCTGAAGTTCTTCCCGCGGCTCCGTTGCTCCAAGCGCTTCAGGCGACTACAGAGACCGTCCATAAAGGGTTCTCTCTCCTTCCTGCAGGGACTGTAGGTGAGGGTAGACACGGGCTTCAACTCACCAGACCCTGGCATGGAAAGAAAAATAAAGTCGAAGAAAGGAAAAAAAAAAAGTCTAGAAAGAAAGAAATGAAGAGGATGAGAGGACAGCTGCTCTGTGGGTGAATGTGCCAGCAGAGTCTCTGCCCACCTTTCTCCTTTCCTACTGTCACACACAGGGGGCCCAGAAAGAGGCACTGCACTCAGAGAACTACTGAGTACCACAGAATGTACAGGTCCCAGAGGAGGGTGGATTGGGCAGGATCCACAGAAACAACCAATCCACAGCAGCTTCTGCGTGTGGTAAAGAAGAGAAGGACCCGAGGCCCAAGCCCAGACGTCCAAACCCCTACCCCGTAAGGCTGACTGTAGATTCTACTGTACTGCTGTAGCCAGACTTCATCTCATCTGCTCCATAAACCACCCTTCTTGTCAGCCCCTCCAGTTCCCCAGTCAGTGTTGAGTTCAAAGGAATCACTCTTGGCCCTCAAGAGAACTTGAGATACAATGACAGGCTTGGTAGGTCAGGCCTCTCGATGGCCCTGTGCAGTGGCCCTACCTCCCCAAGCAATTGAGAAAAGGTACTGACAGGTCATTTCCCAGTGATTTTATAAGCAGCTGCTGCGTTTCAGGGACTGTCCAAGACCGGTTGTTCCACCATCTACCCATCAATTATTATGTGCTTCCTTTATTACAGGCACTTTTCAGTAGTCTTCATGTATCTTGATCTCATTTAGTCTTCTCAATAACTTTACGAGATAAGAATTATTACTCCTACTTTATAAATGAGGAAATTAAAAGCCAGGAAGGTTAGTTATTTTTCCATTGTTATGCTAGCACATTAGTAAGTAGCTGAGCTGGGATTTTGATTCAAATTTGAATAATTCCAATTATCTTTTCTGCATTATCCCCAGACAGTGGTCTTCAGCAAACTGGATTTTCCAGGTACTTAGTGATGCCCCATACCTGTAATTTCTCTCTTTCTCTCTCTTAGGAAATTTAACGTGTCAATTCAGTTTAAAGGTCCTGAAAAATCATATATAGTACTCTCAGTTTATTCTATCATTCAAAGCCTTATTTTAATCATGGAATTTCTTGGCAGGAAACAAGTCAGATCTGTGGCAGTTTGAGAAAAGTTGCTTTACCCCTTACCTGACCTAGGAGCACCTGCCACCCAGTACTTTGGTTTATTGTTGTTGTTTTCGGCCACTGAATAATGATTTGACCTTAAGCCAACCAACATCCATCTCTTGCCTCTCAGTGATGTTCTTTCCTTCCCTGAATTGCAGCATGTCTTCACAAAGCACAGAGGACACAGGGGTTTGTAGAGCTCTGAGTGGTGATGGATTTGGTCTGCAAGTTACACCTCAAGAGGTGATCACTGATCTCCATTGGCCCCATACAAGGGGACCGTCTCATCTTGCCTCTTGGCTCTGAGTCTTACACAATAACTGGCCCGGGCAAGGGCCCATCTCCAGTGTATTTTAGCTTCCTGCCATCCCCCTCCTGCTTGCTGCTGCACTCTGCCTCTCATCCTCCAGCTCCTGCATCAGGGAGGATGCCCTCTGCACTTATTTCCCCAGGGTTATCTTCCTGAGAAGAGGCACAGTGCAGAACTCACCCAGAGATGGGAACTCTGCGCTCAACAGGACTTCACTTGTGCTCCTGAAAGAGAAACCGGTCCCTGCTTTTCCACTTGGAGCCAGGAGACAGTGGTGCGCTTACCTGGAGGAAGTCCTCTACCCTGCAGCCGGTCCCACATCCCCATCCTGCCACCCAGGGTGTCAACACACATCATCTGTAAGCTACCTGGTACCGTAACCCGGGAGGAAAAACTCTCGGAGGCAGAGTAAAGCTTTTCTACTTTCTTAGAGCTTAGAGAGGGAAAGAAAGATTTTTAGAGAGAAAGATTAAAGAGAGCTTTTCTTCTTGTCTTCTTAGCTTAGAGTCTTAGAGAGAAAAAAAAGAGAGCTTAGCTTAGAGTAAGATTAGAGCTTCTTTCTTCTCTCTTCTTTCTTCCTTCTTCTTTCTTCTGTCTTCTGTCTTCCTCAGGAGCCTCGGCCTAACTCTGACCAGTCATTACTTCTTCTATCTGGTTTCTCTTCTATGTCTCTTCTGTAACCGCTCTGCCTACGTTCTGGCCGCTCTGATTCTTCTGACCGACCGAGTGACTGCCCGGCTGACTGAATGCTCCGTTCTCCTCACTCGGACCGCTTTCACCCGTTATATACCTTCAGGTTTGCGGGTGCCTACAGGTGCGTCACATACATATCAGGTGGAACTTATGGCTTCCAGCTAGCTACAACAGCCCTTCCTAATTAGGGTTCCTTCAATCATCTCCCCATACTCGAGCCTTGACTCACTGCATTGTTGGGGAGTGACAGTCAGGGAATCTGCAGCCTCAGCTGCTCCAACCAGGCCTGCTGCTCCTTACCGCAGGGTACAGAGCCACCTCCTGGGTCACCAGCGGCGGGGGATTTTTTCCAATGATCTCAAATCATCTCAAATGCTTAAATCCCCAAAGTAGCTGGAGTTGGCCCCCAGAATATGCCCAGGGCAACTCTTTACCTAGTGAACAAATTACACAGTGAACATACATACATGCTTACCCTGCCCTTGGTCTCCTCATTCACTTATCTCTAGACCCTCAGCAAAGGGCAGCCAGGGCTCTCTGGGATCCCACACAAACTGGATCAGGAATCATGGATGAGGGTTATATTTTGATTGTCTTCTGACACAGAAACAGAATCATGACTATTGAGGTGGGGAAGGGGAAGGAAAACCTACCTCCCCCCCCAAAAGCAGGCAACTCGGAAGAGAGCTGTCAGAGTAGCAAATAAATGCCTAATAGAAATGAGGAGACTGTCTTGCCTTTATAAGTTAATATCTTCATATCAAAGAGATCATTCAACCTTTGGTTTTTTGGGATTGGCTAACTTCACTTAGCACTATTTTCTCCAACTCCATCCATTTACCTGCAAATGCCATGCTTTTATTCTCCTTTAGAGAGAGAGAGAGAATGAGAGGAATGAAAGGGCTTTAAATAGAACAAAGAGAAGGGAGGGAGAGGGGAGGGGGCAAGGGGATAGGAATAATGGCAGACTGAGTTATCCATGATTACCCTAAATACATGTGTAAAGACACAATTGTTGTAAAAATACTTTATATTAAACCAGCAACTCGAAAAATTGTGCTCTTTATATGTAATATGAAATGAAATGTACTCTGCAAACGTGTATAACAAATTAGAATAATAAAAATAATTTTATAAAAAGAAATGAGGAGACTGTCCTTTCCTTCCTTCTATTCTTACTCATCACACAGTCAATAAACATTGATGGGAGGGGAGAAGGTAAGGTAGAAGGGAAAGAAAGAGAGAACCACATTCTGCTCTCTCTCAAGAGGGCCCTCCTTGCTTGAGTCTGAGAAGGAAAATACCAGACAGTCTCCCTAGGGCTCACCATGTTGAGGAAGCACTCTTGAAAGGGCTGGCCTCAGCTCTGCAATTTGCAGGTTGCTAAGGTCTGATATGGTTCAAGTTTGCTCCCCAAGGTTACATGTGTTTAAATTTGTCCCCATTGTGAAGCATCAAGAGTGCAGCAACTTAATCTGACTACAGCTTTTAGACATGAGGCCTTGGGATGGTAACAAGGTCATCATTGTGAAGTGCTCAGGACTGAACACTGGTGGGCTTTATAAGAAGAAGGAGAGAGACCACAAGACAGACACACCCACACCCCCCCACACACACAAACCCTGTCTCTCGCCATATAATGCCCTTATTGACTCTGCCAGCAAGAAGGTCATTAGCAGATGCAGCCCCTAGAACCTCTAGGACTATGTTCTAAATAAATTTCTTCTTCATAAAGTTCTCCAGTTTCACTCACGTGCTTTGTTATAGTAGCATTAAGTGGACTAATAAACTGGCTGTGTGACTTTCATGGGCCAGAAGGGAAAACAATTGTTCAAACTCCTCATTATCATTATTGTACCTTGAAAACATAAAATGATTTTCAGAACTATGCTCATGAACCCATCTTATCTTCTTTCTTTCTTGTGGACTCTAAAAGCACTGTTAGGCTTTCAAATAAACCTCTTAAATATTCTTAACCACGGGGAGGTGTGGTCTTTGCGAGCAGCCATTGGGAAGTGATCTCCAGGCCCTTGAATCACCAGTCTAAGCCTGTGCTTTATGGTGGGGGTTTTAAGCCATGCTATATCTGTTCTACCCCCAGAAGGGCTGAGACTAAAGGGCAGCTATTCTAGTGGTCTGTGATCTATTCCCAGTAAAAGCTCTGGAATCAAGGCATGGGCGAATGTCTTGATTTGCAATATTGTCACACAACATTGCTGGGAAAGTCATGGTAGCTTGATTCCACAGGGAGAGGACAACTAGAAGTTCCATGTCTGCTATTTTCTTGGACTCCACCCTGTGTACTTCTTGCCCTTCACTGATTTCAACCTGTGTCCCTTCCCTTACTGCACAGTGAGTATAACAGCTTCGAGTGAATTTTGCGAGCCCTTCTAGTAAAGCATCAGGCCCCCAGAACTTGAAAGTGGTATCAGAAGTAAGAGTGGTCTTGGGTGGGTCAGGCCTAGACTTTCACAATGGCTGCTGATTAATAGATCAGCAGATGGTACCTCTTCCATTGGGGTGGCCATTCTTACTCTAGTCATCTGTTAAACTGACCACACAGATAAGCCCTAAACTTTGTAGTCAGCTTTTAGGATTGAGTAAATGCAAGCACAAATTGCTACCGTGTCTGGGTGACCATTTGTGTAGTTACTGGTAATCCTTAATGGAGACAGTAGCTACGAGTTGTCTAAACAGCCCTCCTCCATGCACCTGTCACCACACACTCACCCCTTCCCACTCGGTCAGTTATTCATGCATCTCAGTGCTTATGAGACTATGAGCTCCCTGAGAGCAGCAATTCTATCTCATTTACCTTCTACTCTCTGGCAATCAGGGCATAAAGAAACACATTAACTATTTGATGAACTGAAATGGATTGTTGATCCTTTGGAGACATAAGCAGTTGTGATCATGAATACATGGTTATTATAACCCTGTAAACGGGTGCTGTTTAGGCTGGGCGCTTACATAAAATTTCACAAGTGTCCTGTTCCTTCCTAAGAAGATATCCAAAAGAAAAAATATCTACAGAGAGCAGCAGAGATAACACAGAGGCAAGAACAATCGTGGGAATTGGAAGGGTGTTTCTAGTGATCGCTCCGGTCTTTGATGGCTACCTAACCTTAAATAAGTCACTTGGCCAGGAACTAAGTCTTCTCATCTGTCAGAGGAAAATGCTATGCTCTCTGGTCACCCCACAGATGTTCTGGGAGATAATAATTATAAAACTCATACTATAATAAGTGAAAATTCCACTGATATTTGCTAAGGGGTCATGTCCATGCCATTGTTTCATTCCATTAATTCCTTATATTGAGGGTAATAATGAAGGGGCTGTGTGTATGGATAGATGACACAGGACTGGCCATGAGTTGAAAATTATTGAAGTTGGGTGAGGGAACACGAGGTTTCACTCTATTAACTTCCCTACTTTTGTGCACATCTGAAAGGTTCCATAATAAAACATGTATTTAAAGTAACCTTGGCAAGTATGTGGGGTGGTTCTTAGTCTTCTCAATCTTATTAAGACCATGGGAAACTGAGGCTCAAGAGCTACGGAAACGTGTAGATCCCACAGGATGTTAGAGGCAGAGTCAGGTCTAGCACGCAGGCTCCCTGCCTTCCATGCAATTCCCTCCACTTCCCAGCTCCCCAGCCCTGGGAGATGACGGTAATGTCTAGCTGATACCTGCTCATTCAGAACCACACCTGTCCTCAGACAAGAACTCTTCCAAGGTCTAGGTTTGTGTCCATGGGTGGTGGGTCACTGTAAGGAAGAAACAAGGGAAAATAGCTCTCCTCTCTTTTTTGCTCTAGGGACCCCTTTCTACTCACCATTTCAAAAAAAAAAAAAATCAAGGAATACAGCAGAAAAACTTTAAGTTTCTTCAAAGTCATCGTCATCAACTGCAAACTTCTGAGACCTCAAAGGCACTGGGAAGACATAGACAGATGCAAAGGTATCTACAACAGAGAGCTGTCCCTCAGTGACTCCCTCAAACCTACTCAGAATAACAATTTTTCAATTTAGTAGAAATATGTTCAAAGAGAAAAAAAATATCATCACAACCCATAGAGGAGAGAGAGGTTTTCCCCTCTCTTCTGCAAAGGAAGGAACTCTGTTAATGGGAGGGGGGCAGATAGGACTGAGCAAAAAGAGACCCACGTTTCCCTAAGGTTGTTGGAGGGATGTGCCTGTCTGCAGACTTCAATTGTATTCAATTGTTCCTAAATAGCCCCTTGAAGGGAAAAATAACAGAGTGCAAGTGATACTGACAATACTTGAAAACCTGAGATACATTCAACCATTTTCCTTATTATGATCATATTGTGCCAAAGCCCATGTTTTGGAAATCTCACCCCATCCATTAAGGGAATGTAACAAAATAGATTAATTTGTCATCCTGTGTGTCAGCCTTTTCTTGAGGGCTTACAGCAACACATTGGTCGGCCAAACCAGAATAAACTGGAGGGCTTGGAAAACATTGCCTGGACACCTCTCCACCCCCGAAACGGCCACTGTCACTGTGCATGGCCCTCCACGAATCTCATCCTGTCGGCATCTGGAAGAGACAGCCCTGTCCTGGGCTCTAGGTCAGTGATCTCTTCTAATCCATGCCTTGATCCCCACAGCATTTCCAGGTTTTCACAGAGCCAGGATACTATCGACATAGCAAAGGCTAAACTCCAAACCATGTCGCCTGCCCTCCAATCCAAGGATGTGTAAAAATATATCAACTTGAAGGCACTGGGAAAGAAGTCAGACCCAAGCCCTGTAATTGTGGTCTGTTTTTAAGGCATGCTGTGTGTCAGTGCATTCTCAGAGAGGCTGTTCATATGTATACACAGGCAAGCGTTTTCAGGGACAAGGAAATAGAGAAAGCAGAGGAGTCTCAGTACGCAGAAAATCTCTGCCCAGCGGCTTGGCACTGAGAAATACCATCCATCTAAAGCAAGAGTTTGGAAATGAGCAATTAAAAGAATCTGGGAGCTCTGTGAAAGGGAAATCATGAAAGAGCCAACCACGGGATTAAAACAGGTAATGCCAACGTAACTTCTCTTTTGTTTGGAAGTTCCACCAAGTATTATGTCTAAATTTCAGGAGATCATTTCATCAATTTAAGTTTAAAATAGTTAACAAATTTCTGTAGTTAAAAAATAATAATAATGTGTGCATGATGAGGATTCTTCCTTCTACCTATGCCCCATCTACTCAGTTTCTCATCCCTACATGCCCCTTTCCCCTAGGTAACCACTATGACTAATTTCTAGAAGAAACTTGAAGAATGTCTAAACGGCTATGGAAGCAAACACAAATGTGTGTACATATTGATTCATAGTCTCCTTTTTTTTGCGCACAAAAGGAGGCATGCTATCTGGACTGAATGTCACCACTATGACAGGGACGTGGCAAGTTCCATGCAGAACTAGAAGCAGAATCTGGTTCTGTTGGCTTTTTCTCCTGAGTCCTTCCCAAGGCGTGGCTTTGTCCCGTGGGTCTATTGATTGTAAGAGAGGACTTACAAGGCACTGTCAGCCTCTGGGGAGCAGTTTGTCCTCTTAAGTAGTTTAAAATCTCCCCTGGAAATCTTGCACACACACCTCTCATTTGCTTAGTAAACCTCTTCCTCATAGATCCTGCAAAGATAAACGTTGAGTCCTTTGTTCTTTAAATGACAAATCGACCTTCCTCTGCAAAAGCCCTTGCCCAGAGCTGGGCGCATAGTAGCCACTTCATAAGATAAACACCAGTGGAATCTGAATGATCTCTAAATTCCAGTTTAATGGCACCTGGATTAAGGAGATTCATCATAGAGACAGAGAACTGGCGCATTTCAGAGTCGGGCCAGGGATGGTTTACTTTGGTAGCAGAAGCCTTTCTTGAGCCAGTGGTGATTTCCTACTCAACTGCCAGAGAGCAGAAATGATAGCTTTCCTGGTATTCAACATTCATCTTGGAGATCACATGCATTCTAGTGATCACCTGCTAGAAGGCCCATGGATAGAGCTGAGCTGGAAGAATAGGAGTCACGTGAGGTCAAGGGACAGCAAGGTTTGGGGAAAGGAATGAGGAATCTGCCTTTCCTACTCCCTTTCTGATTCTCTGGGACAACCTCCTCCCCTCTTCTCCTCCCCTCTTCCCCCCAGAGATATCCTCACCAATCACAGCTCCTCCAGTCTACGATTAGATGGAGTCCAGGGAAGTCATGCTTCTTCAAGGTGTGATTCCCCAGGTGGGGGGAATCATTTAACCAAGATTCCAAAACTGGAGGAGAACTCCCTGGGGATTTGCTGTTTCAGACATAGGCCATTTCTACCCACCACTTCCCGGGTGTAGGTCATATTAAATTTGCAGTAGCTAACGGGCAAAGGAGAGCAGAGTACTGCAAAATTGTGTGGGCTGGTAACTTTCTAAATGAATCTGCAAGGTATACATCTTGTCCAGGCCTCTGGAGGATCACGATTCAAGTCCCCAAACAGTAAACTGGGCTTTCATCCTAATCTTTCCCTAGGGAGCCAACACAGTCATTACCTCCACATAAACATGTCAGCCCTCCCCACATATGACCCTGGGAAATCTCTCCCAGCCAGCCAGAACTCATGCAACTGAACAGCGCCTGGCAAGCGGCACTGTCCTAAACACAGAGAACGCCTGGCCTGAGGCTTCCTCCCGGGCCACAGCCTTCTGTTGGCAGTAGGGGCCACCTCTTCCAAGAAGATGCCCTCCTTGGGAAAAGTGCAGAGCTCTGTGAAGACAAGAGACCTCCCCAGATGCCAGTGACCAGCGCAGCGCCCCCCCCCCCCCCCCCCCCCCCCCCCCCCCCCCCCGTCACACTTCAGGTAAGTCACCTGGAATGGAGCCGTTATGACCCCTGGGTTTGAATCCTGGCTGTCACTTGATTCTGGGTCATTATTTTAATTCTCCATGCCTCCATCACTTCATCTGTAATCCCCCTTCTCCTGGGAAGGCTAGGAGGGATAAATAACATTATCCTTGTAAAAAGCCGAGCAGAGTGTCTGGTTGGTTACTAATGCTGACAACTATTGTGTGTCGTGTCACCGTGGTCGCCTCTCAGAACCCACAGCTTGTGGTGTGGGAGACAGGGAAGTGACGAGATGGGTGGTCGAGTTGCTCAGTTCACTTTGTAGCCCTACCAGAAGATGAGCTTGGAGAGGGCAGGGGGCTGTTGGTTGTGTCTCTTGTGTTCCCCAAACCTAGAACAGTTCCTGGCCCTGGATAAATATTAACTGCATAAAAAAGTTTGAATGGGTGAGTGAATGTATCTGAGAAGACCGAACGGGGGCCTATGTAAGTGGGACTCCATGGTCAGCCGTCACACTCTTCCTGCTACCTGCCACACGTAGTCAGCCCTCCACACCTGTGGGTCCTGTATCCACAGATTCAACAGCCACAGGCCAAAAATTTGGAAAAAATATGCATCTGTATTGAACACTGACAGATTTTTTTCCCTGTCATTATTCCCCAAGCAACAATATAAAATCTATTTACAGAGCATTTACACTGTGTTAAGTGTTATAAGTAGTCTAGAGATGATGTAAAATACACAGGAGAGTCTGTGTGGGTTGGGTAAAGCTATTGTGCCACTTTATAATAAGGATTTGGGTATCTTCAGGGGCCCTGGTTCTGGCTGCGGCTCCACATAACCTATCTTCCCCTCTGTGATTCCATCACTAGCAAAGTCTCTTCCACATGATAGAGCAATTTATCAGGTCTTACACTGTCTTACACTACTTCTTAGCCACTGGTCTTCTTGGTCTCAGTCTCAGCTGAAATCAGTCCCTGGAGAGATACTTTCTGGTTGACTGGCTTCTTTGGGGTACAGGAGCACTGGTCAGCACCACCTCTAGCCTCCTGTGTCCCCAGCGCCAGGTCTTCTTACAGGAAAGAGAAAATGAACTAAGTTTTACTTAGAACCGACACTGGCCCTTGGCCTCCTAACCTGGTGGTCCCAGCTCCCTACTGTCAATTCTTAGAGCTGTCACAGTATTAGACTACAGCAATGACTCTATACTGGGAGTCAGGAGACACAGTCCCAACACTCGTCTCTACTGATACTTGCTACAGAACTTCTCCATTCTGGGACTCTGTTTTCCTATCTGTAAAATTAAGACCTTGATGACCTTTACATTCTCATCTGCCTCGGCCACTTGTACAACTCATAGGCATGGCCCGTTGTCAAAGTCACAGAGAATAGGCGACTGCTACTTGCAACTGAACCACTCTCTGTCTACATCCCACTTCAGCCTCCTCTTTCCCTTTATTAAATGCTCCTCGTTTCTTATCAGACCTCTCCTAGACAGACGGCTCCTGGACCAAGAGCCACAGCGTTTCTCCCAGGATGGTGCCTCTGTGCACCGTTTTGTCAGGCATCCTCACTGAGGAGGAGATGTGCTGACTTTCCCAGTCACAGGATCAAGAGCAGACAAAAGGGAAGCAGGGCTGTCAGTAAGAATCACTAATGATCTCTCCTGGAGGGAAAGGTGATCTCCGAGCACCTACACACCATAGTAAGAAATAGGCTTTAGAAAGATGTCAAGCCACAGAAATAAGACCTCATGGACATACGGAGGCAAATGAAAAGGCACGCTCAGCCATGACCCAGCTAAAGGGCAGACATGCCGGGCAGTCATCTTGTACGGACGGGGGTAAACACACAAGGACACCATGCTGGTGTTAGAACCACCATGCCAACAGCAAAGCTAAGCACGGCTCACTCTTTAACTATCGGGTGAAAAATTCAGGTCACAAAATGAACAGAACACACCATTTAATTCACACCCACACACATACAAATGCACACAAAATTTAGAAGGAACTATATACCAAATTGTTAACAGTGATCAAATCAGGAATGATTATTCTTTGCTTTTTTTTTTTTAAACTTATCCACAGTTTCATTTTTTTTTTTTTTCCTGCAGTGAAGAAGGGCTATTTTGTAAGTAGAAAAAATATAGTCAGTTATTTTCAAATGCTCCTCATTATAAGATTTTGAAAACAGAAATGCTAAAAATAAGAGGTTCTTCCTCTTATTTTCTTTTAAAATGTACTGCAAAGATGACACCAACTTAAAGGAAGAAACATGAACTGCAGGCACAAGAGAAGACATAGGGCTTTCAGGATTGAGGGTGTGGTGCAGGAAAAACTGGGGGCTCCGTGAAACATCAGAGAACAGTGGGCGGTTCCGGTAAGGCCTTGGGCACTCACTAGAAAGAAGGAGGCAGCACAGAGGAATTGGAGACAAATGGGAAACGCAAACAATATGCCCCCAAAGGCAGCAGGGTCAAGCTCACTGTTTCAGAATATCAGCAAGGAGAACATCATTCTACCCCTAGAGTTTGAAGACTGATAAAGCTATCACAATCCATGCAGAGCTTTGAGGAAGAAGAAAGGTTATAGAACCGTTCCTCTTCACCGTCTTTAGCAGGGATGACTTTGCAGACAGATAATAGCAGATGTCCCAGTTCTGCCAGAGCTCCTGGTTAAGTGCTGGGGGGGGGGGGACCCGGGGGATTCCTCCATGCCATTGCCTCCTCTGAAGAGCAGAGGTCATGAGAGTCTAACCCACCTTCATCCCTCAGCACCTCCTCATGCCACCCATATGATCCTATTACAGGTCTTCTAATAGCATGCGGAGTAGAGGAGGGCTCAGCTACCCTACCCGAAGACATTGACCTCTAGTGAGAATTTACAACCTTCAAAAAGAGTCTCATTCCTGGAGAAAGGAACACTTCTCCCAGATCCTCTTCAATGGAAACTAGGACGCTTTTCCCTGGTGCTCCTTTTTCCAGCATGGTGGCAATACTATTAGATGGCTCCCACCTCTCCCATATTTGGCATCTTATGGAAGGATAAGCAGTGTAGACAGTGGAGCAGCCAGTGAGAGAGTGTGTGCTTGTCATGTGCCAGGCCCTGGGCTCTAACATCAGCACAAAAGAGAGAAAGAGGAAGGAAGGAGGGAAGGAAGGAAGGAAGGAGGGAGGGAGGGAGGGAGGGAGGAGGAAGGAAGGAAGGAAGGAAGGAAGGAAGGGAGGGAGGGAGGGGGAGGGAGGGAGGGAGGGAGGGAGGGGCTAACAGAAAAAGAAAGTGTAGCAGCATTTTGAATGAAGGACTATGAAAACAAATCTGCAGAGTTTGGACAAGAAAAGCAGGAGATAAGATCAGAGAGGGAGGAGAGAAAAGAGCGAGAAGGTAGACACACCGCTTCCCTCCCGTAAGCCATCAAACCGCTCTGCCTCAATGGGGCCACGTTCCCCACTGAAAAACTCTACTTTTCAGTCCTGTTTCAGAGGTAGTGGCCCCTGGATAATTGAAGCTGGCAGATTTTGACATGTTGTTTCCTGGGGTGGCCTTGAAGATGTCCTGATGCTAATTTAGAAAGACTCAGTTTGGAACACGGGCTGCATAGCTTGATCACTACAAATCCACCCTCCTCCAGATGTGACAGCATCATTTATGTTAGGAATTCTGAAGGGCTGTCCAACCAGAACTCTGGACTGGTGCCTGGAAGTTGGCTCCAAGCCTGCCCATGCTTGGGCTGAAATCCTCAAGGCACCAACTGGGTGGCACCAACGGGGCTCTGGTTTAGGAAGCCAAACCATCAGCCCCCTTTCTGCTAAAGGAAAGACTGACCCACGAGGGACCACAGTTTCTGTGTAAAAAGACATATAAAGTCAAACACTGGGGACAGGGGTTAAAATTTTCCCAGTGAATTACTGGAACAAATTGCTGAGGGGGCTGAACACCATCTTCTATGTGGCAATCTTCTGTGCTATGTGGACTTAGATGGACTTATAAATTGGCTAAGTAAATATACCTAAGGAGTATTGAGTAATGAAACAATAAGGAAGATCCTAGATGGTCTGACACTCTCTTTGGCCTTCTCTGGTCATTAGTTTTTGTCAATGATAAGGACAATAATAAGGCAAGCTTAAATGTACAGATATCACAAGTTAGAAAGAGCAGCTAAAACACTGGTCGGCAATTGAGTATCCATGGAAGGTCTTTGCTGCATAGCAAGATTAGCTGAAAACATGGTGGGTTTGGATTGGACCATTGTGAGGACCTACGTTTAGGTGCAGAAAAGCATGTGGGTGAGTTCAGCCCATGGGAATGACAGCTCATATGAACAAGGCTTAGCGGGGTCTCCTGGATGTGAGTTCATCATAAACTAAAAGTGTACTGTGGCCTCTTGAATTTTAATAGCACTGACAGATGTCTATTAGTTGGGATAAGTACAAGTCCACCTATACCCACTTCTGGAGTTCTCATCAGAGATCCTCCTATTAAGAAGGATATTGACAAACAGAAGAGGGTAACCAGATAGAAGAGTATTTGGAAACATTGTCAAGTAAAGAGCAGCTGAAATAAATGGAGATGCTTAGGCAGAACACTCAAGTGAGGCAGGATGGATGCCTTTAAACATCTGAAGAACTGCCTGTGAGAACAGGTCTGCCTTCTCTGGGCAGGTTCAGAGAGCAGCGTGAGCACTCACTGGTGGAAATCATGGGGTTCCTGATCAAAACGGGAACAAACTACATTATAGAGTAGTGAATTTGCCATCCCTAGAAGCTTTCAAAGAGAGGCTAAATAAGAACCTACCAGAGATATGATTTTTAAAAGTTACTGAAACCACCTAAGTTGTCCCTGTTGAGTCTGGGGCTCTTTAAGCTCAGGGTCATATTATGATGGGATAAAAGATCCCAGGAAATGATAAGAAGCTGTTCCAGCTTATGGGTGGCTAGCCACCAACTGGTGTTCTGGTGATTGATAAATTAGTGGGAAGAGACTCAGTGGCAGTCTTAGGGTAGGAAAAGAGACAATCTTTTCTAAGTACTACCCTATAAATGGTAGACATCCTCTGCAGGGAAGATCAGAAGAGCTGTTTGCCCAGGCGCAAGGCCAGACAAACAGAATGGAGAGGAGAAGGGCATGTGTTACTTGTCTAAACCCCTAGTAAGCAGCAGTATCCTCTGTCCCCAACATTGGTACTAGCCATGGAACCTGCACAGAGGGCTTTGCACCAGGGCACAGCCATCTACTTCACATGGAAAGTGAACTGCTAAGCAGCAGAACGAGCTGAGCTATATCAAGAGAACCACGCAGCATTCCAGCCCGTTACCTGGGCTGGAGTCGAACTGCCAATCATCTGACTTCAAGGAAGGGAACCCATTCCCCTGTCTGGCCTTGGTGACCCTTTTGCAAAGTAAGGGGAGGATGGATATGTAAGGATATGTAAAGTGGATTCCTTATAGTTCTCATACTTTCTAAGAATTTTGAGAATTTCTGGACTTCTGTTTCTGTGACAGAAGAATCAGGGTAAAGCAGAGTACCCATGCTATAGTCATTTCCCACCAGAGTGAGGCCAAAGCAGGATGTCCCCAAGAAAAGCTACTTGAGCACAGTTTTTGGAGTCGGGGAGAGGTAAAGAGGAGACTCAATGGCTGAGAAGTCCTGACCCCACTTGTTTTCCTATCCACATCCCTGGAATAATGCTAAAAGTGCAAGTTCCTTTAAAAGTTAAAGATATAGTGCCCTACTGTGCTCTGAGTCACTTCCACCTAGGGGAAATTCACTCTCCTCTAACCTTCTCCTTCCTCACTCAGCTTCATATCCTGCTCTTCTTACTCCCTGGAGCCCATCACTCCTTACAGACCCCTCTGATGGCTCCTATTTCCTCTTTGAATCAACAGGCTATTGATTATTCTCTTGCATCTCTTCCTGGACAACCCTGCTTTTCTCTCACTTCTCTGACCCACAAACCTATACTTGCTCTGACTAAACCCCAAGGGAAGCAGAAGGGTCAGACTTGGAAGTTTCCTTAGAAGTCCAACGGACAGGAATAGACTGCTGGAAAACAGAGGGGTCAAAGGATAACTAGAGAAAATTATGGAAAGAAAGGTCCTTTGTTTTATTTAGCAGCTTGTTTTGTGTAAATGAGACCAGTTCCTTCTCTTTGATCAAGTTTCCTTTTAGCCAAGGAAGAAGGGAGGAATCAGATATGGAGACACATTAATATCAATGGTTCTTGAATTCTTTTTTTTTTTTTTTTTTTTTTTTTTTTTTTTTTGTTCTAGGCCCTCTATCCAAATCGTTTTGGAGTCTTAAATCCACAAGCAACAAAATGTACTCTGATATCCTGAACTTTGGAGATTTTAAGAGGTAAATGAATATTTCGACTAAGTAGAGCTACGGGCTCTTAGTTATGGTCTGGAGTCTTAGATCTCTCTCTCAAGTCTCTCTCTCTCAAGGTGGGTGTAGGCAGAGGTGGGAAATGTGGAAGGTCTGTGGTGACAATGGGGGCTGAAGGCCTGGATAGTGATCCCTGGGGGATGAGGAGCTACGTTAATTACAGCCGTGACACAGTTAGGAGGCAAAGAAAAATGCTACTGAGGTTCATGTTATTCAGTTCCAATGTCCTGGGAACTTTCTGTCCCCAGCTCGGGACATGTCCTGCAATCCAACATGCATTGTAAAGAGCACTAGAAGGGCCCTGTTTATAAAGGAATGGAGGAGGCCATGACTAGAGCAGGTGACAAAAGAACTCAGCCATCTCCTTCCGTCTGTACTAAGGACTTGTCAAACTCCTGCTATATGTTCATAGCCATGCCAATTAACGTGGGGGATACAATGATGAGCTGTGGTTCGCCACCTTCAGGAAGATGACCATCTGATTGACACCATCTCTGAGCACTTAAGACAGACTCACCTGGTGGGCTGGGTGCTGGGTGTGAGTTGGCGGCAGATGCAAAGACACGCAGACACTGAGTCGTTCTTTTCCACATTTTGGAAAGCAGAGAGGACTAGAGACCTATATGACCCCCACAGGTACTGGGGCTGTGATATTGTCACCCACATTCCATGCAGCTGTCCCCTCTCTGCTGTCCTCCTGGATCTGGGCTGTCCCCCTGTGCATTCAGAAGGATTCTCCATCGTGGATTGTAGGATGTCCTCTCTCCAGCGCGATGCCCTATGTACATCATAGGCCCTCTAATGTCATTCTGGCTTCTTAATCCCACAGTTAAAGAGGGAAAACAGCTCAGAAGATCCTGAATTATCTTATTTTTGAGGACAAAGTCAAGTAACGAAGGAAGGATTTCTGTCTCTCTCCCACCATCAAAAGCATGTAGGAACCAGCACATATTGTTAAGTTATTGAAAAATATCAAGAAAATTTAATGTATGCCTCTTTCCCTCAAAGGGTCTTTAATCCAGTTGAAAAGATAAGGCTTAGACAAGTGAAAACTCTAGAAATAAACAAACCACTAAGAACAGATCTCAATAGACATTGGAGGGACCACCGAGTCACCTCTGTGTTGATCGTACACACTGGAGTTTTCTGGACAACCTCCATTTTAACATTTGGCCTCATTGTCAGATCACGTACCCTGGTTTTCAGTTTAGAGATTTCACTATAGATGTATCCAAAGAGTCAAACAGATGATAAGAATAAGAGACTCTCAAAGGAGAAAGTGGGCAGGATAAAGAAGGCAGGGCTCAGGAAGGGCAGCAAAGGCTTTCATGGAGGAGAAGGGATGTCAGTCACACCTGAACAGCTAGTCTGGTTCTCCCACATTCCTGTTTCCTGCCTGCCTCACCTCCACTCCTACTGTCCTCTCTTCTCAGGTCTGCTCCACAGAGGCCCTTCAATTGGCCCGCCAATGTGTGGTACCGTAGCCCAACATCTATAATTCACCGCGGCAGATGTGTTCAGGGCCAGGAGGGAGTGGAGAGGGGAAGACTATAAGTAACCCCACTCCAAAACCCCACCCCAGCCACCCTCAAAGCACAGACAGCCCAGGATTTGCCTAGGGGCCCTCTGTGCCAGGTGTCGCTCCCACACCTCCACAAAGCCCTGGGACTCCCTGGCTCACAACGTGGCACCAAGATCGGCCAGCAAGCTGCCCCACCAGAAATGCCATCTGCTCCCTGGTTGTCAGCAGCTCACGTCACTGCCGACAGCAGCACCACGGTTCCTCGGGGTGATAAGAGCGCAGACTCGACACAGGTTCACCAAGTTCCTAAAATGCGCTAGACACGGGCAATCTAACAACAAACCGCAGAAGGCCTTTGCCACTGGGGAGTTGCTAATCCAGCAAAGGAAACAGATGAGTAACAAGGAGGCAGCATGCAGAGGTTAGGTGCTGTGCCGGCAAGCTGCTTCGTGCAGGCCATAGGAGGTCTGGTGGCCGTGGTTGAAAGTGAGCCAGCTGCTCACCTAGCCATCTCACTCCTTCACGGAGGGCAAGTCTTTCCCAACAATTCTACTTCTCTTGTTCCATCTTTTAAAGTCTTGTTCAAAAACATCACCTGCCCCGGTGAAGCACATTCCATGCTAGGTCTCTGTGCCCCTCTAGCATGTGGGACATGACATGCCACCTCCATCTGCAAATTTTCTCAGGGCCTCCTTCCCATGTGCCATGCTGACTCCCATTCTGACCATGACTCATCTGAGACTAGGTCCATGCTGTTTACTAATGCCCATCCCTCTGGAGATCCCACAGAGGCCAGTATTCAAACAGTGGTTCAGAACAAAGGCTTTGGCGTCTAGGGCCCTGGTTGCAGACACTGGCTTTCTTATTTGTTAGCGCTAGTCTTCGTTAGGGAGATTCAAGCACATTCTCATTTTGGTTTTATTTTTCCCTATATACGAGGTACATAATAGTCTGCTCCCAAAGATGATGTAAGAGTATTAAATGAGATAACATAGTAAAAGCTCCAATTCTGAGTGAGACACAGAGTAGGTTCCCAAGACAGTTTTTTTGCCACCAGATTTATACACAGTGGAGACTCACGTGACCAGCCATTTCCTGTGCCACCTTGGCTTGATTATAAGGAATAAGTCCCTCCATTCCTGGTCAGACCAATAGGAGGAGAGATAAAAAAAGTCTACAGTGTTTGCAGGCTACCCTGGAGGAGGGCCTGGCCTTTGGCACAGTCAGGCTCAGGGGGCTGCCTCTGAACTTGGCCATTTAGAAGAAAACTGGGAAGAGTGACAAGACAGAATACTGGGCATAGTGGCACATGCCTGTCATCCCAGCAGATTAGGAGTCTGAGGCAGGAGGGTCCCAAGTGCAAAGCCAGCCTCAGCAACTTAGTGAGACCCTGTCCCAAAATAAAAAATAAAAAAAGGGGGTGTGTGCTAGGGATGTGGTTCAGTGATCAAGAGCCCCTGGGTGCAATCCCTGGTTCAAAAAAAAAAAAAAAAAAATAGAGAGCATGTGCAACAGGACAAATGGGGGGTTTGCAAGGTATAAACACGACCCTTGGCAAGGCCCCAAAGTCTCTAAAATGTGGGGAAGAATGGGGGGGCAAGATTGCACTTCCCTTTCAGATGAAGTCCTGTCCTTCCCTTCCAGCCCCTCCTGCACCATCCCACCCCCACCTAGCTAGAACAGAGAAGAGAGGTCATAGAGGCACCAACGGCAGGACAGACAACCGCTGGCTCTTTCCAGCAGAGTGGCAATGGCAGCCTTCTCTCACTGGCCTGGCTTCTGGAAATAGCTTCTCTGCCCACAGAGGAGTTGGCTGTTTCCCCAGTGCTTTGGCTGGAGCAGCACTCCCCTCAAGCGGCAGAGGAGATCGTCCTATTGAGACTGGCTGCTTCCCATCCTAAAAAGGTGGCAGCCGACATGCTTAGCAAGCAGGTGAGTGAAGTCCCACAGGAGCAGGTGCCAGGGTAGCTCTGCAGAACGGCAAAGTTCCAACTCTTCCTCCTTGCGGAGCTCTCCTCCATAGCCTTCCCCACAGAGTCCCCAAGAAATGGAACGTACACTTCTGCTCTCAGGCCACCAGTCAAATCTGTTGACCCCTACAGGACCACTACTTACATCATCTACAAAGAAACATCTTTCTTAAATCCCTTCTCAGTGTGGTGCTAACTAGGTACCCTGGACAGGAATGTCCAAAGATGTCCTTTTTGGACTTCCAGCTCTAAAATTCCTGTTTTCCTTTTCCTTTCCTAAATATTTATTAAGCCCTTCCTGCATACTACATTAATAGACACAGGCAAATTAGATACAGTTCCCTCAAGGAAAGCAAGCAGACTCATACCATTGAACAGTATAGCTATAGTCAATTATTAGGAGTACTAAATTAAAATACAGTTAAGTACCACAGAAGCACAGAGGAGGAGCAATTGATCCTGTTGAAGGCCCAGAGACATATTAATAAAAAGCTGAGGGCCTTTATATCAGAGTCCTTTATACCATCCCCCCCCTGGGTTCTTTGGGAAGCAATTTCTTTGCTTGTCTTTATCACCAAAGCCTGACAACAGACAGCCCTCCGACATTGCCACCTGCTCTTTGGGCAGGCTGGGTCGTCGTTAGTGGTGTAGGAACACTGTTTCCCTGGGGATTTATACTACCCATTCCATAAAAACTCCTTATCTCCTGTTCTTGTGCAAACAATGGAAATTCAATCATCCCACTTGGTTGCCTAGGCCTTTTTTGCATCTACCAGGCCCCACTTGCGTTTGTCTGAAAATACGAGTGTTGTGCAGAAATGTTCTTGACAGCACAGGTGAAAGACCCAAGCTTTAGCAGAAGAGGCTCAAGGCACACGTGGCTGGGTGTGCATTCACACACCTTCACCCCAACACAAATGGAGGGAACACAATGGGTGCACCATTGCATGGAGGAGAATGTGAAGGAAAAGAGGGAAGCCACCTAGGAAAAATCAAAAAGCATCTTAACCAACTGAGCTAAGCACTTGTTATGTCATAGAATAGTTGAGAAACACTGGTTAAACCAACTGGATTAAGCCAGGTTACCAAATAATTGGATAAGACACTATCTCTACCTGTAAGGTTTGTACACATTTCCTGTTACACATTCTTCAAGCATCTGCCTTTTCCATTGAATCCTCCCCTCTGTTAGAATCTGCCCTGTTCACCACTGCCTGTGGCTGCCTGAGAACAGTTGTTAAATAAGTACAGGTGAATGATCTTGGGCTCTTACATCCCATTGAATATGGATCAGAAGGAAGCAAGAGTCAGTATAGCAGCACACTGGGAAGACCACCCTATAGGCAGGAGTTTGGAGACCCTAGGACAGACTTCCAATGAAGCACGTGCAGTTTCCTTGCATAACAAACTCTGAATTGGGTTGGCATGCATCAGACTGAGGCTGTTGGTCAGGTGGGGTCCTGCATGGAGGCCAGGGACATCCGGTCCCTCTTGCATGTTATGGATGCTGTGGCTCTACGCCAAATGCTAGCAGCATGCAAGGTCCTGTGCACGAGGCCCTGTTTTCCAAGAACTTGGAGTGCTGCTGCACAAATACCCAACATCTGTGAATTTCTACAGCACCTTTCTCCAAGGAATTCAACACACTTACAGACATGATCTCATTCAGCCTCTCATTCCCTCTGAAGCAGGGAGGGAACCAGCACGATCACCTCTGTTAAACATGTGGGGGAACCAGGCACAGAGATGGAGAGAAACCTTCTTGAGAATACACAGCAAGCACGGGATTACTGATAAGAAACACAGGAGGTCTTCCTGGCCCAATACCCAGGCCTGTTCCCTCTTCTGACTTTGCTCCGACCTTGTTTTGCGAGTTAGAAGCACTAAGGGAAGGCGCCTATTACAAGCACTGTTGTATTATCATCATGAAAATCTGGTGAAATCCAACAAGACCACTAAAAAATAGCATTAGTCATCACTCCCATCTCTATTCCTCTTCCAGGTTCCTATTCCAATGATTAGGACCTTGTGGGGAACAGAAATGAAGAATAAAATGAAACCCAGAAACAACAACTGTGGTGAGGAAGGTGCCAAAACTTGACCTCGAATCAGAGCCTGAACGGTGGGGCTGGCCCATTAATTTTCTTGGGGACTGGGGATGGCTTTGGAACATGCGATGCTTTGGGAAATTAATAAAGGAAAGGAAGCCTGGACTGAATGGAGGCCCAAGGGTCAAAGACCAGCTGAGTGCTACAAGAGGCCTGGAGCAAGGACAAGTTCACAGAGAGGACCACTCACCCTTCTCTGCTTAAATCAGAGCGCTTTCTTCATTAGTCCAAAACCATGGCTATAACCATCACAAAGGATTTTCTTTCAGCCAGGCATTAATGCCCCAGCTGTCTCTAAACAAAGGCTTGACTCCTGCTCTCCCTTTCAAAGGAGGCTTAGAATACAGACTAATCCTATCTCCTTCTACTCAAATCCTTGGGAACTGGATATAAAGGGCTCAAACCCAAAAGGTGAACATCTCAATTAGACACGCTGCTTTATCCAGATAACCACAGTATAATCCAGATCTGCTTATGACTCTGCAAAAGTCCCAAGTGTGGTGGGGTCTGAACCGCACTCAGCTCATCCACGTCCGGCATCCTCTTTGTCCCTGTTCCTTCCCTAAGGTGAAAACTCTGACCCATACAGTGAAAGGTTTTGTCCATTGTCAAAGATTTTCAAATGCCAAGGAATGTTCTGTCTCCTGCCTGACGTGTTCCAGAATGGTCCACACACCTGTCTCCTGGGCCTTTTCCCTCTGTTCTATCCAAGTCTTCCCTGACCAAGGTCTTGGCCAAGGGAATCTGGTCTCTCTGGGTGTGAAATAGAGATGGTAGGAAGGATGAGGAGAGAGAAAGTGAAGGCAGCAAGGTGAAGTGAGTAGGAAGGTAACTACTGACAAGTTTCAGAAGATTTGTGGAGGACAACAAATTACAAGGTCATTAAAGGGGCAAACGGAGTAGCAGGAAACCCAGGCGGGAATTTCAAGAACAAAAGAAAAAGGGAGATAGAGGTATCCAGAGCAAGATACCTTGAGGTGAGTATAGACTTGAGGGAGAATATCATAGGGAGAGCAGAATTTTTGACCTGACTGGGCAGGCAGGGATAAGGAGATATTGAGGAGTCAAGATGATAAATGCAAAAGGAAAGGGATCCTTTTAGAGTAACAACCCAGGAGTAGACAAGGAGAGATGAGGTCAATCTCAAGGCGATCAGAGGTAGTCTTTTTCTTCGAGCTGAGAATTGGATTCGTTTCGGTACCCTCTTGGTGGGACCTGAGGTCTGGTATTCATTCGGAACCTGGGCCTGGTCTCTCGGCTCCTCCCTAGGTGTGGTCAACGCGCTCACCAGCGTGGACCAAGGCTCTGCTCACGAGCTCTCTCTGCTGATGGCTTCCTTTCTTCACTTGCTCTCCTTCCCTTCCCAAGTCACCTAGGGATTCTGAGTTCGGCTGGCTGCCTCTCCTCAGAGACCTGCTTGACTTTGACCCCAATGAATGCAGACTCCTGCAAGGGGCACCCGTGGCAGTGGGTAGGTTTAAGTAATGACCATCTTACTGTGGTCTTCTGTCTTCCTTGTGGCTGAGCTTAGGATGTGACCTGTTTAGTTCAGAGCCCAGTGTCGGGCTCCTACTAAGCCCTTGAGCAATGGTTGTCAAACTTAAGCCTATTTTGCATTCTTCTTTCTTTCTCTGAAACTTCTAAGGGGAAATAATTTTCCCAAAGTAAGGGAAAAAAAAAATTTCTTGTGCAAGCTGCTGGCATGAGACAAACTTCTATAGTGACTGCCTAACGTGGGCCATAGGAGGTTAGCTGTGGTGTGTATATCCCAGGCCACTTACAGAAACCAGCTCTCTGTAGACCTTACTCAACCACACACCACAGGGCAAAGTCAATTCCAAGTGACTCAAGGAAATTTTTGCTCTGAGAATCAATTGACTGACTGCCTGAACTAAGTGATGAGGTCATCCCTCAACATAGGCCGCCTTGAGAGAACTTACAGGATTGATGGATGCAGGAGCCCTAATTAAGGAGATAGTGAGATTGCGGTTAGCTGCGAGCCATAAGTATTGCCACTTTGCATGATCTCGCAAGACTTGGCCCGGCCCAGGGGATTGTGGGTCGTCATCGGTGTCATTTTGTGTGGTGCGGCGTGTGGTTGGAGGAGTGTGGACGGCGTGTGGGGGTGTTGTTGGAGCCGGAGAGAGAAGCTGGCAGAATAAAGAGCCTGTTTGTCTGCAAATTGCCCTTCTCCTGTGAGCATTTCTATATTATGGTCTCCAAATACTGCAGCTGCGTTTCTTTTAGCCGTTTCTATACAAAGTTCTTGAAATTGCGATCGCCAAACCAAGTATTGCCCCCCGCTTAATGCTGCTTTACATAGACGTTTCCAGTCTGAGGGGGTTAAGCTAAAGGTGTTAAGGGACTCCAGCATACTCAACGTGAAAGGAGCTTGGGGCCCATACGTCATTACTGCCTCTTTGAGATTTTTTATTGTTTTGAAATCTACTGACTGGTGGACCCTCTGTCCATTTTTCTTTTCAAATGCTGGCAGTTTCCAATGTATCTGTGAGTTACCCTCGAAAGCGCATAAGCAATCAGAAAGACTTTTTATTTCTGTTTCTAGGGTATGCAAATGCCTAGTAATACCCTTCATATTTTCTGTAATAGATTCCACCCATGGAGTAGGGGACACAAGTGGTTCCTCTACTTGACGGTCCTTTATCTTGGTCTTTTTTAGTTTCTTTTTCCTCGTTTTCTCAGGATCACTTTTACTAAATTCCTCACTACTGCTAATTTCACTGACAGCAATATCCTGAGTCCCAGGTTCCATGAAGAGCAAGTATTCTTCAGCTATCTCCAATAACTCCCGAATAGCTCTAACAGCTTGGATTTTTGTCATCTTTGGGACTCTTCTAATACTCTCTTTACTGGTCTTAGTTGACCCAGTGGAAGCTACGCTTTCTTGATCACTTTCACTTTTTTCTAAATCCTCCTCACTGACAACGGAGTCAGGTATATCAAGGATTCTTTCCACAGCCTCTATCACTTGGGATTTAGTTATATTTGAACCCATCTTTAGAGACCTTTCAGTTCTTACCTGTCCGCTCCGAATTCCCCGTATGGGCCGCCACCTGTTGCTGCCTGAAGTGATGGCCGCTTGGAGCAATGAAGCCACAGGAATAAGTTCAGAGGCAGACTGGAAACGAAAAGCCTCTTTATTCTGCCAGCTTCTCTCTCCGGCTCCAACAACACCCCCACACGCAATCCACACTCCTCCAACCACACACCACACCACACAAAATGGCACCGACGACGACCCACAATCCTCCGGGCCAAGTCTCGAGAGACCATGCAAATGGCGCCGACCCGATCCACAATGTCCCGGGCCAAGTCTCACGAGATCATGCAAAGTGGTAATGCTTGCGGCTCACAGCTAGCCGCAATCTTAGCTATCTCCTTAATTAGGGCTCCTGCAGATGGAGACACTGATAAGTGGAGAGGAAGGTGGCAGGGGTCTCAATCTACTCTCAAAGTCAGCATCAAAACCCATGGCTTTGGAATCACTCACCTCTGAGCTTCAATATTATCTCACTCAGGATTCCCCTGAAGCATCACACTCTTAATAAAACAAAAGTAAGAGTGGGTGCTCTGAAATTAGGGAATCTTAGTTGCTGCTGACTTTGGATCTCCAGGAGGAAAACGAGGCAGCCAAAGTTCTTGGCCAGCTTTGTGTTAACATGACTTGGCCAGCTCTGTGGATTCCTGAAAGTCTACTTCCTCAGCAGGGTGAAACTCACCGTGGCTCTGTGCCTGGCTTCTTCTAGCTCAAGCTGGTGCATTAGCCAAGTCACCCTAGGGCAAGAGTTCCAAAGTGTGGTTGTCCAGTGTTCCCTCCTATTCTAGGGAGACTTGAAGCATTCCAAGTATCACCTGGCCTAGTGACAGTGCTTAATGAGAACACTCAGGCTGGGGTTGAAATGTAGTGTATTCTACACTACATTTGAAATGTAGTGAAATGTAGTGTTGAAATGTAGTGTATTCTAAATGTAGTGTATTCCACTGAAGGGAAGGCAGGAAGAGAGGTCCTCTATTCCAGGTCTCAACTAACTTGCAGGCTTAGGAAGAATCACCTGCTTTTCTATACAAGTCACCCCATCCTGGGCATAAAATCAGAGGCCTAATGAAAGTCAGCCCAATTTCATAAATTCAGACTGCTGCCATTTATTTATAGAATACCCACTAAATTCTCTGCACTGCCCCACATGGGCAGCCGTATGGCACCAAGAAGTCTGACAGAGACCCTGTATTACAGGATCTTATATACTCAAAGATACATAGTAACGAGATAAGTAAATAAATAAGACCAATTTAGGTCTTAACAGGTTATGAAGCAAATTGGATAGGCTAAGGCCAGAGCATCACTATATTCAGGGGTAGCAAGTCCTTCCTGGGAGCATGATAAACTGAGAGCAGAATGAAGAAAAGGCAGCCCAAAGCAACACTGAGAAGGAAGCTTCCAGAAAAAGCAATGGCAAGTCAAAGACCCTGGGATGGGTATAAACTGATGTCCATGAAGGACGGAAGAAAGAGTGAATGAGGGAAAGCATGGAGGGAGAGAGACGGACGCGGGATCTTATGGGACTCTGCATGTCATGGTTTGGAAACCTCTAGTGGGTGTCAAGTGGGTGAGTGGTATGGTCTGATTTACACTTCAGAAATCTCACTCCAGCTAATGCATGGTGCCAGTCAGAGCAGGCAGCTGGTTTTTGCAATAACCCAGGCAAGAACTGATGAAGGTTTGGAATAGGTTTGGAGTAGTGAACTGCGTCAAAGGTGTTCACCTTAGAAGTATATTTTAGTAGTAGAGCCAGGTACCTAACTGTGAATTAATCGTGGAGCATAAGGAAATAAAAAGAACTAAGGATGATTCCTAGGCTTTCATCCTTCTTATTATCTTTGTGTAAGGTAACCAAGGGAGATAATATGATTAAACCGGATATTTGTAATATAAAGTAAGACACTTGTGTTTTTTGAGCCATTGACTTATTAGTTGGTTGATATCAGGTTGGTAATGAATGCTAAATTCAAAGACATGTATATACTCCTGAATTTTTATTGTCACAAATTTTTGAGTTCACTTAACATCCTACAATACAGTATGGGCTCAAAGAGTCCGTGTCCAGGCCTGGGTTTAGACTGCATTCAGGCTCATATAGTTGCCAAGAGTCTAAGTCCAGGTCCTGGCAGCAGCTCCCAGTCTGGAATGTCATATTCCTGCTTTGCAGCTTTACTGTGAAGCCCAAGCATCAACAGAGCTAGTGGGTTTAGCAGTGAGATGCCAAGAGCCTTAGAGATCTGCAGGAGATGGCAAGAGCACTGTGCCCTGTGCACCATTCCCAGGCAGGAAGGTCATAAGCAGAAGGTATGGAAGAATAGCTCAGTCAGACAGAGGGGAAGACAGACTCCGAGAGGAGGATGGACACTAACACTTCTGAGCATGAACGGCATTTTGGAACCCCTTTTTTTATCAGCAACAGTGGAAGCCACTCAGTTCTCCTTCTTGAGGCCTTTTTTCTCACATGACCCCCCTGGGACTCCACTTTTTCCTGGTTTTCTTCCTACCTCACTAGTTACTTCTTCTCAGTCGCTTTGTTGAATTCTTCATCATCTTAGTCTGTAACTTTAGACAGACCCAGGCCTCATTTTGGTTATCTGTCTTCTCTGTCTATATTTACCCATTTGGTGAGTTTGAAGAATCTCATGGTGAAAATATCATCTAAATGCCAATGACTGTCCACTCAGACCTTCCCTTGAATGGCCTTCTCCTTATCGCCACAAGATTGTAACAGGTGTCATGTATGTTCACCACTCATCACTTGATTCCTTCCTCCCTCACCAATACTCTTCAGTTGTGCAAACCCAAATCTTGGTGTGTCAGGCTCAACCTTTCTTTCTTGTATCTCACACTCACTTCATCAACAAATATTGAAGGATTTGCCTTTAATATTTGTAGCCAGAATCTGAATCTTTTTCATCATTTCCATGGCTGCCACCCTAGTTTAGGCCAATGTCACCTCCCCTTGGGCCACTGCAACATCCTCCTACTGGCTCCCCACTCTGCCCTTGCCATTCATAACCTAGTCTCCACTAGCAACTGAAGCAGACACTCGACAGTGCCAGTCTAAGCACGTCATCCTCTGCCCAAGAGCCCCAAATGACGTCACATCTCATTCAGAGTATTCAAAGCACATACAGAATCCTCCAATGAGCTGAGGCCTCCACGACCTGGCTCCTGCCTCTCTTCCTTCCTTTGCATCTACTTTCTGCTCAGAAAGACCATTCCTGACCACACTACCAGCCCGTTCACTTTCTCCTCCCTCATTTTTCTTTGTTTTCTTCATAGTACATTTTAGTAACGAATACATTCCATCTGTATTTGTTTATTACTTTGTCTCTCTTATTACTAGTCTGCAAACCCCTTAGGGGCAGGGATTGTCTCTTTATTTCATGCTGCATATCTAGAGAGTCTCCACCCATGCCTCATGCAGAATTGAACTCCGTCAAAGTATATTGTTGGTGGTGTTGACCTGTACCAAGAACGTTACAAATATTCTTTTGTTTGGTCCTCTCTGGGATACCACAAGCTAGTATTATTATGCTTTTTACAGATAAAAAAAATGAGAGGAATATGACAATATGACAAAGTAGAAGGTGGCAGATCTGGGACTTGAACCAGATTCACTTGTGTTTTAGTCAGCTTTCACGTCACTGTGACCAGAATGCCTGACAAGAACAACGCATGGTCTCAGAGGTTCAGTCTACAGTCAACCTATTCCATAGCTCTCAACACCGTGGCAGAAGGGCTTAGGGACGGTAAGCAGCTCAGGACACACAGGAAGCAGAGAGAGCTCTGCTTACCAGGGACAAAATACAAAGCCTGAAGGCATGCTCTCAGTGACCTACTTCCTCCAGTCACACCCTATCTAATGCCTATCTACTAATTAGGTTCCACTTCTAATAATTTAATCATTTCACCTCTGAACATTCTTGCATTGTTTCACACAAGAGTTTTGGGGTAGCCAGGCGTGGTGGCGCACACCTGTAATCCCAGCACTTTGGGAGGCTGAGGCAGGAGGATTGTGAGTTCAAAGCCAGCCTCAGCAATGGCGAGGCACTTAGCAACTCAGTGAGACCCTGTCTCTAAATAAAATACAAAAAAGGGCTGGGAATATGGCCCAGTGGTGGAGTGCCCCTGAGTTCAATCCCTGGTACCCCCCCCAAAAAAAAAGAGTTTTTGGGTGACATCTCATATATAAACCATAACAACTTGATTCTAACACTCCACTAGAGAAGAAATGGATGTCACCAGCCCACACCAATTCCCCAAATTTCCAGGGTTTCTGCTTCAATTCTTTAATAGAGGCCTTTACCTAAGAGAGAGAGGGGGGGGGGCGTCCAGACAAACAGACATACACAGCAGTAGAGAGATATGAGGTCAGAAAGAGGCAGAACAATTGGAAATCAGCTATCAGCTCTGTGTGGATTCTCCCTGGGAAAGAATGAGCTGCTCAGGTCCATAGCACCTGGTGGGCCAGGCCTCCCAGGGCAGTGCCAAGCTTCCTAAGCTCCCCTGCATTCACCTGCAGAGCTTCCACAAGGCAAGTTTCAGAGAACCCGGCTTTCCCCTCACGTGCCATTAACTGATGCAACCCCTGGCCCTCTTGGCCTCAGTTTCTCCATCTGGAAAATGGTAAGAGTCGCCGGACAGTGGTTCCGAACCTGGATCTGGAAATGCATGGATGATCATTCCGATCTCAGAACTTGACCTCTGGAGAGACCTTGACACGGGGAGTCTGTGGACGGGTGAGGGGAATGTGTGTTTCTAATGAGATTTGAGTTCCCTGTGTGAGGTAGCATCATGGCACAGTTGAGAGCACGGTCCCTGGGGTCAGAGACTGCCTGAATTCAACCCTGATTGGCTATTTCCTGTCTGTGAGACCTTAGGACCTCATCTCTCAGTGGTCGATTTCCCCATCAGAGAAATGGGGATGATCATGCTAACTCTGTCAAGGACTGCTGAGATTAAGTGAGATGGCACGTGTAAAACCACTCAGAACAGCACACGGCACACGCTTAAGTGCTGCCGAAGTGTCTGCTGAATAATTGCTCAAGCTGCTAGCTCGCTGCTGGCTGCGGACGACCGCAAACAGATTTTTCTGCTATTCCATGATTCTCTGCCCTACTGTTCCTCAGAAGGAAAAGGGAACAGTCCTCATTAACCTTTTGTGTTGGAGTAGAGGGCACTCTAAACACCACTCCCGACTGCCTGTTGAATCAACCTCAACACGAATTCGGCCCTTTTAACTACGACTTTGAACAACGTGCCAGACGAGGCAGGGTTATTTGACTTTGACATGGAACCACTGAACACCAAGTTGAAAGGATCTTAAGATCATTGGTCGGCATTCTTTTCAAGCACACATGGAACTTTTACAAAAATAAATAAATAAATAAATAAAATAACCGCATTCCAGGTCACAAAGCAAATCTGAAAAGTACCCAAAAAATCAGCATCAGACATGCCACATTCTCTAAACAAAACACAATTAGAAATAGCCAAGATACAAACCTCCCCACCCCCTGCAGCAATGGAAAAGTAGAGACACTTTTAAATAATTCATGGAACAAAAAAATTCATACCCCAAATTTTAAAATATGGGAGTGGCTTTATGATTGTTTTGCTCACTGATAAATCCATAGTACCTAGAGCAGTGCATGGTAGCTAAATATTTCTGGAGTTGGGGGTGGGAGGAAATGAGTAAATGAACATGCTTCATGATAAGATATTTATATACTTTTACTAGAAAAGAAATAAGGTATCCAACAACAAAGCAGAAAGAAGAAGGAAGGAAGGAATACATAGAAAAGACAAACAATAATAAGCACAAACAGGACCAAAGTTCTATTTTTGAAAAGACTAATAAAATAGTTTAAACATATATACTAACTAGATTTCGAAAAAGAAAAGACACAAATTATTTACAATCACAAAGGCAATATCATCACAGTTACAGCAAAGGTTAATGACTTCAAAAGATAAGTCTATGAAGAATTTCATACCAAGAAATTAAAAATGCACACAAAATGGATAATTTCCTAGAAAAATAAGAAAATGGAAAACTGAAGAGCACAAAACTGTGTGGGGGTGAGGGGGAGCCTGAAATTGAAATCTACCCACAAACCCCAGCAGTTGGCCTAGACATTTTTAAAATGAGTTTTATCAAACTCTTAAGAAACAAATAATCCTGCCCTTCTATAATGTATTCCAGATAAGAGAAAAGGAGGGAACACTCCAAACTCATGCCGTGCAGCTTGAACGACCTTGGCACCAAAACCAGACACACAGCACGAGGAAGGAAAACTTTAGGTCAACTTCACTCATAAATGTAGACACAAAAATCCTAAATAAAACCTAAGCAAAGCAAATATAGCAACACACTAAAACCAGTACTCGATGACCAACTTGGTTTTGATCAGAAATATGTATATTGTTTAACTTAAGAGTTTATTAATGAAGTTCATTCCGTACGTTCCAGGCTTTTAAAGGAGCAAAGTCACATTGTTATTTGAATCAGTGCACAAAAAGCATTTGATAACTTAATTTAAATTATCCTAACAAAACAGGAACAGATGGGAACGCCCTTTAATGTGATAAATGTTATCAACAAAGAAAACAGAGCAAAAATCCTACTTATGAATAAAATATTCAAAGCATCCATTTAAAATCAGGAATAAAATAAGCATATTCACTACCTACATTTCTATTCCATACCATACTAAAGACACTGGCCATAGAGTAGAACAAGAAAAAGAAATAAAATAAGAATTGGAAAGGCAAAGATCCAAAATTGTCAATACTTATAGGAAATGTGATTGTCTATACAGAAAATGTAAGAGATACTTCCAATTCTGGTAGTATGACAAACTAGATGTGGAGAAGACCCCCTTCTTAGTACAGGAAATGTACTAAAGCTTATCAACCACGATAAATGACACTGTCTTTAAGCATGGCAGAACTGGTGTTACAATAGGGACTAATTCTAAGTAAATGTACCAATCTATTAGTTCTAAATGAATAGACAACTAATAATAATGAAAAATTGAACTACTGTAGAAATTAACAAATTCAATATTTGACTGTCACCCCTAAACACCAATTATATTCCCATTTCACTTCTGGTCCATGAGGTTTTTGGAAGATTTTTTTTTTTTCATTTTCTAATATACAGGGATGATTTCAGTAATCTCTAAAAATTTATTTATTCATTAACTGCATGATGGTCAGAGACCATGATTTTCATAGGAAAAAATTCTGTGAAATATGTTCAGACTTGTATGTTCCGACATGGCATGGTATATGATCAGTTTTCATGAATGTTCCCTCACAAGAGAGATACTAATACAACACACTTAGTAAATTGATCATGCAGGTATACAGAATATTTGAGAATAATGATTAGCAAACCTGATCTAATAAATCAGTAAGGATCAGTAAGAACGCATGTTGTACAAGTAAGTTCTAACAACAAAAAGAATCAAAACAATACCAATATTCATCCTAAGATAACATAATCACAGTAAAAACAAGCCACAGACTGGAAGAAGATATTTTTAATGCATGTTACTAAGAATGAGTAATATCCATAATATATAAGAAAAACTCCTATAAATCAATAGACAAACTAGCCAATATAAAATGAGCAAATTATAAGTCCAAAATGTTCACATGGTCAACAAATATAGGAAAATATGTCTATTCATACCACTAACTCAGAAAATACAAAATAAAACCATCATATAGGAAACAATGAACTGTACTGGTTGATTCCTGCTACACTCCATACACAGGTATAAATTGCACATAGTTCCAAGATTCATGGGGAAAGAATTTGTTTTACAAAATTTTAAAATACTATGTTTAAACACCATTTATATTTATCAACTAGCAAAAATTAAAATCTTTTATCAGCAAGAGCTGGTAAGGATGTGGAAAACAAGAATTTTCATACAATGCTGGTAGGAGTATAAATTAGTTCAATCATTTTGAGAATGGTTTGATTAGATCTTATAAAGATGTGAACACTCTAAGAGTAAGTATTTCTATTCCCAGGGAAATCCTTAAATTCTCCCAGACACATGTGTGAAAGGATTCATAACTATATAGCTGGTAATAGAAAACAAGGAAACAACTTCCATGCTCTTAAAGATGAAAATTAATAAATAATGATGTGTTAATATATGAAATATGATAATTTAGTTGAATGCTCTAGAGCTACACTCATCAAAATGAATGTATTAAAAAGCAAGGCTGACCAAAAAAAGCAAGCTACAAAATAATATGCACTGTATGATATCATTTAGATGAAGTTTTCAAACACAAAAGTATTTTATAGTATGTTTGTACATGTACAAGCAATAAATACACAAAAATGTCATGGAAATGGTAAACATGAATTCAGAATACTGGTAACCTTTAGGAAGAGAATGAGCAGGATAAGAACATAAGAGCTACTGTATACATATGCTCCAATTCTATTTATAGTGACATTTTAACATGATCTGATGCAATCATGATATATGTCCTTTATGGTGAAGCTATGCCCTTGCTATATGGGTATTCATTAGCTTAGTCTTCAGACTATTCTGTGTCCACAAAATAAGCATCTTATTATAGACATTCTTCTAACCACCCGATGTTTCTGGGACTATCTGTTCATCTCTGTGACAACTTGTGATCTATTTGATATCTTCCCTAATTGGGGAGCTCACTCCAACAGAACAGTACTTTTACAGAATGCCCAGTTTCTAAGCTGAAAAGGATGAGTGCTATTTTTGGAGTTTCTTAGTCTCAGAGACCCCAAAAGGACAAAGGTTGGAGGGAGTGGGGAAGAGGGACTCTTTAGCAATATAATATTTGCACAATTGCAATTAAACACAAGAATTACCTACTTGCCAAAATACATAAATGTCTGAGACCCCTCACGGCTCCTGCATTATCACGATTGCCGCAGTCATCAATTACAATCTGTACCCTCCTCTGTCCCTGTGGCTTTTGCCACACTGCCAAACAGTCATTCACAGCTCAGCAGGTCACACATTCCCCATGTGCTGAGAGAGCAACTTGTTCTTTACTTTTTATAAGAACATGTTTTTTAAATAGACGGGCATCAACGAATGGTTTTTTTTTTTTTTTTTTTTATAATAATCCTGTCGTTGAAAGATTCTGGTATTTACAAAGTCCTGGACAGAAAAGCAACCTTTTACTGAACTTTATGAGGCAGCTGATTCTGTCGGTGGGCAGATTTGACAGTGACAAAATTATTCCCCAAGGAGTTTGAAATCTGTTGTCACTGAAATTTCCACCACTTGGACTTGATTCTGCCCTTGGAAACCCCCAGGATGAGCTTCTCTAGCAACAGTAAATGAATGGTGTGTGTATGTGTGCGTGTGTGTGTGTGTGTGTGTGTGTGTGTGTGTGTGTGTGTGTTTCTACATATATACACAACATATATCTCCTATACCTATTTCCAATTGTACCCTATGTTTTCTGTCCTTCTAGAGAAAAATTATAATTTCTGAGTCTGCCAAGACTCCAATATAAAGGAATTGCAGATAAGGAAACTTTAAATAACAAGAATTATTTGAAAAATACAGAGACCTAAAGGTGGTTATGTTTTTAAAACATGTCGACTTCAAGTAATTAAAATTGGAATATCACTGTCTGTTACTTCCAAAAAAAATATCATACCTTAGGGTAAGGAACATAATTACACAAACAGATTGTACATCATTATGGTTTTTCTATAGTTGGAATCTGAAAAAGTTTCACTGAAAAAAAAAACCAATGCTTTATTTCCTTAGGAGTGGATGATTTATGAAGACTACTTAGTAGCCACATAGCATATATTTTATTGGGAATGGGGAATCCCTGTTGAGATTTTCTCTTGGGGGTGTGTTCTGGGTGAATGGTACATGGATAGAGATCTTGTGAACAATCACAAATTTAATAGAGATCAAGTCAAGTGTTAGCTAATGTTTTCTTCTCATGGCAAGAAAGGGCAGAAAAAAGCAGAAAGAGACAGGAGAGGGGGGCAGCGAGGAAAGGAAGAGAATGAGCACAAGCCATCTTCAACAAACAGCAAAGGTGCAAGGTGCCAGACACCATCCCTGGGCTCCCCAGCCAGGAACCACAGCGTGGCCTTCCCACCTCACCCACAGGGACCACATGAGGCTGTCCACACTCAGGGAGGGCCAGGGCCAGCCTTGGGCCAGAGGCACTCATCCACAGGAACTGGTCCTCCAGATGGGGAACACAATACAAGGTCACCTCTGTCCCAATTCATGCACTGTTACATCTCCTTAACCCATGCCTCATACTATATAAACAAAGATGAATTCCTATAAATTCCAACTCGATTGTTTTTGGCCATTCTGTGGCTTCCCAGCTAGATATTAATGGAGTTCTCCATGTGCTAGCATAACTGTTGGTTTTTCCTCTTAATTCCTGATGTTTTCGCTTCTCTAGCCCAGCCCTGAGCAGAGAAGGCCTGTGTTTAATTTATGACAATCCCGACTGCCCAGGCTCAAATTGCCTCAGACTGTTCCAGCTCCCTGTTCCAGCTCCCTTCTGTCTACTATTGGAGTACCTCCTTCCAAAAGACAAACACCGCCAGGACAATGCGACCCATCGCTTGCGAGGGAGGAAACGTCTCTAACATTGCTCAAGAGTGAAAGCTGATTTCTAGATCGACACTGTGAGGCAGATTCAGTATGCCGTGCGGAAAAGGGTGGCCTGGGGTTCAGGGCAGTGCCCCCTTTGCTAGTGCTACAATTGTCTGCCGATTATCTCACCCTGGAAGTATTCGTCAACCTCACTTCCCAGTTCGTAAGGCAATTTCATACTTGTTGCCTCATTGGCCTCACAATATTTTATCAATAGGACAAATGCAATCACTAATTTCTCTGCTTAAAACTCTCATGTGGGGCTGGGGTTGTGGCTCAGCAGCAGAGCGCTCGCCTCGCACGTGCACGGCCCGGGTTCGATCCTCAGTACCACGTAAACATAAGTGCATTGCATTGTGTACAACTAAAGTAAATAAATAAATATTTTTTTAAAAAAAGATTCTTAAAAAAAAAAAAAAAAAAACTCTCATGTGGCTTCCTTCACTCAGAACAAAAGTCAAAGGTCTGACTCTGAGGCGACCCTACATGACCCCTCTCCAGCTACTCTCTGGCATCTTCCCTTTCCCTCTCCCTTTTCCTCCTTCTGTTACGGTCACACTTGCCTCCTGCCTGTTCCTCAACTACATCAAGGAGATATATGTCCCAGGGCCTTTGCAAGTGCTCACCTCTCTGCCGTATGTCCTTTCTCCAGGTATCTATACTGCTCTCTTTCTTAGTTCATGACAGCGTCTGCTCAATTCTTATTTATCAAAGGCCTTTCCCTTACTGTCTTTCACCTTTCTTTATAGTATTTATTACCCTCTGACACATTATATCTTTGTTTACCTCTGTCGTCCTATCATAAGAACATAAAATGATTGAGAACACTTTGCTTAACTCACTGCTATAATTCGATGGTCTAGAACAGCACCTGACACATAATAAACAAGCAAGAAAGGCTTAATGTTTTGAGTTAATGGCATTATCTCCTAAATTATATATGAGGAACTTGAGAATGAGAAGGGTTAAATACCAAGAGCATGGAGTTATCAATCCACAGCAATGTTAATTCTTCTACATTGCAAGTCCAGGGATCTACACCCAGCTTAGGCACTTGCCAATCAGGTGACCTTGGGATAACGACCGACCCATGCTGAATCTTGAATTTTATATAACAAATCTGCTTTTCAAATTTGCATAACTTTAAAATATACAGTTCATCTTTAAAGTCCCCACCACTGTGAGTTATGTGGAATGGGTACCTGAAGTGTCTTTTATAAAGATCAGAAGTCAACGTGACCCATTTAGGAAGTGGCAGAAGCAAGCCTTCCAACCAATCCAGGGCTCTGAAGTCCTCTGTAGATCCAAAGTGCTCCCAGCTTTTACCCTCAGAGGATGCTCAATCAACTTTCTAGAACATCAATCCAGTTATCCAAACCCCACCTATTTTCTGGGCTTATTGTGGAAATGTCTAGAACACTTCCAGCCTCCTCAGCTTCCCACTGGTTGCTCCTTCCTTTGGACAGTCTTCTTGGAATTTGCACCACTCTATTTGACACTGGTAAACTGTCTTGGGTTCATTTTATTCTAAATGATACATTCTAAGTAATAAGATACTTGTTGATAGACAAGACATCTCAATTTGTCCACTCCCGTGTTTCGAATACCATCTGAATGCCAAATTTGCATCTCTGGCCCAGACCTCTGAGCTCTGGACACAAATGCCTAAAGGCCTTATCCAACTGGATATTTTATAAATACTCAATTCGACATGTCCAAAGTCAAACTCATGATATTTCCCTCAAGCTGTCCAGTCTCCCATCTCAGTAAATAAAATCACCAACAACCAGCTGCTTACATTAGACATACACATGGCTCTTTCCCTTTCTCCTAGTCAAACCCAGAGAACTCTGCCCCTAAATACCTTGCTACTTTCTTATTCTAGAAGATACTACCATCAGCTGCTGAAGGAATCCCTGCCCATATCCCTGAACACAGTATCACATTCCCCAACGCCCTCCACAGAGCATTTTCAAATGAAAATCTGATCATACGGTGTCCCCTTCAGTAACTTTCCATTGGTATTAACAAGAAAGGCCACACAATTCGTGTCTTCATACATGCATTTAGGGTAGTGATATCCATCTCATTCTACCATCTTTTTTTTTTTAACCCCTTGCCCCCTCCCTTCCCCTCCCTCCCCATTGACCTTTCTAGTGTTCCTCTAATCCTCCTGTGCTCCCCATCCCAACCCCACTGTGAATCAACCTCCTTATATCAGAAAACATTTGGCATTTGGATTTGGGGGATTGGCTAACTTCACTTAGCATTATATTCTCCAACTTCATCCATTTACCTGCGGATGCCATTATTTTATTCTCTTTAATTGCTGAGTGATATTCCATTGTGTATATATACCACATTTTCTTTAGCCATTTATCTACTGAAGGGCATCTAGGTTGGTTCTTTGTATACAACCAGAGAAATGTAAAAATGTGCTCTATATGTATTATGAATTGTAATGCATTCTGCTGTCATATATAACAACTTTGAATAAAAAATTATGAAAATGAAAAGAAGAAGAAGAAGAAGAAGAATGATGATGATGATGATCAATGCATTGTGTTAGAGATTAAAGAGAGGCAGGCTCAACCACCCACCCTCCCCACAACAATGCAGCCCAGAGGAGATCCAGAGAAGAAAAACCCCACCACCCACACTGGGGCCTGAGGAGGACCTGAGAGGCAGGCCCACCGGCCTGCCCATGCCTTCACACTGTGGCCCCTAACCCCACCGTCCAACCTGCCACGCCATGGCCAGGCGAGAACTGGAGAGGCAGGCCCGCCCACCTGCCCCACCAATTACTAACATCCATGATGAAAAAGGAAATAGCATGACAGACACTACAAAAATACAGAAGATAATTAGAAATTATTTTGAAAATTTGTACTCAAATAAAATAGAAAATATCGAAGGCATCAACAAATTTCTAGAGGTATATAACATGCCCAAACTAAATCAGGATGATATACACAATATGAACAGATCCATTTCAAGCAAGGAAATAGAGGACGTCTTCAGAAGCCTACCAACCAAGAAAAGCCCAGGACTGGATGGATACACAGCTGAGTTCTACAAGACCTTTAACGAAGAACTAACACCAATACTTCTCAAACTATTTCATGAAATAGAAAAAGAGGGAACACTTCCAAACACATTCTATGAGGCCAATATCACCCTGATTCTAAAACCAGACAGACACATCAAAGAAAGAAAACTTCAGACCAATATCTCTAATGAATATAGATGCAAAAATTCTCCATAAAATTCTGGCAAATCGAATACAAAAACATATAAAAAAGATAGTGCACCATGATTAAGTAGGGTTCATCCCAGGGCTACAAAGTTGGTTCAACATACGGAAATCAATAAATGTAATTCATGACATCAATAGACTCAAAGATAAAAATCATATGATCATCTCAGTAGACACAGAGAAAGCATTTGACAAAATACAGCACCCCTTCATGTTCAAAACAGTAGAAAAACTAGGGATAACAGTAACATACCTCGACATTGTAAAGGCTATATGTATGATAAGCCCCAGGCCAACATCATCCTAAATGGAGAAAAATTGAATAAGACAGAGATGCTCTCTTTCACCACTTCTATTTAACATAGTTCTTGAAACTCTAGCCAGAGCAATTAGACAGATGAAAGAAATTAAAGGGACATGGATAGGAAAAGAAGAACTCAAATTATTACTGTTTGCAGATGACGTGATTCTATACCTAGAAGACCCCAAAAATTCCACCAGAAATCTTCTAGAACTAATAAATGAATTCAGCAAAGTAGCTGGATGTAAAATCAATGCCCATAAATCAAAGGCATTTCTGTACATCAGTGACAAATCCTGAGTAAGAGAAACTAGGAAATCCACCCCATTTTATAATAGCCTCAAAATACTTGGGAATCAACTTAATGAAAGAGGTGAAAGACCTCTACAATGAAAACTACAGCATGCTAAAGAAAGAAACTAAAGAAGATCTTAGGAGATGGAAAGATCTACCTTGTTCTTGGATAGGTAGAATTAATATTGTCAAAATGACCATATTACCAAAAGCACTATACAGATTCAATGCAATCCCAATCAAAATCCCAATAACATTCCTCATAAAAATAGAAAAAGCAATTATGAAATTCATCTTGGAAAAAAAAGAGACCCATAATAGCCAAAGCAATCCTTAGCAAGAAGAGTAAAGCTGGTAGCATTACTATTCCAGACCTTAAACTATACTACAAAGCAAGAGTAATAAAAACAGCATGGTATGGGCATCAAAATAGACCTGCAGACCAATGGTACAGAATAGAGGACACAGAGACTAACCCACCTATCTACAGTTATCTTATATTAGACAAAGGCACCAAAAATGTACATTGGAGAAAATATAGCCTCTTCAACAAATGGTGATGGGAAAACTGGAAATCCACATGTAACAAAATGAAATTAAACCTCTATCTCTCACCATGCACAAAACTCAACTCAAAGTGGATCAAGGACCTAGGAATTAAACCAGAGACCTTGTCTCTAATAGAAGAAAATTTAGGCCCAAATCTCCATCATGCCAGATTAGGCCCCAATTTCCTTAATAAGACCCCTATAGTGCAAGAATTAAAAATAAGAATCAATAAATGGGATGGATTCAAACTAAAAAGTTTCTTCTCAGCAAAAGAAACAATCAGATGTGAATAGAGAACCTACAGAATGGGAGCAAATCTTTACCACAAGCACATCAGATAGAACACTAATCTCTAGGATATATAAAGTACTCAAAAACCTTATTACCAAAAAAAAAAAAAATAATAACCCAATCAATAAATGGGCCAAGGAACTGAACAGACACTTCTCAAAAGAGGATATACAATTAATCAACAAATATATGAAAAAATGTTCAACATCACTAGCAATTAGAGAAATGCAAATCAAAACTACTCTAAGATTTCATCTTACTCCAGTCAGAATGGCAGCTATCAAAAACACAAACAACAGGGGCTGGGGTTGTGGCTCAGCGGTAGAGCGCTCGCCTAGCACGTGCGCAGCCCGGGTTCGATCCTCAGCACCATGTAAAAATGAAGGCACTGTGTACAACTAAATAAATAAATAAATAAATAAATATTTTAAAAAATACAAACAACAATGAGTGTTGGAGAGGATGTGGGGCAAAAGGCACACTCATACATTGCTAGTGAGACTACAAATTGGTGCAGCCAATCTGGAAAGCAGTATGGAGATTTCCTTGGAAAACTTGGAATGGATCCACCATTTGACCCAGCTATCCCACTCCTCCGTGTATACACAAAGAACTTAAAAACAGCATACTACAGGGACACAGCCACATCAGTGTTTATAGCAGCACAATTCACAATAGCTAAATTGTGGAACCAACCCAGATGCCCTTCAGTAGATGAATGGATAGGGAAACTGTGGTATATATACACCATGGAACATTACTCAGCACTAAAAGAGAAGAAAATCACGGCATTTGCAGGTAAATGGATAGAGTTGGAGAAAATAATGCTAAGTGAAGTCAGCCAATCCCAACAAACCAAAGGCTGAATGAGTTCTTTGATATGAGGCTAACTCATAATGGCAATTAATGGGGGTGGTCATGGGGGGGATGAAGGAATTTTAAATAGATCAAAGGGGAGGGAGGGGAAAGGAGGGGGTAAGGGGGTAGGAATGATGGTAGAATGAGTCAGACACCATTACCCTAACTAAGTACATGTATGAAGACACAAATGGTGTGAAATTACTTTGGTTAGAACCAGTGACTTGAAAAATCGTGCTGTATATGTGGTAATATGAAATGAATTGCATTCTGCAAGCATGTATAACAAATCAATAAACAATTTAATTTAAATACAAAACAGAAGAAGAAAGGTCAAGCTCTCAGCCAGCCCTGCAAAGCTCTGCGTGATCTGGCTCCCCTTGGCCTTCAGCCACATTTAGAGCCACTCTCCCACCCCACAGTCCCCAGCGAAGGCATCCTTCCACCTCCTCGACCTGGGAAGCATGCCCCCTGCTCACAGGGACCCGGCAGAGCAGCTCAGGGAATGAGCTCCGCGGCAGACGGCCCGGGTGTCAAGCCAGGCTTTCTCACCTGTGACATGGCCTGTGGCATCAGATACACTCCTTAAACAATTCCCTTATGTGTTTGAGGCGGGTAACAAAGGGGCCGACCCTACGTGTCCCATTAAAAGTACTTCCCACAGGGCCTAGCGCTTAGTAGGGTGCACCGTACCTGTAGGTTAATCTCAGTTCTTCCCTTCTCTTTGCCTCGCCAATTTCTACTTATCCATCAAGTCTGAGCTTAACACCAATTCCTCAGCAGAGCCTTCTTCAACCCTTTGGACTAGGCTGGTTTCTTCTGCTATGTGCCACTGAATAAAATGATGATAAATAATTGTTTGCTTTTAATGCCTGTCTTTCCCACAGACTGTAAGCTTGGTGAAGGCAGAGAACAAATCTGTTCACTCCCTTTTGCATCCGCAGCTCTAAGCAGTGTCTGGCACATAGCAGGTACCCCAAAAGTACTTTTTAAGTAAATTATTGGGATCATTTGCGAATCCCCCGATGCCTCCACTTAGATACTGTACTTAGTACATGATTAACTAAATCAACTAAGTGTATTGCTCCCCGCCCCCCCAGGGTTACTGGTTGTGCCCCAGGACCCATTTCTACTCTCACGGTGTTAGAGCTCCTGGTTTTAGCTAGGTTCATGGCTGTCCAGATAAAAACTGTAGACTCCAGCCTCATTTCCATTAGAAGTAACCTTCCTAAGTTCTGACTTACTGGCTATGAGTAGAAATAAGGTATCCAAATTTCAGATTATTCTTCTAAGAAGAAGAAGGACAGTCTTCCCCTTCAGTCTTCTCCCTTCTCAGTACCTTTCCCGAAATATTTTTAATTTCAACTCCTTCCAAGTATTCACACCTCTTCAATACTGTTCAACAAAAAGAGGGTCAAATATTGGGCCAGAATCAGGTTCTATTTGTTCTAGGATTTGGCCACCAACCAGAGGCCTGCCAAGTAAGCTATGGGAGGAGCAAGAAGTTCCTCCCTCACATCCTCACCCACTGGGTGTACCCCAGATTTTTCATTTACCATTCATGGCTCTGGGTTCATTCATAAGTTGGCTAATCCCTTTGAGAATCTATTTCTACCTTCTGAAAGCAACACACTTTAGGGCAAATGAGTGAGTCTGTTACCATCATCGCTGTCCTCCTTCCTCAGCCTCTCCTCACTAATGGAGTGAGCGGACTGTGAACAATCCTGGGGTTGCCTGAACCTCCATGGACTTGGAGCTGCTCTTTGCTGGCAACCAGAATTCACACACCAGCCCAAATGTTTCATGAAAACAAGTAGCGTCTTGGGCCAGAAGGTCATACAGCCATGAATTAAATTGCAAAAGAAATTACATGGGGTGGCATGAGGGTCCAGGGTTCCAGGACAGTAGCAGGAGTTAGAAACATTAAAAAATAAAAGTAATAACAGAGCTAGAGGGCATAGGAGGGAACTGAGTTGGGTAGCTGGAGTTGAGGACTCCCTAATAAGGGAAATAATGGGCAGGAGGCCAGTGAGTGAAAAGGTTGTTAAGAAGGAAGAGAGGCTAAAAGTGAGGTTAGTGGAAATGTAAGTTCTCTGTGCAGATGCAAAGACCCCGTGAAAACTCAAAAGATGGCGGCCTTGCTTTCAAATTGGCATTGGTAATATGTAATTGTCGCAGAGAGACGGCTGCTGTATCCAGGACACTAATGGTGCAGTCAGAAAGGGACACTCAGGTCTCTTCTCTGTAGTGATGCAGGGCAGAGATGGCTGAGAACACTGCTTAATCAGCTTCTTTATCTGTTCAGTGGAGGTAGCAAAGGAGCCTACCATATAAGTCCCATGTTCTAAACATTTGAGAAGAGTTTACCCAGCATTAAGAATCAGTTTGTGTAGCCAGGCACAGTGGCTGTAATCGGTAATTAAAGTGTCTGTAATACCAGTGGCTCAGGAGGCTAAGGCAGGAGGACCTCGAGTTCAAAGCTAGCCTCAGCTATTTAGCAAGGCCCTAAGCAACTTAGCAATACCCTGTCTCTAAATAAAATATAAAAAGGGCTAGGCATGTGGCTCAGTGGTTAAGTGCCCCTAGGTTCAATCCCTGGTATCAAAAAAAAAAAAAAAAAAAGCTCAGTTTGTAGAGTGTAGAGTGTTTGCTTAGAATGCCATTAGGTCATGAGTTCAACCCCTAAACCCCTAGCACCACCAAAAAAAAAAAAAAAAAAAAAAAAAAAAAATTCTGTTTGCATCCTCTCTTTTTTCAAAAGAACAGTTTGATATTATAGGGTGTCTCACAAAAACATAATTGTTAATGTGGGTTGTGATGGGGTGGCTCAGAGAGTAAAAGCAGTAAACAGGAGCTAGAAGTCTCTTGCCAAAGGCCTTTCACATTTGCCTTTCAGGACCAAAGATGAAAATGAGGTAAGCCTCATGGTCCAAAGGTTAAAAAAAAAAAAAAAGGAAGAAGAAGAAGATGGTAGACTGAGATGGATATCATTATCCTGAGTGCATGTATGCTAAGTGCATGTATGAAGACACGAATGGTATGAGAGTAGTAGGACATCTTCAAAGGACAGCTTTACTTATCTAGGCCAATGGAAAAGTATCTGGCACACAGTTGGGCCACATTCATCATCTGTAAACTGATAAGTGGATAGGAGTTCTGACTCTTGGAGCAAACACCAACCATAAGCAAATATACAAAATCAGGAAGTCAGGGTCATATTCTTATTGGTTCTGCTTTAAAGAAAAAAGAAAATAAACTGAGGCCCAGAGAATAAAAGTTGCAGAACGTATATGCATAGGGAACTTTAATTTACTGACCAGTTCCCCAAGACCTGATCTTCTTTTGAAAGCCAAGCTCTCACTTGAAATATGGAGAATCCAGGCAACGCTTGTACATGCTCAAAAATGTTTAACCACCCACTTTCAGCCCTTTGGTAACTTTTAAAAAATGTGCCCACAATCATCACACATTAGACAATATACATTAGAATGTAGGTTGACTGGATCCAGCTCCTCCGTATGTTTTGTTATATTCTGAGGCCTTCCCTTTGGGTATTCCTTAAAATCAAGTAGCCTAAAAATGTACATCTGAATCAAACAAAACTGCAGAATCAGGTTCCTTGACTGGACAGGCTTTCCAGGGGTCCAGCAGTCCAAACCCTGCCCTCAAGCATGATTGTCTGTGTCTAGCCACACTGGGGATAAGGACCTATTGCCAGTCCTTAAGGAGTTATTTCTTACAGTTAATGGAAGTGTCATGCAAGGTCAGGGACTAGAAGCCAGAGGTACAAGGCCACACAGATAATGCTTGAAAATAGAAAACTTCTTCCTACAAGGAGAGTATTCAGAGCCAGGCAGATACAGTGGTGCACACCTGCAACCCCTGCGACTCAGGAAGCTGAAGCAGGAGGATGGCACGTTCAAGACCAGCCTCAGTTATTAAGCAAGACCACATCTCAGAAACAGGGCTGGGGATGTGGCTCGGCAGTAGAGCACCCCTAGGTTCCATGCCCCCACCACACACACGCGCCCACGCGCATACACACACACACACACACACACACACACACACACACAAGGAATATAGAGTTTGCTATGATATTGTAATAAGTTGAATGGTGGCTCCAAAATGATATGTCCAAGTCTTCGGCCCAAAACCTTTAAATGTTACCTCACTTGGCAAAAACAACAACATATCTTTGCAGATGTAACTGAGTTCAAGATCTCAGGGTAAAATCATCACAGATTCAGGGTGGACTCTAAATTCAATGATCAGAGTCCATAAAGCAGAGGGGGACAGAGACAGGTGGAGGGAGGGGGGCCGTGTGGAGATGGAGGCAGAGAGCGGAGTTCAGCTCCGGAACCAAGGACTGCCTGCAGCTCCCAGAAGCTGGCACAGGCCGGGGTGGGCATTCTCCCTAGAGACTTCAGAGGCAGCACAGCCCTGCCTAAACCTTCATTTTGGACTTCTGGCCTTCATAATCATGACAAAAAAGATTTTTATAGCTTTAAGCTACCCAGTTTGAGATCATTTGCTGCAGCAGCCCAGGAAATGAAGACAAGGACCAGTAGCTCAGTCTGCCCCAGAGAGTGAGGGATGCCTCCCAAAGGAGATGACAGCAGCCCTAAGTTTTCTAGGATAGACAGGAGAAAGCATATTCCAAGCAAAGAGACACATGTGTGCAAAAGCACTGAGGCATGACATGGTAAGATACACCCAGAGAGCTGCAAGGAGTTTGGAAGTGTTTGGCAGAGGGCGCTCGTGTCAGGGAGGAGGACGTGAAGCTAGAGAGGTGGTATGCAGGACCTCATGGGTAAGGCCAAGAAATTTAAAAATGACCCCCAAAACTTTGGAGAGCATGAGAAGGTTTTAAGCAAGGGAGTTTCGTAATCAGATCTGCATTCTGGGTGGACCTCTGGCCCAGTGTGGAGATTGGAGCCTCACAAACTGGAAAGAGACCAGTTAAGAACCACTGAAGTGATCTGGGCACGAGGCGGTGAGGGCCTGGATTCGGAGAAGAGAAAGGAACACACCCAAGGGAGACCCTGGCAGATACGTGGCTGGTCAGGTGTGGAAGGGGAGAGGGAAGGAAACGTGGGTAACCCTCCAAGGCTTCTGGCTTGGACCACTGGGTCTTTCAGGAATGAAGCGCACGCCTGTCTTCCTTACTTTTTATAACGTGTTTTTTTTAACCCACACATATAGATATGCGATCAACTTCGGTGTCAAAGTACTTTAAACATTTCCTTCCAGAAATCAGAAGGTGAAGACATGGTTCCTATTTGGGAAAGCTCAACCAGGTGATTGAGAAAAGTGCTGACTCCCCTTTGTACCCTGTGAGCCAGAATTTCCGTCTGCGTTGTGATCAACTCATGAGTTAAACGGTGGCCAAGAGGGTCAGCACAGAGAGGGAAGGCTTACAGATCCCCCTGGAAGAAAGGGAAGATGACACAGGGCGACTCTGGGAAATTGGGAACTCCCAGCTTATTTGTGGAGCTGTTTCTAAGGCCCCTGTGGAGTGACTCAAACTGGCAGCCCCCCCCCACCCCCCGCCTTGTAGAGTTCAAGCCACAAAACTCCTCTGCTAGATCCAAAACAAGGAAAACCCGAACTGAATCTCAAATCCATATAGGGTGCAGGAGACTGAGCGGGAGGGGCATTACCATCTCCACCTTTCCCCTCTGGGCTCAAGCTGGCCCAAAGACACTAATCACATTTTCCTGGTGATCCATCGCTGGCCCTCCCTCTGCCTGCCAGCTCCCCAGTTCTGCCAGAGAAAAGGAGACAGAGGAGAGATGTTACAATTGGAAGAAATAAGATCCAATACCAAGATCTGGTCCAGAGCTGTGATTTGGAGGGACCTCCCTGCTCCTCTTAGACCTGCTGTGTTCTTTTAATACTGCCAACTATTAGGAACAGTCTGGGCCATTCTTTTCACTATCCCACAAGTAGATTATCTGCCACTTTCCCAGATCACTCCAAAGGGGTCTGCACTTGACAAAGGCTTGAAGAAGAACACAGCATCATTTTAGCCAAATTCATACTAGCCCCTGATCTCTGTTTATCCAACTCAGTCTGAATCTAAAGGAAGGTCAAAAAGCAACCTTGAAAAAAGAGAGGCCCACTCCTCTTCCTGTCCTCCAAATTTGCATTAAATCAGGACAGAATAAGCAAGCAGGCTAGAGCTAAGGCCATTGTGAATCTTAACCAAGTCCAAGAAACACCAGCCAAACACCAAGTCTGACAAGTTTGTTGCTACTGCCAGCTTTGATTCCTGTCTGGGTCTCCAAAGAACTAGGCATAGCCTGGAACACTCCATTTATGGGCTAAAAGCTGAAACAAGGATTGAGAATTGGATTTTAATAGGTTATCATTGTTATCCATGTGTAGTAGTCATTGTCATTCCTTCTTTTTCTTCTCCTATTCTTTTTTATCTTTATTCTCCTCTGTCTCCCTCCTTCTCCTTCTTCATCTTTTTTTAAAAGGAGGTCTCTTTATAATTTTAGCTCTGGTTAAGAATTTACTTGTTCAGAATTTCATAGGAACCCAGTTTAGAGTCAAAGCATGAAACAGTTAATAACCACAATACTAAACCATATATAATTGCAAGACAAAGATAGGAAAATGAATGAAATGCATCCCCAATTCAAAGAACACTCTTAGACTAGTTTTAGGGTAGTACATTTTCATGTTTCACAAAGAGGGCATTGAGGGAACACCCTAGGACTACAGAAAGAAAAAGCAACTATCAATGAAGAATTCACTATCAAATGAAAAATGGTACCAAAGCAAAGAAATGTCATATTAGAGCATTTATCAAGTACTCTTCTGTGGATTAATAATACTTTCCATAGGTCAACACTGTTTGTGTGTACATGTTATGAAACTGAAGGAAAAAAACAGCATCAAAACAAGAAAAACTTTCCCTTTCTGGGAAGTCAGACTGACCCTACTTGTCCTCTAAATTGTTTCCAGAAGTCAAAGTTATCAAAAAGAGTTTCATGCATTTTTGGATGCTCATTTACCAACCGGGACACATTTTCTTGGAGCTAAAACCACAGCTCACGGTTTGTCCCACTGATTCCCCTGCCAAAACCCTGGCCTTAGTTCAACTGAGGAAATATCTTCAATGGAGAAGCACTCATGAAACATCCATTGCTCCAGAATCATTTTTCCATATTAGTTATGGGGTTGGAAGATGTAGAAAGTTCCATGATTCCATACAAGTGACCCACCCATTCCCAGGATGAGATAAGTAGTTCCTGGCCAAAACTAGACCCCAACGCCTAAGATAGTGACTCACCTATCTTAGGACATCTGCTCTCCACATCACACATGCAAGAACAGCGAAGGCCTCCAGAAGGGGCACCTTAGTTGATGGAAGAATTCTAGGATAGGGATTAAGTGACTTCACCCACCTTTACTTGCAATGAACAATTGAGCACTAGCAAAACAGACAATTCCATTAGAGCTGCCTCTACCTACCAATCACATGTCAAGAGTCACATCTACGAAGTTCCTTCACCCCAAGCACAAAAGCATGTACAATCAGAAGCCCAGTGAATGTAAAGATCCTGAGCTTCTAGTGATCTACTATATTTAATTCTCCTAAAATAGTCCCAAATTCAGGAAAAACAATTATAAGCACAGTGTGTTCATCACATGTTCAACCATAAGGTAAGAGCTAAGAAAACTTTTTAATATAGCCATTTGATGAAATATGATGCAGTTGTTGAAATGAGCATACTATGAATGACATTTAATAAGGTTGAGAACTTTTGTTCTGAGATGAAGTAAACAATCACTGCCCAAAATTAAGTATATAGTATGATATTTTTCAACAATATGTTATAATATCTATTCAAAAGGAGTTTATGAAAACTTTCATAGAAATAAAAAATAAGAGCTGACTTACTTTTCTCCTTTATATGTTACTTTCCTTTTTAGATTTTCTACACTTAACACGTATTACTTTTATACTCTGAAAAGTAAGTTACTTAATACTGTGGAATTAAATACGGTCATGGTCAAGGTGGCCACATCCCCAGGGCTGTCTGCTCATTGCTGATTCCCATGATACTCAAACACTGGAGGTACCAGGGGCAGAGTGGCCCCAGCTCCACTCAACCTAGAGTCCAGTCTCTCTGGTGGTACACACACTCTTTGATGATTCAATAAAGACCCCTGGGCTGGTCACTTCCCTTAAAATAATCCAGCTGGCAAAGAGCATTCAGTGGTGTTGGGTGGATTAATTCATTCATGTTTATAGACAAGATCACTGAAATTCTTGGATGGGAGTCATTCCATGCTAAGGAGTGCAAGTATTTGGCTGAGTACATTTCCAGGGCAAGCTTCCTACCACAAATTCACTAAAACTCAATGCAGATGCCCAAATCCTGGATAAAATTTATGTAAGTTGGCTGGTAGACTGTGCAACATTATAATAAAAATGAATTGGACGTCAAATCTCTACAGCCAACTTAACATCACCACGTCTGGCCTTCCTTGGGAATCATCAAAGCTGAATCCAATGGGCCCAGAGGTGGACAAACTCCAGGCCACTAATGAGGAGGATTTCTTGGCCCTAAGTGGGTACTAACTTTTCCAAGGTTATGTTTATGTCCCATCGCAGTCACACAAATGGGCCAGAGGAATCATGGAGACCAATACAGGCCCCAGACAGAGCATAAATAAAATAATGATTAAAATAATAAAACTGTGGATGTGGCAACCGCACCAGCTCCCTGGAGGAAGAATTGATGTTGGACAGCCTGTGGACAGCGAGAGCTGCTCCTCACAAAGCTCACAGCTTCCTGCAGGCTGAGCTGCACCCAGTTTCTGACAGTGGGCGACAACAGGCGGGGGGACCCCGTGCAGAGTTTGCAAAGGCCTCGGGTACTGCTCAAGGCCACCAATTGCTCCCGCCCTCCCTTCCACCAGTTGGAGAACAAGTCAATGCTCATTTGTTAGAGAAAATGAAATATCTGACTTGCCCAGAGGCTGTGGGGTTGCATTTCCACAAGTCTAGTCATGGATGGCCTTCTTCCCTGCATCACCCTGCTTCAGTCTCTAAACCTTGAAGACCATGAGACATGAAACTAACAGGATCCTCCTTTATCTCTCCCACGAAGAGACCTGCTCCTCTTGCTTCTAGAGTTCACATCTCCACGGATCCCATTTTCAGTGTGTTTTCCACCTTGAACTCCAGATCTGACCTGCATGGATCAGAAGTATCTCATAGCCTAGTGAGACTTACAGAAGCTGCTTTTGCTAAAATAAATGACTTCTCCTAGACCTACAGATGCCCAATGGGCAACTAGATGCAGAATAAAGCTCACCGTCTTTGTTTGCATTTTGTGCCTGTCTCCTTTATTACCTTAAACTTTGGGTCAGACCTTGCTCAGCCCTGCACACGTTGTTTCAGTCAGCTTTTTCACTGTTGTGACCAGAAGACCTGACAAGATCAATTTTAGAAAAAGTGTATTTGGGGGCTCACAGTTTCAGAGGTCTCAGTCCATAGACAACCAGCTCCATTCCTCAGGGCCTGGGATGAGGCAGAACATCATGGTGGAAGGGTATGCAGGGGGAAAGCATCTGGGAACATGGCACCAGGAAGCAGAGAGAGAGAGAGAGAGAGAGAGAGAGAGAGAGAGAGAGAGAGCGCTACACACAACAAAGACAAAATACATATCCCAAAGGCACATCCCCAGGAACTTTCCTCCTCTAGCCACACCCTACCTGCCTGCAGTTACCACCCAGTTAATCCCTACCAGGGTTTTTTTTTTTTTTTTTTTTTTTTTTTTTTTTTTAGTACACAAATATGCTTTATTGATTCCTTGCCAATTAGCCTTAGTTCATAAAATTATTCATGCTTATTTGTCATCCTCCTATATTCTTTTTTTAATTATTTCTTTTATTCTAAGATGATATAAATGACAGCAGAATGCATTACATTTCATATTACACATATAGAACACTTTTTTACAAATCTCTGGTTGTATGCAAAGTATATTCACACCATTTGTGACTTCATACATGCACTTAGGGCAATGATATCCATCTCATAATGCACTAATTGGGTTAAGACTCTCATAACCCAACTACTTCAATTCTAAATTTCCTTTCATTGTGTCACACATGAGCTTTTGTGGGGCAGCTGATCTATACCATAACAAGCAGCGTTCATCTACAACCTGGTAACATGAGGTTTGTTAACTCTAAATGCACCCAATCTATCTCATCCCCCTTCAAGACCGAGGCGAGATTTTTGGGGACACTTGACACCAGCTTTTACAGATGGTCCCCTGGAGTGGTGCCTAGAAGTCTCTAGTCACGGCCCCTTCCAGGATCACGAGGTCTGATAGATAATCATCCTGCACCCCTGCGAAGCCCCAACATGGGATGAGGACTCTCTGGAGTCACTTCACAGAACAGAACTGAGAGAATGCTCAAGCAGACCCCAGCTTGACCAAGACTGCCTAACCATGCAGACCTCTCCCTCCTGCCTCAATTGTTGTTGTTTTTTCCCAGTGGAGGAGGGGGTACTGGGAATTGAATCCAGAGGTGCTTAACCACTGAGCCACATCCCCAGCCCTTTTTAACATGTTATTTAGAGACAGGGTCTCACTGAATTGCTTAGGGCCTTGCTAAGTTGCTGAGGCTGGCTTTGAACTTGCGATCCTCCTGCCTTAACCTCCTGAGCCACTGGGATTACAGGCTTGCACCACCGTGCCACGTGCCTCAATTCTTCCTCTATTTAGCCCTAAAGTTCACGTCAGCAATGCTAGACAGGGCTGACAGGCCAGATCTCACTTTGCCTTCTCAGCATGGCCATATTGAATAGAATCTCCTTTCCTGCTCTTCACCGCTACCTGTTCTGTTTAATTTTGGGGACAAGAAGTCAGACCTAGATAGTCCTAGGACTCCAGTCTCCAGTCACACTAGGATTATGAAACATACCCTTGATCTGACTTTGAATGTTGGGGGCAGGGAGGGGAGAGGGTAGGGAGAGAAAGAGACAGTCTTGTGTTTTTGAGCACATTATGAATTGTCAATGAGTAAGTGAACTCAATTCCAAAGATGTAACCCTGGGAACTGGACATTGTCATCATTTCCTCTAGACTTTGTCACATTCTCACTTGGGCTACCCCATCCAAAGGAACAGGGGGCTACAGGGACACACCTCTTTCCAGGAAGGCTGCAAGAGTGAATGAGGAGCCCATGGGGAGTCCAGGGGTAGAGGCAGGGAGGACCCAAGGTTGGCACAGGTTCAGATCACTATTTTCAAATGTTGGCATTTGAGTTCATGAAAATGATCAACGTAAACATGTTTAAATGGCAATACCTTCAGAGAGAGAAAGAATGCTAGTGTGCTCCAGGTTCTCAGACGTTCTGCAAAATGTAAGGGCACTTACTCCCCAAAAATAGCAAAACATCAAATCTTGCCAAGCCTGAGTAAGGAGGAAGAGTTAAAGGGCATATTTAAGAACTGATACTTCTTCAATGACCCCACACAATCAAGACAGGGAGTCTAAAGTCCTGCGGCTGGTCAGTTGCAATTGAAAGATTTTGACTAGTACCAGTCATGTTTTTCTGTTTGCTCTCAGATCTGCCATTTTCTCACTCTAACGCATGATATAGGGGAGTGATCTCTGGAAACAGAATGCCCATCTTCCCTTCCCAACTGGCTTTGGCTGTACTCAGCCAGTGGGAGGTCCAGGTGCAAGGTTGGCAGGTATACATGGAAAGGCTGAACCAGGGTCTCCCCGCCCCACACCATCTGCTTGGTGCCGTGATTGCGACACCTCCCTATGTCCACTACCTGCCCTTTCCTTGGGCAGTGTCTGCCATAATGCCAGCTCATGCCAGGTGCCCCCAACGCCGGGCTCAGTAGTACCGCCTCCTTGCTTGGTCTCCAGCTTCCTGCCGCTCCTTGTCTCTGGGTTGTTGCACCACTCTGGTGTGGCTTGTCAGCCCTCTGACGCCTTCTTTACTAGTCCCCTGAATGAGATTCCCCACGGACTGAGCCGTCTCTGCCATGTGCATGCTCAAGGCAGACCGGAAGTGCGGGAGAAGTCACACGCACACTTGGAGTTGCCCTCCACAGTGACTGACAGGACCTGGTGTATACCCAGCTCTCTCGTTGCTAAGGTTGGAATGTGTGCATCCCTCCAAAAATTCATGTTGGAACTGAACCCCCAAGGTGATATTAGTAAGAGGTGGGGACTTGGAGGAATACACCCTCAGGAATGGATTAGTGCTCTTATAAATGAGGGTGAAAGGATTACTCTAGGGCCCTTTCCCTTTCTGCCTTCCACACATGAAGACACAGCAACTGGCACCATTTGGAAGCAGAGAGCAACCCTCACAGATACCAGATCTACTGGCGTCATGATCTTGAACGTCTCAGATTCTAAGACTGTGATAAATTAATTTCTGTTGCTTATAAATTAGCAAATCTAAGGTAATTTGTTGTAGCAGCAGAAATAAAAACACTCACCCCTGAGGCAATAACACTCTAAAGCACACCTTCCACATCAGCTTCCAGAATTTTCTAATGGAACTAAGTCCCAGTTGCCCACAGGGGTAACTTGACTGACAAGGCACCCTTCATTGGCTGCTTTCCCATCTCTCTCTCCCTCTCTCTCTCTCTTTTTCTTCTTTTTTTGGTTCTTTTTTTTTAATTCAAATTTGTTGTATGTATAACAGTAGCATGTATTACAATTCATAATACACATATAGAGCATCATTTTACATAACACTGTTTGTATACAAAGTATATTCATACTACTAAAGTCTTCAATCATGCATTTAGGATAATGATATCCATCTCATTGCGTTTCCATCTCCCAAATAAATTCTGCACGTGAATCACTGGCTCAGGGTCTGCATCTGGATGAGTCTAAACTAAAGGAAGGAACCATTTTTCTTTTTCTTCCTAGTTATTTGTTCTTCCCGAGAGCTAATGCTCAGAAAGAACAGAGCCCATCAGTGACGGAGCTGCAGAGGCCTTGGGCGATAACCCCCTCTCCCCAGCTAGAGCACGGCCCAGCAGAACACGGCCGTGAGTGGACGGGGAGCTTCCTGCAGCCTCCTGTGTCTTGGGCAATTGTGGTCAGGACAGTCTCAAGGGCTCTTCTTCTCCATCCACAAAAGGACAACTCCATTGGTTTTGTTTTGACCATCATGTCAAAAGAATCCCAGGAAACCCCAACACCTTTTGACGCTAGAGGACTATTTTCAACCAGCACTTTTGAGTTTCCAGAAGGCTCATTAAGCAGGGAACCTGAAGGGCTTGTGTGTGCTTCCACTGAATTCTAGGGAAGTGAAAAAAACCATCTTGGCCCTGACAGCAAAAGACAGATTTAATTTACATGTTTCAGGCCATATAAGGAAAAATCATCTAAACTACAACAAGAAAAGTCCAAACTGCAAGTCAATAGTGGCTAACATCACACACCCCAGTGGTATGTGCTGGCCTCTATTAGCAACTATGCTATTCCAACATTCCCAATCACTGAGCATATCTGGGCCTTGTGTTTTCTGAGAAGCTGTGAGGGTCTGGTCTGAAATACCATCCCGACTGTGCCCAGCTTTAGCTTCAAGCCGAGACTTGCTGCATCTCCTCTCCCACTGAATTCTCATCTTATGGGCTGCCTGTCTCTCTCTCTTGCTCCTCTTCCACAACCCAAGCCTCAGAGCTCTCCTTATTTGTAATTTCTTAATTTAGACCCAGGCCAGTAGAAATGTATACAGTGAGCAGAGGAGAAGGTCTCATTTTAGCCAGAACTTCTGATGCTGAGAATGGGCTGTCAGCTGAAGAGGGCCAGAGCCCCCATTCTGATGGCTTGGGCCACCCGAGGAGTCTCTGCTTGGAATGAGTAACTCACATGCTCCATGCAGAGAGATGTTTGTGGACACATACTACACTCCTCTGGCATCCTTTTCCATGAAACCTAAGCCACCCTGGAGATTTTAAGTAAAGCAAGGATTTAAAAGGATGTTCATGACCAGTAACCCTCAATGCCCTCCTCTCTCTCTCTCTCTCTCTGTCTCTCTCTCTCTCTCACACACACACACACACACATACACACACACATACATAAAAAAGAAGAGATATGATTTTAAAAAGACAGAGACAGAAAGACAATATACTGGGCCAGATCTACCTTGATACCTAAGACTCAAGTTACTGGGAGGCCCAAGGAGCAGGCACAGCCCACAGTTTGCTGTGGGTGTAGCCCAGTGTGGCAGACTGTTGCCACCCAAAACTAAATTCCTGAGACACTACCTTTTAAAGCTTTTCTGCTCTTGGCTGTCTCCATTACTCTTAAATTTTGGTCGAACCTAGAATGTTCTTTATTAAGGCATCCCCAAATTTTCTAGGTTCCTTATGCCCTTAATGACTCAGCAATTTTGATGCAGTGCCATTGGGGGAAAATACACAGAAAAACATAACAGTTCATTTCATTCTTAACGCTAATTACTTACTGATAGGATGATGCACACTTTAGTTGGATGCTGCCTGTTCCAAATGGTTTTGTGCAGTTGCTGTGCTACAACCATGGCCAACTCGGGTTCACTAAGATAGGCCAATGAACGACATACAGTACTCAAGTCGACACTGCTGAGGTGACATTGTGGGGTTCTCTCCAAGATGTTTAAAAATTAATATCACTACTATGAATTCAATATAGTACCCTGGGTACCTTGGGGCACAGTTAGGAAACTACGGTTTGATGAAACCATTTGTCCATGAATTTTTTTTCCTGCGCATGTGTAAATAAATCCATAACCAAAACAAATATGAATTTACTCATGTTGAAAAATACCCAAGAAAAAGTCCTGAAGGATCCAAACCATACTGGTACCTGTGATTATGTCTAGGGAGACAAAAAAATATTGGGAGGAGATAGGTCCAAGGAGACTTTTACTTTATCTCTATTGTCAGGATTTTTCTCAAGAAGAAATGTTTTCATGTATTACTTAGGTAATTAAAAGAATGGCCACAAAAGAAAAAAGTTTAAGGCACCAACACACACACACACACACACACACACACACACACACAAATAAATAAATAAATAAAAAACTTTACCTACAATATAGCATAAGATAGTGCTAAATTCTGTTCAGAGAAGGTCAGTCCCAAACTCCAATGAAGGGGACTTATTTCCTGAGGTAGCCAGCAGGGACAATGTGGGGGACAGATGGATGTATGCTTTGCACGCACTGAAATTCCTGACAGCATTTTCTTTTCTAATAGCCTTTCCTTCTCATTTCCTACCATAGCAATTCTCAGGAGGTGATAGTCGGCCAGAATTACCTGTAGCCTCTTTGAAACTGAACCTACCATCTTACCAGAGCCTAATAATGGCCCACATGTTACTCCCATCACATATTCATGCTGTGGTAGAGAATGGTTCTTTGGTGTTTTGGAGCCTTGGCTTGGAAGCCGCTGGCTGAGGACTGTGTTTCCCAGACTTTCTCCATGTAGGAGGAGCCATGTGACTACCTTCCACCAATGAGGGAAAGGGATGCAGAACCCAATTCCAAATTCCAGTCCTTCAGTCCTCCTGAGAAGACACACCTGACAATCTGAGAGGACTGGACCGCCCCTCCCCTCCCACCCTAATTCTCTAGCTTCGTCCATTTCTCTGCCTCTTTGCATGGCCATTACTCTTGGCTTGAATGCCCCAGTGCGGATGAGACCATAGGTGAGAAATGGAAGCCACTCTCTGAGAGATGGGAGAGGGGGGAGAGTGGAAGGGAGAAAAGCCAGAGTCAGAAACGATAATTTAGAAGCAAAAGTAAAATAAATAAAAAAATAATAATAGCCCATAAAATTGTCAGGGGGCAGCCTTCAGGAACAATTCTACTTTGTAAACTATGGTTCAGCCAGACGGCTACGCTGTTTCCTTATCCTTATTACCAAATATGAGAAAGGAAAGGAGAGAGGGAATGTATACCTTAGAATCATTTCAGAGCTGAAACAACCCTCCAGCTGCTGTCTTTATCAGATGAGCTCAGGGGCTAGTCTGAGAACCAAGGAACCAGTCTCCTTCCCAAATGTCCTTTAACTTGGGCTAGAACCCTGGCTTCTCTCCTGACACTCACTCCTCAGTTCACGCAATAGCAGAGAAGAGAACGTCGTCCCTAGTGATTCAGAATTCAGCCCTTTACAGTGGGCGTCCACAGAACACTCAGATGATTAGTGACTCTGGGCTCAGTGCAAATAAAAAGAGTTCAAAAACTGGAACCAGGCTCAAGCTTCATCTCCACTTGCCATTGTGGGAATCGTGGACAAATTGAGTCCCTTTCTCTGCCCCAGTATTGCCCTTGGCCAATGAGCAACATTCTTAACCCTGAAGAAGAATCTGAGATAATTACTTAGACTCTTTATATTTTTGACCCTCAAGTAGCTATTAAGTTATTTAGTGCCTTCAAAACAGAGCCCAAGGGAACTTGGCTCCACAGAGGAGGGTCTGCATGGAAACCCAGGACCATGCCCCCTATGGCCCAGTTACGGTAAGAGCCTCAGACAGGACCCCTCCATCCTGCTCACTGGGCCTCCCTTCTCCCCCACACTCTGTGACAATCTCCTGGCTTCCGGTTGCTGTTGTCCCAGCCGCGTCAAAGGCCATACATTTATGCATAATTTATTCCACATGTTTGTTTGTTGCGCCTGCCAGAGGCATCTGTCGTAAATGTTTCAATGCCTTAACTTTAGATGAGTTTTCTTTTGAAATAATTGTCCCCAGGGTGGTGCACTGAACAGTAAATTAACACCCATCTATCCGCAGGCCTCCTCTTGGCACAGGCCCCCATTAACTTCAGTGCTCCCCATAAAACATTCATTAAACAGAACCTTGCAGGCAGCACCAGGCAGAGAGGGAGGCCACTGCTGCCTGCACCCACCCTGGGTCAAAGACTCGGGTGACAACAAGTTCCATGAGGCAACTCCTGGGACTAGTTACATGGAGTTTTGTTTTAAAGTCCTTTCAGTGATATGTTTTATAGGAAAAGTCTCTTCTAAGACCCACATCTTTCATGTCCCAGCTTGCTTCACGCTCCCTGACTCTTGACACAACTGCATGGCTTCCCTCTTCTTTCGAGGCTTCAGTTATCTGACTTTACCTGTGACATTCCAATGCCTCCCCCTCCCCACATCTCCTCTTCATTCACACAGCTACTGCCTCAGCAGGTCAGAAGTGGTCAGAACAAGTGATCCTTTGTGTATTCGTTTATTATGTTAGTGAAGCATACTTGGGCTTTTTCTCAATTTTTTTCTCTCTGTTCCCCAATAGCCTCTCAACTCTCCCAAGCAGGGAGCCAGCTTGCCAATAACCTGTGGATGACGGGCTCTACAGTTAGGCCGACATCCTGCCTGGACCTTTGCCCCAGTCCTCTGCCAGTTGCTTTCCGATTTCTCACCGTCCTTCCTTCCTCTACTCCTATCATAGGTGTTTCACTCAGCACTTTCTCTGCTGTGACCACAAGACGTGACAAGAACAACACAGAGGAGAAAAAGTTTATTTGGGGGCTCACAGTTAACAGAGGTCTCAGTCCATAGATGGCCAGCTCCAAACCTCAAGGCCCGGGGTAAAGCGGGACATCATGATGGAAGAGAGGTGGAGGAAAGGGGCTTAGGACATGGCCACCGAGAAGCAGAGAGTGAGAGGCCACTCACTAGGTACAAAATATATATCCCAAAGGCATGCACCCAGGAGCCCACCTCCTCCAACCACACCCTACCTGCCTACAGTTACCACTCAGTTGGTCTCTGTTAGGGGATTAATTCACTGATTAGGTTAAGGCTCTCATGACCCAATCGTGTCATCTCCAAACCCTCTTGCACTGTCTCACACGTGAGCGTTTGGGCAACACAACATATCTAAACCAAAACAGCAGGGCACTGAACCCCGGAAGCTGTATTTCCCAGAGTGACTTATCAATTGACTTTTGGTTACATTTGGCCAATGGGAGGTACTAGTGAGAGCCCGGGGGCAGGCAGGGGAAAGTCCTGGTGTCGCTCCCAACTCCCCACCTGCGTCAGACAGCATCTCCAGCAGCGCTCCTCCTGCTGGGCTCCATCTCCTGGCTCCTGGACTCTGGTAACAGAACCTCCCTCCTTGTCCTTCCAGCCCTAAGAGTGACAGCCACTCACCATGGTTCCTAATCTTTCATTGCTTCACCACCACCCCGTTTGCCTCAGCATCCCTTCTTCTAACACCTTTGTAATTAGTTCCTCATTATTTTCCCCTCTACTGCTCTAGCTAGCATGAGCTTTGTTGTTTGGCTGTTCTTAATTAATACAAAGTTTCTGGAAGGAGAAGAGACATGGGTTGGAATTAAAGGGAGCTGAGTGAAATGCCAAAGAGAGGAGAGGCCCAGACCAGCACAGCTGCTCCGTCCTGCCGACACTAGCATCCTGCCTGCACTTAGAGCTCGACCATCTTACATGGACGGAGAAAAAGCGTACCCTGTAGGGAAACTACAGGAAACTCCCAAATCTGTTGAGGACAGACTATTCCAGAAGAGGTTTCATCTGATCCAGGGAGGAAAAAGAAAAAAAACAAAAACAAACAAACAAACAAAAAAACAGCCTATTCTTTGATTAATAGCTCCAGACTCCATATTTGTCCTGTGAAATATGATGTCTATCTGTGTCTATAGTCCTGAATTTCCCCGTCTGTCAACCCTCTTGCTGCAAACTGAGCTAATTCCACTCCCTGTTCCCCTCAGTGGAAACAGAGCATCACTCCACCATGATCCACACAGAACCACTAACACCAGGTAGCAGTGTGCTCCTCACCGATCTTCCAACAAGCACCACAGTCCTTCCTGTCTATGATATAGGGAAGAAGAACTAAATATGAATTTTTAGGGGTATGTGAGGATCTGTTTAAGAGAGGTGAAGAAACTCGGGGTTAAAAGCACTGCTCTCCAGTCAGACTGCCTGGTACGCACTCTGTCTCTACCACATTATAATACTGAACAAATGACTTCTCTCCCTAAACCTCAGTTTTCTCACCTGTGAATAGAGGATCAAAGTAGTCTTGAGACTTCAATAACGCTTGTGGAATCTTGCACATATGGGCCATTCCCTAAATGTTATTTATGTTATCATTATGAACATTCCTCTTATTCCCGCTACCTAGAAAGTCAATTAGAGTAGTTAGAAGAATTGCCAAATTTATGCTGTATAAGATAAATAAGGGACAGTTCCCAAGGTGATGGGTTGATGACCAACATCTCTGCACATCAACAAAGAAAATCACTGACTCTCAAAACTGCAGAGGCTATAAAATCCAATTTCCCCATATGACAGCTGAGGCCGAACAGACTCAGAGAAAGGCTCAGCTACCTGATGAAGCACCATGATTACTACCATAGGGTTCTGACTCTTACTCTGCCAACCTTTGAGTCTTACCATCTTGTACCTCCCCAACGTGGATTTGTAGTTGTCACCTCATTACAGTATAGAATATTTCATTTCAGATCAGCAGCATGTTGATGTGATGTGACTTGTTCTCAGGGAAATCTCATAGAGAAGTTTGTTTTTCTAAAAAAAGTACTGGCTACAGCTAGCATCATACTTAATGATGGAAGATTACATTTTTTTCCCTCATTCCACTGAAAACAAGACAAGGAAATCCATTCTCACCACCACTATTCAACATTGTGGAGAAGATTCTATTCAGGACAATAAGTTAAGAAAGAGAAAACATCTAAATTGGAAAGGAAAAAATGAAACTATCTCTACTCACAGAAGGCATAACCTTGTAAATAGAAAACCCTAGGGAACCTATTAATAAGATAATAATAAGATGCAAGACCTATACACTGAAGACTGTATAAAACATTGCTGAAAAATAATCATCTAAGTAAATGGAAAGATATACCATGTTCATAGACTTAAAAAATTACCATTGTTAAGATGGCAATACTCCTCTAATTAATCTACAGAGCCAAATGAATCTCTATTATATTCCAAATTATTATTATTATCCTTCTTTTTTTCTTCTTCTTCTCCTTCTCCTTCTTTCCCTCTCCTCCTCCTTTACGCTTTTTTCTTCCTTATTCTTTCCTCTTCCTCCTTCTCCTTCTCTCTTCCCCCTTCCCCTCCTTCTTTTTCTCCTTCTTTATAAGTTGAACATTAAATTCATACAGAGATTCAAGGCATCCAAAATTGTCAAAAATTTTTTGAAAAAAAAAAGTACAAAGTCAGAAGACTTGTACTTCTCAGCCTCAAAATTTATTACACAGGTGCAATAATCAAGACAATGTGGTATTGGCATAAAGACAAACATATTGATCAATGGAGTATATTTATTGTCTAAAAATAAACTCTTTCATTTATGGTTGAGTGGTTTCCATATTAGTGTGTCAAGATAATTCAAAGGGGGAAATAAAGGTTTTTTAACAATAGTGCTGGGACAAGTGAATATCCACATGCAAAAACAAATGAATTTGGACTCATTCTCTATATAATATACAAAATTTAACTCAACATGAATCAAAGACCTAGCTCTAAGTACTACAACTTTAAAATTCTGGGGAAAACCTAGGAATATATCAATGACATTGAGCTAGGTAATAATTTCTTAGATATAAGAAAAGTACAAGTGACAAAAGGAAAAATAGATAAACTAAACTATTTCAAAACTATCTCAAAATTTAAAACTTTTGGGCTTTGAATGATATCATCAATAAAGTATGAAGATAATCTACAGAATTAGAGAGAATATTTGTAGATTATATTATCTCAAAAAGGACTGGTGTCCAAAACACATAAAGAACTCTTATAACCTGATAATAGCCAATTAACACATTTTTTTTAAATGAGCAAAGGATTTGAGTAGACTTTTTTTTACAAAGAATATGAACTACCACTAAGTACATGAACTTCATTGGTTGTTAAGGAAATGCAAATTAAAACCATCGTGAAATACCACTTCACATTACTACAGTGAATAAAATTTAAAAGACAGGTAATAATTGTTGGGGAAGATGTGGAAATATTGAAGCCCTCACAGATAAAATATCAAGTAAAACAACTACCTCAAAAACCAGTACAATAGTTCTTCAAAATGTTAAGCATGGACTTAACATATGACCCAGAAATTCTACTTCTAGGCATTTACGCAAAAGAAATGAGGATATACAGTCAAACGAAAACCATGCAGAAGTGTTCATAGCAGCATTATTTATAATAATCAAAATACAGAGACCTCTCAAATATCCATCAACTGATGAACAGATAAATAAAAGGAGGCAAATCCAAAGATGGAATATTACTAGTCAATAAAGAAGAATAAATTAAGTACTGCTATATGCCATGACATGGATAAAAAACTGTCTTAAGTGAAAAAAGCTCACGGTCACGTATCAAATGATTTCATTTCCATAACAGTCCAGAATAAGCAAATCTACAGAGACAGAAAGTAGATCAGTTGTTGCTCAGGGTTTGGCAACTATTGGGTACACAATTTGAGGGAGGGGGTTTAAATTTAGATTGTGGGGACCGTGGGACACATCTATGAATAAACTAAAAAACCACTGAATTGTATATTTTAAATGGGTGGATTTTAAGAGTATAGAATTAAATCTCAATGAAATATTTTAAAAATAAATGGACTTGATATCTTTAAAAATTAAAATAAAGAAAAAGACAGCAATGGGCCTTGGGGAGTAAGCAGAGCTGGATTTGATTACCACACTCCTCCCCACAACTAGTTATGTGGTCCTGGGAAGTTCCTATACCAATCTGGACTTCAATGGTCGCTTTTTATCATTCAACAGGAAGGAAAGCAAGAGAGCAGGGAACAAATGCAGACCCAGGGGGACACTGAAGGCGGGGTGACTCTCCAAGGATAAAAGAAGGACATCCACGGCGACCCGCTAGACCTTGATTCCTGATCCCCGTCTGTGTTCCAGAAGAGCTGCCTTTCCTAGATATCCCACACACCAGGCACCCCAGAACCCTGCTAGGCCGTGGGCAAGGACCACAACCTGTCCCTCAGGTAGAACCTGCTTCCCTTCCGCCAGACAGCAGCAACAGTGCTCCATCGTGATCTCCCGTCAATGGCGAGGTTTACAGCAAGAACAGGGGCATTTATAATAATCAAGGAAATGCGGAAATGCAAGAAGGATCCTGACAATGAAATTCTAGGCCAATTTTATCTCATACTGCTCATTGGGAAGGTCATTTCCTCCCAGGGCCCATAAGGCATTAGATGCTTTGAGCTTTGCATTCTCAATAGGGTAATGAAAATAGATGTTGAATGCTAAAACATAAACATATGTATCATTCATAATGCATTCAGATGTTTTTTAATTATTCATGGTTCCTGAAAGTTATGTGACCTATCATGCATATATATCCAAGCAATGTTTATATTAGAACCACAGCCTCGATGTACGCAATTCCAGCTCTTTGGCATTCCCGTCTACAGAATTAAAATTAAATGAGTCAGTGGTCAATAAAAGTTACATGTGATTTCCATAAAACCATCCATTGTATATTGCTCTTTGGTGGAGGAAGAAGATTGCCTGGAGTTGCCGAAGCTTACAGAACACAGAATGCTTGCTTTCTGATGAGGGTAGCTGTGATGATTAGTGTTCCCTAAGTATGAACTCATTATTTCCCTGAATAACTGGTGGTCTTGGATGTGTTCTTTGTCTAGGAAAAAAAAAGAAAATAACTCAGAGGTCCACCCTCTCTCTCTCTTTCCTGTTTTTTTTTTTTTTTTTTTTTTTTTTTTAATGCTGGCATTCTGGGCTCAAAAAACACTACATTCTTCTGTTTGGGTACTTGCATAAATTTACATGTTAAAATGAATGGTTCCAACTGAAAGGATGTAAAATAAAACAAAATTTGAATCCAAATCCAAGATGGAGAAAAGGCATATGTAAAAAAAACAGAGTTTTCGATCTTGTTGACTTTTTTTTCAGAAATCAGATTCAAGAAAGACAAAAACACACACATCCTTTTTTGATTTCAAAGGAGGGTGGCACTCAGAGACAGGTACTACCAAAGAGTGTTCCCCACACACACTTGCACACCAAGAGTATTTTCAGATCACAGCAAATTCCAAAGCTCAGAAATGTGACTCAGAAGTTATGATCACCATCACGTTCCTACTTTTGGAGGCCCACCCAGAAAAATGAAATGTAAGGAACATTATGAGAATACCTCAACCAAATACACGCATGAATTTGCTTCTGTTAGCCCTAAGAGCCATTTCTTACGTTATCCTTTGATTTTCCCCCTACATTTGGGAGGCAATGTGACTACTGGTTAGATGCACAGTCCCAGGTTAGAAGGTTTTACTGACTGTGTGACCTCTGGAAAATGACTTAATCTGTACACATAACGCTTTTTGTTTTTCATGGATTTTCATTTACATAACAACAGGATGAGCCTCACAGATTTATTGTGAAAACAAACAAGATAATATAGTACCCTTAGAACAGTGCCTAGCATACAGCAAGCATTCTGTGAGGGCTAGCTGCCGGTGTGGGGCTTGGTAAGTGGTGGTTGCCATTATCCAATGCTCAGGTGACGGTACCCAGAGGAACCAGGCTGGGGACATTCTTTCTTCCCCAACTTGACCTCCCTGTCTGTTCTCCAGAAGAGGTGACTTTCCTACACGTCCCGTATACCCTGGTGACCCCAGAGCTAGTCATGCAGTGGGTATTGACCAGACAGTAAGAATCACCAGGAAAGAGACGGATCCAGTCAGGGAGAGAGCTGCTACCCCAGAGTTCCTACAGCAGGACGAGGGGAGATGTTGCTGCCTGAAGCAATGGCCGCTTGGAGCAACGAGGCCGCGGGAAGAAGTTTAGAGGCGAACTGGAAACAAACAGCTTTTTATTCTGATAACTTTTCTCTCTGGCTCTAACAACTACTAACACACGCCACACACACCACCAAAATGACACTGACCCGATCAGCAATCTCGGCTGAAGTCACTGGAGATCCCGGGCCAAGTCCTGCGAGATCCCAGGCCAAGTACCGAGAGACTACGGAAGGCGGCAATGCCCAAATCTCCATGGCCCATAGTCAACTGCAATTTAAGCCATCTCCCCAAACAGGGCTCCTACAGGGAGATGCCAGGCTCTCACCCCATCCTGTCCCACACAACCCCTTCTCACAGCCCAGTCTCCCTTCACTAAAACGGTCCAGATACCATGACAACAGGACCTCAACAAATAAAGAGGACAATGAGCAATAAGCACAGCATCTTACCTCATCCTCATTCTCGGTCATATTTGTTTCCAACTTCTGCACGACCGACTTGTCACTCTCCTTTAGCATTTTCTCTCGCACTTTGGTTTCATACTCAGGCCGGGAGTGTTCCTAAACCAAAGAGTCAGAGAGCAGTTAGTCAACAGGAAGAACGTCGACCTTGGCCTGCGGGTTATAACCAGACACATGGAGTACATCAAAGTCAGGGTTTAGGGTTGGATGCTATTGCACATGAACTGCCACACCACACACAATCACAAGGAGTCTAGACCAAGAACACAATGTGGAGGACACAGTCTGAGGGGGACACACGACACTGTTTGTCACAGTGAAAACCAAACCTGGGCACGCTCCTGGGAATGGCACCGGTGTTGAGAAAGGAGAGAGGAAATGTTAACTGGGCAGCTGACACAAAGAGAAGCCACATGCTTTGCACAGCAGTTTGACAAAGGCAGAGGCCTACGCCTGGTCATCCCACTAGCTATCCTCAGACCTCAAACTTTCAAGGAGCCAAATCCCAGCTGGAGAAACAGATGTGCCCCCACAGCTGGGAGCTAGGGCAACAACAACACTTCTTCCCTGCTCCATTATTCTGTAAGCTAAAATGGCAACCAATATAAACATCAAAGTCAACAGTGACCACAGGGAATCTGAAAGCTCACTTGCCTGAACCTGTTTCCTACACAGCGTAGGTGAGTAACTCATTGGCAAGTACACCAATGCTCAAGAGACATCGCTGGGCCATTCAGCCATACAAACCTGAGTAGTGAGTCACCAGGCATATGAGAGAGCACCTAACTAATCAAGAGGACCATGGTCAAATCAAATCAATGCAGATGCTGGGGCAGGAAGATGCATAACTCACTCCAGAGGGAATTTAACAGTGTACACCTGGCCTCACTGGCAGGCCTTGCCTGCAGCTCCCAGTTCCAGGATAAATATCAAGAGGTAGGAGGACTTCGCGTTCCTGCATCATTGACTCCTAGGGATTCAGGTGCTGGCTCTCGGTGGACTTGGCTATTCAGAGAACACACGTTTCCTTATCACTGCCCACATGTTAGAGATTTCAGAGGCCAACAACAGAGGCTCCTGACCTGTCTCTGGCTTTCCCAAGCCATGACATGAGTTGGAGAAACCATGTAGGACAGGACAGCAGGTGATGGTGTTCACAGGCGTTAGCGGGTCCTCCATCTCAGTCAGTCTTCCAGGGTCTGTCTGTCCCACCCCTTCCAGGAGTCCTTCCCTGCCTGTTGCAACATACCTACAGGCTGGCCAGGGTCTCCTCCCTCTCCAAATTCCTAGAGTTTTATAGCTTATGCCATGCACTGTAGCTCTTGATTACATATTTCTCTTATTTCCTAGCTGTTTGGCTTGCAAGCATCTTCTTATCCTCACAGAAGGGTTGGCTACCTGCTCTGGATCATTTTGTGTCTCTCACAAACTGGCACCATGCAGAAAACACAGAATTCTTGAAATGCTGGTGGAGTTCATCTGATTCTGTCTCTCACCTTCATCCATTCTCCCACACAGCAATTCCCAAGGTGTGTTCCAAGAGAATTTTAGCTAAAAAGTGATTTTAGGGTCCAAAAGATTGGAAAATACTGCTCAGTGTATCATCTTTCCAGGAGTCACAATAAGTAAATTATAAAGCTCTCGGAAGTACTACCGTAAAGACATTGGTTTGAAATTTTCCTCCTTGGGCTCTAAAATTTGCTCATTTATTTTCCTACATTATTCCAATGAAGATTTTAATTTAAACTGCAGCGGAAACTTCTGGTGAGTGCCAAAATATGGATTATAAACCTGCAAAGGGGCTGAAAAAGACCCTCCTGATTCACTGACAGGGTGTTCCCCACCGGTCTCTGCTTTTCCAAGACATGCTATGATACCACACAGAGCTTCCTGGTATCCCTCTAGTTCTTATAGAGGGATACAGTTGTAGCTGTGGCCCACCTCATGCTGGGGACCAGTTCAGACCCCTCCTATCTATTTTTTTTTTTTTTTTTTTGTGGTACCAGGGATTGAACTCAGGGGCACTCGACCACTGGGCCACATCCCCAGCCCTTTTTTGTATTTTTATTAGAGACAGGGTCTCCCTGAGTTGCTAAGTGCCTCGCCATTGCTGAGGCTGGCTTTGAACTCGCGATCCTCCTGCCTCAGCCTCCCAAAGTGCTGGGATTACAGGCATGCGCCACTGCGCCCGGCTCCCTCCTATCTATTTAGAACAAGTCCAGCTTTTCAACACATGGACAAGAGTCTGAAACTCAAAGCCGAGCCAAGGTGTCCTTCAATCTTCTGAGGCAGATCAGGCAAAGATCTCCCTATTTGCTGTTAAGCAGCTCTGGTGAGGTTTTAGAATCCTTTAAAAACTCCAGACCAGCGCAGAATCTATCCCTGTAAGGACTGTTTTGACACATCCAGCCATAGGCAGATCGACCTAACAGTCCCCAAACACAACCTCCCTGGGTGGGCAATCTGATGTCAAGTTATCACAAATAGATGATTCTTCCCACCAACTATTTGGAAGGATTTCCATCTGGAGAAAGAACCCAGGCCATCTCAGAACCACCTTTGGCTGATCTGAAGAGGTGAACCTAGAGATTCTTCAACAAACGTCCTCAACCAGGAGTTATGGAGCACCTACTACATGCTGAGTTCTCTCCTAGGCACTGACAACACTATTGCATCGGCCCTGAGGACACAGCCCCTCCTTCCATACAGCCTATCTTCAAGCAGAGGAAATAGGAAGCAAGCTGTGCCAGAAATGAGAAACCAGCCGATGAGGATGAGAGAATAGGAACAACAGAAGAAAGAAGCAGTCTGGGGAGCTGGGGGAGGCCAAGCTGAGGAGGGTAATGCTTCCCGAGAGAAAGGCCATGTGGACGCTGGGGGAAATGTGTGCTATGTAGCAGAAACAGCTGGAATGAGCTCGGGACAGCATGGAGGCCTGTGTGGCTGGAAGTTCTTAGCAAGGGGGACAACGGCATGAGCTCTGATCAGACAGGTGGGCAATGGGAAGCCACTAAAGATATCTACAACTCCATGTGACAGGTGAGGGGTGGGACAGAGGGGTATAGGCAGGAGAGGTCATCCAGGATCCAAAGGAGCCCTTCAACAAGTCTCTTGGTGATGTCCACAAAAACACCCCAACGTGGGGGCTGCACTGGTCCCGTGGGTGGGCTCTGGGGCCTGGCTGCTTGCCTCCTTCCCTCCTCTCATGAGAGAGCAATCTCAATCTTCTGTCTGCCCCCAGGTTTACCAGATGGCCTTGAGCCAGTGTGCTTGCTCCACTCCTCTGGTGGGGGCTGGGGAGTGCTGTGTGCTGGAGACACCCCTGGGAGAAGGACCAAGGAGGAAGAAAGGGCTTCGGTCTATGTGTGTGTTGGCATTCTTGTTCCTCCTGAGTAGGAAAGTGCTAGTGAATACCACAGGGAGGAACACCACCTCGAAGTGCCAGCTAGGCTTGGGAGGATTCCTGATACTAGAAAAAGGTGTCTGATTAAAATAGAAAAAGCTTCTACTCACGGCTTTCCAGGACACCTGGCTCCCTCTCCCCAGCACCCAGTGTCATCGGCCTGTCCTTTGCCCCACATTGGGATGTGTGTGCTTCAACACACAATGCCTCATAGAAGAAGCAGGACTCAGGTATAAGTCACACACACCTGCCCTTCGTCCCTTCCCATGGCCTACAGGAGACGATGAGAAATCAGTGCCTACCCTGACCTGGCCATCAGCCTGGCCAAAGCACATACACGGGCCTTGTTTCCCTACTGCCTCCCAATCCCGGTCTCCTGCAGCCAACAGGACTTTTCTAGTGGTCTTGCTGTGTCTGATCTACACACCCCTAGTTTTCCTGGGCTCCTGCTTGCTGTTGCCTCCTCGTGGGTGCCCCTTCTGCCCTTTGCTGCCCATAAAATTCAACCAGTCTTCAAAACCCTGCTTTTTTTTTTTTTTTTAAGGATTTTCTCTTCCTATATTAGCCAGAAGGAACTTCTCCCACATATTTTCCATTCTGTTCTAAATGTTTATAGACTAGATATAGGGATGCAACCTTTTGGAGATCAGAGAGACTGTTCCTGAGGTAGTTCCATATCCCATGCCAAAATCTGATGCATATCAGGTACTTAATTGATATGCTCAAAATTGAACTGGATTTTAAGGTGTGCTTGATATCATAGTCCAAAATAGAAATGCGTTAACAGAAAAGACAAGGTTGACCTCCATTCCTCTCTCATGCTGACCCTGGGCTGACCACTGTGGGCTACACCAAGCATGCCACAGAACCAACCAGTCTTGTAGGAGCCTCACATAGAGATCCCAGTAGGACCATTTCCTTAGCCACAGATAAACCCAATTGTGGCCAGGCCCCTCAGCCTACACAAGAGTTCCTCAATCACATACCTGAACTCACCGTGGATTGTTGGATTAAACAGAAAAACAGGAAATCTGGCTATAGGAAAAAAAATGAATTATAATTCCACTCCTGCCAGGAGCCCGTTACAGAGATTTCAGGACATTGAGTCATAACTGATGCTTCTCTGTGTGCAAGTATGTTTATTTTTCCTCTTGAACAGGGAGACGTTCTGGCTTCTTCAGCTCTACTTAGCAGACACACTTAGCTTATCTCTAGCCCACACAGACTTGGAACCCAGGATATTTCTCCTCTTCTTTGAAGACATCCTACTCCCTCGCATTAGGAGAGTAAGACCTCTTCCCTGTTTACCTCCCCACGACAAACCACATTCCCTTCTTCTCCCTCCCCAACCACCCTCTCTGTATATCTTGACATATTTTGGCTGAATAAAATGGGACCAACAGGACAATTATGTCCCCACTAGATCACCCACAATCAAACTAATTTCTATAACTCTTTCTATTGGGAGCACCAGTTCTGGCATTTATCTCTGAGAAATGCAATTGCTTTATTATTCTCTTGCTTATATTCATGACTAATTTGAATCTTCTCTAAAGGCAGAATCTATATGTACATTATTTTTGTCACAGAATCCATCGTGGTGTTAATCTCAGGGCCTATGCTTAACATATAGGATGGGGGGGATGGGGTTCAATCAATTGAAAACCATGTGTAAGTGGGGAAAATCTACAATATTGCAGATTTCATTCCATGCAACTGCCCTGCAGGCCCTACAGTTTCCCAGCTCATCTGTTCAAAGGCAACTTGACTAATTAGAGCATTAAAGAGAAGAAATGATAATACACTAGACTTGAGGAAACAGAGGCTTGAAAACAAAACTAAATTGGAGATTTCACTTTCTTGCTCATAAAACATCAGGACCACAAAGACAGTGGTTCTCAGCTCAAGGAAGAGGACATCAGTTAGCGAGGAAAAGACTTGCTCTCCATACAGCCACCTATGACTTATAGCCAGCCTTTGCAAGTGAGGACTCAGGCAACTCAAAGTGCTCCCTAGTCCTTCTAGACACAGTCCCCAGCACTTCATCCACACTATCCACAGTATTAGAAGTTCCACTCCAATCTTCACGTTTCTCTTCAGCCCGTGGTGGCATGTGAGATCAGTAGCTCTTGAAAGTTGTAATGGTCACCACAGAGGGAGCTAGCTGAGCTTGGAAGGGAAAGAAGAGGGGATAGAAAGCTAAGTGGGGTTGCTGTCTGGGGAAGGGGGATCATGGGCAGGACACACTGTCCATCATCACCTCCCCAGCATCAAGACTAGGGCACCAGCTCTCAAAAGAGCTGTGAGGAAAGGCTGATTTGTTGACATCCTTTAAATATCCTCTTCCAAAAGAAATAAAATCAGCATACTTTGGTGACACAAGCAAAACAACATTTATAGCAGCACAATTCACAATAGCCAAGTTATGGAACCAGCACGATACCCATCAACAGACATAAGTATAAAGAAACTATGGTATATGTACACAATGGATTTTTGCTCAGCCATAGAGGAGAGTGAAATGACAACACTCCCATTGGATGGAACTGGAGCACATCATGCCAAGTGAAACAAGCCAGACTCAGAAAGTAAAGGGTCAAATGTGTTCTCCCATATGTGGACACTTGAACAAGATAAGGGGGAAGCAGCAGGGTGCTCAAGAGGAATCCGTAAAAATAGAAGAAAGATCAGTGGATTAGAAGAAGGGGGTTGAGGAAGAGGAAGGAAGGACTGGAAAGGAGGAACTGCAGAATGAAAGTCACCAGGTTATGCTACATGTATATATGAATATACCACAGTGAATTCTACCTTAATCTACATCTATAAAGCACTAATTAAAATTAGATAGATAGATAGATAGATAGATAGATAGAGATAGATAGATAGGGGAAAGGGATTAGAGGCAGGAGTGATGGAAGGGGAACACTTTACCTCTTAAGGAAGAGGGGACAGAAAGTTGAAGTACTGGGGATTGAAATCCACGGAGCAAATTAGATTCCATGCAAGTACGGAAATGTCAAAAGGAACCCCACTATTAGTATAACTTGAATGCACTAATAAAAACAGTTTTAAAAATCATCTTCCCTGAAGACTAAATTCCAGAAGAATCTATCCTTTACCCTCAAGCTCACCTTCCAGTTTCACACACACAGTTCCACCTCACACCACATTAGTTAAGAGGTCTTTCTTGGTCCTCAGGTATCAATGGCCTGGCACCCATGCTTCTCCAGTGGCCCTCAGTAGGCCCACAGAGCATTCTGACCTAGTCCTGGCTCTGAGCCACATAGGAGTGATTCCTATTCTCTGAGAGCATGAATCTCAAGGCTGCCTCTTGCCTCTTGCATCTTTTGCCATCTTTTTTTCCCAGCGTAGGGTCCTGGTACATATGGCTATCCATTACCCAATGTTTTACAGCTCAAAGGAAGAAGGCAGCTTTGAACCTTTAGCCTCAGAGCCTACCAACCATGCTCTAGCCCTTGGAGCCATGCTGTAAAAGCAGCCACTGTGGGACCCAGCTCGGGGCTGGCTGATGAGACAGCAAACATCCACGGCTATCTTACAGAAGGTAGTCTATTTCCAGGGTCAAAGCAAAGCAAGGGCCCAGAGGAGTATGCAAAGGAACTCACTTCTTCCTCTTCTATGCCAGTCAGGTCCCAGAAATAGCCTAGTCGCATCTGTAGTCTCTTCCAGTTTTCCAGAAACATGGTAGCTTAAAAAGAAGGAAGAAATTCAATTATTTTTGAAGAGTGGATTCTGAGTAGCCTTTTCACTTTCGCCAGTGGAGGTAGGGGGTACATTATATAGATTTCACATTTATAAGCTTTCTTTAAATCTTAGCCCCTGTCTCCCACTTCTAGTCCAGCTTCTTAAAATATTCCACATCCTTGAATGGTCTGTAGATACACAGTCATGTGTCACTTAATAAAGAGGGGAAACATTCTGAGAAGTATGTATTAGGCAATTGTGTCAATGTATGAACGTCACAGGGTGTATGTACACAAACGGCTATGGTGTCACTAGGTGATAAAATGTGCCCACCATTGAATAAGTGGTCCTTTGTTGACCAAAACATCACTATGCAGTGTGTGGCTATATTAAAGGGACACACTCATACATACCCCTTTCCCTTCTTCTAAGTTATGAGAAAAGGGTTAGATTTGATCCTACAAAATTAAGGAAAGCTGTAACACCAAAAAAATCAAATAACCCCATCAGTAAATGGGCCAAGGAACTGAAAAGACACTTCTCAGAAGATGATATACAATCAATCAACAATATTATGGAAAAAATGTTCGACATCTCTAGCAATTAGAGAATGCAAATCAAAACTACTCTTGAGATTTCATCTCACTCTAGTCAGAGTGGCAGCTATTAAGAATACAAACAACAATAGGTGTTGGTGAGGATGTGGGGGAAAAGGCACACTCATACATTGCTGGTGGGATTTCAAATTGGTGCAATCAATATGGAAAGCAGTATGGAGATTCCTTGGAAAACTTGGAATGGAACCACCATTTGACACAGCTATCCCACTCCTTGGTTTATACCCATAGGACTTAAAAACAGCATACTACAGGGACACAGCCACATCAATGTTTATAGCAGCACAATTCACAATAGCTAAATTATGGAACCAACCTAGACGCCCTTCAGTAGATGAATGGATAAAGAAACTGTGGTATGTGTACACAATTAAATATTACTCACCATTAAAAGAGAATAAAATCATGGCATTTGCAGGTAAATGGATGGAGTTGGAGAACATAATGCTACGTGAAGTCAGCCAATCCCAAAAACCCAAAGGCGAATGTTTTCTCTGATGTGTGGATGCTGATCCATAATGGGGGTGAGGGGAGCACGGGAGGAGTGGAGGAGCTTTACACAGGGCAGAGGGGAGGGAGGGGAAGGAGGGGGCATGGGGTAGGAAAGATGGTGGAATGAGATGGACATCATTACCCTCAGTACATGTATGAAGACACAACTGGTGTGACTCTACTTTGTAGAGAGACATGAAAAATTGCGCGATATGTGTGTACTATGAATTGAAATGCATTCTGCTGTCATGTATAACAAATTAGAATAAATAAATAAACTTTTTTTAAAAATTAAGGAAAGACAGAAGAGTGAAGAGAATAAGAATGGAGGGATTCGTAGCCTTTTTGCCCAGCCTCATCTCGCCTATGCATCCATTCTTCCTGCACCTCCGTCAGCATCTCTCTCCCCCATCTCTTTCTTTCTGTCCCCAGCACCACTTCCTTTCTACTGGCCCTAATCATCTGATTCTGAGAAAACATAACAGCCTCTTACCAGTTTTACCTGACTCAAGAGTCTGGAGACTCAACTCTAGACTCAACCTATGTAGAATAATTTTCATAAATAGCATTCACTCATTTTTCCATTTGTTCAGAAAAGATCTGTAGAACGTCTACCATCCCTACCCATCTGTCAGTTTGCCTATGGCTTCTCCAAAGGCATGTACAACAAACTCTAGGCAAAGCTTGCCACCCCCACCACTACAACCCTACAGCCAAAGCTGATCCTACCAGGATTGAACAACTGATCTAGGTGCTGCTGACGGACTAGTCAGAGTCTGTCTTTAGAATATTGAAAAGAAGAGACACAAAGAGAAGCAGAGATGATAGAAACCATGCAGTGGGAAAAGGAGGGAAGGCTCTGGTTTCTGTTCGCTTCCCCAGCTCCAGTTCCCAGGAAGCCTGGCTATATTGCATGCCCTACATCCTTGAGTTTGCCTTTTGCTGTCTTACAATAAATCTCCTGTGTTTGAAGCAAGCTTGAGTGGGTTTTTAATACTGCAAAAATAATACCCCCAATTAAGGTATCTGTGATGCACAAAACACTGTTCTAGACATTGTGGGGGAGATTAGGTGAATCCGATGCAGATTTTACTTTCAAGTTGTTTGCAGTCTACAAAGATAGATTGTAAACAACTATAATACAAGGCATAAAAATAACAGAGACTTAAGAAGGATACAGACAGAAGACTATGGGTATGCAGAAGAGGAATGCTAGCTGTCAGAGGAGGCATGAGTTGGGTGTCAGCCAGCGATGGGATTTGGGCAGTGAAAAGAGGTGGGCAGAGGGAGAATGCCAACACGGCCCTGTGTAAACTTCCAGTGGCTCCTTATGGTCTACGTTTTCTCTGGATGTCAGGACCACAAACATCCGGCCCCCTCCTCTGCAGAAATCTCTCACTACTTATCAACACGTACCTCATGCCCGCATTGCTGCTAAGCTCCTCACCGCCCTCTGCACCCCCAACTTGTGCAGACTGTCTCCGGTTTCCTGCCTCCTCCCATCCCAGCCAGTCCAAGTCCCTCCTTCTCCACACTCATACTGTCCTTTTGGTCACAGCACCTTGGAAAGGGAAGGGATGTGACCCTCCCCCCAGGCCATCTCTCCAGCTCTTACACCACCCCTGGTAGGGGCCTACACAGCCCTCGCTGCACGCTGGGCTTGGCTGCTGTCTGCTACTTCAGGTCCACTGTGCTCTGCAGGGCTATCAACGCTTCCTGGGCTCACAGGTGTCTATGTTTAACTTGGGCACAGCACAGAACTGGGAATGGCAAACACCTGCATACTAGCTGACTATGCGATCCCTTGAAGCTATATTTATTTACTTGCAACTACATTCTGATGCGCTAATGTGTGTGTTTTTCTCCCTTGTATTTGAAGTGTTTTTCACGAATGCCACCTGACCTCTTGACACTGACCTTGGCCTGGAGACACTCTGAGACCAGGGAGAAGTCTTTCCTTTACCTATTGCTCTTCATGATGCTGAGGAGAGTGTGCATACGGCAGGGCTCAGAGTGCTGACCAAGTAAGGTCTCCATGAGAATAGGAAGTCAGACTGTGGGATCGGATGAGAGGAGCAAAGCAGTAATGGGAAGAGGAGTCCCGGGGACAAGGGAAGGTCATCATGCCAGGAGAGCAGCTCACAGCTCCTGGGCGCACGCTCTACGCCAAGAACTATGTTAACTGCTGTGCATATACCTCATTCACCTGGCATAAAATCACAGAAGAGTAGGTATTGTTTTGCACCATTTACAGAAGTGATGCTCGAAGATTAACATGCCCAAGATAAGATGGCACTTTGGCTAAGAGTATCGATTTTAAGACACAGAGCTATGTCCATTTTTTATGAGCACTGACTTTAGTGACAAAGGGCTAGGTCCACATGCACTTGCTACAGAATCCAGAGCTGATGAGGAAAAGATTTGGAACATACATCGAGGACAGCCTGACCCTTAACTTGGTGTCCTTCCTCTGTATTCAGAAAAGATTTTAGAAACCCTATTTCTTTACTTCCTCTTTAATAGAGCTTCACTACCCTAAAGTTTCTTGGAGGTTAAAGCCAGACTGCAGCAGGCTTGAGCCTGGAGTTTCCTGCAGACTCCCATCCTGCTGACCAGTACCCACAAGACCCCACGTTCCCACTAACCCCATTTTCACTGACACCAAGACAGCCCAAGTCTCTCTCTACACAGAACCACTTCTTCCCAGTCTATTCCTGGCAGATCTGGGCCCGGGCCCAGGCCCACCCAACACAACACCACTAATCATAATAATCATGGTAACAAGAGGCATTGCTCTAATTTTTAATTGTAATTTGTAGGCAATCATGCCTAGGGCTCTTGGCTGCTGTAACCAAATGTATAATCACATAAAACACAATAAGGCTGTTAAAAAAATAAAAACCTCTCCAAAGCCAGGAAGCTTGGGCACAATCCCACCCTCTTTGTAGTTTACAGGGGTGGGGGTGGTAAATGATTGAGGTTCTTAGAAGGAGTGGAGGTATATGCTCACCATAGCTTTTGAGGAAAAACGAAAGGCACTTGTTGGGGCTTAAAACCACAAAGTACAAATGAAAAACACAATTCTCTACCAGATATTATGTGTCCCAGGAACGTTCTTGAGGGATCATGGGCCCAGAGTCATTACATTTTAGCTACTCAGTGGTGGTAGTATCCACAAGATGAATTATTGGGAATTAGGGCTGGAATGGATCAAAAAACTAACGTATATTCCAGGTTCCAAATCAGTTCAAGTGGATCTTGTGGTAATTACAAGATGCCCTGTGCAGGAGCCCTAACTAAGGAGATAGCTAAGATTGTGGTTAGCTGTGAGCCATAAGCATTACCACCTTTCATGGTCTCGCGAGACTTGGCCCAGGGGATTGTGGATCGGGTCGGTGCCATTTTTTTGTGGTGTGGTGGTGGTTGGAGGAGTGTGGATTGCGTGTTGGGGTGTTGTTAGAGCCGGAGAGAGAAGCTGGCAGAATAAAGAGCCTGTTCGTTTCCAGTCTGCCTCTGAACTTATTCCCGCGACTTTGTTGCTCCCGGTGGCCATCGCTTCAGGCAGCGACAGCCCTGCTTGATGAAGAGACACAGAGCTGCCCACGACCTACCAGGCCACAAGCCCAACTTCTCTTCGCTCTCCTGACCCTTCTCGTAGACGATTCCAGAGCTGTATGGCCATGGGTTTCATTTCCTGCTGTTTACTACTTCCATTTTTGATTGTGCTCTTGGGAAGCTGTTGTTCTTCCTGGAAACTAGCGTGCCCCCTTGGAAGTTTTCTGTGGTAGCTTAGCCATACAGGATATTTTCCAGCTAAGTTCTGCCTCCACCCAAGTGCAGGTCCCCACAGGGAATGGAGAAAGATTGTGTTCCTGTTCTTCCAGCACTACTGAGAAGAGACCTCTCCCTTTCCTCCTTCTCACACTTTTAGGGATGTGTGACTCAGGGCCCCATCTTGGCATGTCCTCCAGGCCCCGCGGAGGCAGTGATAAATCAAACAGCTTCTAAAACAGGATTGTGGTCCTGCTGGTCTGTGATCCTGCGGGAGCACTAAGAGCCTGCACAGTCAATGATGAGCAAAGAGCAGGTGGCTACTCAAATGGACTGAAACATGTTGACTTTGTCCTTTTGTAAATACACATGGGTGTGTCATTTTAGAAACATTCAGTTATCATGGGTAGTTTTCCAGGTTAGTTTTTAAGACTAGGAGTGTGTGAGAGAGAGAGTGTGGGAGTGGGAGTGTGTGTGTGTGTGTGTGTATGTGTGTGTGTGTGTGTGTGTGTGTGTTTTCATGATCTGATAAATATGGCTCAGAGCAAACTTTTTACCCTGATACTCTTAGTGGGGAAAGTAAAGAAACTATTTGTCCTTTCCTTCTCAAAAATCTGGTGGAAATACAGAAAACACCATTCTGGTACTAAATAAAATCTCTACAATCTACACTCATGCTGTCCTAAATACAGCACTGAACCTGGGGTCAGGAGGCCAGATCTTAGCCCACTTTTACCACCAGCTAACGCTCTGACCATGGGGGTCACACCACTACTCTTATATGTCTTAGACGGCACAATATCTATACGTCTTATACAGCACAATATCTATGATTTTACATGACTAAGGACATGTGCTGAGGGCATCCCGTGGGTATGACAGGTGCTTTCAAATCATGAAATCCTACATGAGGCCAGTATGGGGTTGACATTACTATAGATAAGGTCATGAAGGATATTCTTATTTTCTGAATATGAGTGAAGAAGAGAAAGTCATTGTCCTTAAAATACTTCTTGGGATATGAAGACAATATGCTAAATAAAGCAAACTGAAGGCTGTGAATTTTAGAGCTTGTGAGTTCCACAGAGGGTCCCCATATAAGCTACGATGACCAACTCACCCCACAGAGCCATGAAGATGGAGAAGACGACGGTGGCAGGGTTGTCAAACAGGTGGCTGGCCCGTGCAGTCCCACAGGCTGAGCTGAGGTTCCAGTAGTCACAGGACTTGTCACACAGGGGACACATGGTAAAGGCATTCTGCTGGTCACACATCTCCTTGCTGCAGTGGACAGATGTTGGGTCAGATGGAGCTCAGACAGGCCTCATTGTAGGCAAGTCACCCTCAAAATATCTCCCTTTTCCAAATCTATGGTTGAGTTTATCAAGTCCAAGAGTAAGAAATGTCGAAAAAGTTAGGATTGGATTGTTCCTCTTGAGAGTGTTCCTCATATTTTGTCAAAAAAAAAAAAAAAAAAAAAAACAAATGAATGGTCAGTCTTCTAAGGCATGAAACGCCTTGTCACTAGATGTGTCCCAGAAAGTTAGTGACCATGTGTCAGAGATATTGTGCTTTGAATGATGCCCTAGAAAGTTTATTCAAAATGTGTTGAGTCTGTGAGGTTGGTAGCAAGTATCAACAACTGTGAATTAATCACCTGCCTGAAGCTGGATTTCATCACCCATTCTTCAAATATGTGCTTTCTTCTTAAACCCCACTGAATGACTCACAGATGTGTGGAATGGGTCAAATAGAAACAAACAAGAATGTATGGTTGGACCAGCACAAGGTCTAAAACATCCACGGGGGGAAAAAATGTAATAAAGCTAGGTTGGAAGCCCTTTTCTAAGAACATCCACTGCATGGCCATTTGTAGACTAGAGATTAATAACCTCAATCTAATAAGAATTATCATTACCATGAAATATAATTAGAGAGAATGAAAATGTAAGAAAAATTCTTCCAAAGTCCAGATTCTCTGATACTTGGAAAAAGAAGCATGAGTCAGATAATATCAAGTACCCATATTCTACCCTATTCCAAGGACACTTCTACTTAATGGTTAGATGAGTATATATGAAATTCCATTCATGCATTGTGTTATTAGGTAGATCCAACAAATTTGGGTTCATATAAATGCTTACAAATAAGACTCAAAGAATTACCAGCACTGACAGGCTTCCTCAATATCCCTTCACACCATATCATGGCAGGAAAATGAATGAACTCATCGCTTTGGTGTGTAACAGGTGCACTGTTAAGCTCAAGGTTCGTGGTTCGGGGGACAGAGGGTGGAGAACTCAAGAGTTCATGAAAATGAGACACTGGCTGTTCCCACAGGGCTGGAACCACGGTGATGAGGAGGCAAGGCATCCTGGGCTGAAAACCACAGTTCTGTTTTCTATAGAAAGAGGCAGCAGAGGGCGCTGCAGAGCACGGCTGACCAGGGGGAGTTCACTGCCCAGTGGGGGAGCTGGTGCCCTGCGTTCAAAGAAGGGCTTCCATGAAACCCGTGAAGTTGAGGAACACTGTGTCTATTTCCCCTTCATTAAGAAGTTGAAGAGTGGGAGATTTACTGAGAGCTGTCACTTTCTGTCAAGTTCCAGCTTCTAGGCTTCTGTTTTTAATGAGCTATGAAGTCCCCAGCAGGGAAAGGCCTTCTGTGTGAGAGAATGGAAACTCTAGGCCTCTGAGGATAAATCCCAGTTCCTCCACTGACTTGCTGCTAAGCCCTCCACTGGCAAGTGTCAATAAAAATGACTCATTCACATTGAAAATATTAAATGGTAATATTTTAGTAATAAGTTCAGCTGTGTTAGTTTCACCTGGGCACGTTCTTATTGGCAAGTAGAGAACACGGTTTATTTTAGGCTTCTGAGTCAGGCAAACGTTCACAAGGTGGATGAGAAGGAACTGCTACTTTCAAAAAAAGAGACTGTCCTCTTAGAAAACAGATTTATAAAGAAAATAGTTTGTCCATATAAGTTCTTGTAAAAAGCTTTGCTTTTAAGCTATGTCTCAGTGCTGCCCTTCACGTATGTATGTTAGAAACTTCACTTTGTTCAGAGTTTTTTAAGCAGACTGGGAAGACAGATAATCCTAGTTAAACTATTCTTAGTTAAATCTAGTCAATGCTCAAAGGTCAGGAATGAAAAAAGTATTAGCAACCAACTTGGTGCAAAGCACTTTAAAACACAAGTGCTGTGTAAATTATTGGTTTTTTAAATTAGAGTGCAGGCAGCCATCAATCACTTGTACAAAATGGCAGCCACAGTAGCATGGAATATTCTCTATTCATCCAAATTTGAAGTTAGAATGCTTGCTATGTATTTTTTGATACAAGCAATTTTAACAAAATTCTGGAGACAGTCTGTCTCAAAATGACATTAAAATGACTTTGTATCCACTGAAGAGGCTGCCTCTGGACAGACTGAAGGATGAGGAAGTCCACCTAGAATTGAAATCATGTATGAGCTACTCGCTAGCTATATAAAAAATTCAGATCTCCAGTGAGAAGTAATGGTGGCCATAAATCTAATGGTATATTTCTTCAACCCATCATTTTCTTTAGAAAGCATAGGAAGGTTGATAAATGACCTGACAATCAGTTGAACCAGGACCCTAAAGCAACTGGGGTTCTTAAGAGTGAATCATTGCTCCAAGGTGGGTAACGCAGGACTTGCTAGCATAAAGTCAGGAGGTACAAAGAGGCAATTATTCAGGAAATTCAGACAAAAACATCTGCTATTAAGGACTCAGGCTTAAAGTAACAACCTTTTTTTCTTCCAATATGGTTTGGATTAATCAGCTTTTCCAAAAACTGTTCCAGTCTTCCCTATCCATGTAAGTAAGTGCTTAACAAACAAAACCATCCTCTTGGTGCTGGGAAAACTGGAAATCCATATGCAACAAAATGAAATTAAACCTTTATCTCTCACCATGCACAAAACTCAATTCAAAGTGGATCAAAGACCTAGGAATTAGATCAGAGACAATACACCTAATAGAAGAAAAAGTAAGCTCCAATTTCCAACATGTTGGATTAGGCCCAAGTTCCTTAATAAGAATCCTGTAGCGCAAGAATTACTACCAAGAATTAATGAATGGGATAGATTTAAACTAAAAAGCTTCTTTTCAGCAAAAGAAACAATCAGTGAGGTGAATAGAGAGCCAACTAATTGGGAACAAATATTTAATACATGCACATCAGATAGAGCACTAATCTCTAGAATATATAAAGAACTCAAAAAATTTTACACTAAAAAAACAAATAACCCAATCAATAAATGGGCTAAGGAATTGAGAAGACACCTCTCAGAAGAAGACACACGATTAATCAACAAATACATGAAAAAATGTTCAACATCGCTGGCAATTAGAGAAATGCAAATCAAAACTACTCTAAGATTTCACTTCACTCCAGTCAGAATGGCAGCTATCAAGAACACAAGCAACAATAAATGTTGGAGAGGATGTGGAGAAAAAGGCACACTCATACATTGCTGGTGGGACTGCAAAATGGTGCAACCGTTATGGAAAGCAGTATGGAGATTTCTTGGAAAACTGGGAATGGAACCATCCTATGACCCAGCCATCCCACTCTTGGGTCTATTCCCAAAGGACTTAAAAACAGCATATTACAGTGACACAGCTATCTCAATGTTTGTAGCTGCACAATTCACAATAGCTAGGTTGTGGAACCAACCTAGATGTCCCTCAGTAAATGAGTGGATTAAGAAAATGTGGTATATACGCACAATGGAATTTTACTCAGCAATAAAAGAAAATAAATTAATGGCATTTGCAGGTAAATGGATGAAGTTGGAAGACATAATGCTAAGTGAAGTTAGTCAGTCTCAAAAATCCAAGTACCAAATGTTCTCTCTTATATAAGGAGGCTATTTCAAAGTATTGTTGGATGGGGTACATAGGAGGATTAGAGGAACACTAGAATAGTCAAGGGAAGGGAGGGTAAGGGAGGGAGCAAGAGGGGAGGGAGGGGGGGGAAAAAGGTGGTTGAATGAGACGGATATCATTTTCCTTAATGCATGATTGAAGACCTAAATTGTACGAATATACTTTGTATACAAACAGTTGTATGTAAAAAAGATACTAAATATATGCACTATGAGTTGTACATATTAAAAATTATAAAAAAAAAAAAAACCATCCTCTTGGTAAATACGCACAATGGAATTTTACTCAGCAATAAAAGAAAATAAATTAATGGCATTTGCAGGTAAATGGATGAAGTTGGAAGACATAATGCTAAGTGAAGTTAGTCAGTCTCAAAAATCCAAGTACCAAAAATGTTCTCTCTTATATAAGGAGGCTATTTCAAAGTATTGTTGGATGGGGTACATAGGAGGATTAGAGGAACACTAGAATAGTCAAGGGAAGGGAGGGTAAGGGATGGGAGCAAGAGGGGAGGGAGGGGGGGGAAAAAGGTGGTTGAATGAGACGGATATCATTTTCCTTAATGCATGATTGAAGACCTAAATTGTACGAATATACTTTGTATACAAACAGTTGTATGTAAAAAGATACTAAATATATGCACTATGAGTTGTACATATTAAAAATTATAAAAAAAAAAACCATCCTCTTGGTAAGTAAATTTCTAAGATGTATCACACACACATGGAATTATTACTTACAAACTTATGAACATATCTCTCATATCAAAGTTATTATTGTGGAATAAAGGGTGCAATTTAATGTTTTACATAATCTCTAAAACACAACCCTAAAAATAGTGTAAGTTTTTAATCACACTTAGGAGTAATTGGGCTGATAGACACAGACCCATAAAGAGTATGCATTTATTTAGATTCAATATTGGGATTTAGTGAATATTCCTTTACTGATGAAGAGTGTATTTTGTGTGTTTCCATCAGACCCATAAATCTTAGGCTTTTGATGAATATGCAATTATGCTTCAAGAGCAGTCTTTTTAAAAAAAAAAAAAAAGATACCTACATATAAAATGCTTATTTTTTCTATTATTTTCATCTTCCCAATTTACCACACTCTATCCAGAGTCTGAAAACCAACACCCAAATTTTCAATTTTATATTAGTCCATTTCAAACTTTCTTTACTGTTATTTACAGTTTAAAAAAAACATATAGGACTCCAGTATGCAAATACATTCACACTTCACCCTCACGCTCATATCACTGAAACACATCTCATTAAACATTTGTCCTTCCTGCTTGTAATGAATACTAATGTAATACTATCCTATCTCATCATAGTTCATTTAAAAACTAACCCATCAAATTGGTTCCACAACCCACCCGCGGGTTGCTCTTCATAGGTGGTGGACTATGCCATGCTCTGACAACACGTCAGCAATGATAACAAGTGCATTTTACATGTGTATATCCCTGCACATATGTGAGGGTGTGTGAACGTGTGGTGTGCGTGCCTCGGGCTAGACATAGAACTCTGTAGCATGTGCAGGCCATGGCTATTTCCAGCGGCAGTGGTTGCTGCCACATGTATTCCCATATGGGGATCCAAGGCACAAGTTCTTTTCTTTTTTTTATTTTTTATTCAAAGTTGTTGTCTTTATAATAAATAGTAGGCATTATAATTCATAATAAACATATAGAGCATCTTTTTACAAAACACTGTATACAATATATATTCGTACCATTCAAATCTTCAATCATGCATTTAGGATAAAGACAACCATCTTATTCAACCACCTTTTCTTTTTTCCCCCTCCATTCCCCCTTACTCCCTCCCTTCCCTTCCCTCTCCTTTGACCTTTCTAGTGTTCCTCTAATCCTCCTATGTACTCTGACCCAACACCATTGTGAGTCAGCCTCCTTATATCAGAGAAAATATTCGTTATTTGGATATTTTAGATTGACTAACTTCACTTAGCATTATATTCTCCAACTTCATCCATTTACCTGCAAATGCCATTATTTTATTTTCTTTTATTGCTGAGTAAAATTGCATTGTGTGTATGTACCACATTTTCTTTATCCACTCATCTACTGAGGGGCATCTAGGTTGGTTCCACAATCTAGCTATTGTAAATTGTGCTGCTATACACATTGAAGTGGCTGTGTCACTGTAATATGCTGTTTTTAAGTCCTTTGGGAATAGACCCAGGAGTGGGATGGCTGGGTCATAGGGTGGTTCCATTCCCAGTTTTCCAAGAAATCTCCATACTGCCTTCCTTAGCGGTTGCACCATTTTGCAGTCAGGGCACAAGTTCTACATCCTGATGTGACCCAGCTTGTGGACGCCCCACCCCACCACACTGCTCTGTTTCCCTGTGCACACTGTGGGGTTTTCCTGTTTTGATCAACTGAGGCCAGTCATTTAGGATTCACAACTAGGCAAAGAAAACAACAGCCATGTTTTCTGAGAACATACCTAGGCAAGCTCCTTGCAGGCTGCCAAGGAGGGTTTGAGCCTTCTCAAGACTTCACTGTTAGAAAAGGCAAAAACTTTAAAACAGGAAGCAGAAAAAGTCCACCTCCCATCCCTGAAAACTATCAGCAGTTGAACTTGGACGATTTAGGTGATCTTACTTGGCCTGAGTTTCTCCATCTCTAAGTGAAAATAATACTACTTATCATATAGATTTTACAACACTGATCTCTTACAGGATCCAAGAAACTAGTATATAAAAACCACCTAGCACTATGCCTGGCAAAAGATAGGTATTTGAGTATTATTTCTTCCTTCATGATAGATGGACTAGGGAAGGTAGCCCTAAAACCAATTAGAACCCTGATGACCAATCTCTTGTCACAAAGGTCCCAGAAGGTCAAGAACACTTGATAGATGGTACTGGAGTTTTATACACAAAATATCCAAGCTCTTGTCTCTTACACCAGTTATTTAGTTTTATTCTACATCCTGATAAGGTCATTGCTACTTTGATCTTTCAAGACTATTTCTATAGAGTCAGAGTGGCAAGAAGAACCACCTGGGTCCTGCCCACTGGTGGATACGTTTCCCTCAACAAGTACAGTTCTTGGCCCTTCCTTCAGAACAGCCACTGTATCCCCACTATGGCCACCAAGTATAGTGGGCACCATAGTCTCCCCAGCCTTCTTATCTACCTGGCTACTGGAAGAATGTTGGTACAGATTGTGCCAACATTTGGATTGTGCCCATGACCACCACTGATTGGCCCAAGACCTCTACCTAAGTCAAACTGAGTCAATAGGACGTTCTCACTTGAGATCCATTGAGTATAAAGCTCTGATAATATTCATGACCTACTAGCAGCACTGTTAGATCAAGTAGAGAAAATCTGTAGTGAAACCAATAAATACTAGAAAGAACCAGAGTCAGGAGATAAACAGAAGACCCTATCTATCCTTAGGTCATCCACATACCTGCAAGTGGGTTCCTTGAAGTCACCCGAGAACCCTTATAATAAAGTCTCTTTTTTTCCTCAATCTAGTTCAACTTGCATTTCTATCATTTGCAACCAAGAGAATATTATATTATTATGTAATATGCTAACCATTCATCAGTTTGCAATGATAGTTCTAAAGATAGCCAGAGGTTTACATTCTAAATATTAGCTAAGCATTTTGTCTCTTGTACTTTTGCCATATATTTTGATTTATTTAGTAGTTATTTATTGATTCTCGGCTACGTGCCAGATACTGTCTCCTTTAAGCTTCAACACCATGAGTTTACCCTTTATTGTTACCGTTTTATAGCCAGGAAACTAAGACTCAGGGAGTGAACAGTCCAGTCACCCAGCTAATATGTAACACTGTCAGTCCTAAAGAGCTTATTTCTTTTGTAGGCTGTCTCTCTTCTGCAGGGACCAGCCTTTGGTCTATCCCAGCACTGCAAGAGCCCCTCCTTGGGTTCGGTCACTTCCTACAGTTTCTGATTCCGGAACCATCCATTGACCTTCCTGTCTTAGAACATCCTGTTTCCTCACAACATGTTATTCCAACAATGTTTGACCACACAGACATGTGATTTCTATCCAACGCTACTCTACATACCCTACCTTGGGTCTTATGAGAAACTAGAGAAAAAAGGCATGAAGAGGGGAAAAAATCATTTCTCTGGCATCCCCCCCCCATCTGGTATTATTTACCTGCCCAGACCCTGGCCCTGGGAAAAAGCTCCACTAGGAAAGGAAGAGGGCCTTGCCCTGCATGGCTCTGAAGCCACTCCAGAATCCGTAGCTCCCCAATCTCTCTGGAGGGAAGTTACGTGTGTGGGAAGAGAAGGAAGACAGAGTTTGGAAGGAAACATGTGAAATGTACTTGCAACTGGAGGAAACTCCAAACTACCAATGTGTGGGAACTGAGCCGTTTTCTTTAAAACTGTCTTACCTGGGAATATCTTCTTCGATAGTTGCACATCCATAAAGAAAGACAATCACCCCAATTACAGAAGATGGGATGAGGAATGATGTATATAACCCCAGCCAGGCAAAATACAGCCCAATTTTTTCTCCAAAATATTTTCTAGGAAAAAAAGAAAGAAAAGAAAATGAAATACATATTAAGAACATCATATACTTTCCTTATTTCTATTTGCTCTGTGTCTAGCAGCGGTCAGAGTAAAGACTCATTTGTTCTTGCAATCAACACAAAAGGATGTAGGTTACATGGGAAAGGGTGCACCTTGGTGCAAAGAATCAACAACTGGTCTGTCTTTTCCGAAACTAACTGTATTCCATTGGAATCACATACAGACACCTGTCTTGGCTGTTCATGTGAAATAGACAGATACAAGAAGAAATCCAGCCTGAACAGCAAACTAGAAATATACTGTACTTATTTTGTGTTTGTATTACCTCTCTGTTGGTGGGAGAGGTATGTTGAAGTTATCTGGTATTATTGAATTGATGGGAAAAGAGAGGAGCTGTGGAATGAAATAGGTCAAATTATGCTACGTGCATATATAAATGTTCCATGGTGAATTCCACTTTTATGCACACCTATAAAGCACCAAGTTAAAACTGATAGAGAAATAGAAGGAATACCAGTTGGGTAGAGGAAGAAGAATGGGAGGATGGAGGAAGGGAAGGAGAGAGGAAGTACCAGAAAATGCATATTATATTTCATATAAGTATGATTATTGAAAATGAGTCTCACTATTATATATAACTATAATGCACTAATAAGAACATTCAAAAATAAAATGGAGTTATTTTACACACACATACACCATAAATGTTGGCATTTTTACCAAACATTAATAATACATTATCATTTCAATCTACAGAAACACACACCTTTTTTTGGAATTAACTTATATAAACAAAACACACAAATTGTGTATTTGGGCATGCATACTTATGCACACAAACATATAAACACTCCTCAGAAAATCATTACAAGAAATTTTAAAAAAAATATTAGTTGGGCTGGGGTTGTGGCTCAGTGGCAGAGCGCTTGCCTCACATGTGAGCGCGGCCCGGGTTCAATCCTCAGCACCACGTAAACATAAATGTATTGCATTGTGTACAACTGAAGTAAATAAACAAATATAAAAAAATTAGTTATGGTTTTCTTTGGATGGTAAGATTATGGGTGATTCTTGTTTATTTTTGAAACTTCTTTACTGAAGTATGACTGGTATACAAAAGCTGTGCATATTTAACTTGCACAATATGGGGAAATACCCATCAGCACAATTAGACCATAAATGTATCCTTCACCTCCAAGTATCCTTCTGCTTCTGCTCCTTTTTTTTTTTTTTTTCATTTTATTATTTTCTTTTGTGTGAAGAGCACTTAACATAAGATTTACCTTATTAGGGTAATTTTAATTATACAATATGTTATTGTTGTACAAAGAACTCCAGAACTTATATACCTGGCATAATGAAAACTTTTTACATTGTGTCTGATATCTTCTTGTTTCTCCCTCCTTGCAGCCCTGGAAACCACTCTTCTACTCTTAGTTCTATGAGTTTGATAATTTTAAAATTCTTCCCAGAGTGAGATCATGCAATATTTGTCCCTTTGTATCTGGTTTATTTCACTTAGCATAATGTCCACCAAGTCCATCTGTATTGTCACTAATGGCAGGATCTCTTCTTCTGTAAAGCTGACTAGCATTCCACTGTATGGGTAGACATCTTTGGTTTACTCATGTATCTGTGGATGTACACTTGGGCTGTTTCCACATTTTGGCAATTGTGAATGACAAGGAGGCTATAAACATGTTTTGTTGTTTTTTACTAATGACTTGTTGGAGTCTTCTATTTTTGGACAAAATCCCTTACCAGATGTATGGTTTACAGATACATCTTCCCATTCCTTATATTGTCTTTCACTCTCGATTGTTTCCTTTGCTCTATAGAAGCTTTTCAGTCTGCTATAACCAAATTTATCTATTTATACTTTTTGTTACCTATGCTTTTGATGTCATATCCAAGAAACCATTGCTATTTCCAATGTTTACTAGCTTTTCCCCGTTTTTCTCCTAAGAGTTATATCATTTCGGGTTTTACCATTAAGTCTTTTGCATTTGAATTGACTTTTTGTATGGTGTAAGATAAGTGCCCAGTATTAAGCTTTTGCAAGTAGATATCCAGTTTTCCCAACACCATTTCTTGAACATTAGGTAGTATGGACATTTTAACAATATTAATTCTTCTAATCTCTGAACACAAGATTTCTCTCTTTTTATTTTTGCTTTTCTTAATCAATTTTTTATAGTTTTCAGTGTGTGAAAATCTTTTACCTCCTTGAATAAGTTTATTACTAGGTATTTTATTCTTTTTGATGCATTTGTGAGACATTTTTTCTTAAATTTTCTTTTCAGATAGGTCATTGTTAGTGTATAGAAATGCAACTGATTTTTGTATGCTGATTTTGAATGCTGAAAATTTATTGAATTTTTTTATTCTACGAGATTTTTGGATGGCAATTTTAGGGTTTTCTATAGTTAAGATCATGTTATCTGAAAACACAGAAAATTTTAATCTTTCATTGCCAACTTGGATTCCTTCTATTTCTTTCTCTTACTTGTTTTGGCTAAGATTTCTAGTACCACATTGAATAGGAGAGGCAAGAGTGAGCATCCTTACCTTATTCCAGACTTTAGAAGAAAAGCTTCCATTTTTCATCATTGAATATGATATTATCTGTGTGGTTTTCATATATGACTTCTATTATGTTAGGTAAGTTCCTTCTAAATCTAATTTGTTGAAATTTTCATCAAAAACAATGTTGGATTTTGTTAGATATTTTTCTTCTTCTATCCAGATTATCATGTGATTTTTATCTTCATTCTGTTAATATGAATATTATGATGTAGATATGAGGTGTTCCCCCAAAAGCTCATGTGTGATACAATGCAAGAAAGTTTAGAGGCTATGAGAGCCTTAACCTGATCAGTGCATTACTCCATTTGAATGGATTAACTGAGTGGTAACTATAGGCAGAGAGGGTGTGATTGGAGGAGGCAGGTCTCTGGGGTATCTCTTTGGGGCATATATTTTGCCCCTGGTGAGCAGAGCCCTCACTTTGTTTCCTGATGACCATGTCCTGAGATATTTTCCCCCACATACTCGTTGGCCTGATGTTTTGCCTCTCCTTGGATCCAGAGCAAGAGAGCCAGCCATCTATGGACTATGACCTCCAACCATAAGTGAAACACACGTTTTCTCCTCTAAAATTATTCTTGTCAGGTCTTTTGGTCACCGAGGGAAAAAAAAGAATTGCTGACTAAAACAATGATGTGTCACATTGATCAATTCATGTATGTAAAACTATCCTCATAACACAGGGACAAATCCTAACTGGTCATGGTGCATGAACCTTGTAATGTGCTATTGAATTTTTTTATTACTATTTTGTTGAGGATTTTTACATCTAAGTTCATCAGGGTCATTTGGCTTTTAGTTTTCTTGTGCTATCTTGTTCTTCTACTCCTAATTTCACTTATTTATTCCCTAATCTTTATTACTTCCTTCATTCTGCTAAATTTGGACTTATTTTTTTTCTTCTTTTTCTAGTTCTTTGAGGTATAAAGTTAGAGTATTGATTTGAGATCTTTCTTTTTAATATAAATATTTATAGAAATAAAATTCCCTCAGTACTGCTTCTGCTACAGGCCATGAGTTTGATATACTGTGTTTTGATTTGTCTCTAGATGTTTTCTAACTTCCTTTTCGTTTTATCCTTTGGCACAAAAATAATATTATTGGTTGGCGATTTTTTATTTTGGTACTTTGAATACTCCATCCTCCTCTCTCCTGGCCTTCAAGGTTTCTGCTGAGAAGTCCACAGATCGTCGTGTATATTACAAGTCATATTTCCCTTGACATGTTCAAAGTTCTCCCTTTGACTTTTGAGAATTCATTTGTAAGGTGGCATGGTGCTCACTTTTCTGGGCTCAATTTACTTGGGTACACTGGAGCTTTATGAACTGAATGTACATTTTTCTCCCTAGATTGTTAGTTTTATCCATTCGTTTTTTAAATAAACCACCTTCTTCTCTATCTCTTCTCCTTCTGAAACTTTCATAACACATATATTGGTGCACTTGATGATGCTGTATAAATCCCTTAGGCTTTCTTCATGCCTTTTCTATTTAATTTTTGTTCTTCTGATTGGACAATTTCAAAGGACTTGTCTTTAAGTTCACTGATTCTTTCTTCTGCTTTATTGAGTCTGCTATTGAAGCTCTCTTTTGAATTTTTCAGTTCTATAACTATATAGTTTAGTTCCAGGATTTCAGTTTGGTTATTTTTTATAGTTTCTTGGTAGAATTTCTCATTTTGTTCAATATTATGCTCCTGGTTTTGATTTTGATTTTAAGTTTTCTATCTATGTTCTCTTGGAGATCAGTGGGATTCTTCGATATTATTAATTGTAATTACCTGTCAAACAGATTGTGGATTTCAATTTTAAAAAGGGTCACTTACTGGAACTTTACCGGGCCCCTTTGTTAGTGTCATGTTTGCATGATTCTTGTAGCCTTCAGTTGGTGGATGTGCATTTTAGAAGCAATCGCTTCTTTCAGTTGTTACTGAATAGTTTTATCAGTTAAAAGATCTTAACAAGTCATGAAAGTAATAGGTTATGGGTAGGTCATCAGCCAGCATCTATTGGTGAGCCAGCTAGCAATATATGGGTAGACCTAAGTCAAAGTCTAAAATTGTACATGCTATCATAATCCATGAGTAGGAGTGTTGCAGGAGTGTGTGGGCAGATGGGCCTACTGAAAGTGTTCAGAAGAAGGGCTGCTGTCCTACAGATGGGTCAGGCTGCCTTTGTCCTAACGGGCAGTCAAGACTGCTTGCATATAAAGAGCACAATTTTTCAAGTTGCTGGTTTTATATAGACATCTTTTGATTCCCAGCTTATATTTAACAAATTATCATACTAAGCCTCTAAAAAGCAATTTCCTTCCTGGGCGCAGTGACGCACACCTGTGATCCCAGTGGCTCCGGAGGCTGAGGCAGGAGGATCACAAGTTCAAAGCCAGCCTCTTCAACAATGAGGCACTAGGCAACTCAGTGAGACCCTGTCTCTAAATAAAATACAAAAGATGCTCAGGATGTGGCTCAGTGGTTGAGTGCCCCTGAGTTCAATCCCTGGTACCGCCCTGCCAAAAAAAAAAAAAAAAAAGGCAATTTCCTTTTAGATAGATACTGATTATGGATTTCTGGTGAGAAATAGTACAGTCTACAGAGAAGCAATATACTTCACTTCTCAAGAGCCAGTGGACACAAAACATAGGAGAGAAATAGAATACCTGCCCACACTTTGATGGAAGGACTGAAGGGACAAGGAGGACAGTGACATAATTTATTTACCCACCATCAGGGGCTGACTTCTACTTAAGATTTAGACAGGTGAAAGAGAATGACATTTCCACTGCCACAAGAGAAATCTGGGTAATCTGTGAAATAAGTCTGTTGCCACGGGGGGAAGAGCAAGAAACTCTTCCACCCAGTAATTCTCACAAATAAAAGGCACAAATTGACTATGAGTCATAGAGGAGGACATGAACACAGAGAAAGCCTCATGATTGAGGCTCGGGTGTACACAGCCTGCCCAAAACAGTATAAGCCAAAAAATCAAACCTCCCTAATCCCAACCCCCAAAGCTCACCCTTTAGTTAGTATTGAGTAACAATACTCCTGAGGAAGAAGAGGGGGCATGGTGAGAGCCACCTCTATGCCACAGTGGCCAAAGGACTTCTGAAAGCTAAGGGTGGAAAAGGAACAATAAAGACAACTTTTTTTTAGAACTCCAGAGCCCAGGCATAGCATCAAGTCGTATCAGGACATCCCTAAAGGAATTTGAAGTTTGTGATATACTGAAAGTGACTCTAGCAGCAACAAAATTCAAACCCATCTCAACCCCTGACTAGACTGATTCAACTCTCCTCATTAGAGGCATACATATTTCTAGATATAAATACTATTTACTTGGTTCCACTGTCCTATCGGATACAGTGCCTGGCATTCAGTAAAAATTACAAGATACATAAAAAACAAAATCCTGTTGCCAAGAAATAAGGGAATTGATAGAACTGAAGGTCATTAGGATGTTTGTCCAGATAAGGAATTCAAAATAGCAATAATTCATACATTAGAGATGACTCTCCCACAAAAGATGGATCAAACACAAAGAGAAAAAAAAAAAGTAGAGAATGAAAATAACAGAGCAACCAAGAGGCATAAGGACAATATCAAAGGTTCTATCATGCATGTAATTTGAGTCCCCAAATGATAAGAGAAAGACAGTAGAAGTATTTGTATTGTGGCTGAATTTTTTTCCAAAAGTAATGAAGAACAACAAATATGAATCAAAGAAGTTCAGAGCACCCCAAGCATAATGAATACAAAAAAAAATTTTAAATAAAGGACTACTTACATAAATACATCATAGTCCAATTTTGAAAACCAGAGATAGAAAAAGAAAGTCTTTAAACAAGCTGAGTGAGAGGTGATATTAGAAACAGAGGAGAAACTGTCTATCCAATTCGTAGTAGTTGCAGCCAATTTCTTGGCAGAATCTATGCAAGCCAGAAGGTATCAGAGTGACAACCTTCAAGTGTGGAAAGAATAAAAAACTGTTATTTCAGAATACTATACGTAAAGAAAATATCTTTCAAAAAGGACACAAAACAAATACTATTTCAGCAAGTAAAAGCTGAAAGAACTCATTGCCAGCAAATCTACACTACAAGAAATGTGAAAGGACATTCTTTAGTCAACTGAACTAAGATTCCTGTAAAAATTTGGATCTACAGAAAGAAATATAAAGTACGAGGAGTGGTAAAAGGGATGACAAACAAAGAAAGACATTTTTCTGATGTTTCATCAGAAAAGGATGAAGAAATAACACAGTATCTCAAGAAATAAAGAAATAATGATAAAGAAAATATGCAGTAAAATTATTTCTTGATAAAGAAATAATGCAGTATCTCAAGTATGCTTTCTCAATGAGAGAAATATCTCCCCTAACAATGCTAAAGTTGGTTCATTGGGAGACAATTAGGGGAAAAAAAACTCAAAATGGTACTTAAAGAAAGTATTAATGCAAAAAAAAAAAGTTGAGAAATACTGGTTAAAGTAAATATAATAGCTATGTATTATGGGACAAATAACATACTTAGAAATAAAATATATGACAATTATAACAATAGATAGGGAGGGAGAAAATTAAAATGTACTCCATTAAATTTCTCAGTCTGTATTTGAAGTGATATAATATTGAAAGTAGAATGTGATACATTAAAGATGTATTTTGCCATGCTTTTACAATTGTATCAAAATGGATTCTACTGTCGTGTATAACTAAAAGGAACCAATAAAAAATGGGAAAAAGATGTATTTTGTAAAGCATAGAAAAATCACTGAAATAATTTAAAACTGTATATAATTAGTAGACCAATATTGGAGATAAAACAGAATCACAAAATATAATCAATTCAAAAGAAGGAGTGAAAGAACAGAAAACAAGAACAAATGGAGCAAATGGAAAACAAATAGTAAAACAATAGATTTAAAATTCAAATACATTAATGATTATACTAAGTGTAAACAATCTAAATACTCCAATTAAAAGGTAAAAGTTGTGAGACTGGAAAAGAAAGTAAAACCCAACCATATATTTTTCACAAGAAACCAACTTTTAAAAAAAAAAAAACTTTGGAGTTTTTTATTGGCATTTCATTTAACTTATGCTAATTTGAAGAGAACTTTTCTACACTAAACTTTTCTTCCAATAAAATATTTCCATGTTAAAAAAGAAGCCCACTTTAGCTTTTCTTTTTTTTTTTTTTTTTTGGTACCGGGGATTGAACTCAGGGGCACTTGATCACTGGGCCACATCCCCAGCCCTTTTTTGTATTTTATTAGAGACAGGGTCTCACTGAGTTACTAAGTGCCTCGACATTGCTGAGGCTGGCTTTGAACTTGCGATCCTCCTGCCTCAGCCTCCAAAAGTGCCCGGCTAGAAGCCTACTTTAAATATAAAGACATATATAGCTGAGATGTTGTGGACTTCAGAAAAAATATTAAAAGAGACATAGGGGGACACTATAAGAGGTCACTTTATCAAGAAGATCTAATAGCCTAATAATCCTAAAGTATGCATTTTCAGAACCATTTAGTAAAAACTGCTAGAACTAGTACATTTATGAAGACATGAATAGTAAGAATATACTTTGTATACAAACAGTGATATGTAAAAATGTACTCTATATCTATATTACGAATTGCAATGTATTCTGTTATATACAACAATTTTGAATAAAAAAATTAAAAATAAAAAACCCTGCTACAATTAAAAGGATAAACAGGCAGATCTTCAAGAACAAACCATAGCTGCTACCTGATTTGTGATGGAGTTATAAGCAAATAAATCCACCACAAGTCAAAAATATTATAAGTTGAGAAAGTACTTAATATACCTAACCTATCAAACATCATAGCTTAGCAACACAGGACACTAAAATATTAGTTGTTTGCCCCCAGTGATTGCATGGCTGATTGGAGCTTTGCTCCCTGCCATGACCCCACATGTCAAAATAATATTAAATGATATATACTACTAGCCATAGAAAAGATCAAAATTCAAAATTTGAAGTATGGTTTCCCCTGAAGGAATATAATTTTCACACAATCACAAACTCAAAAAAAAAATCATTAAAATCAAACCATTTTAAGTCAGGGACCATCTGTAGAGACATTAATACTTCTCTTTAAGAGAACAAATAAACATATAATCAATAAATATATAGAAAGTAGTACAAACCAACTCAACCAAGAATACTCCACTAAGCAACAGAAGAAAATGTAGTATTTTCAATACACTTTCACCAAGATAGACCATATTTTGAGTCATAAAACCAATTTAACAAATTTAAGAAGTTTAAAAGGATGGAAGCAATAAATATTTTGCTCTCTGACTACAACAAAATTAAACTAAAAATTGACAACAGAAAGAGATCTGGGAAAATTCCCAAATATTTGGAAATTAAACAGTGTCCTTCTAAACAACCCATGGATCAAAGAAGAAACCATCAAGTAAATTTCAAGTAAATTAAAAATATTTTCAGCTAAGTAAAAATGAAAACATAACAAACCAAAATTTGTGGGATGGCACTGAAACCAGGCTTATAGGGAAATTTATAGCATTAAATGCTTATGTTAAAAAGCAAGAGAGTTTTTAATTAGTAATCTAAGTTCATACTGTAACTGGAAAAAAAGGGAGTAAATTCAATCCAAAGCAAGCAGAAGAAAGGAAATAATAAAGATAAGAGCATAAATCAATAATTTTTAAATATTGGCAACTAATTCAATTGAAAAAGATTGTACAAGTCAATCAAAAGATGTGCAAGAACTGGACATTGTCCCTGGTATAGCCACTGGCACTTTCTGTGGTATAGCAAAACCACAGAACACAGCTCTGGAGCAGAAAGAGCTGGATATGAAACTTATCTGCTGATTCCTGACTTGGAAAAGTTTCTCAACTTCTCTAACCTTCGTTTTTTCCCATTTAAAATTTTATTAGTGTGAAAATTAAGTGAGGAACATTTATGAAAGCATGGTAAGCTAGCAATAAATGTTAACTGTTATTGCTCATATTATTCCGAAATCCTATTAACATGAAGAACTTCAGTTCATCAACCACTAACACCATAAGTGAAAAAATTGGCTATATCATGGCAAGATATTGCATTCAATAAAGGGATGTTGGCAGAATACATAAAGAATTTCTTCCATTGAGAAATAGGCAGATAACCCAATTGAACAGTGGGCAAAAAAACTTGAATCAAACTTCACAAGAATATCCAAGTGAACAATACATATAAAAGTGCTCAATTTCCTTAATTAATCATCAGGGAAATGCCACCAGGGCATATTTCTAAGGAGACAGACCTACCCAACTGGAGGGAGCAAGCCACGTGCTCAACTCCTGCCAAGCCCACATCAACATGGTCGGATAGCAGACGCATACCTTCCTTCTTGTCCTTACAAAGAATTGCAGGTTTTTCTGACCTTGCTGGAATTAGATTAAAGGCAGACTTGGTAACCTTAGGCATGTTGTAAGCAGGTACAGGGATTTTGGAGAAAATGTTCTGAGTCTTTAATTAAAGTTCATAATCATTGGTTCTCTGGAAGACAGCATGGAAATTCCCAGCTATAGTAGAAGCTAGGGGAACCAGCAAAAATCTCTCCCTAGTGAACTGAGAGATGGGCCAATGTAGGTTTTACATTCAAAATTGTAAATGTCATTTTTCTCTACTCTCAACTCTTTGAGATAATATAAGTGGAATATGGTTGATAAGGAACCAGCATTGGAGAGAAAGGGAGGAAATGTAACATTTATTTAGCTTATACCATATGCCCAAGCCTGAATGAAGGACTTTCTACGTAACATTTCATTTAATACTTCCTAAACATTGTGCAACTAGTTAAAAAGTAATGTTGGGAGCCAGGCATGGTGGCGCACACCTGTGTTGGGGACATTAAGAACACGTCAGCCGAAAGAATAGAAATTTAAAGAAGGGAACCCTAACACCCATTGTAGTGGTGCAAAAGGCTACAAGAATACCTGGAGTGCCGCAAAAGCAAGCTTCACTCTAGCTTCCTATGGACTGGACTAAATGGGTGGCTCCCCTACCTTCTCCCCTTTGTGGGACCCCTGGTTACCATTATCCTTGTGTTCACCTTTGGGCCCTGTGTGATCAACAAGCTTGTTCCATTCCTTAAAGACAGGGTCAAATCGGTACAGCTTCTGTCTCCCACTTCCTGATACGTGGACTTGGCCTAGCCCGGAGTGTTGCCCTGACATATGACGAGAAATCAAACCACCACTAGGATAGGCTAGTGGCTGTTCCTCCAATGTGATCTGCTCCTGCTCCCTATGCTCCCCTATAACCTTTCTGCTGATTGGCCCATGTCTTCTATAAAGGACGTCCAACTTCCTCAATAAACTGAGCTCGTGCCTTGACCGGTCTCCCTGACGCGTCTGATTGTCCTCCGAAAGGAGGGCTGGGTGCAGGCAGTCAGTTGGCTCTTGCCTTTCCCAATCTGTCCTTGTTGGGGCGTGCTCCCCCTTCTCTTGCTGGTCAAGAGGAGTCGGGGGCTAAAAACCCCAACACACCTGTAATCCCAGCACTTGGGAGGCTGAGGCAGGAGAATCGCGAGTTCAAAGCCAGCCTCAGCAATGGTGAGGCACTTAGCAACTCAGTGAGACCCTGTCTCTAAATAAAATACAAAAAAGGGCTGGGGATATGGCCCAGTGGTTGAGTGCTCCTGAGTTCAATCCCTGGTACCATGCGGGGGGGTGGGGAATGCAATGTTGTGGTCATCTTTTAAAAAAATGTAAAGATTCAACTGTTGTTAGATTCAAATGTGCAAGACAAGTTAAAGTCATCTTGATCTCTTTATGTTTTTAAAAACAGTCTCTTTGGGATAAATGCAATTCTCATTAGTATCTTAAGTCTTTCCTGATCAAGGACTTTCTACCTGCTTACATGTTCCCTTTAGTGTCTATCCTTCATAGTAGGATAGACGAGAATGGAATGGAATGGAATGGAATCCAATAGAATGGAATGGAATAAAATGGGATGAGATGGGATGGGATGGAATGGGATGGGATGGGATGGGGTGGGATACAATAGTTAGAAATGAATAGAGTAAATAAAATGGCTGTGTTTCAATTAGACTGAAGAAATAAAAGGGATATGGATAGGAAAAGAAGAACTCAAACTATCACTATTTGCAGACGATATGATTCTATACATAGAAGATCCAAAAAACTCCACCAGAAATCTTCTAGATCTAATAAACGAATGCAGCAAAGTGGCTGGATATAAAATCAGTACCCATAAATCTAAGGCATTTCTGTACATCAGCAACAAATCCTCAGAAAGAAAAACTAGGAAATCCACCCCATTTACTATAACATAAAAAAAAATAAAATACTTGAGAATGAACCTAACAAAAGAAGTGAAAGACCTGTACAATGAAAATTACAGAACACTAAAGAAAGAAATTAAAGAAGATCTTAGAAGACGGAAAGATTGGATAGGTACAACTAATATTATCAAAATTACTATTCTACCAAAAGCACTATACAATTTCAATGCAATCCCAATCAAAATCCCAATGTCATTCCTCATAGAAACAGAAAAAGAAATCATGAAATTCATCTGGAAAAATAAGAGACCTAGAACAGCCAAATCAATTCTTAGCAGAAGAATGAAGCTGGTGGCATTATTATTCCAGACCTTAAATTGTATTACAAAGCAATAGTAACTAAAACAACATGGTACTGGCACTAAAATAGACCAGTAGACCAATGGTACAGAATAGAAGACACAGAGACTAACCCACACAGCTACAGTTATCTTATATTAGACACAGGTGCCTAAAACATACATTGGAGAAAAGACAGCCTCTTCAACAAATGATGTTGGGAAAACTGGAAATCCTTATGTAATAAAATGAAATTAAACCTCTATCTCTCTCCATGCACAAAACTCAACTCAAAATGGGTCAAGGACCTAGGAATTAAACCAGAGACCTTGCACCTAATAGAGGAAAATGTAGGCCCAAATCTCCAACATGTTGGATTAGGCTCCAACTTCCTCAATAAGACCCCTATAGTGCAAGAACTAAAACCAAGCATTAATAAATGGGATGGATTCAAACTACAAAGCTTCTTCTCAGCAAAAGAAACAATCAGTGAGGTGAACAGAGAACAGAATGGGAGCAAATCTTTACCACATGCACATCAGACAGAACATTAATTAACTTCAAGGATATATAAAGCTCTCAAAAACCTTTACACCAAAAAAAACAAACAACCCAATCAATAAATGGGCTAAGAAACTGAACAGACACTTCTCAGAAGAAGATATACAATCAATCAACAAATATATGAAAAAATGTTAAACATCTCTAGCAATTAGAGAAACGCAAATCAAAACAACTCTAAGATTTCATCTTACTCCAGTCAGAATGACAGCTATCAAAAACACAAACAACAATAAATGCTAGCAAGGATGTGGGGAAAAGGGCACACTCTTACATTGCTGGTGGGGCTGCAAATTGGTGCAGCCAATTTGGAAAGCAGTATGGCGATTCCTAGGAAAACTTGGAATGGAACCACCATTTGACCCAGCTATCCCACTCCTCATTCTATATCCAAAGGACTTAAAAATAGCATACTACAGGGACACAGCCACATCAATGTTCATAGCAGCACAATTCACAATAGCTAGATTGTGGAAACAACCCTGATGCCCATCAATAGATGAATGGATAGGGAAACTTTGGTATATATACACAATGGAACATTATTCAGCACTAAAAGCAAATAAAATCATGGCATTTGCAGGTAAATGGATGGAGTTTGAGAAAATAATGCTAAGTGAAGTCAGCCAATCCCACAAAACCAAAGGTCGATTAATTCCTTTGCTATGATGATACTGAATTATAATGGCAAGGGAGGGGGGAATGAGAGGAATGAAGGAATGTTAAATAGAAAAAAGGGAGAGGGGAGGGAAAGGGGCAAGGGGATAGAAACAATGGCAGAAGGAGTTTGACATCAATATACTAAGTGCATGTATAAAAACTCAAATGGTATAAAAATAATTTGTGTAAAACCAATGACTTGGAAAACTATGCTCTTTATATGTAATATGAAAGTAATTGCACTCTAAAAGCATGTATAACAAATTAAATAAATAAATTTTTAAAAAAGAAAATTGAATTCCACTCCAATCCATAGCCATGTAAGTTTGCAATAGACTTCCTTCAAGATGTCTACAAAAAATACTAAATTGAATACAGTATTTGCTATTAATAATAATTTATTCATTTTTCTATGTAAGCACATATGTATCTATACATGATATGAAGTATTGTTTTCACATTTATTAACCATATAAAATGACATGTTGTATAAATTACAGTACACTTTTCTTTTTTGTCAAGATTCAACTATATTAATGTTACCCTAGTTCTCTTTTGAATGGGATCTCATGACTAGGAGACATTTCTATGGAATTTATGCATATATTTCCTTATGAATATATAAAGTATTCTTATTAAATATTAAGTATACATAGATTTATTTTTCTGGTTTGTTTGAAATATATATTGTTTAATCAGAACTGGCTATATAATGTTTAAGGATTAGCAGTAAATGCATGTTCCTACTATTTATTTTCTTGATAGTTCTTGATATTTTCAGACTTTTACATTTCCCAGTTATCTACATGAAAAGTATATCAACAAAGTTGTACTTAAACTTTTCTTATTCCTATGGAAATTGAATTTTTTTTCAATTTTTTATTGAGTTATATGTGATATTCTTTCACATAGAATTGCCTGTTATATACCTTCTACTACATTTTATCCTGATCTTATTTTATATAGATTTACAGTATACTATAATTGCATTTGAATCATCTATTAGTTATATGAATAGAATATATTATTTCCTAATATAAAACTTCCTTTATAAAATATCTGTTAATGAGAAGTTTTAATTTGATGGTAATCAAATTTATAAACATTTCCTATATGATTTCTGGCCTTTCCTATTTAAGATATAATTCCTGTAATATAATGTTATAAATTTACCTCTTTATATTTTTTTCCTAAAATAGTTAATATTAAAAAGACAAAAGTATTTAATCTAAAAAAAAAAAGAATGATATGGACATCTAGATAAAGGATGCATTTGGAACCTCAAATAGATAAAATAAAAAAATAAGATCATCTCCACAACACATTATAATCAAAATGCCTAACATATGGAACAAAGATAGAATTTCAAAAGCCTCAAGAGAAAATGTCAGGTCACATTTCGGGGCAAGTCAGTCAGAATTGATTTCTCCTCCCAAACTTTAAAAGCCACAAGGACTTGAAATATGTTCTAAGCCCTGAAAGAAAATAACTGTCAACCAAGATTACCATATCCAGCAAATCTATCCTTCAGAATTGAATAGGAAATGCAACTGTTCCAAGATAAGCAGAAACTACAAGAATTTATGATGACTAAGCCAGCACTATAGAAAATACTTAAGGAACTATTTCACACTGAAGAAATTGAAAATAAACCCCAGAGCTCACAAATGAAATGATTTCCTGTGAAGAGTAGCTAAGCAAGTGAGAAATGGGACCAAACTGAACATTAGAAATAAATCAAAATGGCAGGAATTAATAAACACAACTCTATAATAACACTGAATGTAAATGGCCTCAACTCTCCAATTACAGACAAAGGTTCACAGAATGGATTAGTAACAAGACCCAAATGCATGTTGTTTGCAAGAGACTCACCTCACAGGCAAAGACAGTCTCAGGTTGAAAATGAAAGGATGGTAATTGATATACTATGCAAATGGAGTGGCAAAACAAGCAGGAGTAGCTACTCTCATATCTGACAAAGCAGATTTCAAGTCTTTTTTAATGTATTTTAATTAGGTTTTTATGACAGTAGAATGCATTTTGGTTCATTGTACACAATTGCAGCACAACTCTTCATTTCTCTGATTGTACAGGATATAATGTCGCACCATATGTGCAGTCATACATGTACCTAGGGTAATAATGTACATCACATTCCACCATCTTTCCTGCTCCCATATGCCCTCCCCTCCCTCCCCTCTGCCCAATTAAAGTTCCTCCAATTTTCCCATGCCCTCTCACATTATAGATCAGCATCCACTTATCAGAGAGAACATTAGGACTTTGGATTTGGGGGATTGGCTTGTTTTCCTTAGCATGATTTACCTGCAAATGCCAGAATTTTATTCTTCTAATGCTGAGTAATATTCCATTGTGTATATATACCACAGTTGTTTTTACCCATTCATCTATTTAAAGACAACTAGGTTGCTTCCTCAGTTTAGCTATTGTGAATTGAGCTGCTATAAACATTGATGTGGCTGCATTACTACAGTATGCTGACTTTAAGTCCTTTGAGTGTAGACCAAGGAGTGGGATAGCTGAGATTTCAGGTCTTCAGAGAGACAAAATGTTCACAAAAAAAAAAACTGGTAAATGGAATAAGTCAACAAGATCATATAATGATAGTAAATATTTATGTCACAAATATATGTGCACATAATTATATAAAGCAGACACTATTTGAATTAAAGACTCAGACCCAAATACAATAATACTGGGTTATTTCAACATACCTTTCTGATCAATAGATAAGTCATTGTTTTAGTTAGCTTTTGTATCACTGTGACCAAAAGACCTGACAGAAACCATTATAAGAGAAAAGTTTATTTGGGCACACAGTTTCAGAGATTTAGTCCACAGCTGACTGATCCGATAGCTCTGGGCCTAAAGTAAGGCAGAAGAACCTGGAAGAAGAGCATATGGAGGGAAGCAGTGGAGGACATGATAATCAGGAAGTAGCAAGAAAGATCAATTCACTAGGGACGAAATATTTACCCCAACGTCACTTTTGAATGATGAATGGGTAATAGAAGAAATCAGGGAAGAAATTTAAAAATTCTTAGAATCAAACAAGAATTGTGATACAACATACCAGAACTTCTGGGACAGCATGAAGGTAATTCTAAGAGGAAAATTTATAGTGGGTGCCAAGATAAAAAAATCAGAAAGATCCTAAATAAATAACCTAATGGTGCATCTCAATATCCTTGAAAAAGAAAAAAAAAAAAAAAAAAAACCAATTCCAAAACCAGTGAAAAGAAGAAAAAAAAAAGAAGAAAATTAGAGCTAAAATCAGTGAAATGGAGAACAAGAAAACAATATAAAAGGATCAATGAAATTAAAGAGTTGGTTCTTTGAAAAAACAAACAAGATTGATTGATAAGGCCTTAGCCAAAATAACCAAAAGAAAACCAGAGAATCCCTAAATTAGTAAAATTAGAGATGAAAAAAAAAAAAAAAAAGGAGTCACAACAGACATCACAGAAATCCAAAGGAGGATTAAGGATTATACTGCAACAAACTGGAAAACCTAGAAGAAATGGATACATTTTTAGACATCTATGATCTGCCAAAAATGAATAAAAAGGATATTGAAAACCTAAACAGACCAAAAACTAGTAATGAGATCGAAGCAGTAACAAAATTTCCAACAAAGAACAGCCCAGGACCATTGGATTCTTAGATGAACTCTACCAGATTTTTAAATAAGAACTAGTGCCAATGCTTCTCAAATTATTCTATAAAATGGAAATGAATAGAATGCTTCCAAATTCATTCTTTGAAGCCAGTATCACAGTCACACTAAAACCAGACAAAGGAAAGAAACTTTAGACCAATATCCCTGATAAGCTTAGATACATAAATTCTTATTATTAGCAAATCATATCCAACAGCATATTAAGAAGATTGTACATTATGACCAAGTTGGTTTTATCCCATGGATGCAAGGATGTTTTACATATACAAATCAATAAATGAAACTCATCACATAAACAAAATTAAGGACAAAAATCACTTAATAGATGCAGAGGAAAGCCTTCAACAAAATTTAGCACCCATTCATGATAAAAATCACTAAAGAAACTAGGGACAGAAGGAACATACCTCAACATCATAAAGAAATATATGTTACAAACTCCAAGCCAACATGTTAGTGAATGGGAAAAAAATGAAAGCATTTCCCTTAAAATCTGGAACAAGACAAGGAAATCCACTCTTAACATGCATATTCAATATAGTACCAGAAATTCTAGCCAAATAAAGTAAGCAAGTGAAGGAATTAAAAGGGATAAAAATAGGGAAGGAATAAATCAAATTACCACTGTTCACAGATGACATTATCTTTCCTTTGAAGACCCAAAAAACTCCAGAAAAGAATGCTAGAGCTAATAAAGAAATTCAGCTAGGTAGCTGATTCCAAAATCAACACACAAAAATCAACAGCTTTCCTATACAGCAATAATGAATCTACTGAGAAACACATCACAAAAATAATCCCATTCACAATAGCCTCAAAAAAATATCTAGGAATAAATCTAACCAAATAGGTGAAAAACCTCTACAATGAAAACTATAGAACATTGAAAAAAGAAACTGAGCTTCTTCAATTTCAAGATTGATAGAAACATACTTCAATTACAAGAAGATATAATTACAAGAAGATAGAAATACTGCCCATGTTCATGTATAGCAGAATTAATATTGTTCAAATGGCCATATTACTGGAAGAAAGATACACATTCAATGCAATCCCCCTCAAAATGCCAATGATGTTCTTCACAGAACCAGAAAAAAAAGTCATAAAATCATTTGGAAAAATAAAAGACCCAGAAAAGCCCAAAGCAATTCTAAGCCAAGAAAACAATGCCGGAAGAATCGCATTACCTAATTTCAAATTATATTACAGAGCTATAGTAACAAAAAGTGCATTGAACTAGCATTAAAAACAGACATATAGACCAATGATGCAGAATGTTAGACAGAAACAAACCCACACAGATACAGTCATTTGATTCTTGACAAAGGTGCCAAAAACAGTTTGGAGAAAAGATAGCCTTATTAACAAATGGTATTAGAAAAACTGGTTATCCACATGTAGAAGACAAAACAAAACTAGATCTCTCTCTCTCTCTCTCACCCTACACAAAAGTCAACTAAAACATGGATCAAAGACCTAGGAATTAGACCAGAAACTATGCAACTCCTAAAAGAAAATGTAGGGTTAACACTCCAACATATATAGGCACAGTCAATGACTTTCTTAATGGAAACCCTAAAGCTTGGGAAATAATGCCAAGGATTAATAAATGTGATGGCATCAAATTAAAAAGGTAAAGAGAGACCCTACAGTATGGATGAAAATCTTTCCAAGGTACTCTTCTGACAGTATTGAGATCCAGAATGTATAAAGAACTCAAAAAACTTTTTTTGTTTGTTTGTTTGTTTGTTTGTTTTTTGGTACCGGGGATTGAACTCAGGGGTACTTTACCACTGGGCCACATCCCCAGCCCTTTTTTGTATTTTATTAGAAGCAGGGTCTCACTGAGTTACTAAGTGCCTCGCCATTGCTGAGGCTGGCTTTGAACTCACGATCCTCCTGCCTCAGCCTCCCAAAGTGCTGGGATTACAGGCGTGCGCCACCGCGCCTGGCTTCAAAAAACTTTTTAAAACAAAAAAATTAATAAATGGACAAATGAACTGAACAGACACTTCTCAAAGAAGAAATACAAATGACCAACAAATACAACAAATACATGAAAAAATGTTCATCATTAGCTATTAGGGAAATGTAGATTGAAACACGCCTAGTCAGAATAGCAGTCATCAAGAATACAAACAATAATAAGTGCTGGAAAGGATGTGGAAAAAAAAAAAAAGAACACTTATTCACTGTTGCTGGGATTGTAAACTAGTACAACCACCATGGAAATCAATATGGAAGTTCCTCAAAAGACTAGGCATGGAACCACCACATGACCCCGCTAAACCACTCCTTGGTACTTAATTATCCTAAAGAATGAGAGTCCTGTGTTCATATATGAATACATGACCAGTGAAATTCCACATCTAATTATTGGGATCCTAATTAGAATAAGTTATAGTCCATGTATGTATAATACATCAAAATACACTCTACTGTCATTCATATCTAAAAAGAACAAATTTTTAAAAGAATAAAGAATAAAAGTCATCACACTACAGTGATGGATGCACACTCATGTTTATAGCAGCACAATTCACAATAGCCAAACTATGGAACCAGCCTTGGTGCCCGATAATGAGTGAATGGATAAAAGAAATGTGGTATATATACACAATGGAGTTTTATTCAACCATAAAGAAGAATGAAATTATGTCATTTGCAGGAAAATGGATGGAACTTCACAACATTTTAAGTGAAATAAGCCAAATTCCAAAAGTCAAAGATCATGTGTTTTCTCTGACATACGCAAACTTGAGAGGAAAAAGGAAAAGAAAGGTGGTAGGGGGCAAGAAGCTCATGAAAATCAAAGGGAGATCAGGAGAGTAGAGGAAAGGGACCAGGGGCAGGAAGAGAAGAAGGAAAAAGGGGAAACACCAGGGAATGATACTGGCCAAATTATTATTACACTGTGTCCAAGTGTGAATATGTAACAACAAATTCCATCATTATGTTCAACTATAATGTACCAATAAAAAAGTGAAAACTAAATAAATAAATAAAACCCCCAAATTATTTTCATGACCAGCAAAGTCCCATTTGATCTGGTCATCTTTGGCTCTGTAGCTCCACTAAGGGCCCCTCAAATATGCCAGGTCTGCTGTGGCCTGGGGGCCTTTGTCATGGCTGTACCCCCTGCCTGGAACGCCCTTCCTTAGGCCTTCTCATACTTGATTCCTCACTTTCACTGCCTGCTTTAATATCGCCTACCCAGACAGGCCTTCTCCCATCACCCCACCCCAAATGACACCAATCTTGCACCCTGCTTCATTTGTCTTCATAACATGTATCAGGACCTAACATGGTTTTCCACATGTCTTGTGCTTTGGTCCATCTCCACTTCCGGAACACAAGTTCCATGATAGCAGAGAATTTCCCTGTCCTGTTCACTGTTGTATTCTCAGTGCCTAGAACCTGCCTAATACATTGCTGTGGATTAAAAAGCATTTGTTGAATAAATGACTAAATTCTCACAAAAAAACCCACCAGGAGGTTACTAGGCTGATCTCTGTTCTGCACATGAAGTAAGGGCAGCTCAGAGAAACAGTCCTATGTAAGGCCACATAGCTAACAAGAGAAGAATCCAGGCTCCAACTGAAAGCTGTCTGATTTCAACTTGCACTTTACCTATGACATATATCTTTTCTAGGTGACAATGTAGATGATAATGTAGATTGGAGCCTCTAATCTCAAAAAAGCATTACTATCTATTTTCTATTTGAATAAAAAACTGGAAGGAACCCAAAGGACCACCTTAAATGAAATTCTTCATCCCATGGTTTTATAAAACACTTCCAGAACAGAGTTTACATCAGGAAAGACAGTAAGACAGTGATGGTATCTGTTCCAATCTCTATTTGTAAAAAAAAAAAAAAAAAAAAAAAGAATCAATAGAGAAAGTGATTATTCAAACACTTTATTAGTGAATAGCATGAGAATTACCAAGCACATGTCCAGTGGTGATTGGAGACACAGGCTCATGCCTGGTCCCGTGATCATTTGTTGCCTAGTAGTTTGGGCCATTTTACATTATTTTTATTCTCATTCTTAAATAAGGCTTACTTCTTACCCACAATGGACTTTCACATAAAGATGAAAACAATAAGCACTGATGGTGAGATATACTGTGTTAATATATAATATAAAAATAGATGATATCCACAGACATCCATAAATTGCAATGCTGCAATTTGGATCTCAAGTGTCCAATGGTCCATGTGTTAAAAGCTTGGTCCCCAGCCCATGGTATATTATGAGAGGGTGGAACCTTTAAGAGCTGAGTCCTAGAGAGAGGTCTTTGGGTCACTGAAGGTGTGTCCTTGAAGAGGACTGTGGGAACCTTGATCTCTTCCTTTTTTCCTTATAAAATGATTAGCTCAGGTTTTTGTTACAGTAATTGAAAACTAACACATCCATCTAACTATTATCAAAATTAGCATATGACATTTAAAGACATTCCTATTACCAAAACCCAATGTTTAAAGGGAAGGGAACTATCATTATCAACTGTATCCCAATGGCTTTTCATTTACTGGGAATTAAAGACTGACCCCAACCACAAACATAATCTATGGTGAGCCCTTACAATAGCAGCCTAAAGCCTTCTCTTTTAGCTCATCATTTGGAAATGAAAGATAAATAATAGGTAATAAACCAGTTAAATGTTTAACTCAGAGGGAAAGGATATCAAATTTCAGGTTACAGAGGGTTTTTTTTTTTTAATTTTGAGGTTATAGTATGATGATAACTTTAATCTATTTTTATATAAATCATTCCCCAAACCAAAGATGATTTACTCTGCTACTTTAAAAATGTATTTTTAGAACAACTTCATTTTTTCTTACATAATTTAATAAGACAACATAAACAGCATGTGCCACCTTTGTTTAAAAGGAAAAGGATAAGTGCGTTTTTGTAGAGTGGGTAGTATAAAAGATCATATGTAAGTGGATTTTATAATAAAATTTCTATATATCTCTATATCTATAGTTCTACTTAAAATCATGTCTTCATAATATACCACATAGGATTAACTTAAAAATAGTCCCTGAGGAAGTGCAGGGCACTAAGCCTGTTTTGGGAATGTGGCTTGCGTGGACCCCTTCTCTACCCTGCTGCCTTTCTCTGCTCTTGCCCCAGGAGGCTGACATCTGTGGATTACATGAACTAACCCCTTGGCTCTGTGGCTTCTGGATTGGCCAACAGGAGGCCTGAGCCAGAATCAGAGGGTGAGAAAATAAAGACAGGGAGGCATATATTTCCCTCAGATTTCTGGCCACAGAGACCTGGGCTGGCAGCTGGTGCCATAGCTCCTATCAGAGGCCTTCGCCTGTGTGACAGCCCCAGCCAAGGCTCCTCTGGGTGGGTTCTGCACTCCTTCCTTCCTCCTTCACCTTTGGGTTTAGAGGTGCTAACAATTCCTCCCCTTTCCCTGATCTTTGGGTTAGCTTCAAATTTCTATAGTCCTCAATTAAAAAATTGAACGTATCACCTCTTCCCTGCCAGGACCTAATAATACAAGGTGCAAAAGTCAAAAGGAGGGGTGGATGTTGTCGGAATTCACTGGTCTGTCCTAATCCTCTCACTTTACAGACTAGGGAACTGAGGCAAAGGGAGATTACAAGGATTGTCCCCACAATAAGGCACAGCCACAATTAGAAACCAGATCTTAGATTGTGAGAAGATTTATATGAGTTGATTTATATAGTAAATGCTGAAAATAACACATGCTAAAATTCAGAAATTTTAGAAAGCATCATCATCATTATCAGCATGCACTAATTCCTATTCCAATTAAGGACAAAGGGAAAACACACTTAAAATGCCACAAACTTTCTCACATCATTCAAAAATTAATAGTAGTTGATAGATGGAAATATTAAAGTCCAAAAAGGTTGTGTCCAAGGCAGGACCACAACCTTTCATAGCACAAAAGAGAAAGAGGTACCGAGGTTCAGAACTTGGTAAGTGGACATGGGATACACGCCCGCTCCCTTGGGCCCCACTGGCCAGGGACCTTGCTCAGTGAAACACCTGCACAGCTGTCACATACTGGCTCTGGTTCAGGTCCCCAGCAAGTTGGTGTCGCTGCTAAACAAAAATAACTTCATCTCATGGAATTGTTGAGAATGTCCCACTGAGAGCCTATGAAAAGTGCTTTCAAAACTCTAAAGCAGAGGATTTCAGCATGAATTACCATGGCCTCCTCAGGCCACATTCTTACAAGAGGTCAGACACGACAATGAGACAAAGCAAAAGAATTGTTTTGAATTTGCTATTCCCCAATGTGTGGGAGGGCAGGGGTGAAAAAAGCTTTCTTCCCTTGTGATAAAACATCGGTTTACAATGTTCCAGAGGGGAAAGAAAGGCCAGTACTGTGATGTTTCACAATCACCAAGGAAAGGGTTTTAATTTTATGTTGAAAGACGGATGAAGAAGGGCCTTGGTACAAAGCAGAGCTCAAACTCACAGGCAATGTTTGTAATGACATTTTCAGAGAACACCTGAACACTTTGCTGAGGCCTCAACGACACCTGGGTCGGAACCTAGCTGTTTTAGTCAGCTTTTGCATCTCTGTGGCCAAAATGTCCAACCACAATATCTTAGAAAAGGAAATGTTTATCTGGGGCTTGCAGTTTCAGAGATTCCAGTCCATAGACAGCCTACTCCCTTGCTCTGGGCCCAAGAGGAGAGACAAGATCGTGGCAGAAGGGCCCAGCAGAGGGAAACCTCTCAGTTCATGGCACAGTCAGGAAGCAAAGGGAGAGAGGGAAGAAGGGTAGGAAGAGGAACCCTTTCAGGGCATGCCCTCAGCGGCCCATGTCCTCTAGCCATGCCCCACCTGCTCCCAGTGATCAGTTAGTCCATTCAAACTAAAACAGACTGGTGAGGTTCTTGTAATCCAATCATGAACCTGCACGGACAGGAGCTTCTGGGGGACACCTCACATCCAAACCATAAACCAGCTCTCCCAGGGACAGAGCTGCTCTTCATCGAGAAACTCTGAACTTCTACAGTCCATACTCCTTCCTCCACATTCATCCACATGAAACTGCAACTGAGACCTGGTTGTTTCTCTTTCAAATCCATTGTGCATGTCTCACATTACAAAAAAGAGAAAAAAAAGAAAAACAAAACTGCCAGTTCTGTCCCTGGGCACTGCACCTCTGCTTTATGATTTTTCTTTTTCCCCAATTTTCTCTCCCTACCTCCACTAAGCCACAAGGAGGAAAAAGCATTTTTTGAGCACTTATACTAGTTCTTACACACACCGATGGTTTAATCCCCATACTATGTATTAGAAAGTATTCTAGTAAATTACAGCTTAAAGAAGAAAGATTCTCAAAAAAGCTATACCCCTTGCCAAAGGTCACACATCCAGTTAGCTACACATCTGGATTTCCAACCCAGGCCTATCTATTTTGAGAGCCTTTGATGTCTTCTACTGCCCTACTATTTTGCCAATTCCAAATTGTTCTTTCCCCTGTTAATTCCGCCATCCTTCTCTGCCACTAGAATATCACTAATGAATGAAAGAATAGGAATAATTACATACACACAGAGAAAAGGAAAAATAATCTCACAAAGCAGAAACAATCTTCATTCTTTCATCCTCACCCAAAAGGTCACATATTCTCATATGAGTCATGTTAAAAATTATGGAAGAATAAAGATGAAACACTTCCAAATTGTTTTTCCAAATATTAAGATGCATTATCCTGAGTACCATAAATCTTTTCTTTAGGAGTTTTTCAAAATAGTTTTCTCCTTATAATAATCTCTCCAGAGTGGACCTCGCTGGCTTCTGAGCCACGTGCTCCCTTACTCACAAGCCTTTCCCATTCACGGACTTGCCCATCCCCTACCACAGTCTTTGGGGTGGTGAATAGTTAGCCATAGTGATGAACAGAGGAGTATTGAATGAGCACTTTGATATAAAATTAGCTTTAAAAGCTGTCAAAACCCACACCAGCTAAACCCCAATCTTGTCTATCCTGTTTGGGGTTAAAGATACTTAGACATAGCCGGGCGCGGTGGCGCACGCCTGTAATCCCAGCACTTGGGAGGCTGAGGCAGGAGGATCGCAAGTTCAAAGCCAGCCTCAGCAGTGGTGAGGCACTTAGCCACTCAGTGAGACCCTGTCTCTAATAAAATCCAAAAAAGGGGTGGGGATGTGGCCCAGTGGTCGAGTGCCCCTGAGTTCAATCCCTGGTACCACAAAAAAAAAAAAAAAAAAAAAAAAAAAGATACTTAGACGTGCCAAGGTCACGTGGCAATCAATTGAAAACATCTTCTACAAGCCCACCCCATATCTCACAAAGCCGGAAGCCACAGGAGGAAAAAGTATCTCCACCCCGATCAGTCCTTCCTCACACCACACAGCAGCACTGTCGGCCAACGCACACCTGCGTAGCTCACCTGCCCCGTTCTAGAAACGGTCCCACTCCACGTTGCACCACTCCTTTATTATGACTATCGACAATTCTGAAATTTTGCACAGCTCTTTACGCTTCCTAAAGTACTCTCCACACTCCGGCACATGCAATCTTAGAAAAAGAAAAGTGAAGATTAGGGATCTTCAACATCTGGCCAAGAGTCAGATAACTATGATGAGCAAACACTGGACTTCCACAGTCTTGGGCCTCCGTGGCCTGAGCTTTCTCAACTCTACTGCTAGCATGGTATTGAACTAGCTATATCTTGTCTCCCCAGCCTGACTGTAAGCACCTCAAGGGACTATACATCTTTTCTCCCCACAAGGCTCTGTCCATCCCTAATTCCTGTTTAAAAACATGAATGAATGAATGAATGAATGAATGAATGAATGAATGAGTGAAGTGGACACCTGCTGAGTCAAGTAGTGGCAAGTGGAGGAGAGCCTCATCTAACTCACACCAGACACATTACGGAATAAAGCTATCCAAAAGCATTGCCAGCTTCTGTCACTTGGCTCCTAGTTTTCTGGAGGAATCTATGTATGGGTAATCTTTGCACCTGGCAAGCTTTCTCCTAGCATTTTTCAGCTTAAATATTAGATGGTGAGGAAGCTCCTTTGATCTTAAACACAATCTTTGTCCCATTCCCATCTTTTCATTGGTAGAATTCTTTTAATTTTTATTTGTTCTTTTTAGTCACACATGACATTAGAGTCTAATTTGGCATATTTATACAAACAGGGGGCATATCTTATTCTAATTAGGAGCCCAGTCCTTTGGCTGTACATGATGTTGATCAGTGGTAGAATTTTAACACTACCTGACGCTTAAGTTGAAGCCACATGCTTTTAGATCCTTGACATGCATGGCTCCTGAGGGGCAGAACAATGCCACAGCTGGATGACCACTCTAAGCATCAGGAGAGGAGCTCCTGAATTTGGCAGCCCCCTAGAACTGAGCTCCCAGGTATTAGAAAAAGTTCATGACTCCTGTATCAGAGCCTCCCCAGTGTGCATTCAGAACCAAGGGTACCAGACAGTTTGTGCACAAAGGCAAAATAAGTACCTCTTTAAATATACAAAAATAATTGAAGGGAAAGAAACATCATGGCTTAAAAATAATCAAATGTAAAATCTGACATGAGCTTGGAGGAAATAAAAAAAGCCATCATATACATATAATCAAGGAGCTTACAGAGGCCAACTAGCTATAGCCTGAGGTACTGAGATACACCAAGAGTCCTCAGCATTGCAGACAATAAAAAGGTCGGTCTTTAGATAGGAAATGTGGTTACAGGGGGGAAAAACCAGCTATGGCCTCACTAAAGCTCCAGATAGAATTGAAGGTTCAATCACTTGTCCTTCACTTCATGTGTAGAATACAGAGGAGACCAAGTCCTTGGGTACAAAGACAGCAAGAGACTGAATGAAAGAGGAGAGCTGTGTCCCAATGTGAGCTGGATGCTCTCAAAGACTGGTAAGTGGCGACGTGGGCTGAGGAGATCAAGAGGCCAAGGTAGGGCTTGCCAAAGTGGTTCCTAGGACACCCAAGCTCTCTCTCCCAAAAAGGCATTCTCATTTTTTCAGGACAAATGCATTGCTAACATATGGGTTTAATTCCACTTCCCCACCCCCATCTTCCTCTCCTTATGCCAGAAAAACACATACAGATTTCAAAATGAAAAGGAAAAAACAAAAGAGCAGTCAGGGACCAAAATGCGTAGTGTGGTTTTAAGCAAGCTTGGAACATGCTAGGAAAATAATTGTAGCTGGTCAACAAATCCAAATGGCAGTGGCACCCAGCCCTGTCATTAACATTCACAGCCAGGAAAGTAACTGCAATTAGGTGGGAGCAGGCGTTTGGTTTGCCGGAGGGGACTGAAAAGAAATGGCCCCCAAATGTCAAGCATTCAGATGGGAGAGGTGACGCATCCCTCCCCTACAGCTTCAAGACCATTGTGTAAGGGAGACTCCACCTTCGTCCTCAGACTTTATCAGAGGGATGGTGTCCAGCTGTTCTCCATCTCTAATGGAAACAGAACAAAACAGCTTCCATGAGACTGAAGGGAATGCAATTTAGACATCAAAAGGAACACCCAGTTGTAGTGCGTTCTTAGAACCCGGGATATGCATCATGTACCTATAAGTCAATCTATTAACTGAGCACCTTCCCTAGTAAGACCATCATTAGGTGTCAGATGCGAGGCTAGATAATTTTAAATATTATTTCCATTCTTTACAACAGCATGACAAGATGGATATTATTAACCCCATCTTATAGATTAGGATTGAGAAATAGAGATGTTTATTATAGAGTTTCCTAACATTAGGAAACAATGGAACTGGCATTCACACTCAAGTGTTTCCAAATCCATTTTTCTGTTCTCTTAAATTTCATAAAGGATAAAGGAGATTCTTTGTATCTCCCCACCAAAAGCAGTACATCATTTTACATTTATATAATTTTTGTTTTTTGGTTTTTTTTGTTTTTGTTTTTGTTTTGTACCAGGGATTGAACTCAGGGGCACCCAACCACTGGGCCACATCCCCAGCCCTTTTTTGTATTTTATTAGAGACAGGGTCTCACTGAGTTGCTAAGTGCCTCGCCATTGCTGAGGCTGGCTTTGAACTCGCGATCCTCCTGCCTCAGCCTCCCAAGTGCTGGGATTACAGGCGTGCGCCACCACACCCGGCTTTATATAATTGTTGAATGAATGAATAAGTGAGTACAAATAATGAATTTCTCCACTGGTGCTTTAAGGGCATATCTCATCAATTTAAATAGAGACACATTTTTCACATCTTAACATCTCTAAAACCAGAATTCAATTACCATAGATGGCCTGGCATAATATAATTGGCAACATTCTTTTTTTTTATAGTATTACATGAAATAAATGAGCATCTTACCACCAGGAGACACTTAGAATCTATGACTATGGTTATCTTGAACCACAACCAGGTCTACATGGAAGCATAATGCACAATATGGGGCAGTGAGTGTCAAATGCCAGATAAGGTACGTTGTCTTAGGAGACTAAGTGAGAGTGGGAGGGAAAATATGTAGAGCCCAGAAAAGTCTGCAAACAGTAGTGGGATCAACTTTAGATTTAAACGCTGATAAAATTTTGATGGGGGTTGTAGAGTGGTTCATTGAAGCATCTCTCAGGAGAGTGCACATTTCTTAATGGTAGGAATCACATTTTTTTGTCTGTTTTGTTCCCTACATTCCCAGTTGTGCTTTATTTGACAAAGAATGGTGCTATCTCCCCTCCGAACGTATTGAAATGAAAAGTCCAACACATCTGTCATTTCTGGTGATTCCTACCTAAGAGATAAAGGGTTGAACCAGGTAACCTCTGGCAAATCCTTCTAGGTCCAGGATTATGTATCTAAAATGTAAAACCTTATTCATTTCTAGTCTGATTAATCAGGCTGTGCATTGACAATGCCAAATCAAGAGCTCAGTCAATAAGGAAATTTTGCTCACTTCCTTCTATCTAGTCAAGCTTCTTTCTCCCCTTCCACATTTTTAATCACTCTGCTCTCTCTGAAATACACAAAAACACTGCCATTTGAAGGTAAATTATCTCCATTCTCTATTTTTAATTTAAATCATTTTAAAAGTCCATGGTTCAAGGGGACAAAGAGCCTTTGATTAAGAATTCCTCCAAACTTTCTTCCTTCAAAATTCCACCCCAATAGACATAATAAACCCCAAACAATTACTATATGCCTGGGTGAATAGCTAACAAGAAACAGAATAGTCCCACAGTCTCAAAGACTCTTCTCATAAATTGTTTAATAATTTTGAATGAAAACCAGTAACCTCACAGTGGGGGAATCTAGCAGGTATGACCATAATCCAATGACCAGAAAAGGGACTCACACACAACATAAGCCTCCTGTTGTGATATATCCTAAAGGACAAATATGCATGTCACTTGGGTAGATCTCCGCTGGGAATGCACAATCTGAGCCCACTCTAGAGGCAACATCAGATAATTCCAAACTGAGAGACCATCTCTAAAATCCTCTAGTCTTCAAAAGTTCAGTGTCATGAAAGACAAAGGAAGGATTCCAGATTAAAGGCTACCACAGTGCAGTGTTGATCCCAGCTTGGATTTTGGATTGAAAACAGTATATTTTTTAATATAAGACATTGTGGAGACAATTGAAATTTCTATATGAATTGTAGAATAGGTAATGATATTGTATCAATGTTCAATTTCCTGATTTTGAAAAATCACAGGGTAAAAAAATTCTGCTTTTTAGAAATTCTACACTGATGTATTTTGATATGAAGGGTATGATGTCTGCCATATGCTCTTGAGAATTAAATAATAATGTGTACATATTATTATTTATGTACATATAGGCATGCATTCTTATAGATTCATATATAACATTCAATATATATGCACTTGCATCTAGAAGAGTAAATAGGGCAAATTGAACAACTGATGAATCGAAGTGCTAACAATGCAGAGTTTTTTTTGAAGTATTTCTCTAAGTATGAACTTGTTTCCAAATAAAAATCCCAGTACTTGGGAGGCTGAGGCAGGAGGATCACGAGATAAAAGCCAGCCTCAGCAACGGCGAGGCACTTAGCAACTCAGTGAGACCCTGTCTCTAACAAAATACAAAAAAGGGCTGGGGATGTGGCCCAGTGGTCAAGTGCCCCTGAGTTCAATCCCTGGTGCCAAAAAAATAAATAAATAAATAAATAAAATAAACAATTTGTCTTATTTTACACAAGTTGTTTAGCCCATGTCGTGGCCCTAAGCTGTGGCATCTGATTTCTTAGGCTCTAATCATAATCAATCACAGAACAAAACAGAGAAGCTTCCATTAGCACACACCCAAGCTATCAGCACATCAGTCCTTCCTCTGATTTCAGTAGAGACTACAAGTGAACAAAGTAATAATTGGAAATAATTGTCTGAGCATAAAACAATTAGCAGGATAACCACAGAGAGAAAGTTAATAGCCATGGACGTGGCAGCAGGACAATCCTTCCCTAATAAACACACCAACTGTGAAACCGGGCCAAACCCACTCTCTGCCCTCAGGAACTGCAAGTCTTAAATCAAAGTTACAAGGAAGGGCAGGCAGAAGGGCTGTGCACATTTTGAAGGAGGCTCTGAAACCAAGAATAAATCTGTTCCTGGAAACAGTTCTGGAAGGGAGAGAAGGAAACCGTGATGACTCTGAGATACTGGAATAGGTTGCAAGGAGAGGCCCGTGGGCATCCTTCCCTGGACGTCTTTAAAAGAGAACACCGTTTAGGAAAATGTTACAGTGTGTGGAATTCTTCTTTCAAATATCTCATCATATAAAGTGTGAGAGTATTGTCTTACTTGACTGGAGCTCTAGCTCAGGTGGCAGTCAGGAATACCCAGAGCCAGGTGTCCCTCCCTCTTGATCTAGAAGGCCCATGTTCAGAGCAGTTCCTACAAGCATTTCTTCTCTGCTGTTATCAACAATCACAACAGGGCCTGGGGTGTGGGTCGGTGGTACAATACTTGCCTAGCATGTGCAGAATCTGGGTTCAATCCCCAGCAAAAAATATAAAATAAAATTTAAAAAATGATTAATTACTCTGCAGAGTGTTACATACATTTTCAATGTCATGTTGAATGTTAGGACAGGGCTCTCGTGTGGTGAAATCAGAGGTATGGGAATGATATAGACTATCTTGACCTGCTCCCACCCTTTCTGTAAGTATCTATGGAAGCCTCAGGGATGATGCCTTAGACTATACACCCTACGTGGCCCTGTGGCTGGCTGAGTCTCCGGATTCTGCTTTCCTGACACTAGTTATGAGAATGACAAAGGACTATAGAATTGAGGTGTCTGCTAGAATTAAATCTTTCAAGCAAGGAGATGGTTGGAGAATATGAAAGAGCAGTAAGTTGAGGTGTCCTGAAGGGATTTATGAACTACTTTTTTCACACAGGCCAATAAAATATTTACTTAATAACTCACTTATTTCAAAACTTCTTCAGGAGTCACCATTGTCAAAATAAAGAATTGTGCATGACTGAATTGGCTGAGGCCAGCTAACAGCAGAGGCCTGAGGTGTGGTTCTGCATAAAGGTAGGGGCAGCAGGCAAGATGGTTGTGAGGGTCCCTTTTTGTTAATGAACTCCAATTTAATCCCACTGTGGTCTGAGGAGATATGCTGTATGGTCTCAATTCTTGGAAGTTGTTTTATGGAATATGAATATTAATAGAATATGGTCTATTTGGGAAAAGGTTCACATGCACATGAAAATAATGTATTTGCTACAGTTTGGCTGCAGTGTTCTATAAATAGTGACAAATTCCTTCACAAACATTGTTCAAGCCTACCATAGTCCTACTGATTGTCTATTGTTATATCAATTACTAAGTAAGTTGAAATCAACAAATATAATCAAAGTATCTATTTCGCTTTCTGTCTTGTCAATTTTTTGATGATCTATTAATAAGTACACATATGTTTAATGCCATGCCTTCTTCTTGAATCTTTTGTCAAAATAAATATTATCTGTATCTCTGATCATATTCCTATCCTGAAGCCTTCTTTATTTGACATTAACATAACCACTGCAATTTTTTAATTAGTATTGACAATAATATATATTTTTTATCCATGTTAAAATGAACATGTCTGTGCCTTCATATTTAAGAAATGTTTCCAATAGGTAGCATATAATTGGGTATTATATTTTTATTAAATATAACAATTTCCAGCTCTTAATTTTGATGCTTAGGTCCCTTATACTTAATGTACTCAATATGGTTGAGTTTAAATCTACCATTTATTATCTTATTTTGTACTTGTTCAGAGCTACTATAAGGCCAAACTTGTTCTTTCAGAGATTAAACTTGCATGTTGTCTAAACATTGTCAAAACAATTACACACACACACACACACACACACACACACACACACACACGATGTTTCTAGTTGTTTTGGGCAGAAAAGTTAGTCCTATACCAGTCACACTTCACCATGGCCAGATGTAGAAGTAGGGAATTTGTATTTTAAATATTTCTCAGGTGATTCTGTTGTACTATACTGCTTTAACCCAAGGGCCCAAGTTTAAGTGGAATATTGGAAATGTGAGCTACTGGATTGGCTATAAGGCAATAAAGGATATTAAGAGCTGTAAGGAAACTAAAGAGTTGGGGCTCCAACTAAAAATTATTATATTTAATGTTTTAAAATATTTTTGAACCAAATTTTAAAACATAACTGCTGGTTGAAATCTTCCCTAGATCCATTCATTGACAACATCTGTGAATCTTCTCTAGCGTCAACTGACCACTTAAGCCAAGCATGGTGGCTCATGCCTGTAATCCCAGCAGCTCGGGAGGCTGAGACAAGAGGATTGCGAATTCAAAGCCAGCCTCAGCAAAAGTGAGGCGCTAAGCAACTCAGTGAGACCCTGTCTCTAAATAAAATACAAACTAGGGCTGGGGATGTGGCTCAGTGGTGGAGTACCCCTGAGTTCAATCCCAGTTACCACAAAAAAAAAAAAAAAAAGGGGTGCCAGAATTGAGCACCATCTTCCATGGTAGACTAACTAACAGCTCAATATGTTTCCCCATAATTCCCTATAATCTGTATCCCACAAGTCCCTTACTTCAGTGTAGGACAAGTTCATCTTCTGACATCAGGGAGCTCATATTTAGCTGTGCTCCCATCTCTCTCACACAAATGCCCACCAAACCAGATCTCTCTGTCCTGCATGGTATTAACAGACTTTCCATCTGCTACTACTAAATTTCACTTTGTTGGTTTGGGCTCAAGGTTTTGTCCTGCCAAGAACATTTTGAATTCTTGGTTCTGTTATCTTTCAAGGTAACTGCTTTACCCAGATGTGTACCCATTCAAAATCTGGTAACCGTTTGCCTCCCGTTTTCAAGTACCCAGAGCTGGTAGGTAGACCCCAGCACACAGCCCCACTGGCTATCACTGGCCAATCAGTCCTACCTTTGTTCTTTCTAGTCTCCACTCCCAGGGAACAGAGAACGGAAGGAGATGAAACACACACCAGCAGACCTAGTTCTCAGGAAGTATCATGGCAAAATGCCAGGGTGATGGTGAATTTGTAGTCTGCATGTGGATTTTGAACAAACATTCGCATGAGTGTTTTTGCCCTTCATTTCCACAGGTAGCAGGTGACGTTGAAATGGAGAGGACAGGGCCACCCTTGAGCAAGGTAGAGATCTTCCATTCTGCTTGGCTCTCACCAGAAGACCCAGCTCTGGTACTAATTAAATGCGTGGTCTTGGCCTACTGAGTTTTCTTTCCTCAGCCTCAGTTTACTTATCTGAGGTTTCTCTCTCAAGAAGCCATTGTCCTCTGTGCCTGGCTTCTCTGCCCTACAGAGGTCCCACCCACTCCTCTTCCCACAAGAACATGCTTTCCTCAAGCCAACATCCACATTCTTCTGGGAAAAGCAGTTAGAGGGAACTTTCCCTACCCCTCAAAGAAAGTTTCTCTTACCAGTTCCTTCCTTAAAACTCTTCCACATCACTGTATATAAATGGTCGAGGCTGGCTTTCTAATCCGACTGCTGCCCCACATCTCCTCCCATCCTCACACATACCCCTCATTCCAGCTGCTTAAAACCTCTTTTTTTAAAAAAAAAAAAGATTGCACTTGTTATTTACCCCTCCATGCCTTAATGCATGCTCTCACCCCTGCCTGGAATGTCCACCCCTTCTTCTCCACCCAACTTATATCAATTCATGGATTAAAGCTCAATTCAGCCATTGCATCCCCAGGATGCTTCATGGGATGGATTCAGAAGCCCTTCCTTGGTATCGCCAAGATCCCGCTGCATGTGTTCTGTCCCAGCACCCATCTTGCATCTGTAGGGTTTAGCTGACTTATCTTTTTCTCCGACTTGACTCTAAGCTCCTTGCAGGTCAGGTTTTTTTTTTTTTTTTTTTTTTTTTTTTTTTATTACCACAGTCTGAGCCAGTTCCTGTCGAAGTGTAGGTGCTGTTTAATCACTGGATAGACTGAATGCCGAGCAAATTACTGAGTGAGCCGGTCACACCACACAGATGGCTATCCACTTCCTCAGCAGAGGAGCCATGCTGTTACACCTGAGCCCACCTCGCAACATCCTCAACTCAGACTTAGCCTCTGGGAATCTGCTCAAAGCAAGAATCTAAAGGTCAGAGGCTTCCCTCATGGGGTTCCACAGTCTATTCACTCAGCTCTCCGCCTTCTTTATAAATTCCCTCCCTAAGCAAGGCAAATTAAAGGGAATAAAAACTAGGAAATCTTAAATCTTCCTTCCTCTCCCTGCTTACCACCTCACAACCAAGGGGGAGCCACACTCCCAGATGTGCTGCCCAGGAGAGATGCTGTAGTCCCTGGAATCCAAGAAGTCAGGGAAGCCTCCTGGAAAGACATCAATTGGAAAAATCCATTTCTGGCCAGCCCTTCACCAGGCCTCTCCCCTGCTGAGTTTGCTCATTGCTTGAAGTCTACTACTTACCAGTTGTTTATGTTCTTAACCCCAAGTTCAGGGGCATCTGCAATTTAATTCGAGCCATGGGTAGACAGAGCAGTCCTCTGCTGGAGTTGCAAGAACATAAACAACCTTCCAGGCTGAACTCTGCTTGGCATGCCCCAGCTTCAATCCTACCCTGGACCTATAAATACCTTCTATCACTTTCTAAGACCACCTCCAGCGGGCCCAGATGGTAGTGACTAGTCTCCAAGGCTGGAGGATGTCACGAGGGATGAGTGGGAACCGAGTGGCTAGAACAGATAGGTAAAGATGGGATGGAGAGAAAAAGTATTACTGGAGGAGAGAGGAGGAGAATGTTGAAGGGGATCAAGGAGAGGCCTAGAGGGAGAACGGAGATGAATCCTCCAGGCTCTGGAGGGTGTGGGAAGGGCTGAGCCAGCCTCCAAAACACCTCTCCAGACAAATGGCTGATTGTGTTCCCCTTCACCACCCTCCCGTCCACTCGGAGGAGAACTGAAAGAAAGAGTAGGGCAAATACGACATCAGAATCACTCTCACGGAGTCTGTGTCTATTGCCACCATCCTCCCTGCCAAAATCATCTTCACCTTTGTAGAATCACCCAGACTCCATCTCACCCATCCTCTCTGAGAATGAATAGCCAACGTGGGTGAGGGGGATAATGAGGGACAGCAAAATGAGTTCTGATCAGGGTGTGCTGTAATAGGCCCCTATGGGAAGCCTACTGCTCCTGCCACCCCACAGAGAAGATCACGGCCACCTTTCACACCCCATTCACAACCCACAGTCCACCTACAGGTGACACTCTTTTTGGTGTGTGTCAACTGGATGCAGAGATAAGACTCCCTGTTACCATGAAGAGAAGTATCCCACGGCAACAAGGTAGAGAAACCATTCCAATAAATTCACACACACACACACACACACACACACACACACACTCATTCTCTCATCCTCCCTTTCTCTCTCTCTCTCTCTCTCTCTCTCTCTCTCTCTCTCTCTCTCTCCCCCACACACACACACATACTACCCCACTACTTTGAGCAGTGGTCTCCAGGCTGGACCTCTGGGTCTTCCCAGAGAATCAGCTGGCCCTCATGCTAGATCCCGCCGTGCAGCTGCCACCCACACTCCAGGCCAGCAGCCTCTGAGATGCCATGCAGACTTTTCCACTCATCCAGAGCTTCTGAAGTGCCTCTGATATACACCATGTGTCCCAACAGGAAAACACATTCATCAGCTCTACAGAATGCTCCAGATGTGATCAAAGCTAGAGAGGCTAAAGAAAACAGAGATGGGGGTACTGGGGAAGTGGGCCAGTTGGGGAGAAGAAGACAGAAAGCCAGGGACCTGGGTGGGAGGTGCCCAACATGGGGGCGAGCCCAATGGATGAAGTCCAGAATCAGGGTCCAGACTTCTGCACTCCAGTCCCTATTTCAATTGGCCACCCTTGAGCCATCTCCCCAGATCAACTTCAAGACTGAGATTTCATCTTTGTAGAACCAAAGAACATTAGTTCTGGGATGTATAATGCATAAGTCTACCTGCCTAAAGCACCATCACCTCTCATCCCCACATCCTTCTACCCAGGTCACCACTGTCTGCATTAATTTGAGCAGGCTCCACCTCTAATCCCACATATCCATCCACCTCCCAGATAGACCGTTTGCATTAAATCTGAGCAGATTCTAGGGACACAGGTGAAAGATTCCTCATTTGGAAGTGGCCTTAGGCATGATGCCTCTGTCTCCTTGCCTCCCAAGTTCTGTTAGAGGATATTAATTCCTCTTTTTTTATAACCAAGGGGTTGAGTCTGAATGGTTTATCAAGAATGCTCTCAGACCTAAAATTCCTAATCTCTCACAATCCATGGCAATGCCCTCTTAAGGAACCAGATCCATTTTGTCCTAGAAGTTCCTAGAGTCGTCACTGTCACATCTGAATGTCCGACCATATGTTCCCACAACCCCTCCTCGGGGCAGAGTCTGTACATCTCGCCAGAGCAGTTGTCCGTCCTGAAAGTATAGCAAATTGGGTAAGGTATTGGGTTCTAGTGCCATACTTACTAGGATTTGGGAAAAGAGATTTTTCTGCTCTGTGCTAAAGTGTCCTCATCTTGAAAATGACGACGATTGTGCTAATAGGGTTTCCTGACAATTCACACATCGTCAGGTGAAACTGACCCACGGGTGTGTGGAGCAAGCAGTGTGTCACTGATGGCGACGGACGTCCCCACTCACCCAACCACCACTGATGGGCAGCAGGAGGTGCTTCGGAGCACTGGATCCCAACCCAGGGAGCCTGTGGGTTAGCTGGGACGTGGAGAGGTGAGAACAGGAAGAGAAAAGGGACCTAGAGATCCAGACTGTCCACAAGTCCTCTCCAAAAGACAGAGAACATCTGGAAGAAGTCTTCCTTCTCCCCAGACCTACCCCCTGACCCCTCCATCTGTTACACACATAAAGTACAATCCCAGTTCTTTTCCAGTGCCCCCACAAGAACACATTCATGTCCTTCAAAAGCAAAAGGCAAATTGATCAAGATCATCACCTGCACGTGTAGACCTACACGAGCCAAGCCGTTCGAGGAGGTACTCTTCCCCACAGGGTTATCCCAAAGGATTTCCAAAATCCTTAAACCAGCCCCCAAGTCTCTCTACCACCTGTCTCTTCTTTCCTCCCCAGCCTGGCACCCTCATTAGCCACTGCAGGGCTAGTGTTCCAGCTCCCAGGCTCCCTCCACCAGCAGTAGGGCAGTATGCACAGTAATGAACCAGACTTGAAAGTTCAGATCCTATCTCCAGCACTTACAAATCGTGTGACCTCAGAGCCCTTAATCACCTCTTTGTGCTTCAATTCCCTGTTCTATAAAATGAGCATAGTATCTATCTCAAGATGTTGTTGTGAGATAGCGAATGCAAAGGTCTTAGGACAATGCCGGCCACACGGTATCATCTAACTGTAGCTATTATCATAGTTTTCCTCATCTTTGCCCGACTCATCTTTGCTTTGACTCAGGTATCAGATTTTAATTTAAATGACACTTCTTCAGGGAGGCCATCTCCAACTAGACCAGACTGCCCTCTGTCTGGATTCCCAGTATGCTTCTTTACCCCCTATGGTAACCTGTGTCACACTTAGGATTAACTATATATTATCTCTCCTGTATTAGATCATAAGTTCCTCCAGGTTAACCAGGATGGGACACAAGTACAGATTTCCTGAGACAGTCCTGACTTGCACCTGTTGTTTCAGTGTGGGAAAGTGCATTGGTGTTCATTAAATATTCATTCCTATTGACTTAAGAAAAAGTATATGTCCAAGATGCATGGACTGTTCTTAGCCATGTGATTTGCTTGGGTTGATGGAATGCTAACAATGGGATGTCAGCATATGTCTTTAGAGACATAACATGTTTCTGTTGCTTTCCTGTGCCTTTATGATTCTCCATGGGAGGACCATGCCCCAGCTAATCTAAGCAGAATGTGAAGCCCTGGTGGAGAACTAAGCGCAGTCGGAATCCTAGAGCTAAACGCTTCTCACATTGAAACAGAGCTTTCACACTCAATTCTAAGCATATGAACAAAAATAAATAAATAAATAAATGACTGTTGTTGTAAGCTTGCTGACTCTGGGGTGGTTTGCTCTACAGTATTTATGTGACAATAGCTAACTAGTACATTTGACATCATTATCCATAGCATTGGCTTTCACTGACAAGTGTCCCAAGTTGGAAGTTAAATTATCTGATTTCCCAAGATTGGCACATATTGATGCTGTCCACACTTTAACTCCAGCACCTTAAAGAGTGCCTGGCATGGAGAAGGTGTTTAATAAATATACTGGATCAAATTGAACTGCATTATATGCTCTCTTAAAGCTCTTTCCCCAAACACTGAGTTTCATCCCAGCTGAAGGTGAGCCGTCTGAGTCCGGGGGCTCTGCCTTACCTTTCTTTCTCACTGGCCCCATAGACATGCTCCTGACATTGCTGGTTGCCTGCTGGACTGTCTGAGGTCTTAGCCCTTTCATTCCCCAAAGCCAAACCCTCAGAGAAGAGTTAGTTGATCCCAGTGGGACACGGACTCACAGTACTGGACAAAAGGCTGCAGACTGAACGAGAGTGACAGGGACAGAGCCCCAGTGAGAGAATTCCACATGACAGATCAGGTGGGGCTTTCCAGGGGTTCAGTGTCCCCCGAGTGGGGCAAACAGACCCCCTTCATGTATGGCTGACTCACTTCTCTCTTGCAGAGCAGCTTGACTTCCTGCCCCAGGGCAGAACACTGATCTAGGGAATGGGTGCCATTTTGTTAGAACTGATGACAGCTGGAAATCATGCCACTGCTCCTACCCTCTCTCCTCCAGACTAAAATGATCTAATGAAAAGTTCAAAATCCCGGTCCTCCAACCTCCTCTGTCTCTCTTGACTACACTCAGTTGAATATGGCTTCCATGAAATAGCACGGTGAGGTGAAGCCAACTACTCTGAGGCCCAAGCCCTCAAGAGGGTCTCCCAAGTCCCATCTCCAGGCTGAGTGACTAAGGCTGAGGTCCACAAACCTCATCTCATCAGAGCCAACCAACGTGCCGGGACAGACAGCCATCCCTGGCAGGTACCCACTGTCCACATCTTTAAGGACCTTGAGTTAACCCCAACAAGGTACTAGAGAACAGCAGTCTCCCGGGCACAAATCTGGAAGTTTTTTCACATTTTTTTTTCTATTTTATGTCTGTGACTTCCAGACCCACAAAATGCTGTGGTTTTCCGTTTCTAAAACAGAGGCATGTGCCTGTGCAAAAAGCCTGGGCGTGCCGGGCTAATTAAATTTAGCTATCTTGCGGTTGTTGTTGTAACGTGTGTTCTGCCGATGTTATTCAATGTGTTAAGACATTTTCTGTTTATGTTGGTTACAGTCCCATGTGGTGTGGGTGGAGAACATCACTCCAGGGAATATCATTAGCAGGAGTGGGGAGCTCAGGGGTTCCAGAGACACGTGGCAAAACAGTGGCTCATGGGATCAAACAGTTGGGCCGTGTCCATGGTAACACAACCCAATGCCAGTCCCCTGGCTCCTTCCAGGGCAAGATCAGTCCCTCGGCTCTACCTGAGGTCCTTGACTTCTGCAGACAGAACTGCACCTGCCATCCCACAGCCTAGAGGTTTGGTGGAGGAGGAATGAGACTAGCAGGGAGAGGCGGTGTAGCAGGCCTGTGGCAAACCTGCCCAGAACTTCCCCAGGAAAGAGGGTGACTGAAGACCATCCACGGGTCTCCTCAGTCTCACCTGGACATCCAGGGACCTCTCCAGGAACCCTCTGTTCTGCCATCTGCCTAAATTCCAGAGCAGCCACTTGCAAGCCTCTCTTTTGTTCTCCATTGAAGGAGCCCTAATAGGAGATGGTTAATTGCGGTTAGCTGACGGCCAGAAGAGATGTTCTGGTTTCCACCTGAAAGAATCTTTGTATGCCCGTGAACTATGTGACGCACCTGTGGTCCCTGTTAAAGGACGAATATACTTTGTATACAAACAGGGTTATGTAAAAAGAGACTCTATATGTGTATTATGAATTGTAATGCATTCTACAAATAAAAAAATTCTTATCTCAGGCATTGTGTCACAGTGATGGAAAGCTGACTAGGGTATTCCTGTTCTGTGCAGCTCTAGGAAGCAGAAGTAGAACCAAGGAAGGAAGGCAATCAGCAAAGTTCTCATTCTGACTATGACCTCTTAGTGTCCAGAAGTGTCCAACAGAGAAACAAGCTGCCTATGAAGTAAAGTTCTATTACAAGAAAAAAAAAAAAATCAAGCAGAAGCTGGGGAAAGAATTCTTCATTCCTTCATTCTAGAGCCAGGCACTGAACTATCTGACCTATAAACTTTGTCCCACTTCTATGATGCCACAGTTTGTTCCTAGGGGTTCTTGGTAGCTGAAAGTTCACTGCACCCAAAGTCCAAAATATATAACTTATCATATTTTTTCAGATTCATATCAGCTTCTCATTGTCCTGGGAACTAGGGCATGAGACAGAAGGTCCAGGAGGCCGTGAGCTGGTGAATCTGATGGCTCCCTCTTTCCAGCTCTGCCCATGGGATTCTGGGTGGCTAAGGGGAACGTGCATAGCTGTTGGTGCCTTGGGATACAATATCGGTGCCATGTATGGTGCATGATATCAAAGGAGGGTTAAAAGTTTGGTCTAAAACAGGAGCCCCATCTATGGAAGGCTGTTGTGAGGCTGGGGAGGCCTCCTTCGGAAATCTTTGGCTGCAGACTTAAAGCTGGGAGCACCATACCCCACTCCTGTGTCCACTGATCCAGCAAAACCAACAACAGCCTTCCCTGTGAGGAAACGGACATTTTTACACCTAGATTTAGCCAATAGCTTGACTTGCATCCTGAGCTATAAAATGGACCTGAATATAGCAGCACAGAGCATTCCCATCCTTGCTTCTGCCTCATATTGACCAGCTGTCATTTACTCTGTCTGTTCTGTTCCCATAGCCTCAGAGATAAAAGAAAAATATTCTTCAGGCTCATGAGTTATCATTTCTTCCCAGGCTGCAAGATATTTCCCAGGTAAGCCCAACCCTCAAACGCAAAGACCAATCCAAGGCCATGGTGTTGGTTCATGTAGCCTCTCTTTAGCTGCCTCTTGAGGACCCAGCTTCCCTTCCTTCCAAGCCTGGGCTCTCTACTAGCTCACAGGATGGAGCAAGGGTCGTGGGACATGGAGGCACGGAATCCTTACAAAAGAACCCTGCAAGTCAAATCCCTGAGCTGACCACTCCCAATCAACAGAAAAGTAGGATCTGGTTTGGGAGGGTCAGTGTGATTTTTTTTTGCCCTCTCCATTAGGCTAAACAAATCCACACAGAGGGTACATTGTGGTGCGACGCTCCATCGTGTACAGCTACAGAAATGGAAAGTTGTGCTGCACTTGCGTACAATGAATCAAAATGCATTCTGTCAAGTATACCTAATTAGAATAAATAAATAAATAACCTTTTCTAAAAGGGGCAATCCAGACTGGCGATTAAGGCACACTCTTTGACTTCAGTCCTACAGAAAGTGATATTTCTGAATCACGTGCCGCCTCTGCCGGGAAGTTTACCTTATTCTGTTAGAAACAAATACTCTTCATCTGTTATTCCATAATATTATACTTGTCCATTATTACAGTCCTTCTAGCCCTCACTTCATCCTGTCTTGCATATATCTGTCTCCCTATATAACAGCTAGATCTTAAAAACCACAGGCTGTACCTTAACCATTTGTGCACATCCCCCTATTGCTGAGCAAAGGTGTATTTGCTCATTGTAGGCATCAGTATTTGTTTATCGCATTGAGCCGAGTTGCCTTTCTAAATTCCAAGGATGGATCCAGGAGAAGGCGGCAGGGCTCAGGAAATAATTAATTATGCCTCAATCAACATTTTTCTGTCTCTATTCCCTCCCCCAAACCAGCTGTGGCCTGTCCTTCCTAAGAAAGACTGTCAGGAAACCTCCTGGGAAAAATGTGGCCTCCCCTGTCTCCCTCTTGGAGAGATTTGGATGGGTCACATTGCAGAGGGTGGACGTGGGCCCAGAGACCAGGAGCAATGGATCAAATCACACAGCCTGCCGAAAGCAATCTTGGAGAACGCTGGCAAGGACAATGACCTGTGTCTGGCAATAGGAGAAGGGAGAGCCAATTCCCCTGAGGCCAGGGTTCCGGAAGGTTCTCCAGAGCAAAGCTGGAGAGGGCTGGAATTTTAAGGCAGTGGAGACCTGTAACAAGATATGTGCATGGAGCCACCCAACGTCTCTTGAAATGATCCCTCCATAGATATCACAGGGAACCTGCTCCATATTTCAAGGCTTCAAAGCTAAAACATTTCTAAAAGAACTCCAGGGTTGCCACATGTAGGGGCTGCATTCCTGGAGCCTGATTTTAACTGCAGGAAACTTCACTCATGACCCAAAGATCCCTAAAGGTGGGAATGAGCAAGGGTCAATATCCTGTTCAGAGCACAATCCTGGTTGGGTATACTGAATGTTCCCCCTGCATTATCCCCTTGGTGAATTCTCCAAAGTCCACACATTGAGATCCCATAAGCCTAGCAGACTTTCAGAACACACTTCTTTCTAACCTGTCACAAGCAGGCAGTGGCACCTGCTTAAGAATAAAAATAAAAATGTTTTGGGTTTTGGGGTGTTGTGTTTGGTTGATTGTTGGTTTTGTGCTGGCAACAGAATCCAGGGGCACTTTACCACTGAGCTATATCCCCAGTCCTTTTTATATTTTGTTTTGAGAAAGGATCTCACTAAGTTGCTTAGGGCCTTGCTAAGTTGTTAAGGCTGTCCTTGAACTTGCAATCCTCCTGTCTCAGCCTCCTGAGTTGTTAAAATTACAGGCATGCATTTAGGATAATGATATCCATCTCAAGATCTGAATGGTACTTATATACTTTGTATACAAGCAGTTGTATGTAAAAAGATACTATACTTGTGCATGATGAATAAGTAAATAAATAATAAAAATATTTAAAAAAAAATTACAGGCATGTACTACCATGCATGGCAAAAAAAAAAAATTTTTTTTTTAAGTTTTATATATCAGTTTCAGCAAACCATAGTCAGGAGCTAAATCAAACTCAGGAGGCAAAGTCTATTATTTTGCCTCATCCAAATCAAAACCTTTAAGCTAACAAAATCAGCCTTTGAGCAGACATTAATTTTAGTGAAAAGATAAGTCATGGCCCTGATAAATGTTTAAATCAGACTTGTACAAACCCAAAAATCCTCAGGTTCTCCAAAGTTCTCCCAGAAAACAGAGGCTATCTCCCTCCTGGTTCTCACAGTATTGGCCAGGCCAAAACTCACTCCACAGGCTATGAAGACTCTCCATCCACTCTGAAGGACATGGAGAGTCATTTTCCTCCATCTCAGCCTTCATTTCCCCATATTCTTATTTACAAACTATTTCTTCTTGCAGGCTAAAAGTTCCCCAAGGGATCTTCTGAGTTGGGTTGGATTCATACACCTGGGTTCCTGCTAGATCCCTTCCTAGGGAACTTTCCAGGCAACTCTCTCTCACACACACACACATGCACGCGCGCGCGCGCACACACACACACGTGCATGCGCTCACACTCACACACACACACACACACACACACACACACACACACACACACTCACACTGGACCAAGGCCTAAAGGCCCCAAAGTTTCTAGAGAAAAGGGAGGGTCCAGGCTGGAGAGCCCTGTTGGGCTGGGTGAGGCTCACCAGCAGTCTCACAGTGCAGCCTGCTGGGCAGGGACGATGGTGCAGCCAGGAGGGCAGGGGTGAGAGGTGCAGGGAAGGGCATCTTGCCTCCCTTCTGTTGACCTTTATCATCCAGAATGGAAGCCCCAAAGCCCAAGATTCAAGGTTAGTCTTTAAGGCCTGCAGAAGTTGAAGAATAGCCAGTCCTAGGGCTGAGAACATGCAAATAGACTTCCTGCCCCCAAGAGCTCCCAATTGTTCTTGCGAGAGGTTTTTTTTGTTGTTGTTTTTGTTTTACTTTTTAAAATTAATTAATTTATTTGTTCTAATTTGTTACATACGACAGCAGAATGCATTGCAATTCATAACACATAACTGGAGCACAATTTTCCATGTCTCTGGTTGTACACAAAGTAGAGTCACACCATTCACGTCTTCATACAGGTACCTAGAGTGATGATGTCCATCTCATTCAACCATCTTTCCTATCCCCCTGCCCACTCCCTTCCCCTCCCTCCCCTTTTCCCTATCCAAAGTTCCTCCCCCCACCCCCCCATTATGGATCAGCATCCATTCATCAGAGAAAACATTCAACCTTTGGTTTACTGGGATTGGCTGACTTCACTTAGCATGATATTCTCCAACTCCATCCATTTACCTGCAAATGCCAGAATTTTGTTCTCTTTTAATGCTGAGTAATATTCCATTGTGTGTGTGTGTGTGTGTGTGTGTGTGTGTGTTTATGTGTTTATGTGTGTGTGTGTTTATGTGTTTCACTCCAGTCAGAAAGCCAGTTATTAAGAATACAAGCAAGTGTTGGCAAGGATGCAGGGGAAAAGCCACATTCTTACATTGCTAGTGGGACTGCAAATTGCTACAACCAATCTAGAAAGCAGTATGGAGATTCCTTAGAAAATTTGGAATGGAACCACCATTTGACCCCAGTATCCCAGTCCCCAGTTTAATGGATAAAGAGTTTTAGAATGTGCCAAGCAACAGGCACAGGAGAAGAGCACTAGGGCTCCAGAGAGGAACTGGAATCTCAGTGCTAAAAGGAGGAACAGAGTGCCTCAGAAAACTGGTGGGAAATACCTTGGCCAGGCATTTTCACAAATTATCATATTCCACTTGTCTAAGATTCCCCAGCTTCTGTCCATCCTTCAACAGGGACCACATGAATGCAATTTCTACATGGGCACAAATCACATTAGTAAGTAGCGATGGAGCAAAATGGACACAATGAGGAGGTCCCGGTGGCTCCGAGGAGGAGCTGCCGACCAGGCTCTGTGAGCTGAGCGGGTCCTCCCAGGTGGTGGCCAGAAAGGAGGAAGAGAAGAGGCAGGAGGAAGGCCCAGAGCACCTGCAAGACTGGGAGTGAGAAGAGAAAGAAAGGGAATCACTGAGGTCCTGAGGCCACGCGATGAGGGAGAAGAGGGAGAAGAGGCCTTCAACGATCAGAAAGGGCAAGATGGGGCCATTTGTGGGGAGAGGAAAGTGACGAGTCCTGGCTACAGCCCTTGTCCAGAGGCTCCGCCTGTTTTCCTCTTTCCTGATGCGGTCTCTGGGCACCTGCTGTGACTTCCCAGCTCGGCTTGCTCTCCTGTGTCCCTATAGCCCCTGCTCTTTCCCGCTCCGTCATACCTTCCCCACTGCCATCGCTTCTTGTTCCAGTAGCTCCTGGGGGTCAGAAGTCCCCTATGCCACAGGGCGGAGCACAACAACCTGTCCTACTGTCCCCCCCACACCACCCTGGTGTCCAGCCCTCGTTTCCTGCCCACCCGGGCTCAGCCTCCCCTCCTTCCCCAGCAGGCCGCTGGCCCTGCCCGGGGGCTGCGTGAGCACCCCGGGCGTCCGATCCACGAGGCGCTGTAGACAGCCTCCTGCTCCGCTCCACTCTCCGTGCCCTGTCTAGACAGATCTGAGCTCTCCAAACCCATCAGGCCTCAGAACAGGGCTCTGCTCCAAGGTCGATTCTTCCCTTGCAGGTAAGGCTGCTTTGGTGGCCAAAACTCAGTGCATATTGGAACCATTTCCCATGTAGCTGGCAGGAAAGTCACCTGAAGTCTGCGGGGGGGGGGGGGGGGGGGAGTGGGAATAGGGCTCTCTGGTAAAGAGAATTTTAATTTTTTTATTCACATCTTTAAAAAAAAGAATGGGTAGTGGACAAAACAGGTGACAGAGGTGGGTGGCCACTTGAGATCCAGAGGGCTAGATCAAAGCCTGCCAAGAATGAAGGAAGCAGCCTTGGTGTGGCCCCAAAGCAGTCTAGGTGGCCCATGTAGCCAAAAGGCAGCCAGGGCACAGACCTGCTGGGTGAGGAGCCTCAGTCACAAACACCCCACACCCCTGCTCCCAAACCCAAACACTGCAGTAAAGGTCTTCAGCTGGACCAAACACCTGCTTCTTCCCAGTTCCCTGGGAGGGCCACGGCGTCTTAGCGTAGGAGGTGAGCCTGCCCAAATTCTGGCCCCGGTGCTGCCTTCTTCGTCCAAGAAGAAGCTGGAATTCCTCCCTCTGGACTCGATCCTCCTGGAGGCTGCCCTCTCAAAATTCCAGCCCAGGGCAATCAGCCAGGAATTCTCTCTATATTTGCAGACTGACTAATTAGATGATTAAAAGAGCCACAAGTGACTGTGTGGTAGAGAGGCCATTATGTCAATAAGGGACCTCCTCTTGCAAGCTCAGTCTGCCATCTTTTGCAAATTAGCATGGTCACCAAGCTGCCTCGTAGTTTCCTCAGTTCAGCCTCCCAACTTTTTGGCCATGAGGACCCTGAAGACCAAAGAAGGAATGTGGCTGGCACAAAGAAACACAGCACGTAGTGGCCAGGTCTAGACGAGAATCCAGGTTTCCAGACTCTGCCCAGCACCTTCCAACTTCCCAGTGTTGACACCCAACATCCCAGCGAGGGAAGATGGCGACCTCTAGGAGCATATCGGATTTCCAGAGCCCTGACCCATTTTAGGATAGGTGACCCTCCTACATTCTAGCAAGTGCTTTCAAAGGAACTTTCATGCCAGAGAAGCTATCTCCAAGGTGCCAGCAATGGGACATCATTCTGGGGAAGCACTGAAGGGAGGGATTTCAGGACCCAGTTTCTAGAGAAACTACAAAAAGCACACATTCCCTGTTCCAACCAGGCGGCTTATTCCCCACTGACCTGCCCGATCTTCCCTTCCCTTAGACAACGCAGTGACCACTTGGGCATCAACCAAGGTTTGGCTTTGCCCAGGTCCATCCCTAAGACAAGTGTAAGGAAACGAACAAGAGAGACAGCACTTCCGCTCTCAAGGAGGCGGCAGGGAAAGACAGGCACTGCTGAGCATCTCAAGACAGAAGTCCTGAGGTGTTGATCAATAGTATCTTGTGCCGCACGCAGTCTCCAATTACTATCCACGAGACACAGAGAAGAGATCATACGCCCTGGAAAAGCAGACCCCCCCCTCTCCATTTGAACAACAGACTGCCAGACTCAAGGGGTTAACAAGCTGTCTTTCAGGATTCGCATCTTGAACATCCTCTCCAAAGTCTCCTTCTACAACTTACCTGATGAGGTCAATTGGCTGAAACTTATAAAACACTCCATAGCGAGCCCACTCCTGATACAGCAGCTGAAAAGAAAAATAGGGAGACAAATTAGGGGTCAAGGCAGGTAACTGTTCATCTTAGTTTGTTCATCCTAGCGAGTCAAAATTTTATCCCCAAAGCCCAACTTTGAAAAGGCTCATGAACCACCTACAAGGGAGAAGTTCAAAGATAAAAGACTAGAGAAATATCTCCCTCTTCTCTTATTTTTATCACACTCAGGGTCAGTCCTGTGCCTAATAAGTACAACCTTTCCTTCTTTGTTCCCTTGTCTTGCCTAGTCCAGCAAAATGAACCCTGGAATATATTATCCACTCATGTGATAAACATTCACTGGACGTTTTCTATATGCTAGGCTCTACATAGGGCAGTAAACCAAAGTCTCTGCATCAAGGAACTTACACCTGGTGTGAAGAAAGAAATATAAATACATAACATATAAGATTTATAAACACAATAAGAAATAAATCAAGGTAAGGTGTTATGTTAAGGAGGGGGAGGATGCTATTTGAAGTAGGATGGCCAAAGCAGGCCTCTCTGAGGAGGTGACATTTGAGCTGAGACCAGAAGAAACTGGGGAATGTTCTAGGAGAACGCTCCTCCTATGCAAATCCCCTGAGGCAAGCACATATGGTATATCCTAGGAAGAGCAAGAGAAGTGTGTGTGTAGAGCAAAGAGAGCACGGGAAGGATAATGGGATATAATATCAGAAAGTAACTAGGGCGGCACATCATTCAAAGGGATGGTAGGCTATGCTAAAAGCTCTGGACTCTGAAGAAAGGCACTGAGAAATTTGTAGCTGGGAGGAGAAACAATCCGACTTAGGTTGTAGAAGGTTCACTTTGGCTGCTGCATAGAGAATAAACTAAGAGTGAGCAGAGGAGGAGGGTGCTATTAGAATGGTCTGGGTGAGATATGATGGCTGGAACCACAGGGGTGGTAGGAGACATGATGAAAAGTTTCATCCCAACCCCAAAGTTGGGTTTTATCAATTTATTGTTGGATCGCATGTGAGAAAATAAGAACGTGGCCTGAGTGTTTGAGTAATATTGATAACCTATACTGAAACGGGGGAGACTGTGAGGAAACCAGATTAAGAGAGGCAGAACTAAGAGGCCACTTGGGATGACTTGATGTGAGATGCTCTTTAGTCATCCACATGGGCATGCTGAGTAAGCAGCTGGGTTTAAAAATATGGAGTACAAAAGGGAGTTCAGGCTGGAGATGCAAATTTGGGAGTTCTTGGAGAAGAAATGATACATAAAGTCATTACATTATGGACATAATCACCAAAGAAGGAAAAAATAAAATAGCATGGAGGAAGAGCAGAAGAATGTGGGTCCCTGGAAAACAAGAAAGGATTCCCAAGAGAAGAAAATGACAAAATGTATCAAATGCTGCTGATGGAACAGGTCCAATGAGAATAAAGAAGTGGCCGTCGGATTCAGCAATTCGAGAGTCACTGATGACTTTGATACGAGAGGTTCCAGGGAGGGTTGGGATGAAACCTGAGTGGAACATAGACAAGATGCTTAGAGGGGAGATACCACAACAAACACATCAGGCCACGCTATCTTGTGAGAATTATGTAGCAACTTTGGCAGAACTACAGGTGGACAAACTCTGTGTGTCATAAATAAATCCAATATTTTAGAGTCAAATATCTGGTCCGCAAACTTCACAAGGAATCATCCACTGATAGGTAATTTAGTAATGGACCACTAGACTTCATCTATATATTAATGTTGAATTGGTGCTTAACAAAACAATAAGTCTAGAATTGACAGAATTACACCTCAGCTGCTATGTCGTTAAGTTCCTTGGGCTCCTTCCACATCACACGTTCTTATACATCATACGGGATTCACAAGGAAATCTGTCAAGGAGAACCTACTTTAGTCAGGGATGTTGGATATCCAGCTTACACGAAGCCGTCCTCTTCACGTAAGAATATATAAAGACAAGATGATTAAAACTGAAATGAGAATGTCACTCCTACTTAATGGCTACCCAAGTTTATTGTCATAATATCTCCCAGAAACTGTAAAATACAACCAGAAACCACACAGACTGTGATGAGGCAAACTACACTCGCAGTTACATTTGCAAAGGAGGAAACTCAGATACCAAAAGGGCTGACCGGAAGCATGGGGTAGCCGAGGAAGATCTGAATTTATGAGTGCTGATTCTGCTCATTCCAGGGTGGTACCTCCTAACCCACTCTTATGGTTATCAGTATGTCTTCTCTATTCCCCCCATCCTCCAAAAATGATTTTATTAGTGCAGTATAGTCACACATAATATTGGGGTTCATTTTGACACAATCATACATGCACAGATTATAATTTGTTCCACTTCACTTCCCAGTGCCTCCTCTTTCCCTTCCCTCCTCCCTCTGATTCCTTCATCTACTCTACTGATTTTTCCTCTGTTTATTCATAGTTTTTAAATGGGTGTTTTACAGATAGACACAAAGGTGACGTTCACTGTGGTATATTCCTATATGTACACAGTATAATTTGGTCAGTTCTTCTATCGTCCTGTCCCTTCTTCTTTCCCCTTTACCCCCTTCCTCTGCTGCACTCATCTCCCTTCTATCTTCATGGGATACCCCCATTCTTTTCCCTTATTTTGTTCTAGCTTCTGCATAGGAGAAAAACAACATTCGACCCTTGACTTCCTGAGTCAGGTTTATTTCACTTAGCACGATGTTCACCTGTTCCATCTATTTACCATTTGCTCAGACTCTGACCTGTTCTATAAAAACTCAAAATGCCATAACTGCATTCTTCTTTAGGGCTGAGTAAAATTCCACTGTGTATATAAACCACATTTTCTTTATCCATTCAGCTGCTGACAGGCACCTGGGCTGCTTCCATAACTTGACTTTGTGAACTGCACTGCTTTACAAACACTGACGTACCTGCATCACTATAGTATGCTGCTCTGATACTCAACAAAGGTGCCAAACATGTACTTTGGACAAAAAGCCTTTTAAACAAATGGTGCTGGGGAAACTGGATATCCATATATAGAAGAATGAAACTATATCTCTATGTTTCTCTCTGCACAAAATTCAACTCAAAGTGGACCTAGAAATTCGACCAGAAACTTGGCAACTGCTAGAAGAAAAGAGTTAACACCAGCATATTGGCACAGACATAAACTTCTTTAACAAGACCCCTCAAGAAATGAAACCAAGAACCAATAAGTAGGACAGCCTCAAATTTAAAAGCTTCTGCACAGCAAAGGAAACAATTAAGAGCATGAAGAAAGCACCTACAGAACAGGAAACTATCTTTTCCCACTGCTTCTCTGACAGGGGATTAATATCCAAAATATATAAAGAACTCAAAAAACCTAGCATCAAATAAACAAACAAACAAAAAAAATAACCCAATCAATAAGTGGGCAAAAGAACTAAACAGATAACTCTCAAAGAAGGAATACAAATGGCCAACAAATATATGAAAAAAATATTCCATATCCCTAGCAATCAAGGAAATGTAAATCAAAACCACACTGAGATTTCATCTCACTCCAGTTAGAATGGTAATTATCAAGAATATAAATAATAATACATTTGGCGAGGATGTGGGGAAAAGAGCACACTCATACGTGCAAATTGGAGATCAGTATGGAGAGTCCTCAAAAGACTAGGAATGGAACCATGATATGACCCAGCTATCCCACCCTTGGTATTTATTCTAAAGAGCTAAAATCAGCATTCTCCCATCTTCAGTACTTCTACTGCCCTGGGTTTTGATTTTCTCTCCCAGGTACAAACCATGGCTTTTCCATCACCTTGTTATCACAGTGACATCATTTGTGGCCCAAAGGGAGGCCAGTTTACATCAGAAGATAATGGGCAGAAATCCCCTGGAGGATTGTGGATGTCACTGCCTGCCTCATAGCTCTTACCTTCAGAGCGAATTCCTACCCAAGTTACATGGCCAGTCAAAACCTGACCCTGACTATGCCCATTTGCCACTACTTTGCAGGGAAAAACTAAAAATGCTTCAAGAAACAAGAACGGCCCAATTATCTCCAGCCCAAACTCAGAAGCAAACTCAGAAGCTTCCCCAGCTTGGATTGTGCACCTGTTCTATGAAACCTCCCAAGTCCCTATAGTCAGTGTGGTATCCTCTAAACACAAAGCTCTGCCGCAGCTGTGGATGTAAGCAACAACGAGCCAAGAAGACTGCTCGACTTGCTACAGAGGGCTAGATGACTACAGAGGAGGAAATCATTAGGCAGCCCCCGAGAAAGATAGCGAGCGCTGTGTACAGAGCACCAACTCAGGGAGCTGATGCAACAGTCACGCCTGGATGTTCTCGTGGACCTGACCAGGCCAGGCCACACACGCTCTGTCACTTGCAGGGGAGGCAGAGAGGGGATGGAGAATGCTCCAGACTCTTCCCCTGCCTCTAAGAACTTTCAATCGCACATAATTAAGACCAAGTGGATGATGATAAACTCCAGGGTCCAGGGTAGAAGAAACCAGCCGTCAGGGTGAAGGGAGGCATACTCTGGAGTCTCTGCCCCACGAGTGTGATTGAAGTGCAGGGGGACAACCATGGCAACTTACAACAGTCCCTTTCAACTTGCAGGCTCTAGAACTTTCCAGCACAGCTCTTAGCAAATGTACTGTCTCCCTTAATTTACACCACGTCCTCTCTTCAACAACTGGCCAATATTCCAAATAAATCAAAAAGAGGCTACACCTCCTTCCAGTGAGTGTCTTATCGTCGAGGCCCCGGATGTAGTTCCAGGCAGGTCTGTCTGACCTGAAGCCTTTATGGCAGGAAACAACAACCCACAAGGACCGTCCCCTCTGACAGATCAAAGCAGATAAGCAGCAAGTTTGGCTCCCTGGGGGATCATATTTAACAACGGGTCATTGACTTAAGTATTTCATAAGACTATAAAGGAACTCAGGTGTTAAAACCCTTTGCAAAAACCCTTTACAATGACAGGGAACAGCAGGGTGCTCGGGAATCACAGTCCCCTCTGCAGCCACAAGCTCCTCAAAAATTAACTAGAGTAAAATTCCATTGTGTATATATGTACCACATTTTCTTTATCCACTCATCTACTGAGGGACATCTAGGTTGGTTCCACAACCTACCTATTGTGAATTGTGCTGCTATAAACATTGAAGTGGCTGTGTCACTGTAATATGCTGTTTTTAAGTCCTTTGGGAAGAGACCCAGGAGTGGGATGGCTGGGTCATAGGGTGGTTTCATTCCCAGTTTTCCAAGAAATCTCCATACTGCTTTCCATAGCGGTTGCACCATTTTGCAGTCCCACCAGCAATGTATGAGTGTGCCTTTTTCCCCACATCCTCTCCAACATTTATTGTTGTTTGTGTTCTTGATAGCTGCCATTCTGACTGGAGTGAAGTGAAATCTTAGAGTAGTTTTGATTTGCATTTCTCTAATTGCCAGCGATGTTGAGCATTTTTTCATGTATTTGTTGATTAATTGTGTATCTTCTTCTGAGAAGTGTCTTTTTAATTCCTTAGCCCATTTATTGATTGGATTATTTGGTTTTTTGTTGTTCAGTTTTTTGAGTTCTTTATATATTCTAGAAATTAGTGCTCTATCTGATGTGCACGTATTAAATATTTGTTCCCAATTAGTTGGCTCTCTATTCACCTCATTTTACTCAGCAATAAAAGAGAATAAAATAATGGCATTTGCAGGTTAATGGATGAAGTTGGAAAATATAATGCTAAGTGAAGTTAGCCAATCCCAAAAAGTCCAAATACCGAATGTCTTCTCTGATATAAGGAGGCTAGTTCACAGTGTTATTGGATGGAGGTACATAGGAGGATTAGAGGAACACTAGAATGGTCAAAGGAAAGGGAGGGGAAGGGACGGAGTTAGGGGGAGGGAGGGGGGGAAAAAGGAAAAAAATGGTGGTCGAATGAGATTGATATCATTATCCTAAATGTATGATTGAAGATCTGAATGGTACTTATATACTTTGTAAACAAATAGTTGTATGTAAAAAGATGCTATATATGTGCATTATGAATTGTAATACATACTACTACTACAAATAAAAATTAAAAATTAAAAAACTTCTATGACCTAACATTTAAAGTAAAATACAAATGTTTATATTTTCTCGCATTTTATTGCACAATACTAAGCAAGTTCGTGTCTCAATTTTTTTTTTTTTTTAAAGGACTAGATATATAGCTCAGCGGTTCAAAAAAAAAAAAAAAAAAAAAAAACCACCACCCCTGGACTCAATGCCCAGTAACGGAGAAAGAGGAGAGAAAGAGAAACTGGAGTGTGATGGGCAGAAAGATGTCTGCTGTAGAAACCTCAGAAACACCCATGGGACAGGGGTGGGCCTGAGTGAAAGAGAATTGGATTCTACCCCCGGATCCTGCAGGGCCTGTTTAAACATTTGACAACAGGCATCAAGTTATCTAGATCTCGACATCTCTATGTAGTAGAAGCAAAGTTGTGCAGCATGACAAGTTAATTCTCACATAAACCACTGAGGAAAAATGCCTGCCTTGGGGCTGGGGCTGGGGCTGAGAGGCAGAGCGCTTGCCTAGCATGAGTGAAGCAGTTCGATCCTCAGTGCCACATAAAAATAAATAAATAAATAAAGGTATTGTGTCCATCTACAACTAAGAAAGAAAGGAAGAAAGAAATACTTTAAAAAGAGAAAAGAAAAAATTCCTGCCTTAGCTAAAAGGTGGCACCTTAAAGTGCAGGGCTGACTCTCTTCTCGCCCTTTTCAGTGATTCCAGACTAACTCTCCACTACTAGAGAAGCCCACTACCTGCAAAGGCTAGAAACCTAGAACCAAGGAGTTTTAGAAAGTTCTAAAGAAAATCAATCACATTCCAATTATGGATGAGGAAGCCACAGGGAGCCATCAGAGGCAAGGCAGTCCTCAGAAGATGGTGAGAGTCACTTCTTTGGGGTCCTTCGGAAAAACAGGCGGCTTTGGCAGATGGAGAACTAGGCAGAGGCTGGAAGCCAGGTGGCATCCACCTGAGCCCAGGTGCTCCCTCGCCTGCTGCCCTGGCTTCTAGGAAGGCAGGAAACCCTTTTCCTCCAGAGGGAGAGAGCCTCTTCTTAATTACCTTCCATGAGGAGTGAGGGAGACTTCCAGCCCCTATCAGGAGCTGAGTCATGAGTCTGCGCAGTTTCAGGGGACAGGGCAAAGGGGAAGGAGATTGCCATCCCCCAGGGCCTCCAGGCTCGCCTAGAGTCTGACCGAAACAAGCCTGGGCCTTGGGGAGATCATGGGAGCCACCACAAATTGCAAGGAAAGAGTGAAGGAAAAGATTCAGGCACGGGCAGTATGGGAAGTTTGGGATACAATTGCAAATTATCCCTAAAGCCCCCGGAGAGGCCATCCTACACCTACAAATGCAGGGGCCCTTCTCTTGGACCTAACCAAAATACTTCCTGCAGCCCTCTCAAAGAAGACTTAACTATTGTAATGTCATAAAAACAAGCAAATATGCTGTACGTATTCAGAAGGTTTTGCTCTTTCTTCTTAAGATACACTGTAGGTACTATCCATATTGACATCCACATAACTAAAGAACAGTGGTTGGACTTGGGAGGCCGAGGCAGGAGGATTGTGAGTTCACAGCCAGCCTCAGCCATGGCAAGGCACTTAGCAACTCAGTGAGACCTGTCTCTAAATAAAATACAAAAAAAAAGGCCTGGGGATGTGGCCCAGTGGTCAAGTGCCCCTGAGTTCAATCGCCAGTACCAAAAAAAAAAAAAAAAACAGTGGTTGGGATTTGGACACCAAGGTTTTAGTTTTAACTTTACAATTGTTTACAAACATCGCAACCAGCCCCCTGTCCTGGCAAGGCATCAGTTTCCCAACTCAGAGAGGAAAAAAAAAAAGCTCTCATAGCTTCTCTCATTTCCCATCATGACAAAGCTCACTTCCTAAACCACGCCCTGAGCAAAGAAAGAACACTAGCTCTGTCCAGCAAACCCAAGGCAAAGCCACAAGAAAACGTCCTTGTCTTTCAAAGACACTGGTTCACCTTCAAGAAGCATCCTCTGGCAGCAGCCTTGGGAAGTCTCCGAGGTGCAGCTCCATCCTGGCCAGCCCTTCACCACCTCTCAGCTCTGGCCTACTCCACCACACAGGGGCATGCACCAGGGTCATTAGATGAGCCTAAGCAAAATGTTTTCTAAAAGGAAAATATTTTGCTAAAAGGTATCATCGTTGTTGTTTTAACAACAATATTATTCCAAATACAAATACACATATATTTTGGAGAGTTTAAAATTTACTCTGTCCACTAGTGCAGATAACAGAGAAGTGTCTGATTTCTCCCAGGAGTTACTGTGTATTCCTGGTCTCTGCAGTGTTCCTGGACAGGCTGGGGTCACCACCACCCAGCAGGAGATTTCTTAGACGGGCAGTGGGTGGTGATTTCCATTTAAAGGGGAGAGACATGAAATTAGAGTGTTGGAGGACAGAAAATGGTTGGGTGAGAGAGGTGAGATGTGGGGAGAAATGCTTCCTCCTTTTCCTTTAAATCTGATGCGAGACTTTTCAGGAAATTAAACACCGAGACTATTAGCATCAGATAGAAAACAGATGAGGTTAAGACATCGAAATACTACAGCAGATTCCCTGGGCAGGCAGAGAGGAGACATGTGTAAGCAATCACAGCAGTATTTCTGGAAAAGACCTTTTATGTTTTTAATACTTAACACTTCATAACAGGGACTAATAGGCAGGATAAAAAGAAGACTGCTCAAAAGGCAACTTGGGGGATGAATGATTTTCCAGACAACAGAGCTGAGGGAGGGAAACCTCTCGAGCTTCAGTTCCTCATCCCTCCCACCCCACCCGCGCCCACCCTCCTCTGCTCACTCACGCTGCCGAAGGCTGGGCGGGAGGATGGCGTGAGACGCTCACAGATGTGTCCCCACTAAAGAGGCTGGACCGTCCTTTGGAGTGCTGGGCCGTGGGCGAGGAGGAGGTACAGCCATGACCCCAGAGCAACAGCAAACAAAACCAACAGCTCTAGGTGGAGGGCTGGGAAGCGGGCTACACAGTCAGGAGCTGTGACTGCCGTGGGAGGGACGTCTAAAGGGACCTAACTGTGACCTCTAATTCCCAGATATGGCATATGACGTGTGATGAGCCACCTCCTCCCTCCGCTTTCTCATCTATAATTGGGAAGTAGGTATGTCCCACTTACCTGCCTGGAGGATGAGAACAATAAAGACCACCAATCCCCCCGACCCACCAATGAAAAGAAAAGCAACCATAATGACATGGATGATCGTGCATTTTTGGTAGAGACGCTGGATTTGAGGGGCAACAGTGTGCTGGACCTCCTGTGTGCCGTGTGCGGCAGCGTGATCCTGGGCAAAGTTCTCGCTGGGTCTCGGTTTCTGCCTCTGTAAGTTAAGGAATCTGGACTATCACTGTTTCTCCGCTGGCTCTCTATTGTCCTTGGAGAGTGAGATAAGGGCCTAGAGGGGACTGCTGGGTATATTTCAGGATGGTTGGCATCTCAGGCCCCCCAGGCACTACATGCCAGGTGTGTCCCTATAACACATACCTCACATTTCCTAATACCTGGAGGCCAGTGGCTATGGAAAAACTGTTGAAAAAATAGATAAATGGGTAAAGGAAACATGTGGGACACTTGCAGTCAGTTCCTTCCCCATCTGCAGTTTTAAGTGCCCGAGGCACCCGGGTAGCACAAAGCGGACTTACCTTTCTGTCATTCATGTCATCCCCTGGACTGTCATATTCACCCTGGAGGAGAAAAGGGATGCCAGATAAAGCCAATGATATTGTCAAAACAGATGCCAAGTGAGAACAGGTTTTCTTTTCTTTATTATTTATTTTCTAATATCTCTTTCTTTCATTTCCATTTAGGGAAGGCTAAAAACGTGGCACAGTAAGGAGCCAATGTTCCCTTTTCTTAGTCACCAACACTTGCCCAGTTTACCCTCATAACATCTCACATGAAGATGATCCCTCTATGTGCTTCAGAGTGAGCCTGCACCTACCCACAGCAAAGGCACTGGCAGGCACTGTGCCTATAGAGGGGTCAGCCCATCATGTGACAGCCACCTGCTCATCCTTGTCCACAATGGGCAGAACACAGCTTTACACACACCACAGCAAAGATGTCGGGAAGAAGGTCTCCGCCTGAGAACGTCTTGTCGGACTGTCTCATGTGGTACCACATCTCAGCAGTCTCACATGGATGGCCCTACTATATGACAGATGCTAAAGACATGACCAATCAGATGGTCAGTGAAGCCAGAAGGCATTCAGTTCAAGGGCCAGTCGAGTTCCTCATGAATTGTCTTCAAAAATATCATGGTGTTGCATTATGGGATGTTCATGACATCATTCTCACCAAGGACAGTCAGTGACCGTCCAGTGACAGGCCTTCAAGTCTCCATTCATGGCCATTCACCCACCTCCATCAATATCTCCTCCCTTTAACCATCTATGTGCTGTACCTGTATTTTCACACTTTCACCAAAACCAGGGATTGCAAAAAAAAAAAAAAAAAAAAGAAAGAAAAAAAAAAAGAAGGGAGTTAGGGAAAGCTCAAACAAAATCCAGTTCCTTTTTCCATCTAGAAACATCACGGGAGAGACAGATTGAGACCATGGATAAAACCAAACTGGGGGCTGGGGTTGTGGCTCAGCAGTAGAGCACTCGCCTAGCACGGGCGTGACCCAGGTTCGATCCTCAGCACCACGTAAACATAAACGTATTGCATTGTGTACAACTAAAGCAAATAAATAAAATATAAAAAAAAAAAACCTGGGCATTGGGCATTACTGTCCACAGTGAGTGGTCCAGAGGCAGTCAAGATGTTTCAATGCCACGATCCTCTCCTGCCGTGCCTTGCAGATATTCATCCACTACTTCTACAAGTGGTTTTCAACTTGTAGAAGACTAGAGAGAAAATGTGGATAAACCCGGTACTCACATCATGAAGCGGGTAGGCAGCCTCGTAGATATTGTTCGCTATCAGGGAGTTGATACCTACACCAGAAAGGAACAGAAAGAAGAAAAGAATAGTAACTCTGGGCAGGGGTTCTCACCTTACCGCCCCGCTTTTCTTTTCTTTTTTTCTTTTAATAAATATTAAACCTTCACTTGTCTCCCAGCCAAGAGTCACTGCATTCTCCTCTATATCCTTCCCAATCTAGAAGTTTTGTCAAGATTTAGTTTTTAGTATAAGGACAATACTGTTCATTTTCTAAATATTAAGCCATGTTTTAAAATCAAATACGCTATTTCAAACTTCATATTCCTCCTGTCCTCAGATTCAGATCACTCTAGTCCAATAACCTCCACCTCCACCAGTTCCACCACAGCCAGACCATCAGCTGGGAATATGTGTTCAGGATAACTCTAATGACAATCAAAAGAGCATATGTCAGTTTCCCTCCACACCTTACCTGAGCTCACATTTCTGGCACCTTCCCGTTCCTTCACAAGGCAGTGTTCATATACTGCCTGTGTCTGACTTGCCTACCTGGACCAGAACATCCCTGAGGGCAGGGGAAGTAGGACAGTGGTTCTGGGGAGCCCTGGGAGTCCCTAAGACCCTTTCAGGGGACTTCTAAAGTCAAAACTAAGACACTATTTGCTTGTGTGTTCAATCTCTCTCTCTCTCTCTCTCTCTCTCTCTCTCTCTCTCGATACCACCCACCCATGGCTCAAGGAACACGTGCATACGTAGTCTTGTGCTTTAGGAAATTCTCAGTTTTAACTTCTAACACAATAAATGCTCAACCATAGAACTTACCTAAATAAAAGTTCCTTGGGTTTCCCCAACAAATTTTAAAAGTGTAAAGGTGCCCTGAAATCACAGAGTTCGAAACCTACACAAGGGATTCAGTTTTGAATTCCAACAGTGTCTCATACTACTTGCACATAATAGATTCTACTGAATAAATGTCCTGTCCCTCTGAGTTCAGCTTCAGCTCAACATAGTGTCATTGTTACTTGCTTGTTTCATTCTTGGTTTTATTCAGAGACTATCTGCGTGTTCTGAGTCAGGATAGGCTGTGCTGGGTCCCTGGCTTCCAGATGGGAGGGATTATGTCTCACCAACTCACAGTACCAGGGATCTCACCAAACAAGACCCACATTTGATCATGGAGAGGGAGGAGGAGGAGCAAGTTCCTGGTACACAGGGGCTTCCCTTGTCTTGTGCACATTGTCAACCCTGGACCATGCCTTCCAGAGAGACTGTAGACAGTAGTAAGATGAGGCGATCATTGATTTTGGAGGGAAAGACACAGTGATGTACAAATGCTAAGCAACCTGCATTTGCAAGGCTCCGGATAAGCAACCAAGTTGGATAACAAATCTAGACAGCATTTACTCGTTATTATGGATAGTGTTCTACCTCCTGTTTTCACCCAGTGCTCCACCCACACAGTCAGAGACCCAAGAAAACCCAAACAGTCCTGTCTCCTCGATCAGTCCCCTCTTCTTCAAAATGTGCCTAGATTCACCACAGTTCTAGGATGTAGGATGCCACAAAGACCATGCCACAGGCCCCATGTGGTAGTGGAGGCCTATGGGAGGCTTCAGGGGATACTCAGTGGTTGGCCACTTTTCCCATGAGTTGAAAGTTGAGTGTTTGGGTGCTGCTGTGTCACCAAAGGGCCAGCAGTCCTTTTCTGACTCTAAGTTTCCTCCTTGGCAAGAACATAAAATGTGCAAAATAAAGCTGGGAGGTGAGAGGACTCGAGGGTGCCTGGGAGGTTGGCTGAGCTGCAGATTTTTTTTTTACTCACAAGACTACAATTTCACTCAGAGCATCATTAATCAGCTCAAGAGCTCTAACCACAGCAATGCGAAGCCACCCTACAATATTCAAAGGGAGGAGTCCCAAGTTGGGAGGGGGTTCAGAGGAAGGGGGTTAGTTCAAAGCTCCAAGACTGCTGTTGACATGGAGAGAGGCTGAAGCATCACAGGCGAGTCAGGCCCCAACTAGACTGCACCCCGGGAACTAACCATCCAGTCCCTGAACTTACAACCCACGGTTGCCATAGCAGCTGTGTTATATACCGTAAAGACAGTTCCAAGACTGCGTGGAAAAAGTTAAACAGGTGTTTCACCTTACTTAACTCTTCTGCTAATTCCCAGCTGTTCTTAGCACAGTAGCCAAGTGTCTGTGAGCATTAGGTTGACAACCTGAATTCCTGGGTCCCGCTGCCACCGCCTCAGAAAGATCTCAAATCACTGGGGGTCGAATGCTGTACACCTAACCCCCCATCTCAAATAAAGCTCCTTACGTGCAACACAGCCTAAAGCAGGTAGCTGGCCTCACTTCTAGGATATCGTTTGCTTGTTATTGTGTTCTAAAAAAAAACCTACAAGGTACCTGGGTCAGAGAGAGCATTCTTCCATCACTCACATCTCTCCAGGCACTTAGCTCACTGCCCGGAACAGACAGGATGACCGTCAAGAGAGTCACCAGCCCTGGGGCTATGGTTCTCGAAGGGCTTCTTGTTTACCAAGGGTACTGGCCTCCTCGCGACTTTGTTTGGCATCCTGTGCTGATGAGGAAACCTTAGACTCCAGTTGATTAGTCTGCCTCCTAAGACAGGAAGTCCAGACAAATGGTCCTTTGCCTTGGAGCAAAGATTCGAGTTATGAAATCTGAGTGGTCCAAACTCTAAAACCCAGGGCCTCAAAGGATGTAAATGAATGTCTCTCTCACCCGTGGCCGTGGACCCCCAGGAGGGTGCCTAGGTGGTTTCGTATGAGCGCTCCCAATCAGTGAGCGCGGGGGGGAAGGGAGAGGAGACTGCACGAAAGAAGGGGAAAGGGGAGAGTCGAAAAGCAACTACTCATCCACAGCTTCACGCAAGTGGAGATTGCCTTGGCCTCTTGCTTCACCCTCAGACTTCAGAAACCAAGATTCTACCCCCAAACAAGCATGGAAATCAGTTTGAAAGGAGAAGAAAATAATCAAACGTTTTTTGTAAAAAAAAAAAAAAAAAAAAAAAAAATAGTCCTTGCTTTGAAAATTGAAATTCTGATTTTTTTTTTCCTTCCTTTTCAGCAAAAATGGGTTAATTGGTTCCACCATGTGCCATTCATCTGGGCATAATGGCAATGCTTTCTTCTTTGGGATCACGTCTTATATTCTTCTCTCACTGCTTTAGACACACACACACACACACACACACACAGAGAGAGAGAGAGAGAGAGAGAGAGAGAGAGAGGAAGAAGAGACCTAAGCTTTTGTCCTATTACTCCCAGAATAATGGGGGCCATGAAGAAGAAGAAAGTCATAAGGACATTTTCCTTTCCCCCACCCCCAAAAAAGAAGGAGTACTTTGACTCAAAGCATAACCTCTGAGGGGGCCCTTGCTGATTCCCAAAGCCCGTCTCTCCTTAAATGTCCAGGTACTTCACACCTGTTGCTTCGAACTCTAACTCCCAAAGAAAAGAAGCCGTGCTTCTTCATTGCCTAGCAATACAACATACCTCTCGAGGGCCTGATAGAACCTGGCCCAGCATCACTGTCTACACCCAGAGGCAGCAGGGCCAAGAAAAATGACCTTGGTGGGCTCAGGCCCAGACACTGCTCCCTGAAAACACATACTCATCATCCAAAACCCAAAACCTAGCACTCAGCTTCAGAGACATCTCTGTTTCCTGGACATAAAGGAACCACCAAAGCACAGGAGTCAATGGTCTGCCTCCCAAAGCGAGTATCCTTAAATTTGCAAGTGCTGCTGGGTGACAGGGACTACAGCTCTACTCCCTGCAGGCCCAACTCAAAGGCAACTTTCATCCACTGGGACGGGCACTTAGGGGAATGGTGCCTTACTCCTGAAAACCCATTTGGTTTTGATTCCCCCCAGAACAGGGCCCAGTCCTCCCGGCATTCCGCTTTCATCCCGGCACTCCAGCCGGACGTAAATCTAAACCAGAGCCCCCAGACGGTGCATTTAACAGAGACTATATTTACCCATCACCAAATTGTCTTGACGTGTGCTTAATTACTTAAATGCCTTTAATCCCAAGCCTTTTCTTCTAACAAAATAGAAACCAGTTCAGCTGGATGAATGATAAACCAGATGTTTACAACACACAACATGGTCTGGCTTCGGTCAAAATAATTAAGACATCGTCTCCTGAGTGGGAGGGGGGAGGCCCAAAGCATACATTTGTTTAAATGCTCTGACACCACAATGTCCATGAAAATGTAGCTCCATCAATCCATAATTTTCTGTCCATGAAAAGGCAATAATAACTTCCATATGAAGGAACAAGAAAGGTGTTTGTCCCCATCTGATATGGTCAAGGAGGCTTGGGTTTCTTTCCTTGGCAAAGCATGCTTTAAAGTCATTTGATGATGGAGTAAACTTGCAGGGCCCTAAAGGCTGCCCTTAGGAAACGTGACATTGATTAAGGAGGCATCACAGGGCTAGACCAAGTTTACGATCACTCACACGCGTCCACCACCAGGCAGAACCCGAATTGCAAATATTTTAGTCGCTCAACAATGTGTGTGCTTTAGCCCATAATCCCTCCCTTCCAGGGCTGAACAAGGAGAAGTTGAACTGTCCCCACAGAGGGTGACGGGAGAAACCTAGAAAATTAAATCATCACCAACCACCAGCTCACCCCACTTTTCCAAGGTCCGCTCCTCTTGCTTTGTCTTTGTATACTAATTTTAACATCCGCATCCCCAAGACAGGGAAGAAGGGAGGGGAAAATGAACGGTCAGATCCCCAAGAGGCAGAGCACTTTGCAATACTCTTCACATGCCCATATGTAAGCAGGTCAAGCAGCCTGCAACTGCCCACCCTATCTGTATTTTTATGTTTATCTTTTTCTTTAGCTAACTTTAGAATTCCTAAGAATCACCTGGGTAGATGGTTCAAGATCTGAAGACCTTGCTTCTACACATGCAGGTTCAGCATATCTGATATGAGATCGCAGCAGCTTAGGCTTTAACCAGTGCACCAGGTGATTTTAATGCCAATTGAGTGCAATGCGACCTATGGTCAGATTATAAAGGATCTCTACAGGAGTACAAAGTTTTCTTCCAACCATTCTCACCAGCTCATCTGAATCCTCACTTGCATTTTCCCTCCCACTGCAATTGCCTACTCCATCCTCTCTGAGATCTGTGGATATCATTTGACCCCAGGTCCAGGCCATCTGCTCTCTGTGAACTTATAGTTTCCTGGGCTCATATGTAATCCTGTAATCACCTGAATCACATGGTTTAGGAAATATCAGAGCTAGAAAGGAACTTCCAGAACATTGAGAAGCCCTGTTATTTGATGGGGAGAGAAACAGGTCCAGAGAGAGCATGTGACTTGGAACTGGCACCTGCTTCTCTAGCCTCACCAGGTGTGTGCCTGTCACCCACTTCCCCTTCTAGATATACTCCCTGCCCTCTCCATCTCCCACGAGTGGGCTCCCGCGGTCTGTGGCTTCCTCCTGTGCCCAGCAGGTCAAGGGAGGAGAGTATTGAGACCCCTGGATTCTGCCCAAACACCAACACAAGGCCAGTCCTCTACCCAGTTCCCTCTTTCTATGTCCACTGACCTCTCCGTATGGTCCTAAGGACAGTGAGAGGTCTGCTACTATCAACTCCAGATTAGCACACTGTTCCTGGAATTCCTCAACTCCATGCCCGGACCTTTGAAAACGGTCTCTATATGTGCCTGCCTTGAATTATCCTGAGTGTACTATTTGCTACTGTTGAGATCCTGGCTCTCCGGAATTGCTACCATTAGATCTTCTGTCTTATTTGCTGTCCTTGCACATCTTTCTCTTTCTAGGCAGCATGTGGTTTATGTCCCCTTCTCAAATATTACGTCATCTGCAAGGCCTTCTCTGACTACACTATTTTTTTTTTTAATTGTTTTTGGTACTAGGTTATGAACCTAAGGCACTTAACCACTGAGCATATCCCCACCCTTTTTTTTATTTATTTATTTATTTATTTTTTTTTTATTTTGAGACAGGGTCTCACTAAATCGCTCACGCCCTAAGTTGCTGAGTCTGGCTTTGAACTTGCAGTCCTCCTGCCTCAGTCTCCTGAGCCACTGGGATGACAGGTCTGCACCACCTTGCCCAGCTGACTACACTAAGTACAATACTCTCCACTCCCATTTCCTCTCTAGCTCCTTTCCTTGCTTTATATTTTCCCCTTCTATCATAAATCCCTACATGACATATTATCCACCTTGTTTTTTGGTTTATTTTCTGTCTCCCATCACTAGACCGCAAGCCCCATAGCAGCAAGGATTTTTCGTCTGTTTAGCAAACTTCTCTGTTCCCCAGTTCTAGAATAGGAAGGACACAGAGTAGGTGCTTGATAAATAGCTATTGAATGAATCAATGGACATTATACTGGGAAGAGTCCACTTTCCACCTCCTCTGGGAAATCTTTCCCAATGACTTCATCAATTTGCCAACTGATTGACTTACAGAGCACTGAAGAAGAGCCAAGAAACCCAGGTTCAAAACCTTGCTCTAAATATCCCACTGCGGGCATGCCAGTTAATCCCTCTGTTGTGAAATTAGTGAACATCTGTTGAGCCTACTTTGCATGGTAATTTAAGAAATCAAATGAGATAATGAGTATGAAAGTGCTTTGAAAAACACACAACCATATGCAAGCAAGGAGTCGTTATTTTGGTACAGGAATATCTTGTTTGTAGAGAAATCTCTTACTGGCTATCTGAGTTCTCGTAACAGAACACCCAGGAGCAAGAAAAAGTATCTGTAAACAGCCAATACAGATTTCATGAAACCTGCTCTCCCGAATGTTAAATGTACCTTAACCACAGCAGAATCCTTAGACTTTCCCTCAATGCATTTTCACTCTCTTTACTCAAACTTCTAATTAGCATGTTTTCCTGTCTCCCAAACTGTAAAGCAAAACCAAAATAGCAAAGCTTAGGAGAGAGGTTCCCAGAGTCAAGAATTGAAGAAATCAGAGCAGCATGGGGCAATTAATTCTAATTACACTCTGATAATGCCTGAGGAAACATTAAAAAAAATACTTGTTCTTATTGACGCTGATGAATTATCCAGAAAAGTTTACGTATGTGCTTATATACAGAATATATAGAGACACATTCAACATAGAAAGCAGGGACTTTTGTGATAGATTTTGGAAGGATTTCTATATAAGAAGATGTTACTGCAAACAGGAAAAGCTACAACACTGACCATATTCCCCTTTCTCTTTAGGTCAGGGTTAAATTTTCAGGTCAACTATAGAAACTCAAGGACCTTATGGTTTGAATATTTTTATTCTATTTTTTCCTCCTAGTTTTGACATTCTATTTCAATTTGTGTTTTTCCTGGTTCCTGCTTTTTTAATTTGTTATTTATATTAGGCTGTTTTATTGTTTTCCTTGTAAGCCATCTCAGAAATTTTGTGGAACAAGGCAGAAATATAAATAAATCAGTACCTACAACTTGTATGTAGTTTGAAGCTTTGCAAAAGTAGACGTTCCATAAAAACACACTGTCTACAAAGAAAAACAGTGATGATACTAAACAGAAGTGTTGCTGAATTCTTATTATCTTCACTATCCTTTCCATTTTCTAATTTTTGATTTAGATAAATGGGAAAGAATAAATTTTTTTAGATTTGTCACAAAAATAATAACCAAGAGCGAGGGAATTTACAGAAATACCTATAATCACAAGTACAGTCCTGTTCACCCTTTTTTTCTTCTTTTCATGACACAATAGTGCTCTGGAGGAATTTAAGACAATTGTAGCCATTTGTGCTTCCCTTCCCCCTGATAAACCAGAAAGAAGGGCAATAAATCCTAAAAGATCCATATTATGGTGAAGCCTTGCCATGTTCCTCATTTTTTCTGATCTTCTAAGAAAAACTGACATGTTAGCCAAAGAGCTTAGAGGGACCTTGATTTTTATAGGCAGAGATCAAACCACTTGAAAACTGGTCTTTGGGGTTCTCCTCTACTAAAAAGCAGAGTTCAGTCATGTGTCCTTGTTACAAAGCTGGGAAGGCATCAGCAGCTACTGTGGAATCAACAGGCTTTTAAAGACTTGATCTAAGTCAACTCCTAATTCATAACATCCCCAAATTAGTGGAAATATGGAAATAGGATTGGAGCAAGGACATCCAAGTTCTAGACCCACTTCTGGTGACTGTCACTCAATATTTGACCCTGAACAAGTTACCTCTCTTCTCTGTGAACATGTATAGTTGGAGATAATAATTCCTGACCTACCTACTTTCCCTGGGAGCAATGAAACCAATATTAAATCATTTCTGTTGATACTGAGAAGCATGCATGGAAGTTAATTGCTTCCTGATCTGTGACTCCATTCCACTTTACATGTCTACACCACCTGCCACATTATCTCATAATTACCTCTATGCAAGTCTGTGTGCATGGCTACACTAAGGGTCCCTTGAGGGTAGAAAATAGTCAAATTCATCTTGGCATCCCTGGGATTCTGTAACATCATTTGACACATAGCGGGTACTCAATAAATGTTTTTCAACGTCAAAAAGGAAATTAACAAATTTTGAACACTACTCAACAATGACAAAATCCTAATGATGTTTGACTTTGAGACAAAAAAAAAAAAAAAAAAAAAGCTTCAGATCCTCAAAGGAAAAATACAAACTTCAAAATTAAAACTGCGGTCTTGCGGTGACTTTGTGACAACCTAGAGATTGTCCCCCAAAATAAACTTTAGTTTTTAAGAACATTCCAGTATACAAAACAAACAGCTGCCTATTTAATCTTTTTTAAAAAAAGAAAGAAACTCTGCAAGATAGATATTATCTCTGTTTTTCATAAAAGAAAGCTGAGTTGCAGAGAAGTCACTTGTCCATGAACACACATAGTCAGAAATTAACAGCAACTGATGTGGGACTAGCAGGCTTAGCATTTTTTTTTAATTAGCTAAATTGAATCAACTGAATAGAATGTGAAAAGCAGATATCTAGGTGCATTGGTACATAAAAGATGATTCAGACACATCTCTTGGACTCACTGTCTTGGGAGTCAAAGCCATTGACATAAATAATGAGCAAGAAAGAGACTGAGTTTGATGGAAATTCCAAGCAGAGGCCATTAAGGGAGAATCAATGGGTCAGTGACTTGATCTGGGGATGGACATGAGTGAGACATGGAAGGAAAACAGGTAGGATATTCAGGTAAAGGAAACAGAAGGAGCAAAAATGGAGAGGTAAGTGGTCACATTAACAGAAAGAGAAGTAGGGCAGAAAGAGAGAAAAAAAGAAAAAAATATCAGACAGTGGTGGACATATTGACTGAAGTTCTGGTGAACATCTACATGGAGGGCTGGGCGTGGTGGCGCACGCCTGTAATCCCAGCACTTGGGAGGCTGAGGCAGGAGGATCGCGAGTTCAAAGCCAGCCTCAGCAATAGTGAGGCACTTAGCAACTCAGTGAGACCCTGTCTCTAATAAAATATAAAAAAAGGGCTGGGGATGTGGCCCAGCGGTCGAGTGCCCCTGAGTTCAATCCCCAATACCAAAAAAAAAAAAAAGGACATCTACATGGAGGTGTCCATTCAGCCATTGGAAATGCTGGACTGGAATTGGTGAGAGATCAGGAATAAAAATACATGGTTGCAAGTCCTCTGTATGGAGAAGGGGGGAGGGGAGGAGGGGGGTGAGGAAAGTGGGGGAGGTGCGGGGATGCAAGCCCAAAGGAACTTGAAGATGACGCTAACGTGTGGAAGAGGAATCAAAGAAGTCCCTGAGGTAAACACAGACCACACAGTTCAGCCAACCAGCAGGGAGGTGCCGACTATCAGCAGTGTGTCGACTAGCAGAGGAGGTTGGTTCAGTAAAGCAGCTTTGGAAGGATCTAGAAAGTTAAGAAGGTGATGACTGAGAAAAAAAGCCAATGAAATAGGGGAACTACATCACTAATAACATCTGAAGGAGAAATTGAGGTCAAACTGGGGAGGGTAGGAGAGGGTAAAAGCCACATGAACGGAACTGAGATGTGGGCTGGTCGATGAGTGAAGGGGAGTACAAGGAAACCGACAGGGGCTACAAAACATTATAAAACACACCTCGGGTCTCTCGACTCCTCTTGTTGACTGTGGGACAAAATGGCCTCTCGGAGTGAGCCCTTCCATCTGCCCAGGAGATTGGGCTGGGATAATGGTCTCATGCGTCCACTCATTTTTGCCTCACCAGCACCATGCTCCACACAAATAAAAAGGCATGAAAGATTTGAGTCTAAAATTGGAGTGTCGTTTGGAAATCTGCAGTGAGATGACTGCAGCCAAGCAACCACGAGCAGGCATCATCGTCCCCAAGGGAGGTTAAGCACTTTACTAAAATTCATTATCAATAACACAAAACCTATTTTAATACCTTTCTCATAACTGTTTCCTTGGCCTCAGGGCAATTCATGAGACCAATAATGTAAGCCGTGATTGCTGTCATCGTGATCACTCCTTGGCTTGATGGCCTTCTCCCCTCACTAGACTTGACTCTAAGTAACTCTGGACTCTTTTCAACTCAAAGATGCTGCAAAAGCCAAAAACTAGGCATATCCTAAAGTTAGTTCTCCCTATGGACTCAAAAGCTGTTTTGAGATGGGCACCTTAGGAACCGTGAGGTCATGGTCACAACTCAGGTTTTCCCCTTTGCCACCAGGTATATCCACAATCTGTCAGCATCAGGGCAGACTGCCTTATACTGCCAGCTCCCAAATGCTGAGATTCCTGCTTCAAAGGTATTTTCTAAAGACCCTCAAATTTGAAAAGCAAATCACAAAGGACTTAAAAGCAGCATACTACAGGGACACAGCCACATCAATGTTTATAGCAGCTCAATTCACAATAGGTAGGTTGTGGAACCAACCTAGATGCCCCTCAGTAGATGACTGGATAAAGAAAATGTGGTATATATACACAATGGAATTTTACTCAGCAATAAAAGAGAATAAAATAATGGCATTTGCAGGTAAATGGATGAAGTTGGAGAATATAATGCTAAGTAAAATTAGTCAATCTCAGAAATCCAAATACTGAATGTTTTCTCTGATATAAGGAAGCTGGTTCACAATATTGTTGGGTCGGGGTACATAGGAGGATTAGAGGAACGCTAGAATGGTCAAAGGGGAGGGAGAAGAAGGGAGGGAGCAAGGGGGGGATGGAGGGGAAAAAAAGAAAAGGTGGTTGAGTAAGATGGATATCATTATCCTAAATGCATGATTGAAGACTGCAATGGTACAAATATACTTTGTATACAGTGTTATGTAAAAAGATGCTCTATATGTGCATTATGAATTGTAATACATACTACTATTATAAATACAACAACTTTGAATAAAAAAATAATAAAATAAAATAAAAGTGCAGGCAGTACAGAGACCAGAGACGGAAGCCCAGAGACCAGACATCAAGGTCCGAGAGAACCTCCAACAGCCTTGGGAGCAGCCTCCGCCCCACCAAGAAACGGGGCACCCCCTGCTCCTGGGGACCCGGCGATGCTTCTCCAACCAAGCCAAGGCGGCCCCTCCATGTGTGTGTGGGGGGGGTGTCTGCTGCTCCCTGCCCGCCACCCAGGGAGCTGTGAAGGGCGGGGAGGGGGCTCCTTACCCATGGTGTTGTTGGCTCGAGCACAGGCGGTGCGCTTCAGGATCTCGTGCACCTAAAAGGGGAGGACAGCAGAGCCGTGAACGCTGGACCCCCGAGCGCCACCACCCCGGTGGGGCCCTGTGGAGGGACAAGGGAGCCCAGCCCGAGCCGAGCTCACCGAGCGCTTGCCAAACCCATTCAAACTTGAATACTTTAGGAAAGCAAAGAATGCACACACACACACACACACACACACACACACACACACAGGCATGCACACACTCACACGGGCGGGCGTGCCTTTGACCTCTCTGAAAAAATAAATAAATAAAAGGCTACAAATTGACTGCAGTTACAGGAGTTAAGAAAAACCCCGAGGTAAGCCGGGGGCAAAGAGCCCTCTGGAGGACTGGGAGGAAGCTCCCCACCCGCAACCCCACGCCAGTCCCTAAGGGAATAGGATCTGCCTCCTCCGCGGGTCCCTCCCTCCCTGCAGGTCCTGGGGAGGCAGGCCTCCTGCACTAGCCGAGAGCACCGCAGACCGGGAGAGCTCAGGAGGCACAGTCAGGTACAGAGGGGTCCAGAGGCAAGCCTCAGAGGCTCTGCCTTGCTTTGTCCCCTGAGGGAGCCTTCTGGGGGGCAGCCTGAGGAGCCCACAAGACAATGCACAAGACAGTGCTGGATAAAATGGAAAAGGGCTGCCAGTATATTGGCCACGGGGATTCTTATTTCTTCACGTCACTGCTGAGCCTTCATTCTGTTTCCCTAATCCAAACACAACCTACACTTCCTTCAGGACTCCCTTGCCTTAGAGCATCTCTCACACGGAGGAAAGGGGTATCCCCTGCAGAAGAATCCTGGCTATAGGTGACTCAGTGTACAAGTAGTGACCTCTGCCAGGCACAGTGGTGCACACCTGTCATCCCAGCAGCTTGGGAGGCTGAGGCAGGAGGATCACGAGTTCAAAGCCAGCCTTAGCAACTTAGTGAGGCCCTAAACAACTTAGCAAGACCCTGTCTCAAAATAAAAATAAACAGGGCTGGGGATGTAGCTCAGTGGTTAAGCAACCCTGGGTTCAATACCTGGTACCAAAAATAAGACAACAATGAACAAACAAACCAAAAAAATCTAGTGACCTCCCTGTGGACCCCAAGCCTAAGCTAGACTATGAAGAGGCAATGACATCTATTTTGGGACAAACAGCTGGACGGGTCAAACACCAACAAAGCAGAGCAGGAAGACCTTTACAGATGCAAGTGAGGTCCTTGAACAAAAATGTACAGGACAGAGAAGTCTCCGGGATGGAATTCAAGGCTATTTCCTACCCTTCTCTCAGTGTGGGGTAGACTGAGGAAAGGGCGGGAGGGGAAGAAAGAAACTTCCAGAAAGAAGGATGAATGGGAGAAGATATGTTACCCCATCATTATTCACATTCCCATATTCCAGCCACAGATGTAGAGGGAGTGGTAAATGAATCACTTCCAAGAGAATGGGGCCCAGAGTGTTTAATTCTGCTTCTAATATAGTGCAGTAATTCAACAGCAATAATAATTAGGAACAGAATTTATATGGCATTGTATTATTTTACAGGCACTTTGCAATTATCGGGTAATCTCCACAACACCCTGTAACTCTCCCACAGTCGTGGGACCCAAGCCACAGTGAGATTTAATTGGCTTGTAATAGCATCAAAGAAAATTGGAAGTTCCACACTTTTTTCCATGAGAAGAAAAAAGGAGTCATATGTCCGTTTTTAACCCTTCCTACAACACCAGGCTGAGGAACCTGAGATGTTTTCTTGCACATCCTGAAAGCAAGAGTCAAGGCCATGTTTTCCTCTGTACATTTCTCTAGTCGCCTGTCCTTTCTTCCTTATCCTTTCTTGTCACTCAGTTGGCAAGGAGGTCCTTCTAGGTCTTTAGCACTTATTTCTTCTCCAATGGAAACTTAAGCTCTTTCCTAGGGCTCCATTTCCAGTGTTGTTCCAAGAAACTTCTAGCATGCCCTGGGGCCTCTTTCTTTCCTCTACCTATAGGCTTAATGACCTCTAGGGTGGTACAGAATTAACTGATGGGTAAATGGAGGTTTTGTAGGGCTCACATGGGGCTGCAGGGACACACGCTGTATACAGATTTTTATGAGAATCAAACATCCTATACAATTCAAAACCTTGATCTAAAAGACAAAAAGACTATAGGGGCTACAGTCACGAATGTGTGCCTGTTGAATGGGCTAATGACTTTATTCTTGGATAAGCTGGTTAACTAGTATTTCCTGTGATGTAAATTCACATCACCATGGGGAATGAAAGAAAGGAAAATGCACGAAGAACTCAGCGGCCCTGCAATTAGGACTGCGTCTAGTCCTTGTTCTAACACTAACAATCTCTAGGATTTTTTTTTCAACGCATGGTTTCTCAGAGCCTCAGTTCCCTCAACTATATAAGGGGGTTACCTAATTGTTGAAAGTTCCCTTCATCTTTGGCACTCCCTGTATTGCGATTCTAAGAAGGGCTTTTAGCAGAGATGCCTCTCAACCTATGGTGACAGAAATTATTTTTTGTTGTTTTTGTTTGGTTGGTTGGTTTTTGGTATTGGGATGGAGAAGCTCTTGGATACTGCATTTAGTTGCTAGGCAACTCCAAGCAAATGATGAAGAGAGGTAGCAGAGAGCACCCTTCCAACCACATACTCAGTCTTTCCCAAACCCCATTTCCAACCCAGCATATCCATTTACTTACAATGCGGCTACGGGTAGCATTGTCAAAGAAGGTGTCCTTTTCCTGAATGTTGTACCTGGAGACACCAAGAAAGCAGTTGGAAAACTCATTTCATTACTGATACCACTGCCACCCCCAGCCCAAAGCAACCTTTAGAAAGCAACACGTCAAGATGTGTAAAACACACACGCTCACAAAGTGTCTCTGCTCTGTTTGACACAATAATTCTGAAAATTCACAGTAGGAATGGATCATAAAGAATAAATTGAAAAGAAGAAAAAAACAAAATATTCATTACAAAAATTATTTATCATAAAGAGTATGGAGATAAAAAGCAATTCCAAAATCAATACAATAGATTATCATTCAGCCACTGAAAATTATAATTATGAAAATTTTGTAAATAGAAAAATATTACATGATTATTGAAAAATATTGTCTAAAGATAAGTTTTATAAATAAAAGTATGCAGAAAATATACCTGTACCTGGATAAAGATAGTAAAGAATACCTAAAAAAAAAAGGTTACAACTCTCTTCATTTTTCAAAAATTTATTTAATTATATGTTACAAAATTATAATTCAGCAATACAATTTTTAAAATAATTAAAAACTTTTAATTTTCTGAATAAAAATCAACATACATAAAAGCAAAAACTCATAAAAATCATTGCAACATAAAAAATGTAAATGGTTAGAAAGCAAATATGCTTCTCTTAAATTAAACCCATCTTTTTTTTTCAAATTAAATGAATTTGGTTGCTTGAGAGTGTGAAAAATAAGCATATGTATACTTCATCAATCATGTTGATTTCATATTTGACATTTTATGACTATGCACATCAAGTTTTAAGATATTTTTAGACCCCTTGTAGAAAAAATAAATAAAACATATAATCATTTTTATAAAAAATTAATTCATTTTATGTTAGCACAATTGTTGCCGCCTGCAGCTATCGCCGCCTGCAGCAACGATACCGCGGGAAAGAATTCAGAGGCAGATTGGAAAATGAATAGGCTCTTTATTCTTGCTTCTTCTAACTTCTCTCTCCGGCTCCAACAACCTCTCCAACTCCAACCACCCCCTCTAGCCAACCTCACCCAGTTAAATACTTTTTGCCTTAACAAGTATACACGTGTCAACAGCTCAAACTTACAGGTGCGTCACATAGTGTTCACGGGCATAGAAAATTCTTAGATAAATGCATGAATATCAGGTGAAAATACTGAAACACCTCTTATGGCTCTCAGCTAGCCGCCATCTTAGCTATCTCCTTATTAGGGCTCTTACACACAATCATCTCATCAATTAGATACCAAACTCTTAATTATGCAAGGTCCACGTCTGTTCTAAGTTTCATGCATTGAACTTGCACTCAAAAAAAGGCATCCACAGAGTGTTCCCTGTGCTTAGGGCACTGTGCAGGAGGACACACATATGAATGAGGTGCTCCCAGCTCCCCACAGCCACCAGCCACCACCCGGAGATGTGTGTCCCCAAGTCAAGGATGCAGAGTAGAATGTGATGAAGTATAGACCATGGCTACGAAAGCTCAGAGGACGGAGAGCAGACTGCTGGATTTCCAGTGGGAAGAACAGAATTTTCTCTAAAGGAAGATGTTGATGACTGGCCTTGGGGGATAGCAAAAATGAAATGAATGGAGGTGTGGGGGAGGTGGCTGTTCAGAGGCTAGCACCAGCATGCATGAAGGCCCATGGCAGAGGAAGCCTGGGAGAATCCAGGGTACAAAAAGAGCAGGAGGCAAGGGGCCACCATGCCAAGTCTGGCTCAGCCACTTAGGACTACACGACCCTGAACTGACTCTGGAACTCATTTCCTCTTACAACAGAAGGATAGTCACATCCAACAGGTCACCTCATGGGGGAGTATGAGGAATCGCTGAGGGAACATATGCAAAAGCAACGGCAGACACTTAGGTACAGAATTATTACCTAATGTGGCAAAGATGGGTGGGAGATAATCTCCAATGAACACAAAAACTGCTCCATGACTCCCACCTCCAGGAGGGACACAAATCCTCCCATCTTCTCTGCTTTTCTGGGCCCCTTCCTTGCCTTCTTTCACTCAATTCCCTTATCACTCCTGACAGCCACATATTCGCCCCTTAGTTCCTAAAGCAGAATTAATGTTTGACTGCTGCATCTCTTCATGGGTCCCCCTTCCAGATGTTTTCCAAATGAATATTCATATAAAGAGATTCTATTCACTCTTCTTGGGTGGGAACTGGGGAGGGCATATCCTGAGTCAAAGAGTACATGAGCAGGCAATGGGAATACAGAAAGACAGAGGCTCTGTCCATCTTGTGCCTGGTTTATCACATGATGCCAAAAGCCCCATTAGACTGGGAACTGGGCAGATGGTCTCCCCACAGAAGGTACACAGGTGTCTGACCACTTTCTCACAGAGTTCTATGTTTATAGCTGGCTGATCCCTGGTTCCCCTTTTATCATGCACAGTGGCCAAATGGCAGGTGTTCCCACTGGAGAGATGCCCAGGAACAATCTCACATGGGGAAGGGGAGTCACAGGCACAGGGACCTGTGAGACCATGCTTCTTCCCCTCTCCCCTAGACACAGGGCACTCGCTTCATGAGCCCATGGCTCAGGCACAGAAAAGTACTGAATAATTCCTCCTCCCCACCCCTTCTTGCATGCCTGCCCCAGTGGCTCCAATACTCACAGGTACATCTTCTCTCTGGAGAATGGGTAGGAGAGGTTTTTCATCCTGTTGTGACTATGCTCTGGAACTCGGGGCTGCAGGGGTGAGCTCAGCTTCTGCAGAATCGCATTGAACTTCTTTGCAATGCTGCCTCCTGCTTTGATCTCATACATCTATGAAAAACAAAGCCACAGGTCTGAAAAGGGGACCACATGCAACGCTCAGAGAAGAATGACTTTGTCACCCAAGCTGCTTGGGACACAAAGCTGGGGGTGCAGATGTTGTGGTGTGTACGCTCAGGATCTGGAGAAATGAGGCAGTTGGGAGAAACAAGTACAGTGCCTCCCTTCCCCCATTGCTTTCACAAGGACCCTGTCTAGATTATGTGTACTGATGGAGGTGACCAGTGTAGAGAAACAACCAGAGACCCAACCATGTGTATGACTTTGTGACATATCTTAAAAGAAAATGCATGCCCACTATGCTACGGCCACCCTATCCTCAATGGACAAATGTATATAGAAATACTAAACAGACAATATTAGGTGCTTAACCAGAAGTAGTTTCAAGCTCACAAGAACTCAGCTATATAGGTAATACTATAACCACATTATGATGAGGAAATTAAGACTCCAACAGGTGAGAGGAGACAACCAAGGCTGCACAGATGATAATGGGTGGCAGAGCTTGGGTTTCACTGAAGTCAACCTAATCCCAAATCTGTACTGTACAGCTACACCATGCTTCTATGATCATCTGCTACCACATTCTTTGTGTGTTTCTCTCAAGGCATATTCATATTTAAATGAGTTTGCCTTCAGAGTATTAACATTCAATGAGAATCCATCTTGAGTGATGCAGCACCAAGATAATCATTAATAATTATAAGACATGTTTTTTTTTTAATAATGCACAGAATGCTACTTGCCTACATTATATTTTTGGTCTTTCTAATTTGTAAATGTAGTAATGGAAACAGAGTTTGCACTTCTAATAGTAAAACTGTAACCAATTAATGATGGTCACAATTTTTTTTTCTTGGTACCGAGGATTGAACCCAGGAGCACCAAGCTACATCCCCAATCCATTTATTTTGAGACAGGCTCTCACTAAGTTGCTGAGGCTGTCCTCAAACTTACAATCCTCCTGCCTCAGTCTTCTGAGTTGCTGGGATTACAGGCGTGCCACACTGTGCCCAGTAGCCACACATTTTTTAAAAAATCCCTTCCAAGGTGTAGCATCTCTATTCCCACCCTTCCCCCTGGAATTTGGGTGGGCTTCATGGCCCCTTGACCAGTAGAGTACAGCAGAAGGGACTATGCCAGTTCCATCCTTTAAAATCAGCAGCTTCTGCCCTATCCTTTGAAGCCCTGAGCCATGCTGTAAAATATCTATAAACGAGTTCCAATGGGATCCGGGGCCCAGGCTCCAAGCTGCCCTACCAAGCAGCAGGCATGGGAGTGAAGCCTCTTGGACCCCAAGCCACCAAATGACCTCAGGTGACACCATATGGAGCAGACTAACCCTACCCTTCCTTTGCTCAAGTTTCTGACCAAGAAGTCATGAGATAGAATACAATGAGTGTTAAGCTACTAGCTGGGGTTGATTTGGCATTCCGCTATAGATAAGTGGAACATCCAGATCTTCTGACTTGAAAGTCTGCTGTATCATGATAGCCTCAAGTTGCTGGAATCTACATGGGCAAAGAGACACGTACAAAATACTTAGAAGATAGGCTGAGATAAAGACCATCAAATATTTGCAAAGAGCTTTGGGGTTCAAAGGAAGGAGGCAGCACATCCAGTTAAAGAATAAGAAAAGCATTTCAGGGGAGATGCATTTCAGCTGGGTTTAGCAGATGGGATAAACTCCTTTCTATTATCATTTTGTTCTTTAATAAAATAATGACAAGTATGGGGGGGGGACTCCCTAATATAACAACCAACACATAACCACATTTTATTTATTTCTTCCATGCATTTTTTTCTATGCTTTTTCTTTATTTTTTTATTTATAATAGTAGTATGTATTACAATTCATAATGCACATATATAGCATCTTTTTACATACAACTGTTTGTATACAAAGTATATAAGTACCATTCAGATCTTCAATCATGCATTTAGGATAATGATATCCATCTCATTCAACCACCAACTTTTCTTTTTCCTTTTTTTCCCCTCCTCCTTCCCCCCTTGCTCCCTCCTTCCCCCTCCCTTTCCTTTGGCCATTCTAGTTCTATGCTTTTTGATTTAATTTCAATTATAAAATTAACACAGTTATGGGAAAAAAATGAACCCAAACCATAAGAGTATAGAGATAAAGATAGTGATATATATAACCCTTTTTAAACAACTGTGATCATACTTCACATATTGTTCTACAATTTGTCTTTCTCATTTAACAGTTTATTATAGACACTTTTCAGGTCTGTTCATATAGAGCTGTCTTATGAACTCATTAAGTTCATAGTATATTGCACAATAAATGTGAAACATAATTTGTCTGGCCATCTACCCAGCAATGGTTCTCTACAGATCTTATGTCATTTTCTATTAAATTACCTTGTAGATACTTTTTTAAAAATATTTATTTATTTGCTTTAGTTGTACACAATGCAAAGCATTTATGTTTACATGGTGCTGAGGATCGAACCCGGGCCGCGCACGTGCTAGGTGAGCGCTCTACTGCTGAGCCACAACCCCCGCCCACCTTGTAGATACTTTTAATGAATAAAGCTTGAACAGATATAAGCAAAGACATTGCAGAAAAACAAAAAGAAAAGTAGAGGAATTCAAGTTAGGTTTAAGGAGGTTCTATGAGCGTGCTATAGTTTGGACCTTAACTGTTCCCAAAAGGTCCATATAGCAAATGGTCTTGGTCAAAGTGTGGTGTTTCTGGAAGCTGATGAACCCCCTAAGAGGTAGAGGGGTCTTTAGGTCATTGGAGGTGTGCCCTAGGAGGGAATTTGGGGACCCTGGCCCCTTCTTCCCTCTTTCATTTCTCTTCCCAGGCATGAGGTGAGTGTTTTATTCTACCAAACACTCCGTCATGATGTGCTGCCTAGCCACAGGCCCAAAGCAACAGGGCCAATCAGTCATGCGCTGAAATCTCTAAAACCGTGAGCCAAAATGAACCTTTTCTCTTTATAAGTTGATTATCTCAGTGTCTATTGTACTATAAAGGAAAGCTGATGAACACATGGCAACATTTTTGGAGTATGGGGAATGTGACAGTCATGGCAGAAGGGCAAACTGAGACCAGCAGATGGAGATCCTGCTGTACACGGCAACAGGAGTTAAGCAAAGAGTCGTGGAAAAAAAAGATACCTGTGAATTGAGAAAATATGTGAGTGAGTTCGTGTAAGAAGAGGGAGCCTGCTTTCTGAAACAAGGGGATTGTTTATTTCTAGATGGCTAGAAATAAACTATTCTTCTTAATAAGGGTCTCCTATGTGTCTGGCTCTCAATGTACATTGGTGCTAACCTTGAAGATAGGCTGCAAAGCCAAGGGCAGTGAAGGACCTCAGCCAAGGTCATGCAGACAGTATAGACCAGTTAATAATCACTAGGACCTTGAGCCTGTGTTCTCAACTGCTTTATTCTACTGCTTCATTTGCCAAAACGTGGGATAACATGTAGGAAAACACTGAGAAACTTACAATAGTCCCTTTGTTATTATAAAGATCCTGCCAAATCTCTCCTTCACACTCTGCATTGCAAAAAGCTCACCTCTGAGGCATCTCTGGTTCTGGAGGGAAAGGGTGGGAAAATGACCCCCTCATACTGTCCCAGACATATCTTATAGGTCATTCAGGGCAAGCTCTGATCAGGTACATGCCCTGCACTGAAACTACAGTGTTAACCAAACCCATGGCCATTCTTCCCTAAATACTATGAGTGTGGAAACTAAAGCTTCAGAGCAAAAGTGAAGCTGGTAGACTGTCCTCATACCTTGGCATGACAGAGTTGGACCAACCAAAAGTATTCGTACTTTGTCCATGTCTTTCCAATTCCACCTCTAATGCCCCAGTCCAAGAACCTTCAGCTATAGCAATGATTGAAATACCTACATCTTTTCTCACTTAGAGCTGACATATTTAACAATAAAAAAGGATGTCCAGTTAAATTTGAATTTCAGATAAACAAAAAACATTTGTTAGTGTCTATGTAATACACTAAAAAATTATACTAGTAAAACAGTACTTTTAGTATAAGTATGTCCCATTCAGTATTGGGGATGGGTTTACACTAAAAAAATTCATTGTTTATCCAAAATTAAAATTAACTGGGTGCTGTGGTTTGGATGAGTGTCCCCAAAGGATCACATAAGGAGACTTCATCCTCAGGGTGGCACTATTGGGAGATGCTGTGGACCTTTAAGAGATGAGGCCTAGTGGAAGATTTGTAGGTCACTGATTAGTAGCATGGCCTCAGAAAAGAATTGTGGGACTCTACCTGTCTTTTCTCTCTCTCTCCCCGCTCCTCCTAGCTTGAGATATGAGCACGTACTCTAGGTTCAAACCAACAGAGACACTGCATCTGGGACTGAACCTTCAGAACCATAAACTTCTGTTTACTTCATAATTAGCTTGTGTCAGGTATTTCATTACAGTGAAGGAAAGCTGACTAATACATTGGGCACCATGTATTATATCATGTATACACTTTATCTGGCAACTCTACCGTTGCTCACCCCCACACTAGAGCCAGAGTGATATTTCTGAAGCAAAATCTAATCATGTTGCCTCCCATTAAAACGTTTTCAATGGTTACCCATTACTTATAGAAGAAAGACAACATTTTTTAACATAGCCCATGGGACCCCATAGACATCCCCATATTTACCTTGCCCCACAGTGCTTTGCTCCCTGTTCCTTCATAGCCACTGGCCTTTTCAATTCTTCCTACATACTGAGCCCTCCACATGCTGCGTCTCCTTCCTGCCCCTTCTGAAGCTCTATTCACATCTGAGGCCTCACTCAAATGCCACTTCCTGTGAAAGATCTCTCCTGGCCTCCAGACAAGGTCAAACCCTACTTTCACGGTATATCATGGGTCCTCGTGCCCCTCCTTCACAGCACTTAGCACAGTTTTCACTTTACACTGACTTGAGAGATTATTTGATTAATTTCTAGCTGCCCCCCATTAAACCATGATCTCCATGAGGGCAGGATATCCAAAACGTCCCCTGTCCTTGAATGAATGGTAAATCTCTAGAGAAACAGCACTAACAGCAGCAGTGATGTCACTGGAGGAGACCAGGCTGAAGTCTGAGCAATCTCAAGATGTCTGGCCTTGGTAGAAACTAACCCAGCTAGGGAATAAAGCCAAAATCCTAAAGCCTCTGGCTGGCTCAAATGCTTCCCTTCCTGTCCCCACCAGGTGCAAAGGCACTCAGGAGCCCAGCACAGCAGGGACCAGGAATGCCTGCGTTTAGTTGGTGCGGATTTATGACCCAGCAACTGTCCCAGAGCTGTGTTCTGGCAGAGGGTTAGCTGGGACTTCCAAGCAGTTCCCGAGCCTCAACTTGGCAACCAACCTCACAGGACTTGCTGAGAGACATGAGTTAAAGGCAGTGGGCTCCTGTGCTATGTCTTTAGTGGGACCAGGAATGAAATCTGATTAGATTTTGACCATTTCTTGATGGGGGATGCTCCAGATCACTGAAGGTGACATCATCATCGGCCTTCTGGGAAATGTCAAGGGTGTGGAAGTCCTGGGTCCCACCAGACACCTCATGGTAACACCGTCTTCATAACTCCAAACAAGATCCTACTGGAAGAGATTTAGGGCAGGAAGAAGTTTCTCAGACTTCAAGGGCTCTGTGGGGAATGGAGTCAGATACACACCCGCAATAAAGTACATGTAGGTATCCGAATGTGCAATATCATGAATACTAGGTTTAGAGGGTGTGCAATATCATGAACACTAGGTTTAGAGGGTGTGCAATATCATGAACACTAGGTTCAGAGGGTAAGGAACCTGTTTCTTACCTCCAGACCTTTGTATGTGTTGGACTTATTCCTGAAACATCCCCATTCATTCTCCCCCACCCCTTCTCTCCCTCTCTCCCCCTCTCTTAAAGCTGGATAATTCCTACCTCTCCTTCATTACAAATGCTCAACCATCAATTTTCCCAGGAAAACCTCCTTGCCCACTCACTTCCTGTTGTGCTTCCTTGACACCCTGTGAATGAATACCTGCATCATAAAATTGATCAGGGCTTACTTCTCTGTCTCTAATTCTTAGTTTATTGGCCCATCTCCCCAAAGGACCGTGGACTTCTAGAGAGCAGGGACAGCTCCCTGTGGGCCTCGTGCACAGTAAGAACACAGTAATACATTCCGAGTGAATGGCCTACATCTTGGTTCTTGCCAACACTAGCTACCTGGATAACTTTGGGCAAGTTTTACTCTCCCCTTTATTTCTTCACCTCTAAGTAGAGAAATGGAAAACTTCCACTCCCTAGCATGATAGAGTATCAGGGCCAGATTAGATTTACCCTCTCACCTGGGGAAAAAAAAAAAAAAAAAAAAAAACACCCAGACAAAATACACAAGATGATGGTTTTCAAGATCCTGAACATCGGGCAATGAAGGGCAGTGATGAATCACAGTGATCAGTCACAGGGTTCACTGCTGTGGGAGGGAAAGAGGAAACGGGTAGAGCCCAGCAAGTTCTCTGAGTTGAGGAGACAGAGCTGTCTGTCTGGGGAGACCAAGGAGAGTAAAATTCATAGGACAGGGTAACTGAGAGAAAAGAGGGCCCCAGAGAACCCCATAATCTGAAAAAAGTCCCCCTTGAGTATTTAGTAGCATGGGTGTGAAGCAATTACCCCAGAATGGAGAAAGAATGATCTAGAAGGGCTGGGAATGGTACATATTCCCACTGGCCAGATAGGAAAATTCCATAACTCATGGGACATTGGATGAACTCAGGTTTACTTAGTAGTGGCAGCTAACTAACCTTCAACTAAGCATCGCTCCAGACCCACTTAACAAATCATTAAAGGGGGAACTGGATTAAATGGCTAAAGTACTGGCAAATCTAACATGCTGTGACTTCAAATACTTAATGAAAGAGAAACATTCATGCGTGGCACGACCCTTTCCAAGCACCTCCTGGGAGTCAGGTCCTGAGCCTGGTGGTTCATCGTGCCACGTGCTGGAGGAGCACAAGGATGCCAGTAGCCCCTGCCGCCTGCCCACTGTGTCCAGCACCTCCACGGACAGCGTTTCATCGGGGACCCTGAAAACTCTGCAAGGCAGACATGCCAGGCAGTGCGAGCTTCTCTAGCTTACAGAACAGAGAACCAAGGCTTTGGCAGGCAGTTGCCAGAGTCGGTGGTAAAACCAGGCTTGGAACCCAGGTTTCCCAGCCCCTCCATCCAGGGCTCTTTCCTTGGACGTGATGCCCTTGGATCTTTGGCAAAGCTCCACAAGAAGGAAGCTCCTCCCTCAGCCCCCACCGAACCCAGCAGCCCAAGCTCTCCTTCTGCTTCCTGCAAGGGACCCAGAAAGGCACCCCGATATCCTTTATTACTATTAATACAATCAGCAGTGGCATTGTTATTGCTGTTATTCTTGGACATCAGAGAATTATGAACATCCTCAGAAATGGCAGGACACATGTTAGCCAGCTGTTCCCCATTATGCCCTCCCTGGGTACATGATACGCCTTTCATGTGCTTAAAATCATAAATAATTTTTAAAGTATGTTGCTCTTATTTTTTATTCCCGGGCTTAAATGTGGTTCTCATAAAAGTTCACTTTGGCCTCACTGTCATCGTCTGAGGGGTTTACTGAAATTTCTCTTTTTTTTTTTTTTTTCCTTACTTCTTTCTTCCTCCTTGTCTCCCTCAGCCTCTCCCCTCCAGAGGGGCAAAGCAGTGTGGTCTGAAGACTGATTTGTTTCCTCTCTGCATTAAAATCATGTGCTTTTCTGGGATGCAGAGAACCAAGAGTACAATGGTGTCTATCTTGGATGGTGTACATAAGACACCATTCCCATTTTACAGCTAAGGAAACTGAGGTGGCGTAGAAGGTTTACTAACATGCCCAATGGTGCATGAACACCTAGAGAGCCAGTGACTCCGAAGATCAGGGAAAAGGTGTAACAAGATAAGATGTAAATGATATAATCTTGATGGTCCACAAGTCACGTATATCCACAGTAGCCTATAAGGACCTGTTCCTGCCGGAAGAATATAGGTGAGGGATACAGGTGGATGGTGTGTCCGAGCTGGGAACATGGGTATTAACATAAATTAATCCAGATTAGCTGCCTCTTTTATTTATTTGTGCTTTCCTCTGCTCCCACGCCAGTTCCTGAATCTTTGGGGTTCAACTGTTAGTGTTTATGGCCTCTCGCTCATCTTGGGAGTTAAGGTTGATCTGAAGATTATCTCCTACCCTTCTCCTCCCTTTGATTTCAAAAGGCTCCGTCACACAGAGACGTTGGGCAGTATGGAAGGTGTACCACAAGGCACTAGCTGGACAGAGACAGAAGGTTCTGGAGCTAAAGAAGTGAGGAGCAGGAGAAGCCAAAGACAGAGCAGAACTCATCCGCGGTCCTCACCCCTCGTTGGTGCCTGCGAGATAGACACACAGGCACTGAACCAGGACGTGATCAGTTCCATGCCCCTGGACATCTGTCCTTGCTCACTGCCCATAAGCACATTCACCCTGTGAGTGGGTGTTAAGCCATTCACCGGTCAAAATGGAAACAGCAGCATGAGCCACTGAGAGCAGCTGCAACCGACAGCCAAAAGGGAGACTTTCCACGGGCATGCCGTGGGAAGAGGCCAGCCGCTCCCTTCGTCCCCGCCTGTGCCTACAGGTGGGTTTCCAGTCAGCAGCCACCCTGAATGTGGACGGTGGTGTATTTACAAGATGCACATTCTCTGTTGTCTAATTCTGTATTTGTTCATGGTTTTCATTTCTGTTGTCAACATATCCTCTGCACACGAATGAAGGTTTGCTGACTTTTAAATTTTGGGATAAAATCCAAACTTTTAAAATGACATGGCTGACAAGGCCCCTTAGGAGTCGTGCCTCCTGCCTTCCTCCTCGACCTCAACCCTCCACCTACAGTCTGTGCTGCACCCGCACTGGCTCCCATCAATTCCTCACACAAGCCAGGGTTTACAGACCTTTAGGACATGTCGTTCCTCTTCTGGAGGGTTCTCACCCACCCTCCCCACCTGCCAAGCTCCCACCCAGCTCTCAGGAATCAGCTCAGATGGTGCCTTCACCCAAGCCCATCTAAAAGAGCTTCCTCTAGTTGACTCTATCACACACCACTCTTGTTTTCCATGGACGCCTCCCAATTCAAACTAGCCATATAATGCTTGAATCCTCACCATACCAAAGCCACATGAAACCAGGGACAGTCACAGTTACTACTGTACAGCTAGCCATCAGTAAAGCATCTGGGACACAATGGTGCCAAATAAATTTCATTGAATGGACAGATGATAGATGGATGGATGGATGGATGGACAGACAGATGGATGAATGGGTAGATCCACCAATCAATGGATAGATAATGGATGGATGGATGGATGGATGGATCAATCAATCAATGGATCAATGGATGGACAGATGAATGATGGATAGATGGAAAAATGTAACTATTCAAAGGGCTAAGGCTTCTTATACTCAACCTAGTCATATCCCAGATATAACTAGACTTCTTAAATATTTTTTGTAACTGAGGAGGCTACTGAGAACTCAGATCAAGGATGGCTACAACTGATATGTGTATTACCAGATGCACGCTTGGGTAGAGCCTCAGAACTCAACTCAGCACCCCTCTGGCAAGCCACCCAGCCACTCCCAGTGGGTGAGATCTGGTTGTGTGACACATTTGTTCACTCATTGTCAACAAAGGGCCCGGTCTATATGAGACACTGGTCTAGGTGCTGCATACGCAGCACAGCATGAGGCTGCCCTTGCGTTTCCCGTGCAGTGGGGATACAGACAATAACCGGGAACAGAGACATGGCTCAGTATTAGGTAGTGCTAAGTGTTACGATAAACAAGTAAGAGGAAGGAGAGTGGGAGGGGCATGTGACTATTTTACACACAGGTTGGTCAGGAGAGGCCTGTCTGAGGGAAGGGGACATTTGAAAAGAGACCCCAGTGATGTGAGGGAGCAAGTTCTGAGGGTATCAAGACAAGGTCTAACAGAGAGAGGGAAAGGCCAGCAGAAAAACCCTAAGGGAAACAGCCTTGGCATCCAGAGGCACAACAGATTCTGTGGTCCTGTGGTTGGAGCAGAACAAGCAGGTGGAGGGGCAGTGGGGAATTAACTTCTGCCCTCAAGGCAGCAAATGCCAAACCCATTCGGAGTCCCTGACATACATTTTGTCATTCCTTGCCCTCCTCCGACCAGTAGCCCTTTGGTGACCAGGGCAAGAGTCTAACAACGCCAGGCTCCACCTTGCCCCCACCGTGAGTTGGAGTCTCCCATTCCCAGGACTGGCATGTGTGTAACCGCCCCCCAGGGGTGCAGATGCAGGGGGGGAGGCGCTGTTGAGATGCAACAGTTGCTGAGGTCCATAGCCAATTCCAAGCTGCCAATGGTTTAATGACCAGTTTTCAAAATTCCTGAAAATTTAACAGCAAAGTCTCAGGAGCTGTGTGAGCAAGAGAAGCTGTTATCAGGTAAAACCTCTGTCCATAAGCTCCAGTGTAGGCAGTTGACTGTCCCTGCCTGTTTCTCTGCCCCTCCTCTAAGCCAGCTCCTTCCTACCCATCCACTGGGGCTGCCGTGGTCAAGCTGGGCTCCTGCTTCCATGGTGTCTATGGGTGGAGGGTGACTGCATGTCCCAGTGACTCAGGACAGTCTCGGTTTACTACTGCTGTGCTGCATAATTAACACTTCCTTCACTCTCAAAACTTCCCCAGTTTGGATAACAGATTCAATGGTCAGCCTACCCACGCTCTCCACTCCCAGCCCCACCAGCTCTGGGTCCAGGGACCAGGCCCCGGCCATTCCCAATTGGCATATACTCTCCATTTCAGACAGACAAGACTTGAAGGCTTTAACAAAGAAAACCACCATTTTGATCTTGTTTTTTTTTTTTTCCATTGTAAGTCTAAACACAACAAAGTTAAAATTCATTTCCTACGACATTTTCAGATTTGTGACTTCATTGTCCTTGAACCCTGGGTCAGGCTTGTCCAGTCTGTGCATGGTCTGACCAGGCCTGTCTGCATGTCTAGAACATGGCTTTGTGCCATCTCAGTTTTGTCCCTGGAACCACAATACTTAGGTGCCATCAATTTTTTTCTCTCTGATTTCTGAAGATGAGAAGCATTACAGAAAACAAAAGAATAAAAAGTCAAAGCATTCTGCACTTTTTCCACCCTATTTAAATAGTAATCAAAGAGCATGCACCAAAAAGCCCATAAAGATATGAAATGTAAACCCTACCCTCTCAGCTGTGGCTCTATTAAAAACAAATGTTTGAGAACAGGCAATGACAACAAGAGGAAGGCCCCACCTATAGCCAGCCAGCCCTATGTAAACAGCTACAGTTCTGGTTCATTTAAAAATTATTGATGATAATAACAAAAAGAATATGTCCAGAGAAGTATCTTGAAGGCTAAGTAGACGGTGAAGACTACACGTTCACTGCCTTAATAAAACTCACAGTTTCTCCTAATCTTTATTTCCTAGATTTACTCAAGTATCACAATAGTTCCAAGGAGTAAATTGTCACCTGGTAAAAGAAGAAGTTGGTCAGGGCAAGAAAGGAGTGGGGGTGACTGTTTGTTGGATTTCATAATGACTGTAGACAGTTGTGGACTAAAACATCTATTATTATACTGAGGGACTCTACTGAGAATCATGACCAAAAGAAAGTCATGGGCTGGGGAAACAAGAATTAATTGGCACCTCTGGGCCAATCAATCTAGTGTTTATTGAGCAACTATTATTTAAATGGAACACCATGCTATAGTTGCATGGAACGCCATTCTAGAGTTGCAATGAACACCTAAGAAATATAAAATATAGTTTCAACTCCCAGGGGACTTATGGTACACTTGAAGGCACAAGGGTAAGGCATCCAAAGAAGTTGAAGGTATGAGGAAGACACATGTCAACTGTACATTGATTAAGAGCCCAGAAAAGGGGAGATCAGTTCAAGCTGAAGAAATAAAAGAGGGTCAGTGAGAGGGTCAATGTGACCTGGGATGCAAAGGATGAATAGTGTTTGTTTATTCAAGGAGAAATGGAGAGAACATTCTAAGACCACGGACAAATATTTAAAGCATCTGAGAAGGCTCCATCCCATAGAGAAAAAAAAAAAGAGGAAAGTACTCTGTTTTTGACAAGAGTCTGTATCAGGGAGCGCAACATATGCTTCACAGAGAGACATGGTTTGGGAGGGAGCAGGCCAGCATGGATAGGAGAACTCAGAGAAAATCCAGTGGTGTTACCAGATTCAGGGATACTGAGCAGCGGCAAATGCAGACTAGGCAGGACTACCTCACTTGTGATTTTGCTTAAACATGTGGCAGACACAGAACATTTTCACACTTAAATAATTGTACATAATCAGAATATGAATAATCAAAAGAAAAAAAAGGTCCTCCAGTCCCTCTTCTAATATCAATAATGGGAGGGGTAACACATTCACAAATTGTCATTTTTAAACTATGGTAGGGAATTGAGGTTCCAACTTCCTCACTTTACAGGTAAGAAAATTATAATCCAGGGATAGCAGGAAATTCACCGAGCTAGTCCATAGCAACAAAAAGTAGAAACTGAACTGTGTAGCTTCTCCCAGTCCGGGATTATTTAGTCTAGGATAGAATTCCACAGAGCATGTTCTGCCTAACATTACCTATTAATACCATTTGATATTAATAGGTGTTCAACAGGAAAACCATCTTCTTGCTGTAAGACTTCTCAGAACTTCTAATTGTTCAAGTAAAATTCAATAATTAGTGATTCTTGAGTTTGTTCTTGGTAAAAACAGTCTATTTTTCTATAGACTACCCTTTGAGAAACCACATCACCTAATACCTCAAGTCCAATTGTGGATTTTTAGTAAAGTAGCAGAGCAGAATCATGGCGTGGAGTCATATAGACATGGTTTTGATTCCCTGGATCTATCTCCTTCAAGCTGTGTGAGCTGGGGAACTTTCTTAACCTCCCTGAGCCTCAGTTCCTCATCTATAAAATGAGGCTAAATTAATGCCTATCTCATATTGTTTTGAAGATAGAATCAAAATAATGTACATAATGCTCTAATCAGTTGACCCAGCACATGGGATGCATTAACTACATATTAAATTCAATGAATTATCTACATCCGAACTGTTACTACAAATCTTTCAATTTTAAGTTTTGGTTGACATTGTTAAGAGTGATTTCGGGAAACTTTCTTTATAAAGTCAAATGTGTGAAAATTGTGAATTATTTGCAGATACTTCTTACAAAGACAGAAGCTCTCACTTAATCAAACCACTAATTATCCCTGAAAATAGAGGTATCAGTGGGAAAATACTTGCTGAATTAAATAAACAGCTCTTCCTGATATTTGCTGTGCTGGCTCTCCTTCTATCGTCCATGCCATGGTGAGCCTCTCCCAGACCCTCCTGCCTCATGCCCACAGGAATGGAATGTGGAGAAGTACTCATGAAGGCCAAGGCCACGCAGAAAGATCCATGCACAAAGACCTCTCCTTACAACCCCACGCCCAGTGGCAACGAGTGGAGAGGGCTATTCCAAGTCACCTCGGAAGCTGAAAAGTGGATTCCTCGAATGCAGAGCAAGCCAACGAGCCTATGAGATCCAGATCTTAAATTGCCTGCTTATTGCTTACAGCCCCCCAAAAAAGGTGTAGTCATTTCCTAGGGCTGCCATGATCACTTATCACAAGCTGGGTGGCTTGAAATAGCAGAAATTTATTCTCCCATAGCTGTCAAAGCCACAAGTCTAAAATTAAGGTGTCTGTGGGGCGGTATCCCCTTTGAAGGTTCTTAAGGAAAATTCTTCCCTGCCTCCTCCAGCTTCTGGTGGTCCCAGGCATCCCTGGGCTTGCATTGCCTCACACCAACCTCTGCCTCCTTCACACAGCCTTCTCCTTGTGTCTCCAGTCACTTCTGTCTTTCTCTCATAAGCCCACCAGCCACCAGTTATAGGGCCTATTCTAAATCCAGGATGATATCCTTAACTATATCTTCAAAGACCCTTTTTCCAAATAAGATCACATTCATGGGTTCCAAAGTTAGGACCCAAACATATCTTTCTGACTACCACTATCCATTCCATTATGAAGAGTGTCATTGACTTTAAAAGTACAAGTCTTGTGAGGATTTATTTTATATGCCAATCAGACTGAGCCATGAGGCACCCAGATATTTAGTCAAACGTTATTTTTGGACGTATCTATGAGGGAGTCTAAGGATGAGATTAACATTTGAATCTGTAGACTAAGTAAAGCTGATTGCCCTCACTCCTGTGTGGGAACTTGTCCAACCAGTTAAAGGTCAAAATAGAACAAAAGAAGATGTGGATGCGGGAACTCTTCTACCCGAGTGCCTTAAGATGGGACAGCAATCTTGTTCTGTCTTTGGACTTGAATGGAAACATCAGTTCCTGTCTTGAGACTGCTGCCTTTCAGACAGGAACTCCATCAGCTCTCCTGATCCTCGGGCCTTTGGACTTGGCCTGCAACTGCATTACTGGTTCTCTTGGGTCTCCAGCTTGCGGGCAGAAAATCTTAGAAATCCTCAGCCTCCATATCACATGAGCCAATTCCTTATAATCTCATTTCTCTCTCTCTCTCTCTCTCTCTCTCTCTCTCTCTCTCTCTCCTGTTTTTTTTCTGGAAAACTTTGATCAATACAATCCTCAAATGGTGTGAAGCAAGAGTTGCTGTGGCCCTGGCCAAGCAGAGCCCCTGAGGCACAGTGGGTCCCATAAGCCAGGGGGTGGCCTTCCTGCAAGACTTGTGCAAAACCATAGCTACCACATCACAATCCCTAGAACGGCAGGAGCAAGTATCTGAGAACGATTTCCAGTGATTTATTAATCTTAATGGAATTAATATCTTCCTCTTAAGGAGACACTCAAGCTAATTAAAATGTCAGACTTCTTTACTTAAACTGGAATTGTATCAGGTCAGTGTGGAAACATGGGTTTTCTCATACTGATTAGAAATCCTTAATGGCAATCATATGTATTTTCCACAAATGAAAAGGAGACAATGAATTATTCTTTAATAAATGCAATTTAGTAGATACAAATATCTCAAAATATGAGTTCCACAGGGGAGATTAAAGTAGCAGTGGCATTTCTGCTCTAATCTTTGAATCAAGTAAGCACAGGAGAAATTTGCATATAGTTCTCTACCCTGAACTACAGATTAACATTGCTTCCTCAGTTTTTATGCAGATTTAACTTAAGAAGTGGCCATATGAAGAACATTCCAGAAACTTATAGGAACTTATTGCTGAAAATATAGTCCCTTAGATAAAAATTATACTTAACAGAAAAATGTTTGCCTCTTCTGATAAATGAGCTACTTACTTCTATAGATGATGTGAGCCACAGTCTTTTCTATGCTTTTACTACCAGAATGAAATGAAATTTTGTCTCATGTGCATCAATCACCCTTATTTTTAAATTTATTTCTTTTTTTTGGGGGGGGGGGTGGGGGGACCGGGGTTAACTGGGGATTGAACCCAGGGGCACTTAACCACTGAGCAACATCACATCCCCAGCCTTTGTGTGTGTGTGTGTGTGTGTGTGTGTGTGTGTGTTTTATTCAGAGACAGGGTCTCACTGAGTTGCTTAGGGCCTTGCTAATTTGCTTAGGCTGGACTTGAGCTCACAGTCCTCCTGCCCTCAGCCTCCCAAGCCATTGGGATTATAGAAGTGCACCACCACTCCGCCCTTATTTTTTAATTTCTACTATCATTATTTCCTCTGAACTTCCCTACTTCCCCAATCATGATTCTTTTTCACTTGTCTTCTTTTCTAAATGATCGATTCACATTTCATTTTGTTTTATCATAACCCATCTTGAGTCTCATTTTGAAAAAAAGACTAAGATATGAACCAAATAGAGGGACCACGGGGGACCACGTTAGAGTTCACACTTGCTTTCTCCCCCTTGCTCTCTCTCCCTTGAAATGGGTGACTCCAAGCTCTCCTCCCTGCACAGCAGGGCCTGAGCCGTGTTCCTGCTGGTTTTTCCCGGGGACTGCATTGCAGACCTTGCACATGGAACCATCACGTGTAGGGATGCCCCCAGGTCCTGTGCTCTGAGAAACAGAAATCCCCCAGGATGCAATCCAAAGGCCATCTGTCCCTGCCTCCCCACAGATTCCATGTCTGGGCTTCTGGCTGCCTTGGCAGAGTAAAGAAACAGGGCCTGCGTTCCCCAGTGCTGCAGATGCTGGCTGTGAAGGAAGAGAGAAGGGAAAAAGCAGGGAGAAACCATAAGAGCCTTAATGAGGAGGTAGCTAAGATGGCGGCTGGCTGAGAGCCAAAGAGGAGGCGTTTTAATTGTTTTCTCCTGACCTTAATGTAATCAACTAAGAATCTTCTGTGCCCGTGAACACTGTGTGACGCACCTGTAAGTTGAGCTTGTGACACATGTATACTTGTTAAGGTGAAGAATATTTAACCAGGTAGGGTTGGAGTTGTGTGGGGGTTGTTGTTGGAGTTGGAGAGAGAAGTCCGAAGAGATAGCAGAATAAAGAACCTACTCATTCCCAATCTGCCTCCGAATTATTTCCCATGGTATCGTTGCTGCAGGCGGCAACAAGTGGTGGCCCGTACGGGGAATTCGGAATCGGCAGGTAAGAACTGAGGAGTCTCTAGTCAGAGCGATTAAGATGGGCTCAAAAATGACAAAAATCCGAGCTGCTAAAGCTATTCAAGATTTATTAGAGATAGCTGAAGGATACGTGCTCTCAATTGAACCTGGGACTGAGGATGGTACTAAGTCAGTTATGACCAGCGAGAGAGTAGTAGTAGTGAGGAGGAATTAAGTAAAAGTGATCAAGACAGCACAACCTCCACTGAGTCAGTTAGGACCAGTGAGGATAGTACTAGTGAAGAGGAGTTAAGTAAAAGTGATCCTGAGAAAATGAGCAAAAGGAAATTAAGGAGGACCAAGATAAAGGACCGTCAAGTGGAGGAACCCTTTGTGCCCTCTGCTCCCCCATGGGTTGAATCAATTACAGAAACTATGAGGGTTCTTTCTAAACACTTGCGTGCCCTTGAAGCAAAGATTAATGGTCTTTCTAAGCGCTTATGTGCCCTTGAGTGTCAAAACTCGCAGGGACATAAGCCGGGCGTGGTGGCGCACGCCTGTAATCCCAGCACTTTGGGAGGCTGAGGCAGGAGGATCGCGAGTTCAAAGCCAGCCTCAGCAATGGCGAGGCACTTAGCAACTCAGTGAGACCCTGTCTCTAATAAAAACCAAAAAGAGGGCTGGGGATGTGGCCCAGTGGTCAGAGTGCCTCTGAGTTCAATCCCTGGTAAAAAAAAAAAAAAAAAAAAAAAAAAAAAAAAAAACTCGCAGGGACATTGGGATCTACCAGTATTTGAAAATCAAAACGAGCAAAGGTACCACCAATCTTTAGATTGCAAAACTATAAAAAATTTTAAAGAAGCAACATTGACATATGAACCCCAAGCTCCTTTTACCATAAGCATGTTAGAAGCCCTTAATACTTTGAATTTAACTCCTTCAGATTGGAAAGGCTTACGTAAGGCAGTATTGAGTGGGGGACAATACTTGATTTGGAGGTCTCAATTCCAAGAGTTCTGTGTTGAAACAGCTAGAAGAAATGCGACCGCAGGATTTCCAAACCGTAACGTAGACATGTTAACCGGAGAAGAGCAATATGCAGATTTACAGGTTCAGATTCAGTACGATCCTGGAGTTTACGCTCAAATATATGCCACAGCTGTTAGGGCATGGAAAACATTACAAGGAACTGGTGACTTACAGGGTAGCTTGTCTAAAGTGATTCAGGGACCTAATGAGCCATATGCTGACTTTGCTGATCCACTTTTGTGAACTGCAGGGAGAGTGTTTGATCAAGCCATGCCATTAGTCGTTCAGCTGGCATATGAAAATGCCAACAAATATTGTAAAGACACTATCAGACCTTGGAAATCTAAAGGGACCTTTCTGTATATATAAGGCTATGCAAGGACATAAATGATGCATTTGTTACAGGTAATGTAATTGCAGCAGCCATGAGAGGTGCTTCTCCTCAAAATTTTACAAGAAGGGATCAACCTAAAATTATTATAGTCAATCAGGTTATTTTAGAAAACAATATCCCCAAAGAAGGCAAGAGACAATAGAAATAAGGCCAAGCTCATCTCGTGCCCCAGGCTGCTGCCCCAGGTGTAAAAAAGGAAACCATTGGGCTAGTAAGTGCAGATACAAAACTGATGTTTATGGTAACATTTTGTCTGGCAATTCTAAATACGGGACACAGGGCCCAATGCCCCAGGGCCCACAAATGTACGAGGCATTAGAGGAGGAGTATCCTCAAACATCCATCCAGATGATTCCTCGACACAATCCCTCTTACCCATTGACTCCCTTGTCAGAGGAACAAGAGGAAGTGCAGGACTAGACCTCTGTTCCACCACCCGAATAGTGCTAACACCTGAAATGGGGGTTCAACTGATTCCCACGGGAGTCAGGGGACCTCTTCCCTTAGGGACTGTAGGACTTATCCTCGGACAAAGTTCTAAAAGCTTATCTGGACTTCAAGTGATTCCAGGTATGATAGATTCTGACTTTGGAGGAGAAATCAAGATTATGCTCAGTTCACCTCGAGGCATTAGCTCTGTTAACCAAGGTGATAGAATTGCTCAGCTGCTTCTCCTTCCCAGTTTACATGACTCATTTAAGAGTATGCCTCAAAATAGGAACAATAGGGGATTTGGTTCCACTGGCTTGGGATCTATGACTTGCTGGGTTCAGGATTGTTCACAGAGGCCTATGTGCAAAATAAAAATTCAAGGAATAGAGATGGAGGGGTTGATTGACACTGGGGCTGACTCTTCCATTATCAATGTACAACAATGGCCCAAACACTGGCCTTTGCAAAAGGCTTCAACTAGTTTGAGAGGCTTGGGATATTCTAATAGCCCAGAACAAAGTGCAACAGTTTTAAAATGGGAGGATGATGAAGGGCATCAAGGAACATTTCAACCTTATGTTTTGTCCAGCTTGCCAGTTATCTTATGTGGAAGAGATGTTTTGCAACAAATGGGAGTACACCTCGCAACCAAGCCTGCAGGTATTAATAATAAAAGATGGAGTCCCAGGGAAAAACAGGGATATGTTCCAGGTAAACGACTAGGAAAAAATCTACAGGGTGATCCTAACCCTATGGAGCTTAAAGGAAATCGTCATCGAAAAAGTATAGGATATTTTTTTTAGGGGCCACTGAGAAAACAATTTTGAAAATACCATGGCTTTCTAATAAGCCAGTTTGGGTCCCTCAGTGGCCCCTATCTAGAGAGAAATTATAAGAGCCCACCTACTAGTCCAAGAACAACTAGAAACAGGACATATAGAACCTTCTACCTCTCCCTGGAATTCCCCCATATTCGTGATTAGTATAAAAAATCAGGAAAATGATGATTATTACATGATCTTAGAAAAATCAATAAAACTATGCAAATTATGGGCCCTACTCAACCTGGACTTCCTAATCCTATAGCTATTCCTAAAAATTTCCATCTTATAACCCTTGATATAAAGGATTTTTTTTTTCTATTCCTTTACATCCTCTGGATGCCCCCAGGTTTGCTTTTTCAGTTCCCTCTATTAATAATGATGGGCCTGATCAAAGATTTCAGTGGAAAGTTTTACCCCAGGGTATGGCTAATAGCCCCACTATGTGTCAAATCTATGTAGATAAAGTTATTCAGCCTATCAAGAACAAATACCCAGAGCTTATGTGCCTCCATTATATGGATGATGTTTTGCTTGCTCATCCTAATCAAGAAGTCCTATTCACCATATTTAGCGATATATCAGAAAACTTGAAACAATATGGACTAAACATTGCTGAAGAAAAGGTTCAAACTAGATCTCCAATATTATATCTAGGATTCCAAAATATGGATACTTTTATTAGGCCTCAAAAAATCTTAATAAATAAGGAACATCTAGCTACTCTTAATGATTTTCAAAAATGGTTGGGAGACATTAATTGGCTTCGCCCTACACTAAGCCTCACTACTGGCCAATTAAAACCCTTATTTGATATCCTTCGTGGGAACCCTGATCCATCTTCACCACAAACATTGACTCCAGATGCTAGGGAAGCTTTAAAGTTGGTAGAAAAGGCCATTGAAGGATCCCATTGTGATAGAATTGATTTTGCTCGACTGCTGATATTGATCATCATTTCTTCACAATATACACCCACAGGAGTATTTTGGCAACAGGGGCCTTTATTATGGATACATTTGCCCGTCTCTCCTAAAAGTACATTGAGTCGTCTTATACCTCCATGGTGGCTAAACTTATTCTTCAAGGACTTAAGACTTCTACTAAAATATTTGGCATTCACCCCGCTACTATTATTACTTCCTATTCATCGTCACAGGTTGAATATTTATGCTTCAATAATAATGATTGGGCTATAGCTAGATGCTCTACTTCTGTAAATTTTGATAACCATCTTCCTAACTCTCCTATACTATCTTTTTGTATCAATCATCCCATTATATTTCCACAGGTAATAAAAAAATCAACCTATTCCTAAGGCATTAAATGTATTTACAGATGGGTCCTCTAATGGCACTGCTGCAGTAGTCACTCAAAGAGAAAATATGATTCATATTACTGCCCATAAATCAGCTCAATTGGTAGAGCTAGAAGCTGTTATTATAGCTCTTGAAAATTTTAGAGAACATCTCATAAATATTTTCTCAGACAGCCACTATATTGTACATGCTGTCCCTAAATTAGAGCTAGCAGGTCCAATAGCACCTCATACTCCAGCCTTTAAATTGTTTTTTCAAATTCAAAACCTTCTATGGAAATGTAAAGAACCTTTGTTTATTGGACATATCAGAGCTCATGCTAATTTGCCTGGTCCTCTCCATGAAGGTAATCAAAAGGCCGATGCCCTTACTCAAACAATCTTTATATTTTCAGCTGTCCAACAAGCTACCTTGTTCCATTCTCAATTTCATGTTAATAGTACTACTTTACAACAAAGTTTCAAAATAACTAAAGATCAAGCTCGAACAATTGTGAAGGCTTGTCAATCTTGTGTGACACATTTGCCCAATCCACATTATGGGGTTAACCCAAGAGGATTAATGCCCAACCATTTGTGGCAGATGGATGTCACTCATGAGCCAAGTTTTGGAAAATTGCGATTTATTCATGTGACCACAGATACATGCTCAGGCATGAATTTTGCTTCCTTACATGCTGGAGAAAAAGTTAAAGATGTTACATCTCATTGTTTATAAGCTTTTGCTGCACTGGGCATTCCCAAAATGCTTAAAACAGACAATGGCCCTGCATATATGTCCTCATCTTTCAAACAGTTTTGCGCAAAATTCAGTATACTTCATAAGACTGGTATTCCGTATAATCCTCAAGGCCAAGGTATAATTGAACGAGCTAATTACACACTTAAACTTATGCTTTTGAAACAAAAAGAAGGAAATTGGACAAATCCTAAAGATAGATTAGCCATTGCCCTTTTTACTTTAAATTTTTAAACTTTAGGTTCCAAGGGATATTCGGCTGGAGACAGACACTGGAATCCACATCAACAACATAAACCTTTGGTTTACTGGAAGGATGTTCTTTCAGGCACATGGAAGGGCCCAGACCCAGTATTAATTTGGGGGAGAGGATCTGTTTCTGTTTTTCCACAGCACGAATCCTCACCAGTATGGATACCATCAAGATTAATAAAACAGGTACCAAATCAAAAGGGCCAAGATGAAGTTGTACAGAATCAAGATTAATAAAACAAGTGCCAAATCAAAAGGGCCAAGATGAAGTAATTGTGGAATGATTCCCTTAAAAGAGGTATCAACTCGCGCACCTGTGCGAGTTTGTCTCTTTTCCAACAAGGGAACCTCATCTTTGCCTTTTCAGCTAAGAAACTTTTAAGCTGCGTGCTTTTTCCTTCAATAAATTCACAACTTAAGTCTTATTCCTCCCGGCCAGGATGAGAGGATCTCTCTTTAGTGTGCACACAATTGTGTTTTTCTTTTTATATATATATGTCTTTATGTCTGTGCACTTGTCTAGATTTCATGTAAATGTGACGTCACAAATATATGTCTTTATGTTTGTGTGTCTGTCCAATGTGATGTCACAAATAACAAAAACTGAGCACTCAGGAAAATTAATATTTTTAAAAAAAGAGGATCCAAATAATTTTAATTCATTTAAGTTAAATATATTCAAATTGGGTAAACAATTAAAAAATGAAGGTACCTTCAAACTTAATTTATAAGTATCTCTAGGACTTCTCTTCAGCAAGGAATATGACTAATACTGTATAGCCTGATATTTTGGTATTTGACTTGGGATTGTTTATTTGTAATAAACTTTATTTGTTAAACAGCTGATTAATTTAAATTGTTTCAACTGGTATTATTTGTAATTGACTTTATTAAACAGCTGATTAATTTAAATTGTTTCAACAGACATATTCATAAAAGGTTGCTGTGTATGCAGAGGCTCAAAAGTTACAGCTAACAAAATATTTTTCTAAAATGCTCTTAGTCTTTCTTTAATCCGTTCTAAATGCGACATTTTGCCAGCTAATGTTTGTGGGAGCTCAAGCAGCAATGTGTGTAAGCAGAGATCAACTTCAGATACCTGAAGATCTAATAATTCTATTTTTTAGTTTGAATTGTACTCCTACAACTCGCTTCTTGATTCAGTGCTGCCTTTCCTCTAATGATTGTTGCTTGAGTTTCTAGGTACATCCCTATGCCAGTCTTAGCGGGCCCTGAAGATTTGCCGGTGGCATTGTCTAGATATAAGAGACGGCAGCTGCTTCTACAGCTGCAGGGATCGCAATCACTACAAGCATCCCTGCTGCTCAAGCATCAAACAACCTCACCAGCAGTGTAGCCAGTGCTCTGCATGCACGAGGCCTCCTAGATCGACGCGTTAGCAAGTGGACATTTTGATAGATCTTTCTACTATAGGATGTTTGGGACATTGTACAGGACTATGCCTTGAGGGTACCCCTTTTCTTAACTCTAGTAGGGGAGCTGATTTGTCTAGAGAACTCAGTGTGTTACTTAATGGAACTTAGGGCAGCTGATTTGTTTAAAGAACTTGTTATGCTATTTAATGGAACTTGGCTCGTCAGCACAAAGCTTACTGCCTTAGAACTGGAGCATCTCCTCATGATTGGTTGGCTTGATTGGACGGCTGGTAGTCAATGATGGGAAAGTCTCATGTGACTGACATATCAACCTAAGACAGGAGTCAAGGACACAGCCTTGATTATCTGATGATGGGTAAGAATGTTGGTTGTACATGTGGACACCTAAGACAAGCACAGTCGATCCTGATGTGGTGAGGGTCGTCACCCATCTATTTATCCCTCTTTTAAAACAAAAGGGGGGGGAAACGTAAGAGACTTAATGAGGAGGTAGCTAAGATGGCGGCTGGCTGAGAGCCAAAGAGGAGGCGTTTAATTGTTTTCTCCTGACCTTATTGTAATCAACTAAGAATCTTTCTGTGCCCGTGAACACTGTGTGACGCACCTGTAAGTTGAGCTTGTGACACGTGTATACTTGTTAAGGTGAAGAGTATTTAACCAGGTAGGGTTGGAGTTGTGTGGGGGTTGTCGTTGGAGTTGGAGAGAGAAGTCCAAAGAGAAAGCAGAATAAAGAACCTACTCATTCCCAATCTGCCTCCGAATTCTTTCCCGCGGTATCGTTGCTGCAGGCGGCAACAGCTACAGGCGGCAACAAGAAACAGTCTGACCTGGAGCCAACTGCACTGCCCTACACACATCACTATGAACGACACAACAACAGCAGTAATAATGGTGGTTATCTTGTAGGGCGTGTCTCTGTGGCAGGCCTTCTACCCATCCACCACTGCTCCCCGCTACAGCCTTCCCCAAATAATCATCACTCTTGTTTGGGAGACGTGCAAGACTCTGAGACTGCATTCCTAGAGAGGTGTGACCTGCTGCAAATTGACGGCATCTTTCTGCATGCAAAGGAGACATAGGCAAAGCCCTTACAGGGTCCCAAGGACAGTGAACAAAGCTGGCAGATTGAGCAAAAGTGATATTCACCCATCCCAGGCATGTCACATGTCGGTTCTTCCAAATTTGGTTGGATCAATATGATTTTATTGACAAGAAAGTTCCCTCTAATAGCCTCCACTATCAACCCCTCATCCATTCTTAGGCTTCTCTAGGGGTTTGGGGAATGTGGATGTCAAGGGTGGAAAAAAAAAAAAAAAGAGGTATTCAGTCATATGTGTAAACAAGTGGATGAGAAATAAACATAGCTGTTGACTACAACCCAGGAGGGGTGGGAAAGCACCTGCCCAAAGAAACACCCATTTCGAACCTTCTCAGCCTGTTCAAAAGGCCAAAAGGTCAGGCCTTCCCACCCTCCTGTGTGCATAGACGTTGAGTGTCCCTCACGAAATTCTGGCTCTTTTGCAGTTGTTTTTGGAAAACAAATGCTTCCTTCCAAGATTCTCCTTCCCGGTTAATATCCATGCTCAGGACTCCGAGTCCCTGGATGCATTACCATGGATTTGTCCAGGTTTGCGATCTCGACTTCGTGATTTCCTCCCCAACTTCTCGGTCTCTCTGGACCTGGCTGGGTTATGATCCAAACCCCCGCTGGCTTGGAGGAGGCTAGACTGATCCCAACCCGTGCCTCATGCTTCCTTCACATTCCACCCGCTAGGATGCAGCTCTCTGCAAATGTGATTCCCATTTTACTCACTTCCCAAACTCACTGAAAAAGAAAAAATGCCCCTGGGTCCGATCCTGGCCCTCCACAGACTAGCACGTCCCTCCTTCCTTCTCCATGCCTCTCTCCCACTGCAGGTACACACGTTAATCCACACCACAACACTGGGGTCAGAGTTTCAGATTAATTTTTACAAACACATGCCTCTTACCCAGCATACTAAGCCATCTCCTCCTCATCTGCTTAAAATACCCACTGTAAGGTCAACTACAAGCCACTGCATTCTATGAATACATAGAGGACCTGGGGCCCTGGGGCTGATCCTGCAGAAAGATGCCAAAATAATCCACCTGTGTCAAGTCTGGGACCCAGAAACACTGGGGGAAATATTTTCTGTTATATCTGCAGCCTGTAGGAGCAAGACAAGGTTTAGCCGCACCCCAGGCTCCCTAATCCACCAAATTGACAGACTGAATCTCTGCTGCGGATGGGCTGCTGTTGACACAGGATTTGATCACTGCTCTGAAGTCTGGGTCTGTGTACTCTTCCTGTCACCCTGTGACTATCAGCTCCCTGAGGGCCTGAGCTGTTTCCTTAGCCTCCATGCCTCTCCAAAGACTTCACACAGCCAGAGCTCCCGCAGTGTTGGCTGCCTATTTGGTCAGGAAGGAAGTTGACCGGGGGACTAGGAATTGAGCGTACACATAAAAAATGTTTGATAAAACAGACACAATGACAAACGCCGGCATTTCAATAGCACTCACTGGATTCTTATAATCACCTTCTAAGAAAAATAGGGCAGGTATTATTATGCCCAAATTATAATGAGAAAACTGAGGCTCTGAAAGAGAAAATGACATCTCCAAAATCACACATCAATAAGGGCAAAACGGAGGCTAAACAGTCTGTTTTGAAGACTCGTCCAGTGCAGTTTCCATCACCTCGTGCTGCCAGAATTAAAAGGCAAGAGGGAAACCAAGACATGGCTGCTTTGTAACATGTCTTTGCCTGTGTCGACTCGTGTACAAATTCAGGTCTAACCTAAACTACAGGTGGTGAATTCCAAATAGCTGGTGTATAGGGGCAGTGGACCTCTGAGGGCAAATATGTCATTTACGCAAAAGTATGCTCTGAAGATCTGAGCCTGTGAAAGGCCAAAGCAGGGACCAGAGATAGGAATGACTGAGGGCTGAACCTGGGAATGAGGAGGAGAAGGTGGCAGAGAAATGAGTGGTGCAGAGGTCTGACTGGTTCTGCAAAGAACAGAGAGGGAGGCCAGGAAAGGAAGTTGGAAGGGAAAGAAAAAGGAAGGAAAGCCTGAGAGTGAAGGAAGGTTGAGGAGGAGGGCAAAGAGGAAAGGCAGGCTAAGCATTGGGCGTGGGCAGGGAAGAAGGTCCACACTTCTTCCATGCTGCAGGAATCATCCTTGAAGGTAGAAGTGTCATGGGATATAGAATTTTGGCTCACCTTCTTTCCAAGGATCAGCCATTAAAGATTAAAACAGAAAACTACATACAAATAGAAGGAGATTAAGAGAGCATTCGCTGTTCAGATAAGTCAAAAAGAAAGGATAAGAATATACTGGAATTAGAAGGAAAAAGAGAAGCAAAAGAGAAATGAAAGGGTTGGCCAAGTTAGGATCCCAACAGAGGGGAGCAGAAGCTGCCCCTCAAGGCTGAGCCTTGGGTCGTATTACCAGGAGACTGGGAGACCATCGGTTGAAGGGGAGCAAAGAACCAGAACAAAGATGGCGCCTGCATTGGAGGGCAGTGGTATTAGGAGTGGGAGGACAACTAGGAGCTGAAGAACACGGCAGTGAGGCTGAAGGAGGAAAGATCAGCGCAGTCCTGTGGATACTCCAGCACGCAGCAACGCCCTCCCTAGTTACCTTTTATACGCAAAACACTAGAAGCTAAAATTCATATTTTTATTTGTTCATTGTTTAATAGGATTTGTCCATCTGCCATTGAGGCATGGTCCGTCTTAATAAATCGGTAAGGACAGAATCCATTGCTTTTTTTTTTCTTCTTAAGCAAAAGATTCATGATGGCCCCAGCACATGCTGGCTTTTAAGGAGAGATTTTTAATGGAGACAGTAGATTTGCTAGCAATGAAGATGGTATTAGCATAGCCAACGACATAAATTAAAATGGTGTATTTACAGTTTGGATATGAAGTCGTCATCCAAGACACATGGGTCCCAAGTGCAGCAGTATAAAGAAGCAGAGATTTGGGGAAGCGATTGGATCATAAGGGCTCTGATCTCATGCGTGGGAAATTTCATAGCTGCATAGACTATTGGAAGATGGTGAAAACTATAGGGGGTGAAACCTAATTGAAAGGAGCAGGTCCTTGGAGGTATGTCCCCAGACCCTTCCTCTCTCTCCTCTCTCTCTCTCTCTTCTTTTTTTAATATTTATTTATTTGCTTTTAGTTGTACACAGTGCGTTTTTACGTGGTGCTGAGGATCGAACCCAGGCCACGCACATGCTAGGCGAGCGCTCTACCACTGAGCCACAACCCCAGCCCTCCTCTCTTTTTGCTTCCCAGCTGCCCTGAGCTGAGCAGCTCTTCCTCCCCCACACCCTTCCTGTAGGATGTGCTGCCTCCGCACAGGCCCAGAACAATGGAGACAGCCAACCATGGAGTGAAACCAAGAATCAATAAATCTTACCTCCTTTAAGTTGTTTTTCTCAGGTATTTTGTCACAGTGATGAAAAGCTCACTAACACAGTGTTGCTGAATGTATGATTCTACCAATAGTGGGAATGGTGATGAGAAGACTGGGATAATAGTGGTAGTACAGAAGGCAATAAATATGACCTTCTAGTAATGGTTGGTAACATGAATATCATGGTGATGATAGTATAAAGAAGACAATCCCTGCAAAGCTGTTACCACTTATGAAACAACACGATGGGAGTAAGAAAGAGAAAGAGATAAAGAGAGAGAGCTCATCCACAGATCACCCACAGTTAACTACATTACCATCTGCCACAGGACCCTCCCTAAGAGACATCTCAGGTGATCAGAGTCAATCACAACCACTTCTTTCCCCTAAAATGCAAGAAGAAGAGGAGGAGGAGGAGGAGGAGGAGGAGGAGGAGAGGAGGAGGAGGGAAGGAGACGAGGAGGAGGAGGGAGGAGGAGGAAGAGGAGGAGGAGGAGGGAGAGAAGAGAGGAGAGGAGAAGAGGAGGAGAAGAAGAAGAAGAGGAGAAGAGGAGAGGAGAGGAAGAAGAAGAAGAGGAGAAGAAGAAGAAGAAGAAGAAGAAGAAGGAGTGAAATCTGCAAACACATTTCCTTTCTCTTTGGAGCTGTTTGCTGGATTTTGTTACACAAAGACACATGTCACCTAGGAATTCCACAGGGAGATTTTTAAATTATGTATAGACTATTCTAACTGAAAACTACCTGACATATCATCTCTACTGTGTGGATCTCAACCCAGGTGTGCAACTGAACCTCCTGGTATTTTTTCACAATACTCGAATCTCATTCCACACCAACAAACAGAGTCAAAATCCCAGAGATGGGACACTGGCCTGAACACGTTGGAAACATCTCCCAGATCATTTTAATTAGTTCACCTTCCCTTTCATGAATGAGATGAGTGAAACTCACCATTGCACAATCTTCAGTGATAGAATTGTAACCAAACGAGTTATCCCCACAGCAAATTTGGTGCTATTTTCCCTGCGCGCTGATGACCCGGTCAGCATGGCGGGCCGTCTACTCTCGTTGCTATATTCACTCTAGAGCAGTGCCTGGCATCTCTGGGAGCCCAAGAAGAACAGGACGGGAGGTGTGCAGAAGTGAAAAATGGGCCATGTTTGGTTTCTCTCAGGAAGGACAGCCCCGACAGAGCTCTGAAGTGGAAGGACTTCTCTCCTCATACTTCCCTGTCCCACCCACCTTGTGGCCACATACTTAGGATCCCCAGGGAGATAAGTGTGATTTCAATTCCACAAACCCACATCCCACCTGGCCCTAGTCCCAAACTACTCACATCCATCCAGCCCTCAGGAAGCCCAGAACCCAAGAGAAACATTGTCGTACTTTTTTGGTGGGAACTTTGATCTTCAAGAATTCTGCCTCTCTGGCCAGCACCTGCCACGGGGCGTGTATCCGGACAAAGATGGATCCCTGGCTTTTACTCTGCAAGGTACAAAGAAGGAAGAAATGGAAACACTTGTAAGGACATAGCTTAAATTCCTTGTTCCCCAACTCCAGAAGCCCAGATTTGTTGTCCTTCAGTTTCTGGTTTTTGTCTCCTGTAAACTTCACTAGGAACCAGTTCCCTCCCACCCCATATCCAATTCATCTGTTTCAGAAATGTGCTCATCAAAAAACCATAGGGTAGTGTTCCCAAAGTGTGGTCCCTGCAAGTTTAGAGGCTTCAGAAGAGAAAAAAAAAAAAAGAAAAGAAAAGAATTGAAACAATTTTGTTCACAGATTTGAAACATAAGCAATTATAATTTTCACAGAAATTGCTTTACACTCTTAATAACCATTGGTCATTTACCACTGCTAGCATGTAGCAAACAGCCTGCAATTTGTGTTCCTCCACATGTGTTTATTGTTCATTGTCCAAGTTTGTTTTTTTTTTTTTTTTTGTTCTACTATTGCACTGTGTTATAGTTCCAAATCACACATGTGGTCCAGCTAAGCCTAAGAGTCATGATATAAATAATAATGTAAATAGTACAACCCAAAACAAGATTCTAAACAAGAATCCTAAGCAGGGCTCCAGTGAAAACATAGAACATGAATCTACATCCCAGAGCAAGTGATTATGCCATGCTGATGTCACTCAAAAATGAAAAGGAAAGAAACTGTGCTGATGAGTATTAGAAAACTAGGTTTTATTAACTGAGTAATCCATTTGGCCTTGGATGCCTGTCTACTATAAAAATCTGTCAGATTCATCCTCTTCCTCAAATGAAACCAATTTTTTTTCAAACACACAAAAGAGGAATACTTTCTGGTATTAATTTAATTAATTTTGTCACTAAAGAATGAAAGAGGACCAATACCAATCAGGAAAAACTGGCAAAAGTCTCATTACTGGTGAGATACTTCTAAAACTATGGAACTACAAAACTCATCGCCAGTGTTATATCCAGAGAGAAAGTGGAACAGACTGATAGCCATTCCTTCATCAGATGACTATTGGAAGTCACCATAAAATCCACGCAGCACAGTGGGAAGATGCTAGTGTGCTGGCCCACATGTCATTCACAGGATAAAGCCACTGAGGGACAGAGTGAAAATCAGGACTCAGCAAGAGTGCTACACAGACAAGTGCGACATAGCTCCTGGTTTCGTTTACCCACTGAATACCAATGCTCCAGGAGAAAGGAGGTTTTCTGATTTTTTTTTTTTTTTTTTTTTTTTTTTTTTTTGGCACCAGGGATTGAACCCAAGAGTGCTCAACCATTGAGCCATATCCCCAGCCCTTTTTATTTTTTATTTTGAGATAAGTCTCACTAGGTTGCTTATAGCCTCACTAAGTTGCTGAGGCTGGCTTTGAACTTGTGATCCTCCTGCCTCAGCCTCTGAGCCCTGGGATTACAGGCGTGCGCCACCACACCCAGTTTACCATGTATCTTATGGGGCAGCATGCACAGAAGCCAGTGCTGAGAAGGAACCCACCTGTCTACAGCAAGCACAAGCAGGTGTGTCTTTTGAAAATCATTGCCCTGGCGTCATTCACAGAGACCACATTTTTGTTCAACAATAATGCCCTCTGATCTGGGTTTAGTGTTAAAGATAATGGTGGAAACCATCAACTCACAGCCTCTGACCGTGCCTTTCCAGCGTGCTAGGTAGAGAAACAGATGGCGTGTGGAAGACTATTTTCTCCACTGAAGGACACCATGAAGCTACATACGTTTTGGAAATGAAGATAAAAAATATATCTTATGGCACTCATAATGCAAAGGAAGACTGTTTCTATTATTTTTTAAGTGTTGGCCCCAAAGCACATATACTCAGTAAGTCAAACATTCAGAACACATCCCACTACAGGGATGAAATGAAGGAGCCCTAATTAAGGAGATAGCTGAGATTGCGGTTAGCTGAGAGCCATAAAAGATGTTCAAGTTCCACCTGATATTCATACATTTATCAAAGAATCTTTGTATGCCCGTGAACACTGTGTGACGCACCTGTAAGCTCGAGCTGTAAGCACTTGTCCTTGTTAAAGCAAAATGTATTTAACCAGGTGAGGGTTAGTGGCTGTGTGGTTGGTGGTTGTTGTTAGTGGTTGATATGGTTGGTTGGAGTTGGATTTGGAGACGTTACTGGAGCCGGAGAGAGAAGAAGAATAAAAGACCTTTTTTCATTTTCACCCTGCCTCCAAATTTTCTCCCATGGCGTCGTTGCTCCAAGCGGCAATCACCTCAGGCAGCAACAATGAAAGCTCACGATTGATAAGATAGAAGAATGAGAACCAAACCAAGATTTCCCAAGACAAATGTGAAAGCATCGCATAATCTAGAGTTTGCAAATACCTAAAAACAACCACAATGGCCACAACGCACATTTATCGAGTGTGTATTATGTGTCTGAATTGAGCTAGGTGGTTGCAGGCTTTAGCTCACACAATATTCACAACCATGATGTAAGGCCAATGCTAGCACCATCTCTGTTTCACAGAGCTAAGGAACCTGAGGCAGGGAAGATTTAAATGATTTTCCCACGTTATACAGGGAGTGCAATAAGAATACTTTTCAAATCCAGCAAGTTTTGCTCCGGTGGTTTCTCCTCTCATTGAAGAGAAACATGCCACGTTACTGAGCATAGTTAAAAACCACATCCCAGGGTTGTAAAAGCACAAACACTCATTTTCAGGCTATTATCAAATCACAGGGTAGATAAGGAATCTTTGCTGCATCCCTAAGATGAAGCACTCAACCTTCCAGCTCCCAAGTGTGGCTTTGTTCTGACAAAACACCGAAAGTGGCCTTTAGCAAGAAACCTCTCCAATTTCCAGGTCCATCTTTGGTTGGAATATCCAAGACTACTAGGCAGAGTCATCGATCACTTGCTGGTTTTCTAACTGTAATTTAAGCTTTTCTGATTCATTAAAAAATGAAGGATAAGGGCTGGGGTTGTGGCTCAGTGGTAGAGCGCTCGCCTAGCACGTGCGCGGCCCGGGTTCGATCCTCAGCACCACGTAAACATAAATGCATTGCATTGTGTACAACCAAAGGAAATAAATGAATATTTTTTAAAAAAATGAAGGATAAGCAAAGAAGCCATCTACAAAGTGGACCTGCAGGCCCAGCTCTCTCTCATAGCTCCAGAATTGATGCTTGTGGTGAAAGACGGCAAACAGTATCATCCCTTTCACTAAAATGAAATCAAGACATCATTAATTGTAATATATTATCTTTATTTCTTAATTGGGATGAATGTCTTTTTAACCTTTTCTAGACTCGGTGGTTTGGGTGCGTGCCAAATGTCCATTAAGTGGGTGCAGATGTTCAAAGTTTGAGAAAGAGTAGGGACGCCAAGGGTCAAATTCCATGACCTTGGTGGCAGATGGCTAGCTGTCCCCTGACAGCCATTCTCATTTTTCCTTTTTTCCAGTACTGGGGATTGAACCCATAGCCTCACACATGCCAGGCAAGTGCTCTACCACTGAGCTACACCCCCACTCCTCATTTTCTTCATTTCTGACTAAGCAGATGGCCAGCTACAATCAAGAGTACATCTCCCTCACAGTGAGGTATTTTCATGACAGTAGTAATTCTCGGCTGATGTGGTGTAGGTAAAATTGTGAAGGAGCTTCTGGCGATCTTCTTCAAAGAAAGCAAGTGGATGCCCTTATGTCTTCTTCCCTCCCCTTAATCTGCTGCCTGGAACATGGATACAAGCATTGTAGACCCTGCAGTCAAACTCCAGACCAGTAAGAGCTAAAGGTCAAGAGAGAAGCTGGATTTGACACCACAGAGTATTGTTGCAGCCCTGGACTGCCTCCCAGATTTTTTATGGGGAAGACAAAATTCTACCTCGTTTAGCCCATATAATTGTAGAGGCTCTGACCATTGCAGCCTAACCTTATCCTAATGCAAAACGGCTTCCCAATCTGGGGACATTAATTTTCTCCAACAAAGCAGGCTGCTTCTCCATTTTCCCCAAATAGAACTTGTCTGAAATGAAAATAAAAGCTGGAATGCCATTTTGTGGTGCTAGCATCTAGTCATCATGTTCCTTTCATGTCATGCAATATTGTGACCTTCTCATAAAAAGAAAAACAGGCTCTGATGTGAAATGTTAGCTGGTGTGACTGGCTACGTCTCCTGAAGCACAAACAAATGCATAAAAAAAAAAACCTGAGCAGAAACATCACCAAATGCGGAAGCTTTTTTACTAACCCGGGGATCAAAATTGGAGGTTAACATGAATTAAGGGGAAAAAAAAAAAAGTGTCCCTTGTTCTCTAGGCACAAGTGATGTCCATCCTGCCACTTTTGGAGTTGGATTCGTTCAGGCCAAGTAGGTGGATGGAAAGAGCTTGGAGCTGCTCATTCAAACAGATTATGATTTGCATCCTGAGTTTTACAGCTGGACGACCTCGGGCAAGTCACTTACCCAAATGAGCCTGTTTCTTTATCTGCATAAGGAGATGAGAAACATTGAAAGACTGTTGTAAGGATTAAAGAAAAGTAAGTGAGCCGGGCCGGGCACAGTGGCGTATGCTTGTCTTCCCAGCAGCTTGGGAGGCTGAGGCAGGAGGATCATGAGTTCAAAGCCAGCCTCAGCAACAGTGAGGCACTAAGCAACTCAGTGAGAACCTAAAAAGGCTGGGGATGTGGCTCAGAGGTTGAGTATCCCTGAGTTCAATCCCCAGTACCCCACGCCCTCCCCCACACACACCCCAAAACTGAAGGGAGATAGGGAGTAGAGAAAAGGGATCAGGGGGATGAGGAGGGAAGGGAAAGAGGAAATATTGGGGAATGATACTGGCCAAATTTTATTGTTATACTGAATGCATGTTTGAATATATAACAATAAATCCCACCACTATATATAGATATAATGTACCAATAAAAATATGGAAGGAAAAACATCTCCAGATTTCAAGGACAAGGTCAGAAGACTTTCTGAAACTGACATGAAAGTTGGCATAAAGTGTGAGATCACAGGATACAACCCATCCCTAAAAGAGGCTTCATAAATAAATAATGCATAATCAATATGGTTGGGGGAGCTCCCAAATCTCTCCAGGCAATTAAGATTTAAGTTTGTGCAAAATAAGCTGTAACTACAATTTGATTCTGGTTGTTAGAGAAAGGAAAACCAGTGTATAAATATTTCTGCAGGAGAGCCCAAGCATGCCCATCTATGGCACACAACCATTCCAGGGGCAAGAAATGTGATTTTACGTATTGTGACAGAGCAGTTGAAATGTCCCACAAAACTACGCAATGCCTTCCACTGTGATGCTACTTCCACAAAGCTCTACAAAATCTATTTCTCCAGTCCCAGGTATCAAAGAGAGGAACCCAAGAAGAGAGATTGAGTGTTCTCATCAAGAGAAATGAATATTCCTCGATTATACTCTGACTTTTGGATTTATTGTTTATTTATTATTTATTTGGTCTCCTGTAATTTATGTTGTCAAATGGTTTCCTGAACCTGTTCACCACTGAGTACATCAATAGAGAACTGGCTTCACAAAGAGGCAAAGTCGGGACCCCAGCTCGGACCTGAGTGCTGCCCAATCAGCCAGTGTTGTGCCCTCTCCTATCCTCCCTTCCTTCTAAAGTTGACTTTGTATCAAGCCTGATGAGACAATGTTGTCCACGGCACCAGCACCTCTCTCTCTTTTTTTTAATTTATTTACTTGATTTTATTGTACATGATATGTGGTTGGTCCCAGTGCTCACACTGCTTTGAGGGAGATGTTTTGGATTTCTATGCTCAAAGTTGCTCAGTTGCTGCTGCTGCTGTTGCCGATTGGTTTTCTTTCGGGATCAAGGTGGGTGCTTTCACATGAAATTTGATTTTTAATTCCTTCTCTGGCAATTCTTTCCTGGATTCTTTGCTTTGTATAATTATACCTACAGGGAAACCAGCATCCTAAAGTCACCAACATAAATCCTCCCACTCCAACGTCACACGATCTTCTAATTCTACTGGTTTACAAAAAAAAAAAAATGTCCAAGTCCAGCTACAACAGATCCCAACGAACCATATAATATGGAATCCCGTGCACAGGGAATGTTTTCAACATCTGAAATTCCTAGGAGCTCAAAGGGCTAGGATAAAATAGAAAAGAACCTTCCCCTTTGTGGACTCGTCCGACTCCAGCACGGCCACCATGGTGGTGGACCATTGGCTCCTCCAGCCCCACCTTGCATCTGCCCAAGGCCTCTGGAGTGGAAGCCACCAGCACCTCTCGCTCCTCCCCAGGTTCCAGCTGCACAGCCCTCCTCACTGGTGTCCAATTGCTCCAGCCAACTTCCCATCTCAGGACCTCCTCATGCTTTTTCTCCTCCATTGCTAAGTTCTCCCCATCCCCAGTCCCAGGCAACTCCTATTTGCATTTCAAATTAAATATTCTTTCCTTGGGGTGGGCTTTCCTGTACCTCTGGATTATAGTTGGTCCTCTGCTCTCGCCTGAATAGTTCCTTGCCCTTCTCCTTCATAGCAGTGGCCCATCAGTTGTCAGTGGGTGTTGACACCTTCCCGGCTAGACCTGATGCTCCAGGTGGATGGAGAAAGCATGTATCTTATTGTTTGAATTGTCCTCAGCAGCCACTAGAGCACCTGGCATGGAGTTAATGCTCTATAAATATTTACTGCAACTTCAATACACATACACCTATTGGTTCTATTTGGATCCTGTGACCACTTTCTAAGAACTGGCAACCATAGCCCAAAAAGTAATTGTATATTGTGGCCAACAGAATTAAGTCTAATTTAGTTTCGAGGAAATAATTTAATTATTTGTCTTTTCTGAATGTTTCTCTCATGCCAGTAACTAAAGTTACTCAAGTCACCACCTGATCATGAACTTTATAAAGAACTGAGAGGGCTTCTACAGTCCTATTGGTAGCCCAGGTCCTCACTGCATTTGCAGTCCCTGCTCCCTATGCAATTGCACAAACTCATTCTGGTGCTCATGAAAGCCAACCTAAACAGAACTGAAGCTGGACAGACCTGGAATCTCTCTGCCATAATTATAAGCTTATAGGGGTATTACAACATTAAAAGAGATGAATCAGGGATACTCTGGAAAATAAGATGCTTCCAGTGTAAAGATGTTTGGTATCTTCACTCATCAAGCATTAGAGTGCTATGTTGTCATTCAACATCCCCATGTTGACAGCTCAGGGTTGAGCCAGCTTATGGGCACAGAAAAACTTCATAGGAGTGAACTGATTTGGCCTCAGAAAAGCCCTCCAGAGACACCAACATTTCCTCCAGAACGAATGAAGATCTGGATCCTCGTAGGGTGAGTTGTCTGGACTTGGACATACAGCTAAGCAGCAGAGCCAAGAATGGAATCCAGGTTGCCTGGCACCAGGATCCTTCCACATTGTCCATAAAGGACAGGCAATTCTGCAGCTCCTCCCTTCCCGAAAGATTAGGTAGCTGGGGATGGAGAGTAGGGTGGACTTCCGCCCCCATCCTCCTCTCTCCAGCACTCTTGCTGCTGCTCCAGGCTCTTAGTGAGATTATGCTGATTGTTTGTCTTCTTGTAATCCAAAGAGTGCATGTGGCTTCACAAGACCACGTCCTCCCTCTAGAGACAAGAGTGAACGGGAGGCAGCCCCAGCCAAACACTGGAAACTGATACTCCACGAGCCTCCTTCCCCACGTCCTGCCAAGCCACCTCAGTGCTGACCCCAGAGGCCTCCGTGTGCTCCGGTCCCGAGCCCTGCTGTGAGCAGAGAACATCAGCTGCGGCACATCGTGGCCTTGGAATGGAGCTGTCAGCGGAAGGGTGGGGAGAGGAGCGCGAAAGGAGCGAAGGGGGAGAAAGGGGAGACAGGCTCCCACAGACGCCTCCAAACCATTATCAACCTAGGTGCCTGGGATCAGCAGGGACCAAAGATACATGGTCCCACTGTGAGGGCGAGAGAACCCCAGGGAACCCCAAATTCTCAGGTCATCATGGTCAGTGCCCACACAGACGGAGAAGCTCTAACAGGCAGTGCTGAGAGGGAGCCATTATCACGGACTAAGGAGGAATATGGATAGGCGTGGGATGGAGGACCTTCGGATACAAGATCAGGGATTTGTCTGCGATGGGTCTCACAACTGCTTTGCTGAAGGAACACCATCATCTATCCATGTCATTGCCTTAACCTCCAAAGCCTGGACTTCACTGCAGCCCCAGGAACTTCCAGTAGACAACCAGGGACATCCCAGAGACACCACAACTTGGCATTAAGCACAGGGAAGAACTCCCTGACAAAGGGAAGAAAGATGAAAACTCGCTCCTGGGAACTTCTTGGGTGAGAGCAAGGAAATCGCCTCTCCGAGGTGAGGATGATGGTCAATGGTCAGCAAAAGCAGAGGGCAGGTCCAGAAACCCGCCAAGCCTTGTCCCAGACCCTAAAAGACTAGAAACATGACCCTTCTTAAAAAAAAAAAAAAAAAAAAAAAAAAAAAGGCTTCCCTTTGTCCCTGACTAAAGACTGGGAACCACCCAACCAGGGCCCTTGGAAATGGAAACTCAGCCACTCTTGCCATACTCCTCAGCACCACAATGGGTGGGCACCCAGAAGAGGTGATCTCTGGAACTGTCATCACGATCCATACTCTTTGTAGGGTCTCTCGGTGCACTCCAGACAGGAGTCACCCGGGAACCACTGCCCAAAGTCCAGCTGAAGCGTCAGCAGCAAAGTGCAACCCAGGAAACAGGACTCAGACCCACCACCCCAAGGACTGAGAGAACCTACTCCCCACTTAATCCCTGAGCTACAGATCCCCCTGAGGTCAGCTCAGCACCCTGAAAGGATCCACATGGGCAGTCAGCAGCAGAGTGTGAAGTGTTCTCTGAGCTTCATTCTACTGAAGAAACCCTACAACTAAAAAAAAAAAAAAAAAAAAAAATAGGGACTAATTCTTCACCACCACACAAGATAGGCCATGGGAAGGCCATGGATCAGGACCAGAGGACCTAGCCTTGGGCACCAACTCGGTTATATACCAGCTGGGCCATTTTTGACGAACCACCATAGTTCTCTGAGATGAAGGAACATTGTTAAAGTAACTGTCAGTAATAATACCACGTGGAGGGGTCTGGGGTTATGGCTCAGTGGTAGAGCACTTGCCTAGCACCTGTGAGGCACTGGATTCAATTCTCAGCGCTGCATATAAATACATAATAAATAAATCAAATAAAGGTCCATCGACAACTAAGAAAATATTTTTTTAAAAAATACCACTTGGAGGAGAGAAGAATAGACTACAAAAGGACATGTGGAAATGTTGGGAGATGGTAATATATTCATTATCTTGACTGTGGTGATAGTTTCACAGGTGTATACATTTGTCAAGACTCAGCTGATAACATACTTTAAATATTTGCAGTTTATTTTACATCAACTAGATCTCAATAAAGGTAGAGGAGAAAGATATACAAAAGTATAAAAGATCACCACAACTTTTTTGTTTAAAAATATTATTTTTAATGAACTGTATTATTTGTTAAATAAATATACCCATTTAAATATATTACATATATTATGTTTTTAATTAACAAATATTCAGAAATGAAGAATGAATCCATGGTTTCTCAAGATCAAATGATATTTTATATATCTAGGAATTTTTAAACCATAAAACATGCCCCCTAACTTCTTTAGTAATCCCACCATGGGGGAAATCACAGCGGAGCCCACTGAGGCAATAGTCCCTGACATATAACTGAACAAACCAATGTTTCTCTTGGGAGTTTGCACTGCTGGAAATAACAGGCTGATCAGAATCCAGTAGCCAGAGATAAAATTTCTACAAAAAAAAAAAAAAAAAAAAAGTCTAAGAATCCATAGTCCTGAAGATGTTGGCAGAAAGGACAGGGCCTCCCCCAAAACTAAGGGAGGCTAACACCTGGGCTTCAGGCACATAGAACCAGCTGCAAACCGAGGAGAAAAGGTCATAGATGACCTTGAGGAAAAACCAGAGAGAAATGCTGCCCTTTCCCATTCCCCACAGTAACGCTACTTTTGAACGGTCGACACCCTGCAAGTGGGATCAGATGCTGCAGACCCCAGACTCTGTGCGTGCTTCCCACTCGCCCCCACCAGGGCGCTGGGAGCATTTCACTCTGGAAGGAATGGAGGGCAAATGGAGAGTGGCGGGCAATGGGTACCCCAGTTGGTGATTGGGAGAGATTCAGACCACGGAGGACCAATGGGTCCTGGTTGGCCTGGGACGGTCCTAGTGTATTTCCCTCGCCTCATCATCCCATCTAGTCGAACATTCTAGCCTTTTAAAAGATGCCTTGGATTGGATAATAAATCATAGGGTCACCCTATGGACCACCAATGAGCACCACCAAGTTCAACAGTCATCAAACCTAAGGATGGGAATGTCCATTATCTCCTTCCTGGCCTTCATTTCTTTGACCAATATGAAAATAGACGCTTCAGAGAGCACCCTTCCCAAGCATTTAAAGGTCCATTATATTACCCCTAAAAGCACCCCCATCCCAACTCAAAACTTATGATTCTTAAATTGTACTATCTTTTTTCAACTCCTCAAGACACTTCTATTAAACTTTCATGTTATCAGTAATGAACTCCCCACCCCAATGACGTGCCCCAGGCTTCTCTTGGTGGTGACTTGCCTCTCCCCTAAGGATAGCTTCACTATTTTCCTATGATTCAATCGTTCCAACATTTTTCAATTTAACAAGCATGTATTGTGTAGTAATCATGTGCTCAGAAATGTGCTAAGAGTCAAGGGCACACAGAAGAAAGAAAGGCCATCACACAGTCTTCAATCTTTTGGGAAAGCAGATAAATGATATCAAATGCAGGGGAAAAGATGACAATCATGCCTGGGGTTATTAATGTCCAAAGGGACAAGACAACTAATGAATGGTCATTTGTTCTTTGTCTCCCCTTTCACCAATTCGATTTTCTTTTTCATTTCCTGGATCTCAGTTGTATGTTTTTAGTACAATTGTTCCCTTCAACAACTCCAGAGAAAAGCCTGAATAGCTTGAAAACTCACCTCACCCATTCTCCTGCCCACAATGATTGGTTCTGAAATATGCTTGTAATGCAGTCAAAACCAATAGGATTCAAGGAAATGTTAGCCAGGGTTCTGGGGGAGAGAAGATTTCTCTTCCTGTCAGACTCTGAAGAGGAGGGTGGCCATCCATTCACTTGATACAGTAAAGGTCTGGGCCAGCCAAGGGGTCATTCGGCAAACAGAAGGTTGAGCACAAAAATGGGGAGGCAGGGAGTCCTGGGGGGGTATTATTTAAGCTACTGGTGGGCTTTCTGGTAACCTGAATTTATATGCTCCCTTTGTTGTTTAAGCCAGTTTAAGATGGGTTTTTTTTTTTTTTTTTTTATCAATGCAAGCAAGAGCTATGGACTAGAGGAGGCAGAGGCAATGTTATGGAGAGTTATACTTTGAATGCATATGCAAAAAGGACTGTGGATGACACAGAAGAGAAAGAACAGGATGGGCAAAGCTTCCGTGAGGAAGGAGCACAGCATATGGAGACCAGCCTGCCTGAAGCAGAGCAGCAGCAAGAGAGCCAGTATGCTGAGATGGGGGCTGTGATGGCCATGCTGCCCACCAGGTGGCTGCTGCCTGTTGCCGCCTGAAGCGATGGCCGCTTGGAGCAAGGAAGCCGCGGGAAGAAGTTTAGAGGCAAACTGGAAACAAACAGCTTTTTATTCTGATAGCTTTTCTCTCTGGCTCTAACAACGACTAACACACGCCACACACACCACCAAAATGGCGCTGACCTGATCAGCAATCTCGGCCAAGTCACTCGAGATCCCGGGCCAAGTCCCGCGAGATCCCAGGCCAAGTCTCGTGAGACTACGGAAGGCAGCAATGCCCAAAACTCCACGGCCCATAATCAACCACAATTTAAGCCATCTCCCCAAACAGGGCTCCTACAGCTGCCCATGGACCTCACAGTCGTGATCTTGATGGATCAACCTGTTACTTTCACCCAGATTCATTATATCTTCAGTGAGATAAAGAAGGATGACAGAGTCCCCTTAGTTAAGGGACCCTTGAAGAAACGTCTTCTCCTTTCTCAATAGTGCTCAAGTTAAGAACTTGCACCCATTCCCCAGGGAGACCAGCAATTGTCCGCGTGCTCTGGAGTTGGTCCAGCCGTGGTCCAACAAAATAAAGGAACAAGCGTGCCTGTGGCCCTCTGCTGATCAAGGAAGCAGGGTTCTGAAGTCAGGGCTCTGGCTTTCCTTCTGGGGACCATCAACCCTTCACAATGGAGATCCAACATAGAGAGGCAGGGTGGACTTTGAACACATACAAACAAGTTTTAAAACCTTCCACAAAAACTGATTACATCCCGGCATGGCAGCACACACCTGTGATCTCAGTGACTTGGGAGGCTGAGGCAGGAGGATCACATGTGTGAGGCCAGCCTGGACAACTTAGTGAAACCCTGTCTTAAAAAATAGAAAGGCCTAGGGGTAGAGCTCAGTGGTAAAGCACCCCTGGGTTCAATCCCCAGTACCAAACCAATAAAACTGATTATATGCTTCCATCACTAAAGAACTCTCTTCAAACAATATTTCAAGAGGCTGCAGCTTGAATTTTGGAGGGGCATAGCCCCACCTGCTCAGCTCCTCTTGAGCCTTGGTATAGCCTCCGTGGCGCAAACCTCAAGAGAAGTACCATCCCCTTTAGAAATCTGTGGAGGTTCTCAACTGTCATAGTGACTGGGGAGCAGCATTAACATTTAGCAGATGAAGAGAAGGGTGTACGCAAGAAAAAAATATCCTTCCTGATATATGGGACTCTCTGCTCAGAGTCTCTCTGCTCAGGGAGCTGTTGTTGAAAACCACTGGTGCTGACCTGTCAGCACCAGCCTGACACTAGTCCTGGTATTTGCAATTATCACACCAGCTCCCTGCCTCCACCCCACCACTCTCTGAGTTGAGAGATTTTAAGATAGAGTTCCAAGAAGTCCGTTTATGAATGAAAGCCACTGAGATAGCTGATATCTAGATCTAGGATCTGATATTAACAAACTGATCAGGTACACTCAGGAATAGTCCTATTGCTAGGATGAAAATAATAAAAAGTAGAATTATTTTGTGGATGCTCCCAAAATATCCAGATGAGCCCACCTGCCTAGAGTGCTACAAAAATAATCCATTAGCCTCGAGTGGTCTCGGTGACAGGAAAGGGAGTAGGTGGGCTCTCTGAGAAGCAAGGTACCTAAAAGGAAGAGCTCGGAAACCCTGATGGAAATCTCATTCTTTTTCTTCCTCCCTCTATGACCAGGGATAGATAACATAATCCCTCTGAGTTTCAGTCTCCCTTTTGGTAAAATAGAAAAAAAAAATAATAATTGGAAGCAGTGGTGACCTCACAGAGTACTTGTGAAGCCCAGCTGTCATGGGAGGACGGTACCTAGCACAATGCCTGGCACAAAACAGGTACTCAATGCTAATAATTAGATTCTGCAGATGGTGTTCTCTGGCCAGAGGAATTTGAATTAAAGGGGTTTGTGCAATCCCAGTTTCCAGCATCCTCCCTTTTTTCCCAGAAAAAACTGGCTCCTGGGGCATTTTTCCCTATATGAGGTGAGAGACCAGTTTGGAACTTGTCCCCTCCACACAGCCAAAACAGGCTCTTCCACAGCCGCGACCCTGTGCGCACACACTTGGATCTGGCCCTGCCTGAGACTGTCTGTCCTTCCCCACAGCCTCTGGTCTGGAAGACAGGGGTCATCAACCATGCTAATTAAATCTGCAGATGATAACAAACTGGGCGGTGTTGCAAACAGCACCAGAGAGGATGGGGAAATAAATGAAAAGGGACCTGGGGAGTTTAGAAAATATGGGACAGGAAATAACAAATGAGATTCAATGCAGAAGAATGCAAGTCACTCCAACTGGGGGAAATAATTAGAAACATAGACAGTGGAGGGAAAGGAGATGCTGACAAAAGACTGAGGACACGAGGGCTTGGAGTTGGGTGGATCACAGGTGGCAAACGAGCAAATGAGAGCAAGAAGTAAGAAAGAAGCCAGGCGCGGCGGCGCACGCCTGTAATCCTAGCTGCTCAGGAGGCTGAGGCAGGAGGATCACAAGGTCAAAGCCAGCCTCAGCAACAGCGAGGCGCTAAGCAACTCAGTGAGACTCTGTCTCTAAATAAAATACAAAACAGGGCTGGGGATGTGGCTCAGTGGTCGAGTTCAATCCCCGGTGTGTGTACACACACACACACACACACACACACACACACACAGAAGTAAGAAAGACGTGGGGGTCAAGAAGCCTGGAGGTAAGGCCACACAGAGAAGGTGCTGGCCATGACTAAGCTGCTCCCTTATGCCCCCTCCAGCAGAGCTCTCGTCATTCTCCAAGGCTCTCTTCCAAAGACCATCTCCACAGAGGCTCAGGCTTAAGTCGCACCTTCTGCAAGAAGCCTTCAGCAGACTCTTCCAGTCTCTTCACTTAGCACTCACCTACGATAGCAGCGCTGACTGTGGGCCTCTTCCCATGTCTGAGGGTTGACGCCATCTCAACTAGCATGACAAAGAATTGCTCTCTCCAACCCCTCATGGGTCAAAAGTGTACCCAAGTCCCCTCTGTTGTGCCCTCAACTCCGAGACAATGCCTAGTGCATGGTATCCCTGAATCAAATACATGTGGCATGTGTAGCCCTTACTTGTGCCAAACCACGAAGCAGGGGTCACCTGGGGTCCAGGGGAAAAAAGACAACTAACAAGTTGAGGAAAAATAATGGGGCAGATGCAGGTCTCATGTGACAACGGCTCCTCCAATTTAGCCATGATGCAGTTGGTGTCTTCTCCAAGACTCCAGTGGTCTCCCTGAGCCACCTGCCATCTTTCACCTAAAAACTTCATGATCAATGATCACAATAAACAGTCATCAGGAGAATAAGGTGTGATTCATGCTCAGGGAATCTGAATAAGTCTCACTGGCCTAGAGAGACATCTAATTACTCTATTGGGTCACTTTCAAACCAATGTTGTTTTAGTCAGCTTTGTCACTGCTGCGACTAAAGGATCTGACCGGATCAACCGAAAGGAGGAAAAGTTTATTTGAGGGCTCACCATGTCAGAGGTCTCAGTCCCTAGAAGGCAGGCTCCATTTCTCGGGGCTCAAGATGAGACTGGACATCATGGCGGAGTGTGTGGCAGAGGGAGGCAGCTCACATCATGGGTGACCAAGAAGGACAGAAACTCCACTCTCCGGGACAAATTCTATACCCCATAGCCATGCCCCCAATTAACCACTTGCTCCAGCCACACCTCACCTGCCTCCAGTTACCAATCAGTTAATCCCACCAGGGGTTATTTCACTAGTTAGGTTAAGACTCTCACAACCCAATCATTTCTCCTCTGAACCTTCTTGCGTTGTCTCACATGTGAGCTGTGGGAGAACACCTCACATCCAAACCATGATAAATGTCTTGTGAAGAAAAGCAGAAGTCCCTTCATTAATCCAAGAATACCACAGTTCTCAATAAACTTGTGTGTGTAAAGAGATGAAGAAAGCAAATATGAAAAACTTGCTTTGGAGCTCAGCCTCCTTTGGCACTAGGAAAAAGAAGAGGGGAAAGTAAACCATGAACCGTGCTGAACGACCCCCTTAGAGAAGCCCAGGGATGAGGATGTCCAAGCCAACAGGACTCTGCACTGTGAACGCCCAGCCTGTTCTGCACCTCTGAAGCCACACTATTCCAGTGGTGCTTGCCTCTCCGGGGCAGTGAGGAAGACAAGAGACCCGCTGACGAGATGTAGAGACCAGGTCCTGAGGCCAAGTCTGCACGTCTCATTGTGGTACCTTAGAAATGATACACCTGAGCCTTCCCGGAGCTCTGGTTTCTGTTTACCTGCGAACCTCTGAAAGCTCCCTTCCCCTGGAAGGTCCTTGATCCTCAGGAAGGGCAGGAATTCTCTCCGCACCTTCAACTAAAGAACGAGGCTTTCAGGCATTTGGCTGCAAATATAATGGGATGGGCGGCAGAGTTCCCAGCCTCCCAGAAAGACCCAAGAGTGAGCCAGTGCACAGTCCGAGCCTCAATTTCTTCTTCTTTCCCCAAGAGACCCTTCCCTTCTCATATTCTAAAACTTGAAAGGATCAAAGATCCTCTACTCAGGGTAAGGCATCTCTGCTGAATGAAAAATACAACAGAGACCAGCTGCAAATGCCACTATTTATTGTTCTTACCAAGGTGTCTCCATGCAGGTGTATAGATCATGCACTGCACGGAAGCACTCTGATCAGGGGCATGAACTATAGAGAAGGTATGTTTTATTTAATAGAATATTTACTATGACAGCGTTCTGACAGATAACAACAGTAAAATGTCCTGATCACACAGAAGCAACACATTAAGAGACTTTTCAAAAAATACACAATATGGGCTGGGGTTATAGCTCAGTGGTAGAGCACCTGCCTAGCATGTGTGAGACACTGGGTTTGATTCTCAGCACCACATATGAAACAAATAAATAAGTAAATAAAGGTCCATCGATAACCAATAAAAATATTTTTTAAATACACAATATTTTTTCAAAAACAGCATCTTGAGGAAGGGAGACCTTTTGTTAAATGATCCAAAGACACCATGTGGGCAACTGAGGCCCCATCTTTACCATGGATGCTGACCCACAGAGAAAGAGCCAGAGATGATAGGAGCACTTTATATCCCTACTTCTGCCCCAAAGCAAAACCTATACTCAGGAATATAATCTGAAAAGCCATCCATACAGGTTATAAATGACAGGAAGACCAAAGCCAAACCAGGGGATAGTTACATTTTCTAAAGGATCGAATAAAATAAGGATTCCTAAAGACTGGGTCTTTGGTCTTGCCCATCACTAAATCCCAAGCACCCAGGCACCTAGCACAGTGCCCACAGCAGAGTGAGCACTCAAAACAGCTCCCTGTAACAAACGGCACCAGAGGAGGTGTACAGAAATCCAGGCGATCTCAGAAACACACAGTGGGGTGGTAGAAGAATCCAGGCCTCCTGGACTCATCACCCAGGAGATGCACGCTGGCCCAGATGGAAGTCCAGCTGACCTTACTTAGAGTCCTTGACGGGTCTTCCCACAGCACGTGTTCAGGAGAGCTGAGAATGTGTGGTCCTCTAAGCTCTTTGATTCTGTTGATTGGAGGTTGGATTAAAAGAAGCAGTGCAGAAACTAGTCCTGGGATATCAGCCAGCTTCTACCAGGACCAGGTAAATGAAATATGAGGAAAAGACATTTTCAATTACTCCATTGCTCCCTCTCAGGGTACCAGCTGTTTTCCAGAGCTCCCCATCACAGCTGCCACCTGCCTTTAGCCTTACTCTGCAGGGTCTATGCCCTGCATATTCCCTCAGCTGGGATTACCTGTCATTCAATCCACACCCTTCTCAGGTAAGGCAGGCCCCAGGATGACTGTGAGGCGTCCATAGTGTGATCCAGGTTTCCTTCCTTGGGACTTACCAAGTGACTGTTTGATCCATTGGTGACAAGGCCACCTTTTGAAGCCTTAGAGGCTGCTGAAGATTTGACCTTTCCCAGCCATACTGTGACAGGGGCTTCCAGGGATTAATGGCAGATACCGGGGGCCACGAGGAGCCTGGCAGGAGAAAGGGGTTAGGTCCTTGGATCTTTCTGAAGAGGTTCAAATCATGCTGCCTCCGGGCAGTTGCACAACTTCATGAAAACACTAAAAACCACTGGATTGCATATTTTAGAAGGGTGGGTTTAATTATATTAAAATACCCTGAGTTGTTCATCACACAATGCATAAATGCACCAAAACATCTCACTGCATCCATAAGGATGTATAATTATTATCTGTCAAATTTTTTATAAAGAATTACATCTTAGCCGGGCGCGGTGGCGCACGCCTGTAATCCCAGCACTTGGGAGGCTGAGGCAGGAGGATCACGAGTTCAAAGCCAGCCTCAGCAATGGCGAGGCACTTAGCAACTCAGTGAGACCCTATCTCTAAATAAAATACAAAAAATGGGCTGGGGATGTGGCCCAGTGGTCTGGTGCCCCTGAGTTCAATCCCCAGTACCAAAAAAAAAAAAAAAAAAAAAGAATTACATCTTAATTTTTTTAAATTATGCTACCTAGACCTCCATTTCTACCCACAAAGAGGGCCAGCCTTGTCAGGGCTCTGTGCAACTCCTTGAATAATATGCTTGGTGTAATAAGAAGAAACAGGCCATGAAACTTGACAGCTCTAAAATTTCCTACCTGTGTGACCTCGACAGTTACTTAATAACTCTGAGATCTGATCCACAGATGGGTAAAATAATGTCGTTTGCTGCATCATTATGAAGATTCCATGTGCAGGGGTGTGGGCCACCACCCACAGGGGTGTGTGTGGTAGGTGCAAGTGTATCTTAGTTTCCTTCATTGATAGGGTACTGTTTGCATTGGGGCTTTTACTGTTTTCAACATTTGGCAACTCTGGGCTGGTCAGCATTCCATCCTTACTTGCAAAGCCACCGTAAATGACGGATTTCTATATTGTTATTCATAAGACCAGATAAAGGGGATGAAAGAGAAGGGATGAGGACTGAAGAGTTCGTGGTTCCTACCAGAATCAGACAGAACTGTGGTAATTTTTTCCTTTAAGTGCCTAAGGCAGCTTGCTGGCTTTCTCTCTCAATACACCTGGTGTCCCCTGGCTCTTGAATTTTGGCTTCATGTTCTCTGGCTCTATTGCTGAGCCAGCTAAGCCACTGGCTCAGGGCAATTTTTGGGTGGCTGTCCAGACAATAGATGAATCTGGGACTCTGTGGGCAAATACTGTCCAACTCACTTTCCACCATACCACCCCGCCCACCCCATGTTCCCCCTCTCCACCTCACTGGAGGAATTTGGACTGGGGCCCACCCAGCATGTTTGGGAAGCCAAGGAGAGTCCTCTCACAGCTTAAAGGAACCTGGGAGGAGCGTGTCCTGTCGATTAGGGATGGGCTGAGCTGGAGAGTCCTCTCTGGCTGCTCCTCTAGTCTTTCCATCAACACATCAGGACAAATGAGGTGTTTCTGTCAATCATGGAAGATGCACGGCATCCCAGCTGAATCCTCCCTGAGCGAATGGGGCTGCTGGGAGATGTTCCACACATAAAGAAGCTCTTTGTTTAAGGGTGGTGAGTGTTTGGGAAGAAAGGCTCCACAGGTGGCCATAAAGCATGTGACCGACTACATGGGAAGCTAAAACGATGGTCCTGGGCTCAGTGGCTCCCTTTCAGCCCTAGTGACACCAGCCAGAGCTATGGAGTAACATTGCTATATCTGGGTCCTACCAGAATCAGACAGAACTGTGTTGATTTTTCCTTTAAGTGTGAAGGCAGCTTGCTTCCACCCCAACCAAGAGAGGCCTATGGAAACCCAGATCTCCACCCTATGACAGATGGGCCAGGCAGAGCCCTCAAAGTTCAATGCTTTTATACACATTCAGAGTCCCCAGTATAAACAAGGAGGAACTCACAGACACAGCCTGCCCTCAAGTAGCTTACAGGTGGCAGAACCGTCTAAGAGGCTAGGGAAAAAAAAGAGCAGGAATCTGAAGTCTATGAGACTTGAGCTTCATAGCTCTTTCCCCTAAAAAGGAAGACCACAAGGTCAGTGTCCAAGGGCTTAATTCACAACTGGAGAAGAGAACCCTGAGTTAGTCAGGACAGGACTTGGCCCTGATCTGCCCAGCTCACTAGCTAGGTGAACGCAGCAAGTGTCTTCCTTTCCCCTCATTCTTCTTCACTTATATAATGAAGGAGTTGGGATAGATGGTCTCTGAGGACCTCTCCAACTCCAAAGTTGTGTGTTGCTTTGATTATTTATACAGAATCACTTGTTACCACAACATGGCTTTGAGACTATAAAATGCCCTCTTTCTTCACAGTCTTCCATCCTTTGCTTGGTCTCTGGCCTTGAGTTTCTCCTCATCCCCAGCTTGTCTGTGTACCTGTGAAGGTGTGCCTATAGACTCACAGCTTCCTCCAAGTCCCTCGTGCTACTTCCCAATCAGAAACCTCACACACATCTCCAAAGTTCTCCCCCAGTCAGCCCCCCCAATTCATGTTCCCCTAAATTCTGTGTGTGAGCTGCAAATACAGAAACCCCCTAAGATAAGGATCCTGTCTATTTTTCATTTGGCACACTCCCATCTGCTAATCCGTTGTCTAGTACAGAGGTCAACAAACTTTAGGCTTTGCAGGTCACGGGGTTTCTCTAGCAAATACTCAACCTAACACTGAATTACAAAAGCAGCTATAAACAACACATAAGTAATGAGTGCAACTGAATCCTAGTAAAATTTTATTTGTAAAAGTAAGTGCTAGGCTGTATTCAGCCTGCAGGCCATAATTTGCTAACTCTTAACTCTAGGGCAGGCCTTACTGATGGACATGCCACCACATGGCCTTTCTCTCAAAACTGTATTGTTTGCATGTCTGCTATACTGGACTGTGAGCAATCTCTGTGTCCTCTAACCCTTTTGTTTTTTTTTTTTTTAGTCCCCTAAACTTTGAACCTGTATGTCTTCTACTGAGCCTTATCTATGATAGGTGTCCGATAAATGTTTGTTCTGTCACGCCCCATGACCTAAGGAAATCATCACTAGAACAGATCAGGAGATATCAAGAGGCAGATCAGCCCCAATGGGAGGTTGGCCCAGGGACAAAACCCAGCCACATCAGTGTGGACTGTGCCTGCCAAAGGATGCAAAGAAAAGCAGACTGGCCCATTAGCCTCGGCGTTACTCTTGGAGGGAACTCCGTCTGCTACATCAAAGGACACATCTTCTGATCAAAAGTTTGGACCAGACGGTCCACCTTCTGGATTCATGCCTCTGTCCTCTCCCACGCTAACTCTCCCCGACTGACAGCCCTCCAGGGGCTGGGATGAACCCAAGGAGACAGACACCTGTGTGAGCTTCCAGTTCCTTTAATCTGAACCTGCAGCAGATGCCTTGATCTATACCACTAACACATTCATTATGCTGTACAGGTAACAGAGACTGTGCAAACACACCAGGGCCCTGGCGTCTCTCACTGCATTTGAGATTAAGTGCAAGGAGAGACTATGACTAGCTCAAGAACCCTGAGTGAGTAGCATGATATGGAAACTATAAAATGCTAATGTGACCTGGTATTTTTTTTTTTTTAATTTTTTTTTTTTTGGTACTAGGGATAGAACCCAGGGACACTCAACCACTGAGCCACATCCCCAGACCTTTTTATACTTTTTTATTTAGAGATGGGGTCTTGCTAAGTTGCATAGGGCCTCACCAAATTGCTAAGGCTGGCTTTGAACTCACAATCCTCCTTCCTCTGCCTCCAAAGCTGCTGGGATTATAGGCAGGAGCCACCACACCCAGCATCTACTGGTTCTTTTCAAGAGCTCAAACAAATAGAGCTCATTCAGAGGATAGAAATGAGTAAGCAACAGAAATCAATGCCCCAGGCATGAAAAACAAATGAAGGAACTTGAGGTGTTTGACCAATTAGAAAGAAGCCCAGGGCAAAGGTGTGTATGATATCTGGCTTCAAACAGCCTCTGCAGACAGGAATCTGCCTAAGTCACCTTAGTCACATGGTGCCTCAAGGAAGGTCCAGAGCCTTCTGAGGAGGAAGTAAATATCCCCTTCAGCCCACTGTCCTTCCAGGGCCCAAACACCAGTCAGAATTACGTTCTAAAATATGATCAAGTTCTTAAAGCATTATTTTAATTCCTTCACCTGAATTTTTGGAATAAGACAGTAAACAAATATTCCTTCATGGAATCCCCTTTTAAATGAAGAGCAAATGGTTATTGTAGCGTGTCGAACAGTGTCCCCTGCAAAAAAATAAAAAAAAAATAAAAACATGTCCATTGAGAATCTCAGGAGGTAACTTTATTTGAAGAAGTCTTTAAAGATACAATTAGTTATGATCTCAAAAATGAGATCATATAGCGTTAGGTGAAGCAGGACAGATTAGGGACCCTTGACCTAGCTCCCCCTACCTCGATTCCTAAGGATCTCCTTTTCAACCCACCCTTTCCAGTTACTGAAGAAGCTAACTCTCCAGAGTATAAACAGCAAGATTCTGCATTTCAAAAGACTGCCCAGCAATCCCATCTGGAAGGACATGCATGGAGGCGCCCAAGTTTGGCCTAAAATAACCTAAGAAGGGAAAGTTCCTGTGTAATACCTCATGTATGATATTTGCATCTCATACATCTGATTTTAAACCTGGGAATGAGCATTTGGCACATGCCCAATAAGCATTATGTGCAAGGGTCAGGATTCTGTCAATCACTCCTCCTTTAGCACAAACCAATTCCAGCAAAAAGCCCACCAATGGCAAAAAAGAAGAAGAAGAAGAAGAAGAAGAAGAAGAAGAAGAAGAAGAAGAAGAAGAAGCACCACCACATATAAGCCCAGATTCTGTCTGTGCTCATGGGAAGACATCTTTGTCATGTCTGTGCTGCACCCTTGCAGCATATCTTCCTCCAATAAACTCTCTTAGCTACTTCTTTTTGTCTTGATGAATTCTTCTCACAGCCCTTACACCAAACATAATCCAACTACCCAGGTTCCATGCCATTAAGGTGGTCTTAAATCCAATGACTATTATCTTTATCAGTAGAGGAAAGAATACACAAAGACATACATACAGAGAAGAAAGCAAAGCAAAGATGGAGGCAGAGGTGGCTGGTGGAGATAACTAAAGCCAAGGCATGCCCAAGATCATCAGTGACCATCAAAAATTCATCACAAGCACGGACAATTCTTGCTCAGAAGGTACCAACCCTGCTGACACCCTGATCCTGGGTGTCTGGACACCAGGATTGTAAGAAAATTAATTTTAATTGTTTTAAGTCAACAAGTTTGAGGTAATTTGTTAGGGAAGACTTAGGAGAATAATATGACTGTAACTTAGGAATATGATTAGAGCATTTCATGAAGAGGCTGAATAATACAGTGGTTAAAGGTTGTAATGTGAAGAAGGACAACTGGCTAGGTTCAAATCCCCAGCCAACCATTATTCACCTGTTTAATGTCCATGGGAAAGTTATTTAACTTTCCCATGCCTCAGTTTTCCTTTCTACAAAATAATAGAATTATCAACCTCATAAGATTATTCAAAATGTTGGTACATCTGAAGTGCTAAGACAGGTGTCTGTATCAGAGAATGCACCACTATGCACTTCAGCTATCACTGTAAGCTAAAGCAGACCAAAGAGTTCTGCTTTTGTATTTTACTGCAATTAGTAAAATACAAAAAAAAAAAAAAAAAAAAAAATACACTACCGTGATGGTGAACAATGACTATCACTCTTTCTATCTATAAGTGTGAGACAGTGTCCCAACCAGATTGTGTCTGAGGTATTCTCTAATGTTCACAATACTACTATAAAAGAAATAAAATAATCCTCATTTATAGATGAAGAAGTTGAGCTCAGAAATGTTGAAAAACTTATCCAGGATCATACAGTAAAAACTGAGGGAATCAAGATTTCATTCAGATCTGTTCGGCTTTAAGGTTTGCCCATAATACCACAATGCCCTTGGATTGGGATTGATTCTGTTCCCCCATTGTATTGCCAGCCACAGCACAATGCCTGGGTCAGAGTAAGTATGCCCCAAACACTTTAAGTAATTAATTGATTCACTATAGATGAATGTGCCAATATTAGCATTATTGATTTTCTTTTAAGCTGAATCCAGTGTAGAAATGAGAACCCAACAAAAACCAAGCTACAGACCATCCATCCTTAAGTGAGCCAACAGATTACTAGAAACATCAGGTTCCCAGGTTGATCTATACAGCATTCTATGTGGACATACAAACTTGTTAGAAACCTGATCTGTCGTTACTTAGAGAAGCCAGGAGATAGTGCTGAGATCTAGCACTCCCCTAAAGGACCACACGGTCCTGCAGTCTGGTTAGAGTTCGATTTTTCATGTGAAATGGGGCGGAGAGCAAAGTTATTGCTTCTCAAATCTTATCTCGAAGCTGATTGCTAGTTATCCTCTGTGCAGGCTACCATTTGGTTTGAAGAAAAAAGGAGGAATTGATTACCAGCGACATTAGAAGTGATTAAAAGTGCTGCATCCACAAGAGCGAAAGGTCTGCATGCATTTGACAGCGTCTCTTGATCCTTCTGCTCTTAAAACAGGCTGTTTGCATTCCCTGCTCCCCAGGTGGGAGGATGGGGACCAGGGAAGAGAAGCCGCCACAAGGTCAGGACTAACTAGCCAAATGCGGCCAAGTCCACAATGAAGCTACTTCTTCAAACAATCAAAACAGCAGGTGAGGCTGCAGGCAGGTAAGAGTTGACTCTACTCAAACATGAGAAACAAAGCCAGGTTCCGATTTCAGGTGGATTTCTAACATGTTAATATTGAAAACTAGCCTAAGCAAACAGGTTACTACAGCTCAGCTACAGACCAGAGGAAAAATAATCTTGGGCTGTATATTCATAAATAGGTACTGATCCCCAAGTACAAGACCTATGTGAAGCTCTCCTGTTATGGGGATAAAAGACAACATTTGCCCTCTTAAGGAGCTCACTGTCTAGTAGGGAAACAGACATGAAAACAAATAATGTTTTAACGTGGAGGAAACCAGCAGGATAAAGGAAGGAGATCAGGGAGGGAGGGAAGGGAAAAGGAAGGAACTGAGGAACAAAACCGATCACATTAAATTGTTCCAGTGTGCGCATGTACAAATATGCAATAATGAATCCCACTATTATGTATAATTATAATGCATCAATAAAAAATCTGGGAAAATAGGAAAACAAATTATTACATTTGCAGTGTACAATGAAGATGGGGTGGAGGAAACTGAAGGCCTAAAGAAGACGTCACCGAAGAGACAATGCTAACACCAGCACAGCAAGAGGAGAGAACATTCCAGGTGGAGGGAAGGGCACAGCCAAAAACCCTGCAGGCAAGAAGCAGCTTGACTAGGGATTTGACAGGACTGGAGCCAAGGGTGAGTGGCCATGTGCTAGTCAGAGAGTGGAGAGACTTGTGGAAGACCAAAAAACAGTGGGCGAGACTGATCATGAGAATCTAGTACAACAGGCTTAAGGAGTGTGAGCTTGCTTCCAGGTGCTTAGAAGTCAATGAAAGATTTCACATAAGGGGGTGTCTCATTCAGATTTGCATCTACAATGATCACATAAATTACTTATAGTACAACATAAAGATGGTTTGGAGGAGTAAAGCTAGGACCAGTTAATGTGAGCGGGGGCATAGATTAGAGATAGAGAGCTGGTCTACCATGCATGGGGCCCAGGGTTAGATCCCTAGCACAAAAAGGAGGAGGAGCAGGAGGAGGAAGGGAACGGGGGAAAGAAGAAGAAGACAAAGAATAGAGGAAGGAAGGAAAGAAGGAAGGAAGGAAGGGAGGGAAGGAGGGAGGGAGGAAGGAAGGGACGGGGAAAAAGAAAAGAAATAAAGACAACACATACATAGAAAAAAGATGTATTTCAATAATGCAAGGGAAGACAGTGGTAGAATCAGAAGAGGGCAGTGGGGAAGGTAAGGACATGGGACTGACAGGACCTGGTACACAAATGGATGTGAAAGGAGGGAGAGATCTAGGGAGGTTCCAGATTGTGGCGTGGATGACAGGGAACATAGTTAGGACAGCCACCAAGACAGGGAACAAAGATGGTTGTCTGTTTCACAGATCGTATTTGTGATGGTTCTCACCAGAGTCAGAGAACTGGACAAAGGTGATCTCAGAGCATCCCTTTCAGTAGCCATACATGTATCTACAGAGAAAAAAATAAATGTATAGTTCATAGAAACACAAGGTTTGACAGGGAAGATGCTGAGTTCCTTTATGAGAACATTAGGTTTGAAATGTCCCCGGACCCCAGGTATTCAGGTTAAGAAGACAGACTTAAGCGAGAACACATAGGACAAGTGCAGGTGAAATGAGAACTTTTGAGAAACACACATGTAAGGAGATAACCTGAGCAATACATGGGGGTAAAATTTCCCAGAAAAGAAAAGGGGAAAATAAGTAAGAAAGCTGAAAATGACTTTATGACGTTTACCAGCAGATGGAAGTATCTGAAGAATATCATGCTAAGTGAAATAAGCCAGCCCCCCCCCGCCCCCCCAAAAAAAAGGTTGAATGATTTTCTCTGATATGTACATGCTAACCCACAATAAAAGGATGGGGGTGAGGGGTAGAAGAGAGGTGCAGTAGATTAGACAATAGGAAATGGAGGGAAGGGAGGGGGATAGGAAAGGAAAAGGAAAGACAGTGTAATGAATCTGACATAGTTTTCCCATGTGTGTATATGAAAACAACACAGTGAATCCTACCACTATGTACATCCATAAGAATGGGACTCTTAACTAGAATAAGGTACATTCATGCTTGTGTCATTATAGCAAAATGGATTCTGCTGTCATATATAACTAAAAAGAACCAGTAAAAAATAAATTGCAAATTAGATTTTCTTTAAAAAAGAACTCTGAGAACACTAACAAATCAATGGTGGATAAGGAGGAAAAAATACATGAAAGAGAATAAAAAGGACATTGATGTATAAAATAATAAAGAGAACAAGATAAGAATAAAAAATCAGGCATCTTAGGAGGCTGAGGCAGGAGGACTGTGAATTCAAAACCAGCCTTGGCAAAAGCAAGATGCTAAGAAACTCAGTGAGACCCTGTCTCTAAATAAAATAAAAAATAGGGCTGTGGATGTGGCACAGTGGTCGAGTGCTCCGGAGTTCAATCCCCAGTACCCCTCCACATAAAAAAGAATAAAATAATAAAAGAAGTCAAGAAAATTCAGGGAAGAATCATGTTATAAACCCAGGAAAACCTGAGGAAGAGAAAATAACAAATGGAAAGAAGTGGTCAGCTGTGTCAAATGCAATGAAGGGAGCAAGCAAAGAAAGAATTGAAAAGGTTTTCTATTCTTTTTTTTAATATTTATTTATTTGCTTTTAGTTGTACACAGCGTGTTTTTACGTGGTGCTGAGGATCGAACCCGGGCCGCGCACGTGCTAGGCGAGCGCTCTACCACTGAGCCACAACCCCAGCCCCAAGGTTTTCTATTCTTGATGAGTAAAAAATACCAAAAGGAATTTAACCATGGAGAGCAGATTAGCATAGTTCCTAGAATCGAGTAGGTATTTGGTAATGCTGGATGGAAGGAAGGCAGGGCTTCCATATTGACGACCCACAATTGAACCCATTGTCTGTTTCACAGATTGTATTTGTGATGGTTCTCACCAGAGTCAGAGAACTGGACAAAGGTGATCTCAGAGCATCCCTTTCAGTAGCCACACATGTATCTACAGAGAAAAAAGAAATGCATAGTTCATAGAAACACAAGAAAAACCTTTATAACTATTCTACCACGAAGGGTCTTCCAAAGGTCATTCCACCTATCCCCTTGCCTCTGGCAGAATGTCAAGAGCAATCTTTAACACACGCCATCTAATCTAAAGAAACCCACGTATGCATGCCTCCAAATCCGACTTTCCAGAAGGAAGGGAGGAGCAAGCATGCATCTACCCTACCACCTCTCGCCTTCTGGCGGGGGGAACGGAAAATCTCGTCATCAGCATAGCTGCGGCCCCGGGAGCCAACAGCACAGCCACACAGCCAAGTCTCTGTGAAATGCATCAGATCAAACTCAATGATCAATAATAAAATCAACAGCCTTCTCAAAGCCAACGGGGTTGAGATTCAGAAGGGGCAATCCTGTAATCTCTCCCAGCACTACACAGCACACTCATTTTTGTGAGATTTACAGCCTTAACCATTTCTCTGGATGCAGGCATGATGTTACAGAAGTCAAACCATTTTCCCAGGTAAGGGGTCAGGGTCAGGGGAACTAATGATCTAACAATTAAAGGGGCTCATGGACCCCCCAGGCCTTCACTCCCTCCAGCTCTAACAGGAGAAAACCAAACCCCTTATGAGGGTTAACCAATCAAACCAGAAAATCCAACAGCCATACAGTTCAGCTGGAAGAACGTTCCTTTGTTAAACAAACAATGTGTCTGGAACACTTTTGGTCTCATTGTTCCATTCCAGGCTGGAGGCTGAAGCTATAGAAATAAATTAGCAATTTCAATAATGCTCATCCTGGACTGACCCTACTGGCAGATAGAAACGTCCTGGCTGGGGCAGGAGAATTGAATTAACTCTTTCGGGCTATGGTTGGAGATGGAGGGTGGTGTGGATTGGTGACTAGGGAAGGCAGAGAAAGAGGATTCCGGATGGAAATAACTATTGAAAGAGGAAGATGAGAGCTGACTGGCACTGAAAATGGACAAGGAGACTTTTTCTTCAAGGATCTTAAGAACGGGAAGGAAAGAAATAGGCAAAAATATTGGATTTACACAGAGATTTTTATCTGTATCAGTGTAGTCACTGCGGTCTGTTACCTCTCCTACGATCTGAAAAACAAATGCCTCTCTAACACAAGCCCCTGTCAGGGACCCAGGTTCAGCACAAGGATGTGGCTACTGAGCCTAGACTTGTGCTGTCCATGTTACCAACGGGAAATTCAAGTGCGGCGAGGTTTCCTGGGGGAGCCTCCATTCTTGACTTGAGAACCTTCTGCTCTGCTTTACCTTCACTTCGTGAGAGCCCCAGACCTTAATGGTGCCTTCAAACAGGAAGGCTGGGATCTGCACTTCCCCTCGGAGGCATGGAGCAGGACAGTGCCAGCTGCAGGTCCTGACCTGCTGGCTGGACAGAGGACATTCACAGCTTGGGCAGACATCAGAGGGACTAGTGGCCAAAGGACTAGAGTCATGTGATGGGTCTTATTTTCCAAAATTTGGAGGAAACCGACATCAAAGATGGGACAGACGTTAGCTGGGTGGTCTGAGACAGCCATCAGGGAGGAGCAAAGGATGGAGAGAGGACGCGACCGGGTCGCCCACGTCCCCAAACAGGGCTCTCTTTGTTTTCCTGACTCCAAGTCCACAGCAACAGACTAAGGCCCAGGGAGGAAAGACAGAGACCTTGATGCAACTGGAGCCAGGAGGCATTGCCTAGACCCCTCTGGAGTCCACAGAGCCACACAAGACTTCCCCGGGGAGAGATGCTGGACAGGAGGGGACTAAAGGGAAAATTCCAAAGAAGTGGATGAGGTTAAGAACTGGATGGGGAGACAGGAGGGCAAAGGTCGCCACGTGAACAAAGTCACTGTCCTGTGACTCTCCTGCTTGTCACCAGGGAGCATTAACCACCCACCATGTGCTCTGCTGGAAACCCACCAACATGCCAGCTTGTGTCAGCCTGAAATCTCATCAGTGCCTCCGCGTTCCCTTTCCCAATCTCTGGTCCGTTCCTACCTAGGATGTTGAATACTGAGATCAGTTAAAGGTCTGAGACTCAGATACAGAGCTTATACCTACTCCATTAGAAATCAGGTTCACCCAGGTAGAAAACACACCTCCCAGGAGCAGGTTCACCTCCTCCGTTGCTGAACCAGAGCTAGAGACGCCTTCGATCTCAACTTCTGCTTGTAAATTCATAAGCACTCTGTATAAACACTTGTGGAAATACCTTTTCACCATCTGTTCAATATGCGTCCTGAGTGACCTTCTCTTGCTCAGTCATTCATGCTATCAGTTGGAAACAGCACAAACACTTGGGTGGACTTGGGCATCTCTGGGTATTTGATATAGCTCAGCTGTCCAGGTCTCTGGATGTTCTGCACAACTTTTTTTCAGGATCAGAGAGGTGGGCCCCATGGTGAAGAGTGTGTGGAAGGAGCCTTAGGCTGGAAACGCAAGCTTGCCTTTCAAGTCCCAGCTCCTCTGCAGCCTAAAAATGGGGTCTGGCAAATGCTATGGTGCAGGAGCCCTAATTAAGGAGATAGCTAAGATTGCGGTTAGCTGTGAGCCATAAGCATTACCACCTTCCATGGTCTCGTGAGACTTGGCCCGGGACAGTGTGGATCGGGTCAGCGCCATTTGCATGATCTCGCGAGACTCGGCCCGGGGGATTGTGGATCAGGTCGGTGCGATTTTGTGTGTGTTGTGGTGGTGGTTGGCAGAGTGTGGATAGTGTGTGGGAGTTGTTGTTGGAGCTGGAGAGAAAAGATAGCAGAATAAAGAGCCTGTTTGTTTCCAGTCCGCCTCTGAACTTATTCCCGTGGCGTTGTTGCTCCCAGCGGCCATCGCTTCAGGCAGCAACACTATGGTTTGAAAGTCCCCCAAAAGTCCTTGTGTCAAAGGGTTGATACCTAGCATAGTGCTACTGGGAGGTGCTGTGGACCGTTAGGAGGCAGGGTTCAGTGGGAGGTCTTTTAGTCATCAGGGGCATGCATTCAAAAGGGATTGTGAGTCCCTGAACTCTTCCTTCCTCTCCCCTTGCTCTCTGGCTTATGAGTTGAGTGGTTTTGCTCTACTATACTTTCCTACCATGATGTGCTTTTTGGCCACAGTCCCAAAACTAAGGGTGCCACTCAATCATTGACTGGAACATTCAAAACTGTGAGCCAAAATGAATCTTTTCTCTTTATAAGTTAATTACCTCAGATATTTTGTTACAGTAATGGAAAGCTAACACAGTGCCTTCCTAGACTTTGTTTTTTCTGTCTATGAAATGAGAAATTTGGATGAGATAACTGGTCTCATAAGACATTTCTAATTCTGACATGTTCTGATTTTATTTAATGCACTTGAAACAATGCCCTGTGTTTATAATTAACCATTATAAAAGCCAACCTTGATTGATTTGACCACTGTTGTGACAAATGATTCTGCAGGTCCTTTCCATGCATTATCTAATTTCATCCTAACACTAGCCCTTTACATGAAAATACCATTTTACACATAAAGAAACCAGGCACAGAAAAGGAAGGAGACCTAAGGTCACACAAGAAGTAAATAACGGAGATGAGAAACCAGCTGTCCACTTCTAGACCCTGCACACTTCACTATGCTATCTCAGGACCCCCCTAACAGTAAATAAAGGAAAGGACAGTTTTAATCTGGGCCTCTCACCAGTCAAGGTGTAAAGCAATTCTATATAACAGCCACGGTGGGCAGTGATTCTAGCTGACATTGTAAAATTCATGAGAGAAGAGGATGAAATTACTAGCCCCTGTTCAGAGCACAAGGGCAGCTCAGTTTCCAAGGTGTTATGCAGGCTGATATGAAAGCCAAGCCCAGATCTAAAAGCCTGTCCTTTCTTCCCTTTCCCACCACTTTTTACTGCTGCTATCACAGCAAGCAGCTCAGAAGAGTAATCATTGCAGGGTGGCAAGGCAGCCTGAAGGCAAAATCAGATCCCTGAGACCCAGAGGCCATCTTTGCACTGGCCCAGGACAGCCATACCTTCTGTCCCCTCCCAGAGGTAGTGAGCTGGCAACAGCCACTCAGACCCCACGTCACCCCTCCTGGTGCCAGGTGGAGGTTCCCTGCCTGCTGTGGTTGGCACTGGGCATCGTGTGCACTAGAAGTAAACAATGAGCACCCAAGTTCTTCTCTCCGACCTGTGCCCCAGGGCGACATGCCGGGCCTTCAGATGGTTCTAGATCATCTGGCCAGCAAATGGACCAAACAGAGGCGAAAGGAAGCCAGCAGGCAGATCCACAAACCCACTCTCTTCCCACAGCATGGTGAAGAGGGTGAGCACAGTCCCGGGGCAGGCCTGCTAACGGAGAGCACAGCAGAGCCTAATGCCAGCACGGCCATCAGAGCCACGTTTAAACAATCTGCTTCCGATTTGCGGCAGCCATCCATTGCCTGGTTCTACCAGAAAGCTCTACATTCTTGCTCTACTATTTCATCTCCCTCTGGTCCAGTCTGCTCTGGCCTTATGTCAGATTAATATTCCTATTCCGTGGAAACGGACAACATTTTCTTTGGTGGGATTGACCTCTCCAATTGGCCCCAGCTGCCTGGAAGCTTACAAAGCCAGTGGTAGCCACTACCCCTTCCCCACCCCTCGGGTCCGGATGTGTAAACACCCAGGGTGGCCCCTGACTCATATAGAAAGTTATTAGGAAGGAGTGAGGCTTTACAAGGTGTCAGAGCTTTCAGCAAGCTTTCAGGATCAGAGCTGATCTCAAGGTGTTGCAGACAGAGGGCAACTCAATGGAAAAGGCACCAAAGATGCAGCCCAGCCTATGACTGCCACCAACTGATGACCAAGGCTGGGCAAAGGGAGGTGTCTGTAAGAATAAAAGCTACTAATGATAATAATAGCTAATATTTAATGAGCAACTTCCCATATGTTGGGGACTGCACTGAGAATTTTAGTGCACTATCCCATTTAGTTCTTTCAATGAACTCAGCAAGTAGACAATGTTCTTTTTGCCACTTCACAGATATAAAGAGAAGTGCACCTAAGAAAGATTTGGTGACTTGTCCAGAATATCAGTAAGTGACAGAACTAAGATTTGAATCCAGGCAGTCTAAATCCAAGGTCTCAGTCCTTAAACAGTGAATAGCATGTCCTGAGTTCTGAGGAGAGCCCCCTTAGCACCATGCAATCCTTAATGAGCCATGGTGAGGATGATTTTGAGGACTGTCCCTGACTAGTGAGGACCCCTGAGCCAGTATATTCTTGCCTTCTGGATTTCAGAGCCTGACCACAAATCTACACATATTCAAGAAATGATCCATCCAGGCTAACCCCAATAAAAGCAAACTTTCCCTTGTCTGTTTTCCTGGAGATCTGAGCTACTTGCCTTGTTCTGGGAGCAAGGGTGACTAGAAGAAACCACAGATTCTATAACCAACAATACCTAGAGGAGTCTGGAGTGAGCCAGGAGGAATGCAAATAGCATCATGACCCGAGACGGCACCTGTATTGCTGGAGGAGAGGCCCTGGAAAGACAGCCTCTCCCAGGTCCTTCTTGTCCTATGAACCTAAACTACCCTGACCTTCCTAAGCAAGTTTAAAGGCAGAGAGGATAAGTAGGCATTCAAACAGATATTGGTACACCCAGGTTCACAGCAGCACTGTTCACAACAGCCAAACTGTGGAAGCAAAGCAAGTGTCCGTGGATGGGTGAGTAGATAAACAAAATGTAGTACACACACACAATGGAATGTGACTCCATCTTAGAAAGGAATAAAACCGTGCCACTTGCAACACCATCACTGAACCTCGTGGACATCACGCTTAGTGAAACAAGCCAGTCACAGAAGGACAAACACTGCATGATTCACTTATCTGAAGCATCTCTAACAGTCAAACTCACCTAAGCAGAGAGTATAGTAGGGGTTGCCTGGGGCTGAGGGACGGGGGAAATAAAAAGTCATCTCTCAACAGGTATAAAGTGCCAGTCATGTCAGATGAGTAAGTTCCAGAGGTCTGCCACACAACAGTGCCTACAGTTAGCAAGATGGAATCTTGCACTTCAGACTTTGTTAAAATGTTCTATCTCGTGTTTATGACAGAAATCAAAACAAAACAAGGGACACAAAGAATCTTTGGGAGATGACAGACGCAGCTCTCCTACCAACTGCAGGGGTAGTGGTATCGTGGGTATTTGCATATGTCCAAACTCATCAAGTGTACATATTAAATGTGCCCATTTCTTTGCATGCCAATTATGCCCCGATAAATTGGCTTTTATAAAAGGAAATTCCGACACATGCTATGACATGGATGAACTCTGAAGACATTTTTCTAAAGGATATGGGCGAAAAAGCACTGTATGACCCCACTTACAGGAGGCACCTAGAGTAGTCAAATTCATGGAGACGGAAAATGAAACGGTGGTTGCCGGGGGCTGGTGTTGTGGAGTTAGTGTTTAATGGGTGCAGTTTCAGTGGTGAAGATGAAAAAGTTCTGGAGATGGGGCCCTTAAACAAATTAGCAAGACCCTGTCTCCAAATAAAATATTAAAAGGGCTGGAGATAATGGCTCAGTGGTTAAGCACCCCTGGGTTCAATCCCCAGTACCAAAAAAAAAAAGGTCCTGAAGATGTGGAGATGGGTAGTAGCGATGGTTGCACGGCAGTGTGTATGTGCTTAATGCCAATTAAAAATAGCTGAAATGGTAGATTCGTGTTAAGTATATAGAATCACAATTTTAAGAATATTTATAGTAAATGTTATTTCTCAAATATAATAATAATTAAAACATGTGTTTGGATCTTTAAAAAAAAAAAAAAAGAAAGAAAGAAACAAGCAGAGAAGAAAAAGAAATGAATTTACAAATGGAAAGGAACCTCAAACCTCAATGAAGTGTAACGACAGGTTCACTGAAATATGGGAAAGTGAAAGTTAAATCTTCCAATATTAAATTATTTATGTAAGTAACCCTACCTGACACAGCAGCACCCTCAGTAAAAATGCATGATTCGAGATCACTCATGAAAGGGCCTGACACCGACCCTGAGCCGCCGCCTTTCCCCATGCGGAGTCCGGTCGCCAGGGTTGCCCCCTCCAGGCCCCACAGCAGCACCAAGCACATGGTGCCAAGCACAGAGAGTAACGCCCCCGGCAGGGTTGACCTGCATACTGCCGGGTCACAGTTTATCTCTTCAGTCATTTTCTTAGTCATTCAACTAATGTTTTGGACATTAGTTGTTTTGAGCACCATGTGAAGCTCTGGAAATGCAAAAGGAAAAGAAGGAAGGAAGGAGACACTCTGGCAAGAGACAGAAAAGCTAACTTTCTTTGAGCACTTGCAATATGCCAAGCGCAGCTCTAAGTTCCTCATAAGTATTACAGCTCACATGCCCTGCGGTGCTGATGTTTCTGGTATGACTTTTTTTATTCTTAATGAAAATGAAAAGTCCTATAAGGGTTAAAGGAAACTTTGGAATGGTTGCACAGGGATTTGAATCCAAGAATTTTGTCTGCCCAAAAGCATGAGTGCTTCGTGGAGATTCTACATTGCTAACGCTCAGAGACGCAGAAACTGGTTCTACACGATCCATGCCTTCTCAGAGCTCACCAGCTGCTGCAGGACAGTTGGGCAAATAAGTGAAAACAAAGGAAAACCCCAAAAGCCCTCCAGCTTCACTTGCTTATAGTTTCTTGCTTTCAACATTCATTTTTTTTATTTGTTCTAATTAGTTATACATGACAGTAGAATGCATTGTGTCTCATTGTACATAATTAGAACACAACTTTTCATTTCTCTGGTTATACACAATGTAGAATCACACCATTTTTGCAAACATACCTACACCCATGGTAATGATGTCCTTCTCATTCCACTCTCTTCCCTACCCCCCTGTCCACTCTCCTCCCCTTTGCCCCATCCAAATTTCCTCCATTCTCCCCATGCCCCTTCCCTCCATTATGGATCAGCATCCACTTATCAAAGAGAACATTCGGCCTTTGGTTTTTTGGGATTGGCTTACTTCACTTAGCATGATATTCTCCAACTCCATCCATTTACCTGCAAATGCCAGGATTTTTTTTTTCTCTTTTAATGCTGAGTTATCTTCCATTGTGTATATATACCACAGTTTCTTTATCCATTCATCTATTGAAGGGCATCTAGGTTGGTTCCACAGTTTAGCTATTGTGAATTGAGCTGCTATAAACATTAAGGTGGCTATATCACTGTAGTATGCTGATTTTAAGTCCTTTGGGTATAGACCGAGGAGTGGGATAGCTGAGTCAAATGGTGGTTCCATTCCAAGTTTTCTAAGGAATCTCCATACTGCTTTCCAGAGTGGTTGCACTCCCACAACATTGATTTTTTAATTGCTTAGTTAAAACAATAAAATATTAGAACCACCACTACACCACTAGCTGCTGTTGCTGCTTTTTCTTTTTTCTTTTTTTTTTCTTTTCTTTTTTTTTTAATAGCTAAACCTCTGGTGTGTGGTCATGACAGTGATGCTTAAGTCATTTTTCAGGAATTTAGAGGTAGCCCTGTCTAGGTCAAACTGGTTGAAGCCACCACACTTGGGCCTGCCAAGTGTCTGATGGGTGAATTTTGACAACAGACAGCCAGAATGCCAACAACAAATCATGCTAACGCCACCATTTTCTGAATGCAGAAAATGCAGAACCAGGAAAATTGATTGCACATGTGCAGGCCACTAATTACTTCACCCTGCCTTATTTCCAATCACATCTCCTCATGCCTCGGGCCACCCTGCTTCTTTATTTCATAAGTGCCCCTAAACGTTTTCCTTTGGAGACAGATTTGAGATTTGCTCTCCTGTCTCCATGCTTGGCCACCTTGCAAATAAACTCTTTGGCGAAACTTGGCAATTCCGTGATTGGCATACTGTGCAGCAGGCAAAGTGGCCCTGATTCAGTAACATAAGAATCAATCACATTCCAAAAGAGATACCTGCTAAAACGTAGGTCAGTGTGATGAGAGCCGGGGACTCAGGTGGAGGAATCAGGACCACTCCACAAGTATGTGGCCCGTACTGTCAGTATCTTATAATCTCCTTGCATTCAGATGTCATCATATTCCAGACCCTCTCGAGAGGACCAGTCTCCTCTGCTCCTCACTGCTCCCAGTGACACTGACAGTTGTGATGTGTTGGCCACCTGACAGTTAACTAAGGAATGAAAAAGAAGCATTCCCAGGCAAAGGGAAATGAAACTTTTTAGGTCAGTACCTGAGAACTAAACCCTTTCTTAGGCAGAATTAACCTTTTATTCTTTGTACAGCTTCTCTTAATGCCAAGCCACTCTGATGCTCTTTACCTCCCCCTGGTGGCCTGGAGGACTCATGGCAGTTTTGCAAATAGTGCAGGCCCTTAGTTCAGAAAGGAAAGACAATCGGAGGTGATGTGTCTGTGGACAAGCAAGGGCAGATACACCAATGGAAAATAGGACTCATCAGATCTCTGGTTTGTAGCCCCTAGAGCTTAAAATTCCACTCTTTCTTTTCTGCCCAGATCTGCATCTTGGGAATACCAGTTCTACCCAGAAGTAATAATTCCCACCAGTACTGAGTCTTTGGCAGTATGGAAAATTTCCTCCAGGGACCTGGGGGAAAGAAGCAAGACCTCCTATGGCCACAAAGTTCATTCCTCTACTATGATAGCTACTCTGAGATGCTGGCAGACCTAATGCTAACCCAGAGGCCAAGACAGAATATGCCTTCAAGCTGTCACAGCGCTGACTATGGAACAAGATGCTACCCGAAGCCCTTTGGGTCCCCATTAGAAGAGGGGTCCCACAGCTCAGGACAGAGGTACACATGTCAGACTAAATGAAGAAAATGCTTTGTCTCTATAAATTGCCTACGTTGAAGCTGATTATTCTTTGGCCACCCTATCTTCCAGGATTTTCCTAGAGACACATATCTAGGAAACCTAGGGATTCCTCACAAGATCTTTGTTGGAGACTAGGGATTGGTATTGAAAAGCCCACAGTCCCCATGCTCAAGATAGAAGTGAATGTGATCTTTACTTATGGTGCAACTCAAGAAGGCCCATAATAAAGGGATGTGTAAGAAAGAGCAGCAGAGGACAGAGAGGATTCACAAAAGCTCACCTGAACTGGCACACAATCAATTGAGTCTCTGTGTTGGACCAGTAATTTGCACAGCGGCACACACAAAGCCAGGCTCGTGTCCTTCTCCTCCAGTGACTCTTCCTCTCCAGCCTGAAACAGCCACTATGCACTCCCAGGCTTGGTCACCTACTGCTGCCTTCCTCACAGTGACCCAGACCCCATAGGCCTTACCTCATTTCACTCATACAGAACTTGGGCCTCCTGATCTACTTCATCTAAGCTTTGCCATTCTCCTTGCGTTCAGACTTCATCACGCTCCAGACCGCCCCATCTGTCCAGATGTCCTTTCACACTCCTGGCAGGCTACGCACGGCTCACACACTTCTCTTCAAACTCCTTCCCTTTCTGTGCCCCTGTAAGATTATGTGCCATTATCTCAATGTCCTTGTCATAGAATTCTGATTCCTTTGACGCACATTCAGATGATCCCTATCTTGTCCCTGCTTTCTAAAAGTCCACAGGCAGAGTCTAGCACATAAATATGACCACGCCCCATGTTCTATGCCTTCATCACTGCCAAGGTGGCGTGGACACTGGGGATGCCAGCTTTCTCTTGTTATTCAGAATTCAGACTAAAATGTACTTCACCTTATTATCTCCCCTGGCGTGTGGACGTAGCTTACAAGCAAAACGATCCGAGAGTTATCAGATGTTTCATTATGCTTCGCTTTTAAAGTACACAGTTAGGGCTGGGGATGTGGCTCAGCAGTAGAGCGCTCGCCTAGCACGCGCGCGGCCCGGGTTCGATCCCCAGCACCACGTAAAAATAAACGCATTGTGTACAACTAAAAGCAAATAAATAAATATTTTTAAAAATACACACTTAAAGCAGATATTGTGGAAATTCCCCAACACATCCTTCAGTGTAAAGCACCAACCATAGTTCCTGCTTAGCCAAACAATCTGCAGTATACTGTATAATATTTTATTTCATTGAATTTCCTCACCTGCTCAACCAAAGGACTTCTTTCCACTGCCATTTCTCTCTCAGCTTATTAAATAGCAGACCATTGGGTACTTAATGTTCTTAAAGTAAGGAATTTGATTTTATTCTAACTTGAATGAAAAGTTTACCCATCTCTGAAACACAGTAGATAGTAGTTCTCAAAATGTGGTTCTGGGACCAAAAAAAAAAAAAAAAAAAAAAAGATCAGCATCATTTGGGAACTTGTAAGAAATACAAATTTCAGAGTCTCCTGAGGCTGACTGGAACCAAACCCCAGGAGGTAGTCCCAGGTGAGAGGGTGTAAGCACGCTGCCTGTGCCTTTCCCTCTAGATGGCAGCTACAAAACCAAATGTAACGTATGGAGAAGTTATTTGAGAATTCTTAAAAGTAAATAGTATTAGATTAGGGTAAAAAAAATTTGAGCTAACATCAAACTGGTGATGAGTTTGGGCACTCTTTTCTTCCATTATCCTCCAGTTTAGACTCAAGGAAGTCCAAAACCCAGAAGTAATCATCAGCATGGACAGAGAGAGCCCCAGGAGAGACCCTCTAACTCTGCTTGAGAAATTTTTTTTTTTTTAAGTATTAAGAGACAATCTGGAAAGCCACCATTGCTTTCTCCAATTTTTTGTGCCCTAACCCACAGACAAACTCCCAAAATTCTGAAAGAGATGAACTCAGGAATTTTCCTTCTGTTCTCCCAAGAGAGGAGAGCAAACCTCAGTTGCTTCTCTCCCTGCCCCCATCACTCGGCAACTGTGTGATTTTGGAGTATGTGGCAGAGGAGGGTAAGCAGATTCCAAGGTTTCTGGCTAAGGGATGAACTTCCCAGGGAACCTTAAGGTTCTGGAAAGATCACAGAGAGGAGAGATCTCTAAGTGACCCTATGGATACTATGGTATATCACACAGTATAAAGCATAAGCTTCATACTTTAAGGTTGAAATATGTGATACACCCAGGTATGCCCAGGTCCCAAACTAGCCATTTGGAAGCATCTTCAGGACAGATACAAATAGCATAAGGCTTTGAAAATGAAACTGATATTGAAAACACAACCCAAAGTGCCCTGGTTCTAACTTGCAAATTGAACCCAACCAGATCGATTGCCTACTAACACACAAACAGGATTTAAATAAGACCCAGAATTTCACAATTATTTTGAAAATGGTCAGGATAGAACTTAAAGTTACTGAGCCCACACACACACACACACACACACACACACACACACACACAAAACAGAAAAAGTGGGGCTAGACAATCAATAGATATCAATGGCAAACAAAGATGTTAGGATTATCTGACAACTACTTTAAAGTAGTTATTAATATAAATGCTTCCAAAAGAAGAACATTCTTAAAATAAATAGATTGCTAGGGATGTTGAACATTTTTTCACGTATTTCTTGGCCATTTGTATTTTGTTTAGTTCTTTTGCCTATTTATTTATTTATTTATTTATTTATTTATTTGTTTATTTATTTATTTATTTTTGTGGTGGTAAGTTTTTGAGTTCTGAGTATCTGCTGGATATTAATCCCCTGTCAGAGGAAGAGCTGGCAAAGAACTTCTCCCATTCTATAGGCTCTCTCTTTATATTCTTGTTTCCTTTTTAATTTGATGCTGTCCCACTCATTGATTCTTAGTTCTATTTGGTTTTATTTCCTGCACAAGGAAATGCAAATCAAAACTACGTAGAAATTTCATCTCTCACTCCAGCCAGAATGGCAATCATCAAGAATACAAATAATACTAATCCTGGCAAGGATGTGGGGGGAAAGGTACACTCATATATTGGTGATGGGACTATATATCAGTACAACCACTCTGGAAAGCACTATGGAGATTCCTCAAAAAAAAAAAAAAAAAAAAAAAAAAAAAAAACCTAGGAATGAAACCACCATATAACCCAGCTCTCCCACTCCTCAGTATTTATTCAAAAGAACCAAAATTGGCATATTATAATAGATCAAATTATATTCCATGCTTGTTTGATTATATCAAAATGAACCCCAATAACATGTATAACTATAATACACTAATAAAAACATAAATGAACAAACAAATTTTCAGCAAAAAAAATAGAAGACCAAAAAAAAGGGACCAAATGGGCCTCCCTCAGGGTCTCTATGGTGAGTGGCAGTGGTGGCAGGGCATCAGCAGCAGTGGCAAGTCGGATAGCAGTGAGGGAGACCATGGATGTTCTGCTTGAGATTTCAAGAACTTTGAATACTGGCTTAGATAAGGAAACACTGTCTACATGCATACAACTTTGTGAACAAAGAATTAACCCAGAAGTTTTATGAGCAGTTATTAAGGAACTATGCAAGGCTACCGGAGCACTAAAGGCTGCGGAAAATATGACAAGCCAACTTTCAGGAGAAATCCTGGTGAGATATGTCAAGCTCCTCAAGAGGATTTGGAGACGACATTGCAGTCAAGGACGTACAGTGAAATTACTCTATGAAGCAGTGTAGAAACATGTTCCTTTTAAAAAGAATTATAAAACCACAGTGTTCTAAGTCAGTGGAAGGTGGCTAACAGAGAGAACTATCAAATGTGTTTGCATCACATCTTATTCACTTTTTGTAAATGGCCCTAATGTTTTGGCATTGCTATGTTTGCTTTATGTATTCCTTATTTATAGCTCTGATAGACAGAAAAGGCTTGGAAAATTAAAGCTATCAGATGTGCACAACTGCTGTGCCTGGTTGAAGTATAGTGGAATCCATCAGTAGTGATGTGTAGAGTTATGGCTTGTTGACATTTCCATTATAAACTTTAATTTTGAATTCTTTATGCACAATTACTATAGATTTATGTTGTATCCGGCTGAAAATTGACTGCATTTTAGCTATCATTTGTGAATTTGTATTTAAATTCTTTATGTATAGCAGAATCTTGTTTTAAAAATATGAGTATAGAAAACATTTATTTCTTGTAATCTGCTTCTTAACAGAGAATATTAAGCTTTTAAACATTTTGGGGGCAGTCAATAGTGTGAACTAGATTATTTTTTTATTGACTGAAAAGTCAAACTTCTAGAAACAGATTTTAGTGCTTAGCTCAGTATTATTTGTAGTTTGCATCATTTACATTGAAGCAGAATATTAGTTGAAAATATTTTTCTAAATTTTATATCCTATAAAAGTCTTAAAAATAATGTGTAAAATTAAACATTGCCAACATGCAAAATTTCTTTTTACTTTTATGACACCAAAGTAATTGGAATGCTTACCTAATAAACGTGAAGTAGATGTTTAATAAATCACTAGATAGGTGGTATGTTTCAACAAATATGTAATATTTTCTGAAGAAATAAGGATTTCCAGTCATTAAACAAAACCAATGAAATGTGTGTCAGGAATTATGTCTAAAGTCATTTTGTGTGTCCTTATTTTTATGCTTCAGATCATCAACATGATGATTCAACACTAAATTTTAGAAAAGTTAGGATGGTATTGGTTCTGTTTCTGTAACAGAATCTCCATGGAATTATTTTTACAAGAGTAATATGAATTTCATTTTATTGTTTCTTAAATTTTAGATTTCTTTGGACACCTTTTAAACGATGATACAGGCATTCATTGTTCAGTGGTATTTTTTGTTGTTCAGACAAGCTGATTAATTTTTCTTTAATAATCTTTAGAAAGATTTATTATTTTTCTCAAACTGAAAAATGTGTATGTACTTCTAGGCCATCAAAGTTGATAGTTTTACTTATTATTTTATAGATTAATTTATCTATATATAAAGCAAAGTAAGAAAATACAATGGGAAAGAATTATGTTTACAGAGGCCTTAATGGTCATATGTCTTAAATACTTTTTGGCAGCACTGGAAATTAATCCCAGGGACAGTCCACTGAGCCATATCTGTCATGTTTGTTTATTTATTTATTTATTTATTTATTTATTTCTATTCAAGACTGGGTCTGGGTACATTGCCCAGGCTGACCTTGAACTTGTGATCTCAGCCTCCAGGATAACTGGGATTATAGGTGTGTGTCACTGCTCCTGACTTTAAACACATCTCTTTAATGCATACTTAAGTAATATTTTAAAAAATAAAACAAAATGATTCAATTCCAGTGTTGTGCATGTTGTCTCTGACAAAAATAAAACGATTTTGATGGTACTCACATGTACTTTTGATTTAATATATGCTTCTGTGAATTCGATTGTATTTCTGTAGGTTGTCTATAAATATTAAGATGCTTATTATTATGTTTGAAGACTGCTTAAAGACAGGTTATGTAATTTACAACTTACATTAAATTTGAGATACAAAATGGAATACTTTTCCCCTGGTGGTGAGAGGAGACAGCTATAACATTGTCTTAGGTTTTAAAACAAAGGTGGCAATTCAAATAAGTGTGAGATGATATTTTCTATACTCAAATAAGAACTTCTTTATCAAGTAAATCCTTATCATTGTGAAATTTATATACATGTTTTTCAAATATGCATAAGTTTTCCAATATTTTTATCAAATGCCAGTTTTTAAATAATTAGTATTAAAAATTATTAAAAATGGAAATTTTAGAACTGAAAAATGCAATGACTGACATTAAAAGTTTACTAGATGGGCTCAATAAAAGAACAGAAGCAACTGAGGAAATAATCAATACACTTAAAGAAATCAGTAGAAATTATCTACTATGAACAACCAAGAGAAGGAAAGAGGGGCTGGGGTTGTGGCTCAGCGGTAGAGCGCTCGCCTTGAACGTGCAGCGGCCCGGGTTCGATTCTCAGCACCACGTACAAATAAACCCATTGTGTACAGCTAAAGCAAATAAATAAATATTTAAAAAAAAAAAAAAGAGAAGGAAAGATTGAAAACAATGACCAGAATCTCAGAATCCTGTGGAACAATACCAAAAACATCTAACCTTAATACCATTGATGCTCCATAAGGATGGGAAAATGAATACAGTGCAGTAAAAAATATTTCAAATACAATGGCTAAAAACTTTCTTAGTGAAAGACATAAACCTACAGACTCATAAAATTCAAACTCTAAAAGGCCAAACTCAAAGAAATCCATGCCCAATCACACCTATTGAAAACCAAAAACAAAGAAAACAGTATTGAAAGTAGCCAGAGATAAATAATGCATTATTTATAGGGAAATATGATTGCAATGACAACAGATTTCTCATCAGGAACCATGGAGGCTAAAAGGTAGTAAACCATTTTGAAAATGCTAAAAGAAAATAACTGCTAACTCTGGAGTCCAGATCTAGACTTCTCAGATTAAGGAGAAATAAAAAAAAAAAAATTATTGGCAATACACTTGTCCTAAAATAATTGCTAATGAAAATTCTTCAGACAGAAGGAAAATGTACTGAAAGGCAACTTAGAATATCAGGAATGAAAGAAGAAATACAAAAAAATGGTAAATATCTGAGAAAATAAAATATATCATTCTTTTTTATTTCTTTAAAATATGTTTGACAGTTGAAAAATAAAAATATAATACATTCTTCTAGCATTTTCAACTTACATAACTATAATAAATGAGGCAACTAAAGTGGGGAGACTTACAGTAAGTTTTCTACGCTCTACCTAAAGTTAAGTATTTACTCTAATATTCTAAGAAAAAACGAGTATATCTTTTATAAGCTGTAGGGCATCCCACTAATAACATCATACATAGAGATGCATTAATAAATAAATTCTCCAGGTGATCCTGACAATGCTCACATTTGAGAACAGGTAGACTATAGGAAAGCAGAATCTTAAATCTAATTGATTTGAAATGCTGATTAATAGTCACTTGTGACACTGAGTGAGACTCCAACTTTAAGTGACACAGTGGAAAACCTTGGCCTAGAAAGGGTAGAAAGTGACTATGATAAGGATTGGAGGAATCATAGAGCTTCAGCAGTGAGCAAGTTGATAGACCTGTTCCTCATTCCCACAGAAAAGTGAAGGGACAACTCTTTCATTCCTCTATCCCTCCCCAGGACTAGCAATCAAGGCTGGAGATTGGACATTTGCACCTCTGGGTTTCTGAGGATCACCGATGTTCTTTGTAAAGGGACCTTGATGGGAAAAGTTAAAGGGTTTATTGCCTATGTCTTCATACCTGTTGTGGTAGGAAGAATTCACTTGCTATTTCTGTGCCTTTGTTGTCCCTTCTAGATGGTCAAAACGAAGAAGAAAACAGGATCTCTAGAGATAGTAGATGATTAATAGGAATTTAAAGTGAGATGATAACTAACATTTTAAAGGAATATTACCTATCTCTAAAAACAGTATAGAAAGTTAGTACAGATTACTCTCTTTTGTAGAGAAGAGAAATAATTTCCTCTACTAATAATTTTTAATAACTGAATCTCAAAGAAATGAAATCCCTTGTCTAAAGCTCCCAAGTGGCTGGATATGGATGTATAGAGAAAAGATGGGAAGGTTTAAAAACTATTCATCGAAAAAAATAATTCAGTAAAAGACCATTAAAGAAAAAAAAAAAAACTCTAATTTAAATAATACAAGATTTCGACCTCTAAGGAAAATTCAAACTGGAAATACACATACCAGAGCTCTCTTACCATAAATAAGGCAACATTGAAAATAAAAAGCACCTTGAGAGGGACTGCAAAACAAGAAGAGTGCTTAAGAATGAGCTTTGAAGAAGTCCAACATTTAGAAATCAGAGCAGAACAACTTAGCCCAGAGGACTCAACCAGAGAAGCTGTAGGAAAATCAGGAAAGCACAGCATTACGGGAGGTAGGCGTCCCAGGTGTGCTGGATGAGGCTGAAGACTTACAGAAGCTGAGAACTAAAATGTTTCTGTCTACTTTAGCACCTACTAGAGGACCCTGATCATCTGTACAAGAGCATCTGGGGCAGAGTGGTAGGACTGGAAAGTAAATAGGAATAGTGGTAATGGCATGAGAATTGTTAGTAGGAATGACTTTGGAGAAATCTGTCAGACATGGATGCCTATTATAAAGTGCAGTGATTAAGACAGTGAGGCATTGGCACAAGGATAGTCAAGCAGACCAGTGGAATAAAATGAAGTGCAGAAGCAGACCCGCACATAGACAGACACCTGATTCCTGACAAAGGTGACTCTACAGAGCATTGAGGGAGAATGGTCCTTCAATAAGTGACACTGGATCAACTGGATATCCAAGAGGGTCAAAAATTAACCTTGACTCACACTTCATTTCACACAAGAACCACAAGGAGGAGAAGTCATCAATTCTATGAGGATTATAGACCTACATGTAAAAGGTTAACCAATAGAGGTTCTGGAAGATAACATTAAAGAATATATTCATGACTTGGATAGGTGACGATTTGTTAAACATGAAACACAAAGCCCTAATCATAAAGAAAAAGACCAACAATTTGGACTAAAATAAAATTCTGTCCACCAAGGTCATAAGTGAAAAGGAAAACCACAGGATGGAAAGAAGATATTCGTAAAACATGTATTTAACAAAGGCTTGAACCAAGAATACACAAAGTACCCTGACTGGGATCCAAGATGGCGGGCCAGAGGGAGGACGCACTCCTGACTGGGATCTAAGATGGCGGGCCAGAGGGAGGACGCACTCCATATCACCCTGTGACCCCAGGTCTCAACTAATGAGACTACTGCTTCTCTGAGAGGGATAGAGGATACCTCCACAGTTGCTCTCACAAAGTACCCCTTCAAATCAATAAGGAAGAGGCAGACCATCCATTTATTTAAATGGCCAAAAGACTCAAATGGGTAATCCAAAGGGCTGGGAAAAAAAAACACATTGAAGATTTTCATCTCATCAATCATGAGAGGTACCACTACCAGAATGTCTAAAATTAAAATAACTGGAAATACTACGTGTCTGCAGGATGTGGAGACACTGAAATGCTCATGAATAGAAATTGATATAAACACTTCGGGAACTGTCTACTAAAGCTGAACATAACTTGCCATATGACCCAGCAGTTGCACTCCCAAGTATTCCCTTTAGAAATCCATTCACCCAGACATGTCAAAGAAGAGTCGTAACAGTGCTATTCGTAATTGCCTAAAACAAGAAACAATCCCAATGTCCACCAACAGTAGAATGAGTAGGTAAAATATGCTACATTCAAACAACAAAATGCCGTGTAGCAATGACTAAACCACTACTATACATGATACAAATGACTATCACACACTTAAATGTTGAGAAGAAAACAGACCAAATACATGCTGTTATGTTTCCATTTGTGAAAAGCTCAAAACAGGCAAAGCTCATCTGTGATGCTGGAGGTCAGGGTAGGCATGAGCTCGGGTGGGCGACATGACTGGGAAGAGGTTCATGGGGATTCTGGAAAGCTGCAAGTGCTCTACTTCTTCATCTGGGTGGTAATTAAACGCATGTGCCCACTTAGTAATATTCACCAAGTTGTACAATTGAAATCTGTGTACTTATCTAATATATGTTGTACTTCAATAAAAGTTTATTTTTTTAAAAAAGCCTAGATATGAAGGAGGGGAACGGAAGCAGGCCAGAGCTGGAGGAAGTGGGAGGGTTAGAAGAAGGGTTTCTAAAAAGAGATTGGGCATGACCCACGACGGCGCAGCCCACACTCTACGCCCCAGCTAGGATTTCACAGTTCTTCCCGGCACAGAGGCCATGCCTAGTAAGTGCTTACTTAGCAAATCCAGGGATTGAAATGATCATCTCTGGGTGACACTTCCAATTTAGTGGACTGGCAAATCTCTCTTTAATAGTCCTTTCTAACCATACCTCAAAGGACTAGACACCTTGTGCTATTAAAAATTCTAATAACCCAGACAAATAGCCCATTTGATTTCCATCTTCAGAGAAGAAACAGAAACAGCATGGGGGTGAACAGCTGGCTCCCCAAATCACATGGCTCCTCCAACACTGTGGGTCTGAAGACCTCAGTCAGATAAGTCCATTACACAGGCCCTGCTTCATCTCCGAAAGCCTGGATTTCTATAAAATGGGAATGGTAATTTAGTAATAATTACTACCTACTTCACAGCAGTCTTGTTCAGAAAACACGAGTCTGCGTGTACTCAGGTGACCAAGGAATGTTTGTTCCCTCCTCCTGCCTGTTCCCTGAGGAAGCAAAAGGTTCTTAGAAAGAGAGAGGAGCAGCTCTGTCTTCACCAAGAGCTCTGCAAGCCCCGGATGTAAAGGTCCCTCCGATTCCAGACAAGCATTTCTTAAAACCACGCCGTCTCTTGTCGTGGGATCTGCCCGTCTACAGGACAGCTAATCCCTCTTCCTTTGCCCAGCGGTCATTCGGATCGTTCACATGGGTCTCTGTGTGGCTCCATGAACCGACCGGGTGACGCACTCTTCCCAGATCAGGGAAACAGGGCAGGGAGGGACGCGGGCCGAGCAACACAAGCGTGTGTGTCTGTGTTTCAGGCTGCAGCTGTTTATTTCCCCAGATGAATCTTAAAATCGCTCCAAATTCATCAGCATCTTCTGAGGCACCCTGCTAACGAGCAACACGTCCTACACGGAGAAGCTGTGGTGGGCAGGAAGGAGGAGAAGTGGGGAGGGGGACAGGAGGCGGGAGTTCGGTTTCTAAGCCAGTTCCACCTGCCACCCGAGTTCTGACCGTCTCTCGGGAGCAGAGTGCAGCTCTGCTCACACCCCAGCCTGGATCTCAGTTTAATCATGGTCCCCCAAGAGCACACTGAGACGGGCCCCTGAAGACAGGGTTGTCTGGACCATGCTTCCATTTCCAAGCCGCTCCCCACCACCAGAGACCCCACTTTCCGTGCCTACTACTTAGCGCCCATCTAGAAGGCAGAGGAGAATTTAAAATGCTTTTGTGAACTTGAGTTGCTGAACTTCTACAGCCTCCATCTGTAAAATGAGACGTGAATTAAAGACTCTCGAAGGGCCCTTCTGACTCTGACTTTCTGAGTCATCAAGGGCTTACAATAAAACAAAGTGGGGGCTGGGGGGTGCTAAAATAAACTCTCTCCTTTAAAGAGAATGAGGGAAGCATCCACTCTACCTCTGCATTTAACTCGTGGCCTCTGCCATCGTGGTACAGCCTTGGCAGGGCCCCTTCCCACCGACGGGGCCTGGACAGGAAGTGACCGAGCACACAGCACAGCCCCCACCCCCTCATCTGGCCCCGGGTCACTTCATCTGCTGACTATTTAATTAGAACTGGTGGTGGCTGTTTGCAAGGCCAAGAGGGCAGGAAGGCGTCTCCTTGTTCTCTGCTCAGGAGGCCAGAGAAAGCTGAACAGCTGGGACAGGGCTCCGTCTAGGTCACTCCCCTGCTGGAAGCACTTTGATGGCGTTTTGTGTTCATCAATTCAGACGTTCTCCTGGGGAAGGCCTTGGCTTCGGATGGGGTGGGGCCCGCTCAGCAGGGTCACCGGCTTCCCCCATCCCATCCCGTCTCTGTCCACATTCCCACCCCGAGCAAGGCCGCATCGGTGGCTGCAAAAGGGACCTGGAGATGTTAGCAAACCCAGGCAGGAAGTAACAATGAGCAGATTCAACCTGGAAAAATGCGGCCGATGCATCTGGGGATAAATAATCAGAAACACAAATACTCAGGTGGGAGGGAGATGCCTGGAACAGGAAGCAGCCAGACGGCCTTTGGACAGGAGCTTGCAATGTGATCTAGTGACAGAGAAATTGCTGGGGGATTCATGAGCTGGACGCATGGAGGTGATACCCCAATGAGAACGAGGAAGGAACGGGGCGGAGCCAAGCAGCTGTTCTTTGCCTCTCTGGAGGCCAGGACCCAGTGGACCAAGAGGCTGGGATGGCCGCGGGAGACGTCCAGGTGAGACTCTAGAAAACACAGGAGATGTTACCTAAGGTGATGGACGTGTCCAGAGGCCTGGCACGTGGGCAGCCTATTTCAGAGGTCGATCACGGGCCAAAAAAACCTTCAGCCATCTGGGGCCCAGAAGTGTGTGATTCTGCAGAATGTGGAGCACCGACAGGCTTCTAGATGCCCACAGGAGACAGGAGACGGAAGAACCCCAACCATTAGAAAACCCTGAAATTCAAGATGTGGGGAAAGTCACGTGACCTATCCTGAGTCAAAGAGAAAGCTGAGAAAAGAGCTAAAGAGCTCTGATCTGCCGACGGCTAGACCCCCTCCCCAGGCCCACAGGAAGATATTTTCCAATCCTCCTGTTGCCCCATTGCCTGAGACACAGGAGCCTCAAGATGAAGCTCCTGAGACAAATCTCTACGTACATTAGACCCAGCGGGGCCAATCAAATGCATGCCATCTGACCTCTTCTTTGCCATCTCTGGAGGGATTTAGGTTAGATCTTAAGAAGAACTTCCCTCCTGAGTTTTGAGACACTGCATGAGTAAGCAAAAGAGGCAGTTTGTAATCTCTCTTTCTAGAGTGGATTTATAGGCTGGATTGTACTTAGAGTTGTATAAAGAGGAGGTACCCTCTTCAACCAAAGCACAGTAAGGAAGTTATAGTTTCACCTCATTTTAAACAAATTTGATACCCGAAAGTCCAGGTTCAAAAAGCTGATAAATTAGTTTGATTGTTCATGAAACACAGACTCACTGTAAGAAGCTACATTAATACACATAAATTTTGATGTGAATTTTTAAAATGGTGTTCAGCATAGTAAGCTAGACTTCTAGCTCAAATCAGGGCACACACACACACACACACACAAAAATGGATGACTTATCCAGGGGCCCCAAAATAAAAGACCTCTATGATTCCAGGTGAATCTCCCCTGAGTCTACCCAGCTTCCAGGGAAGGTGTCTGATGTGGGGTCTAACTTTGGAGAGATTTCTAGAGACTCCAGAAAGAGCAAAGGGAAAAAGCAGCTGTCCTGCTGGCAGGGTCTCTCTGGGGCATCTGAGCAAGCAGGCAGGAGCTGGAGTCTTGCCTTGGTCCATAAGCCAGGCCAGGAGAGGGAGGAGGAATAAATAGGATGGAAGATCACATCTAACTCACAGGTAGGTCATCCTGCAGGCCGGAAAAACATACAAGTTTTTGATGGGCCTTTGGATGTGAGATGAAGGAACTAGCTTCTAACATACGCCAGGTATCACAGTGGGCACTGTGACAAGCATTATCTCACTTCATCATTTGTTTCCTTAGCAAATACTAAACTCTCTCTGTGTGGTGTGCCAGTCTTCTTCAAAATAACCCAACCCGATTATTTTTTACAGATAAGAAAAGTGAAGTGATATGAGACGTCCTACGATTTGTACAAGGGTATGCATCATCACTTACTGGCTGAGCTAGGATTCAGACTCAATCCTGCATTCGAATGGGGTTTTCCACCAGAACTTTCTCCTTCTGAACCCCTCCCCAACTCTACCACCCTTCATTTCAGGCATCACAGCGAGACAGTTACAATGTGTAGAGACACAGATAACACATACAGATGTGGATACGTGCACACAAACACTGAGGACTGCACACACAATTTGCAACTCAGATAAGCCACAGCCTGGAGGGAATTTCACTCTGCGTTTGGGGGGGGGGGGAGATCCCAGCGTATCTGTGTAATTCCACCTGGCTTAGGCTCAGATTAATGACTGAATTAGCTCCCATTTCCTGAGCATCCTAGCAGCAGGAGGGAATGACCCAGAATGCAAGAGAAGAGGGGTAGATTAAGCACTCGCCCTGCCCTCGCCATTAGCCCCTGCAAGGAGTAAACCTGCTTGTTTACTCAGGCCATCTTGCGTGAGCCCCGGCAATTTCCTGCCTTCTGTTTTCTCCTTTAAACACTGACCTCCCCGAATGTGCCCTCCTGTGATCGTCTTCCTCCTTCATCCTGGGGCTCACATGAGCCTCTCTGCACTTAAGGGTGTCCCATCCTAAATGCTGCCTGGTAGACACAGCATTAGGCCCCAAAGTAAGCGGCTTATGGAAGCCAGGATAAAGGAAGGGGGGCTCTCAAGGGCCATGACCCTTGACAAAAGAAAGAGCCGGCCAACGTGGCGTGGTTTCCAGGGCCCTGCTCCACCTCTGGCTGCCTGACACACCATCAACCGCAAGCTTTGATCCCTATTGGAAACGCAGCTGTAGCAAACAGAGCCAGACTAGGGAGTCCGAATGAGAGAGCTGAGGGTCCTTGGAAGGAGGAGGGAGCACAGAGGCTGAGCACACCCAGCCCCCGCCATCATCTCTCCTGATGCTCAGGGCCAGGAATGAGCAGGACACACCTCCAGGGACCATCCAGCCCTGCTCCCGGGGGGCTGACGTTCCACACTGGCTCCTCTGTCATCCCTGCCAGAGGCCCAAGGAGATTCTGGGAGCCCCAGGGCCGTGACACTTCACAGCACTGGGTGATCGCTCATGACCTGCAGTGTGGTCCCCAGCCTCGCCCTCCTGGGGACACCTGCTGCCTCTCACCCCTGCCTACTGGCTGCAGATCCACCCAGTTGTCACAGGGGTAGTCCTGAGCAGATGGGGCCTCACCACAGAAACAGCCTGTGGGTGACTAGAGGCTCCTGCAGAGACCCAGCAGCTCCCCATCCCACAATCTCCCTTCGAGTCCGACAGGAGTGGAGGTCGGCAGCACAGAGGGACCGGCGAGAAGGGGCAGGAGAGAACACTCTCAAGTCCACAGCTGGAGGAAGTGGAGGCCCACCGCCAGAGAGGCCCTGGGGACAAGCCAGGGTGGTGGAGACCACTCCTGACACCCGTCCCTGGAAAACAGTGTCTATGGGGTTTTTTTTTTTTTTTTTTTTGCTGAAGCGTTTTATCATCAGGTCGTGGAGACTGGACTGATGTGACCAGGGCCATCATCAAAGCCACAGCGGCAACCATCACGCCCCCCAGAATTTGTCCAGAAGTGCAGAGTCAGAGGGTCCAGAAGGGAGCAGGGAAGGAGAGACGTGGAGAGAAAGGAAGGGTGTGGGAAGACAAAGGGAAGCCTGCCAACACCCCTAGTGCTCGACTTTGGTGACCCCAGCAGGTCACCGGATCCCTGTGACTTTGGACCAGAGGACAACATGTGCTGGGGCTCCGTTTACCCTCAGGTCTCCTGACCACCCCCCCCGCTCCCCCTCTCTTCTGTCTCCCCTCTGTCCTCTGTCACGCCCCTGGTCCTATATTTTGCTGCCCTCCACCCTCTCCTCCAGTGGGGGGGTTCTCTGGGGGCTCCCCGGAGGGGGCTGCAGATTGTTATGGTATTTTCTACCCCGACTGGAAAAGGCAATAAGAGAAACCAAGACCAGCGCTGCTACTGAAGAATTAGGACTGGGAGAGAGTGCATTCGGAGAGATGGAAGGGACCCCCTGAGCAGGGCTAAGGAAAAGAGAAAAGGAGCTCCCTTGACGTTGGAAAGCGTTCCCGCCAGCCGCCATGCCTGGCACCGCTTCCTTCTGGAGCAACTCCACCATGCACTGTCTTTGCTAGAGGTTATGTTCAAGTCAATTCAATAACACGGGCTATCTAGTATATGTCCAACGCTGCCCCCCAAAATGCACACAATACAATCCCTATTCTCAAAGTCTTCAGTCTATCCAGGGGCAAGCATGGCTCTAGGTGAAGTACCAGCTGTTTTGGGGATGTTGCCCAACTGTGAAACAAGGGGCAACAAATTATGGACAGGTACAACATAGTATCAAATATTGCTTATGAAATCGTGAGAAAGTCCCTTTCCAATTATTCTATAAAGTCGCAGTTTGATGGCAAGGCCTCAAACCTCTGACCTTAGCTAAGCTCCTTAACAAAGAGTAGACAGGCTCCTGCCTCAGACCCTCTACAGCCAACGGTGTCCAGCCAGAAAGCAGCAATGTCATTTTGTTTCTGTTGTGTTTATTTTTGTAGTCATTATCTATCTATTATCCAGTGATATGGGTTCTTCATTTCTTTTCTTTCTTTTTTTTTTTTTTTTTTTAAATACTTGGCATTGAACTCAGGGGTGCTTAGCCACTGAGCCACATCCCCAGCCCTTTTTATTTTTTTTGTTTGAGACAGGTTCTTACTGCGTTGCTTAGGGCCCCGCTAAGTTGCTGCGGTTGGCTTTGAACGTGCCATTCTCCTGGCTCAGTTACTGTGGGTTTTCCATTTCTAATAGACACAGTATTCCCTCTCAAAGCAAATTTGTTTCTAAAGTGTGCCAAGTTTACAGAAGTATTCATCAAATAATGGTACAGACAGTAGCAAATGGCTGTGCCTAAAATCATGACACTGGTCAGCAGTGATATTCAAAATCAGAATGATGGGATCCAAAATGCTGAAAGTTGTAAATTCTTTTGCTCAGGAAACAGAGAAAAAAGCAATTAGCATATGTGCCTTGAATAGTTAACTCTCTGTTGGTGTTTCTCTCGTTTCCCAACTGAACGGTGCACCTCCTGCCTTTGGGGATGCCTAATCCATGCATTAGACAGTTTCATTCATTCCAAAAATGAAGAAAAGTCAACTCAGCTGCTAGGGTGGGGAAAAAATGGAAAATTAAAGCACGAAGGAGGACAGGGTGAAGGGGCCACTTGGGTCTATTTTATGACACTGTACAGTTTATGAAGTATTTCATCCTTGGAAGGTGTTGGCTACTGATCTCAGGTAAGAAAATGGACCCAGCATGGCTCAGCACCTTACACAAAGACACCTCAGCGAAGCCAGCCCTTCGCTCTCCACGCCTGAAGGTCCTCCTACTGGGTCACGCTGCTGGAGAAGTCCAGCTGTGGAAGGGCAGAAGTCACTTCCCGAAGCAACCATTCACTCTCGAATCTTCCACTGCAGAGCGGGGACATCCAGACCTCGCTCCCAGGCCATGGTGTGGTGTGGGCGCGTCCTTCCCGGCCCCACAGTGCGTAGTGAGAACAGTACATAGCAACACACACAACACTGTAACCACGGATGGGCAGCGAGTTCAGGGAGCCAGCAACAAACCCGTGCAAACTCCAAGGGCCCCGGGGCTTCTGTTCTGAAGCCTTTGGGGGCCCCTGTGTTTGCACCTGACAGCAAAAAAAAAAAAAAAAAACCACAACAGAACAGCACACCCATCAAATCCCACCCCTGACTTCCTATTCCGGAAAAGGTGCTAAACCCCACAGGCCCTCTCTGAGGCCTGAGCAACCTCGACCCTACAAAGGCCTGTGGATGAGCTAAGTGTAAGTTCCCTGGGCTGCAAGAGCTCTGAGAGAAGGAAGGAACACAGCTTGGACAGAAATAGCCACAGCCAGACAGATCCCAGCCCACGACACCAGAGAATAATCCATTCCTCAGTGGAAATCCAGCAAAGCACTTGTAAGAACACCCGCAATCACTGGTCCAGACCCAGACTCTGACCCCTGACAGCTGGGCTGGACAGAGAGCCCAGCAGCTGGCCACAGCAGAGGGGAACACAGCAGATGAGACTGCCAAACCAGCAACCCCCAGGACTGGCTGGTGTTCACATTCTGGAAGGCTTCGGAGTGCACCCAGGATTCTCTAAGAGCCATAAATGACGATGTCTATCAATCTCGCTGGGAAGATTCATTCACATGTCCTCCGATTTTATTTTAATTCTAATTTATTTATTTTTGGGTACCAAGGATTGAACCCAGGAGCACTTAACCACTGAGCCACATCCCCAGCCCTTTTTATTTTTCATTTTGAGACATGGTCTCAGTAAGTTGCTTAGGGGTCTCTCTAAGTTGCTGAGGCTGGCTTTGAACTTGCGGTTGATTCTCCTGTCTCAGCCTCCCAAGCTGCTGGGATTACAGGTGTGCCCCACCCATGCCCAGCTATATCCTCTGATTTTAGCTGAATCCCTGGACAATTCACGAGGAAGGAGGGAAGGCAGGGTCTCCAAAGTGCGCCTGCCCTGTTCCACGCACAGTGATGTGGCTAACCCCGCCTGCTTTCTTCCTTTTACCTCCATTTTCACATCAGTTTGTTTTCTCTTACAATCACAGTACACAGGCAAGGCGAGGCTGGAGCACACTAGGTGACCCACAGCTTGTGTTGGTGGCCTGGATGTAAACAGAAGCCTTCTCTCCTCTGGAGAGAGGGGGTCATTCCACAGGAACCCTCCAATCCATTTGCCCCTTTGTGCATCCAGGATAGGAGTCAGCCTTTCAAGCAGCACGCATTTTTCACTGCTGTAGGTCACAGAATGGCAGAGCAAGGGGCCTTGGAGACCCACAGAAGATGGTAGGATGCCCACAGGCCAAGGTGCTCCTCGCTAACCCCTTTACAAAGGGCCTTAAAACACCAACATGCTAAATTCCAATATTCAAACCAGAAACAACTTAGAAGAATCTATAAGGATATGTGACCAAAACAAAATAAGAAATCACAACCCGAACTAAGTTGTGAAGTTAAACGTGATCGGCCAATTCCACATCTTTTCTATGAATTTCTTTCCCTTCCCCACTCTCTTTTTCCCCTCTACAAGTACTTACTAGCAGACAAGGAGTAATAGTTTCCGAAGGCTTACAAAAAAAGATATGTCAGAACAAAGTTCAATTAAGGAAGTTATCTTTATGAATGTAATTCTTTAATGAATGGGGAAAACCTTTTTTTTTTTTTTTTTTTTTTTTTTTTAAGATTTTGGTAGAGACTACCTCAATCCAAGACTGTCGGATTCACAATTTGAGAGTCCTTGATTTCTGCCCAACCTTCTCCTTTCTCCGATGGGAAGTCAAGATCCAGAAAGAAGCCAGGAGGTGGCAGAGCCGAAGCTGGAACCTGCTGAGCCAGGGCTCAGCCCACTTCCTGGCTGGGTCCAGTCACAGCAAGGACCACACCACGTGTTTCCAAAGTGCAGCTAGCCAGCCTGGCCCAGAGGGGCAGCTGTAGGGAGGAGGAGCTCAGCTGACGCCAAGTGACCCACAAACCAAGCCCTTGCAGAGAGACGACTCAGGAGCCTTCTCTGAGCCAGGCAGTTCCCAGACAGCAGCTGGGGTTGTCCCCATCTGGTCTCTCTTCACCGGCAGCCAGGCAAGACTGCCACCCACTGTCTGAGGCCTCTCCTAGGTTTTGGGGGATGTGGTCAAGGGACTCTTTTTTTGAGCCATGGAACCCTACAACAGACAGACGAAATACATGGACCACTTCTCAGAATGAATTCAAATGTATAAAATAGTGATAAGGGCTAACAAAACAAAATTTATACTTATCAAAAATTTTAACAAATGTGTGATAGAGCAATATGCTTACTTCTTTATCAGTGCGTTAAATGATAACACCTAACAGCACATCTAAAAAGTGTCCTAATTTGAAAGTAGAGATGAATGTAAATGTTTTTGAAGATTTGTGCAATGACTACAATATGACAAATCTACATATCACTTCTGTTGGTGACACAGTCACAGGAACTTGTAGTACTATAGGGTTTTGTATACATCCTCATTTGCAATAACTGCTAAATTTTAGTTAAGTGTTGATAAAAATAGAGATGCCATTTCCTACCATCCAAGTTTATGAATTCTACTCCTGAATTCTACTCACAAAGATCATCAAGATTTAAGAAGCTCTGTTGCTGCCACATGGTCCCAGGGTCATCAGTGACAAGATGAGCAGGGGTAGCAGTGAGACCCTTCCTGCAGTGAAACCCCAAGAACCACCTTTGCCATCTATCAAGCACCAGATAGAACCACTGTGTTGATCTTCACACCACAAAGGACCAGAGACTCTGCCACACACCACAACACTTCAGCTAGACCCTCTAACCGTGCATGGTCCACAGTGGCATCTCAGCATGCTGAAGGTGAATCCTCTCTGGAGATCAGATAAGGACAGGGAACACAGTCCATTCTCCTCTGTGGGGACCCCCGGCATAGGGACAAGGAAGGTGATTCAGCCAACAGCTCCAAGGCAGGGTCAAGACCTCCTTGAGTCACTGCCTGCCCCAACCCAGGATTCTCTCCACGGCATTTTTAGACCTCCTCATGTGATTCTCCCCTATCAATTCTGCCTCCCCTGAAGATAGGGACCAGGTTTCTTTTTCACTTCTGGGTCATGAGCTCCCAGCCCAGCACCTGATACCCAAGAGGTGCCCTATAAATCACTAACGAAGTAGAGAGCAAGCCCGAGCATGAGCCTGGCAGCTTCCTCCTGGTAGCGCTTTCCCTTTCAAGCATCTTTGCCATTGTAGTGACTGCCCAAGAAGCCTCAAAGGCCTGGAATTTTCAAGCAACAATAGGGGACTTCTTTCTAAATGTGTGACTCAGAGCCCAAACCATCCAGCAGTGCCACAAAGAGGAATGATTGGCAGGACTGGGACCAACTGTTCCCAACTCTCTCTTCACCAACTACAGAGGCTGCTGTAAATGCATGTGGGAAACAGGAATGACACTCAGGATATGTGACAACCAGCACAGCGTGTTGTTAAGTCAAGAACAGGTCCCAGTCACAAACACCCAGCATGGTCGTAGCAGGAACACCAGGGGATACCAGCTTTGCAGGAAGGTAATAACTGAGCTACAAGGAAGACAGACCTAGTAGAAGGAAGTAAACTCCCTTCACTAATGTGCTTACATAGGCTTCCTATCATCAATGGTTAATTTGATTAAGGCCTTAACTAGCACGGTGACCGCATGTGAAGTCATATCTTCTCTCTAGATTTCAGTTCCCACTCTCTGATGGGATTGAAAAAAAAAAAAATTACCTCAAACCTTACAACTCTAGAGTCCTGTGGTCCCATTTTTCTCATACATATCATGTATCCATTACCAGACAGTCCCCGGTAACAGAGAAAAATCAGAAAAACACACAGCCAGTGGAGATGGTGCCCAGGCCAGGTCCCTTAGCAAGGACAATTGTGACTTCACTGACCTATGCCCTCTGGGATCGCAGGATGGGACATGGCAAACCAAAGCCCAGAAACCTGCTTTTAGCCACCAGAAATGCCCATCGACAAATGAAAGATGCTAGACATAAAGGACTTGAAAAGGGGCCCCACCCTGCCTCTCTTTGCCTGCTTTTCACTAGACCCACTGCCCAATTCCATTCGATTCTTGGACAATGCTTATCTCTCTCCATGGCGGAGTGAGTGCGTGGGCCAAACACCCCTCAGGTGAGTTATTTTCAGAAATGTGAGGAGTAGGAATTGGAAGAGCTGGTTTCAAGGCCCAGCCATGCTATTCTCCAGCTGAATAAAGCACTTCATGTCCCCTCGTCCATGGGAAGGGTCAAGAGCTGCTAAAGTGAATGACAAATGAAAAGATGGAATGCTTGTTCAGATCATCATCATCATCATCATCATCAATCATCATCAATCATCATCATCTCATTAGAAAAGGAAATAGAGACCTACCCAGGTTTGGGGGACTTGACCCCCTGCCTTGCTCTCTTCTGCCTCCCACCCCAGGCTGCTCCAGTCCTGCCCTCCGAAACCTGATCCTGCCCACGTGGGGCTCAGCTCTCGGCTGTGTGGTCCCAGGGGCCGGGCTGCAGGGGCTGTCTTTGTTGTGTTACTAAAGCTCCCTTGGGGTAGGAAAGAGAGACAGTTGAGAAGCTCAAGGCTCCAGATGCGCTTGGGGAAGGGAGGTTAGTGGGACAGGAACACATCCGAGGCCCGAGAGACATCATCACGTTCTCCCCAGTCATTAGGGTGTTAACAGCAGTGTGGCTGCCACCCACACTCACGACAGCGCGGCAGCTGTCACCAAGGAGCAGCGTGGACTGGGGCGTCATTATCAACTCACGTATCCTCCCCCTGCATTTGCTATGGCCCCTCAGCCCCACTCCTGAAGAGCGCATAGACTGATTTTATAATGGCGTCAACACAGGCCTAGGGACGCCCATCCCATAGAAACGCATAGAAATGCGCTCATTCCAGCACCCAACTGCCTGCTTTCTGTGGCTGCCCCAGGCAAAACAATGGGCGTGAAGACTCCAGCGGATACTGTCACCCTAGAAAACAGAACATCGAGGTTCTGCTCAGGATTCAAAGTCCTAGTTTCCTTTAGAAAAGCAAAGTCAAAGCAAGAATTGGGCATTCTCCGAGGAGGAGCTGGTTAGACATGAGCTCTATACGAACATGAGAGACAGGCAAGTCTAAGAGTTGCAGGAAGCTGTTCACAGAAGGGGAGATGTGCACCCAGGCTGGCCTGGCGCTTCTGAGAGGCTAGAGCAGCCTCTGGTAGGCCAAAAAGCCCAGGGTCTGGTAGCCCATTGCTGTGGCACCGTGTGCTTCTCTGGAAAGGGAGGACAAGGTATCCCCTTATATCTCTCCCTTTGGAAAAATAGCTCCTGGCCCCTGCAGAGAAGCCCTGTGGATTTGGGGGAGGCAGGAATAGGAAACTCCTACAAAGAAGCTGGCAACTCTCCTTGGGACAAGAAAAATCCCAGGAGGTCTGAAGCTCAGATGAGATTCAAATCCCAGCTGGATCACTTAGTAGCAATGTTACCTTGGCCAAGTCACTTAGCCTCTCTGAGCCTCATCTCCTTAAAAAGACTGTAATAACACCTACATGTAGCTTATGCAAGAAGACTAACTGAGCAAATCCAAGTAAAAGCAAACAGGTGCCTTATGAAACACACAGAAGATAGTAAAGTCAATTTCCGTCCTTAAAACCACAGATTAAACTTGTTTTAATCACCTTTTTCACTGCTGTGAGTAAAAGACCCAACCAGAATAACCACAAAGGAGTAAAAGATTTGAGGGCTCGCGGTTTCAGAGGTCTCGGTCCATAGACAGCTGGCTTCACTTCTTGGGACTGGAGGTGAGTCTGAACATCATGGTGGAAGAGTGTAGAGGAGGGAAGCAGCTCACATGATGATCAGAAAGCACACGGAGAGAGAGAGAGCTCTCCCCTTGCCAAATACAAATATATACCCCAAAGGCACACCCCCCGTGACCCACTGCCTCCAGCCACATCCCACCTGCCTTCAGTCACCACTCAATCCCATCAGGCTCTCATAACCCAATCAGGTCTCCTCTGAACCTTCTTGCATCATCTCACACGTGAGCTTTTTGGGGGGCAACTCACATATAGACCACAAGAAAACTCTAAAGACAGAGAATTTCCCAAAGTTACTACCACCTCATTCCAAAGGCCCTAGAGGCTAGCTGGTCCTATCAGCTGTTTAATCAGGTGTAGAAAAGTGTTCCTGGAAAGGAGGTGAGGATGGGGGTGATGACAGAGGTCCAGAAACAGAGGCTGCTGGTTTTAAGAAAGTGAGATGCATTCCTTGGGCTCAGTGCAGTGACTTGGGTTGCGGTGAGAGATGTCCAGGCTCCGCCAGGCCCACAGGGTGAGGATCAGGTGTTCGAGACAGTCTATGATCTGGGAAAGGAGTTTCCTTTCTGCAGAGGGAGAAGGATTTGGGTCCCTCCTGGCTTCCTACCTGACTCCAAGTGGGAAAGGAGAGCTTAGTCTCCTGAATGAAGCTGGGGTCCTGGGGCCTCCCAGCTGGCACACTGCCCTCCCCATGGCGACTCCGCTGAAGTAACCCATGGTCCTGCTGAAGATGCCAGACCACACCAAACAATGCCAGCTTCTGCTGTCAGTCTCTGATGCCCAAATCCCAGGAAAGCTAACCCTGAACAGGTGTGGACCTGGCCTCCGTTCCAATGCTCTCTCTTCCATTCCCAGTGTCAAAGACCTCTCTGCCCACAAAGATGAAATTGTGAGCCGTGCCTGCTGGGATTTCAGGGCCTGCAGGGCAGGGGAAGTTCTTGCCTCTAAGTGCACAAACACCTTCTCCTGGCCTCCCCCATGCATGGCACTGTGCCTTGCTCTGGGAGTCCCCCTCTCTCCCCCCACCACCTGGTGGTACCCATGCATCTGAGCCTCTGTCTCTGTCCTGCTGGCTCTTTGGGTCAAGGCAGGAAGTTTGGAAGACAGTGGGAAGAGGTGGGAAGGTCAGACCCCCCAGAGCTGTCACAAGAGGCCTGTTCAGCTCTCCTCGAGAGCCCCAGCAGGACAAGAGCAAACTCATTCTGGAAGCTCAAGCCGGAGGACACCTCCTGAGTTGCTTAAACTGGCCTCCCATTTGGAAGGGCTTCCTATCTCCAAAGAAATGGCCCTCAATTGTATGAATTGGTAGTAAGGGTTCAAGTGTCTTTGTCACTCAGAAGCATTTCCAGGGATGTCTCCAACTGAAATTCTAATCAAATGGCCAAAACTAAGAAAATATAGAGGCACACTCTAGCACAGTCATCTGATAAAATACAGAAACATCTTTAAAATATGAATACAGACAATATCAATACGTGGAAATACGCACAAGGAATGAAAATCTAAAACACCAAAGGAAAGTACACACCACTTTTCCTCCTGTCAAAAGCATGCCCAGGTGCCAACCAGGGTTGGGAATGAATTCTGAAATTCAAAGTTTGGTGGATGCAAAATTATTTTGATCTGCAAGGCTAAGTGAATAATGTTCAATGTGTCTCTGACAGAGACCTGTTTCCTCTCCATTTACCTTAAAGTCAACATGAAATCAGAGCCTAATGCAGCCCCGCCCAAAAGGTGGGGAGTCCCAGCTGAGCAGGTAGGGCTGCACCTGCTCATCAATTGTGGCCAGCTGCAGTCAAGGCAAAGTCCCCTCCCATGCCCCCACCACCACTGCTCAAAGCCAAGGCCAACCACCTTGACATGGAGAAGAGTTGTCCAGAACTTCACAGGCCCCAGTTGATGAATCCCCAGTTGGTGTTTGGCACAAAGATGGTGCTGAGGAAGGGAGGGAGACCAAGGAAATCATGGAATTCTCACCAGCCGCGAAGGAGGTGACAATCCATTCTCAGCCCTGTTTGGGTAGCACACCTACGTGCCCCTTACTATTAGGAAATGACTCAGTAAACTCTGGTGGCTGCAAACGGCTTACGGATTAGAGATAATGGATGGGACGTACATGCAGAATGTGACGGGTCTGAATCATCATGCTGAGAGAAGAAGAAAAGGAAACAATAAGCTATAAAACAGAGTGCTTTTATGTAAATTTAAAACACGTAGAGTTCTGAGAAACCGTCACCACCAAAAGAAACCTAAAGGAACATGACTGCTAAATGTAATGAGGTGTCCTGGCTGGCATTCTAGAATAAAGGACAGTTTGAAAACTAAGGAACCAGGAGGCATGGTATCATCCCAGCAACTCAGGAGTCTGAGGCAGGAGGATTGCCTCAGCAACTAAGGGAGACCCTGTCTCAAAAATAAACAGGGCTGGGCTGGGGTTGTGGCTCAGCGGTAGAGCGCTCGCCTAGCACGTGCGCCGCCTGGGTTCGATTCTCAGCACCACGTACAAATAAATGCATTGTGTACAACTAAAGCAAATAAATAAATATTTTAAAAAAAAATAAAAAATAAATAAACAGGGCTGCAGGTATGATTCAGTTATAGGGGGCCTCTGGGTTCAATTCCCAGTACCACAAAATAAATCAATAAAAATAAGAAACTAAGGAAATATGCATAAAGCACGGATGTTAGTTAATTCTTATGTATCCGTATTGGTTCATTAATTGTAACAAATGTAAGATGCCAATAATAGGGGAAACTGGATATTGGGTAGGTGTATAGGAACTCTCTGTACTATTCCTTTTTTTTTCTGTACATCTAAAACCATTCAAAATAATAATGTCTATTTTTAAAATGAAAAACAAAATTGCATACAGCAAAAACAGCGCTATACATTTCCCAGAACCACGGCGCACGGGAATGACTGCCTGTGGAGGGCGTGGGCAGTAAGAGTAAGAGGGATGTTTACAGAAACCAGCAGTTCCTCTGCAGATCAGCGCTAATAATGTGCCCTGGTCAAGAAGCACAATTAACTCTTCATTGGGAGGTTCCGATACCATCAGAATAATTACTTTCTAGAAAATAGAGAATCCTGCAAGACAGTAGGTCAAGATGGCCCCACGCGTGGCGGAGGCTGTGATGACAGGGGGGCCTGGGGGAGACTTCGCAACCTGGAATCCTCGTGAAGGGAAAGAGTTAGGCGGACCTTGAGGTCAGAGGTGGGAGCCGGGAGGGAGGAGCTTTGGGTGGTAACAACAGAAACCACAATCCGGGACGTGGTACGTGCCCCCATCTAACAACAGTCAGCCTCAGAACTACCCTGCGCCCTCCCGATTCCCAGTAAGCCAGGAATATCCAGGAGCAACCAAAGCGAGACGTGTTAGGGAGCAGGGAAGACGGACAGAGAGGCTAGCAGGAATCGTGAAGGGGCCAGGACAGCCCCATTGGAATTTTGGTCAACAGTGAACAACTTTTTAGTATAAGCACATCCCCAATAATGTATAGGGCATACTCACATTAACGAAGTTCTTTTTTTTTTTTTTTTTTTTTTTATTTATTTTTTTTTTTGCCGGGGTGGGGGGTACGAGGGATTTGAACTCAGGGGCACTCGACCACTGAGCCTCATCCCCAGTCCTATTTTGTATTTTATTTAGAGACAGGGTCTCACTGAGTTGCTTAGTATCTTGCTGTGGTTGAGGCTGACTTTTTAACTCACAATCCTCCTGCTTCAGCCTCCCAAGCCACTGGGATTGCGTGCGAGCGCCACCACGCCTTACAAAACATTAATTCTTTGTTGTTCTGAAATTCACGTTTAACTAGGCACCCTGCATTTTTATTCACTACACCTGGCAACTCTAACAATAACGCTTATTCATGGTTACTAAATACCTTAGTTAGTTGCCCTGTTATCTAAATACTTCATTTAGTTGTCTTGCCTCAGCGTCCTAACTACCCAGTGAAGAATGCATCATTCCCTCTTTACAGACAAGCAAACTTCAACTCAAAAGGATCATGTGTGTGACCTCGCCAAGGTCCCAAGGCGGAGAGAACATATCTCATCAGCCCTCGGAGACCACCCTCTTGAGCGTGACACATGACATTTCCCAACTGAGCCCTGAGCAAAGCCTTGACCTCCGCTCCCTGAGACCAGGCGGGCAGACGGCAGCTCCCACAGAGGTGGTGACAGCCAAGGGCTCCGTGCATGACCCTCGGAACGTACACGACCTTGGAGAAACCTTCTCACCAGACGCCAAAAATGGAGGCACCGAGTAAGCTTTGGGTTTCAAAACGTGAAAACCAGCAACCCCCCCGCAAGGGGGCCCACTCTGCCTACCAGAGGGAAGGCCAACCCCAGAGGAGCATCTCCTACCTGAGAGTCTGGATAAGCGACTTAAGTTGGCACCAAAAGGACATGAGCCCGACGCACGGCATCCACCCAGGGGACAGAGGAAGAAAGGGATGGCCTTGGGGGTCCCTCCCAGTTTGAGGACAGCATTAACGTGAATTGACAAAATAGATTTCAGATGAGAATGACAGCCGGACCTCAAGCATGACACCCTTTAAAACAATTATAATGGCTGGGGTTGTGGCTCAGAGGTAGAGCGCTCGCCCAGCACATGTGCGGCCCCGGGTTCGATCCTCAGCACCACGTACAAATAAAAAGCATTGAGTACAACTAAAACAAATAATATTTAAAATAAAAATAAAAAGAATAATTATAATGAGCACTAATTGAGTACCTACTATGTACCAGACACTGGGCTAAATGTTTTCATTGCCCCATCTAATGGTGAGAGATGTAAAAACTACCCTTCAGCAAGGCATCTATTATTTTGCAGATAAGGGGCCTGAGACTGAGAGAAGCCACTCATTCACTTGACTAACATTTATTAAGCATCTACGTGCCAGACCCTATCTTAAGTGCTGGGGATGTAGCAGCCAACTAAACAAGATCCCTGCTTCCCTGCTTTCACAGAGCTAGTGGAGACGCAGATCAGATAGTAGGTAGGTAGTAGATAGACAGATAGATAGATAGATAGATAGATAGATAGATAGATAGATAGATAGATAGATAGATAGATATAAATCTATCATGTTACTCTAAGTAGTGGGGATAAGTGAGGTAAAGGAACGTAAAGGAGGAGCAAGGGACAGAAAGTGACAGAATCGAGGTATGTCATTGGGGGTGCTTAGGAAGATGTTTGGAAGGAGGTGAGATTGGAGCAGAGACTTGAAGGGAGTGACGAGCATTGACAGATCTGGAGGAGAGTGCCAGGACAGAGGGACCCCAACACAAAGACAAGGCAAAGGTGACCTAGCCACAACTGCTCAAAGGCTGGTGACCGGGAACAGAGTGTGGGACCGTGATACGGGTAAGTGAGGGATTCGGAGGAAATAACGAGGACAGATCATTTTTAAACCTTCAGTGTGGATAAATGGAGGGATGGAGGGATGGAGGGAGGGAGGGATGGAGGGATGGAGGGAGGGATGGAGGGAGGGAAAGAAGGAAGAATGGATATGTGGGAGAAAGAATTTCCACGGATTCTCTTGGACTGTCTGCTGACCAGGGGTGGTATATATACAGCTGACAAGTTGGTGAAATCTGTCCTATCAGTTCCCCAGAATGTCCCACAACAGCGTCTTCAAGGAGCCAGAACAGACACGATCCTTAGTAAAGGAGATCCCTTCATCTTCACAGAGGAGTTTAGATCCAAATTCAACAGGCAAACCAGGTCTTCATCCCAAGAAAACCATTATAGAGAAGGCCCCCAGATGGGACCTTCGGGAGAGAGATTGCAGAAGCAATGTCTTGCCTCTGACCAGGCCAAATCCCAGTGAGCAGACTGGGACACCCCACTGCACCTGGAATCGCCTAGGCAGAGGCACCAGCAGTACCAAGATGCTGGGCAAGAAAATCTGGTTTTTCCAGAAGGAAAAAAAAGAAAACACTGCCACGTGCCAGGACAAAGCCAAGGCTCCCTGCAGGTGGCCCTGACTACCAGGAGCCCCTCCCGCCCGAGCCCCTTGCCTGGGACAGCCTCACCTCCAAGTCCTTCTCGAGCTCCAGGCCGGCGGCCATCAGGTTGTGCTCAAACTCCTCCCGCTGCTCCCTCCTCTCCTCCTCCAGAGCATGGAGGGGCCCCAGCTCAATGTCACTGGGGCCCCCGGCGTGGTGTTCCTTGTTTGTCTCCCCATTGGAGATGACGGCCAGCGAGTGGCCGGGAGAGCCTTGGCCCGGGGGTGCCCCGCGTTTCCGGTAGTGGTAGGCCAGCACGTAGTCAACCTTCCTCTGGTTGTCGTGGAAGTGCATGCGGCTCAGACGGGCCTCCGAGGACACAGGCTCGCTGGCATCTAGGTAGTTATTGATGACCTGGCCGGAGAAAAAAGGATCGGGATTGTGAGTTCCAGTGAGCAAGGGGATGAGCGTGGAGAGAGCTGCCCCGGGGCTCAAGGACAGGGGAGTAGACTAGGAAGCAAGTCCCTGGGTCCCAGAGGCCCTGACTGCCCCGGTGCGTGAACAGAGCAGCCCGAGTTCGCCTGTCACACAGCCCTGCACCCACACATCTACGGTCCGGACATCAGCGCCTCACGCACTCCACCATCCTCACACACAGATGCTCACATCCACAGACGGCTCGCCCAGCAGCAGCAGACCCCAGCACATCCACACTGCCCGCCCCCGCCCCCCACGGCCACTCCCGCGCGTGCACACGGTCACCTCCACCCACATCTCCCTGCACACCACTTCTGCACACACACGAAGGTGTCAACAAACACATGCATCTCCCCTCCACGTGTGCTATGACACACCCCCACACACTCACCTCCTTGCAGATCTGCACGTTGGCCGGCAAACACTCCATGCATTCACACACACAGAATACTCACAGGCAGGTTCTCTGGATCCATGGGAACAAAGGCCAATTCCTAGTCACCTGGCCCACCCACAGGAATTCACTGGACACTCTGCCCTTCACCGGCCCACATCCTCTTCTTCCTCCTCCTTTTCAGTCACTGGTGGGGACCCTGTCAATGACAGCAGCCAATGACAGCAGCAGGAGGAACTGGCTCCTTCTCTCTTCCACTCCAGACTGGGAGGTGGAAAGAAGAGGAGGAGAGAGAACAAGGCGGAGCAGGGCTGAGGCCTGCCTCCCTCCCTTGGGTGGTTCCCTGTTTTTTACTGGGTTGGTACCCAGCTGCCTCTGCAGCCACCTGAGAGGTCACCCAGGCAACCGGATGAAGTGCCAGGCACAGGGGAGAGGCTCAGAGCCACAGAGGCAGAGGAGACAGGTTCCTCGGGCCTGTGGGAGGGAGCGAGGGAGCTGCAGACTGACAGGTGGGACCACCTGGCCTCCCACGCCTCCCTGCTGGACCCTGCCCTGACCATGAGGATCGCCGTTGCTGGGAATGCCTCACTTGGAGGGAGAGGAGAAAAGGGCCCTAATAAAACCCCAGGGTTTCACACAGGTACACACCAGCCCCCGACTGGAGGGTCCCCCAGGTGAGAGGCTCGCCTGGGGCCTCTGTTGGGGTGGGCCCACTCCCCACCCAGTACTCACAGAGCTGCTGTGGGGGCTTTCTCCACGGGAGGCCTGGCCAGCGTCCCCACTGGAACTGCCCTGTGGACTCTGGGCCTGGGGACCTGGCACCTTGAGGTATCGCTGTCCATTTTTGGGGCCCCGGCCCCCTCTGACCATCGTCCGAGGGCTCAGCCTGCGAGGAGAGCCAGGGAGCAGAGGGAGGTCTGTGGGGGGAAAGACCAGGAGGCAAGACAACGTCAGATGAGGGGAGACGCAAGGTACCGAGAAACTGAGGCACGGAGGAGAAAACCTCCCACGGCCCTAAGAGAAAGGCTCATGTTTTCTTACAGCCTTAGTTAGCCAAGCTCACCTTGGCCACAGAGGATTTGTAAAAGGAAGTAGGAACACACACACACACACACACACACACACACACACACGCACACACACGCCTCGAGCTGCCACCAGGAGCTCCTTCCAATCATGATCTCTCCTGGGGGGCAGGGGGGCACATGCACACATGCAAAAGGGATTGAACCCCAGGGCCTGGTGCATGTTAGGCAAGCAGCCCACCACTGAGACGCTGGCCTCACTTTTTCCTTTGGAACATGGGGGCTGGCCAGGGTGTCCACTGTCTGGGACAAGAAGAGAGAGGCGGCAGTATCAGGCAGGCAGCATGGGGGGAGGGGGACACTGTGAATTGACAACAATGGCTTCTCCCGGGAAGGCAAGGCCAGCAGCACACCCCCATGGAGAAAGCAAGGACACACAAAGGGTGGGTCGACTTAGGGTATCCTCTGGACACGGGCCTCCAAAACTCTTGAGGGGTCCTAATGTACCTGCTGCCTAAGCCAAGACCTCAGAGACCCCGCCCTCCCTGAGCAAGCCCCCCAAAACCCACAGTGAGAGTACAGGGCTTTTTCAGAAAATTCCTGAGGTTGCCTCCTGCAGAAAAACGACCCCTCTAGGGGATGGAATTGTGGGAGAGAGATGAAGCACTGCAGCTCACTTTGCAGAGGAGTCGTGAGTTGATCAGGCTCAATCTAGTCCCACCTCTGAAAAACGCTTTGCAGCAAAGCCTCGTGCCAGTGTACCTGGCCTTAAACCTCAGCTTTGCCGCTCAGTAGCACTGTGATCTCTGAGTCTATTCAGCTGTGAAATGAGAATCCCAAACTTGCAGGGTCCAAGTGAGAACAAGAAGAAAAGAATGCATTCGAAGTATGCAGATGGTGTGAACCAATTAAATTAAGTAAATAGATGCACCTGTAATCCCAGCACTTGAGAGGCTGAGGCAGGAGGATCGCGAGTTCAAAGCCAGCCTCAGCAATGGCGAGGCACTTAGCAACTCAGTGAGACCCTGTCTCTAATAAAATACAAAAAAGGGCTGGGGATGTGGCCCAGTGGTCGAGTGCCCCTGAGTTCAATCCCCGGTACCAAAAAAAAAAAAAAAAAAAAAAAAAAAAGAGTAAAAAATAAAAATTAATGACCTTAAAAAAAAAAAAATCCAGAACAGTGATTAGCCTCAGAGCAGGCAGTAAAAGGTGGTGATTATAATTATTCTTCCTATTTTCTTTTTAAGCTCTATGCAAGAAATAAGACCGCAGACAGCCAGCTTTTTCTCAAGCACCTGCTGAATGAATGCGTGGATGGATGGATGAACAAATGGACCAACAGAAAGCAGCTGTGCCGGGTTTCTTGCAACAGCTTTGGATCTGTGACTAACTCGGGCAGCAGCCCCTTCTGCGCTCAGCTCTCTGCTGGACAGTTCCAGGGAGCCTAGAACATTAGGTCCCTGCGCTTGAGAAACACAGTCTCTTTATGAAGATGGAGCTGCATGCTGGAAACATAATTGTGACTAGCAGGATAAAGCGTCCACAACTTATTCCTACAGTGTGGGTTCTTGTCTGTATCATGGGTGGGAAGTTAAAGCAGGCAGAATTGAGCCCAGAGCTGTTCTCGAGGGGTGGGTGGCTTCGGTGAACCAAGGCAGGCCAGGAGGGCCCTCCGCAGGGGGAGACAACAGAAGGACCACAGTGGGCATGCGTGCTGGCAGGGCCACAGGGGTCCCCCAGCTCAGGACACTAGAGAGAGGCTTCTTTCCCCGTGCCTTTCTGCACGCCTATTCCCCACCTGGCCCAGGGAGGACTTGGAACAGAGGACTCTTTCCTACAGAAATCCTCAAAACCTCTGGTCTGGAAAGCCCAAGGCTGTCCAGATGTGTAACTAGGCCGGCGATGAGGATGCCACTCACCCCAGGACCAGCCTTCCTTGGCAGCTGTCTTTAAGCCACAACTGTGATCCAGGGTAGCTCAGACTCAGGCAAACCAAAGCTTTGGTCAGGCTACCGTGCATTAGCCACCTGGGGCTGGAGGCTGACATCCAAGAGCCCCACCAGCCACCCTGGCCACTCCTTGTACTTGCTCACTGCCACATGTCTCACGGCTGTCGGGGGGGGGGGGGTGCTTTCATGGCAGCCTCTCCGCTCCCCAGAAGGTAAAGCACCACATGCAGTTCAGCCATCCTGCTCCAGAAGGCGTTCCAAATAATAAAGACACAGGTGTGGGGAGACAGGAGAGAGCCGGCTTGCACCATGAGAGAAGGCTGGGGTGTGAGCGCAGCCTGGCCAGGTTAGGAGACGTGAACTGAGGTCAATGAGAAGTCAAGGTCACTGTACACAGCACGGGTTAACCCATTTGGAAATAACCTTCCCTTTGCCCTTCTTGCTGTCTTGGACAAGAGATCCCTGAGCGTGCGTGGCCATGGCTGTCATGAGGGCAGAGAGTGTGGCTTACCCATCTCTGTTTCAATTGGATGGATCTTCCCAAGGCTTGGACCTGGGGCCTTTCAACACTCTCACTCTCTCCCTCATTTCTCTAATCCACCCCTGACACCGTCATCACCACCTGTGACTGGTGACTCCCAAGTTTTACCTTTAACCCTTGCCCTCTCCTCTAGGCCCCCAGCGCACACATTGCCCTGCCTTCTTGGCCTCTTTCTATACTTGTCTGTTTTAGCTCCTCAAAGTCAACATGCCCAAAAGCAAAGTGGCTCTCTACTCCCAACAGAATTCTTTTTCAGGGTTCCCCATTCCTGTCAATGTTCCATCCTACAATCAGTTCACAAGCCAGAAATCCAGGAGCTGCCTTAATAACCCTCTTCCCTAATACTCTACATCCGATTTGTCACTAGCCCTTTGATTTTGCCCCCTAGAACATCTGTAAAACACATCTGTTTTGCACTCCCACGACTCCAACCCTCGTGCCAGTTCTCACCCTCAACAGCTGGGTGAGATAATGGCATCCTAACAGGTCCCCCTGCTGTCACCCTTGCTCCCTCTCACCGCCCCCCACCAGGCAGTCAGGAGGCAGGCTCTACAGATGGCACTAGGCCCACACATAACGGGGACCGAGGTCTTGGTCTGAAAGGATCACCCCTGCTGCGCCATGATGCTGCGAGGCAGGAGTTCTGTCTGGGCTCTTCACTTCAGGCTGCACTCAGACAGCTGGCAGAACTCTTCAAGTTCACTACACAGGATCAGAAGAAGGGGTCTTTTGAAAAGGGGAGAAGGGCAGGAACCTCTCCGAGCTTTCTCACTGGAGTACGAGTGAGAGTAAGGAAAAGCTCAAGCAGTAGTTAACGGCAAAAGAGACGAGAAACACAGCCATGCTGGGCAAAGAGAGACAGGAAGTGGGCTCACCAGGCAGCAGGGGTGAAGGGCAAGGTGAGTCACCAAGCCCCAGGAGGTTTCCAGGGAGAGAACTGTAAAGAGGAGGTTTCTGGAGGGAGCTCAGGCAGCAGGGGTTTCCCTCAGAATTTCCCTCTAGGCATCATTAGTCTCATTGCTAACCACAGATGGGTAAAGTACAAGGGGCCCAGGAAAAAAGAACAGATTCTGTCAACATATTTCAAGGTCACTACTTCCAGCAAGACCAGACAGGCCAGGGCTGCTCTAGGGGAGACAGAGCATCTCTGGTCTTCCAGATCAAGAACGAGGCAGACCCCCTCGAAAGCCTCACCCTGGAACCCTTCCTGACTTACGATCAATCGACTTACAATTTTTCAACTTTACAGTGTTGTGAAAGCACACCCGTACAACCATTCTGGTCTCACTTTTAGTATAGCATTCAACAAATTACATGAAATATTCACTGTTTGGTTATAAAATAGGCTCTGTGTTAGATTATTTTACCTAACCACAGGCTAACAGTGAGAGTTTGAGCACGCGTAAGGTTGATCAGACTAAGCTATGATGTTTGGAAGGTGAGGTGTATTAAGTGGATTTTTGACCTACAATATTTTCAATTTAAAATGAGTTTATTGGGATGTGATTCCATTGCAAGTCAAGGACTATCTATATCCTAGAATGGGTGAATTTCATTTCATTTAGAACTAGTATTTATGCTGAGTCTTGCCCACCTTTTCTGCAATTTGACCCAGGTCAGCCAAAATTTGAGGCTCTAGCCTTACAATTTGGACTCAGTGGCCCTGATGATCACCCCACCCCCTACCCAATAGGTCTTGCTGAACAGCATCTTCCTCTGCTTCTGAATGTCGTCAAACTAATAGAAGGATGACCCTCCAGTTCCCTCCTACAAAAGAACAATTTGTGGGGCTGGGATGGAGCTCAGTAGTAGATCACTTGCCTAGCATGCACTGGGCAGTGGATTCAATCCCCAGAACCGTCAAAAATTAAAATGAAAAAGACTGCAGATATAACTAAGTGGTAGAGCACCTGCCTAGCATGTGTGAGGCTCTGAGTTCAATCAACAGCACCACAAACACACACAAAAAGAACCATTCACAAATCTGCCTCCTCCCCCCTACTTATCTTAAAGTCTTAGCTCAAAAACAGCCCTTCCACCTCCCCAGTACTCAACACGCCTTTCCTGATCAGAACATCACCACAGTTTGCGTCCTTCCCTCATACCTGGAGAGAAGCTAACTGTCCTGCCTGCCACTTACCCTGCTTCCCTCCTATCCTCAGCTCACACTGCAGCTTGAGCTACTGACCAAGTTACTCCCACCCAATGGCTTTCCACTCTTCTTGGATCAGGACCAAATTGTCCAGTGTGGCAAACAGGACCGTCTATGGTCTAGTTCCTGCTACCTGTCTAGACTGCTCCTTCGCTCCACCCGCGTTCACACTCTCTGCCTTACTCCTCCCTGTATTTCACTCATCATCACATTCTGAGCACACACCTGGTCATTCCCAGGGAGGGTGGGGGTAGTGCATATGATACTTCATACCCTGTTCATTCATTCCAGAGTCATTTAGCCCACCAGGCATTGCATAAAACATTGGGAAAACAGGCCAAACAGAACACAGTCCTTTCCACCAGGCCCTAGGTGTTCCCAAGAAACAAAGACTAATGCAGAAGGAAGGAAGACCAATGAGAAGGCAATTTTAGGAATGGGAAAGGAGCCAAGTTTGGAGAATAAATAAGAATCTATAGAAGCTAAAGTCCTTAGCTCCATCTAGAGCTATCAGGAAAGGCCCCCAGAGAACATGACCTTTGAAGCTCATCTAGAAGAGAAGAATAGGCATCTGCCAATGGGCAGAAAAGTGGGGGGGGGTTCCAGGGGGAAATCAGTCATTTGTCTGGTCTCATGCAATCAATCTTTGGGATTGGCTGTTTTGAATTATTGAACTTCTGAAAATGAAGACTTCCCCATGCACCCTAATCACCCAGCTTCAAACCCACCTATGTGGTGGGGCTTGTGGGCACTGAAAGTAACTCTCTGAATTATAGTAAACACTTCTTAACACAATCTATGAGGCCCTTAATCAACTTTCTCATCAACCTTTCCAGTATCTTCTGCTTGTCACTCCCCAGACACACACATACACACACACACACACACACACACACACACACACACACACACCCATCTCATACACGTCCCAGAAGGTGACCTGCTTTTTCTTATCTTTGGTCTTTGATATTGTTCTCCTTTCTGCTTCTAAACATCTCTCCCCAACCCCATAACCACCCCAAATCCCACTGTTAATATTCAGAGTTCCTGATTTATGACAACATTAAAGGAGTTTAAGCAGCAGTGCAATGTAATTAATATTACATTATAAAGATCACTCTGGCTACAGTGAGGATAAATGGGATATCAGAGGAAGAATAGATAAATGAGTGGGCAGATGAAGGGAAGGAGGGACAGATGGATTAGTAGATGGGTGGATAGGCTATGACTGACTGGTTGTAGGAATGGGTGGGTGGATATATGAATGGGTGGGTAGATGAGTGGATGGGTGGATGGATGGGTGCTTAAGTAGATGAATAGATGAGGAATGGGTGGATGGGGTTTTGATGCTTCAAGTAAGTGTCATAAAATCCATGAAACTTTTACTGATCTGGTCACAGTACTGTTATAAAATGTCCTCTGTCTGGAGACTTACAGAACAATTTGACAGTCAAAGAATTCTATGTCTGGTTTTTACATATCTCGGCTGCCTGATCCCCCATTGAATAAAAGCACATCTGTGTTTGTTCGATTTCTGCTGTTCTAAAAAATACTTGAGATAAATCAACTTAAAATGAGGAAAGGAGCCGGGCACGGTGGCGCACGCCTGTAATCCCAGCACTTTGGGAGGCTGAGGCAGGAGGATCGTGAGTTCAAAGCCAGCCTCAGCCATGGCGAGGCACCAGTGAGACCCTGTCTCTAATAAAATACAAAAAAGGGCTGGGGATGTGGCCCAGTGGTCGAGTGCCCCTGAGTTCAATCCCCGGTACCACAAAAAAAAAAAAAAAAAAAAGAGGAAAGGTTTGTTTGGGCTCATGGTTTTGCGAGTTTCCACCCACGTTCTGTGGGCTCCATTGCTCTTGGCCTGTGGCGTGGCAGCACATCATGATGGGAGCACTGGTGGAGGAAGCTGCTCACCCAAAGTTGGCCAGGAAACGAGAGAGAAAGAAAGAAGAGCCTGGGGTCTCAGCGTCCACCTCCTCCCAACAGTGCCGTAGGCTGGGGCCCAAGCCTTTAATATATAGGCCTTTGGGGGACATTTAAGACCCCAAATTTAGCAACTCCCCTTTAGCAAAAGCTATTCCCAAACTGATGCTCACTTAATACCTTTGCTGACGCAGTTACTCCTACATGGAATGTTCTCTCTGCTTGCCTAAGTCCCATCCAGCTAAAGGACTACTTCTATACCAATCCTTCCCTAAACGCTGACACTCAGAAAATTTGCCTTTTATGTCTTTGCATGCCTAGCATAGGACCCTAGATACAACAGGGACTCGATAAGCTTTTGGAAAAGATATAGGGAATTAGGAAATCCTTCCTTTGAATCAATTTTAAACAGGATGGATCTCCCTGTGTTGAACTGAGCAAAGAGCTTCCCTAATAACAACTAAACACTAGTACTATTATGGCTTAGATGTGAGGCATCCCCCAAAAGCTCACATGTGAGACAATGCAAGGAGGTTCAGAGGAGAAATGATTGGGCTGTGAAAGTCTTAACCCAATCAGTGAATTAATCCCGGATAGGAAGTCACTGAGTGGTAACTGAAGGCAGGTAGAGTGTGGCTGGAGGAGGTGGACACTGGGGGCGTGGCTTTGGGGTACATATTTTGTATCTGGCCAGTGGATTCTTCTCTGCTTTCTGATCATCATGTGAGCTGCTTCCCTCCACTACACTCCTCCGCCGTGGTGTTCTGCCTCATCTCCAGCTCTTTGGACTGAGACCTCTGAAACGGTGAGCCCCCAAATAAACTTTTCCCTCTCTACAATTCTGCTGATTGGGTCTTTTAGTCATAGTGGCAAAAAAAAAAAAGCTGACTGAAACAAGTACCTGGCACTTTATAGGCATCGGGCCACTGTTCTTAGCAGTTTACAGATATCCACTCATTCAATCTTCCTAACCTGATAACGCAGACATCATTGTCATCATGTTACTCATGAGAAAACTGAGGCATCAGAGATGTCAGGTGAAGTTGTTCAAGGTCATCGGCAAACAAGCAGCCCACACTTTTAAACTATCCTGTGAAAAGGAAGGGGAACAGCTAATAGAACTAAGTCCTTTCCAGATATCTCTCACCTCTTTAAAAGGCATTTTTACAAATAACATTCACAATTTTCAGACCCAAGATCCTAAAACTAAAGACCAGGGATATATATATATCTCTCCTTATGACAGTACTGTGATAGCCTTGTGGTATGTTGAATTGAAATCAGGAAGTGTGAGTCGAGTTGTATTTGTTTTTGTTCAGATTTATAGTTTCTATCTCTCTACAGAAATTCATTTCAGGAAGTGCTTCACTCAGTGACAAAATCAACCAACTGGGACTTGAACAAGTTGTCCAAATGAAACCGACTCATTGGCAGCCTATCCTACACTTTGGAGTGTGACTGATGAGATTAAGATGGAAGTGTCTCTCCTCGTCTGTCAAGAAAATAGCCTGCCTACACCATAATCGGTCAAAACTGTCTGTCACCTCACTAATCACAACCTGTTTTGCAACAGGTTGGCTCTGTTTTCTCTTTTGTTGACATGAAAGAATGTGATGATGTATTGGTGAACAAGATGCAATCCTTCCCCTAACCCCTGCACATGTGACACACGTGCACGTAAACACGCTCGCGCGCGCACACACACACACGCACACACACACACACACACACACACACACCATTTTAATGAAGTTGACTGACCTCCGAAAATACTTGTGGGTTCTTTCACTGTCCTTCATTGCCCTTCACCACTCATAAACATCTCCCATCTCTAACCATCTCTTCCTCCTGGGTGTAACCAAGACTGATGGTTTTTGTCTTATTCCTATCTCGCCAAAGGTGGAACAGGTATCTGTTTTCTAAAATGAACTGGGTCAGGCTGGGGTTGTGGCTCAGTGGTAAAGCACTTGCCTAGCATGTGCGAGGCACTGGGTTCAATTCTCAGTACTGCATGTAAATAAATAAATAAATAAATAAATAAATAAAGGTCCATCAACAACTAAAAATAAATATATTAAAAAAATAAACAAAAGAAAATAAAATGAACAGGGTCAATGGTTAAAACCTAAGATGGCTCTTCCAATCATAGCTTCCCCATTTCCCCCATCACTCCCCCCCCCTCACCTAGTAACCACTTTTCTGTTCTATTTCTGTATGCTGGGTCTGACTTTATTTTATTTTTTTAGATCCCACATAGAAGCGAGATTGCATAGTATTTCTTTCTTTGTCTGGCTTATTCACATAGCATAATGCCCTCTAAATTCATCTATGATGTTCTGAATGGCTGTCCTTTTTAAGGTTGAATAATATTCCTTGTATGTGTGCAAATGCATATACACACATCACAATTTCTTTGTTTATTCATTGATGGACACTTAGGTTGTTCCCATATTGTGGTTATTGTGAGTAACGTTGCAGTGAATGTGGAAATGTGGATATATTTATGGGGCAATGATTTTATTTTCTTGGTGATGTACCCAGAAGAAGCATTGCTGGCTCATATGATAGCTCTACTTTTAATTTCTTTAGCAACTTCCATACTGTTTTCTACAATGGCTGCACCACTCTACACTCCCACTGAATATGTAGCAGGGTTCCCCTTTCTCCATACCCTCACGAATATTTGCTATCTCATTAGCCATCCTAATAGGTGTGGTTGGTATCTCATTGTGGTTTTGATTCACATTTCCCTGAGTACTAGTGATGTTAAGCAACTTTTTGTATACCTACTGTCCATTTTTACATCTTCTTTGGATACATGTCTATTCAGGGACATTTATCTCTTTTTAATCAGGTTTTTTTTTTTGGGGGGGGGTGCTATTGAGTTGTGTGAGTTCTTTATTTTGTATATTAATGTCTTAGCTGATATGCAGTTCACAAATATTGTCTCCATCTCTGTTGGCTGCCTTTCCATTCTGTCTATTGTTTGCTTTGTCTCTTTTCATGGGTGATTTATTCTTATTACTTTGCAGATCTAGTGAATTTATGGTGTGCTAGACATTGTAAATGATACAATAGTCTTTCCATATCAAGAAAATGAAAACAAAGTTTTAAAATTTCTAGTAGCAAGTTCAATTACTGGCTGGTTATTTTGAGCTAATCGGGTGTTTTGTGGGAAATCCAAGGTATTTTCTAAGACTTTCTAATAGGGTTCAACCTCTAAATTGTCTCTTCCCTGTTGATCTTTTAGGAGCTTGAACTCAGTGCCTTTTAGGGAAAATCTATAGTAAAATTTCTCTCTAGTGCATGGTTCTTACTTCTAAAATGGGGCCCTGAAAAGACATCCACAGACTGAAGGTGAAAAGATGGGAAAAAATATATATCACTCCCCCGGGTCACATAAACAAGCAGAGGTTTCCATCCTAAAATAGGGCCCTGAAGTCTCCGCTGTGTGCCTAGAATGTCAGGACATTCTAAAAAGGTCTTGCCACGCTGGCTGGGATGTAACTGCAAAGTCCCTCCAGAACTGCTTAACCTCTAGTCTTTCTGTTCTGATCTCAGTCTTATAGAAACTTCTCTCCACCAAAACCCATATATCTCATTCTATGCGTGTGAAGCCTCCCTCTTAGACAAGGACTCAGGAGCAGTCCCCACAGAGACCTCTGGAGACCTTTGTTGATACAGATTCCTCCTCTCCTGTGCCCCTCCCCACGATTTACAACCGTCTGGTTGCTCCCAATTTTGATCTCTGCCTCCTCTGTTCAATGGGATGTCCTTCTATTTGAAATCCAGAACCCTGGACCCCAGTCAATGACCTGTCCTCTTGGAGCTAAATTTGTGAGTTTCTGTTCTCTCCAGATTGCACTTCTGTGCGGGTGGTTGTTCAGTGCCTGGAAATGATAGATTCATATGTTTTGTCCAATTATAGTTTATGGCAGAATGCCTACTCCATTACCAGTTATTCCAACATTGCTAGAAGCAGAAGTTCTTGCCAGTCAGGTTTGGTTTTTTGTTTTGTTTTGTTTTGTTTTTTTTTTTTTGTACCAGGGAGTGAACTCAGAGGCACTCGACCACTGGACCACATCCCCAGCCCTTTTCTGTATTTTATTAGAGACAGGGTCTCACTGAGTTGCTTAGTGCCTCACCCTTGCTGAGGCTGGCTTTGAACTCGTGATCCTCCTGTCTCAGCCTCCCAAGTGCTGGGATTACAGGCGGGCACCACCGCGCCCAGCTGCCAGTCAGGTTTTTAATCAGGCATTTTGTGAGCACAGAGCTTCAGATGTAGATTATTGGCATGGGCCAGAAGTGATACCACTAGTATTCATTCAGAACTGATGCTCTAGGATGGGGTGTAGCTCAGTGACAGATCACTGGTCTAGCATGTTCAAGGCCCTGGGTTTGATCCACAGCACAGAAAAGAAAAAAAAAAAAAAAAAAAGAGTTCTCATACTTTGTAAAAGAAACCTTTTTATTATTTTTAAAGAGAAGATAAGATCCCAACTTTAATTCTGGTTCCAAGGGAGAGGTAAACTATGGGAATACCTGCAGACAAAACAAAAACTTTTTCTTTAAAAACAATGTTGTGGCTCAGGAGGCTGAGGCGAGAGAATCACAAGTTCAAAGCCAACCTCAGCAACTTAGTGAGGCCCTCAGCAACTCAATGAGACCCTCTAAATAAAATGCAAAAAAAAAAAGGCTGGGGATGCAGCTCAGTGGCTGAATACCCCTGAGTTCAATCCCTGGTACCAAAAACAAACAACAAACAAAAAAAAATGTTGTGTTTGCTCAAGAATATGCAGACTCAACATAATCACAGCTCAATTCAATACCACAAAGCACAGGAGAGAAGACTTTGCCCAGAAACCCCTCTGCTCATCTTTTCACCTTTTTAATTTTCATCCATCCAGTCACTGAGTACCTACTATGTGACAGACTATTGTAAATGCCAAAGATGAGTGACACCCAGTACCTGCCTTGGAGCGTCTCTCCCTACCTGGAGTGTGCAAAAGTGTGAGGGAAGGTCATAAGTCTGTCAGGTTGGGAGAAATCATGGGAAGGCCCTGTTGAGCAAGATTTTGAAGTATGGGCATTTGACATGGATGATACCTCAGGGGACTGAGTTACTGTATTTATAAGTAGAATTATTTATTATCGTCCACATTGATAGTGAAAGATACTATACAAGTTAAAATAATGCTCAGCTAGCTGATATAACAAATGCACTGAGACATAAATAATGAGCAAGATATAGCAATGTTCACGTCTTGCTAAATAGTCCTGGGTTTCAACAAATACATGAAAAAATGCTCAACCTCTCTGGCAAATTAGAGAAATGCAAATCAAAACCACTCTAAGATTTCATCTTACACCTGTCAGAATGGCAGCTATTAAGAACACAAACAACAATAAATGTTGGAGAGGATGTGGAGAAAAAGGCACACTCATACATTGTTGGTGGGACTGCAAAATGGTGCAGCCAATATGGAAAGCAGTATGGAGATTCCTTGGAAAACTTGGAATGGAACCACCTTATGACCCAGCTGTCCCACTCCTTGGTCTCTACCCAAAAGACCTGAAAACAGCATACTACAGGGACACAGCCACATCAATGTTTATAGCAGCACAATTCACAATAGCTAAACTGTGGAACCAACCTAGATGCCCTTCAGTAGACGAATGGATAAAGAAAATGTGGTATATATACACAATGGAGTATTACTCAGCAATAAGACAGAATAAAATCATGGCATTTGCAGGAAAATGGATGGAGTTAGAGAATATAATGCTAAGTGAAGTTAGCCAATCCCCAAAAGCCAAATGCCAAATGTTTTCTCTGATATAAGGAGGCCGATTCACAGTGGGGTTGGGATGGGGAGCATAGGAGGATTAGAGGAACACTAGAATGGCCAATGGGGAGGGAGGGGAAGGAAAAAAAAAAGAGATGGATATCATTACCCTAAGTGCGTGTATGAAGTCACGAATGGTGAGAATATACTTTGCATACAACCAGAGATTTGTAAAAAAAAAAAAAAAAAAAAAAAAAGTGCTGTATATGTGTAATATGAAATGTAATGCATTCTGCTGTCATTTATAACGTCTTAGAATAAAAAATTAATTAATTAATTAAAAAAGATTGCTGACTAAACCAAAAAAAAAAAAAAATAGTCCTGGGTTGGTTAAGAAGTTGGTGGAATAGCTCTTTTCCATGTACCTTTTCAGGAACGCTGGGTGATAGAGGCTCTGCCAATTTCAACTGTGACTTCCACAGTAGCCCTGGGAGTTATTGTTCCAGTTATCTGAAGGGGGAAAGAGCATGGAGGTGTAGGCACAGAGGGCTTCTATGGGCCAGGGCTAGAAATAGCACATCGGACTCTGCTTACATTCTGCCAGCTAGAATTCAGCTTGTGGCCATACCTAAATGTAAGGGAATCTAGGAAATACACTCTAGCTATGGATTTAGGGGAAAAGGGAAGAACCTGGGATTTTGATAAGCATTTCAAAAGCATGTCACAAAGACCTATCAAAAATGGTAAGTTCAGTGTGGCATAATCACATTTAATTATACTATATTAAAGTTACAAATTTACCCATAATGAGGGTGGGGGGAGCATGGGAGGAATGGAGGAACTTTGGATAGGGCAAAGGGGAGGGAGGGGATGGGAGGGGGCAAAGGAGTAGGAAAGATGGTGGAATAAGGTGGACATCGTTACCTAGGTACATGTATGAAGACACGAATGGTGTGTGACTCTACTTTGTATACAATCAGAGAAATGAAAAATTGTGCTTGATGTGTACTATGAATTAAAATGCATTCTGCTGTCATGTTTAATAAATTAAAATAAATAAATAAGTTACATATTCGTCTCCCTAAGTAGGCTCTAAGACCTTCAAATTTCAGCACCCAAGACAGGGTTGGGTATGTGATATTTGCTTATTAAATGGTTTTTGAATGAATGGTTGAACAAATGAACAAACAAATGAACAGTGAATGGATAGTCTGATCTTAAATGTCTCCCAGAGCCCATGTGTTTGGTCCCCAGCCCGTGCTGCTATTGGGAGGTAGTAGAACCTTTAAGAGGGGTGGCTTTGTAGGAAGTCTTTAGGTCACTGGGGCATGCCCTTGAAAGGGATTATGGGACCTCAGGCCCTGCCTTGTCCTTTCTTTGGATTCCTGGCCATGAGGTGAGCAGTTTTGCTCCATTCACGCACACCTGCATAATGTGCTACTTCAGCACAGACTCAAAGCCTTAGGGCCAACTGATCATGAACTTGGAATCTCTATGCCATGGGGAAAAATAAAACTTTTCTCCTTATCAGTTGGTTATTTCTGGTGTTTTTGTTATAATAACAGAAAGTTGACAAACATAAATGGTGAGTTTGCAAGGCAGTAGTTGGCCAACAGATTGAGTTGCTTCTTGAGGTTCTTCCTAGAATGTCACATATCTATGCTGTCAGCTTGAAAGAAGTTGCTTGCCTTTCTGTGTTATGGCAGGTGGCCCTGCCTTCAGGTCCTTATAAACTATACCAAATCTTGTAGGTACAAGTTAACTACATTTTGTGACATTTGGCATTTGAATTTACTTGCATGTGTAGAACGCACTCCTTCCCCTTCTGATTCTGTGTTTAGGGCTCTAATGTGTGTTTTAGAAGTTGGGAATCCAAGCTGAAGCTAATGCAAGTGGAAGGTCCTACCCCTGATTGAGATGCACACCACTTCTGTAGCCAGGGAGCCAAAGCACATTCCTGGGTTGCCAGGCATGGTAGCTTCTCCTTCTTCTCCACTCTAGGCTTCTGTTGCCCCTGGATTCATGTAAAACCAAAATAACATACAACTTCACACCTATGAGGATGGTTGTAATCCATTGATGAACAATAACAAGTACTGTTGAAACTGTGAAGCAATTGGAACCCTTGTGAATTGTTAGCAGAAATGTAAAATGGCATAGCCACTTTGGAAAGTACTCCAACGTTTGCTGAAAAAGCTAAACGTACAGTTACCATATGACCCAGCCATTTTTCTCCCACATGTAGACTCAAGAGAAATAAAAACATGCATACACAAAAATATACAAAAGAATTCCTAGCAGCATCATTCATAATAGCCAGAAAGTAGAAAGCCAAATTTTATCAACTGATAAATGGATAAACAAAACATTGTATATCAGTCGGGCGCGGTGGCGCACGCCTGTAATCCCAGCACTTTGGGAGGCTGAGGCAGGAGGATCGCGAGTTCAAAGCCAGTGAGACCCTGTCTCTAAATAAAATACAAAAAAAAAGGGCTGGGGATGTGACCCAGTGGTCGAGTGCCCCTGAGTTCAATCCCTGGTACCACAAAAAAAAAAAAAAATTGTATATCTTTACAGGGGAATATTTTCCAGTCATAAGAAGGAGTGAGGTACTGATACATGTTACAATTGTGTCTGAACTTGAGAATCATTTTCCTAAGTAAACAATATAGACAAAAATATACCACAAGGTGTATGGTTCCACTTACATAAAATGTCCAGAATAGGTAAATACACAAGAAAGAAAGTTTACTAGTGGTTGCCAGGAATTAGGGGGACACAAGAAAGTTAGTAACTGCCAGCGAGTACGAATCTTCCTTTAGAATGATGAAACTGTTCTAAAATTAGATTGTGGTGATAAGTGCACAACTCTGTGAATGTACTGAAAATCACTAAATTGTATTACACTTAACAGGTGAATTTTATGGGGTGTGAATTATGTTAATAAAACCGTTATTTTTAAAAATGGAATTCCTAGGACTGAAAATTATAATTGCTTAAATAAATATATATATATATATTGGATGAACTTAACAGCAAACTGGAAAAGGCAGGAAAAGTATCCATGAAGTTAAAGACAAATCAACAGAAATTATCTAATCTAGAGAACAGAGAACTAAAGATTGGAAAAATTTTAACTGAGCCTCAGGAACTACTGGAACAATCTCAAACAGTCTAGCCAGCATACATGTAACTGGGGTTCCAGGAAAAGAAGAGAATGAAACTAGGACAGAAAAATTGTTGAAGGAATATTGGCTGAAATTTGATAAAATACAATAACTTTCAGATTCAGTAAGTTTAGCCAACTCAAGTGAAAAAAAAAAAAAAAAAAATACAAAGAAAACCACACCTAAGGGGAGGTACAGAGGCATAAAACTGACCAAATAATGTTATGTGCATGTACAAATGTGTCACAATGTATCCCACTACTGTGAACAATTATAATGTGCCAATTTAAATTAATTAATACCTAAGTATGTCACAAACTACTGGAAACCAAAAGTGAAAATAAAAGCTTGAAAGCTACCAATTTAGAAAGAGATTACACATGAATAAAATGATAATATCAAAATATGAGTTAAGATTAGCTTCTCATCAAAACAATGGAGATCTACTGAGATATTCCTAGAGTGCTGAAAGAAAAATTAAAAAAAAAAAAAAAAAGACACTGCAAGACATCAATCTACGTCCAAGGAAAATATCCTTCAAAAGAGGTGTTGAAATGAAGACATAAGCTGAAAGGATTTGTCATCGGCAGAAATGCACCTCAAGAAATACTAAAAGATGTTCTTCAGGCTGAAGGGAAATGATGACAGGTGAAACATGGATATGAACAGTCTCTGATGGAAGTATCATAAAAAAGATGGACAGTCACTGGTCTAAATAGACTAAATGGTTTTCTATACACCATAAGCTACTTCTTTTCCAATTAGAGGTTCAACTCATTAATTGGTTAGGATATGAATCTAATGGTCTGCAGACAATATTTTAAAAAAAAAAAAAATATATATATATATATATATATATATATACCAGAAAAGAATAAAACAGAAATGTCTATTTTCAAAAAGTGGAAACAATGTAATAAATCCTTTTGGATAAATAATACTAGCAATAAAACTACAGATCATTATGTTGGGCAATGTCTTACATAAATATCACTACAACATTCTTCTTTATATTGATGAACTAGTCACCACTTTTAAGATAAATGAGAATGGTATAATTTATTTCTTTTCTGACCTCACAAATAAGTTTTTTATCAATTAGCAGCTATTTTTCATTTAAGTTTTCTGATGTAACAATATGCTCTCAAGCCTGCTTGGATTTGATCCAACTAAACAAACCAACTATGATGATTCCAAGTTGGAAGTAGTGTAAAGGTACAGCCTTACCTAGAATATGACCACAACATTTAACTAATCTCTTTGCAAAATTAATATCTCCCCACAGAGCCCCAGTTTCACCCACATTTCCCATTCTGAATTATTGGCTTTTACATTTCCTCCTAATGACTTCATATAAACAGAACGAAAGCAACAAGGTGAGTTGCTGTGGGAAATATAAGGTCCAGGGTCAGATCCAAGATTGAATTCTGGCTTCCTCCTTCAGTGACTGACATATGAAAACAAGCACATTTCTTAACCTTTCTGGACATTAGATTTCTCTTCTCTGAATCATTCATAATACTGATTCCCAAAGTTATGGTGAAGCAAAAATACCTAGCAGAGTCTAATACATAATAGAATTTTGATAAATAATAGTCTTCCCTTTCCCTAATTTAATGCCAAGAACATATGACCTGAGCTACAAGATCATGCATGGTCTAGCTCACTCTTTCCACTCACCCTTTTGGTCACTCTAGTGCAGCCACTTGGCTTCCCACTATTCCTTGGATAGCTCATGAACTTTCCTGTCATCTTGGAATCCTGGAATCTTTCACCTCTACTTCTTTTGCTAGATCCTACTCCAGATATCCACGGTGTTTTATTCCTTCATTTAATGCAATCTCTATTCAAAATCACCTCCTTAAAGAGGACTAACCAACAGATCAAAAATACAAATCGATTCTATTTTGTCCTAGATTCCTATCTCCAGCAGTCAAATTTCTATTCTCCATGTGTTCTAGGAATGTCATCCACAGGCTGGGACAGGCTTCTCTTAGCCAGCAGAAAAGGTCCACAAGATGGTTAGATTTCCAGAAAATCAGTTCCTCGTTAGAGAAAAGTCATGCTTCACTTGAAGCCCAAATGCCTCTTGCCCTCTAACCATACCCTGTGATGAAAGATAAAGAGAATGCACACAGTGAAAGGAGAATAGAACCTGGCTTAGTTCCTAACTCCTCTCACAACCTCCTCAGTTAGCAAACAAAATGGCCCCAGGGCACAATGAGGCAACTCAAAGCAGAAGAGGTTTTGGGAGTCAGGGCCTTAGCTTCCAAAATGATAGTGTATGGCAAGACAGTGAGAGGAACAAACACACCCTGGATGTCCAGCAGCTGGGGCACAGTGACAGAAAGACTGGGCAAGGGCTCTGATGTCTGGTCCCAAAGACAAAATGCAGACAGGGGGAGGGACCAAGAGTATCAGAATCATCTGGAAGAGCTCTCCCACCTTGCCTGATGCCCTCACTCCACCAGCCACTTGCCTTTGGGCTGAGATCTTACCTGGTTCAATGGGACCTCCTGCCCCAGGCCAGGGTCCAATATGGTCCCTAGCAGAATCACGTATGCTAACGAAAGTGTCAGGACTATCACTGACACCTACCCTCTATTCATTGTCCATGGCAAAAGAGTAAGCATCTACCTATTCTGTGGCTCTCTCAAGAATTATCAGTTAACAAGACACCCAACAAAATCCCCCTGCAGGTCAGCCCAAATGCATCTGTCTATTCAGTATAATTTTGAAGGTGCAAAGTAACATCCTTATCTCCTAATTCATTTCAATCTACTTTTCTTCCAAGAAACATCCCTGGGCAAGCAATTCCTATATTTTCCCACACCTGGTGTGAAATGACTGTACTGAAGCCCTTTCTAAAGGTGGGTTTGACTAAGGACCAGATCTGTAAGGCCACTCTAGGGATGTGTCTTCACCAGTCTGCTACTGAATTAAGCCTGGCTAGTTGTTTACTTACCCTCAGACACTCTAAGCAAACATCCCAAGAACTGTAACAAACAGAGGCAAAATTACTGACGTAGGAATAGGGGCGGGGGTGGGGGAAATCCCTGTGAATTGGCCACACCAACCCCCTGTCTCTTGTCCTCTTTTCCCTCTCCTTGATGTGCACGAGTTTTGGGAATGGTTCAGGGGTCCCTCATCTTCCCTGCCGTGGAGGAAAGGGGTAGGCTTCTCGCACCACCGTGTACAGATTCTCTTGTGGTGACCAATTCTGAAGGCTAAGAGTGAAATGCCGTCCCTTCGCCCCCTCTCTCCTAGAACACACCGACTGCTCAAGACCAGGGTCCCCGGCTGGGGAAACTCACCGCGCAGCCCGGGGGTAGCCATGGCGCGGACTCAGGGGAGGCAAAACCCGACTGCCCCGCGACCGCGTTAGCTTCTGGACAGGCTTAGACCGCCGCGGGGCTAATTCCATCGCAGCTCAGCTCCGTCTGGACGTGCCCGCCCCTCGCCTGCTGCCGCCTCCGCCTCCCCCTCCGCCCCTGCCGGGTCACCCGGCGGTGTGCAGCGCGAGTCCGAGCTGCGCCCTGGGCGCACCGGCGCTGGTAGTGCGCGGCGGGGTTGTGTCCCGGACACGGTCTTACTGAAACCGAGGGGCAAGACGGTACCTGCTGCCTGTGCTTCTAGACCCGAGGAGGCGCTTTGCAAGCCGGTTTGGCGTGGGAAAATCCAACCAGATTATCTCATGAACTGTCTAGTTGATTAGTTTCCAACCCTGCCAGCAAAGCTTCCTTCCAGCAGCCTCAAATAGTCATTCACTGTCCTGGGATGATGAGAATGAGAGCCGCCCCCTGACCAGTAGTGGGTCCCCGTGGCACACCTGTCCTCACTCTACCTCGTCACCAGCTATCATCGCTTTTCTCTAGATTAAAGGAAGAAACTGAGCTGGAGATGGGGAAGAGGTGTACCTGGGACATGCATACCTAGAAAAGGGGCGACAAGAGGCAAGGAGAAAGACAGGTTTCACAAGAGTTCCTCCGTGGGATCTAGGACGGGATTAAGGAGGATTGTGGAGATAAATCATGCGATCTCCATTCCCAGAAAACAAAAGGCACGCCATCCCTAGGATGGTCTAGGTACCTGGCCATGTGCTGGGGGACAGAAAAGGAGTCACCCAAAGGGCCATTCCAGATTGTGGAATCTACAAGATACTCAGAGGTGAAACTGCTTCATTAATATCACCAGCCCCCAAAATGAAAAGGATTATGTTAGGGTCTAGTGTGCTATTTGTGATCACTGACAATAAGTCTAAAGAATTTTTCCTCCTTTACTAATAAGGTGGACTGGAGATGAGCGCTCTGCACTTTGTAAATGAGAAACCTGAGGCAGAAAACAGAAGGTACAACAATACAGAGTGAATCAAGGGAAGATATTATATCCCACCCTGGGGGGCTTTACTTCACCCACTCCAAGTAATAAAGACTGATATTCATATAGGAATTCGTCTTCATCAGACAGGCACCTCAATGCTTTACCTAGAATAGTTATTTTAATCCTGAAATAATTCTATAATTACCGCATTGTGCCCATTTGACAGATGAGGAGACTACAGTATAAAAGGTCAAGCGATTTGCCTCCAAGAGCTGTGGTAAGTTCCCAAGCAGGCAGCCTGCTCCAGCATCCCTGCTCCTAACACTTTGCTATTCAGATTGTCTCTCTTCCAGAAAATACCCTTTTCCTGTTTACTTCCAGGGATGCTTCTCCAAATTGTTTCAATCGCAAAAGGATTGGAACAGTTTCTACCATTGCTCCTTCGTCCATTCCTTTTCTTCTCTCCTTCTAGTCCCTGTGAACTTCTTCCTGAGACTCGCCCTAAAACACTCACCTTGGGGGACTGCTATCTCATTTGTCCTAAGGGTGAGCATGAAAGAGGGACCTTACTAAAAAGCCTGCTTTGGCTTTCATTCTTGACAGTGACATGCCATGTCAGTTCCTATGAGACGCTCAGGTCATCGAAGCACAGGCCATTGAAAAACCGACAACCTATGCTGGAGAGGACAGCTCCCTGCCAAGCTTCTCATCGGCAGCTGCCTCCGATAACAAACACCCTGTCCCCAGGTAAAGTGCTAGGCGATCAGTCAGAAGAGTGACAGTTAATTCCCTGGATCTGGTTTCCTCCAGAGAGAACTTAGAGGCTCCTCAAAGTTGGGGGGCCAGGGGATGGGTAGAGGGATGACAACCTTTGAATTATTGAGTAGCTATACAAAACTTCTATCCACTCTTCCTTTTCTTCCCCACTAAACTCCCCACCACACCTACTCAGCACAATCTATTCCACTTCCCTGTAACGTGGGTTCTCTTGAGGTTAATCCCAGGCAGCAACAGAAATGGCAGAAACCTAGGAATGTAGCAGTCACTAGTTCCCACAGCAGCAAGGAAAGTAACTTCAAGCAGCAGGGATCAAGACTGTGTGACTCTGGTGCAGTGGCCTGGGAATTCTCGTCTAGATGTAAGAGCACTGGGTTCTGAACCTGGCCCTGTCATTCAGCATTTGTGTGACCTTTAGAAGATCACTTGAATTCTCTGAGCTGTTCTCATCATTTGTACAGCAGTTGGGGAAGGACCATGGATTAGATGATATCGAAATTCTTTTCTGCTCCAACATTCAGTACTTTCAATGACTTGAGTGTCTCCTGTGTTGATTTGGAATGAAACTAAATTTTCCACCAAATTTTTGTGGCACATCCAGGGTATCCCCTTCATTCTCTTGGACCCCCTTTCTCCAACCAGAGTCTCCACCATCTTGCCAGCACGCATATGTAAACTTTTTTTATATATATAAATTTTAAGGAAAGATAATATTTAGTTGAGAATGCCAATACCAGAAAGTGATTTGGGGACTAGGTGATATTTGGTGCTATCTACAGCTCTCCCACTGGGGTGTTGACATCTAATATAAAACATTTTCAGCCCTCAGAATGAAGGAAATCCCTAATGTTGTGTTATTAATGTTAGAGTCACTTATTCCCACTTTGAGACTTGATTTCTCTACTTTTATTCTTGTCCCTTATTGCATTAGAACAATGTGCAATTACCTAAGGACTCTCGGGCTTTATTTTAGGCAGTTTATTCGTCCTCACAAGCCCATGAGTGAGATCACCACTTCAGTTTTCCAGATGAGAAAACCAAGTCTGAGCACGATTAACGGGCCACATAGGTGAGCAAGGGCCATGTGTGGAGCCCAGGTGTGGCCCAAGTCTGGGACGCATCTGCCATGGCTGAGCACGGTGGGACGTGCTCCTATACCTGCCAGCACCCAGGTGCCAGGTGGCCTCGGTCTTCAGCAGCTCCCCTTCCACAGAGATCACTAAGGACACCCAGGAACTTTTGTCACACCTGGTCAAACACCTCTACAATGCCAGCCACACTGACAATAGCCGCATCTATCCCAGGGCCCACCCCTCCCTAAGCCTAGAAGTCCCTCAACTCAGAGATTTGAAAACTCAGTGACTCTAATCAAATCTATTTCACTTCAGGCCACTGGGTTGAGTTTCAAAAGAGGCCTGCCCCCCACGGTACCCTCCCCGGCCCATGCAGGCAGCGACATCACTCATTCCCAGGGGTAGGCAGTCCCTCCCATGGACCCTGGGTCTGCAGCGTTTGAAGATGGGTCCTCTGCTTCTCCCTCGGAACGATCTCAGAACTCAGCCCTATCCTACAGCTGCCATCTCGGGGTTACAAACAGTGTACCACCAGCCTTGTGCAAGATGAGAGCTTGACTTTTATTGTGGGCCCCAGAGGGCACGAGAGCAGTAGCACAGAGGGCTGAGCAGCACTTTGGCTGGCCAGGCCAAGGAGGGCCACAGCAGGCATCGCTGGCAGTTGTAGGGAGCCTCACTTGCTGCACTTCCGGGGGGAGCACCGGCACTGCCTGGCATTGAGGACCTCGTGGTACACCACAGAGCCGTTGGTGCAGAGCAGGGGCACCCGCATGGGCTCCGTCCGTGTGGGCGAGCAGCAGGAGCACTGGTCCTGCACGTCCTCCGTGTCGATGGAGTACACAGCTTTGCTGGCACATTTGCCCTGAAATGGAGCAGGGAGTCAGGCCATCAGGAGGCTGGAGAAGTCTGGGGTAGCAGGACTAGGGACAGCCTATGTCTCCCCTTATTCCTCTAAACAAGGCAGGTCGTGCCTCACCCAGACACACCCAGGACAGCTAGGCACTTTTTAAAGGTTGATCTCAGGGAAGTCTGACATTTCCTCTATCCTATGTGCACACCCAAATTCTTCTAGCGTCAATGTCTATGCACATTTGATTGATCTTTAGGAAATGTAGCCCCAATCTTCCATTTTAAAAAGCTCTTCATTCTCTTTAAAGGATTTGTTGGGTCTTTCTTCTAGGGTCAAAAGTTCCAAGTTATTTAATAAAACATTTACTTAAAAAACACTTCAAGTTCCTTTCCCCTCTCCTTGTGATTCTCCCAGATCCTTCTAGTATGTAACTGAAGAGATATGTCCTTGTCCTGGTTCAAACAAGGAGACTCAGCCCTCCCCATCCAGGCCTCACTGAAGTCAGAGAGACTTACCTGGCAGTAATGAATGTTCACTTCCTCCTGAGACTTACAGTCTCCCACTTTGACATACTGCACCCTGGCAGTGATTTCTTTGCAGTCGGGCTCCTCACCTGTAAGACAGGTGAGAGAGAGAGCTTGGAGGCTGGCGGGGTTCTATAGAACATTCTTCAGCCCCAGTAGCCTCAATGAGCTGGAAATAGGCCCATTTTACAGTCAACAAATAACCAAATCTGGCTGCAGGGAGGAGAATTAAGTTATCCTGGTACACTTCTGCTCCTCCTGGCCCTTTATATTCAGAAATACAGTTATTGCTGGATTTAACTCATTTAATAGTACAATTTAATTGCAGAAGGAGCCTAGATACACTGTAATTTGGTGGTGTAGATGGATGAGACTTGCTTTAATATAATTGTAGACTCTAAAAAACATAATGGTTGGAGCAGTACTCTCATGCTATAATTATATTCACATGCTAATGGGCAATGAGGTAGCCAATAAATAGAATGATATTAATTGATGGGTTGATATTAAATCCATCCCTTTCTTTGGGTCAGAGGAAAGGCCAATGTCATGACCACTTAAGGGACTCACTGACTCTGTGGCAGCTAAGAAAATCCTAAAGAGCTTTCATGGAGTCCTCTTTTGGGGTACTGCTATCTTCTGGTTGCCATCACGGGTTCTCTTACATGCAAGGTCTACTGGCATTCAAACTGAAACTCTGCGTGGCCCACTGAGGATTCTGAGAGTTAATGCCAGCCCAGTCCGGATGGCTCCAAATCTAAGTCAACCCTAACTACATATCAGCCTGCCTCCCACCTTCCCAATAATTTCATTCTAACGGGAAAGCCTGCCAACAATATGAAGAAGATGAAAAAGGAAAACGTATCTGGGCAAACATGTAATTTTTTTTTCCTATGGCTATAAACCCCTGAACCTAGTTTGTTCAACCTCCTGAACACACCAACCAACAACAGCCCCCTGTTACTGGTTTTGTAGATAACAGCCTCCTAACCAAATGCCATGTGCAGTACAGAGAATTCATCTCCTCTGATGGTTTCCTGACTTCACTTCTTAAATCATTCAGAGGGGGATTGTAGAAAGAAATGCTTTCAGAGTGTCTTTCCTCAAACTGTGATTCGGTTGCAGCAATTACAGTGGCTGTCAGAGTAAGCCATCAAGAAAGGAAGGAATGATTGAATACTGAAGGTATTCACGTTTTCACTCTGCTTATCTCTCCCTGAAAGTAAAGCATGGGCCTATGAATTCAAAACCAAATAAAAACTAAAAATAAAAGATATTAGTCCAGGCAAGTAATTCTAAGCTACTTGTTTCCATGAACACAAGAATGTGTGGGAATTAAACTGTCTGGTGTGTATCTCCGAAACTGCCGCTATGAGTGATTAGAGTCAAAGAGTGTGATGCAACTGCAAGGTCAACAGGAACTATGAGTGAAGAAAAGTGGGTAATAAACTTAGACCAGCCTCATAAGTCTTTGGAAGCAGACACTATGTTGTTTTACGGTCCCTGCAACATGCAATGGACTGCCATTAGTCATCTGGTGGCTTCCCTTTCTCTCCAAGGTAGCATCACATGCAATGGGTAGATGAGTATAAACTGTCTGTTCTGTCAAGATCATGGATCAAGAGTGCCTGTCTTCAGGGAGCTTGTTGGAGAGAGAAGATATTCTCTCCTGGTTAGGTCTAGGAGCAAATGCACTTAAGTGGCTAGAGACAGGAAGGAGTTTAGAGGAAAGGTGGGAAGAGATTACTTTGCAGGTATTTGAAAGAGGACTTGACAAAGGGGCAGTCCTCACGGAGAGGAGGTCGTTCCCTGCAGAGTCGTACACAATGATTGGCTGGTAACCAAGAAATATCTTTCCGGAATAAAGCTCGCTCCAAAGAACAGTGCCTGGACTTGGTCTAATGAGTTCCAAAGGACAAACTTCCAGTAATGTACTCACATGTGTCACAGCAGGTGCCTGGAATTTTTACAATTTTCCCCTAAGAAAACAGCAGAGTCACAGATTAGACACAAGTAGTTCATAGCGGACACTCTTCCAGTCACTCCAGATCAATTCCTAGCTTTGAACTCACAGCCCTGGGCTTCTGTCCCCTGATGTCAACTGTGCTTTCCCATCACAAGTGTGAGCCCATACCGCCCTACCTGACCAACAAGGAACAATTTCGATTATTTCGAATTTTCTTCCAACTGAGTCTTCAGGAGGATCATTCCCAAGGAAACAAAATTGGTTTGATCCCTCACCTTCCTATTCAGGTATCACAGATTCAGCTTCACTCAAGTAACAGACTTTAAAAAAAAAAAAAAATCCTATACTGCAAAGAACTCTTTCTCTCCATCAGGCTTTAATTCTGTAATTTCTTCAATTCTTCAACTAGGTCAGACGTCTGCCTTGGAAGATGGGAATGAGAACTGGGGTGCACGCTGTTCCAAAAGGACACTCTTCTTGGAGTCAAAGATGAAGACAGTCAAGACAAAAGCAGGGTCTGAGCCGTGATTACTCACTCCCTCAGCCAGACATTTGTGTCCGTCAAAGGGCGGGCAGCCCGTGACCTCTCTTCTCCCAGATGTACTCTCCTCTCTCGTTGGCCTTGCAAAAGTGACTGTCACAGCCATCCTGGAGTGTCTCGTCACGCTGAAAGGAAAGCAGAGGAGAGGGAAGAACAAATTCGAAGACAGCGTTTGGGTTAAAGAAGTCACTCCAAACCATGGTCTTTACTTGGAGTTACTGAAGCAATTTGGAAGAAGAATAAGACAATGTACACATGAAATTCCCACACTCCAGATACAGAAGCGAAACAGAGTCTCGGGTTTACGACTTGTTTTCTACAAACAGGGATGCATAAAGTGGAGGATTCCATTCTGACCATGCAAGTGATTCAAGAATGGAGACGTAGCAACAGTGAACTGGCTAACGGATAACGGAAGAAGAGATGAGCCAGGAGCTTCAACCCTCAGCCCCACCAGCTAAATCTAGCTTTCACCCTGACTGACTGCCTGATCTCACAGACTCTCCAGGCTAGAGAAAATCTTACAGAGCCACCAATTCAGAGAGAAGGGAGCAGCGGGTGGGGAGAAGGAAAGAAATGGAGAGGCACTGGGGTCTGAATTAGAACAAGATGTATTCCGTGCTTGTAATACTTATGTCAAAATGGATTCTACTGTCATGTATAACTAAAAAGAAGAACCAATAAAAAAAATCCTTAAAAACAATGAAAATCTTAAAGATCCATCAATTCCAAATCATGAGGCCATACACCAACTGCGCTCTTGCCAAGCAGAGATGGTTAAATAAGGGAGAAAGTTCTGTGCCTCCTACAGGTCATCCATCTTTTCTTTACAAAATGAGAAAGAAGGAGGAAAAGAAGCCAATATTGAGACCCAATTAATCCCTCTTTCTTAAAGAAAAGAGCCCCAGGTGGTGATGTGAGAGGGGACCAGGTGGTGACATGACCGGGCCCCTAAGTCCACCTTGCTCCTACCTTCAGCGTCATGATCTGTCCTCCTCTTAGCTGAATCGTGCAAGCTGTAGGAAAACACTTTCCACAGCATTCTCCTTGAGCCTTCTCTTCCCTGTAACCCTAGATCCAGGAAAGAAAGCAGACACAGTTGATCTCCCCGGAACACCCCAATTACAATCAGACTTGCATGGCTGGCCCCTCGTCTCCATCCAGCAATTCCACCCCGAGTTCTGAAAACCAACATCCAACTCTAACTAGCTTTTGTCAGTTCTCAGTCCCCCAGACAGCATTTCTTCCCTATATTTAAGTAGATTTTGCTCAAAGTATAGCAGTCTGACCTATTCAATCAGACCTCTCCTCTGAGCTCCAGATTTACACATTCAGTTGTTTACTGGATGATTATTTATCTTAGTATCATCTCAAGACTTATTTCCAGAGTTCAACACGATTTTTGTTCCAGATATCGCCCTTTTCCAGTCTTCCCTGTCCTGGAAGATGGTGTCATGACACAGTCCCTCAAACTGGAAACGTGGAGGTCATCCTTCACTGATCTATTGTTCTCATCCCCTCCCCACGCAGTCATCTCTAATTCTTGCCCAAAAAATGCATCTCCAACCTTTCCACTGCTTGTCATTTCCAGTATTTGTTATCATCTAGTCTAAGCAATCATCATCTTTCCACTAGACTCTGGTAGTAGTCTGATTTCGTCTTTGTACCTCCATTCTTGCCCCTACTATAGGTCACTTACACCGGCTAGAACGACATTCTTAAGATATGTCTAGTCATGTCACTCTCCTGCTCAAAAAACCTTTGGATAGAGTTCCAATTCTAGTAGAGGCACAGTAGCTCGCATTGGACTTACCCTCCTTCAGATAACAATTATAAACTATTAACAAAATATTTAAAACAATTATTTAAAGGCATTGGAAGATGACCAAATTCAGGGACAAATGGGAGACTATTGGATCCTTGAAAGAGGGAATCATAATGGACAAGATTCATATCTAAATGGCTTTTCCCTTCAGAGAAGTCTGTGTGGCTCTGGGCAGCTGGAACTTAAGCAGGAAATTATACTTGCATTTGTCTGAGGACTCAGAGGAAAGAGTTTGCAGCTGCTAGAAAAGCTGGAAACTGGAGGGGGGGGGGAAAAAAACTCAAAAAATAGGAAGTCTGAAAGGGGAAGGCCCCAAATCTGCATGTAAACTCCCCTCCAGTCTCTGGCTGACTTCTTAGTTATATATACAGGGAAGCCTGCGATAATCCAGGGGAAAAACAACAGCTGGGCAGCTAAAATACCTGAGTGGACATTTCAGCTGCCACACACCACAGGGGAGAGACAGTATCTGGAGTTCAAATTCTACCAAATTGGAGGAGTTGAGTCAACACCTTATATTTCCATTGAAATTTCATTGATACCAGGCCTCCAGAGTAAAGACCATTCAGAACCAAGATATTTGCCCTAGGACTAAGAGAAATGCTGAAGTAGGTTCCCCTAAGGTAGTATTTTTTGTTTTTGTTGTTGTTGTTTGTTTGTTTTGTTTGTTTGTTTTGTTTTTTTGTTTTAGTTGTAGATGAGCACACAAATACCTTTATTATATTTATTTTTATGTGGTGCAAACCCAGTGCCTCACACATGCTAGGCAAGCTACCACTGAGCCACAACCCCAGCCCCACTAATGTAGTTTAAAAATCAAATCTCCTGTAGTTCCATGTGAACCATCAAAACCTAACCAACTTCCTAGAACCAAACTTCACATTCATTGTGGGAGAACTATAGAATTAAGAGTCTCTTCAACGTATCCTGTACCAAGGTCTAATACACAGTAAAACATTTCATGCAAAGAGAGGTCAAAGATGGCAGATTACAAGAAGACTATACCTTGCAGCTGCCCCATGACTCAGGATTCAAACAGAGGGAGTACCGCTTCTCAGCAAGGTGGGTGACAAGAAGAAATTAACAGAAATGCACAACTGGACCATGGGAGACTCACAGAGACCCAGAAATTCAGGTGCTTTGAGTAGAAGAAAAAACGCATTGGAACCAACCCAGAAGCAGCAGTTTACAGCAGGGGGGAGAGGAAACAAACAGAAAGAAACATAGTCGACAAATTTGACCCAGAAAAACCTGTAGAACAGAAAATAACTCTGAACTTAGCTGAACCCGAGGCTAATGCTTGAACGGTTCTCCATGTTTCTCTGGCAAGCAGAGAGCTGAGGCAGGAGCCGTCTAGAAGATGCCACGCTGCAGACTGCTGCTGAGGCATCCCAGCAGATCACAGCAAATGCTGCCATACGGTTCCAGCTAGCACCTGCCGTGTGGCTGGGGTATAGCTGGTAGAATGTGATTGAAATAGGCATAAAGACTGTATCCTGGGGGATTCAAGCCAGAGATACAAGGAAAGTGCAGCTTGCTTTCTCTTTGAGTCTATGGCTCACGTGACCAGCAGAAGAGGGTCAGGGAAACTAAATGGGCATGCCTAATTTCACTTGGGGATGAGCCTGGGAGGCCATATTTGTGCATGGAAGAGTCTGTGGGACCTGTGGAGGGTGGGTCAACCAGCCCGATGAGTAGAATTTCTGGGAGGCCCCTGAGACTCAAGACACCCAACAGAGATCAGCATCTGCCTGGCACTACGGGTGTGTTGATCTCATCTCTCCAAAGCAGATACCATCTGACAAAATTCTAAAGAATTTTAAATTTTAGAATTCTAGATGTTAGAAGTCTAGCCACCAGAATTTCCCATTTAGAATTCTCAGCCCCACCCTGGGAGTGCATCAATACAGTCTGTCCAGACAAAATTCCAATTGCATTATATCCCATTCCATCTCTCCTTATGCTGGTGAGATGGGAAGCTGAGAGCTATTTAGCCCATTGCAGTTCCAGACTACTCCAGCTAGCAGCTCAGTGAGCAACACAAAAAGAGGAAAGGTTTAACCATCCCCAGCCCTCGCTCTGTGTGTAGCCCAAGAAGAAATGGAAAGAAGGCAGTCTAGCATAAGAAGTAAATCTCCATCCTTATAGACAGTTTTGACCACCTCAGCAGAAATAATTCTTTCCACATTATTTTTGTTTCATTGAGTGTAAAAACTCATTAAGTGTGTGTGTAAAAACTCATTAAGAGTGTGTGTGTGTGTGTGTGTGTGTGAGAGTGTGAGAGAGAGAGAGAGAGAGAGAGAGAATTCTTGCTTTATTTGCTGCTTGGATACACACACACATATACACACATTTGTTTCTTCCTTCTTATCATTTTTTTTCTTTTTAATTATTCATTTGCTATTTTGCTTGTTTGGTCTTTTGAGGGTTAAGGGGTTATGTTTGTTTTGGTTTTGGTTTTTAATTTCTCTTGTTACTCTTTCTCATCTTTCTTCTCCCTCTGATAGCCAAATTCTCTTTTTCCCACTTTCTCTCTCTCTCTTTTTAATTATTTTGCTTCTTTTATGTATGTTTTCTCCTTCTTCTTTATATTTGTTGACTATTTGTATTTCTTCTTTTGAGAAATGTCCCATTTATTGATTCAGTTATTTGTGTTTGGGGGTGTCAGATTGCTAAATATTTTTTGAACTAAAAAATATTCTGGATATTAATCCCCTGTAAGAAGAGTAACTGGCAATGAATTCCAAATTTATGTATGATTATTAAAAAATACACAAATAGGTTGAAAATAAAAGGGGAAAGATGCAGCATGCAAATTACTAAGAATAAGAAAACTGAGAAAATCAAAACTGCCAAGAGATATCATCTCACACCAGTTAGAATGGCTATCATCACAATGATAATAATAGTAATAAAAAATGCTAACAATGATGTAGGGAAAAAAAAGGAACTCTTATACACTGTCAGGGGAATATAAATTAGCAAAGCTGTTAGAACAGTATGGAGGTTTCTCAAAAAAGTAAAAATAGATCTAACAGATGATCCAGATATCCCACTTCTAGGTATACAGCCAAAGGAAATGAAATCAGAACACCAAAAAGACTTCCACATTTTTTTGCAGCACAATTCATAGCAGCCAAGACATGGAATCAACCTAGGTGCCCACCATTGGATGAATGGATGAAGAAAATTTGGTAAATATATACAACATTCAGCCATAAATTAGAATGTAATCCTGTCTTTTTCCGCAAAATGGATAAAACTGAAGAACATGTTAAGTGAAATAAGCCAGTACAGAAAGATAAATACCACATGTTCTCTCACACATGTGAAAAGTTAAAAAAAAAAAAAAGTCTATTGAATGTAAGATAGTAATGACTACAAGTTGAAGAGGATGGAGGGAGAAGGTAGATAAAGGAAGGTTGGATAATAAGCACCAAAATGCAAGTAGAGAGGAGGAATAGTTCTGGTGTTACCCAGCAGTATAATGACTAACATTTATAATAATCCAGTGTGCACTTTGTAAAGGTCTGGAAGAAAGGAGCTCAAAGTTTCCAAGCGTAATAAGTTAAGGGCTTGGAAGTGCTAATTACCCTTAGTTGATAAGTGAATGTTTTATGAATGTGTTGAAATATCATACTGAACCCTACTAATATATATAATTGATACATATTAATGATTTTCTAGTTTTGTTTTGTTTTTTAATATTTATTTATTTGCTTTTAGTTGTACACAATGCATTTCTTTTTTTACGTGGTGCTGAGGATCGAACCCGGGTCGCACACGTGCTAGGCGAGCGCTCTACCGCTGAGCCACAACCCCAGCCCCTGATTTTCTAGTTTTTAAAAAGAAGGTTGATATAGACATTAATACCAAACACAGTAGACTTTAAGATGAAAATGTTACCAAAATGAACATATCATAATGATAAAAGAGTACATGTATCCATAAGACAAAAGAACCCTACATGTTTATGCTTCCAAAAGCAGAGTTTCATAATTTATACAGCAAAGATCGACAGAACTATGGAAAGGAATAGGCTAACACTTAGTCTTTCGTTGGTAATTTTAATGTCCTCTCAGTAACTGATAGGACATGAAGGGAAAAACATCAGTAATGGTTTAGAAGATTTGTAGAATTATGCCAATAATTATGACCTAATGAAAATAATAGATTTCTACACCTCCAAACTGAAGAGCACATATTCTCAAAATTGACATTAGAATTTTTACCAAGATATATTAAATTCTGGGCCAAACACATGTCAAAAAATTTAAATTATGAGATCATATTTTACAACCACATTAAATTAAACTGATATTAGTATCGATAAAGTATTTAGAAACACTCCCTCACAAATATTTGGAAATCAAACACTTCCTTTTTTTTTTTTTGGTTCCAAGGATTGAGCCCAGGAGTGCTTAACCACTGAACAACATCTTCAGCACCTTTTATTTTTTACTTTGATTCAGGGTCTCACTAAGTTGCTAAGGCTGACTTTGAACTCAGGATCCTCCTGCCTCAGCCACCTGAGTTGCTGAGATTATAGACATGCGCCACTGAACCCAGTGAAATAAAATACTTTTAAATAACCCATTAATTAAAGAATAAATAAAGTAAAATAGAAAATACTTTAAACTAGAGATATTTGTAAAAACATTAAAATCTGAGAAGTACAGTAAAAACAGTCCTTGCAGGGAAATTTATATTTTAAATTCTTACATTAAAAAAAATCATGATCTAAGCTTCCATCTTAAGAAACTAGCAAGCCGGGCGCGGTGGCGCAGCCTGTAATCCCAGCACTTTGGGAGGCTGAGGCAGGAGGATCACGAGTTCAAAGCCAGCCTCAGCAATGGCAAGGCACTTAGCAACTCAGTGAGACCCTGTCTCTAATAAAATACAAAAAAGGGCTGGGGATGTGACCCAGTGGTCGAGTGCCACTGAGTTCAATCCCCAGTACCAAAAAAAAAAAAAGAAACTAGCAAAAGAAGTGCAAATTAATCAAAAGTCACTATAAAATAGGAAGTAATAAATGTTTACATCAATAAAATAAAAATAAATGTATAAAAGAGAAATAAAAAGGCAAAAGTTGGATCTTCAAGAAGATTGATAAACATGATAAATCTTTAGCCATACCATTCAATAAAATAAAATAAAACACAAATTGTTAATATTAGGAACAGTGGAGAAAGCACAACTATAGATCTCACATATATTTAAAGTACAAAAAGGAAATGTTATAAACTATACCAATAAATTTGAAAACTTATGTGATATAGATAAATTCCATGAAAAGTCAATTTACCAAGCTTACTCAAGAAGAAACAAAAAACCTGCTTAAGTCCTTTTCTATTCAAAAAGTTGAATTTCGGTGCTGGGATTGTGGCTCAGCGGTACAGTGCTCTGCCTAGCATGTGCGCGGCCCGGGTTCGATCCTCAGCACCACGTAAACATAAAACGCATTGTGTACAACTAAAGCAAATAAATAAATAAATATTTTTTAAAAAGCTTTTAAAAAAAAAGTTGAATTTCCTTACATAAACATTCCCACATGAAAAATCTTCAGGATTGGAGGGGTTCATTGGTGAAATCTATCAAAAATTTTAAGAAGACATGATACCAATCTTAAACAAACTCTTACAAAAATAGAACAAAAAAGGAAACACTGCCCACCATATTTTACTGGATTCAGCATAATCCTGATCCAAAAACCTAATGAAAGTATTATAAGAGAAGAAAGTTTAAAACTATCACTCTTTGATCATAGACATAAAAAAAACTTTAACAAAATATTAGCAAATGAATCTAATAGATATAGGAAAGGGTAACATATCATGACCAAATATTAGCAAATGAATCTAATAGATATAGGAAAGGGTAACATATCATGACCAAATAGGATCTATTAAAAGAAAGAATGGTTGGCTTATCATTTGAAATCAATCAATGCAATCTCTCATGTTAATGAAAGTGTAAGGGGAAAACCATTTGATCATCCTAATACGTACAGTAAAGCTGACAAAATTCAAAATAACATTCATGATAAAAGCTCTAAGCATGATAAGAATAGAGGGAATTTCTTCAATCTGATAAAGAATTTAGTGAATTAATTCCCTTTAAGGTCAGAAAAAAGAATATTCTCATCACTCCTACTGGATATCATACTAGAAGTATTAGCCAAAATGACACAAGAAACAAAAGTCATAAAGACTGCAAAGGAAGAAGTAAAATCTGCCTTTATTTGAAGGTGTCATAACTGTTTATATATAAAATCCTTAGGAATCTGCCCTCATGAAAAAGGAAGGAAGAGAGGGAGGAAAGAAGGAAAGAAGGAAGGAAGAGAGGAAGGCAGGCAGGCAGCTGGCCATCCAGCCAACCAGTCAGCTGCCCAGCCAGTCAGACATTACTACAACTAATTAGTGAATTTGGCAAGGCTGCTTAATACAAGATTAGTATGCCAGAAAATATATCAGAGCATTAAACAATAAAAGCATGGAATTTTTTTAAATTTTCATTCATTTACAATGTCATCTAAAAACTTAAAATTCTAGGGAATAATTTAATAAAATGTGTGTAAGACATCTATACTAAAACTCACACACCACTACAGAGAAAAGTTAAAGAAATCCGTTACAGTTTGTATGTGTCCCTACAAAATTCCTATGTTGGACCTTAAACTCCAAGGTGACGGTATTAAAAGATAGGGCTTTTCGGGAAATGATTGAGTATTGAAGGTTCTGTCCTCATGAATGAATTAGTGTTCTTCTAAAGAGACTGAGTGGAATGCCCTAGTACCTTTTGCCCTTTTGCCTTCTTCCATGTGAGGACACCACAAGAAATTTTCACCTGTGGGTAACAGGCTATGTGCTGTATCTGCTAACATCTGAATTTTAGACTTGCAGCCTCCAGAATTATGAAAGAATAAGTTTCTTTTCAAGAATTAGTCTATGGGCTGGGGTTGTGTCCTAGCGGTAGAGCACTTGCCTAGCATGCGTGAGGCACTGGGTTTGATTCTCAGCACCGCATATGAATAAATGAAAAAAATAAAGGTCCATCAACAATTCAAAAAAATATTTAAAAATAAAAGAATTACTTAGTCTCAGGTATTTTATTATAGGTGCACAAACAGACTGAGACAAAAGCCTAAATAAATGGAGAGAGAAACTATGTTTAAGGATTGAAAAACTCAGTATCTTCAAGCTGTCCATTCTGTCTAGATTTACCTATGTATTCAATACAATCCAGCATATTTTTAAATCTTATAAAAATTGACAAGTTGACTAAATTTACATGAAAACAGAAATGGCATGAGATACCAAAACCACCTTGGAAAAGAACAGCTAAAAGATGTGTATGATCTTATTTCAAGACCTACAGTAAAACAACAGTATTCAAGACAGCGGTGTGATGATAGGAAAGACAAATTAATCAGAGGATCAGAAAAGAGTTCAGCAATAGATCCACACAGATATATACAATTCATTTTTGGGTGCCTACATCATTCAATGAGGGAAAGGATAATCTTTTAAGAAATGGTGCTGCAAGGACTGGATGTCACGTGGGAGGGAAAACAAATGCATCTTTACTCCTACTTTACAGCATCTACAAAAACTAATTCCTGATGGATCCTAGACCTAAACATAAAATCTAAAATCATAAAGCGTCTACAAGAAAAACACAAGAGAATATCTTCACAGCCTTGAAACAAAGATTTCCTAAACAGGATATGAAAAACACTCACCATAAAAGAAAACATCAATAAACCAGACTATCAAAATTTCAACTTCTGATCTTCAAAAGTTATAATTAAGAAAAATCAGAACTAAACAATTGAGGGGGGGGAAATATTGTAATAAAGAACTAGGATTTAAAATAAAGAGAAAATTCATATAACTCTGTAATAAAAAAGTCAAAAACCCCAACTTAAAAATGATTTTTAAAAAGAGATTAAACCGACACTTCACAAAAGAAATGGGCAATAAGACGTAGGTGCTTTTACATCATTAGTCAACAGAGAAAGGCAAATTTAAGATGCTCCACGATATCATTCCGCAATGGCTAAAATTTAAAAGCTTGGCAATAGGAGGCTTCTCCCTGAGAAGGATGTAAGTTTCCGCTGCTCTCTGTCTTCTCCCCAGCAGTTAGCACTGAGTGAGCACCCCTGAGTCCAGCTAGGAACTTGCTGATGGTGGCTTATGGGGAAAGCCCTTCATTTGTATCTGCAGGGAACGAAGTAGCAACTTCCAAACAGCAGGATTTCACTATGTTTTCAAAAATGCCCCCAAAGTGGGAAGACACCATAACATTGCCCACTTTTTATTCTGCAGACTAAGAGTATTTTTTTAAAAATTTAATAAAGTAAAAACTGCAAAACTGCCATCCAGTGTCTCACCATTTTGTAAAAATTCAAGATCTTAACTCTTCTCACCCTTCCCCTAAAAAGAACATAATCTCAAAAAAAAAAAAAAATTAAAATCATGAATTTAATTCTGTGAAAAACTAGCTCTGTTGTCATGCTTGTTCCCATTTTGCCACACAGAGGAATCGCCACTCGGAGAGCCACACACTGGGGTCCCGAGGTCTTTCCAGTAAGCATCTCTTTAACAGGTCGGTTTCAGCACCCAGACAGAAGATGCCTCACAAGATCAAGGACAGGCGTCAGGAAGCTTGCTCGGAAGTGAATTTAAACAATTTGCTCCTCATAAATCAAGCTATGAACTTATGTGTCTTCAGGGAGTTGGCAGTGGCGGAGACCAGGGAGGATGGAGCTCAGCACCAAAGCCGGGAGACTGGACCCCAGCCAAAAGCACCACTTTGAAAGAACACTGCTGGAGTGTGAGAGCCAGGAGGTAGTGTTTCAGTTGTGAGCTTGAAACTGTGTGTTTTAAAGTGCACGATTCCTGGAAGGTGCATGACCGAGGTAAATGAGAGAAGAAGGAACGAGACGGAATAAGGCATTGAGTGAATGCGAGCGGTTACGAGTCAAATTGAAGAAATAAAATACGGCTTCAATCAGACCAAATTTCATGGGAGCTTGAATTTGGGCGATTTTTAGTGAGTGTTAGAAGAGACTAGGGAATGCCCGCCCTTCTGCTGGGCCTGAATAAAATAATGGACCAAATCTTTACCAACGAAATGAGGCAGCAGAGGCAAAGGAGGAGGGGGCTACCATGGGAAGGGGCGGAGAAGTGGAGGAAAATCCACACACCCAGGAGGCAGAGGTCAAGTTGAGTCAGTAAAAAGGGTAGAGTGGAGTGACGGGAGGAGAAGGAAAGGGGAAGGGGGTGCAAAATAAGAAGAGGGACAGTGGTTTTCCAGGAGTGGCAGGGACTTAGGGTAGCGGGGAGAAGGGAAGGGAGAGGCAGCAGCACAGAGAGAATGCGGGAAACGGGGGCTCCACGCGTTCTCTGTAGGGCAGACCATGGTGCACGCCATGCCGGTGACAACGAGGAGGGCTTGTTGGAGCCCTGCGGGACTTTCCAGCTGCTGCCAGCAGTGGATATGTGTGGCACATGCCACCATCTGCAGAAAGGGGTGTTGCCGCGTGGACTTTGACCAGAACATTCAATCGCTGCAGGAGAGAGCAGCCTCTTCTTCTACTGAGCCAAGTTCCCAGCCAGCCACAAACTTCTCTTGTGTAGTCTACGTAGCAGCTAACTTAACCCTGCTTCTCCTGCCCCGCCGTGCACCTTTCCACGTGTCCCACCAGGCTGCTCACGGCCCTTCAGTCTCGTCTCCCCCTGCTTCCCTTTTCTGACCTTCGCTTCTGTCTGCCAGTTGCTCACTATGCCCCATCCTGGAAGGTCCAGGGTCAGCTCAGGGTCACTGTCCTCCTTCTGAGTGTTCCGTGGCAGGGCAGCCTCTCCTCCTCATTTTCTGGAATGTCATCTGTCAAACTTCATCTTCACCACTCAGCACCACAAACCACCTCTTTCTGGTCTCCCTGCAGATATAAGCATTTTCTCCCCGGGAAGCAACAGAGGCCTCCCAACTCCAATGATGCTAAGTCTTTAGTCCAACCTGGGCCATTCAAGCAGACCTGCCTTGACTTAATTCACAACAGCTCCCAAACCCCTGGGGGTCTCACTGAGGCCCCTTATGACAGGGGAGCATACTAAGTCCTGTTAAGGATGCTGAGCTAGAATGGGGTCAACTGAGCCAGGTTTCAGCAAAGCTGGAGAGATGCATTGAAGGAAAGTTAATCTAGGGGTTCTTAAGAGGGAAGAGGGAGGAAACCCTGCCTGGGAAGATATCAGAATGTTGGAGGAAGATAGGAAAAATGCACAAATCAAAAAAAAAAAAAAAAAAAAAAAAAAGGCCACAGGGTTAGATTTAGAAACCTACATCTAGGCTAGATTGTAAAGGTGGATCTCTCCAAAGGCACAGGAAGGTACTGTGCCACCTTTTGAACACCAGAGGGCACTGTGAGGGAATTAGCAGGCTCTCCCTCCAGGTAGCAGGCCACAGGCCTCTCTCCTTCAGGATGGCTTTGGTGTGGCCCTCTCACTGTCTTGTTGCTACCTTGCTCCTGGTTCAGGGGACAACCAAGGTGAAAGCAAGGCCATGTAATTCCAGACAGCATGATTTTATTCCATATCAAAGCCCAAATATATTCTAGGGGGTTGTTTTAAACACATACAAGTGCTGAGTGCTATGGAGAACAGAGATGTAGAACGGTTGTCCCTTGTCTTCATAAGAACCACTATCAAAAGATTAAAAAGGAGCCGGGCGTGGTGGCGCACACCTGTAATCCCAGCACTTGGGAGGCTGAGGCAGGAGGATCACGAGTTCAAAGCCAGCCTCAGCAATGGTGAGGCACTTAGCAACTCAGTGAGACCCTGTCTCTAAATAAAATACAAAAAAGGGCTGGGGATGTGGCCCAGTGGTCGAGTGCCCCTGAGTTCAATCCCTGGTACAAAAAAAAAAAAAAAGATTAAAAAGGGCTAGGGGTATGACTCAGTGGTATGGTAAAGCTGTTCCCTAGCACTCAGGAAGCCCTGGGTTCAATGCCCAGCATGGGGGGTGGAGGGGAGAGAGAGAGGAGAGAGAGAGAGAGAGGGACTGAAAGTCACCAAAGTGCATCTCCGGGAAATAATTATAATTCAGTCTAAAAGGAAGCACCCTCATGACGTCCTAGCTCCCACTCTGCTTCTTGTCCTGTCCCCGTCCCCTCCAGACATCCCCCTGTGCTATTCTGCTGTGAGAGCCCCTGCCAGCCCCTCACACAGCCCCACCTACTGCTCACACAGCTGACGGGGAGAAGCCCCCACCTCGCACTCTCTGAGTTATGACGGGATTTCATGTATCTAGCTCACGGGAAACTCCTCTCACCAACGTATTTCCTAAAACAGCAGACACCCCAAACACAGAGGGGAGCTTGAGGCGGAAGCGAAGGACTCTTCATGAGGTTAGGTCCTGCCTGCCTACACGGAGTCACGACGTCCCAGCCAGGTGGACTGAACATCATGATTAAACTGGTCGACATGGATGGGACCCTACAAATATGTACAATTTTATATGTCAATTTAAATTATTTAAAATAAAGATAAATAACACCAAGATGCAATTAATATCACCAAGTTTCATCTACCAAACCAGTAACAATGATGCACCAGAAACCAACTTATGGAAGTATTCAGATTAAGCCTAGTCATGACTTGGGAAACAGGGTGAAATATTTCAAACCACTTAAACACCCTGTAATAAAAGGTGAGTTGCACGCTTTGAGACACATCCATTCAAGGAAATGTTATGAGGAGGCTTGTACAAGTGTCCAATAAGTATTTGTTGACTAATTTTGAATGTGTTCAAGGAACAGTAATGATCTTTCTTCAATGTGTTTTAAAAGATATAGAACTGTAAATACCTGTCATAACACTCACAAATACCGTGTTTATTTTAAAAACACAGGAAGAAAATATTTAAAACTTATAAGGCTAAATTATAATTATTTCCCAGAGATGTGATTTAGGTGGGTGACTTTTACTCTCTCTCCCACTCACCTGTTTTTGTTTGTTTGTTTGGTGGTGCTGGAGATTGAACCCAGGGCCTTATGCACGCTTGGCAAGCACTCTAACACTGGGCCACATCCCCAGCCCTTTATAGTTCCTTCTGGATAGTTGTCAAATATCGTCCATAATCAGAAAATAAGGCAAGATTTCTTTAAAGACCCCAGTTAGGTCCCATTTCTTGGGTCCCACAGTGTCCAGCGCTACCCTTGGTCCCCCGGATCCCTCCTTACCAAGGGGCAGGGCTCACAGGTGGTCTTCCTGCACTCCAGCTTGAATCCAGAGATGGCCCCCCCCTGCGTGGTGCAGCGGCAGGTCGTGCACACGTCCACCATCACGCTCTTCCCAGGCTGGAAGCAGAGACACCAGGGGAAGGCTTCCTCCGTGTCCCCAGGCCCCCTCGGTCCACCGCATCCCCTCAGGCCAGGGTCTGCCCCAGGAGCGCCACTGAGCATGCGCCATCATGAGCCAACCCCGCGGTGCTCCTCCTGTCTCTGGGGGCCCACTCCCTTCCTCCCTCCCACCTGGAGTAGGGACAGGGTGACTGTGGGGACTTCCATGCCGAAGAGGAAGCCAAAGCAGTGGGAGAGGGGACACAGAAACGTTCACAGTGACTTCAGGGTGCTTCTTTGTGGGCACAAGAGATGCCCACAGGCCTGGGGAAAGTGAAGGCAAGACAGCAGGACTGGCCCTAGAAAGTGGGGAGGACAGTCCAAGCCCAGCTCCAGGATGCCCGGAAACCCCACAGGCAGTGCCAGATGCCGTGTGGAATAGGCCTCCTGGGTTTCTTTCATTTCTACTTCAGAATGACTGGGTTGCCCGCCCAGAACCCCCTTCCCGTCCCCACCAGTTGCTCCAGAGAAGAGGACAGCAGCTTACCCCAATGATGGTGCCATTGAGCATACAGGCCTCCACGGGCTCTGCGGGGGACAGAAGCACAGAATGTTAGTGCAAACGCACCCTCCCACAACCAGGCACACGCCTGTCTCCCTCAGGAACTTCCCTTCCATGGCCCAGCCTCCCTCTTCCATCTGCTGGTCCTTCTCCCTGGCCAACCCCCACGCACTGTGGGCCCCACCGCGGCTTCCGTCCCCACTTTCTGGCAACGAAGCAAAGGACTCCCTGGTTCCCCACCACCCAACCTGCAGTGAGAAGAGCCTCGTGCATTCTCGAAGGACGATGCTTCCTTATGTGAACTGACATTTAAGGGTGGATGGGAAGATGTTTGAGTTCATGAAAGAATGAGATCCTACTCTTGGAATTTTCAGTCCCAAGAGAAACTCGCATAGAGAATTCGGAGCAAGGTGGTGGCAAGCGTTGGTTTTTGTTGCTGATTCCATTTGTTTATCTGGGGCAGGGTTGGGGGGTGGCCAGTGGAAATACCTGTCCCTCGGTGAAGCAACGCGGCATGATTAAAAAGGTCATCTCCATAGCCGGGCACGGTGGCGCATGCCTGTAATCCCAGCACTTTGGGAGGCTGAGGCAGGAGGATCGTGAGTTCAAAGCCAGCCTCAGCAATGGCAAGGCACTTAGCAACTCAGTGAGACCCTGTCTCTAATAAAATACAAAAAAGGGCTGGGGATGTGACCCAGTGGTCGAGTGCCCCTGAATTCAATCCCCAGTACCACCAAAAAAAAAAAAAAAAAAAAAAAAGGTCATCTCCAGAATCAGAGGAGCCTGGGGTCAAATCCCAGTTCTGCCGCTCAATGGCCCCGTGACAACTGAATGAAGTCATGGTAAGGAGCATCACTGGAGCACAGAGCTGACCCCGCGGTGACCTCCAGGAAATTGCTGTTTATCTCCTTTAATTTACTTTCACAAGTGCATTAGGAACCCATGGGAAGATTTGGGTCCTGCCCATTTCCCTGAGTTGCTAACAAGGCAAAGAATTCAGGAGCCAAAAGAGAAGTCTGAAGGCGGGTCCGGGCCCAGCCCAGCTCTGGCCCCAGGCCTTACCGCAGCGACAGTTGGGGCAACACTCTGAGGTCTTACAGCTCAGTTGGAAGCCCGTGGGACAGGTGGGAACCTCCAGCTGGGGACAGGAAACGTTCCTCTGTTGCACAAAGACCTCCTCCCTCACTCGGACACACTCATTGATGAGGCAGGGGTTCCCAGGGGCGGCCCAGTGAGCGCCAACCTGCAGAACACCAGAGGCGGTCAGAATGCGCCACGCGCGGTTTGGAGCCCAAGGTCCCAAAGGCAGTGTCCTGTTCACAGGGAGCTGGTTGGGCCCAACAGGGGAACTCCAGTTCTGTCCCCAAGTCCCACCCACAGGGGAAGCCACAGAAGGAATCCATGGGGTTCATCTCCGTGAGTCCAAGTCAACGTCACCCTGAACAAGATCCTAGAGTCAAGATCCCCCCCCCCCGAAGCCACCATCATCAACCACACGAGTTAAGCCAAGAGATGATCTCCGCCATCTTCATTGTTGGCCATGCGCTAAGATCAGAGACTTGATGGCAAGAAACAGCAGTATGGGCTGACAGAGAAGAGAGGCAGAGAGGAAGTCCAGCCATTCCCCGGCCTAGTGCTACTTCCCATCCACGTGGGGCGATGAGGAGATGGCAGGAGGCTGGAGACTGGCCCCAGACCCCTACCGCACGGCCATCTGTGCCTGAAGCACCTGGGCCTGCAGACGGGTGGCCTGGCATCAGAGATCGGCTCCATAGCAAAGAGAACTGAAAAGGCCCGAGACCATGGTCCAGAAAAGTCACCAGGAGATTCTGCCCACAAAAGTCCTCAGAATGAGAGTTTTCTGAGTGGGCAGCATCCAGACACATCGCCTCGCTCGGGCCGCCTCAGGTCCTGGCCTACTTCCCCCAACCCCGGATCACTTTTGTCTTGTTGCAGATGAGGAGCAGAAGACGGCAGATACTTACAACCATTCTCTCCACCTCCTATTCTGACTCACCATGATTAAACCTTCTTACTGCAGGCCTCTGTTGAGCCTTGGCCATGGGCCCCAGTAAGGGAACCCTTTCCTGCCCATCCCCACTGGTCCCTGACATGCTCCCAGCAGCTCACACCCAAGTCTTGTAGGTAAGCCGGGCGCAGTGGCGCACGCCTGTAATCCCAGCACTTTGGGAGGCTGAGGCAGGAGGATCGCCAGTTCAAAACCAGCCTCAGCAATGGCAAGGCACTTAGCAACTCAGTGAGACCCTGTCTCTAATAAAATACAAAAAAGGGCTGGGGATGAGGCCCAGTGGTTGAGTGACCCTGAGTTCATGCCCCATTACCCAAAAAAAAAAAAGTTAGTCCTAAGTCTTGTAGGCAAGATGGAGATTCAAGTTGGAGGAGAAACACTCAGGTTACCTTGTGTTTTGCAAACACTGATGTGGGACAGGGCTGCGTGAACCTTAGTATGGGACACTAAAGACAGGGAAGGGGCAGAATACTGAGCTCCAAAGGGACCAGCATACAGCCACCACTAAAATGGACCAGCCTCTGATCTGAGCTGGCCTTGCCTCTAGGTAAGAGGGACAAAGCCCACCTCAGTCCAGGATGGATGGGAGACAGAAAAACTAGTAGGGTGGTAAGGGGGGACCCAGGGAAGGGAAATCCACAAGTCAACTAGATTCTAAGGGGTCAGTAGAAACCCATCTGAAAAACTCAACGAGTCATTTGACTCCCTCTGAGGAGGAGAATGGTGATGGGCTGGGGTAGGAGAAGGACCTGTCTGGGGCAAGACAATTCACCCTTTGTCTCTCTATTGAGCAAAATATATTGGTCTTACCAGAAGGAGCCAGAGGGGAAGGCCCATGTGGGTGCCTTCCAGTGCCTTCCCCTGAGGCTGCCAGCGCTTAACACTACCCAGTTTGTCCTTCTAACCAGAAGAAAAGAATTGTTCTTCTCCTGGCATCGAGACTAGGATTCCCTAGGAGCAAATCCTCCGTGATTAGGAGAATGGCTCCAGAAGCACCTAGAGTCCAAGTGAGCACCTGGGGGACCCAAGCTAAGCTCCCGCGCATCAGCAGAAGGAGTCTGGCTGGGTTGGGGGGCTGGACAGGGGAAGACGAGAGTGGGGAAGTGGAAGGTCAGCAGCATGGCAGGGTGCGGCACCCCGACCTCCAGAAACAGCAGAAGGACTCTGGAAACCGAGACATTGTCGGTTCCCCCGGATTACAAATCTCTCCACCTCCCTAAAACCATTAGAGAGGTTTCCGTGGAAATCAGCGAAAAGGTCTGAGGCCTGGGTTGGTGTGGCACCAAACAAGACCCGTAGCCTGCGGAGCTTTGGGAGGAGGGATGGGCCAACGACACACACAAGATGGTGAAGCCATCCCTAAACCAACCACCCAGGGGATGCACGGCCTTAGAGTCACAGGCGAACAGGAGATTATAAGCCCCTGGGAGTTCATGGAACTCTCACAGAGGGCACTGGGTTCTCCAAACAATGGGAAGTCTGAGGCAGCTGTAACTGGCTTGTAAGTGGTAAGGTAATCCCAGCTGGTATCCGGGTAACACCAACAGCTGGGTTAAACACCTGTGGGGAAGGCGAAAGACAGGGACGAGACGAAACCCACGTGGACACGGGACCACAGAACAGACTCCCAGGCTGCTCAGTCGCTGCCCTCTCCCATCTCCCCAGGGCCTAGACCTACACTCTTCCAGTAGGACTGGGCGTCCCCCCGTGGTGACCCGGTCACCACCTCACAGGCAGACGGCAGGCATCTTCCACAGCACTCGCCTTCATGGAGGACGTAGGTGGAGCCCTGGAAAACAGAAAGGACCGTCACAGCAGGCCAGCAGCCAGGACACAGGCATTCTTAACCACCGCGCACGCGTGCTGAGCCCTGGGGTCTGCAGAAACATCGGGACTGGACATGTTCGTCCTTGTTGCCCACTAGCCTCAGGACCATATCAGGAAGGGGCTAGAAGCACTGACCATTGAGTCACTGAGCTGAAGTAATGGACCCTGCCCTTGGAAAGGTTAGCCTTTGCGACTAAGACCTAGTCCAACAGCTACATAGTCTGACCTTGGCTGGGGCCAAATCTAGCGCCCACCATTGACTAGGGAGAATACTCAAGGCTGATCACCTCTACCGGATGAGTGCCCTGATCCCAGCATTTCGTACCACTTGTATGGTTTGAATCTTAAATATTGAAGGCTTGATCATCAGTCTATGACACCGTTAGGAGGTGGTAAGACCTTTAGAAGATGTGACTTGGTGGAAGGAAGTTAGCTCATTGGAAGTGTGACCTTGGAGGGGATATCGGGACCCCTGCCCTCTCCTCTCTCTTTCTCTCTCTGCTTCCCAGCTTTGTTCCACTAGGAACTCCTTGACGTGTGTTCTGCCTCACATAGGCCCCAAAGCAACGAGCCAGCTGGGCATGGACTGACTCTCTGAAACTATGAGCCAAAATAAACCTTCCTTCCTTTTAAGTTGTTTTCTCACAGATTTTGCCACGGCAACAGAAAGCTAATGTACCACTGTGCGGAGACGGGCTTCCCCTTCATGGTACTTGACAATTTCTTCGTAGTTAAGGGGGTAAAGAAACAAAGAAAAAGAGTTCAGCCTCCTCCAGAAAACCTGACGGGGAGCCCAGTATCCTGGCCGTGTGTTGGCTCATCTTGCCTCTTCAAGTTCCTCCAAAGCATTAGGAATTTGGATTGAAACCTTCCTCTAAGAAATCTGTGTACAAACAATAGGCAAGACAACGATTGTGAGGAGCCACGGGCAAAGATCCAGGACAAGGCTTCAACTTGGAGCAATGTCCTTTAAGAGAAGGAACACCCTTGGCTGTCCACGATGGGCGGGGACATGAAGCCTGCCTGGCTTCCCAAACGCACGCACAAGCAGGGCCAGATCAGAAGAGGCACACAACGTCGCCTCCCTTGGGACAGCGCAAGCACTCTAGAGACCTGGCTCAAGCTCACACCACCTCCATGGGACCTGCTGACATCCCTACCCACGTCAGAGCAGTGCGCAGGAAGCTGTCCCCAGTCTTTTATCAGCTGAGATTTCAGTCATTTATTGTGCATTGAAGAGGTACTAGGTATTTCCAATTAGGATGATACTATACTGTTGCTTCCTGACTTGGAGCAACAACGCCACCGCGGGAGAAAACCTCGGAGGCAGAATGAAGATGAAAGAAAGGTTGTTTTTTTTTGTTTTTTGTTTTTTTTTATTCTTCGGCTTTAGCAATCTCTCAAAACTCTAACACTGGCTCTTTCAGCAACCTCTCTGACTCTTTACTTCTTTTACTTTCTTAGAGCTTAGAGAGAGAGCTTCTTTCTTCTTCTTCTTTCTTCTTCACTTTCTTTTACTTTTACTTTCTTAAAGCTTAGAGAGCGAGAGAGAGGGAGAGAGAGAGAGAGAGAGAGAGAGAGAGAGAGAGAGCTTCTTCTTTCTTCTTTCTTCTTTCTTCTTCGGCAGCCTCGGCCTGACTCTGACCAGCAACAATTTCTTCTCTATATACATCTCTTTGGTTTTCTTCTTCTGACTACGTTCTAGCCGCTCTGACTCTTTTCTTCTTCTCTGACCCAAACTCTACTTCCGACTGACTGAGCGACTGAACGACTGACTAAATGAATTCCTTCTGACCGCTTTCACCCGGTTATAGACCTTTAGCTTTGCGTGTGCGTCCCATGCATTTACAGGTGCGTATGATTATTATCAGGTGGAACTTCTGGCTTCCAGCTAGCCGCAATAGCCATCTCCCTGATTGGGGCTGCTTCACTCTACCACAGATCCTACTATAAGGCAGACCATCCAAAAATGCCATAAAAGAAACAGACTCCAGAGAACCCTGAAGAGAGTAAGTAATACTACGAGGGATCTAGCCTCATCCCTATAAGCCTCACTAGAAGTGCCGAGTGATCTGGGTGTGCGCCCCCTTTTTTTAATATTTATTTATTTACTTATTTGTACACAATGCAAGACATTTATGTTTACGTGGTGCTGAGGCTCGAACCTGGGCCGCGCACGTGCAAGGTGAGCGCTCTGCCGCTGAGCCACAACCCCAGCCCTGCGCCCCCTTTTTGTCTTCTGCTGCATCCCACCCTGGGCAAGCACATTGTCAATGTCACAAACGATTCCCAGACCAAAGACCTTGAACCCAAAGACCTCATCCGTGTTTCACACTAAGATGCTGCTGACCATGCCACCCAAATTTCCATCTTTCCAAGGTTCCCCTCCACACCACCAGCAACCCCATTTACTTGCTACACTACCAGAGCTCACCCTACATTTTCACCTTTTTCTTTTCCCTTACTCCCCCAATGAGCATGAGTGTGTCATCAGTGTCCTATCAGAATACACATCTCAGACCCTTCTCCTCACTCTCTTCTCCACCCTGTTTTCACTGCCAAGTCATGCTAGGTGCATGTATGAATATACCACAGCACATTCCAATTTTATATGTAATCGTTATAATGCATTGATTAAAATATAAGTAAATAGGAGGAATGCCAATAGAATAGAGGAAGGGAATTGGGGAGGCTGAAGGAAGAAAGGGAAGGAGACAGTACTGAGGATTGAAATGCAGAAAACTGTGTTATATGCACGAAAAATTTTAAACAACTTTTTAAAGTAATGGAGCTAAGTTGATCTACTATCCACCCAACCTGAAGATATGCATCACCAGAAGATATATTCCTGATTTAATGAAGCAGTGCGATCCTTGAAGCATGGTTGCCATAACTGATGTGGAAGTTGGAGATATGGAGCTAAGGTCCCTTGTCCCTGCTGAGGCTATCTGAGGAGCACAGTCTGAAGACCTCTTCCCTCTCCCTGGACCAAGCTGGCCCTCGCAACACTGGAGTTGCCAGTTGCACTAGCCTAACAGAACAAGCCCCAGGCTCCAGTTTCTTTCTTTTTTTTTTTTTTAATTATTTTTTATTCTAAGATGTTATAAATGACAGCAGAATGCATTACATTTCATATTACACATATAGAGCACTTTTTTACAAATCTCTGGTTGTATGCAAAGTATATTCACACCATTCGTGACTTCATACATGCACTTAGGGTAATGATATCCATCTCATCCTACCATCTTTTTTTTTCCCTTCACCCTTTTGCTCCCTCCCTTCCCCTCCCTCCCCATTGGCCATTCTAGTATTCCTCTAATCCTCCTATGCTCCCCATCCCAACCCGACTGTGAATTGGCCTCCTTATATCAGAGAAAACATTTGGCATTTGGCTTTTTGGGATTGGCTAACTTCACGTAGCATTATATTCTCTAACTCCATCTATTTTCCTGCAAATGCCATGATTTTATTCTCTCTTACTGCTGAGTAATACTCCATTGTGTGTATGTACCACATTTTCATCAGATGAAGCTGTAGCCAACTCCATTCCCTATGCTATTTCTTTGTTTCTTCTCTGATAAATGGAGGGGAAAAAATAGCCCTCCCTCTTTTTTCTCCTCAAGGTACACCATGAGGATGAATAAAATATAATCATGTGCCAGAAAATGACATTTCAGTCAACAACAGCCTGGGTAATGACTGTGATCCCATAAAATTATAATGGGCACTCATCTCCTAGAGCAATCCGAGGCCAAGAGTGCTAGACTCTTCCCTCTTCCATTCATTCCCCGGACCTCTGTACCCATCTTCTTTTTGGAGTTGCCTCCAGCACCACAGCTCGGGACATCTAGGTTCATACCACAGAGCACACTTGACTGGACCAGAGGAGGAACTGGACAGAGCAACCCATCCATGGGCTGAGCCGAACCCATTAAATCTCTTTCTGAAAAGTTAATCCACGGAACCCAGACTGAGTAAGTCAGATCGGACAGGAATGAGCCCTGGGTCTAAAAAGCCATGTGGAGTTGGAACCAGATTCCATAAACCTATATACAAATGAAATTTATAAGAAAGTACGATTTCTTCATAGAGGAAGCGGGCCTGCAGCAGCAGATGGATGGAGAGAAAAGACAGGGATTCGTGGGACCCAGAGAGAGAAATGTCATAGGACCATTTATGTCACCTTTTATTTCTAGGAGATCCCTTTATATCTCTTCCATAAACCCTCTTTTTATCTTGGCTAGCTCAAATGGGTTCTAGGCTTTGCGATCAAAATCCCCTACTAAAACAAAGAGCCAATTTTACAAAAGTGACCTCCAAACAACGCTGTCTTTGTTTGACAGCAAGACATTGCCATCACCTCCCACGGCCTATGGAAGGAGATGGAGACCAAGGAGTTTCCGAAATTTAACGTTCCCAAAAGTCACACCTGGATCCCACGGCAGCATCGTCTCTCAAATGTGCCTCACCGTTCCACTCATCCTCAGCACCAGCATGCAGGGAGGGTGGCCGGTGAACTGACCGGCTCTCCATTTCTGAATTCACTCCTAGACCCCCCTTCCATCATCAAGCCATACACCCCAAGCAGCAACAACAGCACGGCCTTCGCTGCTGTTGACATTTACAAAAGCCACCACACATCTATGTGCGCTGGTGCCTCTTCCTTAACATGATAAAAAAAAAAAAAAAGCAATAACAACAATATGCCAACGAGCAGAGTTTGACCCACAAGTCTCCCTGAAGACTACTGCTGCCTTCCTGTAAGGTCTGATCAGTCGTCAAGGTGCAACAAACAGGGGAGCTTAGAGGTAGGCCACCACAAATTCAACTTGGGGAACACTGATCATGTTTCCTGTACCTCAAATTGAAAACATCGTCCCAAAAACCACGGTTCTATGTAGAAACGCTGTTGTGCCTGGCAACTGAAACAATCACAGAAAATTCAGAACACATGTCTGCTCTGGGGATAAGCTAAGGTGACGACTGAAAGTGGAAGAGAGAGAGAAAAGTCAGGTCCTCTTCTCTGGGCATTTAATCCCTTCTACATCTGCTCAAAGCAACTCTGCCAGCCTCCCGCACCCACGACCACACAGCAGGCATGACTGTTAGCCAAGATCAAATCATGGAAGCAAGGCAGAGCTCTTCTTCTCTCCTGCTTCCTCCTTCTTACCCAGACCTATTCTCTTCCTTCTTGCACTTTCTGGCTTTGAACCAGAGCTTACCACAGGGCCTTTCTTGCCCCTTCTGGAGATCCCATCCCCTACTTTCCTAATCCAATGGCCCCAGGCAGTACACAGCCTTTGTGCCCCACTCACCGGCCGGCAACTGTCTTCACAGGGCTTCTGTGAGCACTGGGCCACACGCAGGCCCATCACGGCGTCCTCCATGTCCGTGCAGGTGCACACGTCGCAGCCCTCCTCCCAGAACTGGCCCACAGGGTAGATGGTGCCTCGGTGGACGCACACCTGCGGACACAGGTTTCTGTGAGTGTCTCAGGTGATGCATTTCAGCAAGTGCTCAGTAGCCAGCTGCTGTGGGAAGCTGCTCTAGGTGCTGAGAAAACAGCAAGAAATAAAGCCAGTATGGTGTCCGTCTTTGCAGAGGGATGCTTCGGAGGCAGAGTCTGTGTTCTTCCCTTCCCCACCCACCATCCTTAGAAAAGCCATCCCCAGCCCACCCTTGAGGGTGGTCCCTTGTAAGTCCTTCATGGTCACAGGATTGAATATAGCACACTGGCTGCCTTGGCCCATTTGCATCACTGGACATTGAACTCCTTCTTAGGTCACACTAAAGCTCTACTCAAGTTCTCAGCCCAGGAATGTCCTTGGACTTGAAACCCATCCACATCTAGCCCTCTGTCCCCTGAGGAGCAGACTGAAGGAAAAGAAGGTTGGGGAGGTGCTATGGAATGTGTGAGCCTCCACACACAGTGACAAGAAACCCAAGAAGGAAAGATTCTGGAACGCAATATGGGCTACATTTGAGGGAATGGATCCTATCTGGAAGAACCATAGGTTGTAGAAGAGATGTGAGATGAAATTAGAAAGCCTGGTTGGAATTGGGACGTTTAAAGCCAGGGATGTACGCTCAGGTGGTATTTTGTTGGAATGAGGTATTAAAGAAGCTGTTTGATCCAGACACATGTTTTGAAATTTTGACAGTTTTAAAATTAAGCACAAGTATGCCCTCCAAAACTATGCAGACCAGGCCTCCACCCTCATTTACTGATCCTATACCGACTCAGTCTTCTAGCTTCTGTATAATGCACCTGTTCACGCTGACACCTTGTTCTTCTATCAAAGATGCCCCCCAGGAAATGTTACCAATATCCAGCAAAAGAACATGCATATTCACCATTTGACCCAGAATCTTACCTCTAAGCTATCTCAAAGATACATTAGCTCAAGCATTTGCCCCACCTTTCCTAAAGTAATTCGGTTTCAGGGCAACCAAAAGTAGATGGGGGAAAGTTATTTCTTATGGAAGAATTCAAGCTAATAAATACATAATAATGAGACAAGTGGGTAAAAGTCACCAGTTTTCAAGTCCTCGTGATATACGGATTCTTGGGCAACAAAAACCAATGACTGTTAAAACTATCAGATCAAATGTAGGTGGGATACACTGCCTGATGCAGAAGCAGACTGATATTACCTGACCCCAGTCTTAGCTTTAACAGTGGGACAACTTTACATTGTGTACCTCATGGTATAATGCCACAGGAGGTCCATGGCATCATCTACCAGGCATTCTTGTCCCACCAAAATCAAACGTACATGCAAATAATACCCTGGGTCTAATTTCTAGTTTAGTAGAAATAAAGGGTATGAAGGAACATAGTAAACAACGCCACGAGGAAGCTGTCAGCCAAACTGAGAATGCATGACATCTTCTAGGAAAAATGAGCCAGCATCTCCAATGAATTAAAGGCATTAAAAGTGGGACTGGGGTTGCCATAGGTTAGAAAGACACAAGAAAGACCAATAAGGGCAAGGGGGAGGGGGAAAGAAGAGGAGCCCGGGAAAAGACACACGAGCAGCAGCAACTGCTGCCTCCTAAACTTGCACCTGCTTCTGCAGAAGATGTGTGCTGGGAGACCTTGAGCTTAAAGAGTATCCAAAGAAGAACAGAGGTCTAGAGCATTCCAGGCAACTGGGCTTTGGGTGTAGCCCTAAGGATCTCGAGGGAGCTACTCTTTGTCACTCACCCTCAACCCAGCAGCTGTGACTGTGCTTGGGTCTTCCTGCTGAAGGCTCCTTTCAAGTCCCACTCCTCAACACTTGCTTTCCTTTCCCACTCTCCAACCTCATCCCCACCCCACCAATTCAGTCTTTCCCAACAGCTAATCTTAGTTGATTTTCAAGACTGCTATTTATATTTAGTATCTGTACCAGCCACTGGCACTTTAGTTTTCAGTTGACAGAGTATTATCATATGCACTAATGAGATCATAAGTGGTGACTGTATCTTCTATTTCTCACACAGCACCTAACACAGTACCAGTTCTATCTGAACATAGTAGTTGCTCAGTAAATACTGGTTGGGCGACGGACAGAGGATGGATGAATTGATAGCAATTATCAAATAAATAAAATACTAACTGATCTCTAAATGATACATGCAATTATATTTTTCCTCAGCTAACCTACAAATAAGCTTTTGAAAGGTAAAAGCCATGATTGATTGTAACCACCTAGCCATGAAGAATACATAATAGATTTGCCATAAGTAGAATTAACTAAATTTCCATTTAGGTGAGATGGAATTCTGACTCCACCTACCAACCTCTGTAGCATTTGGTTTGAGCAGGAAAGGAGGGTTAGATGGGTGCAAATCTTCACCGAGGAGCAGGTGTTTGGTCATTATCTCTGCCAGAGGTGAGCTGTCCCTACCTTGTCAGGAAGGCAGGTGGTTGTGGTGCAGCCACAGTCGTTGGTGGTGGCCGAGGCCAGGTACCCGAGTGGGCAGCTCACGGTGGAGTTGACACAGTTGCAGACACACTCGTATTCATCACAGCACTGGGTCTTCCGAAGGGCGGGCGTCCGGTGGGGGGGGCAGGAGGGTGGGGACTCCCTTCTGCACTCCTCCTTCCTGCAGGCTGAAGAGCAGTGCGGGGTGGCACCCTCCGTCCTGCCACCCTGAGGACTGCAGCCCCCCACCAGAGGTCACACGTATTCAGCTCTAACATGGCATCCCCGGCAACTCCAGACCCAGCTATGAAGTCAGACAGTCACAGGCACCCAGCCCAGGGGCTGCAGGATGGTCAGTCACACCACAAAGCAGGTAGTAGCTTGCAGAGAAATACCAACGTGAATGCAAAGGAGCAATGTGGAGGCCTCACCACAGGTGAAATTGGGTCTGCACTCGCCAGGGTTGGCCAGCACTGGCTGGAGCCCTTCTTCACAAGGGGGTACCGGGGGCAGGTTGCAGCTCACCAGGTCGCACACTGAGGGCCAGGAAAGAGGGGTTCACACAGAGTTCAGAAGGGTTGTCCTGTGGTTACTGTGAGGGGGCCCTATGTTCCTATGTATGCAGACGCCTACAGTTTTAGGCAGATGGTGATGACCAATAAAGATAGAAATGGTGAGAGAGAGCCGGGCACGGTGGCACACGCCTGTAATCCCAGCAGCTCTGGAGCCTGAGACAGGAGGATCAGGGGTTCAAAACCAGCCTCAGCAAAAACAAGGCACTAAGCAACTCAGTGAGACCCTGTCTCTAAATAAAATACAAAATAGGGCTGGGGATGTGGCTCAGGGGTCAAGCACCCTTGAGTTCAATCCCCAGTACCTCCAAAAAAAGAAAAGAAATGGTGACAGAGATGGAGATGGGGGTGATAGATTAAATAGAGAGATGGGGAAAGAGAGAGACTTACATATGTTAAGCTCTTACTGACTCTTCTTATCATCTGCTAGTACTTACAGACCTTAGCTCAGACTGAATTCTCTAGACTCAGTTTCCCCATCTGTAATGTGGGAACTTTATTGGGCTGGTCTGAGGACGTCATGAAACAATGAAAGTCAAGTGCCTGGCATATTGTAGGAATTTAATAACATCAATAAAATGAGGAGCTCAAGCTAAACAGCCTTTGCAGTTTTCTCTACTGCTAACATCCTAAGATCATATTTTTTTAAAAAATTATTCTCAATTCAGATCTCCCTCCCATATAACAAGTCTCATTATTTCTGATAAATTTCACCAATATAAATTTCTCAGATTACTGAATTCTTTCCTAGACTTTCTTTTTCCTTGGTCTGTTTGCTCTCCCTTAAAGGTTCACACCACTGCAAATTCTGTGAGCCTGTGTGTTGTGTCCTCCTCCATACAGTTCATGAGCACAATTTCCAGGGCAGGGAGAGGACTAGAGCTTTCCTGTTGTGTGAACCTTCAGTCCCTCAACTCTGAATTCGTTGAGTTATACCTTCATTCATTCCACCAGGAGCCTCATAGTTTGCAAGCCTATCACACAACCCTCAGTCAGCTTGCTGAAATTGAGGGGCCTGGCTATCTGGCCTTCTCTACATCTAGTGTCCTTAAAATTTTATTGAAAAGGAAAGGAAATCTCTCTTGTCCCTTTTGCCCTGCAGTAACCACCCCACCCTTTGATTAATGCTCTTAAATCTTGCATGTAATACTGTACTGCAGGGGCTGGGGGTGTAGCTCAGGTCTACAGTACTTGGCCAGCATGAGCGAGGCCCTGGGTTCAATCCCCAGTGGCACCTCCCAACTCCACCCCACCCACACACACACACACACACACACACAGTGTCCTATAGAATTTTCCTAGGATGAAAATTCAATTTTCCAGAGTTGTTAATATTTTGAAAATCCAGCCAGGTCTTGCCCACCTCCTTCCTCGCACCCTGTCCCTAACAGCGTATCCAAGCTCTGGGCAATTAGGACATCATTCACCTGGGGCTTGGGGCCAAGAGGGACAGGCAAGGTGGGACACATACCACACTCATACTCTGGGCAGCACTGGTCTGCATTCTGGTGCAGGCGGGCCACTTCACAAGAGCCGCACGTGGGGGCTGGAGGAGGAGGACAGTCACAAAAGTCAGAGAGATAAGTAATGGCTCAGCCTAGAGAAGGGTTTCAAATGTTCCCATTCACTGAAAACCAGCTCAAGCCCTGCACGGGAGTCCCACATAGATTCAGGACATGGCACAGGGACAAAATGAGTCTCCCCAGTATGTCCTGTTGACACCCTCAAGGTTATGCTCCAGGGTCTGATGCCAATGTGGGGGATAGGACAGCAGGATTAGATCTTAGAGTATCTACTCCAGGTAAAGAATGGGACCCCAAGACCAACAGGGGGGAATGCAAGTGGGTCAAGGAAACCAAGTTCAAGCGCCCTGTTTGGATATGGCCTGCCGTGTCTGCGATGGGGCAGATGGAGGTGCTCCAAAGACCACTCTGCCTCCAGGAGCACCAGGCAGACAGAACTCACTTACCTTTGGCAGTGGGGCAGGGCTGCGACGTGCACCTGATCTTCCGCCCACCGAGGCAGGTGCAGATCTGACAGGGCTGATTGTCTGGAACCCAGCTCTCTAGGAACTGAGGAGGACACGAGATTCAGAGCAAGCACAGGACACCCCAGAGTGCAGGGCCCTGGCGTGGATGGACATCCGTTCCCTCACCTCTGGCCCCCTTTCCTATCACAAGGGACAATTCCTGACCTATCCCTCTGTCAGAGCCACACGATGAACAAGTAGAAAGGAGGCTGTGAGGTTTCGAGAGGAAGAAGCTAGAGAAACTTAGGGGTCGTGAGAAAGGCCCTCAGCACGCTGCTTTGCAAAGTCAGGGAGAAAGAACAGACTATAGATTTTAGAAAACTCCCGAACTTTCCCTACAGCTTTCTGTGACCGTAGTGCTGAAACCAAGCAAAGCGAAAAAAATGAAAGCCCTGCGTCACACTGCTGGGCATGTCCCAAGCTGAAGGAGAAGTTGGGATGGAGCGTGGGGTAGAAATCCATGTATGTCTGGGATCAACTTAAGACGCGGGGCAGAGAGAGCTGAGGAGAGGACACAGCTCTCCACACCATCACACTCTTGATGCCAGAGCTGAGGCAGAGGCCTGGGCACAGATCTCTGAGTCTTCAGATGAGGCTCTGCCCAGGGCGTGAAGCAAGTTCCTCACAGCTGCATGCAGCCCTGTGGCATAAGGAACACTTGAACTCCAGCGGGGGCTTCCTTCCTCCAGGCCTTGGTTTCCTCACCTGTACCATGAGGGTGCTCGGCCTGCCCCCAGGACTGCAGTGAGGAGTGGCATTGATTAGTCCAGGGCCTGGAGCAGAGTGACGGGCTCCACAAACGGGGACGCAGAGTCAGGCCTCGGCCTACCTCTGTACTCAGATACCAGATGAAATCTAAACTTAAAATTAGATTCAAGCGAAATTGCCCCTGAAAAAAACAACACATTCTTGCCGGGCGTGGTGGCGCACGCCTGTCATCCCAGCACTTTGGGAGGCTGAGGCAGGAGGATCGCGAGTTCAAAGCCAGCCTCAGCCATGGCGAGACACTTGGCAACTCAGTGAGACCCTGTCTCTAATAGAATACCAAAAAAAAAAGGGCTGGGGATGTGGCCCGGTGGTTGAGTACCCCTGAGTTCAATCCCCAGTACCAAAAAGAAAAAAACACACATTCTTCTCCAGTAGCTCAAAAGCCCCTACAACACCCGAGGCTGAGAAAGTCTCGCTCACTCTTTCTGCTCCCACAGTCATCTGGGAAGAAGGAAGATCAGAGATCTCCGGGCGAAGCGCCCTTCTCCAAGGTGCTCCCTCCTCCTTCAGGGTGAGACCCTCAGAGCCTGCCTTGTCACTTGTCACTCAAACGGTGACAGCTAACATTTCAACGGCATCTGCTATGTGCCACTGTTGCGAGGGCTCTACCTGAATCACAGCCTCACTGCACTCTTATCATCCCTACTTTTTTTCTATCTGTTCTAATTAGATACATGGTGACGCCTGAAGCGACGGCCGCTTGGAGCAACGAAGCCGCGGGAAGAAGTTCAGAGGCAAACTGGAAACAAACAGTTTTTTTATTTTGATAACTTTTCTCTCTGGCTCTAACGACGACTTTAACACGCATTCTACACACCACCAAATATGGCGCAGACCCGATCAGCAATCTCGCTCAAGTCCCGCGAGATCTCGGGCCAAGTCCCGTGAGACTGCGAAGGCGGCAACAGCCAAAAATCTCCTTGGCCCGTAGTCAACCGCAATCTTAGCCATCTCCCCAAACAGGGCTCCTGCAGATACACATGGCAGCATAATGCGTTTTGACACATTGTGCACAAACGGAACACAACTTCTCCTTCTCATCCCCACACCTCCACTCTTTGAATGATGAAGCTAAGGCACTCACTCAGGATTACATGGTCCTAGCAACAAAGCTACAACTCAAGCCCATAGTTCATGTTTTTAACCACTGTGTTCTGTACCTCAAACAGTGACTGACATTCAATATATTCAAGATATTTCTCTAAGGGTTTTACATCAATTACTTTATTTTCCTTATAATAATCCTATGGGGTAAGTACTATTATTATCTTTGTTTAGAATGAGGGAAGTGAGATACTGAGAAATTAACTAACTTAACCAGGTAGCATACTGAGGATTTGAACCCAGCATTCAGGCTCCAGATGCAACGGATTTAGCTGCTGTACTACAACTACCTCTCATCCACAGCTACAGTACCTACCCTGGGCAGGTTTGAATACACCTGTCTGGATCAGTCCCAACAACTAGTAATCGAGTTGAGAAAAATAAGGCTCATCCATGAAAAGTTGAATGAGAGAAATGATTTGTGATACGTGCATACGGTGGAACACTATTTAGCAATGAAATATAATCACCTAATAAAACACACAACCTGGATGAATCCCAAAAGCATTATGCCAAATGAAGGAAGCCAGGCAAAAAAGGAATGCACACTGCCTGATTCTACATATATAAAATTCCAAAAAAATGTAACTGAATCTATAGTGACAGAAAGCAGACCAGTAACAAAAAAATAATAAAAATTTAAAAAGAAAACAGACTAGTAGTTGTCTGGAGTTAGGGTATTGTTTTAAAGGAAGGGAAAGGGAAACTTTGGGGCTGATGGAAATTCATCACCTTGATTATGATGATGGCTTTCTGGATGAATACATGGGTCAAAATCCTTCAAATTGTGCATTTTAAATATGTGTGCTGTTTATCATATGCACATTAGACCTCATTAAAGCCATTTTCAAAAAACGGAAAACACACAAGTAAGTGTAAAGGATAATTTCATGAGGAATGGGTAATCAAAGATGTATCACAAAGATATGTTTATTTTTATTTTTTTTTAATTTATTTGCTTTAGTTGTACACAATGTGTTTTTTATTCAATGCATTTTATTTGTACGTGGTGCTGAGGATCGAACCCGGGTCGCCCATGTGCTAGGCGAGCGCTCCACCGCTGAGCCACAATCCCAGCCCCAAAGATATGTTTATGAAGCCTGGGAAGGACCTGGTAAAGAGGGAAAGGAAAGAAATTGCAGGTGGGAAATGAATGAAGGAGGACACAGAGGAAGGAATGTCCTTGCGGGCAAGCGGGGATGGGACTGGGGGTGGCCTAGGCACAGCATGGGGTGACGGCCTGATTGCAGCCTTGTGATTATGATCCTACAGCGCTTTGGGGAAAATCAAATAAAATCATCCTTTTCCTGGCTTACAATGTCATGCACAGAATAAGGAGTTCACACTTAACTTGGCAGGCAAGGTGCTGCCCTGAAGGCTTGCAGCAGGACCCTGCCTCCGAGAGAAGAATGGCGATGGTGAGCAGGCTGGAGAAGGGGAGGACTAGAAAAGCAAGGCAGTGGCCACGGTGCTGGGGTTCCAGTGCTTCTCCCAGGGCTGGGAAGACCCAGGACAAAGATGCAGGGTTCTCTACCCTGAAAGTATGCATTTCCAAGATAGGTGTCTACAAAGCAGGTGTTCAACATCCTTCCCCAGGGATTTTGGTCTTCCCAAGGAGGCTTGAAGAAACCCCACCAAAGACAGAGCACAGAATCAACGGCCCCCAACAAAGCTAAGGATGAGTAAGCTTGCTGGAGGCTGCTCTACTAGCCTGGCTCGGCTACACAGCAAACCTGCCAGCAGAGGGCACTCCTGCACAGGCCCAGGCCAAAGGTTGCCTGTCGTGGCCAGGTTGCAGGCAGAGGCATGACTGCCATCTGAATGGGACAGGTGGAGGAGCCAGCTGCAGGTCAAAGTAAATAGAGACGCCACAAGAATGGCCTGCCTGGGGTACGGTTGGAAAAAACCAAAGTGTTCAAAGCTCAAAGCCAGAGAAGGGACACAAGCCAGTCATACACCACCCACCACCATGGTGCCTGAGAATTTGAGGAAAGATGCAAAGGAATGACCCCTGTCGCAGGACAGCAGAGACTGAGGGAGAGGAAAGGAGGTTGCTAGCCATGGGCTTCCAGGTGAAGGACGCAGTTCTCCCTGAACTGACAAAGGCCTGCCAGCATGGCGTCCCACCACCAGCTCCACAGAGAGGGACAACCTGTGTGTGGCTTCCAGTCCCTTCTGTGCCCACTACAAAGGCTTGTATCTTTGGAATGCATTTTGTAAAATAAACAAGAGCTATGGAAACTGATAAATATCTTACCCTTCCAAAGTAACTACAATAGATTTATACCCTGATTTATTTCCCCAAAGGAAGATTTTTCTGGGCTTTTCGTTTGTTTTTTTTTTTTTTTTTTTTTTTTTTTTTTTTTTTCAGTTAAAAAAATTCACTTAATGGAAATGTTCTTCATATGAGAATTTTGTTCTTTCTCTGCTTTGAAAGTAGAAGTTGAAAACGCAGGTGGTTGGATAAGATATGTGTTTTCACCCACTTAAACTATATTTTCTGAAATCACTAAAACTGGCTGTGTTCTCTGCAAAGCTTTTGATGAATTTTATGTTACTTGATTTTTAAAATATATTTATAAGGTTGTGTCCACGTCCAAAAGATCGCGCTATTTGGATGGCCCCTTACACAACTCAAATGCCTGTTCTGATGTGTTGTGCTGGAGGTGAGGAAAGCACTGAAGAGGGAACTGGGTGACAGGAGTGGAGGGAGGCGGGCTGGAGATGGAAGACATGGAGATGAAACTCACAAGCTCCCTGCTTTCGGGGCCCTAAAGATATCCGACGTTCACGGAGCCAGAAACACCTAGCAAACGAGTTACCTTCTCACCACCGAATGTCAAGCACAAGGGTAGAGGCCAGTTCTGCCTCCCTCTGAGAGTAAGCGCTTGGCCACTACCAGAAAAACCGGTCAGGAATCATCACTAAGTGCTAGCAACATATGTAAATGCTACACGTCATGTGAGCCCGGTGGGAGCCCAGGAGCTGTGCAAATCAAGGAGAGGGATGTAAGGGTTTGTCAACTCACTCGGGGAATATTACGTGCAGCCGATTGCTTAGTTTGGCAAATTAAAAGATGGCGGTGAAATATGACTGGGCTTCTCTCCTGGCTCTTCCGTTCCACACTGAGAACAAATGGGGTCCACTGGGATGAAGTCCAACAACTAAACCATAGCAGATGAGACCCATTCAATAGTGCCCTGACAGATGCCCACGTTCACGTGAGTGCCCAGGCAGGTCAGTACAGTTGTACTGAGATCAGCGGCTGGGCTGGAACACTACGGGATGACCTTCTCCTGTAAATGGGAGTCCCAGCCTTATCACTTCATGCCATGTGAGCCTCGGCTTTTTCATCTGTTCAACAGGACATGTGAGAAGGATCCTACAGAGCTTTGGGAAGAATCAAATAAAATGATCCATTTCCTGGCTCACAGTGTCAGGGACAAAATAGTGTAGTTATTGTAATTACTGTTTTCAACATTTCTACTGGCTGGTTGACTAGCTTTACCACAAAAGTTTTCCTAGTTGTGATTAAACACAGAGGTAAGTCACCAACCTGGCCCTCTCGGTAGTGATAAAAGTTCTTCTTCTTGGTGATTATGGAAATGTTAGGTCTTAAGTGCAGACAGGATCATAAAACACATTCTCCTTTCCTAGAAGCCAAGTGCGTCCTACCTCTATCTTGCTTGATAGTTTCTCTGTCAAGGGTGAGAGACAGAACCACTGCCCACATTCACATATGCACAGACACACACTGCCCTAGATCCTATAAATACACATGGTGTCAGCTTGGAAGAGATATGCTGTCACTTTAGACCAAGAAGGGGGAATCTGCTAACTCCGCTAACTGTTCTTTCCAAGTGTTCTAATTAACTCCTGAAGAGCTTAAAAAAGAAAAAAAAAAAAAGTTGATAATTCAATGGCTCCAAGCTAATCAGTCCAAAAAAAAAAAGATGTACTAAAATGGCAATTCTATATAATGGAAAGAACAAGATCTTTGAGGTCAGATAGAGCTTCAAATTCTGAGTTCAACTCCCAATTCCATCACTTACAAGTTGTGCATATGGACAAGCTAGTAAGCTCTTTAAGACTTCTTCATAGGGCTTCATAGTTCTTCATAGGGCTTCTGCGAATATTTATAAGTAATATAGAAGATTCTGGTATATTCTGTGGAATTCTAGTCTACAAGAATGTTACACACACACACACACACACACACACACACACACACACATTCCATGGTTAAATAAGTTGAAGAAACAAAAATCCTTTTAAATATTTGCAATGTACATTAGTACCATAAAAATGCTGAAGAGTCCTGCAACAAAGGGATGTGCTTAACTATGTTTAGCTCAGTGTTTTTTAAACTCATTTGGCCACAGATAACTATTAATACCTTGCAAAAAACACCTTTGAAAAACACTGAGAAAACTGATACATGGGTTAGCATAATCAAGGTACATGATATATCTGAATAACAGCAGGAATCACCATATAAAATATCCATTTTCTTTTCCCTCCCGAGTTCCTGTATCAGTCTATGTACATGAATATGATAATAAAATAATAGTAATAGTGGGGGGGGGTAACACTTTGGAGTTTGATTGCCCAGCTAATACATGACAGGCCCAGAATCTCAACCAAGATCTATCCGGATCCAAAGCCGTTATTCAATACTGCCTCCCTACGTCTCCATGATCCCCTTAGGAGATGACCTGCTGCCGAAGTTGGCAGGGGCCGGGGAGGCCTCCCACACAGGTGAGAGGCTGAGGCTCCTACCTGGTGCTGGACTCCATCCTCCCCGACACACTGAGTGCAGGCCTCCTCAGGGACACAGCTGCCTTCCAGCATGACTTGGTGCGGGGGACAGAAGCAGCCTTCTGAGGGATGGTCCCCACAGGAGCTCGTGTTGCCGTCACAGTGCCGGAGGCAGCCACGCTCACAGTGGCTGTACACCAAGGACGGCGGGCACGACATGGCTGCAGACAGAAGGAAGTCACTCTCAATGGTGCGCACACCTGGGGCAGACACACGCTGATGCAAGGTGGCCGACCAGCTGACAAACTGGCTACAGCAGAGGTGACAAGCGTCCACCAATGTTCACTCTCTCCATCTTCCCTAGAAATAGAACTTGTAGCCGAGTACACAACCACCCAGAATAAAGACTTCATTTCCCAACATCCTTTGCAACTAAGTGTGGTAATATGATTAAATTCTGACCAATGAGCTGTAAGAGGAACGCGGTATCCTATGGAAGCCTCCAAAAATCTTTTTTTAAAAGACACCTGTGTGCATGCCCTGTGTTCCTTTTCTCCCCTTCCCCATGGAACATGCAAGTGATAGCTAGCGCTCCCTCTTAAACCATGCAGAAAAAGATCACGCCCACGTGAGCCCCGGAATCAGTGGATGCCAACTTCCTCTGATCATCCATACGACAGAGAATTTTATTTCTCTGCTACTTGCAGTCAAATTGGATCCTAATTAATTATGTGAACCCATGCATCCTCAGCAAGCTTTGTGGCTCTTTCTTTGGCATGCAGATGTGTGTGGTGCTTTAAAATCCTCTTAAAATTAAAGAAAGAATCCACAGCAATGAAGAGTGGCCTTGGGAGAGAGGTTACAGGGTGACTCACTTTGGTTCTCACCCTGATGGCAACTCCCTCACACACCCAGGCAGCTGGTAGAGATTTCCAAAGACTTGGAGCACGATAAATAGCCCGGATGTGCACAGAGAAACGAGAAAACAGAAAAGGTGCTTCTAGTAACTTAGGAACTGGCACATGCTCCTTGCTCTGCAGGCAGATTAAGAGGAGGAAGTGTCATCCACATGGATTCAAAAATCAGAACTCAGAGGAACCTGAGGACAATCTTGCCCGACTCTCTCATTCCACTGTGCAGAAACTGAAGTCCAGAAAGACTAAGAAAACAGCCAATCACCAGTAGAGCTGAGACTAGGATGCCCAAGTCCTCCAGCCCCAGTTACAACTGCTGACCTCTCTATAATAATGAACTCCAGCATGCTTAATTCCAGTTTAAAAAAAAAAAAAAAAGCCAGCTATTATAGTGGATACAGATTGAGGGTGTTCAGATTCTGCGTTCTTCTCATTCCGGTGCCTCTTGAGGGTAGATTCATACCTGATTCATTTGGTATCCTCCACATTCTAAATGATAAATAAATGTCACATTCTAGCAGGAGAGCTGACCTTGAGGGGAAGATAGCTACATTAGCAATCCTGTGGTGTTTGTAATTGAGCATCTTCTTAGTAACCAAATGGCAAAATTCCATTCACACTTCAAAATCCAGGTCAGGCAAAGCCTTTTCTGTGAGCTTTGGCTCCAGCTCAGTGTGACTGGTTATACAGTGCTTGCTGATGCATAAGTGTCTAATACGTTGAATTCACATTTGTTTGAATTACAGAAATACTAATAGAAAGGATCATCTTTGATTTAGACAGAATCCTACATTCAAAGTACTTATATGTCTATCATCTCATTTGATTCTTTTTTGAGTCTTAGGGAATAGGAAATATAGGGATTTTGATCTTCATTAGGCAGAAAAGAATCTGAGGCCCAGAGAAGCTGAGAGAGCCCACAGTTAGCTGGTCTCCAGGACTTTTAGGATCACATAAGGGGACTCACCACAGAACTCAGGTGTCCGCCAATCAACACAGACCCCATTGGTCCGGCAGAGGTGGGCGTAAGACGCGATCACCTCACACACTCGCTCCCGGTGGCAACTGTCCTGCTGGCAGATGGCATAGAATGTGGCTGGGGCCAGGACCTTGTGGCACTCATCAAACAGGGCTGACAGGAGGACCTGGCAGCGGGAGCTGTCAGAGACAGGACACTGCTCCTCGGGGACCGACTGGCACGTCTGCCCCGGCTGCTCCACAGTCCATTCCCGGATGAGCGTTTTCCAGTCTGTGGTGACTGTGCCATTCCTCAGCATGAAGTCATTGGCCCCGTTCTCATCACAGATCCCTAGAGAGAAAGGGAAGGGGTGGCAGTCGTACAGGCCAGCGCGTTGATGTTGGGGACCCGGCCGTTCTCCACCCCACCAGCATCTGAACATTCTGATGGGGAACTTGCCACTAGACCCAGAAACCCACCATCCAAGAACCCTGAAAGTACAATGCATAAGATTCCTAAATGTAGGGGAAGCCGGGTACAGTGGCCTAGGCCTGTGATCCCAGCCGCTCAGGAGGCCGAGTCAGGAGGGCAAGTTCAAGGCCAACCTGGCAAATTAGCAAGAGCCCGTCTCAAAGAATAAAAGGGGTTGGAGATATAGTTCTGCACCCCCAAATTCAATCCCCAGTACAAAAAAAAAGAATACGATTTTAATTAAAAAAATAAATGTCAGAGAGAGAGAGAGAGAGAAATGTGGAGAAAACGTTCTTACCACAGAGGCCATACATCTTTGAAGCAAACACCTTGGGGCTCAGCTGCAGTTGAAACTCGTTGCTTTGTGGGGTGAACGTGATGATGTGCCCAAGACGGTGGAATCTGACCTCATACATGATGGCGCCATAGATGCTCACCTCCATATTCCCACCCGTGTAAGGGACAGGAACCAGTCTCCCATTCACTGCCACCTGCCCAAAGAAGGAAAAGGTCATCAGTAGTCCCAGCAACGAGGAATCCTAGAACTTCAGTCTCAGCGTCCTCCTGAAGTCCCTGAGATCTCCTACACATCCGACACTCAACAGCAGTGTCGACCACAAGCTCTGACGCGTGTCAGCAGCTTTTCTAAAACACAGGCGCTTTGCAGAGCTTGATGGGGGGGAAACAGACAGCTAGAGTACTACACAGACAGCCATGCACCTGGGACGTGAAAGACCAGGGTTAAAGGGAACCTTGAGTCTGTGACTCAACAGGGAAGGGTGACCCCTTCAAGAGAGGCTGGAAAAGTTGCTATTTTCCAGCTCCTCAGGACGGTGTCTCCAGGATCATCTAACAGGAGTACTCAAGTCCTCTCTGTGAGCACATGTGTCCCTAGAAACTCTTTTCTTTGGAGGCTCCACCATATATCATATCAACCATATTAAAATGTACTCACATCCTGTGATGAATATAATTTTTGCTGTAAAAAAAAAATTGGAAGGGTTTTTACCACTTTGATTTTAAAATTTTTTTGGCTATGAGTTCTCATTTAATATATGATAAGCTATGATTTTCCAGCAATTATTGTTCACGTTCAGAAATTCTTGCAAAGTGAGAAAAATCTAGCCTACGAGTTATTTTCATGCAATGAAATATTTATGATTTTCAAATGAACAAGTAGAGAAGTTGGCATAATGTAACCTTTTGTAAACATTTAATCAAACATTTATTTATACCAGTTTGGCAGTTTTCAAATTTTGGAGCATTATAGTTTGTTTAGGCCCTAAATATTTCCAAAGGCCCTGATTTAGGCCCTAAATATTTCCCTTTGGAAAGCTCACAAGCCTTCGGCACTGGGCTCATGATGCCTAGTGGGTAAACAGTCCTTGTGCCAACCCCAATTCTCTACCAGTGCCAGAAACTGGCACTAAATTCATAATTTAATGCTATCTAAAATTGATTTGCTCTTCCAAATCTGGGCCCAGAACACTATGAAATCAGGCCAAGAAAAGGGAGACGGCAATAAGTCCCTCAGAAGAAGGTGATGCTCTGCTAGTCTGGCAGAAGGTTGAGTCCTGCAGGAGCCCTGTTTGGGGAGATGGCTAAGATTGCGGTTGACTACGGGCCATGGAGATGTTTGGCTGTTGCCGCCTTCCATAGTCTCACGGGACTTGGCCCGAGATCTCGCGGGACTTGAGCGAGATTGCTGATCGGGTCTGCGCCATTTTGGTGGTGTATGTAGTGCGTGTTAAAGTCGTTGTTAGAGCCAGAGAGAAAAGTTATCAAAATAAAAAAAACTGTTTGTTTCCAGTTCGCCTCTGAACTTCTTCCCACGGCTTCGTTGCCCCAAGCGGCCATCGCTTCAGGCGGCAACAGAGTCCCAACCCGCAGCACCAGCTCAAGCCAGCTGCCACCAGCTCCCTGTAGCGTCCCTGAAGTCCTGTTGCAGCCTTGCCACAGAGGGCACCTCTCACCTCCATGTCACTGTGGAGCTCGAGGGAGAGGCCATCGTGCTTCACCTCGATGGATTTCATGCAGGTCTGCCTCACACCGGGGCTGCAGGCACCGTTATGGAGAACCACCTCCAGGTCCTGCTCCTTGTTTTGAAACAGGACGTAAGAGCAGCTGCCAGTCAACTTGAAATTCTGCCCGTCAAAGGTCACAATGTGCTGAGTGGAACTGCCCAGGCACACACCTAGGTGGGGAGAGCAGAGGATGGATGTGACACTATCCAAATCCCCATGCCTGCTGCACACAGACAGGCGCACAAATACAGTTTCACAGGCCATCTGAGGTGCGATAGACCAATTTCCTTCTTTTTTACAGATTAGGAACCTGACTGAGGTAGAAAGGATTGGGTAACACGTGCCGTTAAATATTTTCCTGGAGAAGGATTAGAAGGATAAATATTGCATAAAAATATGATAAATTGTAGAACCATACTTGCAAAATATGTAAATGTACAATGTGAATGATCGACTCTAAAGGGATGCCTTGGCCTAGGAAACAAAGCTAAGTTCCAGGGCTGTTATGACTTGTTGAAATCACAAGGAGCTATTCAAGTTATGAACTCATGATCTCATTGTAAAGAAAATTCACCTAAAGACACATGTGTCCTTTCTGCTGCCAAGTGACTAATGGTCTAAGTGGCCATGTTGACTTATTGCACGAGAGAAGTATTTCCAGAGCCAAAAACATGGTTGGGTCTCAGAGCTCCATCATTTGACCCTCATTCATTCACATAATCAGCAAATTCTCAAGGTTCCTATTAAAACACCATTTGTGACTACTAATCATTTTACATCTACATAAGATGTTTCAGTAAAAATCCCCATTTTAAAGGTCCCACTGCCATTAAGGATTTGAAAGCTAACCTTAGACCTAAATGGGGTTGAAGATGAGTTTTCCTGGCGAATCGTGACCACTTCCTACAGGGGTGAGTGAATAAAAGCTCAAGAACTGAGAGGCAGACTCAGTGGGACAGTGAGACCACACTAATGTCCTTCCCTCATAGCCAGTCCTGGGGCACCTCCACCTGCCTAGGTGACTGCCAGGGAAGCAATAGGCACTGACAAATGACAGGTCTGGATGGATCATTTCTTGGAGCTGAACAACCTCTACAAAAGTTCTTTCATTCAAAATCTCCTAATTTCTTCAGCATGTAATCACTTCTAACTAAAAGACTGAATACTACTAGCCTTCTGGATCCATGCTAAAAGTATCCCTTTTATGATTCGGAGAAGTGTCCCCCAAAGACCCTTGTTGGGGGCTTGGTTCCCAGCCCACATTGCTATTAGAAGGTGGTAGAACCTTTAAGAGGTGGAGCCTAGTGGAAGGAAGTTAGGTCACTGGAAGTGTGCCCTCCAATGGGATAGTAGAACCCTGGCCCCTTCCTCTCTCTTTTTACTTCCCAGCTTCTATAAGGTGAGTCGCTTCTTCTGCCATGATGTGTTACCTTACTAGAGGCCAAAAGCAATGGGGCCAACTGACCATGGACTTAAATCTCAAATTGTGAGTCTAAATGAACCTTTCCTCTTTTTAAATTGAGTACCTCAGATATTTTGTCACAGTAATGGAAATCCGTCTAACACAATTCCCAACACTTCAGCTGTTAATATCATCAAGTCAAGGAGTCAGCACCAACTGCTACAGACTATAATATGTTTAAAAGCAAAGAAATGATTTTAGCTTACACTTGGCTTGGCTAAAGTTTGAGAATACCCAAACTTTAAAATAACTGTTAATAAAATAAGAAGAGGAAGCTGGGCATGGTGGCACACATCTGTAATCCCAGCAGCTCAGGAGGCTGAGGCAGGAGGATCACAAGTTCAAAGCCAGCCTCAGCAACTTAGCAAAGCCCTAAGCAACTTAGCTGTCTCTAAATAAAATATTAAAAGGACTGGGGATGTGGTTCAATGGTTAAGCACCCCTGAGTTCAGTCCCTGATAACAAAAGAAAGAAAGAAAGAAAAAAGAAATGGCAAAATGCAATTGAAAAAGAATTTTTTGTATATACAGTATTTATTAATGACTATATTGAAAACTGTGCAATAAATTTGACAGTCCCTAGGTGAACTGGCTAAATTTCTAGGAAAATAGAGATTACCAAAATTAATACCACTAAATAAAAAGAAAAAGAAACTTAAGCATTACAGTACCCATGAAAAAATTTAGAGAAATTTAGCAAGAATTAGAAAAACATTACCCCCACAAAACAAAAGTAAGAAAAAAAAAAAACACCAACCCCAAATGGTTTTACATGGAAATTTTATTGAACTTTCAAATGTTCCATAAACTGTTCCAGATATTGAAAATGGGAGAAATGTTCTCACAACTTTTTATGAAATAGGGTTTAACACTGATATCTAAACTAGATTTATAAAATAGCACCAGGAAAGCGCGCGCGCGCGCGCACACACACACACACACACACACACACACACACACACAGGACTCAGAGAGAAGATGGTAGAGTAGGAAGCACCAGGAATTTGTCTCCCCACCTAGACAATAATGGCACTGGCACAATCTGTCTGCTATAGTAAATCAACAGAAATTCTCCCTGAGAAAGAACAGATAATAGACTTAATAAACAAAGATTTTTAAGTAATGTCTTAAAGATGATCAAAAAGTTAAAAGAGGATATGGACAAATTCAAGAAAATGATGTATGAACAAAATAGAAATATCAACAGATAGAAAGTATAAAAAGGAACCAGAAAGAAATTTTGGAGCTGATTGGAACTTCAGCTCCAAAACTTTTAACTTTCAACTTCACTTTTTGTCTTCCAATGATTAAAGAGGCAAATGCATTTTAAAACAACAAATAGCCTCTTTTATTGGACACGTGGTACATAGAGATGTAATTCTGTGACATCAGTAACTTGAAGAGTGTGGGGACAGAGTCAAAGAGCAAGTTTTTGTTACTGAAGTTAAGCTGGAATCAGTTCAAAAGACAGTGTTAAAATTTAGGATGAGCCGGGCGCGGTGGCGCACGCCTGTAATCCCAGCACTTTGGGAGGCTGAGTCAGGAGGATTGCGAGTTCAAAGCCAGCCTCAGCCATGGCGAGGCACTTAGCAACTCAGTGAGACCCTGTCTCTAATAAAATACAAAAAAAGGGCTGGGGATGTGGCCCAGTGGTCGCGTGCCCCTGAGTTCAATCCCCGGTACCAAAAAAAAAAAAAAAAAATTTAGGATGTAAAATATAATCCTCACAGTAGCCACACCAAAAAAAATACCCAAATACACACAGAAAATTAAAAGGGAATTAAAATGTTTCACTACAAAAAAATCAACTAAACACAAAAGAAGAAAGATGGATGCGCCCTGAACACATCATGCTGACTGAAATAAGCCAGCCACAATGGGGGAAACTGCATGACTGCTCCCATAGATGCTTAGAGGAGTCAGATTCAAGGAGACAGAGAGTAGAGTGATAGTTTCTAGGGGCTGCAAGGAGGGAAAATAGTGAGTGTTTAATAAATACAGAGTTTCAGTCTACAAGATAATTAAGCACTCTGGAGGTGGTTGATGGTGATAGTTGCACAACAATATGAATTTACTTAATGTCACTGGATTATTCACTTAAAAATGGTTAAAATAGTAAACTTAATGTTATGTATATTTTGCCTTAAGTTTAAAGAAATAATTTAAAATCTGCAGACCAATATCACTTGTGAATATCAAAGTCAATGTACTAAATAAAATATTACCAAAAAGAATCCAACACCACATAAAGAAAATAACAGAAATAGTCAAATGGTATCAATATCAGGAAATCAAAATAACATATAATATTAACATATCTAAGTAGGGGAAATCTAATGATTATCTCCATGGATGTTGAAAAAGCCTTCACCAACACCAAAATTCCACACTCTTGATAAAAATACTCAAGAAAATGAGAACTGAGCTGGGGTTGTGGCTCAGCGGTGAGCGCTCACCTAGCACGTGTGCGGCCCGGGTTCGATCCTCAGCACCACATAAAAATAAAGGCATTGTGTACAACTAAAACAAATAAATAAATATTTTTAAAAAATAAAAGAAAATGAGAATTGAAAGATACTTTCTTAATGGAATAAAACGCATTGTAATATATTTATGTTTGTGTATGCATGTGTGTGTATGTGTGTGTGCGTGCATTTAGCCCTGAAGCCAGCATCTTACTTAATAAAAAAATATTGGAGGCATTAAAGAACAAGGCAAAGATATCCACCGTCTCTTTTACTATTCAAAACTGTACTAAAGAATTTTGTGAGTGCCATTCTGAAAGAGAAATTAAATGGAGACACAAAAGTTGATAAAAGAATAGTAAAACAATACTTATTTGTAAATGATATGACATCATATCTGGATAACCCTAATTTCTATGATAAATCTAATTCAATAAGAAAATAATAAATAAGGTCATAAGATATAAAATAGGTGTAGAAATCGATATCATTCATAAACACAAAAAGTAATCAGTTAAAGATATAATGAAGAGAAAAAGAGCATTCATAATAACAACAAAGAAATTTAAACACTTGGAATAAATTTAGCAATAAATGCTCAAAACTCCTATAAGGAAACTTGAAAATGCTCCTAGAAGACAGGTACTAACATGTAACAACAAATCCCACCATTATGTACAAATATAATACACCAATAAAAAATGTAATAATTAGAAATATACCTACCCAATATCAGAGCACCCAAACATGAAACAAACATTGACAGAGATGAAGATAGGAATAATCAGCAGCATAATACAAGTGGAAGATTTCAGTACCTCATGTTCAATAATAGGACATCTAGACAAAAGATCAGAAAGGAAACCGAGGACTTGAGCATCACCGTAGACCAGACGGGCATGACACACGCATCCCTTCTGAACATTCCACCTGACGGCAGCAGGGCACACATTCTTCTCAAACACACACAGAACAGTCCCAAGAAGAAGTCAAGTGCTAGTCCATGAAAACAAGTCTTAACAAATTTAAGACAAAATCATTCCAAGCATCTTTTCTGATCACGATAGAATAAAACCGGAAATCAATAATAGAAGGATTTTAGAAAATTCACAAATGTATAGAAATTAAACACACTTGAATAAAAAAATGGGTCACAGGAGAAATTGGAAAATGTTTTGAGATAAATGAAAATGAAATAGCACAATGAGACTGAGGGGATTCAGAAAAAGCAGTAGCAAGGAAAGGTTTAAAGCAGTAAATGCCTACATTTAAAAAGAACGAGGACTCAACCAATCCACCCACATTGACAATCTTGAGGACAAACTGAAGCCAAAGATAGGTGAAGGAAGAAGATGATCAAAAATTGAGGATAGGGGCTGGGGTTGTGGCTCAGCGGTAGAGCACTCGCCTAGCATGTGCGCGGCCCGGGTTCAATCCTCAGTACCACGTAAAAAGAAACGAATTGTGTACAACTAAAAGCAAATAAATAAATAAATATTTTTTAAAAAATTGAGGATAAATAAATGAAATACAGAATAGAAAAGCAATAGGAAAAAATCAATAAAACTAAGAGTTGGGTTTTTTTAAAAGATTGACTAGACTAAGAAAAAAAGAAAAGACTCAAAATCAGAAATGAAAGAGGTGATAAAACAAACTATTGTAGTGGCACCCCCTCCTCCACAGAAAATCTTAACTAAGCTTCCCCAGAAATCTTCACCATGGCTGATTTTAGGACTGTCAGCAAAAGAGTCTCTACAGAAGAGTTCAATGTAGATAAACTTCCTATTTATTTCTTTTTACAATTTTTTAATTTGTTTTAATTAGTTATACATGACAGTAGAATGCATTTATGCACTTTGATATATCATACATAGATGGGATATAATTTCTCATTCTTCTATTTTTTTAAGAGGGTTTCTTTTTTTCCTTTCTTTTTTTATTTATAATAGTAGTATGTATTACAATTCATAGTGCAAATATACAGCATCTTTTTGCATACAACTGTTTGTATACAAAGTATATAAGTACCATTCAGATCTTCAATCATGCATTTAGGATAATGATATCACTCTCATTCAACCACCAATATTTTTTCCTTCCCCGCCCTTGCTCCCTCTCTTCCCCTCCCTTTCCTTTGACCATTCTAGTGTTCCTCTAATCCTCCTATGTACCCCCATCCACAACACAGAGAAAACATTCGGTATTTGGATTTTTGGGATTGGCTAATTTCACTTAGCATTATATTCTCCAACTTCATCCATTTACCTGCAAATGCCATTATTTTATTCTCTTTTATTGCTGAGTAAAATTCCATTTTGTATATATACCACATTTTCTTTATCCACTCATCTACTGAGGGACAGACATCTAGGTTGGTTCCACAACCTACCTATAAGTGAATTGTGCTGCTATAAACATTGAGGTGGCTGTGTCACTGTAATATGCTGTTTTTAAGTCCTTTGGGAATAGACCCAGGTCAATTCAAGGTGGATCAAGGACCTAGGAATTAGACCAGAAACAATACACCTAATAGAAGAAAAAGTAAGCTCCAATTTCCAACATGTCGGATTAGGCCCCAAGTTCCTTAATAAGAATCCTGTAGCGCAAGAATTATTACCAAGAATTAATGATTGGGATAGATTTAAACTAAAAAGCTTCTTCTCAGCAAAAGAAACAATCAGTGAGGTGAATAGAGAGCCAACTAATTGGGAACAAATATTTAATACGTGCACATCAGCTAGAGCACTAATCTCTAGAATATATAAAGAACCCAAAAAACTTAACAACAAAAAAACAAATAATCCAATCAATAAATAAATGGGCTAAGGAATTGAAAAGACACTTCTCAGAAGAAGATACACAATTAATCAACAAATACATGAAAAATTGCTCAACATCACTGGCAATTAGAGAAATGCAAATCAAAACTACTCTAAGATTTCATTTCACTCCAGTCAGAATGGCAGCTATTAAGAACCCAAACAACAATAAATGTTGGAGAGGATGTGGGGAAAAGGCACACTCTTACATTGATGGTGGGACTGCAAAATGGTGCAACCGCTATGGAAAGCAGTATGGAGATTTCTTCTCCTATTTTAATGTTGCTCTATTACTTGGCTTCTGGCTTAGAAGAAATCAACACGCCAGGTGCTGGATGCCCTTTATTTGTTTTTCACAAACTTGTAACCAGTATACTAGTTTGTAGAAGTGTGTTTGCAAATGCAAAATGTGATAATAAAAAGACAAATTCTTTAACAAGGCCTCTGGCCTTGAGCTACAGCTTCACAGAGATGTCTACATTTCTAAGATAAGAGAAGTTACCAATTGGACTCCATGGTAACAGCTGCAGGGGGAGGAAAGAAAGGGGAGAAGAAGCTGTCCCTTCTCAGGTGTGGTCCTTGAAGGGTTAACTTGCCCAGAACAGTGAAAGAACAAAAGGTGCTTTTATGTGAACTTCTGTAAACTGTGAACTTCTAAGACCCTCTCCTTACATGCTGGGTATGAAACTCAGGGTTCAGGGGATTAATTGATTACAGTGAAAGCTGTGCCCTCTGAACCTGGCTGCAGCCAAATAAAACTGTTTCTTGCTGTCTTCAGTGCCTTGCCTCATCTGTCCCTACAACACTGTAGCATATAAGTCTCTCATATAAAGGATTATGAGAGACTACTGTGAATAATAATACACCAACAAACTGGAAAACCTCAAGAAATGAATAAATGAAACATAAAACCTACAAAAACTGAATGATAAAGAAACAGAAAATCTGAACAGACCTACAACTAGTAAGGAAATTAAATCAGCAATCAAAACCTCCCAACAAAGGAAAGCCCAGAAGGCTTCACTGGAGAATTCTACCAACCTTTAAAGATGGAATAATGCCAATTAATCTCAAACTTTTCCCCAAAATGGAAAACAAAAAGAAAGAGAGAAGGAAATATTTCCAAACCTATTTTAGAGACTGAAATTTCTCTGATACCAAAGACAAACACTCCATGAAAAAAAATAAAACTACAGGGCAATATTCTTGAGGAGTATAAATGCAAATATCCTCAATAAAATACTAGCAAAATGAATTCAACAGCACAAGAAAAGGATCATACACCATGACCAACTGAGATCTATCCCTGGGGTGCAAGATGGTTCCACATACAAAACCAATCAGTATGATACAACATACTAACAGAATAAAGGATAAAAGTCACATGATCATCTCATAGATGAATAAAATACTCGTCAAAATTTAACACCAAAATGAAAAAAAAAAAATTAACACCATTTCAAGATTAAGACACTCAACAGACTAAAATTAGGAGATTACCTCAACAAATAAAGACCATTTATAAGAAGCCCACAACTAATATTATGCTCAAAGGTGAAAAACTAAAAACTTTCCTTCTTTTCCTCAAAGATCAGGAGATGTCCACTCTCACTATTTCCATTCAACACAGCACTGGAAGTCCTAGCTAGAGCAATGAGGTAAGAAGATAGAAAAGTTATCCAAATCAATAATAAAAGTAGCAAAATTATGTCTCTTCACAGATGATATAACTTATATGTAAAAACCCTAAAGATTAAACACACATGCATTTACAAGAAAAAAAACCCTGATGGATCTTATGAACAAATTCAGTAAGTTTGCAGGATACAAAATCAACATTCGGTTGTATTTCTATACAGTAACAATGACTGATCCACATGTCAAGAATGAAATGGGACCCTTATACCACCCACAAAAATCCACTCGAAATTAAAGACTTAAATGTAAGACTTGAAAACTCCTAAAAGAAAACATAGGTCTTGATGATGACTTCTTGGATCTGACACCAAGAACAAAATTAGACAAGTGGGACTACATGGAACTAAGAGGCTTCTACACAGCAAAAGAAACAATTAACGGAATGAAAAGGCAACCAGGGCAGTGGAAGAAAATATTTGCAAATCATTTATTTGATAAGGGATTAATGTCCAAAATACACAATGAACTCCTGCAACTCGATAGCAAGACACACACACACACACATACACACACACACACACACACACACACACACACAGCAGTTAATAATTTAAAAGTGGGCAAAAAATATTTTGAATATTTTTCCAAAGAAGATATGCAAAAAGTCAACTGGTATATGAAAAAAATATCCAACAGCACTTATTGTCAAGGAAATGCAGATCAAAACCACAATGAGACATCACCTCATACATGTGAGGATGGTCATTATGAAAACGAACAGGAAGCCAGGCACGGGGGGGCACGTATGTGTTCCCAGCAACTCAGGGGGTTGAAGCAGGAGAATCACAAGTTAAAGGCCAGCCTGGGCAACTTAACAAGACCCTGTCTCAAAATAAAAAACATAAAAGGCTGGGGGCTGGGGTTGTAGCTCAGTGGTAGGGCACTTGCCTAGCGTGTGGGGGGTACTGATTCGATTCTCAGTACCACATACAAATAAATAAAAAATAAAGGTCTATTGACAACTAAATATTTTAAATAAATAAATGAATAAATAAAAGGCTAGGGATGTAGCTTGGTTATAGAGTACCCCTCCATTTAATCCCCAGTACAAAAGAAAAAAGAAATGTGAAGAAACTAGAACCTGGTGCAATATTGGTGGGAATGTAAAATAGTGCAGCCACTATGAAAAACAGGAGGTTCCTCAAAATAGAATGACCATATAATCCAGCAGCCTCACTATATATCCAAAAGCACTGAATTCAGGATCTCAGGCATATGCATTTCCATGATCATTGCAGCATTATCCACAAGAACCAAGAGGCAGGACCAACCTGACTGCATCAGTGGACACATTCACATAAAGAACATGTGACACATACAGATAATGGTCCAAAAAGAAGGGGATTCTTTCCTTCTCTACAACATGGATGAATTTTGAGAGCATTATGCAAAGTAAAATAAGGCAGTCACAGAAGGACAAGAGCTGTGTGAATCTACATACATGAGGTATTTGAAATAGTCAGACTCATAGAAGCAAAACGTAGAATGGTGGTCACAGGGGCTAGGGAGGGAAAGTGGGTGGTTGTATGTCAATGGGTATAGAGTGACAGTCATGAAAGATGAACATGTTCTAGAGATGTGCTGTACCACAATATGCAAATGACTAACAATACTGTACTGTTCACTTGAAAATTTAGTTAAGTGGGGAGATGTCATGCTATGCATTTTACCGTGATTTTAAAAAATGGAAAATGGAGGGCATGAGCAGATAATTTACAAAAGTAGATAGAAAATGGTACTTAAACATAGAAAAAATTTAACCTCATTATCTTTCGAAGAATAAATTTCAAGTACATTGAAACGCCATTCTTTACCTGAAAAGTAAAAAATTGGCAATAAATTAAAATATATAGTAACACACTCTACTGGCAAGGCTGTGAGGAAACATGAACTCTCATAGATTGCTGATGAAAATTTCAGTTTTTTCAACCAACCATTTGGGAGGAGAATCTGAAATTATCTCACAAAACTGCATATGCATTTCTCTTTTGACCCAAAAATCCCACACCTAGAAACCTACCCTGAAATATATACCTCCAACTATAGGAAACCCCATATATTTAAGGTTACTTATTATAGCATTATTTCTAATTGCAAAATATTGGAAACAATCTACACGTGCATTCATAGAAGAGTTGAGTAAACTATGGTACACAATAAGATAATAAGAAGCTCTCTTTGAACTCCTATAGAGTGGTTTTCAGGATATATTTTTTTATATATACTGGGAATTTTATATATACTGGGAATTGAACCCAGGGGCACTTAACCATCCCTTTTTATATTTTATTTAGAGACAGAGTCTTGCTAAGTTGATTAGGGCCTTGCTAAGTTGCTGAGTCTGGCTTTGAACTCAAAATCCTCTTGCCTCACAGCTTCCCAAGCTGCTGGGATTACAGGCATGTACCACCGCACCTGGCTGAGGATATACTTTTAAGAAGAAAAAAAAAAAGTCAAAACCTGTTTGTACAGAAAGAATCACAGGAAGGATGAATAATAAATGAATGAGATTAGTGACCCCAGGATTGAGTGGAAACAGAGGGGATAGGAAATGAGGGGGTGACACCTGCAGATATACCTTTCTATAGTGTTCTGACATTTAAAACCATGCTAATACATCATAACCAACTAAATAAAACAAATATATAAAAGAACCAGTAACAAAAAAATAACAAATCAAAACAAATAAATGAAATTTAAAAGGATAGGGATGAAGGGAGCCCACAATGCTAACAGTAATATATAACCCCACTGAGGAGCTCCTGGTGGGGGGCTAACCTATGACTTTGGAAAACAAAGTTTTACTCCAAGACTGAGACAGGAAGGATTGTACACAAATATTACACCCTAGTTAGTAGATTTGTTTTCCATAAAGGTCAAGGGTCAGCAGTTATGAGTACTTTATGTGTACTCTAGAATCAAGAAAATATATTGTGGGTAACGAGAGCCCAACTTGCTATTTGAGAAGGGAAAAGATGGAAATATGTCAAAAGGACACAAGAGCCAAGTTAGAAGGACTCCCAGTAGTCACAACCGGGGCCACTGAAGGAAGAACACAATTGATGCTGGTAATTGATTATACTGCATAGGATAAAATAAGAATACACTGGTTCATATCGATGCAAATAATTACTTTGATCAATTAATTAATGAGAAGGAAGGGAAAGCTCTAAATTCTAATACAATGTAGAGGAGATGATGGAAATACAAACTCTATTTGGCAACCGCAGTAATAAAAATTTTTCAGCTGAGAATCAGCAACGGAAGTCAAATTTGGTAGGTAAAGGCATACTTATATAGTTTCCAAGTAACTTTATACATGATAATTATTAAATGCAAAGAGGAAAATTATAACTTCCACTGGAGGAACCTGGACCGCCTCCCTAAACTGAGTGTCTGTGCTTAGCATCACACTAATGGGGCAAGTCAGGATCCTGGACCTCCTCCCACCACACACTGAAGGGGACACAGCGCGTCTTCTGGGGCACACTTGGCAAAATGTACACACGACCCGAATTCATCCCAACTTGAAAGATGTTCTGCAAAAACTACCAGCTAGTATTCTTCAAAACCGTCATTGTCATAAAAATCAAAGAAAGGTTCCAAATTTAAGGAAATTGAGGAAACATGACAACGAAAGATAATATGTGATTTTCTGACTCCGTGACCTAAAAGCAAAGGGCATTTGTAGAACAATTGGCAAATTTTAATAAGAAAATAGTATTTTACATATGTTAATTTTCAATTTGGGTCATTACACTATGATTATGTAAGCTATAACAATCTGAGTAAAAGTATAAAGAATTCCTGGAACTACTTATGCATTTTTACAAGTCTGAAATTATTAAGAGTAAAAATATTTTTAATGTTTTTCATTCAAAGCTTTTTTTTTTTCAGTGCTGGGTATCAAACCAAACCTGGAGCAAGTGTTCTAATACCAAGCTACATTCCTTGCCCCTTAAAATGTTTTTTTAAAAAATCCAAAATCTTTTTTTTTTTTTTTTTTTCAGTGCTAGGGATCAAACCAAGGCCAGGGTCTCACATGTGCCAGGCAAGCACTCTACCACTGAACCACATCCCCAGACACCCAAAACCTAATTTTATCACTCCTAAAGGCCTTTGCTCACTTTAAGGTTACAAAAGGAGTCAAGAGGGGTACTGATGTTTGAGCTTTAAGAAGAGATTTATTTGAACAGAGCAGCTCTTGTGTTGTGTGTCCCCTAAGAGGGACACATGAGAGGCCTAAGTCTATTGAGCAGGACTTTCAAGAGGCCACTCCAAGAGATGGGTTTATGTTCCTTGCACTTATGAGGGACGCAGTGTCTGACACCTGCCTGAGGACTCTGAAAGACAGAAGCTGTGACTGTTGGCAATAGGTGGTCAGGCAGTAAGAGAGACACTTGCTGCTGTATTGGGGACAAAACGAAGCAGTTGCCTGCTTTGTTCCAATGGTGGGACAGAGATGCATGAGTCCCGGAGACCAGATACAGGACCCACAGAAGGAATGGTGGCCTGAGATTGTATTAAAAGTGACCCTATCTAGGAGAACTTGTGCAAAAGGGGGAGGAGGACTTGGAAAGAGAGAGAGCCTATGAGGGAAGAGACTCCTTCTTATACCCCAAAGGAACACAGTGAGGGAGTCCTTGGGAAATCTTCAAGAGAGCTGACAAGAGAAAGAGGCGGCTGACAACACCTGTCAGGCCGGAGAAGGCAGCAGGCTGAGCGGCACAGAACCTTCTGACCGGCCTCCCCTCTCCACAATCCAGCTGTGATGGAAGCTGGACACGCCCCCTTCCCAGACTGTGGAGGTGCTTTAACTCTGATCAAGTTTAGAGTCTTAATTATTATACAGTGGGGGAGCATCTAGTTACCGTGACCTTGTTTGACCACTTAAAGTGACCACAGAGTTCTCTATGAATTCACAGAAATAACATGACGAGGGCTCGAGCTTTCATCTATGCTAGCAGGGACATTTAATAAAATTCCCCACGAAATAAAAAATTTTTAAAAAATGGGTGCCCGTTAATTATGATAATAGCAACAACAGTAACCACGGCAAAGTTTTCACCACTATAGAATCATTAGCCCCTTTCAAACATAGCTCACTGCCGGGAATGGGGGGGTGGCAGGGGGGGAAAGCAATATCCTAAAAACTTGAAAGGGATCTACCTGAAGATTGCTACAAGGAAAGGGCAATCACATCCTAAAGGGGGAGCGAGATATACAATACAGTCTTGAGGCCTCCCCCAGTGATGTCTGTCCCACGTTCTGGGGATGAGCCATCCTCTGCTGGATAGGGAGCATGGGAAGCAGCCATTTCTACCAACCATGAGGCAGAGGGCTCACCCACCCCCGTGGGGGACACTCCCACAGCTTTACATGAGAGGGACTTGAATGTGTCCTCCTCTTACTACAGGCCACCCTGCTGATGAACTGCTGCCAGAAACCCTATAGAGCTATGGGGGTGACCGGAGTAGTCTCGGGAGGCATCTCCCGGCTAGACTTCCATGGAGACATCCCCAATGCAGGCTCCTGAGGTCGGCTTGCCAACGGCAAGCTGAACACTAACGGCAGAGAAGCAGTTCTTCCTCGGTTCTGCATTATCTCAGACAGCACCCCCCAAAGACAGAGGAAGAGACAGTGACCCCGAGACTGGATGCAAACACACCCAGAGGCCACGGGAGGGGAGGAACACAGGTCGAGGAGGCGCAGTGGCCACAGAGGGCAGCAGGAGGGCATCCGCAGGCCGTCCGCCAGCTGCCGCCCCGCCTTTCTGCACACCCAAGTTAAGAGCACCAGCTCTTTTGACACTGGTCGCGCTGCGGAGGCAGAAGACTCACAGGGGCAGGTCCAGCGGCAGCCACAGGTCTCTTCCACCCGAAGAGGGGACTGGCCATTGGGGCATGAAAGCCTGGGTCCCCGGTCACAGTTGACCCGATGATTCTTCAGCAAGGTCTGACCATCTGGCAGGCAAGTCACTGTGTGGCACTGGTCTGGCAAAGTCCAGACATCCCCAGGCTGCATGAGATTGAAACAGAGTCAGGCAAGGGATGGGCTGAGGCACCACAACTTGAAGCCCATCTATCACACAAGGGACCACAGCTGAGGACTCAGAGATCGGCCTTAATGGCAAAGAGGCTGTACATGAGATTAGAAGCAGGTGTACGGGTCCCTGACCCCCTCCCCCCCCCCCAAAATAACAGGAGAGTAGAAGCAGAACTGGACTCAACCCAAAGAAGAATGAAATAACCAGTGGGAAGAAGAGCCCAAGCATACATTTCGGATCTTTCAAAGTCAGCAAAAAGGACTTACCCTCTTCTCATTCCCATCTTCATCCATGCAAATTCTAACAAACCCTGAAACAGATACAGAAAAAAAAAGCTTTAGTTCCCACATATCACCCAGAAATTCTAAGCCATTCATGATGTCTGCTTGGGCTACCCGGTCTAGTCTTAAAGACAACTCAGCTCTGAAAAGAATCTGAGTTGGTTTCATACTGGGAGCAGGGGACACAGGTTAAGAAGTAATCATCTGTCCTTCATCAGACATGCTTTGTGGTAACTATTAATTATGATAATAGCAACAATAGCAACCCGTGGTGAACTTTTCACAATCATAGAATCCTTAGCCTTTTTCAAACATAGCTCACTGCCAGGAATGGGGGGGTGGGTGGAAGGGTAAAGCAAGAACCTAAACACTTGAAAGGGATCTACCTAAAGATTGCTACAAGGAAAGGGCAATAACTCTGTAAGGTTTTGGCTTACAGTTAATTATATTAGTGAAATACAAAAAGCTATCCCTCCCCCCCCCAAAAAAAATTATGTGTGTGTGAGTTTTTCTTTTTTTAAGTTTCTAACCTTAAGTGAACTTACTTTGATGTTAGATTCTATGTTGTTGTACTTCTAACGCCCTTTACACCCATGTTAAGAGTGAGTATAGGACTGTGGTATGCAAGATGTTGGGGTTCCTTGCTTATGTCTTCCAATTTTTTTGTTCAAAATTCCTCTGCACAAACAAGCAGGGCGTTTTGGGCTGAAGTTTCGAGGGATGGTTCCCGTGGAAGGAGGAGGATGAACACAACACTTTCTGGTGGGCACTGGAGGTTTGCAGTGTATGCCTTCCACAAGCAGAAACTTTAAAAATCCTGGTCTATATAACCATCTGCAGTCAAGGGCAGATCTTACGCTCTTATTCAGGAACACCCTTGGGTCTCTGTAACAGTAGTTTTGGTTTTGTAGGCGATTTTGTCATTGATTTTGTTTTTGTTTTTGAGATAGATAAGGAAGAGAAGACTCACCAGAGCACAGCTTGTGAAGGAAGGAATTGCCCGGGGTGAGCACAGTAGGGAGGTCTTCAACTCGCTGGAGCCTTACCACATTGGAGCTGGCCTCTGAGCCCGCCAAGATCCTCAGCTGGGCTGAGTCATACCGATCCCCAATGCCAATGGGGAACACTGACACTCCTAGAGTTAGCAAAGGGACAAGAAAGGTTCTGTGGTCAGGTGGACTCAAAACAGACTGGGCTGATGTTCTGTCCAACACCAACATGAAACTTTTCAGTCTGGTCCCATACATCAACCCTGTGAAGAAGGTATTCATTCATTCTGAGCTCCTACTCTGTGTCAGGTACTATCCTAAGTAGTGGGGACATAACAATGAGCCAAGCAGTAATATCCATGTCCCCTGTCCTCATGAAGCTTGTGTCAGGGAGAGAGTGACAACTAACACCTACAAAAAATGACAAACAAACAAATAAAAAACCCCTCCATCTATAGCATTTCAGATGTGTCCATAGCTTGGGGGGGAAATGAAATGGGATAAGGAGGATGGGGATGTCCAGGAGTAGGGATGGTGGTTAGAGAAGTGTTCAGTGAAAAGATGGAAATGAGGGTAGAAGGAGGCAAGAGGGCACGTGAGGAGGAAACAACGCAAGCAGAGAGGTGAGCAAGTGTGAAGGCCCAGAGCAGAAGTCTAAATGCCTGAGTGCATGCTCTGGGTGGCGTCCCTCTTGCAAAACTTCTTAGGCTGTGGTCAGGACGCAACGTGTTCTCTTAATGAAACAGAAACCAGCCAGGACTCTGGGGCAGAGGAGTAACGGGAACTGACTTGGATTGCACGGGATCACCACAGCTGCTGTGCTGAGAACGAACCACAGGGAACAAGAGTGAAAGCCAAGGTTGCAGTTAGAAAGCTACCTGGGCGATCCAGGTGTGAGATGCTGGGGGCTTGGGTATGGGTGATGGTGTGGGGGGTGGGCAGTGGTGTGATCCTCAACATACTTAAAGACTCGGCTGTGGTTTGCAGATCTGCGTGGGGGCTTGAAGAAAAAGAGGAATCGAGGATGCTGAGGTCTTTAACCTGAACAACTTGCAAGGACCGAAAGAAACACTGCAAGAGGAAATTTGGGTGTGATGTCAGGAGGTTAGTTTACAGGGAATTGCCTGTTAGAACATGGAGGCTGAGTTGAGGGGAGAAGTCTGGACCAAGAACAGGAATTTCAAAGTCAGTGGTATATAAACGTATTTAGACCCAAGGCACTGTATGAGACCACTGAGAGCTGGGTAAGAAGAGAATGTTTCACGGTGTTAAACCCAGAGTACTTTCTGCCCAACTCTTGATAAGAAAATGAGTCCTTAAATAGTTCAGTGATTTGCCCTGAGTCACGTCTGTTTCCTCTAAACCACATTTGCTTCCTTTCCTAATAAAAGCCTTTCTCTGGATTCTTGATACTAAAGGAGAAAAATCTCCAACCTAAAATTCCTCGATTCAGCTTTCCAGAAAGTTCTAGGTATTTGCAATTTGATTAAGAGTGGAACTGATTTTCTGCTAGCAACATTTTAGCTCTTGTGAGTTCATTTTATCATCCAAATATACATCCTTTACCTTTTAGTATCCTTTTCCCTAAAAATCATAGATTTCAACAATATATCATTCCTGCAACAAATATTAAGTGGTCAGCACTTTGTGAATCACACACAGGTGATCCAAAAATATAGCAAAGCCGGGCGCGGTGGCGCACGCCTGTAATCCCAGCACTTGGGAGGCTGAGGCAGGAGGATCATGAGTTCGAAGCCAGCCTCAGCAATGGTGAGGCACTTAGCAACTCAGTGAGACCCTGTCTCTAATAAGATACAATAAAGGGCTGGGGATGTGGCCCAGTGGTCGAGTGCCTCTGAGTTCACTTCCTGGTACAAAAAAAAAAAAAAAAAAAAAAAAAAAAACGCAAAAATATAGCAAGATTTTACCCTTTACAGAACTCCCAGTTTGTTCCAGAAAGAGCTTTATAACAAACTAATACAATATAATTGGCACATTTAGAGTATTTCAGGTATGGTACAGCAAATAGGGTAAATACCTCTCTCAGGAAGAACATCTGGAAAATGTCAGAGAAAAGACAACTCCTATGCAACATTTGAAAAATGACTAGTTCCTCAGGTGGCCATGAGAAGACTTGGCATCACCCCTGCTCACCCAGACCTCCCTTGGCACACGATGTCTCCATCCTGGCTCACTTCTGTTGCTACTCACAGCAAGGGTTCTATGGGGCACCAAGGCCAGGTCACATCTATGCCCTTCCCCACCCAAATGCACCATCCCTCTGTCGTATCCATCCAGCTCATTAGCCTGGTACCAGGAAAGGGCTCTGAATACATGAAGACCCTAACAGTTTCCAGGACCCACAATGAGTCACTCTGGCCTTGGGGGTGGCATTCTGGAGAAAGACCAAGGACGCCACATTAAAAAGTAAAGGTGGAGGGGCTGGAGCTGCGGCTCAGTGGTAAAGCACTTGCCTAGCATGTGTGAGGCACTGGGTTTGATTCTTAGCATCACATATAAATAAATGAATACAATAAAGGTCCATCAATATCTAAAAAAAAATTTTTTTAAACGTAAAGGTGTAGAAGTACAGTCATCTCTGGACACAGGAGGAGAATGTGAAGACTCTAAGGTTGTCATCACAGCACACAGACAAGCCCAGGATAAATGCACCCTTACTATTGCTTTGTTTCCAAATAATGCAATGACTGAACTAGTTCCTGACGTTTGGTATGCAAGTGGGTATCCAGCAAATTCAAAATCAGCCAGAACATCCAAAAGCAACCTCCACCCACTTTCACTCCTCTGGCTTTTTAGAAGAGCCTCGGGATTGTACACTAGGCACTCACGGCTGGATCTGGCCGCTTCAGCTGCTGCGTCCACGGAATCCGCGGAGATGTCCGTGACCAGGATGACCACTACCTTTGAGACTCCGGGCCTGGCACCGTGTAGTTCGGAAGTGACATATCGCACAGCAAAAGCCAAAGCATCCCCTGAGAAAGAAGAACAGACCGAGTCAGGACCAACTGCAAGAGCGAGTGTTTCTGCAGCAGGTGCCCGTCCGGTCTCGCGGAGGACCCTCGGGGGGTTAGAAGACTGAACGACTTAAACACTCAGATGAACGCAGAGTGGGAGGCAGAAGAGACCTGGCAGAGCGTCCAGACCAGGCATATAGTGACAGACCAAGGTCACTTAGTCACTTATGCCAAGAATCGGGACCAGAACGCATATTTTGCACCCAGGCCAAGGCACCAACATTACCAATTTGGCTGGGGCCTCCCTCCCGCTGCATGAGGTCCACAAGACTCAGTAAATGGGCTTTCTCCTGGGCCACGTTCCAGGGCACATCGATGGTGGTGATGCTTCCATACTGGAGCACGGACACCTGAGTGAGATGAGGCCCTAGCGGGAAAGAGAAAATGAGAGTCGTTTTGAATCCGGCAGAGCCAGAACCTCTTCTCACCTGCCGCTTCAGGGGTCTCGCTCACCTACGCTGGCCTTGGAAATGAAAGCCTTGGCGAAACGCTTCATTTCATCAAAGTAAGAAGGTGGAAAACCGGAGGAGCCATCCAGGAGAAGGGCCACATCCAGGGGCTGGCTGCAGTCTGCAAAGAGGACCAGGACGGTGAGCACACGAGCACCACCCGGAGACTGGCCACGCAGGGCTCTCAGGACCACGTGGCCAGGCATTCTGGGACAGTCCTAGACACACCAAAGAGACTGGCTTACAGAAAGGTTAGATCTTTGCCCAAAATTATCCAACCAGCAGGTGAGATTCAAAGTAAGGTGATCTGTTTCCCAAATCTGAGTACTTATGTCACCTGTCACCTGACTTCCTGGCCTTGACTGAAAGACTATCGGCTACCTGGAATAATTCCATCCATCCAGTGTGATCTAAAGGAAGCTGACAGTCACCAAAATTGACAGAAGTTACCTTCAAGGCAGAAAGTGGGATCGAGTGAGGGTGCAGCTGGGTGGTAAAGTAAGACTCGCGTCTTTCACTCCACATCCTTGGCATTATTTAAATTTTAATAATAGGCTTGTATTGCCTTTGAATTTATAGGCACCGGCAAAATAAGATTACACACACACACCCTCACCGTGCAAAATAAATAAATGAATAAAAGAATCACAGGATAGTTCTCTCCTGCCCAGATGAGGACACACAGGCCCTCTAAGGCACAGGTCTGGCCAAGTGCACACACCAGGGAAGGTGGGACCAGAACCCAAGGGTCCCATCATCGACACCCGCTGCACAGGGCACCAAGGCTCCTCCATGCTCCCACCCACACAGGAGGTGTCGGCATACCCGGGGCCGGGGGCAGAGTGGGCAGCTGCCGCCCCTCTTCAGAGCAGCACCTCTGCAGCGCCAAGTCAGGAGCCTCTCGGGGGAGTTTCTCGAAGTCCTGGATGAAGATGGGGGCGTAGGGCCAGCCGACCCTCTCCAGCTCCTGCACATCAGCATTTGGGCCCACCCCAATGGGCACCACCTGGATGTCCCCAGGCAACCTCTTGATCTCATCGGAAGCAGGATTTCCTGTGACCATGTAGACCAGGTTGGGTGCCTGGCCCCGGTCCCCCTGGCCGGCAGAGAAGCTGTTCTCAGAGACGTACTGCAGGGCCAGTCCCGTGTTGGTCCTGTTGCCACCCCGGTAGGGGATCTCCCGCACTTGCTGCAGCACGTCCCCCTTGGCCTGCGCCTGGCTGAAGGTGTGCTCCACGGTCACCGAGTGCGAGTACTGCAGCACCGCCACGTGGATGCTGTCCCGGCCCACGTCCATGCGCTGAATCACCTCCTCCATGAACTCCTTGCTCCTGTTGAAGTTGGCCTCCCCGACTTTGTCCGAGCCCTCCAGGACAAACACCACATCCAGAACCATGGAGTTCCTCTTGGGCCCCGATGGTGAGATGGCCAAGAGCCCGGGACCCACAGTGACTTGAGCCACACCGGGGCGCTGCGTGGGGGCGGGGGCCTCCGGGGCGAGGTCACAGAGGTAGCTGATGATCTCCTCCCTTCGTTGCTCCAGCTCATCCACACCGCTCAGAACAAAGGCCTTGTTTTCGGGGGCCTGCTTCTCGATGAGGTGGATCTGCTTGAGGTTGGCATGTGGCCCGATGCCCACCGGTATCACGATGACCTTCTTCTTCTTCAGTCCCTGGACATAGCGGACCAAGTTCCGGGTCATCCGTGGGGGCTCCTGGCTGGCGGTCAGGAGCAGCACAATGCGGGAGGCTTCAGGGCGGTCGATTTTGCTGAAGATTTGGAAGAGAGTGTACTTGAGGACCTCGCTGGTGGAGGCCACCTGGCTGCCCGCGTACTTCACCTGTTTGGTGATGCGCCGCAGCTCCGAGGGCCGCTTCCTGGCTTTGAGCTCAACGTAGGCATGGGAGCCGTCGTGGTACTCCACCACAGCCACGCGGATCCGCTTCTGGGAGATGTGCAGGCGCTCCATCGTGCCCACCACAAAGGCCTTCAGCACTTCAAACTCAGCCTCCGACAGCTTGGCCGAACCGTCCAGCAGGAAGACCAGGTCCAGTAGCTTGCTGCAGTAGAAGTCATGCAGGGGCGGCTCAGGGGTGTCCTCCACATACGGGGTGGTGGTCCCAAGTGGGGCGTCTGTCGCGGGCACCACCAGGCCTCCAGGTTCCTGGCAGGCTTCACAGGTGAGGTTGGCACCATCACAGTGACTGTGGCAAAGGGGGAGAAACAGAAATGATTCAGGAAGAGCCCACCGACGCTTCTCAACCCTACAATGTAGGACGCTGCACATACTCCCAGAGAACTGTCTGCCTGCTCTCTGGGAACATTCCCACCCCAGTGAGCCGTCATCATCAACCTCTGTTCCAAGATACCTGAGAAAGAATATCTGTTGTCCTCAGCCACCCACAGATATTCAGCGTTGACTTCTTTCCAACCTACATCTCTAACCGCATTAATATTTAATTATAATCTAAACCTTCTTGCAAGTATCTCCAAGGACAAATATTGCTCTAAAATATCGACACTGACCAGGACTTACAAATGTTCTATGGAAGAAAAATTGCTTACAGTACTTGTTATAAAGCATTTAAGCTGTGTGAATTTTGAGTCAGGTTTAATATGTTGGATCTTAAGGAAAAAAGGAAAATCTGGAGTAAAAACACTTTTGGAAAGATGAGTAGATATTCCAAGTCTCAGTTTTATCTAGCAGAGCAGCAGATGGGGGTCTCCCAGGTGTGAGACCTAGGAAAACCAGCAGCAACTCTGTTCCTTCCTACCCTGGGCACGTGGTGAGCTCCTGTCACCCGCCAGGTGCTGACCGGCTAGACCCAGTGCCCAGCCCCAAGCCACCCTACAAGGCTGTGTCAGAGCCATTGCCCCACCCACAAATTCCTACAAGACCAACAAATATCAGGTTCTTCTGATCACTCCCCTCTTTTGCAAGGTGACAGGTACGCCAGATCACAGGGGAAATCAAGTCGCCCTGTTTGGAACCCATAGAGGCTAGGCCTTCTCCTTTTCTGTGCCCTCTGCCTTTGAGCAACCTGCCCTTGGCACTCTGGGTAAAGCTGAGAAGGCAGCCGTGCCCTGAGCCCTGGGAAGTGTCCCCTGTGGCTTGGTGGTCAGCCTGCCAGTCACACTGTTCACACCATTTGATGCCTCGGGCTGTAGGTGTGCATGGCATGTGCCAGGGTAGCTTCCCCTCGCGAGAGCTGCCAGCAGAGCAGGCAGGGAGAGCCCTCTCCGCTCTCCGGCCCTTTCAGCCCAGAGCTCCAAGCCAGCATTGGAGTCGCCGCCTCCGTTTCGGTGTAGGGAGGGTAGGAGGCAGGGTCTGACTGGAAGGTTAGCTTGTACTTCCTCACGATCCACACAATTTATTGCCTCAATCCTTAGTTAACGGTGCGTGAGTGACATACTTTCTAGTTTCCTGTGTTTGCTAGAAAACCCACCCCAGGCAGTGTTCACTCTTGTTTGCACAGATGGTGGCGGCAGGATCTGGCTCCGGCAGCTGTGACCACAGCCCCCTCCCTGGTGAGTTGAGTTTCTCAAGTTTAAGTTCCCATTAGGTCTGATTGGTGTCAGGGAGTGGTGTTGAATATATCAGCATTTTAATAAATGTTCCCTACTTATGGGCAGGACTTCAGAAAGCTCAGCACTCGCCCCAAGGACTCCCCCTCACCTCCCCAAAGGCCATTTTCCCAGAGGCAGTTCTGGTGAGAGCCCAGGGTGACAGCAATGAATGTCTTCTCCCCCATTATGAAAGTCCTGTCCTGTGACTTTGACAGCAGCCCCAAGATGTCTATGTTGTACCAAGGGGTCAGGGGCTCATCTCACGTTCCTTCCCTGCATCCCCACCCTCTTTAGAAAATCTAGCTAGACACGGTGCAGCATGCCTGTAATCCCAGCACTTTGGGAGGCTGAGGCAGGAGGATCGCAAGTTCAAAGCCAGCCTCAGCAACAGTGAGGCACTAAGCAACTCGGTAAGACCCTGTCTCTAAATAAAATACAAAATAGGGCTGGGGATGTGACCCAGTGGTCTAGTGCCCCTGAGTTCAATCCCCAGTACCAAAAAAAGAAAAAAAAAACCTGATTTTCATATATTTGTCCTTGGACTGTCTCTCTTACTACAAGGACAGTAAGAGCCACAAAGAAACAAAAACGCTAATTACTCTGATTTGATCAGTACACACAGTATACATGTGTTGAAATGTACTGTACCCCACAAAAATATATAAGTATTACATGTTAAGAAAAAAAAGAGAGAGGGGGGGGAAGAAATAGAGAAACCATACCGTGTCTTCCTCAAGAAACAGGCAAAAACCTCTTAGGAAGTAAAAAATTTCAGAAATATTTTTTGGGGTGAAACAGTTTAGACTGCTCTTTAAAAAAAAAAAAAAAAAGACACAAGCTCTAGAAACAAACTAAACAATAAACTAAACTAAGTAATCAATGAATTAGCAAACTAAATAAACTCAGTGCCTCAGTTCACGCAGCTAGGAAGTTTTATCCAAAGCCCAGCCTCTGAGCAAGCCCCAGAGAGGACAGTAAGACTGGCCACTTCAGACAACCAGGGAATCCGTTTTACCAAATCTGGCAGTGCGCAGGGTCATCGGGGTTCAAGGTGACTTTCCTTCCAGGGGCTAAGCGCCGGCCAGCCACCTCACACACGGGGCAGTCTTGGGGGTCGATGCAGGCCTGCAGAAGTTCATCCAGGATTTTCCCTGTACAGCACACCTCTCATTAGCAGCTGAACACTCCCCTTTCACACAAGGAAGGCTCACCTTTCACTAAGGGGCCTGTCCCAGAAGCCATTCTGCCTGCCTCTGCGGAGGCCACCTCACCCCACAGGGAGCATCCTTCCTCCTTCATTCCTCCTCTGCAAAGTGGGAAGGAGGCTTCCCTCCCCCTGCCTCACCTCCTCCAAGCCTGAAATCTTATCTCCGAGGCCCTTCTCACTCTTCTGAAGAATGTATTCGATAATTTTAGAGCTGCGCTGTTCAATATGTCAGCTATTAACCATCTGTGGTTATTTACATTTAAATTGACCAAGATTCAATAGAATGAAAAAGTCAACTCCTCAGACACACCAGCCACCACTGCCTTCAATGAGGCATTCCCACCACGTGAGGAAGTTCTCTCTGAAAGTGCTACTCGGGCTGGGGTTGTGGCTCAGCGGTGGAGCGCTCGCCTAGCACGTGCGCGGCCCGGGTTCGAGCCTCAGCACCACGTAAACATAAATGCATTGCATTGTGTACAACTAAAGCAAATAAATAAATATTAAAAAAAAAAAAAAAGAAGAAGAAAGTGCTACTCTACGTGTGATAAACCCCTAAATCGGCACACCAAAGCGCTTTGTAGAAAGGACTCACGGTGTAGCTCAGGGGCAAAGCACTGCCAGCAAGGAGCAGGGTGTGCCCTCCCTCACACACAGGCCAGGCAACACAAGGGCCCACGTTCAATCTCAAGCACCACAGGAGGAAAAAAGCATCTGATAGGACTAGCAGGACTAGGTGACTTTGTTCTTTGTGGTGCTGGGGATGGCACGCAAGCCCACGGGCGTGAGGAGCGAGCACTCTACCTCTGAGCCACCTTCCCAGCCCCAGCAGGAGCTCCACTTGGCAAAAGCCAGAGCTCGTCTGGCTTTGATGAAGGGACCCACAGACACGCCTGTTGTAGGGTGGGGGGCTGTGGATAAGGCACCACTGGCGGAGCTGGAATGAAGCAGGAGGGGGAGGCGCCCGTCCCACCTGCCCGGCCGCCCGCGGAGCGCCTCACCTGGAGGGCAGTGTGCGTGGCAGCCCTCCACACACTGCACAGGGCAGGCCAGAGGCTCAGGGTGCTGGCAGGTGACAGGACAGGCAGGGGCACAGCTGTTGTAGCGCCACTCGCACTCATATCCATTCTCCCGGAGATTCTTCTCCTCGCAGCTCTGGGCTGTGTAGACAGAAAAAGAGGCCATGGAGGCCCCCTGCAATGCCAGGAGCCAGGACTGCAGCAAAGGTCCCGGACAGACCCAGGGAGACAGAGCCCCAGGGTCATGACCGCAAGGCAGGGAGGTGGGGGAGGCAGTGGTCAAACCTGGGCACAGGGACTACCAGGGCTGCCAATAGTGGAGACTTCTGGAATTTTTTAAGGACCTGATCCAGGAACCAAGGGGTCTGACCTGGCTTCCTACAGAAGACGTTCAGTTGTGGGTGCCAAGGAGGGAAGACTCCATAGAAAGAGGTGAGTTGATGACTCGTAGTGGCAAATATGATCGGGTCTAAGTAACGCCATATACTGACTGTCTTCTCTGCACCCGTGTCCCCTCTTGTGCTTCCTCAATTTCTCCAGAGGAAAAGTCTCCATGCACCAACATCCTGAACCCGCCACGGCCCTCCCTCGGAATGTCAGTGGTTTACTCACACGACTGACTCCACTCTCCTTAGCCCCGGGCCCTCTCTTTGCACACTACAGCTCTCCCTCTCTCCCACGAAGTATCCTCTTGCACCCCACAAGGCCTTCAGATCTAGGTACTCATTGGGGGAAGGGAGGGCATCTGCGACCACAGGGGTCATCAGGACTCACGGCACAATGTGGCCGTCCTCCAGGTCACCACCTCGCCGTGCTGGGCACACACGTGGGCGTAGGCAGCGATGGTGTCGCAGAAGCAGGCACAGTCCCCAATGGACTCACAGGAGCAGGTGTCGTAAATGCAGATGTCCAGGTATGGCTCAGGGTCCACCTGCCAAAGGAGTCCAAGTAGCCTGGGCCTAGGGCCAGGGACCAGGACTCCGGCTCTTGGTCTGGAGGAGAATCTTCTGGTGGTAAGTAGGAGCATAAGTGTTCTCCAGGGTAGAAAGAGAAATGTAAGCCAACGGATCCAAACAGGGAATAAGCAAAAAGGCAAGATTCTCTGATCTTGATTCCAGCAAGATATGCTAAATAAAACCCTTTGCAGAATACCATGTGCCTGAGAATGTTTCAAAAGAACATCCCTCTGTCCATCTTCCACCTGCCTCTTGCTACCTACCCATCCCACAATCCGTGGGTGTTTTTACATAAAACACACACACAGGAACGTCACTCTTTCCTGGCCTCAGTGCATCAAAGAGGATGAGGAGATGCATCCAGACCTACTCAAGTCACCTCACTGAAGAGCTACAGGCAAGTATGCAGGACAGTAGGACCCAACTGACCCCAAGTACAGGAGGAAGGAGGGGAGGCCCACCTATCACCCATTTTTCAATTACACTAACCGCTTCCCACCTTGCCTGTCCCCAAAACATGCCACTACACGCACGGAGCTTTTTCAGGATGGTTGTGATAGAAATGGATTCTCCCATGAAGCCGGCCATCGTTTCCAAGACATTCCAGCAGTCCTGAGTTCCCTGGCTCCTCTCCCTGTCTACACTCTTCCAACTCACGTGCCCAGCGTCCCTACCAAAACAGGAATCCTACATATCCTTTGGATCTTCATGGACTGAGAGTCTTTGGATGGGTAGAAAGAGAGGGTTCCAACAGCCACGCCTGCATCGGTGGTGCCACACAGCAGCAGGCACGTGGATGTGGCTCTGTGTGTGCCCACGTACAGGCATTGCACACGTACCCATGCGCACGTGCGCACTCACACAGACAAAGACAGAGAAGTGCATTTAACTTTGGGGAATTCCTAATAGTCACTTGAGATAAAGACACAAAAAGAGGTGAAAAATGAGGACTGGCGTCAAGGCCAGCGAAGAGTGTCTGTAAGAAGAGGACTGGGTGCGGTGCTAGATGGGTCGGTTGTTCTTGGGGGATCCTTGGAGGGTTCTGAGGCCTAGAGAACAGAACAGGACCAGGAAAAGGAAATCCTTGGTTCTGGTGGTGGAGCTAACACCAAGGAAACACCTAAGACTAGGCCAAAAGAGAAGCACTGGCGTGTGCCAAGTCTCTTCTTGTGTGGAAGGAAAGTGCTGTCCCAATCACCTCTGTCCTCAGAAACCATCGAGTTTCCCTCTGCTTCCAGCCTAAAGCCATAAATCAACTGCAACGGTGTCTTTTTTTTTTTTTTTTCCTTTTCTTCCCCCAGTGGTGCAGGTGAGCCAACCCAGGACCTCGTGCCAGGAGCTCTGACTGAGTGACGCCCACAGCCCTGCAATGGTGCCTTGACACAGATCCCTTCAAGACTCCGGGCTACTTAGTGTCCGCTAGAAATCCACGCTCCAGGCGCCCGAGCCACTGGGCCCGCCCTGTCAACGGCTCTGCCTTCCTCCACCCCCAAGGCCTTACCAGCTTGTGGCAGTCCTGGAAGATGTCACTGGTAAGGATCCTGCAAGAGGAATCCACCACCGTCTGCTTCATGATGCTGTTACGGCAGGGGGCAGGGGACACGTCCAGGGGCACCTGGGAACAGAGAGGAGCGTGCAGAAAGACCCACAGTCAGGCTCCACTCAACCCAGAAGGGGGCACGAGACTGCTTCCCACCCCTGCCACCCACTGCCCACCTTCCAACCCCAGGGAGAGGGGGACAATGCAGGCAGCAGGCCTCTCGGGAGCTGCACACGCGGAGTCCTGGACGTACTTTTCTGGTGTCGGCACACTGCGGGCTCACTTTCCAGGAGTCCCCAAAGCCCACGGGGTCTTCCCCCACATGGAGGTTGCTGCTGGTGAAGTCGTTGTTCTGAATGCCATCGAAGTTCCCACACAGGCCACAGACTTGCTCCTTGATAGACAAATTGAGAACGTGAGCACCGTAGACCTCAGGGGCATGCTCTAAGTCAGGGGAAGAAGAAGGTTCCAGGTAACAAAGGAATGGGAATCATCTGAGGAGGAGGAAAAGAAGGATGAGGAGAGGAAAGAGGGACAGAGGTCAGCAAAGCCTTGCTTTTGGCAAAGCCTTTTCTTTGGCTTCCTCACTGATTCCATTTTGAAGTTAAGAAAACAGAGGCAACACTCATACATTGGTGGTGGGACTGCAAAATGGTGCAGCCAATATGGAAAGCAGTATGGAGATACCTTGGAAAACTTGGAATGGAACCACCTTATGACCCAGCTGTCCCACTCCTTGGTCTTTACCCAAAAGACATGAAAACAGCATACTACAGGGACACAGCCACATCAATGTTTATAGCAGCACAATTCACAATAGCTAAACTGTGGAACCAACCTAGATGCCCTTCAGTAGATGAATGGATAAAGAAAATGTGGTATATACACACAATGGAATATTACTCAGCAATAAGAGAGAATAAAATCATGGCATTTGCAGGAAAATGGATGGAATTAGAGAATATAATGCTAAGTGAAGTTAGCCAATCCCAAAAAGCCAAATGCCAAATGTTTTCTCTGATATAAGGAGGCCAATTCACAGTGGGGTTGGGATGGGGAGCATAGGAGGATTAGAGGAACACTAGAATGGCCAATGGGGAGGGAGAGAAAGGGAGGGGGCAAAAGGGTGAAGGAAAATAAAAAAGATGGTAGAATGAGATGGATATCATTACCCTAAGTGCATGTATGAAGTCACGAATGGTGAGAATATACTTTGTATACAACCAGAGATTTGTAAAAAAGTGCTCTATATGTGTAATATGAAATGTAATGCATTCTGCTGTCATTTATAACATCTTAGGATAAAAAATAATTAAAAAAAAGAAGAAAGAAAACAGAGGCAACTTGTACACATCACATCGCCAAGGGCAGAGGCCTGGAGTCCCCGTCAGAACCATCACCTTCCCCGTGAGCCTCGGAGAGAGAGGCCCTGGCAGCCGTGACATCACTGAGCGCACAGAGGGCCGAGAGGGGACAGCATAGCCCTGCTGTACCTGGAGAGCCGCAGCCTGGTCGGGCAGGCTGGCCAGGATGCTGCCGTGTGGCAAGTGCTGCCCAGGAAGACCCACCCTGGGCCTCTGCCAGAGTGTGGAACGTGCAGGCGGTCCTGAACGAGTGGGGACGGCCAGTCCAAACTGGAGAAAGAACTGGCACTATCCGGCCTGGGAGAGGAGAGCTGCCGCCCTGTGGTGACATGGTGAGAACCCTGTCCTCGGGCAAAGAGAGGGACTGCTTATTCTGTTTTGCTCCCATGAGCAGGGTTTGGTGTGGTGCCCTGGGCATAAGTCAGTGGAGAAGGTGTGAGAACGTTCTCACAGCCGGACAAAGGCTAAGGGCTTTAGGAGGCACAAGAGCTCTCCTAGGTAGCCGCCACCCTCTCCCTTACCCTTGCTAACTGTCATCCACCCCAAGTCCCTTCTCTATAGCCCACTTGCCTCCCGGTCCCGACACTCCGGACAGCGGCCTCCTCGGGGTCTTTCCACATGCTCTTCCATCTGCCTATGGCTCTTCCCTGATAGCTACAGTCCTCTCTGTAGAAGACCAGGCTCGCGTGTCACCACGTCAGACAGGTCTCATCAGACCGACTTACCTGAAGAAATGTCCCACAAGAATTTAATCTCCACCAGGGTGTTGGAAGGCCAGATCGTGGCCTCCCCCAAAGATGTGGCTGTCCCAAACCCCAGAACCACGAATATGTCACCTTACATGGGGCTGTGGTTTGTATGTGGTCTGGGTGTGCCCCCACACCTTCATGTCCTGGAAGTCTGGTCCCAGTGTGGTGATGTGGTAGGAGGCGGGGCCTAGTGAGAGGGAAGTGGGCCACGGGTGGCATCACCCTTGGACAAGATTAATGTGGTTCTCGCAAGACCCCAACAGCTAATTCCCACAAGAACAAGTTGTTATAAAAATAAAAGAGAGAGAGAAAGGAAGGAAGGAAGGAAGGAAGGAAGGAAGGGAAGGAAGGAAGGAAGGAAGGAAGGAAGGAAGTCTGGCTTCCTTTCTCACCATGTGAGCCCTTCGGTATATGTGTGGCCATTTCCCCTTCTGCTTTACCACCGTGTTATGATGCAGCCAGGGGGTCCTCCCAAAGGCTGAACAGGTGGGACCACCCAATCTTGGACTTTCAACTCTCATACTGTGAGCTAAATAAACCTCTTTTCTATATAAAATACCAAGCCTTTGGTATTTTGTTATAGCAACAAAAAACTGACAGATATACATAGAAAAGGGACCTGGATGACATGATTAGGCTAAGATCTTGAGATGGGGAGATTATCCTAGATTATCCAAGTGAGCCCAATGTAACCACTGAATCTGACAAGAGGGATGCAGGAGAGTCAATTTTGCATGATTTGTTTGCCTTTTTAGGTTAAGAGATCTAAAGAAAAGCTAATAGGTGAAGTGACAGAAAGAGACTGAAAGACAAAGAACTTGGAAGATGTCACACTGCTGTGATGGAGCCACAAGTCAAGAAATGAAGGCAGCCTCCGAAATTTAGAAAAGATAAGGAAATGGATTCTTCCTTAGAGCTTCCAGGAGGGATGCATGCAGCCCCGCTGGCCGGTTGTAGGTTTCTGACCTTTGAAATCGTAACATAATAAATTTGTGTTGTTGTTTTAAGACACTAAGTTTGTGGTGATTTGTTATAGCAACAATAGAAAACAAATGCAAGGGTTAAATACACAAAGACACACACACACACACACACACACACACACACACACATCTGATTTTTCCCTGCTATAGCCACAGAGCGTGGGACAGTGATGGACACATACTAGACCCTTGGTATTTGCTGAGTTAAACTGAATGAGCAATCTGCTTTCCAGCAATGGAATGGGCTGCCCCAGGGAAGGAGGGACCATGAAGCTCTCGCCGGTGTGTATACAAGCTACAAACACACATGGCATTATCAGAGAAGCTGCAAAGATCATTCCTGCCAAGACCAAATCAGCCACCATAGTAAACACGGCCACTTGTCATGCACATGCCACTTAGAGAAATCAATAAAGTCCCAACAAACGGTTAGACTCTAGACAAATACGGTCACCTTTCCCAAAAGTAAGTTATCAGAAAGTTTGCAAACAGCTCTCACAAAGTTCTGGCCTATGGCTCAATGGTAAGGCAATACCCCAGAATGTTTTGCAGTGCGATAATGATATTTTGCATGATTCTTTGCCTTTGTAGGTTAAGAAATCTAAAGGAAAGTTAACAGTGGCTAATCTTTTACTTTACGCCTTTGTGCAAATAAACTTGCCTAGCAAGGCCCCTTAAGAGAGTTTGTGTCAGGGACCACCCCAATTTTTGCCATGTGCAACAAGCCTCAGAAAGAGGCAAAGCTCGCTGCAACCTTGGCTCCATAGCTTTATTTGTCCGGGAGGCTGGACTGGAGGATCCCCTCCCCCAAGGTGGTAGGAGGTGCCCTTTGCTACTCAGGGAGCTGGCAAAGGTCCAAACAAGTCACAGACAAGAAAAAAGCATGAAAGGCTACTGACCTGGTATGTCTGCTTCAGGACCACGGAGACAGCCAGGTGGTGGTCCCAGACCACAGACAGGGCTTTGCCCAGCAGCAGAATGGTGTACCGGCCAGACTCCACCACCTCCAAGTGAGTTTCATCCTTCATGGGCCTCTTCACATTCACCTACAGGAGGGCAAAACAGGAAAATGGAGAAACAAAGGCAGGCACAAAAATCCACGTCTTGTCTCTCCTTCACGCCGGCCTCTCTGCCCCCTCCGCTGCTGAGGGCAGGAGCTGCCCCTCCAGAACCACGCGCGTCCCATCCGGTCAGAGCTCACCCCTGTGGCCAGCACACCTGTGGCCATCTCACCCACCGCCCTCCAAGAATCTGTGGCTGAGGGATGATGATAGAGGTGGCAGAGAAATCATAATTATGAGATTAAAAACACAACAAAACCAACTAGCAGAAGACCATCATCATTTTACAAAATGTGAATTTCTTTTTTACTCTCAGTCATTAACTGCAAGGGTCCCCTAGATATGGTTTTAACCTATCATAGCAACCACTTAAGCACTTCTGGTCGATGATTTAAAAATCTGTCCCTTTATAACAATAAATACTAGACCCTTACCCCTGCTGTACCCACCACCTCCCACTCCCCAGAGTGGCTGTCACCAAGAGGCAGGGACTGCGGAGCTCAGTGCTAGAGCCAGGTTGAAGTCTCTAGAAGGACTCTGGCCTGAACCCTTGACCTAGCCAAAATCATCACCCGTGCCAAACCCTCAAAGCCACTGTGCACACTGGGCTGATTCTCTGACTTATGAAATCAAGGCTGATGCTAAGAACCTGCCTTCCCTTTGCAGCGGTCTCTCCTGAATGACGTTCCACGTGCAGAGCTACCCACAGGTGTGAATTCATCCCTCGCAGGTCTGCACACCTCCTCTTCAGTGTCACCACTGTCATCTGTCCTGAACAGAGCTCGCCTTTGAAACGGAGCTGACACAGCCCACCCACAGTCAATCACATCTGCTAAGGAATTTTCTTCCACAATGGTGAAAAATGCACGTTCCATCCCCTGATGTCAACGGTGGGTTTTTATAAGAAAGTAGGAATGCAGTCTGAGGCCATGGAAGAAAATGGAGATATCAGACCACAGGAGAGCCCAGACTTTGGGTTGTTCTACTACCTTAGGTGAACCAAAATGGTGGCCTAGCAGTGACCTGCCAACCTAACTGTATGTTTCTGGGCCCCACCCAGACCTACTGAGTCAGAACCTCAGGATGGAGCTCTGGTATCAGCATTTTAAACAAGATTTCCAGGGAGATTCCTGGGTGATCTCCTGAGAACCACTCCTTAAGCTTTCAGTATACAGGGGCTGAGTCTGTTTACCTCACTTTTGAGCTCTTCCAAAATATTTATCTAAAAGGCTGAGGGGGCAGCTCAGTGGAAGAGCCCTTGCCTAGCATATGTGAGGCCCTGAGTTTGATCCTCAGCATCTCACACAGACATACCAAATGTATCTGAAGGGATCTAAAAAATGTAAAAGAAAGTAAAAATCTCTAATAACATTACATATGTGTGTGCACGCACGCGTGTGTATATGTGTGTGTGTATACAGTAGCCCCCGCTTATTCAGTTTTGTTTTCTGCAGTTGCAATTAACTGCAGTCAACTGAGTTCCTAAAATATCAAATGGAAAATTCCAGAAATAATAAATTCTAAATAATTTTTATTATAATATATTGTGATAGTGGTTCTATTTATTGTTGTTGTTGTCGTTAATGTGTTACTATGCCTAATTTGTAAATTAAACTATTATAATAGGTATACATAGGGGAAACCCTAGTATATACTCGGTTTGGTACCATCTTCAGTTTCAGGTGTCCACAGGGGATCTTGAAACGTGTCCCCATGGAAGAGGGATGACTGCATATAGAAGGGAAAGTTCTGTTTCCCTCCATGCTCCATGCCCTCTCCAGCAAGAAGCACTGCCTGTTCCCACGCTTATGCAGACATGATTATACACTCTTCCCGACACACAAACGCAGGCTTCACCCAAATTGGAACCTTGTCGTCCGTATTGGCCTGCCACTTGTGCTTCTCATAGAGAATGTCCAGGCCAGCTGACGCGGCTGGACCTCGGTCTCTGTAATGGCTGTGTTATTCCATTCACACGGCTCTGAATGGATGCTTGCTGAATGCTTCGAGCAAGCTGGTAGGGGGACAAAGAGGAGCACGAGGGTGGAGGGGATGAGGCTGGCTCTTACCTCTCCGTCGAATAGTTCAATCTCTCCTCCTTCCACCAGGATGGTGACCCGCTTCTTGCATTTCACTGAGGGGTAACTGCACCCCTCATTCCCCACAAGGATCCTAAATGTCCCTGGGTTACTGCCACAGTAATCCTAGGGAAAGAGAGGAGACAGAGAAATATTATCCATGCTATTTCTCCCAGACCGGAGGATGGACATCTTGTCCTCAGGGGTCTTCGGATCCGTGTCACAGGATGTGACCAGCTCCACAGGTGTGTCTGTGCCTGTGCATATGCATGCGGGCTGGGGTGGGGGGGTGAACGCCTTCCGCTGTGTCGTCCTCATCCATACAGGTGCACCTGGCTCCTGTGTCAGTGGGGTGCAGGTGTAATGATCACCAGCAGGAGAAGGAGGGGAGAGGGGAAGGAAAAGTAGCACGTGACATGCTTTGACAGACGCTCCTTGCCTAGATGCCATTACTTCTTGGCCACGTGCAGGTGACTAGGGCAGTCTGACCACCTGGCATCTTGAGGCGCGCGTGTCTGGCTGAAGCCTGCGGATTGCTGGCCCAGAGGTGTGACCAAAGAGGACTCGACACCACTCACAGCTCCCAAGCTACATCTCTAGCTGGGTGGAGGGGAAAGGGGAACGCTAAGAGCTCAGGGATGGTCAGTTGCTTAGAAAGTTAAGAAAAAGGAGACACACTCCTGGCAAATAGTTCCCCCATGGGGGCCACTACTGTGGTGGGATGGAATAAAGATACAGCACTCAATTTGGAGGAACTAGGTGTGAATCTTGGCCTGTCACACTGAGCAAATTGCATACCTCTCTGACACACATACACACACACTCTTATACATAAACATATGTGCACACATATATATGTACATCCATACATAGACACATAATATGCACCAATACACGTGCACATACATTTACATATGCACGTATATACATAATATATACACATATTTACACATACTCATACACACTCACAACATATGATCTTTGTCTCTATAAGATTATGAATCAGTCAACTTCCTGGGATGGTCCAGCTAACCGGGTGTCGGGTTAATGAATGGGGAAGGTTAAAAGAGGGAATAAGGGTGTACGTGACTTATTTGTGGTCACCAGCTAAGTCTTTTCTGAAGGAGAAAGGGTTAGATCTGAGGACAGCACCCAAAGGACGGTAGCAAGGGAAGATACCCAGGACTAGCATCAAAAGAGGACAATAGGACTAGCGGTGGGAAAGGAAAATAAGTGACATGCAAAGGGCACCATTTGACAGGAGATTCCTGAAAACAGGGCCACTCGGGAAATGTCGCGTGGGCAGGAGAAGAGCTGGGGAGCAGGAGACGCTGACCAGCTGCTTCTTCTTGCACAGAATTTATTGTGTGTTTGTTTTCTCTGGATGCTCAGGTTTGAAACTGACTTGGTAGCGAAACAGAAAAAGTGATGTCACCCTGACTTCTGCCACTGAGGTTGGGAGGTAGCCCAGTAATCAAAAGACAGGCTTTCATTTCTAGCCCGTGGGGAAGCTCCGGGGGGCACTCAGCCCAGGTCCACAGGGGGACGTCCTAAAGTCGCTCAAGGCACACATCCCTGTCTCCCCAGCATGCTCCTCCCAGGGCCAGCTGGGGTGTGCCAGGTGGAGGCAGGCTGGCCGGCTGGGGCCCCAGCTAGCCCACTCCCCTCCCAGCATGCTCTGCACACAGGGCCTTTGTCCTGATGCTGCCTGACCCTGAGGGCCCTGCAGCGCCATCTCCAGGACCAAGGCTCCACCAGGTTTGTGGTCCTCCCTTCACACCAAGCCCCCCAAGCCTCCTCCCCTAGAGAATGGAGACAGAGAGACCACATTTGTTTAAAGCATCAAGGGCACAGTGTCTCCTCCCTCTGGAGAAAAGCACTCAACCCCCTTGCTTACCCATTTGGTGTCAACCAGCAAGAGAAATTTACAGGAATCCATGATGTGGGGAAGGGGAGGTGAAGGGGCTAGTGCCCTCACTCGCTGGCTAGGATTTCCTGACTTCTTTCCCATTCTGCCTTGAAGAATGACTTTTTTGTGACCCCGTCTGGCTCCCCTCCCTCTCCTCCTCCTCCTCCTCCTCCTCCCCCCCCTCCCAATTTGAAATTGTACAAGGTCAGCAATGAAAACCGTGGAGAACACAATAGGATCACAGGACAGGCACGTCGTGTCAACCCTCCCCCTGTCCAGGGCTGCTGCTCCCCATGCAAGGGGGCTGGCAAGGCTGGGGTGGAGGGGCTTTGAGGTCCAGTTGGGTTTCACTTTCCAAACTGTGCTTCCTGGTGGAGACTGACAGCTTTTTCTAACTCACATCAATGCTAATTTGGGCTGAGTGTGACCTTATGCCCACACTCATCCTACTCAACAAGTGAGCTTCCTGGGCCGTTCTTAGATCTTTCCAGGTGAGCAGGAGGAAAACATGCAGCCACTTTGAGTTTTAAACCTCCTCCCTCTTCTGGCACCTCTTCCAATGATTGGAAAATCACTCCAGGAAAACCAGATCCCAGAGTTTTTTTTTTTTTTTTTTTTTTTTTTTTTTTTGGTACTGGGGATTGAACTCAGCGGCACTAGACCACTGGGCCACATCCCCAGCCCTTGTTTGTATTTTATTAGAGACAGGGTCTCACTGAGTTGCTAAGTGCCTCGCCATTGCTGAGGCTGGCTTTGAACTCGTGATCCTCCTGACTCAGCCTCCCAAAGTGCTGGGATTACAGGCGTGCGCCACCGCGCCCGGCTCCAGAGTTTTCTCTACAGACAGAAGGGCAAAATCCCACCTGGGAAAGCCCTACTTGCACCTCCCACCCCCCATTTAGATGCAGACAGCCCCTCCCTCCTCGCTCTCATTCTCACCTGCGCCAGGACGTACTGGCATTCCCCAGGGAACGTGTATTTGAGCCCATCAAAGGTGATGTAGTGAGCCATGCCAATCGCCGAGCAAGTAGCATCGCACACGTGGTCTGTGCAATTCCACTTCCGGTCCCGACAGACACTAGGAACATAATGTAACATGACTGGTTGGGCACTTTGCATGCACCTGGGTCTTAGGGAATGAGGAGGCAATGGAGGTACGATGCTCCAAGTGCCACCCAACCCTCCAGGAAGCCTCAAGCAGTTCAGGGTTTGCAGCTAGCGGAGCATGAAATTCACAGGCCCAGCATAGGGCCCAGGAGGACAGAGGGAAATGATGCTGCTCTCCAGTTCCAAGGGAGAAACTGAGGCAAAGAAGGGCAGGGGCTGTCCACAGTGGTCCAGGCAGCTGGGGAGGAGGCCTGGATCCTCTCTAGGCCACCCGCATGGATTTGCTCCGCCTCACCCTAGAAGCCACAAGTCGGCCCGACCTTGGCCTCAGGGTCTCTGTGAAGCAGACACGCTGAGGTTGAAATCCCTCTGAGGCTAATGGGAGGAATAAGACAGAACAGCAGGAAAGCTCTGAGTCTGGAAATCAGTAATGAGCCACGAACTCCTGCCAGGAGAGGCTCGGCGTGCACGTAGCTATATGTTTAAATCTATAGTGATTTGCCAAGGGCCGCATGGCCATCCCCTGCCACCCGTAACCGGAGCTGACCTCGGGAAGCCCACTCGTGCGTCAGAGGTGGTGAGCTCCAACCTCAGGCGGCCCTGCCCGCCTGTCCGCAGGGCCCCTGTCGAAGGCAGCGCCAAGGCAGGGTGAGGGAGCAGGGCGAGGGGTTATGTGAAGGCTGGCCGAGGAGCAGGAGGACACCAGCCACCCACGCCAAGACTCTCCTCAGACCGCGCCATGACGGCACACCCGTGGTGCCCTCGTGGGCAGTCGAAGGCCTGTAAGAAGAGGAGGCTCCTAACCCCACACTCGTTGGCAACTCGGCCACACGTGGGGCCAGGAGCTTGTCTTCCCCCAGGGCCCACCCGACTGCGGAGCTCTCCCGCAGCACTGTGCCCGTCTGGGATGAGCACCAGGGATGGTGGCTAGTCTCCCATTTCACAGATGGAGAGGCAGCACAGAGAACAGGAACAAGGCACGAGGTCTCCACAGGGTGCCAAGGCAGCTGGGTCCCCAGGGAACCCCCCCCAGGCTCACCAGGTGTTGCAGTCGATCTTCACGGTCTCTCCCGGGGCGTACTCCTTGCCCTGGTGGAAGCAAGGACACCTCTCCAGCGCCACACATTTGTTTTCATGCCGGACCTAAAGAAAAAGAATCCGAGAGTCTCAAAGGCCACGGGGACGGATCTGATGTGTCACCAGGAGCTTGAACCTGCCAAGAGTCCAGCATAGGGACAGGGACTGAGCCAGGGACAGCCTCAGCCACAGGCCATGAGAGGAAGCCCACGCCCAGCTGGGGCTTGGCAAGTGTGGGCACCATCTACACTGCCACTCCCACCAGCTGAGGATAGTGACCGACTCCGACCCTCTGGTGCCCTGCTGGGGAAATGTCGCCTGGGACACCCAGGACAGAGGCCCTGGAAGTGTGCATACCCACGGATCCAGTCATTCCCCACAAAAGGAGTCTCCACAGGAAATGGAGTTACGGGCAAAGATTAATGGAGAATTATTTATCACTGCAAAATATAATGGAAACCATCGTGTGTCCAACGGTAGGAAAATGATTACATCCATTAAGGAATCCCAGGTGCTGGTCTCCTGTTGCACGGTTAGAATGACCCCTTGGAAGAATCTTCAATGATGCGGGAAATAGCTATGCTGTTAGTTTTCAAAACAGGGAAGAGAACTGTACACACATATGGTCCTAATATTTTATATATGTATATATACATATTTCCAAAAAGAACTAGAAGAAAATAGAGAAGTTGCCTGCAGTGGTGGGCTGGGAAGGACAGAGATTTTCTTTTCTGTTTTTGTTTTTTGATTTTTTTTCCCCAAATGTTCTTCCGTGAATGTGTATGATAATTAAAGAAAATGGATACTACATTTAATTAAATTAATCTGCACTCCATACCTTGGAAGGGAGAGCTGATTCCTTGACATAGCAGAGATTTACCAAAACCAGCCTCGGGAGCCTGTCCAAGCCACACATGCCCCTTCATCTCCAGGCCCCTGACACTCCGAGACGCTCTCCACAGCGGTGTGCTCTGCCTCCCTGTCCTCCGCCCTTGACAAGTCACTCATGTGATCATGTTATATTGCTCAGGTCCCCTGGGACCAGGGCCAGGGAAGAACTGAGAACCCCACCCGCAGCAGACCTGGGGTTCTTAGCTGTTCACCAGGCCCCTGGCCCCAGTGGGCTCAGGAAGACCTAGCCAAACGCACCCTGACCCCAGCGTGGAGATCTGCTTCTACCTCAACTCCCGGAACAGCTGTGGACATCTGCTCTGGCATTGCCTGACCTTTGACGCCTAGGTCACCCTGAAGTGAAGGGACCGTGCACCCTGGTTCCAGAGCTCCCTGAGGGGGTGAGAAGTCCCCTCACAAGATGGTCCAGGCTTGGTGCGAATCCGTCACTCCCTGGGAAAACCTGAGTCCCAAGGGCTTAGAACTGGACAAAGCCTGCGAGCAGGATGGTCCTGGGCTGAACCCAGGGCTTTCGTGTGAAGGGCCACAGCCTACGAGTGTGGAGGGGCGGGGGGAGTAGAATGGAAAGAACGAAGCCCTCCACTTCACACCACCTCTCTCCACCACAGGAAGTGCTTCTCAGTCCCTCCAACGGTCAGCCACGGGGCAGGACAAGTGGAGAGATGGAGGAAGATGCAGGTCAGCCACATCCCTGGTGATGTGGGTGCGCTCAGGAGCCCTGTAGGGAAGATGGCAGCTTGGCAGGAACGGTGGGGGGGGGCCTGAAAAATCTCTCTCTTCCTGAACCTTCAAAGGCTCTGTCACACTCAGGGTTCATTCCCACAGCCCCCAAGCTTGGTCAGCGGGAACGTAAGACCGAGGCCTGCCACCTAGTGGCCACCATAAGAATGACGGAGGCATTCCAAGGCTCCTAGTGAGCAGAAGGAGCCTCACGGAGACAAAAGTGATGCAGGCTGGGTAGGGATGGAGTCCAAGAGCAGGCTGGGGTGAGGCCCCCAGGTGTCCTGGTGTGCATGATGGATGCCTTGACCTCCCTCCAGGATATCCGACTCCCTCTCACTAAGTTCCATGCATCCAAGGCCTAGCTAGGGAGTCCCTCCCTTCCCCCAGGTGTAGCTTCAACAGACATAAAACTAAAGTCCCAGCCTGGCCAGGAGCTAATGCCGCCTCCACTGCACTGAAGCTTCCTCTTCCTTCGCAGTCCTCCCTGGCAAACCGCATAGCTCCTCTCTGCCCTGATTTATGTGGGGAAAAGGAGATTATTAGCTGATAGATTACAATGCTCAGATAGGACCTCGGTATTACATGAGGACTGCCATCAAGGTGACGGTGCTGTGGGGTTAGACCCATAAGTTAGAGCTGGGGTGGGGACAAACAGAACCTCGAAGGAGAGGAAGGGGTTTCCAGGTCACTATATGAGACTTCCCGACGTTGGAGAGATAATCAAATAAAACAACCCAGCCAGAAACACCCCCAAGAACTCCAAAGTGCTAAAGAAATTCATGGAGATTCAAAGTCACAGAGATGAAGGCAAACTACAGGAGTATTCAGGGTCAGGTGAGAACTGGCCAGGTAAGCAGGTAGGCCAGCAGAGCAGTCCCTAACTGAATTCTGTAGCAAGTCACTAAAACCTCAGGTGCACAATGAAGACAAGCACCTCTAGCTTTGGGATACCAGAAGGATCCTAAGATAATATTGGTAGATATCCTTGGAAGACTTCAGGAGAAACGTGGCAGAAATATTCATCCCATTGTTCACCAATTCATGACATCTAGAGCAAGAGTGGCTCAAGCTAAGAACACAGCACTTGGTCTTGGTCAGTTCCAAGGGAAATTACAAAGTAAAACAAAAAATTATTTTATTACCCCTCTCTAGAAAAATCCCCATTATTCCCCACCAAACAGGAACACCATACAAACTCATTTCTCAAAAACTGTTTTTGCCTTCCAACTGTCCCTGGTGTTCTCCTACCCAATTGATACTACCAGCTCCATGAGGCTGATTTCTACTAGTTTTTACTATATTTTTGCTAGAAGGAAAGCAATGTAATTAAATAACTCACACTAAAGTGTGAATGACTCTTCCTATAAGGATTTATGAAGTTGTAAGCTTTTTTTTTTTTTTTTTAAGGTGATGCTTGTTAACCAAAATGCATGCATGCCTGTTATGTTCTGGAAGCCTGATTTGGTGGCAAACTGTGGTTTACGTGTAGGAAATATTTGTAGACAGGAAAGCTTTCTTGGGTCTCCTAGGATTCCCAAGGTCCACACGAGAGGTCCACTCTGGATGAGCCCATGAGCACAAGCTGTGTGTTCTGAAAAGTTTTTTTAGTCTTCATACTAAGTATCCAGGGGTCACGGACAAGAACACATTTCACATCTGTCAGGAATTTCCCTAAATACCAGCAGAACTGGGTGCCAGTTTGGAAAATGTAACCACTAGATTTCCAAGGGCAAGTTAGCATCTCCCAGACAGCAGTCCGACATTTTCCCCAGAGACCTAAGTATTTGAGCACCCAGGATTCTGGCCTCCCGGCTGAAGGATGCTTGGTCTGGTTGCCAGGAGTTCAAGATCTCCACCATACAATTATGCAGCCTTGAACTGTTTCTGTTTCCTTTCTTTCCCACTCCCCCTGTGTGGCAGAAAGGATGGAGGTGACAGGTCTCCAGGGTTCCTCCTAGCTCTGCCACCTTGCACTGGTCCCAGTAAGAGCTACAGCCCAGATGAAGGAACAGGGTTGTGAGTTGTGCTTCTCTGCCACCTAGTGGTGGAGAAAGGGAACATCCTAACTTAAAGGAGTGAATGATTCCGGCAAAATGTTCACCTTTTTTTTTTTTTTTTTGCAACAAAATAGATGACAATTTGGGACGTCTTCAAGGGCAACCTCCTCGTTTTATTGACCCAATGAGTCTCATAATGTGAACCCAGATGTCTGAAAAGTTTCTCCCAATTTGTGAGGTTCCTGGTTTTCCTCCATAAATGTGCAGATAGTGGCCATTAGGCCACTACTTCCAGAACACCTCCCATGTGCCTGCCACCGCCATCCCCAGTCTTCCCAAAAGCTATGCTAATCTGGTTTTACAGATGAGGAAATTAATACACAAAGATTTTAAATGACATGCCACTCAGTTAAGTAAATGCCAGAAACCACAATTCGAACACGGAAGTTGGAACACAACGCCCTTCCCACGTGGCCTCTCCACCAAGCCTTTCTCATGGTGTCGGCCCCTATCAAAAGCATCCTGCCTCCTTTGCCCCCTGCAAGGAGACCTTTGCAGCAGTGGCAGGAGCAGAGAGAACATGCAGCTCGAGAAGCAGGCCAGAAAAACCTCTTCTACCAGCAAGCACTTCTGGGCTGACCACTGAGACACGAAAGGCAGTCTTCAGCCAAGGGCAAAGCTACTCAAAGAGCAGTCCCTGGCTGAGCCAACCTATGCTGATGCAAGTACAGAAAATGAGTATTTAGAAACTCTTGTGGCAAGTTGACAGAGGAATATCATGTCTTTTGTAACTGATAAAGATTGGAAGGGGCTCATATTTTGTATGTCACTGCTTTTGGCTTCACTTTTCTGATCATTCATTTTTGCTGCATGTACAAAAGCACTGGCCCACAACAGATGAGCAGCTGGAGAAAACAGGAGCTGCGTGGACCCCTCCTGTGCACGGAGGAGAGGTCGATCCAGGCAGCCTTTGAGAGTGAACCTCAGTTATTTATGAAAACAAAGATAAAGCTATTCCTATGATTCTATAGCACTTGGTGGTTTTCAATGTGCTTTCACACACACCCCCTTTGGGCCCAGAGCTAAGGTGTGATGAATTCAGAACAGGAATCCTGTGAGATAAGTGAGCCTCAGGTAGAAAATTAATGTCTATATAAGAAACACGAAGCCAGACAGGAGCGATGCCCAGAGGAGCTCAGCCCTGAGTCCTACTCCTGCTCAGTGCTCCTCCCACTCTCAGTAGATCTTCCCCCCCAGAAAAAGCAACTGCCCTCCTCCTTTCAAGCCTTCCGAATGCAGAATGTGGCATGTTACCAAACCGTGGGGAGCACGCCACAACCCTACCCCTTCTCACAGGGGACAGAGACGGTCTCCAGGGACAAGGTCTGCGCCATCCAATGAGCCCAAACCCAGTGATTCCAGCTCCTTTTTCTTTGTGTTGTGCCCAGGAACACAGGCCCCGGGCCGCAGCCAGCGCGCTGTGCTCACTCCATAGATCACACAGACTTTTCTGCTCTGCCGGGTAATGAGTCAGTTGTGGAAATGACCCAATCTCTTGTGATACGAGCTTTCAAGTTCATAACCCCCTGTGGTGGAGGTGAGAGAGCCCCTTTGTTAGGTGACAGATCTGTCCTCAGAATGTATGCCAGAGGCTTCGGGATGCCAAAGAGGCACCTGACGTGCTATAGCTGAGGTCTCGCTCTCCGTGTGGGAATCTGGGGTCACAATGCAATGAGCGTGTTTATTAATATTTAAGACTATCTGGATTGTTTCCTCCATGAACAAGAAATGTTTCATGTAAGAGAGTCCCTGAACCAGTCTGGTACAGTGGCACAGGCCTGTAGCCCCAGCTACTCAGGAGGCAGAAGCTGGAGGATCTCTTGAGTTCAGAGGTTGGAGACCAGCCTGGACAACACAGTGAGGACCTGTCTCAACACACACACACACACACACACACACACACACACACACACACACATACACTTTAAATGTTTTAAAACTAAAAGAGTCCCTGAAACTGACAAGTCTGTGGAGAAGCCCCTTTTCTTGCCTGAGCCTTCTTTGATGTCAGAACTCCTACAGCTAGGATGAAGGAACAATGATCTGTGTCCCCCCAAAATTCTGAGACACTCAAAATAAGGATCCCAAGGATAAAGAGCAACGTGGAAACTGCCTCTGCCCTCTCCTCTTTCTCGCCCCTACCCGGGTCTGAGTCTCCCTCTCCTTACAGATCACTCATGAATATCCCCACCTTCTCCTAAGGCACTGAACTACACTTTTCACTAGCTCCCCTGTCAGAAAAGACCGTTCCAGAAGCCTCTAAGGCTAAGACAGAAGGACACCCAGGAGAGAAGGAATAGGAGCTGGCCTCTCTGGGAGAAGAAATGGTTGAAGAAGAAGTAGACAAAAGCATCTTCCCTGCAGACACAGCCTCCTGAGGGACACTGGTAACAAGTCCAAGTTCCCTCTAGAGAACACTGGCCATCCCCATGGTACAGGACACTGCCCCCCAAGCTGAGTCCTGGGCGCCATTAATTCTCCCGTCCCCAACACCCCCCTGCAGTCACCCCCTCCTCCCACAGGCTGGCTTCTAGACCCCCTATGCCCAACTCCTCACCACTCTGGGTGTGGGAAACTGGATTCAGGGGAAGGCAAGAAGATGGAATGCATTTGAAAAAGAAACATCCAGAAGTAGCATTCTTCAGGGTAACAAAAGTAATATATGTGTCATATGTTCAATCCAAAACTGACCTAAGATCAGACTTGGGGAGCAGGTAAGTAGGCGTGGACGGGCTACAGCCATTGCGAGCAGCACCCATGCCCACAGAGGCACTCAGGAGCCAGGTCTTGCAGACCAGCACGGCCTGGAGCGCGCGTGGCCACAGCCCCAGAACCATGAACGCACAGAGCTGGCCAAGACATCGCAACTCACTTGACAGACAGAGAAAACAAGCCTCAATGTGGGGAAGACCCGTGATTTGCCAGTGGCATAGCAGGGACCTCAATGTCTTCTTTTAAAATAGAAAGTCATACGCATATATGCTAATCACATGCAAATACGTGTGTCCTTCCATCTTCATACCGTGGAATGCAGCCCTTGGAAGAATTCTAGTAGAAATGCCTGTTTTTACTTGTATTTTCTGGAAATGCTTTCTTTGCTTCCTAGGGTGCCCCTGTGAGCCAAGATCTTATATTTTTGTCAGATCCCATCAGGATCAACCCAGACATTTTCCTCCCAACTCCCTCCCTGATTTGGCAGCTGAATGGGCCACCAAGGACTCTGCCTACCACCCCCACCCCATCACCGCTACTCCCATGACCATCCTGGTCTGGCTCTAGTTCTTCCTCTCTCTGGCTCCATAGCCCCGTCACTTATTCCTGCCTGCAGGCAAATGGAAGGGAAGGTGCCCGCCCCCCCCCCCCCCCCCCCGTGGGGATGGGACAGCTCACCATGCCTGGGGGGCAGAGGCAGCCGGAGACGCAGCCTATGCTCATGCACTCCAGGTCGTAGTTCTGACACGTCTTGGCACACTCCAGCCCTTCAGCTCGCGGATTGTCAGTGGGACACACCAACTTGACCATGGGTGGCCGACAGGACAGGCTCCTTTTGCCTGAAAGGTAGAGAAATCAGAGGTGGTTGGCGAAGGAGTGAATAGATCGCCTCTGCACTGTCCTTTGATGCCCTAGGTGCTGCCACTCATTGGAGAGACTCAGAGCTGCCTAATGCCTGCGACAAGATGCTGCTCAGTGGGGTCGAACTCTGAGCCAGGTTCCCCACATGGGACCAGGGTGACACCTCATCTCCTCCTTGGAGCTTTAGAGCTTCGGCCTACACTGGTGACAACTCTTCTGACCCCAGCATTCACCTGATGGCTCCCACTTCTTATCCCGCTGACCCCACCGTCGTGGGTTGCGTTGAATCGGGATGTACTGCAGCGATTTCCAGACCCAGGCTTTCAAAGACCTGGGTTTGGGGGTTAAATTGGAGCCTTAGTGGGACCCAACGAAACTATTCCTAAGCTGGTTACAACTCATGAAGGAAGAGGCCAGTTCAACCACAACGACTTCCAAAAGCTGATTGCTCAAATGCCAGCCTCTGCCGGGCCGCCCTATTACCATTTGCAGCACTCCAATCTCCCCACCCTGCTTTGTTTTTCTCCGCCTGATCGTGTTTTTCTCAGCTTCTGATAAACTATATGTTTCTCTTAGTTATTGATCATCCCTACCACTCCACGCAGCCCCGTAAGATGCGTGCTTGTGAAGGCAGAGACCTTTTATCTACTTTGTTCATTGAGAGATGATATTTCCTGGCAAATCATAGATATCTGTGACTGACTGGATAATAAATAATAAGAGCAGATGTATGATGCAATGCCTTTCTTTAAAAAAAAAAAAAAAAAACCTGGTGTACTTAATAGCATTTAGAGCACTTACCATCTCCTGCATGCAAGAAAGGCAGAATTTCCCGGCCTTATTTTTACATGAAAATTTTGTTGGGAAGCTGAAACTCTGAACAGTGAAATGGTTTTTCCCAATCTGCACAAGATTCTTGGAGTTTCCTGACTTTGAAAAAGATGCAATGCCTTCCACTGCCTAGATTAGAAGGCCCTGAGCGAGAGGAGCCTTGGGGCAGGTCTGAGAGGCAGGGTGCGATGAAGGGTGGGAGCCTGGGGAATGCCACCAGGGGGAGGTGAAGAGACAGGCAGAAGGACTCAGTGGCCTCGAGTCACACATTCTGATTTCAGCTTGTGAGCCATCCCCACATGTGTGATCTCGCCCCAGATCTGGGCTGACGGAAAGGCCCCCACAGTCCCTCACCTAGGGAGCCAGATGGCGCACCAAGGGCACGCTGGAAAGCATAGGACGCGGCACACATCTGGGTCACCTGGGGGGAAAGAGTCTCATAGCGAGGAAGAGGCCGAGACAGAAGTGGTCAAGCTGGAGTTGAAAGGACCCATTTATGTCCCTCTCACAGGAAGACTCCTTCCTCACGAGTCCTCTGGAAGCGAGGAGAGTTCCTGTGATCCAGAAATGTGCATGTGGTCCCACTAGCACGAGGTCAGCCCACCCTCCATCCTGTGTCTTGTACGGTACAGCAACCGTCAGGACCTTCAAGCTGAGAGCAACGGCCCCAAACCCGCGGGAAGCCACCTATGAGATGTGTGTGGCCTAGAAGCCACTGAGTGGGAACATCAGGTGTCTGGGAACTCCCAGCGGCACTCCGGCTGGTGAGATGGCCCAATGCACGTGAACTCCCACCCGGCTCTGCCAAAAGGTCCCACATAATACTGGAGATGGGGCTGACCCGTTAGAGGCCAAACAGCCTGCCCACCCTCACCTATATCCTGTTTTTCATAAAGAAGCAAGCACGGAGACAAGACTCCTCCCACACGGAACCCTTATACCTACCAACCTCCTTTGATCTGTACTGCTATAAATAAAGCAAGCCTGGGCTCCATCTTTATTAGAAGCTGTGCCCGTCTGGTCAGTTTGGCCCATCGCTGCCCCTGCTCTAAAACTATATTTCTGTGTCCTGTGGTTATTTTGCGGCACTATTTTCTTAGTCTTAGCTTTCATTTCTCAGCCAGCCCATCCCCGTGGAGGGGACCCTTCTCCCTCGACCACACTGGACGTGTGCAAGACAAACCCCACTCTTTCAAATCCACCTGAGAAGTTTTCACGGAGGGGACTTGCTCAGCATGTCCATGGGAAGCAGGAGGCCATCAAAGAAGGGTGACTGCCGTCACGATCAAAGCAACCAACCCACCCCACTGTCCACTGGACTAAGGTCAAAGCAGGCAAAACGGAGGTCTCACAAATCCATCTTGCAGCTATTTGGCCTTTCCCTTCCACAAAATAAAATAGTTCTTGACTCAATAATTTGGATTTACACATGCAAAGACAGGCTTAGGCCTGAAAGTCACTCACTCACACAAACCCAGGAATTGTGGCAAAGCTGTGCAAAACCAGACATGCACCTGAACGCGCACACACACACACACACACACACACACACACACAGCAGACAGCGCAACCCGGCTCTCTCCCGGACTCCCCGCTCCAGGGTCAGGGCAGAGGGGCAGCGAACAGTATTCTGGGGTACAGTACTCACTGCGGTGGGACAGGGGACTGCTGAGGACCGTGTCTGGCAACAGGCTTCCCGGGGCTCCACCGGCGGTGCAGTGCATGAAGCCGTCCTCGCAGTAGCTGCAGAGGGGAAGACACAGCCTGACTTCGCAAGAGTCCTCAGCACTTGATATCCTTGTCTCTCCCTCGCCCTCTGCCCCTTGACCCTGAGCTCCCAGCCCCATCACTCTGTGAAGCCTGCCTTACTAAGGCCACCCGGGACTTCCACACCACTGTAGCCCATGATTTTCAGTTCTTTTTCCTACTGGATCCCCTTCAACTTTACTTACTGTTAAATAAGTAAGTAAAACAACTTACCCCGTTGTTTTAGAGAACTTTTTTTTTTTTAATCTCCCCTAGTTCCTCCAACTTCCCTGGTTGCTCCTTCCCGGCCTGGACTGTAGCTCACCTGTGCCGTGGCCTGGCCTTTGCGTGTCAGGCTCCCTCCTGCGCCCTCTCTGCTTCCCACGCTACAGTGCCATCCATGCCCCAGCTCCAATGCCAGAGATGACTCACAACTTTCCAGCAGCCTCTTGAGCCTCTCCTTCGAACCCGGACCCCTATCTGGAAACGCCTGCAGGATGGCTTTCTTTGATGTCTCAAGGCCAGCCTGATTCGTTGACCACCGCCACCATCCATCTGATCTGATCTCCCAGCCAGAGAGCCAAGGTCCCTCCTGACACTGCCCTGTCCCTCACCCATCACCAAGCCCTTGGACTTTGCCTCTTCCATACGGCTGGGACTCTCCTCCACTTCCCCATCTCCACTGCCTGCACAGTGCAGGAGTCTCCTACCCGACATCCCTGTGCCTGTTCTTACCTCTCTCCAAAACACCCCTCTTCACAGCCAAGAATCTTTTCAAACCTTAATCTGATTATGTCACATCACTGCTTGACTCCTTCAACAGCTTCCCCTCCGCAGGCCTTTGGATAAAGACCAAATCCCCGTGTGATGTGACCCCTGCCGGCCTCTCCCCCTCCAGCCAGCTGGCCTTCTGTGAATCTCAAACCCTTTAAACACAGGGTTTTTGCACAGTTTCCTCTGAGCTGGTGTCACTTCTGCCCAACACTCACACACATCTACCACCTTCTTTACCCCCCCGCCCCATCTCAAGTTCTCGCAGACCACATATTTCTCTTCCCAAAACTTACAACACTTGTAACTTTGTAAGTATTCAAGCTTTATCTGGTTAACATCTGTCTCTCACTAGACTATAAAATCCATGAGGGTCGAAGCTATAACTGGTCTTGCTCACCATTATATCCCTAGAATGCAGCATAAGGCTTTACATAAAGTACCCAATATGCTTTGGGGGTTTTGTTTTGTTTTATTTGGGGGAGTTTTTTGTTTGTTGGTTGGCTGGTTGGTACCAGGAATTCAACCCCAGGACACTTCACCACTGAGCTACATTCCCGGCCCTTTTGTTTTGAGACAGGGTCTCACTAAGTCCTTAGGGCCGCTCTAAGTTGCTGAGGTTGGCTTCGAACTTATAATCCTCCTGCCTCAGCCTCCTGAACCTCTGGGATTACAGGTATACACCACCATGCCTGGGTGTTTTTATTTTTAATTATACATTCATGGAGTATGATGTGATATTTTTTCACACATACAAAATATGCAAAGATCTAATCAAGATAACTGACAGACCCGCCACCTTCACCTTCTATCAGTTCTTGGTGTTGAGGCAAACTTCTTTCTTCTAGCATTTTGAAAAATACAATAAATTATTGTTAACTGTGGTCACTCCCCTGTGCTTTAAAACACTAGCATTTCAGTCAACTCCTGGCCAGAGCCTGGCCTGCAGCAGAGTTCGCCCTGCTGTGCTGGCCGTCAGAGTGACCAACGGAAAGATGGGAAGAAGTCCCAGCGTGCGCCTTCCTCCCACCTGTCCCCGGACCTCGCCAGCATTTCCTCCTGCTGTCACCCGTCAGTTTGGTGCTTACGGACTAAAAATAAATAGCCACAAACAAGCCCTGAGTTCCTTCAGGCACACATTCTCCATGAAATCCGATTTTCTACATGAAGTGGAGAAAGAGAATCATCAGTAGCATTGAGCCCTGGTCCAGGAAGAGGACACAGTCACGGGGATGTCACTGATGTCAAACCCTGAAGAGAGACAGAAGCCAGGGCTACTTCCCAGCCGTGCTCACCGGGCGCTGCTACGTGCCACCTCCCTCCTTCCCGGCTATGGAAACATAACTGATGACAGCTGCTGCCATCGAGTCACCCCCGCTTCTGTAGACTGACTTCTTTCCTCACCACAGTACCGCAGCAGGGGGCCGGCCTGGCCTTCTGGTCACCACATGCAACAGTCCGTTCTAAGGATTCAAGAATCCTTGGGTTCTAATCACTTGCTGGATGATTTGGGAAAAAGGAGAACCTCTCTAAGCCTCAAATTGTTTACTTAAAAAAAAAAAAAAAAAAAAAAAAAAAAGCAAGCTCTGCCTGCCCAGTGGCATTTTTCAAGGTCCTGGAGGAAAACACCTTGGAAAATATGGCTGGACAACTGTAGTAAAATGCCCACGGCGCTAACGCCAAACGATCACACCAGCGGAGGATGACAGGACGGTGGGCGCTCCGTAGCCACGGGTGCTGCACCTGCAGATTCAACAACTGCAGATCAAAAGCATTCAGGGGAAGAATCACACCTGCGCTGAACACGTACAGACTTTCTTCTTGTCATGATTCCCGAAACCACACAGTGTGACCACTATTCACCTAGCAGCTGTGTCGTGTTCAGCACCACAGGTGATCCAGAGGTGACTTCAGGAAGGTGGCAGGCTGTGCAGACACTGTGATGTGCAGATACGGGGCCTTTCTAGATAAGGGACAGGAGCATCCCGGGAGCGTGGCGTTCCATGGAGTCAGGCTGTTCCGTATTCCCTTCTGCCCTTAGTCCTCACGCCCTGGCACCGTCTGGGCTCTGCCCTTGCAGCTGGCCTCGTACCTCTGCCCTCTCCCACAGCGCTCCTCCTCTTACCCTCTGACTGAGTTCAGGACTCAGTCCTCTTTTCTGCTCTCTGTCCCACTCCTCTGGGTGAGCCTTGCCTCCCTCACAGCTGCAGCCGTTACCTCCAGCCCAATCGCCCACTCCAGTTCCAACCCGAGGATTCAAGCTGAGGTTCCACTGACCAAAATGGCCTCTTAGTGACTCAAAGTCATGAAGGCCAAAGGCGAACTCATCATCTTCCCTCGACTCCGGAGAGCCCTCCCGCAGCTCCCGGCCATCACCATCCTCCCAGGCATTCAAGTTCAGAGCCCCGGGGCCCTCATCAGCCCCCGGTGCTCTTAAATACCCCACAGTCCATTCACACCCCCATGGCTCTAGATTCCACCCCCCACGCCCCAGCCCCGCTGCCATGACCTGGTCCAGGGCCTCACTCCCTTTGTTTCACTGTGTCGACACTGGGGTGCCGCTGGCCTCCCTGTCTTTACTCCAGAACCCCTCCCTGGCGCTCCACTTCATCCTGTCTGCTGCCTGTTCAAAACCTTCCAAGAGCTGTTTCGCCTACTGCAAAGTGAGCCCCCCACTTCCTTCAAAGACTCCTGACCCTGTTCCCAGCCTGACTCCTGCCTTACCTGCCTGCTGGAGTTTGGATCTAGAATGCCCCCCATCGGTCCATGGGTTGAAGGTTCAGTCCCCAGTCGGGTACAACCGGGAGGTGGTAGAACCTCTAGGAGATGGGACCTCGTGGGAGGTTTGGGGTCATTGTTGGTGAGCCCTCCAAGGAGACCGTGGGATCCTGATCTCTTTCTTTCTCTTTTGCATTCAGCCACCATGAAGTGAACGGGCCTCCACCATGACATGCTCCCACCATGACATCCTGTGATGCCACAGGCCCAGAGCAACAGGGCCTATCTGTCATGGACTGAAAGCTTTAAAAATGTGAGCGAACGACACCTTTCCTCTTTTAAGGGTGGACTTGTCTCTGGAATTCATTACAGTAATGGAAAGCTAGCCACTACTCTCCTCAGGCGACCCATGTTCCCGCTAGAGGATCTACCTTGGTGATTGTTGAGCACTCCTTGTGTGCTTGCATCTCTAGCCCTCTGCTTCCTCTAAAACCACCTCCACCCCTCATCCCACCCACCTCCACCATGGCAATCCTCCCCTAGGTCAGAGGTTACCTCCTTCATGGAGTCTTCCTCAATTCCTCCCAGATGAAATCAGTATTCCCCTTTCTGAATGAGTAGGGCTTTTTATGCCTCTTAGATGAAAAGTCTACCAAAAGGTAAGGTTACTGCAACTCAAACCAGAACTGTGTGAGGTACAGTGGGGTCAGAGCTCTAGAGGTGGCCTCTACTCCTGCGACAGTCACGGTCCACGGGTGATGCACTACACATTTTCCTGAAATTCAAGTCCGATGCTAATCACTGTTTCAATAGAAGCATAAACAATATGCTTTGGGTACATGAAGTTGGAAAGGACTGCAAATTTATCATGATGAGAAAAAGATTCAGATCCAATGCAATATGGAAGCTTTGAATCTAGATTTGAACGAGCCAGCTATAAAAAGTTTGAGATAATCAAGAAAAAGTGAATATGGACTGATTTTTAGATGTTGTTAAGGAACTACTGTTAATGTTTGGATTAGTAATAGTACTATGGTTATCTTTATTTTTGCAATAAGTATTTACCTGTTAGAAATACATATTAAATTTATTTACTAATAAAATGATGCAATATCTGAGGTTTTATTTAAACTATTCCAGCCAAAAGGGGGAGGAGGCAATAGATAAGATAATCATTGAAACTAAGTATGCATACGTTAAAGTTTCTTATACTAACTATTCTCTCTGCCTTTGTGTCTTTCCGAAATCTTCCATAATTGGGGCATTTTAACTGGTCTTCCCTAGTAGACTGTCAGCTTCTTTGGAGACCACACTGTGTCTAGCTCATGTTTAGGTCACCAATTCTTAGCCAGAACCTGGGACAAAACAGGTAACAGGTAAATGTTTGCCCTATAAATGTTCTGTGGCAAAATTCTTCGCTGATCTCGTCAGCCTTGTTGAAACTGTCAGAGCAGGTTGGGCAAAGAGCTGCAAGAAGTAGGCATGACCCCTGTTCTCAGGAGGAAGTGCATGATTTCAACCAGGACAGCTACTGCATGGCTTGGATGTGGTTTCCCCCACCCCACCCCCAAAAATACTTATGCTGGGAGTTTTGTCTCCAGGGTCACAGTGTTGAGGGCTGGTGGGAACTATAAGAAGTAAGACCTAGAGGTTGGGATTAATACCCATCTTGCAAGAGTTAGTTATATCAAGAGGGACTGGATGAGTTGTCAAGAGAATGGGTGGTTAAAAATTAAGCCACTCCGGAGCTGGGGTTGTGGCTCAGTGGTAGAGCACTTGCCTAGCATGTGTGAGGCCCTGGGTTCAATTCTCATATAAATAAATGAACAAAATAAAGGCCCATTAATGTCTAGAAAAAAAAAATTAAGCCACTCCATGTTTGCTCTCTTCTGCACTCTCTGCTCACCCCTCTCACATACTCTCCTGCCATGATAAATCTGCCATGCTACAACGTAGCATGGGGTCTTCACCGGAGGCAGCTGCCCAACTTTGGACCTCTTTTCCTTATAAAGTACCAAGTCTCGAGTATTTTGTTCTAGCAACTCGAAATGGACTAGGACAGCAACGCACCATGAGGCAATACTGCTGTGGCATATTTTCTTCTGCACCAAATGCTTCATTCAGCCTGAGAACACTGAAAGGAGGCTGAAGGGGAGAGAAATGGAAATCTCCCATTTCCTGTTTCAGAAGAGGGAAACAGAGGCCTAGGGCACGGAAACGGGACATGTGATAGTTTGCCATAAAGTTCAAAAACGCTCACTGATCGCTTGAGTTCCTAGCTCTCGGCATAATAAGAAAAAGCAGGAGACTTTGGTGATATCCCAGCTCTGCCTCAGACTCGCTGTGTGAGCCTGGACAAGTCAGTTCCTTCCTGGGCTTCGGTTTACTCAGCCACGAAATAAAAGGTTGGGAGGTCCATTTCCCCGCCTGGTGCGGCCCGCACAGGCCCCTGGCCCAGCTGCCGGCACTCACCACGTGGTGTGATGGTCTGAGAAGATGTCCGCGGGCTGGAAGATCTCACCATCATAGTAACAGGGGCACTGCGCCTTGGGCACACAGTGCCCCCTTTCATCCTGGTAGAGCCCTGGGGGGCAGAAGCAGCCCTCGAGACAGACCTCATCACATTCCTCATCCGGGTAAGAGAGGGAGCGGCAGGTCAGGTTGCAGGGTGTCCCACACTGCAGGTACACCTGGCCCTCGGGGCAGTGCAGCGCTGGAAGGGAAGGGAAACGAAGGAAGGATGACCAGGACATGGGTGCCACCCCTTGCAGCCACGACCCCCCATTATATCCGTGTGATCACCCACGAGGACCAAAAGCACACCTCCAGGCACACACCTGGGTGTTAGAGTTAGGAATGCACACGTTTCTCCCCATCTTAACCAGGGCGAGCATCTGAGTTCTCCAAGCCCAGGACATGGGAGAAATCCTGGTGGCTTTGAATATTTAAAAGAACTGGGAGTAGCAGGCCCGAGCACCACCAGGATGACGATGACATTAATGACTACCATTGTGGAGCACCTACTGCGTGCCCTGCTCTTCACAGAGGTTTCAGGCCTCCCTCGGTGAATTAGCTCTTGTCCAGAGGTGAGAAAACTAAGATTTGGACTGAGGGACTGTTCGTGTCATGCCTCCCAGGAAGAAGCAGAAGCAAGATTTGAGCTCTCTACAGCCCTGAAGCTCAAGCTCTTAATCATTCTATTCTAAAAAGGAAACAGTCCCTCTGAGGACATGGGAGTCATAAAGAGTAGAGATACCCTTATACCTGCCCCAGAAAAGTGGGCATACCCCACCTTCCCACAGCACCCCCTCTCCCTGGCCAAATACAGAAATGATACAAGAGACAAAAACCAGGAAGAAGTAGAGCAGAGTGCTGAAGCCGCGAAGAGAATGAGCTCTGCACCCCCAAATACCCAGGTTCGAGCCCCCGTTCCACCACTAGTTAGCTACATGACCTTGAGCACTCTCCTAACTGGAACAGAATACCAATACCTGCCTGGGTCTTTGCGAAAGTTAAATAAACCAATACCTCTAGAGGCCTGGTTGGCATAGAGTGAGTGTTCAGTGTTATCATTACTAATAATATTGCTGGGGAAACACAGGCCTAGCTCATCAGGCTTGGGATGGGAGGAATCTTCCAGAGAAAGATCCAAGCCAAAGGCCTGGCACTCCTACATTGTGGTCAGTACGTGCTGGTAGTCTGACAAATGCTCTGACATGCTTTGCCGGGAGGGAAAGACAGACACGGGAGATGTGGGGTGCCCTTTACCCTTCCAGAATGCCTCCCCAGTGCTCACTGGCCATGAAAAGCAATGAAAGCCCCATTCTGGAGACACAGTCTTCCTGGGGCTGTTAGAATCCTCGCCTCTCGTTTCTTCAGCAGAAGCCCACAGGCGGAGCATCGTGCAGAAGCTGCAGGAGTCACCCCTGGCCGTGAACCTCTGGAGAGACCCTGCAGCCTCCCTCCTGCGACCACCTTTGACTTGGTGTCTGCAGGTAGCGGGGCCCTCTAATCACTGAGACCTTGACTTTTCTCTGACGGGGCGGAGAGTTTGAGCCATTGGATGGATGTGCAGAGGGAGGGGAGGGGGAGATGGGATGTGCTGGCCGAGGAGACAGTGACCCCTCTCAACCACTGAGTGTGCGGTGACAAGGGCACACTTCATCCATCAGGGAGAAGCCGGGGCTGGGAACTTCTCCTTTCTGACAGACTGTCTCTAGCCTGGCTTAAAGCCCTATTTAATTTCTTCTTTAGTCTTCTTCCCCAGAATAAATACAGATTTCAGCTTAGAAGACATGTATTGTGCACCCACTGTATGCTGGGGCCGTGTGAGGCTCAGGGATGCAAAAATGGTAAGCCTTGGTCCTTGCCTTCAAGGAGCCCATGGTCTCATCTTCCCAAGGGAAACACGACCATTTTCCAAGGGGAAAACTGTGTTTCTCCTGAATCTCCTTACAGCATGAAGTAGCTACATGTTTAAGTCCCTGCTCCATCAATGCTCCTAACTGGTGTGACATCTTCCTTCCTATGGATAGACTCGGTGGTTTGGGGAGCTCTGTTCATTTCTCAGGAAGGGAAAATGAGGCCTGGGTCCAGGGGCCCTTAAGTCAAGAAAGGGTGAAGGCAAGAATCAGGAGCTCCTCCCACAACCCAAGGTCATTTGTGACATCCTCCCATCACGACAGAGACCTCTTGTCCTGGAGAGTCTCCAGAGAGAGTTCCTCCCCCCACCCAGCACTTTCATGGAAGAGTCAAGAAATCCTTTACCCAAACCTCAGTCCCTGCCACAGCCATGCCAGCCCATGTCCCCGGTTCTCTTCAGTGGAGACCAAGAACAGCCACTCATGAGAGATTTAAACCATGCGTTCAATGGCCCTTGGCATTCTGGGTGAATGCTCTACAACAGGAAAGCCGTGGGAGATGGCAGTATGGTGGTGGTGGACGATTGCTAATATTGGGGAACCCAAGGCATACTCATTGGCTCGTTACTTTCCCCAATTTCTAAAGTAATCCAGGAACCTGGAGTTCAGAGGGGTTAGCACAGAGTCAAGGTCATGTAGCTGGTAAGTCACAGGCCAGCAGCCAGGAAGGCTTCAGCTGGGCTCTTGCAGCTGCCAACCTGAGATTCCCTGTGGCATCCAGGGCTGGAGGGACAGAGAGGGCTCTGCTGCATGCATTCTGTAGGTTTGTTTTCTTCCATCCCTACTTTTGACTCTACTCTTTGTTAGGAGACTCCTTGGACTTGAAACATGAGTTGGCTCAGTGGACCCCAAATATTGACACTTCTAGAGAACCTCCACCTAAACGTCTCTTCAAATACATGATATCAATCCCTTTATCACTGCTCATAGCTCCTGTTTCCCTGCTTCTGTCGGGGCATCCTACATTTTAGACTCCAAACACATCTTCTCTCTAAAAATCAGAATATTCCCCATCCTGCCAGGAGGGGGAGCCAACGGAAAGGCTTCCTCACTTTCACACCTTAGTACTGTTATTCTACCAATTCTTCTCTGCCAAGAGAGCACCTTTGTAAAGCCATGGTCAAGTACACCTCCTCCTGAAAGCCTTCCTTGATTGTCCCCACCCTTTATCTGCTCTGCCCTTTATTCAATGTGATAGGCACCTCCTAGGGAGAACTCAAAAAAGAAGGTTCAAGTTCCACATCGTCGCTATGGCCTCACCACACTGGGCACTTAGCAAATGTCCCCAGATCAATAACAACAACAACAAAGTGTCCCCACTCTAGCCGCCACTCTAGCATGGGAGCAGAGACCAACTCTGGCGCCAGGAATCTACCAGTGCAGAAAGAGATGTAAAAGTCAGCCAGGACAATGATGCTATTCAGCTTTGCGTAACTTTATACAGTGCCAAAGATTTTCGCCAGGAGTCCATCGATGGCTTCCAGAAGTTCTAAGCAAAGGATTTATGTGAGCATTGCTCATGGCCTTCCTCAGACTCCACGGATGCTGGGACCCATTGGGACCTGGGACCTGGGACCCACGCACTCCACAACCTGGTCATACCAGTAATGAACACTAGGTGGCAGCAGCCACAGGAGATCTCTGCCTGGAAGGCTCTAGGTAGGGGCTCCACCTGGTCCTGCTGGAATCAGCCCGCCCGTGGGGAAGAGCTAGCCCCTCCGCCACTACACCCTGCCAGGAGGGGGGAGTGAAAAGAACCATCTGCACAACCCGGGCTTGTCAGAATGCTGCTGGGCCCATTTCCAAGAGAAATGATGCAGAGAAAGTGCTTTGAAAAGACCAATTGGGCCAAGACCACAGGGGTCAGTAGTTTAGGGGTGCGTGCCTAGAGGGGTGCAGCCCGCGGTAGGGTGGGGACCCACCACAGAAGTCGGACTTGCGCCACGCGATGTGCACGCCTCTCCGCGCACAGGCCGCCGCGTAGCTGGCCACAGCGTCGCACAGACAGTCCCTGCCGTCGGAGCAGGAGCACACGTCGTAGCGGCAGTTCTGCAGGTAGGGCAGAGGGCTGGCTTCGGGGTGGCAGGCCTCGAACGTGGAGGACGCCAGGAGAGAGCAGGCCTCCTCTGCGAACCTGGCTGTGGGGAGAGAGAGGATCGAGCCCAGGTGAAGGGAGCCCTGCCCTACCCCACCCGCTCAGAGTCTCAGCCACAGGGACCCGGCGTCAGAGTCCCCATCCCCAAGAGACGAGCACGGGCTCCACCCCCGAATCCCCCACACCCGCTTCTCTGTCCGCAGCAGGTTCTGCCAAAACAACTCTTGGCTCCGGGAATTTATCGCAATTTTTCTCCTGCAGCCAATTTACTCTCCTAATTACATTGGGCTCGAATACATATTAAACTGCCGCTCTGGAGCACACGCCCACCGGCAGAAGGAAGTGGTCAGTGATGGCCTGGGTCAGAGGGGGATGTTGTGATAGGCCTGAACTGCAGACAAGTCCGCACGCGGCCCCCGAGTGCATCTGTCTTACAATGATTCAAGTCTAAGCCCCTGCGGCTGCGCTCCTGTAGACCGGGACATCCGGGGCAGGAAATGCACTATTCTTTTCTTTCTCAGGCTTTGGCTCAAGGAGGGTGTTCAATAAAGAAGCTTTGAAGAATAAATGAGCCAGTTGCAGATAAGCAAATGCTGATAGTAAATAAAATAAAATAAAAAAGGTGCACCCCGCCCCTGGCTCCCTGCGCTGCCGCTCCCCACCCCCCATGGCGGCTGCGCTCTTGCATGGCGCTCACGTACTCAGGCGCGGGTTGAGGCTGCAGGGGTCGCCGTGCTGCTTCTGCAGGTCCCCGCAGTCCCCGTGCAGCTTCCAAGCGTTCCCGAAGTCCACCACCAGGGGCTCCACCAGGCCCGCGGGGGTGAGGAAGTCGTCACCCTTGTTGCCATTGTAATTCCCACACAAGCCACAGGTCTTCCCGGCATAGAGTGGGGACAGCTGCGGGGAGAGGCCAGACCACCTTGAAGCAGCAGCCGCCAACTCAGCCACCGCTTCGTTTCACTGATGAGGTGGTTTTGATCAGAAATTCCCCAGATGAAAGATCAATATGAATGGCGTCTAAGCCGTAGGCTGTAGGAGAAAAAACTAAATAAAAACAATCAGCCGCATACATCCACCACTTCCACCCTGGCCTGTCAATCATTAGTCAGAGAAGAACCAAGCCAAAAGGGATTCTGAAGATTATATAGTCACTTAAAGATGGAGAAACTGAAGAACACAAACAACAATAAATGTTGGAGAGGATGTGGGGAGAGAGGCACACTCATACATCGCTGGTGGGACTGCAAAATGGTGCAACCGTTATGGAAGGCAGTATGGAGATTTCTTGGAAAACTGGGAATGGAACCACCCTATGACCCAGCCATCCCATTCCTGGGTCTATTCCCAAAGGACTTAAAAACAGCATATTACAGTGACACAGCCACTTCAATGTTTTATAGCAGCACAATTCACAATAGCTAGGTTGTGGAACCAACCTAGATGTCCCTCAGTTGATGCATAGATAAAGAAAATGTGGTACATATACACAATGGAATTTTACTCAGCAATAAAAGGAAATAAAATAATGGCATTCGCAGGCAAATGGATGAAGTTGGAGAATATAATGCTAAGTGAAATCAGTCAATCTCAAAAAGCCAAATGCTGAATGTTTTCTCTGATATAAGGAGGCTAGTTCACAGTGGTGTTGGGTCGGGGTACATAGGAGGATTAGAGGAACGCTAGAAAGGTCAAAGGGGAGGGAGGGGAATGAAGGGAGCAAGGGGGGATGGAGGGGAAAAAAGAAAAGGTGGTTGAATAAGATGGATGTTTTTATTCTAAATGTATGATTGAAGATTTGAATGGTACGAATATACATTGTATACAAACAGTGTTTTGTAAAAAGATGCTCTATATGTCTATTATGAATTATAATGCATACCACTATTATAAATACAACAACTTTGAATAAAAAAATAAAAAATAAATTCAGGGAAAAATCTGGAAGTTGAATGAGGGAAGAGAGTAACAGGAAAGAAATCATGTTAAATTTCAATTTAGACGTTTTAGCTATCTCTTTTGCCTATATTTTGATAGAGATATATTAAATCTAAAAATTAAATATGGCTATGATGGAGTAAAATAAAGGTGGAGAAAATTTAAAAAAAAAAAAAAAAGATGGAGAAACTGAGGCCCAGGGAGGGAGAGTGACAGGCGGAGAGTGACAGGAACAGTGGCAGAGCAGGGACGAGCCCGTCGTTGCGCCCAGCCCCAGTTGGTCTGTGTTCACGCCTGCCAGGTGGCCTAGGCCCGTGGCCCCAGTTCCCCTGAGATCAAGCACAAACCCAACACCTGTCCCCTGAACGCTTTCATTGGTCACCCATGGGCAACGCAGACTGAGTCAGGTGTGGTCTCAGTCCCCTGCGGCTGACACCGTGTGACCAGCAGCAACACCTTCGCAGTGGCGTCACTGAGCATCACGGAAAAGAAGAGGCCCCTGCCAAAGGGGCTGTCAGGATGGCGGCTGGGGAAAAGTGGGGTTCAGCGAGGACACTGGGGCAGTGTGCTGTGTGATGACCAGGAGGGGACCAGGACTCAAACTCCCCACCATCAGCACGTCACTCGTTGTCCAATTAGAGCTGAAGAAACCTCTGAACCCAGAGGGCACATCAAGGGACACGTAGGGAAATGGAACCTGCCTTTTGTCCGGGACAGCTGGGGACACCTGCACCCTGATGTGAAGAGAGAGCAGGGGTTGGACCCAAGAGTCCTGAGTCCAGCTCTCCCCATAGCTAACGAGGCCTGTGACCCCCCGTGTTCTGAAGCCTCCTGGGCTAGGCCCGGGACCCCGTGGCCATCTCTTGGAGGCCCTCCAGGCTGCTAGCTCTGACCTAACAAGGTACAAAGGGAACAATCCAGTGAAAGATTATATACCCTTATAAAATAGGCCCAAGTAAACATCCTTAATAAGAAAGGGCACCGAGGGACGCCCTCCTTGTTTGCTTTTAAAATATCTAGTGTCACATTAGGCACCAAGGCCTTTCCTGATGTCCCTTAAAATTTCAATCCCCCCCAACCCTGGCACTTCCTGCTGCCCCTCCTCTGCTTTATTTATCTCCCCAGGATTTATTCTAACATATTATTTAATTTACTTGTTGGCTTCGTTTATTGTCTGCTTCCCCCAGGAGAATTTAAACTAAAAGAGGCCAGGGTCTGTGCCTGCTCGGTTTCCCCCATTCCTCAGCATCCAGGTGTCTGCGAGCGTGGTCCATGCGGGCTGCAGAGACCACACTGCAGACCAGATGGCCTGTAAACAACACACTTATTTCTGATAGTTCTGGATCCTGGGAAGTCCAAGATCAAGGCACCAGCAGACTCAGCGTCTGCCCAGGGCTCCTCTTTCTGGTTCAGAGATGGCTGCGACTACATCCTCACACGGCAGAAGCCGGTGTCTGGGGACTCTTTTATCGAGGCACTGATTCCATTCACGGGGGGCTCTGCCCCAGCAACTTAGAGCCCTCCCTCAGCCATGGGGGTTGGAATTTCAGCACATGAAGATGAATTTGTGGGGCACACAAACATTCAGCGTGGACGTGCTGGTGGGTGCTCAATAAATACTGGTTGAATGATTGAGTTGGGGAACAAGTGAATAACTCGGTCAGCGCACAGAGGGGCTCTTCTCCCAGCGCCTGCTGGAAGACAGCGCCAACAGTCAAGGCTGCCTGAGCAGCGCAGCCAAGTGGGATGAACCTGGAGTCCCCTCCCCCTCTCCTCAGCATCTCTCCTCCTCCTTCTCAGACACGTAGCTCATGCTCCCCAAAGTCCCCACTGCTCACTCCCACTGGCTGCCGTCACTACTGCCCCCCCCCAACTCTTGAAAACTACCCCACCCTCCATGCTGGCTCTGGCTTGTCTCAGAGGTCAGCGTGGCCCAGGGTTAGAACCATGGTTGCATCCAGGGACAGCAGGCTGTGCCTGGCTAAGAGGCCTGCAGTGTCCCCGCTAGGACACTTCCGAGAAGACACTGGCTGTTTGAAACAGACTTGTGCTTGGTGGCAGTTCTGACCGAGTGAAGCCTGTCGGACACCTTCTCCACAGCACTGTGCTGGAGCCAGGGCCTTGCTGCCTCACCAGAGGCCCAGAGGGCTCCTCTCCCCAGGAGGCCTGCCTCCACTACCTCCCCCACCTAGCAGTCCCCGAACCCAGGTGCTAGCCCTGTGCTCCCACCTCCTGCCCTTCACAAACGCCCCCTTTCCCGTATCAACCCACAGGACAGTGCACAGGACATGGGGTCATCTGATCCTGTCCTGAACCTTCACCAAATCCTCTTCTTGTAAGCTAAGCTGACCAAACCACACCCCAAAGATCTCATTCTTGTGGAAAGGAATCTAGCTGTCTCCTCAGAGGAAAAACAAAGAGCAGAGGAAGCTGAGGAGGAGGTGGGCAGACGCTGTAACAAGAAGTCCTGGCCCAGCTGATGGAGGGGAAGCTGCCCGGGTGAACAGCACCCACTGTGCCACAGGGGAGGGGCTGGGAAGGTGGACGAGCTCGCATGCAGCATCCCCTTGAAGCCCAGGTGCAGGAAGAGCAACTGCACAGTGACCCGGAGACCGAGCTCCGTAGGACACCGAGCTCTGTCACCAAATGACCCCGAGACCCGGGCAAGTTCCTCTGGCTCCAGAAGAACTTTATTTCCAGCTGGAAGTGGGGGTCTGACAAAAGGATCTCCCATCCTTCCTGATCTGTGGTCTGTGGTTGCAAGTTCATTTTTTATAAAGAAAAAGGAAAAAAAAAAAAAAAAAGAGTTAATTGTGAAACTCTCTCAAGGAATCTAGGACCAGAGAAAGAACTGATTGCTTTAAAATGGAGGAAGCAGGATCTCACCTTCAATGTCCATCACAGAGTTATACCAAGGATCCTGGAGAGAGGGACCCCAGGATGCAGGAGGAGTCTCCCCAGAATCCTAGTGCGGCTGTTCTCAAAGGGGTGGTCTTGGGACACATGGCGGGGGGGGGGGGGGGGTCCCTGAGGCCCTTTCAAGGGATCTGCAAGCCTGAAACTCCTTTCAAAAAACATGATGTCATTGTCACCTTTTCCCTTTTCATTCTAAGTACACAGTGGAATTTTCCAAAGGCTACATGACACACGATATCGCAAAAGATGGATTGCAGAAGTAGATACAAGACTGCAGCTGTCTTCTATTAAACCAGTCATTAAAGAGATTTACAGAAATGTATGACAATGGCATTCTTCTCACTGCTTAGCTTTGTTTTGGGAAACGGTTATCTCCCCCCCAAAAAAAAAGATATTTATATTAATGTGTTTGGGGTTCAGTATTATATTTTTAAACATGTTAATAAATACATGTTCTAAATGCCTCTAATTTCTAATCTGACCAATAGACACAACCCTCATTGAAGAGCTTGGGGTCCTTCACAATTTTTAAGAGTGAAACAATATCCTGAGACCATAAAGCGAGAACTACTGGTCTAGTGGGGAGACACTGGGCAGAGAGCAAGCCCTGGCTCCGTCATGGAGAGGTGTGGACTGGGAGCAGGCTCTCAACTTCCCTACACCTCATTTGTCGCCCTAACAAAACGGCACCTGCCCACCTGCCCACCTGCCAGGGCCTTTTCAAGAGAAACAACACATTCCAAAACGCCATAAAGTCGGGATGCCCATCCGAGTGATTCCAGGGCCCGTGAGAACAAGAAGATGTGGCCCACCGACGCAGAGGCCCAGTGACTCACTGAGAAATCGGGCGGACCCCTGTGGAGCCTTGCACAGATGGGGCTGGGGGCAGCTTTCTCCCCCCAGGGTACAGGACACGGGGTCCTGGCTGTGTTCCCACCTGGCTCTTCCCTTGCTGCCACGGTGGGCACCCAGGAAGACACCCCCCACTCCCCGGCCTCGTTGCAGCCAGGAGATCGGTCAGCAAATCCACCACCTCGCCAGCCCCACCAGGGCCCAGATACCCCAGCTCAGGGACCCCTGAGCCCCAGAAGAGAGAACCCCAGGGCCAGCAGGGGGCGTCCAGCAAACAAACACCAGCTTCTCCTAGACAAGAGAGGCCTGTTCCTCCCTCTGGGGGAGTAGGGCCTGAGGAGAAAGGAATTCTTCTCCCACCACACAAAGCCCTTCTGCCCAAACACAAGGGGCACTTTGTTAGGCTCGGGCTCCGGGAGGCCACGGCTCCCGAGGGGACCTACCTTCACCTGCAGCCTCCCTCGGCCGTCCCACTCCACCTGCAGGTCCTCCCCGTAGCTGAGGCGCACGGAGGCCGTCACAGTGAGCTGGATGCGGAGGTCACCTGGAACCCAGCAAGACAGTGCTTAGGCTGAGGGGGGGAGGGGCAGTGTGGTGGGGTGGCCGGCAGACAAAGTGGGAGATGGAATGTCTCAGAAGGACCCTAGCAATGGACAGAGATGAGTGAAAGCAGATGAGATGGCCAGGAGGCTTCAGGGGGTCTCAGAGGAAGGGTGGACGGAGGCAATTAGGATCCCCCAAGGATCCCCAAGGCCCTGGGGTACACCCTGGAATTCCCTGGAATTTCTCTCGACGCCACAAGAGGGCAGAAGAGGCTCCCGCATTCTTAACTACAGGCGGGTTCTTTGGGGTGGAGATCTGCCACTGAACTCCCACGCCCAGCACGCCTGGGCCTCTCTGCCCGTGCACGCGGCTTCCAAACAGGCTTACTCAGTCCCCGTGGCTGAGAGATGCTGTGTGCAAAGCTGGACACAGCCGCGATCGCTGCTAGGGGGAGGTCGAGGCCAGACGGGGGCTTACACCTTGCTCCAGAGGAACTTATGCCACCTCGTGGAGAGACCCACACAGCACGCGCACACATGGACACCGGTGCTCTTACTAGCCAAGTTCATCCACTGCGTGCAACGCTAGGATTGTGGGCCACAGGGTGGCCCGGGATCACGGAGGACAAGGGGTGTGAGGGCCACCTCGCAGGTGGAGGTTGGGTGTCAGGCTGTGGGAAAGCAACTCTGCTTTGACTGGCACTGTGCCAGCCAGGTGGAGACACTGGCCCGCGAGGCTTTCCCCACAGGGCAGAGAGTCACGTGGCTCTGCCCCACCTGGCATCCTTGGTCTGAGCAGCCATCCCCAGCCTCTTGGTGCGTGTCAGCCTCCACCCCTTTCCCACCCCAAAGCACAACCGGAATCACCCTGCCGAGCCTCAACGGGTTCCTTTGGCTCAAGTCGAAGCAAAAATCCTCTTGGCATCTTTACCCCTCTGCACTCTCTCCCGGGCCTAGTCAGCTCCTGCCTTTCCAGGTGTTCAGCCAGCTTTCTCTTTGGGTCCCCCTCCTCCAGGAAGCCTTCCTTTCTTGCAAGGATGCCTGCCAAGAACATCCACCCTGTCCTCCAAAGATGACTGCCCACCACGTTCCCAGAGGAGAGACAGGGGACCCTCAGCAGGAAGGAGCCGGTGCTGAGGAGGAGGGGGAGGGGAGAAGCTGTGCCCGCCTGGGGCTTGGAGGGGGACTGAGCCCACCTTGAAGGAGGGGGAGCTGGATGTCCTGGCCATTCAGGGCGACCCCTCCTCCATGCTTCAGCTTCACGAGACCGTTGTGCAGGGCGGGCAGCTTCACCGCGGCCGAGCGGGTGCAAACAGCATCAGGGTCATCGGCACACTGTCAAGAGGGGACTCAGGGTGACCTCGCTGCACCCCCTGCCAGTCCAGCACCCAGCCCAGCACCACTTAACCAGAGAGAGACCTCACCTTCAGAGAGCCTGGGCACCTCCGTCTTCACCAAATACTGTATGTGAACGAGGCCCCCAGAAGTATGCAAGAAGGCCCTAAGCCCAGCCCACACACACACACACACACACACACACACACACACACACACACCCCTTAATATCCTGGCCTGGTCTTGTGCAAAGAATTATAGGCCTTTGGCTCATCCTCTTGTCCCTGGGCCTATTGATCCAAGAGAATGAGGGTCTTCCGCCCTCAGGAGGACCCGATGGCTCTACCTCTCTCGTCCCCTCTGCTCTGTGCCCTACAGAAGAGTCTACGTGTATACACAGAGCTCAGAAGAGGAGATGGGCCCTCCTTGCCCCCCTCCCGTCAGTCCTCGGTGCCCAGGAGAGATCCAGCCGTGGGGGCCGCAGAGCGGACCTGAAGGGGTGCTGCTCCTGGGCATGGGCCTGAGCTGGCCTGAGCAGGTGGCCGGCAGGGCAGGTGCCTTCTCCCAACAGTGAGGCAGAGCTGGGTCTCCATGAAGGAGGCCAACTGCGTCTGGAGGAGCAGCCCCCGCTCACCCCGTGGCTCTGCAGCCCTCGCTGCCTCCTGGCAGGCCAGCCCGGCCACACGCACCTGCACGGTCTCGATGACGACGGAGAAGGCGTGGCCCTGGCAGTCCTGGGCCAGCAGGTACCGGCAGATCCCGCTGAAGGTGAAGTGCTTGTCATCGAAGCTCTTGAAGTGAGCTTGGCCTGTGACGAGACACTCCCCTGGAGGGACACAGAGGGAAAAGCAGGGGCTAGGGGGAGCCTCCCAGGTGGCAAAGGCGGCACACATAGACAGACAGGGTGCCCTGCTCCCCAGACCTCCGAGGTGGCCTTGCCCCGTGCCAGTCTAAAGCCAGGTCCTAGCCGAGGCTCTAAGTTGGTCCCCACTCCCTAATAGTAGGATGTCAAAGCTGGGTCACTCCATTTCTTCTTTTACAGATGAAGAAACCAAGGGAGGTGACAAAGCTGTGCTCAGTCAGTGGCCGAGCCGTGGCCAGAAGCCGGCGCTCCTGACTCTCAGTCAGCTCTTGCCCCTCTATTCCGTTCCCCGGCATGCTGCCCCAGGTTCAGGGCACCCCCAGGTCAGTGTCACAGCAGCTGCAGATGGCAGCTTGGAAGCCTGCACGGTGCCTGGCCCACAGGAGGCTGACCAACCGCTCTCTGCACTGGCATGTGGAGGGGCTCAGGGACACAGCCCCACCCAGGAGGGTCCCTGCAGGCCGGCAGGCGAGGAGGCCGCCAGAGGCAGGGGGAGGAGGGGGTGGAGCTCCTCAGAGCTTAGCCGCGGCCAGCCCTGGTCTCCGTCTGCGCCTCAGCAGAGTGGCGGCTCTGGGCGGCTCTGGGCGGCTCTGGGCGGCTCTAAGGCAAGGCAAGGCCATGCTGTGACTTCAGTCGGGACCAGTTGGGGGTGGGAGGCAAGAGACCATCTGCACATGATCTCACCACTGCCTTGCCAGTGCTGACCTCTGCAAGGCCAGCTCCCAAGGCCAGGCTGACACATCTGTAGTTGGGGACTAGAAGTCCCCTTCATCATCTGACAACTCAGGGCCCTCCCAACCCACTGTCTCTCCAACTCCCCGGGGGCCCCAGCCCAGGCCCCACACATCCTGAGGCTGTTCGGGCAGGGGGAGGTGTCTGCCAATAATGTCTGCCCCGGCTTGGAGCCACCCCATCTTCAGGACACACAAGAGATGAACTAGAGCTAACTCGGGCATCTGGAGGTCTTGCCAGCCTCGCTCGGTGCATTCCTCCATCTCCTCTCAACTCTGCAGAAAAGAAAGGGGGGCTTCCTTCCCACCCCACCACCCCTGACCAGCGCTGGGTTCTCCGTTGCCTTTGCCAAGCCTTACACTGAAATTCCCCCTCAGAGAGACCCCCAGCCAACCCCACAGGGTCCCATCTCTAAGGGCTGACCTGGGGCCCTGTCACACAGCCAGGAGGTTCCCAAAGGGCACAGGGAGACCCCAGCTGCTCACCTATCACAGGTGAGTACCAGAAAAGGTGGGCAGTGGGGAGTGGGCCCCACAGCCTCCAGCACCACAAAGGAGAGGAAGATGGAGCCCAGAAGAGGACGAAGATGACGGAGACAGTGACAAAGAAGAGAACGGAATTGACAAGACCACTGGCAAAGAAGTAAACATTGGATCTGAAGCTTGCTCCATCCCGGCTAAGGACCGTGGTGAGATGAAGAAATCGCTGCAGCTTTTCCAAAGGCTTTACCCAAAGGCTCCTGTGAACACTGCAGAACTTCCAGACCTCTTCATTGGACAGAACCACGCTGGGAATGTGATTAAGAGGGCTTCAGACGCCGTGATGACTACGTGGAGGAAGAGGAGAGTTTTGGTTTCATAAGCCTTTTAAATTTAACTGAAAGAAAGGATGTCCAGGGTACTGAACAGATTAAAGAGTTGATTTTAAGCTTCTGTGAGAGGGACTGTGAATAGATCGTGGTTAAACAGCTGAACAGCTTTTAAATGACACCAGCCAGGCTTTGGGCTTTCTACTAAGTGAAAGATGCATCCACCTCTCTCCGCAGACAGCTCCCGGCCCCTCTCCCCGGGCACCAGCCGCTGCAGAAAGAACTAGCGGAGTCATGCAAAACTAACGAGCCACGTGGGAGGTGCCCCTTCTACCTGCTGACTAGCAAGACATGGTGGAAGCAGGGAAAACCAATTCCAAAAAAGAGACAAAGCAACCAGAAGGATGAGTTAACGATCGCAAATGCAGAGGAAGAATTTTTGTACGAGGAGGCAGTCCTGAGACTCAGCTTCTCGGTGCAAGAAGAGGGCGACACCGGCCTGGGAGGCGGGGGTCTTCTGAGGATGAACCAAACTGTGATGCGCATTCCAGGCAACGCGCATGAGTGAAATCATAGCTAAGCTGAAGTGGAGGGGCTTATTTTTTGTAAAATGACCAGAAAACCATGTGGAGATTTACTGAAAAACTCATGATTATTCAGATTTAAGTCCCCTACAAAACGTAGGATTCTTTTCCATGTGTCTGTGACACATTTACAAAATATCTCTTTCTTTGGTCAAATGATGAGTGGTTGATTAAAAACTTCCAGTAAGAAGAAAAACATGGAGTAGTGATTTAAAGTAAACCATATAATTCCTATTTTTTATTCTAAAATCATTAAAAAAAAAAAAAAAAAAAAAGGCAGAGGACCCCACTGCGTGCTACCATGTGCCCATATTTGCACTGACAGGCACAGTCAAGGGACAGTCAAGGGACAGCTTTGGATCCAGTTGTGGCTCTGCCTTGAGTATGTGCTGAAGGCAGAGGTGGGGTGAGAAGCCCCAGGTGACTGGTAAGCATCCCTTGGCCTAGTCCTCAGGGCCACTGACCCCTCCCAGGATGGCATGGACAGGAGGGCACACCAGCCCAGATGACCACAGGAGAAAGCAAGGAGGCCCCAGATGGTTCACCTAATGTCACCGCCCCACCCACTGTCCTCACAAAAGGGCAAGCATGAGAGGTGACTGTTCATGGAAATCAGAGAACAGACAACAAGATAGGGTCAGAGGTCACCCCAGCTCATTGTAAATGTCCTGGAATTCCAAATCTAGCAACGTCACAGGAAAACCTTTTTAAATGACTGACTTTCAGAAAACACCGTTGCTGGACAGACAGAGCTACACGGTCATTTATGTCAAATGCCTTGACCCTGCTGCAGTGAAATGGGTGGGAACTCTTTCCCCGGCCTTTCTCTGTTTTCTCTCGAGCGCTCTTATCTGAGTAAGAAACTGGACTTCCATTATCTTTGACAATGCCCAGGAAAAGAAGGGTCAGTGAGAAAATGTGCAAGTATTCAAGAGCAACACTTTGAGGGCTAGAATCTAATCCTCCATCTGATTTCCTGCTCCGACCCCACTGATTTGTTTCTTGGGACCGAGAAGTCTACATATCATATTCAGCTTATCTCCTTGGTACAAGTGAGGAACAGAACTGCAAACACAGGAAACCCAGGGAAACGGATGGGTGAGTTGCCGGGTAGCCGTTGGCTACAGGAGTTGGGACATGTGCCCAAACAATGGGCCACACGGCCAGGCTCACCCCTCTTCTGCCTGGAAGAGTACACCTAGAATGTTCCCAAGCAAGCAGGCAGCACAAAGCAGCTCTGGACAATCAGCGACCATCATTAGACAGAAAGGCGGGCACTCCAAGTTTAGTGAATGAGTGAAGGCACGTGATTCTTCGAGAAATACAAATCAAAACTACTCTAAGATTTCATCTCTCCCCATTTGGAATGGCAATTAACAAGAACACAAGCAACAGTAAATGTTGGCGAGGATGTGGGGGAAAAGGCACACCTATACCTTACTGGTGGGACTGCAAACTGGTGCAACCACTATGAAGTGGTATGAAGATTCCTCAGAAAACTTGGAATGGAACCACCATTTGACCCAGCTATCCCACTCCTCCATTTATACCCAAAGGACTTAAAATGAGCATAGTATAATAGGTAGCCACATCAATGTTTATAGCAGCTCAACTCACACTAGCTAAATTATGGAACCAACCTAGGTGCCCTTCAACAGATGAATGGATTAAAAAAAGAAACATGGAATATTACTTATTCATAAAGAAGAATGAAATTATGTCATTTGCTGGTAAATAAATGAAGCAGGAGAATATCATGCTAAATGAAATAATCCAATCCCAAAAAAACAAAAGCCAAATGTTTTATCTGATATGTGGATGCTAATTCACAATAAGTATGGAGAAGATAGAGTTGCTTTAGATTAGGTAGAGGGGAGTGAAGGGAGGAGAGGGGGTTTGAGGGCAGGAAGGATAGTAGAATGAATTGGACATTATTACCCAATGTACATATATAACTATACGACCAGTGGGATTCTACATCATATGCAACCAGAAGAATGAGAAATTATACTTTATCTATGCATGATGGATCAAAGTGCATTCTACTGTCATGCATAACTAATGAGAACAAATATAAATAAATTTAAAAAATAAAAATAGCATACAAAAGTAGAGCATCTTGAAGTTAAAGCAGATTGACTCCCACATGAATAAAGATCCTCCCTCATTTATAAAAAGGGGTAAAGGAAACCTCATTTCTGATGAAAACAAATCACCTTTTCCAAACCAACCCCTGGTCTGCAGCCAGCAAGCCCTGCACAGACGGCCCTGCTGGGGTGGCTGTGCTCTGTGCCTGCAGCCTTCCCTGCAGAAAGGTCAGCCACAGGCCTGTAGCAAAGCCACTCAGACTTCCTCCAGACATCAGTGTTCAGAAGCCTGCCTGTACGTCACCATAACATCTCCACCAAATGTGAAAATGCATCTCTAAGTGCTCTGTGGGAACCATCTGTTGGTTGCTCCTTTGAGGTGGTCATTGTTATCTCCAGCTTACAGATAAGGACACTAAAGAACGCAGAAGTTAAACTGGCCCAAGTTTCCAAAGTAGTCAAAGAGTGGTTTGAACGTGGACAGTGTCATAGTTTGGATCTGGACTGTTCCCCCAAAAACTTACGTGTTGAAGACTTGGTTCCCATCGCAGCAGTGCTCAGAGGTGAGGCTTTTGGGAAGTGGTTCGATCATGAGGGTGCTAACCACATGGATGGGTTAATCCATTGGATAGTTTATAACTTAAGGAGGTAAGACCCAGCTGGAGGAAGCAGGTCACTGGGGACATGCCCTTAAGGACTATACCTCATCCCTGGCCTCCTCTCTGCCCCCCACCCACTTCCTGGCTGTGAAGAGCTAAGCAGCTTTCCTCCACCCATGATGCAGAACCAGCCACCCATAGAATGAGACTTCAAAAACTATGAGCCAAAATAAATCTTTCCTCTTTTAAGTTGCTTGTCTTGGGTATTTCATCACAGTGATGGAAAGCAACTAACACAGGCTGTCCACCTAGATCCAGAGCCTTAAGCACTTGACACCACTCAACACTGCTTTGTGGACTGGCTCCCGTACTTTCTTGCACACTTGATTTATTTATTTATTTATTTCAATATATATTTATTTGGTGTAGTTGTACACAATGCCTTTCTTCTTACGTGGTGCTGAGGATCGAACCCGGGCCGTGCACGTGCTAGGCGAGCGCTCTCCGCTGAGCCACACCCCCAGCCCTACACTTGATTTCTTTAGGCCACGCCTGATGTCATTCTGATCCTGGGCATATGTGGAACTTTGTCAAGAGGCATGAGGGGCAACAGAGAGGTTAGGTGGAAGAAAACCTTAGCTATGAACTAAAATGCACTGCCTGGCTTGAAGGAGCTCTGAGATAACTCCAGAGACCCCCAACAAGGGCTGGGAGAGGCCCTGGAGACTTTCTGGGGACGCAGAGACTCAGAACCCCCAGAGGAGCCCAGGCACCTAGGAATGTACCTTCCTAAGGGAGACCATCTGCCCTAGTTCATTCATGGCTGTCTCTGTTATCCAGGAATGAGGGGTTGTTTTCCTTCTCAGAAACTTAGGAACAGACTGACCTTGAATCCCAAGGTTGAACTTTAGGGCTGGGATAGAATCCATCAAGTTACCCTGAACCTGAGTAACAGATCACGCTGATTCCTCCCTCCCAACAGAAGCCTCTAGCCCCCCTGTCCCACCTGCCCAACCACACTGCCACCTCACCCCCACCCTCCTGTGGCACCTTTCCTGGACCTTCTCTGCCCTTCTCACCCCTGCTAAAGGAAACTGCTGCTTCTGTGCTCTAGGGAAATGCTATGATGGGGTACTTGCTAGATGTCAAGTAATAACAGCCCCACAGTGGCCAGGGGGGAAGGCCGCTTTTATCATCCCCATTTTACAGACTGGGAAACTGAGGCTGTGGATCGTTAAGTAGCTGACCAAAACTCAGCTAGCAAGTGGTAGAACTGGAATTCCAACCGAACCACCTACGTCCCAAGTCTGTGCTCTCTGCTCCCGTTCTAGGCCACGTTGACACGGTCATGGGACTCGGGACGCGAATGCAAAGCCGTCTACTGGCCCCTTCCTTCCTCTAGAGAAGCACCTTCCACACTCTTCTAGTAGGATCTTGAAATTCTATAACACGGGCTGGATTCATTGGAGGAACAGTCCCTATTAACGGGCACGATCTGCCCACATTATCTGCAGCCAGACTTTTGTAGTTCGGTGGGAACACAAGGAGCAGAGCTTCCCTGGACACTGTGTTTGCAGAGGAAGAGAAGAGCGCTCAGGGTGGCAGGAAGGCAAGTCTGCAGACTTGGGGCAGCCACATGCCACAGTTTGTGTGTTGAATGTCCCCCAAAGGCCCACGTGTTAAATGCTTGATTCCCAGAGTGACATTAGTGGGAGGTGGTGGCCCCTAAGGAGGTGGGTTCTGATGGGAGGAAGTTACATCACTGGGGGTGGCCTTAAAGGGGGTAGCAGAACCCCACCCTCGCTGTCTCTCTCCCTCCACTTCCTGGATCCAGAGGTAACAGCCATGAGGAGCTGTCATCACCAGAGGCCCAAATAAATGGGGCTACCCGACCTTGGACTTGAACCTCCAGAATCATGAGCCAAAATAAACCTCTCTACTCCACAAGTTACCTGGGTCCGATCTGTCTAGTCGTTGGTAATGCAAAGCTGACTAATGCACTATAGTTTCACCTGTGGCTGGCCCTGACCTCTCACCCACAAGTAGAGGAATGCAGGGGGCAGTACAAGCCTAGAAGTGAGTCACAGGAAGTCCCAGCCCCAGCCCAGCACAGACTCCTGCCCTCCTGAGGCCTTCCTCTCCCTCTCACTACCCAGACCAACACTCTCTGCTTGGCAGCCTCAAAAAGAGTCCATGATTTCTCTCCGCCTATATGTAGGCTGGACGTGTTGACTTATTTCCAGTGAACGTAACACAGCAGATGTGATGGGTGCCAGTTCAAAATTAGGTTTTTTAAAGACCATGATGCCTGTCCTGGTTTTCTCTCTCTCTCTCTCTCTCTCTCTCTCTCTCTGAAATCACTCTCCCCAGGGAAAGCTAGCTGTCCCGTTGTGAGGCAGTCACAGGGAGAGGACCACAGGGGGAGGCTGCGAGCCCAATGCTGTGTTGTGAACGTTTCCCCAAGTTCGCGTGTTGGAAACTTAGTCCTCAATGCAACAGTGTTGGCAGGCGAGCCCTTTACGAGACGATTAGGCCAGGAGGGCTGTGCCCTCAGGATGGACTAGTGTCACGACCACAGGAACGGATGATGGATCAACAGTGGGTTGCTATAAGAGCAAGTCTGGGCCCCTGGTCTGCTCTCTCTCACCCCCTCAGCCCTTCTGCCTTCCACCTAGAATGAAGCATCACAAGGACCTAGAACAGGGCCAACACTATGATTGTGGACTTCCAACCTCCAAAACCATGAACAAAATAAATTCTGTTTCTTATAAATCACCCAGTCTGTGGTATTCTGCTATAGCAGAATAAAATGGATGCACATAAGTGAGCTCCAAAGCAATTACCCTCACTCCCCCCAGCCAAGCCTTCAGGTAAGACCACAGCCCCAGTCAATAGCTGTTTGGATGCAATTTCATGAGAGATCTCAGGCGGAGACACCAGAGCCAGACTTGGATTCCTGGCGCTCAGAAACTGTGAGGTAAAGTCTGTTGTCTTAAGCTACTAAATTTGGGGATAATTTGTTACACAGCAACTGATAACCAACACACTCTCATCTTATTTCAGAGAATCAAATCCCAGTTCTCTATTTCTAAGATTCACGATATTGACTCCTCCAAGTTCTGCCAAGTCGCTTTGGCATGCTCTTTGCTTTACTAGGAGAGCTGAGCATATGCCCTTCCGGAACCTCCCAGTCCACTCTTCCTAGGAGAAACTCTTCCTGCAAGTCATCACCTTAGGAGCATAAGACAGCCCCACTGCCAGCAGAATCACGGGAAGGCATCCATACAGGCCTGGGAACCTGGGCAGAAAAGGACTGGGAGGCAACAACCAACTAAACTCCAGAACCAGAGAAGGAGGGTCAGAGTGGGGCTTTGAGAATGAGAAAAGAGCTCAGTGGCTTTGTTGGCAAAATATCAAACCACTCAGTAGACCAGAGCTGGATCTGGCCACCTGCCCATCCAGGCATCAGGAGAATGTCTTGCATCCTCAGCAAAGCTATTCTCTAGATTTTGAATTGAAGATCAGAAGATCATATTGTCTACCCAGGCCAGACCATCATGCACAGAGTGGGTGATTGGAGAATGGATGGGTGGAAGGCCTCCCTGAAGTAACTAGTCCTAAAACTTTGTAAATTTGCATTCCACCTAAAATAACATGACAAGCTGAATTTCCAATTCCACCAACTGTGGCTCACAAATCGTACATAATGAATGTGTATCATGTAGCTATTAGAAGTTTGTCACAGGTTGATTGCAGCTTTGGGTCTTTCATGGGGTGCTATTGTGTTAAATGGAGCACAGGTATCAACAGCAATCTCCTGGGCTTCCTGCTTTCTTCAAGAATTACACAAAAGGTAACCTGGTAAACCTAGCTAGGCTAGTGCACCTAGCCCTAGTGCCCACCTCCCATCGAGTTCCAGGATTTTCCCAATGTGAAGGGCACTAGAAAAGGACCTGAGGGGCTGGGATTGTGGCTCAGTGGTAGAGCGCTCGCCTAGCACGTGCGTGGCCCGGGTTTGATCCTCAGCACCACATACACATAAATGCATTGCATTGTGTACAACTAAAGCAAACAAATAAATATAAAAAAAAAAAAAAAAAAAAGAAGAAGAAGAAGGACCTGAGTGACTCTAAAACCTATAATCCAAAGACCTCAAATATGATCCCTGGTATCCAAGATCACCCAGCTCCTGGCTCTCCAAAACCTAGGACCAGGAAGCAGAGGAAAGGGAAGGGCAAAGGTCAAAGCCAGGCAAAGGTGAGTTTGAGTCCTGACCCTGCCTCTAAGTAGCTATGTACCTTTGGGCAAGTTACTTAACCTCCCTTTTGCCAGATAAGAACAAACTGTACCAACCCCACAAGTAACAATAAAGTAATACCTGTAAAGTGCTTAGTACAATGTCCAGCACCTCACCAACACCATGTGAGTAAGCACAAAGGGGGAATCCTAGGGTCACTGGAGTGAGGCAGCTGGGAGCTTTGACAGGACAAAGTTTACAGGAAACAGAACAGAGCAGAGGAGAGTGCAAAAGGCAGAGGTCATAAAAACAATTTTTCCTAAGCAGATTTTCCAGGGCAAGGACAGGTTTGGGGAATCATCGGGTGACCTGGTTCTCCTAGCTCATGCACCATGCTATGATTTGCGTATCAACCATTCCAGAAAATTCCACTTCAAAGAGTTATCAGCAGCACCTTCTTCCTCTCAGTTTTCCAAAGAACTCCCCAAGTCAAGACCTGAATTGTGACTTCACAGGTCTCAGAGCTATAAATCTTAATCCTTTGAGTAAACAGGAGACAGGAAAAAACAAAGCCCAGGTGTGGTCTCCCTTTCAGCTAGAGGGGAGCTCCCCTCCTCTCCCACACTAGATCAGCATAGCTGGTATCTGAAACCGGCGCTGTGGTCAGGGGGCTGTAGCCATTTTCTGCTGAGGCGTCAACTTCTCCACACCTTGAGGTGGCCCTCCCTGTAAGAGAGGACACACCTCTCCATCTCTGAGAGAAGGGAAGGGACCAGCAGCAGGTCACCTACCTGGGCATTCTTCATTGCTGCAGATCCACAGGCTATTTCGGCAAATGCTGTCAGGGAAAGAAACACAGGTCACTGGTAGCTCAGCACAGCTGAGGTCACTTTGAGCTCACCACAGATATCACAGCCCTCCAGGGAAGCTCTGGGAGAAGGGGGGCAGTGCTAGAGGAGTCTTCTTTAGGAGGCTAAAGTTGTATAGGACAGAGCTTTGGTCACAGAGGAACCTTGGAGATATGGCCAAAGGAAGAAATCCTGACAGAGAAAAGAGAAGAAAGGAAACCTAAGGTATCTAATATCTCTGAAAATCTGCTCAGGTACTAGGGGTCCAGTTCCTGCCCCCACACAGCAGGGGGGAGAGCCGTTGAGAGAGGTGAGCCTGCACCGTGACCAGCCTTCGGGAAGCCTCAGTCAGCACCAGAGGCTGCCACTCCAGACAGACAGCAGAGGGCCGAGGCCTGAGAGGGACGGAGGAGATACCTTCCTTGGTGTGTTGGGGACAGGTAGAGCTGCCCGGAGATGACCAGGGTGTTCTTAAGGAGAGGACCTGAGCTGAGCAGGGGACAGGCCCCCCACCCAGAAGATCAAAGATTTCAAGGAGAGAAGGAGCTGCATTCTGCCTGGGGGTTGCTATGTAGCCCAGCTTCTGGGAGGGAGGACGGAGGGGGAGATGGCCACTGTGTGTCAAGGAGCCCTTCCTGAGACCCCCCACCGTCTGTGCATATGGGCACGATGACCCTGCACCCCAGCACTGCCTGCCACACCTGTTCCCGACCCCACCACCACCTCTCCATGCCAGCCCAGGCCAGCGCCTGGTCCCCCCGCCACCGTCCCTCCTGCTCCAAGCCCCGGGGCAGCTCTCCGACCACGCTGGCCGCCGCAGTTACCAGGTGTTGCAGTCGCGAGCGAGGGAGGCGCCGGGAGGGTACCGCTCCCCCGCGTGCACACAGGAACACTGGGCGCGCGCCACGCAGCGGCCTTCATCGAGGAGCTGTCCCTCTGGGTTCAAGGGCATCAAGGAAAGGGTCTCAACACTTCATCATTAGTGCCCATCTCCCAACTGCAGAAGCCCCCCCGTGAGCCACCAGCAGCTTCGGGCTTCTCCCAGGAAGCGCAAGGAACTTGATGGTTATCCCTCGTGTGAGTGCAGTGTGAGGGGGTGAGCTTATTCATCTCCATCGGACAGACGACGGAATGGGAGAACAGGGTTTGCTCAAGGTCAGTCAGAAGGGAAGTCATGAGTCTAGGCTTAGGGCTTTTTCCAGAAAGCTCCAAGGACTTGTGTGATGAGGGGTGAGAGAGGGGAAGATTATCCATCACCACCGCCCAGATAGAGAAATGGAGTCAGAGTTTTGTTCAAGGTCTTCCAGTGGAGAAGTCATGAGTTGAAACACACAGGACTCCCTTTCTGTAATTAAACAGGCCTTGTGACCAAGGCTCACAAAGTGTCCCCTGGATGGACTTTCTAGAGCAAAGCCTTTCTTCAGCTGAGCTCACACGGCAAACCCAGCAAACGGTTTACAAGACCTTTCTCCCAGACTGGTTCCCTGGCCCCAAACAGAGAACATGAAACCACAGTTCAGATGGGGCACAAGCTCCCCCAACAAAGTCACCGCTGGGGCCCAGACCATCCTCCCACTCCCCTAGACACAGTGCCTTCACGGATCTAGTGCAACAGGAAAACATAAATCAGAAATAAAGCCCAGCTCCATCCTGATCACTCCCTACAAAGACTTTTAAAGACTAAATAAAAGGCCTCTGGTTTCAGCCATGAGGAACAAACACAAGTGGCCTTCATCTCCCTTTCCAAAGCCAAGGGCACTGGCAAGGTCTCAGGTTTGTAAATAAAGTGGGAAGTTTATTACCAGGGCAGCTGCAGCCATCCACACACTTCTCCTGACACGCTTCATTGATGTGCAGGCTCTGGCAGGTTCTGGGGCAAGGGGACACACAGTCTTTATACTCCATGCCAGCAGGGCATGCTGGGCCTGAAAGAGAAATCGAAGGCGTCTCCCAGAGCAGCTCTCCAGCAGGGCAGCGTCCTCCAAGCCATGCCCCAGCCCAGCCTCCTTCAACCCTCTGACTGCTTGCTCTGTCTTCGGGGCTCCAGGGATCATCTTGGTCCCACTGGTCCAAGTGTCCCTCTGAGGCCACCTCTGCCTCCTTGGGAGACCCCAGCTAAGACTCACTGGGGACACCTGGGACCACAATCCCTTCCCCTTGGTCATCTGTCCTCCACAAACAACTCAGCAATCTTTTGCTCCTCTGTGCTGGGTCCCTTTTACCTAAAACATTCTCAGGGTGACACAAACTCCTCTGGGCTAAAAAGGAGTGGCCTCTGGGAACCAGCAAGGAGCTAATGGTGTCCCCATCACGTCTTCCTCCAAAAGGCCCTCTTTCCCATGAAATTGGCCTCATTCAAATTCACACACACACACACACACACACACACACACAGGCACAGGGCCCACGTGGCTCACTTCCACTTGGCCTGCGTGGTGACTCGCTCTATATTTATTTCCCTTGCTGGAAGGCTGCTTTTGGAAGCCTATCACCTAAGTACGTCTCTGTCCTTCCCCCTGGATTCAGTTCCTTATGGACAAAGACTGGCTTTCCCCAAATAATTGCCCCGAGCCCCTTCTCCAAGATCCACCAGGTATCATCTTCACCCAAACTTGAAAGACCTAAGAAAACAGCCACTGCCCGCACCCAGAGGAGAAGGCTCCACCTTCTCCCACCCCACAGCAAAGATGAAAAACTAATTTCAAAGCCATTTGCCACACACCGAAACGTACGTGTGCAGAGTAAGATTGGTGAGACGCTCTGTGTGATCATCACAGACCAGTTGTCCATCTGCACAACTTTGGTCAGTCTGAGTGGAGGGGCCTTCTTGCAAGGTGACCAGAGAAGCCCCCAGTTAATCATGAGAATTCAGGGATGGTGACCAGTGGGGACCTGATGAGGTTAGACGAGGACAAACACAGGTCTCGGAGGTGATGGTGGAAGGATGGTGCACAAGCCCGGAGGCAGAGAGGCTGAGTCCACACAAGGGAAGGACTTGAATAGAACATTCTGGTCTCCCAGAGATGGACAGCTTGGCCAGCTCCCTGCTCCTCCTCAGTTCAGACAGACAGACAGACATGCAGAAAAACTCTGAAACTGAAACTGCTGAGATTTGGGTCTGAAGCGGAGAACATGGTGTGAGTCCAGGGGATGGATTTCCTGAGGGAAATCGAGGGGCGCGGAGGGGGGTGTAGCATGGGACAGGCCTCGTCTGTCCAGCCTCGGTGCAGCCTGCGAGGGAGGGAGCTCCCCGGGGGCCAGCACTCGCGAGACCAGGTGGCAGACAGCAGGAGCCAGTCAGAACATGAGCCCAGCGACCTGCGGCTTTGGGGGCACTGGCCAGCCGGGCCGGGAGAAAGGTGCACATCACGACACAGCCGCGAAGCTCCCTGAGGGCCACCACCCCAGGACAGGCACAGCACGTGCCCAGCACCGAGGGAGGCGAGGGGTGGCCACTCACCGCAGGCGCTGTGGTCAGTCCAGCCATACAACACCATGCCCTCCTGGGCGCAGGTCCGGGCGTACTCCAGGAGGGCAGGGCATGAGCACGCCAGTCCCCGCGTGCACGTGCACAAAGTCTTCTCACACAGGGCCACGAAAGGCTCAGGGTCCACCAGAGGGTGGCAGCGGGCAAACACGGAGGCACTCTTCAGTAGCTGGCACTGTCCCCACAGGGCCTGCAGGGAGAGAGGCACCTCAGCACGGCACACGGGTGGCCCTGGCCACTGCCCTGCACTCACTGTCCCTGAGGGAGGCACCAAGGACACCCCCTGAGAACCTGGGAGAGTGCACGGCACCCAGCAGGTGCTGATGGACAGGGAGAAGTCAGTCATTCCATCCATCAGAGGAAAGACGCTGGACGCATGCTGTGCGAAGTGAACTGCATAGTCTAGAGTGAACCTGGAAATGAGGTCTAGGTCCTTGAATTGCTGTGACAGGTCATGTCCTATCTGAAGGGATAGGGGAGCAAGAGGGAAAGCAGGGGCCCGGAGGTGCACCACATCGCTTTCAGAGTGCAATAATGCTGGTCAGCATCTGCTCTGCACTGACCTGGCTACCTTCCCCTTCCCTGACCTTAACCTCCTTCACGATAAATGATGGGGTGGCCCAAGGAGTTTTACAAAGTAGGGATTTCTGGGCCCCATCCCTCAGAGATTTGAAGTCAGTAGTTCAGGGGTGGGATTCAGAATTGCTTTTTCTTGGACTTTCCACGGTTGACTGCTGGGACCAGACAGGACCATTCCCAACAGCAACAACATGATAGGATTCTATAAAAATGCCCCAGCCATGCCACACCAGCAAAGGATGTTGTTAGGTTTTACCCTTTGTCGATACCCTCAACCTAATAGTGCAAGGCAGGTTTGGGTTTGCCATTTATTTCTTCTGCTCATTCATTGGTATTAACACTCCTACATTAAAACAACGCTACAGTCTGTGTTTTAATGATTCCAAATGGCCACCTTTTCCCCAGTTTCTGAAGTTACAATGGATATCATGCTTCAAATGCTTTTTCGTTCTTAATGATACATGGAACAATGATGTGTGTTAGAACCAATGACGTCTTAGATTTGACACTATACAACATGGCCAATATAAATGATCCCCGCAATTTTATTCACACATAATTTCTTTCACATGCATGCATGATCTCCTACTGCAAGCCAGCATTAGTGAAAGGACTTACAATCTCCAGCTAAGTAGGGAAAAGTACAAGAGAATCTAAATGAAAGAGCTGAACTCTGAAGGGTAAACTGGGACCAATCAGTGTTTATAAAGGGAATGGTTTTAAAAAAAATAAAAAGGAGGGAAGACATTACTAGTTTGAGAAAGAGGGAAATCCAATCTGCTCAAAGTATACAAAGGAGTGTCAGAGCAAACCACAAGAGCCAAAAACCAGGAACCTGCTCATAGGCCCCCTCTTTTGTGACCCCATGAAAAACCCAGAGGAATAGAAATTTGATCTGGCCTGCCCACTGTCCTCAGGACCCCCCTTGGTTTTACTAGGGATGTTCTATAGTCTAGAGAAATCAGTGTCCTTCCCACAACAGCCCTGTGCTGGGGCCCTGTCCCCGTCCTGGCCTGCACGGTCTATCATCTGAACCAGGCAAGCAGGATAGAATGTCGTAGCGCAGCCTCACACCCAGGGCCCAGCTGGGAATGGCTGCTTCCCTGTGGGCCTTAGAAAGGCAGCTCCTACCAGCGCAGGCTGCTGGCTGCACTCACAGCAGGCGTCTCAAGGTGAAAGCAACCCACTGCTCTGGGTGGTCCTGCAGCCCCCAGACCCAGTCCCACCTTCCTGAGGTCTCTCCTGCCAGGGTCACACCCCCCCTCCAAGTGGCTATGAAAAGCGTTAACTGAAAGCCCAGCTCTGTCACTCACTGGCAGTGGGGACTTAGGCCAATAGCTCACCTTGTGGAGAAGGGTGTCCTTGAGCGGAAAGGGAATGACACCGATAGCCACACTACCTTGCGGGCAGGCATTGAAGGCACCAAGTGGGCAAAGACTACTATCATGGGCCCTGGGGCCACGTAGGTCTCAGGAGGCAAAGAATGAGAGCAGCAAACAGGCTGTCTTGGCCTCGCTATGACTTCTACATCCCTGAGTCAGGCTCAGCATCTTCTGCATGCTGGCTGTGTGAGCGTGGACTCACTACGCAACCTCTCTTCTCTGTAAAATGGGGAGAATGAGAATAGTTCCTATCTGATAAGACTGGAGTGCAGACTGGGTGAAACCATGCATGTAAACTGTTTATCCCAATAAATGATGACCCCACGTCATCATCATCATCATCATCATCATCTCTGCCCCCAGAGAGTTCCCTTTTACTGTGTCTCCCTCCATTAGGTTTATCCTCCAGAATGGTGAGCAGGTCCCCAATAAAACAGAAGAACACCTTTGTTCCTTTTCCCCATCTCCATCTCCCTGGACTATACCGGGATGAAAGGTCACCGTGGCAACGAAAGTATCACTTCCTGAGTATCTTGATTGGTCCATGGTGAGCAGAGGGATTTACTGGGATTTGTTGTTTTGTTTTTTAGGGGTCCTGGGGATTGAGCAGAGGGTTTCATGCATACTAGAAAAGCACTCTACCACTGACCTACCTCCCTTTTTATTTTATTTTTATTTTATTTTATTTGAGACAGGATCTCACTAAGTTGCCGTTCCTAAGGCTGGCCGTGAACTTGCACTCCTCTTGCTTCAGTCTCCAGAGCAACTGGGGTTACAGAAGTGAGCCACCATGCCCAGCTTGGACATCTTTGGGAGGTTCACATTCCTCCAAGGCAAAGTCGTGGGGAGGGAGGCTCTCTTCTTTGTAATAGGTAGATGCAAGAAACTCAAGCCTTACTGGCAAGTTGAGGTTCAGGGAGGGAGGATGAGGCCTGGGTCTATTTCTTCCCATTTCACTATACAATCTGCCCCCGCCAAAATGCCACTCAAAGAATGAGGTCATGGAACTCTCAGAGGGGAGGTGAAGGTGTTCCAGAAAAGGTCAGCTACTACCTCTTTCCCCATCCACAATCTGGAACTAAAGGGAAAATATCAAAAGGGCAAACTACCAGGGCTTTTCTAAGAAGTGACACCGTCTCGGGGTCTATAGGACAATGGCTCAGCTTACGGCACTGCACCATCAGCTCTTGCAGGTACAGAGTCACAAAACCAGAGCTCCTCACTGGGCAGGGCCCTGTATCAGTCAGTGGACAGAAGAGCCCTGGAGTCCAGGCCTCCACCTCCCCAGAGCCTTGGCCAGGCAGAGACCGGCGTGGCCCACCTCCAGCTGGCCCAGGTCAGCCTTTTGCCAGCTCAAAGGGAGAGTGGGAACAGTACTCCAGCATATTTCCTGGGAGCTCCCATGAGGCATTAAATGGTTTGTAGAAAGTCTTAGCAAGAAGGGTGACTTCTGAATATTTACTTGAAGAACGGGAGTGATTTCTGCAAAAACAGCCACCTCCCTCCTTAGAAGAATTTCTTTGGCTTTCACTGTGCATACCTGAAATTCGGCTAGGGCTTCTCTCTCCACAGGAACCAAAGGAAAAACCTGTCCGGTCACCTTGCCCTCCAGACTTCGTCAGCCCTGGCCTCAACTTGGTCTACCAGAGTGACCGCAGTCTGAGAGAAGGCAGGACTTCCTTATGTCTGCCCAGCACCTGCAACCCAATCCGCCCTCGCTCTGTGGATGGACCACAGCGACATGTGCAGCGTGCTACCTCTGCCACTCCTAGGCTTCCCTGGTCCATTGCAGGTGGCCCTGCTGTGCCAGGCCAGGTCCTGAGAGAGGTCCCATAAAGAAACCCGAGATGACATCTATGCTGTCAGAATCATGGCAGAGACATTGGTAAGTAAGTGGTGACCAAAACATTCACTCCACAAACATTGTCGGTGGGGCCTCCTGGTCCCCAGCAGTGTATCAAGTGGATATAAAATGCAAATCTAGCGCTGCTGCACTCCAGCTTAAAGGGCAAAGTTCTGGCTCATCAGGAAAACAGCAAGGCCAGGCCTTCCATGACCTGAGTCCAGCCTCGGGCTCTCGCCTCGTCCTACCCATTCCCCACCCCACACATCACTCGTGGTTTCTTAAACATATTCTGCTGTTCTGTCCCATTGGCCACACTGCTCCAGGCACAAGGAATGAAACAGAAAGCACAGAGACTCAGTCCCAGCCCTCATAAAGCCTCATGAAGGAGCCCCCAAGAAGTCAGACTTGGTCCCTCTCCGACTCCAGGGGCCTCCATTCTTATACTGGAATTATCCATTTCTATTGCTATCTCCTCCACCTCCCTGCGAGCTTTTCAAAGAAAGCAGTTGTATTCCCAGAGTGCACAGAGCAGGCAATAAGGAAGTGAATCAAGCTCAACAGCAGTAAAAACACAACCGTAAGTCTCACTCTCGGGCCCTTCAGGGGCCTTCCCTCTACCTGAAACCAGGTGTTTCCACGGGGCTTTTTAACACAGTCTGAAGCCTTGGTCCCAGTGCCTTGGGGACACACCCCCCAGTGGTTCAGCCATTCACAGCTAGAATAAACCTGCAGCTGGAGAAGGCTTCCTGAAAGGAGGCAAAGTCTGAACACACCTGGACTACATCTGGGCAGATGGCAGGAGGGAGGGCATCCCAGGTAAAGCCAACGGCGTCCGTTCAGGCAGGGGGAGAAACAGGAATCACAGCCAAACCCTGAGACTGCAGCCCAGGGCTGCCACAGACCGCCCGAGGTTAGTGCTCAGCTTCTCTCGGGAGGTAGTTATTGCCCCCCTCAGATCCCAAACCTAATGGAGCTCTCCTTGAAGGAGTTGATACCCCCTGCCAGGGCCCAGCCCTTAGATCCTTTCACGTGTTACCCCCTGGGTAAAGGGTTCACAGCACCTTTCTCCTTTCTCCGGGTTTCTCTGTCCACTTTAGGATGTGGTGAGCAGCTTGGGTTCACTCTGCCCAAGCCATCCCCAACTTACTGCTGTGGCGTGGCCTGGGAGTTGAAGGCCTGGTCTCCGGCCCGGGGTGCTATTGGGAGGGGGTGGAACCCACAGAGGTGGAGCCCAGTAGGAGGAAGTCAGGTTGCAGTGGGTTGGGGCCCTTCCTCTCGCCCTTTGCTTGCTGGCTGACATGAGGAGAGCAGGGCTCCTCCGGCACCTGCTCCTCTGAGACCATGAGCCAAAGTAGACCTTTTCTCTTATGAAGTTATCTTGGGTATTTTTTTTTACAGCAATGGAAAGCGGATTACAACACCTAGGAATGTCTCCTGTACCTTCCATTCCTGCAGGGACTTGGGCACGGTCGAGCTCAGCCCTGGCCCTGGGGAAGCAGACCAACAAGAGGCAAGCTGGAGGCCTGGACCAGTCGTGTCTGGCTTCTCAGGACCCACCCAGCCCCTGGAGTCTGCTGACTTAGAAAATTCCCAGCCTGAAGACCGTCCACAGCTTCTCGTCCCATCTCTCTGCATTAAGAGAAGGCTGACAATCAAAATCCCAATGACATTCCTCATAGAAATAGAAAAAGCAGTCATGAAATTCATCTAGAAAAATAAGAGACCCAGAATAGCTAAAGCAATCCTTAGTAAGAGGAGTGAAGCAGGTGGCATCACTATACCAGACCTTAAATTATGCTACAGAGCACTAGTAACAAAAACAGCATGGTATTGGCACCAAAATAGGCCGGTAGACCAATGGTACAGAATAGAGGACACAGAGACTAATGCATATAATTTCAGTTATCTTATATTAGACAAAGGCGCAAAAAATGTACATTGGAGAAAAGATAGCCTCTTCGACAAATGGTGCTGGGAAAACTGGAAATCCATATGCAATAAAATGAAATTAAACCTATATCTCTCACCATGCACAAAATTCAACTCAAGGATCTAGGAATTAGATCAGAGACACTACACCTAATAGAAGAAAAAGTAAGCTCTAATCTCCAACATGTTGGATTAGGGCCCAAGTTCCTTAATAAGAATCCTGTAGCACAAGAATTAATACCAAGAATCAATAAATGGGATAGACTCAAATTACAAAGCTTCTTCTCAGCAAAAGAAACAATCAGTGAGGTGAACAGAGAGCCTACTAATTGGGAACAAATTTTTACCACATGCACGTCAGATAGAGCACTAATCTCTAGAATATATAAAGAACTCAAAAATCATAACACCAAACAAACAAATAACCCAATCAATAAATGGGCCAAGGAACTGAACAGACACTTCTCAGAAGAAGATATACAATCAATCAATAAATACATGAAAAAATGCTCAACCTCTCTGGCAATTAGAGAAATGCAAATCAAAACCATTCTAAGATTTCATCTCACACCAGTCAGAATGGCAGCTATTAAGAACACAAACAACAATAAATGTTGGAGAGGATGTGGAGAAAAAGGCACACTCATACATTGTTGGTGGGACTGCAAAATGGTGCAGCCAATATGGAAAGCAGTATGGAGATACCTTGGAAAACTTGGAATGGAACCACCTTATGACCCAGCTATCTCACTCCTTGGTCTTTACCCAAAAGACCTGAAAACAGCATACTACAGGGACACAGCCACATCAATGTTTATAGCAGCACAATTCACAATAGCTAAACTGTGGAACCAACCTAGATGCCCTTCAGTAGATGAATGGATAAAGAAAATGTGGTATATACACACAATGGAATATTACTCAGCAATAAGACAGAATAAAATCATGGCATTTGCAGGAAAATGGATGGAGTTAGAGAATATAATGCTAAGTGAAGTTAGCCAATCCCAAAAAGCCAAATGCCAAATGTTTTCTCTGATATAAGGAGGCCAACTCACAGTCGGGTTGGGATGGGGAGCATAGGAGGATTAGAGGAATACTAGAATGGCCAATGGGAGGGAGGGGAAGGGAGGGGGCAAAAGGGTGAAGAAAAAATAAAAAGATGGTAGAATGAGATGGATATCATTACCCTAAGTGCATGTATGAAGTCACGAATGGTGTGAATATACTTTACATACAACCAAAAAAAAAAAAGAGAGAGAGAGAGAAGGCTGACACAAATAAATCTGGCCTCCTCCCCTCCATAGCTGATAACACCCTGAGCCCATTTAAAGAAAGTTGTTTCAGAGACTCCCCCATACCCACTACCATAAACTGCATGCAGAGACATGCAGACACCTTGAAAGAACACAAATCTCCTCAGACAAAGACTAGGTAGCCAGGTGTGAGGGTGCACACACGTAATCCCAGCAACTCAGGAGGCTGAGGCAGGAGGATCACAAGTTTGAGGCCAGCCTCAGCAGCTTGGCCAGGACCTGTCTCAAAATTTAAAAAAAAAAAAAAAAAAAAATGTAAAGGATTGGGGAAGTAGCTCAGCATGAAAGCACCACTGGATTCAATCCTCATTATCAGGGCAGGGGGTGGGAAAAAAAACACAAAGACCAGGTTACTGCACTCTTCCAGATATGAAAGCTGAAGCGTGGAGAAATTAAAGAGTTCACTAGTCGCTGCCTCTCCAAATGTAGGGCCCTAAGAACTTCTGAGGTCCTTCAGGAGTCCGCAAAGTGGAAACTGTTCTCCTATGACGCCACTTGCTGTTTGTGCTCTCTTTCTTTCACAGGGGTTCAGTGGAGTTTTTCAGGCTTTGTGATGTGTGATATCACAACAGGTCGAATGCAGAGGCAGATATGAGAACCCAGCTCATTTACCTTCAATCAGATTGTAAAGAGACGTGCAAATCTGTAAAGCAATATCGTTCTTCTCCCTAAAATGTTTTGTCCTGGAATTTATTTTTATTAAATATTCATGCTAAATATAATGGGTTTATTATTTTTAAATGACTTAATAAATGTATTTTCAGTTTCCCAGTTGTAATACCTAATATGGTAAGTAGTAAGAGATTTAACCCAAACAAACAAAATCTCTTTGGAGTCCTCAATGATATTTACGAGTATAACGAGGTCCTGAAACTGAAGAGCTTGGAGACCAATGCACTCCTGAAGGAGCCACCAAGCCAAGGATCAAGCCCTGGCTTCACCGCACAGCCCAGTCACTTGTTACCAAACCACGACTTACAGTCAGCCCGCCGTATCTGAGGGTTTCATGTGCACAGATTCAACCAACTGAGGGTTGAAAATACTGGGGGATGGAGGGGATGCATTTGTAGCTGCCTGCTGCTGCCGCTTGCAGCTACGACGCCGTGGGAGAAAATTCGGAGGCAGGATGGAAATGAAAAAGTTCTTTTATTCTTCTCTCTTCTAACTTCTCTCTCCGGCTCCAACAACCTCTCGAATTCCAAAATAACTCCAACTCTCCTCTAATTCCAACCACCCAGCCACTAACCCTCACCCGGTTAAATACATTTTGCTTTAACAAGGACAAGTGCTTACAGCTCGAGCTTACAGGTGCGTCACACAGTGTTCACGGGCATAAAAAGATTCTTAGAGGAATGTATGAATATCAGGTGAAACTTGAACATCTTTTATGGCTCTCAGCTAATTAGGGCTCCTACATGCATTGGTAATGAACGTGCAGATTTTTTTCCTTGTCATTATTCCCTAAACAATACAATGTAACAACTATCTATATACCACTTACATTGTATTAAGTATTATAAGTAATCTAGAGTTGATTTGAAGTATGTGGGAGAATGTGCACAGATCATAAACAAGTAGTATGCCATTTTATACAAGAGATCTCAGTAGCTGAGGTATCTTTGGTATCTGAGTATCTTGGGTATCCACCAAGGTCCTGGAACCAGGGTTGTCCACCCCACACATAACTATACCTTCTTTCCTAACAATTGAATTAGAAGGCAGCGCAGCACAGTGAGTATAGCTCAGGTTCTAGAAGAACAATTGGACTAGAGTCCCAACTCCATTGTTCCAAAGTGTGTGACTTTAAGAAAATCATCTCACCCTTCCACACCTCCATCTCCTCACCTATACAAGAGAGCTAGCTAGGGTGGAAGAGATTGAAAGTTGCCCAGTAGCTATTTTTCCCCTCTTTCTTAGCCATAGGAACCCCAATTTTTAACTTTTACTTGGGCACGTAATCACTGCGAATAAAGATTCCATTTCTCAGCCCACGTGCAGCTGGGACTAACCACAGAACTAAGCTTTACCCAATCAGATATAAGCAGAGGGGCCCTGAGCAACTTCCAGGATTGTCTTCCCAAGAAGGGACTGCTTCTTGCTTGTCCCTTCTTGTCTCACTGCGTGGATGTGGCTGTGGGGCCTCGAGCTTGAGCTGGCATCTTGAACCAAGCAGCAGATGCCCATGCCGAGGACAATGGAAAAATGATGAAAGGACTTTGTAGCCCAGCACCCCCGGATCCAAGACTGGCCCTGAACATCTACCCTGGACTTCTTTACATGAAAGAAAACTAAACTTCTAGGCTATGCAAGCCGCTGGTACTTTTAGGTGTCTTGTCACTCACAGCTGAACCTGCTCCTAACACACTCAGATAGCAATACCTACCTTAGATGGTGCTTCAAAATTAAATTAAATGAGATTGCACCAGGAAGGCAATCAAATGCTTACAACAACTATTACCACTTGCCTGCTGTCTATAGTGGCTTCTCTTCAGCTCTCTGCTAAACCATTCTGGCAGGGACATAAAATAAGGGTCAGCTAATTTGCTCTTCCAGCATCTCCCTGGCTCCAGTGCCCGGCACCAGCCACTTCTGTCTTGTTTCATTCCTGTCGGTGGTGCCAGAAACTGGGAGAGAGCTGCAGCCCCAACTCCATCAATCCATGACCTCACCCTGCCTGGGTGGGTGTGCAGACCCAATTGTGGCCCGTCGTAATCACATTTTCAGTTCATCAAGAAGACCAGGCCTCTTCCCTGGAGATGCCAGGCTGGTTCAAGGGAGGGGGAGAGAAAACAAGCACACTCCCCGGTGGCAGGCAGGCAAGGGAGGGGAAAAAGCCAAAGCCAGCCAGGGAGCTGAAGCTTAGCTATTGTGTTTGTTCCCAAACAGCTGACGAAGGAGAAAGGAGGGGGGCATTCCTAGGACTGAAGTGAACAAAGAAAGGAGAGTCTAATACATAAAGTGCAAGATTGTTCAGCGGCTGGGGGTGCCCTGCGGCTGCCCCTGGGGGAGGTGTGGAGGCGCCTACAGCCCGCACTGGTCCAAAGTAGTGGGTTCAAGAATTCACTCTGGGCAGAGGCTAGTTTCTCACTGGATGGCCTGCGAGGGGGGAGGGGAGAGGGTTGCCAGTTCTATTTATAACGTTTGGCAGGCCTAAGATTCCCACCCACATTCCAAGATTCTGACTCATGGTCAAGATTCTGGCCATGGAATTGTGAGATAGATTTCCAATGGATGGATGGATTGTGTGGAGTTGGTGGTTCTTCTAAGACAGTTGGGGGGGTATCATGCTCATGAAAGGTGGGGTGCCTAGATATGTCACTGCAGAGACAGCCGTGGAGCCCTCAGAAGGCCCCTCCTCCCCTTCTGTCTGGCCTCCCAGGAGGCATCAGAGTGGTTCTTGGGGATCAGGATGGGGCCCAGCAGGCTGGACGGAGAGGGACCAGGCACCATTCTCCAGTTCCCAAGCTCTGGGGATGGAAAACAGACCAATCGGAACCAGTCTACCATCCTACTCCTAGCAAGGAAAAATAATCAGCTCTGTGATAGGAGCTGATTCCCCTGAGCTGCCTTATCACTTATCATTTGCTTGGCAATTGCTCATTTACTGACCTACCATGGCATTGGTGTTATTCTCTTTCATGGTTAATTTCTTTTATGTGTTTTTTTCCTTTGATCTACCTTGCACATTTTTAGAATTACCCAAACCATACAAAACACCTCAGTAAGTTATGTATGGTACTAATGGGCACCTTTCCATTTTTGTCCATTCTGGTCTTCACCAGGGGGACGGACAGGGCAAAGGAAGCTACCAAAGAAACATAGTCAACATCCAATATCTATAGGATTGGCCGTAAGACTTTCATCAGATACCAGAATGCATGCATGCTCAAGTCTCTTGTATAAAATAGCATAATGGCCAGGCGCAGTGGTGCACGCCTGTAATCCAAGTGGCTTAGAAGGCTGAGGCAGTAAGATTGCGAGTTCAAAGCCAGCCTCAGCAAAAGTGAGGTGCTAAGCAACACAGTGAGACCCTGTCTCTAAATAAAATACAAAACAGAGCTGGGGGTGTGGCTCAGCAGTTGAGTGCCCCTGAGTTCAATCCCTGGTACCCCACCAAACAAAAGCATAGTGTTTGTATTTAACCTCTACATATTTCTCATATAATTCAAATCATATGTAGATGACTTACAGTATCTAATACAATGTAAATGCTATCTAAATGGTAGTCATATTATATTGTTTAGGAACTGATAAGAAAAACTGCGTATGTTCAGTACAGATGCCATTTTTTCTACAGTTGGTTGAATCCAAGGATGTGGAACCCACAGACACGGAAAGCCAACTATCCTCTATCACAGGATTTTGAGACTGTTAAGTTAGGGAGGCATTTGAATCAAAAGCTTGGATACTGATACTAGGACTTCATCCAACCCTCCTTAGAGGTTAAAAGGCTAAGTTCTGGCTGATCCAAGGGAAATGTGCGAGACTCCATGGTGTAAGGCCGAGGCCACCACTGTTCCAACCACAGCCACTCAGCCCACCGACCCTTCTCCCGCGCTGCGCTCGGGCGATTGGATTTATTCTAAAGAAGAAGGGTACTTACTCATTTGGGTGGTCAGCAGAGCCATGTTTCCCTGAGAGAGGGAAAGACTGAGATGCGGAGCAGGAAAGCAACTTACACAAGGACACACAGAGCCTGAGAGGAACCCGGGGGGTGCACTCTGGATTCTTGGACCTTGGGAAAATACGTGAAATAAGTCCTGATTTCTTAGCCTGTCAGTGACTCAAGAAAGACTTGGGAGAACAGCTGTCACTCTGCAAAAGTGGAAAATATATAGGACTGTTTGTGAGCAAGCCTCAATACCAGGTTGATTATCACTGGGGCAGAGCGGTGGGCATCTGTTGTAAAATCAGGGTCAAGGTGTTGCCATCTAACAGCTACCTCCTTTGGGATCCTGGGTACCAAGGGCTTTCCTTGAGATTGGCTGACTCTCTCCCCTCACAACTGTCTGAATCCCAACTATTCTACTGAGAAAAGAAATATAACAAAATTCTTCCCAACAGCCAAGAGGAGTCTATTCCAGATGTAAACCAGCCAGTGAAATGAATGCATCCAAGAGGCAGAGATACCAGGAGTGGACAGGACAGATAGTCCCCAGCCCTGCCTTTGCATTTAGCACCCCAACCAAGTTCCCTGTGCTGAAATTCCTTCTCTCTGCCTGTGAATTTCCCTTCCAGCTCCACTCTGAGCAGAAATGGTAGAAAATGTTGGGTCCAGGCTGCGGATATAGCTCTGTAACAGAGTGCTTACCTAGTGTGTGCAAAGCCCTGGGTTTGATCCCCACTATCAGAAAAAGAAAAAAAAAAAAGAGCTGGGTATATCCTTTGCAAATAAATATCACTTAATGAGGACATGAAGAGTGAATTGCTGTGTTTCCAACACAATGGATATTTTCTGTTCCTCTTTGGGCTATGTTATGATTATTCAAAGTCAACACCAGTGTTGCAAATGTTAGCTCACTGGACAGGTGATTTCCTGGAGACGAGAGGAATGACAGGTGAACAGCATGCTATCTCAGAGCGGGAGAGAGTTCTGCAGAATAAGAGAGGAGTCACAAAACTGCAAAGACAAATAGAAAGAGAAAATAAGGATTGGGTTTACCTAATACACACCAAATTCAGAGATCAGAGGGAAATCTGGGGCTGCTAGGTGACCGATGGGAGTGCATTTGGATGCGAGTTCCCACATCAGACCTGGAGAAAACGATCTGGAAAAGCAACCTTGCTTCTCCAGTATTTGGGGACACACCGACAAGGCTTAGCTACAGATGGCCATAAAATGAAAAGGGGGATTTATCAGAGAGCCAGGGAGGACCACCTAGGGCTGAGCTCTGCAAGATGACTGCAAGGATCCCAGCAAGGGTGTTTCAAGGACGTGACTCTTAAAATCAAGGTCACAGCATACCTTGTCTATCTGGGCACAGTTTGCCAAAAGCATCCGTGCGGTAGTCAAGAGGTTGAATTAGGTGTCTTCTAGAATTTCATCCAACTATGAGTTTTTATGAGCCCCAAACCCCTAACATATTCATGAAAAGAAATTTCTTCTACTCCAGACACCTGTCTGAGTTTGGTGTGTTTGATGGATGATTCTCCCAGAAAGTATACGGAGAAAACTCCTGGGGCCAAAGGCAAGAAGTTGCCCTTACGTTCTATGGCAACCGCACAGGCAGGAGACAGTCTTGCCACTCTGAGAGAGGTGATCTCAGGACAGGACTGCGGGCCACACAGTGCACCCTGGCCACACACCAAGGGACTACCATTGACGTGGTGGACACCATACATTATCTGTACTTGATATGTACAATTGTAACATTCATTACGGCCATTGCCCACGAAGTGGTGGTAACGTGTCTTGAGGGAGGATTCCCCTTTTCTAATTAGCAGGAGCACCAGCACCGTACAGACTCACTGCAGCCCAAGCCCAGCCCCTGACACCTTGGCCTTCATGTTGCACACAGGACTACAAAACAAAGCCATCATTTCTTTATGAGGTACGACTCTTTTTGACATTCCCAATATGAATTTAAAAAAAAAAAAAAAGAAAGAAATCTACTTAAGGATTTTTCTTTCTACAATGTGCTTTGCACAGTAGAGTTATCCGCAAATTAACATCAATTATTTGAGCATTTATGGCTTGAGGCTCCAGACTTTAGCAGTCCTGCCCTCAATTTGGGGAAAAAAAAAAAAATCTGCAAATTTGCATGCAATCAAACAAACCATTATCAGTCCCAGTAGAGAGAAGCATTGGGTTTTGTTGGCATAACAAGGAAACATTCATCCCCTAGGTATAAGTAATATGACCTGACTCTCAGAATGAGCTGACTGCTGCTAGGACTTGGAAAGAAGGAAAGCACCAGAACAGTAGGGGAATAGATTTTGGTGGCTATCAAGGAAAGTTCTGAGGTCAAGGCTGCCTCCCGCACAGAACACTCAACCACTCCAAATGGCCTGTGGCACCACCATGGCAAACACTGGTAAAGGTGGCCCCGTTTACCAGACCTGACTTCTGAACCTGGAGACCCAGTGGGAGTAAGCAGACTGTGAATAATCCAAAAGACCACATTAATCACCTCCCAGGAGATGAGCCATTGTGCTTCCCAGCCAATGAGGGAGCCCCAGTTGTGGGCAAACACAATCTGATTGGCTGAGGACAAAGCAGGCCTCTCAGGTAAACAACCTGAAACCACAGAGTTCTGAGCCTGAAGGAGCCTATTTGTGCCTCTGGGAGGTTGGGCGTGTTTAGAGCCTCAGCCCAATGCTAAGAACCAGGTACCCAATTTCTTAAGCTGCTCCCAGGACACTGGTTAGTAAGGATTTTAATGCACCCAGGAGACAAAGTGAGTAGCAAGATACAGCTGCAGCTCAGAAAGATGCCCCCAGAGGCAAATAAAGCTTCTCTTAGATTTTCCTCCCCTTTTTTTCTCCCTCCTCAACCTGACCTACTGCGGGTATCAGGTTCTCTACTTGAGAATCCTGTCTTCACCTCCTGGTTCATGTGAATAAATGAGATTATTCCTTTGTACTCAGGAGGGTGGGAACGTTGGTTAAGTACTTACCCTGAGCTAGCCTGTGTTTGCAAAATCTAATAAGCTCTCAAAGGTCTGTTAATCTCACCCCTACCTAGAGAACAGGGCAGGAAAGGGAGACCCACCAGCCAACAACAGAACTGTAAATTTAGAAATAAAAGAGAGAAAGAAATTATTAAAAAGGCCTTGTCCTCCTTGTTGCACACGATGCCCGGAGTGCACTCTGTCTGAATGCATCAGGGTAAATAAGCAGTTCTAGAAGAAAGGTGGGCTTCCGTCACCTGCCCACCTGCATGTGCAGTCGTTACGCACCTTGCTTTCCTTCTGACCTCGAGCTGGGCTCAGCTTACCCAAAAGGAAACTGGTTATAATTGGAAGGAGGAGAGGAAACAAAAAAGAATGAATTGTACAGCGTATACCTAAAGTACAGTGTGTGGCCGGGCGTGGTGGCGCACGCCTGTAATCCCAGCACTTGGGAGGCTGAAGGCAGGAGGATCGCGAGTTCAAAGACAGCCTCAGCAATGGCGAGGCACTTAGCAACTCAGTGAGACCCTGTCCCTAATAAAATACAGAAAAGGGCTGGGGATGTGGCCCAGTGGTCGAGTGCCCCTGAGTTCAATCTCAGGTACCAATAAATAAATAAATAAATAAATAAATAAATAAATAAATAAAAGGACAATGTGTGCTATCTGCTGCTTCCGTTCCCACGCTGAAAGCTTGGGCACCCCAGTATGATACATGGGACTATTGGAGGACACTAGCAGTCACCTAATAGTAACAATAATCATAGCAGCCCAAGCAGCCCACTCAACACAAATGACTTCTCAGTGGCCCTAGCAGAGACAATTCCTAGGCCTGTTTTACATAGGTGGAAACTGGGGTTTGCAGAAGGCATGTGTCTTGCCTAGAGTTACAAAGTCAGTACATAGCCTGATCCAAATCCAACCCTTAGCACAATGCCAAGCCCAGGGGTGAGAGAAACTCAAGGACCTGTCAAGGGCAAGCTTCAGACTTTTCAAACTGGAAAAAGAGGAAACTCCCTGCTTGCACAGGACAGCACCCTCCTCTCAGTTTGCCTTGTACTGGGCTATGTTCCAAGGGATATAGACTTTCAGAAACTAGCTGGAGGACTAGCACTGAATCACCCAAGGGAAAAAAACAAGTCTTTGGGAATGTGTTTACAAGTTGGGAATTGTCTGTATTAACAATTTAGGTGGCTGGATTTAGCATCAACCCAGGATATTTTCCTGAGCCTGATATAACTCCTTGGTTCAGAAGTTCAAATTGTTTCAGGAAAATAAAGAAGATCCATTGGATGAGTGACCAACTAATAATGAGGCTTTCTCATGCTAAGGTAGAGTGTGTGTGTGTGTGTGTGTGTGTGTGTGTGTGTGTATTACTTTGTTTCTGGAATAGGGTTGGGCTTCTCTACTTATATGTGTAAATGTGGGTGAATCAGATTTCTACAAGTGAAGGCTTCTGTATTATTACTGGGGAGGTCATTACAATCCCTAGATAACACCCCTTAATTTGTATTCATCCATCCATTGACTATTTCTTGATTATATACTGTCTTCCCAATCCACAGAAGCGCAGTAAAGAGTTTTAGAACTTAAGCAAACTTAAAAACCTGTGGAGCCCAACTCCTTAAGAGAAAACACAAGGGCCCACCAGTGGAATAACTTGAGGAGCACTGTTTTGCTCTTCTTCCATCTAGAGGCAGAGCAGGACTGCCCACATCAGACACGGCATACCAGCACCTTGATCTGGGACTTCCCGGCCTCCAGAACGAGAATGAATAGATTCCGCTTACCTAGTCTCAGACATTTTGTTATAGCAGCATAAGTGTACTGAGACACTTACTATAACCTCCTCATTAGCCCAGACCCATTTTTAGAGTTCCAGGCCCAGGAAAGTATTAGAATTAGATTTGACTAAACTCTAGCCACAGTTGGTTTTCAATGTAGGAGCCCCACATTGAAGAGTCAAACCAGCAGCACTCACAGGCAAGTGCATTCCTCCCCCAGTGGGAAGGCATGAACTGAAGTCCTGCTGCCTCTTAACTCTAAGAGTCCTGCATCATCCAGGCCACATCCAGGTCAGGCCATACCCACCTTCTGCATTTCCTCAGAGGCGTTGTTGCAGGGACTGCTGGGAGGAGAAGCCCGTTTGCATCGCTGCTCCCCGCTGCTTAGAGCCCAAGAGTTGGCAAAGTCATAGGGGTCAGAGGTCAAGGTCCCTGCAAAGCAAAGTTTCAGAAAAAAAATTATGCTTCAGTTATGCCTGTCCCAGACTTCTGAATGAGAGTTCTAGGTCTGTTGTTGTCTCGACCTAACTTCTGCCAGATTAGAGCACAGGTATTTGGGGTGGAGAGTACCTTATGCACAGTGCTCAGTATGGCACCACAGGACAGGGACATCAGAGCTCACTGAGTGCCTGGGGACTGCGTGGCACATGGTGGACACTCCACAAAGGTCAATTCTTTTCCATTTGACTTCTCCCATATATTATGTACTGTTTGGTACTCTACTACTCCCTACCACCCAGGTCTGGACACTTTCTACTACACCATCTTAAAGGAGGAGGTAGAGAAGATGCATACTTGGATGCTGAAGCAAGCTCCTTCCACCACTCTGTGTGATCTGGGCTGATCCCATCATCCCATGGAGCCTGGTTCCCCATGTGTGAATGAGGGGTTGAGGTAGGTGACCTAAGATCCCTTTTCGCCCTGACCACCTATGAAGTGAAACTTCATGAACTAAATCTGGACAGCATAAGGTTGTCCAACATACAGAATTGCAAATACTCTTGTTTAGAGAAAACTCTCTGAGAGCCAGAGTTAAATCCAAGCTGGGCAGACTCCCAGAAGTCAGCGAGAAAGGTTAACTATTTGGGGACAAAAATCATTGAGTTTTACCAATCAAAAAGAATTAAACTAAATTATTCTCTAAGGATGATTCCCCAAAATATCACCATAGCCTTGTGGGTTTTTTTGTTTTTTTGTTTTTGTTTTTGTCTTTTTGCCAACAAATACTACCTTCTTCGTCATAGCCTAGGACCCACTGTTAATTTTTTCAACCTTAAAAGCCTAGAATAAGAAATAAAAAGATATTTTAGGGCTGGGACTTCCATTTCCAGCAATATAGCAGATGAGAAAAATCTGAAAACTATACCACTGGAATGGACAAATATTCCTCCTGAATTGATGAATAACCTTACCAAAAAATAGAAGTAATTTAAAGAGATGAAAGGGAGGAGGAGGGAAGAAAGGAGAAGAGAGAGAATTAAAAAATAGAACTGGCAAGTGTTCTGACTGAGGAGTGCTAGAGTGAAAGTGGCAACCTTTCCAACCAAGAGGCTGGGGTTCAACAGCTCCACTGAAATGGGGTGAGTCCAGGACCTGCCTGAGGTGGGGAGATGGGCCCAAGACCCCATTGTAAAGCTGAGACCTTTGAAGTATGCAAAAGTGGACAAGAGGGGCTGCAGAGCATTCGCCTAGCATGTGTGAGGCACTATGTTTGATCCTCAGCACCACATAAAAATAAACAAATAAAATAAAGGCACCCTGTCCACCTGCATCTACAAAAGAAAAAAAAAAAATCCACTCTGAGAAGCAGAGTCAATGTCTGTTTCCTTGATCTGGTCTCTGGATGGGAGGGGAGAAAAGTCTCCCCTGAAAATGTGTAGGGGTAGAAAATCTTGTACATGGTTAGTTGTAAGATTCCAATTTATACTTCTTGTATGATTCAGTAACTTCAGATTGACAAATTAACATAAAACTCTTCAAACGATGAGCTCACAATTCAAAATTATGAAGCACAGGGAAACAGACTGAATGGCAACACATTCCTCCTGTTGAGAAAAGAAGCTGAAAGGCTTTGAAGCCTCACCCTCACAGGTGCCAGAGAAGATAGGTGCAGAGATTGCCCACTCCGGCCTAACATAAGCTAAGGAGCTCTACATTATGCATATCACCTGGCTTTTGTTTCTATAAGTTGTAATTGTCTCTGTGAGATGCGCAGAGAGAAGCAATCTAACTGCTTCTCCCTGATTTGATGAAGTATAAAGCATAAAGTTCACTATTCATTTTTACACATTTTGTCTCTCTTATGTGGAGCTCCTGTCGAATCCAACCAGTAGCCATCCAAGCAGGCTCCCAGGGCTGAGCTGTCTGTTAACAACAGGAAACAATCCACTATAAACAAGAATCAGCAGACCCAAAATTTGCATGATTTAAGCTCCAAAAAGTTCAGATAATGAAATATTTATAGAGAACTTTTAAAACAAATATATTTTAGATTATTGTTATTAAAAAAAAAAAAAAAAAACAAGCCAGGTGTGGTGGTGTACTCCTGTAATCCCAGCACTTGGGAGGCTGAAGCAGGAGGATTGCCAGTTCAAAGCCAGCATCAGCAATGGCGAGGCACTTAGCAATTCAGTGAGGCCCCGTCTCTAATAAAATACCAAAAAGGGCTGTGGATGTGGCCCAGTGGTTGAGTGCCCCTGAGTTCAATCCCTGGTACCAAAATAATAAAATAAAATTATTTTTTTAAAAAAATCAAGTTGAGGGCTGGGGTTGTGGCTCAGAGGTAGAGTGCTCGCCTAGTACACAAGAGGTACTGTGTTTGATCCTCAGCGCCACATAAAAATAAAAGTAAAGGTATTGTGTCCACCTACAACTAAAAAATAAACGTCTTTTAAAAAATTGAAACTTAATGAAAGAACAAGACAAGAAAAAATAATTGAAGAGAAAAATAGCCAGATTACCTTCTAAGATTACAAATATAGTCATTGAAATAAAGTGAAACTTCAACTGACAGAATGAACATCATCTGTAAATTAGGCAGAGTTAAGAGAGAATTAGTGAACTAGAAGACAGATCTAAGTAGTAAAGTGCTGACAAACCAGCTCTCCGGGGAAAGCAAAACCCCAGTTTATAGCACTTGCTGATCTCCCCGTGTTGTCCACATGGTGTTACTGAATGTGGAGTCAGGAAGAGCTGCACACAATTTGTTCTCACCAACCACCATGAGTACAGCACATGACCAAAGTAAACCACCCAAAAAGCAACTCGGAAGGAGAAAGAGAGATGGAAAAACACAATCCCAGTCCTAGACATCGACCCAGAGAAATTAAAGCATGTCTATACACAAACTAGATTCAAGAATACCACTTTGCACCTATAACGATGGAAACCAAAAAAAATAAGCATTAGCAAGGATGCAGAGAAATCAGAACCTTCTGCACCCTTGGTGGGAGTGTAAAATGGCACAGCCACTGTGGAAAACAGTATGATGGTTTCCTAAAATTTTAAAGACTAGTTAGATGTGGTGGTGCACACCTGGAATCCCAGAGATATACACAAACTAGATTCAAGAATACCACTTTGCACCTATAACGATGGAAACCAAAAAAATAAGCATTAGCAAGGATGCAGAGAAATCAGAACCTTCTGCACCCTTGGTGGGAGTGTAAAATGGCACAGCCACTGTGGAAAACAGTATGATGGTTTCCTAAAATTTTAAAGACTAGTTAGATGTGGTGGTGCACACCTGGAATCCCAGAGACTTAGAAGACTGAGGCAGGCGGATCACAAGTTCAAGCCTGGACAATTTAGTGAGACCTTGTCTCAAAGTTAAAAAGCACAAAGGGCCAGAGATGTGGCTCAATGGTAGAGCATCACTGGGTTCAACCCCCAGTACTGAGAGGAAAATTAAAAACAGAATTACCGGGGCTGGGGTTGTGGCTCAGCGGTAGAGCACTCGCCTAGCACGTGCGCGGCCCGGGTTCGATCCTCTGTGAGTAGGGAGGTAGCATAACCACACTTTAGAGAAATGAAGCCCAGAAAATCTTACCTTCTTGGGTCCTAAAGTCATCTTCAGCAAAGATGTTAAAGTCGCCACACAGCCCACAGGTCTTGTTGAAGTGTCTGTCTGACAGCAGGACTTGAAAGTTGCCACTGCCATCGATCCTGGCCACAAAACCATAATCCTCACTGGACAGCTTGTGGTACCCAGCCTCAGTTTCCAGATACAGCCCTTTAGAGGCATAAGGCATGGAGATTCTGGAAAGTAGAGGACAAGTTCAGAATTGGGCTTCTGGTGCATTTTCAGGACATCTCTCTCCCTGCCAACCCCACACTACTAAGTTCAGACCTTGGCACAAAGTGAATGAGGTTCTAGACCAGGAGACCTGGCTCTCGCCCAGCCCTGCTACTCACTTCTGAATACATTTACTTCCTCTCCCTGGGCCTCAGTTTCTTCATCTGAAACACGAGGGCTTGTGCCAGGGAATCCCCAGGGTCCTCCTTCCAAATTGGACGCTCTGGGCATCCGACTTACCTTTGGTCCCCCTGCATCACAGTACCATTGACAAACAAATGGATGTCAAAAAATTCCCCAAGATACACTGAGAGTCTCACTCTCTTGCCATTTTGGAAGTCCCCTAAAAGAGAAAAGAGGAGTCGTAGTGATTATAACCCAAAAAAGTCAATAAATATATTAATAACATTACCTCTGTAATCTTATCTCAGTGGAAAATTCCCCCAAAAAAGTCTTTTAAAACGGGCAACAGAAATCTCCTTAAAAATCTCATTTACTTACTCATCTTTCCATTCATCTAAAAATTCTTATTGAGTGCCTTCTGGATACATATACCTCAATAGACTCTCACGCTTCACAAAAGAAAATTATAAAAGCATGATCACTTGACAGTGACCTCAATGATGACTAGTATAGGCCTTTTCACATCTAAGTATAAAGGCCGGGGTTGTGGCTCAGCGGTAGAGCGCTCGCCTAGCACGTGCACAGCCCAGGTTCGATCCTCAGCACCACGTAAAAAGCATTGTGTACAACTAAAAGCAAATAAATAAGTGTTAAAAAAAAAAAAAGATTAGACAAGTATGCAGCAATTGAACACACTGTAAAGTAGCAAACAGAAGCAAGATTCCAAGTTATTGCTAATAGATATTCTAAAATAATGTCATTTAAAATGTTATCTTGGGGGCTGGTAGTATATCTCAGTGGCAGAGCACTTACCTAGCAGCACAAAGTCCTGTGTTTCATCCCCAGAATTTAATTAATTAATTAAATATCAATCTTAGGAGAGCCCAAATTAGAATCCCTGAGTTGTTTGTTTAAGATGGAGATTCATGAGTCCCACCTCAACTTGCCACATTTGATTCTGTAGAAGTTTAGAGACAGTGTAGAGACATTGCCGCCCACAGTGCAGAGAACTTTAGGAAGGACTCAATAAATGATGGGTATTGCCATTAGAGATGTCTGAATGGTCAAGCCCATCATAAAATAGTCTCTATCCACCACCACCCCCCGTGGTGAGTGAGAAGGGTTCAGTTTCACTCTTCTGCACCATTTATTGAAAAAGAATGTTCTTTACCCAACATGCATGCTAAGCAATTTTATTGAAGATTTGTTGGCTATGAATATATGGACTTATTTCTGGGCTCTGTATTGTATTTGAATTGATCTATGAGTCTGTTTTTATACCAGTACCATGCTGTTTTGGTTGTTATAGATTTGCAGTATATTTTGAAATCTGATAGTATGATGCCGTTAGCTTTTGTTGTTGTTGTTGCCGCTGCTCAAAATTTCTTTAGCTGTTTGGGTCTTTTTCCAATTGGCATAAACTTTATGGTGGTTTGTTTTTATTTTTTTTTCTTTTCTATTTCTGCTAAGAGTGTCATTCCTATTTCAATAAAGATTGTATTGAATCTGTGGGGAAAAAAATAAAATAAAATAAAATAGTCTCTATCAATGGTGTCATTGTGAGGGGCAAACACAGAGACAAGGGTAAGGGCAGTCGGCATGAAGGACAGGAAACTGACGAGACATTTTCCACAGCATTATCGAAGCTTAAACAGCCACAGCTGGTCTCTGAGAACTGCTTCTTGGGCTGGGCCCTTGTTATCCAAGGATAATGGATTGGCCATGGGGATGAAGGAGCCCAAAAGGTCAGTGCAGAGTCTGAGTCTCAAGCCTTGGAGACTTAGAACTTGGTGGAGGGAAGATGGAGGGCAGCCGGGGAAGACCGAGTTCCAACACGGGCGCACAGTGTCGTGAAGGCCCTGGAGGTATGGAGCCTAGGGCCCATAATTTCCAGATCAGCCTTGGAAATAATGAAGAAATCTATCTTCTTCTAGGAGGAGTTGGGAGTGTGGACTCCAGTTCCTCAGCAAAAGAGGAAGCAAGCATGCCTGTGGAACCTAGCTCAGAAAACAGGGAGACCCGTTGACTTGAGGTGTGGCTGCCATGGCCAGGACCACTGGTAAGTCCAGTTAGGGAAGGCCTCCTCAGTCCCAGCCAGGCAGAGAAGTTCCACAGACCACATTCTGCAGAACTCCACACTAGCGATTGCCAGGAGAAAACCAAGATGTCAAACAGGTTAAAGGAGTTTTGTCCTGTATTGAACAAAACATATAGGAGGCTATTGGTTTGGACTGAGCTCCTACACTAGGCCCAAACAGACCAATCCAAAATGGAGTCACTCATGCTAAAGTTCCATGCCACCAAGCCAAAACTAAGGTGCTTTATCTGGCCTTCTGAGAAAGCAGGAGGTGGAGGGGGTTGGGAGGAGTGAGAGAGGGGGGAGCCAAATCCCTGAATGGGCCAGTTGTAGCTGCTTTAATCTTCACGAGCTAAGTAACTTTGAAAGAACCAATCCACTTTTATTCTCTGTTTCTGCTTTCCTGGACACTTCTCTGTCTATAAAATCAATTTCTTCCACTCAGTTCATAGGAACACTCATTCTAGTCTATGGAATGAAGTGTTACCCGATTCTAGAATTTAAAAAATGGAGCCAATTAAGATCTTTAAACTACATTTGTTGCCATTTTGTCTTTTCATACCTGCCTAAACTGGGGAGTCTGGCTCACTCTGCGTTTCCACTTAGAACCGTTTTTACAGCAAGCCAATCTTCAGAAGTCAAACAAACTTTGTGACAGCAGGAAACTAGCCAATGAAAACCCAACAGAACTGAAGTGGTAAATGGTAGGTAAATAGAGGAAAACAGTAACAACGGAATCTGAGTGGTGGGGTGTAGCAATGTTGTATTCTTTAACTTTTCTGTGTGTTTGTAAATTTCCACAATACAATGATAAAATTTTTTATTTAAAATACTTTTCTTTATGTATAAACAAACAAATAAACAGGACAGCCTGGTCACAAACTCCCGTTTGCAATACCTCCCAGGAGTCTTCTGGGTCTGCAGGCATGCATACAAGGCATACACATGCATACAAGCACACATGCACACACACGTTTCACACATCTGCCCTTAGCACGTGCCATGCACTCTGAAATGGTATGATGCTTTCTATTCTCTTCTGTTTAATTTTTGCAGTGCTGGTTAGGACCATGGCTTGTGACTCAGACTGAAAAGCCTAGGCTGACCCCATCGCACAGAAGGAGAAACTGAGATTCAGACAGGATCCCACCCTCTCACTATTGACATTTAGGGCTGGATACTTCTTTGTTGTGGGGACCATCTGTGCATGGTAGGATCATTAGCAGCATCTGGGCCCTCACCGTTGGAAGCCAACAGCATTCATCACCCAGTTGTAACCACCCAAAATGTCACCAGACACTGCCAAATGTCCTCTGAGGAAAAAAATCATTCCGACTGAGAATTGTTGGTTTACACCTGGAACAGAACCTGCACCCAGATTTTCTGACTCCAAATCCAAATCTGCTATTGCAACAAAGCTACCTAATGGCACATCTGACTGCTGGGGATTCAGCAAATCATTAATGCACGGGAAAACTCCGTATCAGCCTCTGTTTTATTTACTTCTTTCTCTTGCTGCAAATCATCTGTAGCCATTAGGAAAATGAACCATTAGAAATGGCCAGCGACTCCCACGTTCCACAGACCTCCCTGTTAGCACTTCCTATAACTGCTAGGTAAGGAAGGGTCTGTGTGTCCATCCAGGAGGAGAGAGACCACCAGCCAGGCCTCCCAGGCTCCTGGCCAGCCCCCTTGAACTCAGTGATGAGGGTGCTGAGTGAGCCAGTCGGTCCCCAACCCCACATGTGGGAGCAAGAGGCACCCTGCACCTTCTAAAGCAGGCCAGCAGCTGGAACTAGGGTCATACCTGGGGGTATCCTGGGGCTGCAGCACTGAACTCACTAATCTGCATCTCTAACAAACATTACCCACCCCATGCCTGTGATCCTGATGCAGGCCATGCTCTGTCCACACTTGGAGGACACTGATCTCCTCAGACCATGCCTTTCTGCTAATTCGGAAGCTGAGGCTCCACCTACAGAAGTGACTCAGCCAGCAAGCAGTTGTTTATGGCTCTCCCTGAGTTGCTTTGCAGCCACGGCTGGGGAAGAAGCGTCCCTACAAGGCAGGAGGAACCAGGATTCTGTGGACTCTCCCTCTGGATCCTGTGCCCACGGACTAGCAAATGTGAGCCTTGGCCTGGGACCCTGGAGCTGCCTGACCAGGAACAGGGATCAAGGAGAGACCCTCCCCTTCGCACCAGGTGGGCTTTCATGAAGAGACATCAACACTCTACCCAGGATGTGAACAAGGCCCACAGGCACCCAGAGAGGAATGGGAATTATTTTCAATTTAGAGTTAAGGAAACAGGATGTCATTGGAGAACAATGGAGCAGAAGATGATCATGGGCCCGTGAACTGAAACCATAGGCTCCAAGGTCTGGGTTCCTTCCCCTGACCCCAGGACACTGCCTTCTCCAAGCTCGGGTGCAGGGCCAGGCTCCACAGATCATTCCCCTTCTTACACCACCTCCTCCCACATTCACCCCAACATCAGAAAAAGTAGTCACCCAATTATTCTCATGTTATCAGCACAATTTGGAGCAGAGATGAAACCAACATACATTGAATAGCCTGGTTTAGGCCAATAACCTCCCAGAAAATCGACATTCAACAAGAGCAAGTTGCTATAAGAAAACAATGACCCCGGGGCGGGGGGCGGCTTGCAATGAGCTGTTTGGAGGTAGGGTGGTCTTCTCCATCCCTTCACATTGCCCCAGCCACTGACACCCAGAGAAATGGGCGGCTGGAGGCCAGGCCTCTGTTGCACACCTGCGTGGACAGTGTCATGGAGGTGTCAACCTGACCTCCAGAGAAGTACCCTGGGAGCATCGTGGCCCTGGGTCTCTGCCCTGTGTGTGCCCAACTAGCCTCCGAGCATCTCGCTGCTCTCCATAACTCAGGATCAGATAACACTTCACACTTGCAAATCCTGTAACCTCACTTGAGCCTCACAGGCTCTGCATTTGAAAGAGGAGAAATGAAGGCTGAGAGACCCTCTGCCACTTCCCCAAGGGCACTCAGGGCAGAGAGAGAATGGAGCCGGCTCCAACCATGGCTCTTTCCGAGCTTCGGGTTCCTGCTGGAGGCAGAGCCTCCAAGTGCTGGGGCTTATACCCCAGTCAGCGGGCCTAAGTTGACATGCCGAGCGCTGGGCAGGGCCAGTGTGGTCAAGGGGGCTGACGGGAGGAAGTACCAGCACAACCTGAGTTCTCCTGCCCATAAGGGCTCTTGAAGCAGAGAGGGCTCTCGAGACGGGCTTGCACAGGGAAGGGGCCTTTTCCAACATGCTGGCCGGGCTCCCTGAGCCCAGAACATGGACTCTGCGCCTGGTCCTAAGCTTTCACTACGTGCTGTTTACTAACCCACCCCCGGGGTAGGGGGACCACAGCAGGACTGAGCTACAGCCGATCATGGAGTTGAGACTGCAACCACCTCTAGGGCACCAGTGGCCCCCTCCCTGAAAACGTCACTCAGGGTGAAGTTCCAAAACCTTCCTGCGGTCATCCCTCACCCTCCATTCCCACCAACAAACACCCTCGGAGTCATCCCAGGTAAGAGTCTATACTGTCTCCACGATGATTGTTAAGGTGGAAAAAGCCACTTAAATAAACACAGGAGGTTGGCGGCCCGAGCACCTTCCGCTTCCTGGGGGAGGAGGGCCTTTTTCTTGCCAGCTGCTGTCCCACGCCAGTCCCCAGGTGCTGCCTCTGAAGCACACTGGGTTCCGCAGCCCAGTGTTCCTGGCGGTGTCGTGCCCCAGGGGACGTCTCTGGTCCTTCTCACTTCCTTGCTTGGTTACCATGTGAAGGAGCCCCAATTAGGAAGGGCTATTGCGGTCAGCTGGAAGCCATAAGTTCCACCTGATAATAAGTATGTATGTGACGCACCTGTAAATGCACGTGAGGCACCGGCAAAGCTAAAGGTATATAACCGGGTGAAAGCGGTCAGAGTAGGAGGAATGAATTCATTCAGTCAGTCATGCAGTCGCTCAGTCGGTCGGAAGAAGAGTTCAGGTCGGAGAAAAAGAAAAGAGTTAGAGGGGCCAGAACGTAGTCAGAAGAAGAAATAAGAGTCAGAGCGGTTAAGAGTTCAGACAGAAGAGAAACCAGATAGAAGAAGTAATTGCTGGTCAGAGTCAGGCTGAGGCTGCCGAAGAAGAAAAAGAAGAAAAAGTTCTCTCTAATCTTTCTCTCTAAGCTCTAAGATCTTTCTCTCTATCTTTCTAAGCTCTAAGAAGAAGAAGAAGAAGAAGCTCTAATCTTTCTCTCTAAGCTCTTTCTAAGAAGAAGAAAAATCTTTCTCTCTCTAAGCTCTCTCTAAGAAAGTAGAAGTAAAAAGTAGTAGTATCTTTACTCTGCCTCCGAGTTTTTCTCCCGCGGCGGTTTGTGGCTGTATGTCAGGCAGCCTACAACCATGGCCAAGGCTACCCTGCCCCCCACTTCCCTTCCTCGCTGGCACAGTCCCTTTGACCCTTCCCCACTGCATAGACTACCTAACCCCTCCCAGCCTGCTGAACGCAGCCAACTCTTCCTCCGTCAGACTTCAAGACCCTGCCCTGCAGCCTCATGGTGTCCCAGACTTAGAGCTCCCCCTGCTCCATCCCCGGACTTCTCAAAGTTTGGTCCCCCAGTCCAGCAGCAGCAGTTAAGAAATCATTAGCAAATAGGAATTTCGGCCCCATTCCAAATGTGCGGAGTCCGAACTCTGGGGGTGGGGCCCAGCAACCTTGGAGAGCCATCTAGGCGGTCAGGATGCTGGCTGGAGTTGGAAGCCACCCCACCTAGGGCTCCACCTAATGAGTGCACGTTGCTTCCAGCCTCTCCTCCTCGGCCTGTGCTGTTCCCACTGTGTGAAGCACCTCCCCTGTCCTCTTCACCCAACCAAAGCCTCATCACCCAAGGATCCTCAAGCCCCACCCGCTCTTGTAAACGTCTTTCTTTGGTACAAGAGAGCACCTTGCTTCGTAGGTCCTCAACGCCAGTAAGAATTGACAGAAACCCCATGGAGCTAAGCGCCAGGGGACAAAGATGAGCCAGACGTAGTCCTTGTCATCAGACATGGTCCTTGTCATTGAGGGGCTCACAAAGGAGCGGGTAGAATGGCAGGAGCTGAAGTCATGCTGCGATAGGGTACCCAGCAGATGCAGGGCAGGTGGCAGAGGTGGCCTGAGGGAGCAGCTAAGAAGCAGGGGACACACGTAGTCATGGCCACGGTCAGCTCACTGAGCTCCCAAACACAGCCTAGTGCGTGCTGGGCACAGAGGACCCTGCATCGATCCACTCCATGGCTGACGGAGTAATGACCCCAGAGCCCCGTATGTCACGGAAGGGCACGAGTGCTGCAGAAAGAATCTCTCCTTGACCAAATTGGGAGTCGGGTTCCTCCGAGCCATCTTCTAGACTACATCCTGGTCTTAGGTAGGGTCTGTCCTTGACCCACTTAGTCCTGATTCCCACTGGGTCAGTTTAGCAAAAATCCATTACCTTCCATATATGATCAAATTCCTCATCCCCCAACCTCAGCATCTGACTGCCCTGGCCTGCCTTCAGGAAGATCCGTGTCAAGTCGGTTTACCAGAAGCCCCCTGACCCTGACATTTCCTCTGTCACCCTTCCTCGGATCTAAATTCCACTTTCCCTTGAATCTGGAGGTGGTCTCCCTCTCTCCCTTACCACAAACCCCCATTGCAGTAGTGCCTCTGGAACTACTGCAATGGGGTCTTTCTTACTGGCTTTCAGAAGTTTCATGAATTTTTCTTCAATAGCCTGGATCCGCGTCAGCTGCCACCTCCACTCCCCAAGGAGGACCCACTTTGGCTTGGTTTTGTAGCATCCCTTCCTCACACCTCGCAGCTGATTAATTCTTAGTGTGGAAGTCACCAAATCATAATTCTTCATCAGTGCCCCCAGCCCCACTCCCAGCCTTGGAAACTTCCCTCTCTCTCTCTTCACTAGAGAGGAAACACCCTTCAAGGAGAGGCCCGAGATTGAACCCAGCCCCTCTTTTTATTATCTGTCAGGCTTTGGGGAGGATTATAGAACATCCTTGGGCCTTGGTTCTTCACTTGTAAAACAGGGGTGACGTTATCTACATTCCAGGGCTGCTGCGGGGACACAGAGAGAACGCGGGGGCAGAACAGAGACATTTCTGGGAACAAGAGACGCGCAACAGAAGCTAGAAATTCTGGATTCCGTGAGCCACCAAGAAAATTATTATTCCCTGTTTCAAGGAATTCTATATATTCCAAAGTTCCTTCTAGATCATCATTTTTCTTGATGCTTTGTAGCTCCTGAGGCACTGCCTAGACCCAGAACAATGGGCGCAACCACTGAAGAAGCCCAGAGGTTTCTCTCTATTCCACCAGGCTCCCGTGAGCGAGGGAGTGGAGAAACCAAGGGAATCCAGCAGTCAGAGAAAGGGCGCTCCCCACCGCGCTCTCAGCAGCGATGTTCACGCTCAGGCGTGTCTGAGAATTGGAACCCTCCCTGCATGCCAGGGCTGAGCACAGCTGGCCCCTTCTCTGAATCCCTGCCCTCGGTGCCCAGTACTTACCAAGAATCGAGAAGGAGTGATCCCGGCAGTCCCCTGCCAAGAGGTAACTGCAGACGCCTGCGAAGCTGTACATGCTCTCATCAAAGGTGTTGACGAAGTCGCTTCCAAAGAGGCTGCACCGAGCCATGGATGGCCTGCCACTAGCCCTTTCTGTGCAGAAGGTGTCTAGAGGGAAAGGACGAGGTCGAGCACGATTGGAACCATCATCCCAAATCTCTCCAGCCTCATAGAAACGAGGCTACCTCTGAGGGAAACTGGGCTGCGGGCAGGTATTTTCTATCCCAAATAAGACTAAAGCTAGCCGGGGCGCGGTGGCGCACACCTGTGATCCCAGCACTTGGGAGGCTGAGGCAGGAGAATCGCCAGTTCAAAGCCAGCCTCAGCAATGGCGAGGCACTTAGCAACTCAGTGAGACCCTGTCTCTAATAAAATACAAAAAAGGGCTGGGGATGTGGCCCAGTGGTCGAGTGCCCCTGAGTTCAATCCCCGGTACAAAAAAAAAAAAAAAGACTAAAGCTATTGCTTTCAGCCCTGGAATATGGCTCAGGACTCGGGGCAGTAATGGAGGAACGGTTTTTTTCAGGAAATCTACTCATTTTAATGACGATTACTTACTGGTTTCAAATGCAATAATACCCACTATAGAAAATTAGGAGAATACAGAAGAAAACAGGAAGAACTTAAAAATCACCTGTGATCTGACATTCGCCAATAACTAGAGTGTTTTCCTTTTTGTTCTACTTTACAGCATATACTGTTGTGGATTTATTATAAATTGGTGATCATCCTGTGCAAAACCACTTACAAGCTATGTTTATTTCTCAATATATTGTAAAGAATTGTTCGTGCCATTGTATATACTTCTAAAATGTATTTTTAGTGGCTACTTCACATTCTACATCTAAACATATATAGCATAGTCTCTTAATATTTGGTTCTTAGCATTTTCTCAAATATTTTTCTCTTAGAGATTGCAATGAGCATCTTTCTACATATCTACTATTATATTTTGAGCAGATTAAACTTTAGACAGGTCAGACTGTGTGCTTGTCAGAGTTGTGAAGTGGTAAAAGTCCTCTTGAGAGTTGACTCCCTCCCTAAACACACCACCCCACCTGGCAGAAAGATGCAGAGAGCATGATAAATGTACATTTCATTCCAGACTAACTTGTGGGGAGCAGACGGGATGCTGCTAACCTGAGCTGTCTAAATGGAGATATTACAGGTCAAAAGTCCTTTCCTGACATTCACGATCTCAGAATTTCAGCAAGGGAAGGAAAACAGTATAATACAGTATATTGGGAAGAGAGCAGGCAGGGAACTCAAGAGAAATGATCTCTGATTTTGGTTCTGTGTGACTTCAAAGCAATCATTTCTCCTCTCTGACCCTCAGTCTCTTCATCTGTACCATGAAACGTTCATTAGATGACCTCTACAATCCCTTCTGAAACTAACCCTCTATCCAAGGATTTGATGCCTTCTTCCCCATCCTTTCCATCATATAGGATGGTTCTGTGCATACTTATCCTTTCTACAAGAGGAAGGCATTTGCAGGCATCTGGTCTCTGAAGAATACAAGTCAGAGGCAGGGGGCTTTGCAGAGCCTTCATAAGAGGCAACCAGTGACTCTGAAAGGCCCACTCTGAATCGAACATGAGACTCACACAAAGATGACCTGTAGACACACCTGCTGATTCCTGGAAGGGAGTTACTCCAAATGACCCTGGGGCAGAAGTGAGGACTTAGTACCTACCTGGCAATGTAAGGACCAGAGCAAGCAGCACCCTTGCAAGCCTGGCAGGAATCATCTGCAGAGAAGCAAGAGAAAAAAACTGTTCTTACTTCCCATAGATGGCTGCTGGTATAAGCTACTGACAATGCATAAAGTAGGAAAAATAATTCCTCAAAGCAAGGGAAGAATTGATCACCATCGGTCCCATTTCTCCTTTGAACATGGGTTGCTAGTCCCAAAACTGTCCCCGGCCAGTGCCAGGCCCAAGAGTAACAATTCCTGAGAGCCACACCCCTGAGCACCTTTCCCCAGACAACAGTCTCAGGGCCAAAACAGAAGTGGGGAGCGCTGTCAGCTCATCCTGGTCCCTGCAGGCCACCCTGACCTCTCCTGCCCTTGTACCCTGGTCCGGAAGCCAGGAGCAGAGGCACACTAAGCCCCTCCACTCTTGGCAGCAAATGGGGAAACTCAAACCGTCTGACACTTTTGTTGCTACCGCAGGTACCCAGACTTAGAGAAGGTGCAGGAACCACCAATTAACTGCTTGCTGGTCCCTGGTCCTCGGCCATGAGGGCTTCCAGAGTAGGGGCACGCTCACCTCCATCCCCAGAGCCTGGCAAGGTGCCAGCACCCGGGACATGCTCAGTAAATGTTTGCCGAGTTCAACTGATAAATGGACTCCACCAGCCCTAAGTCCCTGAAAAGTTTCCCCACTATCTTCACCCTGCCCCCCAGAAGGTCAATTGATCCTGGCTGGCAGAGCACCACTCAAGACTCTTAGAGCCCCTGCCACAGCCCCTCTCCTGGGGAAAAGGTTGTTAAGTACAGAAGCCGCTGCCTGAGGTTTGCTGGGGGTGACACCTGTCTTAACTAGTGCCACATTTAGTCAAAGGAAGGAGAGCCAACCCCAATCTGCTGTGGACCTTGGAAGGAACACTTTGTTGTTGAATATGACGAGCCTTGGTCTCCGCACAGGTGTCCCTCTCCTACTCCCTCCCAACGCACAGGTAGGTATATTGTACCCCAGAGGTGAGGGCAAAGATTGGTCCAGGTTTGTCTGAGTGAAAACTACCATGTAAAATCCAATGCATGAAGAAAAGCAGCCACAGGACACCCAGAGGCAAGAAGACAAAGAGGCATTAGGATAGTCCAGTCTGAATCATCTGCCAAACAAAACCTTTCTAGTCGGGGATGGAGAAACCCAGCCAGGGCCCCAGGGCAGGGGTCAGCCCTGCATCTTTCTCCCACAACTGCACCAGCTCTCCTTCCAAAAGATCATACCTTTCCCTGCAAGTAGGGGCTGCAGGTGTCTCCAAGATCCCTTAGGAAGCTCAGCCGCTGCTCGGTGGTGCCACCACCGCTAGGCCATGCTCCCCGCAACTGCTGAGGCTGGATGGATCTGCTACAGCTCTGGACTGTTTTGCCGTTGAGTAGTCCAGGGGCTGCAGAGTCCCTGCAGCTAGGGGAGATAAAGCCCAAGTTGTGACGTTCACCAACCACCCGCTCTTCCCCACCACAATAGCTGTGAGCTGCCACATCAGGGCCCCGGCCTCCTTTTAATTACCAAAGGGAAACAATGACAGGAAATGGTATTAGAAATACCTCCAGGATGATAAGGCTTTGAACAGCTCAGAGGGAGACCTCCTGGCAGCTGCCTGCAGGAGCTGCCTTGCCCTCCCCGAACGCCCCCCACTCCCCAGCCCCATGCTTGGTCCTTGGGACTCCCAAGTGCCCACATGGACAGGCCTGACCAGGAGTGCTCGTGTCCCCAGGACAGACTGATCCAGGCCAGGGAGAAATTCAGGCTAGATCAACAGGGCTCCTGGACCTGGCTTTCAGGGCTGAGACTCCAGAGAATTTTGAAAAACACCTCAACCTGAGCCAACTTAGCTGCTGAGCGGGAGGAAGGAACGCATTAACACTTCCTGTCCACCCAGGTATAGACCATCCGGCCGGGGCGCTCAACAAAAACAGTCCCTCTGGGTCCTGGCCAGCGTTTAATGGCCAGGTTAAAGATGAAGGTTCTGGTCACAAGACCAGGCCTTTGTAAAATAATGGGTGTGGAAGTGATGATTTGATTCTAATATTCCTCCCCGACCAAAACCAAAAACTGTTTGTGGCCCTGGGGATGGAAACCAGAGCCTTGCACACGCTAGGCAAGTGCTCGGCCACTCAGCTACACCCCAGCCCTCCAAAGACTCTTCTGCCTCACTTCTGATACCTTGATTCTTCCTCTAATGTTGCACACATTCACACGTATCACACACATACGCATATCAAATACCCATGTGCGTGCAACCACTCATACAAACAAGCACAAACACACTCCAATCCCTCTTCCCAACTCCTATTCCCAAAAGCCTTATTCTCAACATTATCTGCCAACTGACTCTCGCTAAAAGAGCTAATAACATGGGCAGGGAGAGGCAAGGCAGGAAGTGACGCCCTCACAGTGGGATTTCCAGAACTAAGACCGGCAGCCTGAGACTTAAGAGTGTTTAGAAATGGAAGCCCACATCAGACTTGGTGTCGCACGCCTGTAATACCAGGGCTCAGGAGCCTGTGGCAGGAGGATCACGAGTTCAAAGCCAGCCTCAGCAAAAGCAATCAAGCAAATTGCTAAGCAACTCAGTGAGACCCTGTCTCTAAATAAAATGCAAAATAGGGCTGGGGATGTGGCTCAGTGGTTGAGTGCCCCTGAGTTCAATCCCTGGTACCCTCCCAAAAATGGAAGCCTACCTCACGGCTTCTCAGATGATAACACCTGCCCAAAACTTTCATGAGAAACACAGGGAGAAAAAAAAACCCATTGTTGTAGACGTCTGCACATAGTGCCTTATTTTCAATGCTCCTAGCAGCAAACCCTGGGTGTTTTAGTGCAGATAATTATGTGGAAAGGCAGGAAACAGCAGCAGGGGAGTGGAAGTGTGATATGGGGAAGGGAAAGCAAGCCCCCAGTAAAAGTAAACGATATTCATTAAGCCCTCCACCCAGCGGCAACTGCAGCTGAATCCTGGGGGAGAATTGGGAAGTAAAGACATGGACCCTAAAATTGTCCCACTCTTAGGTCAAGAGAGCGAGGGTATTTCTATACCTAGTTTCTACACCTAGTCCTGTTGAGAGCTTCTGGGAGCATTAGTCCTTCAACACTCTGACCAGTGGGCAAAGAGATGCGGACACTGTAGTCCCGAAGAAACACAGAATTAAGGTCAGAGGGCCGTGGGAGTGAGGACTGTGCCGTCTAGTCTACATAGCTTAGTTGTCATGCAGAGTTAGAGATCTTAGAGTACTTCTCCCCCCATAAACAATGAATTTAACATTACAGTCCTTTCTGAAAGAACTACTAAAGTAAGTACTTCAGAAAGAAGGAAATTAAACACAACAAGATGTCAGAAGAAAAGGTAAACAATGCACAGGCACTGACTGCATAAAACAATAAATAAATACAATTGAATTATGAATCAAGGCAGAAAAACCTCCAGGGGGCTGGGGGAAGAAAAAGAAAGGCTTTGGGCAAAAGGCAACACCCATTTATAGAAAACAAGCAAACAAAAACATTTTAGTAACTTACAAAAAGAAAGGAATATCCTTGACCTGAAGAAACAGAGCTAACCTCACAGAGTAAAATGTAATCCACCCTGCTTGTAAAAACCAGAACAAGACTAGGATGTTCAGTGTCATCATTGGATGACATTGGATCAGATGCCCCAGAAAACACGGTAAGAAAAGAGGAGGAAATACGAGAACATGGCTTAGGAAGGAAAAGGCAAAATAGCTATTATTTGAGTATATGAATGCATCACTCCGGAAGAAAAATGTGGAACCATCTATTAAATTTAAAGATGTTCTTCTTCATAACCCTGCAGTGGCTTTCCCCCAGGTGCACAAACCAACATGCCTAGGAAGTTCACTGCATCTGTGACTGTACTCACAAAGAAGTCCAAGGACCAACCTAAATACACTTCAACTTCAGAAGAACAAGCACATTGTCATGCAGCTATACAATGAAATACCAAAGGGCAAATTTCTCTTTTATTGGACTATTACACCCTCAGACAAAATGCTGAGATCATTTGGGGGTCTGGATATGGTTCCGTGGTAGCACAAGGTTCTAGATTCCAACCCCAGCACACACACACACACACACACACACACATAAAAAAAATATTTTCTCTAAATGTAGGTGAGCAAAAACAAACACAGGAGGGATCCTGCCCTCTGGGGACTCCTGACCTGCTGGGAAGAGAGCTGCACAGTGGAGTGGACACCAGGTGGCTTCTGGTGCAGGTTGCAGCATGGTCAGCTCTCCAACCCTCACGCCACTGACTGTGCCCAGACAGGTGCTGCCATCACAGGTACCATTGTCTTAGGGAAACCGCAGTCAAGGGCCAAGCCAACAAGGGTTACATTTGACAGCTTAATCCAGGCACCTTTTATACAAAATGTAAATGACCCATTAGGAATTTTTAAAAAATCCTCCAGGAAGCATCTTCTAAGAATGTTTCCTTGGAACTTTTTGGTTTCCCCGGAATTGCACAGTTTTTCATTCATAAAAGCATGCGGTTTGAAATAAAAGACAAGGCAACGAAGCCAACGGCCCTGAGCCCATGCGGGGATCCGAGCTACATTTCTGAAGAGTCTGGGGGCTGATGGCGTAGCCTGCCACTCCAGGTGCCCAGCACATGTCAACTCTTCTGTCACCCGCGGTGCCCTCTGCCTCCTCTGACCTCATCCCACTACCTGGCAAGGACTCATAAGACATCTTTCTGTGATTTTTGTATATTTCATAAACACGCCACGTGCTGCTGATGCCTGGTCTCCCCCATCAGGCCACCAGTTCAGGAATGGGATTTTGGAAGTGTGCTGCCTCTCAGACCACGCCCACCTCCAGACCCAGAGGCCAGCCCTCTGAATTCGCACATCTCAGCTCCAGGCTTGAAGCCCTGTCATTCCGCCTGCCTCGCAGCCTGTCTCCTGGTGCCTGGGGCAGGGCACTCCCCTCTCCAGCGAGCACTTTCAAGGGCAGAGGGGAGCCCTGTACCCCTACACTGTAGACAGGGAAACTCCACTCCCCCAAATTACATACTGTAGGATTCCACTTATTATATAATTATTTTAGGTAATAATCATATAATGTTTTACATTGTATACAAATCCCACTTATTTTGTCCACTTATTGACAAAATTATAAAAGCAGAGGACAAATTAGTACTCGCAGGACAGAGAATAGGATGAGGGGATGAAAGGAAGGTGGTGGTAGTTATAAAAGGGCAACAAGAGGGGCCTTTTGTGATGGCCAAATCTGAACTGATAGTGAATACACTAACTACAGTTGATAAAGTGGTGAAAAACTAAACACACAAAAATGAGTACAAATAAAACTGGTAAACCCTCAGTTTCCTGGTTCTGATATTCTACTATAGTTTTGCAAGGTGTTAGCTAACATACAAAGGATCTCCCAATTTACCAGAATTTTCCTGAGGTTAGCACTAAAAGTCCTTCATCAAACTCATCTCTCTCATACAAATTGGGATAATTGGTCACGTTAACATTTACAAAAAAAGGATTATGCCCAGTTCTCAAAACAAAACAATTCTCCACACACATTTCAAAGGATAGGTAACATAACACCATATTCTCTGACCACAATTCAATTAAATTGAAAAGTTAGTTCAAAAGATTTTTAAATCCCCTTACATTTCGACATTTTAAAACACGTTTCTAAGTAACTTAAAAGTCAAAAAATAAGAGAAAGTTATGAATGCTTAAAGCCAAACAATATGAAGACACTCCATACTAAGCAATATTCGGAGTATGTGAAGACACAATGAACATGTTCTTTCATGATCTTAGACCTTAAAGCTGGAAGGAGAACAAAAATGTCACCATGAGGGGTCTGGGGTTGTGGATCAGTGGTAGAGCGCTTGCCTAGAGGCATTGGTTCCATTCTCAGCACCACATGTAAATGAGTGAATAAAATAAAGGTCCATCAACATCTAAAAAAAAAAAAATTTTTTTAAATATCACCGTGAGCTTTAGGTGCAGCTCAGTGGTACAGCACTTGCCCAAGACCCTGAGTCCTATCCCCAGTACCACAAAAATTTCTTTTAAAAATATGGCACCTTTTTATAAAGCAACTTGGCAACATGGAAAGTACCAGACTCCTTTAAAGTGTTCATACTCTTGACTCAATAAATTCCACTTCTAGGAATCTATCTTAAGAAAATAATCTGCAGCCAGGGCTAAGATCTACATTCCAGATAGCCACCGCAGCATTGTTTCTGATTGTCAAAATAAGTGTAAGTGTTCTAATGTCCCAGTAGGAGAGATTAGTCAAATAACACTTGGAATACACGTAAGATAGCTTATCACATAGCCATAAAAAACAATGTTGAAGACATTAATGACCTGGAGAAAAAAATTATGATATAATCTTAAGTAAAAGAAGATATGAATATGTCAAAAAATATATAGGGGAAGGGGCTGGGGTTGTGGCTCAGCAGTAGAGCGCTCGCCTAGCACGTGCGTGGCCTGAGTTCGATCCTCAGCACCACATAAAAATAAAGAAATGCATTGTATACAACTAAGGCAAATAAATAAACATCTTTACATATATATATATATATATATAATACTATGTATATTATATATATATATATATATTATATATATAGGAAAACCCAGAAAGAAATATGCTAACATGTTTGTGCTATTATCTCTAGATGGCAGAAAATTGTCATTTTCTTATTTAAAATTTCTTCATATTTTCCAATTTTTTCACAATGTGCCTGTAATAGTACCTAATATATTTAAATTGTTTACTTTTTTAATGTATAGGCAAAGGGGAGGGGGAGAATTAAACACAAAAGGTTATCCTGAATTTAGAAGATGAGGAAAGAAGGACAGAGAAGCTCTTTCCTTTTTTATTTTTTTTTTATTTTTTTCTTTTTTTTTTTTCTGTTTTTGCACTGGTGGGGCTGGAACCTAGGGTTAAATTCTTTCTGGACCTAATCAGGTTCTAGCTTCCTTAGGGGGAAAAATTATTTTTAAAAAACAACTGGATTGACTTTTTAGTGCCTCCTTAAGATAAGCCTAACTAGTGGTGCTTCTATTTGTAAGAGCCAAAAGCTGGAAACTATCAAATATCCTTCAACAGTAGAATGAATGAATAAATCGTGGTACGGTCATTCCCCCCATTATCCACAATTTCACTTTCTAAAGTTTCAGTTGCCTGTGGTCCACTGCTGTTCAAACATTCTAAATGAAAAATTCCAGAAATAATCAATTCATGCATTTAAATAACTTTTACTGCAGCATATTATTTTAAATGCTCTATTTTATCACTCTGGAGTGTTAGTCTCTTACTATGCTTACCTGATAAAGTGAACTTTATCGTAGGTATACAGGAAAAAACATCGCATTTATAGGGCTCAGTGGTGTGGTTTCAGGCACCCACCCAGGGGTCTTACAAACTATTCGCTTCTAACAATCACACACAGCGTTGTTATATAGCAAAGGGAATGACCTGCACATGCAACAGTATGGGTGAATCTCACAAATGTAATATTGAATGGAAGAAGCCAGGTTCAAGAAAGTATCATCCCATCTATTTAGAAATCACAGACAGGCGGAACTTATCTAGACTGGTAGAACTCAAGAAAGTGGTTTCCCTTAGAAGGGACGGCTAGGAGGGAGCATGAGCAGGCTGCTGGGGTGCTACTGTATTCTATTTCTTAACCTAGATGCTGGAGACCAGCGGGAATGCTTAGCTTGTGGAAACGTAAGGACCTGCAGGCTGTGATCTGGGCACTTTCTCTATGAGTTATCGTTCATCAATATAAAGTTTTCAAAATGGAAAAAAAAAAAAAAAGAGCATAATGGTGCTTAAAAGCACACTTGGAATTTATTTTTTTTTTTCTTAATTGGATAAAGTTTCCTGAAAAAACACTAGGCTTCCTAGAATTTTTATTAATAATTCAAGTCTTCCAAGCTGAGTTCCAGACAGAACAGCATCTACTGACATATCTTGTGTGCTTCCCACTCTTCCCACTCTAGCTACGTTCTCTGCACCCAGAGCTGTCCGCATCCCCTGCCTGCCACCAGTAATTAGCTGCTGTAACTCAACGTATATGAAATATGGAGTCATCAACAGGACATAACGTGGTGCCACACAGCTTGGCTTAAAGGGAGGAGAAGAAGAGATGCAAATGCTGGGCTTATTCTTTTTTTTTTTTTAATATTTATTTATCTGCCTTAGTTGTACACAATGCAATGCATTTATGTTTACGTGGTGCTGAGGATCGAACCCGGGCCTCGCACGTGCTAGGCGAGCGCTCTGCCGCTGAGCCACAACCCCAGCCCCCATGCTGGGCTTATTCTTATCCTACCGAGTTGCCTCATCCTGAGCACCCTAACCCAGGCACCTAAACCCAGAATCCCTGCTACCTGGATTCCTGGACACATTCTGCAATCACTAATATTTATTTGGCATCTGGGCTCAGTTCAGGGGATACAAATCTGAGTGCAAATAGATCATTCTTTGTCCTCCTGGAGCTTGCATACTGCCTGTTGACAAGGATTGCCCTATAACTGAACAAAAAGCTAACTGTAAACAGTAATGACAGTGAAAAAGGTGGTGCTGTGGTGCCATGCGCGGAATAGAGGTTTCCAGGCTCAAGTGATAAGGGCGAGGGTGGGCTGTGCCTTCCTTAGGGCGGTGACAAGAGCATTGCGTTCTACATGATGAACAGGAGTAAAGTCAACAAAGGAGGGGGAAGCACTGCAGGCCACAGAATAGCGTGTACAAAGGCCCAGTGGCAGGAAAGAGCTACCTACAAGAAATGGAACGATGGTCTGTGTGGCTGGGTCCAGAACACAAGGAGAAGCATGGAAAGTGATAGGACTGGCAAGGTAGGCAGGTGCAGATGAAATGTTAGTCCTCTCTGCTGTGCTTTTCCATTTCCAGGGCACTTAGGCATAACCTCATCAGAGCCTGCACCACCACCAGGAGATACCAACAGCAGGTGGGTTTGTTCCAAGTTTGCAGATGAAGCGAATGCTCAGGAAAGTGACTTGCAAGAAGCCACACTGCTAAGGAATGGGAAGCCCGTGCTCACCCCTGGCGCTCTGACTTGTCCTGAACAACTGCTGCCTCCCCCACTGTGCAGTTGAAGCTGAGTCTTCCTTCTGGCTCAGCCTCGAATCCCATGCGAAAGGCATCAGCTCTCAGAGCTTGAAGGAACTGGAGGGAGGGCAGCTCCTCTAGGATGCTCCCAATGTGCATCTTTTTAAAATATACATATATATATATTTATTTATTTATTTCCTTTAGTTGTACACAATGCAATGCATTTATGTTTACGTAATGCTGAGGATCGAACCCGGGCCGCGCAGTGCTAGGCGAGCACTCTGCCGCTGAGCCACAACCCCAGCCCCCCAATGTGCATCTTGAGAGAATGGAAGAGTCCCATAATCTCTGGTAGGGTTTTTCCTGGTTTACTCTAAAACACAGGCTAGAATCCTTTTGGCTCAGCCTTCATCAATAGGGAAAGGCTGTGGAGTGGTGTGAGTTGGACCAAGCAATCCTTGCTTTTGATTCAGTTGCTCCACAGGTCCAGGCAGCTGCTCGGGAAATGCCTCTAGGGACCAGAACTCGCTCATGGGAGCCTTTTACCCACATTCCGGGTAAGAGGCTCCACAGCAACTTTCTCCTTTGCTTATGCCTTCCTAAAACAAGAAGATCATTGTTCATTTTAAATGGCCTCTCCTATACTACAATTTGTTGATTGATTTAGAAAAAACCACTTATCCCTTCTTCCTCAACTATTCCAGGACAAATTCTGCTAACTTGAATTTTTGGCCTCTCTCTGTGAAACTCAATTACTTGCTAAAATTTGCACCAAAAAAAAAAAAAAAAAAAAAAAAAACTACATGCATCCTCAACAGTGGGCCTTGAGCAAGAGTCCACCCTCAAGCCACTCACCAGGCCATGAGGGAGGCTGGGAAATCTAATCTTCAGCTTTGTATCCGGCTAAAAATGGGGCTCTGTGGTTAAGTTTGAAAACCAGAATAAATCTTAGAAAGCCATCAGTAGACTTCACCACAAAGGAAATTATTCCTAATTCAGACACTGATCCCCAATATAACCTTGGCATCAAAGCCAGATGTGAACAGTATAAAAAAAGAAAATCCCTGGCCAGACTAACTCATGGACATAGATGCAAAAGTCCCAAACTAAATTATTAGGAACTGATCCAACAGCAAATAAAAAAAGAGAATACATTGTAGCCAAGTTTTATTTGTTCCAGAAATTCAAAGGTGGTTTCATGTTAGAAAATTTATCATTATCATATGACAAAATAGAGGATAAAATATGAGTATCTCAATACACTTAGGAAAAACATTTGACATATCTACTCACTCATAAGAAAAACTCTGAGCAAACCAGGAATACAAGAAAATATGCTAACCTAACTAAGATTAACTAACAAAAAAAAATCCCAGCACTTGTGAGGCAGGAGGCGAGTTCAAAGGCAGCAATGGCGCGCACTGTCCTGTGGCCCAATGCCCCCAAGCAAAAAACTTGGGAGGCTGAGGCTAAGAATAAAGGAGGTACAATCAAATAAATAAATTAAAAAAAAAAAAAAACGATTCCTTTTTCTTTTCTTTTTCTTTTTTTTTTTTCTTCTGTTCAAAGCCACTTCTGCCTCAGCAATGGCGATAAAGAGCAAGAACAAAGGCATCATATATGATTAGCAACTACAGACCAAATATTGGAAGTGATTCTGGCTGGGACCCTGTTTCTAATAAAAAAACCAAAATACAGCACAGTAAATGGTGGGCTACTCAGGAGGCTGAGGCAGAAATATTTGGGGACAACCTATTTAGTGGCCCAAAATAAAAAAATAAAAAGGTCTGGAGTGGCTTTGAGTGCCCCTGAGTAATAATATAATTTTAATTCAATCAAAATACCTATATAAGGAAAAAATAATAAACTGGTACCTAAAAAAAAATAAGAAAAAATAACAAAAAATGAAATATTTGATGGTTACCTCAACAGCCCTTGTTAAGCAAGAAAAAGAAAATAGAAGGAGTTAGACATCCAGGCTCATGTTAAAGACAAATTTAAAATATCAAGAAGCTGATGAAATCTTTTTGACAAAGGTGACCTCAATTTAGTTGTAATTCACTAAATAGATCATCTATGGTGGAGAAAAAAATAAAAACAATAATAAGAAAAAAAATAATTACATGGAAGTATCCCAGCAGGAGGCTGAGACAGGAGGATCGCGAGACTATTAGGAGAAGACCCTGGGAAAAGGTGGGGACAGTGGTTGAGGCCCCTGAGTTCAATCCCTGGATGGAGGAGCAAAATAAGGGGAAAGTGGGTAGAATGAAAAAAAAAAAAACAAAAAAAAATAATCCAGGGTAGAAAAGACTATTGTGACAGGGGCAGGGAGAGTGTGGGTATGATCCAATGATGTATATAAATCATCACAATGAAACCCATTATTTTACACAATTAATAAGCACTAATAATTAATATTTTTACTTTAAAAAAAAGACACAAACTGATAGAAGATATATGTAAAATACATAACCAATACAGAACTGGTATTCAAAATATATAAACTACCCTACAAATCATTAGGATAAAATAAACAACCCAATCGCAAAATGGTCAAAAGATAAAAATAGATATTTCAGAAAAAAGAAAACCCAAATGGAATAAATGTTACCTACAGAGTGATGCACAACCCCATTAATTATCAGGGAAATTAACCAGGTTCACAGTAACATCTTACATTAACTTTCTCGGCAACAATTTAAAATTCTGCTGTGACCAAGTGTTTGTTTGAATGTGTGTCAAGCTAAACGCTTAGGTACTGCCTCTGGATTGTAAATTGGTGCAACTTTCAACCCATTTTGAATTACCTTGTGCACTTGAACATTTACACACCCAACTACCTGTCCTTTCCATTCTTCCCTAGGAGCAACATGGGCACAAGGTAACTATTCAAGAGCATGCATGCTCAACAACAACAAAAAGAACTATGCACAATGACGCCCCTTCCACGAAGCTCAAACACAAGCAAAACTAAACGATGAGTTCATGAATATAAGCATATGTCATGAAGCTACTTTTCTGAAGCGAAGATTTTGAATTCAGGATAATGGCTCTTATCAGGGGAGGCAAGCACAGGAACAGGAAAGGCAGACATAGGTAGATGCAACCAAATTGATGATGCTTTAATTTTTGGATGGGGCCATGTGCTCACAGATGTTTATTTTGTTGTATGTTTCATAACACACACACACACACGTGTATATATATATATATATATATATATATATATATATATATATATATTTTTTTTTTTTTTTTTTTTTTTTTTTTGTACCAGGGATTGAACTCAGGGGCACTCGACCACTGCACCACATCCCCAGCCCTTTTCTGTATTTTATTAGAGACAGGGTCTCACTGAGTTGCAAAGTGCCTCGCCATTGCTGAGGCTGGCTTTGAACTCACGATCCTCCTGCCTCAGACTCCCAAGTGCTGGGATTACAGGCATGCACCACCGTGCCCGGTCATAACATATATATTTTGCATTTAACATTTTATACTTTGGTGTGGGGCTGCCAGGGCCTGTTGTGTGCTAGACAAGCACTCTACCACTGAGCTCCACCCCCAGACTAATATAAAAATCTAAAAGAATATCCCCCCATAAAAAAGAATAGCCCTCATTTAGCAATGCTTAAGAAGAGGTAAGTCCTGAGTTATAAGTGACAGATTGAGCTCCTGAAGCAATCGATTTCCAGCCAAATTTGTCCTGGGCTACTAGAGTCAGCTGGAATCCTGGACTGGTAAGCAGTAAAGGTGAATCAACCCAAAAGGTAGAAGGTCTTTCTGTCCCCTGGGAAGAGAGAAGGACCGTGGCCTGCCCACCAACATACTCCAGTGACGGAGAGTCAGGGTTCGTGAACTGACTGGTGGCGAGCAAGAAGCCCAGAAGGAAGACGTGCCGGGTGACGTGTCACAGCAAGGCAGCCAGCCAGGAGAGGCACAGGGCTGCAGCCCGCCCTGGGAAAGGTCGCGACCTGAACACAATCAGGTTCCCACCAGAGCAGAGGAACAGGGACAAGCCAGTCCTCCCAGATCCGGCTGCAGCCTTGGACAGGAACCAAGTAGACCTGCTGTCCTCTTTGGGATGGGGTTCCAGGAGACAGAAGAGCCAAAGATGAGCTGGAGGGGGGAGAAAAAGCACCACGTGGGAGGAAAGTGTCACTCTGGGGTGATTGTGAAGAAAAGGATCTTCACTCCACCAAGTAAAGACACTCCCTGGCCTCTGAGGCTCCTTCTGATCCAACCCCACCTCCAGCAGCTAAGAACCTAAGGCTGCCATGCTGCCTTATCTGTCCTACGGGGCAGTGAGGACCGCGGCCAGGTGGACACTCCCACTAGATGTTAATACCTGTAAGGCCACCAGTGGCTCCGAGTTTCTCAACGTTTTCTTCCCTCCTTTCTCCAATGTTTTTACAGCACTAAATTGCTCGTTATATGATTGATTTATTAATTGATTGATTGTCCATAAATTGTTTTTCCTTGGGCTGCAAGCATTTTAAGGTCAAGCCTAACTCCTTTATATTCCCTATCAGCTTCCTCAGAACAATATGCATTAAATATCTCAATAAATATTGGTAAATTTTATTTATTTTTTTAATATTTATTTTTTAGTTGTAGATGGACACAATACCTTCACTGTATTTATTTATTTATTTTTATGTGGTGCTGAGGATCGAACCCAGGGCCTCGCATGTGCTAGGCGAGCGCTCTACAGCTGAGCCACAGCTCCAGCCCCAAACATTGTTGAATTTTAATGAAACTTTTTAAATGAAAGGGAAGAAGACTGGGGATGTAGCTCAGTGGGTGGAGTGCTTACCTCCAATGCACATGCACCTGGGTTCAATCCCCAGCTACCACAAAACCAAAACATAAAGGTGAATTCGAAGTTGTTTCAGTATGGAGATTCCTTGGAAAACTGGGAATGAAACCACCTTATGACCCAGCGATCCCCCTCCTCAGTCTATACCCAAAGGACTTCAAAACAGCATACTACAGGGACACAGCCACATCAATGTTTATAGCAGCACAATTCACAATAGCTAAACTGTGGAACCAAGTAGATGCCCTTCAGGAGATGAATGGATAAAGAAAATGTGGTATATACACGCAATGGAGTATTTACTCAGCAATAAGAGAGAATAAAATCATGGCATTTGCAGGTAAATGGATGAAGTTAGAGAATATAATGCTAAGTGAAGTTAGCCAATCCCAAAAAGCCAAATGCCAAATGTTTTCTCTGATATAAGGAGGCTGATTCACAGTGGGGTTGGGATGGGGAGCATAGGAGGATTAGAGGAACACTAGAATGGCCAATGGGGAGGGAGGGGAAGGGAGGGGGCAAAAGGGTGAAGAAAAAAAAAAAGATGGTAGAATGAGATGGGTATCATTACCCTAAGTGCACGTATGAAGACATGGGTGGTGTGAATATACTTTGTATACAACCAGAGATCTGTAAAAATGTGCTCTACAAGTATAATATGAAATGTAATACATTCTGCTGTCGTTTCAACAACTTAGAATAAAAATACAAATGAATAAATAAATAAATAAAAGGGAAGAAGGAGATCACTGTAAACTATTATTGTCAGCCATCAACCATTTAATACAAATTAATTTTCAGAACTTTTTAAAAATCGTTATTGTAGATGGACAGAATATTTTTATTTTATTTGTTTATTTTTATGTGGTGCTGCTGAGGATGGGACCCAAAGACTCACACATGCTAGGCAAGTGCTCTGCCACTGACCCAGCCCCTAATTTTCAGAATTTTATAAAGGTAGATTTTGATAAAAAGAATTGAGAGGAAGTTGAAGAAAATTTTCTTAAATGATGAGGTTTCTTAAAGAAAAGGGAAAAAAAAAAAAAACTATGTGACCATTTAGAGATGATTTTTTAAAAATCATGACTTACTCATGCCCTAAAGCACTGTGGAGACATTAAAAATAGCTAGACTTCTGTAGACCATCATAGAAAGATATCAGACATATTATTAAGTTAAACAAAAACAAACTCTTGCAAAACATTTACATGTGACCTTATTTTTGTTTAAAAAAAAAAAAAACAGCAAAATACATGTCTCTCCATTGTGGAAGAGATCTGCAAAAGATGTGAACAATACTGTATGCAGTGGTCACCTCTAGCGCCACACTTCTCTAACTCTGACGTAAGATGTGTGTGAATTGCCTGACAGTACCATTAAAAATGTTAAAATTCAAATTCCCATTCAGCAGGGCTGAAAGGGGTCCATGATTCCGACAAGGTCTCAGGCAGTGATATGTCAGAGCCAGCTCATCCTGGCTTGTGAGAGCTGCAGCTCACACAGGAGTTGTGTAAGTCCCTTGCAAAATGTAGACATCCTTAAGTATTATAGTATATTTACTGCAGCTGGGAATGTAGCTCAGTGGTAGAACATCTGCCTTGCATACACAAGGCCCTAGATTCCTTCCTCAGAACCACAAAAGAATAAATAAATCAAGTATATATGCTCATAAGTAAGTAAGTTACATCATATTCAAAACTCATTACTATTTTACAATTTACTCTTTATATTCTTGAGGTTGTACACATAAACCACAGAATCTGTAAGTGGGGAAACATATCTAATAGTGTGCCACTATTCCTAGTTTTGCACTTAGTGACATGACACTGAGGGCATGAAATTTGCCACAGTGAGAGCATTTTACAATGGAAATTGGCTAACACTATAGATCAGGGGTTTTGTTTTCTTCTTTTTCTTTCAGACAGCCACTCGTTAAACCCTTGCCAGCACACCACCACTATGAGCATATAGCATGGGTCGAAGGTACCAGGCTATTTTGGGAAAAGATTTAAGAGTAAGAGGAAAGCATACAGAAGAGGGAGGCTGTGGACTTGGAATTCTAAGATGTTCTGCATACCTACCTCATGCGTAGCATTTGTCCCTAACCAAATGCTTGCCAACTGAGCAAATGAATGAACTCTGTGAAGAGCCGAGAAGATCCTCTGCAGGAGAGCACTGGATGCCTCACTTCACTTCCCACAGGAGCTGGGAATGAAGGAAAGAGCTGGTTTGTGCTCCTGGGGCCCAGGCAGGGGTAGCCCAGAGCTGGCAGGCTCCCTCCCTCCCTGACATTTCCTGTATATGGTTTTGGTTCCTGCATCTGTCAGCCAGTATTGACTCATGTACTCCTCTAGAGTTCAGCAAGAACTATTTAGCAAGAAAAGCCCAAGGCCGAACTACTGGCTGAATAAACAAACAGCCAGGTCTGGACAGAGCTCCAGCCGGAACCCACACCGCCATTCCTCCTCCCACCCTTCAGCCCCTCTCCTGCCTCTAGAACCTTCTCCCTGGCCCTGTTGCTCCCTCTAACCACTCTCTTACTCCTCGGACCACCCTAGGCAAAGTTCCACAATTAATGGAAATTTCCATCCCTCCAGCTGCTGCCTGATGCAGTGTCACCAATCCAAAGCACCAAAGCTGAAGTCAGAGCCACGGGCTGATGGGCCCAGTGGGCCATCGGAGCAGACCTGGGCAGGGAGCTCCTCCTTCTCCTCCTCTGAGGGTCAGGTCTCAGAACCTCAGGCAGAAACAGCTGCGCTTCTGCACCTGGTTGCAGCAAGTCACCCAGCACTCCCCCTCACCATCCCACCAAGGTCCACCGCACCCAACAACAGCCACACGGGCACTGTTGTGGTGGCTGCAGACCGTCCGCTCTGAGAGCTCACACTGAGCAGAAGGAGCAAGTCAAACAGATGGTGATGAGCCCTAGGAAGAGACTGAGGTAAGGAAAAGGGGACACAAGTCACGGGGCAGGTGGCATGGGACTGGTCAGGGGAAAGGTTAACACTACAGTGTTGCTGCCTGAAGCGGAAGCCGCTTGGAGCAACGAACGCCGCAGGAAAATTCGGAGGCAGGATGAAAATGAAAAAAGGTCTTTTATTCTTCTTCTTCTCTCTCTGGCTCCAGGAATCACTCCAAACGCTCTAACTCCAACCACCACCACCTTCTTCTTCTTCCCACACACACTCACTAACTCACCCAGTTAGATACATATAGCTTTAACAAGGACACGTGCTCACAGCTCGAGCTTACAGGTGCGTCAACGCAGTGTTCACGGGCATACAAAGATTCTTTGGATAATGTATTACTATCAGGTGGAAACTAGAACATCTTTTATGGCTCTCAGCTAACCGCAATCTTTAGCTATCTCCTTGATTACAGGCTCCTTCACTAGGAGGACCTCTTTGATAAAGTGGCACTGGAGAAGAGACCTAGGGTACAGGGGACAGCCATGGAACTATCTAGGGAGGAACATTTGGGGCCAAGACAAACAGAAGCAGGAGCCTTCCTGCTACGCTCAAAGCACCCCCGAGTGAGCAGAGCAGGAGCTGAGGCCAGCGGGCAGGCATGGGGGCCTCATGAGGGCTGGGGCCAGTGAAGGGACCAGGAATTTGGAACTTACTCTGGGAGAAATGGGGAACACGGGAAAGTTTTGAGCAGAGATGTGACCTGATCTAATTTTTTTTTTTATTCTAAGTTGTTATAAATGACAGCAGAATGCATTACATTTCATATTATACTTATAGAGCACATTTTTACTTATCTCTGGTTGTATACAAAGTATATTCACACCATTCATGACTTCATACATGCACTTAGGGTAATGATATCCATCTCATTCTACCATCTTTTTTTTTTTCTTCACCCTTTTGCCCCCTCCCTTCCCCTGCCTCCCCATTGGCCATTCTAGTGTTCCTCTAATCCTCCTATGCTCCCCATCCCAACCCCACTGTGAATCAGCCTCCTTATATCAGAGAAAACATTCAGCATTTGGCTTTTGGGGATTGGCTAACTTCACTTAGCATTATATTCTCCAACTTCATCCATTTACCTGTGAATGCCATGATTTTATTCTTTCTTATTGCTGAGTAATACTCCATTGCGTGTATATACCACATTTTCTTTATCCATTCATCTTCTTTAGGGCATCTAGGTTGGTTCCACAGTTTAGCTATTGTGAATTGTGCTGCTATAAACATTGATGTGGCTGTGTCCCTGTAGTATGCTGTTTTGAAGTCCTTTGGGTATAGACTGAGGAGTGAGATAGCTGGGTTAAAAGGTGGTTTCATTCCCAGTTTTCCAAGGAATCTCCATACTGCTTTCCATATTGTCTGCACCATTTTGCAGTCCCACCAGCAATGTATGAGTGTGCCTTTTTCTCCACATCCTCTCCAACATTTATTATTGTTTGTGTTCTTAATAGCTGCCATTCTGACTGGTGTGAGATGAAATCTTAGAGTGGTTTTGATTTGCATTTCTCTAATAGCCAGAGATGTTGATGATTTTTTCATGTATTTTTTGATTGATTGTATATCTTCTTCTGAGAAGTGTCTTTTCAGTTCCTTGGCCCATTTATTGATTGGGTTATTTGTTTTTTTGGTGTTAAGATTTTTTAGTTCTTTATATATTTTAGAGATTAGTGCTCTATCTGATGTGCATGTGGTAAATTCACTACACCTAACAGAAGAAAAAGTAAGCTCTAATCTCCAACAAGTCGGATTAGGCCCCAAGTTCCTTAATAAGACTCCTGTAGTGCAAGAATTAATATCAAGGATCAATAAATGAGATAGATTCAAACTAAAAAGCTTCTTCTCAGCAAAAGAAACGATCAGTGCGGTGAATAGAGAGCCTACTAATTGGGAACAAATTTTTACCACTAATTTGTTATTTTAAAAGATCATTCCAAGTGCTTTGTTAAAAGACAGGTGCAGGGGCTGGAGTTGTGGCTCAGTGGTAAGAGCATTTGCCTAGCATGTGTGAGGCCCTGGGTTCGATTCTCAGCACCACATATAAATAAATGAATAAAATAAAGGTCCATCAATATCTTGAAAAAAAAAAAAGACAGGTGTAGGGAGGAGGGGCTTTAGAAACATGGAGACCAACTAGGTGCCTAAAGCAAAGGTCTAGGCAAGGGATGACAGAGCCTGAGACCAGGAGAGAGGCAGTAGAGTAGGGGCCCTGCTTATATTTTGAAACAGATCTGACAAGATGTGCTGGTGAAATTTTTTTCCAGTACTGTGGATTGAACCCAGGGCCTTTGCGCATGCTGGGCACATGCTTTACCACTGAGCTACACCCCCAGCACAGAAGTAATTTTTGTGGGGGATACTGTGTTGTCAGGCTGCCATCAAACTCCAGGCCTCATGTGATTCTCCTGCCTCAGCCTCCAGTGTCGCTGGGACTACAGGTGCATGCCACCATGCCCAGCTGTCTGGTGAACCTTTATGGGGCGTGAAAGAGAGAAGTGTCAAGGAGCACTCAGGGCTCATGAGTCTGTTTTATAGCAAGCTTTCATGCAGGAGCTAGATCTTGTTCTTTGTCACTGTATTTCCAGGGACAAGGAGTAGTTACTGGGCCTGGCCCACGTTCAGCAAGAGAGGAAGGGGAGAGAGGGAGGAAAGGTGGGCGGGAGAATATTTATGCCACTGATATTTCTGAAGTCTGGCCTCCCCCATGAAATCTTGGGGACTGACCCAACAAGTTCTGATGACTTGCCTGTCCTTCTAAAGGTATTCTACTACTTACCTGCCCTCTACACCTCCCAGACCCCTCTTCTTGAACAAAAGCAAAGCATTAGCGCCAGTTGGGAAGCAGTTAACCACTTTTAGTTCAGCGCTGAGTTAATGTATTAGTCAGTTTCCCACCACTAAGCAAATACCTGAGGTTGGATACTTAAAAAAAAAAAAAAAAAAAAAAAAGAGGTTTATTGAGTGCTCAGTTTTGGAGGCTTAAAGATCAGGTGGCCTTATTTTATTTTTTACTTTTTGGTTCTTCTTAGTTATAATGATAGTAGACTCCATTTTGATAAAATTATACAAGCATGGAATATCTTTTTTTTTTTTTTTTTTTTTTTTTTTTTGTGGTACCGGGGATTGAACTCAGGGGCACTTGACCACTGGGCCACATCCCCAGCCCTTTTTTGTATTTTATTTAGAGACAGGGTCTCACTGAGTTGCTAAGTGCCTCGCCATTGCTGAGGCTGGCTTTGAACTCGCGATCCTCCTGCCTCAGCCTCCCAAAGTGCTGGGATTACAGGCGTGCGCCACCGCGCCCGGCTAAGCATGGAATATCTTATTCCATTTAGGACCCCATTCTTATGGGTGGGCATGATGGTGGTTCACTTAGTATTTTCATACATGTGAAAATTATGTTAAATTTATTCTTCCTGTTCCTATCCCCCCTCCCTTCCTTTCTTTCCCTTTGTCTAATCTACTGAACCTCTCTTCTTCCCCTTCCCCCTTTATTGTGGTTTAGCTTCCACATTCAACCTTTGATTTTCTGGGATTGGTTTATTTCACTTAGCACGATAGTCTGCAGATCCATCCATTTACTGGCAAACGTCATTAAGTCATTCTTCTTTATGGCTGAGTAATACTCCATTGTATGTGTGTATAGATATACATATGTATGCATATAGATATGTATATGTATATATCATATATGTCATATTACATTTTATTTATCCATTCATCTGTTGAAGGGCACCGAGCTTGGTTCCACAACTTAGCTATTGTGAATTGTGCTACTATAAACATTGATGTGGTTTTGTCACTGTAGTATCCTGATTTTAAATTCTTTGGATATATGTCAAGGAGTGGGATAACTGGGTCAAATGATGGTTCCATTCCTAGTTTTTTGAGGAATCTCCATACTGCCTTCCAGAGCAGTTGCTCCAATTTGCAGTCCCATCAGCAATGTCTGAGCGTTCCTTTTTCTCCACATCCTCACCAACATTTATTGTTACTTGTATTCTTTTTTTTTTTTTTTTTTTTGGTACCAGGGATTGAACTCAGGGGCACTCAACCACTGGGCCATATCCCCAGCCCTTTTTTGTATTTTTATTAGAGACAGGGTCTCACTGAGGTGCTAAGTGCCTCGCCATTGCTGAGGCTGGCTTTGAACTTGTGATCCTCCTGCCTCAGCCTCCCACGTGCTGGGATTACAGGTGTGCGCCACCACGCCCGGCTGTTACTTGTGTTCTTGACAGTTGCCATTCTGACTGGAGTGAGACGGACTCTCAGTGTAGTTTATTGATTCAGCCCTTGGCTGCATCCCATCATGATGGACAACATCACAGTGCAAATATGTGCAAGAGGGAGAGCTCACACAGAGACAGGAAGCCGGAGGGGCTAGGCTTGTTCTTTCATAATTCCTCTCTCAGAAACTGACTGGGGACCCGCAAGAACTACATACATCTCTTCCAAGGGCAGCACCCTCAATGAACTAACCCCCACCCACAATGCCTCATCTCTTAGAGATCCCACCACCCCTTTCCATGTTTCATTGAGGACCACACTTCTGACACCTGAACTGCGGGGGTCAAACCATCTCTAAGCCCAGTTGTTAAACTACACATTTAACTGCTGTAACAGGGCCCCCAATAATTCCTTCACGTAGTCCTCTGCACAGAAGTGGCTTGGAGCTGCTACCACAGCTCCGCAGACACGGCAGAGACCCAGCAACATCTAATTTTGCTCCGGCATTCCTGGGGGGCTGTCCACATTGCATGGTCTCGGATCATCACATGCGTGCTCTTGGTGGCCTGAGGAAGAAGAAAGGAGGAGAGAGTCACAGGGTTGGAGCTGGGAGTCAGGGAAGGGAAGAAAGTTGCCTCTGCCCTTTAAGGATGGGCCAAGAAGCGGCGCCCACCGCTCCTGCTCACATCCATTGGCTAGAACTTGGCCATGTGGCCACCTGGCTGTAAAGGATCCTGGGAAATAAAACCATGTCCCCAACTAAAATTCCATGACAACGGAAGAAGGGCAAGAGAATGGGGGGGGGGGGGGGGCATCTGGTAGCTCTGCCACAAGGCAGATCCATCAGCCCTAAATGCCACTTTCCTTCTCTCTATGTGACCCTCTCAGGACAAGGCCAGCCTAATGCCTTTCACTTTATGTGCAGAATTGCTAAGCACATGAAGCATGACCACCCACATAATCATGCTTCATGTTCCCAACACCCCATGAGCTAGGTAGTTTGGTCAAATTTTACCCAAGAAAAACCAGGGTTTAGAATGGTGGGAGGGTCTGTGCAGGGCCACAGGCTGCCGAACAGCTGGGCTTTGAGCTCAGACCTTCTCTCCAGACCCCTTGCTCTCGGCCCTCGCCGGCAGGGCACTAAATGGATACCTACTGTGCTGTGAGGGCGGGGTGATCCCTACCACTCCCGACACCACCACTGAGACCATCAGGAGAGATGGCAGCTAAAGACGGGTCCGCCCTGACAGAACGCAGACAGTCCCGCCGTCTCGCTGAAGGAGGAGATCCGCTCCAGCCCTGCCTCTGTGTGTGACAGCAAGACCGAGGGGCCAGGACAAAGCCTGGGCCCCGCCTGGCCGTGGACATGCTCCCGTGCAGGTGGCCTCCTGTTTACAGAAGCTTCTGTGGGGACCGGTTTGTGTCTGCTCCGCACAGCTGTTGAATACTCTCAATACCAGTCCTTGCAACACCTGTCCTCTGTAAGCCCCAAAGGATCGTGCCATCCAAACTTCGGTTCCACATCTACAAAACAGATCAAGACAATTTCACTCCCTGCAGCCAGCCCGCGGCTGGTGAGGAGACAGCGCTGAACGTGTTGGATTAACCAAGAGAAGTGACAGTCCCATTGTGCCTCAGGCTGCCCCTGGACACCACCTAGGCCCTCGGCATCTCCACCCCAGCAGCCTGTGCCCCAGCTCACCCCTTCCAATTGCCCCTCCTCCCCACCTGCAGACCAGGGCCCTCCTACAGGGCTAAGCAGGCTTGGAGGAGCTGGGGAGATCACAGAGCCTTAGAACATCAAAGAGGAAGAGACTCGAGAGACTGCCCAATACTGTGGCCACCGGCCCTGCATGGCAGAGCCTTGATCAAGGTACTGATGGGCCCGCTGCTGCTCTAAAGCTGTCTGCATGCTGCTGTAGCTGATTCAAAAACAGCGTGGCAGCTAAGGGAGCCCGCTGAGGCCCCACTGCCTGGCTCTAATTCCAGTTCCGTCGCCTATGGCTGTGTGACCTCAGAAAACCTAGGCAATCATTCTGTGCCTACTGTCCTCATCAGTAAAATTAAATGATAATGACAGCCAGGCACTTGTCTAGCGTGGTTGTTGTGATGATAAAACAAGTTAATACAGTTGATTCTCATTCCCAGTGATTATGTTCTATAAAGTTGCTGTAAACAATGAATTAGTAAATTTTGGTCCATAGTTCCTAATGGGAATACACAGGTTAGATTCCTGTGATTCTCTAGTTACAACACTTTCATCAACCAGTGATGAATATCTTTGTTTTATGTGTGTTTCTGTTTGAAGACACCATATTTTTTTTGGTACAAATATCTTTATTTAAAAGCAATTGTATTTTTACATTCTTGTACAAAACCCTAAAAAATAAAACCATTCTCAATAGCACTAAAATCCATAAAATAATAATTTATGTAACATGTGTAATAAGTATTAGAAAATTACAAAGCAGAAAGAAATTTTTTAAATATAAAGGTCATGTTCAGTATTTAGAATTCAATATCAGAATCAAGTCCATCCTCCCAAATCAATTATTAGGTTTAATGCCTTCCCAATCAAATCCAACTGGGTTTTCATTACATGAAGACACCATATTTAATATACATTATTGATTCTTAACATTAAAATCACAGGCAACAGTGATAGATAGGCTTGGGCTGATGGGCCACCTCCCCCATGGAAATTTCCATGAGAAGCAACCTGGTTTCATTTTCCCTGGGCAGGAGCCAATCAGCTTAAAGGTCGCTCTGTTCCCCAGGCAGGAGCCAATCGGCTTAAAGGTCACTCTGTTCCCCAGGCAGGAACCAATTGGCTTAAAGGTCACTCTGTTTTCCAGGCAGGAGCCAATAGGTTTAAAGCTCGCTCTGTTCCCTGGGCAAAGAGCCAATAGCGTTAAAGGTTGCTCTGGTACACCCCCCTACCAGAAATCCCTACTTAAAGTTCCTGCCTGCCTGGAGCTCAGACACAACAGTTTGTCTCTGCTGAGAGGAGGCAGCCACTGCAACAGCTCCAGACTCACCATCTCCAGCCCGACAGCAGCTGCCCCAGCCGACAGCTCCAGCCTCCAGCCCAACAGCAGCTGCCTTAGCCAACAGCTCCAGAGACCACAGCTGGCTTGACCAGGAACCCACCTTCCATTCAGAGGTTGCACACTCTCCTCTCCCTGACTCCTCTCTCCCACTAGAGCTTGCACACTTCCCTCTCCCTGACTCCTCTCTCCCCATACTTCTTCTACTTCTGACCAGCCATAAAGGCTGGTGAATAAATCTCTTGGCTGCACAGTTGTCACCGGTGTGATTTTTGCCCTTCAAACAGTACTATCGTTCATGCCTGAACAATGTTTATCTCATGCAAATTTTCTCCACAAGGTACATCACAGCTTTCTTGCACTTTCTTGCACACATTGCACTCCCCGCTCTCACTTTATGCCCTAGGCAACACAATGCTTGGGATGGTTTTAAACAGTAAAATCACCCAAAAAGGAGCCACATTTGATGGTTCATGCCTATAATCCCAGCTACACGGGTGGCTGAGGCAGGAGGATCACAAATTCAAGGCAGCCTAGACAACTTAGTGAGACCCTGTCTCAAAATCAAATAAAAAGGGCTGCAAATGTAGCTCAGTGGTAGAATGCTTTCCTAGCATGCATGAGGCCCTGGATTCAATTCCCAGGACACACACACACACACACACACACACACACATCATGGTATCAGACCTTGAAAAGAACACTTGTTTACAATCTGAATGAGACAAGAAGGCAGAGAGTCACCTGGCTGGAACTCAGCTGGAATGTGCACATTCCGAAACTCTAATTCTTTCTGCTCTGCATGTGTCTGAGAACGATCTTGGAAGCACCGTGAGTATTGAAGTTGATAGTACAGTGGATTTTATGGAGTAGGTGAGTTTGCAGATATGGAATCCATGAGCAATAAGGATCAATCAACTGTATACAGAAAGCCCTCAGAATAGCACCTGATGTATATTAAGCACTGGGTAAAGACCAACAACCTGCTGAGACAGATATTGCTGTTTCAATTCACAGATGAGGAAACTGACCGTCCCAGAGATTCAGGACCTGGACATGGGCCTGGCTTACCATCCACTGGTCAGGGATGGTGTCAGAACTCAGACCCAGTTTTCAGCCCAGTTTAACTACTTTTGATGTTGCTGAGGACGGGTCCCCAGCTCTCTCCATGCTGCCCCCACAGGTGCAATAGTGCTGGCCATAGGTGACAGGCACACGTTGCATTCCCGCCCCAACACTTCGCACACACACAGAAGCCCCTGTATTTACACAAGTGCCTCCTTTCCCAGACTTCCTTAATTCTGAGGTGCCTTAAGAACAAAGAGGTGTCCCAGCTTAGAGACTGGATTCCTTCCTGCGGCTGTGGGTGGAGCTCCCAGCCCTCCTCATTCTGCCTCAGCACCTTCTACTCCACGCTGGCCACAAAGGCAGCCTGGCACAAAGGACCTGGTACGAGGAGCTTATGGTGGACTCTCTCAGCTTCCTCTGCAGCTTGACCAGGGGCCCCAGCTGGGACTGGCTCACTCCACTGAGAAGAGAGGTCCTAGGAGAAAGGAAAGAGACTGGGATGGTGAGAGGGTGGAGAAGCCGGGACCCCACAGGGAGAAGGCTAGCCAATGGAGGGGCAGGTGTGAGAAGGAGGACTGCCCATCAGAACAGTGTGACAAAGGGTCATGGTGTCCACATTGCACAAAGTCCTTGGTAAAGCCAGCATCTGCCTGGACCAGGCAGCTAACCCTGCCATCCTTCCAGCCCTGGGGTTTTTTAAGTAGATTGCAGATCCCTCGGAAGTCTAAGAAGATGTGACATCCTAGAGCAATTTGCATTTTTCATTTGCCTATTATCAAGGGTCAATAAACCATGACCTGCAACTTGCTGGGGTACATCTCACTAGCTAAAAATGTTTTTATTTATTTATTTTGGTACTAGGGATTGAACTCAGGGGCACTCGACCACTGGGCTACATCCCCAACCCTTTTTTGTATTTTATTAGAGACGGGGTCTCACTGAGTTGCTCAGTGCCTCACCATTGCTGAGGCTGGCTTTGAACTCGCAATCCTCCTGCCTCAGCCTCCCAAGTGCTGGGATTACAGGTGTGCACCACCACGCCCAGCTTGTTTTTATTTATTTATTTTTAACATCTTTAAAGAGTGGGGAAAAAAGAGAAGGAGAAAGAAAGACCATATGTGACCCATGAAGACTAAAATAATTACCTTTGCAGGAAAAGTTGTCTAACCCAGATTGATCTAACTATCGAAGCCCTGCTAAGCAAGCAGGGACAGAGCAGGCAGGACGTATGTCCAACACCCACCCATCCTTGGCCCAGGACATCCAGGGTGTCATTTCAACCTGCATGAGGCTCAATTTCTCCATCTACAAAATGAAGACAGTAACACCCCTGGGGCTGTGAGAATTAAATTAGGTATAATCCACATCAAGCCTTTAGCCCAAGGCATCCTGGACAACCACACGTGGGCGGTGCAGGTGGCTGCTGGCAGCAGTGGTTGTGATGGAGGGGAGCAGTGCATGCGGTAGAGGGACAAGCAAAAGGGCCGCATCCTGACTGACTGTCTATGTGTCGCAGAGAAGTGGGGAAACTGAATCATAAGGGTGACTCATCTGAGGTCACCCCACTTTAAACAGGATGTCACCAGAACAGCTTTCTGCAAACTCATGAAGGTCCCAGGCACTCTCCCTTCCATTGCCCCTTCCAGGGCCAACACACACACACACACACACACACACACACACACACACACACACACACACACACACACACACACTTCTGACTCCAGACTCCATTCCCATAGAACTGTGTTCTTTCCAACAGACTGATGGGTTGACCTGCTACGTTAGTTGCTAACTGCTAAAGTTATTTCATATCCTAGGGGTATTTTCATCCTTTCACAGACAGGAGTTATGAGCGTCACTGAAAATCACAGGAGCCACCTCAAACCAAAGCATTTCTTTATTTTACCAACATGGGGACCAAAGTCTGGCCCTAGCCAGGGCCTCTCCTCTTGGATCAATTATCCAAATTCTGGGGCTCACATGTTGACTCACACTCTGGAACAACAAGTGTAAGCATGTGACAACCATAAAAATCAGTTTACTCTGGTCCCATCAAATCTCTCAGGTCCTCAGTCCTCCTAGGTGCTTGAGAGAGGAAGGTGTCTCAGAGGTCACATGAGGGGTTCCAAGCCACTTTGTCTTGAGATTACCAGGACATACATTTTATGAAATGAAACGGAGTGTCCGTCCACACTGGGTTATAGAAGCTGTGGTCTGTTGTAAATAGTTACATTGAAAAATTAACCCTTTTAACCCCCAAGTATAATTCTAATGGTGCTAACCCACAAAATAATTTTAGGATTTATCACGTGTATTAATTCATCTTGAACGAGCAGGCAAAGTGGTCCCGTAGTGACAGACACAGGAGTTCTCAAGGAGGTTCAGGTTGAACAGCATGTGTCGCCTCCCACTCGTCTGTGTCAGATCATAGCACCACTTTATTGGAAGATGAGGTCCTTGGGAATGACATGCAAGTCGAGAGGGGAGGGTCTTCCTGCCTGGCTCAACAGCAAATTCCTAGACGGATCTCCTGTCTCTGAGCCATGCTGAGCTGGCTGCTCTCACCAGAATGCTGGGACAGGAGTCTTCTCTGCATCAAGTGCCACAAAGGTCACCAGCTTCTCCTCGTTGCTAAATGTAAATTTGTTTTGGGGTCCAGGACACCTGCCATCACCCTGTTCCGCCCTGTCCTCCTCTCTCCCAGCTTCTAGGAGAACTACCAATTTCCTTTCCTCTTCTTGCTCAAAAAAATGATTCTTAGCCGGGCATGGTGGTGCACGCCTGTAATCCCAGCACTTGGGAGGCTGAGGCAGGAGGATCGTGAGTTCAAAGCCAGCCTCAGCAATGGCGAGGCACTTAGCAACTCAGTGAGACCCTGTCTCTAATAAAATACAAAAAAGGGCTGGGGATGTGTCCCAGTGGTCGAGTGCCCCTGAGTTCAATCCCCGGTACCAAAAAGAGAGATTCTTGAGTACATCAAAGAAGGAAGGATTAACTTGATGGTAAAGGACTCACATGCCCTGCCTCACCGGGTGGTGAGGGTCAACATCAGCAGGTATAAAGCGTGTTGATGGCAGCTACCCTCCACATGATGTGATGAGAGTGGCACTTTGGCTCTGTGGTCATTACCCCAACGCCACATCAACCTGGTGTAATCACTACAAAAACAGGAAACACAAAATTCCTAGTCGGTATCCTCAAAACTGTCAAGGTCCCCACCCCACACACAAGGAAGTCTGAGAAATTGTCTCAGCCAAAAGGAGACTAAGGAGAAATTATAACTAAGTAATGTTGGACTACCCTAGATGGGATCCTGGAAGAGAAAAGAGACACTCTGTAAAACAAATAAGTAAGTTAAGAAATCCAAATAAAGTAGGGAATCCAGTTAATAATGACATATCCATATTGATTCAGTGACGCTGACATATATACCACATGAACCTAAGAGGGGGACACAGGCATGGAGTATACAACAATCTTGTACCATGATTCTATAAATCCAAAATTATTCTAAAATTTTTTTTTAAAAAGTATTTTTTTAAAAAACCTCAAATGGCTCTGTTCCATCCTTACCCACCTCTAAAGCACGAGACACACAGCTCACATAAGAGGGTAGTGTGGTCGAGTGGTCAGGAACACAGACGCTCCTTTCCCCAGCACCGAGGCAGTGATCACAGGTGTAGGGCTGGCCTCAGCAACTTCGCAAGACTCTATCTCAAAATGAAAAATAAAAAGGATTGGTAGTATAACCCAGTGGTAGAGGGCCCCTGGGTTCCATCCCCGGTACCTAAAGTTAAATTCAATTCAATACTAAGACTCTCGAGGTGTGAGACCTGGCTTGGCCACTTCCTGTTGAGGAGCCATGGGGTGAGTTACTGAGCCCTCCAAGCTTCCATTTCCGTGATATTAATGGGGAGGGAGTAATGACAATAGCCTCTATGTCACGGAACTATTGAGGAAAAAGTCCATGACGCCTGCAGTGCAATGCCTAAATCAGAAACTATCAGCCGTGACTGACCAGGAGAGAAGGACGTCTGGAGGGAGGGCTGCCCTTCGTGGGGCAGCGCTGTGGCCCAGGCCCTCCGAGGCCCACACGTCACACTATGAAAGGCCACCTCCTCCTGAAGAGGATGGAGCCTGGGAGGAAGAGGAGGGAGGGGGCGTCTGGGAAACCCCTGGAAGAGGCCCTACTCAGGAGCCTCCCTGGAGCGCTGAGGAAGTGCAGGGTGTTGCTGTGATTACGCAGAGCATCCTGGTCTCTGTGTTCATGACCGGGGCACGCTGGGAGCACAATGCCCGGAAGGGCTACTCACAGCCCAGCAAAAGACAGCGTGTCTGCCACCGCCCTTCACCGCCCAAGAGGTCACCAAATCTTACTAAAGCACCCCCACCTCCACCAGGAACAACAGAAGCACCACCACCACCCCCGACAAAGTTCTGGGAAACCTAGGCCTCCAGCGCCTCCAGCAGCCAGGCCACGGCAAGGCCATTTTGGGGTGGACAGGCCAGCAACTAGGCCAGGACAGCCTGGCTCCGCTGAGCCCAGCCCCTCTGCATTTATGAAGCATGGTCTGTGAGCAGTCTCTGAGGGGTGCTGCTTTCCTGACAGCTGGACCTGAGGCCTGTGATGGGCCTAAGCCAGAAGTCATAAAGCCTGGGTGTGAAATCAGCCCAGGTCTCTAATTAGCTGGATGACCTTAAGCAAGTCACTCAATTTCTCCAGGCCTCAGCTTCCTCCTCTGTCACTGGGAGGAAGAGCTTCTGTCTGAAATATCGTGTATCCTGAGAACATCAAAGTAAACCACATGGATGGATGCCCCAACACCACAGTTTTATTATTCACTCAGCACCTCCAAACGGGACTTGCAAAGTAACCTTGCAGCTTTGAATCTACCTGAGCTATGTAGCAAATGCTCCTGTAAGGAATTCTGTGCTCTTCACATTACTCATAGATGGAACCCACTGATACTCCCAAGATGAGGGTTGGATCTGTGGGAATGACAAGGAGACTGAGGCCTAAGACCCAGAGGGCTGACATGATCTGCCCAAAGTCACCCATGAGACTGATGACGAACCCAGGCCTTGGACCAGCTTCCCACTCCAGAGTCTTTTCATCATCTCTGTGGGATGGAGCTTGCCTGTTGGAGTCACTGTGAGGCTGGGGACAGGGTGCCTGAGCCTGCTCTTGGCCTGTGGTTTGATCCTTCTTCTCTGTGACTCCACTTTCCTCACCTGTGAAATGGAAAGAATGAGTTAGTTCAGATTAGCTCACTACATGAGCACCCGCTTTGGGTGAGGCAGTTTAACAGCCTGTGTGGTACATACAAACAGAAAACAAAACCTCACAGTCCCTGCCCTCAGAGAGTGTGTAATATTATAACAATAAATAAACTGTGCAGAGGAGTTTCCCTCTCCTGCTTTTGCTTTGTGACAAGCAGTGTTATCGACACTATTTTACACACCAGGACTCCAAGATGGAAGGAACCAGCCTAAGTGGGTGCACTGTGATACTCTGACTAAATCCCATTTCCCTCTCCACCTGTCTAAAAAAACAAGAATATAAGAAAAATGATGACTAATGTTTTGATTGTATTCTCTCAACTGTGAGTGGGGGAAAAAAAAAAAAAAAAAACAGAAACCAAATAAATGGTCACATACCCAAGAAGTTCAGGGGTAGGGCTGGGCTGCCTTCCGGTGCAACCTGACTAGGGCTCATACATCAAAAAAGACATGGCGCCGGGCACGGTGGCGCACGCCTGTAATCCCAGCACTTTGGGAGGCTGAGGCAGGAGGATCGCAAGTTCAAAGCCAGCCTCAGCAATGGCGAGGCACTTAGCAACTCAGTGAGACCCTGTCTCTAAATAAAATATAAAAAAGGGCTGGGGATGTGGCCCAGTGGTCGAGTGTTCCTGAGTTCAATCCCCAGTACCACAAAAAAAAAAAAAAAAAAAGACACGGCTCAGCTTTGAGGTCCTCCCTGAGCAGGTGACGTCTCTGGTTACATGTCATGACAAAATGGAGACAGTGGCTCCGGCTGTGATGCCTCCAGGTTCAGGTGCACTGAGAAAGAGCCCTGCTTCCAGGTGTTTTCAGCTCCAGTTAAAGCACCAGCCCCTCCCTGAACTCACCACTGTTACCTTAAAAAACACACAATGGCTTTGACCAACTGGGGACAATTCAGAGAGCTGGATCAATCCCACCCAAACTATATGGGCTAGAGTATGTCAAGGGTGACAGATGCTGGATGGCCTGACTGGCACATAGAGATGCCCACTACAGCCATGCATGGTAGTACAGTAGCATAAAACATATATTTTCAGGGGCTGGGGGGTGTCATTCAGTGGTAGAGCACTTGGATAGCATGCACAGGGCCTGGTTCAATCTCCAGCACTGCAAATAAATAAATGATTTTGTTCATTCACTGCTTGATTTACCAGAAAAAATGAATAAAAACTAATTGGGTTACCTGAAATAAATCATAATAAGATATGTTAAAATGAATCAAAACATGGTGTTACGGTTTGGATATAAGGAGTCCCCTAAACTTCCTGTACTAATGCAGGAAGGTTCAGAGGTAAAATGATTGGGTTTGTGAGAGCTGTAACCCAATCAGTCCATCCTAATTTAAATGGACTAACTGGGTGGTAACTGTAGGCAGGTGGGTGTGGCTGGAGGAGGGGGGTCCCTGGGGCATGCCCAGGGTGGGTGCATCCTCCCTGCCACCCCTTCCGTCTCCTGAGGGGAGCAGCCCTCCTCCGCCATACTCTTCAGCCATGGTGTTCTGCCTCACCTGGCCCAAAGCAATGGAGTCAGTCAACCACGGACTATACCTCTGAACCACGAGCCCAAAATAAACTTTCCCTCCTCTAAGTTTTTTTTTGTTGTTGTTGTTGTACACAATGCCTTTATTCATTTTTACGTGGTGCTGAGGATTGAACCTGGGCCGCGCACGTGCTAGGCGAGCGCTCTACCGCTGAGCCACAACCCCAGCCCTCTCTAAGTTGTTTTTGTCAGGTATTTTAGTCACAGGGTCACAGAGCTGACTAACACACACTGTAATCTGCCTCACTGGGAGTTTTGTTGATGATTCCCTGAGCTTGGATAACAATTTCACTCCATTAGTATCTAAAGCACAATCTCCGAGCCCGATACTTGGAGAGCCATTTGAGAAAAAAAAAAAAAATAAAACTGGACCCATTCGTCACACCATACACCAGGATAAATTCCAAATGGATGATGACTCTAAATACCTGAAGATGAAGTGATCAAGTAAATACTTGAGAAAAACCTGAGTAAATTCCTTTGTAACCTAGGAGTAAGAAAACGTTGTTCAATTTAATTGCAATATGCATAATGCTTAGTGAAAGACACCACACAGAACTTAGAAAGGCAAAAGAGATAATGGGGAACATATTTGTGAATATTCCAATACTATAGAGAATGGGTCATTTTACCTAATATTGAAGAACTTCCACAAATAGAGGAAAGAACCGACAACCCTATAAAGGGAGGTTGGCTTTAAAATGAGCAATTTACGGAAAAACAAATGCAAATTGCTCTTATGAAAAAAAAAATGCTCAACTTTGCTTACATTAAGAGAAATGCAAATTTAAACTACACTATGATACCCTTTAGATTGTCAAAAATTCTAAAGTTTGACAGTATACTCATTCAGCTACAGAGAAATGGGCCCTCTCACACATTGCTGGAGGAAACATAAAATGGTACAACCTTACAGAAATTTGGCAGTGTTTAGCAAAACTACATTTGCACTTACCTGTTGGCCCAGAACTTATCTAGGAATTTATCCCCACAGAGTAAAAGAGACAGAGAAACAAGTGTACAAGATAAGATTATTTGTTTGTAGGCAATAATGGAATATCCATGGTGAGGGACTGGTTGCATAAACTAAGCAATAGAAAACTATGTACTGAGTGAAGAAATGGGGCCATCTTCGTAAACTACTGTTCCAGGGAATATTAAGCAGAAAAAGCAAGATGGAGAGAAGTATGAGCATTCAGAATGCTTCCATTTATCAAAGAAACAGGAGATAAAAAATAATACAAATACTTTACACTAAGTACAAATATAGTAAACTTAATATAAATATAATAAATATAATAAACAATGGAGATGGTAGAGGAGACATCAAGACAGAGCCTAATTAACCTAAGTCTTTGGCAATTTATTAATACTTTATTTTGTAGATTTGACTTTGGAACCATAACTATCTCATATAAGTAAAGACATATGTATATACATACATATATTTGTGGGGGGGTGGTTCTTGGCCTCAGCCTCAGCCGTGCAGGAGGAGTGCTCTGCCACTGAACTAAACCTTTGGCCTTATAAAATATCTTATTTTACAGAGCAAGTTCTGAAAATTCAAAATAAAACAAGTAACCCTACATTCGTATGGTATGACCACCTGGAGAAGAACTACTACTCCAAGTGGCCCTAATGTGCAAAATTTGACTACCTGTCCTAAGGAACAAAGGAAATGCAGGTAAATTGGTAAGAATTGTGAATGATCATAAGATAATGTTGGTTTTAGCCTTCTGAGACAGCTGTGTAGGTACCATGGGAGAAAGCAAATAAGGACATGGATGCTCCCCCGCTTACAACAGCATCACCTTCAGATGACCTTATCATGGCTTGAAAATATCGCAAGTGGAAAATGCATTTTATGACCCCGACCTGCAGCAACACAGTGCAGTGTAGGGTCCCCAGTGTTCCCCCTCACTATGGCTACAGCTGCACAGCATCTGGAGAGAGCATTGCACCACATATCCCTGGCCTGGGAAAATCCGAAGTGTGGTTTCTACTGAATGCATATCACTTTTCACACCGCTATGCAGTCCAAAAATCCTATGTAGACCTACCCGAAGTCAGGGACAGTGTACTAATTCTATCATTCCTGGTATACTTTAGAACTGAAATTGTTGGCATGTGGGAAAGGAGGCACAAATGTATTAAGATAGGAGAGAGCAAGGAAAACCTCATAGTCCTGAATTTGAATTAGAAATATCAGATTATATGGTCCATTATACAGCAATTGAGAATGATGCTGTCAGCCAGGCGTGGTGGCACATGCCTATAATCCCAGCACTTGGGAGGCTGAGGCAGGAGGATCGCGAGTTCAAAGCCAACCTCAGCAATGGCGAGGCACTTAGCAACTCAGTGAGACCCTGTCTCTAATAAAATACAAAAAAGGGCTGGGGATGTGGCCCAGTGGTCGAGTGCCCCTGAGTTCAATCCCCAGTACCAAAAAAAAAAAAAAAAAAGAGAGAGAGAGAATGATGCTGTCTTCTAAGAGGAAACTGAAGGCTCGCTCCTTCCCTGCCTACCCCCCTCATCAACCCAATAAGTCCTCAAAGCTGGACCACTCTAACTCAGAAGTGCCTCTCAGCTCTGGCCCCTTCTCCCCATCCCAACTGCTAGTCTTCCATTGTTCACCTGAACTTTGCACGGGTCTAAACTAGCATCCCTGCCTGCCAATTCTGCCCCACTCCATTCTGCTCATCCCCAAGATCATTTCCCCCACCAAATGCTGCCTAAGCCACACCCCTACTGCACCAAACAGGGCTCCAGAGAGAAACAGAGGCAACACGCAAAGGGGTTTGCCAAAGGTGAAGGGCAAAAATCACATGGGGGATGGCTGCGCAGCCAAGGGATTTATTCACTGGCCTTTATAGCTGGTTAAGGGTAGAAAAGGAACGAGGAGAGGGAAGTGTGCAAGCTCTGGTGGGAGAAAGGAGTCAGGGAGAGGGGAGTGTGCAAGCTTAGGAAGTGTGCAAGCTCTGGTGGAAGAGTGTGCAAGCTCTGAAAGGAAGGTGGGAGTCTGGTTGCTGTGGCTGTGGTCTCTGGAGCTATCAGCTGGGGCAGCCGCCGTCGGGCTGGAGATGGGGGTGGGGGGGTAAGTGTGCAGTGGCTGCCTCTTCTCCGTCTCTGTGGTCTCTCTTCTCATCTCGCTCGTCGTCTCGCTCTCCTCCTCGTGTCTCTGGCTCTCTGTCTGGCTCTCTGTCTGGCTCTCAAACTTCGACTGGACGGGAGTTCACGTAGGGATTACTGGTGGGGGGTGTACCAGAGAGAACCGTAAGCCTATTGGCTCCTGCTTGTGGTGCTGATGAACTCCTGCCCAGAGAGCAGAGCCTTTTGGCCCTCTGCCTGTGGAACAGGGCGAACTTTTGACGACCTTCAAGCCTATTGGATCCTGCCCATCTAACAAAAGGGAGTCTGACACAGGGCAGTGGCAGCAAGTGGGCATGGGTGAGTGGACCACCGAGGGGTGGTGAAGCGCCAGGAATAACCACAGCTGCTCCCTTGCCACCGGTGCCTGTACGTGTTGACCAGAGGCAGAGTGGGGGCCGTGGTGCTCCTCCACCCTGGAGCCAAGGCCACAGAGGAATACAGCTACTGCCAGAAAGGTGACAAGGCAATAAACATCCCAGACTTTCCTCTTGCCCTCCAGGGTGGGCAAGGCAGCCGGCGAAAGCGGTCTGCAGAGAACTTCAGAGAAAGGTAGAGAATGGATGATTTGAGGGTAAGGGGACCACACAGAATAGCCAGCACCCTTGCTCTCAGGAGCAAGCCCAAGTTCTAGAGCAGGGTACACCAGGTACGCCACTAGCCAGCCGCATGCTGTCTGTGACTCTATCCTCGTTAGTCACCTCCTGTCACCCCCAGCTACCCCAGACCTACATCCACCTTTCACATCTTCCGTTCTTGCCTGGTGCCATTTGGTTTCTGATCTGCTTTCCCCATCCCCCACCCCTCCCTGCTTCTGTCTAACTCCCGCTCTTCCTTCAAGGCCTCTCTGACGGCACCTCCCTCATGCAGCCCTCGCCAAGTCCCATGCTCAGAGCACCTCCTCTGCTCCCACAGCCACCTCCAGGGGCCTCGCCAGAGCAGCACTGGCCTCAGTCTGGGGTCACTTACTGGTCTGCCTCCATGTCAGACAGTGAGGGCCCCAGGGCCTGGGATTGGCTCTACGGCATGCCCTGATATCCGCTTTGAACTTTTCTCTTTCCATCCAATTCCAGGTTCTGTCTCAACTAATATGGAACCTTTCTCCTTGGCCTTTCTACCACTGAACAAGTGCCAGGTGTGAGTTCAGCAAACCTGGGGGAAAGGCTTTACCCCCAGGCCTCCGGCCCTGACTCCACAGCACGAGGGTTGCCGGGGGCAGCCCAGCCAGACTGTCTCACCCTGGAGAGGCCACCCTGCTCCGCCTGAGCAGCTGACATGGTCACCCAGGGAGGGGGCTACTGCCTCTACCTAGTTAAGCACAGATATTTTGTCAAAACATCCCTGATAAGGCCCCCTTGATTCATAGATGTGCTCATTTATACATTTGTATCGAGCGCTCCAACACACGTATGCAGGCCTGAGGAGACAGCAATGAAGGAGCCCAGGAGGCCCTGGCTTCCCGGATTTATAGTCAAGAGGGAGAGACGGATGTGGAACTGGTAACCAGGGAAGAGAGAAAACAGGGGCGACAAGGGAGGTGGGAGCCAAAGAACAAATGGGGCGGGGGGGCAAGCCAAAAACAGAAAGACAGTCATCACAATGAGCTCCCTGTCACTGCTCCAGCCTCAATGACAGGAGCCAGGGACCCTGACGGGAAGCACCAAAGCCACAGAGAGGCGTTGTGTTCGTTGTCCAGGGCTGCAGTAACAAAACTCCACAGACTGGGTGGTTTAAACACAAATCTATTGTCTCACAGTTCTAGAGACCAGAAGTCGGAGATCAAGGTGTAGACAGCGCTCCCTCCCAAGGGCTGTGGGGAGAGTCTGCTCTGGGCCTCTCCCCACTGCTGGTGCTTTGCAGGCCAGGCCATCTTGGGCACTCTTTGGCCTTTCGATGCTATCCTCACCCACAGCCTCTCTTTGCATTGTCTCTTTCTCCTCACATGGAGGTTTTGTGTTACAACGGTGGCATACATACACAATGGAATATTACTCAGCATTAAAAGAGAATAGAATTATGGGCATTTGCAGGTAAATGGATGTAGTTGGAGAATATCATGCTAAGCAAAGTAAGCCAATCCCAAAAAAAAAAAAAACAAAGGCTGAATGTTCTCTCTGACAAGTGGATGCTGGTCCATGATGGGGGTGCATGGGGAAATGGAGGAACGTTGATTAGGCAAAGGGGAGGGAGAGGAGGAGAGGGGACATGGGGGAGGAAAGTCGGTGGAACGAGATGGACATCATTCCCTAGGTGCATGTACGACTGCACATATGGTGCACCACATCATGTTCAACCAGAGAAACGAAAAGTTGTGCTGCAATTGTGTACAGTGATTCAAAATGCACTCCGCTGTCATATATACCTAATTAAAATTAATTAATTAATTAAAACATATGTAACAAAAACATTATCATTTTAACCAATTTTAATTACACAATTCAGTGGCATTGAGTACACTCACAGTGTTCCACCATCTCCAGAATCTTTTCATCATCCCAAACTGAAACTCTGTATCCATTAAAAATAATTCCTCAGCACTCTCCCACAGCCCAGCCCCGGCTCAGTTCTGTCTCTATGAATCTGACTATTCTAGCTGCCTAATCAGTGGACTAACATGATATTTGTCCTTTTGGTCTCTGGTTTATTTCACGTGGCATGACGCTTTCAACTTTGATTCATGTTCACTTGGTTTCTTTTTATAAGAACACCAATCGTGGCATTAGAGACCCACCCCACTCCGGTATAACCTCGGTTTAACTTAATCAATTATATGAATTCAATTATAACCCTAGTTCCAACTGAATTCATAGTCTGAGGCATAGGGGGTTGGGACCTCGGTGTATCACTTAAGGGGACACATCTCACCCCATAACAGGCATTCTGGTGGGTAGCACGGGAGGGGTGCACAAGCAAGTTCTTGGGGGTTTTTTTGTTTGTTTGTTTTGCTTTTTTTAATATTTATTTGTTTGTTTTAGTTGTACCCAACGCCTTTATTCTTTACGTGGTGCTGAGGATCGAACCCGGGCCGCGCACATGCTAGGCGAGCGCTCTACTGCTGAGCCCCAGCCCCAGCCCCAGCCCAAGTTCTTGTGTTGTTGACCTTAGCCCCCCTGCACTCCTGGCAGGGGCCATTTCCCTGGTACATTTCCCCAGGGGTGTGGCTGACTCACCACACAGGAAGGGAAGGGCAGGAACCACTGGCAGATGAGGCGGGGACCCATCACCCCTGGCCAGGCCCGGCACAGCCTCCCGGAGAGCCCCCACGCCAGCCCTCCCTGCAGGCTCAGTGTGTCCTGCCTGGCTGACAGGCAGCCGCTCCACCTGCAGAGGGACACCCCCACTCTCTCCTGGCTCACTTACCCAGGAACCCCACTGCCTGGGCTGGGAGGCTTCCTCTGCAAGTCATGTTTCCATCTACTCATACTGCACGCTCTCTTCCTGTGTTCCACAAATAAGAATCAGTACCCGCTATGGCAAAGGCCCCGGAGATAAAATAGCAAACAAAAAGAATGGCCCCGATCCATGATGTTCACGTCCACGTGCAAGGAGATACACAGAGAAAAAACTGAAATGTGTACTGCAGCCAGTGATGATAGGGGAGAGAGGGGGATCAGAGCAAAAGAAGATAGGAAATGCCGGGGGGGTGTGCTGGGATGAGTCACGTGGAAATAGAGAAGCCATCCCCAGCAAGGGGACATTGGAGCAGAAGCCTGGAAGAAGCCAGGGAAATGGCCTGTGGGTCCTGGGGAAGAAGGATTCAAGGAGAGGGAAGCGCAAATGACCATTGGGAGTGTAAAGTCCAAAGCAGGCATTTTGGGAAGCAGGAGGAGCAGGTGCATCATGGGAGAAAGTGCTAGTATTGCAGCCCCTAAGCAGTCTGGGTTTTACCCTGAGAAATTGCAACTCAAAAGAGGAATGAGGAGCTGGGAGTTAGCTCAGTGCAGAGCACTTGCCCGACGCACATGAGGCCCTGGGTTAGATCAAGAGCAAAAAGAGGGAGGGAGAGAGAGAAGGAATGAGAACAAAATGTCCATGCCTCAAGAAAGTTCCAGTTCAGGATTAGAAGTGGAGTAATCCCCAGAAAAAGCTCTGTTGACAGTGGGTTTCATGCTAAGACACTTGGAACGGAGCTGGCCTCAAGACCCAGCCAGCCTCAAGAGAGATGAATGTACAAACACAGATCTCAACTTAGAAACCCAAGTTTACTCTCTCAGGGTTGGAGTTAAGGTGCTTTGTCCCAAAGGGGGTTGCTTATTTGCTCGTTCCTCTTTGAGTTTACATTGAGAGGGAAAGTGTGATCATCTCTGGGTTGACGACTTTCACCTCGGAAAGCAGGCAGGGGGCTGACCCTGCCGTGGAAGGCAGTTCACGTGTGCGTACAAGGACTGGGGACAGTCGGCACACCTTCCCCAGCTGGCCTCAAGGCCAAGAAGTAAATAACATCTCCTTCCCCCCATCTTCCCTTGTTCCCTCAGCCTGAGTTTTCCAGGGAAATCTCCTCAGCTGGAGGGAGGGACAGGGAGTGGGACAGCAGACAAGGCCATACTTTCTAGAGTATTTGTGGCAGAAACAGATGTATGCAAGCTGGTCATGCAAGTTACAGAGGCAACAGGGGTAACTGGTGGGGAGAGAGATGTGGGCAGAGCCTATGTGAATGTTGTGGACAGGGAGCATTCCTGGGGCTCTAAGGATTCGGGAAAACAACTTGCAGAGCTCGCCAAGTTCATGCAGGGAGGGCGTCATGAGATGGACCAGGGCCAAAGCTAAACATAGGGTGGTATTTCTGTAGCCAGCTAGAGCATTAGAGTCTGTGGGGTTTTGTGTGGTGGGACTAGAAAGGTCTGAGCTTCTGCCAGGCCAGAGAAGAGAGGGGAAGGCCTGATGTCGGGCAGGGAAGAACTGACAGCAAAGCTGGTCAGAACAGAAGAAAGACTCCAGGCAGATGAAGCCAGCCCACTGGAGAGCCTGGGCCGGGTCTGTGTACTGCACCCCTAGAGCAGCAGAGATGGCTCCTGTAGGCCTCCCCAGGAGCTTCTGAGGAACCTGAAGGTATGGCCTGAACCAGGAGGGGAGGGAGACAGCCCAAATGAGCAGCCACTACATGGGAAATGCCTTCCAGAGCCATCCTGGAAGGTCAGTGTTTTCCTTTCTTTTTAACAGATTATTAAAACCGAGTTCATAAAAGACTCACATGGGATTGGGTTGTGGCTCAGTGGTAGAGCGCTTGCCTAGCATGTGTGAGGCACTGGGTTCAATCCTCAGCACCACATAAAAATAAATAAATAAAATAAAGGTATTGTGTCCATCTACAACTAAAAAAAGAATTAAAAAAAAAAAAAAAAAAAAAGACCTAACCAGGAGCCCCCCAGCAAGGGACTGGCACAGCTGGGACAGCTCCCACATCTTTTTCTCTGGGCCACACTGGTTCCATGTGGACTCAGCGGGCAGGACACGGACAGGGGTTCCGGTGAAGGGGGAGAACTTTTCTGCTAACCAGAACTCGCCACCAGCAGAAAGGCCTGCCTCAGGGTTCTGGGGGTAGGGGTGACCTGGTGCAGAAGCTGCCTGATGGAGACAGCAGGAAGGACCCTTAAGATATGCGAGAGTCTATGTCACAGGGGGCAGCGTGGGCGCCTGCCACGGTCCAGCTGTACCCATGACATGACCCTGGTGTGGAAAGGAAGGAACCTCAACTTCAGAAAAAGTGACAGAACAGTCACAGCCAGCCCCTCACGGAAGCTGCCTATTCATAGAGCAATCACGCAGGCGAGATGTCATCCTAAGTACCATCCCCAAGACAACTGAAACAGAGTCCCAGACCTCGCACCGCTGGCCACTGCCTAGGGAAACCGGGCCCTGCATGCAAAGGGCATCCAGCATTCAAGATAAGAGAGGGGTTTGGTGCAGAAACCAAGGGCTGCTGTATGGGCTGTCTCCTAAGTCTATAAGGAGTTTGAAGAGAGATCAATAAGACTTAGAGAACTCAGAGGAAGTTTCTGGTTATAATAATTACAATCTAATTCATAATAGTGTTAACGAATGCCCTTTCTTGAGCACTGTACTAAATGTTTAGTATGCATGATGTGATTTAATCATCAGAGCAACTCTATGAAGCAGGTCTCCTATTAGTCTCTTTGGCAGATGAGGAGGCAGGCTCAGATGGGTAACAACTTGTCCAGAATTGCTCAACTAGTGTGTGGCTGGGCCTGGACTCACGCCCAGTCTGTCAGTCTCCATATCCTGTATATAACCATGAGGAACTAACACTTCTGCAATCTCTGTAGTAATATGAAAATATCTACAAGATAGAGTGTAAATTTTTATCGTTGCTATCAGATTATCACAAATCTAACAAATATTTGTTGGGTATATTTTAGTTTGGCAAGCCAGAAGTCTGACACATGGGTCTCACCCCACTCTAGGATCAAGGTGTGGGCAGGGTTTGCCTTTCTTCTGAAAGCTCTAGGGGAAAATCCATTTCCTCCTTTTCCAGTTTCTATGAGCTGCCAAATATCTCGGCTTGTGGCCCCTTCCTCCATCTACAAAGACAGCACTTTGTCTGGGTCATGTCTCTCTGACCCTTTGTCACATCTCCTTTCCAATCACAGCCAGGAAAGATTCTCCAATTTTAAGGCTCCAGGGGTTAGATTGTGCTCACATGGATAATTCAGGATAACCTCCCCATCTCAAAGTCTTATTTGTACAAGCAACCTCTAAAAACTGTGAGCTAAGTAAAATTCTTCTCTTTATAAAGTTACTTTGTCTCAGGTTTTACTATGGTGACAAAAAATCTTACGAATACCGTATTTGCTCATATTTGCAAAAAGAAGGATATGTAAAAACCAAATGAGATCTTGGATATGGAAATGGGAGTATCAATTAATAGTGTTGACAGCCAGATCCTCAAATTCCAATCCTACCAAGTTCCCAACATTATCCCTGATCCAAGAGAGGAGTTTCTGAAGGAAGAATGGGAGTTTGCTATAAACAGGAAAGTTGCTGCAGACAAAGAGAATGACAGGGTCAAAGTCAGAGAGACAGGAAATGAGCCCAAGGCCTTCAGAGAATAAATTGCAATCAAACTACTAAAGGCAATGTGGGAACTTGAATTCTAGAGCAGAATGAGAAAATTAGTGGAAAAACTTGTGAAATATGAAGTCTAGCTAAGAGGATGGTACCAATGTCAATTTCTTAGATTTTTTCCCTATGTTTGAAAGTATTTATCATTTGGTTACAAAATTACATATACATATTAAAAATCTTATAAAAATGTTATGTAAATAAATCTTCTAATTATATGTAAAATAAAATAAAGCTTGTTCATTGCTCAAAAGTTCCCATTTCTTAGTTTTGGCCAATATGCCACATTAACATTAGGGGGGTGCTATACTATCTTTGTAGCTTTTCTGAAAACCTAAAAGGATTCCAAAATTAAAATTCTAGTGGGGGGTGGGGGAGCCCACAGAGCAGAAAAGCTGGAGCAAATAAGGTGCCAGAAGTGGGGGACTCAGGTGACAGATGTCAGCAGAAACTAGATGAGGGTCCCCTGTGCCACAGCTGGAGTTCTGGCTTCATTGTCTCCAAGCAAAGACTCATGGCAATAATCCACCAGCCCCTGTGAAAGTGTCTTACCTTCAAGTTCATCCTAACAATATGTCACCTACCTATATCCTCCGTAACCCACACACAAGTCCCAGCTTTCACACACACACCTACTGACCCTCTAGGAGAAGCCTGAATCCAACCCACCCCAGACAGGATTGGGGGAGACAAGGCCTCGAGCGGATTACAGCCTCTGGGGGATCAGTCAAATATCCCATGAGACACAAAGAAATCGTCAGCAAAATCGGTTTAGTGACTTCACTTGTGCCTGGGTGGAATATTCTCAGGGCTGGCTCAAGCTGAGTCGTGGAAATTGGGAGGCAGACAAAGGGTTAACTAAGCCCAAAGGCCCCCCTGGCCTGTGGCTACAGATGTTCCAAGATCAGCCCGACCTCATGCCCTCAGATCTCTGGAAGTCTGCTGCCCTTCACTCCCTAACTGTCCCCTTACTATTTACAGTCCACTGATTGGTGTCTACCACATCACGCATCCCCAGTTAGGAGAAGAGCATCTCAAGAGCAGGACCAGAGTCCAGCCTACCCAAGTACCTAGAACTTGTGCAGTAAATGTGTGGTAAACACAGCATGTTGGGCAGAGATGCCCAGAAGCCAGAGAGTTTGCTCCTCAAGCCAAAACTCCAGGACTCTGAGGCTTGGGCCCATTTAACTTCTTTTCTTTTTTTGGTACCAGGGATTGAACTCAGGGGCACTCGACCACTGGGCCACATCCCCGGCCCTTTTTTGTATTTTATTAGAGACAGGGTCTCACTGAGTTGCTAAGTACCTCGCTATTGCTGAGGCTGCCTTTGAACTCGCGATCCTCCTGCCTCAGCCTCCCAAGTGCTGGGATTACAGGCGTGTACCACCAGGCCCGGCTACCCCATTTAACATTTTATATCAACCAAGTTCATTGCCCCTATCTGTGAGATTCAGATTAAAAATTAGGTTTGTAAGCACCCTTTCACTTTAAAGAGCACTTCCACATTCAGGAACAATGGTTTTTTTTTTTTTTGTTTTTGTTTTTTTTGGTACCAGGGATTGAACTCAGGGGCACTTGACCACTGGGCCACATCCCCAGCCCTTATTTTTGTATTTTATTAGAAGCAGGGTCTCACTGAGTTACTAAGTGCCTCGCCATTGCTGAGCCTGGCTTTGAACTCGCAATCCTCCTGCCTCAGCCTCCCAAAGTGCTGGGATTACAGGCGTGCGCCACCGCGCCCGGCAGGAACAATGTTTTGATTCTCTTGTAACAATGACATAGGAATTCTAGCAAACCTTTTTTAATTTTTTATTGGTGCATAATAATTATATATAATAGTGGATTCATTGTGACATATTCATACATGCACATGACATATATTGATTGGTTTCATTCTGCAGTGCCCCTCTCCTCCTCCTCCTCCTCCTCCTCCTCCCTCCCCTTTGCCTTCTTCCTTTACCATATTGGTCTTCCTTCTATTTTCATGAGATTCCCTGTTTTCCTTTTTTCCTCTCTAGCTTCTACACATGAGAAAAAACATATGACCCTTGACTTTCTTAGACTGGCTTATTTTGCCTAACATGATGCTTTCCAGTTCCATCCATTTTCCTGCAAATGACATAACTGCATTCTTCTTCATGACTGAAGAAAACTCCATTGTGGACATACACCACATTTTCTTTAAGCCCATTTTATATGAGGAAATGGAGCTTGGACCTACGACTGACTTCTAATTTCAAGTCCACGATATTTTCCTGTAACTTCTCTGTCATCCTATGAGGAAACACTACACACACACACACTCACACCTTTTCCTCCTCCTGAATCCAGAAGCTCACCCAGAACAGAAGTCAGCTCCCCATGGGCTGTCAATACCTACCACTGAGCCGGGCGCGGTGGCGCACGCCTGTAATCCCAGCACTTTGGGAGGCTGAGACAGGAGGATCGCGAGTTCAAAGCCAGCCTCAGCCATGGCGAGGCACTTAGCAACTCAGTGAGACCCTGTCTCTAATAAAATACAAAAAAGGGCTGGGGATGTGGCCCAGTGGTCAAGTGCCACTGAGTTCAATCTCTGGTACCAAAAAAAAGTAATGCATCCACTCAACCCACAAAGAGGTAGTTTAGCACCCAGGCTCTGGGGCCAGACCACCTTGGTTCAAATCCTGGCTCTGCTACTTCCTAATGAGTAATGAACTTCCTTATGACTTGTATTCTCCATTCATTAGATGGAGATGACAAGCCATCAACTTCATAGGGGGTCTGCATATTAAATGGGTTCTTCTATGCAGCAGTTAGAATCTCATCTGACACATAATGTGTGCCCATCTAAGTGTTAGTCCTCGGGTTATATTTTTCCTTTTTTTTTTTAGTACCAGGGATTGAACTCAGGGGCACTTGACCACTGGGCCACATCCCCAGCCCTATTTTGTATTTTATTAGAGTCAGGGTCTCACTGAATTGCTAAGTGCCTCGCCATTGCTGAGGCTGGCTTTGAACTCGCGATCCTCCTGCCTCAGCCTCCCAAGTGCTGGGATTATAGGCGTGCGCCACCGCGCCCGGCGGGTTATATTTTTTCATCAAGCATTTGGAAAGTACCTGCTTTAGATACAAGAGGGGCTGGTGGTTGAACTAGGGAAATTTTTTTAAAACTATATATGAAACTACCATCCAGGACAAAAGAGTCTAAAGGATGGTTCAGCAACAAATCGCTAGGGAAGCACACTGAGAAGGAGGGTCAGAGCAGACTGGGATGGCTGAGGACGCTGGGGAGGGCAGGCGCTGAGCTGGCCTCAGAAATGGGTAGGCTAAGATGACGAAGGGCCAGGAGGAGCTGGGCCTGAGGAAAGGAGGCGGGGAACACAGGTGTAGACGTGGAAATTCATGTGGTATCTCCAAAGAGTGAACAGAATTATAAATAGATGTTAAGATGAGAGAGCAAAGGCTCTTTATGCTGTCCTTAAAATTAGAACATTAGATCCTCATACATTTGCTATTTGTTGTGCACCTGCTGCGTCAGACGCGGTTTCAAGCACACAGGGCACAGCACAAAACAAAGCAGTCAAATCTTCTCATGTTCATGGCCTTTACATTCCAGGGCAGATAAATAACAATACATATTGGAAGAAAACTCCACTTTGTGAGAAGGTGCTAAGTGCTACGGAAAATCATTTAAAAGCAGACCCGGGTAAGGGAAGTTGGGAAGTCTTTAAGAAGGAAAAATGAGCAGAAATAAGTCAAGCAAAGCTTCAGAAGCATGATGAAAAGGTGATGTGAAACGTCTCTATCTTTATATTTAACATCAGGGGCAAGATACAAGGGTAGCTGCCACAGAATGGATGTTTGAGGAAACATATCCAAAAAGGATTTCTAGAATATAGACATTGGAAGATGTATATATTCATATGAGATGTAATCCCTCATCTACCCATCCATGAAATCTTGATCAAATTCACACTACACGTAGGTAGTTTCCTTGTTGAGTACGTGTGTGCTTAACGCAATAAAAAGAAGTTATAGATGAGAACAGAGCAACCTAGTCTCCAATGAGGTGTGCAGACTGGAAGGTAAAAGGCAGAGAGACAGGTCGGAAGATAAGACAGTTGCCTAGGTCAAGAATGAATTCTGAGGGTGTGGCCCCTGTTATGGGAAGTGGCAAAAAGGAAAGATGAGAACCAACGCTAGGTGAGAGATCTGAGGTCTGACCTTTGCCACTAAATCACTCTTTTCTGTTTTAGACCTGCTTCCTTGTTTTTTAATAGGACAGCATCTGTAGCACCTCCTAGCAACACCATGAGCGATACTAGGAAAGAAGAATCACATTTGCTCAGCAGGTGCAAGGCTAGGGGAAGGAGGAGGAAGAGCCCCAGGTGATGTGGGGTTTGGATGCTGACTGATGTGAGGACAGGAGGCTAAAGAGAGAGGAAAAGTCAGTTTTAGGTTTAGGAAGCCCTCAGAGATTAGGACCTCTGATCCTGATGTTTATTTTAACTGTGTTCATTTCCTACTGCTTCTGTAACAAATTATTAAGAAAAAAAAAAAGTGGCTTAAAATAATACATATTTAATTATTTTACAGTTCCAGTCAAAAGTCTAAAATAAGTTAGCAGAGCTGCATTTGCTCCTCCTGGAAGCTCCTAAAGCCTGCTTCTGCTTCCAGAGGCTGTCCATGGTCCTTGGCACGTGGCCATACATCACTCCAACATCTGCTTCTGTCCTCACACCTCATTCTCAAGTTAGACTTTCCCACTTTTCTCCTATGGAACCCTTTTAATTATACTGGACCCACCAGGATAGTCCAAGCTAAACTCCCCATTTCAAAATCCTTTTAATCACATCTGCAAAGTACCTTGTATCATGTGAATAAAGTGGCACGTTCCTGGGTGTCAGACACTAGGATGGGGCATATCTGAAGAGCTGTTGAACGAGTATCGTGACTTGAATTTACACAGAGGTAAGCCAAACAAAGGAAATGATAGGAGAAGATGGGTGCTCGATGGAGGAGCTAAGAGAAAAGCAGAGGCCCCAGGGACGAGAGCCTGAGGAAGACATTCTCCCTTGCAGTTATTCCACAAATGTATAGAGAGGGCCCACTGGGCCAGCAAAGGACCAGGAGCTTGAGAGAACACAACTTCATCAAAGCAAGTTGACTGTGGAGGAGCTCCCCACCCAAATGTGCACACAGGCTAGTGAGTCACACGGGAGAGATTCAAACGAGGTAATTCATGGAGGAAAAGACTGGAGTAATGGTGGAGGGCTTCGTGAGGTGGTGGAGGGACAAGAAGGCTCCCTGGGAGAGAGATAAAGAGATCCTTACTCGATGGAGACCGAGATCTATGAGCATGACCAGCTGTGCTTGTCTCTTTAGCTAGATGAACAAAACCAGATCAGATGCTTGTACCAGATCCACTAGAACAAAAACATAATCAATTTAAATGTCACCAAACTCGAAGACTTCCACACTGTGCCCACAACCGGTACATAACTAGACTGTTCAACTAGGGAGAAGCATTCTGAACGCCAAATATCAAATGATTAACGTGGGATTTGATTTTCACGAAAACTTGCCTGGGAACCTGTACTATTCTTCCCAGCAAAACTATATACATAGTCAGAGGGCTCAACCCTGGGTGTGGCAGTCCTCTTCTCTGAGAGATGAGAGATGTGCACACCCCGCCTTTTGGGTGTGCCTTGCTTTGCTGTGCTTTCATGAATCTTTTGCTTGTGCCTTGCTTTCTACATGTCCTGAAATTGTTTTCAGTAGCAAAAGTCAAGAATCCTCCCGGGCCTCGTTGAAGTCCCCACTGCCCTTTTGGAGGGTCCTTCTCAGAACATGACCCCTTCGGTGACAATGGCATTGGAGCTTACTAAGAGGAGAAGCAAAGAAGCTTCTAGAAGGGAAGATGAACCAAAACAGCCACTGGTACGGCTTCTGGGAGGGCCTTGGTGGTCCGCAAGACAAGGCATCCAGCCTGTTGCCCTATAAAGGCACGGACCTCAGGTGGAGGGATAAGTAGTCCCCACCTGTGGGTGTCACTGATCACTAGACTGCCTGGTCCCTGCATATTCAAATCTTACCGCCAGGGGGGGCACAAGAGCCAAAGCGGACCCCAAGCAGAGCCCGGGGGTTTTCCATAAACAGGATGCCCCTGGGAAGGGAGTTTTCCCACTCCAGCTCCACAAAGCCTGGAAAGCCTGGCTGCCTCCTGATCTCTGTCTGACTCAAGGGCTTACCCAGATTTTCCTCTTCCACTTAAATCAAACCACATTTTTTTTCCATCTCTCCTTCCCTGCTTGTCTGCAGCACTCTGGCCCAGAGACTTAGGCACCATATAATGCCAAAATGAAGGAGGACATTTACATCTCCCGATCCAAAAACGTTCCTTGTATGGATGAGACCATTGAGGCCCAGAGTCAGGAGGTGATCAGTCCAAAGTAAACCACGGGGTCAGAACTGAGACTAGAACTCGGGTCTCCTCACCCTTGGTCCAATGTCCTTATCACATGACAAGGACACCTTGATTACGCGTAATGCCCTGCACTGTGGGCCGTCTCTCATTACTCTGACTGTAAATATAACAATAACAACAAGCAACAGTTCCTGAGTGCCCAGGCCTGCGTGTGAACTACTTTCTTTGGGACTCAGTTACCCTAAGAAGTTGTTTCTATTATAAAGTGAATATTTACCAAATCCCCAACAGTGCTTAATGCAGGAGGAAGCGAGGTACACAAAGAGATTTAAAAAAAAAAAAAATTATTAGACCTGTTCTAAGAAAGGTGGACTCTGGCCACAGCAGCATAATAGGACATTGTTTTCTTCCCCTACCTGCCCCCACAACACCAGTGCTCCATGCACTACAGTAGAACCATCTTCAACGGACACTGGATTAAGGTAAGTAACCCAAGTAAAGCATTACTGATGTTCCTCTGTTGGCTTTTCTTGGCATTAGGTTGAGTTAGACTCTGCATTTCTTCCTCATCTTCCTTCCTCCCACCAGCTCACCCATGGTTGGTAGTTTCCCCAGAGCAGCCAACTGCCTGTGGTTTCATGCTTCCGTGCCTTTGCACATACAGTTCCCAGTGCCTGGAATTCCCTCTCCACCTGTCTAACTTCCCTAACCCTACCCTGCCTTCAAAAGTCAGCTACTGTGGTGTGCCCTGCTCTGGGAAACCTCAGGCTGTTTTGAGGATGTGCCCTGCACTCCTGCTTGATCCTAGGTTGCATCTCATTTTGAGCACAGATTCCACGGGCTTGCACCTGCCTGTCTGTTAAGAGGTCTCTCTGTTCCATGCTAGCTATCCCCCAATAGTTTCATCTCATTACCCTTAGCATTTGCCACTACACGACATATGACAAACTCTCAAGAAGTGTTAAGTGTTAGGATAGCCAGTGTGGTGGTGCACATCTGTAATTTCAGCTACTCAGAAGGCTGAGGCAGAAGGATTGCAAATCTGAGGCCAGACTCTGCAACTTAGCAAGATCCTGTTACAAAATAAGAAATAAAAGGGGCTGAGGATGTAGCTAGTGGTAGAGCATCCCTGGGTTCAATCCCTAGTACCACACAAAAAAAAAAAAAAAAAAAAAAAAAAAAAAAAAGAAAAAGAAAAGAAATGCAGGATGAACAAATGAATGAAACCCTGGCTTCTGCTGCTCTGATTTCTTCCCTCCTGCTTCTCCTTGTCAGATTTTCCCATCCCATTTCCCCACCTTCCTTCAACTCTCACTTTCTTTTACCTGAACTATTCAACTGCCCCCTAACAGATCTCTACCCTATCCTCAGTTCACCTTTCATCTCCCTGTGCCCCCCTCACATTACCCAACTGTTTGCACCTCTGCAAACACAATATCTCAATTTTCCGTCCAACTCTGAACCAAGGACTGGAGATACAAAAAACGGCCCTTATCCTCAGCAGCTCGCTGCCCCCGCCCCCTGCCCACGCCCCCTGCCCTGCCCACCCAACTAGTTCCTAAGGTACAGACAGGGATCCACCTGAAACACACGTCCTGTTTGAATCCTTCAGTGAGCCCTTCTATCCCAAGTGCAAAGTTTGGGGCCAGGGGGATCTTCCTCACCTCCCCAACACCTCTGAGCTCCACCCCAGCCTTTACCCTGGACTCCACCCTGATGGCAAATCTCTGTGGGATGGTTGAGCCATCCCAACTAGGTCAGGGTCCCCTCTTCTGGGAGCCTTAGATCCCAAGTCTATCTGCAGGGTCCCAAATATCACACTCATCCCCTTTTCTAGCTGTCTCTCTCCCGTACCAGACAAGCTCCTAGAGAACAGAAACGGAATTTAATTTTTTTTTTTTTTTCAGCTCCTGCTCCTAATAAAATACCCTCATAAAGTAGATTTGGAAACATGTTTTTGAATGAATCAATCAATCAATGAGACAGGAAGTGCCTCAGTGGTAGAGCTCTTCATTTGGAAGGCCCTGAGTTCCATCTCCAGCATTGAGAGGAAAAAAAAAAAAAAAAAAACAATGAGACTTGTCTAATGATAATAAATAGAGCAAAGCAAGAACTATATGATATGCTAACAGTGGCTGTTTATGCTGAGCAAAATTTTGAGTTATGGTCTTTTTGCTTCTTGGTATTTTCTGATGTTTCTCTAAAGAGCATGTTTCACTGTTGTAATAATAAAGAACACTAAAGGAAACTTCATTTTAAAAAACAAGCAAAGGAATTGGGATAAATCTCACCCAGTCATGAGAATCAGGAAAGACGTAAAGGGTCATAGGATTTTTACAAGAGAACGGGGCAGGGCCAGTCAGCATACAACACCTGCAGCACTGACCAGGTGAAGCAGAGTAGGGGTGGGGCACCAGGTGTAGCAGAACGTCTCACGAATGTCCTGGACTGGGACATGAATGGGAGATGGGAATTTTCGACTCAGGTCACTGAATGTAGGAAACTTCAGAAAGTTTTTGAGCAGAGGAGAAAGGCTCAGAGCTCAGCACCTGGGGCATTCCAGAGACAGCCCTGAGCAGTTCGGAGGCGAGATGCAAGAGGGAGGGTGGGGTGGATGAGTAGAGAGCAGAAGCCGGGTTACAAACCTCTCTTCCCCTCTAGGGCACTTAAACCCCAAGTCCAGACGAACACTTGCCTAGTCTGGGCCCTACTACTATTCGGTGATCGGTATTTGATCGTGACTTCCATAAGCCTCCAATGTTTTCCTACCTGGACTGCGGGCTTCTAATTCCTCCTACTCCACACGACGAGGCAAATAAGAATACGTTCAATGAGTAAAGATTTTGCAAGGAGATGCTCAAACGAGAAGTCAAGCCAGGCAGTTTCCCTTCAACTCAAGGTCAAAGCAGGAGCCACACATTCTTGCAGCCCGCCTTAGGTAAGGGTCCTTTATCCTAGATGACCCCGGAAGGATCTACCAATTAAGGACTTGGGCCAAGAGCCCAAAATCGACTAGGAGAACCGGAAGGGCGAGGCCTCCGTAGAACTCCAAGACAAAAGTGGCGGGGGGTTGGGGACGGGATGGCGTCCCGGAAAGACCCCAGCACGGTTATAGGCATAGGGCAGAAGGAGGACGACGGCGCGGGGGCGAGCCTGGACAACTCCGTGGGAAGGGCAGCGAGGCGGGAGGGAGCCTTCGCTCCGCACTCCCCGGCGGCCGCGGCCGGCGACGCTGGAACCTGGACTCGGCGGCCGCGGGGCGTGGGCGGGGCAGGTGGGGCCGGGAGGCGGGGTCGACGGGGCGGAATTCCGTGCACATGCGCACCACGGCCGGCCGCGCAGTAAGGAGTGGCACTTTTTAAAAGTGCAGCCCGAGGCCAGCCCGCAGCTCCCAGCTCCTCTGTCCAGCGCCGGGTCCCACCCGTCCCAGCCGCGCGCACGCCCGGGTCCCCCACCTGCCCGGCCCCGGCCGATCCATCCTGCACCATGCCGGTTAAAGGAGGCACCAAGTGCATCAAATACCTGCTCTTCGGATTTAACTTCATCTTCTGGGTGAGTGCGCGCGACTGCCGCGCGCTCCTCTCGGGCCACCTGTTTCCCGGCCCCTGACACAGCCGGCGGCCGGAGGTGCCGGGTAGCTGGGAGTGCCAGTAGCTGGCACTGCCCGCGCCGGGCGGACTGGGCGAGGAAAGAAAGGGCACGGCGGCTGCCAGCTGACTCTCCGGCCGGGGCCAGACCCAGGCGGGACTCCTGAGCGTGCTCCTGGGGGGCTCGTCCGAACGGATGGGCGGGAGAAGCGCGGGGTCCGGGCTGGCTGGGGTGCGCGGACCAACCTCGACCCCCTCCCTCATCGAGGCTTTGGGGTGGGGTTTGTGTCTGCTCCCACCCCGAGCTCCTCGGAGTGCCAAAGCGGAGGCGGCGGAGGGAAGCGGAGCGCCCTTAAGTGGGAACGCAGCCCCCTGGGAAAGGAAGACTGGCGGGCGGCGACGTTCGGGACCGACTGGGTTCCGCCAGGGTCAGGGGCCTCGAGGAAGGGCGGACGAGGGCGTTCGGAAGGACTCGGCGGCGCAGGGAGGGCTTAGCAAAGTGTGGTTCGCAGCTCCACGCTGGAGAGGGGAGAGGTCGCGATCCCCCTCCACCCTGGAGGAGGGACCTCACGGGACCCCAGTTCGGCCAGACTTTGATTCCGAGCCGAGGTGGGAATGTCTGAACTCTCCGAGCTCCCCGAAAGCCTAGCTGGTCTCGATTCTTCCTCAAGAGCGATAACTATCTTCACTGGAGAGAACTCTGGGAGAGCTGGGAATGGGGGAGTTGGGAAGGGGAAGGAGGGGGAGATGCCCGTTGGCGCCACTTGTGGGACGAGCCCTGCGTTTCTGCATTTCCGGGAGAGATCAGGTGCCCTCAACTGCCCGCCCAGGAGGGCCTGGGCCTCGAGCCCCGGCCCCCACCAGCCCACCCAAGGGCAAGGCGGAGCCTCAGAGAATGGGCGTTCACCTGGAGAGGACGCTCACAGCCTGCAGCACTCTGCAAAATTAGCCTCTCCACAAACGCGAAGCCAGAGAGAGGTGAGAGACCAGGAGAGTGGCCACTCCCAACGTTTGCTTGGGGGATTGAGGGACCAAAGAGGACTGTAATCAGGAATCGCCAGGACTCGATGCCCTGGTTCTAAGGGCCACATCTCCTGCACACATCATGGATAGTATTTGTCCCTCTGCAAGCAGTAAAGTTTGGGGCAAAGTAACCCCTGTGCCACCCTTAGAGAGGTGGCTGTGCTTATTCCCCTGCAGCTGGCCACTGGGGTCCCTAGGATCCTCAGAGCAAATCCAGGGTCAATCCTCTCCCTGGGGTGAAGTGGGGGCAGTTCTTCATCCTGCAGAAACTCACCTGCTTTTTCTGGAGTCCACACACACTCTAGTGCCCTGTGCCCTTCTCAACCTTTGACCTGCTTCAGGGAGACCCTGCCTACAGTGGGCACCCCCTCCAACCCTAGCAGCCACCCCACAGCCAGGTTTGTTTTCCTCCACGAAAGAATGTCTGAGGGCCCAGCCCCACCCCACCCTTGCTCTTTGGGGACTTTTCCTCTCTTTTCCCTACCACAGACTCCCCCCTGCTGATCTGTCCATCAGTCTCCAGCTGTCTGCCTAGACTGCATCAAGGTTTGGGACTGGGAGACCACAAACTTCCACAGTGTGCCTGCATACCCCCATCTGCCCTGTGGCATAGGCAGGGGGCTGAGGGGAGGCTCCTGTGGCCACCCCATGTCTACCCAGTCTGTTGCCTGCTGGCCTGCAATCTGTCGATACTGTCTCCAGCCTGCCACCCCACTTGTATTCAGAGCCCCCCTGTCTGGACTAAGTGCTGTTGGTTAGCTGTGCCATTTGAAACAGATCTGTCTCACTCCGGAAGTGTGTGGTTTTAGGGTTGGGAATGACTGACTTTACAGGTTGTGCCCTCGTGCCCGCTTGTTGGTAGTCAGGAAGCAGAGACCCAGAGAGGGGGGTGATTTGCCCAGGATCACAAAGACCGAGCCAATACGACACACTCCGGCCCTTTGTTTTCCTTCTGTCTTCTTCTGTGTCCATCGCAGGTAGGGCTGTGAGCAGTTAGCTACGTTTTCCTGGGTTGATTATTGTTCAGATGTCCTACACTGGGGTCCCACAGAGACTAAGCCTTCATCATCCAGGAGATGATGGAATACAGGAATGTGCAGTGTTTTACAGTCTCCAGAGCCAACCCCCCCCCCCAAACACACACTCCCAAGTTCCCTGATACAGCCAGAGCAAGAAACATTATCCCCATTTTAGTGATTGATGATCAGCAATCTGGTCCCTGAAAGTTTAAGTGACTTATCCAAGGTCATATGGCAGGATAGTTTCAGAAGTATGTTACCTTACCCAGATGTGTTACCTTACCAGATCCGAGTGAGAATGGAAGAAGAGTGGGGTGAATATCCCCAAAATATCTTTTAAGACAAGCTATGATCTCCAGAAAATGCGGGGGGGGGGGGGGTGGTTATTATGATGCTGTCATTTCTTTCTCTCTTGAGACCAGCATGTGTCAACTTGGTATTGGGAACCTGAAGTGGGCCTTGAAAAGCAGGAGTTCAGATGCTGAGGGCCATCAACACGTCATGTGCCAAGGACGCTAAGAGGGGATGAATGACAGGGACCCAGAGAGAAGCCAGCCTCAGTTTCTCTCTGGCAGTAGGGAGGGGCGAGCCTCTTCCTTACCCCACTGGTATTCCTCTAGGTCTCTCACTCCACGATAGCTGAGCCTGCACAGCCTACCCTCCCATGGTTGGGCATCTGATGCCCACAGTCAAACCCACAGTGTGTTTTCCAAAAATCCCCAGAGCCAAATTCCCTAGCCCCATTTTGGTTGGTATCTGCATTTCCTTCAGACCGCCCTGCCTACCTTTCTCCTCCCCCACCCCCAATAAAAAGGTTGGGAGGGAAAACATCTTACTGTGTGAGAGTGACAAACAGCACAAGTATTTCAAGCTGTGAAGTGGGTACCCAGGCTTAAGCCAGGAATGTTCTTTCTCATTCTTTCGCCCCAAATCCTAAGCCTGCAAGTTGAGGGCTTTCTGTACTCTTCATGGTCAGAGAAGGGGAGAGCTTGGAGCACGGGAGAGGATGGGTTGGCTGTACCAGAGAGCAGACCCTACCACCACTGTTTTCTGCCCATTTGCTCACTGCCTCTCACCCTTATCCTTCCTCAAACCAAAAATGGTGTCACCAGGACCTCACATGAGCTGCTTGGAAACAGGGACCAGAGACCTGGTCTGGGAATTCAGAGGCCTAGCTGAGAGTCCAGCTGTATCCTCAACTCAGTTGGAAACCTTGGGCAGGTCATATTTCTACCCAGACCTCAGTTTCCTCATCTGTAAAACCAGTGCATTGGAGCAAATGGTCCCAGAAGGTCCTTCAAGCCAGCCTATGAAACCAACCTCACCGCACCACCCACAGCAATAGGATTTTCCCACATGACCCAAAATAGGAGTCAGGGTGTGAAAATGCATGGTAGATACTGAGGCTTCTCCTCAGAATTTGGCTTCTCTTAACCTGTATCTTGGAGCAGGAATCTCGTTCTTGCATCTCTATTCCTGGTACTAGGTCTTTATTCATCCTAGGTGGGGTCTCTCTATTCTGGGAGTGCTGTTTTCGTTGCCCATATACCTGAGTCATTTGTGGTCATTCCATTTAATGGTCAAAGTTCCAGCTTTGGACTCAATGTCCCCATCACCGTGGGGTCACAGTGAAGGTTTAAGGCATGTATGCAATGCACTTAGCATAGTCAATGCCAGGTCAGCCCCCCGCCCCAGCAGCTATTGTTCCTCACGAGTGGAAAGGGGTTTGAGGCTGTGGGAGAGTGGGAGCAAGTCCCTGAGGAGTGGGGCAGCTTAAACCACAGATGGAGCCAGGAGCACACTCCCAGTCCACACAGCCTCCCTTCTTTTCCACCTCCTCCTGCATCGGTGCCAACCTCTTTCCCCGAAGGGAAACACTGACTCCATTTCATGGGTTGCTACATGTCTGGCTGCGGTGGGAGGGGGCACTTCGGAAAATAAAACTGCATGGCAGAGAAACCTAAGGCATCAGGATCGAGGTTCCGGGCCGGGTGTGGACGAGGGGGGCGGCAAAGCCCCCTCTCCCGCTCCCCCCACTTGTCGCCTCCTCCAGAAGCTGTTTGACTTGGATGTTGGGCTGAGCTGGTGGCTGGGCGGTTGCATGAAATGGCTTCCCGGGTCTGGCGCCCAGACCGCCTGAGCTGGTGGTGAAGCTGGCAGGTTTGGGGAGAGGTGAGCTGAGGCCAGGTGTCGGCTGCTCCTAGGACTTCTCCCCTGCCCACATCTTTATGCTTTCTCCCCCACCGTCACTATTGGCAACCCCAGTGATGGTTGCCAACAACAGAGATTCCACTCCTGATCTTGGGGTGGTGGGAGGAGCATTCCCGCACACCCCACTCACGGTCACCCTCTGCACACACTCTCTCGCCCACGCGACGTACCTCTGGTTTCATAGTGGCTGACAGCACCAACCTAGACCTGTGCTCAAAGGAAGCAGCCGCCGGTTGGGACCCAAATTTGGAAGGGCTTTGATAAGCAGCCCTATCGGGGGGCCCTGCTCGCCAGAGCCCTTACTCCCCTAAATGAGTCTCTTGTGGCTTCTGGTATCACGAATCGGCGTTCTCACACCTTCCTTTGGGAGGAATGCTGGATGTGAACCTTCCCTCTTGCACAGGGAGCTGTCCCCAGTTTGTTCTGTTTTCCTGTTGGGTTCAGTTTTACAAGGAGGTGTGGCTTCTGCAGTTGGTTGCAGTTTGGAACTTAATAATACCTTGAATTTATAAAAGCACCTTTTCTTCTGTAGGACACAAATCTTACTGGGGTTTTGCCCGGACACCTCTGGTGGCAAGGTAGGGGCCTGAGGTCCCCAGGTGTCCACAGCTTCTGCAGGTCTATTGCCACCTTATGGGTGGCATGTCCTAGGTGGACCTGTGTGAGTCAGGGAGAGGAGGGTGGAGACGTTTCAAGAAGCTTCATGTTTACTGTGTTCCCTCTCCCGAGTGGGGTCAGTAAAATTTTATTTGAACCTGCTACAGGTTTTTTCAATCATAAACACTGGAGAAATGAGCTGTACCTGTTACGTACAGAAGAGCAACAGCTTCATTGTTTCAGGATTTTGCAAATCTCAGACCCAGGCACTGGAGCACCAGGAGAAATTCACCTCGACTGAAGAAATTCAGGAGACAAAAAGGACAAATCTTACTATACTTTGTAATTTATGTTTTGGAGTTCTGACTGCAAATCTCTTGCCTGCTTTATCCCATGGAAAAAGTCAGGCTGGTCCAGGGACATTTTCATTTTCCATCAAATGATGGCATGCAGCTGTGGAAAGCAACATCCTGTCCCCAGATGAGATAATTTTATAATAATTACATCCATCCGGTAATTTTCTCCCCCCCCACAACACCAAAAAAAAAAAAAAAAATACTAAGTTGTGGATAGTTTTCAAGTATTGTATGCTGTCATCCTAGATGAGGAGATCTTAATCTTTCTAGGGAATCCCATGAAATCAATGGGCTCTGCCTCCAGAAAATGTTTAGCCTGATTTTTTTTTTTTTTTTTTTTTTTTTTTGAGAGAGAGAGGGAAGTGTTTGCTTCTTTTTGCCTTTTTTCCTTGTTTCTTTCCCATGGACCTAAGGACACGAATGCTTCATAGTATTTTTCTCCCTTGGTTTCCAGGCAGCTCCTGCTCTGTTCTGAATTCCTCGTTTCTGCCCTAAGCAGCCGCTTGCCTTACCAACTCCCTAAGGGCTGCAAGGGAGAAGAACAGGGAGTTTTGCAAAAGACATTCAAAACCCTGAGTTCCCATGATGATCAAGTGCAGCCCAAACTAGAGAGCCAGCCTCCCCACCCATTCTCACTGAGTCGCAGCTTAATCATTGCCCAAGGAGTGGCTTTGACTCTCGCTTCATTTAATGAATGTTCTGTATATCTAGTGCACAGGAAGAATCAGCTTTATGAGCTTCCAGCCAAGATTTGCTTCTTGGGTTAGTTTTCCCCATAGCTTGAGTGATTTGCCTCTGTTCAGGAAGAGCAGAGCTCTCACTTTCTCTTCTCCTCCTTCCCATCAGAGGGAGCTTGGAAGGACCATCCTGGCCCAACCATCTTGGCTCTGAGGATTTGGGGGAGGGGGAAATGTCTCATGGGGGATCTTTTAGGGAATTGACAAGGAGTCTGGTTAAGTGACAGGGAAAGCCAAAACAGTCTGACCTGGAGGGGGGTCCAGGTTAATTTGATTCCAAAGACGGTCCCTAGGCAAAGAGGCTTGGGGACTGTTGACTTAGAGAAAAATTAGAAACCTGAGTTATAAGTCCTCCTTGCTCCATCCTCTTACGAAACACCATGCAGGGGACAGGGGACAGGGGCAGGAATAGGGCTGGCTCTGGCTGTTAGGAAAGTAACTGACCCTTCACAGTTTCCTCAATGTAGATCCAGGGTTCCAGGGAACACCCCCTCAGACCTGGGCAGTCCAGTGACCACAACTCCTGTCAAGCTCCTGCCTCAGAGGGAGCATTTCCGCATCAGGACACAGTCCTTGCCTCACTCTCAGTCTGAACAGCATGGAAATGTCCAAGTGTAGAAGCAACACCATTCCCGTGTGGATCTTAGGATCCTTGGCTTGGGGGTTTAAAATACCATAAAGTAAATTGAATTTATTCATTTCCAAACGAATTTCTACAAATTTCTAGCGTTCCTTTCTTTTCAACCTACTTTGCGCCTATAGTATGATAAATGATAATATGAATCTATCAAAACTATAAAATGTAAAGTTCAGCAACATCAGACTTGTGAACTCAACATTGCTTTTCCAGTCAACAGAAGTTAGGGGTTTGAATCCAAGTCACCTCGTCCCTTTTGATGAGCAATGGCAGTGTGCCAGTTTGCATGCCTGCCCCGACTCCAGTGGGCGTTCTCGGGGTGGGGAGCCTTGTACACTGCCCTCTGTGGCCCACTCCTAGAGAGGAATGTGCACCCCAGGGACGCACAGGCCCTGCCCACCACAGCAGCTTCCTCCTGCTCTCCTACTGCCAAGTGAATGCCTTCTTCCTTGTGGTGTGGGGCTGCGGATTTAAATCTATTCCTCCCATGCTCAGTGTTTTAAGGCTTCCTTGCTGTAAACCTGGGACAGTCCTTCCATACTCTGCTCCCGTCTACTCCAATCAAAGTGTAGCCCTGGCTTCCTAAGACCGCCTGGTTAAATCTCCCTTTAGAGACCCAGAAAACCCATTGCAAATAGAAATTAGGTTCTCTTCCAGTGCTTGGAAGGGATACTTGGTCCCTCTGTAGGACCCCAAGATGTGTTTCAAGGGCTGGTGTCCAAGACTGCCACAGAAGTCTATCTGATGAGGCCACCTTGTGCCCTTTGCTGGCTGGATGGTGCTGTGCAGGAAGGGCGAAGACTCTGAGTCCCACTTTGGGATATTCCTATAGAGGATGAAAGGACAATGGGCAGTGGGTGGGCTGAGGTCCCATCTGTGGCCATGGTAGCCAGTGGGCAGCCGCAGCAGAAGCAAAGCCAGGAAGAGAAGAAAATGTGCCAAGTTGCTTCAGAGGATCTGCTTCCCAGAGCACTGCTTGCGTTGAGTGGAGCCAGGGTGTGGACCAAGCTCTCAGGCCAGCGGCCAGTGAGAGGAAGCAGCAGCTCCTTCTTAGGCTGTCTGTTCATCCAGCAGCTCTCCCCCGAGAGAGGCCAGGCTTAGGCAACCTCTCGAGACACATGCGTGTTGCAGGTGTCTTCCTTCCCTTGCACCTGGGCTCTCTTGGGGCCTTTAGGGATAGAAGGTGTCACTTTTGAAAGGGGATCAGATGTGGTTAGGATGCAGGAAGGGGAAAAAGGAAAAAATTCTGGTTTAGAAATAAAAGAAAGGGATCAAAAAGACCAACAGTTCCAGAGCTGGGGGTGTAGCTCAGAGGCCCTGGGTTCCATCCCCAGCACTGGAGAGAGAAAAAAGAAAAAAGTTACACAGGTTAACAAAACAATTGAGAATTTGGGCTTTGCCGTCAGTTCTGAGTTCGAATTCAGCTCTATTATCTATTTGTCATGTCATCTCAGGCATGCAACTTAACTTCTGTGCCCCAGTGTTCTAATCTTGTGGGGGGGGGGGGAACAAGGCCAAGTGCAGTAGTGGCACCTGTAATCCCAGCAACTCAGGAGACTGAGGCAGGAGGATCGCAAGTTCAAAGCCAGTCTCAGCAATTTGGCAAGGCCCCAAGCAATTTATCAAGACCCCCCCCCCCATCTCAAAAATTAAAAGGGGGATGGTGTCTGGGTATGTAGCTCAGTGGTAAAGCACCCCTGGGTTCAATCACTAGTACCAAAGAAAGAAGAAGATGATATTACTTACCCACGGGGCCTGTTGTGAAAATTACATAGTGCAGGTGAGGTGCTTAGGGTGGGGTGCTTGCTATCTAATAGTTAAAGACCTAAAATGTAGGTGGGAATCATAGCAAAGGGACAGTGCAGGTGGTAAATGAGACAGGAGTTTGGGAACCTTGTTCCCATTGCTGGCCTGGGGCTCTGGGGAGGGTAGTGTTCACCTGAGTGGTGCTGGGAGTACCTTTTGCCAACACTGCCCGTCCGCGTGCCACGGGGCAGTGCCTAAAAGCTGCAAAAATAGAGAGAGGGGAAGGGGACAACTCTGACCTCTGGGGCCGGGCAGCACCTACTAACGAGTTCTGCAGATGGAACAAGAGCTGGCTGGTCCGTGTGGTAAACAGTGTGAGCAAGAGTGTGTGTGTGTGTAATCCCTAGGCATCCTAGTGAGGCGCACACAATGAAAACCAAATGTGCGGTATTCTGGAATTTAAAGCAAAACATCCCCAAAACAGTCCCCCACATCAGATGATTTTGGTTAAGATCAGAATGCCTGCTTTCAGCAGAAAAGGGATTTATTTATGGGCTGGCCAGTGTGTGCTATGCATCTGGCAAGCAGGCAGTGGAAACTTGAAATGAGATTTCTTGTTTGGAAAAAGGCTACCTTGGGCCTCGTGCATGCTAGGCAAGATGCTACCACTGAACTACACCCCCTGCCCAAGGGCTGTGGTTTTTAAATGATGCTGACTTTATCCATGGAGGGGAAGATTGCTCAACCCTTGAACTTGTCCAGACCAGGTAGCTGCTTCATTTCCATAAAGGTATGCTGAGAAAAAGCTTATGTGGCCCAAAATCCCCTGCCACACCCTATCCTAGAGAGAGGGGACCAAGCTACCTCCCTTTTACCAGGAATGAGACAGGCAGTTGAGTGGCTGACTGATGGCTGCATGACCCATGCTGTGCATGTGACAGAAGGAGAGAGCTGACGCACTTGGAGTTTGCTCTGTGACCATGGGCAAGTCATTGAACATCTCTGAGCCTGTTTTCTCATTTGTAACCGGGATGATTCTGACCACATCTCGGGGTCCAGAGAAAGCCACTAAGAATCAAAAGGGACAGCAGGGCCTCACAGTAAAACTCTAGTCTCCAGGTCAAGCTTTGCATTTCTGGTGCAGAGAACATCCCCAGTAAGGCAATGGCTTGCACCAGCCTGAGGACAGGCTTGGAATACGTAAACAAAATTGCCCAGAAGGGCCAGGAAGAACGATGGTGGCATCCACTGGTGGTAGCTATCTTGGGCCCCTTTACCCTTCCACCCAGGAGCCCCCCAAGGATGCTGGAATCCCCAGAAAGGGAGGCCCCAAGGTCAGCATACAGACCAGGCTTTTGCTTAGGGCACCAGCTTCACAGGTAAGCCCAAGGAATCAGGGAAAATAGACACCTTCTTTAACTTCTTTATATTTGTTTTATAATTTGTTTTTTTTTTTTTTTAATGTTGAATTATATGGGTAATGAGGTAGGTACCATAATCTCAGAGTTTGAGATACAAAATATCCACAAGAGACAGAAGTCTGGCTTCCCAAGGACCTGGCTTTTTATGGATGATTGGGGCCTTCATTGTGTCCCCCTTCCACCTCTGATGCCTTAAAAGAGCAACATGAAGTAACAAGGGGCCATTTATGACCTGGGGCAATTATTAGGGGCAAGGAGTAGGTGAGATGGCTTATTAGACATACAGATTCCTATGGGGAGGCAGCAAATCACTGATCCCCTTAAGCATCATTTCCTTATCTGCATCATGAAAGCAATAATATAACCCACATCTCAGGGTTGTTAAGAGGAATGAATAGTGGGATATTTAATGCCAAGCTATCATCACGGGCCTGGCTCCTAGCAGGAGCTCAGGGGTTTGCTTCTGCTGCTGTTGCAGGAGTTAGCATTACTACTGCTTCTCCTTAAGTGGTGTCCGTCTTGTCCTAAACAGTCATACTCACTACAGCTCACTACTTCAGGTCTGTGGAAAGCCAAGGCTTTACCTCCTGTCTTCCTTTCAGAATAGGAAGTGGAGGTCTTAGTTTTCTACCTCTCTACAGAACACTCAGTTCTAGAGTTAGGAGAGAGACCCTTTTTTTTTTTTTTTTTTTTGCGTGTGTGTGTGTGTGTGTGTGTGTGTGTGTGTGTGGTATCGGGATTGAACTCAGGGGCACTCGACCACTGGGGCCATATCCCCAGCCCTTTTTTGTATTTTATTTAGAGACAGGGTCTCACTGAGTTGCTAAGTGCCTCACCATTGCTGAGGCTGGCTTTGAACTCGCAATCCTCCTGCCTCAGCCTCCCAAAGTGCTGGGATTACAGGCGTACGCCACCGCGCCTGGCTACAGGAGAGAGACCGCTTTTGTACTTTGCTGGAAATGCCCCATAAGGAAACCCCATTGGCAGAGGCTCACCTGGTGGAACTTCACTTGAAATTTCATTCACAGTAAAAACTGAAAGAAACAAGCTTATTTCGCATCCAAACCTCTAAGAAGGGTATCCTTAGCACCACCCCTACGGTTCATTCCTCATGACTTCCAGAAGGGGATTGATTCCTCTTTTCTAGAACTTTCTTGACCACCTAGGACACTCAAGAACCAGGTCACAGAGAAGAACAGAACCAAAGCCACCATTACTACCCTGCGGACACCAGTAGTAGAAAATGAGCCTAAGATAAAAGTGCCCCAGAGACAGCCATTCAGTCTCTCAGGGGACCACCTCTTTTAGCCTCAAGAGAAGAGGAGAAAACAATCCCAAGTGGTCAGCCCCCCCACCATCACCACCTAGGCTGAGACCCTGAATCCTCAGTTATCAAGCCAGGGCAAGTAGAGGAATCCTTGTCACCGAGTTAAGGTTTAACTCAGAGCATTTTGCCAAAGTCAGCATATTGAGGCCTCCCTCCTGTCCTGGGGGGGGGGGGGTCCCCCTTACTATCTGGGCAGTAAGGAAGCACAGTGCACGGGAGGAAGTGTAGCTGTGAGTCATCTACATGAACCTGGTTGAATTTGAGCCCTGTTTTTAGTATGTTTGGGGGTTTGTTTTTTTGTTGTTTTGTTTTTTGTTTTTTGAGTGAGTTTCTTAACATCTATGATCCTGAATCAGCTATAAAGGTTGAGGCAGTGAGATATTTACATAACCACCTTTTATAATGGGTAGCACACGTGGGTCCTCATAGATCATACCTATTGCTTTTATCATCAAATCATTCTTATGCCTGTTACTTATTTCCCTTTACCAGCCTCTGGAGGCGTTGCTTATGGACAGGAAAACCTGCCGGAAGTGGAGATAGCACTAGCTAGATAACCTACAGCTTGACCACTGGCTTCTGTGTGGTTTTGTGTTTTTAAAAAATATCTTTCACCAGGCATGGTGGTGCACGCCTGTAATCCCAATGACAGGAGGCTGAAGCAGGAGGATCCCAAGTTCAAGGCCAGCCTCAGCCACTTATGAGACCCTGTCTCAAAATGAAAAGGGCTGGGGATATAGTTCAAGGGTAAATCTCTACTACACACACACACACACACACACACACACACACACACAAAAGATCTTTTACAGCGTTTGGAGTAATGAGAGGTCAGAGTCCATTCTCATTCATAATAGAGCCTGGACTAGGGGAACGAGGGAAGTTTTTACCCAACTTCAGCACTGCCTGGTGCCGAGGCTGTGGGAGCCTCTTACATGCCCCTGAGTCATCAGGACTTTTGTAGGAGAAGGGTTCCAGGACAGAGCTGGGTGGAAAATGTGCATTTGAGAATCAAGTGCAGGTTCCAACTTGAACTGTTTGCTGTGGCTTCCCAGCTCTGAGGTTTCAGTATGACGCTGCCCAGCCAGCATCTCCATCTTCCCCTCTCCCTTCCTTCCCACTAGTTCACCCCATCTTCTCTCCCTTCGTTGCTCTCATACGGCATCTCCCAGGTGGCCCCCAGGCAAACTCTGTGGCTTTCCAAAGTCAGGGAGCTGGAGTCCTGCTCTCCAGATTTCAGTGTAAAGTGAGAGGTCCGGCTCTGCTGAAGCTGTGGCCTCTCCTCACACAGACAAGGGAACCTGAGCTCAGGGAGATTATACCTCTTTTCCAAGACTTCATACTTCTCAACAGGGATATGTAGAAAGCTATTCTCTGGGTTCTGAAGCCCCAGAGAGAGCTTTTTCCTGTTTGTCCTGCTTGTTCAGTATGCAAATGAAGGCTGAATTAGTGGCCCAACATCCAGGCATGCTTCAAAGTTGAATAGCATGTCTGACGGGTTCTAAAGGCCACACTTCTTAAGAACCACTGGCTTAGATAGGGGTTTCCTGAATTCCCTCTCAAGATACAGATTCTGAGTGCTGCCTTGAGACAGCAGTTTGGTGGAAGCCCGGAGAGCAGACGTTTCTGGAGTGGGCTGAGGATGCAGCTCAGTGGTAGGATGCTTGCTCAGTGCGCATGAGGTCCTAGATTCCATCCCCAACACTGCAAAAAGAAAAAAAAAAGAAGAAGAAGAAGCTGTCTGGAGAGAGGACATGGTCCTCAGGTTGGGCCTGCCCACCAGTTCCTGGGATGGTCATGCCCCCAAAGGGGACTTCTGTTCCCTAAGGCTGTGATCTCTGGAGCTTTCCAACTCCCCTCTAATAAAACTGAAGCTGGCCATGCGCCCTGTGGGTGGATACCTTTAAATGTTGCCAGGAGCTGATAGTCTGCCTGTGTTCCCTGAGGAGAGGGCCAGCCATGCCATTTCTTCTACTGATGGAAATGAAGTTTGGATTTTGTTACTGTTGTTTTAACCGCATGGTGGCGCGGGAAGACTCCAAGACCTGCCCACGTGTGTCCACCCTTCGAATGCCAGCCCCTCTAGCTGCATTTAAAGTGGGGGAGGAGGATAAGGAGAGGATCATAAGAGGCTTCAACACTGGGATCCTGTTTGTTCTTGCTGGCTCTGCCAGGCCCAGCCTCCTGACTAGTGACTGGGCCCATCCCAGGCTTGGCATTCCATGGCGAGCTGGAGTTGCTATGGAGATGGGTGAGGCCCAGAGCCCGCAGGTCTGGGTGGCCTGACTAGTTTTTAAATGTCGAATCCTGCTTGGACACAGAAGGCCTTATCTCCACCCCTGTGGCTTTCTTAAAGCGTAACTGATATTTTGAAGTCCAGAAAAGGCTGGTGGGGAAACCTGCAGCCTTGTGTTTGGTCTGTTACTGACTTCCTGGCTGTTGCAGATATCTATGCCAGTGGTCACTCAAGTTCAGGGTGTTCAAAACAAAAGCAAAATCCAGGGCTGATAAGCATCTTACTGAAGGAGGGAATTCAAGAGAACAAGCCTTCCTGGGCACACACCTATAGCCCCAGCACTTCAGAAGGCTGAAGCAAGAGGATTGTGTGTTCCAGGCCAGCCTGAGTAACTAAGCAAGACCCTGTCTCAAAATCAAAATGAAAAGGGGTTAGGCTGAAACTCAATGGTAATGTACCCCTGGTCCAATCCCTGGTACTGCAAGATGATAGATAGATAGATAGATAGATAGATAGATAGATAGATAGATAGATAGATAGAAAAGAGAGAACTAGAGGGAAGTTTCCTTTCTTGCCCAACCCAGTAAAATCCTGTCCCTCTCTGTTCCCTCCCTCTGTGGTAACTCCCTTCTGCAGAGTTCCGTCTGAAGCCCCAGGAAATACGGCAACCAAGCCGTTTTCTAACCTTCCCTCCGCACTTGGCCTTGGCATTCCCACCTAGCCATCTGATCATGGTGGACTTCTGGGAGGAGGCTCATGGGTGTGAAGTTGGTAAACTTATCCATCCGCCTCCACCACCCAACACTCACACAGACTCTCACAAAAACCAGAGAACACAACCCCAGTGTCCTAAGTTACCTGCCTCTGCCCAGCCACTGTCCCATCATAGGAGGACATGCAGCAGGCGTCCGGAGAATGCCTGTGAATTGTCTTTCTCAAGGTTTGTTACTATTAACATTGTCATTATCATTTTTTTTCCCTACAGAATCTGACTGGCTATAGCACTTCACAGTTTTCAGAGTATGTTACGTACCTGGGGACCTGGAATTGAACCCAAGAGCACTTAACCACTGAGTCACATCCCCAGCCCTTTTTATTTTTTGAGAAAGTTCTCACCAAGTTGCTTAGAGCCTCCCTAAGTTTCTGAGGCTAGCTTTAAACCTGCAGTCTTCCTGCCTCAGCCTCCTGTGATTTCCTTTTTTAATTCTCTGGAATTGGATACATTTCCTTTAATTCCAGGTGTATGTTTCAGGGTGAGATTTCTGTACTTGTCCCTGAGGCAAGATCTGCAATGACTCACTGAAATGCTGATCTTAGCTAGGTTCCTAGTTAGCCAGGTGTACTTTCGGTGGTGAGCGAATATGAAAAGAGAAGGCAACCAGGAAAACTGTTCATGGTGGGCCTCAGTTTAGGGCAATGCTGGGTTTTCATGTCTCTGAAGCTGCCAATAAGCCCCACATGACTGGGTCACCTGTGCATTCATCTAAAATTGGAGACTCTAACTAGGTTTCTGGGAGAGGTGGAGATGCTGATGGAGTTTCAGATACAAAGCAAAGACATGGACTTTAAAGAAACATCATTTTTCAAAAGTCTTTATAAAGATTTGCCCTTAAAGCCGGGCCTGTAATCCCAGCACTTGGGAGGCTGAGGCAGGAGGATCACAAGTTCAAAGCCAGCCTCAGCAATGACGAGGCACTTAGCAACTCAGTGAGACCCTGTCTCTAAAATACAAAAAAGGGATGGGGATGTGGCCCAGTGGTCTGGTGCCCCTGAGTTCAATCCCCAGTACCAAAAAAAAAAAAAAAAATTTGCCCTTAAATCTCAATCGCAACCTATATCACATCCAGGGAGAGAAGTAAATATTTGTCATTCACCAGGTACTTCCTGTGCTCCCGTATGGGTCTTTCTCAGCATTTTCTCTGGGTAAATAATTATTCTTTGTAGTTTCTGGGTCTTGTTGTAAGATATTAGAAGATGGGTCCAATGAAGAACTGGGTGGAAAGAAGGCTTGTCCAAAGGAAGAGGACCCAGAAGAGGACCATTCAGTGAATTTTAGAGGTTCTCTGTCACTGGAGTAATCATTCATTTATAGGATAATTATTTTCTAAAGACTATTTGGTCCAACGTGTAAATAGGGCAGGGTAAACAAGAAGAACTAGGAAGTCACCCTGACCTCAAGAATTCCTACTCTGGTGAGATGGGAGACTAATGATCAGACCGAGGAAGGGCAGAGCCTGAGGATGTGGGGGTGGGGATGTTTCCAGGGATTGTCACCTAGGAAGAGACTGGGGAGACCCTGGGGGAAGAGCAGGCCTAAGTGGCCAGGGTAGCATTTCAGGAGGGAGGGACTTGTGTGAGCAAAGGTGGGAATGCCAGAGGCTGATTTAGGAAACTGAGATTGCATCTGAGGAGCAGAGAAGGCAGGGTCAGTGTCATCTGCTGCTGGGGACATATTGGGAGTGGAGCTGTGAGTAGTTAGCAAGGACGTGGAAGTTAAGAGACAGCACAGAGCAGTGAGGTTGAGGAAAGAGAGTTCTCGTCTCTTGTTTTTGTTCTGTTTGCTTTTTCTCTTAGGATCAAGAAACCTGCCCATGTGCTATTGGCAGAGACAGAATTGCAGAGGCAGGAAAGCAGTTAATTAATGGAGCGGGTTCTTGAAGGAGACAGGAAGTTTAGAGGGAGAGAGAGTGAGCCCAGCTGCGCTGCTGCTCTTTAAAACATTTAGCTTTCGAATCGCTCTAGACCTACAGAAAAGCTGCAGATCGAGTAGAGAAACCTCAGACTCCTTGTTAGCTTCCCCGTGGAGACGTGGTGACATCTTACATTACCAGGTCACATTTGTCACAACCAAGAGGCCAGCACTGGGACATTACTGTTAACTAAACTCCAGACATACTGGGATATCGGTGGCATTTCCACTAATGTCCCTTATCTGTTCCAGGATCCCACCCAAGATACCACGTGACTGTTTGTCTCCTTAGACTCATCCAGTCTGTGGCAGCTTGTCTCTTCTTGTTTTTTCATGACCTTGACATTTTTATTTGTTCAATTTTTTTTTTTTTTTTTTTTTTCTTGGTACTGGTGATTGAACCCAGAGGCCCTCTATCTCTGGGCTATATCCCTAGCCCTTTTATTTTGAGACACGGTCTCACCATGTTGCTGAGACTGGCCTTGAACTTGTGATTTTCCTGCCTCAGCCTCTCAAGTCACTGGGATTAAAGCACGCACCACTACACCCGGTAGACCTTAACAGTTTTGAGAAATACTGGCCAAAGTCTTTTGTAAACTCTCCTCAATTTAGTTTTGTCTCGTGGCCCATCTTCTAAGAAAAAAAAGCTGGCATAAGTGAAGAAACAAAGAAATTTCCAATGAAACAATGGGGGGGGAAAAAAACTCTCCTTTTTCTCTTTACACTGTCAAGTGGAACCATTTGGGGCCAGATGGCAAAGGAGCTTTTCCCAGCAAAACCAGACTGTTTCCATTTGGCTTTTGTTGGAAACAAAAAATAGGTAACCAGGCAGACAGTGGGCAGGGCCTCAGGCTGGGAGTGATGACTGTGGGCTCTCTTCCTCCATCCCACCATGGTGACCGGGCGCCTTGCTGTCCTCTTCCTAGGCCCCACCAGAGTCTGCATCAAACCTGCTCAGATCCTGTGATGACCAACAAAAGAGGCAACAGCCGTGGCCATTGTATGGCCAATGTGACTGCCACATGTCAGTTTATTAACCCGAGAAGAAACCATCAACTTGCCTCCCAGACCCCAATACAGGCGTCCCTCGGTGTCCACGGGAGATTGGTTCCAGGACCTCTCCCTTGCGGATAACAAGATCCGAGGATGCCCAAGTCCCTTACATAAAACGACATACTATTTGCGTGTAACTTACAATGTAAATGCTGTATGCCACACTATTTTGTTTAGGGAATAAGGATAACAGCCAAAAGTCTGTAGGTGTTCAGTACAGGTACAACCATCATAGACTTCACTACATTTTCCATCTGAGGTTGGTTGAACCCACACAGGCAGAACCCGCTGACTATATTCTTTTTATGGGGTCCCTTAATAATTGACTTGGTGCCCTTTTTAAAGGTCACAGCTGACTGATTGTTGCTGCTTGTCATTATTTCTCCTATTATTGAAGTAGCTGGGAGTGAGAACTGGGTTGTGGGGAGGGGAATCCCCTCAAAAGCGAATTCTCCTAGGAGGTGCTTTAGAGCCCCTGCGTGCAGCCTAAGCAACCATGGGCTAGTCAGGTTTCAGGGCCCCACCACCCCAGTCCATTGTGGGCCCAACCAACTGAAGCAGTCTCTGGAATAGCATTACAGAAAATGGGGCAGCTGATGGCTTCCACAGTATCACTGCAGGCCAGTGAGCTCAGAAATTCAATCAAAAAAAGGCAACAGCTCAGTCCTCTGTGATTTGTGTGAACCACATAGTCCCAGTCCTGCCCCTGGCCCGCCCTCCCTTTCCTCTGGGTTTCTTGAGCCTCCCTCCCCTCTGATGGTGGCTTTTAGGTAGAAGAGGTAGAGAGATCTCTTATTGGTTTTTCCATTTCTCTTGAGCCAACTGCTCTTCCTTCCTCATTGTCCCATAGGGTTATGACTTTGACAAGCCAGCAGCATGATGTTAGCTTTGTGGAAGAGTCCAAATACACAGCGCTCTAGCTTCTCTGCACCTGGCCTTGTCCTTGGCCAAGGTGAGACCTGAAATGCTTTCTTTCCCCTCTGGTTCCAGTTCTCCAACCCTGTGCCCTTCTTACTGTCTGAGCGGGGAGACCAGATAAACAGCTGGACTTTCGCGGCTGTCTATGAAATGAAAGGGGCCTTCCCACTGCAGGTTATACTTGGGCACCCCGTTGATATCTGAGTCTGGGGCCATTTCCCAAGAGACCCAGCTGCTGCCCTGTGGCAGCTTCTCTGCAGACTGCAGCTCCATGCCATCCTCGGCTGCTTAGTCCCTGAGCGTGGAATCGTTTTCATGCTTTTCCTATTTTGGAATTTTCCTCACTGATAAGGAATGGTGGAGCGATTTCACTCAACAATGGGATAAGATGACTTGGGAACAATTCCTTGGCATGCACAAGCCTGGAGAAGAAAGGACAGTCAGGAGCACTGCCGGCCCCAGGTCCAGGCATTCTCCCAACAGGACTGCCGAGGACAAGGGCCAGAGGAAGACCTGCCCCACCAGGGCCTGCCCTTCCACAGAGCCCGGACCCACCACGTGCTCGTCTGGCCCCCTGTGTATGGGGCTGGGCCACACACTTCAGCCAACTCAGGTGCCCCCAGCTGGGCCCCACCTCCTGGTGCTCTGACTGTGGTGTTCTTGTTGGTCGGGAGAACCCAGATAGAGGAGAATATCCAAACTAGGTCCAGAGCAATTGAGACTCCTTCTCCACCATGAAGAGATGCTCTGCTGTCTTTGGATTAGACTGGGAGACCCTCACTCACCTCCATGACTTAATAATAAAAAGGAAAATCTGTCCTTAAACCCACAGTCCTCAGGTTCTATTTAACTCCAGAACTCCTACCCCTTCAAACCTGGCACCCATGAGTTTTTCTCTTCCACAGCGTCCAGTTGCAGGACACTTGGTTTTGTGTAGTTCTTACTGAGTTTGGCATTGCCTTACTTAAGGTGGGGACTGGGAGGTGTGGAAAGATGCCAACTGGCCACAGATTGAAGGTGCCCTGTCGATCGACCATCATGCTCAGAAGATCATGTTGTTCACCCAAAGCCCGTTCAGTGTCTCCTCTTTCAGAAGGACTTGTCCTAATGTCATCTCCCGTGTTCTTTAGCCATACTTAAAAGGCAAGGGAGAGCCACACTTTCCGTTCCTGTTTTACAGATTCGAAACCTGCAGCAATAGAACTTACACTGAGAATTAACAGACCTGCGCTGTAGGAACTCGCCTATGTGATGAGGCCAAATCAGCTTCTACCACTGGGGGTGCTGGCAAGGTTGTGACCACTGCAGGCTGAGGTCCTGAGTGGTCCTTCCCACTGCCACCATCTCTACTTTCTGCAGGAGCCCTGTTTGGGGAGATGGCTAAGATTGTGGTTCACTACAGGCCAAGGAGATGTTTGGCTGTTGCCGCCTTCCGTAGTCTCACGGGACTTGGCCCGAGATCTCGCGGGACTTAAGCGAGATTGCTGATCGGGTCTGCGCCATTTTTGGTGGTGTGTGTGGTGCGTGTTAAAGTCGTTGTTAGAGCCAGAGAGAAAAGTTATCAGAATAAAAAGGCTGTTTGTTGCCGGGCGCGGTGGCGCACGCCTGTAATCCCAGCACTTTGGGAGGCTGAGGCAGGAGGATCGCGAGTTCAAAGCCAGCCTCAGCAATGGCGAGGCACTTAGTAACTCAGTGAGACCCTGTCTCTAATAAAATACAAAAAAAAGGCTGGGGATGTGGCCCAGTGGTCGAGTGACCCTGAGTTCAATCCCCGGTACAAAAAAAAAAAAAAGGCTGTTTGTTTCCAGTTTGCCTCTAAACTTCTTCCCGCGGCTTCGTTGCTCCAAGCGGCCATCGCTTCAGGCGGCAACAACTTTCCACCCAACATGTCCAAACCCACTGCCATTGTATGGAGAAAAGGAGAGGGGGGAGAGAGGGGGCTGTCTACACCACAGGCTGTCATAGCTCCCAGGGCCCACAACCAAGGTCCCCGGAGAGCAGGGGCCTGACTTGAAGGTGCCTCCACTGAGGCTGACGAGCCAGACCTGGTCCCACTCCCAAGCTCAGCTGGCCGTGCGTCACTGCCCGGGGAGGCCCTGGCAGCTGCCACTGGGAGCAGGGCTTGGGCAGGAGACCACCTCCACAGCATCTGCTTCAGCAATACCAGGCCAGGGTTGGTCCTGTGAGTAAAGGACTGACGTGGAAAAGCAAGAGCAGACTCTGATGTGTCATTTGCTAAGTAATGTGGCCCCTAAGGACACGCACCTCCCTGGTGCGGACGTGTGTGCGTGTCTGTGTGACCATCACCCCAGTAAGAAATGAGAATACTACACCGGGCACAATGAAACACACCTCCCAGTTTCTCGAGAGGCTGAGGCAGGAGGATCTTTTGAGCCCAGGAGTCAGGAACCAATCTGGGCGACATTGTAGAGTAAATGAGAATATTGCGAGCCTTCTAGACACCCACCTACACACCCACCATGTGCTCATCCCTGAGCGTAAATCCCTCCCTCTGCTGGAGGAGACCACTTTCTTTATGATCATTGCTTTCTTATTTTTCCTTTATCGTTTTATGTGCATACACAGATAATAATTACAGTATAGTAATTTTAACTACAGAATCATATTGTATGAATGCTTGTGGCTCTTGCTTTTGTTCATTGTGAGATTCACTCATTGAATTGCATGTAGCTGTAGCTATTAGTCTTCAGAGCTATAGAGTAGTTTGTTGCCTATAAAGTACCCAGGCTGTTTTGCTGGGAGGTAAGTGCTTATTCTCAGCTTGCTGATATTTTTGGCACATGGATTGATCACACACACTTTTCACTGACTTCTACTACCAGGTACATGTGAGGGGCAGAGACCAAGGGTGGTCCCAAGTCCTTTGCAAGTCCCCGCATACTCTCCCAATTATGTCTTATTAGGCTTCATCATTTTCTTAATTCAGAGACCTTTGTTCTTCAGCATTTGGGGACTATTTCCCCTGGCAGCCAGGATTATCACCAGCGTTTTCATTATCTTGCAGCTTGCTGGGATTGCAGTCCTTGCCATTGGACTATGGCTCCGATTCGACTCTCAGACCAAGAGCATCTTCGATCAAGAAGCTAATCATTCCAGCTTCTACACAGGTGAGGAAGGAAGACCGTGCTTCTTCCAACTTTGGAGACTCCCTGTGGACCAATGGCCTGGGAAAGAGTCAGGCCCAATGAGCCAGCCCTGTCCCTTTCAAGTCGTACGGTGTTTTTGTGTATAGAGTTGTGCCCATGAATTTGCATCTAACTGATGTGGTTTCTTTTCATGCTGGCTGAGTTTGGCATTTTGACCATTCTCTGATGTGCAGTTGGCTTTGGCAAAGTTACTACTGCTCTTGAGGGTTTGAGAACCTCCATTCACATCCCTGATACTCTCTTCTAATTACATGCCTTCTTACACTTCCTCATGTTCTTAATTCAGAAACCTTTGTCCTTTTTCTGCAGTACCAGGAGAGGGTGGGTGGCTCTTCTGCCCACTATTTGGATAGGGACTCAGACCCTGAGGAAGACCAGACTCCTAGGTAATATTAGGGGAGGCTGGGGGTATAGCTTGGTGGTAGACCATGTACCTAACCTACACCAGGCCTTGGGTTTGATTCCCCAGACCATTTAAAAAAAAAAAAAATAGGGACGACTAGAAGAGATTGTATCAAGTCCCTTGGACCCTGGTGCTTGGGTAGATGCCATGGTGTTTGGTTTAATTCTGTTGTCATTTTCTAAACTGTTTTTGCTTTAGGGGAAGGGTTCCCAATTTTAACATGCCTGAGATCTTTTTTTTTTTTTTTTTTTTTTTTTTTTTTTCTTTTTTTGGTACTGGGGATTGAACTCAAGGGCACTCGACCACTGGGCCACATCCCCAGCCCTTTTTTTGTATTTTATTAGAGACAGGGTCTCACTGACCCTGAGGCTAAGTGCCTCGCCATTGCTGAGGCTGGCTTTGAACTTGCGATCCTCCTGCCTCAGCCTCCCACGTGCTGGGATGACAGGCGTGCGCCACCGCGCCCGGCTTGCCTGAGATCTTTTCTACACACAAGGTCCCTGGCATCTTTTCTAGCATCCTCTCTCCCTCTTGTTGCGGGTCCTCTAAAGAGAAAGGAGACAAAGCCTGTCAAGTGAAACTTCCCAGTTTCTGAGTAAACTCAGACTCTGTGGTTCCACTTCATGCCGAGTTTGGGATAGGAACCATCTTATTTTCTCAGAACAAAAGAAGCTTCCTATTTTTAGGATGGTACTGTCATGTCATGTCATCAGGCTCAAAGTGTAAGTTTGGTCACTTCCTTCCCACCCACCAAAGTTATTTTTGCAAAAGACGGAGAAAGCAGACTGATGAGGGTTATCTCCCAGGCTCCAGGGACAAGATGACCGTGGCTGGCCAGCCACACTGACCTTCCCTTGCCCATCTCCCCAAGACCTGGCTGGAACCAGTTAGGCAGGGACGGGGTCTTTAGAAACAGCCCCGTGGTTGCCTAGCCCCAGCTCTGTGGATAGTTCTCCTGCTTTTGTTAGCTGGGGTTTTTTGGGGCGTGGCTCCCTATTGTCAGAAAGAACTAAGGCAAAGAAAAGCCCAATGTTTTTGTTTTGTTTTTTTTTTAACTACACACAGAGTTTTTAGGGAGCAGGTTTCCATAGTGCCCTGACTTGTTTTAGCAACAGAGCATTTTTGTGAGTCTGAGGCAGGCTTGGAATGCCACCCTGTAGAGCAGGAGGGGGTGGGGACAGGAGGGGGTGCTTGCACAGAGGAGCAGGGGTGGGGTCCTGAGGGGACATCCTTCGCACTCCTAGCCATGGCACACGGGGGAGCCCCGAGCAGGAACAGGCCATTGTCCTGAGCCAAAGCCCCTCAGGCTGCCCATGTGTGTCCCGGAAAGGTCCTCAGCCCCCCCTTGTCCTGGCTGTTTCTAACCACCCCGGTTTTCCTTTGGATTACCCAGAACTCTGAGGCCAATTCCACATGTTTTTAGATGTGGGAAGAGGGCACTGACATTTTTTGAGCCCCTTCCTCATGTGCCATTCACGATCCTCCACCTACTATTAAACTGTTACCCAGATGCACCCCCATAACTCTGTGAGGAGCAGGGAATGAGTCACACCTCACAGACGCAGAAACCAAGGTCTGGAGAGGTTGAATAGCTATCCAAGCTCATGGCCTTCAAGACACGGGGCTGAAACTCAAGCCTAGGCTGCTTCTTGGATTCTCTGTATAGGTTGTGGGGGAGCTCCCTATAAAGTAATTAAAAAAAAAAAAAAAATCTGCACTGACTGAATGCTCCCCTTTGATGGGGACAGAGTGAGGTTCTCTTGGCTTTTTGACATCACACACATTGTGGTCAGGGGAGAAACACCCACATTCCAGTGGCCCTAGCCAGCAGGAGACAGTTAGGAAAGTCACACAAGGTGCGACGACCACACTCTCCTGATACCTTGCTTGACAGGAGCCAGGCTCGCCTCCGAAAGCTCCCAAGGTTCAGATCCTGCGGGTCACGACGGGGGCCCCAGGAGCCAGTGGGCCTACCTGAAGTAACCAGGAAGGTTAGTTGAAGACACAGTTCCAGAGACCCAGCTCTCCCTACCGGGGGTCTAGGAGCTACTGTTCCGTTAGCTCTGCTGGCCTGCCACACAGGGCTCCAAATCTTGAAGAAGATTCTGCTTCTAGACTCCTGAGAACCAGGGCAAGTGACACCAGAATGTCATCAAGCAGAGTAGCCTCTAGCTGGGTCCTGCCTTCTGTCACCGTATACTCGGGGAAGCTGAATAATTGTTATCCATGGGCAAAGGGCCAAGGAGGCTGCTTCGCTCTGTCCCCTTCCCCACGAGGCTGAGACCAGCCTTGTGTGTGAACTCATAGCCTCCCTCCCAACAGATGAGCTCAGAGTGCCAGCTACGCCCTGGCTGCTGTCCTGACATCATGGGGTGACTGGCCCTTGCTCTGTGGCATAACTGTCTGCAGGGCCACCCACAGGCCAGTTTCACCATGTAGCTGACTCTTAAGAAAACCCTAATGACCCAGGGTGTCTTTCCTTTCAGCGGGGCACAGTTTACAATGTAGAGAAAGAGTGCGTAACCAGGCAAAGAAGCGGGGGGGACACTTTCCAAAGATCAGAACAGCTGACAACCTTATATGGGCCTTCTCTCCAATTCAGGCCCTGGGAGATTCGGCCCGTCAGCAGTATCCATAATCCCAGGCTGCAAACACGTGGGGGAACTTCCTTTTCTTGGCCCCAGGCCAGCGGCTCTTCTTAACTCCTTGGTGTCCTTCCAGAACCGTGGCCACCGAGTGAGGGAATCCAGGGGGGCTCCATCGAGGGGCTATGAATGTCCACCCCTCCCTGGGACCATCCCCTCCCTGCTTGTGGATGGGTGCCTGATGGTGTGGGGGACATTCAGCACTTCATTTGGTTGCTCCGTGCCTCGTCTTCCCTACCTGAAGCTGGCACAGCCTACACACAGGTGCCCCTCTAACGGAGTGGTGGTGCTCAACAAACTGAAGCCCACCGTGCTGCACGTTCACGGGAACAGCCGGCAGCCACTGAAGGTCAGAGTTAGGGCTTCTACGAACCCCTGATTGAGTTCTTTGAAGATAATCAACTGCTTTAAGCCAGTGGAGGCCAAAGGCTCTGGCGGAGTTTGTTCTTCTCCCCACAGACAGAAGCGAGGAACCCTGTTTTCCGGGTGGATGTAAGGCCATGACAGGAGATGATGTGTGCTCTGTGAGCCTGAGCTGAGCTGAGAGCCCTGAGACTGGGAAGAGAATGCCCTGTTTCTTCTGGAAAGGACACCCGGGCATCAAATGCCACTGCCACACCAGTCTTTTTTTTTTTTTTGTCTAGGCCTATAATGTCAGCCTGAAAAAAAGCAGAATAAACAACCCTTAAGCAATTTAACACGGTAACGCTCAAGAAGGCCCTGTGACGAACAACTTTTTCCATGAGTCAGACAGAAAGCTGACATTCCCTGCTTGATAAAGGGGAACACGTTGTCATTTCTCATTACCAGCCTCTGCTAACAAGCTTGGGTTCAGACTGTGACTAGCTTTCTGAAAGGGAAGCACTGGACAGACAGTCCCTTTAAGGAGCAAGCCAAGCCCTGCAGGGGTTCCATGACTGCGTGGGACGGGGAACTCCCCTGCTTCCGGATGGGCTACCCTATAGCCTGGTGACTGCTCCTAAAACCCTCAGGGACAGCTGCTGAGTCGCCGCTAGTCTTCGCCCCCACCCAAAAGTGGTTAATGCAAGGACCTCCAGATCTTTAGCTGTCCGAGCAAGATTTGAAGCCAACCGAGACCCTTTATTTTCAAATCTCCCTCTGCAGAGCCCTAGAATGAATATTTAATATTAACCAAGAGAACCATTAAGAGAATGTTCTCTCTGCATGGGAAATGCTCTTTCCTTTCATAATTTACTTCCTGTTGACCTATCTGTCCCAGCTTCTGCCGGGGTCACCGGACTTCTGCGCTAGGATGTGGACTTGGAGAAAACGCGACTGTGTGTTCTTCCCCACCGGGCTGTGTTTCATGTGCTTGTAAATCCTTTTGATCTCTTAATACCCCCCATTTATTCATCCCCTGCTCTGGAGCTCAAAGGAGTGACCTCATCCTTTGCCGTCTTGCCCCAGTGAGATGAGAAGAAACTGGGGCCATCCTACTGCCTCACTCCCTGGCGTCCCCACGTTAGGGCCAAGAGCAGAGGGAGGCTCCCCTCCTCCCCGGTTCCCTGCGCATGAGCTGCACCGCCTCCCCAAGTCCAGTCTGTGGCCCCACGACATCTGACTGCCTAGGAGGACGGGTGGAGGACAAGCTGCATTTGTCCCTTTGCCCAGTCTGGGTCAGGCGTGCACTGGAACAATACCTGTATTCATACACCGTGGGGTTTGCCAGTAACCCCACGTGACTTGACGTCACGACAGATGTGGCGAAGAAGGGAAAGGCACAAACGCTCCCTGTGTGCTCTGTGCTGCCCGGGCGCCTCAGCTGCAGGCAGATTGCATGCTCTGTTGCCTGCAAAGCCTCTGCCCTGCGCAGGCTGCAGGTGTGGGACAGTGAAGTCACTGTGTCACCTGCCGAGAGTTCTCATCGCATATCTTGCTGTGTATTGTGGAAAAACATTGCATCTCCCTACTTGCCAGCACCTACTTGAAGGAAGTCTCTCTGGTCCCAGTTAAAGCATAACAGGGAAAGAGCAGCAAGTACATAGAATCCATCACTATGGTTATTAATAATTGTTACCCAACTTGTATTATTGAGATTAATAGCAGCTAGTATTTGTGCATGTGTGGATCGTATCATTTAATCCTCACAATAGTCCTTGAAGTATGGTGCTGAGGATTGAAGCCACAGCCTTGCCCATGCCAAGCACCCATTCCACCCCGGAGCTATTCCCCCAACCATCCCATGTTGCAGACAGACAGCTTACACAGAGATTAAGTGACTTCCCCAGGATCACAGAGCCAGCCTTCAAACGCAGGCATTCTGTACTTCAGTAAGCAGGTGCTCTTAACATTGCCAGAAGCCCTCCCAAGCTGGGAGAGAGTAGGCTCTGCGACTTCTCTGACTTCTCCACTGGTTTTTCCCTGGGTCCTCTGGGGGATGGAGGGTGGGAGTTTGTGCACAGGGGTCGTCCCTCCAGGACAGCTGTGGCTTCTCAAGAATATTCCTGTAGGACAGGCCCCCTGGGCATCCCCTTGCAGGCTGCGGCGTGAACGCTGCCAGGGCTGCTCTGCTGTATTCCCCTATCCCAAGAATTTGCATTGTTCAGGGCGTCGGCAGGAGTTGTAGAAACCTCTGCACTTCTCTCAACTCTTCTCTATTAGTACTCAAATTGAAGACTTGGTAATGGTGTCACTCACCCTCCCCTTAGCAAGAAGAGTCCTCTTCACCCTTAACCTAGAGCAACTGCATTGCAACTATAAGATCTCTTCGGTATGCTAAATCTTTTTGAAATTTTCTAACAACCAACCTTTAGTATTATTAGGTAAGGAAATTGAAGTCCGAAGAGAGAAAAATGTCTTAACTGCTTCCGTTAATAGCAGCAGTGTTAGAACTACAACAAGGGTCTTCTAACACCCACATATGTGGCCTTTGCATTAGAGCAAGGAAGGCACTTTTACGGTTGGCAGCATGTGCCCTTGAGTGTCACTAACTGCACATGCCCAAGGGCCATCTGCCAGCAGGGCAGGGAGGCGTCCCCAAGGGGAATCAAGCAGAGCTGGCCTCCCAGAGCAGTAACGTCTGGTTGTACACAGCCCTTCCTGCTGGGAGTTGCCCTGACAGCATCCCGTGGGGGACTCACCCAGGTCCTGGGAGGTGAGCCCAAGCTTGGCGGGTCTGTGTCAACCAGCTTGAGAGGACTCACCTCACTGGGAACTGGACCAGGTTGTGTCCTGGGTAGCAAGCAAGGTTCCCATGGGTAGGCTTGTCCTGTGCTGGAGCTAATAGATCCTTCCAAAGGCCTGGGGTAAGGTAGGAGTGTAGGTGTGATAAAGAGGATCCTGGAAGAGAGATGGATGGGAGGAAACAGGAGCAGAGGTAGCGAAGGCTGTTTGTTAAGGAAGGGGAACGTCTCTCCCTGATGTGGGAAAAGAAAGATTGGGAGGAGGCATGTAGTCACAAAGTGTGGAGAAGGGATGGTGGGACCTATGGGGACCTCCAGGCTAACATCTCTGTCCCCCCCAGGAGTTTACATTCTGATTGGAGCCGGGGCCCTCATGATGCTGGTAGGCTTCTTGGGCTGCTGTGGGGCCGTGCAAGAGTCCCAGTGCATGTTGGGATTGGTAAGTCCCCTTTCTGTGCTCCCTAGAGCCACTCACGCCTAGCCCTACTTCCTCCCCAGAAGCTCAGCAGGCTGCGGTCCACTGAACAAGTGGAATGGGGTGGGTGACAAGGATACCCAAGTAGCACGAGGGCTCCTGGGCCTTCCCGTGTTCCTTCCCTGGGCCCTCCCCAGCCACCTGGCCACGCTGCCATCTTGCCTGTGGCCCCGGGCCCCTCCCCTCTGGTAGGCATTGCTCCCCTGCCCTTCTGGAGCCCATTTTATCACTTCTCTTAGGCAGCTAAATGCCAGGACTTTGTTTTTCCCTTTCTCGAGGACCACGTTTGCTTTTTTTCCCTAAATCCACAGGTACTTTTGCTTTTTCTCATTGTTTCTAAATCTGTTAGTCTTCCCCCAAATCCACGGAGTATATTCACTGCCTTTGTTTCCCCAAAGCTCTGTGGGTTTTATGAGCGAGCAGTAGTATTTTATCACTCACCAACTCCTAACTAACACCCTATAAATACCAATCTGGGGGCGGGCTGTGCCCACGCTTTCCTCCGGGAAGGGTGTCTTTTCCTGCCAGAGGCCTCGCAGCTCTTCCTGTCTGGAAAATCCTTCCCTGCCCCTTCTAAGCCACTCATTTTTGCCGCCAGATGCCTGTACCCCAGACGGTTGTCAGTCTTCCTCATTCCAAAACACCCTGAGATTTTTCTGCTTGTTGTCTGGGATTGTTCTCACCTGGTTGTCCCCTCTTTGCCTTCTAGTTCTTTGGCTTCCTCTTGGTGATATTTGCCATTGAGATAGCTGCAGCCATCTGGGGTTATTCACACAAGGATGAGGTAGGTTTTTCCTATAAGATCTCTTGGTGTGGGTTTGAGAATTGGGGGCTTGGGGGAGAGGTGGGGGGGGGGTTCAGCCTGGGAAACTTAAAAAGATCCTGTCTCAAATAAAATAAAAAGGGATGGGGGTATAGGTCAGTATAGAGCACCACTGGGTTCAATCCCCAATACTACAAGAAAAAAAAATATGGCTTTCTATGGGCTGGATGCACGTGCTCCTTTCTCTAACCTATAAACATGTTCAGGTGCCACCATGAGCCAAGTGCCACACCAAACACTGTGCAAGGTCCACAGGTGTCCACACTGTGGTCCCCACTTGCAGGAACTTTGCCATCTATTGTGGGGGAAAGATGCGTTTGGCAAGCTCTGTAGAGTGATTTATATACAGAAGTCCCTTGGGATTTTGGAAAGGTGGAGTGAGAAAGGGAATCTCCACTGGCTTCAGGAAGAAGGGCGCACTAACCTAAATCTTGAATGAGAGAGAGGACTTCAGGAGGAAAGTGGGTAGAGACGGGACTTCCAAGCAGAAGAGGGGTCTAAGCAAAGCTGAACTTGGGCTTCCCCAGGGAGCATTGACTGAAGAGTTTGAGGCCAGGCTGCGCCACATCGACACCGTTTTTAGGAAGGGCCACCTTGTCTTGTTCAGCAGGGAAGGGAAAGGAGGAGAGGTTGGAGGCAGGAGCCCTATTTTATTGTTTTTGGTTTTAAAAAGAACTACCCAAGCAATAAAAGCTGCAGTCATAGAAATAGAAAAGGATAATCATGAAAGATGCTGAAGGATAAAAGCTGGAGGTTGGTCTGTCAGTTGGGTGCAGGTGAGGGTCAAGGGGACAGACATGCATCAAGTTGGGATGCCCCCAGGTGCAACAGCACGATGCTAACGCACCTTCATATTCCTCCATGCCAGACACGATGCCAACCGCTGAACGTGGCTCTCCCATTTAACCCTCACGATAACCTGTGAGATGTAAAGATCATTACCAACTCCTGCTCTGCATGTGCAGAAATGGGCATACAGAAAGGTGGTCGTTCCCCAAAAGTCACAACTATGTGAAAAGAAATGAAAGCCTGAGGAAGCAGCCAAGTTGGGAGTTGGATATTTTTTTTTTTTTTTTAAATTTGTTAAATTTTAAATTTGTGTCTATAATCATAATAAGTTTATAATTTGTTAGATTCCATTTAGTTAACAGGTAGAATGAAAGGAGCCAAGTGAGGCTAAAGGGACTAAAAATCTGTGCAAAAGGAAAGAAAAATGACGGGAGTAAATTCCTAGAAGAGGTAGAAGGAGGTAAGCAGAGCCACAGCGACCCTGAGAGAGGTGGTGCTAGTGGCTTTGGTCTACTTGGTGATATTTTTCCAAGCATGAGAGTTTGTGGGCTAAGATTGAAGAGGGTGAGCAGGTAACATGTGCTTGTGAAGACGTATGTGAAGAAGCCGCCTCCACCATTGCGGGTGTCTGTCCATTTCAGGTGATTAAAGAACTCCAGGACTTTTACAAGGACACCTACAACAAGCTCAAGACCAAGGACGAGCCCCAGCGGGAAACGCTGAAAGCCATCCACTACGCGGTAGGCTGAGTGTGCAGACCTGCGTGGTGGGCCAGCCAGCGCACCTCTCCCTCTTGTCGCCTTTTTGCTCGTGTCCCTCATCCCCGTTCCTGCTTTCTCTCCGCAGTTGGACTGCTGTGGTGTGGTTGGAGGTGTGGAGCAGTTTATCTTGGACATCTGCCCCAAAAAGGACATTATCGAAACCATCCAAGTTAAGGTAGAGTTAGAAGCAAGCCTCGGGCACCCCTGCCTTGTCGCTCTGGGCAAGTCCTGCAAGGGCAGAAGTGGCCATCTTCTCCAGGAGGATGGGCATCCAAGTGCTTCATAAGAAGAGGGACTATAAAGGAAGGGGACAGGGAAGGGACAGGCAAGGGGGGCGAGGGGTGGGGGACATGATCAAAGCGTGAAATACATGTGTATGGAAATGTCAGGGTGAAACCTATCCATCTGTACTATTTACCAGTGCCTATAATTATAAGAAAATGAAAAGCAAACATGAATGAAATAAAAAAATAAGGCCGGGCACCGTGGTGCATGCCTGTAATCCCAGCACTTGGGAGGCTGAGGCAGGAGGATCGCGAGTTCAAAGCCAGCCTCAGCAATGGCGAGGCACTTAGCAACTCAGTGAGACCCTGTCTCTAATAAAATACAGAAAAAAAAAAAAAAGGGGGGGGCTGGGGATGTGGCCCAGTGGTCGAGTGTCCCTGAGTTCAATCCCCGGTATGAAAAAAAAAAAATCACATAAATAAACCTTTCTCCCACATAAAAGGGCCCCAGAGTGACCATCTTATTTCTCCCCTGCCCTGGGCCATTTCCTCAAGGGCAGCAATACAAAGACCAGACCAGGGAGCTAACAAAGTGCTCAAGCCCCCTGTAGACACTGAGCACCTGAAACGGCCCCCTGCTGCCCCAGCCCTTCAGCTATTGAGGACTGGCATGACTTTGATTCTTGAAATCCTGCTTTTTAGACTTAGTAAGTGGCTTATGATTGTAAAGTAGGTTAATGTCCAATATCTAGAATAATGAAAATGGCTCTACAGTCATATCAGAAAGAGACCCAAGGGGTCTGGGGATGTAGCTCAGTGACAGAGCACTTGCCTAGCCTGTATGAAGCCCTGGGTTCATCCCAGCACTGGAAAAAAAAATAATAATAATGGAAACCTCAAGCTGGGCATGGTGGCACACACCTAGAATCCCAGCAGCCCAGCGGGCTGAGGCAGAAGGATCAAGACCAGCCTCAGCAATTTAATAAAACTCTACGCAACTTAGCAAGATCCTGTCTCAAGAGCTGGGGTTGTGGCTCAGCGGTAGAGCACTAGCCTAGCATGTGCAAGGCCCTGGGTTCAATCCTCAGTACCACAAAAAAATTAATTAATTAAATTAAAAGGTTTTTAAAAATAAAAAATTTAAAAAAAATAAATAAATAAAGATCCTGTCTCAAAAAAAAAATCAAAAGGGCTGGAGATGTAACTCAGTGGTGAACCTCCCCTAGGTTCAGTACCGAAAGAAAGAAAGAAACCCAAAACCTCTTCCTTCTCTGCCGTCTTGCCCAAACTGTAGGGCGCTACTTCCCATCTCTCTCTCTCAGGTCACCTTTCCATCCACCAGCTAGGGCATCTCTTAACCCTGAACATACCGATCCCAGCCCATTCTCTGACCATTAGGGCTCCCAGTGTGAGACAGGTGCGACAGGAGGGGGACGTGCCCCAGGTGGGGATTTTGTGTGACCCAGGTCTTGTTTGCCTCCCCAAGTCCTGCCCTGAGGCCATCAAAGAGGTCTTCGACAGCAAGTTCCACATCATTGGTGCGGTGGGCATCGGCATCGCAGTGGTGATGGTGAGTGGCAGGGTCATCCAGGGAGGGGCTGGCCCTCGAAACAGATGACACTGATTGAGCACCTGCTCTTTCTGGGCACTGTTTGACTATTGCACTGACTAATGTAATGCCACAAGGAGGGTGCTATTGATATTTGCATTTTATTACTAGGTATCAGAGGGCTGGGGTGTAGTTCAGCGGTACAGCACTTGCCTAACGTGTGCAAGGCCCTGGGTCCAGTCACATCTTTTGCCAACGAAAAGGAAATGGACAGGTTGAATAAATTGATCAAGGCCTCTTAGCTCATGAATGAAGGATCCGCAGTTTGAACTCTGGGTATTGCCAGGATTCGCCCTTCTTGCCCTTAAGGCAATGGTAGTGCCACTGCCTCGGGACATTCCTCATCGCGCACCCGTTTGTCTTTTTCTAAAAGACATCTGTTCACTAGAAGAGACATGGGAGTGAAGTGTTTCATCTTCTGTGGTCTGAAGGGCATCCAAAGGTGCCCAGCCAGCAGGAAGACTAAAAGCTCCAAGTATTCCACTACTCTGCTAATCAGCCCCTAGAAGCCATTAAGGGCTGACCAATTTCCTTGAGGTCTGCCTTCTCTCCCTCCTAGAGGAGTGATGAAAACCCCAGGCCTCACGTGGACAGCCAGGCTCACTCAGACTCCCAAAATCCTTTGCTCACCCTTTTTTCTGCCCCTTTGCAAGCAGGGGCCCCAGAAAAAATGGCTTCCTTTCTGGTGGTGATTTGCCTCCTCATCTGCAGCCAAGAAAGCTTGAAACACTTCAGTAAAAAGACATAATAACACCTTTTAAAAGAGAATTTTAAACACAGATACACAAAGATGAAAGCAAAAGTAGTAGTCTCAGGCTGAGGGTGTGTTTCAGTGGGAGAGCACTTGCCTAGCATGCACCAGGGCCTGGATTCCATCCCCAGCTCCACAAAGAAAATTCTTAACCTGTGTGGTCTAGTATTGAAATATCTGGAATCTGAGCATTGAATTTTGTTCTGGGCTTATTGGTCTCATCCTGAAAGTCCTCCGGGGAAAATACTTATGCTGCTTATATTGGCCAACTCTCAGAATTCCTGGAGTCCAGGGGTCCTTCAGCAGCCCTTCTCCTTGTCTAGCCTTCATCTCTCATGTGACTTCACGGACACCACTCCCCTCTCATTTGTCTTGAACTGAATGGCTCACGTCTTGCCATTCCCCTCTGCCTTCCCTCACACAAAATCACCGTTCTTCTGTCTTCCAGATATTTGGCATGATCTTCAGTATGATCTTGTGCTGTGCTATCCGCAGGAGCCGCGAGATGGTCTAGAGTCAGCTCACATCCCTGAGCAGGAGAATCCACCCCCGAAGATTGTGGGAGGTTTTTTTGGTTTTTTTGTTTTGTTTTGTTTTGTTTGCCACTAACATTAGTATCCATTCTGCATTTCTAAACAAAAGTTATTCTGTGTTTGTCATTTTAATGCTTTATTCAACATTGACATTTGTAGTTGAGGAATATGGGGGTTTGGTTTGCTTTGGTTTATATTTTTGTTGTTGTTTATTTTTGCTTGTATGTTAAGCAGAAATCCTGCAATGAAAGGTACTATATTTGCTAGACTCTAGACAAAAGATATTGTACATAAAGAGAATTTTTTTTGTCTTAAATAGATAAAAATGTCTATCAAATTTAATCAAGTTGTAACTTATATTGCAGACAATTTGATACATAATAAAAGATTATGACAATATCCTGGACTGGCTTTTGGTTTTTGCTTCCTTTAAATTTTTTTAAAGAGCTATTTAATTTTTAAACTTTTTTTCAACTACTGTTTAACTGCATTTATATGAGAAGTCACTGGAGGATGTGTTTCCCTACTTACTAGTGAAGAAATCAAGGCATGGAGAGATTAAAAGATTGGGGGCAGAGCTGGTAGGCATCCGGAGATTGGGGCCAGGACCTTGTGCTTGCTAGGCAAGTGCTCTGCCACTCGTCTGGGTCCCCAAACCTTTTCTTCATTTATTTTATTTTGAGGCAGGGACTTGCTAAGTTGCCCAGGCTGCCTTCAAATCTGCAATCATCCTGCCCCAGCCTCCTGAGTAGCTGAGATTTATAGGCATGTACCACTGCCCGGGCAACCATTGGTTTTATGTAAGTTGCAGAGAGCGCCTGGAAAACAGGGAAGGAAAGCCGGGCGCGGTGGCGCACGCCTGTAATCCCAGCACTTGGGAGGCTGAGGCAGGAGGATCACGAGTTCAAAGCCAGCCTCAGCAATGGTGAGGCACTTAGCAACTCAGTGAGACCCTGTCTCTAATAAAACACAGAAAAGGGCTGGGGATGTGGCCCAGTGGTCGAGTGCCCCTGAGTTCAATCCCTGGTTCAAAAAAAAAAAAAACAAAAACAGGGAAGGTCCAAAGGCAGAGTCAGCTGCATGTTCATGGGCCTCAGCTGGATCTAAGAGTCTAAGGACTTGATTCAACCATGATTTAAACCCACCCAGGAATAAGTGACCTGAGGGTATGTCCCACCCCACCATCCTCTGCTGTCAAGCTGGCTTTGTAGGCCTGAGTATCAAACGTAATTGTCTCCACTCAAGTCTTCACCATCAGACCCCTGGAGAGCTAATTGGATTTCTTTTCTTTTAAATTGGATTTCCCCAAACCATCTGCTTCCCCTGTGGAAATGCAGGCAGGATTCGATCTGATCCCAGGGCAGAATCTGCACCACTTGCAAGGATCCAGATCCAGACCTGACCAGGGCAGGCAAATTCAAGAGGGTGGCGCAGTGGGGCTGTTCCAACAACCCCTGCAGCGGCAGTCTCTAGCACCTGTAGGTCTCAGCACGATTCAAGCTGTCCAGCTGTCCCTCGAGTCACCCTGGGAGTTGGAGAGACATGTAGATTATTCTCCATTCTTCACACATGAAGAAACAGCCAAAGAGCAGTCTCTGAATTGCCCAGGACTGCAACACAAGCAAACCTAGAGAAGCATCACTATGGCAGAAAGAATAGACACTAGAAATAGATCTACATTCAGTTTATATCTGACATTCAACTAGCATGGTTGTGGGCTTCAGTTCCTTTGTAAGCTGGAGCTAGTAAAACACACAAGGTAGTTTTTAAATGATAAATGTTTATTTTTAAAAAATCACATGCACTGGACGTGGTGGTGCACATCTATAATCCCAGCTACTTAGGAGTCCAAGGTAAGAGGATCACAAGTTCGAAGCCAGCCTTGGCAATTTAGTGAGACTCTGCCTCAAAAAAAAAAAAAAAAAAAAAGGATTGTGGTCAGTGTTAGAGCACCCCTGGGGTGCAATCTAAAGTACAACAAAAAATTCACTAGCTGTAATATTCCAGAGTAGGGTTCCAGCATTCCTCTGAAAACTAGTCACACAACTCTTGAGGCTTCTTACCATGACAGCGCCAGTGGCAGCAACTTCTACAAGTTTCATGAGGAGTTGGGTGCAGACCAGAGTCACAGTTCTAACATGGGGGATGAGACGGCTTCAATTAAGTTTTCTGCTAAAGTCGCAGCTTATTTCAGTCATGGACAATGGTGAAGCTTCGGACCCAAAATGTGAAACACGTAACAGGAAGTCCATGAAGCATTAGGAGGAGGAGGGGGAAGAGCCAACCACACTGAAACGTCAGAGGCAACGAGAGACTCGTGTTCTGTCACTTGGACAGAAGGTAGTGCAGCAGCGCTGACCTGGCTACCATTGTTTTGGTTTGGAAATAAAGTAGAGCAAACAGTGTGATCCACTTTGCATAATCTTTGACAAGTATCAGCAATGGAGAAAATGAATTGGAGAAGGAAGGGGAAATGATAAAAATTTAAAAAAAAAAAAAAAGGTATTCAGCAAATTAATAATCCTCTGAATCTTTTGGAAACAAACACAATCCCAGGGTGTCAAAACAGACTCAGGGGAACTTATGTCTCATCCGCTATGTTCCTGGCCCAGCCAGACCTAGAAAAACCTAGACCCCAAGTCAGTGGCCACCACCCTTTGGATCAGGCTGCCTTCTGGTTTCCTTCGGGACCAGCATGGAGTTCCCCAACGCCTCCCACCCCTCAGATCCTCCCCACAACACCCAAGATTGGCAGACACAACAGTACTTTTGCCCATGGGTGACATACTGGCCACCTTCTGGGTTTAAAGCAATGGCAGAAAAGGAAGATAACCAGCAGCACTTCAGTTAAGTGCAAATCTCCCTCCCGCAGGGAGAGTCTCACTTTACCAGGCCCTAGCTAACGTGAGCAACTCGTTCATCATTTTCTCCATGAACCATTAACTATTGTTCGTGTTATAATTTATATCTCCTTTCAATTGGAATAGATTGGAAATTGTTAAGTAACCAATGTATAATCAGGGTCCAGCCAGGAAAGCAATCCAAAATAGGTAATTCGTCACAGAAAAATTAATGTAGGAAATTGGCTAAACAAGTGTTGAAGGACTGAAAACAAATCAGAGAGAACAAGGGGGTAATGCGGAAATAATAGCCAGAGGAAACAACCCCGGCCCAAAGGCTGGGGGCGCAGAGGGAAGAGGTGGATTATCAGATCCTAGAAATCCAGAGGAGAGACACATGCCCCAGCTGCTGCCGGTTCCTCTGAGGGCTGATTCTGAGATTACTGAATTCCACCCTCTGAATCCTGAGCCTGGAACTTCTACGACCTTCCCGGGCTGAGGCTCAGAAATGCAAGCCAATAAATATATATTAAAAAAAAATGCTCAATATCATCAGCCATCGGAGAAACGCAAATCAAAACTACAAAAGGGATACCATCTCTCCCTACCAGTTAGGCAATTATGGGGAGAAGAGAGAAAGGTGGGGTAGGGAGGGAGGAAGGAAAGGAGGGAGGGAAAGAGGGAGGAGGGAAGAAAGGAGAAAAGAAAGGAAGGAAGAAAAAGAAGAGATGCTGGCAAGGATGTAGAAAAATGGAACTCATATATGTTAGTTGAGAATGTAAACCACTACAAACACTATAGAAAACAATATAAAGTTTCTTTAAAAAACTAAAAATAGGTCTACCATAGATCTAGCTATCCTACTCCTGGGTATATATCCAAAGGGAAGGAAGTCAACATTACAGAGACACCTGCAAGCCCATGTTTGCTGACACACTATCCACCATCCACAATAGCTAAGAGATGGAACCGGACTAGGTGTCCATCAACAGATGAATGGATAAAGAAAATGTGGTGTATACGCACAATGGAGTATTATTCGGTTGTAAAGAATGAAATCCTGTTATCTGCATCAAAATGGATAGAACTGGAGCATATCATGTTAGTGAAATGAAGACAAGTACCAGATGTTCTCTCACACGTGGAAATTTTTAAAAAGTCAATCCGAGCCACACGTGGTGATGCATGCCTGTAATCCCAGTTAGGTGGCCTTGAAGACCATAGGCTAGAGATTTCAAAGGAGTGAGTCCAGTCATACCTGGGAACCTGCGTTGATAATGCGCTGCGTTGCCTCGGGGACCGGGTCAGGGTTCTGTCACACACCTTCAGATTCCAATGAAGTCACTGGTTACGAGCTGTCTATTCCATTTATCAGCTCCACGGTGCAAGAGAGGGGCTTAACCTTGTCTGCCTAACACATTTCTACCTCCTGCTCTCAAGAGGAGACTGTGGGATTCATCCTGAACCCCAGGACCTGCAGGTGGTGACAGGCCGGCAGAGAGAGCCTATCTTGCACAACAGTTCCAAATCAACTCTGGGGAGGCTGGGTGCCGTGGCACATGAGGCTGAGGCAGGAGGATCACAAGTTTGAGGCCAGCCTACGCAACTGAGTGAGACCCGGTCTCAAAAGAAAAAAGAAAAAGGATTGGGGACCTTGCTCAGCAGTGAAGCACCCCTGAGTTCAACCCCCAGTACAAAAAATAAACAAATTAATTCTGGAGAACACAAAATAGAGTGACACACATTCAAGGTCCTCTGTACTCTTGTCCTTTCACACCCAAATTTATATACCTCTCCACCCAAATGCAGGCTCCAACCCAACGGGTCTTCCTTTGCATCAGCACTTAAATTTCACACACACTGTGCCCACCACCGTCTGCTGAAAGTCACCCCCTCTCTTCCCCCAGAGATATGTCATTCCTTTCAAAGCACAGCTCAGATCCTCACTGCCCATTGCAGCTGCGGTAGAGACCCCTGCTGACTCTCACAGGTCCCTGCCCTCTCCTTGGTGCTGCAGCTGGTGCTAGCAGTGTCTGCCCAGCCAGTCTCCCTGCATGGCTCAGGGACTAGGCGATCACTTCTTGCCAGTGAAATAAAAGTAGTAGTGATGGGCCGAACTTGCAGTATAGAAGGTTCAGTGGAGGGAACCCGAGGCCCTGAAGGAAGGAAGAAAGGATCTTGGGTCCTGGAAATGACCACCCGAGGCCAAGATGGCAGGACTGATAGTCAAGTGCATGGGTGAGCATGCAGCAGAAAATATTTTGCATTATATTAAACTCTGAATGTTCTGGGCTTCTCTGTTATAGCAGTTAACCTGATACCTCTCCCTGCTGCCTACTACTGCTTCCCTTCACTTTCTTTTACTTACCAGCAAGGCCAGGTGATGCTGCACCTTACCTTCATTGGTTAGGATGCTGTAGGTCATAATTATTACAAGCCTAAAGTCAAAGATTTTTAAACAATAGGGAACTTTTGTCACATACAGAAGTTCAGAGGTAGGGGTTTCCATGGTTGACTATCATTAGCACATTGGCCTTTACCCTTAAGTTTGTTCCCTCATAATCATATGTGACTGTAGCAACTCAAGGGCTCATCTCATCCAACAATGTCTATGTCTGAAGACTAGAAGAGAAAATGTTCCTCCCTGGTATCTTTTTTTTTTTTTTTTTTTTTTTTGGTACCGGGGATTGAACTCAGGGGCACTCGACCACTGGGCCACATCCCCAGCCCTTTTTTTGTATTTTATTAGAGACAGGGTCTCACTGAGTTGCTAAGTGCCTCGCCATTGCTGAGGCTGGCTTTGAACGCGTGATCCTCCTGCCTCAGCCTCCCAAGTGCTGCCTCTTTTTTAAGAATATGAAAATCATTACAGGAATTCCTCAGAAGACTTCGCCTCACGTCTCATTGGCCAGGATTGATCACATGCCCATCTTGAAAAGAACGCAAGTAGAATGGAATTCCGATGACTGGGTCAGCCTAAGCAGGTCTCATTCTCCCAGGCCCAGGGCTGGGGAGGGTCCTAGGGATCAATAGGACACGCTGACAGAACAGGCCCTAACCTGCAGGCCGGATTCTTATGTCCCATATTTTCCTCATCTCAGCCTGCGTCAGGTATAAACTTCTGGGAAGGATATCTGTAGTCTGAAGTCCCCAAGATTTTATAGAAGTCGTGTTAGAGAGATGCTTCCCCAAGTATTGAAAACCTCAGGTGGGAGGAGGGGAGCAGCTCTGTGGTGGACGGCTTGCCTAACACAGAGGAGGATCTGGATTCCGTCCCCACCACCACAAAGTTTATTTTATTTTTTTGCCAGCATATCTCTTTTTATTTCATGTCACTTTCTTGCACTCTGCAGATATAGATAGAGCTTTATTCACAAATTGAAGTTTTGTAGCAGTTCTGAGTGGATCATGTAGTGGCACAATTTTCCCAACAGCTCAGTTGATTGTTAATATTTTTTAGCAATAAATTCCTTTTAAATCAAGGTGTATACGTTGTTTTTTAGGCATAATATTTTTGCATACTTAATAGACTGCAGTAGAGTGTAAACATAAATTCTATATGCACATGTCACACAAAGTTTTTTTTTTGTTCCATTTCAAACTTTATTACTAATATCTATAACACTCAAGTCACATATTACACTTTGCACAGTGCTATGTATGTTACAGAAAGTCTAAGAAAGGGTTTACAGTGGCCTCAGGGTTCTGGAGACTGCACTGAGTACAAAGGCAAGAGCAGATACAAAGGTAAAAGGGTCACTGTAGGTGCTCAGAAGTGATTAGGACCCCTGGGGAGCTTGTTTCAGAGCACAAAACTGTTTAGGGCATGACACTTATTTTGGTCTGGATGAAATATGGTCTGGATGGCAGGCAGTTTTTAAGAGGACCACATCATGCAGGGACCTGAGCTCAAGCTTCAGGGACAGAGTTGAGAATCCATCACCTGTGGACCTCATGATGCTTTCCCCACATGGTCTGATAAGATGATGAGTACCTGTGGGTGTGTTCTGCCTATTGCTGTCTTAGGTGCTTCTCCTTTTACGAGTTTCAGGTCGAGGGGGGTCACATATGGTGAGATGGATGATCTCAGCACCTGATTTCTCTGATATGTGTTTAATATGCCCATATGTTCATATGCTTCTGATTTAATTATGTGACACAAATGTTAAAGTAAGAAAACCTTCTAGAAATGACAAGAGCCTAGAGGGGTGGCACACACCTGTAATCCCAGCGATTTGGGAGCCTGAGGAAGGAGGATCACAAGTTTGAAGCCAACCTGGGCAATTTAGGGACACTGTCACAAAATAAAAAGTGCTGGGATGTAGATGCAGTTCCGGGTAAGAGTGTTGCCTCACATGCAGGAGGTCCTGGGTTCCACCCCAACATCACACACACACACACACACACACACACACACACACACACACACAGGAGGAAGGAAGAAAGAAAGAATGTGGAGTGACCTAGAAGCCTAAATGACTACAGCCAGGAAATCTAACTCCTTTATCCCAGACATAACTCAGTCCTGCTTTGCAACACTGGTCTCAGTTTCGTCACTTGTCACATACAGATAACGCGTCTAATCTCTAGGGTTTCGCATTCCTTGGCTGTAATCATCTGAAGCCAGGAGGCAGGTCTTCGTTCTTCCCTCTATATCCCCAGCATGACTCTTGGTGCACGGTTGACATTCACTGGGAACAGCAGCCATTCAAGAACTTTAAGACTTCAGCTCTGTGAATGACATGTAGCCATGTGTAGCCATGCTAACCACGAGCTCTGAATGTCACACTGTGAGGGTAGTCTGGAAGAGTAAATCAAGGAGCCGGTGAGGGAGGCTAAGTGTGCAGAGACAGACTCAAGTTCAAATCCTGCATCAGTCACTCACTGAGTGTCCTTGGGCAAGTCACATGACCTCTAAACTCCTGGCCCTCCTCTATACCATAGGGGCAATTCCCAGGCTGCAGGGTAGCAACCCAATAGGGCACAGAGTGGGCCTGAGTCCATGATGACCCACCTGGTTATTATGACACTAATAAGCAGCCTTGAAAAGAGCAGGAGGCATAAATGAGAAACTGGCACCAGGGCTGGACCCTGTGGGTGGGAGGCGACTAAGGCAGGTGGGGATGGGCTGGTCAGCAGAAAGCCAGCCGCAGGGCGAGGTGTGGGGAAGGGCAGGAAAGAGTTTGAAACTGAAGTCTCAAAACAAGGAGTAAGCGCCACCTTGAAACAATCACCTGCAGACTCCTGCAACATTTCCTGAAGATTTGGGGCCCTGGTAAAAGAACTTTCTCTCCAGCCCTATCCCTTTACAGTTTTGGGGAAATCAAGAGTATAATAAAATCCTTTCATTGGGGGCTGGGGGTGCAGCTCAGTGGTAGAGTACATGCTAAGTATGCACAAGACCCTGGGTTCAATCCCCAGCAAAAAAAGAAAAGAGAAAAAAAAAAAATCCTTCTAGTGATCCGGCCTCTCGGTTGTTTGACCATAGCCAGTGGCATTCGAACTTGTTTGTCTATGACACAACCATGCATGTAGCCCAGTGCACGCACACACACACCATATGGAAATACCTACATCTACATATTCACCAATGAAATGAAACTTACGATGATACTTATCCTTGCTACATACAGTGCTCTCTGTTATTTTCTATTCTATTGTATGTTTAGAAATGCTGGTTGCAACCCACTAACTTAATTGTATGACCACTAATGGGCTGTGTCTCTCGGTTTGCAAAATACTGCCTTAGACTTTTTCATCACTTGGCTCCGTTTTTAGAGATCAAAAAGTTGAAAAGGAACCAGCAGCAGAAACTGAGAAGAAGTAGCCAATGAGATAGAAGGAGAAAAGAAAACCTTCATTAACTCAATCCAAATATCACACCCTTTTTCCCTCTCTTTCAGTACCGGGGATTTAACTCAAGAGTGCTTTACCACCAAGCTACATCCCAGATCTTTATTATTTTGAGACAGAGTCTCCCTAAATTGTCCAGGCTGGCCTCAAACTTGTGATCTTCCCACTCAGCCTCCCAAGCTATGGGATTAAAGCATGAGCCACCACACCCGGCAAGCATCAGACTCTCTAATCTCTTTCCTGTAGAAGTTGGCAATATTAGCTCAGGGTCATTTTCTTCTCAATAAAGAAATAGAATCTCTCTTTCTGAGGTTCTAAAATCATTCAAGAAGGGCCATCCTAGGGCTGGGAGTGTAGCTCAGTTAGCCTAGCATGCCCACGGTCCTAGGTTCTATACCCAGTACCACAAAAAAAGAAAAAGAAAAAAAAGGTAGGAGGGACCATCCCAGTAGAATTTAGGGCTTTCCTACTATTGCTCTGCACTCTTTCAATTACAAAATAACTCAGAATAGCTTTAGCCCAATTTAACTAGGAAAGATCACCATACCGTGATGTCCAAATACAACCACCACATAGCTGGCAATTTCAGCCAGCAGCGTCTACCCAGTGTACCAATGAACCACTGTGGGAGGGTCGATATTATGGTCCTCCTTGCCCTGAATGTGAGAAAACAAAATACAACACTGGGTGGGGCAGGAAGTTCAGTGGTTGAGCTTGCGATTCACATGCCCAAGGCCCTGGGTCCAATCCCAAGCACCAAAAATAAATAAATAATACAAAATTTTAAAAACTGCATAAACCTGGAGGCAAATGAATATGTGATATTTAACTCATCAACTTGGCTCAGAAACCTATAGAGAATATTATAAAAACAGCCTGCAATTAGTTTCTTAAGCTATCTATCACTTAGCTGGGCACAGTGGCACAGTCCTCTAACTCCAGCTACTCAGAGGCTGAAGCAGGAGGATCCCAAGTTCAAGGCCAGCCTGGGAAACTTAGACTTTGTTTCAAAAAGTAAAATTTAAGCTGGGCGCGGTGGCGCACACCTGTAATCCCAGCACTTGGGAGGCCGAAGCAAGAGGATCGTGAGTTCAAAGCCAGCCTTAGCAATGGTGAGGCACTTAGCAACTCAGTGAGACCCTGTCTCAAATAAAATACAAAAAAAAAAGGGCTGGGGATGTGGCCCAGTGGTTGAGTGCCGCTGAGGTCAATCCCTGGTACCAAAAAAAAAAAAAAGTAAAATTTAATAGAGGGTCTTGAAGCTCAAGGTAGCCAAGTGGTAGAGCGCTTGCCTGACATGTTTGAGGCCCTGGGTTCAATCCCCAGCATCCCAAAAAAGAAAAAGAAAAAACCTCTCTCTCTAGTTTTATTAACTCTCTACTCAAAACTCTTTAAAGTCCATACATTGTCATTTTCAATATACCTAAAACTCTATTATCATCAGGTCTCATGCATTGAATTCTCCTGAACTTACTTCTGAAGTCTACTTATGTAGACTTCAAACTACCCAAGAAGCAACCTTTTTTTTTTCCCTGAACTCACAGGCTTTCTACCACTGAGCTATATCTCCAGCCATTTTTATTTTTTATTTTGAGACAGGGCCTCCCTAATTTGCTGAGGCTGTTCTTAAACCAGAAATCCTCCTGCTTCTGCCTCCTGCATCACTGGAATTACAGGTGTGCACCATGTGCCTGATAAAAGCAAGTTTCAGTCACCATGAAAACAAAGTTCTCCCTGATTTAACCCAAAAAAGGCAATCTGAAGCAACTTCACTATTAGTCAATCAGTTATTTTTCTATTGGCCTATCTCCCTGTCTCAACCTTACAAAGTAACTTTGGAATTACCAATCCACTTTTTGTCCTGTTCCTGCTTTTTTCAAGCCCTTCTCCAAAACCAACCTCCTTTGCTGACCATCAGAAATTTGTAAGCCAGGCGCGGTGGCACACGCCTGTAATCCCAGCACTTGGGAGGCCGAGGCAGGAGGATCGCGCGTTCAAAGCCAGCCTCAGCAATGGCGAGGCACTTAGCAACTCAGTGAGACCCTGTCTCTAATAAAATACAAAAAGGGGCTGGGGATATGGCTCAGTGGTCGAGTACCCTGAGTTCAATCCCCAGTACCAAAAAAAAAAAAAAAGAAATTTGTTATGGAACGAACTATTACCTTGACTCAAGAATAGAAAACAAAGCCAATCAAGATCATGAAACTAAATTCTTACAATTTTGTCCTGTGATGGTGTTATGGTTTAGATATGAGGTGTTAGGCAAAAGTTCACGTGTGAGACAATGAAGAAAGTTTAGAGATGAAATGATCAGGTTATGAGAGCCTTAACCTAATCAGTGCACCAATCCCTGGATAGGAAGTAACTGGGTGGTAACGGTAGGCAGGTAGGTTATGGCTGCAGGTGGTAGGTCATCGGGGGCGTGCCTTGGGCATATATATTTTGTCTTTGTTGAGCACAGCTCTCTGCTTCCTGGTGCCATGTCCTGAGGTGCTTTCCTCCTCCATACCTCCCTGCTGCCTTGATTTTCTGCCTCCTTGGGCACAGAGCAATGGAGTTGGCCATCTATGGACTGAGACCTCTGAAACTGGGGGCACCACATGAAATTTCCCGTCTCTAAAACTGTTCTTGTCAGGTCTTTTCATCATAGTAGAAGAGAAAGCTGACTCAAACAGTAGCTGATGACAATGATCCACGAATTGGTTCTGTGATAAGCAGAGGCCACTTGAACCGTCTCCACCTGCGGGCGTATTACCCCTGTGCTTCATGAACCCTGCCCTTGCTACGAGCTGGCGCCATCTTCTACCACCCCGCCTCCTGCAGGTCGGAGTTGGTGGCCCTGGCCGGAATAAAGGCTCCTTTGGCTGTTACGTGAGTGCCTTGTGAGATTTTTTTTCCTGCGAACTGGGTACAACAGTTCATTCACTAAACAGTTACGAGGGCCCGCTGTCACCCTGTGCCGAGTGCTGTTCAAGGTACTGGAGATGCAGCGGGGAGCAAGCACAGCCTCGCTAGGAAGTTCATCTGGGGCGGGGGTGGGCGGGGAGCAGCGAGCAGCAATAAGAAAATAAGCAGGAGGGACAAGGTGCAGGGTACATACCTCTAATCCCAGAGGCTTGGGAGGCTAAGGCAGGAGAATCACTTGAGCCCAGGAGTTCAAGGCCAATCTGGGCAACATAGTGAGACCACATTTCAAAAAAGAAACAAGAGGAAGCCGGGCATGGTGGGGCACGCCTGTAATCCCAGCACTTGGGAGGCTGAGGCAGGAGGATCGCGAGTTCAAAGCCAGCCTCAGCAATGGCGAGGCACTTAGCAACTCAGTGAGACCCTGTCTCTAATAAAATACAAAAAAGGGCTGGGGATGTGACCCAGTGGTCAAGTGCCCCTGAGTTCAATCCCCGGTACCAAAAAAAAAGAAAAAGAAAAAAGAAACAAGAGGATTAGGGGCGTTGCTTGGTATATAGCATTTGCCTAGCATGCGTGAGTCCCCAGTTCCATCCCAGCACATGAAAGCTGGAAAGAAGGAAGGAAGGAAAGAAAGGGAGAGAAAAAGAGAGAGATGGATGAATGGAAGGAAGGAAAAGAAAAAAGCTAGGAGAACTGCCTAACACATAGAATATACTAATTAAAAATTATAGGCCGGGCGCGGTGGCACACGCCTGTGATCCCAGCACTTGGGAGGCTGAGGCAGGAGGATCGCGAGTTCAAAGCCAGCCTCAGCAATGGCGAGGCACTTAGCAACTCAGTGAGACCCTGTCTCTAAGAAAATACAAAAGAGGGCTGGGGATGTGGCCCAGTGGTCGAGTGCCCCTGAGTTCAATCCCCAGTACCAAAAAAAAAAACTGTTTGGGCTGGGGTTGTGGCTCAGCGGTAGAGCACTCACCTAGCATGTGCGTGGCCCGGGTTCGATCCTCAGCACCACATAAACATAAATGCGTTGCATTGTGTACAACTAAAGCAAATAAATAAATTTTTTTTTTTTTTTTAAAACGTGGCCCATCATAGTGACGAAAGCCTATAAATCCCAGCAGCTCCAAAGGCTGAAGCAGGAGGATTGAAAGTTCAAGGTCAGTCTCCACAATTTAGCAAGGCCCTAAGCAATTTAGTGATACCCTATCTCTTAATTTTAAAAAATAAAAAAAAAATTTTTAAAGAACTGGGCATGTGGCCCTGCAGTTAAGTGCCCATGGGATTAGTACCCCATACCCCCACCAAAAAAGAGAAATTATGGAATAAACCAGGTGCTGTGGCAAATGCCAGTAATCCCGGTGACTCAGGAAGCTAAGGCAAAAGGATTACAAGTTCAAGGTCAGTCTCAACTTAGTGAGATCCTGTCCCAACATAAAAAGTAAAAATGGTTGGGGATGTGGCTTCGTGGTAGAGCATTTGTGGACCCAATCCCTAGTACTGCCAAAAATATTACTAAATGAATCTGGAATGAATACAGTAAATGAATTAATACTCCCTATCTAAGGACAAAATTACGGTAAAGTTAACTTAAATACCTCAGATTGGTCTTATTTGTGATTCTAGAATCAGGCAACACTCTATTCCATGAAAGAATGAGCATTCCGATGGGCCCCACAGCGGCATCTGGTATCATAAACAGACAAGGGCCAAGGAAAGTCGAACCAGAACAGAAGGCTGATTGGTCATGTCAAAGTTCCTTTCTCTGCAGCCCAGGGACCTGGAGACAGAACAGTAGGAAAATAGCCGATTACTTCAGGTTACCTTTTTTTGTGTTAAGGCAGAGGAAACTTCATTATCACGGTGATTGAAACTGTCCTATTTGGGAACTTTGGCTGTTAGAGTCAGATAACAACTTTGTTTCTGTAGGGTAAATGGAACTTGAATAACACCAGTTTTATCTTTATCCTGGTCCACTGGGGCCTAGGACAGGAGCTTAATCCAAAACACAGCCTCCTGTGACTTTTATTTAACAATAGCGAGTGCTGGAGTCAGGAATCAAGCCACAGCTGCTTGCTCTTGAGTAGCCAGCACAGCCTCCTGCCCCTGCACCTCTCAGGAAACCAAAGGCTCCCAGAGTCTGGGAGTCCCAACTCCAGGGTGCTCCACGCGCAGCCTGCGATGACCCTCACAGACAGCAGCCGCCTCAGAGGCGTGGAAGGCACTCAGTCCCCGGGCCCAAGTCATCCCCAGCAGAAGGGGATGGACTTCACGTGGCTGTCCAAGCACACGGGAGCCTGAAGACACACCAGAACCTCAAGTGCGATTCTCGGAACAGGCCCTCCTGCCCGCCGGCCCGGGTGTCCACTTCCTGCGAACGAGTCACACAGGAAGGTAAATGCCAGAGCCACTTAGGATCAAAGCCTGGAGTCTGCAGCTGAAGTGATCTGGGATCTTCCCTCGCAGCAGAAAGCCGCCTGCCACAGGCTAGACGCGCAGGGGTGGCCCTCTGACCTGGCGAGCACTGGGAAAGGCGATGCCCGAGGTGACCTCAGACACTGCCTCATTCCAGCTTCTGTGGGAGAAGGAACGGACCCCACCCTCCCAAGGGCACCTCTCGTAGAGCACCTGCCTGCCCCCAGCACACGCAGAGGGAGACCAGAGTCGCCATGAAGACTCAGGGAGAGGGAAGTAGAAGTTCATTGCAAAAGAAAATGGGAGACCTGGGCGTAGGGGTGCACACCTGTAATCCCAGTCACTTGGGAGGCTGAAGAAGGAGGATTGCAAGTTCGAGGCCAGCCTCAGCAACTCAGTGAGGCGCTATGTGACTTAGCAATACCCTGTCTCAACATAGAAAATAAAAAGGGGAAGGGATATAGCTCAGTCGTTAAGTATCACTGGGTTCAGACCCTGGTACGAAATAAAGAAAAGGAAAGAAGGAAGGAAAGAGGAAGAAAGAAGGGAGGGAGAGAAGAAAGGAAGGAAGGGAGGGAGGGCGGGAGGGAGGGAGAAAGGGGAAAAGAAAAGAAAATGGGAGGAATCTGATTTTTATTCTGAGAGGAATTGGGTAGTGACAAGAGCGCGCAAGAGAAAAAGAAAGACAAGGGAGAACAAAGGCAGGACACCGAGTTAAGAGGGAGCTAGAGCCAGAGAGGCCAGGGGACCTCTGTTTTGTGAGAACACCTGGTCTAACAGCCAATTTGAATTGTCATTGCTGCTCTGTAAATTCCCTCTATCTCACCAGATCATCAGGAAAGCTTTCCATAGAAACAGACACCCCGTGGTTGGCCAGGAGGAGGTGGATTGTGAAATAAAGGAAGAAGGTGACTGGGTGGACAAACAGGAATGACAAGGGTGAGTGATGATAAAATTGTTGCCTGGTCAAGTTCAGTGGCCTTCACCATCCCAGAGACTCAGGAGGCTGAGGCAGGAGGATCACAAGTTGGAGACCAGCTCCAGCAACCTAGCAGAACCTGATCCCAAAATAAAAGGCACTGGGAATGTAGCTCAGTGGCAAAGCACCCCAGGGTTCAATCCCTAGTACCAAAAGAAAAAAGAAAAGATTGCTGCCTTGGCAGAACCAGGAATGTAGGACCAGACTGACCAAAAGAATGCAGTCCAACCACTGCCCCAGGAAGCCTTTGAAACCTTGGGGAAGACACTGGACTTCCCACAATGAGGGTCTGAAGATGTGAGCCAGTCTTACCAGATCTTGGGCATCGGGGGTGGAGGACAGGTGCCCATCAGCCTGCTTTCTGTGTGACGTGTGTTAGACCTTCCACCTGGTGTTGGTGGGTGACACCACATCACCCTCCGCTCTGGTCACAGCGATATTGGTTTTCTTTTTTTCTTTTTTTGTAGTGGGGATTGAACTCAGGGGCACTCTACCACTGGGCCACATCCCCAGCCCTTTTTTTGTATTTTTTTTTTTTTTTTTTTTTTAATTTAGAGACAGGGTCTCACTGAGTTGTTAAGTGCCTCGCCATTGCTGAGGCTGGCTTAGAACTCGCGATCCTCCTGCCTCAGCCTCCCAAGTGCTGGGATTACAGGTGTGCGCCACCGTGCCCGGCTGGGATATTGGTTTTCAAGTGTAATGCCCAAGGAGCAGCCTCAGGTTCTCCTTCATGACTGCCTGCCACTGTAGCTCTGTGGCCCTGAGGTAACCCTTGCACTTGTCTGAGCCTCAGTTTGCTGGTTGAAAATGGAGACCCCAGCAACTTCCTCACAGGTTTTAGAGATTAAAAACCCCCATAATTGTTCATTTTATGTGTTATTTCTGCTGGGTCACAATACCCAGATATATTTGGTCCACACTATTCTGGAAACTTCTGTGAAGATATTTTAGGATAAGATTCACATTTAAATGGGTGAACTTTGAGTAAACTGATGACCCGCTATAATGTGGGTGGGCCTCGTCCAATCAGTTGAAGGCCTGAATACAATCGGACTGACCCTGCCCAAATGAACATGAGCCGCAGCATCAACTCTTCCCTGAGTGTTCTGCCTAACAGTCTACCCTGCAAATTTTTGACTCACCAAAACTCCATAATCACAAGAGCCAAGAGCCAATTCCTTAAACACTGTCCCCCCTCTCCCTCTCAAACACACACACACACACACACACACACACACACACACACACACCTCCTATTGGTTCTGTTCTCTGGAAAGCCCTCATGTAACTTCTAACTGTGTCCGGTATACAGTAGGTATTTAGTCGCGGTCAGTGCCCCCACGGGGATTCTGGACCGGAAGGGACATAAGCTCTACCTAGAACGTCACTCTTATCACTTCCAGCCTCGGTCTGATTCCCAAGCAGCTCTTCTTGGTCGTCTTTGCTTCTCATTTTGCAGTACTGGGGATGACACCGGGGCCTCCTGCCAGTCCCCAAGCAGCTTCCGAGGGGCAGTGGCAAGGTCCAGGGTCGGGGCTCCCCTGTCTGCACCCGCGGCTTCTCTCACGGCGCTCCGCCGGGTGGACGGGCTTCCCGCGGCTGCAGCGCGCCTGGGTGAGGAAGCGCCGTCTTCTCGGGGAGGGGGACACGTCCGCCACCGTGTCCAGTTGCTCCAGAGCGCAAGCTCCGAGCAGGGTCTATGGCGCTAAAGTGGCTTCAGTGTGGGAGTGCCCTGGGAACTGCCCGGCCGGGGCTGTCACATCGCAGCTGAGCGGCAGAGGGGAGCCGTCTGCGCAGCACAGTTGGTGACAGCAGCAGCAGAAGAGCTCTGGCCCACTGGTGTCATGCCAAGCTGTCTCAGGGACCTTCCATGAGAAACAGACAGGTGGGGGACTCTCTCGATGACACCGAATGGAGTGGCGGAGGCAGGATCTGAACTAGGGCCACCAGGCCTGGAAAGCCCCTTCTCCGCCCCTCAGGGGGAGGTGAGAGACAGACACACAGCCACTCTGCTATTTCCGTCCCCCTCCCTCCCACTTCCTCACCCCCCCACACACACCCCCGTTTTTATCTCCATGCTTCTTCTTTTGATTTCCTCATAACAAAACCACCACCTGGTAATTCTTTCCCTTGGTGGCTCCAGCCAGATCTGCGTCATTAAGATGTCCATCAGCTGCACAGTCACAGCTGCTTTCTGTGCACGAGCACCGCCCTAGGCAAATTAGATCTAAAGGAAAACAAACTCCACCAACCTGCCAAAGAGTCCCGAGAGGGTGGAGGGAACTAAGCCCCTAGCAGCAGATAAGAAATTCTAGTAAGAAGTGGAGGAGAGCACCAAGAGCACGCAGCGACTGTCAGAGGGGTCTTAGGAGATTCGGTCATCCTTAGGGTCCTGGAGGGAATGGTTCCAGGACTCACCTTGCATGCCAAAATTCACAGATGCTCAAGCCTCTTATATAAAAAGACGTCGTATTTGCATATAACCTCCACTCTTCCTCCCTGTACTTTAACTCGTGTCTAGATTACTTACATTACCTAATACAGTGTAAATGTTATGTAAACAGCCATTATCTTCTATTGTTTAAGAACAATGACAAGAAAAAAATCCTGTACATATTCAGTACAGATGCCGCCAGCCCGGACCTATTGCGTATGATATGCGTCAGCAACAATGTAACATTTTTTTTTTTTTTTTTTTTTTTTTTTTTTTTTTTTTTGTGGTACCGGGGATTGAACTCAGGGGCACTTGACCACTGGGCCACATCCCCAGCCCTTTTTAGTGTTTTTATTAGAGACAGGGTCTCACTGAGTTGCTAAGTGCCTCACCATTGCTGAGGCTGGCTTTGAACTCGCGATCCTCCTGCCTCAGCCTCCCAAAGTGCTGGGATTACAGGCGTGCGCCACCGCGCCCGGCTAACAATGTAACATTTTTTAATCCCCATTCTGTTGCCTCCGCCAGTGCAGAACCCACAGATAAGTAAGGTTGACTGTACTTCCTCCAGAAAAGTGTCACTTAAACTGAAACCCAAAGTATTACAAAAGGAGTTAACTAGGTCGGCTTCGCGGTCTGGTGCGGCTTGAGCTATTGGTTCTAACAAGATGCTTCAAACCATTATTAAACACTACTGAATCCAGCCGGGCGCGGTGGCGCATGCCTGTAATCCCAGCACCTGGGAGGATGAGGCAGGAGGATCTCGAGATCAAAGCCAGCCTCAGCCATGGCGAGGTACTTAGCAACTCAGTGAGACCCTGTCTCTAATAAATTACAAAAAAGGGCTGGGGATGTGGCCCAGTGGTCGAGTGCCCCTGAGTTCAATCCCTGGTACCAAAAAAAAAAAAAAAAAAAAAAAACCCTACTGAATCCCCCTGAAGCCCTACTATACCCAGGCTTACCAAGACATTTGGGTAGGAATGGGGTTGATGAGCTTCGTTGTGTATAAAATCGGGAGTGCTGATAAAAGAAGTAGAGCTTTGAAAGGTCCAAGTCCTGCACCTGTCATGTCATCATTAGCTAGCTTGCTTGAGTACAGAATTGTCAGTCCACCTATAAATCTAAGCCGGCTTTGTTAGATGGGAACACAGAACATCGCCATGCCCTTATATAAGTACCACTTACTGCGTGGCATGAATAAATGATCTGTGAAATGCACCACTAAAAATAAAAAATAAAAATTAACTAAGGAAGGAAGGGCAGAGGTGGGAGGCAGGACTCAGCACACAGGCTCGGAGCCAGGCAGTCTGGTTTTGAAACCAGCCTTACCACTTACTGCCTGTGTGTGATTGTGCTTGGTGTGATTGAGCTGCACCTCTCCGGCCTCGGTTTTCTCGCCTGCAAAATGGGTAGTAATCTATCTACTCTTTGGGTTGTTGTGAGGATTAAATGAGTTAATTCGTGCAGATGCTTAGAACAGCACCTGACACATCGAGTTCCATGAATGCTCAATTAAAAAAAATATGATAGATGGAAGAGTGAATGGAACTGGAAGAAGAGAATGTACTGAGCATAAGCTAATCTCCCAAGAAGTGTGGCTGATTTTCAAGAAGAGAAAACCAGTAGCTAAAGGTGATAAGGAGACCAGAGAGAATTCACCTTTTTTTGGATACAGGGTCTTGCTACGTTTCTGAAGTTGGCTTCAAATTTGCAATCCTCCTGCCTCAGGCTCCCAAGTACTGAGATCACAAGCTTGTGCCACCACATTCAGCTAAGATTTACTTTGTAAAACAAGAAAAATTCGAGCACTTATATACTGATTGAAACGAGCCAGGAAAGAGATAGGCTGAAGATTTGGGGGAAGGGAAAGAACGGCTGAATAAACCAAGAACAGAGGCCCTGACTTGAGGAGCAGAAGGCAATTGCAGGTGCCCAAGAGAGTGGTGGAAGACAGGTGAGGTAGAGCAGATGCCAGTCAGTGGCTGGGCTGGTGCGGGTGGGGAGTGGGGGAAGTACCTTCTCTTTGCTCCATGAGGCAGAGGTATCACCACCAACTAAGAATGAGCAGGTAGGTGGAGGTGGGAAGAGAGGGTCAGACACATCCTTAAAGGGTGTGGACAAGCATGCTTCTACTAATAATCCCTCACTGCCTGGAACTTGACGATTCACAAGATAGCTTCTAAACACGTTCTCATTCTATTACCGAGCAAAGCTGTCTGTGGAGTGCAGCTACTGTGAAGATGTCAGATCCAAGTCCTTTGCAATAGTGCCGGAAGGATTTCAAACAAGTCAGAGTAAAAGGCATGAATTTATTAAAAGGAATAGAACAAAAAAAAAAAAAAAAAAAGGAAAAGGGGAACACTCTCAAAGGAGAAAGGAAGAGGTCCTCTCAGAGGACAAAGACAGTGTACCCCTTCTATCCTCCTGCTTTATTGGGGGTCCCAGGGAATTTTCCAGAGAGACCCACCCAGGTTCATGTCTTGACTTTTGTTGTTGTTTTGTTTTTGTGGTGCTGGGGATTGAACCCAAGGCCTTGTGCATGGGAGGCAAGCACTAAACCCACTGAGCTACATCCCCAGCCCATGTCTTGACTCTTGATTGACAGCAGGATTACATCTGACTTTTAAGTCCCCACTGCACATGGTCTTACCCATGGAGGGGAGATGTTACGATCACTATATTTTACCATATAATCATTGCAGATTTTATGCCAAATTTTTGCCAAAAAAAAAAAAAAAAAAAAAAAAGTACAGTGCAACCATTATGTAAAGTTTTTTCTAAAATCGTGCCAGCATTACTCAAAAATCATTTATTACTAAACTCTCTTTTGTGCAAGATTAGGATGCATGGATTACTCATGAATATACATTAATGCAGTGGTGACAATTATGCAGTGAAATATGGGACAATGAGATGCTAAAGATTGATCCAGGGCAACCCTGGGTCACCTTGGCCTGTGCTAACCAGTTCTAGTTAGAACTATTCTCACAGATTTCGTGGTTGGGAGCTTTGCTTCTAAGTATCCTGTCCCCTTGTGTCCTGGAATATGGTCTGCGTAAAGGTCACAAACCCCACCACTCCCCACCCAGGATAACTTGTGTTCTTATCAGTAGGGAGGACCCTTTGGGTCTGCATTTCTCCTGCAGGTAGCAGGCTGTGTACTGAGGAAGATAGCATATCCTATTGACCCAAACCAGGCAGGGCCAGAGTGGTCTCAGGCAGATTGCAGGGGAGGGGTCCGCACAGTGGGCCCAGTCCACAGAACCGTCCACCCAACCTCACGTCCCCTCTGTTCCTGTCCGTCTGCCACCTAGCAATTCCATCCTCCGGAAAACCCAAGTGTCTTTGTCAGATCTCTTTGTGGGGAGGAAGGTGAGCTGAGGAGGAAGGTGCGGCCTGAGGCTTACTGGTGGGACCTCATGCCAGAACAAGGTTTTCCAAATGGAGTCTTGCTGGACTTCAGATCTTGAGCGTCCTCAGTGTTCCATTCGTGAAGGCTTCATCGCCCCCTCCCATGGGACTATCGGGAGATGGGGGGACACTGGAGAGGTGGAACTGCTGGGAGGAAGTGAGGTCAATGGGGATATGCCCTAGAAGAGGATATCAGGACTCTGCCCCTGCCACCGAGTGTGCGCACGCGCTTCCCAGCGCTTAGGAGGTGAACAGCCTCCTCCACCACATGCTCCCATCATGATGTATCGAGCTGCCACAGGCCCAAAGCAATAGGGCCAAGTGACCATGGACTCTGGAACTGTGAACCAAAGTAAACCTTTCCTCCTTTTAAGTTGATTACCTCAAGCATTTTGGCACAGTAATGGAGAGCTAACTGACACAAGACTTCTCTCATAGGCCTTTCTGAAAGCACATGTGAGCACACACATGACCAAAGCACTCAGGGCTCTGTTGTACATTCCCGTCTCCCTCACAGAAAGGAGCAACGGAATGCAAATGAGTGCGGCTGCCCTTATGACTGGGATGATCTCAAATCTGTTCTCACTGAGGGGGAACATTTAGTTAATTATTCACAACTGAAAAAAATGCTGCGTGACAATGGGAATAGTATGCTACCATTTGTGTGCTGAATGGAAAGAAAAAAAAAAACAGAATGCGTCTGTGATTGTGTTTGCTTAGATATGCATAAAACATTTCTGGAAGGATGCCCAAAAAACTGGTAACGATGCTTTCCTCGGAGAAGGGAGCCAGCCAGATGGGAAGGAAGAAGACTTCAGTATATTCCCTTCTGGGCCTTCTCAATTTGAGATAAAGAAGTAAATATGGCTGGGATGTAGCTCAGTAGTGGAGCACTTGCCTAGCAGATGCTGAGGTCCTGCGTTGTATCCCCATTACCTGGAAAAAAAGAAAAAGTAAATATAAAATATACACAAGTGTTCTGACTATTATGAGAAACAAATTACTTTCAGCATACTGACCACGGAGGCTTGCTGAGATGTCCTGACTAACGCCCACTGTTCCCCCAATCCCCTGGCCCTTCCCTTCTCTCCCCCTTGGCTTCTAACCCAAATTTTTAATCCCTAAACCAGGCTCAGGACTGAGGTATCCACCACCAGCCCCAGACCGCAGCCTCACCCCCTGGCGGAGGCAGCACAGCCACACCAGGCTCCACAATCTGGACACTAGTTCTCTGTCTCTTTTGGTTGTCATAATGGCACTTAAGTTAGTCTAATAGGGTTTTATTTTATTTTGATTTATTTTTGCATTGTGCGTGCCAGGCAAGTGCTCTGCCATACAGTGGGCCCCATATTCAGGAACCCACAGCACACCAAATATGGACCAATTTTATGCCTTTTTTTTTTTTTTTTGGGGGGAGGGGTACCAGGGATCAAACTCAGGGCACTCGACCACTGGGCCACATCCCCAGCCCTTTTTTGTATTTTGTATTTTATTTAGAGACAGGGTCTCACTGAGTTGCTAAGTGCCTCTCCATTGCTGAGGCTGGCTTTGAACTCGTGATCCTCCTGCCTCAGCCTCCCAAGTGCTGGGATTACAGGCGTGCGCCAGCGCGCGCCCGACTATACTTCTTCTCCCCTCCCCCCTTTTCGGTATTTCTTCCTGCTTCTGCCCTTCTGTCAGAAGGTCCAGCTCACAGCCACGTTCCTATCAGGTCTTAGCCCTGACACCAAAGTCCATCAGGGTGCCCTTTCCTGGACCAGTAAACCTGGACCGCAGTTAGCTGTGGCTAACTGGGCAGCCCATGGGGGTCAGGACAGGAAAACGTCGGCTTCAGAGACAGTTGCCAGAGGCCTTACAAAATGCCCCGTTTCTTTCAGAAGGAACTATAGGCAGAGCAGAGACGTGGGACACAAAAATCCCTGGACAGCTTGGTCCAGGAGCCTGAGTTCACCTCTCCAGGCGATGCTGCTCTGCCCGACCTCCAACTTGGCCTGTCCTGGTGTTCCCGTGAGCAGAGGCACGGTGCTTTGCCACATCTGAGGGCCTGAAGAAATCTCCCTAATCTGTGTTACAAAGAAAAAGTTCTAGATTCATAAGTAATGGGCAGCCCGTGTGGGTCCACAAAGGGGCCATGAAGGCCCCTCTCCCTCTCCTTTCCTTTCTGCCCCAACTTCTGGTGGCCATCCCACTTGCTGCCTTTGCCAGGACTGCAGCCATGGTGAAAATACTTGGAAGTTGTGGACAGTCCATGGGCACAAAAATAGAAAAACAAAAACAACAACAACAACAAAACAAAAAAAAACACAAATCGCACACACAAGAAAGTATTTTTAAATCAAAAAGACCTGGATTTGCTGGGCACGGTGGCACACACCTGTAATCCCAGCTACTCAGGAGGATGAGGCAGGACAATCTTGAGTTCAAGACTAACCTGGACAGCGAGGTGAGTCCCATGGTGGGGCAGGCAGTGCTGGGGAGTGACATTGGCCAAATTATGTTGTTATATTGTGTGCATGTACTGATATGCAACAACAAAGTATGTACGACTATAATGCACCAATGAAATTTGGGGGGAATAAAATAAAAAGAGCTGAGGATGTAGTTCAGTGGTAGAACACTTGCCTGGCATTTGCGGGCCCTTGGGTGCAGTACTAGTACTAGGCACAATATACACCCCAAAAAAACGGGTTTTATTTATTTATTTATTTATTTATTTTTGGTACCGGGGATTGAACTCAGGGGCACTCGACCACTGGGCCACATCCCCAGCCCTTTTTTGTATTTTTTTTATTAGAGACAGGGTCTCACTGAGTTACTAACTGCCTCGCCATTGCTGAGGCTGGCTTTGAACTCGCGATCCTCCTGCCTCAGCCTCCCAAAGTGCTGGGATTACAGGCGTGCGCCACCGCGCCCGGCTCGGGTTTTATTTCTACCTCTGCCACTCACTAGCTATATGATCTTAGGCAAGACATTTAACCTACAGAACCTCAGTCTCTTCATCTGTGAAGTGGGAGCAATGCACAAAATTATCATGAGAATTAAAGGAAATTATGTCCCTACTAGTGGGCACACCATAGCTACTCCACGAATGATGTCCCCACCCTTTCCCCCTTCTCTCTCCTTGCATTTTCCTCCTCTGTCTTCCTTCAGCATCACAGTCACACCATATTTCTCATTAGTCCCTTGTATTACTCAGGACTATTTGGTTGCAAGTGACAATAAGCCTTTCACTGATTCATGCACAAAAGGAAATGAACTGGCTTCCTGTAACCACACTGTCCAGGTGTAGTTGGTTCCAAGGCACAGAGGGTACCGCCAGGGCTTGGACTGGCTTTGGGAATTTATCAGTACTGTTGTCCTAATGGCAGGTTCATTTTCAAATGCATTTTTTCACTCACTCATTCATTCATCAAATATTTCATGAGCACCTACTGTGTGTCAGTTCCCACATTAGGCCCTTGGGAAACAAAACATACAAGATTCTTGTCCTCATGCACCCTACAGTCTGGCAATAAGATAGAGATGATAAGCCTAATTAATAATAATACTAACAATAATAATATTACAAGCAGTAGGTCTAGGACAGTGATAGAGCCCTTGCCTTAGCATGCACAAGGCCCTGGGTTCTATCTATGATACTGCAAAAGACTTATAATAATAATAATAATAATACAGAAGCATAGTACATGGAAAGGTAATAAGTGCTATGAAAAAATAGAGCAGGTGAGGTGGCACACACCTGTAGTCCCAGGTACTTGGAAGGCTGAGGCAGGAGAATTGCAAATTCAAGGTCAGCCTGGACAACTTAGTGAGAAATACCTTGTCTAAAATTTTTTTAAATAAAATTAAAATGATACAGTTCAAGCCGGGCGCGGTGGCGCACGCCTGTAATCCCAGCACTTTGGGAGGCTGAGGCAGGAGGATCGCGAGTTCAAAGCCAGCCTCAGCAATGGCGAGGCACTTAGCAACTCAGTGAGACCCTGTCTCTAATAAAGTACAAAAAAGGGCTGGGGATGGGGCCCAGTGGTCGAGTGCTGCTGAGTTCAATCCCCGGTACCAAAAAAAAAAAAAAAAAAATGATACAGTTCAGTGGTAGTGTGCCCCTATGCTGCAGGAAAAATAAAATAAAATAAAGTAGAACCAGATAAAGGGGGGGAAAGTGTCTGCAGGGGTAAAGTACATTCTTCCAAGTAGAATGTTCAAAGTGGGTCTCATGAGAAGGTTTTGAAGGAGGAAAGGGATTCACCTTGCTACCTAGGGGAGGAGTGTTCTAGGCAGAGGGAGGGGCAGACACCTAGGCTTTGATTTGGGAGGTGTCACTGTGCTTAAGCAACAAGACAGCTGACCTGGCTGGCACAGAGTAAGTAAGGAGAGAAAAGGAGAAAGTGAGGTCAGAAAGTTATCAGGGTGCAGGTTCAGATACAGATGGAGGAGTTTCCTAGAGGCTTTTTATCTATCGCTGCATTAAAAAAATATCCTAAAAGGGGCACGGTATGCACAGGAAGCCGAGGCGGGAGGTTCTCAAGTTTGAGGCCAGCCTGGGCAATTTAGGGAGATCCTGTCTCAAAAATAAAATTTAAAAAAAGTTCTGGAGATGTGGCTCAATGGTAGAGCATTTGTCTAGCATGCACAAGGCCCTGGGTTCAATCCCCAGTACTGGAAAAAAAGAGTACCCAAAACTTTGCAGTTTAAAACAAAAGCGTTTGTTAATTCACAAGGCCTGTGCATTAACATTAGCCCTGTGTTTTAGAGTCTGCCGTGGGCTGGAGTCCAGGTGCTGGCCGGGCTACAGTCATCTCAAGGCTTACCTGGAGAAGGAAGCATCCACTTCCAAGCTCCCACACATGACCACTGGCAGGATTCAGTTCTTCACCAGATGCCCAACAGAGGGTATCAGTTCCTTGCCACATGGGCCTCTCCAACACAGCAGCTTGATTCATCAAAGTAAGCAAGCCAAGAAGAAAAAGAGAGAGAGAGAGCTTACAAGATATTGGTCACAGTCTCTACTAAACCAACCTCAGAAGTGACATCCCATTGCTTTTGCCATATCCTGTTGGTTATATAGGTCGCGCTGCCCGTGGTGGCGCACACCTTTAATCCCAGTGACCTGCGAGGCTGATGCAGGAGAATTGCAATTTTGAGGCAAGCCAGGGCAATTTAGCGAGACCCTATCTCAAAACATAAAAAGGGTTGGGGGTGTAACTCAGTGGGAGAGCGCATGCTTAGCATGTGTGAAGGCCCTGGTTCCCGTCCCCAGTACCAAAAATAAGGAAGTAGTCAGTAGGTCCAACCCCCCCCCAAGGATCCCCCTCTCACCCCAGCCCTTCAATGACTCTATAAGAACCCAATATTGCTGCAATAAATTCCTTCTGCCCTAGTTAGCCAGAATCTGTTTCTTAGGGCTATCCTGACTGATGGGACCTGTGACCTTCTCTACTGCCTCCACACTTCCATTCCCAGGACCAATTAGCTTGACAGTGACGAATAAGGCATATTTTCGGGTTGACTGACACCTTTGATTTTTTTTTTTTTTTTTTTCAGGTACTGGGGCTTGAACTCAGGGGCACTTGACCACAGAGCCACATCCGTAGCCCTATTTTGTATTTTATTTAGAGACAGGGCCTCATTGAGTTGCTTAAGCACTTTTTTTTTTTTTTTTTTTTTTTTTTGCTGAGGCTGGCTTTGAACTTGCCAGCCTCCTGCCTCAGCCTCCTGAGCTGCTGGGATTACAGGAATGTACCACCATGCCCAACTTAGTGGTTTGTTTTTTTGTTTGTTTGTTTGTTTGTTTGTTTTTGAGACAAGATGCACTAAATTGCTGAGGCTGGCCTCAAACTTGTGATCCTCCTGCATCAACCTCCTGAGCCACTGTGATAACAGGTGTGCTACACCACATCCAGCTTGAATACCCTTTCTATGTCTGGGAAAGTTCCTGTCATTCTTTTCCAAGGTAGAAGCCATAAATTTCGATTTCCCAGCCTCTTCTGTAGTTAGATAGCAGACTCCACCAATCAGAGGCAACCAAAATCTTATTTCACATTGTGAATGGAGAAAGAGTATGGTGAGGCAGGTACCATATGATGCAGCTCTGGGTTTATGGGGAAGAGAGGCATTGGCAGTTGAGGGCTGCTGGAGAGAAGATTCCAGTGTCTGGGGACTGATAGATAGGCTTGGACCAACAGGCCACCTCCCCCATGGAAATTTCCATTAGGAGCAACCTGGTTTCATTTTCCCCAGGCAGGAGCCAATCAGCTTAAAGGTCACTATGTTCCCCAGGCAGGAGCCAATCAGCTTAAAGTTCGCTCTGTTCCCCAGGCAGGAGCCAATCGGCTTAAAGGTTGCCGCCCTGTTTACTGGGAAAAGAGCTAATAGCGTTAAAGGTCACTCTGGTACACCCCCCCACCACCAGAAATCCCTATTTAAAGCTCCTGCCTGCCTGGAGCTCAGACACAACAGCTCCTCCCTGCGGAGAGGAGGCAGCCACTGCAACAGCTCCAGACTCACCATCTCCAGCCCGACAGCAGCTGCCCCAGCCAACAGCTCCAGAGACCACAGCCGGCACTACCAGGCACCAACCCTCCATCCAGAGCTTGCACACTTCCCTCTCCCTGACTCCTCTGTCCCCGTACTTCTTCTACCTCCGACCAGCCATAAAGGCTAGTGAATAAATCTCTTGGCTGCACGGTGATCTCCAGTGTGATTTTTGCCCTTCAGGGACCAGGGTTGGAGGTACAAGATGCACTGCTTACAAATGGTGCTTGCCTTCACTGACCTCAGCAGAGAGACACTGCGTAGCCCTCGAGCTAGGCTCTCTCTTCCTCCTCAGGCGGTTCTTTGAAAATCCAATATCCTAAAATAAGTTCCTTTTCTGACCAAACTAGGAAGGATGAGTTCTATATTTTACAACTAAGAACACTGACACACAGTATACTGTAGGGGAAAGCCCAAACAAATTTTAACTATTTCTCCCATGACAGACTCACAAATGTCAACATGATACATCAGCCAAATATGAGTGGTGATGGCCCAGGAACATGGATTCAAGTTACCCTGAATGACATGTTCTAACATGGAAAAGGTTACATGAACGTTTTATCATCACAGAACAAAAATTAAAATAAAATCCATACATTTTGGGAGGCTGAGGCAGGAGGATCGCGAGTTCAAAGCCAGCCTCAGCAATGGCGAGGCACTTAGCAACTCAGTGAGACCCTGTCTCTAATAAAATACAAAAAAAGGACTGGGGATGTGGCCCAGGGGTTGAGTGCCCCTGAGGTCAATCCAGTACAAAAAAAAAAAAAATCAACACATTTTGGTGGAACTGTTAAGTGGGCAGCTACAGCAAAGTGGAGAAATCTCTTACACAGGCTATGAATTATTATCTTATAGCCTTCTCAGCTTTAGGGTCGGTAGAGGCTGGAGGTTGGGTAAGCTTAGTGATACATTCCAAGCTTATTAGTCAGGAGAAAGTTAGGCCAGATACAAAAATTAAGGCAAAAAAATTAGCTACAAAAGTGACTAGACAGCCCAAGGTAATTTGGGGGTTTGACCTTCAACATTCCCTCCCAGCACATCACAAGGTTCTAGTGAGCCAAGGTCAAGCAGCCAGTAGGATCTTTCATTCAGATGCAGCTGACCAAGGATATTTAATATAGATGCTTCAGTTTACACAACACACATCATTTCTGCCACCCCAAAATGTGTGGGGATTTCTCCCCACCAGCAAGCAAGCAATTCTGCAGACGTTAAGAGCTGGGTCGTCCTCTCATCCAATTCAGTTCTGTCTTCCTGGAGGTCAGGTCAGATCCCATAGGTGAAGGCTCAGTCCCCAAAACTTCTCCCCGCTACCATTTTATCCACCAGTCACAAGCCCCAGGTGCACATGCACAAGGCCCTGGGCTCAATCCCCAGGTGACTGTGGCTTTTGCCTGTGCTTCTGACCTACTGGCTCTAAATCAGGGTTCCCACAAATCTGTCCTTGGATTCAACTAATTTGCTTCAGCAGCTCACAGAACTCAGGGAAACACACTTACTGGGTTATTATAAAGGACATTACAAAGGATACAGGTGAAGAGATGCGCAGGGTGAGGCGCAGGGGAAGGGGTCGGAGCTTCCATGTGACCCCTCCCCAGGAACCTCCACCTGTTCTGCCATGCAGAGCTTCTGTGAACCTTGTCCTTTTGGGTTTTAGGGAGGCTTCATTACATAGACACGGCTGATTAAATCCTAGGCCCCTGATAAACAACTTAACCATTCACCCTTCACCTCCCTAGAGGTTGGGTTAGAGCCGAAAGCCCCAACCCTCTAATCCTGCCTTGGTCTTTCTGGCAACCAGCCCCCATCCCGAAGTTACCTAGAGTCTGCCAGACACCAGTCAATTCCTTAGTATACAAAAGGACACAATGGAGGGGCTGGAGATATAGCTCAGTTGGTAGAGTACTTGCCTCACATGCGCAAGGCCCTGGGTTCAATCCCCAGCACCACAAAAAAAAAAAAAAAAAAAAAAAAAAAAATACACTACAGATTCAAGGCCCAAGGATTTGGGGAGTTATATGCCAGGAATCTAGGATGAAGACCAAATACATGTCTCACAATATCACACAGACACTTATACAAGCAACTTGTTGGTTTGTTTTGTTGTTTTGTTGTTTTTTGGGTTTTTTTTTTTTTGGTATCAGTGATTGAACTCAGGGGCACTCGACCACTGGGCCACATCCCCAGCCCTTTTTTGTATTTTATTAGAGACAGGGTCTCACTGAGTTGCTAAGTGCCTCGCCATTGCTGAGGCTGGCGTTGAACTTGCCATCCTCCTGCCTCAGCCTCCCAAGTGCTGGGATTACAGGCGTGTGCCACCGCACCCAGCCGGTTGTTTTTAATATGATCTGTTACACTGTGTTAAACTTTACCAATTGTGGGTTAGTTATAAAAATACCCACTTCAAAAACTCCAAGGAAGGTGCAGTGATTCACACCTGTAATCCCAACAACTCGGGAGGCTGAGTCAAGAGGATCCCAAGTTCAAGGCCAGCCTGGGCAATTTAGCAAGACCCTGTCTCAAAATAAAAATAAAAATAAAAAGGGCTGGGAGGTGCAGCTCAAGAAAACGCCAAAGAGCTGGGCACGTTGGCACACTCTGGTGTAATCCAAGCTACTCAGCAGGCTGAGGCAGGAGGGTCACAAGCTTCAGGCTAGTGATTTAGCAAGACCCTGTCTCAAAAATAAAAATTTAAAAAGGGCAGAGGGTGTAGGTAGCTCAGTGGTAGAGCACTACTGGGTTCAATCCCCAGCCCCTGGGGTGGGGGGGCTTGGGGGTTAAGGAGGCCAGTGTGTTTGGAGCTGAGTGAGCCAGGGGGAAGTCGTGCCATCCCCCGCAGGCAAACAGAAAAGGAGGGGTGGGCCGAGGAAAGTTTAATGGACAGGCTACTCATTTGAGGAAAAGCAACAGGGTCAGTGAGGACATCCTGGGACTACCAAGAACAAGAAGCCATTGCCACTCTGAGGCAAGGAGCAGTAAGAAGACTGGCAGGGCTGCCCAAAAGGAGCAGAGGCCTCAGGAGAGGAGCACAGCCACCTGCAGCCCACAGCCCAACTGCACGTGGGCTGAGCAATAAGCACCAGCCCCAACCTCCTCCAACCCTCCATTCCTGCCTCCAACCTCCATTCCTGCCTCTAACCCTCCATTCCTGCCTCCAACCCTCCATTCCTGCCTCCAACCCTCCATTCCTGCCTCCAACCCTCCATTCCTGCCTCTAACCCTCCATTCCTGCCTCTAACCCTCCATTCCTGCCTCCAACCCTCCATTCCTGCCTCCAACCTCCATTCCTGCCTCCAACCCTCCATTCCTGCCTCCAACCCTCCATTCCTGCCTCCAACCCTCCATTCCTGCCTCTAACCCTCCATTCCTGCCTCTAACCCTCCATTCCTGCCTCCAACCCTCCATTCCTGCGGGGGCCTCCCATTGGCTGATGGGAGAGAGCAAGGAATCCAGTAAAAGCACTTACACAGGTCAGCCTGCTGGGGTCAGGGCAGGTACAGGAGGTTGGAGAGTGGGTCTGGATGGCAAAGGGAATAGCTAGCACACTTGCTTTTACATTTGTTTTTTTTTTTTGTTTTGTTTTGTTTTTGTTTTTTTGTTTTTTTTGGTTTTTTGGTTTGGTTTTGAAGTTGGTTTTTTGTTTGTTTGTTTGTTTGTTTGTTTTGGTACTGGGGATTGAACTCAGGGGCTCTCGACCACTGGGCCACATCCCCAGCCCTTTTTTATATTTTATTAGAGACAGGGTCTCACTGAGTTGCTAAGTGCCTCGCCATTGCTGAGGCTGGCTTTGAACTCGCGATCCTCCTGCCTCAGCCTCCCCAAGTGCTGGGATTACAGGCGTGCGCCACCGCGCGCGGCTTGGTTTGGTTTTGAGACAGAGTCCTGCTGAGTTGCTGAGGCTATCCTTGAACTTGTCCTCTTGCCTCAGTCTCCCAAGTCGCTGGGATCACTGGCATATGCCAGTGCACCTGGCTAGCACACTTGCTTCATCCCAGTGGACCCCACCCGCTTTCTCTGATCAGACTGGGAAACTGAGGCTGAAACGGTGAAGCTGAAGACGCTATGCTGAGGGACCAGGCAGGGAAGACAGAAAGGACAACCATTAATCAGTGGGAGGTTGGTAGGGGGGGCGACGTGCTTTGCTGGCCATCACCATGGCCACCACTCTGAGCTGCCAGCCAAGCCCAAGCCAAAGGATAACTGGAAGTCACTTTTTCCACCACCCCGCCCATTCCATTTCCCTCCCTCTTCCTCCTCGGCCCCAAACAGAGTGATTTCCCTTGTGGCATCCATTTCCAAACAGAATTTTTGTGAGAACAATGGACAGCTGTTCTGGGTGGCGGATCTTGGGAAGCCTTGGGAAGCCGTGGCTGAAGTCACACTGGGGAGGAAGGGAGTGGGGGAATGTAACCCAGCGAGGTGGTCCAAGAGAGGCCGGAGAACCCAGAGTGAAGGAGAGGGGATGAGGGAAGAGGGGAGGTAGCTACAGGAGGTGAGGGGTCATGGAGAGGTGACCCAAACAGTTGGACTGCTGTCGACAGCAGTTTTATTGGCGTTGGCCAAAAGTGGTTACCAGGAACCTGCAGAGGAGAGAGAAAGGGGGTGTCCCTTTGATACTGCCATTTATTGTGACGAGTTCTTGCTTCCCCGAATACTGAAGTACAACACCAGGGAAGCATGCCCAGGCAAGTGGGGGAGTAAGAGGCTTGATTAAAGGATAGCAAGCCGGGGCGCGGGGGCCACGCCTGTGATCCCAGCCCTTGGGAGGCTGAGGCAGGAGGATCGCGAGTTCAAAGCCAGCCTCAGCAATGGCGAGGCACTTAGCAACTCAGTGAGACCCTGTCTCTAATAAAATACAAAAAAGGTCGAGTGGTCGAGTGCCCCTGAGTTCAATCCCTGGTACCAAAAAAAAGGATAGCAGAAGGGCTGGGGTCATGGCTCAGCGGCAGAGCGCTCGCCTTGCACATGCGCGGCCCAGGCTCGATCCTCAGCACCACGTAAACTTAAATGCATTGCATTGTGTACAACTAAAGCAAATAAATAAATATTTAAAAAAAAAAAAAAAAAAAAAAAAGGATAGCAGAAAAGACGCCCCTACCCCCACCCCAGGAAAACGGATGGAAAGGAGGAATCAGCGGGAAGGAGGTCTTCTCCCTTTTATATCTAAGGTATTTTTTTGTTTGTTTGTTTCCTACATTCCAGTTCTTTATTTTGCTTATCTCCCTCACCCTGAAGATGCTGGGGGATGCAGGTGGGAAGGCCAAAAGGTCGAAGACAGGAGGGCCTATGGGGGCGGGGGGAGGAGTGATCTGGGCAGGAAGGGCCTAGGGTGATTTGATTAGCATCTCCTCCTCTTGCTGGGAGCTGCTTCATTAGTAGTTCTTTAGGTGGGCTGGGGCCTTGGGAACATGGACATTTCAATCTCCCAGTTGTTGTTCTGGTTTCCCAGGCTCAGATTGACTCCATTTTCTTCATTAGACTCAATATTAGACCCGATTTACCGAGCTACACTATCTTTTTTTTTTTTTTTTTTTTTTGGTACCAGGGATTGAACTCAGGGGCACTCGACCACTGGGCCACATCCCCAGCCCTTTTCTGTATTTTATTAGAGACAGGGTCTCCCTGAGTTGCTAAGTGCCTCACCATTGCTGAGGCTGGCTTTGAACTCGTGATCCTCCTGCCTCAGCCTCCCAAGTGCTGGGATTACAGGCGTGCGCCTCTGCGCCTGGCTACTAACTACCTATCTTTAAATCTGGCTTCACCTTCAGGGTGGACTTCTGGGAGAAAGAGGCCCCTCTTTGCTTGGGAAAGCAAAGGCAGGCCACGGCTTCACAGAGGTAAGTGCATTAGGACACCATATTTTGATGCTGGTTATTAGAACATAAGCTACGCCGGGAACGCCGTGTTGAAAAGGGGGGTTTATTGGGGTGCCACGTGGAAAGGAAGGGGACGAAATGGCGTGGAGGACAGGGAAGGTAGGGGACAAGGGAAAGGGGAAGAACAAGGGCGGTTTCAGTCCGGAGCAGGCTTAAGTAGTGAACTGGTGGTCAGAAGGACCCCTGGAGCGAGTCCGTGTCCCCATAGTCTGCCAGAGGTCAAGAGGGGGTGGCGAGGGCACCCGGTGGCCAGCTCTGCTGGCCAGCCTGAGACACCTGGGAGATGTAGTCTTTTCACAAAGTACTTGGGGGGGGGGGCCTCCGACCTGGGAGGTGTGGCCTCCCCGCCTGGAGTCTAACACTGGTACCTAAGAGGCCCCCATGCCTGGGTCAGCCCTGCCGGGCTGGGTTACCATAGCAACGGGGGTGAGGAGTGGGCAGCCATGCAGCCTTCTCTCCCTCAGGCCTCCTCCTCATCCTGTCCTGCATCCCCTCCTACGGCACCTCTGCCTTTCTCCTCCGTTCTCCCCACCCAGATCCAACCTGTCTTTCTGAGCTTGTCTGGTTCAGGTTCTTTGCATCACGTATTTCTTCCTTGGCCATTTATATCGTGCTCTCCCTCTGAAACTGGAAACCTTTTGCTGCTGATAGCAGTCCATTTTCACCCAAAATGACTCATTTTTCTGAGAGGAGCCCAACAAACAGCCTGGGATACCCTCACACCCGACTCTAGGTGGGCTACACACAGTACACTCTCCTGAGTACCCCCTGATTCAATGAGGAACAGAGACAAGACTCTAGGATCTACCACTGACAAGGACTTAAATATCAGCTGCTGACACCTTGAAGGTTCTCTAAGAAAGGGCAAGTTACCCCTGGTTCTGCCGAATAGTCAAGATAAATAAATACTCCATTTATCCAACTGAATGAATATAGATTACCATCAATGTTATGATTTGCAGTTCACCAAAGCACATTTTGGAGTGGGAGGATACCAGGGTTTTAACTCAGGGGCACCCGACCATTGAGCCTGTACATCCCCAGTCCTGTTTTGTATTTTATTTAGAGACAGGGTCTCACTGAGTTGCTTAAGCACCTTGTTTTGGCTGAGGCTGCTTTGAACTCATGATCCTCCTGTCTCAGCCTCCTGAGCCTCTGGGATTACAGGCGTGCACCACTGCACCCAGCTCAAAGCACATTTTTTGCAGATTCTTTTATTTGAACCACATAGCAATCTTATGAGGTGCCCATTAAATAGATGAGGAAATTAATTATCAAAGAGGCTAAGTAACACCAGGTGCAGGTGACACACACCTATAATCCTAGCTACAAGGCAGGAGGATCACAAATTTGAAGGTAGCCTGTGCAATTTAGCAAAACTGTTGCCGCCTGCAGCTATCGCCGCCTGCAGCAACGATACCGCAGGAAAGAATTCGGAGGCAGACTGGAAAATGAATAGGCTCTTTATTCTTGCTTCTTCTAACTTCTCTCTCTGGCTCCAACAACCTCTCCAACTCCAACCACCCCCTCTAGCAAACCTCACCCAGTTAAATACTTTCTGCCTTAACAAGTATACACGTGTCAACAGCTCAAACTTACAGGTGCGTCACATAGTGTTCACGGGCCTAGAAAGATTCTTAGATAAATGCATGAATATCAGGTGAAAATACTGAAACACCTCTTATGGCTCTCAGCTAGCCACCATCTTAGCTATCTCCTTATTAGGGCTCTTACACAAGACCCTGTCTCAAAACATGAAAACAAAAAAAATGGGGGGGGGGGGTAGAGATATAGCTGAGTGATAAAATGTCCCTGAGTTCAATCCCCAGTATACACACACACACACACACACACACACACACGGAAAAAAAACAGGTTGAGTGACACATGAACACACAGTACAGAATACAGGTTCCTAGAGTACTAGCTTAACACTTAGTATCCACAAATATGCCCAGTATCCAAAGAGAAATGGAAAAGGCTACTAAACAGGGATATGCCGGGAACAACTTTACTCCAGGATGAACTGCAGTACTAACAGAGAGGGATAAACCAGTTGCCCAGCAGAGCGTACATGTCATGATACCATCTCCTGGAGAATGGTGGAAAGCACCAGATATTAGAGCTCACAAAGGTCTATGGGCTGCCAAAATGTCTGCTCTGAGTCCTCAGAGCTCAAAGATCCAGCCCCGGGTGGAGACCTCAGAGCAGCCAGAACCTCTGAGAAACGCACCCCACTGGGTGAAGGAGAATACTGGTGCCTGGTAAGGCCAGAAATCCACTAATTGAGGCAAGGGCTGGGAGAGAATGAGTAGGGACAGGACCCTTTCAGAAGCAGCTTTCACATGTGACCCTGGCTCTCCCAGGGAAAAGTCCTACATACTTTACATACTTCACTCCAAATAAAAGACAGGGAGCTCTATATCTGAAGTCTGCAATCACTATACCAGATTCTTCAAAGTACATGTTCCTAGCACCACCTTAACCTCCCAACTCCATTCGCAAAACTGGTTCTCAGTTCCAGCAGCTCCCTGGAGTTACCTGAAAGTGTGTCACAGGCTGATGCCCAGGCTGAGCCCCAGATCTACTCAATCAGAATCTCTAGAGGGTAGAGCCCTGGCATCAGCATTTTCTCCAAGTCCATTGTAAGATATTCTAATGAACCCCACTCTGTTGGCAGGTGTAGGAAACCTTGCTAAAAGCAACTATCTCCCAAGCAGCAAGTGTGGTCTAAAAAAATAGCAGGGGGAATGAGGGAAGCCAGAGACCAGGTCCCCAGGGCAACAGGGATAGCTAACAAGGAGACAACAGTAGTATTCAGGGAGCCTCTTCTGATCCTATTAGCACCTTGGGGACAGCTACAGAACTTGATCTACCCAGCGGTAGGGGCAGGGCTAAGAAGGGCAACAATTTCTGTAAGGAAAATGGCTCCTCCTCCTCCCAGGGCTGGGTTTAACTGTGCTCTCAGATGCCCTGAAGGGGCAAACCATTTACAATGCATCCCTAGACTCCACAGACATCCAAAGTCTCAGTGAATATAGCTTCTAAACAGGGGGTCGAGGCAGGGAGCTACACTATGATTCCTAGCTGCATGCCTTTGTGAAAGTTCCTTCCTTTCCTCTAAACTGCCCTCCACCTTATGGGAATCCTAAGAATACGTGTGTCTTAGTGCAGTTGTGTAAATCACCTGAGATGATTAGTACCTGAAGAGCCCTTGGAACAATACCTGGCAGACAATAGGTGCCCAATAAAGATATGTATACATATACATTTATGTTTTTGTATATTAATATATAATTATATGTCCAAATCTATACGTGTATAAATAATATGTAGTGTTTATTAAGTGCCGACCACGTGCCGGGCACTACTTTAGGCACTTTCCAACACCTTGTGCGTGGGAGGCCCAGCCAGACCCAGGAGCTTCTGGGCCTCAGGATAAGTCACTTTCTTGCTGGGCGGGATCTCCGCGTGAGGGGATCCCCAAGTTTTGCAAGATCTCTGGCGGGGCACCTTCTTCAGCCTGCAGCTAGGCCCCACCAGGGGTTGCCATTCCTTCAGACTGTGAGAAGAGGCCAGGACACCGGACACGCCCAGGGACCAGAGCCGACTCCCGCCCACCAGCACCCACGGTTTTGGCGGGGGCCGTTTCCCGCTGCAGCCGCCCACCGCCCAGCGCCGCCTGGGGGTGGCCAGGGAAGCCCGGGAGCGCGGAGAGGTGGGGCAGCACCCTGTCGCCCCGGGAGCGCCGGGTCCCGACCGCGGAAAGGGGACCGCGGCGGAGCCCCGAGGGCGCCCCGGAAGGGGCCGCGGACGGGGCCGTCGGGAGGCCCGACCGGCTTCGGCGAGGGCCCCGAGGGGGCCCGCGCGGGAGCCGGCCACGCCCGGCGGCGCCCCGGCCCAGCCCCCTCCCAGGGCCAGCTGCGAGCAGGCGGCCTCGGCGCGGGAGGGAGCGGGCGCAGGAAGCCCACGGGGGTGACTCATCCTCCAGCCGCGGTGAGTCACCCGCGGCCACCGCGGCTCTGCCCCGCCCGGGCGCGCCCCCCTCGCGGCCGCGCCTGCACGCGCACCCGGGCCCCCGGGCCGGCTCGGCGTGGCCTCTGCGGTCAGACCCTCTCCCAGCCCTCGCCACGGTCTGAGCTCCGGCGACACGTGACCCTTAGGGAATTTTAAACGAATGATAGGTGGGGTTCCTTGCATTTTTCCCGTTTTCTCGTAGATACAAGGTGTTTTTTTTTTTTTTTAATTTTTAATGAAAAGTTGGAGAGGGGGAGATCTCAGCCTCAGTTTGAATGAGAGGGTGGATGAGGAACTTGGGGGAGAAGGGAGGAGGAACAAAGATTCCCTTATCGGTGGGTTTCCTCCTCCTCCTCACTCCCAAGGAGCTATGACACTGAGTGTGGGCGCCCAGCCTGCTCACAGGCCTGGCCCGGGCTAAGGTCATGCCGGACCCACCCAGGCAGGCACCGGACTCCCAGCCCCTCGGCTGGGGACAATTACCCATTTCTCCTTCCCAGTGGAGCTTGGTCCTGAGACAGCAGAGAATTCACTGGAGGTGAACAGGAGACCCAGCTAATGATGATGACCGACATTTACCCGGTGCCGTGTGCCAGACACTAAGCCTTTCATGCATATTGTTTTATTTAATGCCCACAACCACCCTGAGGGAGGTAGATGCTCTTACTGTGTCCATACTCAGGAAATGAAATGGAGGACTTCAGTAATGGCATAATGAGCATTTGTATCGCACTTAATTATTTAGGCAACACTTTCATCTAATTCCAGGACTGCTTGGGGAATGAGGGGTTATGTCCTGCTTGACAGATCAGCTACCAGGAAAAGCAAATATTTTCTCAACTTCTCCCAGCCCCTGGTCTCAGATACCTCGTCTTGATGTCTTTCCATCTCCCTCCACTACCACCCCACATCTCCACTCTTCAGCAACTAAAGCGACTCACTGTTAACTCACTGCACATCCAGATTCTAGCATCTATGAGTCACTGACTTCCTTCTGATAACTGTTGACCAAGAACAAACCTAAACAGGGGGCTGGGATTGTGGCTCAGCGGTAGAGCGCTCGCCTAGCATGTGGGCGACCCAGGTTCGATCCTCAGCACCACGTACAAATAAAACGCATTGAATAAAACGCATTGTGTACAACTAAAGCAAATAAATTGAAATTTAAAAAAAAAAAAAAAAAACCCTAAACAGATCTCCCTGCCAAGAAGGTACCATGGGGGCAGGGATTTCTCCTCCATTTTGTTCATTTTGTGTCTCCAGTGTCTAGAAGAGTTAGAGTTTGGAGCTCAATAGATTTGTGGTAGGTGAATGAAAGATCTAGCCCAAAGAGGCCGATAGTTCCTATCAGCCCTCAAAGAGATTGGAAGATTGGAAAAAGAAGGTTTAGGGGTGGGTTCTAGTCCCAACGCCCCCCTCAACAAAAAACACTTCCTAGGACGGCTTTAGCTGACCGTCTTCATGCCTCATACTTGTCGGAGTTAGAGAATTCCTCCTCAAATCTAGCCTTCATCTTTCTCGCATATCTCCCACATACCTAGACAAGAAGTGAGGTTGCTATCCTCCTGGGTCCCTACAGCTGCTTCAGGAAGTTATATTGCATCCACTAATCCCTGCCGTTCCCTCACAAACATCTCTGAGAATCAGGATATCCAGCTTTGGATCCTCAGTCTTGCCAACATCTTTGAGCCTCTGGTTTCCTAAAGATTCTGCTCCTTGCTATGACTGTTATTGATATTTTGGTACAGGGGATTGAACCCTAGGGGTACTTTACCACTGAGGTACATCCCCAGACCTTTTTATTTTATTTTTTTTTAATTTTGTAACAGGGTCTCTCTAAGTCACTGAGGTTAGCCTCAAATTTGGGATCCTCCTGCCTCAGCCTCCAGAGTCACTGGGATTACAGGCGTGCACCACCACACCTGGCTACTCCTCTCTTTATTCTAGGCAAGTTCAACAGCCATGTGAGAGACCCTTCCATCATCGCAGCCCTATGTTCCTTGTCCTGTTCCTCTCTGATGACCACTTCTTCCACCTCCCAGGCCTCCCACTGCCAGGACCACACCCTGGATCGTATCATTTACCTGGAACTGCCTTACTTCCCGGCATAGGTACCAGCCTTTCACCCTGAGGCCACATGCTCAGGACAACCTATGAACCAGTGCTTTGGGAACATCCAATCCTGTAGCCAGTCACCTTCCTCTGGCTTCTGTCTTTATCCAGCAGAGTCTATGGACCCTCATTAGAACCCTGTCCCTGCAAAAGTCTCCACTTCCCTTCCCTGGCTCTGCCACACACTCCTAACAAAACCTCACCAACAAAAATAAGCACAGCTGGAAGAAACATAACCAGCCAGATGAGGGCGCTATAATCTCTTGTTTACCACCGGCAAGTCCCATCCCTGTCACTATAACAAAAGACCAAAGATGATTAACTTATAAAGAGCCGGGTGTGGTGGCCCAGGCCTGTAATCCCAGCCCTTGGGAGGCTGAGGCAGGAGGATCGGAGTTCAAAGCCAGCCTCAGCAATGGCGAGGCACTTAGCAACTCAGTGAGACCCTGTCTCTAATAAAATACAAAAAAAGGGCTGGGGATGTGGCCCAGTGGTCGAGTGCCCCTGAGTTCAATCCCCAGTACAAAAAAAATAAATAAATAAATAAATATATATATATATATATATATATATATATATATATATATATATATTATTTTTTTTTTGTGATGATTTGGGCTCTGTTTTGAAGGTTCTAGTCCACAATGGATTGGCCCTATTGTTCTGAGCCTCTGGTGAAGCAGCACGGTGTGGTAAGGTCATGTGACAGAGTAAAACCACTCACCTCATTTCCAGGAAGAAAAAGTAAAAGAGGGCTATTCCAGGGTCCCACAATCCCCTTTGAGAGTATGCTCTCAATGACCTCAGGGCTTCCCACAGGCCTCACCTCTCAAAGGTCTCCACCACCACCTGGGGACAAAGCCCACATGGACCTTGGTACATTCAACATCCAATAGCATCCAACAATCCTAAGGTTTTCTGGTTTGGAGGTTTTGTTTTGTTTTGTTGGTGCCTGGACAGGCACCGGAGATGTTTTCAAGGTGAGTTTGCTCTCCCACTCTCCACAGTGGCTACCACACACATCCTCCTCCATCCTGGAACTGCTCCTGGTCTCCTGACCCCTCCCAACTTTTGCCTGATAGGGTTTTTTCCTCCCTTCACTGGGAACGCAGATCCATCAGGCAGCTTGCTCAACTTCATAGAGCCAACTTCACCCACCTGCAGCAAGCCTGATCCTTTTTTTCTAACCAGATACACAGGAAGGAGCCATCCTCTGAGGTCAGAGGCCCACAGGTGCTCTGAGTGTCTGTCCTCCCACGGGTTCCTCAGCTGTCCCCACTCTCCTAACTGCATCTTCATTCTCTTTCCACCAGATCATTCCCTTCAGCATCAGAACAGTCTGGTACCACATGCATTTTTTTCCCTTGCTGGGGAAGGAACCCAGGGCCTCATGCATGCTAAGCTCCTGTGCTACCACTGAGCCACATCCCCAGCCCTTTTTAAATTTTATCTGAGTTGCCCAGGCTGGCCTTGAACTTGTGTCCTACCTCAGGCTCCCAAGTTGCTGAAATTACACCTGTGTGCTGCCATGATTAGCTCCCACATGCATTATAAAATTTAGCCAAAACAACCACCAAAAGCCCTTGTCCTTCCCCTCATCCACTCGCTCAGACTGCCCATTACCTACTGTTCATCAGAACCCCTCTTTTTAAAATAATAATAATAATAATAATAATATATTTAAGGTATACTACACGATGTGATAGGACACACATAAGTAGTAAAAAGCATTACTATATTTTATTTATTTTTTAAAAATTACTATAGTGAAGCAAATTCACACATCCATCATCTTTTTGGTTACCCCTTTCCTCATTTATGTGACAAGAGCAGCTAAAATCTACTCACTTTCCAAGAACCTGTGCACAGCACAGTTTTATTACCTGTAGTTGTCACCGTGCACATTAGATCTGTAGACTTGTTCATCCTATCTGTCTGTCACTTTGTATCCTCTGACCTACATCTCCTAGTTCCCTCCTCCCACTCCCTGCCCTGCCCCTGGTAACCTGGTTTTTCTCTGTCTGTTTATCTGATTTTTTGTTCGTTCGTTTGTAGATTCCACATATGCATGAGATAATCCAATATTTTTCTTTCTGTGTCTGCCTCATCTCAGTTCACACAATGTCCTCCAGGCTCATCCATGTAACGAGATCTCATTCTTTTCTAGGGCTGAATGATATTCCACTGCATGTATGAACCACAGTTTCTTTATCCATTTGCCTATCAGTGGACACTTTGGTTACTCCCGTATCTTGGCTATTGTGAATAATGTTGCAATGAACATAGGAGTCTTTAGGAGGTGATGACTTTATTTCCTTTGAATATGCCCAGATGAGGGATTTGAGGTCATATGGCAGTTCCATTTTTTTAAAATATTTATTTATTTACTTTAGTTGTACACAATGCAATGCATTTATGTTTACGTGGTGCTGAGGATCCAACCCGGGCCGCGCACGTGAGAGGCAAGTGCTCTGCCGCTGAGCCACAACTCCAGCCCCATGCAGTTCCGTTTTTAATTTCTTCATAAAACTCCACAGTTTTTCATAAAGAATATACCAATCTTTGTTTTTACCAACAGTGTATGAGTTCCCTTTTCTCCACACCCTTGTTTTTTTAACCTTTTTTTCCCCCAGTGCTGGGGGTGGAACCCAGGGCCTTATACATGCTAGGCAAGTGCTCTACCACTGAAATACACCTCTGTGTGTGTTTTGTAATAGCCATCATAAAGAGTATCAGGTGGTATCTCAAAATGACTTTTATTTTATTTTATTTTTTGTAGTATTAGGAATTGAACCCATGACCTCATGCGTGCCAGGCAAGCACTTTACCACTGAGCTACCTCCCCTAGCCATTTTTTTTTTTTTTTTTTTTTTTTTTTGGTACCGGGGATTGAACTCAGGGGCACTCGACCACTGGGCCACATCCCCAGCCCTTTTTTGTATTTTATTTAGAGACAGGGTCTCACTGAGTTGCTAAGTGCCTTGCCATTGCTGAGGCTGGCTTTGAACTCGCGATCCTCCTGCCTCAGCCTCCCAAAGTGCTGGGATTACAGGCATGCGCCACCACGCCCAGCTGCCATTTTTTGTTTTTTATTTTGAAGTGGAATCTCACTGGGTCGCCTCAAACTTGCAATCCTTCTGCTTCTGCCTCCTGAGTAACTGTGATGATAGGCATGTGCCACTGTCCCTGGTTAATAGTGATTTATTTTTCCCTGATATTTAATGACGTTGAACATCTTTTCAGATAGCTATTTTCATGTCTTCATTGGATAAATGTGTTAAAATACTGGGTTCAAGAGTAGTTGAAATGCCATGGCTCAGGAGGCTGCGTCAGGAGGATTGTGAATTCAAAGCCAGCCTCAGAACTCATCGAGGCCCTAAGCAACTTAGCAACAGCCTGTCTCTAAATAAAATACAAAAAAAGGGCTGAGGATGTGGCTCAATGGTTGTGTGGTTAAGTGCCCCTGAGTTCAATTACCAGTAAAAAAAAAAAAAAAAGGAATAGTTGCAATGGTAAATTTCGTTATGTTTTTATTGTCACGGTGAAAAAGAAAAATGTAAATTTGTTCATGCTTCTTTTTTCCCTGCTTTAAATCCATGATGGCTTCCCGTTTCACTTGAAATAAATCTGAATTCCTTACTAGTTAGAAAGCCCCGCTGACCTTCGCTCCCCTTCTCCGCCACAAGAGCGGCCTCCCGGATTCACAGGCAGGAAGCTCCTCCTCTCCCAGACGGCTCCATCTCCAGGTCTTCCCGGGCAGACTCCTTTATTCTGAGTTCACGTGCGATTTCCGCAGACAGGCCTCCCCGGCCGGCCTATCGGTAGCTTCCCCATTTGTTTATGCTGCTGCTTGTTTATCTCCTCAAAGGTCTTTTCTCAATTTACACTTAAGCACTTACTTGTTGATTGTTCATCTCCTACTAACATGCCCACCCTCACCTCCAACGCTAAGCTCATGAGAGCAGGAAGCAAGGCTGATCTGCTCGCCACTCAATCCCTAGCACCCAAGACAGCGCTTGGATACACCCTCAGTACCCCACATGTCTTTGTTGATGAACAAATAAGTCTCTCTCCCTTGTTTCTCGGTGTAGAAATGCCACGGTGCAAGTCAGCCATTTCTGGAATGGAACCCCACTTCCAAGCTTGTGGTGCAGAGGGCTTCCTCAGTGAAATGGGATGACTTGCAAGGGAGTGGGGGTCGTACATTAAATCACGTGTATAAAGTGCTCGCCACTTGCCGGGCGCGGTGGCGCACGCCTGTCATCCCAGCACTTTGGGAGGCTGAGGCAGGAGGATCGCGAGTTCAAAGCCAGCCTCAGCAATGGCGAGGCACTTAGCAATCAGTGAGACCCTGTCTCTAATTAAAAAAATACAAAAAAGGGCTGGGATGTGGCCCAGTGGACGAGTGCCCCTGAGTTCAATCCCCGGTACCACAAAAAAAAAAAAAAAAGTGCTTGCCACTTGATAGTGTGTTGGTGTCTAACATCATTGTATTCTACACTTGCAAGGGACTCCAACTGCTTAGGCAATAATTCTTGACACTGGGAGGAGGGGGGTGTTACATATCCTTTTGAGAATTTGATTTAAACCTCACTCTGGACCAAAAACAAAATGCACCTGATTAACATATTTTTTTAATATTTATTTATTTGTTTTAGTTGTACACAATGTCTTTATTCTTACGTGGTGCTGAGGATCGAACCCCGGGCCGCGCACGTACTAGGCAAGTGCTCTACCGCTGAGCCACAACCCCAGCCCTGATTGACATATGTTTATATATAAATTCCTGATGTTGACTGAACATCAGAAGTTATGGTTTCTAGGTTAAGAACCCTGAATATGAAGAGAAACACACGCGATGTGGTTAAGGAGCCGAGGAGATGCCAGACGCAGTGGCCCGTGCCTGTAATTCCATCTTCTAGGGAGGCAGAGGTAGGAGGATCACAAGTTTGAGGTCAGCCTGGGCAACTTAGTAAGAGCCTATCTCAAAATAAAACCAAAAGGGCCGGGGATTTAGCTTAGTGGTAGAATGCTTGCCTAGCACGCATGAAGCCCTGGGTTCAATTCCCAATACAGGGGGGGAAAAAAGTTTTTAAAAGGAGATAGCTGAGAGGTGGTTAGCAGTGAAGAATGACTTGAGATGAAGTCTCTAGACCCACGGGGTCCAAGACTGGCATCCCTAGTTCCACAGTGCCCTCTGGTGGCGGGCTGTAGCTACTGCCCAGAACTCCTTTGCCAGAGGTGGAAATGTAGGACTTGGAAAATGCTCTGAGTTCATTTTCTGAGTCCCTCCTCAACACTTCAGATGGCTTCTTTCCACCCGTATTTCCTTCCACCACCTTCACAACAGCCCATCTCCGAGGAATTTAATATCCCTTGGAGCACTGAAATGTTTACTTAGTGAGGCCCAAGAATAGTTTAGTCAATGGTCCTTAAGTAGACTAATAGTTTCAGGGGAAACAGTGAAAAAAATAATCGTTCCCATACTTTTTACACATTTAAATATGACACTGATTATGGCTGCCACTAAAATATTGTTATGTCCTTAATAATTATTATACTCTTAGTAATTATTGCACCTTAAAGAGTGCACATGGGTTTCCAGGGCCTTGACTAATCTCATTTTCCTCTTACATGCATGTTATTGATCATATTTTAAAATGTGTTTTATGCATTCATACTGTTGTGCTATAATTACAAAAGTCATTAATGGCTCAAAAGTGCTTCACTGACTCATAGAAGTAGCAATGACAATACTAATATAGCTGTGACAGCTCAGAAGCTGTCATCCATTTAAACAGTAAGCAGGATCTGTGGGAATATTAAATGTTTGCATGTGCTGGGAAAAAGGAAAGTGTTACCATGATATTTTGAACAAGCAACAAAGAGAGTCTGTAGATAGAAACTACTTCCAAGGTTCTGGGAACTGGGTTTTGTTGCTTTTTCACCTCCTATCCCAATACATTGTGTCAAATCATGGCTCACATTCACCAAAGATTTTGTGTCGGTCATGCTCAGGAGCCTGATTATTCTAGAATAAGAACAAAATAACATTCCCCAAAATACAATCTTAATTTTGTGGGAAACATGAAGATACCGAGAACATAGCAAATGACTCGAAGTCGCCCTCACTCCTACAAGCACAAGCCACTGGATGGCAAAGAAGCTGGACAGACCAGCTGCACTGTGATGACAAATACTCAGAAACAGCTCCACCAGATGCCACTGTCGATGCCACATAATGACAACAGAAAACAATGTGCAACAGCAATCACCATCAAATGTGTGTGCTAGTATATAGCTCTTCTTGTGGGTGGCTACAGTTCTGATGTAGCGACTATGAAATAGGCGTCAAAATGGGAAAAGCAAAACAGAACTTAAATTAGATCTTTTCAAAAAAAAAAATGAAAATGAGAGCATATACAGGGTAAAGAACTCAATGAATATGTGTTGTCTTTATCTCTAAAATGCCATATCAGGCAGGGCACAATGGCACACCCCTGTAATACCAGGGACTATGGAGGCTGAGGCAGGAGGATTGCAAGTTCAAGGTCAGCTTCAGCAACTTAGCAAGACACTATCTTAAAACTAAGAAAAAAATACTTTTAAAAAGGACTGGAGATGTAGCTCAGTGGTGGAGCACCCATGGATTCAATCCCCAGTACCAAATAAATAAATACTATACTACAAGAGAAAAATATTGTGTTTCATGAGGTTATTTTGTGAGTGAAAAAAAGCACAGTAGGATTAGTACAGATGGATCACTGACTTTGGGAGCAATAAAATAGCTGAAATTGTGATGAAAGATAAAATTATGCTTCAATATTTCCCTCTGAAGACTGGGAATGATTATAATGGTAAAAATAATACCTGTTTCATATAGCTGTGGTAAAGATTAGTGAAGACATACATGTGAATGGCTTAGGACAATGTGTCATATAAAAGTAATCAATAAATTCTGGCTATTATTATTACCATGATCACTGCAATGCCCGTTTGATCACTATTTACTTCACAGAGAACCACCGACAGCCAATGACATGCCTCCTGAACCCAATTTAGTGTTGGAGGAAATTTAAAAAAAAAAAAAACGTTTCACCATGATTCAAATTTCAGTCACTAAGGCCGGGCACGGTGGCGCACGCCTGTAATCCCAGCACTTGGGAGGCTGAGGCAGGAGGATCGCGAGTTCAAAGCCAGCCTCAGCAATGGAGAGGCACTTAGCAACTCAGTGAGATCCTGTCTCTAATAAAATACAAAAAAGGGCTGGGGATGTGGCCCAGTGGTCGAGTGCCCCTGAGTTCAATCCCCAGTACAAAAAAAATTTTTTTCAGTCACTAAGGAAACATTCTTTTCCATGTATTCAGGTAGAAACAGGCAGCCAGAGCCAGGCACGGTGGCGCATGCCTGTAATCCCAGCACCAGGGAGGCTGAGGCAGGAGGATCATGAGTTCAAAGCCAGCCTCAGCAATGGCGAGGCACTTAGCAACTCACTGAGACCCTGTCTCTAATAAAATACAAAAAAGGGCTGGGGATGTGGCCCAGTGGTCGAGTGCCCCTGAGTTCCAAAGAAAAAGAAACAGGCAGCCAGCAAAAAGAACTGCTTCTTCTCCCCTGCTGTGAAGTACACTGACCCTAGAGGGCAAAGGTGCTCCTGAGAATGTTGTTGTGTTCTATGTGGCATTTTTATTGAGCTATAATTCACATAATATAGAATGCACATTTTAAAGTGCATCAAGTAGCTTTTAGCACACTTGCTATGCTGTGCAACCAACAGGACTATCACATTCCTGAACATTTCCATCACCCCAAAAGGAAACCCCATATTTAAAGTAGCAGTCTGTCCCACTTCCCTTTTTTCCCCCCAGCCCCTGGAAACTGCTCATCATTTTCTGTCTCTATGGGTTTGCCTATTTGGGACATTTTATATAAATGTAGTCCTGTAGTACGTGGCCTTTTGTGTCTGTCTTTTTCGCTTCTGATGTTTTCAAGGTTCATCCATGAAATAGCATGTGCCGGAACTTCATCCCTTTTTGTGGCTGAACAAACTTCACAGGACAGATATGTCATATTCCGTTCATCTTTTCATTGTTTGACGGACACGTGCGTGGTTTCCACTTTGCGGTTTTATGAATAATGCTGCTATGAACATCCATGTGCAAGTTTTTGTGTGCACACGTTTTCAGTTCTATCATATAGCAACAAGGAGGATTGCTGGGTCATGTGTTGAGTCTGTATTTAACTGTTTGAGGAACTGCCAAGTAATTTTCCATAGTAGCTGAACCATTTTGTCTTCCATATATATTACACAGCTATGCTGGTTGTGTGACGTGATGGCTCATTGTAATTTTGATTTGCATTTCCTAATAAATGAGAAGGTTAATAATCTTGTTCATATATTTATTTATTAGCCATTTCTATATCTTTTTTGAAGAAATGTCTTTTCAAATCTTTTCCCCATTTAAAATTGGGTTATTTTTTAATTGTTGAGTTGTGAGGGTTCTTTATACATTCTGGATACCAGACCTTTGTCAGATAAGTAATTTGCAAGTATTTTTCCCTTTACTGGATTGTTTTTCACTTTCTTGTGGGTTTTTTTTTTTTTTTTTTTTTTTTTTTTTTTTTTTTTTTTTTTTGTACCAGGGATTGAACTCACGGGCACTGGACCACTGGGCCACATCCCCAGCCCTTTTTTTTTTGTATTTTTATTAGTGACAGGGTCTCACTGAGTTGCTAAGGAGGCTGGCTTTGAACTCATGATCCTCCTGCCTCAGCCTCCCAAGTGCTGGGATTACAGGCATGCACCACCGAGCCCCACAAAACTTTTTAATTTTGATGATGTCCAATTTATCTAGTTTTTCCTTGATTGCTTGTGCTTTGGTGTCATATCTAAGAGATGTTTACCTAATGAGGGACACATCTATCTTCACATACATTTTCTTCTAAGAGTTTTATAGTTTTGCTCTTATCTTTAAATGTTTGATCTATTTTAAGCTAAAGTTTTATATGATTTTATATAAGACAGGAGTCCAAACTCATTCTTTTGCATATAGATATCCAGTCCCAGCATCATTTGCTGAGATGTTTTATTTCCCTCATTGGATGTCCTGGCAAGATTTTCCAAAGTCAATGACCATCAATGTGTGGGTTGATTTATGGACTCTGGATTCTATTCCATAGTCTAGGTGTTTATTCTTAGGCCAGTAGCATGAGTCTTGATTTGGGTCACTTTGTAGGAAGTTTTGAGTTTTGTGACTCCTCTGACTCTGTTCTTTCTCAAGATTGTTGCAGTTATTCTAGGTCCTTTACAATTCTGTACGGATTTGGGAGTTAACTTATCCATTCCCGGGAGAGAAAGGCAGTTTTGATAGGGGTTTCATTGCATCTGTAAACCCATTGTAACAATACAAAGTTTTCCAGACAATAAACAGAGGATGTCCTTTGATTTATTCAGACCTTTACTTTCTTTCAACAATAGTTTCCAGTGTACAAGTCCTGCACTGCTTTGGTTAAATTTCTTCCTAAGTATTTTATTCTTGTGTGTATGCAGCCCTGAGGACAGAATCCAGGACTTTGCGCACGCTAGGCCAGCGCAATGCCACTCAACTGCATCCCCTAGGTATTTTTTTCTTTTTGATACAATCCTAAACAGAATTATGTTCTTAATTCTATTTTATATTGTTCATTGTTAGTGTTCAGAAATGCAACATAGTTTTGTGTATTGACTTTGTATTCTGTACCTTTTCTGAAATTGTTTATTAACTTGAATCATTTTTTTAAAGATTGGGGTTTATAACATAAGATCATGTCATGTGCAAACAGAATTGGTTTTACTTCTTCCTTTCCATCCCATCAGTTTTTTTGAAATGTGGGGTGACCCTTCATGATATGGATAATGCTAATTGAAAAGCATTTGATTGCCAATGCTTTGTTCAAGTACTATATCTTAGTGATGTATCAGAACCTATCACTCAAATTCCACAACTCTGGGGGGGGGGGGTGGTACTGGATTGAGCCTAGGGCCTTAGGTATGCCGAGCATACACATTACCACTGAGCTACATCCCTAGACCAAAATTTCACAATATTAGTATTGGGAATAAAATAATATTTCCTAAAGCTAGAATTTTGGTCCAGTTGCATCATCAAAGTTTATTATTTCCAAACATTTGATTTTTTTTTTTCAAGAAAGAAATAAAAACATATTGTTGGGTTTATTTTAAAACTACTACTTTGATAAAATTAACTTCAAGTTATGGATACTTTGCTACAATAACACACACACACACACACACACACACACATATACATACACACACACTTCAAAATTCTACATCAGAGTGTCATCTGCTTACCCAGAACATCTGACAGCCACAAGACACCTGATGCCAGTCCCAGTCTTACAACTATGAGTTAATTGAACTCTAATTTTCTCTCCACCTCCAGGATGAGGGGCCTGAGCTGTCTGTTGTCAGACTGACATCAAGATGAATATAAATGCTCTAGTGAAGATCACAGATAATATCTTTCTCGTTGATTTATGAGAGCCATTGTCACTATTTTCTTAATGTTTTAATACAGTATTTTAAAACGTGTGACAATTTTATAAATTAACCAAAATATTAAGAATGTGTGTATACTAGACATACATTCCCCACACCCACACCCACCCCATACTGGGAATTTAACCCAGGGGTGCTCTGCCACCAATCTCCAATCCCCAGCCCTTTAAAAATTTTTTGTCTTGTTTTGAGACAGGGTCTCACTAAGTTGACAAGGCTGGCTTTGAACTCGCAATCCTCCTGCTTCAGCCTCCCAAAGTCACTGGAATTATAGGCATGTACCACTCTGCCTGCCTAGGCACTCTTTTTTTTTTTTTTTTTAATATTTATTTTTTAGTTGTAGTTGGACGCAATACCTTTATTTTATATACTTATTTTTACGTGGTGTTGAGGATCGAACCCAGGGCCATGCACATGCTAGGTGAACGCTCTACCGCTGAGCCACAACCCCAGCCCTAGACACTCTTTTAAATGACCAAAGACAGGGCTTGAGGTGTAGTTCAGTGGTACCGGCTGCAACCTCCAATACAGCAATAAACAAACTACTTGTACTAAATCACCAAACTGGAAGGGCACTAAAGTACAACCCTAGAGGTTTTAAACCAATTTTTGATCTTGGCTATGTTAAGCAATTTCTGTAAGTCTGAGTTCACCCTTTGCAGAGTGTGATTTTTTGTTGTTGTTTTTTGCAGTACTAGGGATTGAATCCAGGGCCTCGTGCATGCTATACAAGCACTCTACCACTAAGCCACATTCCCAATACACGGTTCTGCAAAAAGCAAATGAGAAAATGTCAGAGGTTACAGTGCTTTGTAACCTATAAGATATTGGGCCCAAGTATGAGTCTTTTAAAAATCCATCTGCCCCTTCGGCTTCCCTTTGTCTTGGTTCCTGTGTGTCTGCAGCAGCCGTCAAACATCCTGGTTCTACCCACTTTGCATTTATAAATCTGGCCTGTTGTTCCTGCCACTGCCTTGAGGAACAAACTCTCCTTGTTCCCGAGGAAGACAATAGCCAGGTTTCCCAAAGCTTGCACTAAGCTTTCTGTTCTGGGAGTTCTGTCTCTTTGCCATCTCTGGGGTTCCTCCTCTAATTGGGCAGAGGGAACAGGGCTTCTGCTCAGCTAGCTCCGCACAGGTAGCCCTGGCTGCAGAGAGCAGCCCTCTAAGCCTGCTCAGCTGGTTGTCTCCTCCTCTCTCTCATTCCCTCCCAAGGAAACCCAGGCCTGAGATTCCAGAGATAGACACTCTCCCCTCTACTCAACACCCTGCAGGAAGCTGGGAAGCTCTGCTAGGTTCAGAGCCAGAAAAGGGAGAGGACACCCCCACCCTGCAGACCCCACCCTTTAGGAATGGATTTATGCTTCATTGTTGGTGGGAACCATAGAAACCACAGGTGACTGTGAGTCAGATGGTAGTAAACAGGATTCTTTACTAACAGAAGTTGCCTGGAGCAACTCTGGGAGGGGGAGAGCCCTGGATTTGTTGGTTTGGCCTCTGAGAAACTCCTGGCATCCCAGAGCTCCCAGACTGTAATATTAGCTTGTGACAATGAGCACACATAAATCCTTCTGGGCTTCCTTCTTGAGATGTGGTGTGTGTGTGTGTGTGTGTGTGTGTGTGTGTGTGTGTGTTTTAGTTGCTGATAGATCTTTATTTTTTATTTATTTATATGCAGTGCTGAGAATCAAACCCAGTGCCTCACACATGCCAGGCAAGTGCGTTACCACTGAGCCACAGCCACAGCCCCTTTTTTGTGTATTTTTTGTGGTGCTGGGGATCAAACCCAGGGTCTTGCCATGCTTAGGCAAGAACTTTCCCCCTGATTTACACCCCCAGCTCTGCTCCAAGTTCTAAATCAAAACAAGTGTAGTTGTGACCACTGAGTTTCAATAATATGTGAACTTCAGATTAGCAGTTTTTTGTAATTTAGCCTTTAAAAAAAAACATATTGGACACAGAATTTAATTCTGCATACAGTTTATCTTGGGGAGCAAGGATTAAAACCAGGTGCCTGTCGCACTAAGCTACATCTCCAGCCCTTTTTATTTTTTTTATTTTGAGATAGGTCTTGCTGAGTTACTGAGACTGGCCTCAAAATTGCAATCCTCCTGCCTTCGCCTCCACAGTAGTTGGCATTACAATTATGCACCACTATGCCTGGCCATAAAATTTAATTCTGAAAACTTGAGTTATATGTTGGGCCCCTGCCACCCTCAGACCCAGCTACATGTGCTCGTTTCTGTAGTAAATCTCTACAGCTTCCTTCTTCCTGAATTATTTCAGCTCCCTTCTCAGTCTATACCTGCAGCCTGTGGAACTGGGTATCTCTGTGCCTCAGTAGTGGACTCAAAGGAAACAATGAGAGTCCTGGAGCTGCACAGGCAGAGGAGAGCACACACTGTCCATGATGCTCTGTGCCACCTGCGGGCTCTGCCAGCAAGAAGGCCATCCCCAAGCTTGAAGCACCCACCCAGCCTCACACTTTCAGTACTATGAGCCAAAGTAAACCTCTTTGTAAAACCTTTACAAAGTTAATCTGCTTCAGGTATTTCATTATAGTAACAAAAAAATTAACTAATATAGTTTCCAAAACTTAAGTGCAGATATAAAAAGATAATAAACTCAATAAAATAACTTGAGCTATTTTGGCTTGCATCTACTTAAACTTTTTATTTGTGTTTAAAGCTTAAAAACGTTGAAAAGGAAAGCAAATTTACAAGCTGCAATATTTTTGTTTGGTAAGGATCAACATAAAAAAACACAATGTGGGGCTGGGGTGTGGCTCAGCTGTAGAGTGCTTGCCTAGCACGTGCGCGGCCTGGGTTCGAACCTCAGCACCATGTAAAAATAAATAAAGGCATTGTGTACAACTAAAATAAATAAATAAATATTTTTTAAAATATAATGTGTGTTTTTTGGGGGGTACAGGATTGAACCCAAGGGCACTTAACCACTGAGCCACATCCCCAGCCTTTTTTTTTTTTTTTTTTTTTTTCCTAATCTAGAAACAGGGTCTCGCTCAGTTGCCGAGGCCGGCTTTGAACTCCCGATCCTCCTGCCTGAGCCTAGGATGACAGGCATAACCGAGCCTGTAATTCATCATTATTGCTGTAAGTAATTTCATCCATGCCACGTGGAATGCTTTAGATACACCTCAACCTCTCACCTCTCCTGAATTTTAACATATAATGTTTGCAGTGTCAAAGCTTCATGGTCCCAAACAAAAGCACACTTCAAAATATGGATTTTGATGCATCTTCCTTTTAACCAAATCACCACAAACCTGTGGTAGGTCTTTATGTCTTCTCTACCATGTATATATTTTTGTCAAGGGCAAAACGTGGAATTACAAAGAAGATATTTTGGGGCTGGGGTTGTGGCTCAGCGGCAGAGTGCTCACCTAGCACATGCGCGGCCCGGGTTCGATCCTCAGCACCATATAAACATAAATGCATTGCATTGTGTACAACTAAAGTAAATAAATAAATATTAAAAAAAAAAAAGAAGAAGAAGAAGACATTTTGGCCCATATTGGAATGTTCTGGATCCAAACAGAGTGGAACAGCAGCAGGGATGATGGTGTTCATTTCTATACTCCTGAAAATGTCCAAGATTGCTTGAGTGGGGAGGGAGAGTCCCATGAGCACAAAGCAATGAAACACTGGAGGTGATGGCCCCTTATCACATGCAGATGCAAGCTCCTGGCAGAGCGCCATATGCTATCTACATCATAAAAGTATGCATGATTCTTAAAAAGCTGGTCTGTGACAACAGGCACTCGAAGCCCTGGCACCGCAACTTCTCAGTGGTAGAAAATGCTCTGCCAGCACTTTCAGCCTCCGGTGTGGGGCTGATCTCCTTTGCATATTTTGCATGACTTCAAGGAGGAGGAAGTGAAAAGTTTCACATTTACTTTCACCAGATGAACATTACATCTTGAAAAAAAAAAAAAAGGAGTACTTCAGTGTTATATTTTGGTGAACATTTATTGAGTCTTATAGGAAAATCTTCATATACTTTTGCCCTAACAGTGTTAGGTAATTAAAAGTCACCTTCCTTTTTGTTTATTTCTGGTGCCTGTTTGCAGCCTGCTGTCATGTATCAATCACTTCTCTGCTCATTTATTTATTCCTATCACATGTTATTAAGTCAATGTAAGACTGTGATGTGATTCTATTGTAAATAATGCATTTAACAGTAATCTTTTCATGTATCAGTTAAAAATAAACAAAAAAATGAATAAAGACAATAATAATACAAATTTTGTAAGGCTTCAAATTTCTAGCAAGGTATATTCCCTTTTTATTTTTTTGTTTGTTTGCTTGTTTATTTATTTATTTATTTATTTAGATGGAATCTCACTACATTGCCCAAGCTAATCTCAAGCTCCTAGGTTCAATCTATCCTCCTGCCTCAATGTCCCCAATAGATGAGATTTTAGGTAGAATCTGCTCTTCTTCTGGGGGAGGGGGGTGGATAGTGGAGATTAAACCAAGGAACACTTGACCTTTGAGCTACACCCCCCCCCATCCTTTTTATTTTATTTGTTTTGTTTTGTTTTGCTTTTTGAGACAGGGTGTCACTAAGTTGCTGAGGCTGATCTCAAATATGTGATCCTCTTTTTCTCAGGCTCACAAGTTCCTGAGATCACAGGTCTGCACCACCATACCCAGCGAAGGGATCTTCTCTCCCTATCATTAATTTACTCTGAACCCTAAATAGTCTTACAATAAATAATTATTTATTCACTGATGTATTCTATTTCTATTATAGACATAAATTGTGCTCATACAACATTACATAACATTCTAAGCACCTTATGGTCTTAACTCTTTTAGTCCTTATGCTAATCATATGAGGTAGATACTATTATTATAAAGAGTTTGAGGTACAGAGAGATTAAATAATTTGCCCACAGCCACACAATCAGTCAATAAGTGGCAGTACTTTGATCCAAAACGAAGCTGAGTTCACACATAAGCTAAATAACTCTACATGCTCCCTCTCCAAGAAAACGATGTTAGCAGGTCAGGTCGCAGCTCTGTCCATCTCGTTGGGGAAACATAGTCAGCCCTTGGTACCAGCAGGTTCCACATCTAAAGAGTTCAACCAACTTCAGAATATAAAAAAACACCTGCATCTGTATTGAGCATGTACAGGTGTTTTTCTTGTCATTATCCCCTAAAGGAAACAGCTATTTACATAGCACTTAATTATACTAGGTATTATAAGTAATCCAGAGATAATTTTAAATTTACAGGGAAATACACATAGGTTGTATGAAAATATTATGCCAGTCTACATGTGGGACTTGAGCATCCGTGGATTTTGGTATCTGTGAGGGTCCTGGAACTAATCCCCAGAGGATACCTAGGGAACACTGTATAATTCCAATAAAAGTTTTCTTTATTAGGGTTTTTTGTTTATTTGTTTTTGTACTAGAGGTTGAACCCAGGAGTACTTAACTATCGAGCCACATCCCCAGCCCTTTTGAGACAGGTTCTCACTAAATTGCCTAGGGCATCAATAAATTGTTGCGGCTGGCCTTGAACTCATGATCCTCCTGCCTCAGCTTCCCCAGTCACTGGGATTACAGGCATGTGTTACAGCACCCAGCTCTCTTTTTTAGGTTTTAACGTATATTTGAACTATATTTCTATTTAGATCAATTATAAAGTAATAATAATTCTAGTGATACATAGAGAAAGAGAGAGTAAATGGGGCAAAATGTTAATAATTGACGAAATTAGGTAAAGGGTATCCAAGAGGTCATTGTATTATTTTCTTGCAACTTTTTAAATAAATTTGAATTTTTTAAATAAAAAAAGTTAAAATTAAAGTGAATAGTTTTATTTTAAAATGTTAATATTGAGCCCCCTCTGGGTTCCCTCTCAGGGTACACCCAGGTGGCTCTGCAGCAGCCTCTGTTGTTCTATGACCTACAGATGCTGGGAGCCACCTGGTAGGATGCTATACACCCGGAAGCCAAGAAGTGACAGAAGCAAGTCTGAGGAACCTGGCTAATTTACTTATAATTGAATGAGAACACAGTGTGACATAAAGCATCACACTTTGTGAAGCTATAATTCCAAAGTTCTCCACATGTTTCCAAGAACAAAGAAAATGAATACATCTTGGAAATTTTGGCATTCAGGAATGTTGCCATGGATTTCTTTCCAGACGAGTGGGGATGCCTGGACCCTGCTCGGTGGGATTTGTACTGGGATGCTATGTCAGAGAACTGCAGAAATCCGGACTCCCAGGTCTTGTTGTCTCTAAGCCATCCCTTTCTGGAGCAAAGGAAGGAACATAGGAATGTGAAGAGACTAGAGACCACATCCTCAGGTCCTGTGTCTCCTGATCAACAATGTGTCTGGATTTATCTTCCATCACTGAAGGTGAAGAATCAAAGTCTCTCGCTATTATCGCGTTTATTTCTACTTCTTTATTCAATTATGTCAATGATTGCTTCTTATATTTGAAAAGTATTATATGAGTTGTATGTATTTTATTATTGTTACAGTTTCCTAGAGAATAGCCGTTTTTTCTTCATATAATATCCTTCATCTATTGTCATTTCTTTTAACTTAAGATACATTTCATGTTATGACTTTTTGTTTTGAAGTGCATTTTATGTAGTATCATTATGATCACCCCTACTGGGTTTTATCACTTTTTTATTCAGCATCTTTTCCACATTTTCACTTTCAGTCTCTTTGTTTGCTTAGACAAAATATATACTTGGAATGTTTTTTTAGTTTTAATCCCATTAGCCAATTTATGTGTTTTGACTGGAGAGTTTATATTTATATTTAAAGAGATTTTTGGAGGCTGGGGCTGTAGTGCAGTGGTAGAGCGCTTGCCTAGCACATGTGAGGTACTGGGTTCAATCCTCAGCACCACACAAAAATAAAGATATTATGTCCATCTACAACTAAAAAAATTTTTTTTAATTCCTGAAAAGGAAGAAAATACCATTTTCATTTTGTTATTGTCTCCTATGTTTCTTGTAATTGTTTTTCCTATTTTTCTTCTCTTATTGCTTTAACTTATATTTCATTGATTTTTATACTCCCATTTCCCTTTGTTTATATCTTCTATGAGTATTATTTTGTCATTACCATGGTGATTATATATAAAAGCACTTTAAGTTTATAATACTACATTTTAAACTAGTAACAAAATGACTTAATTTCCATATAAAAATTCTTTGGTTTTACATCTCTCCTCGTTGTTATTTTACTGATGTCACATTTTCATGTTACATATCCATCAACAGACTTTTACGATTATTTTTGTGCTCTCATCTTTCAAATTCTATAGCAGAATTAGAAGGGCTTTATGTACCATCAAAAACATTAATATAAGCAATTAGGGAAATGCAAATTAAAACAGAGATTTCATTTCACACCAGTCAGAATGGCAGTCGTCAAGAATACAAACAATAATAAATGCTGGAGAGAATGTGGAGGAAAAGATGCACTTTTTCACTATTGGTGGGTTTGAAAATTAGTACAACCACTATGGAAATTTAAGTATAGAGGTCCCTCAAAAGACTAGGCATGGAATTACGAACCATATGACCCAGTTAGACCTCTCCTGGGCATTTATCCTAAAGAATTAAAGTCATCCTACTATAGCGATGCATGTATATTCATGTTTATAACAGCACAATTCACAATAGCCAAATTATGGAACCAGCCCAGATGTCCACCAATGGATAAATGGATAAATGAAATGTGGTATATGCACATAATGGAGTTTTAGTAAGTCAAAAAAAATTAAATATATCATTCACAGGAAAATAGATGTAACTAGAGACCATTGTGTTAAGTGAGATAAGTCAAACTCAGAAGGTCACGGGTCATATGTTTTCTCTCATATGTGGAAGCTAGAGAGGAAAAAGGAAAAGAATGGTTGGGAAGGGTCTCATGAAAATCGAAAAGAAATCAGTAGAATAGAAAAAAGGGACCAGGGGGGAGGAGGAGGGGAGAGAAAGGGAAATTACTGGGGAATGATATTGGCCAAATTTTATTGCTGTATTGTGTCCACGTACAAATATGTAACAACAAATCCCACCATTATGTACAATTATAATGCACCAATAAAAATATGGAAAAAAGCTGATATTGATAATCTGCTAAAAGTTATATTTAAAAACATTTTTAAAAATTAAATCCAAAGAATATACACAGATATGTGTTGTTCATCAAGATTCTTTTAGTAGCAGTAACAAGTACAAAGTCTAAGGACAACAATCTTAAGGAATATTCCTAGAAGCTGCTCTGTGACACTCTTGTTTTTATCCCATTGCCAGAACTTGCCACAGAGGCACTTGTGCCCCCCAAAGGACCATGTGTTAAAGACCTGCTCCCCAGCCAGGCACGGTGGCACATGCCTGTAATCCCAGCACTTGGGAGGCTGAGGCAGAAGGATCGTGAGTTCAAAGCCAGCCTCAGCAATGGCGAGGCACTTAGCAACTCAGTGAGACCCTGTCTCTAATAAAATACAAAAAAGGGCTGGGGATGTGGCCCAGTGGACGAGTGCCCCTGAGTTCAATCCCCAGTACAAAAAAAAAAAAAAAAAAATTGCTCCCCAGCTTGGTGCTACTGAGGAGTGAGGAAGTTTTATGAGGTGGGCCTGGAGGGAAGTCTTTGGGTCACTGGGGACTTGCCCTTGAGGGGGATTGTGAAATCTTGGCTCCTTCTTCTTTCTCTTTTGCTTCCCTGCTACAAGGTAAGCAGTTTTGGTCCACCATGGACTTCCACCATGATTTACTATCTCACCACAGGCCCCAAAGCAACACAGTCAATTATGGACTGAAACCTACAAAACTGTGAATCAAAACAAACCTCATATCTTTATAAGTTGACTGTCTCAGGTCTTTGTTATAGTGACAGAAAGCTAAAAATCACACCCCCTCACATGTTAGTTCCCAACATCAGACTCCAAGATAGAAATAGGAATGAGAGGGATATATGTGGAAGTACTACTGAATCCAATCCTGTGGAGAAGAAATGAAGCAGGACCAGACAAATGGGAAGCAGGGAGATGATGTAATCATCACAAAAGCTTTGGCAGTTCACACATGCAGCTCCAGAGCTAGGATGGCCCTGCAGAAGTACCCCAAGCCTGAACAAGGGGCCAGACTTTCATACTTCTGCATCAGCCAGGTTTTGGATGCAGGCTGCTCCTGGGAGGACACAGAACCTTGGATAAGGCAGCTCTTCAGCTGAAATAATCACTGGGACAGGGACACTTGAAACTGTGAACAATATTCACTATGTCTCTATTTTACAGACAAGTAAGCTGAGGTACATAGCAATTAAAAACTTTCCTAAAGTCACAGAGTTGGTAAATGGTTATATCCACTGTTTATTACAATATTGATGCTGCACAGCAAACATCCACAAAACCTCTAAGGACAGATTATTAGTACAATTTTTAGTGTGTGTGTGTGTGTGTGTGTGTGTGGTGCTGGGGATTGAACTCAAGGCCTTGCACATGATAAGCAAATGCTTTACCACTGGACTATATCCCCAGCCCTTTGGATTTTCTGTTTGGAGACAGGGTCTCCCTAAGTTGCCAAGGCTGGCCTTGAACTTGTGATCCTCCTACCTTAGACTCCCAAATCACTGGAATTATAGGTGTGCACCATCATACTAGCTAAGCATTTGCTTCTGCACATGAGTCTTTAAATTGGCTAGGTCATTCTGCTGATTTAGTCCAGGATAGGCTGGTGTCAGCTGGGCTCATATATTTGTGACCCTGGGTCAGCTTTGCTCTGCCTGGTCTCTGAAGGCTTCCTCTAGGATGACTTGGATACCTAATGGTTGCTGAAGGCTATCCTGGGCTTCTTCCTTATATGATGGTGGGAAGATTATGAGAGAGAAAATGAAAGCACACAAAACATTTTGAGCCTTGGAATTGGAAATGTTACATTGCTACTTCTACCACATTCTATTGGTCAAAGCAAATCATAAGGCTAAGTCAGATTTGATGTAGGAGGATGCTATCAAATGGCATAAATAGGATCTTGAAAATTTAGGAACAATCTACTACAGTGATAGAACCCAAATACATGCTCCAGAGACCTCTGCCCTTTTTTTTTAAATATTTTTTTAGTTGTAGATGGACACAATATCTTTTATTTATTTATTTATCTATTTATTTATATGTGGTGCCGAGGATCAAACCCAGTGCCTCACACATGTGAGGCAAGCGCTCTACCACTGAGACCCAACCCCAGCCCCAAGAGACCCCTGCCCCTTAACCAGGGTCCACAGCCATTTCCCTATCAAATATTTTATCAGTATCTATTTAAAAATCCCATCTGTTCATATGCCCAACCTCTGTATGGACACTGTAGAAGTAAAAGTAAAAGGTCCTACTTTTTTTATTTTTTTAATGGTAGTGGAGGTTGAATCCAGGAGTGTTCTGCCTCTGAGCTATATCCCCAGCCCTTTTCTTTTTCTTTTTCTTTATTTTCTTTTTTGTGGGGAGGGATGGGTTCTCACTACACTGCCCAGGATATCCTTGAACTTGTGATCGTCCTGCCTCAGCCTCCTCAGTCTGGGATTATAGGCACGCACCAACACACCTGGCAGGACAATTATATGACTTCACTGTCCCTCTTTGAGGACAGTAAAACCTCTTTGGTTTTACTGAGCAGAAGGGAAGACAAGATTACCAAAAGAGAACAAAAATAGATGGCTGGCTGGGGTTGGGTGTTTAGCTCAGTAGTAGAGCACTTGCCTAGCATGTGCAAGGCCCTGGGTTCACTCCCCATCACCACACACACACACACACACACACACACACACACACACACATGAATGACTGTACAGGAAAGGAAATGGAGCTACGGAGGAGAAAGATCAGCAAGAGGGATCTGAAGGAAACAAGAGAGTGGGAGTGATTGGCATAGATGCTTTGAGGAGTCATAGTTTGGGGGGAGGGAGAGATGTGCAAAGACGCTTGTTAGGAAATGCTGCTATGTGTTGAGCCGCAGGACCCAGGCTTCACGTCAACAGGTTTTTGTTTTTTTTTCTTTTTTTGGTTTTTTTGCCCTCCACCCCTCCCTATCGCCCATACTAGGGATTGAACCTAGGGACACTCTATCACTGAGCTCCAACCCCAATTATTTTTATTTTTTTATTTCGAACAGGGTCTTGCTAAATGGCCAAGATCAGCCTCAAATTCATGATCCTCCTGCCTCCGTCTTCCAAATAGCTGGGGCTATAGGTGCTCGCCACCCTGCCTGGCTAGCAGCTTTTAGTAAAGACCAGCATTGCTTGTCAGGACTGGGAGTTATAATTCTGTTTCTCTGAATGCTGAGATGACCTTTAGGGCCAAACCAAGGTAGTCAGCTTTATTCCTTGCCATATGGTAGGCTTACATATCAGAACCTTTAAATTTTCCAAGGATAGTAACTAAGAGTGCCTCTTCAGGAGTAAGGCAAATTCAAGTTCAAATCCTGGCTCTTTCTCTTGCTAACTTTGTAATCTTGGACATGTTATATAAGCCCACTGAGCTTGTTTTCTCATCTGTTATGAGGGTAATACTTATTTTAGTGAGGATTAAGTGAAATAAAACATGCAAAGTATTTAATTATGCCTCAAATATGTTAACTGCTTCATTTAAAAGTTTGCTGTTATTATTATAATGATCCTAAAATTTAGGTATCATTATCTTCTTTTACATGTAAGGATGGAGACTTAGACAAGTCAAGTTTACCTGCCCCAAAAGCCAGTAGGAAGGGCTTCCTGGGTTGGGGCTGTTATTCAATGGTAGAGCACTTGCCTTAGCATGTGTGAGGCCCTGGCTTCCATTCCCAGCACTGCAAAAAAGAAAAAGAAAGAAGGAAAAAAGAAACAAACAAAAAGAAAAAAAATTAAAAGGTATTCCCCAAAGCATGAGGAAATTAAACTTGAGCTGGAAGGCATCTAGGTCAGAGATGAGAACTTCCTGAAACTCAGGGTTGTCAAATTAAATTAGAAATAATGGGTGGGACAAGGTGTGTCACAATGAGATGGCTCAGCATAGTCAGCCACACTAACAAATGGGCCTCAAAATACATGTGCCACAAGCCAGGGCTGGCTGTGACCCTGGACTAAGCCATAAGGGCCCCAGAGCTGGCAGAAATTGACCATGGTGGAGAGGCAAGGGCTCTCCTAGTTTTGAAAACCTTTGCAAAGACTGACACAGAGCCTTAAATTGCCCAATCACGTGTGCTTTTGAGGCACCTGTAGATTACAGAAACCTGAGGAGACCCAGTTCAGTTCAGAGCTGAAGGAGGAAATCAAATGAGCACTCGAAGGAAGGAGGCCTGGAGGAAGTGACCACGCCCACCCATCAGGGCCCAGTGAGCAAAGGCACGGACTCGGACTCGGCAAGAAGCTAGCCTCCTTGGAAGATATTGGGCAGAACATTAGTCAGCGTTTCTGCTTGGAGAGGAACGTTGGACCACAAGGCTACATAGGTCCCCTCCGGTCAGAAAAGGCCAGGGCTCAAGGCCTTGTCCACTCCCATACCTCAAAACTAAAAGAAATCTAATTGCATTTCCAGGGACACCATTAAGGAGGACTGTGGGCTCCCAGGTGCAATGGGACAAAGACAGAAAGCCAAGACTTGCCTCCAGAGATCACTCACTGTGGAAATGTGCTTGACGTTCCTGAAGGCCTGACCTGTCTGGAAGGAGAAAGAGGTGGAGAGCATCCCACAGGTGCGGGACTAGGTGTCACCACCTAAGCTCCACCTACTAAGGATCTGCTGGGATCCTGAGGTACAAAGTCCCCACAGGCCGAGTCCACAAGGGTTAAAAGTAGGACACGCGGTCAGAGCACAAACCTAGACATCAGACACCCAACTCCAATCTGTCCCAGGAAACCCCAAAGGCATTGTGCCCTTGAGACCCCTGGCTCTCCCACTCACCATAGCACCACTGACAAAGACCCTAGGCTCTCATTGTGCACCAGCCCAGCTCAATGCAAAGAACGCCTCTGTTACGCTGACGTCTTCACCCAAGGCAGAGGAGCCCTCTCTCCCCTGAGAAAGACGTGGCCGAGCCACCTTAGCATCCTTCCTGTGAGCAGCCATCATCCACAGACTCCTGCTCAGCTCAGCATTACAGGAAATCACTACCCACCCATCAGTATTGGCCTGCAAGGTAAAATTTACAAGGTTTGTCCTAAGGGGTCAGGAGACTTCAGAAGAAGCATAAATGAAATGCTAAAGTGACAGTAATGTACCAGGAAAGCCAAACTGAAGTTATGGAAGTTTTTCAATATTAAAGGGAAAAAAAAAAAAAAGGAGCATCTGGCTCCAGGTTTCTTTGTAAATATGTTCTAGCCCATCTGTCTTTGCTCATGCTGTTCTCTCCTCCAAAAATGCCCTTCCTGCCTTCTCTGCCCAGCAGACTCCTACTCATACCTATAATTCCAGGACAAAGTTCACCTCCTCCGGGAAGCCTTCCCTGCCTTCTTCCAAAGTGTCCTCACAGCTCCTGGTTTATTTCTCCTATGTCTACCTTATAAATCAATGTCCTGTTCACCAATCAATTTTCCCTTGAATCTGCAATCTTCTACAGGTCTAGGACTATCTCTTACTCATCTCTAGATTCCTAGTAACTTATACAGGTCAACAGGTAGAGAAGGAAGGGAGGGAAGAAGGAAAGGAGAGCCCCTGTTCTGGTCTAAGGCACCGGCAGCTAGTGGCCTGGCCTCCTGGTATATATTTGCCTCATGTGACCTGGTGCCTCCAGCTCAAGTCCCCCGTTTCTCCCCACTCTGAGCAGGGAGGACACCTCCTATGGCGAGTACCTCCTAGTACCTCATTAACTCAGATGGCCCCTGCCTCTGCCCCAAGAGGTGTGGGCTGGGCAGAGCTCAGGGCTCAAGTGAGCGTCCTGACCCGTGAACCCCCTTGAAAACTCCACTCCCATGCCAATCCCAGAAAATGATCGTCGGGGTGCTATTGGACACAAGCATTTGATCCTCAGAGCTCCAACCCTGGACAGATAGGAACTTTCTTATCAGCTTTGGGGGCCACTCTAGGCACCTGGTAGGGGACAGCTGCCTTCGGGGAGAAACTGAGACCTGGAGAAGGGTGTGGTCTAAGCTAGAAACGCGAGGAAAGTCTAGGGCAACCAGGGAGAACAAGTGCCCGCATAGGCTGCTTTGCTCCAAGGGCCAGCCCTGCTCGGTACCAGCCGAGCCTCCGACCTCCTGGCTCTCCAGCTGAACAGGGCTCATCCAGCTTCCTGAGCTGGCTTCCTCTCTCCACCCGCCACAAAGTCTTTTCTCCACAGCTCTGAAGAGGCTATGAAAAATGGAGGTTGTGAGAGGGACGATCCGACAAGGCCAGAATAGGAAGGGCAGAACATCAGGCCCTGCCTCCCAGCCCACACACCTGTGCCTGCCACGCCTTGGCTTCCAGACTCCAGCTTTCCCTGGGAACTTCTCCTCCCAGGGAGGCTGAAGATAGGCCCTGGGGCACTGTTGGGTGGAGACTGGGCCTCAGCCTTGAGGGAAGGGAAAGGGTTAACTCTTCCTAGGTGCTCCTGCCAACCTCCCCAACCTAGGTGCTCCTGCCAACCTCGCCAACTCGCCCCAGAGCACTGTAAGCCCAGGCTTGCCTCTGGTGTCCTCTCAATTTCAATCTCCCTCTTGCTCCTCCTTCTACCTCCTTGTGGGAGAGTGGGAAGAGAGGCTAGGAGCCCTTGGCACCGGCTGTCTCTGGGGTGTCATTTAATACTGCCAGTAATCACCACCTTTTAGTCTATTAACTCTCCCCCTCATGGGTATCTTGTCATCCTGTCTCTCTTGCTCTTATTGTCTAGCTCTCACAAAACACAGAGTGTGTGGGGAGAGAAAGGGGCTAGGAACCAGTAAACACTGATCGCTTGCCACTGCAGTTCCTGTCCCACCCAAGTTCTTCCCCTAAAACTGGTCCTGCTGATTAACTGGCAGGTGGGAGGCAGAATTTGGGGAGCCAGAGGTACAAAGCCATCACAGCATCAAGCTCAATAAAGGACACTGGGAACCAAGCATGGTGGCACACTCCTGTAATCCCAGCTGCTCAGGAAACTGAGGCAAGAAGGTCACAAGCTGGAGGCCAGCCTCTGGCCTGTCTCAAAGCAAATTAAAAAGGGCTGGGGATGTAGCTCAGTGGTAGAGTGCCCCTGGGTTCAATTCCCAGTACCACAAAAAGAAAGAAATAAGGGGAGTTAGGAAGGGGGAAAGGACACTGGAGGGCAAATCTGAGGCTGGGGACAGAAAACACAAAATTGGAAACTCTTCAGTGGTAGATTCTTCCCCCAGACCAAATGGAGGCGTCAGTCAGTGAAGACTAGAACATTCTAGTTATTGAGGTGCTTAATGTGCCAGATGTGAGCAGAGGATGGAGGCCCTTTCCCCTGGTAACTCGGTGCGATTCCACTTCTGAAAATGTCTCATGAACTTCGGGATATTTTACAAACAGAAGAGATTGGGTCCTGTCCTTGTATAGCTCCCGGACAGGAGGGAGATCACAGGGCAGCATTCAGACCTGCCCAGTCCCCACTACAGAGTTTTCAGCTTCATGATTATAAGATCATACCGACCGCACATCCACAGGACAACTCTGATTTCAAGCATCTAGTGCTTCTGTCAGATTAAGTGCCATGACAAGGGGCTATGAAACAGTGGTCCTTTCCCAGACAGTCCAGCCAGGGCCCTTTCTCCAGCAGTGGCTATTTCAGCAGCTGCAGTAGGTGCTGGGTCCATGAGGTCCAGTGAAGAGGAGGGTGCCCCCGCATGTGCCCCTCTTCTTTCCACCCCAGTCTAGAAGTGTTGGGTCACGTCTCAGCCTGGCACCTGACCCTCCGCCTGTAGCAAAGGCAAAGTTCAGAGACAGCCTTCCACCTGGTGGCCTGGACAGGCCAGTGGGGCCTACTGAAAGATAAGGGCCACACTTTGGACTCAGTGGCCAGAGGACAGCGAGGGCGCCTGGGGTCCCTGGGTCCCCACGCCTGTCCTGTAGGCAGGCCGGCTCCCCTGTTCTGGTTAATAGTCTAAGAAAAGTGGGAGAGCCACCCACTCAATGCGCCCCAAAAGGGAGGTGGGCATCTGCCACAGGTCACTCGGCCATTACTTTCGTCGCCTCCTGCCAGCGGCGCCCAGCCTCTCATTGACCCCTCAAACTCTGGCGCCTCGCGGGGTCTGGCTGGGAAGAGAGGGCGCACGGGGAGCGCTCCAGCCCTGCCGCCTGGGTCAGGCGGGTGGGAGGAATGAGGGAAAGGAGCGCACTGAGAAGTGACCTCCCCGGGCCACCTCCCCTGGGAGCGGGTGGCGGTCGGGAGCGGGTACCTGCGTTGCTCGGCGCCGCGGCGAGTCCTGGGCCGCCTCGGGGGCGTGCCCGCGCGGAGGGGGCGGGGTCACCCGCGCCCCGCCCCTTTCCCTCCACCTTCCCCCTCCCCGCCCGGCCCAGCGCTGTCCCGGTCCCGCGGGCCGCTGGGTCCCAGTCCCAGGCTGGGCAGCGGGGCTGGCATCTCCAGAGCTGCAGACAGCGCCCCGGAGCCCCGCGGGCGGGGGCCGGCAGCGAGGGCAGAGGGCGCCTGGACACCTGAGCGCGCAGGTGAGCTGCAGGAGCGCGGGCGATGAAGCGGGTGGGCGGGGTGGGCGGGGCGGGCAGGGGACAGGGGGCCTGGGAACTGGATGGAGTGCAGGGAGAAGGCCTAGCTTCCTGAGAGAAGGAGGAAAGGAAGCCCGGCCAAGGTTGAAAAAAACGACCCTAGGAAGGGAGGAAGAAATGAGAAGGAGACAGCTCTTAAGGGGAAGGTGAATGAGAGGGGACAGGAGAGACAATGAACCTTTCTCTCTTCTGCTCATAAATCAGAGAAAGTAAGAGGCGAGAACTGAGAAGGGGCCTCAGGCCCACCTGGTGGGGGCCAGCACCTATCTGCACAGCCTTCGAGGACTCCCCTTAGGAGGCCTCTCTTCTTCAAGCTCTGCCAACTCAGAGGGCGGGTCTTCCATTCAGGTTGAGGAAGGAGGAATGGAGCCCCACACCTGGCTCCCAGCTCCATGGTGGTGTCCCCAAAAGGTTGGGGACCAAAGGTAGTCGGAGACCAGAGCCAATCTCTAAGGCCTGCTGCCTGATGGCTGCCTCACTCGCCTCCCTGTCTGTGGCCTGGAGAGTCCAGGTAAGGAACAGGCAAGTGTCCCAGTAAAGGGCCAGATGATAAATATTTAGACTTTGCAGCCTATACAGTCGGGTCTGTCACAGCTAACAGGAAAGCTATGGTAGACAGTAAATGAGTAAAGGTGGCTGTTTTCCAATAAAACTGTATTTATGGACACTGAATTTGAATTCCATATAATTTTCACTTTTGCCAAAAAGATTATCTTTCTTTTGACTTTTTCAACTATTTAAAAATGTAACATTCTTAGCTCACAGACTGCACTAAAATGATGGCAAGCTGAACAGTCTCTAGCTACCCCCATCCCATGGCCTCCCTGCAGCTGCTACCAGGCTACTTATGGGGAAGGGGGCGTGTATCTAAACATAAGGGTAAACCTTCCCCCTGGGGGCCAGCCAGAGGGCAGGGACTTGTCGGTGGCCCTTGCTCCCAGCTACTCTTTGAACCACAGCATCCTTTGAGGCCAGCGTGAGATCTTGTACCTAAATGCACATACACATGAGGGAGAATGTTTATCTCCAAAGGGCTTTCTACCCAGCATGTGCCTGGCCTGCCTGTCCCCACCCTGAGGCAGCCATCACCCCCTCACCCACCTGCCACCAAGGGATCGAGCCTTGACTCTCTCCCTTCTCCTTGGTCTCCAAGCTGGTGGTACCCTCGGATATAACCTGGCCCTTCCATTCCTTTCTCTTCTCTCTTATAGCCTGAGGGGACCTCACTTCTCCTGGACAATGAAGCTATGACCCTTTGGAGGTGACCCAGAAGAGAAGGGATGCAGGGCTCTAGTCCTCCAGATGAGAGTCCCCTCCAGGGCCTCGTGGCCTCCCGCATTGAGACTTATGGGGGCCGGCGTCAGGCCTCTACCCAAAGCCCTGCGGGCAGTCTCCATCCTCGAGGAAGCCCGGTGCTGGTGAGTCTAGGCTGTGCCCTGAGGGTGACCTGGGTGGGGCAGGAGGGAGGACACCCAGGCTTTGAAGTCACTGTCCCCTTACAGGTTCATAGTCTGCTCTATTCTTGTCCTTCACCCTCCTCTTCTTCCCCGGGCTGCTGCGGGGGAGAGGAGGGCAGTACCTGGGCTGAGCTCCCAGTGCTTCACACCCCAGTCCTAGGGAAAGGCAGCAAGCCAGGAGAAGCCGGCCTCACGGAGGAGGTGCCGTAAGACAGGTCTGAGGCTTAGAGCTGTGGGAATGGTACCTCCCAGTCTCCTGCCTCTACTGGGGAGGAGTCAGAGGGCTCCCCGAGGCTTGCCTCCCTGTGAGTCAGGACTGAGGAAGAGCAAAGGTTCAGGGTGTCCCTGCTCTCCCAGTGGGGGAGGGGGGAGACCTACCCTGGCCCCACCCTTGGCTCCACCTGCCTGGCTCACCTCCAAGCCTGGTGCAGGAAGCGGGTGTAGAGGCCAGAGCTCCTGCTGTCCCTCAGCTCCAGGCTTCCCCCCCACCTTGAGAACCGTTCTGCCTCTGACTGGAGATATCCTCTGCCTCTCTGGAGGAGGATTTAGCCCTTGGAGATGGGGATTCTCCCGGGCTGGGGGCAGGAAGGGACACTAGGAAGCATGTGGGTAATTCAGGCCACAGGCAGATCAAGGAATGTGACCAGGCCTGCCCTGGGAGGGGACTTGTGGCTATGGCCTCAACCTCTCACACAGAAAGAGCCGCTCCCAGCTGGCTAGGACAGGGGCTCCATGCCCCCAGGGAGAAGCCACACATGTGTGAGCTGTCATCCTCACGCGTGAGGGAGGCTGGCCACCAACAAGGGAGGTCAAGGGAACTCAGAATGCGGCATGCGCTGTGCTGTCCCTGCAGCCCGCAGTGCAGAGGACATGCGCAGCCGGGCAGCTGCAGGGGCACGCGCTCCGGAGCCCGGGCCTACGCGTGTGCCTCCGTTCCTGCTCCGGAAGCGGCCCCTGCTTCTGCTCTGAGGCCCACTCAAGGAGTCAGGTCGACATGTCCCTACCCAACACAGCTTGGCCTCCCTGGTGACTCAGGGCAGCAGCAGCCCACACCAAACTGGTTTGAGGGGAGCCATGAGCCAACCCAACTTGGAGAGATGGGGGATGATGTCCAGAGTCAAGCCCCACCCCTGCCTCTCTGGAACCTCTGGCACCCCAGAATTCCCCTGCTCCTCCCCCAGGATCCCAGTCGCCGACGCTTCCCACACCATGTCCCCATCCTCAAGGGTTCTGGCCCTTCCCGAGGCCTGTCTCCCTTGATGTTACCAGAGCTCGACAAGAAGCATGGAGGTCATGTGAGACCTGGCCCACCTCACTCCCCCAAACTCAAGGTAAGGGGTCCCATTGCTCGCACTCCCATGCTTACAGCCCCAACTGCAAAGGCCTCCGCAGATAACCAGGCTCAGCTAAACCCCGGTGCTGAGAGCACCGGCCTACGGGGCTTCCGCCTGGCACCCCTCCAAGAAATCAGACCCAGGCCTAGTACAGGGGCACACACCTGCAATCCCAGCAACTCGAAGGCTGAGGCACGAGGTTTTGCAAATTTGAGTCTAGCCTGGGCAACTTAACAGGATCCCGTCACAAAATTAAAAAAGAAGAAATCAGACACAGCTCCAGCCAGAGACTACGTCTGGAATATTTCTCTACTTGGCCCATGCATTAGACCCAGTGACTTTGACTCAAGACATTTCGATATAACTTAAAGTATAAACTATTAATATTCAAATTTCAGTTTGCAGAAATTACCAGGTCACCCCAGCTGTGAGCCTCACCCCTCTCTTCCCAAACCACACTGCAGGTAGAGTGAGGGTCAGCAATATCTGTTGCTTGCTTACATTATTTGGTACCAAAAAACAATTGTAAAATTTAAGTCATGTTCCTTCGTAAAAATGTCTGTTTTATGGGCAAGTGTCAAAATGTTAGCTGAAACTACTGATTCCTTAAGTCCTATTCTGGTCTCCACTTGAAGGCTCCTGTGAAGAGTATAATCCTGCCCCTATACCCGTGTTCTGAATCAGGAGACCCCTGGAAGGTGTCTTTCTGGTCAGGGTGCCCTGATCAGACCTCCCAGTCCAAGAATCTTTCTGCAAACCAAGGCACCTCTCCAGTTACTTTCCAGTAACACTCATTCCCCACTCCAACCAGGGTGATCCCACTTATGCTCAGAGATGCTTGCCACCTCCCGTGGCAGACACACACGTGCCCTCCCAGAGCCAGGCAGGCTGGGTGCTGAGGATGAGGCCAACTCTCCCCCTTCTCGGCTCTCCCAGGAAGTTACCAAGGCCCGTGAGCTGGAGATGAGGCTCCACACGTTCAGCATGTTTGGGATGCCCCGCTTGCCCCCTGAGGACCGACAGTACTGGGAGATAGGAGAGGGTGGTGACAGCGGTGTGACCATCGAGAAGTCGTGGAAAGAACTGGTGCCTGGGCACAAGGTAGGTTTGAGATAATGTCTGTCCCTGTGGTATGACAGACAGACAGAAAGACACCCCCCACACACACACACACACACACACAGACGTACACATCTCACTTCTTCCCTAGAGGAGAGAATAGGGATGACCTTCCAGCCTTGTGATGGAGGGTTGGGAGGGAAAAGCATTTGAAGACACCTTGTTGTCATTCGAGGCCCAGCTCTGCAATTTCCTAGTGAGACCTTGGTCGAGACAGAGGACCTCTCTGAGCCGCCGTCGCATCATATGTAAAATGGGGATAATGCCACTTCCATACTGGAGGGCTCTGGTTTAGAATCAGAAGGTCATGCAGAGACTGCCCAGAACCTGTGCGTGGGTCCAGCAGCACTGCATAAACGGCCGCACCTGCGGTTCTTCTTGTTCCCTAACTGAGCCAGCACTGTCCTCACCAGGAGATGAGCCGGGAGCACTGCCACCAGCAGGAGGCTCTGTGGGAGCTGCTCACGACTGAGCTCACCTACGTGAGGAAACTCAAGATCATGACGGATGTGAGCCCCCAGCCCCAGCCCCGGCCCCACCTGTCTACCCATCTCCTTTGTGTTATCCCCCATCCTGTCACATCAGAAGGGACAGGTCACTGGAGGGGCAGGATTCCAAGAGCTCCTCCAGACTGCAGACCTGCTCAGGATGAGGGGGAGAGAGGTCCAAGTCAGTGGGGCTGGGAGGGATCCTAAAGGGCTAGGCTGGGGTTTGGCGAGGAGGGAGACGAGGTGCTGAGATCTTTGTCCCTGTTCCTGCATCTAGCTCCTAGCTGCCGGTCTGCTGAACTTGCAGCGGGTGGGACTGCTAACGGAAGTGAGTGGGAACTGGTGGGGGAGGGGCGCAGGGCCGGCTCATGGGACCCATTAGGCTGCCCAGTCCAAACTCCCACTGCCTCATTTTCTGGGACACCCTTGCCCTCCACACTCCCTGTTTTCTCTAGACCTACAGCAGGCCCCAGGCCCCCCAGTTTGTCAGGCTGAAGTGCCACAGACTGGGAGGGACTTAAATCTTCCAGGCCCTCAGTCAGGTGCAGCCCTACCTCACTCCCCATGACCCAAGGTCAGGGGCCTCACCCCACCCTGCCAATGCCGCCTGAGACTGACTTGCCAAAGGCCTGTTGCTGAGGGTTCTGCTCCTTCCTGCAGGTGTCAGCTGAGACCTTGTTTGGAAATGTCCCCAGCCTGATTCGAGCCCATCGGAGGTTTTGGGAAGAGGTGCTAGAACCCTTCCTGAAGGAGACGCAGGCCTCAGGCCAGCCCCTGGATCCCATCAGGCTACAGAACGGGTTTCTGAAGGTGAGGCCTGAGGAAGCCGAGAGGGTAGGACTGGGAGAGCCCTGAGGGTGCTGCCAGTAGGATTCAAATCTCTCCGTGGTTTGAGGGGCCCACAGGGCACGGTCCTCATCCCCAGGTATCATTACCTGCTGAACTCCGTTCCGCAGGTTGACCTGCCCCAAGGTTCTTTAGGGTCATCTACAGGCCCTTATGAAATGAAAATGCAGCTTTCTCAGGGAAGAGTTACACCTACATTCTTGTCAACTATAAAATCTTAGTTCTCAGCCAGAGATCCATCAACAAAAAGTTGGGTACAAGAATGGGGCCTAAGTGCTCAGCACAGTGGTGCACACCTGTAATCCCAACAACTCGGGAGGCTGAGGCAGGAGGATAGCAAGTTTGAGGCCAGCATCTGAGGGATACAGAACTTAGTGAAATCTTGTCTCAAAATAAAAAATAAAAAGGGTTGGGGATGTAGCTCATTGGTAAAGAGCCCCTGGGTTCAATCCCTGTACCAAGAGAAAAGAAAAAAAAAAAGAAAGAAAGACAAAATGTGTGTGTGTGTGTGGGGGGGGTGTCTTTCTTCTATTATGCTACCCAAATGAAATAAATGTAGGCCCTGCAGGAAAATGTTGCCAGGGGTTAGAGTGGTAGGGTGGTGGTTTCCTGAGAGCCTTGGATGTCCCCGTCCATAGGAACAAGACCTCTGCGCAACCTACAGTTCAAAGAAATAGGAGCTACGGTGTCCTGAAACAGTCTAGCTGAATTATTGATAGTGGGAGAATAAGTCCAGAGGAGCAGGGCACAGCAGGCCCTGTGCTCGAAGGGCAGCCGAGGTCCATTTCTCGGGGCTTTAGCTCCTGCTTGGAATGCAGGGAGAAGGGCCTGGCCAGGGGAGCGAACCTGGAGGTGGAGACCGGCACCCTGCTCCCTCGTTCTGCAGACGGAGTCTGTATTCATGACCTTCTTCCACCTGCCTGCTCCCTGACCCTACATCTGTCCTTCCAGTTTGGCCAGTGGTTCCAGCCCTACGTCCAGTACTGCCTGAGAGTGAAGCAGATCATGGCTTACGCCCGGGAGCAGCAAGACACTAACCCTCTCTTCCACACCTTCGTGCAGGTGGGGGAGGTGGCACCCGAAGGGGGAGGGGTGCGATGAGACAGCCGGGTCATCCCCAGTCTCCAGCTGAGCCTGAGGCCGAGTCAGTCACAAGGGTGGATGGGAGGCCTCTTGCAGACCCCTGAGCCCCCACTCACCTCCCCCGGCAGTGGTGCGAGAAGCACAAGCGCTCCGGGAGGCAGATGCTGGGCGACTTGCTTATCAAGCCCCACCAGCGCATCACCAAGTACCCGCTGCTGCTGCAGGCTGTGCTCAAAAGGAGCCCCGAGGCACGAGCCCGAGAGGTCCTAGATGCCATGGTAGGTGTTCAGGTGGATCCAGGAACCATGGGCTTGGGGACTGGTGGGTGGGGACTGATCGCCATGCCCTCTCGAGGTCTTGTTCCTCATGTGACACCCACTAGTTCGGCCGTCTTGGAATGCTGTGGTTGTCACGGGATGGGGGTGCTGTGCAGAATACAGGACTGAGCTGAGCTGAGCTGCACCTCCCTCTGCACCCCAACTCCCAACTGAGATTGCAGCTGTGGAGTCGTTCCTTCGACACATCAATGGTCAAGTGCGCCAAGGCGAAGAGCAGGAGAGTTTGGTGGCTGCAGCCCAGCGCATTGGGAACTACGAGGTGTTAGAGCCATCCAGCGAGGAAGTGGAGAAGGTAAGAGGGCAGAGGGAAGGTGGCTCAGAAAATGTAAGGTCCCAGGGGAAATGGATGAAGGGGAAGCCTGGCAAGGAGGAGACGGAGGTCAGAACACCCCGAACTTGGGTGCCACCAAGGGTGTGCCCACCATTCCTTCCCAGTGGTGAGGGTCCAAGGGGCAGAGTTCAAAAGAATAAAACAGAGACTAGGGTGCTTGCTCTGGCTGCACGTGGGGAAGGGTGGGGAGAACCAGAAGCCACCCTTGGTGGCTGACATGCCTGCCAGCGCGCTGATCCCCTCCCCTCGGCGTCCCTCAGAACTTGCGTCCGTTCTGCACCCTGGACCTCATGTCCCCCATGCTGGGGGTTGGCCCTGAGCACACCAGGCAGCTGCTGCTGGAGGGACCTGTGCGAGTGAAGGAGGGACGAGAAGGGAAGGTGAGGGGACTGAGGGGAGGAAGTCGGGCGGGAGGCAGAGGAGCCGGCAGTGGGGAAATGTGCGCACGCGGCACGCTGCGGAGAACACAGGGTGCTGGCCGAGCTCTGGCTGTTTGTTTGCCCTTGACCCAGCCCTTCCCCCTGCCTATACAATGAGGAATGGGACCAAATCGATGCCCTTCCAGCTCCGGCCTTCCACGGTTCTGCTCCAGTTCCTGTGCACACACGCCCGAGCCCAAGTCCCTGACCAGACCTTGCCCACGCTCTCGCTGACCCGCCTCTTTCTCCTCTGACCCCACCACAGCTGGATGTGTACCTGTTCCTCTTCTCTGACGTGCTCCTGGTGACCAAGCCCCAACGCAAGGTGGACAAAGCCAAGGTCATCCGCCCCCCGCTCATGCTGGAGAAGCTTGTGTGCCGGCCACTGCGAGACCCCAGTGCGTCTCTTCCGCTGGAGGGACCTTCCTTCCCCCTTCTTCTTGGCGAGGTAGGGAAGGGTTGGCATAGGGGTCAAATGAGGCCCTTAAAGCAGACCTTCTCCTCCACCCAGACAGCTTCCTGGTGATCCACCTCACTGAATTCCAGTGCGTCTCCAGTGCTCTCGTTGTGCATTGTCCCAGCTCAACAGATCGGGCAAGGTGGCTGGACAAGACCCAGCAAGCCCAGGTAAGTGAAAGCCAGGCGTGCGGAGGGGTGGGCAGGTGTCTCTGGAGCCCCGGGAATGGAACCACAGGGGAAGGAAGAGAGAGAGGCTCGGCTGGGTGTGGGTTCTCACTGAACCATCAGCCCCTCGGGTGCCCTCGGCGGGGACGGAGCATTGACCATTCTTAAGAAAGACCATGACCAGCTACCAAGACAGCCACTGAGAAAGCCCAGGACATACCAGAGTGGCTTGCACCCACCCCCCGCCGCTCCCCGCCGCCCCCCGCCGCCCTTGGTACCAGAGATTGGACCCAGGGGCACTTAACCACTGAGCCACATCCCCAGCCCCTTTTTTATATTTTATTTAGAGAACAGGGTCTCGCTGAGTTGCTTAGGGCCTCACTAAGTTGCTGAGGCTGGCTTTGAACTCGCGATCCTCCTGCCTCACTCAGCCTCCTGAGCCACTGGGACTACAGGCTTGTGCTACTGCGCTGGGCAACAATTAAATTTTAAACTTCCTCTCCCATTCAGACCCTCCTGGAGCACTTGCTGGGTACAGGCACAAGGCTAAGTGTAGGAAGTTTTAAAAAATAAATAAAACACCATTCCTGCCCTCAAGACGTCTGTGCTGCAGCCCAGTTAGAGTAATTAGTGTACAAATTACAGAACATGCACACAGAAGAGATCTAGGAGAGGGCAGGTCTGCTGGGAATGGGACAGTACGGGGAGAGAGGCCGCTGAGAAGCCGTGACAGAGATGACAGACCGTTTGGAGGAGACTTAGGAAGATGTTAGGGGAACAAGGTGAGAAGGAAGGACATTTTAAATGGAGAAGCAGAAGGACAGAAATACAAGTCATGCATGTCAGGAGAATCACTGGCCTGGTAGCTTGGCATTGCTAGTACAAAGTTCTAAAGTACAAAGGGAGACGCAGCAGTAGAAAGGCCAGGAGGAAAGCGCCACCAGATCATGCCCATCTCTGCACATGATGCTAAGAACTTGAACTTTGCCCTGTAGAAGACATGGGACCAGTCAATGTGTTAAGCAGGAGAGTGACATGGGCAGATGCATGTGATAAAAGCAGGAGTTTGGATAAAGGGAGATCTCAGTAAAGTTATATCAGTTACCACAAATCTGGTGGCTTAACAGAAACTGGGGTGGGGGTTTCTTGCCTGGCATGCTCAGGGGCCTGGGTTCCATTCCTAGTGCCACAAAAACATAGGAAGGAAGAGCAAGGTGGCACACGCCTGTAATTCCAGTTTCTCGGGAGGAGGAAGCAGGAGGATCACAAGTTCAAGGCCAGTCTGGGCAATTTGTGAGACCCTGATTCAAAACTTAAAAAAAAAAAAAAGCTGAGGATGTAGCTCAGTGGTAGAGCCTTTGCCTAGCATGCATGAGGCCCTGGGTTTAATCCCCATTACCACAAATAAATAAATAAAAACAGAAATTGCTTTTCTCACCGTTCTGGAGGCTAAAAGTAGGAAATCAGGTTGTCGGCCGGACAAAGCTTCCTGCCCAGACTCTAGGGGACAATGTGTGCCCCTTCCAGTTTCTTGTGGGTTCCAGGTGGTCCTTGGCTCCAGTTTCTGCCTCTGTCTGCACATGACCTTCTTCTCTGTATGTCTACATCCAAATTCCCATTCCTTTCTTTTATTAAGACACCAGGCATTAGATTTAGAATCCATCTGAAATCTGAGATCGTCTCTTAAGATTCTTAAAAATCGCACATCTGCAAAAGACGCTTTTTCCAGATAAAGTCTCATTTATAGGTTCTGGGGATTAGGTCTTATTTGGGGCGGGGCAGGGGCTGCTTGCCAGTCCATCACAAAAACAGAATGGGCAAAGAAAGGTGAAACTTTGAGTTGGACTTTTTGTGTATGGTTGGTTGGCTAGTTTTTGTGTGTGTGTGTTTAATTTTGTTTTGTTTTGTGATGCTGTGGATAGAACCCAGGGACTCCTGAAGGCTAGGAAGGGCTCTACTACTGAGCTACATCCACAGCCCTGGAGTTGAATTTTTAAGGCTGGGCAAGACCCCTGAGCAATGGGGGCTGAATTTACTTTTGTCTGAGTCTAGAGCACAGGTTTTATGTGAGCAAGTGGTAAGGGTGACCCCAGGGCTCAAGGACAAAGATAATGATGGCCTTCTGAAGCTTCTGTTGGAAGGACTGCTTTGGCAAGGGGACCCCTGATGAGGGGGTCATTAGAAAGGGAAGCCTGTTTGTTTAGTTGTCACTTCTTAGAAAGGGTCCGACGGGGTGGTGATATTCTATTTATTTATTTGGTGGTGTTGAAAATTCAACGCAGGACTTCAAGAAGGCTAGGCAAGTGCTGAGCTACACCCCAAGTCCTGGGTGGTGATATTTACTTTTAAACAGAGCACTTGGAAATTGAGGCAGTGGGAGATAGTCAAATGGGGGCATCTTAGGGTTCTTGAGAAATATGGAATCATGGGCCTGGAATTCAAGTGAGAAATAAGGGTGAGACACTGGGTGTCCTCCAGATCTAGGGGCTGCAACTTCTTGGATACCTGAATGACATGGGGACAAGCCCAGGAGGTTAAAGGTAGGGGACTGGAGCAGTGGGAGCACATGGCTTGGAGGCAAGGGTGGTCTCCCCTCTGCCCTGGCCCCTGCTCCCATAATCCCCTTCGTGGGGCAGGATCTCTCTACACCACTGCTCACCAGTCCTGGACCCAGGTTCCAGGCACTGGACTGACTGGCCACTGACCCCATCCTAGTGGTCAATGGAGCTTTCCCAAAGGCTAAGGGATACCATTCTCGGGGAGCTGTGGGAGAAATTGGAAACAAGTATCCCCAGGACAGCAGGCAGGGGTGACCATTACTGGCAGGAAGCCTTTTCTCTTTACCACCCTCCTCTTCAGAAGAACTTCCTCCTCTTCGTTCGCTTTCCAGTCTTATGACGACCCCTCCCCCTCCTTCTCCTTCTAGGATCCCTAGGGCCACTGAAAATTGCTGTTATTCATATACAAAACAATCTAGACCCTGACAGTCACACGCCAGGTTGAAAGACAGGTTATTTGTGATCTGTGACCAAACTGGAGACTGAGGCTCCCCGCCTCCCTTAAGGAACCAAAGAAACCAGAAACATTATGCTTAGTTTTGCTGCTGTTACTTCATATCAAATTCTTTGGGATTTCTTTGTTCAATTACCATCAGTCTTTTAAGGTGCTCGAGATTGAATCCAAGGGGTGTCCTCCACTGGACTACATCCACAGCCCTTTTTGTTTTATTTTGAGACAGGTTCTCACTAAATTGCTGAGGCTGGCCTCAAATTTGCGCTCGCTCCTCCTGCCTCAGCCTCCTGAGTAGCTGGGATTACAGATGTGCACCATCAAGCCCAGCTAACACAAGTCTCAAAACAGAAGAGGGTAGTAGAACATCTATTGGTCCACTTCATCAAGCAACCCCAGGGATCTGCCTTTTTTCTTTCCCCTTGCAGAAATATTGAGGTTTCTTCCTAGTGGGTCTAGTAGAAGCAGCTTATACTTTTAGAGAAAATGAGCTAGTCAACTAGGGAGAGACTGAATCTTTTTTTTTTTTTTTTTTTTTTTGGTACCGGGAATTGAACTCAGGGGCACTCGACCACTGGGCCACATCCCCAGCCCTTTTTTGTATTTTATTTAGAGACAGGGTCTCACTGAGTTGCTAAGTGCCTCGTAATTGCTGAGGCTGGCTTTGAACTCGTGATCCTCCTGCCTCAGCCTCCCAAAGTGCTGGGATTCCAGGCGTGCGCCACCACGCCCGGCTCTGAGAGACTGAATCTTGACAGATGCCCATATTTAGCTGTTGGGAAAAAGGAAAAGGAACCAACAAAGGGAACAGAAAGTGCTGTCAAAGATGGAAGCAGGAAATAAAAGCAGTCAGACTGAAGAAGGAAGCTGAGGGGAAGAGTCAGGGTCCAAAGAGAATCCCGAGCCCGCAGTTGTCACTGGTAGCCTGTGTTCTTCAGTAAGTTCGTCCACGTGGCCTTCATCTGAGAACCACAGTGATGATGGACATGACCCCCCGGGGTAGATGGAGAATTATCTAAGGGGCCTGGCACAAGGCCCAGCACTTCATGGGCACTTCATGAATGTCTGTCATTGTCCTCTTTAGAAGAAAGGGGTGGGCAGTGGTACCGGGGCTGGGGAAACACATTAGCGTTTGTCGCTTAGGAAGTCAGCAAGGACCTTCTGGTGATGATCCCTTTAGGCCAGCGCCGGGAGGGAAGGGAGCTGTGAATCTGGAGCCACCTGAGACTTCAGGGAGAGGAGGCGTGGCCTCTCCAGGCCTCACCACGGGCAAGGGAAGATGAACCCCCCGGGGGGGCTCTGCCCTCCTCCTCCCGGGTGTGAGGGTGTCACCTTCCTTCTGTACCCTGCCCTTCCGTTCTCTCCTCTTCCCCGAACTGAGAAAATCCTCCCGGGGCTTCTGGAGAGGTTTTAAGGTAGCTGGCAGCCCTGGGCCTGACACCCGCGGTCCCCCCACCTGCTTCCCAGGGAAGGGCAAGAGGCAAGGGCAGTGGAGAGGCTTGCATCTGATGTTCCTTGCAGAAACCCCCTCGCCCTTCCCATGCTTTTCTTCCACACTGCATCCCCATCCTGGGCATCCCAAACACGAACTTGAACGTGGGGCAAAAGGGCACTGCAGCAGGATAAGCAGGCTGCCACAGCCCCTCCACTCCGCTTTCTCTCATTCCTCCCCTCAACCCACACCGAGTTGGGAGATGAGGCCTGGAGAAGAGGGAGTGGTCACGGGGCCTGGCCTTGGTATGTTGGTTTCCTGCCCCCAAACACCAGGCTCTGTTCTGGCTGAGTGACTAGAGAGCCAGGGAAAGAATTAGAGGTATCAGCCTGATGTCATTTTCCTCTCCCTGTTCATCGTGTCTCCAGCATGTCTCTTGTCCCGACCCAGCTGCCCCCAGTGTTTCTGGAGAAGCTTTGGGAAAGCCCAGGAATTGCTGGCTCTTAGAACTCAAGCTGGGGAGAAACTAAAAATACGGAACGACTAATAAGGAGTCAGAGAATCAGAATGGAGCATAGTGGGAGCTGTGGGAGTGGGGATTAGCACTCAAGGTCCCTGTTGTGCTTGGAGGAGGTGGGGGTGGGGCTCGGGCTGCAGCCATTTCCTTACCAGCTCTGAGGAAGTACTTCAGAGTTCAACACCATGGCCTTGCAAGTAAGTGCAGATCTCAGTGCAGCCCAGAGCAGCCCCCTCTACCCACCTCTTGCCAAGTCTCCGCCTGCAACCTCTCCTCAGGTTCTGTTGTCTCCTCCCCAAGCTAGCATCCTTGAATAACTCTTTTTTTTTTTTTTTTTGGGGGGGTACTGGGGATTGAACTCAGGGGCACTGGGCCACATCCCCAGCCCTTTTTTTGTATTTTATTAGAGACAGGGTCTCACTGAGTTGCTAAGTGCCTCACCATTGCTGAGGCTGGCTTTGAACTCGTGATCCTCCTGCCTCAGCCTCTCAAGGGCTGGGATTACAGGCGTGCGCACTGTGCCGGCCCTTGAGTAACTCTTTTTTTTTTCTTTTTTTTTTAATATTATTTATTTGCTTTAGTTGTACACAATGCAATGCATTTATGTTTATGTGGTGCTGAGGATCGAACCCGGGCCACACACGTGCGAGGCGAGCGTTCTACCGCTGAGCCACGATCCCAGCCCCCCTTGAGTAACTCTTGAGCTTTCAAGGCTGCCCTTGAAAATCTATCCAGTTACTGAACTTGGACTTAAAGAGAATGGCCCTGGCCAGCGCTGCTCCTCTCTACCTGTGCAACCGTGAGCAAGTCACTGCACCTGTCTTCCACCCTGCAGAGTGGTGGTGTGTAGCACATGACCACACGCACCGTAGGTGCTTTGGAAACCACCTCTCAGATGTCACTGTTTTACTCTGATGCAGCTGCATAAAAACAGGGAAGGAAGGCAGACAATATAACGTATTCTCTTCTCATCCTTCCAAAGACAGTCTTGCTGTCCCTCCTCTAAAGGGCAGCAGAGTTCTCAGCCTGGGACGAATCCTGCTCCTACCCACCCTCTGTCCTTTTGCACCTCCCAGCTTCAGGGCAGAGGCCCAAGTGGTGGGAGAAGGATGTTCCCAAAGAGCATCTGAGGGCTGATACCATTCAGAGCGCGTCTGTCACTAACACCCCAATCAGCCTGAAGGAGGGGGCACGTCTGAGGGTTTGCCAAGGGTCATGAGAAGCAGGGAGAAGGGTACAAGTGGAAGAGGCCATTCTGTTCCCCCCACTCTTCCCCAGCACCAGCTCTAGAGTTTGGTGCCACCAAACCCAGGCACCACCCTGCTTTCTTACTCAAAGAATTATCTTGACAGTTACTTAACCTTCCAGACTCCATTTCTCACTAGTAAAGATAGGTGTAAACGTATCTGCCTCAGAGGGACATTGTGAGGGTTAAACTAGATAACGTATGGAAGGCACTTAGCACAGTGCCCAGCATACAGCAAGTGCTCGACAAATTAGATTTCTTAATAATGAAAGTCCTCCCCACCCTCCCCCAGGCTGCCCTGCAGAAACTGAAGGCAGAGGAGTACGTCCAACAGAAGAGGGAGCTCCTGGCCCTCTACCGGGACCAAGGCAGGGAGTCCCCCAGCACCAGGCCCTCCACGCCTTCCCCAGAGGGCTCTCAGAGCAGTGCTGAGGGAAGGTAAGACCCACCAGCACCAACAGAGGAGGAGCACTGGCTAAGAAGGGAAGAGGAGAAATCCAAAAGGCTGAGAAGCGATAGTCCCGCCTTGGGGAACTGGTACAAATGGGGGAGCACAGGCTGCGAGCCGGAGTAGAGTAGGTTGGCGTCAGCCATGTGAAGGGATGCAGGGGACAACCTGGAGCGTTAACCAGCCTAGGGTGAGCCCACGATGGGCACAGGGTAGAGGAAACAGAAACATGACACAGGGACTCCCTGTGAGGAGCAGGCTTCGGAGCGAGCAGGTGGGCATGGATGTGCAGAACTCCGGAGCTGCAGGGTTGCAGCAAGTCCAATCCCCAGAGTGCAAGAGGTTCGTCCAGGAGAACACAGCTGCTGAGCACCATGCTGATGGAGAAAACGAGAACCCATAACTGGGGCACAGCCTGAGTCACCCCCGGCTCCGGATCCACTCTGACCACCTGTTTATACAAGGTCCTGGACCAGGTTCCATGGATCAAACAGCGTAGAGGCAGCGCAAGCTCTTTTAGGGCTCACGATTTAGCTGGTGAGGTGAGACAAACAGTCAGAGCCATGTATGGGGAATAAGGAGGTAAGTTCGGAGGAGGAGCCATTTCCGGATGGAGCAATCCAGAGAGACATCCAGGCGTGCACTTGACCCCTAAGCCGAGTCTGACCGTTTGTTATTGATCACAGGACTCCTGAGTTCGCCGTCATCATCCCCCACCTTGTGGTGACTGAAGATACGGATGAAGATGCCCCCTCTGTGCCAGACGATGCCTCAGACTCTGGATACGGCACTTTGATGCCAAGCTCCCCCAGCGGGTCCCACTCCCGGCTGAGCCGTCTGCGCCCCAGGGCTCTTAAGCGGGACCCCCGACTTACCTTCTCCACCCTGGATCTTCGAGATGTTCCTTTGCGCCCCCAGCCTCCTGACCCCCAAGCGCCCCAACGCCGAAGTGCCCCTGACCTCCCAGAAGGGATCCAGAGAGGGGTCAGTCTCCCTAGGGTAGACCCACCTCCCTGGCCAGAGGAGGAGGACGGACCCTCAGCTGGAAGCAGCGTGGTGGTAGAAACCCTGCACCGGGCCCAACTTCGGGGGCAGCTCCCTTCCTCCCCGACCCACACTGACTCTGCTGGGGAAAGCCCCTGGGAGTCCTCGGAGGAAGATGAGGGGCCTCTCATCCGAGGCCATGGCTACAGACTGTGCTCCCGCCCACTCCGGGCTGAGGACATGCTCAGGGAGATCCGAGAGGAGTTGGCCAGCCAAAGGATCGAGGGAGCCCCAGAGCCTGGAGCCAGCAGACCTCGGAAGCTGACTCGGGCCCAGCTGCAGAGGATGCGTGGGCATCACATCATAAAGCTGGACACCCCCTGTCCGCTTCGTAAGTGCTGAAGGGAAGCTGGCATCGGCGGGAGGGGGGGCAGTATGGAGCTGGAGGGGGCGGGGCAGAATAAAAACAGGGCGGAGCGGGGCAGGGGCCAAAGCAGGGAAGGTCCCCCAGCCTACTTCTTCACCCCATGCCTGACCCTCGCTCTCCCACTGCCGTTGACCTAACACCCATCTCCTTCCTTTTCAGAGAGGTCTGAGCAATGTTGAGGCCCTTTGACCTTTCTCCCAGAGGAGCTGTCTCCCCCAAGAGTGCTGGTCACCACCCCCACCCTGGACTCTACCTCAAGGACCACACGGCCTCCTGCTCTTTGGACTTTGAAGGTCGAGAACTGTAAATTCATGTATCATAGACACCCATGAGCCCCACATAAAAGTCGGACACAAAAATGACTGCGTGGTCTGTGCTAGGTCAGTAGGAGGAGAACGAGGACTTGGGAAGGGGAGTCACAATAAGCCCAGCCCTCTCCTGTCAGCTAGCATGATGGCAGCGGACTGCGGGCCCTAGTCAGGGCTTCTCCCGTTGCACCGCTCAGATTTGCGGTCTCTGCCCCAGCCTCTCACGCTGAATGACCACTTCTCCAGGCGCAGAGATTTAATTTCCCGGTTTTAGTGTATTTACAAAAGTCCACGGCTCCAGTTGGAAGTCCCATTGTTCTGTGCTTGCCCCTGCTTTGGGACAATTCAGCTTACTCTGTGCTTGCCCGGACAGGGGGCAAATGGTGCCGAGTCTCCATTAGTGTAATAGAGTGATACAAAGATTGCTTATCTACTGTGAATAAGGGCCCGGGACCAACGAGGAGCCCCTTAGCAGTCTTGCTGGGTCCTCCACACCCAAAACAGGCACGAGGCGTGGTGCACCTACCCAGCAGGAGGAGGCATGGCACCTACCCAGCACGAGGAGGCGTGGTGCACCTACCCAGCACGAGGAGGCGTGGCACCTACCCAGCAGGAGGAGGCGTGGTGCACCTACCCAGCAGGAGGAGGCGTGGTGCACCTACCCAGCAGGAGGAGGCGTGGTGCACCTACCCAGCACGAGGAGGCGTGGCACCTACCCAGCACGAGGAGGCGTGGTGCACCTACCCAGCACGAGGAGGCGTGGCACCTACCCAGCACGAGGAGGCGTGGTGCACCTACCCAGCAGGAGGAGGCGTGGCACCTACCCAGCAGGAGGAGGCGTGGTGCACCTACCCAGCAGGAGGAGGCGTGTTTGCACCTACCCAGCAGGAGGAGGCGTGGTGCACCTACCCAGCAGGAGGAGGCGTGGTGCACCTACCCAGCACGAGGAGGCGTGGTGCACCTACCCAGCACGAGGAGGCGTGGCACCTACCCAGCAGGAGGAGGCGTGGTGCACCTACCCAGCAACCACTCCCGGGCTCTGGAAACGCTCAGCCAAGCCGTGGGCAGACTCGCGCCCCCTCCTGGCGGGGCACGCGGCCGGCAGCGCCCGGACAGCCGGGAAAGCTATGTACACGGAGCAGGTGGCCCCGACAAGTGACTGCGGGCTCTCGCCAGCCCCTTCCAAGGCCCTTTCTCTCCAGAAAGGGAGGTCCAGGAGGCACGCCCGAGCCGGAAGCAGAGGGCCCCAGGACGCGGTCTTCCCTGCGGCGGGGGGCGTGGTCTTCCCGCGGCGGGGGCGTGGCCTCATCGGAGGAGGCCGGGTGTGGGCGAGAAGGGGGCGGGGCCCCGCAGCGCCGCCTCAATGTCCTCCAGGCAGCCCCGCAGGTTCATGTCGCCGAGCACTTGGCCCAGCAAGTCCAGGGTGGCCTTGTGTCGCGGCGTGCGCTGCCGCCACGCAGCCAGCATGCTGTAGTGCGCCTCGCGCAGGCAGCGCCCGTGCTGCAGCTCCAGCCTCTCGATCTCGTGCTCGCTCAGCCCCAGACGCCTCACCAGCTCCTTCCAGCGCGACGGGGGCACTCCGTCCACCACCGCGTACAGTGTCGCTGGGGTCGGCTGCGCAGAATGGGCACCGTGACCCTCTGCCCGCGGCCCTCCCCTCGCCCCCTCCACCGAGCCCTGCTCCCTCCCAACTCACCATCAGGGCGCTGCATGCAGGCGGTGTCCTCCCACTTCTGAACCGGGGTGACGCTGGGTGTGGAGGTGACGGGCATGGTGAGGATAGGCTCAGCCCCTTGGTGGGTTGGGGCCACCTCCCTCAGGGGTGGCACAGCCCTGAAGGTGGACCAGTCAGTGGGGCAGGAGGGTTGGGGGGGGCTGAGGAAGGGACTGGAGGCTGTGGCTGAGGCCTGGCGCTTGGTAGGAATTCCTTCAAGCTCCCCCTGAAAGAGAGAGGCACAGAATTAATAAAAGAGAAGGGAAAAGAACCCAAACTTCTTTATTCTGGGGGGTTTGGTATGAATGGAATTACTACTGGAGCCCATGGGGTGAAAGACATTTGGGTATTCCGATATCATGAGGAATAGTCAGGGAAGTTTGGGGTAGGTTCCTGGTTTCATCTCACCTCTTTTATAGGAGTTGATTTTCCACAAACTGAGAAAAAAGAGAAAGAAAGCATCATAAATTTCACTTCCCCTCTCAGCCCTGGCAACCTGCACTGGGACTGCCCATGGGGACTTGTGGTGACACGCCTCAGGGCCTATGTGGCCCTGGGGACTAGAGAACTACTGATGCCACATCACCTCCCACCAGCCATCCAGGGCCACCTCCAGCCTGGAGTCCTCAGCAGCGAACTAAAGGGGCACTTCCCCTCATGTCCCTCCATCTCGCCCACCCTAACCCCCCACATCTCCACCACACACGCTTACCCCTCCCAAAGGCCCCACTCACCAATGGAGTAGAGCTTGGGCTTCCACCGCGGGTAGCGGCACATTAAACCAATTAAGAGTAAGGAAAAAAGGCAAAGGCCAAAGAGGATCACCAGGGGCAACAGCACTGTGGTATCTGAAGACAAGGCAGATCATGGTCAGTGGGGAGGGGAGGGGGAACAGCCAAGGACAGATGGGGTGGCAGGCGGCCAGGTGAACATAGAAACAAGGTGGCTTCTCCTCACCTGAGTCCGGAGGCTGCTTAACAGTTCCAGTTAGGTTTAGGCACAAGTTTATGCAGTCTGGGGTTTGCTTACAACTGAAAGAAGAAACCGCACTGGTGAAAAGAGACTCTACCATAACAGGGACACACAAAAACCACAAAGATTGTTGGAAATACTTTGCTTTACAAGTATTTTTGCTATCTCTATCTTTTTTTTTTTTTTTTTTTTTCCCCCGGTACCAGAGATTGAACTCAGGGACACTTGACCACTGGGCCACATCCCCAGCCCTTTTTTTGTATTTTATTTAGAGACAGGGTCTCACTGAGTTGCTAAGTGCCTCACCATTGCTGAGCCTGGCTTTGAACTCATGATCCTCCTTCCTCAGCCTCCCAAATGCTGGGATTCCAGGCGTGCGCCACCACACCTGGCTCTGCTATCTCTTAATATAATGGAATTGAACCTGTCTTGAGAACTGATGCAAAATAATGAAACAGTTTGTCACAGAACTATTTAATTTTAGAATTAGAAGGGATCTTGAAAAGGCTATGTTGAAAAAGTTAAAAGCAATCAAGGTCACAAGACCAATGATAGAACATTTGCACTAGGCCCTGGGTTCCATCCCCATCATTGAGGAAGAAAAAAAAAAGTCAAGGTAGTCAAGGTCAGACTATAAATTCCAGCCCATTCATTAAGTATCACTGTGGAATAAGCAAGCCATTTCACCTCTAAGCTTCAGTGTTCTCATCAGTACAACAGGGATAATTAACCTGACATAGTAAGTACTTGATAAGTGGTAGTTATTAATGAGTTATTGTTTGTTAATGCATTGTTGGTGAGACTGTGGCAGAGAGAGGTGCTATGGTTTAGATCCCCCCAAAGACCTATGTGTTGAAGGCTTGGTCCCCAGCCTGAGGCACTATCAGGAGGTGGGCCTAGTGGGAGGAAGTTAGGTCACTGGGGACGTGCTCTTGGATTAAAATGGGCCCACAGGCCCTCCCGCTGCCCCCAGTTTCTCTCTTTCCCTGTTTTCCAGTTACCATGAGGTAAGCAGCATTGGTCTACCGCATACTCCAGCCATGATGTTCTGCCTTATCATAGGCCCAGAAATAGTGGAGCCAAATGACCATGGACTAAAACCTCTGAAACTCTGAGCCAAAGTAAAGTTTTCCTCCTTATAAGTTGATTTGTCTCAGGTAGTATGTCACAGGGATGGAATGCTGACAACACAAGAGGTCTAAAGGGCTCTTTCTCAAATAACATTGCTGGTGACAGTACCTGACTTTGGGTGTGGGGGTGTCAAATATGCATATGTAAAATATAAAACACAGAGGACTCTGGTTACCCCTAGTGAGATGTAGGGGCAGCCAGAGTCCTCTATAGAAACAGCACATCTTCACATGTTGGGAGCTGTCACTGGGCAGTGTGGAGTGGTAACTACATTGGGGAAGCTGGAAGGAGCTTGGGAACATGAGTTCTTAGTAGGAATCGGATAGCAGGGAAAGGCACTTGGCCCACTTCACAAGCTCATGGTGAAAACCAGATAGGATGAGGGTAAAAACTCTCAAGAGATAATGCTTGGTTGAAAAAAAGGAAATAAATAGTTTTGTGTCAGACACTTTTGTAAGTGTGTGTATGTATGTGTGTATGTTACTGGGGACAGAAACCAGGGCCTCCCAAATGCTAGGCAAGTGCTCTATCTACACCATCAGCCCCACTATCCTTACTTTCAAGGTAAGAAAAATAAGGCTCAGAGATGTTAATAACTTGCCCAAGGTTATACAGCTCGCAAGTGGCTATGGTGGGATTTAAACCCAGGTCAGTTAAACTCTGAGAGTCCTCAAAATTTCTTCTTTGCAAGCAAATGTGCAAGAATAGCCTCTGAGTCAGGCACAGTGCTACACACCTATAATCCCAGTAACTTGGAAGGCTGAGGCAGAAGAATTGCAAGTTCAAGGCCAGCCTCAGCAAGTTTCAAGGCCAGCCTGGGCAAATTTATCAAGACTATACCTCAAAAAATAAAAAGGGCTGGGAATGTAGCTCAGTAGTAAAGCACTCCTGGGTACTGAATAAAGGGGAAAAAAAGGAAGAAAGAAAAGAACAACATCTATGGATCTAGGAGTGAGAAGGCCTTGTCAAGGGGACTGGGGCAGAAGGACCATATCATAGCAAACCTAAGATGCCATCAAAAAATAATAAGAGATACAATTCTTGATATACCACACACACAGCACATGCTCAAAAACTGCCAATTAAACCACAATAACATCATCAATTGTTGTAAGGCACAGCCTGATTTCAGAAATGTGAAAGTATGTGATCCTAGAATCAATGAACAACAATACACCCTGTTGCTCAAGTGTTTGAAAACCTGAGTTGGAAGGACTGCAAGTCCTGGGGAATGAGCTTCTATCCAAAGACTTTTTTTTTTTCTTTTTCTTTTTCTTTTTTTTCTTTTTTTTCTTTTTTTATACTGGGGATTGAACCCTGTGAGGGCTTAACCACTAAGCCCCATCTCCAGCCCTTTTTTTTTAACATTTTACTTAGAGACAGGGTCTTGCTGAGTTGCTTAGGGCCTTGCTAAATTGCTGAGGCTGGCTTTGAAATTGCGATCCTTCTGCCTCAGCCTCTGGAGCTGCTGGGATTACAGGAGTGTGCCACCGAGCCCGGCTCAAAGACTTCTTAAGATTTGAGGAACTGCCAGGTGCGGTGGCGCACGCCTGTAATCCCAGCACTTGGGAGGCTGAGGCAGGAGGATCACAAGTTCAAAGCCAGCCTCAGCAATGGTGAGGCACTTAACAACTCAGTGAGACCCTTAATAAAATATAAAAAAGGGCTGGGGATGTGGCCCAGTGGTCGAGTGCCCCTGAATTTAATTCCTGGTACAAAAAAAAAAAAGAAAGAAAAAGAAAAAGATTTGAGGAACATGTTTCGGGGAAGGGGGAAGGTTGTCTGGTGTCTTGATGAAGTGCCTCGTACTCAGCCGGCCAGTAGGAGAATGCGCATTCTGAGCGTCTCCCTTGCTCTGCTAGGGCTCTCAGCCAGTCCCCCACCCACCTCAGCCCCCATCCCAACACCTGCTGCCGGCAGATACTCACTCACTGCAGGAGACACACTCATTTTCTCTGAGAAAGAACCCTAAATGGCAGTTGCACACGGTGTTCTGGTTCTCCTGGCCTGTGGGGAGAAGGCGTAGCTAAAGGAGGTGAACCCTGCACCCTGGGAACCAGGAGACGGAGGTGGGGTAGCGTGGGGATGGACACGGCCCTCAGACCCATGACCACTCCTCATGGGGTGCAGGAAGGCGACAACCTTCCTCCTGGGAGATAGGCTGACCCCAGGGCAGGGACAGGGCTTGGGACCCGGCAGGCCACACTCACAGGGGATAGTCACAGTGCCGTTGAGGCAGAGGCTGCAGTCCATGCACCGGAAACGTTTTCCACTAAAATACTGGCGGAACTGGTTCTTCCTGCAGCCACACACTGTGTCCTGGTTCACTGTGCAAGGAGAAAGCTCCACCTGGAATAGTTCTGGCAAGGGAAGGAGATGGGGCGTGAGTCCTGCATCCCTTTGCCATATTTACTCGACTGCTCTTTTCCCGGTGTCCCTTGACCCCTCACACCACGTGCGTCTGTCTCTGTAATGCACACTCACACCACGAATACAGGACCACATGAACACACTCATTCCTGCCCACAGCCCCCAGCACGGATGCACACACCTCACAAGACACGCGAGGCCCCCCAAGAGTCTGGGCCACGCCCACTCTCATTGGCGCCCTCGCCCCTCCTGAGACACACCTTTCCGACACATGGAGCAGCTGAGGCACTGTCTGAGGTGGTTCTCTGAAGCAGTAAAGGTGCCGTACTCACACTCCCTGCAGTCCGTGTCCAGCCCTGGGCCTGGACAGTCATTGTACAAGTAGGTTCCTACAAATGGAGGGTCAGGGTTAGGCTGAGCTCAGAGCTCACAGAAGGACGTCTCTAGGAGAAGGAAGGAGGGAGAAAATCCCAGCCCGAGAGAAGCAGTAAAGTTAGAGGAAACAGGGAGGGGCCCAGGCTCTGGAACATCTGTAACAAGGAAAGAAAGACTCAAAGCCCCCCAACTGAGGGGACTCACTGTGACCACTTTCTCCTACCTTTGTGGCACTTGGTACAGCAGATGGAATGATTTTGAGGGTGGTTGTATTTCCCTTGAGGACATAGACTCTCTCTCTTCTCCCGGTCCCTGAGGGGAGGGACCAGTCCAATCACCCCTGAGGGGTGTATCCCCACCAACAGAGCCAGGAGCACCTGGGGAAGAATCAGAGAGAGGGGACACCATCAGGAGAGGGAGGGGTGGGGGGGGGCTGGGGACAGCGAATCAAAAACCTCCACGGAGAGCCGGGCACGGTGGCGCACGCCCGTAATCCCAGCACTTTGGGAGGCTGAGGCAGGAGGATCACGAGTTCAAAGCCAGCCTCAGCAGTGGCGAGGCACTTAGCAACTTAGTGAAACCCTGTCTCTAAATAAAATACAAAAAAGGGCTGGGGATGTGGCCCAGTGGTCGAGTGCCCCTGAGTTCAATCCCCGGTACCACAAAAAAAAAAAAAAAAAAAAAAAAAAAACCTCCACGGCTCAAGTCCCTCCTCAAAGAAACGTTCTCCCCTTTGACGGGGGTACAGAGCAATCTAGTGCTTAACTGTTCTCTAGCTATCCTGTGAGCTAACATCCTTCAAATCAAGGCTAGCAAACCCGGGGCCCAGGCTATATTTTATCCTGATTCAGAGAGTTCCCCACCACAGCCGACAGTGCTGGACGCAGGGCAGATGTTCAAGGAACGTTGAGTGTTGTTGTTGTTCGCAGTGTTGGAGACGGAACCCAGGTCCACCCAAGTGCTGGGCACGCATGCGACACCTCCAGCCCAGGGAACGTTTTTTTTTTTTTTTTGGATTGGGAACGGGCAGGTCACTTCCATTATGGCCCTTTTTTCCCAACAAGCCGCCCTAAATATTGAGGTGGCGTTTCTCCATCTGGGCCTGACAGGGCTCTCAGTATATTCACTTTGTAAACATTTACAGAAGTGAACAATTAGGATCTGTAAACTTTACTGGATTGTTATACCCCTGAAAAGTATTTTGGATAAGCCGAGCATGGTGGGAGATGCCTGTGATTACAGAAACGCGAGAGAGCCCAAGGCAGGAAGATCACAAAGTCAAGGCCAGCCTGGGGAACTTAACAAGACCCTGCCTCAAACTAAAACATTAAAAGAGGGCTGGGGACCTAACTTAGTGGTCAAGTGCCCCTGGGTTCAACCTCCAGTACCACAAAAATAAATGAATAATCAAAAGTATTCTGGGAAAATCAGGTGGGGATGGAGGTGAGTGACATCCTGCACGTGCCATTCATAGGGAGTGAGTGACATCCTGCACGTGCCATTCCTAGGGAGTGAGCAGAAGCAAAAGAGGAAAATTTTTTTTCAGCACAGGGCTTCATATACGCTAAGCAAGCACTTTACCACTGAACTACACCCCCAGCCAAGCATTTTTTTTATACATTTGTATCAAACCATACTCAGGACCTTGCCCTCATACTCCATGCCATATGGCCTTCCACAGCCAAATTTATATGCACACACCCTAAGCTGGTGAGGACAAATGGGGAGGGGAGTCAGAGTGAAACTTCGGGGGTAAAGGACAGGGTAGGCGGTGAGAAACTTTAGGTGGGAGCAGGAGTGGGCACAGGCATGTAGGTCACAGTTAACTAGAGCTGGCCAGAAGCTGGAGATCAGGCTCGAACGAACGCCTGCCTGGTCAGGAGCTGTGGCTGTGCCTGGAATAAGCCCTTTGCACAGCAGGGTATCTGGAAGGCAGATTCCATAGCTGCGTAGCTTTGGGCCAGGCCCACAGCAGCTAAATTGCTTTCCTGGTTCTGGTTTCAGTATGGAGAAAGCAAAGCCAGGAGTCAGTATTTAGCTCCGCTCAGACTGCTCTGTAATCTGTCCTGGCTTCATTTCTGGCTTTCTGAGCCGTGATTCTTCTTCTTTCCCTCTGATGCCAGCCATTTTTGTAATGATTTAGGATGTCTCAAAAGTTATGTCAAACACTGGGGAAGCTTGGCATGATGGCACATGCCTGTGATCCCAGCTACTCAGGAAGCTCAGGCAGCAGGAGCACAAGTTTGAGACCAGCCTGAGCAATTTGATAAGACCCTCAGCAAGTTAGCAAGACCTGTCTCAAAATAAAATTTTAAAAGGGCTGGATGTGTAGCTCAGCCACAGTATGTCTCTGGATTCAAATCCTGCGCACACACACACACACACACACACACACACACACACACCCCAAAAAAATAGAGCAGCTCACCCACTGGGGAGAAAACAGACTAATTAGATGACAGAAACCCAGGAGAAGGCCTGGCAGCCCACAGCTGCCCAGCCTCGACAGCTCCCTGCAGGCCCTATGGTCCCTGACAGCTCCAGGCAAGCAGGCAAGTTGCACCCTGTCATCTGCAGGGGAGCCGGGTGCTGCCAGCAGCTGCGCAGGTCCGGAAGCTCAAACCTCAGCCACCAACATGGAAAGCCACACACAGAAACACAGCAACCCCTGTAGGCAGGTATGCACCCACACACTCAGAGGGCAGGGGCTTCCAGGGTGACAGGAAGGGTTGGTTGGTTTATGGGAAGAACTTCCCAATCCTGAAATGTGTGGTTCCTTTCCCCGAAGAACAACGTGGAGTACCTAAGGTCATTGGCGTTTTGAATCCCATCCAAGGGGCTTGGAGCAAAGCCAACAGGCAGAGGCAGTCAGGGAGAGGCACTGAGGGGCTCCAGTTCCAGGACAGCCTTGGAGGGAGCTTTTCAGTGACCTCGGACCAGCCCAGCGAGGAATAAGCCTCCTAGAGGCAGGTGGGAGAGAGGCTTTCCCAGGCTGGGCACCCACGCGTCCCTCCCTATCCAGGACTTTGGGGGTTAAGTCAGATCCGGGAAGGGGAAATCTTTTCCCAGCAGCTCCGCCCCAGTGACTCAGTCCAGAGGGAGGGGATGGAGGGGAGAGGAGAGGGAACTAGCAGCTTCCCCAGGTCCTCAAGGGTCATGAGTCAGCAGAAGGGAGGGCCCAGCCAGCAAGTGGGGTCCCATCTCACCCCTCCCTCCAGTGGGCCCATCTCTCCCTCCCACTCTACTCAGCACCCCTTTTCACCCCTGCTTCTCCTCACAAGATCCAGGCAAAGGACCCCTGTCCCACTTGGCGCACAGATTTCAGGGAAATGCCTCCCTCTCCCGGTCCATCCCAAAGGGAAGTCTCCCTGGACCCCTGGCTTCCTCGGGTCAATAGCTGCCCCTCCCAGAGGGCCGCTCAGCTCCTTCCCGCCCTCCCTCGGCATCCTTCCTTTAGACTAGGCCCCGCCCTGTTTCTTCTCCCAGTTCAACAAGTCGGGAACAGATAAACCCGTTCCCTGGACTCTTGCACCAGCCTCCTGACACTCCTTAGTTCCAGCAGGAAGCAAACCGGGGGCTGTCCTCCCACTCTGGGTTCACCACGTTCCCACAGCCTGCCTAGTTCTGGCCAGTTGCATTGGGTTTGGGAACCTCCCTGAGGTCCCCAGACAATCCCTAGAAAATAGGGCCAGTTCTGAGGCTCCAGAGCTCCTTCCCAAGCCCAGTGGCTGCACAGGAAAAACTGCAGAGCCCTGAATACTGTTTCCAGGAATGAGAGAGCAAGCAAGAGGGATGCGAAAGGAACCAGCTCTATTGCCCAAGCCTCTCTCTGCTGGCAGCATGCTCCAGGCCAGGCCTTTCTGACCCCGAGGTACCAGGGCCATCAGGCTCCCCGCCGGTGGGCACCATTTGTTGGCACCAGTGGCCCAGTGAACCCGATCCACAGCACTTGCCTTATGTGGCAAAACTCTAGAACCAGGAGGTGAGCTCTGGGGGGCAGAACCCCAGCCTGAGTGCCTGTGCCTGGAACAGAGGAAAGGCAGGAAGCTGGGGGTTCCTGTGGAGAGACCGAGGAGGAGGTGGCCCCGCACCTCCCCATCTCCCCCCACAACTTCCGTCTGGGGAGACTTTGAGTGTGACTTCCGGTGCCGGTGCCGGGGCTGCCGAGGGGAGCGGAGAAGCAGAGGTGGACCCTGTGGTCTAACCCCGACCCAGCCACCTCGCAGGGACCCGCTTCGCTGTGCTATCCCCCCATCAGTGTGTTCATTAAATTCAAATGTGTTTGTTCGTTCAATGTCAAGATTTTGGAAGCGTTTCGTGACGTTGTCTCCTCTAAGGGCCCTGCTGAACTCCCACCTCCCACCCAGGAAGCCCTCCATTGATGATGACACACGTTTTTCCTCACCCAGGTTCAGTAGCCACTCAGCCCCCAGCGACCATGAACAGCAGGAACTGACCATGTCTACTTTGGTCTCTTATCACACAACAGTTATTTAAGATGAGCAGATGTGATCTTCCCAAACAGACCACAAGCCCCATGAAATAAGAGATCAGAGAATATCTTGGTCAGACTCTGTCTTCCCCTCCCAGGAATCCTCTCGGTACCCACAACCAGGCCCGCAGAACTGGAGGGACAGATTAACGTGGACTGATTGATCAGTCTGTCTTCCGTTCCAGTTGAAACCAATGATGACTTCAAGAGGGAAGTGGGGTGACAGCACTCCCCACATTGGAGTACATTTATCTCCAGGGAAGAGTTTTCAGACTGTGCACCCCCAACACACACACGCACACACGCACACATGCCTCTACTGAAGATTCTGAGACCCGCTGACTGCAGCATGTGCCAACGACAGGCAGAAACACCACTGGGAACCTCCACTCCAGCCGCTTGGACCCACATTTCCGCTTGGCTGGTCCCCAACCCTTAATATGCCCCAAAATGAATTCATTCATCTCTCACCTAGAGTCACACCACAAAATTCTTGGTGCCAATGCCAAGACATTTGCCACAGCCCTTTCCTCACAGCCCCTGTCCCTAACCCAGCGGCTGTCCTATCAGTTCATTTGCCAGTCCTTCCTCTGTGATTCTTCTTTCTTCTCCACGTCCCCTGGTTGCCTTACCCCTGGATTACTGATGACTGCAAAGGTCTTCCTCTTTCCAGCGCTAATCTTCGCTGTGCTGCTCAGGATGCCCTGAACTCCTGGCTCACGTGATTCTTCTGCCTTAGCCTCCCACGTAACTGGGACTACAGCCACTTTGCCAGGCTTCCCACATACTTTCTTATCCGTGTTCAGGCTTCAACTTGCACCACAAGGGTGAGAATCTTCTCCTCCATTTCCAGGGCCTGCTGTAAGCATCACTTCCATTCCTTCCCTGAATGCACACGTCAGGGGTGTCTATGCACTTTTATTCTAAACGCAGTCTAGGCACAGAATGGGCTCCTGAAGAATAGTTCATGAATGAATTCCTCCACCCGGACCCATATTCAAGGTTCCTTTTCACACTCGCCCATCCACTCCAATGTGTGCACTCTCGTTTTCTACTGTTCTTCACACGGCCATTCCAGGCCAACTAATGTATTCAGCTCCTGTCCCCACACCCCTCAACACAAAATCCCATCTCTCAGTTCCTCGACATTTCCCCAAACCAGTCTCCGGATTCCTCTGCTTCCCTCCCTCCTAGCTGCCAGACAGTGACTTAGATGTCAGCTCCAAATCCGCTTTTCCACGAGGCTTTCCTTCCCTCATCCCATCTGACCAATCCCTTGTTCCTTAATGTATTCAACAGTTATGGGACAGTCTATATGCCAGGCCCCATGTGGGTGAGGGGGATGCTAAGATGGATAATCGTTGCTCTCAAGAACTCTCAGTGAGTTGAAGACAGTCCACTGTAAGGCCCAGGATCTATGCAGAGAGTGCTCCAGCCCACAGCTTAGCGGAGACACCGGAATCAGCTAGGGAAACTCCTGGTTTCCTGGAGCTGAGATGCACTAAGCAAGAAAAGACAGCTGGAGCTGGGTGCAGTGGCTCCGTGGCTGTAATCCAAGCAGCTCAGGAACTTGAGGCAGGAGGATCACAAGTTCAAAGCCAGCCTCAGCAATTTAGCAAGGCTCTGAGCAACTCAGCAAGACCCTATCTTTTAATAAAATATGAAAAAGGGCTGGGGATGTGGCTCAATGGTAGAGTACTCCTGGGTTCAATCTTTGGTACAAAAAAAAAAAAAAAAGAAAGAAAGAAAGAAAGGCTGCTGGACTCCAGTTCACCCCTCCATTGATGCTCCAGGCCACCCCATTGCAATGCTTCAGTGGGTTTTTTTGGAGAGGGTACCAGGGATTGAACTCAGGGGCCCTCAACCACTGAGCCACATCCCCGGCACTATTTTGTATTTTATTTAGAGACAGGATCTCATTGAGTTGCTTAGCACCTCACTTTTGCTGAGGCTGGCTTTGAACTCATAATCCTCCTGCCTCAGCCTCCTGAGCCACTGGGATTACAGGCGTGCGCCATGGAGCCCAGCTCCTCTGGAGTGTTCTGAAGTCATTTTTCGCTGTAAGCTATCTTGGCCCCTAGACCGCAAACTCTTTGAGAGCAGCAAACTCCTGTCTGCTTTGCCACACTCTTCCCGTATTCCTTGTTCCCTATTCCCGCCAACACCTCCCACTCACACATACACCATGCACTCTGCGCTCCATACTGTGGGCTCTGTACTGTTCCTTGAATGGTGCTAACCTGAAAAACCCATGGACAGCCCTGTACAGACCTTGCCTGCCTCCTGTTGCCCCCTCAGCTCCAGGCAATGTTTCTGTCCCTAATGGTCACATCCCCACCAGGGCTGCAGCAGCCTGGTACCAGGCATTCTCCCCCCTACCCCATGCTGGGGATTGAACTCACAAATGCTAGACAAGTGCTCCACTGCTAAGCTATATTCCCAGCCCAGGCATTTATTTACCCATATTCACACTACATTTACCCTCTGTTTTCCAAACATAGGTAGCCACTGAATAATTACTACTAATACCACTAATGACAATAATGTAAAAGCTAAACATTTATCGAGTGCTTTCTGTTATCCCTGCTAGACCATAACTTGAGAGTAGGAATTTCATTCACCACTGAATTCCCAGCACCTGAAACAGTATCTTTCACAGAGTAGGCACTTAATAAATTGAATAAACACTTAACATGTATCCATCTATTTAATCTTAAAAATAACACTATGAGGTCATCATGATCAGGTCCATTTTACAGATAAGCATACAGTGGTCAATAACCAGCTCAGGTTCACAAGCTGTGGCATGAATCCAGGTGATCTACCACCACCGAGAGCACAGAATTAAGAGGACAGGGCAGCTGGATGGTGCGGGGAGAACAGCCAAGGAAAGGACAGTCTTGACGGGAAGAGAGGGTAGGACTGGGGAAACAGGAAGAAGGAGAATGAGAAGAGAATGAGACCACACAGAGACAGGTGCTGCTTGAAGTCTAGAAATGTGGGACTAGATCAGAGGACAGAGGTGGAGGGAGGGACAGAAGGGGCTCAGGAGCAGGGCTCAGGAGACTGGCAGAAAAGGAAGGCATGGTGGTGAGAAGAGAGGGTAGGGCAGGACCCAGGAGAGACTGCTCACAAAAGTAGGAAAGTCCACCCCACTGGACAGGGGAGCTGGGGGCTCCAGGTATCTGAGCAGGATGATTCCAGGACATAGGTGAAGGTCAAGGATACATTAAAACCAGGCTGAGCCCAGGGAAAGGGGCATTTTCCAGTGACGAAAACAACTTGCTACCAACTTCCCCAAACTGAATGGTGGAATTAGAAACCAAATGACTGTTGTTTAGGTCTATGGGGAGGGGGTCAAGAGGAATCTGGTAGCTAAGGCTGAGGCAGATGGGCAGAGAATGCCCCCAGGTGGGAAGCCTGGGCCTCCCAGGGCCAAAGACAGCTTCCCACTGGTTGCCTTGTCCCTACCCAGTTTCCCACTCCACTCTCAAATACCCCCCACCACACAGCATCCCAAACCCACCCCACCAACCCATCATCTGCTTCCCATTTCACAAGCCATCGGACTCCGGCCCTCTAACAGGTTGCTCAGCCGAATTCCGCAGGTGGCCTTACCACCCCACAGCCCAACACACCCCTGGGCCGCCCAGCCGACCAGAGGCACTAGATCCCGGATCACCTGGACTCCAAGAGGACCCACCTCCCTCTCCCATTCCTTTCTTCTCCCTTGCCACATCCGCACCCCCCTTGAGCTTCCACCAGCCCCCCAATTCCCACACAGCCCCTGGCCCAATCCAACTTCCTCTGCTGTGAGAGCTTCCTTTTACTCTCACCCTTTCAAACTGGTCCCTCCCGCCCCCACCGCCCCTGCCTCAGCGCAGTCCCTTCTCCTAGAGCAGGATGGATGGGGAAACCTGAACTGTCCCCGCTGAGGCTAGGCCAAGCCGGCCTGAGGCTGGCACCCGGGACAGGCCCGCGTTGGCAAGTCTGGCCCTCCTGCCGGGCGGCGCCTGCCCACCCCCCGACCCTGCCCTCAGACCCTGGTCTCACCAGCGGCGGCAGCAGGCCAGGCACGATGGGGAGGCCCATGTCGGGCCGGCTGTGGGCCTCTCACTCCCCCATTGGGGCCGGGGCGGCGGCGGCGGCGACCGGAGTTGCTGGGTCTGACCAAGAGGTCCAAGCGCCGCCTGGGCCTCGGGGCGGGGGTCGGGGCCGAGCGTGGAGACCTGGGGGAGGAGATCACAACCCAGGCCCAGGGACCTCGAACCCCAGAGGCCAGAGGGGAGCCTGGCTCTAAAGGACTCTCAGGAGAAAATTAAAGCAGAGAGGAGCGCGAAGGTGGGAGGGGCAGGGAGAGTGGCGCGGGCGGTGTCGCAACAGGGACAGGAAGAGCCGGGGGGAGGCGCGGGCGGAGGGCGGCAGGGCCGAGGCTCCTTAACGCTTTGCAGCCCGGTCGGAGGCCCCGGCGCCCGGCTCCCGCCTGGCACCCTCGCCCCCAGTCCGCGCACTCACACCCAGCCCCAGGGGCGCCCGCCCGGCGCCGGCCTTTCTCAGACCGAGAGCCACGGATGGGAAGACCTCTGATTTGGGTGTCAAAATTGTCAAAACCCCTGACTATGATGAGGACTCGGGGTTCCTTAATGGCTCTCCCTGTACCCTGGGGTTCTCCAGTGACATTCTAGTCTCCCCCGCTGGTGGGAGTTTGCCCATCCAACCCGATACTCAGAGTAAATCCTAATCTTCGTTTTCTGCCCTACGTGGGACCTTAGGCCTTGGCCCGACCCTCTGACTCTCAACCAGTTTCCCCCTGACAGGTGCCCCCAGCTGCTGATCCCAGCGCTGCCACCAACTGTGGGACATCAGGCCACCCTGCTCCTGAGCTTCGATTGGTTCCTCTTCATTAAAGGGGGTAAAATGCCTGCCCACCTGCAAGGGGGAGTGAGGCCGGGAAGATCAATGAGACCATATTTGTGAAGATGCTTTGGCTATTCGGGTATCTCCCTGAGGTATCGCTAGTCCATTTCCAACACCCTTTTCCTAAATATTTTGTCCCATCCATCAGAACTGATCCTAGAAAGAGAGTTTATGGCAACCCCTGACTTTCTAGATGAGAAGAGTGAGGGCCAGAAATACACAGCATGTTAGAGGCAAAGCCAGTGGAGAACCCCCAATTCTTAGTTTGCAACCAAACAGCCCCCTTTGTCTATGAGAGACACAGTGCAAGTTTTCCCAGTGTCCCCTTGGGGTTTATTTTTGTTTGTCCTTTGGGGTTTTTTTTGTTTGTTTGTTTTTGCCAAGACCCCTCTCCGTCCCCATATCCTGTCATCATCCTCTGTTAGCATAAAACACTATCCCAGTTTAGTCAGGGCTTCTCCCATGGGCATTCTACACCCTGAGTACGATAGTGACTCAAATGCCTACGGAATGCAATGCTTTCCCCCACACATTAGGTCCTTCAGGTGCTGAGGCTGTGGGAAACACAGGGAGGCCAGAAAGTGCTGTGCTGGGGCTTTAAGACCCAGAACAGAGCTCCCTGCCTCTTCTCCTTTGATCCACCAGCTCACCTTCCAGCACAAGCCCTCCTGCCTTTGCTTTCCCTGCCTCTGGCTTTCCTGCCTCTGCCATTCCAACCCTAAAGGCAGGGCATCCATAGATGGAGTGGAGCAGAGGTGCCCCACTGGTGGAGGGACTGACTTTACCCCACCCTTTCCTCCAGCTTCTGGAGCACTAGTAGGTTGAAAGTGGAGTCACCGAGGAAGGAGCTCACCATCAACACGGGAAAAGCCAGATACAGTAGGAGTGAGGCCCAGGCAGAGCTTTGGAGGAAACAAGGTCATTAGAATGTAGTGCAAGGTGCACGACCAGCGTAACTCCACCTCAGTACAACCATGAGGATGGAAGGATGTCCATGTATGAATAATATGTCAAGACACCTTCTACAGTCATGTACAACTAAAAAGAACAAATAAAAAAGAAAAGAATGTAGTACAAGGGTCAGATCGGCCAGTTTCCAATGTGAAGAAACCAGGAGAGCCTTAGGCTCCTCATCTAAAATGAATGGGAGGCGTGGGGATGTGGATAGTGGAGAGCTTGCCTAGCATGTGCAAAGACCAAGTTGGAGCCCCAGCACTGAAAAAAAAAAAAAAAAAAAAAAAGTTAAATAAATGGGAAACTCACTAGTACCTCTCACAGAGTTTATTTTATGATTAAATGCATATAAAGCATTTAATAACTGTTTGCCATACGTTAAGCATTTTATAAGTGGTGGCAATATTAATAGTTTTCATATTAAAATTAATAACAACATCAGTGTCCCATTTTTAATATTACAAAGAATTTCAATAGTCTGTGCAAACTGCCAAAGCCATTAACATAGAGCCTGGCACAAAAGGAGAATTTCTTTCATGATTTAGGATAAATGTTGCTTTAAGCAATAAAATTCTATTAAAAAGAAGAAGAGGGGGCTGGGGTTGTGGCTCAGCGGTAGAGCGCTCGCCTAGCACATGCGCGGCCCGGGTTCGATCCTCAGCACCACGTACAAATAAATGCATTGTGTACAACTAAAAGCAAATAAATAAATATTTTTTAAAAAGAGAGAAGAGGAGGAGGAGGAGGAGCCGGGCATGGTGGCGCACACCTGTAATCCCAGCACTTGGGAGGCTGAGGCAGGAGGATCACGAGTTCAAAGCCAGCCTCAGCAATGGCGAGGCACTTAGCAACTCAAGGGCTGGGGATGTGACCCAGTGGTTGAGTGCCTCTGAGTTCAATCCCCGGTACCCCCCAAAAAAAAAAGAAGAAGAAGAAGAATAGATGGTGGTAAGCAATGGGTGGATCTAGGGATATGAAAGGTTAGCTAGTTTTATGGAGGAGGTGAAAATGAGACTGTAATCCTGCAGAAGTAGAAAAATCATGGTGGGTGGGGTGGGAGAGAAATGAACAAACAGAACAGGTGATGACAGAGTCCAAGTGGGGTTTATGAGGCAAAGGAGGAAGAAAAGAGCTTCAGCTAGCAGAGAAGCCCCTCCCCTCTCACGGCTCACGTGCACTGCACTTGAGCGCCCACACACAGACACACACATTCGTAACCCAAAAGGGCACTGAACTCTGAGTGACGTGGGTTCTAGCTCCACCTCTGCCATTCAGGACTCCATCCTATCACGGAGAGGCAGGGTGAGTCATAGAAAGAGGCTATCTCTGTAAGAATTGTAAACGTGGGGAAATCACTGTACCCACTAAACCCAATAAGGAAAATGAGGCCCTTAAACACTTTTCTCTCTAACACCCTAATACCAACTCCTAAGAATAACCCAAGGACAAGAGTTAGAGATAAGGAAAGACCTCAGGGAGGAAGTACAGACAGGCAAGGAGAAACTGGAGCTTGGGGGGCTGGGTAGGGGGTTGGGATTGCACCATCTACAATCGATCCAGCTTAGTCCAGTAAGTACTCCCTCCCCAGCCAGAGGAGAGGGCACGGGGACAGGGTGGGACAAGGCTGAGGCCAAGGCTACGGCAGAGAGAGACGACAAAAACAGAAGGCACCTGAGGACTCTGACGGTGCAGACTATTAAGACAGCACCACTTCCCCCTCATCAGCTTGAATCTGGGAAAGGGAAGTCAGAAGTCACCATGTCATTTCTGCTCAAGACCCCTCCTACGTCCCCCCCACTCCCTTTACCAACTGCTTCTCTTTCCCCAAGATCCTTTTCGCCTCTGGGTCCTCAGGACAGACAGACTGTAACAAACAGGAATAAAACCAAGGCAACAGGGAAAGTATCCCAAAGAGAGTGAGAAAGGGGTCACTTCTGGGTTCTAGATCTGATGCTGGCGTGGCGTGGGTGGAAGGACTGGCATCAGAAAAGTAGCGTTCTACCCAGATGCCCCTCTGCCTCTCCTTGGACCTCCATTTCTCCTTCATTGAAACTCAAATGGTTTTCTCTACTCTTCTCCATGATGAAATGTGAGTAAGGCTACTGGGGGCTCTGAGGCTTCAGAAGGAACTGGCTTGAGTCTCATCCTCCTCCACTTCTTCCAGACAGTTGACGGGAGGAGGTCAGATGGGGGTCACACTGTGGCTGGGTGGTGAGGGGCACTCAGCAAGTGGAGCAGAGAGTTAATGATGATGGCGACTAAAGTTGGGAAGGAAAGGGAGGTTCAGAGAAGAGTCTTCCCAATCCTTGCAGGGCACCAAGTCTTCCCCCTCCACCTTAACATGGTGATGGGCACACAGCGGTCCTTTGTCACACCTATGGATGAACTCATAAGATAGTTTCTCTCCTGTAAGCGCATGGGAGTCTCTCTGGCCCTCTTTGCCCCAGGACCTCCCAGAAGGATGGGCATTGACTCGGCGACTTGTATCCATTCCCTACCCTCTTCTTGGGGCCCCATCCAAGGCAGCAGACATTGCTTTATGCAGCAAACATTTATTGAGAACCTGCCTACTTGCTCCGAGAGGGACACTGGGCTAGAGCTGGAGTACACATCAGTGACCACAAGGAGCTCACAGTCTAGTTGGGGAGGCAGATACAAATGAACATGAAAGTACAATGCAACATCAGCAGTCCAGTAGATGTTATGGTGGGCTATGGGAGTCCGAAGGAGAGTAGGAGATCGATTCTGGGGAAGACAAGATGGGGCAGAATCCTTCAAGGAAGTAATGGTGCCTGAGCAGAGTTCTAAAGGATGCATAGTCCTCCAGATGGTGAGGAAGGCATCCAGGCTGGGGAAACAGTTTGAGCAGCCATGCAGGGGAATGAAGGACACAGGGCAGAGGCACTGGGCACATCTCCGCAGGGGTGTGGAGTATGAGACTAGAAGCGTCTTGGGAATGACTGGGAATGACCAAACCTTTCTACACTGGTCTGCTCAAGCCCCTGCCCTGCAGTCAGTGAAGGGGAATTGCCCAAGAGCTAACAAAGGGGGCTTTCGGGTGGGGTTTCCCACCCAAGTTCAAGAAAAGGAGCAGACATCTGTATCACTGGATGGCAGTGTGGCGTGGCCAGGCCAGGCTGGGGCCGGCTTCGGTCACTGTGGGTGGGAAACCGGGATATGCCTTTGTATGCCCTTGTTTGTGTTGTGTTCTGGTTGTCAGTCGTTTCCTAGGAAAGTTCCTTGGCAAAACTCCAAGTTTGGCTTGGCTGATCCAAGGGAAAAGGAGGCTTGTCCGCACTTGTGGGGAAATCAGAGTGTTCAAAGACAGGACCGAGGGTGCAGGGCAGGACCAGAGCGATTCTGGGCGGCTTCCTTGGCCGCTGTCCTCTGGACAAGTTCCTGGACCCCTTACCCAGCCTGCTTCCCTCCCCCACACCAAAGGCAGGGAGAAGCTTTGAGAGGAGGCCCCAAACATCCTTGAACCTTGCCAAGGCTGGCCCCTCCCACCAGAGGAGCAAGGCTTTGAGGGAGGGACACCTATGCCAGGTCCCCTGTCAGCTCTCCCAGGACACAGGCAGAGGAGCTGGCCCCTGCCGCGCTCACGGGAGGTGGGCAGGGGCCGAGGGTGGCGTAAGCAGGAGGAGGGGCTGTCAAGGCCGAGGAGGGAGCAGGGCCTGGTTGAGGCAAGGATGGGGATGTAGGGTGGGGACAGAAGCGGGAGGGAAGGGAGGACACTGGAGTGGAGGCCACCTCCCTTGCACCCCTGCCCCCTCGTCCTGGGGACCAGTACCGGCTTCGGAACCTCCGCAGCAGCATGAGGAATGTGATGACCAGGAGGTCGAAGATGAGCTCGGCCATCTCCACCACCGACAGCACCGAGGAGCCAAACCACAGGCTCCACTGGCTGCCCAGGTTGGACAGGAGGGTGACCATCTGTGAGGGGAGAGAGACACACTGGCCATGGGGCAGAGGGCCCAGGGGGGGCTCAGACAGAGGAGCCCCTCCTTATCAAGCCATCTCCCTTCCTGCCTGAGGACCCCGACTATCCCCTCAGACCTTCCATGCCCCCCTGCTGCTGCTCTGCCCCCTCAGGAACACACAGCTCCTGACTGGCATCACCCCGAGAAAAGTGGTAATGAGGCTGGTGGCGACTGGGCTGTGTCTCGAGGGCCTTCTCCCCATCACCTGGCAACCGCGTACCTCCCACGGGCTCAAAGCTCAGGCCCCGGCTCCAGCTCCCCTCCTTCCAACCCTCTCAACCTCACCCTTGGCCCCACACCCAGTTTCCTGGGCCCCCTACATTCAAGTTGAAACCCCTCTGGCCCCACAGAGGGAAAAAGATGTCTTCCCTGACAACTACGCTGCCAAGACCCCCCAAGAGAAGGACAGGGTCTGTGAGGCAGGCCATACCGTGACAGAGGGAGACTCAGAATTGGTTTTGTAGTTCAGCTCCTTGAAGAAGATGTTGAGTTTAGCAACTCCATTTCTTTGGAGTGGGAGAGAGGTGGGAAGAAACGGTACAGGGTTAAGTTCTTGAGCCCTCCTCCAAACAGCTGAGTCAATTCCTCTTCCCAGATCTGGTTTCCCTCCCAGGGATTCCTATCCTGTAGCTGAGACCAGGGCAGGACTCACCTTCTGTTGTTGATGGGGTAATTGTTCTGCAGGGACAGCATCTGGAAAATCCAGTCCTGGGAAAGAACAGAAGTGTCGAGGAGCTCATCCCTGTGCTCCTCAGGCACCGAGGGATGGGGCCAGGTCAAGCCCACCAACACCCAGAGAAGGTCACGGAGGTACCCCCACATGGGGACAGGCTCGTGTGCAAGTCCCCCCATCTCTCCCTTCCCCCACTTTACCTGGGATTTCACTGAGGGCCATCGTGAGTAACCAGCAGACAGCTTGTAATTGGTCACACTGGAGAAGAGAAAGGTGCTCAGCTCAGTAACGGAGTAGGGCTCTCCACTCCAAAGCCTAGCTGGCTACCTTGTATCCTACCCAGCCAAGCAGGCAGCTCCCCAATCTGTGCACACTCACCTGCATGGCTTCCGGCACTTGGTGAAACAGCCCAGGCTGTCTGTAGAGAAGGCTCCCAGGAGCTTATAGTAGCAGTAGCCTATGGGTACAGAGAGGAGCCTGTTCCCGGAGGGCACCTTCACCTTCTCCACCCCACACCCAAGAGTTCTTCCCCCAGGACCGGGCAGCTACTCTACAACCATTTTTTGCAACATTACAATGATGCATATGAGTAGCAGCAACAAGAAATGTTTATGAGCTGGGCCCAGTGGCACACACCTGGAATCCCAGCACTTTGGGAGGCTGAGGCAGGAGGATAGGGAGTGCAAAGCCAGCCTCAGCAAAAGCAAGTGCTAAGCAACTGAGCAAGACCCTGTCTCTAGGGCTGGGGTTGTGGCTCAGCGGCAGAGCACTTGCCTTGCACATGCGCGGCCCAGGTTCGATCCTCAGCACCATGTAAACATAAATGCATTGCATTGTGTACAACTAAAGTAAATAAATAAATATTTTTTAAAAAAGACCCTGTCTCTAAATCAAATATAAAATAGGGATGGGAATGTGGCTCAGTGGTTGAGTGCCCCTGAGTTCAATCCCTGGTACCAAAAAAAAAAAAAAGTTTATGAACAAACTAAGTCAGGGCAAAATATAAAGATGTGTTCAATATGGACAGAAATCTTAAAGTCACAAAGAAAAATGAGAACAATTGTTTAAGAATAATGGTGTGAAACCACAAAAAGATACTATTTTAGCCGGGCGTGGTGGTGCACGCCTGTAATCCCAGCACTTGGGAGGCTGAGGCAGGAGGATCGCGAGTTCAAAGCCAGCCTCAGCAATGGCGAGGCACTTAGCAACTCAGTGAGACCCTGTCTCTAAATAAAATACAAAAAAGGGCTGGGGATGTGGCCCAGTGGTCGAGTGCCCCTGAGTTCAATCCCTGGTACCACAAAAAAAAAAAAAAAAAAAAAAAAAAAGATACTATTTTACAGCCACTAGGGTGGTTACTATTAAAAAAAAAAAAAAAAAAAGACAAAGACAATTTAAAAAAAAGAGAGAGACAAAGACAAATACTGGTAAGGATGTAGAGAAACTGGAATCCTCATTTACTTCTTCTGGGAATATAAAATGGTGCAGCCATCTTAGAAAAGAGCGACAGTTTCCCAAACAGTTAAACACAGTTATCACAGGATCTAAGGTTTATACTTAAGAGAATTGAAAATGCATGTCCACACACATTGCACACAAATGTTCATAGCAACACTATTCACAAAACCAAAAAGGAAAAATAACCTCGATGTCCATCAACAGATAAGCAAATAAACAAAATGTGGTATACCCACACCACGGTATATCAGCCATAAGAAAGAATGGAAGTGCTGATATGTGCTACAACATAGATGGACCTTGAAAATACTATGATTAAGAGAAAGAAGCCACTCACAAAGACCACGTGTTGTTTTAAGTTTCCATCTATATGAAGTGTCCAAAACAGGCAAATGTATAGAGACAAAAAGATTAGTGTTGTCCGGGGACTGACAATGAAGGGTAAGAAGTTTGGGGACTGCTAAAGAGTAAAAAGTTTCTTTTGGAAGCCGGGCGCGGTGGCGCACGCCTGTAATCCCAGCACTTTGGGAGGCTGAGGCAGGAGGATCACGAGTTCAAAGCCAGCCTCAGCAATGGCGAGGCACTTAGCAACTCAGTGAGACCCTGTCTCTAAATAAAATACAAAAAAGGGCTGGGGATGTGACCCAGTGGACGAGTGCCCCTGAGTTCAATCCCTGGTACCAAAAAAAAAAAAAAAAAAAAAAAGTTTCTTTTGGGAGTAATGAAAAGATTCTAAAATTGATAGTGGTGATGTTACACAACCCTGGGACTATATCAAAAACCTAAAACTTGCCTTTTTTTTTTTTTTTTTTTTGGTACCAGGGATTGAACTCAGGGGCACTTGACCTCTGGGCCACATCCCCAGCCTTTTCTTTTTTGTATTTTATTTAGAGACAGGGTCTCACTGAGTTGCTAAGTGCCTCGCCATTGCTGAGGCTGGCTTTGAACTCGTGATCTCCTGCCTCAGCCTCCCAAGTGCTGGGATTACAGGCGTGCGCCACAGCGCCCAGCTCCTAAAACTTGTACTAAAATAAAACCATATACTTTATTTATTTATTTTGGTACCAGGGATTGGACCCAGGGGCACTTAACCACTTAGCTACATCCCCAACCCTTTTTCTTTTTTTAATATTTTATTTTTTAGTCGTAGTTGGGCACAATACCTTTATTTTATTTATTTATTTTTGCGTGATGCTGAAGATTGAACCCAGGGCCGTGCATGTGCTAGGCGAGTGCTCTACTGCTGAGCCACAACCCCAACCCCCTGAACCCTTTTTTATTTTATATTTTTTTTAGAGACAGGGTCTTGCTAAATTGCTTAAGGCCTTACTAAGTTGCTGAGGCTGACTTTGAATTCACAATCCTGTCTCAGCCTCCTGAGTCACTAGGATTACAGGAGTGACCCTATAGGATTATAGGAGTGTTCCCCTCAAAACCATATACTTTATTTTTTTTGAGGGGGGGTGGTACCAGGGATTGAACTCAGGGGCGCTCAACCACTGATCCACATCCCCAGCCCTATTTCATATTTCATTTAGAGACAGGGTCTCACAGAGTGGCTAGGCTGGCTTTGAACTTGCAGTTTTCCTGTCTCAGCCTCCCGTGCCACTGGGATCACAGGCGTGCACCACTGTGCCTGGCAAAAACCCTATGCTTTAAAAGAGTGAATTGTATGGGATAGGAATTATCTCAATAAAGCAATTACCACAAGAAGAGCAGGAGGAAGAGGAAGATAAGGAGAAGGAGGAGGAGTAGAAAGAGGAGAAAAGGACTACGGATTCATCTACCAGCATTTGCCAAGTTCTGAGTAAGGTTACTTTGTCATCATTGCTACTTTTAGTCACTTAATCCATAATCCTTCATCTTCCACCCAAATCACCAGAGCTGGAATCTTGCATTAGAAAGAATGAGAAGCAGCTGGGCCTTTTTCTCTGGGGACTAAGTTTTAGGAAACACACCAAACTGTTTTTAGCCTTAGTTCCTCTCCCTCATCCTCACAACTTCTCAGCAATCAATACTGTTATTTTTTGCTCAAAGGTCTTCAAAATCACAGCTATTTAGAAAAAAACCTATTTGGGGGCAGGGAGGAATGAAGGGCCACAGTCCCTCAACTCCCACTGCTCTTCATATCCTGGGAGGCATCACGTCTTCCTGTGGGCCTTCGTTTGCCCATTTGAGAACAGAGGTGAGGTCAGGTGGCCTCTGAGTTTCCCTCAGGTTATGATCCTCCCAGGTCCCAGGCCACTCTAGAAGGAACTGTCAAGGGGAGAGAATGATAGAGAAGACACACGCAAGAAAAGAGGCAGAAGCCAGGCGTGGTGGCACATGCCTTTAATCCCATTTACTTGGGAGGCTGAGGCAGGAGGATCACAAGTTCAAGGCCAGCCTAAGCAATTTAGCAAGGCTGTAAGCAATTTAGTTAGACCCTGTAGCGAAAAATTTTTAAATGGCTGGAAATGTAGGTCAGCAATAGAGCAGCCCTGGGTTCAATCCCCAATATTGAAAAAAAGGAAAGGCGAGGAGGGGAGGGGGGAAAAGAAAAGAAGGCCGAAAAATCACCACTGACAGAATGGATGCAGGGCTGGACCCTAAATTCTGGGTGAGATGATCAGCTCCTGGGAAGGCCTCTGTGCCCGCGGTGCCTGCTACCATGCCCCCCAGCCTAGCTCTTTGCCCATAAAGCCCTGGGAGGAAGAGGGGCGTGGAACAGGATATCTGCCAGATGAAAGCCTAAGCAGCAGGAACGCAGAAACAGGCCCCGCAGAGCGTCCCGGGGTGGGTGTGTGTGTGGTGTGGTGTGTGTGTGTGTGTCTGGTACTGGGGATTGAACCCAGGAGTGCTTTATTACTGAGCCATATCCCCCAGCCATTTTTACTTTTTACTTTGAGACAGGTCTCACTAAGTTGCTGAGGCTGGCCTTCAACTTGCAATCCTCCTGCTTCAGCCTCCCAAGTCACTGGGATTACAGGAGTGCACCCCAGCACCCAGTTTCCATGGTTTCCTACATTTCCAGCCATTTTTAAATTTTTTGCTACAGGGCCTAACTAAATTTCTTAGGATTGTCTTTCTCATCTTCCTAACACATAGCTTCCCTGCTGAACAGTTCAGCAGTAATGGAGAGGAAAAGGATTTGTCTACTCCTAAACCAGGATAAGGAGGAAAGGCCAGGAGTCTCCAAACTTGTTTGATGTGCCCTCTTCCAGGTTAAAAAACATATATCTAAAATAAGCAAGTCCAAGATATGTCTTTGATTTACAAATTACATATCTTACACTGGATGGATATAATATGTATATTCTAAAACGTATGTATAATGGAAAATGTGAAGAAATGAGACAGACAAATATGACTTCTAGAGTCGGGCGCGGTGGCGCACACCTGTAATCCCAGCACTTGGGAGGCTGAGGCAGGAGGATCGCGAGTTCAAAGCCAGCCTCAGCGATTTAGTGAGGCACTTAGCAACTCAGTGAGACCCTGTCTCTAATAAAATACAAAAAAGGGCTGGGGATGTGGCCCACTGGTCGAGTGCCCCTGAGTTCAATCCCCTGGTGCCAAAAAAAATCCAGGTCTAATAAGATATGTGCCAAAAAAAAGAAAAAAAGACTTCTAACATCTTCCTCCCAGGCTCCAGAGTTGTGCTGTGCCCCACCCAGCTCCCTGAAGCTAGTCCTGCTCAGCACCCCACACGCGGTGAGCTGCGGCGGGAGAGCGGGGAGGGGGTCGAGGGACAGGCGCTCTGTCTTCCTTCCGCTGCGGATTATTTTTAAATGGGGCAATTCCTTAACAAATACACAAAGGCAGAGAGAGAGCCATCAGGAAGGAACAGAAATAAAGGAAATACACAGAGAATGGGAGGAAAACAGAGGCAGAGACTAAGGGCTGCCGAAGAGGGAGGGGGACAGCTCATCAGGGTGGTGGGAGCTGAACCACCCCACAGACAGAGGGGACTGGGAGGAGAGAGCCCGGGGGAAGCCCTGGGCTGGGGGGTGAGGCTGGCCAGGGGCTCCCAGGCCCTCACCCCAGGAGCTGTGCTTCCAGTAGTCGCAGTAGTCCACGCCCTTGGGCCGCGGGTAGAAGATGTAGGCGCAGCCACACTCCTTGATCATGCTCTCCTGGAAGCAGGAGTGGATGCACACCTAGAGGAGAGGCGAGAGAACAGGCCTGGCCCGAGTCCTCCAGCCCAGAAGGAAGGAGGAGGAGCTGCACCGCACCTCCCCCCACCCCAACACCCCCCTCTCTCACCACCCCCCACCTCTGACTGACCACCAGGGGCAGGCCTAGGAGACAGCCTGCCACAGGAAGAGGCTGGGCCTTACCTGCTGCGAGTACTTGGAAGGGTAAAGGTTCTTGACCGGGGACGTCACTGCCATTCTCAGTGCAGTCCCCATAGCTGCCTCCAAGCCTGTCCAGGGCTTCCTAGGAACCCAGGCACGTCGAGAGGTCAGAGCCAACAGCCCAGGCTTGTCCAGGATTCTGTCTTCCCTCAGTTTCAGGTCATAGCTCACATCTTGCCAGTTCCTCCTAACTGCCTCACCATCTCGACACAGGCCCGGGGTCCCCAGGTCCCACCCCTCTACTACCTGATTCAAGGGCACTGGGCCTAGAGCATCCCCTGAGATCCCAAGCATGCCCAGAACCCCTTCTCAGCACATCTCCCCCAAGCTCCACTCCCCAGGACCCACTTCCCAATGCCCTCTCAGCCATCCCCTTCCCCCCGATTCCTACGCCTGAGGATCCCCCACCCTATATGATCTTCTTCCACAGTCCCTGACTGTCCAATCTACCTCCCTGTCCTGTCTGCCTCTCTCCAATCGGGGACTCTCTTCCCAGGCTACCAGTCAGCATCCTTGCCTTCCTCATGCTGATGGAGGTCTCCACACCAGGCCGCAGGTTAAAGCCACCATCATCCATAAAGGCCGGCTCATCCTGCCCATGCACCATTACCCTGGCCCCAGTCACCGTGGACAGCAGGGGTATGAAGTCTTTCTGCTCTGTGCGCAGTGTCAGGGACAGACCTGGGGGATGCCGCAGGAACAGAGTTGAGGGATAGGTGTTAGAAAAGAGTCGGGGATGGAAACCTCCCTCCTGCCTTGCCTAGTCACCAATCTCTAAGGAAGACCTGCAAGTGGACTTGGCAACCCTGGAGCTGAATTCTGGGGGCAGGCAGGAAGGACTGGCACAGGGTTCCTCTCAGACCTGAATGGACTATGCAATGCCCTTGGGGAGAAAGAAAAGAGGAGATCCCTCCCAGGCTAGAGAGGGGCATATTGTGATATGGCCCAGAAGGCACACAGCATCTCTAGCATGTGGGCCCAAGGCGAGCAGGGCCGGGGCAGAGGGGAGGCATCCAGGTCCCGGAGTTTCTCACCGTTGTTGATTCCCGGCATGGAAGACATCCAGAGGTTGGAATTGTTCTTGTTGTTGAAAGTATAGCAATTCCCGTACATTGGGTGGTGGAAATGAGAGTAATTCCTTAGAGAGAGAGAGAGAGTAGGGTTAGAAGGGTAAGTAGAGGAGGCAGGAGACCAGGAGGAGGCAGAGGAAAATCATTCTCTTGAACACCTATAGGAGTTAAGCCTTTCAGAGCCTTCGGTTTCCTGATCACCTAGTTTGTGTCTGCTCAATGGTGGGAGCTTCTCCCATTATCCCCCTCTGTCTCTCCAACCAATAGCCTGGGGAGCCTCATTCTCACATTGTTGCTGCCTGAAGCAATGGCCGCTTGGAACAACAAAACCGTGGGAATAAGTTCAGAGGCAGACTGGAAACGAACAGGCTCTTTATTCTGCTAGCTTCTCTCTCCGGCTCCAAGAACAACTCCTACCCGCAAATCACACTCCTCTAACCACCACACAATGGCGCCGACCCGCTCCGCAATGTCCCGGGCCAAGTCTTGCGAGATCATGGAAGGTGGTAACCCGCTCCGCAAGGTCCCAGGCCAAGTCTTGCAAGATCATGGAAGGTGGTAACCCGCTCCGCAATGTCCCGGGCCAAGTCTTGCGAGATCATGGAAGGTGGTGACCGGCTCCGCAATGTCCCGGGCCAAGTCTTGCGAGATCATGGAAGGTGGTGACCGGCTCCGCAATGTCCCGGGCCAAGTCTCGCGAGATCATGGAAGGTGGTGACCCCGCTCCGCAATGTCCCAGGCCAAGTCTCGCGAGATCATGGAAGGTGGTGATGCTTGAACATCTTTATGGCTCACAGCTAACCGCAATCTTAGCTATCTCCCCATTTAGGGCTCCTACATCACATCATACAAGAGGAAGCTCAGTCTCCGAGAGGTCCAGCAGCTGCCCAAGGTCACACAGATAGCGATGATGGCCCTGGGATTCAGACCCAGGACAACTACCTGCTACCTCCCATTTCCCCTACCGAGCCATCTGACCTCACTTGTCTTGACGTATACACTGCCTTGTGACCTCTCTTGTGTTGCTGTCATGCCTTATGAAGACTTGCAGTCCCCTTAACTTCTCACGCGTCTACTTCTTAGTTCCCCATTTGGATCATGAGCTCCTTGAGGGTAGAAGCCACATCTCATTCATCTCTCTACCCTCTTGGTTTAGAGGCACAGTTCCTGGCATATAGGAGATAGTTAGCAAATAGTTGTTGGGAGGCCGGATGAAAGAAAGAATAAAATAGAGAGGTGGAGGGGAACAGGGTTAGAGGAAAGAGTGAGACATGATGAGCTGGCGCTAAGAAGAGGAAGTTCAGAGCCCAGGGGTAGAATGAGGCCAGGTGTTTTATTTTTGTTTTGTTTTTTTTTTTTTTGAAATTTTTTTAATATAATTTTATTTTTATAATTTTTAATATGGGCCAGGTGTTTTTCTAAGGCCTCCGTACCAGCATGTCTCAGACTTATAGACCCAAAACTAATCTACAACAGGTTTGGGAATCCAGAGAAAGCAATCAGAGGCAACGCTGTTTGCAGTAACAATATGATCTGGCAGCAAATAAGAGGTTCCAAAGCCAGGAGGCTGTGTTGGATTGCAGCGAGAGCCCACCTGAGGATGGAGGGGGTCTGTATTCTACTACCATCCCATCTTAGAGCTGGTGATGGGAGCCGGCGAAGAGGAAGATGGGGCTTTGGCCTGTGAGAGGCAGAGGAGAAATGAAGAGAAGCAAGGAGAAGGCTAGTCAGAGGTAAGGAGTGGAATTCTGCCTGTGTGGCCCTGAACAAGTCATTGTTTTCTAAGCTCATTCTCCTCATCTACAAAATGAAGAGACTGGAAGAAGATGATCTAGAATATTCCATTGACCTTAAAAACCAAAAGCACAGAGGTGTGAAATACTGGGCACAGTTTAGGATGTGCTAGGAAGTCAGCATTTCCGGACATGGGTTGGATGCAGAGAGGGACTGAAGAAGAGGCTACAGAAGTGACCAGTCCTAAAGGGCCATTGAGCCCTGCCTGCTGGGAGAGGGGACAGACACAATGCTGTAGAGGTACCTCGTGGACAGCACGCAGCAGGTGAAATCAGCAGGTGGAATCAGCAAGGTGGATGGATCTTAAACCCACAGAGCTTAGTATTTAAAGGCGGGGGGTGGTTTGAATGAGATATAAAATTAAATATGAATTTTGCAAAAACACAAAGAATATACATTAAGCATATTAATATAATGGCCTATGAGGAGCCTTAAAAAGCACAAACTCCAGAACTGAATCCTAAGCTCTAGAAAACATTAGCCAGCATGGTGGCACACAACTATGATCCCAGTAATTAAGGAGGCCAAGGCAGGAGGATTGCAAGTTCAAGGCCAACCTCCGAAATTTAGCAAGATCCTAAGCAACTTAGTGAGACCATGTCTCAAAATAAAAAAATAAAAAGGGCTGGGGAGTGGCTCAGAGGTTAAGCACCTATGGGTTCAATCCCTGGTACCAAAATAAATAAATAAATAAATAAGAAATAATTAATTTAATTAAATAATAAAAAATATTAAAAGTGGGATGAATTGATGAGGGCCTGGGTTCAATTTCCAATACTACAAAAAAGAGAAGAAAGAAGAAGAAGAAGAAGAAGAAGAAGAAGAAGAAGAAGAAGAAGAAGAAAAGAAAAAGATGTCAGACCAAACAAGTTACTTAACTTCTCTGAACCTTAGTTTTCTTATCTGTAAAATCAAGATGATAAAAATATCTACCTCACAGGTGTGCTAAATTACACTTAGAACAGTGCTTAGCACTTAGTAAGAGCTGTATTAGTTGACTATGAAGATCATAGGGATTCATTAAGAGGGCTAAAATGAAAAAGACGGAAAGTAACAAGTACAGGATATAGAGAATCTGGAGCATTCATACAGTGCTGTTAGGAAGGTAAAATAGTACAGCCATTTGGCACAGTCCAGCAGTTCCTCAAAATGTTAAAGCTAGAGTTACGGTATGACACATCACCTCCACTCCTAGATGTATCCCAAGAGAAATGAAAACATGCATCCCTACGAAGACATGCACAGGAATGTTCATAGCAGCTTCATGCATGATAGCCAAAAAGTGGGAACAAGCCAAATGTCTATCAACGGAAGAGTGGATGAAGCTACCTTTTAAATATAATGTTATTTGCCCATAAAAAGAAATGAGGAGCTGGGCACGGTGGCGCACGCCTGTAATCCCAGCACTTTGGGAGGCTGAGGCAGGAGGATCGTGAGTTCAAAGCCAGCCTTAGCAATGGCCAGGCACTTAGCAACTCAGTGAGACCCTGTCTCTAATAAAATACAAAAAAGGGCTGAGGATGTGGCCCAGTGGTCGAGTGCCCCTGAGTTCAATCCCCCGTACCACAAAAAAAAAAAAAAAAAAAAAAAAAAGAAAGAAAGAAAGAAATGAGGTTCAGATACATGCTACAACATAAAGGAACTTGAAAACATTACGCTTAAGTGAAAGAAGCCAGCTGGTCACAGAAGACTCCATATTGCATGCTTCCCTTTATGTGAAATGTCAACAACAGGCAATTCATAGAAACAGAAAGCAGATTAGTGGTTTGCAGGGCTTGGAGGAGGGGCGTGAGTGGAGAAGAACTGCTGATGGACGCTGGGTTTCTTTTTGGGGTGAGGAAAATGTTCTAAAAGTAGATGGTGGTGATAGTTGCACAACTCTGAATGCACTAAAAGCCACTAAGTTGTACACATTACTAGGAAGAACTTATGGCACATAGGCCACATCTTAAAATGCTATTAAAGAAAAATTTAGGGCTAGGGATGTAGCTCAGCAGTTTAGCACTCACCTAGCATGTGTGACGCCCTGAATTCCGTCTCCAGAACCACACGTGCAAAAGAAACGATGATAGGTGAGGGAAGGTTTTATGATGGAACAAGAGAGGGATAAGAAAGCCACACTAGCTAGGGCTGGGGTTGTAGCTCAAGTGGTAGAGTGCTTGCCTCCCTGCCTGGCACGTGCGAGACCCTGGGTTCAATCCTCAGCCCCACATAAAGATAAATAAATAAAGGTATTGTATCATCTACTATTATGAAAAAAAAAATATTTAGGGAAAAAGTGTGGAGCTAACCTATGTTTAAAAAACAAAAAGAGGGGCTGGGATTGTGGCTCAGCGGCAGAGCGCTCGCCTCGCACATGCGCGGCCCGGGTTCGATCCTCAGCATCACATAAACATAAATGCATTGCATTGTGTACAACTAAAGCAAATAAATAAATATTTTTAAAACAGAAAGAAAGAAAGAAAAAGGCCACACTAAAGGATTCATGATTCTGAAGATCACAAGAGACCAAAGGATTTTAACCAGTACAAACTGGAATAGTTAAGTATAGTGAAATACAAAGGTTCCTTCTATGGTTCAAACTCTCCAGGTTGGGGGTTGGAAACTTAATCCCAAAGTTTGGCCTAATAAGAGGTAATTGGGTTGTGAGGACAGAATCCCCATGAATGGACCAAGGCCATCATTGTGGAAGCGGGACGTGCGTTGTTAAAAATCAAGTCTGCCCTTCCTGCTTTTTTTATCACATGAACCCATTTTCTTTTTATTCTCCATGTAATATTACAGAGGCCTTCGCCAAAAGCCAGCACCATGCTCTTAGACTTCCCAGCCTCCAGGACAAGAAGAATAAAATTTATTTTCTTCAAAATTGTTCAGGCTGTGGTATTTTGTTACAGCAACAGAAAACAGACCGAGACACTTCCTTTGGTCACAGAATAAAAGGAGGATTTAGAGGCAGAAAAACAAATTAAGGGTGGTTATAATAATCCAGGTAAGAACTGGGAAGAACTGAACTGAGAAGTCACTTAAATGTCAAAACAAAGAGGAACTATGGACTTTGTGTTGATGGGAGACACAGACATTGAGTAAGCAAAGGGAGAGGGTGGAAATGAAAGCTACAGGTGGAAAAGCAACAGAGAGGCTTGGTGGCAGGTGTGGGTTGACTCCGGCTTAGCTGACCCACTTCCCAGCTGCTTACTTCTGTCCTCAAACAAACACTAAGACTAGAGAGAGGAACCAAGTTGTGTGCTGAACAAAGCGTGTGTGAGGGGTGAATGCTGGGGGCAGAAGCAGGTGACACCTGGCCCTGCTGCCACTCTCCAGCATAGGAAGGAAGGGCCCCCTATGAGTGGAGATGCTGTCTCAGCACCCTTCCTGAGCCAGGCAGAGACGTGGAGACGGGCCCCAAAACTCAAGGAGCAGAAGCAGGAGGGGAAGGCAGGTGTAGAGGGGGCCAGAGGCAACAGAATGGAACCCCCCTTCACTCCCAGCCTTTCCCAGCTCTCAGAGAGACTATAGCAGCCATAACCTCTTTGCAAGGACATCATGACAGGGGTCCCAACATAAAGAATGCTTGAGGGGCAATGGAGTAGGAAGAATCCTCAGCTAATGCCAGCCACTGCCCCGGTTTGAGGACAGGAGTATTGAGATCCATCAGTCCAGTGGTGTATAAAGTGTCTTGACAAGTGTTACCTCCTGCGCTCCGGGTTAACCTCATTATCTTCACTTGAGTACAAGTGCCAAAAGGGCAGGACTTTGTTGTTGTTGTTGTTGTTTCCTCTGTGATGCGCCCCAAGTGCCTAGAACAGTGTCTGACACATACATAGCCCAGATAGTAAAAAAAAACACGTTGGATGAATGAATTTCATTTTGTGTATTTTGTTTTGTTTCCATTTTACAAACAAAGGGCTCTGAAGAATGATGTGAAATGCCCAGTCACCCAACCAGGAAGTCGCAGACCCAGGGTGGGAACTGGGGTTTAGTCTTTCAATCCATGCAATTTCACTTCACTATTACCTCCCAGGTCTGTGTGAACTTTAATGCCAGTGAGAAAGAGGCCTTAGAAAGACAGAGAACCATGCTTCTGGCTCTTGATTTCTCAAAGCCAGACCTTAAACCCCAATCTTTCCAGGGAATCCAGATGAGGCTACTGCACTCTGACCTAGCAGGGCCTCCGGGTGACCTGTGAGGCAGAGGCATGGGCCTGAGGCCAGTGCTTCCCCTTCACCCACCGACAGGTGTTTCCATATTTAATTATCAAGCATCTTTTGGACCCATGGGCCTCAGGATGACTCAAAGGAGACCCAGAGGGGAGCACCCAGCCCAGCAGAACCTACTCACGCCTGGTTGCAGGAGGCCTGGTTGAAGCGGCAGGTGAAGATGAAGTTGCCTAGAGCCTCCTGCTGCAGAGATGGTGAGGAAGGTGACAGCCTGGACAGGATGTTGATGTAGTGGAAGCGGTACCACTCCCTCACGGCATCCACCCCTGACGAGTAGGTCTGGTAGAAGCAGTCAGATTTGTTCTGGTTGCACTGGACACAGAGAGCAGAATGTCAGCGGGCCCAAAAGGCCAGCAGCAGAACAGGGCTGGGGTCAAAGGTGAGTTGTCTGGAGTTCTGAGGGCTGATGGACAGGGATGAGGAACCAAGAACGCAGTAGTACAGAAGGGGTGGGAAAAGCAGAAGCCCAGGAGAGAGGACCAGGGGAAAATGGATCTAAAGGGTGAGTGGGCAGGGAAGAGCCACACATGGTTGCTGTTCATTTGCATACTCCCTGCAGGGGGAGGAGCAAGAATTTTCCCCATTTCACTGGTGGGAAGACTGAGAAAACAAAAGGAATTTTTTTAACAGACAGAGCTGGGCCAAGAGGACATTTCCTCTTATTTTGCCTTTAATTTTATTTGTTTATTTATTTCGGGGGCTGGGGATTGAACCCAGTGTCTCATGCATGCTAGGCAAGTGCTCTACCACTCAGCTAATTATGTATTTTAAAAATACTTTTAAGTCTCCCGTTTTACTGTCTCCAGTTCTCTGTCTTAGGCTAGTAAAGCCCCAGTTCTCCATCATACTTAGAAGGTCCCGTTTGAGTACCACCAGTGAGAACCGGAATTCTGAAAAGTACATTTTCCACAATAGATTTGACTTCCAGTGGTTCAAACGCGGGCTGGTACACAGGCTCCCAGCTCGGAGGCTCCGCAAACTGGCTCACAGAGAGATGGAATCTTATTTTTATTTTACATTTTATTTCTCTCTTTTTTCCCCCCATTTCATTCTATTTCGTTGCATTGATTTAATTTGCCCGCAATCTGAGCTAATGCCACCGAGAGTCGCTAATCTGCGGAGGCGGGTCTGAAGGGGGCGGGGGTCTGAGGGTGGGCGTGTCCAGGGCGAGCAAATGGGCGGGGCCCGGCGGGTGAGTGGGCGGGGCCATCTGGACGAGTGGGCGTGGCCGGGGCGGGGCGAGTGAGCGGGCGTGGCCTTCCAGCAGCCTCACCAGTTGGAAGCCGATCTTCCAGTCTTTCCAGTCCACCACTTGGGGGTTGTTGTCCCGCATGCTGGAGGTCGCGCCGCGCGCTCTGCGGGCCTTGGCGGGCTGGGGCAGGGCCCTCAGGCGCTGCAGCGGGTGCGGCAGAGCGCCCCTGAGGTCGCGACGGCCGCGGGGACTGGCCGGGAGCGTGTTGAACTTGTATTTGTACAAGTCGAAGAGCGTCTGCTCCGTGATGTGGTCCAGCTCCTCCAGCTGGTCTTTGATTTCATTGTACCTGGAAGGGGCGACGGGAGAAGGGGCGAACTAGAGGCGGCCCTGGGCGAAGGCCCGGCCTCTCTGGCCCCCGTTTCCTCTTCTGTAACGGGTGAGGGTCGTCCGCGTGAAGCCTGGTAGCAGGGATCGCTCGCGGGGGAGCGAGTGTAGACAGGTGTGTCCGCGGAGGAAGTGGGAGCCACGGGCTGCAGGACGTCTGTTGGAGCCACGGGCTGCGGGCGCCCAGGGGGAGGCGTGCTTATCCCACTCGGCCGGGCCTGAAAGGGAACCCGGAACTCGGCTGCCTTTCCTCGAGGGCGGCCCTGGGTCCAGACACTCCCACCGGCCCTCGGTGCTCGTCCCCTAGGGGAGGGTGACCTTTGGGCCAGTGTGTCTGCCACCAGGCACCTGGTAAATCAAAGGTTCTCAACTGCGCTTTTAGAATCTTCCCGAAGAACTCTAAAACTACCAGATGCCGCAGCCATTCTTGCCCCTTCCGCCAAAGGCTCAGTTTTATAAATTAAACGTCATTCAGTATAAATCCTCATATTGCTCCTCGATACTGGCCCAATTACCATCTTCAAGATGAAAGTCCACATAGCTGGGCTTTAGGACTACAGTTTACTAAACCAAGACAGACATCTAGACCTAATAAATAAAGTCGCATGTGCAAAACCAATACACAAAAATTAATTTATTTCTTCATACTTAAACAAAAAAACTGAAAAATGAAACCACAAAAACAATACTATGTTTAAAAACATAACATCCAGGATTAAACAAAAGATGTGCAAGATCCCTATACAGAAACTGTACTGAAATTCCTGCTAAAAAGAAATCAAAGACCAAAATAAATGGAAAGATACAGATGATCAGGGATCAGAAACTCAATGTAGTTTAAGATAGCTCTCAAACTGATTTTTAAAGCCTGGCGCGGTGGCGCAGGCCTGTAATCTCAGCACTTGGGAGGCTGAGGCAGGAGGATCGCGAATTCAAAGCCAGCCTCAGCAATGGTGAGGCACTTGCAACTCAATGAGACCCTGTCCCTAATAAAATACAAAAAAGGGCTGGGGATGTGACCCAGTGGTTGAGTGCCCCTGAGTTCAATCCCCAGTACCACACACACACAAAAACCCGATGTTTAGATTCAGCACTGTCCCAAACAAATTTTCAGCACTTTTAAATAAATCAACAGGCTGGTTCTAAGATTTATATGTAAATACAAAGAACCTAGAATGGCCAAAACAACTTAGAAAAGAAAAGCAAGGAAGATTTATACTACCTGACTAATATTTACTCTAAAGCCACAGTAATCACAAGTGTGGGTGTGGACTTGAGGCCTCAGATTGTAATCCCAGTGACTCTGGAGGCCAAGACAGGCTAGGCAATTTAGCTAGACCCCGTCTCAAAACAAAAAATAAAAAGGGCTAGAGATGTGGGTCAGTGGTAAAGTGCCCCTGGGTTTCAATCCCCAGTATCCTCTCCCCACAAACACACACACACACACACACACACACACACACAAAGAAGCCCAGAAATAAACTCACACATATAATACGATCAACTGACCAAAACTCTGAGTGAATTCAGTGGGAAAGTATTAAAAATATTTAATCAATTGTGCTGAAACAATTGGATACTGTACAGGGAAAAAAAAAATGACCTCTACTTACCCTATACACAAAAATTAGTTAAAGATGAATCATACAACAAAATATAAAATTCAGAACCATTAAAACTTCAGAAAATGGCCGGGCGCAGTGGCGCATGCCTGTAATCCCAGCACTTGGGAGGCTGAGGCAGGAGGATCGGGAGTTCAAAGCCAGCCTCAGCAATGGTGAGGCACTGAGCAACTCAGTGAGACCCTGCCTCTAATAAAATACAAAAAAAGGGCTGGGGATGTGGCCCAGTGGTCGAGTGTCCCTGTACTTTCATGAGCTTCAGGTAGGTAAAATTTTCTTGTAAATTAAAAAAAACTAACAAATAATTCCTATAACAACCTTGCGAGGCAGACACATTTATGAACAGATCTACATTTTTAAATGATCTCTCTGGTGATTATATGTTGTTGGTGAGAATGTAAAATGGTACAACCACTTTGAAAAACAATCTGGAAGTTTCTCAAAAGGTTAAACATTGAGTTACCATATAATCTATCAATACCACTCCTAAGAAAAATAACATAGACCCGCATAAAAAACTGTGCACAAATGTTTATAGTAGTACTACTCATAATAGCCAAAAAGTAGAAACAACCCAAATATCCATCAATTGATGAAAGAATAAATAAATGATATATCCATATATTGGAATATTATTATTCAACAATAAAAAGGAATTAAGTATGGATACATGCTACAACATGGATGAACTGTGACACTATTACACTACATGAAAGAAGCTACACACAGAAGACCACACGTACTATGGTTCAGTTTACATGAAATGTTCAGAATAGGCAAATCCATAGAGATAGAAAGTACATTAATGGTTGCCCAAGGCTGGAGGTTAAGGGAATGGGGAAAAGGGAATAGGGTTTCTTTTTAGGATGATGAAAATGTTCTAAAATTAACAATGTGATAATTGCCCAATTCTGTGAAAATAATAAAAATCATCGAATTGTACATGTTAAGTGAATAAATTAAGACATGATGATGTGAACTACACATCAATAAAGCTGTCCTTTAAAGAAAAAAGAAAAGAAAAAGAAAGATATCTAAGGAATGGTATCCTGATATTTAAAGACCTCTTACAAATCAGCAATAGAATAATTTATATATTGTGAAAAAGATACATTATTTTTAATTAGCAAAAAAGAGATGGTCACTAAATACATGAAAAAGTACCCAAAATAGTCCTCAGGAAATTGCAAAGGAAATTGCTCAGTGGTAGTTCGCAAACATGAGGGTTCCATCTCCAATATAAAAATAAAAAGGGGGGGTGCTGGGGTTGTGGATCAAAGTAGAGTGCTCACCTAGCATGCGTGAGGCACTGGGTTCGATCCTCAGCACCACATAAAAAAAATAAAGATATTGTGTCCACCTATACCTAAAAAATAAATATTTTTTAAAAAAGAGGTACCATTTAACATCTAGTAGGAGAGCTAAAACTAAAAGCATCTACAGCTCCAAATGTTAGTAAGAACGTAAAGCAACTGGAGTTCTCCTAGGTTGCTGGCAGGAGTATAAAATGGTACAATCTCCTTGAAGGACTGTTTGGCAGTTTTTTATAAAGTTAAACATGACCTCATGGCATTATGACCCAGCAATTTCACTTCTAGATATCTTACCAATTCCACTCCTAGCTATTACCCAAATGCAAGGAAAACATAAAGACCTGTGCATGAACATTTATACAAGTTTTATTCACAATAGCCAAACAACTTGGAACAACCCAAATGTTCCTCAAAACCACTCGGCAGTTAAAAGAAACTGAGATACTGAGATACTGAGATACACACACACATACACACACACACACAAATAAAGGATGAATTTTAGAAACAGTAAGCAAAATAAGCCAGTCACACATACAAGAAAATATGTATTGCATGATTCCATTTATAATGAAGTCTAAGAACAAAGCAGCTAATGGCTCTACCACTGAGCTACACCTCCATGTTTAAAAGAGCCCCACATGAGCTGGGCATGCCTATAATTCCAGCAACTTGGGAAGCTGAAGCGGGAGGATTGCAAACACAAGGCCAACCTGGGCAACGTAACGAAAGTCTGTCTCAAAAAGATAAATAAAAAGGGCTGGGGATGTAGTTCAGTAATAAGAGTATCCCTGAGTTCAATCCCTAGTACCACTGATAAATAAATAAATAAACAAACAAACAAATAAAAGAACCCCGGCATGTCCTAATGTGCAGCTATATCAACCACAGTCTAACCTAGATCCTCACATCTTCCTCTACTTAGTTCCGTCTCTATCTCCACCCTACAGGTCTAGCTGGCTGGACTTTTATCCCCCCCATATCCTCATAGGAGAAAATGTAACTCAGGTGGAAGGTGTGTGTTTGGCCTTCTGAGACACTTATTTGATACTGGCAATTAAAAGGATGACAATAATAGCATTTATCGAGCATTCACTAGCACTGTGGCACTAGAATGTACATTATTTACTCTTCAGTGACTCACTATACTGTTAGCCACTTTTAGCTAACACTATTGTCATTCCCTTTTATTGGTGAGAAATCTGAGGCAGGGCTGGGGACTTAGCTTAGTGGTAGGGTGATTGCCTGGCATGCATAAGGCCCTGGGTTTTACACCCAACACTGCAAAAAGTTTTTTAAAAAGCTGGCGTGGCGCCTATAATCCCAGCACTTGGGAGCCTGAGGCAGGAGGATCGCGAGTTCAAAGCCAGCCTCAGCAAAAGCGAGGTGCTAAGCAAGTCAGTGAGACCCTGTCTAAATCAAATACAAAATAGGGCTGGGGATGTAGCTCAGTGGTTGAGTGACCCTGAGTTCAGTCCCTGGTATTCCCCTCACCTCCCCCCCAAAAAACCCCTAAGACATGGTGATTTGTTCAAGATAGCACAACCAGGGAATGGATCAAATGGTGCTCTACCCATCACATTGTCCTTCATTCTGTCCCCATAAGAGCCAGAGCCAACTGAATGTGAATCCTGGTGTCCCAGTTGCACACTTCTAGCTATGAGATGTTGGGTAAGTAACCCAGCCTTTCTGAATCCCAATCTCGGTTCTTCATCTGTAAAATGGGCAGAACACTAAAGCTTCATATAAGCTCTTGAAGAGTTAAATAAGAAAATATTCAGGGACTCAAAGCAAAAAAAGGCCATCAACTATCAGGAAGACACAGACAGGAGCCCAAAGCCCAGGAAAGGGAAGTGTCTTTTTCAAAGTCAGACAAGAAGCAACCCAGGTCCTCCAGTTTGGCTGGTGTGATTTTCACCACACCCTCCATGCCCCTGTGCTGCCTCCTATCTCATATACCTCCCTCTCACTCATCACCAGCTCCAAGGGGTCCCCCTTCCCCTGCTATCCCTGTGCCAGGCTCTCCCCTCATGCTGTTCATCGTATCTGGCTCCCTCCTGCCTCTTCCAGAGGGAATGCAGATGAGCACACACCCCAACACTGCCTGGTCTTCCTGCCCTGACCGCCACCACCCCTGTACCCAGGACAAGGCCTCCAGAAGAGGCTGGACTCCATGCAGAGCCTCCTTGTTTGCGGCTTAAGACAGGAAGGATTCCCCTACCGCCCTCTCAGCAGACCTCCCTCCTGAATTCCCTTACACTAGAATTCCTCTCACAGGAGGCACAGCCTGGAAGTTGACACTTACAGCCAAAAGAAACGGAGAAAAATACACCAGAGATCTGGATCTTGTCCCGAGGAGACCAGGGCTAGAGAGAAGGGATCGAGAAGGCCTGCAATGGAGCTTCGGCAAGAGAGCCCAGTCGGGACCCCTACCCAGGCCACGGTCCCTGGCCTCACTCCCTTCTGCTCTAGGGTGGGGGAACCCCACATAAGCCCACCAGGCTGGCATTGCTATCTCCATTCCTCAGCTCAGCAAACTGAGGCCCATCCTCCAGACGGCTCCCCCGCTCCCTGAGCTAGGAAGTACTGGAAGCAAGATCTGAACGCCGGCCTACAGGACTCCACAGCCCTGCTTTTTCTACTACTGCCTCCCACTCAGAAGCACTTAAAGTCAGCCAGTAGCATCTCCTTTCCCTGATGTTGTTTTTACTATCATTACTATTATTATTATCTATAAAGGACCCTGGGAGATTTGGGGGGCAGAGCCCCTGCTCTCTTCCCATCTATATGTCTTCCTTCACTTGCCTCCCTCTTATCCCTTGGTGGCCTCTCACAGAAGAGCACGTGCTCACCCTAGAAGCCTAGGGGCCTGCCTAGGCCGCCACCTACCACTCCACCTCCCCAAGGTCCCCTACTAGGGCATTCTCAACCAGCACTGCAGAGTACTAAGCAGAGCTGGGCACAAGAAACACACAAGCCCCCTGCTCCCCACTGTGTGCCTGGGGACCTACCCCACTCTGCTTCCTCCAGGGACTACTTAGGAACCTTGACATTCCTTTTTTGGCCACTTCCCCGGCCCCATTCCTCACCTCTCAGCACGGGCGATCATGAACACAACCTGAATGGAGACTACACACACACACACACACACACACACACACCAATATACACCTCAGCCTATACTACAAGGCGTTCACAGGCAAGAGCCCCACAAGTAGCCCTCACCTGTGAGCCTCCTTGAGGATGGAGATCACCCCTCTAGAGTCAGTCCTGAGCTCTCAAATCACACGTGGAACTGAGTCCTGGCCACGACATTTTAAGAACAAGATACTTGGGGCTGGGGTTGTGGCTCAGCGGCAGAGTGGTCGACTCGGACGTGCGCGGCCTGGGTTCGATGCTCAGCACCACGTAAACATAAATGCATTGCATTGTGTACAACTAAAGTAAATAAATAAATATTAAAAAAAAAAAAAAAAAAAAAAAGAACAAGATACTTCACAAACCAAGGACAGGACAGAGGATGGACAGCCAGGGTGGTGAGAAGTCAGTCTAGAAACCATTTCATTTAAGGAAATGTTAAAGGTTAAGTTCTTGCTGCAGTGAACTCCACCCACAGCCTTCAGGAACTAAGTTCTAATCAGCTTTTCAGGCTCATACTCTAACCTCACCACTTTGCTGGTTAGCGTTGGGCAAGTTACTCGTCTTCTTTGTGTCTCTGTTTAATCATCTGTAAAATGGGACAAATAATATCTGCTTCCTAGTGTTGTAACAAAGATTAACTAGTCAGTATATAAAAAGGATTGAACAAAGTACCTGGCAGAGTAGAAACTGTACAACTGCTGCTGTTGTTTTTATTATCACTACTATTATTATTACTATTATTTGAAAAAAAAAAAAAAAAAAAGGTAAGGAGAAGCAGGAGCACCATGTGCCACTTATCTACCATGTGACCTTGTGGTCTGAGCAAAAGTGGAACTAAAGATGCAGATTCCAATTCTGACTCCCCCCCACTCCACAGCTGGGCGACTTTGCAAAGCCTCTAGGTTCTCAAGCCTCGAATTTCCCATCTGTGTATGGGGATACTTGGCTCCTCATCTCAGCAGTGTGATACGAGGTCAAAATGTGAGAGTGCACTTTGTGTCCCTGCCGCGTGCCAGCTCCTGTTACAGCTGTACCTGAACTAATAATGGCCACGGGGTAAGGGAGGAGGTGACATCTTTACGGTTGCTTCAAAGAGACAGAACCAGAACCAAAAGGTAGAAGTTACCAGGAGGAAAACTGCAGCTTCACCTGAGGAAGCGCTCTCTAGGAGTAGCTGCTGCAGAGGGAACAAGGCTTGTGCCTGGAGAAGCATCCCATCGGTGTGGCAGGCTCGGGGAGTCCACGTCGGAGCTGTCTCCCTGCCAGGCCTGCAGAGCAAAGCCTGGTATTCCAGATGGGGAGTTGTAGGGCTCCCCCCACCGCATGGTCAGGGATGACTTTCCAGCTCAGAACCTTCTCTCCCTGAAGTGCCTCTCTTTGGGAAGTTGCCCCTTTCCCCCTCTCCCATTTTTTATTTTTATTTTTTATTTTTTATTTTTTATTTATTTATTTTTTTTTTTTTTTTTATTTATTTTTTTTTTGGTATTGGAAATTGAACCTAGAGGGCTTTAACCCCTAAGCCTAGTCCCCAGCCCTTTTTATTTTTTATTTTGAGACAGGGTCTCTATAAGTTGCTTAAGGCCTCTAAAGTTGCGGAGGCTGGTTTTGAACTTGCAATCCTCCTGCCTCGGCCTCCTCCCGAGTTGCTGGGATTACAAGCGTGCACCACCACGCCCAGCCTCCTCTCCCATTCTTGCTTACCAGGGCTCCGGCTCTGCCATCTCCAAGAAAGATTTCACAATTCATTGTTCAAGAACCCCGGGTTTTCCCTTAGGTCTAGACTCAATGCTCCAAGGACATGAATATGAAATTTCCTTTGGGTGAAAAAGCCCTCTGTGGGCCAGAAAGAAAGGGACTGCAGTGGCCTGGACCCTTCCCATGGGACCCTTAGCACTTCCTTGCTTCGCCTGACAGCTCTCAGCCCTGCCCGCTCTCATGGATACTCCAAAGCAGCACCAGCCCCACAGGCAGGACCACCTTTCGCTCTCCCTCTAGTGGCTGCAGCCCTCAGCTGGTGGCCACTGCAGCTGGTCAGCTCCACTCCAGCCCCTCAAGCTCAACCCCCTCCTACACCTTCCCTCCGTGCCCTGGGGGCGCCACACATCTCCTCCCTCTGCCCCGTGGCCGTGACTCACACTTAGGTCAGCCCTCACCAGGCTGCCTCGGCCTGTCCACCCACCCCACCTCTCTCCTTCCACAGAGCCACCCGCCTGGGTCTCTGCGCCCTCTGTGCTCCTCTTCCTGTCTCTCTTCCCACTGGCTCCCACCACGGCCCCAACCCTGGGAAGCCTTTGCCTGCTGTTGACTTTCAGTGTAATGGGAGAGAGCACTCTGATATCAGAGAAGATTGATTTGTGATTGCTAATCCGAGGTGCACTGGTTCTTGGTAGTGATTTCTGAATCCCAGTTCTACCACTTGCTACCTGTCTGAACTTGGCCAAGTTACTTAACTCTCTGGGGTAATAATGCTACCAACTTCCAAGGATGATGTGAGGATTAAATAATTTAATATCATTTAATTCAGATTTTTTTTGTATGTGTGCCAGGGATTGAACCCAAGGGTACTAAACCACTGAGCCACATCCCCATCCCTCTTCATATTTTATTTGAAGACAGGGTCTCGATGAGTTGCTTTAGGGCCTCACTAAATTGCTGAAGCTAGCTTCGAATTCCTGATCCTCCTGCCTCAGCTTCCCGAGCCACTGGGATAATAGGCCTACACCACCATGCCCAGCTTAATTCAGGTTTTGATTCATTTGGGAAAATGCTTGGCACATAAATATATATAAGCAATAGCTATTATTGTTATCATTTTTATCATTAACTATGTGGACTTGCTCAAGTTATTTCACCTTGCTAAACCTCAATTTCCCCATCTGAAAAATTGAAATATATAAAAATACCCACTTCCCTGGACTTGTTAGGACTACATGAGACAGTACCTAGAAAGCACCCAGCCTGGAGTAAGCACAAGGGGGGGCTCCCCTGTGCTTGGGAGCCCCCCCTTCCTTCTCTCCCTCCTAACTACCACAGCGTGTCAGCAGGAGGGATTGTTATGGGGTAGATACCTGACTCCCAACCTGGGTGCCCCTAAGGACTGTGGCTTCCTTTCCCTGCAGTTTTATCCTGTCCTGTCCAGGACCTGACCCCCGGAAGAACTCTAGAAGATACTTAGGCCTCAACAGATTCACCCCTGCCCTCTCCATATCTCATCAACATCTTCGCAACCACAAATATTTATTGAGTGCCTACTACCCTGTCCATGGCCTTCCCCAGACCTGCCCTCCCCCCTCCTGCTATGCCCCCCCCCATTGTAGCCTAAGGGGATGAGAGAGGGGGGAGAAAGCTTACAGGAGAGATGAGGCTGAGGGAAGGAATCAAAGAGCACCCAGAAATAAGAGGTGAACAACATCTGATTGGAGATTTAATTCATTCCAAGTCCCACATCCTAAGCATTAAGAAGAAACAGAGTTTGGGGATCAGGCAAACAGATGAGTCACAGTTCAGTCACTCTCTCATGACATGGTGACCTGTCTCTCTTTGCCTCAGTTTCCTCTTGTGCAAAACAGGGATAATAGTTCCTGCCTCCGCAGGATTTTGTGACAATGTCAGGAGATGGCTGTCGGCACTTAGCAGTGGCCGCTGCATACAGTGGCTTACTTATCAAGTGGCCCCTGCCCTGGCTGTCATATGGAGAGAGTATTTGCTGTCTAGAACAGGGCTTCCCAGCCCCTATTAATTCACAACTCACCTTAGGACACAGCAGACTATATGATGAGGGGCCTCCACCCACAACACATAACCACTCCAGCCATCCATAACCACACACACTCCCAGTGGGCGTGCTCATACGCTCATGTGCAGACAGAGACTCATAAAAGCTCTTCCACTCCTAGAAGGCAGGCCGACTCGTACGATTTTTATCATCCTTATCACAGTGTACTGCAGTCATTTGTTTATATTCTTGCCTCTCCCCCTTCTTTTAGCTTTGTGTCCCCAACACCTAGCTGATACCTTCAATCAAGGTTGTTGCGTTATTAATGAATCCATTTGCTCCATGCCTAGCACTGTGGCTGGCTTTACGCAGGTGTTCCCAAGGTGTGGCAGGGCCCAGTGAATACAAATAAAGGGTATATGTAAACACGGCCCTGCCCTCCTCCTCTCTTCTCCATGGTTACCACCCTCTCTAATTCCCAGACCCCAATTGGTCTTTTGGGAACAGCTGACAAGGGGCTGCTCTCCATCCTGCCCCATTCTTCTTTAGCTTCTGTACCCCCACCCCCAAGGCTTGCTTTCACCCTAACCTCCACCCCCCACACACATTGCTTTCTCCACAACAAGCTCCCCTGCCACACAAAGACTGGCCTCACCCACCTGCAAGGCACCTGCACGGCCTGGCCTCACGTCTCCATTACTCTTTTTTCTTGTTGTGGTTGTGGTTGTTGTTGAGCCCCGGCCTTGCACATGTTAAGCACACACTCCACCACTGAGACGCACCCCATCTCCACACCAGACCCTCCCGCACAAGTGGCAAAGACCTTGTTCTTGGGTGTCATCTTGCTCCAGGAAGCAGTGGGGCTGCCCTTTGGAAGTCCTCAGCATGCCCACCTCCTCAGTTCCCCCCTTGCAGGAAGAAGAGGGATGGGAATGGAGTGCCAACACCCTCTGAAGGTGAGCCTGGCCAGGAGGGTAGCTCCACCGGGCAGGGATGCCATCCCACCAAGCGGAGAGTGGGGGACCCCCTCCCTATCCTGCCAAGAGGGGTTCAATCTGGGCACAAGAACATCAGCTCCTCCCCCTGGGCCTGTGGGTTCTGCCGGGCAGATGAGCGCCCCTGCGCCCTCCGAGCACTCTCCCAGGGGCCGGGCGAGTGGCAGAGGACAGACTGACCTGTAGGGATTGAGGGTGCAGACGGTGACCGCGGGGAAGACGAGCTTGTCGGAGTTGAGGTTGATGTTGAGGCTGACGGGGTAGCTGAAGTACTCCTCGAACATCAGGGCGAACTGCCAGTACATCATGCCGAACGTGCAGAGCCAGAGCACGGCCCAGAAGGCCGTCTTCATGCGGTTGTGCTTGGAGCACACCAGGCGGATGGCGCCGTGGATGGTGGTGTTGTTGCAGAAGAACTGGAAGAGCTCTCGGTAGGAACGGTGGAACTCGATCAGGGCCTCCTCCTCCTCTGTGGGCTGCCGGGGGACCGCAGGTTCGGGGCCCGGCCCCTGCTCCTCACGCTTGTCCCCCTTCATGAGCCCTTGGATGGGTGGGGGAGGGCAAGGGTCTTGCTCCTTGAGCTTGTCCCCTTTCATTGAGCCCTTAGGTGGGTTGGGGAGTGATGGTCAAGGTCAAGGCTGAGCTCAGGGATCTGAGTGCCCTCCCTCATCAACAACTCGAGCCCAGAGTGAGGCTGGCTGGGGCCATGCCCGCATCACACCCTGAGTCCACTCTGCCCCACGCCTCCCTCCCGCCCCCGCTCCGGCTCTCCAGGAGCCAGCGGACCTGCTAGAGTCCGGCCAAGGAGCTGGCTCTGGGCTTCCCCGGAGTGGCCTCTCTGCTTCCCAGATAAGGCCACCTCTGGTTTCCGCACCAGCACCTCCCTTGGGTCTCCACAGCAGGAGGCCTCTGCCTGCTGCTCAGTCTGCCTCTGGCCCTGTTCCTTCAGGGCTGTGGCTCGGCTTCTGCCTCCTGCCCCCTCGGTCTGCCTTGGGCTTCTCTTTGGGTCTCTCTCTCTCAGTTCTCCTCTTCCTTGCCCGTCTCCTCTCCCTGTGCCAGGCTCTCTGATCCTGCCTCTCTTCCTCTTCCTCCTCTGCCTCTCCCCCTCTCAGCCTGGGCCCTCTCCTCCAGTGTCTGGCCCTGGCCTCCAGCTCTGTCCTGACTCCCTCTCTGCCCTGGGACCGCAGGGCTCCAGGAGGTCTGAGCTGCCTCCTTCTCTACTCCCAGGTGTGGCTGGGCTGGGACTGGTTCCTTTCCAGTTGAATCTGGCAGCCAAGCCTCTCCTCCCCTCTCACCTGACAGGTGCAGCGGCCTGGCCTGGGAGCCTGCCTGCCTGCCTGTTGGCCAGGGATGGAAGGGACAGAAGCCTCATTAGCATCTCAATTAAAGGTGAGCAGGGCAGAGGGAGGAGCAGAGGAGAAGTCTGGGCTGCGAGCTCTCCAAAGAAGGAGGACTCCTGGGGGCCCCGAGTGCCGGACCTGAGAAGGTGGGAGGAGGTGTGAGGAAGGGTCTGGGCCAGATCGATGGAGGCTGGGCAGGGAAGAAGGTCAAGAAGGTGGAGGAGTGTTAGAAATCTTCAACAGGTAGAAGAATCCTGAACACAAAGCCAGGAGGTCAAAACAGGAAGGAGGATGAGCCAGCAGGATGAGTGAGACTAGGGTGGGGAAACCCGGAGAACAGGCAAGGCCGAAAGGGGAGACGGGAAGAGCACAGAGTGAAGAGCTGAGACCGAGGCACAGAGGCAGAGGAGGAAGGTTCAGAGCAGAGAGCAGCCCAGAGGGAGTCTTTCCTCCAGGCAGGGAAGCATGGGAGGGAGCCTCCAGAGGGCTTCCAGGAGGTAGGACCCCCCTAGTGGGAGTACCTCCAAAGTCACCACAAGGTTCAGCCTCATGCCTAGGTTCCAGTAAGAAAGAAGAACCTCCACAAAAGTGGGCACAACCGCTGGCCCTTGCTGCCTCTTTCTCCTCCTTCATCCTCTGCCCTCCAGACTTGTCACCCCCCTGCTCAGCCTTGTCCAGGCCAGGGAGGGGCCCAGGTGAAGCTGGGGGATGGGTGGGGCCCTGGGACATTCTGTTCTTTTTTACACCATTGACTGCCGGGCCAAGAATGTGTAACGTCCCCTGTTTTGGTCACGGGGTTGCAGGAATGTGGGCACTGAGAGGTAGCATAGGGGCCAGGCAGGGTACTGTGGGTAAGGACTGGGAGCCCAGGGAGAGGCAGGGACAGAGCACCGAGAGGGCAAAAAGGGATGTGTCAGTGCTGGGTGTCTGGGAGGAAGAGGGTGAGCGTGGTCCCAGTCTACACCGCTGTGGAAGAGGAATAATTAGTTGGGGCTGTTTTTGTCCAAGACCTCTATTCAATTATAACGCAGCAAAAGAATAAAGATGGGGGCCGAGCCTGGTGGCGCACGCCTATAATCCCAGCACTTGGGGGGCTGAGGCAGGAGGATCACGAGTTCAAAGCCAGCCTCAGCAATGGCGAGGCACTTAGCAACTCAGTGAGACCCTGTCTCTAATAAAATACAAAAAAGGGCTGGGGATGTGGCCCAGTGGTCGAGTGCTCCTGAGTTCAATCCCCAGTACAAAAAAAACAAAAGAATAAAGATGGAAGGACTAAGCAGTGAGCGAGTCGAAAGCCAGGGGTCAGAGAATCAGGCCCAGAAAGAGGACCCAAGGAGACACAGGACACCCATTCATGTAGTTCAGACCCTTGGCAAGACAAGTCTGCCACCTCGGGTCCTGCAAGAGGCAGCTCAGAGTGCAGGAGTGTGGTCACTGGCTCTTCCTGCCTCCCTCCCGCAGGCCTGGGCATTCCAGTGTGCTCCGACCTGCGAGCACGGGCCTGCCTGAGCACTGATCTGTGCTCATGGAAAGAAGCAGGCCTCCAACCAGGTAGTTGCAATATAGGGTAAGATAAGGGCTCTAGAGGCGGAGATAAGAACCAAGCACTCTTGAGAGTCCAAGGGAAGGGCTCGCTTCCAGATGAGATCCCAGAGATGTTCGGGCCTCTCAGCTGGATGGCAAAGAATGAGTTCACCAGGCAAAGAGGGACAGAGGGTCCTCTGGCTCAGGGTACAACCTGACCTTGTGGCTGTCCCTTGGGATTTCTAAAAGTTAAAGAGCAGGTGTCAACCAGGATTCTAACCTGATCTGATTGTTTACCTTTGACACTCTTGTGAAACCTCCCCTAGGAAAAGGAAAGCCTGGCTTTTTCTTCACTTTCCAGAAAAAGAAACTGGCCCTCCACAAAGATAAGCTGGTTTTCTGACCTGATGTCACAGAACTGAAGAGCATCAGAGTTATAAACGGAAGTCAGAATTCTCCTCCTGGAGGGCTCACCTGTGCCTGGATTTGAAAGCCAGGAAGGGTCTGTTCGATTCCCCACGGAGTCCATGATTTCATCAGCTCTTTGGGTGCTGGACTGTCTCCCTGGGCCTGTGAAAAGCTCTCTGCACTGTCCCTGCTCCCTGTGGAACCCAGACACCCCTAGGTGAGCGAGGTCCTTAAATTAGGGTCCTACAGACAGATGTGTGGCTGCCTGGCTGTTTGACCTAGTAGGTGCTCAGAAGCACCTCCCTGCCTTTTCTGTTTGCTAGCTGGTGCCTGAAATGCAGCCATTGACTCAAGACAGAATGACAAACAGTCTTCATCTCAAGGGCTGGGAACTGCAAGGTCTGAGCTGGAGAGCATGGTGATCCTGGCACGTCCTGCCAAGGTGCCAGAGCAGCTCAGAGACCACAGCATTGTCGATCCGGAATAGGCCAGAGCAAGCTTGTTGTGAGAAGAACAGAAAGCTGAGACCTGTGCTTTTGTCAGGACTCCATTTGAAAGAATATCTTTTAAAAGTGTAGAAATAATACACAAATGCATTTTGTCGCAGTAATTTCCCAGCAATACACAAGTATAAGGAACAATAACAGTTTCCAACGTTTCATTTCTTTTCTTCGTTCCCTCAGCCCAAAGAGACCCATTATAATTTGTATATCTGTCATTTTTTTCTTTTTTCCCCCAGTACTGGGGATCGAACCCAGAGGCACTCCACCACAGAGCTACATCCTCAGCCCTTTTTATTTTTTATTTTGAGACAGGATCTCACTAAGTTGCCCAGGCTAGCCTCGAACTTGTGATCTTCCTGCCTCAGCCTCTGGGGTCACTGGGATTATAAGCATGTCCCACTATACCCAGCCCTATCTGTAGTTTTGTGTGTCCTTACAGATTTATATGTATTTTCTTACATAACATGTACAATTTTTTTTTCATGTGTGAGCATGTTACAGATATTATTCTATGACGTCCACTTTTACTTTTAAACTGGGTGACTTTGGAACAGACAGTTTATCTCTCTGGGCCCCAGCATTCCCACTTGAAAAATGATGAGACAGGAAGAGGTGGATGAAGGAGGCCAGATGGTTGCAAAGGCCTTGCCAGCCAACCTGAATATAGCCCATTGCTCAACTCATGAGAGAACTGAGGCCCAGAGAAGCAAAGTGACTTACCAACAGTCACTCAGAAGTTGAAGTAGGGCCAGAATGAAAAACCAAGCCTCCTCCCTGTGCAGCACCACCACCCCCAACTCGGCTTTCAAGCTCAACACGGCTTCTCTGACTTCCAGAAGTGGAGTCTTGGTTGGGGTTGTGGCTCCATGGTAGAGCACTTGCCTAACATGTGTGAGGCACTGGGTCCGAGCCTCAGCACCACATAAAAATAAATAAATAAATAAATAAAGGTTAAAAAATAAAAGCCACATGACAGAAGTGGAGTCTTATTATATGGGAAGTCGGGGATCTTACTGACCTCACCTAGGGAGCACCTCCTTGCTAGGGCTCCCCCCAGCCTCTCCCAGAGGCCTAGCCCTTCCTTTTAGCCCTGTCCCAACATCAGCCACCCTCCAATTATTGAAATGGCCATTAAATGTGCAAAGGTTGCACGGAAGCCAGGCACGGTGGTGCACACCTGTAATCCCAGCAGCTGGGGAGGCTTAGACAGGAGGATGGAGAGTTCAAAACAAGCCTCAACAATGGTGAGGTGCTGCCGGGCGCGGTGGCGCACACCTGTAATCCCAGCACTTTGAGAGGCTGAGGCAGGAGTATCGCGAGTTCAAAACCAGCCTCAGCAATGGCGAGGCACTTAGCAACTCAGTGAGACCCTGTCTCTAAATAAAATACAAAAAAAGTGCTGGGGATGTGCAGGAGCCCTGTTTGGGGAGATAGCTAAGATTGCGGTTGACTATGGGCCATAGACATTTTTGGGCATTGTCGCCTTCCGTAGTCTCACGGGACTTGGCCCAGGATCTCGAGAGATTTGAGCAATGACTCAGCAGATTGACATTTTTTGGGCATTGTCGCCTTCCGTAGTCTCACGGGACTTGGCCCAAGATCTCGAGAGATTTGAGGAGTGACTCGGCAGATCGAGCAAGCACCATTCCTGCTCGGGCGCATGGGATGAGACCAGAGAGAGAAAGGACAGGGTTATCACTATTGTATAGATACATTGTAGTTTCTTGTAAGAGTACGTGGTTGGTTTCTTGTGAGAGTGTGTATGTTAGTGTTAGAAATTACAAGAGACAGAGACAGAAAGATTAAAGAAATTTTTTCGTCTCCATCCTGTCTCCGGACTCCTTCCCGCGGCGCTGCCGTTCCAGGCTGCAATCCCTTTCCGGCGGCTAACAGGGATGTGGCCCAGTGGTCGAGTGCCCCTGAGTCCAATCCCCGGTACCAAAAAAAAAAAAAAAAAAAAAAAAAACAACAATGGTGAGGTGCTAAGCAACTCAGTGAGACCCTGTCTCTAAATAAAATACAAAATAGGGCTGGTGATGTGGTTCAGTGGTTGAGTGCTCCTGGGTTCAATCCCTGGCACCAAAAAAAAAAAAAAGTTGCATGGAAAGAACTGAAACTAGAGGGCCCTCGGTGGGATGAGGATTATAAGTTGCAAGTTTTTCCTGCCTCTTGTGCTCCAGAGACAAACAATGATAGAAGGAATCATTCTCCTCCACACTCCCAGGGAGAGCCTATCTCAGCACTTGCTGCTCTTCACTATGATTATGGTAGAGAGAGCGAGTGTGCGTGCATACTTACATATGTGTGCATCATGTTGTGAGTTTTCTGAGGACAGGGACCTAGCTTTTTCATCGTGGTGACCTCAGTGTCTAGTGGTTGCTGTTTGTTGATCCACTCTGCAGAGGACAGTAGAATTAGCCTCTTTTAGGTAAGGCCCAAGATTTATCTTTGACAGAGAGGGGTGTGCAATGAGAAAGAAACCTCCAAACATCTAACATCCTAACTTCCTCTGATAAACCATTTGTTAGAGAAAAAAGGCAAAGTTAACCTAGGGCCAGGAACGCCATTTTAATAAAAGGGAAGTTTATTAGGGTGCCACGCGGAAGGGGGAGAAGCAGCGGCGAACAGGGACGAACAGGGACAGGCGCGAACAGAGAGAGGTTTCAGTCCGGGGCAGGCTTAAAGAGCGAACTGGTGGTCAGAGAGCCCCTGGAGCGAGTGTCTCCATAGGCTGCCGGAGGCCAGGAGGCAGTGGCCAGGGCACCTGCTGGCCAGGTTCACTGGCCAGGCTGAGGCACCTGGGAAATGTAGTCTTTTCACAAAGTACCTGGGGAGGTGTCCGGAATCCAACACCATTTATTTGTAATTTATTAATTTATCTAAATTTTGTTCACTTTTTTTTCTTTGCAGCCTCTATCCTTTCTAGAGTAAAAATGAGTTAAATAAATGCAACTAATTTTTTATGTTGTTGTTACTGGGATTGAATCCAGGGCTCTTTACCACTGAGCTATATATCCCCAGCCCTTTTTAAAATTTTATTTTGAAACAAGTTCTCCCTAAGTTGCTGAGGCTAGCCTCAAACTTGCAATCCTCCTGCCTCAGCTTCCTGAGTCACAGGGATTACAGGCATGTGCCACCAGCTCTGGCTAAATAGAACTCTTTAGTCTTACACTTAGAGCTAATTAGCTGCTCCAGCCTGGGATACATGCTGTGGAAAACAGCAATCCTTTTATCTTTATTTATGGAATATTAATCTAAAACGGTGGAGCAGGAAATCCCTCCCTTTCACTCTTAGTCTAGTCCAGATAGGGTCTAGACAAATGCTTAGAAGTTCACCATTAAAAGCTTATTCCCGGGCTGGGATTGTGGCTCAGCGGTAGAGCACTCGCCTAGCGCATGGGCGACCCGGGTTCGATCTTCAGCACCACGTACAAATAAAATGCATTGAATAAAATGCATTGTGTACAACTAAAGCAAATAAATAAAAATATTTAAAAAAAAAAAAAAGCTTATTCCCTTGGTTAAGACAGGGTTTTTCACCCTCGGCACTACTGACATTTTGAGCCAGATAATGCTTTGTTGTAGAGGGCTGTCCTGTGCATTATGGGATGTTTAGCAGCATCCTGGCTTCTATGCCCTAGAAGATGGTAGTACCTCCCAAGCAGTTGCAACCCAAAATGTCTAAAGATGTTGCCAAATGTCCTGGGGGGGGGGGCAAAGTCACCCAGTTGAGAACAACTGCAGAGAAAGTCGGCCCTCAGCAGTTATATTCATTTTTCAGTGTTTACCAGACCCTATCCAAGGGCACCAGTTGACTAACAGCAGTGTGGGGAAGAGGAGAGGAAGAAAGAACATTTGGAAGACTCTATTCACGCCGATCTCCTTTTGGAATTTTTCATGGGCCTGTGGGAAGAAGGACCTCCAGTAACCTGCTCTGAAGAGAGCCTGGGAGGAGATCTGACTGTCTCTTGTGTTGTTGCTGCTGTTGTTATTGTTTATGGTTTTGGTACCAATGGATTGGATCCAGGGCGCTTAGCCACTGAGCCATATCCCAAACCCTTTTTATTTTTTTTATTTTGAGACAGGGCTTCTCTAAGTTGTTGAGGCTGCTTTGATCTTGCAATCCTCCTGCCTCAACCTCTGAGCTGCTGAGGTTACAGGCGTGCCCCGCCGCATCACTCTCATGTGTTCTAAGGGTGTATGGGGCACTCAGTCTGGGTCTGGTGCGGCCCAATGGACCTCAGTAAAACTTCAAGGGAGCTGGCGAAGAACACAAAAGAAGCGAAGACAGTGCCCTGCCCACAAGAATTCATGGATTTTTTTTGTCTTTGTGAGTCTCTGTCCTCCAAGGGTTGATTGGGTAGGTATAATAGCTATTTATTGATGTGTCTGTCATAGGCCAGTAGGAAATATGAAACACTCTTCCAAACGGAAAAGAATTTAACAGGGAATTTGTATATAGGTGATGGAATAGCTGAGAAGCCAACAGAGACAGTAAGAAAGCAGCAAAGCAGGAAGCAGCTTCCCTCTCTATGTCTTTAGGCTGGAAGACAGAAGGGTATTCCAGAATAAGAGACCAAGAAGCTTGCAAAGCTATTTAGCAGGAACTAAATAGTGGGGACTCCCAGTAGGAAATGGGATTGTGGAAGAGTGCAGGAAGAAAAACAACCAACTGCAAGTGATGCCAGAAAACAGATTTGGAGAGATGGCCTGGCATCTTCTCTCCTCCACCCACTTGTCATTTACCAGTGCCTCCTATTGGCTGAACCTATGCGGAGGCCAGAGGAAAAGGAGCCTGGGAAATGTAGTTCCCAATACAGGGAAAGCTATGAAAGTGAACCAGCAGCTTACTGGCACAAGAAAAGAAGCCCAGTTCAGCCAGCGGAGGTTAAAAAGGATCTGAGAGAGTGATTATCTGTGCCTGCAAAGGGCATGCAGCAACCTTTTGTAGTGCAAGATATGTTCTGGAGGGATACACAGAATCTTTGAAGGTGAAAATTCACCAATCTGTATGTGTAAGATTTGTGTACTTTGTGCACTTCATTCATGTTTTACCTCAATTAAAAGAGTCCCTTTCTTTTAGAGTAAAAGCCTGAAATATTTTCAAATGAAATGACATGATGTCTTGAATGTGCTTCAAAATAATCAAGAAGGATTAGCAGAGTATGTATGTTAGTGTAGGAAGGAGGCATGCAAAGAAATAATACTGACCACGAGTTGAAGGGGTAATGAGGACATAGCAGGTCCCAATATTATTTTTTCTCCCTTTGTTTATTGTGTAATAAAATTTCCATAATAAAAATTTTTTTAAAGTGAAAAAAAAAAGGGGGGGGGGGGCTGGGGATATAGTTCAGTTGGTAGAGTGCTTGCCTTGCATGCACAACACCCTGGGTTCAATCCTCGGCACCAAAAAAAAAAAAAAAAAAAAAAAAAAAAAAAGTGAAAAAAGGATTTAAGCCACAAGATACCATTCCTTTATGCATTTAAGAGCTCAGGGTGGGGGCTGGGGTTGTGGCTCAGCGGTGGAGCGCTCGCCTGGCACGTGCGCAGCCCGGGTTCGATCCTCAGCACCACGTAAAAACACATTGTGTACAACTAAAAGCAAGTGAATAAATATTTTTTTAAAAAATTAAAAAAAAAAAAAAGAGCTCAGGGTGAGTCCAACTCTCTAGATCTGCAAAGAGCTGTAGCCCTGGGCAGTGCCCACTGTCTAGATATTTCTTCCCTCTCTAGGCAGCCTTGGATCATTCATATTCACAGATGCCAACAGCAGGCGAGGAGAGAGCCCCTCACAGAGTGGAATGTCTGACACTCAGGCAGGTCCCTTCAGTCTTTTGTAACCTCTCCTCCCCATACTCCTGTACCAGCAGTTCCTGTCTCCTCCACTAAGAGCCTGTGTGGCCATCTGACCAACCAGGGTAAAGATGAGTGCTGAAGAGAGGTTGTCAGAGACAAGTACGGGTGACCTATCTCAAGAGGAAAATTAGCCCGTCATCCCAAAAAAGACGCCTCTGAGTTACGAGGAGGCAGCATGGTTGCTGAAATCATCTGGGACCTGGAAGTCAGGAGCCCTGGAGCCTGGTCCAGTCCAGTCCGTGGACCGGCTAAGCAAGGTGCAGGTCATGCATTTATTCCGTAAACCTGTATTGGGCACGTGGTATAAGTCAGAGTAGGCTACACTCAAAGATCTGATTCCAGCCACTGCAGAGTCTGCCGAGGAAGCAGAGTAGACAGCTTTCCTGCGGAGGGACAGCTGGCCTGGCAGATGCTTCCCAGAGCCTCGGTGTCTCCTCAAGCACAGGTGGAAATTAGCCAAGAGGACTGAACCTTGGAGACCAAACAGGCTGGACGCAACACTGCAAACAGCCCTGTGGGACTGTCACTAGGTTGAAAGAAGATGGTGGAAAGAAAGGGCGCAGGCAACGGGCTAAGTAACCTTGGAACCCGGGTCTCCTCTGCCTGGCAGCCTGAGCCTCAGTCTCCTCCTGGAGGTGAGGGGGCTGCACTCCGCTTTCAGCTTCCTCCTAGTCAAAGGGACACAGAGGCTCATGGGTGAGGAGGCTGGGCCTGGGCTTCCCAGCAGCATGCCCAGCTGTCCCCGCTCATCGGGAACTTGGTCTGCACCGCTCTCCGCTCTCTCTCTGGGCTCAGGGCCAGCTGCACGCTCTCAAGTCTCCTAATGGGTCGGGCCTGCAGGGTGGAGGACCATCTGACTTGTCATCCCTTCTAGTCTGTCTCAAACAGCCACAGCGGGGCGGGCACCCAGGCATCTGCCAACAGGGAATTCTGGGTCCCAGACAGCTCCATCTGCTGGTTGTGCCCGGGTCTCTGCTCGGTGCCCTCTGTCCGTCCCCGGCGCCTCCCTTGTGCGGGTCTGGCGCCCTTATCTGCACACTTCTCTGAGTCCGGGCTCTTGGAGGCCCGCCTGGGGCTGTCCACTGGCTCTGCGGCCCCTCTCCCACCAGCTGGGCCCTCCTGCTCTGGCAGCCCTTCTCTCCTCGTCAGGCTTCCGAAGAAGGGAGGAGGCCGGTTCCGGGCCTGCTGTCCTCACGTGCTTTCCCGGCCACCCCTCCCGCCCTGCGTCGAGGCCGCCAAGCCTGTTCCTCTTCCCCCACTGCGATTGCGACAGGCCGGCCTCGGCTCCCAGCGCTCCCTGTCCCCGCCCCCGCGGCCGGCTCGCTCCACTCCCACTTCCTGAGCCCGGCCGCTGGAGCCCTGGAGGCCAGGCCCGGCGCTCCCGGCCCCGGGGGGCACGTCGCCCGGCCGCTGGGCTTGGGAAGCAGGCGCCATCGCCGCTCTGGACGCCTAGGCTTGCCACCTTCCTCCCAGGCCTCCGCACGCCTGGTCGACGGGCCGAGTGGCCGCCATGCGCCTGCCTTGGGCGGTCTTTTCCCTGCGGCCTGGCCTGGGGGCCACTCCTGCTGGGCCTCTGCGCACTCCTAGTGACATCCCAGCCCCAGCTGGTGAGGGAGGGCCGGTGGCTGGGCACGGTAGGGAAGAGGGTGTGAGCGCCTGCTCTCCAGCCCCCCTGCGCTCCCAAGCTGACCTCTGGCTCATTCTTCTCCCTCACCTCCTTCTCCCCTTGAAGGTGCCCCCATACAGCTCGAAGAACCAAACCTGCTGGGACCAGGAAAAGGAGTACTACGAGCCCAAGCATCAGGTCTGTCTGCTGCTCCCGCTGCCCCCCAGGTGAGAGGCCATGGCCCCAGGAAGCCTGGGGCATGGAGGTGGGTTAGAGCAAAGGTGGACACTGTCTCCCAGGAAAAGGAGCCGACAGGCAGTGAGAAACATAGGCCATTGTCACATACGGGCACTGAGATTTGCCCTCTTCGGTGGGCCTTTTCGTCCTTTACCTCACCGAAAAGTAGCTGGACAGCCAGGTAGGATGCAGGGGCCAAGAGACTGAGGATAGGCTGGGAGTCACCAAGCAAGCCGCAGAGGCGAGGGTGGAATGCAGGTCTCCTGATGCCGTGCTGCCCCACTACATCCCAGGCACCTACGTCAAAGCTGAATGCAACCACAACCAGGACACAAGTTGTGCCACGTGCGCCGAAAACTCCTACAATGAGCACTGGAACCACCTCTCCATCTGCCAGATGTGCCGCCCCTGTGACTCAGGTAAGTGGAGATGTGCTGGGGGGGGGGGACTTCCTGGAGCTCAGCCCTTCTCAGTTCTCCTGTCTCCCCCACCAGTGCTGGGCTTCGAGGAGGTTGCACCTTGCACCAGCCATCGCAAAACTGAGTGCCGCTGCCAGCCAGGAATGTTCTGTGCCCATCGGGACCCTGAGTGTGTGTTTTGTGAGCTGCTTTCGGAGTGCCCGCCCGGCACTGAAGTCGAGCTTAAAGGTCAGAGATCACTCGGGGCAGAGGATGAAAGGAGGCTGAGTGTTGAACTTGAGTGAGGGCAGGGAGCATGGAACTGTACCATGGCCATAAAGTGCTTCTTCTTATTCCATGCAAAAGAATCGCAGAAAGGGTCTGCGGAGAGATGGAATTGGGATGGGGGCTGGAGCACAGGGGGCTCCTCTCAGCACTGGGGAAGCCTGGGCAGAATGGCAGGCAGCCGAGCAGGCCTGGGTAAGGTGAGAGCTGCAGGAAGCCCACAGTGGGCTCCTTGGGCCCATTCACCTGTGCTGGCCTTCCTTTCTCTTGCCAGATGAAATCAGGGAGGATGACAACAACTGTGTCCCCTGTAAGGCAGGGCACTTCCAGAACACTTCCTCTCCCTACGCCCACTGCCAGCCCCACACCAGGTGAGTACCCCTGCCCCTGCCTTTCCACCCTCAAAGAAGCCCCAGCTGCCCCATCCTTGAGTCCATGCACTCACCTGGCCACGTCCACCCTGTAGCCTGAGTCGGGCACTGGTGGGCAGCAGCAGGAGATCACAATCAGTCCTCTTTCTTCTGCAGGTGTGAGGACCAAGGCCTAGTGGAAGAAACTCCAGGCACCCCTGAATCTGATGCAATCTGCATAAAACCACCAGAGCCACTGCCCCCTGAGATGCCAGGTGAGGGGTGAGGACGAGGGACACAAGGTGGGGTCCGGGACACTTTTTTTTTTCTTTTTCCACATTTTTTTTATTGGTGCAGTATAGTTGTATATAATGATGGGATTTGTTGTTATATATTTGTACATACACACAATATAACAATATAATTTGGCCAATGTCATTTCCCTCTCCCTCCCTGCCTTCATTCCTCAGTCCCTTTCCTCTACAGACCTCCCGTTGATTTTCATGAGATCCTTGCCCCCCAACTTTCTTTTCCTGTTTCCTCTCTAGCTTCCACATGAGAGAAAAATATGACCCTTGACCTTCTGCATTTAGCTGAGTTCACTTCATTTAATGATCGCTAGTTGCATACATTTTCCTGCAAATGACAATTTCATTGTTCTTTTTCACTGAATCAAACTCCACTGTGCATATATACCACATTTCTTTATCCATTCATCTGTTGATGGGCACCTAAGCTGGTTCCATAGTTTGGCTACTGTGAATTGTGCTGTTATAAACACGGGTATGCATGTATCACTGTAATATGATAACTTTAATTCTTCAGAATAAATAGTGGAATAGCTGGGTCATATGGTGGCTCCATTCCTAGTCTTTTGAGGAACCTCCATACTGATTTCCAAGTGGATGTATTAATTAACAATCCCACCAACAGTGTAAAAGTGTTCCTTTTTCTCCACATCCTCTCCAGACGCTATTATTATTTGTATTCTTGAGGACTGCCATTCTGACTGGCACACACACACTTTTAAGGTTATATATAATAAGAAATACTACTACACTGAGATGTAATAACTGACAGTGTCATCGTTTTGGACATGTCTTCATCATATAATCCATTTACTAGACTGAATACCTCATTACTAGTTCCATACTTACATTGTTGTAGAGCTAATTGACTCCCATGGATTGATTGGCTTCTTAAAAATTACCAAACATTTATAATTATAGCTTCCATTTGTTGAGGACTCTGTCAGGCAATCTGAACACTTTCCATTCACTATCTCATTTAATCCTCTAATGATTCTACAAAGTAGATCCTATTATTATCCTCACTGACAGAATGCAGAAATGGAAGCTCAAAGAAATTAAGTGACTTACCCAAGATCACCCAGGTGGTAACTAGAATTATTAAGATTTGTACTCAGGTCTTTCTTACTCTAAATCCGTGCCATAATGTATGCACACCGTGGGAAATTAGAAAACTCAGATAAACAGAACTAAAGCAAAACAAACTTACCCACAGAGCTATCGCTTAGCATATTCACTCTTATGGTTTTGATACATATTCTCCCAGACATTATCCTGTGCATATGTATACATATAAATTTTTTCACTAAGAATGGAGTGGTTTTAATGTTTTATAACCTAATTATTTTTTTCTCTCCATTTCTTTTCCTCTTTTGGTACTGGGGATTGAACCCCAGGACCTTACTCATGCTAAGCACAAGCTCTCACAGTGAGCTACACCCCAGCCCCTGTAACCTGATTTTTCACTCAACAGTGTATCCTAAAGATCTTTCTATGTCCTCTCAGAATTTTTAACTATGTATCAAATACAACTGACAAGTTAGAGCTAGAATTGGCTACAGTATATAAGCTAACCTGCTTATTCTGTGTATGAAAAATGGATGCTCAAGTAGATGAAATGACTTAAAATCACACCACGGGGAAGAAACCCAGGTGTAAGGTAAACAGCGGCAATCCCAGCTCCTCTGCAGTGGCCTGTCTGTAAGATGGCCAAGTCCTCGAAATATGGCTCTACCTTGTGCCCTGAATCTCTTTACAACCCCAAGACCCACCCTCTCCTACTACCTACCGCCCACCACTTCCAGCCCTTGAAAACCAGCTGCCCGAGCTCCCGTCTCTCACAGGACAGCCCCATGGGTGGTCTCTGAGCAAGAGGCATGTACACTACCCCAGGCCTCTCTATCCACAGCAGGGTCTCTGTGGCTGCCAAGAGGTCCTCCCCAAGCCCAGCTGAGTTCCCTTCTCCACAGCCCAAGGGAAATGGCTCTAATTCTACATTATGGCCAGAGCAAAAAAAGCTGTTCCCCCGTTTCTCTGTCTGGGTTGCCAGAGAACCGGAAAGCTCCTCCTCAGCTTCCTCCCCCCTGCCCTTCCGGCCATCATCACCCACACACACCCCCATCTGTTGTCCTGGCAGGAACGATGCTGGTGCTGGCCATCCTGCTGCCACTGGTCTCCTTTCTGCTCCTCACCACTGTCCTCGCCTGCACCTGGAAGAGCTACCCCTCTCTCTGCAGGAAGCTGGGTAGGAAGGAGCTGCCCTCGGCTCCCACATGGATGGTCGGGAGTCGGGAGGGATATTCACCTTCCCCAACGCAAACTCCTCTACCTCCTCCCACCCCTCAAGGCTCTCAGTGCCTGTCCCCCAAAATAAATGCCATTCTCTCCACCCAGCCCTCATTCTGAGGCAGGGGACAGAGGAACAGCAGCCTGTTCTTTCTGGGATCCCAGGACGGGCAGCCACACATGAGGATGGGGTACAAGGCTGGGGGCTTGAGGCCTTTCACCCATTTCATTTTCCATTGCAGGATCCCTGCTCAAGAGGCATCCAGAGGTAATGGAAGGGGCTGAGAAGACAGCAAGAAGGGGCGGAGGTGACGAGGTATAAGCAGGGAGCAGACCAGGAAAACTATTCAGGCTTCAACATTCATTCATTCAACTAATAGCTTATTAAGCCGCGTGCCAGGCACTGTGCTAGGAAATGGGGGCGCAGCAGTGAGCAAAGGAAAGCACTGCCCCTCCTAGAGTTTCCATGCTGGGGAATAAGAATAAAGTTACCATGCATCAGGTTGATTTTAATACTAGATAAAGCAGGGAAGGGAGACAGTGGCAAAGGGTATATTATTTAAGCAGAGTGGACAGGGAAGGTCTCTCTTATAGCTCATATTTGAGCAGAAAAGAAATGAGGGAAGCCGGGCGCAGTGGCGCACGCCTGTAATCCCAGCACTTGGGAGGCTGAGGCAGGAGGATCGCGAGTTCAAAGCCAGCCTCAGCAATGGATGGTGAGGCACTTAGCAACTCAGTGAGACCTTGTCTCTAATAAAATACCAAAAAAGGACTGGGGATGTGGCCCAGTGGTTGAGTGCCCCTGAGTTCAATCCCTGGTACAAAAAAAAAAAAAAAAAAAAAAAAAAAAAAAAAAAGAAAGAAAAGAAAAGAAAAGAAGAAGAAGAAAAGGAAATGAGGGAGCCAGCCAGAGAGGTATCTTGGGGAAAGTGCTCCAGGAAGTCGGGGGAGCATCAAGTGCAACAGCCCTGAGGCAGGGGGCATGGTGAGGAGCAAAGACTGGTAGTGAATTGCCAAAGTATAGCATAGGATATAAAAGATGGGGGTCTCGGTCCCTCATCATTGGCTGATTCTGTCTCTCTTCCGTAGGGAGAGGACCCCCCTTCGTGCGCTCCTCCAAAAGCCAACCCACATTTCCCTGACCTGGTGAAGCCGCTCCTGCCCGTCTCTGGAGACTTAGCTCCAGCCCCTGCCGGGCCCCCACCAACTCCAGATTTGGAGGAAGTGGTGCTACAACAGCAGAGTCCTCTGATCCAGACCAGGGAGTTGGAGGCTGAGTCTGGGGAGCAAGGCCACGTGGCCCACGGTGAGTGAGCCGGGGCAGCCCAGCAGGAAGAAGGGAGTGTGGAGAGGAAGGGATGTTAAAGAAGCAGAAGGAGGGATGGCTGCAGGGAGGGGAAGTATGGCCAGATGAAACAAAAAGACCAAAGCAGAGGCAAGACAGAGTTCCCGACAACTAGCCAGACTGTTACAACTAGAGAGAGGAAGAGCGGAAAACTCAGAAATATAACTAGAGCTCAAGAAGCCAGTAGCGAATGGGAGAGGGGACGGGCGGGGGTCGGGGGGGGAGCAGGAGGCTGGAAGAACTCAGGGAGCAGCAGTCTGCTCCCTTTTGGGGGCATTCCTTCACAAGGCTCCCTTGACCTCTCTCATTCCACCTCCCTTCCCCCAGGTGCCAATGGCATTCATGTCACCGGCGGCTCTGTGACTGTCACTGGCAACATCTACATCTATAATGGTCCAGTACTGGGGGGAGCACGGGGTCCTGGAGACCCCACAGCTCCCCCCGAGCCTCCGTACCCCATTCCTGAAGAGGGTGCCCCTGTCCCTTCTGAGCTGTCTACACCCTACCAAGAAGATGGGAAAGCTTGGCACCTGGCTGAGACAGAGACAGTGGGGTGTCACGCCCTCTGACAGGGGCCCGGGGAGCTAGTTGGTCACCCATGTCTGATGGTGTCTGAGAAACGCGAGGAGAAGAGAGGCCCAAGAGCACCTTCTCCTCGGAGGCTGCTACCCACACAGAACTCACATGGCGCCTGCGCAGGTCCCTGAGAGGCAGAGGACCGGCCTCAGACACCTCCTGGAGAGCAGGGCCAGGCACTCGCTGGGTACAGTGCCCACCACAGGACTCTCACCACTGCCTGAGCAGGCCCAGGACCTTACTGCAGACCCACCTGCCCACTGGGGCCGCCTGAGCAGGCCCAGGACCTTACTGCAGACCCACCTGCCCACTGGGGCCGCCTGAGCAGGCCCAGGACCTTACTGCAGACCCACCTGCCCACCGGGGCCGCCTGAGCAGGCCCAGGACCTTACTGCAGACCCACCTGCCCACTGGGGCTGCAGCAGCTCAGCCTCAGGCACGGACAGGGCATATGACGCTAAACTGCTGCCCGCTGTGGCACTCTGCACCCAAAGCATGGCACAGAGGGGAACCAGTCACATGGTCACTTGCAAGGACCTCCCTGGACCTCTAAAGGATTTGTGGTGCTCCTCCCCAAGTTTCAGAGGCCCTTTGAGGGCCCATACTTCATGTGGATTGAGGTGGACCCTGAATGAAGATGAAGTTATGTGGAGGACCATCCCTCTCTCACCTCCTGGAGGAGAGAAAAGCAAGTCAATGAAAATTGGGGTTTGGGAAGGGTTACTAGGTATGGGGGAGAGTTTGGGAAGAGGAGAAAAATGGCAAGTATATTTATGAATTTAACCACATGCAAATAAAGAGGAGATTGAGATTCAGATCATTCATTTTCTTGGGATTTTTCTTTTTTTGGTACTGGGGATTGAACTCAGAGCCACTTGACTTTTGTATTTTATTAGAGGCATGGTCTCACTGAGTTGCTTAGTGACTCGCTAAATTGCTGAGGCTGGCTTTGAACTCGAGATCCTCCTGCCTCAGCCTCCCGAGCCGCTGGGATTACAGGCCCGCATCACCATGCCTGGCTAGCTTCTTGAGATTTAAATAGAAACACTAATCCATCAGGGCAATGGCACAGGCAAAGGTCAAGACATTAAAATATAATTAATCCCACAAAGGTCTTTCTGTGAGAGACACATACATGTAATTCAGATAATACAGTAATAACATCTGTAGCCAGAAATTGCCAACATGTCAGGCAGGATTCTGAATATTAATGTATTTATTTAATCCTCACAAATTATTTATCCTCACAACTCCCCAAGGTGGATATTACTCCTGTTTAACAAATGAGGAAACTGAGGCACAGTTTTTAAAAAATTAAAAGATCTCATTTCTTTTTTATTTTTTTAATATTTATTTATTTGCTTTAGTTGTACACAATGCTTTCATTTTTTTTTTTTTTTTTTTTGGTACCGGGGATTGAACTCAGGGGCACTTGACCACTGGGCCACATCCCCAGCCCTTTTTTGTATTTTATTAGAAGCAGGGTCTCACTGAGTTACTAAGTGCCTCGCCATTGCTGAGGCTGGCTTTGAACTCGCGATCCTCCTGCCTCAGCCTCCCAAAGTGCTGGCATCATTTTTTTTTAATTATTTATTTACTTTGGTTGTACACAATGCAATGCATTTATGTTTACATGGTGCTGAGGATCGAACCCGGGCAGCGCACGTGCAAGGCAAGCGCTCTGCCACTGAGCCACAATCCCGGCCCCAATGTTTTCATTTTTATGTGGTGCTGAGGATCGAACCCGGGCCGCACACATGCTAGGCAAGTGCCCTACCGCTGAGTCACATCGCAGCCCAAAGATCTCATTTCTTTATCTCTTACAATGATAAAGCACCTAGGAATGAACTTAATAAGAAATGCTAACTTTCTAGGGAGAATGGTTACTAGAGATTTAACCCAGGAGTGCCCTACCACTGAGCTACATCCCCAGCCCTCCCCACCCCCCTTTTTTTTTTGAGACCTGGTCTCCCTAAATTGCTGAGACTGGCCTCGAACTTGCAATCCTCCTGCCTCAACCTCCCAAGTCTCTGAGATTATAGGCATGTGTCACCGCGCCTGGCCTGCCTGATTTTAAAGACAATAAATTTAGCCAAAAATGGCAAAGTCAGATTATACACCCAATCTAGCACTAGAGGCCTCTTGGGTGATAAAAACTTAATATTACACCCTTCCAGGATTTGATTTTTTTGTTTTCATTTTTATGATGTTGGGGATAGAACCCAGGGCCTTGCACATGCTCTGCCACTGAGCTACATCCCCCAGACCCCAGAATTTCTATAAATGGTAGAAAGGGCTGGCTTCTCACGGGGATCTCTCTGTGTTCCACAGACATTAAGTCTCAATCAACTCCCAAATGTTTAGCCACTGCACAAAGTGACAAGTGTTCTCCAGAGCTGGGTGAAGGGAAGGATGCACACATTAAACAGAATGCAAAAGGCCAAGTTCACAGTCTATTTAGATTGATAGAAATATGGCTGGCCTCCTTGTAGCTCAGGAGCTCATGATTTTTTGTATTCTCTAGTGTTCTTTTTTTTTTTTAATATTTATTTATTTGCTTTTAGTTGTACACAATGCAATGCATTTATGTTTACATGGTGCTGAGGATCGAACCCGGGCCGCGCACGTGCGAGGCAAGCGCTCTGCCGCTGAGCCACAACCCCAGCCCCTCTAGTGTTCTTATTAGCAAATATTTGCCCTCCTCCCCCAAATTATTTTTCATGCTGCCAGGTACAGGCGATCCTAGCTTGAAAGATTGCTAAGGGAGCTGCTGCCCGCTGACTGCTCCTTCCATAAAAGGCCACTGTCATAGATCCAGTGTTAGGAACTCTGTTACTGGCGTTCATCAAGATAGTGTGGCAGCAAAACACATACCCCAGGAATCATCTGGCCAACTGAATGGATGGGTTATTTAAGGTTGACTGTAAAAGTATTAGGTACACCTTCTTTCTGCAGGAAGTAAATAATGACAAGTCATATCTTTACAAAGATAAATCTTCCTCTTCCTTCTATAGGATAGAACCAAATGACATGAATCCTTCATAATTGTTCCAGTATGCTTAGAGTAAAAAAAAAAAAAAAAAGTTTTATACATTTTTTTCAACAAAATAAAAGCAGAAAAAAATGTTTAAAGAAATGGTGCTGAGGCAAAGCCCAGTGATACCATTCAAATTCAGGATTATAGCTGTTTATACTATATTAGTACCAAACATACTCCTATCGGCATCTGCATTGAGGCTGCATTAAAATTATAGATTAATTAGAATTAATATCTTCCTGTCAAAAACACAGTATACCTTTCTATTTGTTGATACCTTTCTATTTGTGTCGTTGCAGTACCACCCTAATGTTTTCTTAGTACAGACCTTAGCATTTCTTAAGTTCATTCCTAGGTGCTTCATCTTTATAAGAGATAAAGAAATGAAATCTTTTAATTTTTTAAAACCCAGCCACTACCAAATGAATTATCTCATCATATATAATAGTTTTCAATTAATTCTCTCAGGTTATCACCTGTAAGTAATGTGAAATTATGTCTGCTGTCCAATTTCTATATTCCTTTTTTTTTTTGGTACCGGGGATTGAACTCAGGGGCACTTAACCACTGGGCCACATTCCCAGCCCTTTTTTTGTATTTTATTAGAGACAGGGTCTCACTGAGTTGCTAAGTGCCTCACCATTGCTGAGGCTGGCTTTGAACTCACAATTCTTCGGCCTCAGCCTCCCCAGTGCTGGGATTACAGGCGTGCACCACCGCACCCGGCTTAATTTTGTAGAATTCTAAGCCTTTCTCTCTCCAAGCATTTCTCCTTCCTTGTTTGTTCTTTTTTTTTTTTTTTTTTTTTTTTTCCTTTCCAGAATTTCAATTATATGCATGTTAACCATTTAGTATTCTTTAATGCTCTCTTCTTTCTTTTTATTCCCCCACTCATTTCTCTTTATGCATTTCAGTTTAGATGACTTCTATTGACCTATTTATTCAAGTTCACTGATTCTTTCTTCAGCTATATTGAGTCAAGTGATGAGCCAGTCAAAGGTATACTTCATTTCTGTTGCCATATTTTTATTTCAAACATCTCCATTTCGTTATTAGCTTCCTCTCTGAAAAGATGAATAAAATCTTATTTTGACATGTTGTTTCCTCTACATTTCCCATTAAATCTTTTAATGTATTAATCCTATTATTTTAATTGCTTTTCAGTTTTGTTTTGTTTTGTTTTGTTTTGTTTTGTACTGGGGATTGAACCCAGTACTGAGTTACAATCCCCAGCCCTTTTAATATTTTATTTTGAGACCCTTTTGCTTCGGGCCTTGCTACATTGCTGAGGCTGGCTTCAAACTTGTGATCCTCTTGCTTTAGCCTCCTGAGTCACTGGGACTACAGGCATGTGCCACTGTGCCCAATTAATCCTGTTATTTTTAAATCCATGTCTGATCTGAGTCTGGTGCTGATGATTGCTTTGTCTCTTTAGGCTTTTGTCTCTCTTTTATGTGTGCCTTGTGATTTTTTGTTGACAGGTGACTATCCTAGGCTGGAGGTATAGCTCAGTGGTAGAGTGCTTGCCTAGCATGCATAAAGCCTTGGATTGAATCCCCAGCATGCATAAAGCCCTAGATTCAATCCCCAGCACCACAAGAATTGTGTGTGTGTGTGTGTGTGTGTGTGTGTGTGTGTAATTTTTTTTTTTTTTTTAAGATGAGCATTCCTTTCCTTCTGCTAGCTCTTTAATGTGAAGGATTCTGTTAATCTCCTTGAGAGATGGGCTGAGTTGAATGTTTGCTTTTGCTATTATTATCCTCAACGCACCAGAGGCTTAAAATTCCTCTAGTGATAACTTGTTTTTGTCTTTTCCCTTAGATTTGCATCTTCCCTTTGCACTGTTTCCCAGAAAGAGTCTGTTTCTTGCAACTTCTCCATGATGTATTCCTGTGTTATTTTTACTGCCAATGTGGTGGTGGGAAGTTAAGGACAGTGTATGTTTTCTGGTATTAGTGCCCTTATAGACTCTGAAAGACCCTCACCGCTTCCACCATGTGAAGTTAAAGCAAAAAGATGGCCTTAAATGGGCCCTCAACAAACATCCAATATGCTGGTGCCTTAAATCATGGATTTCTCAGCCTCAAAGACTGTGCAAAATAAATTTCTGTTGTTTACAAGTCACCTACTTTATGGTATTTTGTTGCAGCAGTCTGAGAAGACTCAAACGAATGGAAAAACACCAATAAGATGACAAGATGGTAAGGATTACCCAGGAAAAAAATGTAAGAGACAGTGAGAATCCAGACATACATGTGGAAAAATCCTTAACCCTTCACTTCACCAAAAAGGACATCCAAGTGGCTAATAAATACATAAAAGGTGCTCAGCCTCACTAAACGTCAGAGAAATACATAAAATAAAAACACAGGGGCTGGGGTTGTGGCTCAGTGGCAGAGCGCTCGCCTCACACGTGCGCGGCCTGGGTTCGATCCTCAGCACCACACAAACATAAATGCATTGCATTGTGTACAACTAAAGTAAATAAATAAATATTAAAAAAAAAAAACACATCCAGGCTGGGGTTGTGGCTCAGCGGTAGAGCGCTCGCCTAGCACGTTCGCGACCCGGGTTCAATCCTCAGCACCATGTAAACATAAATGTATTGCATTGTGTACAACTAAAGCAAATAAATTTTTTTTTTTTTTTTTTTTTTTTTGGTACCAGAGATTGAATCAGAGGCACTCGACCACTGGGCCACATCCCCAGCCCTTTTTGTACTTTTATTAGAGACAGGGTCTCACTGAGTTGCTAAGTGCCTCACCATTGCTGAGGCTGGCTTTGAACTCACAATCCTCCTGCCTCAGCCTCCCAAGTGCTGGGATTACAGGTGTGCACCACCAAGCCCGGCTAAAGCAAATGAATAAATATTAAAAAAAAAAAAAAAGAAGTGGCATATTAAACACACACATACACACATCCACAAAATTGACCAAAAAAAAAAAAAAAAAAAAAATTCAAAACTCTGCCAGGCACGGTGGCACACACCTATAATCCCAGCAGCTCAAGGGAAGCCAGCCTCAGCAAAAGCAAGGCGCTAAGCAACTCAATGCTCAATGAGACCCTGTCTCTAAATGAGATACAAAATAGGGCTAGGGATATGGCTCCGTGGTTGAGGGCTCCTGAGTTCAATCCCCAGTACCAAAAGAAAAAAAAAAAAATCCAAACTCTGACACTACTAAAAGTTGGCAAGTGTGTGGAGCAGTCTCTCATGTACTGCCCAGGGCATGTAAATTGGTTGGATCACTTTATAGTACAGTTGATGATACTCTATGACTCAGCAAGTCCACTCATAGGTATATACACAGAGAAATGCATACATATAATTACCAGGATTTGTGTATAATAAGGCCGACAGAAACGAGTATTCACAATTCCAGTTACAAAGACTGCAAATAAACTATATGTTCATTATCATAAATAATGGTATAGTCACACAGTAGAATGCTACAGAGCAGTGAAAGTTGGTGAACTAAAATGAAACATGGCAATGAACGTGGGATCTCATAAACATTTCACTGAAAAAAAGAAACATAGGTAATTAAAATATGCCACCCTAAAATATGACACTTGGGCATAAGCGTTATTTTGAGTAGAAGACAAATAAAAAACAATAGATGCGGGCTGGGGTTGTGGCTCAGCAGTAGAGTGCTCGCCTAGCACATGTGCAGCCAGGGTTTTCGATCCTCAGCACCAAATAAAAATAAAGGCATTAGCCAGCTGCGGTGGCGGCGCATGCCTGTAATCCCAGCACTTGGGAGGCTGAGGCAGGAGGATCGCGAGTTCAAAGCCAGCCTCAAGCAATGGCGAGGTACTTAGCAACTCAGTGAGACCCTGTCTCTAATAAAATACAAAAAAGGGCTGGAGATGTGGCCCAGTGGTTGAGTGCCCCTGAGTTCAATCCCCGGTAGCAAAAAAAAAAAGGCATTGTGTACAACTAAGTAAATAAATATTTTTTTTAAAATAGATGCAATAAGCCGGGCGCGGTGGCGCACGCCTGTAATCCCAGCACTTTGGGAGGCTGAGTCAGGAGGATCGCGAGTTCAAAGCCAGCCTCAGCAATGGTGAGGCACTTAGCAACTCAGTGAGACCCTGTCTCTAATAAAATACAAAAAAAGGGGCTGGGGATGTGGCCCAGTGGTCCAGTGCCGCTGAGTTCAATCCCCGGTACCAAAAAAAAAAAAAAAAAAAAAAAAAAAAAATAGATGCAATAAATAAATAAAAAGCACTCTGCCCTTTCTCCACCACTTGCCTGTAAAAGCAGGCTTAGACTCAGTCACCAGAGACTCTTAGCCCAGAGACAATAGAGAGATGAGTCTACATAACACCAACAAGCTTTACTGAACCCTTAACTTTTATTAATTCCTCATATATTTACCTTTCCACAGTGTAGTGATCTTGTAAGCCTAAAACCCTTTTCCTTTGTCTTTTCATTCTCTATCAATTCATTGTTCTTTGTTAAGATGCAATATAAACCCAAGTTCTAACCCTCTAAGTAATTCATCACTGAGTTTCTCCTGCATGTATGCAGAATGGATGCATTAATAAATTCTCCTCCGACTCCTCCTCCTTCTCCTCCTCCTCCTCCTCCTCCTCCTCCTCTTTCTTCTTCTTTTTTAATAGTGCTGGGGATTGGACCCTGAGCCTCATGAGTGCTAGGCATGCACTCTACTACTGAGCTACACCCCACCCTCTTTTGTTAATCTTTTGTCAGTCTAACTTTTGGGCCCCAGCCAGAGATCTTAGGAGGACAAAGGAAAAAGGTTATTTCCTCTCCTACAGAAACAAAACAGAAAAGAAAACATACAGAGTGATTCCCTCTATAAAGTTTTAAAAACTAAACTACATTGTTTAGAGGTGCATTGGTAAGTAGTGGAAACTATATAACAACAATCAAGGAAATGACTACCCAAGGCCATTTGGTCATTGCTCTAGAAAGGAGGAAGTTTGTTATATCAAAAAGGGGTGCATGAAAGACTTCTGAACTCCCAATAATGCTCCATTTCTTTCTTTCTTTTTTTTTTTTTTTTTTTTTTTTTGGTACTGGGGATTGAACTCAGGGGTACTCAACCACTGGGCCACATCCCCAGCCCTTTTTTGTATTTTATTAGAGACAGGGTCTCACTGAGTTGCTAAGTGCCTCGCCATTGCTGAGGCTGGCTTTGAACTCGTGATCCTCCTGCCTCAGCCTCCCAAGTGCTGGAATTATAGGTGTGCGCCACCATGCCCAGCTCCATTTCCTGATCTAAGTGGTAATTACATAATCATTTCACTTTATAATTATTCAGTAAAACTATACATCCACACACAATTTTCTGCTAGGATATATGTTTCACATATAAAGGAAAATAAGAGACCAGGCTTGAGTTAAGCGTGGTGAAAAACCACCTTGAGCATTATGGGGTGACTGTGAGACTTGCACACTCCTTGGTATTTACCCAAATGAGTTGAAAACTGTGTCCATCAACAACTAAATAAAATAAATGTCCATCAACAACTAAAATATTTTTTTAATATTTAATTTATATTTATTTAATATTAATTATATTTATTAACCATTACTTAAAATAATTAAATTATTAATCAGATATTATTTATTTATTATTCATTTTATTTATTGTTATTCATTAATTATTTGTTATTAAATTGTTAATTAAATATTAATAAAATATATTTGATATTAAATTTAATATTTATTATTTAACCTTTTATTAAACTTGGGCTGGAGAGGAGCATGGTGGTACATTCTTGTAATCCCAACAACTTGGGAGGCATAGCTCAGGACTTTTACAGGGAACAAACACAACAACCTACATATAGTACTTGGCACATAGTAGGCATTCAACAAATGTAAATATTTTTCATATTACTTAGACAATTCTTTCAAGAAGTTTGGCTATGAAAGGAGAAGAGCAATAAGTCAATAGTTGAAGAGGGGAGTGGAATCGAAGGAAAGTGGTGTTTTGTTCTTAATTGACTTTTGTGTTCTAGAAATTTCAGGCTTTCAGAAAAATCGTGCAGGAAGCACAGGGTCTTCTCATATGCCCAGTCTCCCTCTTCACACATGCAGTTTCCATTCGTCTGATACATTCACTCCCATTAACATACCCCATTGATGACATTACTAGCAACTAAAGCTGGTAGTTTGTATTAGGCTCACTCTTTGTTTTGTACTATTCTATGGGTCTTGACAGATATATAACGTCACAAACCACCATTATAGTATCACATAGTATAATTTCACTCTCCTAAAAATGCCCTGGGCCCCACTTTTCATCCCTCTCTCCCTCCAAGCTCTTGAGAACCACTAATCTTCTTATTGTCTTTATAGTTTTGCTTTTTCTAGAATGTCATTAAACTGAAATTGTAGCCTTTTCAGACTGGCTCTTTCCTTTAGCAATATGCATTTAAGTTTCTTCCATTTTTTTGTTTGTTGGTTTTTTATTTTATTTTTTGTGGCTTGATAGATTTTTTTTTTTTTTTTTTTTTTTTTTTTTAGCTCTGAATAATATTCCATTGTCTGGATGTATCACAGTTTCTCCATCCACCTACTGAAGGACATCTTGATTGTTTCCAAGTTTTGGCAATTATGAATAAATTTGCTAAACCATACATGCTCAGGTTTCTGTATGGACAGTTTTCAACTCATTTGGGTAAATACCAAGGAGTGTGACTGCAAGATCATATAGTTTTTGTTTTTGTTTTTTGTTTTTGTTTTGTTTTGGTTTGGTTTTGGTACTGGGGATTGAACTCAGGGGCACTCGACCACTGGGCCACATCCCCAGCCCTTTTTTGTATTTTATTAGAGACAGGGTCTCACTGAGTTGCTAAGTGCCTCTCCATTGCTGAGGCTGGCTTTGAACTCGCGATCCTCCTGCCTCAGCCTCCCAAGTGCTGGGATTACAGGCATGCGCCACTGCGCCTGGCTCTTAACTAGGTTCTTATTGTTGAGTTACAAGAGTTCTTTGTATATTTTGTGTAACAATCCTTTATCAGAAACATATTTTGCAGATGTTTTCTACCAGTCTGTGGTTTGTCTTTTCACTCTCCTTAAGTGTTTTTCACAGAATTGCAAAGTTTAATGAAACTTAGCTTATCAACTCTTTCTTTCATGACATGCACCTTTTGTGTCAAATCTAAAGTCACCACCAAACCCAAAGTCACCTAAATTTGCCATGTTGTCTTCTAGGATTTTTATGGGTTTTCATTAAAATGTTAATTCTTGTGAAGAATGTTAGTTCTTTTTTAGATTTTTCTGTATTTGAATGCTCGAGTGTTCTGGTACCATTTGTTGAAAAGCCTATTTTTTCCTCCATTGTTGTGCTTTTGCTCCCATCTCAAGGATCCTAGCTATCCATTTCTGGGCTCTCTGTTCTGTTTCATTGACCTATTTGTCTCCTCTTTCACCAATATCACACTGATTTGATTACTATAAGTTTCTACAGAGTGCAGATACTATTACTCCTCCAATCTTTTTCTTTTTCTTTTTCTTTTTTTTTTTTTTTTTTTTTTTTGATATTTTTGTTGGCTATTCTAAATATTTTGCCTCTACATAAAAATAAAAATTTTAGCATCGATTTGTGGATATCCACACAAGAGCTTGCTGGCATTTTGACTGAAATTGTATTGAACCTATAGGTTAATTTTGGAAGAACTGACATCTTAACAATATTTAATCTTCCTCTCCATGAAAATGGATTATCCTTCCATTCATGTAGTTTTTGATTTCTTCCATTCAAGTTATAATTTCCTCATACTGAACTTTCACTATACCTTGTTAGACCTAAGTATTTTATTTTGGAGTTCTCTAATGCATTTGGTATTGTGTTTTGTTTTGTTTTATTATTTGTTTGTTTTTGTTTTTCATTTCAAATGCTGCTTGTTTATTGCTGGTACTCAGGAAAGCAACTGGCTTTTGTATACTAACTTAGTATTCTGTGGCATTGCTATAATCACCTAATAATTGATTTTCTACATAGACATTGATATCATTCTGCAGTTTCAATTCATCCTTCCCAGTCTCTATATCATTTTTCCTTTTCTTGTCTTATTGCATTAGCTTGGATTTCAATATGATATGGAAAAGCTGTGGTAAAAGGAGACATCCTTATCTTGTTCTTGATTTTTGGTGAAAAAGAAAGCATCTATTTTCTCACCATTAAGTGTCATGTTAGTTGCAGGGATTTTTGTTTATTTACTTTTTGTTTTTTGTAGATATTCTTCATCAAGTTGAAGAAGTTCTTCTCTAGTCCTAGTTTACTGAGACTTTTTAAAATCATAAATGTGGAGCTGGGGTTGTGGCTCAGTGGTAGAGCGCTTGCCTAGCACGTGCGCGGCCCGGGTTCGATTCTCAGCACCACGTAAAAATAAACGCATTGTGTAAAACTAAAGCAAATAAATAAATATTTTTTAAAAAATCATAAATGTGTTAGATGTTATTAATGCTTTTTCTGCATCTATTAATAGTATTATTTGATTTTCCTTCTTTAACCTGTTGATGTGATATATCACATTAATTGATTTTTGAATGTTGAACCATAGCTGCATACCTGGAATAAATCTCATTTGGTTGTGGTAAATAATTCTTTTGAATCCACAGTATTCTTTTCTTTCTTTCTTTCTTTCTTTCTTTTTTTTTTTTAATATACCGGGTATTGAATCCAGGGGCACTTAACCACTGAGCCACATCCCAGCCCTTTTTTATATTTTATTTAGAGACAGGGTCTCACTGAGCTGCTTAAAACCTTGCTAAGTTGCTGAGGCTGGCTTTGAACTCGCATTGTTTTTATCATTACTTTGAACAAAATGCCACCTGTTCACATCAATTAAAAATACGAAAAATAACAGGGCTGGAGTTGTAGCTCAGTGGTAAGAGTGCTTGCCTACCACATGTGAGGCACCTGGTTCAATCCTCAGCGACACATACAAACAAATAAATAAAAGTATTGTGTCCATCTACAACTAAAAATGTTTTTAAAAAGAAAAAGGAAACCAGATGTGTTGGTGCATTCCTGTTATCTCAGAGAATCAGGAGGCTGAGGCAGGAGGATGGCAAGTTAAAGGCCAGCATCAGCAACTTAGTGAGACCCTATATCATAATAAAAAATAAAAAGAGCTGGGGAGGTAGTTCAGTGGTAAAGCACCCCTGGATTCAATTCCTGGTATTGTAAATAAAAGAAGATAAATATTTCACTACACTCTCCTCTTGGTTGCATGATTTCTGAGGAGAATTCAGAAATAATTCTTACCTTTGTTCCTCTGTAGGTAACGTATTTGTTTTCTATTTCTTTGTTGTAGTTTCTTTCAGGATTTATTTTTTTCAATGCTGGGGACTGAACCTTGGGCCTTGCATGTGCTAAGCAAGCACTGTGCAATTGAAATATACGCTTAACCCAGGATCTTATTTTTTTTTTAATATTTATTTATTTGCTTTGTACACAATGCAATGCATTTATGTTTACGTGGTGCTTAGGATCGAACCCGGGCCGCGCATGTGCTAGGCTAACGCTCTACCACTGAGCCACAACCCCAGCCCCCGAGGATCTTATTCTTTATTTATTTTAAAGTTCTTTAAATATTTATGTTTATTTTTTAACATGGTCTCACCATGTTATCCAGGCTGGCCTCAAATCCAGGCTGGGCTCAAGCTCTCCTCTCACCCTCTGAGTCTCTGGGACTGCAGTTCACACCACTGCACCCAATTTATCTTTAATTTTCTGTTTTTTGAAAAATGATATGCCTTAGAATAGTTTTTTTGGCATGTATTTTGTTTGGTGTTCCTGAGCTTCCTGGATTTGTGGTTTAGTGTCTGACATCAATTTGGGGAAATTCTCAGTCATTCTTTTTTCAAATATTTCTTCTGTTCCTCTTCTCTCCTCCTTCCTATTGCATAGATGTCTCACCTTTTGTGATTATCTGTTATCTTGGATGTTCTGTCCTGTGTTTAGTTTTTGTTTTGCTTTTTCAAACTCTTTTCTGTTTGCCTTTGATTTGGAAGAAGTTTCTACTGAGATATCCTTCAGCTCAGAGTGTCTTTTCTTTTTTTTTTCTATAGTACTGGGGATCGAACCCAGGGGTGTGCTATCACTGAGCTATATCCCCAGTCCTTGTTACTTTTTGAGACAGGATCTGTGCTAAATTGCTGAGGCTGACCTCGAACTTGCACTCCTCCTGCCTCAAGCTCCCAAATTGCTGGGATTCCAGGAATATGCCACCACACTGGGCCCTGGCCAGGGGCTTTGTTTTGTTTTTTTTCCTTCAAGGAGGGTCTACTCTGCCAATAAGCCCACTGAAGCCATTCTTCGTTTCCCTTGACATCTTTTATTTCTTTTTTAGAATTACCATCTCTCAAAAACTAGCTGCAGTGGTGCAATGCCTGTAATCCCAACTATCCAGGAAGCTGATGCAGAAAGAGTGCTAGTTCAAGGCCAGCCTGAGCAATTTAGCAAGACCCTGTTTCAACAAAACAAAACAAACAAAAAGACTTTCCATCTCTCTACTACACACTGCCCATCTGTTCTTGCTTGCTGGCTACTTTGCCATTAGAGCCCTTACCTTATTGATCATAATTGTTTTACAGTCCCAGTTGGATAATTTCACCATCCCTGTCATCTCTGAGCCTGGTTCTGATGGTCCCTTTGCCTCTTCAAACTGTGTGGTGGGTTTTTGGGGTTTTTTAAATTTATTTGTTTTTTTTTCCAAATTTTCTTTTTTTAATATTTATTTATTTGCTTTTAGTTGTACACAATGCAATCCACATTTATGTTTACATGGTGCTGAGGATCGAACCTGGGCCATGCATATGCTAGGCGAGCGCTCTACCGCTAAGCCATAACCCCGCCCCTCCAAATTTTCTTATTGGTGTATTATGGCTGTAAATTACGATGGGATTTGTTGTTACATATTCATACATGCACATAATATAACAATATAATTTGGCCAATATCCCTCCCCAGCACTTCCCCCCTCCCTCCACACCTCCCACCCCTTGGTCCCTTTTTTCTACTGATCTCTCTTTGATTTTCATGAGATCCACCCCTATCTTTCTTTTCCTTTTTCCTCTCTAGCTTCCACAGATGTGAGAAAACTTATAATAATCTTCTGAGTTTGACTTATTTCACTTAACATGATGGTCTCTAGTTCCATCCATTTTCCTGCAAATGACATAATGTCAATTTTCTTTATGGCTAAGTAAAACTCCATTGTGTATATATTGTTTGGGGTTATTTAAAAATTATTTTTTGTTTTATTTTGGTGTTTTTTTTTTTTAATATGCCTTATAATTTCTTTTTTGATAGCCAGACGTGGGATTGCTGCAAACAGGCCATTAGTATGTGGCGGCATACCAGCCCTTTGGTTGGATGAGCCTCTGGACTGTGAACTTCACAAGTGATTCTCAGTTTCGCTCCACCGATGGGACAGGATGGCTAGAAGGGCCTGGAGTTGGGTATCTCCCTTCTCCTAGGACGGTAGGTTGACTCTCATAAAACCCTAGCAGGCTAGGTTCTGGTTAAATAGTCTGTCCTCGGGGCACATCTTGTTAGGAAGGACCGAATGCTCTGTAGTATTTCAAAATGGTGCCTGCTCCCTCCCCCTGCCAGACACACGGGGAGGTTTTGCTCTGATATTTCCTATGAACCTGATAAAGTTCCAGGAGGTAAAACGCACACAAGTATGGGTGCCCCGGATAACTAGGTCCCCCCGGAGTTTTTCTCTCTCAGACCTACCCACTCTGGGCCTCCAGCAATCCATCAGCCCACCACTGACTTGAGCTAAGATGTTATGGAGTCGTCCAATAGTTCATAATGGGAGAGAATTGCAATAGGATGGCACATTCCCACTGACTGACTACAGATTTGGGAATTGGTGAGATCAGATAAGGTCTAGCATTGGAAAAAGAACCCCTAGGTGGATAAGAGCTTGGAGGGAAGTGTGATCTCCTTTTTTGTGATGGGCAACATTTTCACTGGAGTGAACTCAAGAAAGAAAGATTGTCAATTGGTATGTGCTTGGATGAAATAGGGACAAAGGCAAGAGTGAATGGGCCTTCATGGCAATAACAGACTTAGAGAAGCTCTCCCAGGGCCCTGCCTCTGCAGCCTCCTCCCAAACCATGCCTTCAGACAAAGGCTGCTCGCACCTGAAGTGGAGGCACCTCTAGCATTCTAACCTAGCACTGACACAGAACCTGACATCGCCAAGGCCAGGAGCTGACCTGATAACTGAGTCTTAATCTCACTGTGTAGTCCCTAACTCTGCCATCCAAATGGTATTGCTCAGGCGAATCCTCTTATGTTGAACTGAGTCCTTTTTTTTTTCTTTAAATCAAGCTAGCCGGGCGTGGTGGCGCATGCCTGTAATCCCAGCACTTTGGGAGGCTGAGGCAGGAGGATCGAGAGTTCAAAGCCAGCCTCAGCAATGGCGAGGCACTCAGCAACTCAGTGAGACCCTGTCTCTAATAAAATACAAAAAAGGGCTGGGGATGTGGCCCAGTGGTTGAGTGCCCCTGAGTTCAATCCCTGGTACTACCAAAAAAAAAAAAAAAAAAAAAAAAATCAAGCTCTGCCAAATTTTATTAAAGAAAAATTTTGCATATTTTTACTTTTCACCAGTCTGTTCTGGCATGCTTCTAATGATACCAGAATCACCTAGAAAATAAAAACATTAATTTTACAATACATTTAATGGCAACTAGTAGTAACAAAATTTCCTTATTTTGTTTACATGTTCTTTAGACAAGTCTGCGACTTAGCATTGATTAACTGCAAGTTATTACCCTAGATGTACTGCCGTTTTTCATGAGGTGGATCAAGATAACCTAGAATCACAGCCATTATATGGTCATACAAAATGATCATATTATAAATCAGATTGGGTTTATCACCAGCATTTATAAAACCAGACCCAAGGAAAGAACTAGGTCTGGAGACACATGCATGGTCTTAATATAGCGAATGTTTAGCCTGTTTGAACTGAGTCCTTTTTCTTTTTTTTTTTTTTTTTTTTTGGTACTGGGGATTGAACACAGGGGCACTCGACCACTGGGCCACATCCCCAGCCCTTTTTTGTATTTTATTTAGAGACAGGGTCTCACTGAGTTGCTAAGTGCCTCGCCATTGCTGAGGCTGGCTTTGAACTCGCGATCCTCCTGCCTCAGCCTCCCAAAGTGCTGGGATTACAGGCGTGCGCCACCGCGCCGGCTGAACTGAGTCTTAATGACAAAATTGCAGCTCCAGCCTCTCTCTTCCATGGTCTCAAGCCCTGTCCTTGAAACACAGTCAGTAATAGTAGTTGTAGTCATACTTATGGTATGGTAGTAGTATAGTAGTAACAGTACTAGTAATTAGAGTAGTAATGGTAGTTGACATTATAGTTGTTATTACAGTAGCATCAGTAACTAATATTTAATGATGTTTAATTATATGCCAGGCCCTGTGCTGAATGCTTAAATGTTTATCTTATTTAATCCTAACAGGTGTTCCCATCTTATCTCCTAGAAGGAAATAGACTCTTTGTAAATACTCTGTTATTACTTTCTTTGTTGTTGCTGCATTGGTAAGACCTACTCATTATGGAAAAAAAAAAAAAAATAGAAGACTTACATTAGAAAAAGTATAAAATAAAAGTCACCATCATCGTATCTTTTTAAGTTAATCACTACTGTGTCCTACCATGTACAAATTCTTCTAACATTTTATAAAAACCATAAGATTCAGCATGTGGCTTAATTTTCTTATTTGATTCAATAAGGTATCATGAATCTTTTCCCATATTAATAAATGTACCTTTTTTTCTTTAAATACTGGTGATTGAATGCAGGGGCGCTTTACCACTGAGCTACATTTCCAATCCTTTCTTTTTTTTTAATTTTTAGTTGTAAGTGGATACAATACCTTTATTTTATTTATTTATTTTTATGTGGTGCTGAGGATCAAACCCAGTGCCTCACACGTGTGAGGCAAGCACTCTATCATTGAGCTACTACCCCAGCCCCCCAATCCTTTTTATTTTTTGAGACAGGGTCTTGCTAAGTTGTTTAGGCTGGCCTCAAACTCGCAATTCTCCTGCCTCAGCCTCCTGAGTCATTGGAATTACAGGCGTGTGCCACCATACTTGGCCAATAAATAAACTTTTAAAATATCTTTCAAGAACTATTCTGCATTTCATCATTCATAACACTTATCCAATCTCTTATTGTTGGTCATTTAGATCATTTCGGGGGGGGTGTTCCTATTATATTTTTTTTTTCACAGACCATCCTTATCACTAAATCTTTGCACACATTGTCACTTATTTCCTTAGCACATTCCTAGAGGTAGAATTGTTGCATCAGATGATGAGCATTTTTAAGGCATTTGAAACCTCCAAGAACACTAAGGCTGAACAGATCTGACCTTGAACCCTGGCTTTGGCATGTTGCCTAAGCAAATCACTTCCTGGTGCTGAGTGTGAGCCAGGTGCTCCTTCTTCCTCTATTTGGCTACTTAATCACATTCTACTCTATTCTCACTATTTATCCACAGGTCTTGCACTACTCCCCAACTATAAACCCCTGAGGTCAGGGCCACTGTATCCCCACCAGCACCCAGCACAGAGCTGTGTCTGGACCAGAAGCAGTTGGTGATGCAGAAACAGCAATGGTCTGCAAGAGTGGCACCCAGATTCCATTCACAGTGTAACTACTATTTGTGTTACAGTTATTTTAAAAACCCCTTCGTGACTGGACCCATTTACCTGTCCAGACTGATCACCTCTCTCTGTCCTTTTACATTACAATTCTAAACTAACAATTCCTAGAACAGTTCTTATTTTTTATACTTCTATGCATTTACCCACATCTCAGGATCCGTAGCCCATATTGTGCCTTTTGTGCAAATTAGGAACAGATGTCCCTTCCTCCCAGTGGATGCAGGCTAGATTTCATGCCCCATCATCCCTTGGCCTGGCAGCACCTGCACTGCCCAGCCTACATACCATCTGCACAACTTGGGACACACGGCAAAGGACGTGCGAGTGGCAAACGCTTACTCATTCCAGTCACAGCTCAAATGCTACCTCTCCTGTGAAGTCCTCTTCAGATACTCTCACAGATGTAGCTGGTTTTGGGTAAGTTTTTCCTCTGATTTGTGAGTAATCTTCACTATAACAACCATCTTTACTGAATTGTGGTTGTTTCCCTACATATTTTTAAAAATATTTTTACTAGTTGTTGATGGACCTTTATTTTATTTATTCATTTTTACATGGTGCTGATAATCAAACCCAGTGCCTCACACATGCTAGGCAAGTGCTTTACCACTGAGCCAACCCCAGCCCATGTTTCCCTACATATTACCTTCTCATTTGTATTATTCTGGGTGTTTTTCCCTCTTTGATTCCACATACAAAACCCAGTTCCTGACACATAGAAAGTGATCAACAATCTTGTTGAATGAATGAAAGAATGAATGCGGCAGTTTACCTCTCTGATCCTCATGCTGCTAGTCTGAGGATAAAATAATCAAAAAAGAGCTGCCTAAAATTCCTGCCAACTCCAAAATTCTCTCTTCCAATAAACATTATGTAAATATTTGTTAAGCAAAGGGATAGCAGTCAACCAAAAAAATCCCTTTACAGGTTTGTCTTAAAGGGACATGAATCAATTAGTTGTTTACGTTTTCTTCTATAAGTAGACTAGCATGAATTTTTAGAATTCTTTGGAATCTCTTAAGTGTTTTTTTGCCTTGCCTCTTAGAACTGTCAGCAGCATTTCAAACCATCTGAGATCAGCCAAAAGTGGTGTCTGCCTTAGGAAATTCTTCCAGAGTGGCTTGCCTTTCATCTTATGCAGACTCCTCAAATTAGATGATCTCTGTCTTAGATTATGTGAATTATCCATCTCTGTTATCTGTCTCAGATATTTTCATAAGAGAAACATCTGTTTCTCAACAAAAGGCAACCCTTTACACAGTTTTGAGGTTGGTGCTACTTCTCTCATGAGAAGAAATTTTACCCTGTGTCCTTCCTCCTTCTCTAGAGAGTTTCTCCTTAAGTGTACCTCTCCATCTCCTCAGAGGGAAGAAAATCTATTTAAGAACATCAAGGGGCTGGGATGTGGCTCAGGGGTAGGGCGCTCGCCTAGCACGTGCGCGACCCGGGTTCGATCCTCAGCACCACGTAAAAATACATGCATTGTGTACAACTAAGGCAAAAAAAAAAAAAAGAATCACATGGGAAATTTAAAAAGAAAAAAAAAAATCAAGCCTCTGAGAAATAAAAGCAGAGATCCAGAATAGGGGCTTGTATAAACTATATGAACTCCTGGTCCCCAGAGACCACCAATTACTTGAAATTCTATTTACAATATTGCATGCACATTGTTTTCTAAAAGAAGATAAGTATCTTTCTTTCTCTTTTGTCCCCCCCCCCCCCCCCCCGTTGCTACTGGCGACTGAACCCAGGGGTACTCTACCACTGATCTATATCCCCAGCCATTTAAAAATAATTTCTTAGGGGCTGGGGTTGTGGCTCAGCGGTAGAGCGCTCACCTAGCACATGCGCAGCCCGGGTTCGATCCTCAGCACCACGTAAAACTAAAGGCATTGTGTACAACTAAAGCAAATAAATAAATATTTTTTAAAAATAATTTTTTAAAATTTTGAGACAGACTCCCACTAATTTGCCCAGGTTGGTCTAGAACTGTGTGTGTGTGTGTGTGTGTGTGTGTGTGTGTGTGTGTGGTGCTGGGGACTGAACCCAGGGCCTTCATGCATGTGAGGCAAGCACTCTATCAACTAAGCTATATCTCCAACCCAGCACAGAACTTTTAATCCTTCTTTCTCAGCTTCCCAAGTAACTAGAATTTTAGGTGTGTACCACTGCACACAACCAACATCCTTCTCAAGATACTCAAAGTATCTCCTGGATCCCCCCAAAACCCTAATTAAGAACCACTAGCATAGAGTCTGTGCTAAAAGATACTAGAAAGCACAGGAGCTTTTAAGATCTAATGATGCTATGGTGCTGTTTTTTGTTTTTTGTTTGTTTTGGTATGGCAGATTGAACCCAGGGGCACTTTACCACTGAGCCACATCCCCAGCCCTTTCTATTTTTTATTTTGAGATATGGTCTAACTAAATTGCTGAAGGCCTTGCTAAATTGCTGAGGATGGCCTTGAATTATAATCCTCCTGCCTTAGACTCCTGAATCACTGGGATTATGGGCGTGCACCACCATGCCCGGCTATGGTGCATTCTTTTGGGTTATATTAAATAGTCATATTAAATAGTCATAGACAGGAGTCCTTGGGACCAAGCCCCTCTGTCCACATCTTTGGCCATCCCCCTTAGGGGCTTCCCCAGATTCTTTAGACTCGCTGTTTTTTTTTTTTTTTTTTTTTTTTTTTTTTTTTTTTTATTTACTTTAGTTGTACACAATGAAATTGCATTTATGTTTACGTGGTGCTGAGGATCGAACCCGGGCCGCCCACGTGTGAGGCGAGCGCTCTGCCGCTGAGCCACAACCCCAGCCCGACTCGCTGGTTTTTTGTTGTTTGTTTTTGTTTTGTTTTGTTACCAGGGATTGAACTCAGGGGCACTAGACCACTGAGCTACATCCCCAGCCCTTTTTTTTTTTTTTTTTTTTTTTTTTTTTTTGTATGTTATTAGAGACAGGGTCTCACTGAGTTGCTAACTGCCTCGCCATTGCTGAGGCTGGCTTTGAACTCGCGATCCTCCTGCCTCAGCCTCCCAAGTGCTGGGATTACAGGCGTGCGCCACCGCGCCCGGCTACACCGCGCCTGCTCTGCAGACACAGGAAAGCCCTGGCGAGATGTCGGGCACCTGGCATCTCTGCCCGCCGTGCCAGAATGAACTCTGAGCCTCACACATGGTCCACCACTGAGCTATACCCCCAGGTCCTTTGGCCCTCTGTTTTCATCGTAAGTAATGTCCTAGAAGCTAGAATTGGGTTCCTGAGAGGACTTGAGACACTCTGAAGACCAAAATCACTATTCTGCCACAAGGGGGCACCCAAAGCACAGACAGATGCGAAGAAGAGCACCCAATTCACGGAGAAGCTCAGGATTCTGCAAAGGACAGCGGCTCCTTTTGAAACTCCAAGTTATGCAATTAGCCCGCAAGGCCCTTATACCCGTTAGCGGAGGCGGGGGGCGGGGGGGCGGGGAGATCACCTGATCCTTTTAGTACAAAGTTTGTGCTGGTTCTTGCTGGCTTCAGTCCCTTCCCAAGAGGCGACCATGGACCTCCCCTCTTGCCAGGAGAACCTCTGCTCTGCATGTTAAAGATCCTGATCCGGAGTGAATGGGTCACACGCCTCTGGGCTCCACACCCTGGAGTTGCACGCGAGACCCGGCAGAGTCCTGTTCGGTGCTCAGAGTACTTAGTACAACTTCAGGGTTGTGAGCACAGTCTTGCAGTGGTATGTATGCAGGTGCTTATCAGAGCTACAGGAATGTGACCCAGCAAAACAGAATGAAGAAAAGGATCCAGTAGTCAGGCCAAAGGGAAGAGTTTCCAAGAGTGGCTGCAGTTTGGGTGGGGACTCCAGAATTCCAGGTACTCTAATGAGGGTATGGTTTGGACCCAGATATATTAAATTTATAAATGCAGTTTAAAACATGTAAGGAAACTTAGTGTACTAAATCAAGAAGACTCGCCTACATGTATATGGGCCCCGGGTCAAATTTCTCAAATTTCTGCTTCCTGAGAACTCAGGCTCCCTGAGACAGTAATCACAGATCATGGTCATATACTGGTCATTTGAGATGATGAAACTGTTCCCCTAGTAGACAGGCGTCCTTTTAATCCTAGGAAGTTTGGGGATTTAACATGGTGACTTTGTACTATCTCAACTAAGATGAAATCATAGTTCTTGGAAATTCCTCCCTATGGGTTTGGAATTGGCCACAAGAGAAATATGTGCAAGATATGAAAAGTAGCAAAGCAGAATTGAAGTATCAGCCACTATGCTCTGAAAGTCCCATGGGGGCCAGGTACGGCTGCACTCACACACATCATCACTGAGATGCTGGTTCACCTTGTCTGCATGGCAACAGGCAGATCTGCAGCTCCCCCGGCTCCTGCCAGATTCCCTCCCCTCTCAACTCCTGAGGCAGGCATGTGTGCAGCTCCACAGCAAAGAGTGCCAGGTCCTTCTGCAGGCAACCCAGGACTGGAGGTGATGAGGAATACATGTTCCAGTTGGTTCTTGTTTTGTTTTGTTTTAGTTGTACACAAAGCGTTTATTTGTACGTGGTGCTGAGGATCGAACCTGGGCCGCGCACATGCTAGGCGAGCGCTCTACCGCTGAGCCACAACCCCAGCCCTCCAGTTGGTGCTTGCTCCTCCTCCATATTACATCCAGCGTTTCTTCTCAACTGAGCTGCAGTGCTATCAGGCCTACCACAGATGCAGAGAAAATAGCCTCCCAGAGCCTCTTTTGCTGGCTCTGATTGCATAGTCTAATCTCTAAAATAAGTTCCTTATTCCACTTCACTCATATTGGTTTTGCCTCTCTGGTCAAAGCTTAACTGACAAACATCAAAAGTGGTGAAGCAGCCAGGTGTAGTGGTGCATACTTGTAATCACAACTCAGGATGCTGGGGCAAGAGGAGCGTAAGTTCAAGGCCAGCCTCAGCAATTTATCAAGGTCCTAAGCAACTTAGCAAGACCCATCTCAAAATAAAACATTAAAAGGATTGGGGATACGGCTTAGTGGTTAAGTGCCTCTGGGTTCAATCCCCAGTACCAAAAATAAAAAATAAATTAAAAAAAAAATAAAAAGGGTTGGGCAGGTAGCCAATAGTAAAGCACACTTGGGTTCAATCCCCAGTTATCACCCCCACAAAAAAAAAAGTGATGACGCAAATCAAACTCATGCAAAGTTCCAAATAAGTTTTAATTATTAGGATAATCTGTGTATGTTATTAAAATTTTCATATTTTTACAGCTTTTATAAAGAATTTGACATAGTGGAGCTATAGATTCACCTCATTATTCTATTTAAGATGTGCAGGGGCTGGGGTTGTGGCTCAGCAGTAGAGCGCTCACCTAGCACGAGCGCAGCCCGGGTTCGATCCTCAGCACCATGTAAAAACGCATTATGTACAACTAAACCCAAATAAATAAATATTTTTTTTAATGTGCAATTTTTTTTTTCTTTTTTTTTTTTTTTTGTACCAGGGATTGAACTCAGGGGCACTCAACCACTGGGCCATATCCCCAGCCCTTTTTCTGTATTTTTATTAGAGACAGGGTCTAACTGAGTTGCTAAGTACCTCACTATTGCTGAGGCTGACTTTGAATTCATGATCCTCCTGCCTCAGCTTCCCAAGTGCTGGGATTACAGTTGTGCGCCACCGCGCTCGACTTAAGATGTGCAATATAATGACTTTGGTTAATAATTATAAGTTGAAGTATATAATTTTATTTTCAGTACTGGGGATTGAACCCAGCACTTTATTACTGAGCTACATCCCCAATCCTTTTTTGAGATGGAGTTGCTGAGGCCAGCCTCAAACTTGCAATCCTCCTGCCTCAGATTCCCAAGTCACTGGGATTACAGATAACCACCACACCCAGCAAAATTCATATTTTGAATGTAAAGAAAAACAAAAAAATGAATTTTTCATCAGAATCATTACAGGATAACAAAATTTGTGTTTTTTTTCTCTAGCATAACTTCATCTTTTTTGGTTATAATATATTCAACATGCCCACAATAAAACAGTGTACTTTGATCAATTTCATTCCCCAGTACCTCCTCTTTCCCTCTCATCCCTTCCCCTGATTCCCTTCTTCTAGTCTACTGGTCTCCCTTCTGTTTGTTGTTGTTGTTGTTCTAATTTGTTACACAGATAACAAAATTTATAATTTGAACTTAAAAGGCATAAGGAATAAAAGATTTGTAAACTGATTAATAGACTAATATTTCTTAACAATTCTTAATGATTCTTTTTTCTGTGCCCTCAAATATCAAAATACACCAATTTGCAACATCCTACCTCTTGTGTGGTCACTCATTAGCCTGTCCCATTCCTTTAGCATGAAAATGTGATAAGAGTCTTCTAGTCCCAGAAGCATTAACACTATCCATTATAAAGCTCCCATTGCGTGTTCTGTGCTCTAGTAAAGGTAAGATTTATCCCATAGGCCTCCTACTCCTGGATTTCTTCACTCTTTCCCTTCCATTCTGAGCTCTGCCCAACTTCAGGAATCCTGAGCTCTCCCTGACCTAATCAAGAAGGCAAGAAGCTGGTGGTTGACTCATATTCTGATGACCACTTACTGGCACCTGTTTTGCATCAGCTCCTCTGCAGGGTGTTAAATCATGTTACCAGACTTAATTGGTTACATCCACCGTATGAGGCAAACATCAGCATCCCCAGGTTACAGAGGAAAATAGACTCACTGACCTTGAGCAATTGGCCCAGCTAGCAAGCCTTGGGCAAGGACCAAGCCATACAGATTTATCTTGAATGGTCCTTCACTCCTTCATTTCTTTGCCATGTTTCTGATCCTTAGACCCCCTGCCTAGACTCCTCTGACCCCACCAGATGCCCGGGCCCTGCTTTGTGCCTGTCTTTTCAACATTCCTCTACCAGACAAGATGCCCAGCAAAGTGCTGATCCTGGAGCTGGTGATGTAGCTCAGTGGTAGAGCATTTACCCTTCATGGGTGAAGCCCATCCCTACAGTACTACACAAAAAAAAAAAAAAAAAAAAAAAAAAAAAAAAAAAAAAAAAAAAAAAACACTGATTCTGGCCTGACTTTTGGGTAAAACAGAAGGCCACCACAACCTTTGCCCTTTCAAAGTGCCCCCAAACCCTGAAGGAATCAGAGGAAGCAGCTGTGAGGAATGGTAAGGTCCCTGCTACCAACCCACTCTTCCTCCCTCGCTATCCTAGCTACAGAAGCCATCGGAAGTGAAGGAAGTGTGGGGGAAATTAGTCAGACGTGTTTCCCTTTGTGTCACAGAACCAAACTCTCCATCTGCGTCTTGAGATAAGTCACAGGACAGCCCCAGCAATGATCCCCAGAGTGTCACAGCAACACACCTACGCCCCGAGACGGCACACCTGCCTCCTTCAGGAGTCAACATGCAGCGTGAGCAAGTGAACACGGTGAAGACGGACCTGGGGAGACCTCCATTCACACCAGCATCAGACGAATGGAAATTCAGGAATAAATTGAACAAAGAAAAATTTCAAGACTCTTACACTGAAAATTACAAAACATTGTTGAAAGGCGTTAAATAAAAGGAAAGACGTTTCCTGTTCGTGGATTGAAAGACAAGATGGCAACACTTCCCAATTTTATCTAGAGAGCCAATTATCAAGATTTCAACTGCCTCTTTTTTACAGGAATGAACAAACTGATCCTAAAATTCATATGGAAATGCAAAGGACATAGAATAGCCAAAATAATTTTGAAAAAGACCAAAGTTAGATAACTCACACTTTCCAATTTCAAAATTTACTATAGCCTGGTGCGGTGGCACATGCCTGTAATCCCAGCAGCTCAGGAGGCTGAGACAGGAGGATCACAAGTTCAAAGCCAGCCTCAGCAACAGAGAGGCACTAGGCAATTCAGTGAGACCCTGTCTCTAAATAAAATACAAAATAGGGCTGGGGATGTGGCTCAGTGGTTGAGTGCCCCTGAGTTCAATCCCTGGTCCAAAAAAAAGAAAAATGAAAAAAAAAACTTACTATAAAGCTATAGTAATCAAAACTGTGTATGACATAAAGACATAGATCAACAAAAAAGAATTGAGAATCCAGAAATCAACACATATGTCTATGATCAATTAATTTTGACAAGGGTGCCAAGACCATTCAATATGAAAAGTATAGTCTATTCAACAAGATGCTAAGATGGGATGGGGTTGTGGCTCAGCGGTAAAGCACTCACCTAGCACGTGCGCAGCCCGGGTTCGATCCTCAGCACAAGGTAAAAATAAGAATGCATGGGGCTGGGATTGTGGCTCAGTGGTAGAGCGCTCGCCTAGCACGTGCGCGGCCCAGGGTTCAATCCTCAGCACCACGTAAACATAAATGCATTGCATTATGTACAACTAAAGCAAATAAACAAACATTTTTAAAAAATGCATTGTGTACAACTAAAGCAAATAAATAAATATTTTTTTAAAAAGAGAGAGAGATGCTAAGACAACTATTTATTCATAGACAAAAAAAACTAAGATTGACCTCTACCTAAAATCATTAAAAAAAAAATTCACTCCAGTCGAGAGCTCAGTGTCAGAGCACATGTCTAGCATGCATGAAGCCCTAGGATGGATGGATGGAAGGATGGATGGATCACTTTGAATTTGCGATCCTCCTGTCTCAGCCTCCTGAGCCGCTGGGATTACAGGCATGTGCCACTGCCCCGGGTTATAGTAAGTTTTGAAATTGGAGATAGATGGATAGATGGGGGAGGAATGGGAAAGAAGGGAAGGTGACAGCAAGGGAGGGAGGGACAAAAAGAAAGATTCAAAATAGACCAAAGAACTACATATAAGAATAAAAACTACAACACTCTTAGAAGGAAACAGGTGAAAATCTGTATGACCTTGGGCTAGGTAACAGCTTCTTAAACATGACACCAAAAGCACAAGCAATAAAAGAAAAAAAAATGGACAAACTAGACTTCATCAAGATTTAAAACCTTTATAACTCAAAGAACAGTAACATCAAAGTAAAAAGATGGTAGAACAGGTACCTACCCTGTGCAAGACTCTAGGATCAATACCCAGCACACACAACAAAAGAAAAGACAACCCACAGGATGGAGAAAGTATCGCAAAAAATACCAGAATATATAAAATACTCTAGAAACTCGATAATAAAAAAGACAAATAATCCAATTTAAACATGGGCAAAGAACTTGAATAGACATCTTTCCAGAGAAGATATATAAATGGCCAACAAGTACAAAAAAGATGCACAACATCATTAGTCTTAGGGAAATGCAAACCAAAACCACAATAACATACCACTTCACACCAAGTAGGGCAGCTATAACTTTTTTTTTTTTTTTCTTTTGGTACCAGGGATTGAACTCAGGGGCATTTGACCACTGAGCCACATCCACAACTCTATTCTTTCTCAGCCTCCCAAGCAGCTGGGATTACAGGCATGTGCCACCGCGCCTGGCTGCTATAACTTTTTTAAAGGTAGAAATTAACACAAGTTGGTAAGCATGTGGAGAAAATGGAATCTTCACATACTGCTAGTGGAAATGTAAAATAGTGCAGCTGCTATGGGAAACAATTTGTCAGTTCCTCAAATAGTTAAACACAGAGTTACCACATGACCCAGCAATTCCACTGGTAAGTATATATTCAAGAGAATTCAAAACATAAGAACGTGAAAACTTGCACGTGAATGTTAATAACAGCATTATTCATAATAGCCAAAAGTGGAAACAACCCAAATGTCCAACAGCTAATGAATAGCTAAAGAAAATGAAATATATTCATACAACAGAATATTATTCAGCCATAAAAAGAAATGCAATGCTAATATATGCTACAACATGGGTGAACCTTGAAGACATTATGTTAAATGAAAGAAATCAGACACAAATGGTCTCATATTATATGATTCTATTTATATGAAACATTGCAAATAGTCAAATTCATAGAGAGAAAATTGCATAGTGGTTGCAAAGGGATAGAGGAGGGATATGGGAGTGACTGCCAATTAGCATAAATAAGGTTTCTTTTCAGAGAGATGGAAATGTTCTGGAATTAGATCGTTGTGATATTACCACATTTTTGTTAATATACAAAAAAAAATCACTGAATTATGCACTTTTTTGTTTGTTTGTTTGTTTGTTTGTTTAGTACCAGGGATTTAACCCAGAGGTGCTTAACCACTGGGCTACATCTCTAACCCTTTTTATTTTATTTTATTTTTATATACTGGAGATTGAATCCAGGGGCACTTAACCACTGAGTCACATCCCCAGCCCTTATTTTTTATTTTGAGATAGGGTCTTGCTTAGTTGCCTAGGACCTCCCTGAGTTGCTGAAGCTGGCCTTGAACTTGCAATCCTCCTGCCTCACAGTTCCCCAAGTCACTGGGATTATAGGCATGTGTCCACTGCTCCTGGCTGAACTGTCCTTCCCCCCACCCCCCAACTGTACATTTTTAAGTGATTCCTTTTATCTCAATTAAAAAAAAAAAAAAAAAAAAAAAAAGTCAACATCCACCAAGAAGCATTTCAGCCTGAGCTAGAGGTCAGTGCAGTCTTTTTTTTTTTTTTTTTTTTTTTAATATTTTTACTTATTTGCTTTTAGTTGTACACAATGCATTTTACTCAATGCGTTTTATTTGTACGTGGTGCTGAGGATCGAACCCGGGTCGCCCACATGCTAGGGGGGCACTCTACCGCTGAGCCACAATCCCAGCCCGGTCAGTGCAGTCTTAAGGAAGGTAAGGTCTCAAGTGCTGAAGTAGGAGTCCCAAATGCCACCTGCCAGATGACCTCTAGGCAGGTCTGAAACCTCCTCAAGGCAGGGAAAGGAGAAATTCCCTTGCTGCCCGGCTGCCCAAGGCAGGTGGCAAATATCAGAAGGCATTCTGGCAGAGGTCCTGCCTGTTGGGTCGGGGGACAGGAATTTTGTGGGGAAGAGCCAAAGGTAGACCTTAGAATGCTTATGGTGACAGAAGGATAAAAAGACATCAGTCTCAGAAGAGGAAGCACCAACAGCCAATGGTCATAGCAAGATGATCACCCTCACCAGCAATCAAAAGAATACGCCCTGCAATGACAATAGGAGAGCGCTTTCCTCCAATTAAATTATGAAAAGGGGTTTGCTAATATGGAAAGGTGGCAGGAGGTAAAGAAATGCGTGCTCTCATCCCACTGGTGGGAATGCCAATTGGTACAACCACTTTGCCAGTGTCTATTAAAAAGAGGCAAATGCGCATGCTCTATGACTCAGCAATTCCAGTGCTCAGAACATGAACAGAGAAGCCCAAGATGCTTTATGCAACCTCATTTGCAACCGTGGGATGCTGGGAGCACCCTAAGTACTCACGAGTAGGAGAATGACTAAAAGGCTCTGTACATTCATTCTCTACGTAACAGAATGACTAGTTCTATGCATTTGAAATGAAATGATCTCCGAGACATATAATTGAATTAAAAAAGAAAAAAATCAAATCCTAGAAAGACACACGGTACATCATTCATGAAAAATCAAAACACAAACAAAAATAAAAGTGCCCTGGAGCCCTTGGAGGGTTCTGCGTTGGCAGGCTGCGACACTAGACCAATAAAGAATAGATTGTTCCTTGCTTTATCTGGGAAAAGATGGACTTTATAAAGCAACATGAGAACATAGAAATGCCAAACTTAAGTTGTGTCATTTCCCAGAGATAGGTTTCCAACCAGTAGAGGAAATCAATGCGGGACTTGTTCCTTAGGCTTTATTTATTACAGCCTCATATATTTCCTTCAGAGGCAATCTGCTATTCCCCAAATGAGAAAGGAAAAATTAAATGTCCTCACTGTCAGCCTCTGTTTATCTCATGAATAAAGAGAAAGGCAAGCCCTTTGTCAGGGAGAAGCAGTAACCAGATATACATGTGCTTCCCCCAACTCCCAAAGACACAATTGTCTTTCTTCGGAAAAAATTCAAGCAGAAGACCCTCAGCAGGAAAGGGGCTGAGAAATCAGAGTGAGAGAGATTTGATTATTGCTAAATAATACTTCAAGTAGAAAATAAAAGTGAGGCTGGGGGCATAGTTCAGTGGTAGAGTGCTTCCCTAACATGCATAAGGCCCTGGTTCGATTTCCAGCTCTGCAAAACAAAATAAACAAAAAATAAAAGGGACTTTGCTGGAAAAATCCATCTGTTTTTTTGCTGACAGATATGTGTCTTTAAGGATTCTGATTTTTATTCCCTGTTATGTAAATTAACTAACGTACAATTTAACAAGGGAAGGAGTTGCCCTTCTTTTTTAGACATAAATGCTCCTAAAAGAATTTTTTAAGATATACACACGTAACTTACTTATCTGTCTAGAAAAGTTCTGGAAGAATAGTCATTAATCTGAATCAGGGTCTACCTCTGTTAGAAAACTGCTGAAACATAGTTAACTTAGCTGGGAACACCGTGTTAGTGAAATAAAAGGGTTTATTGGGGTGCCACATGGGCAAGGGTAGGGAAAGGAAGCGGGGGTTAGGGAAGGGGATTAGGGAAGGGGGAAAAGGGATGGACGGGATCAGGGACAAGCAGGAACAGAGAGCAGGAACAAAAGGCGGCAGGAACAAGAAAAGGGCAGAGTTCAGTCCGGGGCTGGCTTAAATAGAGTAAGGGCCATAAAACCCCCTTGGAGTGAGTCCTTGTCCTATAGGCCAGCAGAGGTGGGGGGGGGGAGGGGGGGTAGTGGACAGGGGACTTGCTGGTCAGGTTTTGGTCACGCTGAGGATCCTGGGAGCTGTAGTTTTTCACAAGGTACCTGGGGAGGTGTGGCCTTCTGCCTGGAATCCAACACCTCTATGGAAGCAAGGGGAGAACCAGGGCTGGGGAAAGGAGACTGACCAAAGGGAACTGAGTCTTACCTGTAATTGTTTTTGTTTTTCATTTTCACCTCCAATTTTTAATGTGATTTCAAATTTTTGCCATGGACTATGCCATATATAAAAAAATAGTATATAGAAATAACAATATAGGGCTGGGGTTGTGGCTCAGCCATAGAGCGCTCGCCTAGCACGTGCGCAGCCCCGGTTCGATCCTCAGCACCACGTAAAAATAAAGTGATTGTGTACAACTAAAGCAAATAAATAAATATTTTCTAAAAAAGAAATAACAATATAAAAACCCATAAGGTCAAATCATTCTTAGAACCTTAGAAGTTCCCTAATCACACAGTTCTCTTCTTAGCCAGGGGAACCAGACCTAGGTTGTATCCATCATCCCCCATTTTTTTCTTTCTACCATCTATGTGTGCACCCCTGAAGAACAAACTGTTTAGCTTCACCTGTCTGTGAACTTCATATGTATGGAATCTTACACATGTACTTCTCAGTGGCTTGCTTCTTTCATTCAATATCTCTTATTTTTGTGCGGGTGGGGGTGGGGCACCAGGGATTGAACTCAGCGGCACTTGACCACTGAACCACATCCCCAGCCCTATTTTGTATTTTATTTAGAGACAGGGTCTCACTGAGTTGCTTAGCATCTTGCTTTTGCTGAGGCCAGCTTTGAACCTGTGATCCTCCTGCCTCAGCCTCCCGAGCCACTGGGATTACAGGCATGATGAGCCATTGCTCTTGGCTCACACTATGTTTTTTAACCAATTAATTTTTAAATTTACTTATTTATTTATTGACATTCTAGGGATTGAAGCTAGGGGCACTCTACCACTGAGCTACAACCCAGCCCTTTTTATCTTGAGACAGGGTCTCCCTAAGGTTCTGAGGAGCTCACTAAATTGCTGAGTCTGGCCTCAAACTCCCAATGCTCCTGCCTTTACCTCCGGAGTTGCTGGGATTACAGACATGTGCCACAGTGCCCAACTTTATTTATTTTTATTGTGGTAAAACATACATGAAATTTACCCATTTTAACCATTTTTAAAGGTACAACTCAGGACATGAAATACATCCACACTGTTGTACAATATTGTGTATTTGAGAGTCACCCAAATAAGTATGTACCTAAGCCTTTCTCCTTCCTCACAAGTGTTTCATTGTATGAATATTTCACTGGGCGTATATATTACAATTTATTAGTCAAACTACTTTTCTTTCTTTTTCTTTTGCTATTACAAACAGCAGTGTTTGAATGTTCTTACACATGTCTCCTGGGGCATATATGAAAAAATTCTTTGCATATTCATAGGTGTGGAATTGATGGATTTTACTGTAAGTTTAATTTCTTTTTTCTTTTCCTAGTACTGGCAATTAAACTCAAGGGAACCAACCACTTAGCTACCTTCCCCAGCCCTTTGCATTATTATCATTATTTATTTTGAGAGAGGGTCTTGCTAAGATCTCATCTATCTAGGCTGGGCTCAAACTTGTGACCCTCCTACCTCAGCCTCTGGAGTCACTGGGATGTCAGGTGTGAACCACCTCATCCTGTCTGTACGTTTAATTTTCTATAAGAATGTGATATAAGTGTGTTACTTATATAATTAAATTTCAATTTAACAAAAGAAAAGAAGTTGGGATGGTTTCATAGAGCAAAAGGGAAAGAGAACAGTGTCTGAGACAGGAAGCAGGAAGGGACAGGAAGAGCAGTAAGACATGTCTGCAGGCTGAGTTCAGAAGGTGCCCTCAAGCATAAAATCAGTTCAACACACATATTGAGGATCTGAGAGGATCTGTTCTGTATGGGCTCTTCAGCAGTGGACTAGGATCCAGGAGACCTGGGTCCTCTTCCATAAAGAGCAAGTCATTTAGCTTCCTCAGCCAGTGGGTGGTAAACCCAAGGATCAGAATCCCTCCGCCCAGCGCTGATAGTTTGGGATCCTAAACTGGTTGGAGTATGCAGACAGGAGCTTACCACAAGTACTTCTAGCTAGAAGCCAAAATGAGAGCCCTGGAACCTGGAAAGAAGAGAACACTGTCTCTCCAGGGTCCAAAAAAAAGTCTAAAGGATAGGTGTAGTGGCGCACACTTGTAATCCCTGGGGCTCAGGAGGCTGAGGCAGGAGGATCTCAAGTTCAAAGCCAGCCTCAGCAAAAGCGAGGTGCTAAGCAACTCAGTGTGACCCTCTCTCTAAATCAAATAAAAAATAGGGCTGGGGACATGGCTCAGTGCTGGAGTGCCCCTGAGTTCATCCCCAGTACCAAAAAAAAAAGAAAAAGACTAAAGGCAATGACTGGCCTCATCCACGTAAGTGGTGGTAGGAGCATGGTGGTGAATGTGCTGGTTCCCTGGGTGAAAAGCCCTTATAAAAATAAGCATTGGCTGATTTACATGGTCATAAAACACCAACGGTGGCCCATTTCCCAATCAAGCTAACAATGTATGACTGGCTTACAAAATTCCTGAAATATATATATATATATATATATATATATATATATGTATTTTTTTTGTGGTACCGGGGATTGAACTCAGGGGCACTAGACCACTGAGCCACATCCCCAGCCCTTATTGTATTTTTATTTAGAGACAGGGTCTTACTGAGTTGCTAAGTGCCTCGCCTTGCTGAGGCTGGCTTTGAACTCGTGATCCTCCTGCCTCAGCCTCCCAAGTGCAGGAATTACAGGCGTGCGCCACCGTGCCCAGCAATTCCTGAAAATTTAACAATCTGGCTTTGGCTAGGCAGTATCAGCTGGCTCCAGTGCACCTCTAGGAAGTAAACTAACCCTAAGAGGTAAAATTCAGGTGATCCGCCACAGGCCAGAAGAGGGAATGAAGATATCAAGTTATTCATGGGACTCATGGTTGTTTTAAACTCCACAAAAGTTGGGGCGGGGGGGGGGGGGTGTTGTGGCTCAATGGTAGAGCCCTTGCCTCACGCATGTGAGGCCCTGGTTTCCATCCTCAGCACCATGTAAAAACAAATAAATAAAAAATAAAGATATCGTGTAAAAAAAAAAAAAAAAGTTGGGGGGAATTAGGGCAGTCATTACAGTGGCTGTGGGTGCAGCCTGCACTCATCTGGTAGGCTAGGGGAATCATCCAGAGAAAGAGCAAGTAGGAAACACCAGAAGCCCATTGTAAGGGGAAACGTCCCCCCATCTCCTTGCAAAATCACTTTCCCACATTGTAAAGTGATAGATGGGTTGCTCCCCCCCCCCCAGAGTTTTCCACATCCTGAGCAAAGCAGCCTTGTTTCATTCTCCAGGCAGGATGTTTCTTCCCCGGACAGGATGTTTCTTTTCCCTGGGCAGGAGCCAATAGGCTTAAAGGCCGCCCTGTCCTATGGGCAAAGAGCCAATGGCGTTGGGGTTGCTCTGGTGCACCTCCCACCAGAAATCCCTATATAGGGCCCTGTTAGAGAGACTAAGGCACACATCAGCTCATCGCTGCTGAGAGGAGGAAGCCACTGCGACAGCTCCAGACCCACCGCCTTCAGCCTGATCACCGCTCCCAGCCAACAGCTCCAGCCTCCAGCCAGACGGCAGCTGCTTTAGCTGATAGCTCCAGAGATCCTAGCCGGTGCAACCAAGCACCCACCTTCTGTCCAGAACTTGCACACTCCCCTCTCCCTGACTCCCCTCTCCCACCAGAGCTTGCACACTCCCTTCTCCCTGACTCCCCTCTCCCAGCACCTCTTCGACCTTCGACCAGAGCACCTCTTCTCCGGTTTTGCTACCAGCCACGAAGGCTGTTGAATAAATCTCTTGGCTGCACGGCTGTCCCCAGTGTGATTTTTGCCCTTCATAAAGAAATCTCTGAGTACGAATACTACATGGAGCAGGCACACTGCATATGCACAGCGTGTTCACCATAGCAAGCTGTTCTGTTTCTTTCACATTTCATTGATTCAGTGCTCTGCTTAATTGGCTATTCCTTCAATCCCATTTCTTGGGATTTGCAGCCTCAAAAACAAATGAGAGAAAGAATGAACATTTATTGAGTATGCAACAAGGCAAGGCATTTCATTTTCATTGTTAGGCTTAATAGGCCCCACCTGCTGCATGCTATGGGACACTATCCTCAAGGAGATGAAGCCTCAATTCAAAGAGGTTCTGGGACATGCCAGAGATGATCCAGGCAACAGCTGGCAGAGATGCGTTTGGACAGCCAATCTGTCTGGTTCTGAAAGTCAGCTTCTCTCCACCAACCCTAGGATCCCTCTGACTCAGACTTTTGAGTCCTAGGACCACCCCTCAGTTCCTGGTCAAGATTCTCCCCTTACAGCCACACATTCCCCTCACTGTTTCACCCCTTCTTCAGGAATTTTCTTGTACTGGTCTTACCTTTCCTTAGCTTCATAGACTAGAAACATCAATAGCCAGAACTCAAACCTTACATCAATTCACATAATATCTGATTTCAGAAATTAGCTTTACTTCAGATCAGGATTAATTCTCTAAACCATATATCACGTAAAATCCTAAGCATCAACAAGCCATAATTATAAAGAAAGAGTATTGGTGCCCAGTGCTTGTCTTGCATGTGTGACACTCTGGGTTCAATCCTTAGCACCACATAAATAGAATAAAGATATTGTGTCCACCTACAACTAAAAAATATTCTTTAAAAAGTATTGAGGAAGGTAAGTCATATCAGCACCCACAGTACCCTAGAAGGTGGAACGGCCAGTTTCCACAATACCTTAAAATGCTACATAACATTCTTCCACATACGGAGCTCAGTTCTTCACAAATAAAAGGAAATATCAGGTGCTAAAGAAATGGAAAAAACTAAAGTTGCTAAAGTGAGGGCATAAGTAGCTGGAAGGCCTGTCAGCATGGGTCACCCAGGGCTAAGGCTTTAATGCCCACTTGGGCTGGAAAAGAAGACCTTGGGACCCACCAGATAGGACATTGGAAAAGAACTGAAGAAGATACCCTCCTACATAAGTATAGAAACCTTAAAGGTAATCTAGAAAAACCTACTCACCGATACAGAACCTCAACAAGGACGTTTGTCTGCCTCTGTCTGCCTTCTGGGTAGAGAAAAAAAAAACTGTCTTAAAATTTTTTTAACTGTAGACCTGTGCTCATCGAGATTTGGGGTTCAAATTTAAATTCTACAGGCTTGCAAATCGACTGTGCTCACCACCCCAACAAAATAACACAGAAATTGATCTCAAGCTAGTGTCTGACAAAAGTAAATACAAAACTTCTTGGAAAGGATATGTCCTCAAACAAGGCCACCAGGGCTCACAGAAAAGGCCTTGTTGGATATATACTCTGTGTGTGTGTGTGTGTGTGTGTGTGTATGTGTGTGTATATACCAGGGATTTAACTCAGGGACATTTAACCACTAAGCCACATCCCCAGCCCTTTTTTATATTTTATTTTGAAACAGGGTCTCACTAAGTTCTCATGGCCTCACCAAGTTGCTGAAGTTGACTTAGAACTTGCAATCCTCCTGCCTTAGCCTCCCAAGCCACTGGGGAGATGTGCTTTTGATTAAAAATTAGAAAATATACTTGAAACCATGTGACCTAAAGCACCTTTTTCATCTAAGTCAGTCATTAAAATCAGACATTTGACCTAACACCCAGATCTACTAGTCACTATATAGAGAATATCGAGGCAAGATTTTTTTTTAAATAATGAAAAACATTAAGTCATATTGTTCTTACTAAACACACTGTTTAATTTTTTAGCATTTTGTATAAAATTGTTAGATATTAGTATTTTAGTGAGAGCAAATAGATCTTTTGTTACAAATAAGCATAAATGTTAATATCATTTTCCCATCTTTATCTCATTCTTTTAATTTTTTTATGTTCCTGTATAATTTTATCTCATCCTTTTAATGTCTAAATAAACTTATATATAACACATTTGAACATACAAATCTATGAATATAATTTATTTTAAAATTATATATTTTGGGGATACATGCTGAAAATAATTTTATTGATGGAGTACAAGATCAAAAAAGTGCAGGCTGGGGTTGTGGCTCAGCAGTAGAGTGCTCACCTAGAACATGTGCAGCCCTGGGTTCAATCCTCAGCACCATGTAAAAATAAATAAATAAAATAAAGATTGTCTTAGCAACTCAATGAGACCCTGTCTCTAATAAAATACAAAAAAGGGCTGGGGATGTGGCCCAGTGGTTGAGTGTCCCGAGTTCAATCCCTGGTACCAAATAAAGAAATAAATAAATATTGTGTCCAACTACAACTAAAAAATAAAAATATTAAAAAAAAAAAAGTGCTGGGCTCAGTGGCTCATGCCTATAATCCCAGCAGCTTGGGAGGCTGAGACAGGAGGATTGAAAGTTCAGAGCCAGCCAGGCATGGTGGCGCACGCCTGTAATCCCAGCACTTGGGAGGCTGAGGCAGGAGGATCACGAGTTCAAAGCCAGCCTCAGCAATGGTGAGGCACTTAGCAACTCAGTGAGACCCTGTCTCTAATAAAATACAAAAAAGGGCTGGGGATGTGACCCAGTGGTCGAGTGCCCCTGAGTTCAATCCCCGGTACCAAAAAAAAGGAAAATTCAGAGCCAGCCTCAGCAACAGTGAGGCACTAAGCAATTCAGTGAGACCCTGTCTCTAAATAAAATACAAAATAGGGTTGGGGATATGGCTCAGTGGTTGAGTGCCCCAGAGTTCTGGTAACAGAAAAGAAAAAAGAAAAAAAAAAAAAAGATCAAAAAAGTTTGAGACCACTGAATTAGAAATACACATTTAAAAATATATGTTTAGTTGTTGATGAACCTTTATTTATTTATACATTATATGTGGTGCTAAGAATCGAACCCAGTGCTTCACACATGCCTACCACTCTACCACTGAGCCATAACCCCAGCCCAAAAGTACACATTTTTTTCAGACACCCATGGAACATTTATTGATAGATGGACTACCCTCCCCAGGAGGTTTCCGTGTCCTGAGCAAAGCAACCTTGTTTTGTTTTCCCAGGCAAGAGCCAATGGGCTTGGAGGTCTCTCTGTTCTCCAGACAGGATGTTATTTCCCCAGAAAGGAGCCAATAGGCTTAAAGTTCACCCTGTTCCACTGACAAAGAGCCAATGGCGTTGGGGTTGCTCTGGTGCACCCCTCACCAGAAATCCCTATATAGGGTCCCATTGGAGAGACTCACAGACACAACAGCTCATCCCTGCAGAGAGGAAGAAGCCACTGCACCAGCCTTAGACCCACAGTCTCCAGCCCCACAGCAGCTGCCCAGCCAACAGCTCCAGCCTCCAACCCGACAGCAGCTGCCTTAGCCGACAGGTCCAGGGAGCCCAGCCAGCGGGACCAGGCGCCCGCCTTCTGTTCAGAGCTTGCACACTCCCCTCTCCCTGACTCCCCTCTCCCAGCACCTCTTCGACCAGCCACAAAGGCTGTTGAATAAATCTCTTGTCTGCATGGCTATCCCTGCTGTGATTTTTGCCCTTCATTTATAGCCACACATTATACCACAGACCAAATCTCAAACAAAAGCCAGAGGATTTATATGTGTTTCTACAGCTGCTACAACAAATTATCCTACACTTAAACTTTGAAAACAACTCAGATTTATTATCTTAGTTCTGCAGGTCAAAAGTCCAAAATGAGCTGAGGATGTAGCTCAGTGGTAGAGGCCTTGCCTAGCATACTGGAGGCCCCAAGTTAGGTCTCTAGCACTACCAAACAAAACAAAATAGGGGGCTGGAGGTATAGCTCTGTGGTAGAGCACTTGCCTAGCATGCGTGGAGGCATGCTAGTTCAATCCCAGTACTGAAAATGAAAGGGTCTCAGCTAGTGTTGTGGGGCTGCAATTCTTTCTGAAGACTCTGGGGAGAATCAGTCTCCTTGTCCTTTCTAACTTCCAGAGGTTCCCCACCCATCCCACCCCTTTTTCAAGGTTCACTGTCTTCATCTTCCCTCTTCCAAGTCAGCAGCCATCAGATGGACTCCTCATGCTGCCAACTCTCTTGTTCTCTTTCTTCTACCTCTCTCTTCCACGTACAAGAACCCTGTGAGCACTGGGGACATAGCTCAGTTGGTAGAGGACTAGCCTCGAATGCACTGGGCTAAATGCCCTGGGTTAAATCCCCGGCACCACAAAAAAAAAAAAAAAAAAAACAAAATCACAACTGTGATTAAATTGGGTCTACCTAATAATGCAAGATAATCACTGCATCTCAAAGTCAACTGATTAGCAACCTTGATTCCATCTGTGACCTTATTTAACTTTTGTTGTACAACAAAATATTTGGTTCTAGGAATAGGCCAATATTCTGCCTACTATACTACACATACAGACTACATTCTCTGACCACAATAAAATAAAATTTGAAATAATAAAAAAGAAAAATAATCTAAGCCCCAAAATCTGAAATTTTAAAAATGTATTTGTAGGGCTGGGTTGTGGCTCAGTGGTAGAGCGCTTGCCTAGCATGCATGAGGTACTGGGTTCGATCCCTGGTACCACATAAAAAAATTAAATAAAAACAAATCAAATAAAGGTATTGTGTTCATCTACAACTAAAAAAAATTTTAAAGTGTATTTATAAATAAAATACAGGTAAAAAATAAGTAATAATGGGAAAAATTAAAACTGACAATAATGAAAAAGCAATATAGCAAAACTTGAGATATAGCTAAAGATCTTAGAGGGAATTTTATTGCTTTAAATGCATATATTAGAAAAGAGAATTTTAAATTAATAAGTCAGGCATTCAATTCAAGAAGGTAGAAAAAGAATAATAACATAAACCCAAAGAAAGTTAAAGGAGGGAAATAATTTTAGGATTAGATCAAAATATAAAATGAAACAGAAAACAAAGAAATCAAAAGGCAGTTCTTTTTTTTAATATTTATTTATTTTTTCTGGTTGTACACAATGCCTTTTTTTTTTTTTTTTTTTTTTTTGGTACTGGGGATTGAACTCAGGGGCACTCGACCACTGGGTCACATCCCCAGCCCTTTTTTGTATTTTATTTAGAGACAGGGTCTCACTGAGTTGCTAAGTGCCTCGCTATTTCTGAGGCTGGCTTTGAACTCACCATCCTCCTGCCTCAGCCTCCCAAAGTGCTGGGATAAAAGGCGTGCGCCACCGCACCCGGCCTAATGCCTTTATTTTTACGTGGTGCTGAGAATGGAACCCGGGCCGCACACGTGCTAGGCGAGTGCTCTACCACTGAGCCACAACCCCAGCCCCAAGGCAGTTCTTTGAAGCAATTAATAAGTTAGATAAATTTCTGGGAATGTGGATCAAGAAAAAATGAAAAATTATATATAAGCAATATTGGAAATGAAAAAGGTAAATAACTATACATCTAGTGGAGATTTTAAACATTTCTGACAACAAATCTGAAACTTATAATTTATAAATCTTTAATCAGATTAAATAAACAATCTGTTCGAAAAATATAATCTATCAAAACTGACTCCAAAAGAAACTGAAAATGTGAATTAAATCAATAGTGAAATACCTTCATTCAAAATACAAATACAGGCAAATTCTCCTAAGCCTTTGAGGAAGAAATTATACCAATATTATAAAATCTGCATGTAAGAAAAAAATACTACAGATTAACCAAAGGAAGAAACAATCCTCAAGCAGATAGAGAGCTTTCAGAGGTTCTCAAACTTTGCTTCCATATTGAAGCACCCCTTAGTCTTCAGGGACCTATATATATTTTTTTAATATTTATTTATTTACTTTAGTTGTACACAATGCAATGCATTTATGTTTACGTGGTGCTGAGGATCGAACCCGGGCCGCGCACGTGCTAGGTGAGTGCTCTACCGCTGAGCCACAACCCCAGCCCTCAGGTACCTATCTTGCATCTTGACTTTCCCCTTCATAGCACTGCAATAATGACCATTACTAATGGTCATTTTAATGTGTCTTTTCTTAAAATATACATATGTTTAGTTTTAGATGGACACAATACCTTCATTTTACTTATTTATTTTTATGTGGTACTGAGGATCGAACCTAGTGCCTTATACATGCTAGGTGAGTGCTCTACCACTGAGCTGCGACCCAGCCCGTAAGGTGTCCTTGAGATTACCTGATCAATGTCTGACTCTCTCATTGGCGTGTCAACTCCACAAAGGCAGAAACTATTTAACTTTTTTTTTATCTTCATAGCCTATTACTAGCAGGTACCTGACACAAAATGGATGTGAAACAAATAAATACTTGTTAAATGAATGGGGAGTGGAATTTAGGAAGTCTATGACCTCGTTGTGCCTCATGGTATTTCAATGTGATAATTATGGACAGAGCTGCAAGGGAACAAAGCCAAGGTTGGACAATCTAATATTTAGTTAGTGCCTTAAGAGTTAGGAGACACTAGGAGCTGGAGCTGGGATTCTAAAAAGTGGCCACAGGATGGAACAAATGCTCACATTTCTTCAGTTTCCCATATCATGCAGACTGAGGAGTATCAGGGATGCAAATTATAAAACTAGGATAGGAGTACCCAGACCATTCTCAACCAGCTCACCCCACTGCGCTGCCCAGTTAGTCTTTCAAAGGCCTGCTAGGAAGAAGGACCCACAGGGATGGGGGCAGGAGTTTTCATGGCAGTCACCAAGGAAAACAGGAGAGGGGGAAGAAGGAATGGAGAGGGGAGAGACAAAGTGGGCTAGAAAAAATAAGGCCTCTGGTTGATAAGAATCAAGAACACTAGTTGGGTGTGGTGGTCAATGCATATACTCCCAGCTAGTCAGGACGCTGAGGCAGGAGGATCACTAGTTCAAGGCCAGCCTGGGCAACTTAGTAAGACCCTATCTCAAACAAATAAACAACAACAAAAAAGAAAGAAGAGAAAAAGAAAAAATCAGGAAGAGGGATTTTTTTTCTTTTTTAGTGCTGAAAATCAAACACAAGGTATCACACATGCTAGGCAAGAACTCAACCAGTGAGCCACATCCCTGGAACAATGATTTCAGACATCTTTGTAATATAGCAGAACTTCCTTCTAAGGATTGATCTTGTAGAGAGCTTGGTTCTGCTGAGTACTTCAACTGGTAATGGATTTATAAAGGGAAGAACTCATTTGGGAGTTAAGGACTAAAGAGAAACCAAGTATGCTGACATAGATAGATAGATAGATAGATAGATAGATAGATAGATAGATAGATAGATAGATATGTTGAACACTGGGATATATATATATATAATTTTTTTCTTTAAGTAATGGTAATTGAACCCAGGGGCGCTTGACCACTGAGCTATGTTAGGTATACCGATAAGTTTCCATTTCTCCAAAAGAGGCCCCACCCAAACACGGTGCTATACCCACTACCCCACCTTCTCCCGCCAATGCTCCCCTCAAGCCAATCAGAGCTACACAAGCTGCCCAAACTTTCGTGCCTAATTTAAATTGACCGGTCAGATAATCCTGTTGGGCTGGGTTTGTGGCTCAGTGCTAGAGCTCTTGCCTAGCATGCGTGAGGCACTGGGTTCCATCCCTAGCACCACATGAAAAATAAAGTAAAATAAAATAAAGGTATTGTGTCCATCTACAACTAAAAAAAAAGTTAAAAAAAAAAAAAAAAAAAAAAAAAAAAGATAATCCTGTTGATGACCTCACAACCTCCAAGCCCTCACAGCCCAATTAGTATATGACAGTTACCCCAAACAACATATGTAAGCTGAAGCTTGCACGTATACGCTGCTGGCTGCTGCCGCTGCCCCTGCGCCCACCTCCTCCCACAGCTACCCGCAGCACCCAATAAATCTCTTGGTTGGATCTCCGTCGCCTGTTGTGGTTATTCGCATTTCCCCTGCTCTTTTTATTTTTTTTATTTTGAGATAGGGTCTCATTAAATAGCTGAGGCTGGATTTAAATTTGTGATCCTCCTGCCTCAACTTCCCAGGTGGCTAGTATTACAGATGCGTGTTACCATGCCCACCTGACAGATTTTTAGTTAGTTAGTTAGTTGTAGATGGACACAATACCTTTATTTAATTTATTTATTTCTATGAGGTGCTGAGGATTGAACCCAGGCCCTCACGTGTGCTAGGCAAGTACTCTACCACAGTTGTAGTTCAGCCCTGACAGATTTTTGAAAGGAAGTCTATAACAGAAAAAAAGAGGAGAGGAGAAGAATGTCAGGAATTTGGAAAATGCCCTTATTGCTTTGTATGGTAGCTAGACCACTGCTAAATCTCTGGAATAGGAAGGACCATAAGAACAATGTGTAGGGCTGGGGTTGTGGCTCAGCGGTAGAGCGCTAGCACCACGTAAACATAAATGCATTGCATTGTGTACAACTAAAGCAAATAAATAAATATTTAAAAAAAAAAAAAAAAAAGAACAATGTCTAGGGGCTGGGGTTGTGGCTCAATGGCAGAACACTTGCCTAGCATGTGTGAGGCACTGGGTTTGATTCTCAGCACTGCATATGAATAAACTTTTAAAAACTAAAGGTCCATCAACAAGTAAAAACAACAACAACAACAACAATGTCTAAAACACAATTTTAAATTGTTTCCTTGTGACATACGAAGTTTCAGTAAACGTTCTGAAGAGAGGACTCTGGGAAGTTGGCAGAGTAGGAAGCACCAGGAAACTGTTTCCCCACCTAGACAACAACTGCACTGGCAAAATCTGTCTAATGAATCTATTTTGGAACTCTGGAGTCTGTTGAAGACTTGCAAATTCCAAGGGACAACTTGGATGGCACACTGTAGTTGGTTTTGGTTCTTAGTTCAGTAGCAACTACCCATTTCTCATCCGTCGGCCATGTGCATGTGTTCTGAAGCAGCTTACCAAAAGCTTGTGGGAGCCAGAGTGGACCAAAAAGTTCCTGTCCTTCAAACACTCAGGATCTATGCTACGATGGCTGATTCATTTTTTTTGATCACAGAGGTACAAAGAGGTAGGTAGTCATTGTAACACCTCCCTCCATTGTTGGAAGCCCTCACCTCCCACTTAAAGATATTGTTCAGGGGGTTAAAAAGCCAGTGACCTTTTCCCCCCTTCCTCTTTTCCCCCTTTCTTAGGAGCCCAACAGTAAAGACTAGGACATTAAGAAATAACTTACAGGGCTGGGGTTGTGGCTCAGAGGTAGAGAGCTCGCCTAGCACATGCGCGGCCTGGGTTCTATCCTCAGCACCACGTACAGATAAACACATTGTGTACAACTAAAGCAAATAAATAAATATTTTTTAAAAAAATAATAAGAAATAACTTACAGGGCTGGGGCTGTGGCTCAGTGGTAGAGCGCTTGCCTAGCACATGTGCAGCCCGGGTTCGATCCTCAGCACCACATAAGAATAAACGCATTGTGTACAACTAAAGCAAATAAATAAATATTTTTTTATAAAAAAGAAAGAAAGAAAGAACTTACAGACTGGGGTTGCAATTCAGTGATAGAGTGCTTGCCTAGCTATGCACAAGACCCTGGGTTCAATCCAGAGTAATGCCCAACCAAGCAAATAAACCACACATACAAGGAAAATTACAAAGTGATCATGCATGCTCAGGAAAAGTCTCAGAAAAGACCTGAAAAGCCTTTAAGTTTACACCTCAGGCTGATCCTCGACACAGAGATAGCTTACAACAATCAGTAAAGCAAACTGATGATTAAAAAAAAACAACAGCAGGGCTGAGGTTGTAGCTCATTGGTAGAGTGCTTGCCTAGCTCGCGTGAGGCACTGGGTTCAATACTTGACACCACATACAAATAAATAAAATAATGTATTGTGTCCATCTACAATGAAAAATATTTTAAAAATAGCAAACCCTGGGGAAGCAGGGGGAACATGCTTTCTCGAGTTACTCTATTAGTAAATTCAAAAGTCCAGTTTTTAACAAACAAAAAAATGCTTACAAAGAAATAGCCCATTCAAAGGAAAAAACAAATCAACAGAAACTCACTGAAAAGATGTGATAGCAGATATACAAGACAGAGAGTTTAAAACAACTATCATAAAAAATGCTCAAAGAACTAAAGAAAGATGTAGATAAGGTTAAAAAAATGATACATGAACAAAATTGAAACATCAGTAAAAAGACAGAAAACCCTAAAGAGAAACTAAAAAGAAATACTAGAGTTGAAAAGTACAATGACTGAAATAAAATATTCACTAGGAGGATTGAAAGGTTAATATGAGCAGGTAGAAGAAAGAATTAGCAAATTTGAAGATAGAACAATGGAAATTATTGAGTCCAGAGAACAGAAATAAAAAATAATGCAAGAGAAGTGAACAGAACCCAGGGGACCTGTAGGCAATCATTAAGTGGAATAATATGTGCATTGTGGCAGTTACAGATGAAGAGAGAAAGGGGCAGAGAGAATAGTTGAAGAAATAATGGCCAAAAACTCCCCAAATTTAACAAAAGACATGAATACAAACATTCAAGCAGTTCAATGAACTCCAAATAGGATGAAGTAAAAGAGACCTGCACCAAGACACATGATAGTCAAGCTTTCAAAAGCTAAAACAAAAAGAATCTTGAACATAGCAGGAGAGAATTGACCCATAACAAACGAGAAATCCTTGGTGAGATTATCAGCATTTCTCATCAGAAACTCTGGAGGCCACAAGGCTGTGGACCAATATATCAAAAGTGCTAAAACAAACAAACAAACAAACAAGAAAACAAAACAAAACTATCTCTGGGCATTGGTGGCATATTCTTCTAATCCCAGCAACTCGAGGAGGCAGGGAGGCCCTAAGCAATTGAGACCCTATCTCAAAATAAAAAATAAAAAGAGCTGGAGAGGTAGCTCAGTGGTAAAGCATCCCCGGGTTCAATCCCTAGAACCAAAAGAAAAAAAAAATTTTTTAAAGGGTTGGGAGTGTAGTTTGGTGCTTGTGGGTTCAACCCCTGTAAGCTGCCTGGTACCGTAAACCGGGATAAAAACTCTCGGGGGCAGAGTTAAGCTTTTACTACTTTTACTTCTACTTTCTTAGAGCTTAGAGAGGGAAAGAAAGATTTTTAGAGAGAAAGATTAGAACGAGCTTTTCTTCTTGTAGAGCTTCTTTCTTCTCTCTTCTTTCTTCCTTCTTCTGTCTTCTGTCTTCTGTCTTCCTCGGGAGCCTCGGCCTTACTCTGACCAGTCCTCTGGAGCCTCGGCCTAACTCTGGCCAGTCATTACTTCTTCTATCTGGTTTCTCTTCTGTAACCGCTCTGCCTACGTTCTGGCCGCTCTGATTCTTCTGACCGACCGAGTGACTGCCCGGCTGACTGAATTCTCCGTTCTCCTAACTCGGACCGCTTTCACCCGGTTATATACCTTCAGGTTTGCGGGTGCCTACAGGTGCGTCACATACATATCAGGTGGAACCCATGGCTTCCAGCTAGCTGCAACAGCCCTTCCCAATTAGGGCTCCTTCAAACCCCCAGTACCAAAAAAAAAAAAAAAAAAAAAAAAAAAAAAAAAAAAAAAAAAAGAAAAAAGAAGAAGAAGAAGAAAAGAAAAAGAAAAAAAGAAACAAATAAACAAAACTACCAAGAATCCTATATCCAGAAAAATATCAAAGACAGGGAGAAATTCAAACATTATCAGATAAACAAAGCTGAGTGAGTCTTACACTGGACCTGCTCTGTAAGAAATGTTCAAGGAATTAATTATGCTCCCACAGCTACAATTGCTACTGCAAAAATGGGCACAAAGCCCAAGAAGACGGTGGGAAAGGATGTTTTAGGGCAAAAAAGTACAAACAAAAGAGGAAAGGGAGCAAAGGGAGAACAGTCTTAAGTAGCCAACCAGGAAACTAAAGAAGATTCACCTGCAGAAAACAGAGAAACTAAAAACAAGGAGAGTCCAGTCTGATGAAACAGAAGAGAAAGAAGTCTGATTAATCACCATGTCTTAGTCTCCATTCTCATACAATCCAGAGGAAGATTTTTTTTTTTTTTTTTTTTTTTTTTTTTTTTTTTTTTTTTTTTGTGGTTACCGGGGATTGAACTCAGGGGCACTCGACCACTGGGTCACATCCCCAGCCCTTTTTTGTATTTTATTTAGAGACAGGTTCTCACTAAGTTACTAAGTGCCTCGCCATTGCTGAGGCTGGCTTTGAACTCGCCATCCTCCTGCCTCAGGCTCCCAAAGTGCTGGGATTACAGGCATTCGCCACCACGCCTGGCTGAGACAGGATCTTAATAAGTTACTTAGGGCCTCACTAAATTGCTGAGATTGGCTTTGAACTTGCAATCCTCCTGCCTCAGCCTCCCGAGTTGCTAGGATTACAGGCATGCACCACCATGCCCGGCTATTTTTTTTTTTTTTTTTTTTTTTTTTTTTTTTTTTTTTTTTAGTTGTAGATTGGACACAATATCTTCACTTTATCTATCCATTTTTACATGGTGCTGAGGATCGAACCCAGTGCCTCACACATTCGAGGCAAGCACTCAACCACTGAGCTACAGCCCCAGCCCCTAATTTTTTTTTAATATGCTGTGAAAGACGGAAAATTTGAGTATGTAGTACATGTGACAGAGTTGTGAGTTGGTGAGACCTATGTAACAGCTTAGTAGCATTTGAAAATACTGGTACTTGAAAATCCTCTCAAAGAAAATTTACCTCCAAATTTGAAGCTAGAAAGTCGCTGAAATGGGGCTGGGGTTGTGGCTCAGCGGTAGAGCACTCGCCTAGCACGTGTGCGGCCCGGGTTCGATCCTCAGCACCACGTACAAATAAACGCATTGTGTACAACAAAAGTAAAATAAATATTAAAAAAAAAAAGAAGAAAGTCATTGAAATAACTGAAAAAGAATCATGGTATAAGGCTTTATCAGATTTTCAGTGCATGCATTAAGAACTGTGTACAAAGTAAAATATCTGGGTACTGATCCTCAATACAATCAATAAACTCTCAATTACAAGAAAAAAATATATGAAGCAAAAACTGTCAGAATTGAAAGAAGAATTAATATGGTTTTGCAATGATAATTGGAGACTTCCATAGTATTCCAATATTAATAATAGGTAGAACAAGCAGAGAAAAGATAAGTAAGGAAACAGAGGACTCAATACAACAAAGCAACTAGATCTAACAGATACATATAGAATACTCTATTCAACAGCATCAGCATACACATTTTTCTAGAGTACACAGGGGCATTTTCCAGGACAGATCATATGTTTGGCCACAAATTAAACCTCTAAAGATTATTAAAAGATACAAAGGATCTTCTCCAACCACAATAGAATGAAATTAGAAATTAATAATAGAGCTGGGTAACTTGCAGTGGCATACACCTATCATCCCAGAAAATCAGGAGGCTGAGGCATGAGGATGACAAGTTCAAAGTCAGCCTCAGCAACTTAGCTCTAAACAACTTAGCAAGACCCCGTCTCAAAGAAAAAGGGGGTCTGGGAGGTCCGGTGATATGGCTCGGTGGTTAAGTGCTCCTGGGCTCAATTCCCAGTACCAATAAAATTATAATAATAATAATAATAATAAATTAAAAATAAAAAGGGCTAAGAATGTAGTAAACTGCCTCTGGGTTAAATAATAATAATAATAATAATAATAATAGACACACAAAAGTGAAAATTCACAAATTTGTAGAAATTAAGCACTATACTCTTAAACAGTCACTGAATCAAAGAAGCAAGCAGAAGGAAAATTAGAAAATACTTAGATACAAATAAGAACAAAGCATAACATATCAAAACATAGGACACAGAATAGGTGAAATTTACAGCTAGCAACATTTTATTTAAAAAAAAATAAGAAATATTTCAAATCACCAACATGACTTTATAACTTAGGGAACTAAAAAAAGAACAAATGAAACCCAAAACTAGCAGAAAGAAGGAAGTAATAAAAATTAGAGCAGAGAGGGCTGGGTACTGGGTTCGATGCATGAGGCACTGGGTTCGATCTTCAGCACCACATAAAAATAAATTAAAGATATTCTGTCCACCTAAAACTAAAAAATAAATAGTTTTCTAAAAAATTAGAGCAGAGACACATAAAATATATGAGAACAGAAAAACAATAGAAAAAAATCAATGAGACCCAAAGTTGGTTCTTTAAAAAGATCAACAAAGTTGACAACCCTTTAGCTAGACGGGCTAGGAAAAAGAAAGAAAAGACTCATTACTGAAATCAGAAATGAAAATGGGGCGGAGGGAGAAATGAAAATGGAAGCCTAACTACAAATTCTACAGAAATAAAAAGGATTATGAAAGTAACTATATAAATTGTATACCAACAAATTGAATAATATAAATGAAATGGGAAAGTTCCTAGAAACACAAAATCTACTGAGATTAAATAACAAGAAAATAGAAAATCTGAATATACCTATAACTAATAAGGAGACTGAATGAGTAATCAAATATCTCCCAACAAAGAAAATCTCTGGGTCTGATAGTTTCCTGGATGAATTGTACCAAACATTCAAATTGGAAAGAAAGAAGTAAATTTATTCTGTTCACAGATTATATGCTCTTATGCCTAGAAAATCCTAAAGATTACACACATACTCTCTCTCTCTCTCTCTCTCTCTCTCTCTCTCACATACACACACACACACACACACACATACACACAACCTGTTAGAGCTAGCACATAAATTCAGCAAAGTAGTAGAATGCAAAGTCAATAGACAAAAATCAGTTGCATTTCTATACACAATGAATAATCTGAAAAGGAAATTAGAAAAGTAATTCCATTTGCAATAGCATTATAAAGAAAGCGCTTAAGGAATTAACTTAACCAAGGAAGTAAAAGACTCATACAATGAAAACTACAAAACATTACTAAAAAATTAAAGAAAATATAAATAAAAAGAAACAATAAAAAGAAACACAGGGGCTGGGGTTGTGGCTCAGCGGTAGAGCGCTCGCCTAGCATGTGCACGGCCCGGGTTCGATCCTCAGCACCACATACAAATAAAACGCATTGTGTACAATTAAAGCAAATAAATAAAATTTTTTTTAAAAAAAAGAAACACATACCTTGTGTGTAGATTAGAAAATTTAATGTTAAGATATCAATGCTACTCAAAATGATTTACAGATTCAATACAACCCCTATCAAAATCCCAATGATGTTTTTGCAGAAATAGAAAAAAAAATCCCCAAATATTTAAGGAAACTCAATGGACCCCAAATAGTCAAAATAACCTGGAAAAAGATAAATTTGGAGGACTCACACTTCCTGTTTTCAAAGTGACTACACAGCTACAGCAATCAAAACAGTGTGGTATTGGCAAAAAGACAGGTATATAGATAGAGTAGAATAGGGAGCCTAGAAATAAACTCTCGCAAACATGGTCAAATAAAATTTTATATGGGTGCCAAGATACTTCATTCAATGAGGAAAGAACAGTCTTTTCAATAAATGATGCTGGGAAAACTGGATGTCTATATGCAAAAGAATGAAGTTGTACCCTTATTTAACATTAAATATAAAAAGTAACTCAGAAGCCAGGCACAGTGGCGCATGCCTATAATCCCAGCACTTTGGGAGGCTGAGGCAGGAGGATCACAAGTTCAAAGCCAGCCTCAGCAATGGCGAGGCACTTAGCAACTCAATGAGACCCTGTCTCTAATAAAATACAAAAAGGGCTGGGGATGTGACCCAGTGGTCGAGTGCCCCTGAGTTCAATCCCCGGTACCACAAAAAAAAATAATAATAATAATAACTCAGAGAAAAATGGCTAGGGGTGTAGCACAGTGGTAGAGCACTTGCTCAGCATGTACAAAGCCCTGGGTTTGATCCCCAACACAGCAAAAATAAATTTTTTAATTAACTCAAAATGGATCAAAGACCAAAACACAAGACTCAAAACTATAAAAACTTTAGAAAAAAGCAAAAGCTTCATAACATTGGATTTGGCAATGATTTCTTGGGCATGACACCAAAGGCACAGGCAACAAAAGAATAATAGACAAACTGGATTTCATACAAATATTAAATTTCTGTGCATAAAAACCAATATATAGGGCTGGGATTGTGGCTCAGCGGTAGAGTGCTTGCCTAGTGCGTGCACAGCCCGGGTTTGATCCTCAGCACCACATGAAAATAAATGCATTGTGTACAACTAAAGCAAATAAATAAACATTTTTAAAAAATATATAGATCTGGGCTGGGGTTGTAGCTCAGCGGTAGAATGCTCGCCTAGCACATGCGAGGCCCGGGTTCGATCCTCAGCACCACGAAAACATAGATGCATTGCATTGTGTACAACTAAAGCAAATAATAAATAAATATTTAAAAAAAATATATATATATATATATAGATCCCAGCTACTCAGGAGACTGAGGCAGGAGGATCACAAATTCAAGGCCAGCCTTGGCAACTTACCAAGACCCTATTTCAAAATAAAAAATATAAAGGACTGGAGATGTAGCTCAGTAGTAGAGAGTCCCTGGATTCAATCCGTAGTATGGGGGGCAGGAGGAGGGGAGGGCTGTGCAGGAGCCCTGTTTGGGGATTGACTTGAATTGCAGTTGACTATGAGCCGTGGAGATTTGGCCATTGTCGCCACCCGTAGTCTCACGGGATTTGTTGCGGGATCTCGAGTGACTTGGCCGAAATTGCTGATCAGGTCAGCGCCATTTTAGTGGTGTGTTTGGCGTGTGTTAGTTGTTGTTAGAACCAGAGAGAAAAGTTATCAGAATAAAAAGCTGTTTGTCTCCAGTTTGCTTCTGAAGTTCTTCCCGCGGGTCCGTTGCTCCAAGCGCTTCAGGCGGCGACAGGTGGCGGCCCGTACGGGGAACTTCGGAGCGGACAGGTAAGAACTGAAAGGTCTCTAAAGATGGGTTCGAATATAACTGAATCCCAAGTGATAGAGGCTATGCAAAGACTCCTTGATATACCTGACTCTGTTCTCAGTGAGGAGTATATAGACAAAAGTGAAAGTGATCAAAAAAGTGTAGATTCCACTGGGCCAACTGAGACCAGTAAAGAGAGTATTAGAAGAGACCCAAAAATGACAAAAATCCAAGCTATTAAAGCTATTCGGGAGTTATTGGCGAAAGCTGAAGGATACTTGCTCTCACTGGAACCTGGGCCTCAGGATATTGCTGTCAGTGAAATTAGCAGTGGTGAGGAATCTAGTAAAAGTGATCCTGAGAAAATGAGGAAAAAGAAATTTAAAAAGACCGAGAAAAAGGTCCGTCAGGCAGAGGAGTCACTTGTGTCCTCTACTCCCCCATGGGTGGAATCCATTACAGAAAATATGAAGGGTATTACTAGGCATTTGCATACCCTAGAAACAGAAATAAAAAGTCTTTCTGATCGCTTATGCGCTCTCGAGGACAACTCACAGATACATTGGGAACCGCCAGCATTTGAAAAGAAAAATGGACAGAGTGTCCATCAGTCAGTAGATTTCAAAACAATAAAAATCTCAAAGAGGCAGTAATGACTTATGGGCCCCAAGCTCCTTTCACGTTGAGTATGCTGGAGTCCCTTAACACCTTTAGCTTAACCCCCTCAGACTGGAAAAGTCTATGTAAAGCAACATTAAGCGGGGGGCAATTCTTGGTTTGGCGATCGCAATTCCAAGAACTTTGTATAGAAACGGCTAAAAGAAACGCGGCTGCAGGGTTTGAAAACTATAATATAGACATGCTCACAGGAGAAGGGCAATTCGCAGACTTACAGGCTCAAACAGATTATGACCCAGATATATATGCTCAGATAAATGCAGCTGCCTTAGAGGCATGGAAAACTGTACAAGGACCTGGGGATCTACAAGGTAGCTTGTCAAAAGTGATTCAAGGACCTAATGAGCCGTATGCCGACTTTGCTGATCGACTTTTGAGAACTGCAGGTAGTGTGTTTGCAGATGTTGACCAAGCTATGCCATTAGTTGTTCAATTAGCTTATGAAAATGCAAATAAATGGTGCCAAGCAGCCATCAGGCCATGGAGAACTAAAAAGGATCTTTCCGTATATATACAACTATGTAAAGATATAAATGACGCCTTTGTCACAGGAAATGTGATTGCAGCCTCAATGAGAGGTGCTTCCTCTCGAAATTTCACAAAGGCTAAACGTAGATATTATAATCAATCAGGATATTCCAGGCAAAATTATCATAATCAGTCAGGCAATTCTAGGCAAAACCCCAAAAGAGAAATAAGACCAAGCTCATATCATGCCCCAGGCCGCTGCCCCAGGTGTAAAAAGGGAAATCATTGGGCCAATAAATGCCATTCAAAATTTGACATCCATGGAAATCCTTTGTTCAGGAATTCAAAAAACGGGGCACGGGGCCCAATACCCCGGGGCCCACAAATGTACGGGGCATTGCAGAAGGAGTATCCTCAAGCATCCACTCAGATGCTTCCCCGACACAATCCCTACTACCCATCCACTCCCTCGCCAGAGGAACAAGAGGAAATGCAGGATTAGACCTCTGTTCCACCGCCCGAATAGTGTTAACACCTGAAATGGGGGTTCAACTGATTCCCACAGGAGTCAGGGGACCTCTTCCCTCAGGGACTGTAGGACTTATTATCGGGCGTAGTCCTAAAAGCTTATTAGGTTTGCAAGTGACCCCAGGTGTAATAAACTCAGACTACAAAGGGGAAATAAAAATAATGCTTAGCTCACCCCAAAGTATAACTTCTGTTAATCAAGGAGATAGAATTGCTCAGTTGCTTCTCCTTCCCAATTTACATAATTCATTTAAAATGGGTATGCCTCAAGAAGGGAACAATAGAGGATTTTGTTCCACTGACTCAAGTCCCATGGCTTGCTGGGTTCGAGACTGTTCAAGGAGGCCTATGTGTAAAATAAAAATCCAAGGAATAGAAATGGAGGGATTAATAGATACTGGAGCTGACTCTTCCATTATTAATTTACGCCAATGGCCCAAGCACTGGCCTCTGCAAAAAGCTTCAACCAGTTTAAGAGGCTTGGGATATAATAACCTCCCAGATAAAAGTGCAGTAATTTTAAAATGGGAGGATGATGAAGGCCATAAAGGAACATTTCAGCCTTATGTTTTACCTAATCTACCGGTTACTTTATGGGGAAGAGATATTTTGCAACAAATGGGAGTACACCTTGCAACCAAGCCTGCAGATGTTAAATGTGAAAACCTACAGGGTAATCTTAACCATAAAAGAACTCATTATCAAAAAGTACAGAGTAATCTTAACCCTAAAAGTAATCATTGTCATAAAGGAAAAAGATATTTTTTTTTCGGGGCCACTGAGAAAGTAATTTTGAAAATACCATGGCTTTCTGATAAGCCAGTGTGGGTCCCTCAGTGGCCCCTATCTAAAGAGAAATTACAAGCGGCCCACCAATTAGTTCAGGAACAATTAGAAGCAGGTCATATAGAACCTTCCACCTCTCCCTGGAATTCCCCCATATTTGTGATCAAGAAAAAGTCAGGAAAATGGCGATTGTTACATGATCTTAGACAAATCAATAAAACCATGCAAGTTATGGGGCCTACTCAACCTGGACTTCCTAGTCCCGTAGCTATTCCAAAAAATTTCCATCTTATTACCCTTGATATAAAGGATTGCTTCTTTTCTATTCCCCTACATCCTCTGGATGCCCCCAGGTTTGCTTTTTCCGTTCCTTCTATGAACAATAATGGCCCTGATCAGAGATATCAATGGAAGGTTTTTACCACAGGGAATGGCTAATAGCCCCACCATATGCCAAATATATGTGGACAAGGCTATCCAACCCATTAAAAATAAATATCCAAACCTCATGTGTCTACATTACATGGATGATATTTTATTGGCCCACCCTAATCAAAAAATCTTATTTAATATATTCAGTGATGTGGTAGAAAATTTAAAAAAATATGGATTATATATAGCAGAAGAAAAAGTTCAAACCAGATCTCCCATATTATATTTAGGATTTAAAATTATGGATACTTTTGTTAGACCCCAAAAAATTTTAATAAATAAAGAACATTTGACCACCCTCAATGATTTCCAAAAACTACTGGGAGACATTAATTGGCTTCGCCCTACACTAAATCTCACTACTGGCCAACTAAAACCTTTATTTGACATCCTTCATGGAGATCCTGATCCATCTTCACCACGAACATTGACTCCTGATGCTAGGAAAGCTTTAAAGTTAGTAGAAAAAGCCATCGAAGGAGCTCATTGTGATAGATTTGATTTAACTCAACCGCTGATGTTGATTATTATTTCTTCACAATATACACCCACAGGAGTATTTTGGCAACAAGGGCCTTTATTATGGATACATTTGCCCGTCTCTCCTAAAAGTATAATTGAATCTTATACCTCCATGGTGGCTAAACTTATTCTTCAAGGACTTAAGACTTCTACTAAAATATTTGGCATTCACCCTGCTACTATTATTACTCCCTATTCATCATCACAGATTGAATACTTATGCTTCAATGATAATGATTGGGCTATAGTTAAATGTTCTACTTCTGCAAATTTTGATAATCATCTTCCTAAGTCCCCTATATTATCTTTTTGTATTAATCATCCTATTATATTTCCACAGGTAATAAAAAATCAACCTATTCCTAAGGCATTTAATGTATTTACAGATGGGTCCTCAAATGGTACTGCTACAGTAGTCACTAAAAAAGAAAATATGACTTACATAACTGCACACAAATCAGCTCAACTAGTGGAACTGGAAGCTGTGGTAAGAGCTCTGGAAAATTTTAGGGACCAGCCCGTAAACATTTTTTCAGATAGCCACTATATTGTACAAGCCGTCCCAAAATTAGAGTTAGCAGGACCAATAGCACCTCATACTCCAGCCTTTAAATTGTTTTATCAAATACAAAAACTTCTGTGGGCAAGAAAAGAACCTCTATTCGTAGGCCATATTAGAGCACATACTAATTTGCCTGGTCCCCTCCATGAAGGTAATCAAAAGGCTGATGAACTTACAAAAACAGTATTTATACTTTCAGCGCTACAACAAGCTACTTTATTTCATTCCCAGTTTCATGTCAACAGCACCACCTTGCAACGTAGGTTTAAAATCACAAAGGAGCAAGCCAGAACAATTGTAAAAGATTGTAAATCTTGTATGACACATTTGCCCAATCCTCATTTCGGAGTTAACCCTAGAGGATTAATGCCCAATCATTTGTGGCAGATGGATGTTACTCATGAGCCAAGTTTTGGAAAATTGCGATTTATTCATGTGACCATAGATACATGCTCAGGCATGATTTTTGCTTCCTTACATTCTGGAGAAAAAGTTAAAGATGTTACATCTCATTGTTTGCAAGCTTTTGCTGCATTGGGCATCCCCAAAATGCTTAAAACAGATAATGGCCCCACATATACGTCCTCATCTTTCAAACAGTTTTGCGCAAAATTCAATATATCCCATAAAACAGGCATCCCATACAATCCTCAGGGTCAGGGCATTATTGAAAGAGCAAACCGAACACTGAAAATTATGTTATTAAAACAAAAAGAAGGAAATTGGAAAAGTCCTAAGGACAGATTGGCAGTTGCCCTGTTTACCTTAAATTTTTTAACTTTAGACTCTAATGGTTATTCTGCTGGAGACAGACATTGGAATCCACACCAACAACATAAACCTTTGGTTTACTGGAAGGATGTTCTTTCAGGTACATGGAAGGGTCCAGATCCAGTATTAATTTGGGGAAGAGGATCTGTTTGTGTTTTTCCAAAAGACGAATCCTCTCCAATATGGATACCATCTAGATTAATAAAACGGGTACCACATCAAAATGATCAAGATGAAGTTATTGAAGAATCAAGATTAATAAAAAAGGTACAAAATCAAGAGGACCAAGATGAAGGTATAGAATGATTCCCTCAAAAGAGTCCTTCAAAATATTTCACAACTTATGTGTCATTCCTCCCGGCCGGGACGAGGAGATCTCTCTTTAGTGTGCACACAATTGTATTTTTTTTTTCTTTTCTTTTTATACATGTCTTTATGTCTGTACATTTGTCTATATTTCATGTTAATGTGACGTCACAAATATATGTTTGTATGTTTGTTCGTCTGTCCAGTGTGACGTCACAAAGAACAAAGCGCTTATGAAAAAGAAAATATAGATATATATATGGATCCAAATAACTTTAATTCATTTTAGGTTAAGAGTATTCAATTTAGGTAAATAATTTTATAAATGAAGGTACTTTCAATTTTGATTTATAGGTGTCCCTGGGACTTCTCTTTAGCAAACAATATGACTAGTGCTATATAACCTGATATTTTGGTGTTTTGACTTAAGATTGTTTATTTGTTATTAACTTCATTTGTTTAATAGCTCATTAATTTCAATTATCTCAACAGGTAAAAAATTGCTCTGTATACAGAGACTCAAGGGTTCCAGCTAACAAATTATTTCTCTCAAGTGCCTTTACCTTTTCTTTAATCTATCTTTAATGCAGTAATTACCCTCAGTCTTTCTTTGTTTTTTCTAAATATGACATTTTTCCAACTTATGTTTGTAGAAGCTCAACCAGCGATGTATGTGAACAAAAATCAACTTTAATTTTCTAATCTAATTATTCTATTTTGTAGTTTGACAACTCGCCTCTTGACTTAGTGCTGCAATAGCACTGCCTTTCCTTTAATAATTGATGCTTGAGTTTCTAGGTAGCGGGCCCTGAAGATTTGCCGGTGGCATTGTCTAAACATAAAAAAGACGTCTGCTGCTCAAACATCAAACAACCTCACCAACAGTGTGGCCTCTGCTCTACATGCATGGGGCCTCCTACATCAACATGTTATAACAAATGGACATTTTGATCTTTCATTGTTTGGGACTTTACGGGACAATGCCTTGCGGGTATTTGTCTAGAGAATTCAGTGTGTTACTTGATGGATCTTAGGGCAGCTGATTTGTTTAAACAATTTGATATGCTATGCAATTTGGCTCATCACCAAAAGGCTTGTTGCCTTAAAGCCGCAACATCTCCTCACAATTGGACGGCTGTTAGTCATCATATATAGTCGATCCTAAAGGGCTCCATTGGATGGCTGGTTAGCCAATGACGGGTAAGATCCCCAGAGGGGGACAACCTAAGACAGGCACAGTCGCACGGGACAGTCTCATGTGGCCAACATATCAACCTAAGACAGGAGTCAAGGGCACAGCCTTGATTATCCGATGACGGGTAAGAATGTTGGTTGCACATAGACGTCCTAGAGCATTACCTCTTTTAAAACAAAAAGGGGGAAATGCAGGAGCCCTGTTTGGGGATTGACTTGAATTGCAGTTGACTATGAGCCGTGGAGATTTGGCCTTTGTCGCCACCCGTAGTCTCACGGGATTTGTTGCGGGATCTTGAGTGACTTGGCCGAAATTGCTGATCGGGTCAGCGCCATTTTAGTGGTGTGTTTGGCGTGTGTGCATGTGTTAGTTGTTGTTAGAACCAGAGAGAAAAGTTATCAGAATAAAAAGCTGTTTATCTCCAGTTTGCTTCTGAAGTTCTTCCCGCGGCTCCGTTGCTCCAAGCGCTTCAGGCGGCGACAGGGCTGAGTGCAGAGCTTAATGGGAGAGCACTTGTCTAGCAGGCATCAGGCCCTGTGTTCCATTCCCAGTACAACCCTCACTCCCCTCACCCCACAAGTATAAAGAGTAAAAAAGCAAGCCATGAAATGGGACAAAATATTTGCATATTATCTTTCTGGTAAGGGATTAATATCTAGAATACATAGAGAATTCCTAAACTCAATAACCAAAAAAATCCCAAGCTAATTTTTTTTAATATTTATTTACTTTAGTTGTACACAATGCAACGCATTTATGTTTACATGGTGCGGAGGATCGAACCCGGGCCGCACACGTGCGAGGCCAGCGCTCTGCCGCTGAGCCACGACCCAGCCCCCCAAGCTAATTTTTAAAAATAAGCCAAAGAGTTACTAGATACTTCTCCAAAGATATGCAAATGACCTATAAGCACATGAAAAGATGTTCAACATCACTAATCATTAGGGAAGTAACAATCAAAACTAAAGTGAGGGGCTGGGGTTGTGGCTCAGTGGCAGAGCGCTTGCTTCACACATGTGAGGCACTGAGTTCGATCCTCAGCACCACATAAAAAAAATAAAAACAAAATAAAAATTCAAAAAATTTATTTAAAGTAAACTAAAGTGAGATACCACGTCACACCTATAACCTCATATCACATTAGCCCTGGAATTTGTGTAGACAGCCCCACCTCTTCCCTACCCTATACAGGACTTTCCCTGAATGGAAATCAAGGAGTATGTTATCTGGGTATTACAGAGCAGTGGGACTCCAGCCGAGATCTGTGTCACAGTGGTACAACATGAGGGTTTGGTCAGAAACTTTCAAAAGTGATCAAAGTGCTCAAAAGAGAAGGGCTTCTGTTGACCTATCTTTGCAGATGCAAGAAAAGCAGAGAATTTCAGGAAGGAGACCATATATCTCTTCCCCAGCCAGACATGGGGAGAGATTGGACCCAAAAGAGGACATGACAGTGGATAATTTCACGGAAAATGTCAGCAGGCTGCGTTTCCAGGGCCTGTGCACAAAAGATAGGTACCATGGAGTGAGCCAGCCTAGGACAGGGCAAGGCTCACCAGAAGTTGATGCAAAGATCACAGTGGGCCAGAGATGATGAGGTCATTCCATCTGCCCAGAAAATAATAAGGTCCAGAAACCTGGCCTTCCTCCTTCTGACCAGGGTACTCCAGGAAAACCAGCAAGCTCCTGCTCCTGCTCCAATCCCTGTGGAGAACTGGTAAGTACAAGAGGAAGATGGGCTTTGTCCCAGAGAATGGAGGCCTTAGGTGAGTGAGCAGTTCATGGTCTAGCCACGGTGTTAGGTTCTCAGCGTCCCCCAAGCCCCGCTTCACCAAGCGTCTCCCTACCACCTCGTCATTCCTCTCAGATCTCATTGGTCCCCACAGGGCCTGTTGTCAGCTAGTCAGCCCACCTCCCAACACCTGTCTTGAGGTTTAAGATTTAACAGTGACCTGGGAATGGGGTAGGATGGGTAGTGACAGAAAAGTCCTCAGGTCTCATAGTTATTATTCTCTGTGGTCCCTGCCCAATAGTAAGAAAGATGGTTTTCTTTCTTTTCCTCTCCCTCTCATCTCCCTTACTTCTTCCTCCCCCTCTCCCTCACCACTCCCTCTCCCTCGCCCTCTTCCTCTCTTCTCCTCTCCTCTTTTCTCTCTTTGCTGGGGACTAAACCCAGGTTCACTTACCACTGAGCTACGTGCCCAACTCTTTCTACTTTTTGAGACAGGATCTTGCTAAATCGCCCAGGCTGGCATAGAATTTGTAATCCTCCTGCCTCAGCCTCCCAAATCACCGGGATTACAGGCACCCTTAGCGAGAAGGATGGTTCTCCATGAAAAACTTGAAATTACAGCCATAGGTGGCTTCCTGCCCCAGTGGACCCTCCTGAGGCACTCTAGGGGGGCTGGGGAAAGGCAGAAGAGTGGAAAAAATGAAGAGAAAGGAAACTGAAGAGTTAGATAGAACAGATCTAACAGATCTACCAGGTGCAACCACAGGGCTGTGACATTTCATGAGCAGTGTCAAAACAACTGTAAAGCCCCTAAATGAGAAGTGCCCCAGAGCAATAAGCCATCCCACATCACAGCCAGTGGGGAAGGGATGGGGGGAGCCCACCCCGCCCGTGTTCCCAGGACACAAAGAGTCCAAGATATCCAAATCAGTCTTCCCAGGAGAACTGGGAAAACAGGAAAGAGATCACCCACACAGGAATTCACCTTTAATCCCAAGTGCCCAGAACTAGAAACCCCAGGTGCCTCAGGACACTACTAATCTCAGGGTAGAGGAGGATAAAGATGGTACTAGGGTGAGGAGGAGAGTGAGCAAAGGTCTGATGGACAATGTATGATGCCTGTATCACAGCTGGCATAAAGATTAAAGGAGAGCTGGGCGCGGTGGCGCACGCCTGTAATCCCAGCACTTGGGAGGCTGAGGCAGGAGGATTGCGAGTTCAAAGCCAGCCTCAGCAATGGCGAGGCACTTAGCAACTCAGTGAGACCCTGTCTCTAATAAAATACAAAAAAGGGCTGGGGATGTGGCCCAGGGGTCGAGTGCCCCTGAGTTCAATCCCCGGTACCAAAAAAAAAAAAAAAAAAAAAAAAAAAAAAGATTAAAGGAGAGCATATCTGACCTCCCAGCACAGAGTGTGATAGGAAGAGACACAAGACTAAGTCCCTTGTCTTCAACTCTGAGCAATGCTCTAGCAAACTCTTTCGGCCACAAAACAAAAGCTCAATTTATACAAGGCTAGTTATAGTCATTACACCTCCCATTTAGTGTAAACATTCACTAGTTTGCAGCATAGGTATGTTTAATTTTGAGCACTACCCCAGCTTCAGGAGGGTGTTTTATGGTGTTAGTTTTCTTCTCTTCCCCCCCCCCTTTTTTTTTTTTTTTTTTTGGTACTGGGGATTGAACTCAGGGGCACTCGATCGACCATTGGGCCACATCCCCAGCCCATTTTTTGTATTTTATTTAGAGACAGGGTCTCACTGAGTTGCTAAGTGCCTCGCCATTGCTGAGGCTGGCTTTGAACTCGCGATCCTCCTGCCTCAGCCTCCCAAGTGCTGGGATTACAGGCATGCACCACCAAGGCCAGCTTCTTTTAACTCTTAAATATTCCGAATTCTGAAATTAATCGGATCCCCAGAGTTTCGGAGAAAAGTCTGTGGATCTGTATGTAGCAAGTCTGGCTCCCTTTTCTTCTTTAAACTGAGCCTCTCTGCAAAAGAAAGGATAGAGGTATGGGAGAGAGGGGCATGTGGATTAGCTTCTAAACTGGGCAGGGGACTGATGTGGGGCCCCCTGTGTGGATCTTGGTGTCCAAGTCTAAGAATAGGAAAGATGAGAAACTGTGTATATCCAACCCCCTTTGTAACAGAAGCAGGTATAGACGAGTTCAATGTTTCATATGAGGGAGGGAGAGGGAGAGAGGGAGAGTGGAAGAGAGAGAGAAGCAGGCCGGCCAAGCCAAGGAGAGGAGAGGAGCTATCTTTGAAGCGCAGCAAGTCTGAGAGTTTCCCTCAGCTTGCGGAAAAGGGGGAGGAGGTTGAGGTTGCTGCTATGAGAAAAGAAAAAAAACCAACCACAGTAGAGCTTCTACTGCCATCAAAGGTTGGCTTGGTACCTGAAGCAGGAAAACTCAAGAGAGAAACTGTGGCCACTGCCCAGTAGGCACAAAGAAGAGTCACCTGTTCTCGGTGGTCAGCAACCAGAGCACAGAAAGATATCTCTGGGCAGGAGCCATGGCATGGCTACCTTCCTGCTGGCTCTTCATTCTGGGGACCCTGGCAGGGATCTCAGCTACTCCAGCCTCCAAAAGGTGTCCAGAGAAGCACTACTGGGCTCAGGGAGGACTATGCTGTCAAATGTGTGAGCCAGGTAAGAGCAGGCCTCAGCAGTGGCCAGGGAAGTGGGAAAATGGGACTGGGTTTAAGATGAAGGGAAGCATTGGATGAACCTGAGCTCAAGCAAGGAGAGGTATCCTGCAGCAAACTGGGGGTGTTAGCCTGAAGAGGGAAGAGAAGGGACCTTCCCTAGGCCTTGATCCTGAACCTCCTGCTCACAGGAACATTCCTTGTGAAGGACTGTGACCAGCACAGCAAGGCTGCGCAGTGTGATCCGTGTCTACCAGGGGTCTCCTTCTCTCCAGACCACCACACCCGGCCCCACTGTGAGAGCTGTCGGCACTGTAACTTTGGTGAGATGGGAAGGGGTATGCAGGGGGTGACATTAGGCGAGCACTTGGGGGAGCAAGGCCGGAGCGGGGAGGAGGTTGAGGTTGCTGCTATGAGAGAAGCAGGGAGGACAGGAGTCAGAGCTTCATCTGCTTCAAGGCTCACGGAAAATGGAGCCGATGCTGGGACACGAGGTGCCCTGGCCAGGGCATATATCAATGTGAGGATATCTAATATTTCAGGGAAGAGGGTAAGCAGAATTTGAGGGACGGGTAAGAAGGGTTCTATAGATAGGATCAGTACAATAAAAAGAGGAATGTGGGGGCTGGGGCTGCAGTTCAGTGGTAAAGTGCTTGCCTCACATGTGTGAGGCACTGGGTTCCATCCTCAGCACCACATATAAATAAATAAAGATACTGTGTGCTCACCTACAACTAAATAAATATTAAAAAAAAAAAAAAAAGAGGAATGTGGCTGGGTACAGTGGCAGAGACTTATAATCCTGGCTGTTTGGAAGACTGAGACAGGAGAATCATTTGAACCTAGGAGTTTGAGGCCAGCCTGGGCAACATAGTGAGATGCTATCTTTAAAAAAAAAAAAGAAAAGAAAAGGAAGATATACAATAAAGAACAAAGTGGCTGTAGAACCCCAGATTTCAGAAAGGAAACTCCCAACCAGTGAACTGGCTGTGTTCCCAGAGTGCATATTTGTAGGTTGGTTATTTAGAACTTGGAATTTGTCTTTCTGAGGAAAAAACAATATAAGCCAGACAGTAACATTTTTTGCACAAAAAAATCTTTTGGAAAACTTATTTAAAAATTAAGAGATATAATATCTGCAACTGTGCTTATGAACTCCAGTATTATTTCTCCTTCTTAGTTAGAAATCCAGAAACTATGTGACCATAAACACTAGAATAGCAAGACTTTAAAGTTGCCCTTTTAAACTAATGTTCTTCAGCAAGACACTTTGGAGGACTACTTAATTGTCACTACTAAACTACTTAACTATCAAATGTGTTTGGTTTCACTAGGTCTTTTAATATTACATTCTTAAAAAACAAACAAACACGTTTTGCCATTGCAAATCAGTCAAAGAGCAACATTCTGGAACTCCGTGGTAGAGTGCTTGTCTAGCATGAACAAGGCCCTGGGTTCAACCTCCAGGATCACATTTAAAAAAAAAAAGAGCAACATTTTTTTAAATATTTTTTTAGTTGTAGATGGACACAATATCTTTATCTTATTCATTATTTTTTTTAATGTGGTGCTGAGGATTGAAGCCAGTGCCCCTCACGCATGCAAGGCAAGCACTCAACCATTGAGCTACAACCCCAGCCCCAAGAGCAACATTTTTTTGAGGAGGGTACTGGGGATTGAACTCAGGGGCACTCAACCATTGAGCCACATCCCCAGTCCTTTTTTGTATTTTATTTAGAGACAGGGTCTCACTGAGTTGCTAAGTGCCTTGCCATTGCTGAGGCTGGCTTTGAACTTGCGATCCTCCTGCCTCAGCCTCCCAAATGCTGGGATTACAGGCAGGCACCACTGCGCCCAGCAAGAGCAACATTTTTAATACACAAAATATTCCTCAGTCAACTTAAAAATATGACTGTTAATAGATTCTTTTATCTCCTTGCCAGCAGCCTCATCAGGGTTGAATTTTTTTTTTTTTTTTGTCAGAGCCTCCCCACTCACTGTGTAGGCCCCAACAGAGGCATTTTCTAATTACTGAGCTGGTCTTCAGTCCCTCCACTTTGTTGCAGGGTGGCTCAATCCATGACCCTTCCCTGTGAGACTCAGTCTACAGATTCCACAGTACTCAGGCAACACCTAGCTGCAGAGAGACTTGTACCAAGAATAAGTGATAGGGAGCAGGCTGAATGAGTCTGGCCCTCTGGATCTCAGTGTTTGCACCTGTAAGATGAGGAAGTGCCTGAAATTAGCCTGGATTTTGTCCCCCCCACAGATTAGACATGGCAAATAGAACCCCCAAGTCTCTGGATTCTTGTCAATGAAAATAATGGCAATTCTGCCAGGGGCGGTGGTGCACTCCTGTGATCCCAGTGACTCAGGAGACTGAGGCAGGAGGATCACAAGTTTGAGGCTGGCCTTGGCAATTTAGCGAGGCCCTAAGCAACTTAGCAAGACCCTGTCTCATAAAAAAATAAAAAGGGCTTGGAATGTAGCTCAGTGGTAAAGTGCCCCTGGGTTCAACCCCAGTACCAAAAAGAAAGAAAAAACAATGGCAGGCTCAAATTATTCTTTAAACCTTTCCTGTCCCTTTGAGCAGATGTCCTCATGATCCCCACAACCACCACCACCACTGTCCACCCCTCATCACTGTCCCAGGCTGCTCTTACTCTTCCCTTGCAGATCTTTGTCCAGGCAGCCTCACAATTCCTGGTAAGCCACAAGGAAACCAAATTCTAGTAGCAACTCACAGCCAGAATTCTGAAAAGAGGTCATAAGACCATAAGGATGAGAAGAGGGAATGTATCTCTCTCCCTATCCTGACAAAAAGAATTAGCAAAAGAAAATTATTAGAGCTGATAGTGGTCTTTGGCACCCTCCCTTTCTGCACTCCTCTTTCATCTGCCAGGGCTCCTAGGACCACCCAGGTCCCCACAAGCATGCTGCTCCGGGGTCCTCACCAGGCCCCTTGACCAAGCCTGTTCCACATCCAAATGTTGTTGCCTTCCTCCAAATCACCCCCTCCCTCTCAACCACAAACACCTACAAGGCCAGCCCAGTCCAGCCTAGGACAAAACTGCCCATCCATGGTATAGCTGATTAGCAGCCACCAGCACTTGAGTAGCACTAGAGCAAAATTTATATTTTAAAGGCAAAGGATGTCTGTAATCAAGTAATTAACCTTACTAAAGTTAAAAACATTAGGGACTGGGCACAGTGGTGCACACCTGTAATCCCAGTGGCTCAGGAGGCTGAGGCAGGAGGATTGTGAGTTCAAAGCCAGACTCAGCAACTTAGCAAGGCCATAAGCAACTCAGCGAGACCCTGTCTCTACATAAAATATAAAAAGGGCTGGAAATGTGGCTCAGTGGCTAAGCGCCCCTGGATTCAATCCCCCAGAACATGTGTGTGTGTGTGTGTGTGTGTGTGTGTGTGTGTGTGTACTATTACTAATTGCTAAATACTGGAAACCCTCCAAATTACCTTCTGCTAATAGTAGAATGGTTGAATACGTGATGACATTCATAAAATGCAATAATATGCAACAATAAGAATAAATTATCTGCAACACGGATGAATTTCATGCAGGACTGAGAAAAAGAAGCCACACAGACGTGGGTACAGACTGCATGATTCCATCCGTACAGTACAAAAGCAGGCACAGCTGATTTGTGGTATTAGGAAGTCAGAAGAATAGCCAGTATTGAGGGGTTAGTGATTAGGTGAGAGCAGAGCTCGTCATTTTCTGTTTTTTGACATGCTACTGGTCACACCTATGGGTCTAATTTGTACTGATTCAGATCCATACTTAGGATATGTGTCCCTGTCTATATTATACTTCAATAAAAAGTTATTAAAGTATTAGTGAGCACAAGAGAAAATTAGGTAGGCTTTCTGCTTTCGTTGTTTCTATTTCTGAGCCTATGCATTTTCCAAAAGGTCTAACTTTCTTCTTTACTACTGATAATGGTAAAGATGCTAGGCAATGGTGAGGGAAGGCTAGGCCCTTGGGGTGGGTAGGTGAAGCAGTGGGAATGGAAAGGGATTCATGTCCCTCGAGGTGGGCCTGAGATGGGAGTCAGGGGGATTAAACAAGCGGACCCCACAGGTCATCTCTGCGTCCTCTGTTCCCCCAACCCTCCTCTTTCCCCAGGTCTCCTCCTTAGTAACTGCACCATCACTGCCAATACAGAGTGTGGCTGTCCCAAGGACTGGCAGTGCAGGGACAAAGAGTGTACAGAGTGCGATCCTCCTCCAAGGCCCTCGCTGACCACGCGTTCCTCTGAGGCCCCCGGCCCAGACCCACCACCCACCCACTTACCTTACACCAAAAGTAAGTTCCAGTCCACCCTTTGTCCAGTCACTTGAGAGTAGGGGAGACACCCCAACCAGCACTCCCCTCTACCGCACCCACCCCCAGAAGGGCTCTTCCTGGCCAGCCTGTGCAGCCTTCCCATGCCATCCTGTGGCGGCATGGTGCCATAGGCCTTCCGACCAAAGTGCCCTCTGGGGTTCCCTGCTGCTACTCATTCTGTCTCTGTTTTTCCAGAGATGCCAGAGACCAGGATAGTCCATCATGTGCAGACTCCGGCTGATCTCAGGCAGCTGCCGGACCCAACTCTCCCCACCCACTTGCCACGTGAGTTTTCTCCCTAATCCCCACCCCCAGAGAGAGTGCTTACAGGAGAGGCCAGGAGGGAAGCCAGCCAGGAAGTTCCTAGGAGTAAAGACGAGAAAAGGAGGGGAAAGCAGAGTCTCACAATTAGAACAGGACTGGTCTCCTGGGGGAGGGGATGGAAAGTGGGGAAAAGGAGAAAGTCAGGGGTAACAAGAGGGCTGAGTTGAGGAGTGAGGGGCTAGACCACCCACCCCCAAAACCCTACGATCCTGCCTTTCACAGCCCGAAGGCCCCTGTGCGGCTCAGACTGTATCCGCATCTTTGTGATTTTCTCCGGAATGTTTCTTGCTTTGGCCCTGGGAGGGGCCCTGTTCCTCCAGCAAAGAAAATGTGGATCAAGTAAGAGACAGAATATGGGCCCCCAGTTCTGCAGCTGGACCCACACCCCAGCATCTTAGCCCAGCTGCCCGTGCCTGGCACCTCGCTGAGACCTCCCCAACCCCACCTGCACCGACCTGACACCTTCCTGGCAGCCCTTGCCAAGCTGACCCTCCCTTGCTCATCTCTTCTTCCCTCCACTCCCTTGCCCCGCTGCTGGCCAAGCCTCTCATCTGATTCTCCTTCTGCAGACCAAAAAGACAGCCCACTGGAGCCTGCTGAGTCTTGTTCTTACAGCTGCCCCAGGGAGGAGGAGGGCGGCGCCTTACCCATCCAAGAGGACTACCGAAAACCAGAGCCTGCTTCCTACCCTTGAGCCAGCGTGGGGTGGGGGTGGGGGGCGGAGGGGCAGGTCATGGACGCAATAAAGCTCTAGCCTCCTTTCCGGGCTCGTTGGCGGCTGTCCTGAGAGTCCAGGCCCAGCAGCCCCCACTTCAGTACCGAGGCCTCTTGTCAGTGGACTCTTTCCTGCTGGCACACTTGACCAAGTGCCTCGCTGAGACTGGTAGTGAGTGAACTGGACACTGGTTCAGCCCAAGCGTGGCCCCCGGACTGCGGGAGGGCCCAGGCTTTAGCTGTGACACATACTTCTGGCTGCGGAAGCCCCACATGTTGTAGCCCTGACCCACAAAATGGGCATAATAAAAAGGACAGACTCCCACGCTGCCGCTCTCCAGCTTTCTCCCTGAAATTCCAATTCCACAACCAAGGCCGGTCCCAGCCCCATCTGTCAGATCAGGGATCTGAGCGGGAAGGAGCTTTCTCCAAGGCAGCCTGTTTGTGCTGTGGTGTGGCCAGCCTGAGGGTGGTGGGGCACAGTGGGTGGGGCACGGACAGGCTACTGGGAAGCCTGCTTCTGGTCCCATTGCCCCTCCCCCTTTCTACAGTTGCAGCTCCACTTTCTTGGGTCTGATGGGAAGCAAAGGAGTGCCGTGATGTTAGATCTTGAAATCAGCTGGGGTTTTTTTGGAGGGTGTGGGTAGAGAAAGGAGAACAGCCAGCAGAGCTCTGGCAGCTTCTACAGATGGCTTCACCTAGGGGCAAAGGCAGTCACGGTGACACTTCCTCTAAGTGAAAGCGAAAGAGAAGTGAAGACAGAAGAAACACACGGGCAGGCACGGGGCAGCTGGACAAGCAAGGGGTATTTGGAGAACCCCTCTTCTCCAGCCCAGGCTTGCAAGTGGGGGGGTGGGGGGGTGGGGGGGACAGCGAGAAAGACAGTGGGCAAAGAGGGTCCTGAGAGCAGCCTCCATGGACACCGAGGCCGGGTGGCATCTGCTGCTCTGCTTGGCTCTGTCTGGAGCAGCAAGAACCGGTGAGTTGGGAGCACTAGCTCTGGGAAGGGCTGGGCCCAGGTAGCCACGGGATTCTAGAAGGGTAAAGAGGCCAGGAAGTGTTTCCCATCGCCTTCCAAGCCCCATAGTTTAAAGGCTTAGCAGCCGGCATCAATTATATGAGGTGTGTGGGGGGGGGAGGATACTGAGAACTCAGCTGGGAAAAGAGTAAAGAAAAAAGGGGCCTGTCTGTGGAAGTGTCGCGAGAGCCATTGTCCTTTGGGGAGCGTACACTGGTGGGGGAGGGGAAGTCACAGCCACGGCAGAAAGCCGAGCGGACTCAGAAGGCTGGCTGGGAAACGCGAGGGGATGGCTATTGTTGCCCCTAGCAACAGCAACTGCCCAGCTCTCTTCCGTTGGCAGTATTTGCTCATTGATTTGTTTTTGCTAATAATTCCTTTGATGGAAGACAGTCTTTCATTCCATAGTTAGAAATAAGAGTACAAACATAAACCCCTCTAAGCAAGGCAGATCCAGGACTTGAAATAATCCACCCCAGGAAGTACTTACCTCCAGTAGCAGCTGCCTCCCAGAAACCTGGTTTTGTAGATGATGCAAGAAAAGAGACAGACAGCTAGGACCCTGAAGACGATTTTTACCCCTTGATGAGTCCATAGTTTGGGGGATGGGCATGAGAAGCAAGTGTGGAATGACTTTGGGGCGAGAGGGTTCTCACCAGCCTTTTCTCTGCAGAACCCCATGCAGCAGAAAGGCAATGGCGGGCAGTGGATGTTATCTTAGACTGCTTCTTGGTGATGGAAGGTGGGCACCAAAGGGCTTTTGCCAGCAGTGGGAATAGGGAGAAGGCCTTGCTTGTGCTGAAGCAGGTACCAGTGCTGGATGACGGCTCCCTGGAAGGCTTCACTGATTTCCAAGAGGGTGCGGTGGACAAAGATAACCAGCCTGTTATATTTGAGGCCTCAGGTAAAAGCCCTCCTTCCACCCCGTGTTCTTGGCCCTGTGGGGCAGCCCCCCTGGAGCAGCCCAGTTTCTGATTATACTCCTATACATGCTTCCCATTAGCCTTCATATTATCCAGCCAACTTGACCTGTGTGCTACCCTTCTCCCCAGTGGACCTGGTACAGATCCCCCAGGCCGACGCCTTGCTCCATGCTGACTGCAGTGGGAAAGAGATGACCTGTGAGATTTCCCGCTATTTTCTCCAAGTCAGCCAGGAAGCCACTGTTGAGAAGGCAGCTTGGTTCATCACCAACGTGCAAATATCTAGAGGAGGACCCAGTGTCTCCATGGTGATGAAAACTCTTGGGGATGCTGAGAATGGAGCTGTCTTGCAACCTAAGCTGAATCTACCCCAAAGCCCCCAGGGGACTGTGCAGGCTGCAGGTGAGAAAATGAAGCACAAGAGGCACAAAGGAAATGTTGCTTTATTAAAGTGGTGAGTGATGGGAGGGTAGAAGGAAGAGAACAAGTCCTCTTCCATCTACCACGGCAGCATCTCAGGTACCCTCTAGGCCTTGGTCCTTTCTTCCAAAAAACTAAAAGAATGCAGGGAGGCACCTACTCATGAGTCTAAGCACCAAGACATCCTATGTACTATCTCAAAACTGGAGACAATTTTTATCTGTGGGGAAACAGGACATATGAGACTATTCTATTCGTGTATGCTGTCCATTTCAGTCGTATTAAGAATAGCCCAAGCCGGGCACAGTGGCGCACGCCTGTAATCCCAGCACTTTGGGAGGCTGAGGCAGGAGGATCGTGAGTTCAAAGCCAGTCTCAGCAATGGCGAGGCACTTAGCAACTCAGTGAGACCCTGTCTCTAATAAAATACAAAAAAGGGCTGCGGATGTGACCCAGTGGTCAAGTGCCCCTGAGTTCAATCCTTGGTACCAAAAAAAAAAAAAAAAAAAAAAAAAAAAGAATAGCCCAGGTTTCCTCCAGTAAAAATCTAGGCTGATCTAGTGCTTCAAGATAATTACAGCTCCAGGAATAGTAGTGGACTTCTGTAATCCCAGTAACTTGCGACTCTGGAGGCTGAGGTAGGAGAATTACAAATTTGATGCCAACCTCAGCAACTTTTTTTGAGATCCTGCCTCAAAATAAAAAAATAAAAAGGTCTGGGTGGGGCTGGGTGCAGTGGTGCATACCTATAATCTCAGCAACTCAGGAGGCTGAGGCAGGAGGATCACAAGTTCCAGGCCAGCCTGGGCAACTTAGTAAGGCTCTAAGCAGTTTAGTGAAACTGTTTCAAAATAAAAAAATAAAAAGGGCTGGGGATATAGCTCAGTGGTAAAGGACCCCTGGGTTCCATTCCCAGTACCAAAAAAAAAAAAAAAAAAAAAGCTACTAGTATGCTTTATTTTAACTTTTTTTAAAAATATTTTTTTAGTTGTAGGTGGACACAATACCTGTATTTTATTTATGTGGTGCTGAGGATCGAACCCAGGGCCTCACACATGCAAGACAAGCGCTCCACAGCTGAGCCACATCCCCAGCCCCCTTTTAAACTCTTATTCCTAGTCTTCACAGCAACCTTACTTAAACAGATGAGCGTATCAATACTGAGGGACTTATCACAGAACTAGTATGTGATAGAACCAGAGTTCCACAGGTTTGTTGTTGTTGTTGGGGTTTGTTTTTTGTATTGTTGTTGGTGTTTCTTCTACTCTGGTCATTCTTACCTGAAGGTCAACAGCAACCTATAATTTTGCATGTACATTTTTTTTTTTTTTTTTTTTTTTTTTTTTTTTAGTGAGAAGTCCATAGCTTTCATCAGATCACCTAAAGTGTGACACCAAAATGGTTCCGAACTCCATGTGTACCATGCTGCCATCCCAGAGCCCCATTTCATTTTGGTTATGTTTGATGGGAAAGGAGCTCAGCTGGGTTCACTGTCCAGGGCAGGATGGGGCAGGTCTATGTCCACAGCTCGTAGACCAAGTAACCTCAAAGAGGAAGCAACCCACAAGCCACCTCCTTTTCTCTCCACAGTGGAATTCCAGGTGACGACACTGACGGGATCCCTGAGTTTCCTGCTGGGATCCTCAGCCTCCCTGCACTGTGGCTTCTCTATGGCACCAGGCCTGCATCTTATCAGTGTGGAGTGGCGGCTGCAGTATAAGGGCAGTGGCCAGCTGGTATACAGCTGGATGACAGGGCAGGGGCAGGCCAAGCGGCAGGGCGCTACCCTGAAGCCTGAGGAGCTTCTTATGGCCGGGGATGCCTCCCTCACCCTCCCCTGCCTCTCTCTAAAAGATGAGGGGACCTACATTTGCCAGATCACCACCTCTCAGTTCCAAGCTCAACAAATCATCCAGCTCAACATCCAAGGTGAGGCTAGGACCCAGTTATCCTGGATAGAGGGAATATGCCTCTTGGGAGTGTTTTCCAGATTGGGATCCAAACACAAAGGCAATTTCCTGAGAGGCAGACTGCATTACTACAACCTAATGTCTGTACGCACAGATGGCATCAGATAATGTGTCTCACTGGACTCCAAGATAATCCCAGCAAGAAATATCCAGCCAGGAGCCTGCTTCCCTGCCCTGGTGGGCCATCTGCAATCACCCCAGTCCTTCTGGACCACAGCCTAAGGAGGGGTAGCAGCAAACTAAGGAGGGGGGAAGGGTAGAGGAAGTGGTTCTGACCAGGAAAGAGTATTTTGCCCCTGATATCCCTTAAAATTGCTGACATGTAGTAATGATGGGAAGCAAACCAAAGGTGCTAGGGGTGTAGCTCGGTGGTAGAGCACTCGCCTAGTACGTGCGAGGCACTGGGTTCGATCCTCAGCACCACATAAAAATAAAATAAAGGTAAGCTGGGTGCGGTGGCGCACGCCTGTAATCCCAGCACTTTGGGAGGCTGAGGCAGGAGGATTGTGAGTTCAAAGCCAGCCTCAGCAATGGCGAGGCACTTAGCAACTCAGTGAGACCCTGTCTCTAATAAAATACAAAAAAGGGCTGGGGATGTGGCCCAGTGGTCGAGTGCCACTGAGTTCAATCCTCGGTACCAAAAATAAAATAAAATAAAATAAAGGTAGTGTCCAACTATAACTAAAAAATATTAAACAAAAAAAAAAAAAAAAAAAAAAAAGGAAGCCAGCCAGCCAAATTTTAATTGGCTTTACTATTACTTTTCTAGAAAATGTGCCCCCTTATGGCCTACATTCAGGTGGACTCCTCAAGCCCCCATCCCTTGGAATACCGCTGAGGAAGAAACTTGAGCCTCCACTACCTACTTTCATTCTCAACAGGAACAAAAAGGCTTCGGGTTCCTCTGCCGGCCCCAGTTGGATTCCTCTGGAATCTTATTCCTCATTGTTTCCTCAGCTTCCCCCAAAATTCGACTAAGCTTGGCAAACGAAGGGCTGCCACCCACACTCTCATCTGCAACGTTGCTGGCTATTATCCTCTGGACGTGGGGGTGACATGGATCCGAGAGGAGCTGGGTGGAGCCCCCGCTGAAGTGGCCGGTGCCTTCTTCTCCAGCCTCAGGCAAAGCATGGCTGGCACCTATAGCATCTCCTCTTCCCTGACGGCTGAACCTGGCCCTAAAGGTGCCACTTACACCTGCCAGGTCACTCACATCTCTCTGGAAGAGCCCCTCAGGGCCAGCATCAAGGTTACTCCACACACAGGTACGAGGGGTAGCCTCTTTTCCCCATTTCACACCTGGGATCATGGCTCTCCCGCCCCTAGCTTGTCTTTAGCCCTGTGCTACTGCCCACGTGCTCTGTTCCATCCCAGCTTCTTCACACTCCTGCCTCTGCCCCAGACTTTGTCTTGCCTAAGGTAGCAGCCTCTAGAGCTTCCACCACACATCCCCTGGCATTTCGTTCCATCCCAGCCTCCAGGGAACCAGGCAATGTGCTTGGACATCCCAGCAGATCAAGGTTGAAGGATTCCTGACCTCTCCCTTCTAGAAGAAGCTTAGTGCAGCTGGACAGACAAGACTAGGTAGACTGGGAAGATGAGCTGGAGAAGACACGTGAGCCCAGTCAGCTAGCTTAAGGGGAAGAGAACATACAAGACAGAGAGAATGGTACATGTGAAGGTACAATTATAAAACATCCTGCTGAAAACTGTAAGTAGTTTAGCACAGTCAGAGCCAAGGGTATATGGGAAAAGGGGGAAATGGCTGTGAAACCAGAGGCAATTCTATTTATTGAGCATTTACATGAATCAAACACTGTGTTGAAGCACTTAAAATTTAAGTATGATCTCATGTATTACAACTCTTGTTTTTTTTGTTTTTTTTTTTAAATATTTATTTTTTAATTTACTTTAGTTGTACACAATGCAATGCATTTATGTTTACGTGGTGCTGAGGATCGAACCCGGGCCGCGCACGTGCAAGGCGAGCGCTCTGCCACTGAGCCAAAACCCCAGCCCACAACTCTTGTTTTATTTACTTATTCATTTGTTGAGATGGGATCTCACTATGTTGCCCAGGCTGGCCTGGAACTCCTGGGCTTAAGTGATCCTCCGGCCACCATGCCCAGCACAACTCCTATTTTATAGATGTGTAAGCTGGTAATTGAAGATGTTATTTTCCCAAGGTCACCCACTAATAAAAATGTGAAAAACAGGCAGGCTGACTGCCCTTACAGACCTAACCCCTGCAACCTCCATGGTCCTTCAAACTGGAATTTCATCCTGAAAGCCACAGAACACTGGTGAAAGGGTTCAAACAGACAAGGGACAGGAAAGAATCTGCACCTTGAAATACAAACATTAGGAGCATGGGGCATTATTTGGCTGCCTACTAGACTATGGGTTTCCCCCCAAAAAAAAGGAGCAAGTAAGAAAGGAGCAAGTAAGTTCATGTCATTTTCTAGCTAATTACAAAATCTCAGTTTAACTGTCAATGACTGACCTAAATCTCCTTCACAAAACAACTTTTTAAATGTTGCACCGAGGTAGGAAGAGGCAGAGAATTCCGTGTGGAGTAACACGTAAACATCAGACAATGCTGAACAAATATAGAAGCTACTGTGTGCAGTTTCCAGCTCTCTCACTGGGGGGGTAACAAACGCAGAAGCCTGTGCTTCTCCTCCCTGGGGGGATAATGGCAGCAAGGGCTCAGCACCAGAGAGTATTAATTCCTGCCCACATTCTCTCCCCTACAGAGCAGAGAATGGCCTTTGAAGTCATCTTGGCCAGCAGCCTTTTCCTTCTTGCACTATTGTTCCTGGGGCTTCAGAGACAGCAAGGTAAGTGCCTGGTCACCCTCAGCTCTGGTCCCTGACCCACCCTGCTTGTAATCAACCCACTCTGAGCACCTCCCCACCCAGAGCAGGGGTGGAACCCAGACTTCCCGAATTCCAGCTGCCTCTCCCACCTCAGAAAGCCTCCTGATTTTGGTAACTAACCTTGTTCCCTCTGTTTTCTCCTAGCTTCCTCACCAAAGTCTGCCAAGACTCTGAAGCACTCTGAGTAAATACTCTCCTGCTTCAATTATAAAGATAGAGTAGTCGTGTTGTCTCAGAAGGACCTTACACTGAGTCACAAAGCAGAGAAAAGCCTGAAGGAGGCACCAGGTCTGGGGACAGGGGGACAGACAGGACAGGTAATGGCCCTGGCTCTACATGGGGCTCTGCCTTCCTTCACTGTGCGCCTTGGGCTGATGTGTCAAGAGGAACAGAAAGAAGGGAGGAAAGAATAGGAGGATGGATGTTTGTGTGGAGGTTAACACCAAAGGGCCACACTTGAGATGAGGCGGTAGGAAAGAAAAATAGAAAGAAATGGAGAATAAGGGACAAAGGACCAAGGGGGTGTGGGCTGGGCCACCACACACAATTTCGAACTCTGTCAAAAATAAAAGCTCTTTGTGACCACTGAGACAAAGCTTTTCATTTTCCTGTCTTTCTCTGAGCTGGTCCCAGTTAAGCCCTGTCCCAAAATCTAGCTGCTCCAATTGGCAAAATATTTAAAGGTGTGAAACAAAGGCTTCATCTCTGCTGCTTTGTGTAACCCTAAATTGCAACTAAGGTTTTGATCTTTGAGACAATTACCAGAAATTTCAGAATACCTACAAACTCTCACTCCATCAGCTATGGGGAAATGATTTTTCCTATTGTTCAACTGCTACAATGTGCCTGGTCAGTACAATGGAACGCAGCAAAAGAAAACTGTGTGAGAACAATGGAGGAGAAGGTATGTGCTGGAGACCACATCTGAACATGTCCCCAGGGATAGGAAAGGCAGACTAGGGACTAGGAACGAGGCCGATGGGGAGGCCCAAACCCTGTAGTTGTTTGCCAGTGTGATGTGCCTACTCAACTTCCTGTTGTCACTTCCTCTCACCAGCACCTGCAAGAGTCGGGCTGTTTTAGGTATAAATGCTGAGGGCAGAGACCACTTCCTCTGCCAACACACAAACCTTTCATCTCCACGGAAACCACTCAAAGACATATGCTGCCCTTTTGTCCTTTGGCAACATCAGACTGGTAGAAAGAAATGACATCCCCCACCCCACCAGTTAGTCCAACCCAAACAACAACCAAGCCAGTTTAGTGGTAGGAATTTGTTGTATTTTTTTTTTTTTTTTTTTTTTTTTTGCCTTGGTTCAGAATACATGAAATTGGTAAGTATACCACATGCCTTTGGTGAAGTACAACTGTTATTACTCTATACAAGTATGAGATTGGGGTTAGGAAAAAAGACAAAGAGGTAATGACAGACACACAGTGGAAAGCCCACATCATCTCATGGCAAACTGAAGAAAGGGATGTGGGAAACGCGGCTTCATTTGACTGCAGAGTCCCAGGGTTCAGTTGCATATTTGCTCATGCACATGGGTGGTGGGAGGGAAGGGGGATAGCAAAGACACCGAAGAGGATTCAGGGTGGGATGAGAAAGAAAGTAGAATGGATATCTCCCCCAAAAGAGCAAAGCCAACTATACTTGGTGAGCCTCAAGAGGGACAGACACCCAGGAAATACTTCCCATGATAGGGCTGGGTGGGCCAAGAGGGCGAATTTGCTCCAGGCTTGGGGATACATTGAGGACAGTGGTGGTTCTTCTCCAGCGGTGACCCCCTGCATTAGGCAAGGAGGAGCCTACAGGAGAGTGGAGGCCTTCGAGGGGGACGCTGGGAGGGTACACTGACTGCTCTCTTCCAGCTCTTCAGTCCTGCCCTAGGCAGGACGAAGGGAATAAGGGGAAGGGGGCAAAAGGAAAGGAAGGATGGGTTTGCACAATGAAATGCTGCTGCATGGAAAGTGGGCATCCAGACCCAGCCCAGCGTGGCCTCGGACTCTTTCTGCTTGTGGGCCAGAGGAGAGAAGGAATAAATTGCTATGGGTATGCCCCCCTCCTGCTCCCAGCCTGCCCTCCTCCCCTAGCACCTCAGTTCAGCCCATGTCACATGCTATCCTGAAGTTCAGCAATAGCCTCCAAGACAGGCTGAGCAGCTCCCATCCTCAGGCTCGACTGCCTGTGCACACAAAGCAAGCAAAGAGGAGAAAAAGACAGGAGGCAATGTGGGATTCAGCCGGGTGAGGGCAGTTCAGAAGGGGGACATACTGCAGAAAGAACAGAGGTGGCTCTAGATGCAAGGGCCCCACGACAGTGTGACAAGCTACAAGCACACCTGTCACAGACTCTCAACCCTCCCATCCCAAGATCGAGTTAGTGGCTCTACTGGACTTCTCTAAATCTTCATAATCAACCAGGGCTCACAGGGATGGTGTAGAGAAAAGGATTCTATGGGAGGCTAGGAGCTTACCTCTAGCAGCCTCACATTTCTTTATCAACAGGAAGGGAGGAACGGGACCTTCCTCAATGAGAGGGCAAGAAGTGGCTTCCTGCAAGCTTGTTATTCTCCAATTAGGCCCTTGACTCACTGTTTCTCTATAACACGCATTCTCTCTTTACTCCAGTAATTAAAATAAACCACAAGCACCAAACTCTGGCTAGTTGCAATTATTTGATGCCCTCGTGAACAACATAGAATGCTGCAGAAAACATGAAAGAGAGACAGCTCCTTCCAGTTAGAAGCAAATGGGACTGCTTCTAGGATGGAAATGAGAGTCTCTTGGTAGTTTTGTAATCAACAAGTGCTTGTTTTCCAGGCCAATAGAGAACAAAGTAAAAGGCTATAAGATTCCTGAAAGACATAGAAAATCTTGGGCTGAAAGATTAGCAATAACTGCAAAAACAGGCTTGATTTTTTTTTTTTTTTTTTTTTTTTTTTTGGTACCGGGGATTGAACTCAGGGGCACTGGACCACTGGGCCACATCCCCAGCCCTTTTTTGTATTTTATTAGAGACAGGGTCTCACTGAGTTGCTAAGTGCCTCGCCATTGCTGAGGCTGGCTTTGAACTCGCGATCCTCCTGCCTCAGGTTTGATTTTTTAAAAGGGAACTGCACTAGAACCAGTTTGGCCTTTGGGCAGAACCCCAGGGCTCTCTACAGGCCTGGCACAAGAGAAAAGCTAGCAAATGCAGCACTGAGCAAGCCACCACTTCCCAACTGTTCATGGTTCCCTCCTGCCAGAGACCTGGTCTTTCTAGGAGACGCCATGGATACCAATAGCTTTCTCCTCCGCCACAACCTTGCCACCTTCTTGGGCACTTCACCTCAGTTATTCTCCCTCCCTTTGGCAACCAGCTCCTTTAGGGTCTGGGGGAACATAAGAGCAATGAGAAGGGGAGAGGAAGGAGGCGTCAGCTGTTGACCTTCAGGTAGTGACTTCAAGACTGTACCACGAGCAGCATTTCTAGTATTGAGGAACAGAATGCAAATGAATGCAACAAAAAAAAAGGAAGAATGGATGATGGAGAAGCCTGGGCTGGGATGGAGAAAGGCAGATGGGGAAGTTTGTTGAGAGAGCGAACAGAGGGAGAAGGGCATGAGCTTGAATGGCAATGGAGAACAGGGAAGGGGTGGCACATTCTCAAGTAAAAAAGTAGACTGGACACAGGAATCAGGAAGTCCCAGACGGAGAAGAGAAAGAGACAGGAGAAAACAAGAGGGCAAATTACATCAAGTTACTAGACATCCAGTCTCTCAGTTGCAGGTGCCCCAGCCCCAAGGTCTCCCTCTGACCCAAGCCAGTGACAAACAGCATAGCCCCACTTCCTCAGAACAGAAGGGGCCATCTCCCCACAATGCCTTGCAAGGAGACGGCTTGTCTATCAAGGAAAGTCCTTGTCTTTACCCTTCCTCCCTCCCAAACCAGGTATGATCCCCCCAGCAGCAGTCTCCATACCTCAGTCAGAGCAGCCCCACTCCCCAGGCAGGCAGGCAGGCAGGCAGGGCTGGGAGAAGATTCCGGGACCTTCCCACCTCTTCACCCCATCAGCAACCTCAGCGATACTTACTTACAATAACTACCACGATGATGGCACAGATAGCTCCCAGCATGATCATCATCTGAAGAAACATGGACAAAACGTGAGCCTTTGGACTTGAGGAAGAAGGAAAGGAGCCAGGACCAGAGATATGGGAACAGAATTTCCTTTATTCTTGAGGCAGTGGAAGAAACCACTCATCACCCAGACACAAGCATGCCTCTCGGTGAGGCCCAACCCTTTGCTTCCCACAGGATCATAACCCCAGGACCGTGTCTGTAGTTTTTCAGAAACAACACAAGGCCTGCAGCTCACTCCCTTTTGCTTAGTTCCTGTTGCCTGGGGGCTTTAGAAGGAATTCCAATGAAAACTCAGACTTTAGATCTATCTATTCAGTTGATTTGGTTTTCATTGTGAAATGTGTAGTGATTTTCAGGGGTATTTACACCTGAATCATTGTGTTGCTGTTGGTTGTGTCAGAGAAACTTCCAGTAAAATATTTTGCCTGAGACTCCTATGGGGAAAAAGCGACTTAAATAACCATTCTAAACTCCCCAGGGTAGCACTTTCTCAGCAAGTGGTTCTGAATACTCTAGCCTACCCTGGTGGCCAATTCATGTAACTCATCCTAAGGAGGAGGTGTTCAGATTCTCCTCCCAAGAACCCTGGCACCAATAGAGAGAGGGAATGTAGAAGGTGAGAGTTTTCTTGTCTTCTACTAGTGGAAGCACAAGAAAAGAAGGAAGAGAGGACAAGGAAAGTCACCTTGCAGTTTTTCCACCAATACTTCCTCTTTAGCTTGGCAGCGCTGCTCTCAAATTGTGATGCTCCCGCCTGTAAGGCATCAGCTCGGTCATCCAGCTCTGATAGCTTCTGGTCCCTCTCCAGGACCTTGTCCACATTCACACGCATGATGTCCACCACCTAAGAGGAGTGCAAAAACGAGGCTGCTAAGCTTCCCACTAGAGATAGGACAAAGAACAACAACTTGGAGATCACAAGTCTGGACCCATCTAAGGGATACTTTGCCTCCCAGAGTCTTTAACTAACCCCCTATTTAAAAAAAAAAAAAAAAAAAAAAAAAACAGAGAATGGACAAGAGGTTCCCTTCTGTTTCTAAACTTCTATGGTTTGGGAACTCTCAGAGAAATGGCTATCCACCTACCTCCTCCACCTGTGCCTGGGTTTGCTGTAGTCGTCTGTTACTGGTCAGGTTAGGAGGAGGACCAGGGGGACCTCCACCCGGGGCAGTCCCTTCTGTCCCTTCGGTGGGTGGCTGAGCTGGAGCAGACCTGTGGAGAGAAGTGGACAGAGTACACAAAATAACAAAGACAAGAAAGAAATCATATGCATTCTCACCTGATTCTACCACAGCAATTAGGATTAGGTTATAAACAAATGGAAGGGATTCTAATTCTAGCTCCTTGGCAATATCAAGTAGGGAGATGCAGCATACAGGCAAGGAACAAAAGATGAAAGAGCCTGTAACAACATTTAGATGTAACAACACTAAGAATACCATTAAGAGATCTTGTTTCGGGCTATCCTCTGACCCAAACTCAAGCCCATCTTCTGGTACAATGGCTTCAGGGACAAATGTGCAGGCCTTGGCCTAAATGGCATTGCCCAGGCTATCAGAAGCCTTTGCATGAAGACAAATGGAAAAACCCAATACAGATAGGAGAAATTTGTAGAAAACACAAATCCCTTAAGACATGCAAAGTTTGCACATAAAAGGAAAGGCGAGCTGACCAACTCTGCTTATAGTGATCCAGTTATTGGTTATGCTTCACAAGGTGATTAGTGTATCAGTGCTCCTATAAGGACAACTTGGCAAATCACCAAAGGAAAAGTCTATGTATGTAGAGAGAGTCAGGATCATTTGTTTGCATTGTTTTTGGCAGAGAAGATAGGGGTTTCATTTAGATTGAATCTGGGGCGCAAAGCAATTTGCATTAGTTGTGGAAACTGTTCCAAGAGCATAGACAGGAAGCAAAAATGCTAGAAATAGTTCTCAATGTACATGCATCATAGACATTCTGTACCTTCCTTTTGTAGATTTGGCAGAGTCTCAGGTCAGTCTCTCAGACTGACCTAGTCCCCTGTCGCAAAAAGAAATCTTGGCTTATACTACTTTACACATGGAAACTGTTTCTCTTTCATTACCAACTGAGGCTAAGCCATATCTTAGCCTTTGGAGGGAATAATCCAGTGAGGTCTTCAAGATAAACTTCTTTCCCAGACCCAACACATGGAGGATAAATTCACCTGCTAAGGAATTCCCAGAAGTCTAACCTAAAGATTGAGAATTTCTATGCCAAGGGAAAAAACCACAGGTTGGCAAAGATCTCTAAAATCTGAAGGAGAATACAAATTTCCATAACTCATAGAGAGGGAGAACCTCACAAAACATACTTCACCAGAGGAGTCCAAGAATAAATGCATCACAAAGTCACCAAAAAGGAAATTCCTTGACTAATCACAATAGAACTAACACCTAGAAGCTCCTCTTTCTTAACTGAATTTCTTTCAGTCTAAAAATTTTAAAAAGATGGTTAGATTATGGTAGCAGATTCTTCCTCATTTAAGGAATCATTTTTGTATTTCCCTCCAAGTCACACAGCAGGCAAAGGAAAGAAAGACACAAAGCCCTGGGAGCCTTAAGACTCTTATGCTGGTACTGAGATATTTAAGCAATCTGGTTCTAGACTGAAGGCAGAAATTTCAATGAGTAAGTAGCAGCCGGTGTTGGAAGCAGTCCAGGATGGTGGCACCAATGACAAGATTAAGGTCAAAGACCTCGTGATTCCCTGGTAGCCACCATGCTTTCTCCACTTCCTTCCTTTCACCCCACATGGATAATATGTAGAACCAGTCAGCTGAAAAGGATCCCCCTCCCCAAAATGAAAATAGTTAGTGTCTTAGAGCTTGTCTAAAATGCGCAGAATCCCATCGATAGTTAGAATTGCAGAAATCAAAGAGGAAAAACTGAAATGGCTATAAAGCCTCTGGGGGACTGACTTCACTAACTACTTGTTGGGAGTTAAGTAGAACACTCAGCAGTACCACGTCCAGGAAGACTTATAACTCTTATGTAAGTAAATCTTTCCCTTTTTTAAATGACTATGAGAAGGAATACAAATACACCTAGGACCAGGACAGGACCCCAGGCAGTATAAAAAAAAATTATATTAAAATATATTGTGGCCCTGAGAGAGAAGTACTTAATTGGTCTAGCCATAGTTCTCCCTCAAGATCTTGGGAAGGGGATGATGTTGAAGATGGTTGGAGACTAAACTCTGTATGTTGGAGAAAGAGGGGGATGTTCAGTTCTCCCTATTTCTCCTCCAAATACTTGGCTAGGACTTGATGATAGAAAAGTGTCTCCTATAAGGGTGGCCTTGGGATGAATGGTTGCATGGGATCACATGCTCCTTGGGTCTTTCTGGACTGCACACCTGGCGCCAGGTGTGCATGCAATTCAGAAAGAGAACTGGCAGATAAGTTTCTGGTGCTTTGATTATATGGCCTTGAGGATGCAGTACATCACACTTTGAGTGAGGGGCATACACAAATCCAGAGACCTCAGGCAATCCGAATTACTCACTGGCAGGTGCACCCATGACTGTCTTTCCAAAGGCTCTAAGTACAGATTCAGTCAGACGACATGATAGGGTCTTCAAGTTCCCTACCTTTCTCCATGCCCGCCTTAGCCCTCTCTGGGATTTCACCATAAGAAGACTAGAATAAAGCGCCACGCAAAAAAAAAAAGAGAGGGTGCAATGGATGTGGGACCCCTGCCCCGCCCGTGGGGGCTAGCTGTGGCTTGTGCGGGAATGGGGGGCTGTCCCCCTCCCGGGAGAGCCCGGTCCGGGGGCGGTGCGCGGTGGAGGTTCCCGCGTCGCTGCAGCTGCTGCAATGCGCCATTTTCAGTCCTGCAGAGCAGGGCGCTGGGGTGAGAGTTAGCCAGGAGGTCTGGAGCCCCCTGCAACAGAGTCAACTCACATTTTTCTGACAGCAGTGAGAGTCCAACTCCTCTCTGGAGGCTGCGGCGAGACACCCGGCGGAGAAACGCTGCGGCTGAATCGGACGGAACTGGGGAGCCCCGCCTCCGGCTGACCCCCAGGCGCTCTGGCTGCGGCGCGACTTACTGCAGCTGCCGCGCCGGACCCTGGCTTTATTGGTGCTGGCCACGCCTCCCGGATCCCGTTCACAACCGCGGTCCAATCCACGCCTAGACTCGTCTCCACGACCCCGCCCCGTCCCTGCAGATTGGCCAATCAACACTGTCCTCTCGGTCCGACTTCGAAAAGGAGCGGTCGCGGCCGGGATCTTCACTGACCAATGCAACACAACTTTGCTTACCTGTCTAGCTCGGTAATAGGGCGGGTGGAAACAGGGCCCAGCCCTCTGGAGGGCGGCCTTCGCAGTTTGAGCTAGACCCTGTTGGTGCCTCCCAGCCAATCGCTGAGCAGTTCTGGGTCTGGGCCCGCCCATCGCCCGCTCTGGCCGCTCCAGCCAATCAAGCCGCTCGCGCGGACGGTCTCGGCGCCCAGACGCTGGAGTCCCTAAGGCAGGTGGAGGTTCAGCGGCGTGTGCACAGCCCTGGAGTCCTTCCCTGGCCGGCTTTCCAACCCACCCGCCGGCCTCTGACCAACAGCCCCGAAGTCGCAGAATGCAACAGGCTTCGTTCTGCTTCTTTCAATATACCCTATCCCAAATTGAACCTCCCAACTTTGCTTCTCTGCTGCCTCCACGTCAATTTGATTGTGGAGACCAGAAACCTGGAAGCCATCCTAGAGTCCCTCCCTTGTCATATTAACCCCTCCTCCAAAGGAAATTCACCAAGTCTGTCATTTTTTTTTTCCTTAATGCTTAAAGAAGTCTCTATTATCTCTTTATCAATTATAAAACTCACTATTGTTTTATGCCCTGCTTTAAGAAAAGGTTACAAATAAATTATGACTGTTTCTTACCACTTAGAATGTTTTACATTTATTGAAAGTGTAGGTTCATATGCATATAGATTTTATCATATTGCACTCATGCTTACATAAAAAGGAAAATAGAAACTAATAACAGTTACCTACTTCTTCATAGAAACTCTTTTTAGGTACTGGGAATTGAACTCAGGAGCACTCGACTACTGAGCCACATCCCCAGCCCTATTTTGTATTTTATCTAGAGACAGGGTCTCACTGAGTTGCTTAGTGCCTCCCGGTTGCTGAGGTTGGCTTTAAACTCGTGATCCTCCTGCCTCAGCTTCCCGAGCCGCTGGGATAACAGGCTTGCGCCACCGCGCCGGGCCACAGAAACTCTTAATAAATAAATCATGGGGGAGTTTTTGGTGGTTTTTTTTTTTTTTTTTTTTTTTTTTTTTTTTTTTTTTTTTTTTTTTTGTGGTACCAGGGATTGAACTCAGGGGCACTTGTCCACTGGGTCACATCCCCAGCCCTTTTTCGTATTTTATTTAGAGACAGGGTCTCACTGAGTTGCTAAGTGCCTCACCATTGCTGAGGCTGGCTTTGAACTCGCGATCCTCCTGCCTCAGCCTCCCAAAGTGCTGGGATTACAGGCGTGCGCCACCACGCCCGGCTAAATAAATCATGTTTTTGACTCCGTTTTAGATGTCCATGAGTTTCTACATGATGTAGTCTTCTGTGCATGCCATGAAGGACTCTGATAATACAGCATTTCCTGTTCCTCTTCTGTCTTCCAAGCCTCAGGTACTCTTTTTGCAAGTTTTGATGCTCATGAGCATCTATGACAAATACAGTATGACTGCTGTCTTACTACTCACAATGAGTCTCAACCCCAACCCTGTAGAATGTATTTTGACATATCATACATATATGGAGTATAATTTTTCATTTTTGTCGTTGTACGTATGTAACCTTTTGAGACTGGCTTTTTTCCCCCACTCAGTATAATGCCCTTTAGATTCACCCAATTTAGTTGATCAGTAGTTTTCACTGCTGAGCAGTATTCCACTTTGTTTAACCATTTATCTGTTGACAGATTGCTTTTGTATCTTTGTCAAAAATCAGGTACATTTGTACATGTCTTTTTTTTTTGGTGGGGGGTGTTTCTTTATCCAGTTCTGAGACAGAGACCATGATGGTGGGGCAAAGACTGGGACAATAAAATAAACCCCTGGGCAGAGTAAATTAATAGCCTTAATAGCATGGTACATTGCTTCTCTATCCTTGTGCTCTTTTCAAAAAACAAACATCATGAGAACTGATAAAACCACAAAAGCAGAATATATGCACAAGATAAAATTGTTACCAGGAACAAACCTAAATAAATCCTCTAGCCTCACTTATTTTTTTTAAATATATATTTAATAATGTTGTATTTTTGATACTTTTATTTATTTTTATGTGGTGCTGAGGATTGAACTCAGTGCCTCACACATGCTAGGCAAGCGCTCTACCACTGAGCTACAGCCCCAGCCCCAGCCTCACTTATTTTTAGTCATCTTAAAAATCACTAATTTGGGGAGGCTGGGGTTGTAGCTCAGCGGTAGAGCACTCGCCTGGCATGTGCGTGGCCCGGGTTGGATCCTCAGCACCGTGTAAAAATAAAGGCATTGTGTGCAAATAAATAAATAAATAAATAAATATCACTAATTTTGGAGGCCATGCAGCTGGGCATTATGTTATTAGTCTCTCATTAGCTTTGCTGTAGATAACACCTCTGATGCCTGTGAAGAACGTGAGGGAGGAGGACATGGAACAAGCTAGGGCACAACTGGATAGGAGGAATCACTTCTAGTATTTTATGTTACAGTGACATAGCTGGAGTTTGCAATGATTGGATGTTTCAAATCAACTAGTAGGATGCTAAGTGTCTGAGGTGTTACCCCAGTTACCCAGATCTGACCATTACACATTGTATACAAGTATTGGAATATCACACTGTACCTCATAAATATGTATATGTGTTGACTAAAAATAAAAATATGTAGTTTTAAAAACCAGCCAAAAAAAAAAATTAGAACACCTCTGATGTGTGTGTTATGACACTAGTTGCCTAAGTTACTTTTCAGGGACCTGAAGGCCCCTTTTGCTGAAAAACACTAACTCTTCACTTGGGCCTCCAGATGTCTATTGGATGGCTGGAATTGGGATCGGTCTTCATGTTATGTTTGTCCCCTTTACTGCCTCAACTTTGGGGTCAGATTCTCCTCAGTTCTGCATGTGAACAGTTGGCTCCCCACTGGAGCTGCTATGTGTTCTCTTCCATCCCACCCCTGTGCTTTCACAGCAGCTATAAGAGTCCAAGCACACAAAGCCTGTCAGCCGTGTTGTAAGGCCCAGATAGAGCCACAAAGCCAGGATGTTTGCATAGGATAATGGCAGCAGCTACAAGAGTCCCAGGACAAATTGACCACTACTGCTCACGGTCCAAGTCTTGTGCAATAAGAAACATTGTTTTGGAACCATGCCCCTGGCCAGTGGAAAATTACTAGACTTTCCCACCCCAGGGAGCATCCTGGTCCTCAATCAGTGCTATCTCCCTTTAGCTGAAGTCCCAGTAAGCCCCTTTGGCTAAAACACCAATTAAAACCCTGCCCATATATTCGTGATCAACTCAGTTTTGTTTATACCATCACCAAATCAAATGTTCCTATCTGATATCAGTCACAACGATCTTTGTGTTTATCCTTCTGCTAATATCACAGTCTTAGTTACTGTAGCTATATAGTAAGCCTTAACGTTAAGTAGAATTATTTCTCCCATTTTCTTCTCCTTTTTCAAAATTGTTTTAGCTATTCTAAGTCCTTTGCCTAAAAAGAATTTTAAAATATACTTAAAGACTGTCTAAAAACCAAGTGGAAGCTGGTACCCAAAGAGGTAGCTAAAAAATTTGAACTTGAGCATGGTGGCTTCACAGGGTGCCACTGTAGCATAAAAGACAAAACCTACGGCACCTCCCATAAATCTGAAACCTCAAAGGACTCATGTAAAAGTGGATTAAAAATATTCTAGGGGCTTGGGCTGTGGCTCAGTGGCAGAGTGCTTGCCTAGCATGGGTAAGGTACTGGGTTTGATCCTTAGCACCACATACAAAAATAAGCAAATAAAATAAAGGCATGCTGTCCACCTACAACTATTATCTAGAGGAACCGGGCTTGGTGACACACGCCTGTAATCCCAGTGGCTTGGGAGGCTGAAGCAAGAGAATTTCAAGTTCAAAGCCAGCCTCAGCAACTTAGAGAGGCTCTAAGCAACTCGGTGAGACCCTGTCTGTAGATAAAATACAAAAAGAGCTGGGGATGTGCCCCCAGTAGTTAAGCACCCCTCGGTTCAATCCCCAGTACCAAAAAAATATGCTAGAGGATTGAAAGTAGTTTCAGGTTGACAGTACTACCAAACACCTGACAGAAGCAATGTCAATCCTCCCCAGATGAACTCATCTTCAATTTAGGTTTTGGGAATTTCCACAGATACAGTTCCAGAAGAAATAAATTGCAATCAAAAATTGCAAACAAAAGCCGGGCGCGGTGGCGCACGCCTGTAATCCCAGCACTTTGGGAGGCTGAGGCAGGAGGATCGCGAGTTCAAAGCCAGCCTCAGCAATGGCGAGGCACTTAACAACTCAGTGAGACCCTGTCTCTAAATAAAATACAAAAAAGGGCTGGGGCTGTGACCCAGTGGTCGAGTGCCCCTGAGTTCAATCCCCGGTACCAAAAAAAAAAAAAAAAAAAAAAAATTGCAAACAAGGAAAAAGATACCAAGGTAAGAAACTAAGAAACAACGGTGATAGAGACAAGAAATTTTTAAAAATTAGAAAGTCAAGCTAAATAGTTAAATGTCTGAATAGTAAAGAATCTAAAAGTAGAAAACAGAATATGTGAGAGAAAGGAAAAGAATGTATGTGAGATTGATTATAAAATAAATTCAAGGGCTGGGGCTGTAGCACAGTGGCAGAGTGCTTGTCTAGCATATGTGAGGCACTGGGTTCAATCCTAAGCCCCACATAAAAATAAATAATGTGCTGGGGATGTGGCTCAGTGGCTAAGTGGCCCTGAGTTCAATCCCTGGTACCATAAATAAATAAATAAATAAATAAAGGCATGCTGTCCATCTATAACTACACAGAAATTTAAATAAATAAATAAATAGATTCAAGCCAGGATTAGATACATTAAAAAAAAGAAAAGGAGGCAACTGTTAAATTAAGGAAAAACAAAAAGTTGGGTAAGAAATGAGAGTTATGGGCTAGGGTTGTGGTTCAGCGGTAGAGCGCTTACCTAGCACATGCAAGGCCCTGGGTTTGATCCTCAGCACCACATAAAAAATAAATAAAGAGAGCCGGGCACGGTGGCACACGCCTGTAATCCCAGCACTTTGGGAGGCTGAGGCAGGAGGATCACGAGTTCAAAGCCAGCCTCAGCAATGGCGAGGCACTTAGCAACTCAGTGAGACCCTGTCTCTAAATAAAAAAAAATATATATGTATACAAAAAAGGGCTGGGGATGTGACCCAGTGGTCGAGTGCCCCTGAGTTCAATCCCCGGTACCAGAAAGAAAGAAAGAAAGAAAGAAGGAAGGAAAGAAAGAAAGAAAGAAAGAAAGAAAGAAAGAAAGAAAGAAAATAAAGGTATTGTGTCTAACTACAACTTTTTTCAAAATTTTTAAAAATAGAAATGGGAGTTACTTCGCACGTCAATTGATTTTTTAAACATTAACATTTTTTTAAAAATTAAAAAATATTTTAGTTGTAGATGGACACAATACATTCATTTTATTTGTTTTATTTATTTATGTGGTACTGAGGATAGCACCGGTGCCCCACACATGCAAGGCAAGTGCTCTACTAGTAAGCTACAACCCCAGCCCATGTCAATTGATTTTTGACAAGAGTTCCAAGTCCATTAAAACAGATGGTGAGCCGGGCGCGGTGGCGCACGCCTGTAATCCCAGCACTTTGGGAGGCTGAGGCAGGAGGATCGCGAGTTCAAAGCCAGCCTCAGCAATGGCGAGGCACTTAGCAACTCAGTGAGACCCTGTCTCTAAATAAAATACAAAAAAAGGTCTGGGGATGTGGCCCAGTGGTCGAGTGCCCCTGAGTTCAATCCCCAGTACCACAAAAAAAAAAAAAAAAAAAAAAAAAGATGGTGCTAGGACAATTAGACATCCACATGGAAAAGAATGAAGTTGGATCTTTCCATATGCAAACATTAACTCAAAATGTATCAAAGATCTAAATGTCAGGCTGGGAATGTAACTCAGTCTTTGAGTACTTGCCCTGAGTTTGATCCCCATCTCAAAAAAACAAACAAAAAAACTAAATGTGGGGCTAGGGATGTGGCTCAGCGGTTTAGCGTGCGTCTAGCACGTGCGCGACCCGGGTTCGATTCTCAGCACCACGTAAAAATAAAGGCATTGTGTACAACTAAAACCAATAAATAAATATTTTAAAAAATAATAAAAAAATAAATGTAAGAACTAACACTATAAAACTTTTATAGAAACAGGTGTATGTCTTTGTGGTACTGAATTAGGCAATGGTTTCTTAGATATGACAACAAAAGAAAAAATAAACAAGGCATCACTAACATTTTTAATGTTGGTATTTCAAAGACACGAATCAAGAAAGTTAAAAAACCCACTGAGTGGGACAAAATATTTGCAAATTATATATCTGACAAAGAACTCCTATCTGTAATACATAAATAACTCTTGCAATATAATCATCATCATCAACAACAACAACCAATTAGAAAATGGGAAAAGAATCGACCTAGAAGTTTTTCCAAAGAAAATATACAAATGGCCAAAAAGCACAATAAAAGATACTCCATATCACTAACCATCTCGGAAAAGCATATAGAAATCACAATGAGATAATAGTTTATACTTAGGACGTAAAAAAATTTTTTTAAGATAATAACTAGTGTTGCCAAAGACATGGAGAAATTGGAATCCTCATACAGGATGGGGGGGAGCGCAAAATTGGGGCATTTGCAGTTTTCGATTTTAAAAAGAGTCTATGGGAAAATACATTCTGCTGTTATGTGTATCTAAAAAGAGCAAAGAAAAAATAAATTTAAAAAAAAAAGAGTCTGTCAGGGGCTGGGGTTGTGGCTAAGCGGTAGAGCGCTCGCCTAGCATGTGCGCGGCCCAGGTTCGATCCCCAGCACCATGTAAGAATAAAGGCATTGTGTATAACTAAAACAAATAAATAAATGTTAAAAAAAAAAAAGAGTCTGTCAGTTGTTCAAGCATAGAATTACCATATGATCCATAGTTCCACTTTTAGATATAAACCTAAGAGAAACAAAGTCAAAACCCTGTACATGAATGTTCATAGCAGTAGTATTTCGAATAACCAAAAAGTGGAAATAACCCAAATGTTCATCAACTTATGTGGTATATCCATATAATAAGAATATTGTTTGGCAAAGACAAATGAAGTACTAATACATGGTACAACATAGGTAAACCTTGAAACTACTATACTAAGCAAAAGAAGCCCGTCCAAAGAGTCACATATTATATGATACAACTTATATAAAATATCCAGAATACACAAGAACAGGAAATGGATTAGTTGCCTAGAACTAGAAGGGAGGGGTAATTGGGATTGATGGCTGAGGAGTGTGGGATTTCATTTTAGGGTAATGATGAAATTTTTCTAAATTGATTGTGGTGATGGATGCACAACTCTGTGAATATACTAAAACTCATGAAATTGGTGAATTGTATGATATGTAAATTATATCCCTATAAAGATTTTTATAAGAAACACGTATTATATCACTGTATATCACTTGGCTCAGTAATAAATAATATGAATAAATTCCTAATATAAACACTGTCTGCTGATTTTAAATGGTGGTATAATGAAGTAATAAAATGGTGATATAACAGTGGGGTGTACGAAAAAGGAGGGGAGAGGGATATAAATTATCCTAAGGAAAAAAAGATGACTAGCTAATACAGGTCACTGGCTCTCTTTCTCAAAATCAAAACTGGAAGGCCGGGATTGTGGCTTAGTGGTAGAGTGCTTGCTTAGCATGTATGAGGCACTGGGTTCAATCCCTGGCACCACATAAAAAATAAATAAATAAGCAAATAAAATATTAAACCAACCAAACAAAAAAAAAAACAACCAGGAGAACCTATAGAAGCCATAGGAATCATGAATTTCAAGAATTAACAACAACAAAAGCCTAAGAATGCCCTGAGAAGCTAGGCATGGTGGCACATGCCTGTAATTCCAGTGATACTGGAGGCTGAGACAGGAGGATCACAAGTTTAAGGGCAGCCTCAGCAACTTACTGAGTGGCAAAGTGCTCCTGAGTTCAATACCCAGTAAAAAAATAACAACAACGAGCCAGGTACGGTGGGGGGGGGGGGGCGCACGCCTGTAATCCCAGCACTTGGGAGGCTGAAGCAGGAGGCTCAAGAGTTCAAAGCCAGCCTTATCAATGGCGAGGCACTTAGCAACTCAGTGAGACCCTGTCTCTAATAAAATACAAAAAAGGGCTGGGGATGTGGCCCAGTGGTCGAGTGACCTTGAGTTCAATCCCCCGTAAATAAATAAATAAATAACAACAACAACAACAAAAACCAAACATCCCTGAGAAGACTGACGGCTATAGCTATGGGTCAAATGGAGTCCTCCAACGATTCTTACGTTAAAGCCCTAAACCCCAGCATTTCAGAATGTAATCTTATTTGGAAATAGGGTTGTTAACGGATGTAATAATTAGTTAAACTGAGGTCGTGACTGCTATCCTTATTAAATGGGAAATTTGGACACACACAGGAAAAATGCCGTGTGAACCTGACAGCAGAGATCCAACTGACCTATCTACAAGCTAAGGAACTCCCAAGACTGCCAGCAAACCACCAAATGCCAGGACAGAGGCATGGGTAGATTCTCCCTCACAGCCCTCAGAAAGCATTAACCTTGCTAACCCCATGATCTGACTTTTAGCCTCTGGAACTGTGAGACAATAAATTTCTGTTGTTTAAACCATCCAACTTGTGGTCCTTTATTAGGGTGGACCTAGCAACCTAATTCAACTCTCTTGAACTAGCACATATGTCATATTCCAAAACCTATATATGTATGTATGTATGTATGTATGTATATTAGCATACATTACACACATATGTGTGATAGGTGGGAGACACATCAAAGGGCCCTGTGAGTATGCACAGTGTTTGACTTGTTATAGAACTAGATTAAGAAACCACAGGAGTAAATAAGCACAAGTGTTTTGTTGTTATTGTTGTTTTGTTGGTACCAGGGATTGAAACCAGGGGCATTTTACCCCTGAGCCACATCCTCCCACTCTTTTTATATTTTAATTTTGAGACAGGGTCTTAATAACTTGCTAAGAGTCTAAGTTGCTGAGGTTGGCCTTGAACTTGCAATCCTCCTGCCTCAGCCTCCAAAGCACTGGGATTACAGTCCTATGACACCATGCCCAGCCCATAAATGCAAGTGTTTCTTATTAAGTGTCCCTACAGAGAAAAATAGAACACTGTTTTTCTGAAAGACCGCAAATGCAGAAGATGGAGTTATGATGCTCTTCAATTCATGACACATTATCTCACTTATCTGCCTCATTTCCTTTTGTTTATTCCCTTTTCCCCATTCCCCTTTCCTACTATAGATAACATTCTAAATTGATAATCATTGTTTTGTTTGGCAAATGTGCATTGTTTCTGTATGTATTTTTAATTTGCATGAATTTGTTTTCAAATTTTACTTTCTTTTTTCCACCTTGCATTGTTTTTTAAATTCCTGTTTTAGACAATGAAAATCATATCATCTGAAAATGATCACAATTTGACATCTTTGCTTCCACTTCTTAAATTCTTTTTCTAAAAAAAAAAAAAAAAAAAAAAAAAAAAAAAAGCACTGAAAAGTAAATGGTACTAAGTAGTGCTAAATCAAACCACAGCAGTTATAGTTAGCATTATTGTCTTGTTCCTGATTTTAAAGAGTACAAGTTCATTAAATATATGCTGTCAATCTCTAGTATGGAACCCTTACCAAGTTAAGGAAATTTCCTTCTGTTTCTCATTTAATTTTTTTTAATTTTTTATTTTACTTATTTATTTGTGGTACTGAGGACTTAACCCACGTGTTCTCTACCATTGAACTACACCCCTAGCCTTTTTTCATTTTGAAACAGGGTCTTTTGTTCTTGTTGTTGTAATTACTAGGTATTGAATCCATGGATGCTTTATCACCAAGCTATAAGCTCAACCCATTTTATTTTTTGAGATAAGGTCTCATTAAGTTGCTGAGGTTAGCCTCCAACTTGCAATCCTCCCCAGCCTCCCAAGTATCTGGGATTGGCATGTGCCACTTTGCCCAGCTTTTTTAAAAAATCCTAAATAGAAGTTGAATTTTTAAACTTTTCTTTTCTACATTGAATAAGACAATCCTGGAGAGCTAAACACTCATTTCCACAACAGGAAGTTAGTAGATGTCTAAAACCAATAAGTCATCAAGAGCAGTTGAGTGTATTATCTCAAATTATGATGATAAAAACCATAAAAATAGCTAAAAGAAGTGAGAATCTATTCTGGAAAGTTAGTCTAGAGGGTAGGCTGGGGTGAAGGAGAGGATTGCTGCTACATAGGACAATATAATTTTTCCTTTGTTTAGATTAACTATATGCATGTATTGCTTTGATTTGTAAAGTGTAAGTTAATTTACAAACAAATCTTTGCCCTGGCCTGGTGGTGCATGCCTCTATTCTCAGTGACTCTGGTGGCTGAGGCAGGATAGATTCCAAATTAGAGGCTAGGGAGACCCTGTCTCAAAAATAAAATAGAAAGGGGCCAGGTACCATGGTGGTTGCCTGTAATCCCAGTGGCTTGGGAGGCTGAGACAGAGGATTGCGAGTTCAAAGCCAGCCTCAGCAAAAAGCAAGGCACTAAGCAACTCAGTGAGACCCTGTCTCTAAATAAAATACAAAATAGGACTGGGGACATGGCTCAATGGTCAAGTGCCCCTGAGTTCAATCCCTGGTACCCAAAAAATAAAATAAAATAAAATAAGGGCTGGGGTTGTGGCTCAGGGATAGAGCGCTTGCCTAGCATGTGCGCAGCCCAGGTTCGATCCTCAGCACCATGTAAGAATAAAGGCATTGTGTACAAATAAAACAAATAAATAAATATTTTTTAAAAATAATAAAATAAAATAAAATAAAAAGGGCTGGGGATGTAGCTCAACTGTATAGCTGGGTTCAATCCCAACACCCAAAAATAAATAAGAAAATTTTCAAAAAACAAATATTTGTCTCCCACCCTATTGTTTTATACAGTTCACGTGCCATACAATCCAATCTTTTAGTATACAAACGGTTTTTATTATATTCAAAAGATTGTACAACCATCACCACTAATTTCATATTTTATTTATTTGTTTATCTATTTATTTATTTATTTATTTTGGTATAGGAATTGAACCTATAGGTGTTTAACCACTGAATCACATCCCCAGTCCTTCTTATTTATTTGTTTATTTATTTTATTTTGAAATAGGTTCTCACTAGGTTTCTTAGGGCCTTGCTAAATTGCTGAGGCTGGCTTTGAACTTGCGATCCTTCTGCCTCAGCCTCCAGTCTCTCGGATTACAGGCATGCATCACCATGTCCAGGTGAAATTTTTTATATTAACAAAAATTGTATATGCTTATGGTGTACAATGTTATGTTTCAAAGTATGTGTGTGTGTGTGTGTGTGTGTGTGTGTGTGTGTGTAGTGGAATGACTAAATTGAACCAATTGACATATGCATTACTTCAAATACTTTTCATTTTTTGTGGTAAGAAAGCAAAATCTGAGGGGAGCATAGGAGGATTAGAGGAACACTAGAATGGCCAATGGGGAGGGAGGGAATGGAAGGGGGCAAAAGGGTAAAGAAAAAAAAAAGATGGTAGAATGAGATGGATATCATTACCCTAAGTGCATGTATGAAGTCACGAATGGTGTGAATATACTTTGCATGCAACCAGAGATATGTAAAAATGTGCTCTATGAGTATAATATGAAATGTAATACATTCTGCTGTCATTTCTAACAACTTAGAATAAAAATAAATTTGGGGGAAAAAAAAAAAAAAAAAGAAAAGAAAGCAAAATCTGACAAGCTGTGGTGGATACAGTATGCCTGTAATCCCAGCAACTCAGGAGGCTGAAAGTAGGAGGCTCATAAATTCAAGGTCAGTCTGGGCAATTTAGCAAGACCCTGCCTCAAAACAAAAAAGTACAAAAGGACTGGGGAATGTAATTCAGTGGTAGATCACCCCAGGGTTCAATCCCCAGTACAAAAAAAAAAAAAAAAAAAAAAGGCAAAATCTACCCTTAGCAATTCAATTTTTGAGCATACAATGCATTGTTGTTAACTATACCATGTCTTAGTAGATCTCTTGAGTTGATTCCCAAGTGAAACTTTGTATCCTTTGACCAACATCTTCCCAGGCTGCCACCTTCTAGAATATTTATATTACCCCAAAAGAGACCCTGTACATGTGAGAAGTGATTTCCCATTCCTCATGCCTTATTCCATCCCTGGAATAAACTAATCTAGTTTTTGTGGATTTGTCTATTCTGAACATTTCATATAAATGGAGTTATATGATATGTAACCTTTTGTGATTAGCTTCTATCATTCAGCATAATGTCTACAAGGTTTATCCGTGTTGTGGCATATAGCTGTACTTCATTCATTTCAATGACTGATAATATTTTATTGAATATTGATATAACACATTTTGGTTACCCATTCATCAGCTGATGGGCATTGGGTTGATTCCTGTTTGGGTGCATTTCCTCTTGTGGCTATAGGAATAATGCTGCTACAAACATTTGTGCACAGTATTTATATAGACATACATTTTCAGTACTCAGGGTATAAACATAGGAGGAAATTACTGGGTCATATGATAATTCTACATTTAACTTTTATGGGGAACTGTGGATCTTCCAAAGTGGGCTGCACCATTTTATTTGGCCTTTGTTTTTGCTTCATCTGCCTGGAAAGCTTGCTAGCTTCCACTCCCTTAAGACAACTCAGTGGTTATTACCTCCTCCAGAAAGCTGGCCCTGTCTGCATTCCTGCTCCCAGGGGATGCAATGGCACAGGTGTCCCTCCTCTGTACACCCACATACTTGATTTCCTACTTCTAGCAGCTGAATTGTCCAAGATCTGTAAGCTGCCTGTCACCGAAAACCGGGAGGATAAACTCTCGGAGGCAGAGTGAAGCTTTTACTACTTTTACTTCTACTTTCTTAGAGCTTAGAGAGGGAAAGAAAGATTTTTCTTCTTAGCTTAGAGTAGAGTAGCTTAGAGTAAAGAAAGATAGAGCTTAGCTTTTCTTCTTAGCTTAGAGTAGAGTAAAGAAAGATAGAGCTTAGCTTAGAGAAAGACTAGAGCTTCTTTCTTCTCTCTTCTTTAGCTTAGAGTAAAGAAAGATAGAGCTTAGCTTTTCTTCTTAGCTTAGAGTAGAGTAAAGAAAGATAGAGCTTAGCTTAGAGAAAGACTAGAGCTTCTTTCTTCTCTCTTCTTTCTTCCTTCTTCTGTCTTCTGTCTTCTGTCTTCCTCGGGAGCCTCGGCCTTACTCTGACCAGTCCTCTGGAGCCTCGGCCTAACTCTGGCCAGTCATTACTTCTTCTATCTGGTTTCTCTTCTGTAACCGCTCTGCCTACGTTCTGGCCGCTCTGATTCTTCTGACCGACCGAGTGACTGCCCGGCTGACTGAATTCTCCGTTCTCCTAACTCGGACCGCTTTCACCCGGTTATATACCTTCAGGTTTGCGGGTGCCTACAGGTGCGTCACATACATATCAGGTGGAACCCATGGCTTCCAGCTAGCTACAACAGCCCTTCCTAATTAGGGCTCCTTCAAAGATCTACTTCAAGAGCCACATCTTCAACAATATCTTTTCTGACTCTCCCCCCAAAAAATATCTCTCATAGAACTTTTCATATAGTTATCATATTCAAATTCATATTTTGTTTAAATATTATACCTTCTGAGTAAAATGAAATATACTTGGAAGCAGGAACCCACCCTGCTGCCTTGGTGATTTCTGTTTCTCCAAATATCCTTGTACATAATAGTTTAGTGTTTATTACAGGAAAATATCACATACTGCTTCCTATTAAAAACAAAATTGTTCTGTCCTTGAAAACAAGATCTTTTCTATCTTTGCAGCAGGAAGTATTTTATAAATACCTATTAAATTAACTATTAATTTTCTCCTTACTAACAATCACATATTCTATCAAAACATGTATTTAGCATTCCTTACACTTAGCAGTCTCAGATATTTGATTTTCTCCATTCTAGTTCCACCAAATCCTTCCCAGTCACCCCACCAAAAACTCACTCTTATATACTTTTTTTTTAAACTGGGGATTGGACCCAAGGGCACTTTACCAGTGGGGCTACATCCCCAGTCCTTTTATTTTTACTGAGACAGGTTCTTATTATGTCGCTGAGGCTGGACTCAAACGTGCAATCCTCCTGCCTCAGGCTTCCAAATCACTGGGATTACAGACCACCATGTCCCGCCACAATGTACTTTCATATAAATACATCAATTCATTTCTCCAAAATCTATTTATTTAATACGTATTAATCTAACTTCATGTTTATTGAGTTCTTTTATTGAGAAAAGTTTCAAAAAGACATGAAATGTTGTTTTGATAGATTGTGTGTGTGTGTGTGTGTTTGCCAATACTTGCTCACATCCCTGTCACCATATGCTGCTTCTTTAATCAAAATACAGAATTCATTTCCTTACCAGCTTGAATATGGGCTGGCCTATGACACTTTGACCAACAGAATGTGGCACAAGTGACACTAGGATTTCTTGACCTTTGTCTAACAAGCCTTGCAACTTATTTTTGTCCTGGGATCAAGCTTCTAAAGAAGTCTGGGCTAAATAACTGAATAATAAGACCATGTGTAAAAAGAATCTCAGCTACCCCACAGAGGAAGCAAACACAAGCGAAGACATTTTGGACTGAATAGGACCATGTCATCCACCCCAACCCACAACAAATGGAAAGGGGGGAAAATACACACACACACCATCTGGGTTATCTGACCCGGAGAATATAAATTAAGGAATTGTTGTTTTCAGGGTGGATTGACATAGATACTTTTAACTTTAAAGGATTTGGATCAAATAAAATACTTAATCTACCTTCAAATTCTAAATTGTATCTACAAGAAATTCATTTTCTTTAGTTTTCAGTACTCCTTTAATTTTTTAAATTAAATAATTTTAAAATCTATTCACTCAACCCTTCATTCAGACTTGTATGATTGCTGGCCACCGCACCCCTTCCAGAGGAATGCTATTACTGTGCACATTTGCCAAACTCTGTATTAAAAATTTTACCTGCATGATCTCATTTATTCCTAGCATAATTCTAGTGGGGAAAAGTCTGTATTATTCCTATTCAATGGGCTGAAAAATAAAACTAAGGCTCAGAAGTTAACTACTTTTTTTAGGGTCAAAGAGAGGTAGAGCTTGAATTCAAACCCAGACTTGTCTGACTTCAAAGCCTACTTTGATATTGCTTGCAATGCTGAGGATAGAACCCAAGGCCTCGCACACAGTAGGCAAGCACTCCACCACCAACCTACACCAGCCTCCAAAGCCTATTTTCTTAATTAAGTTTATGTTACAGATTTGCTTATATCAACCTTATAAAAACCTTGCTGACGAACATCAATAGTTCTTTGGCCCACATAAAAGACTTTCTTTAAAAGCAATACATCAGTTTAGATTTTCCAAGGCTCAGTAGCAATAGCAACTCCCTCTGAGTTTGAGCTGCACCACCAGCAGCTCCCTCAGGAGACCCTGGCAGCTGCCCAGCCACTGCCCAATGGTGACCATGTGTAACCAAAAGGCAGTGATAAAAAATGCCGACCTGTCGGAAGAGATGCAACAGGATTCTGTGAAGTGCACTATTCAGGCGTTGGAGAAATGTAACTCAGAAAAGGATATTGCAGCCCACATCAAGGAGTTTGACAAGAGGTACTACCCCACCTGGCACTACATTGTGGAAAGGAACTTCAGTAGTTACATGACACATGAAACCAAATACTTCTATCTGGGCCAAATAGCCATTCTTCTGTTCAAATCTGGTTAAAAGCAAGGATTGTGCCACACACCCAGTGACCCATCCAAAATAAGAACTTCAGCCTAAATTCCAAATACCAGAGACTGAAATCTTTAGCCTTGCTAAGGGTACAGCTTGATCTTTGAACATTTATTGTGTTTTTACAGGGCATTCTCTGTACTAATTTGTTGTGGTTATAAAACAATTAGCAAAACAGCTTACATTTGTATTTATTTTCTATTCCATACTTCTGTGACCCATGTTTTTTCTCTCAATCCATTCCTTTAAAAAATAAATCTGTTGGTTAAAAAAAAAAAATACATCAAATGCTTTATTTCATTTGACATATATTTATTGAGAGTCTTACTATTCTAAGCACTAGAGACATACTAAAAATTTTAACCATATTTGATTCACCGCTCTAGAAATTGTAGCAACATTTTCCCCTTCAATTCAGTAATGTCAGTTATTTAACTTGTTTCACAGCCAAGTAATTATCAAAGGATAAAAAGAAGAAAGTGTCATAGTATGCTTCAACAGTTAGACCCATCTCACTATCTCCTATCAAATCTATATTCTCTCAATCATATACCATTGATCATTCTTCTTTTTTTTTTTTTTTGGTACTGGGGATTGAACTTAGGGGCACTCAACCACTGAGCCACATCCCTGGCCCTTTTTTGTATTTAGAGAAAAGGTCTCACCAAGTTGCTTAGGGCCTCACTTTTGCTGAGGCTGGCTTTGAACTTGTGATCCTATTTCAGCCTCCCAGAGCTCCTGGGATTACAGGAATGCACCACCACCGAGTCCGGTTAGATCATTTTTTAATTATTAAAAACAAAAACAGGGTTGGGTATATAACTTAGCAGTGGAGCACTTGCCTAGCCTGCATGAGGCCCTGGGTTCAATCCTGTAAAAAACTAAATTTTTAAAAAAAAAACCCACATGGATGCCCAGGATTTTCATCTCGTCTCTACTGATCACATTCTCAAGGGGTTGGAATCAGGCTTTCACTTCTGTTTGTATGTTTTTGTGGTGCTGAGGATCAAACCCAGGGTCTCATGCATGCTAGGCAAGTGCTCTCCCACTAAACAATACTTCAAGCCTGGGACCAGGCTTTTGAAATGTTAAACCACTCAGATAATTCTGATGATCAGTCAAGATTTGTATCCCCTATCTATACTACTTATGTATACTACTTACATGGTACTTAATGATTCAGATGAAAATAGGGAGGATACTTCACTTTTTTTTGGTTTTCTTATAATTTGCAGAGAAATTAAATTTTTGATGAGAGTAATGCAGAACTATATTCCACTTTTATATTTCACTTTAGAAACACTTTTAAAATTCATGGCATTGTTGAACAATTAAAAATTACCACTTTCAAGGGGCTGAGAACATAGCTTAACAATTAAGCACTTGCCTAGCGTCTACAAATTCCTGGGTTCAATCCCCAGCCCCACACACACACACACACACACACACACACACAAACACTTTCAATATTAGCTGTGCACCAACAATAAACCAGTCTCACCAACTTTTCTTTCTTTTTTTTTGGTGGGGAGGGTGCCAGGGATTGAACCCAGGGATGCTTAACCACATCCCCAGCTCCTATTTATTTATTTATGTTTTTTAAAAAATATTTATTTATTTGTTTTAGTTGTGTACAATGCCTTTATTTTTACGTGGTGCTGCGGATCGAACCCGGGCCATGCACATGCTAGACGAGTGCTCTACCACTGAGCCACAGTCCCAGCCCCTATTTATTTATGTTTTGAGACAAGTGTCTCACTAAATTGCTTAGAGCTTCACTAACTTGTTGAGGCTGGCTTTGAACCTGTGCTCCTCCTGCTTCAGGGTCCTGAGTCACTGGGATTACAGACTTGTGTTACAATGCCATGCTCAAATTTTCTTTTTGGAAGGTCACAGTTATAGATTGTCAGGGTAAGTAGCGAAGTACAAACCTAAGATCTTACAGCACAAGGATGAGCCAGCCATGATGGCACACACCCATAATTGCAACTACCTGGGAGACTAAGCAAGAGGATCCCAAATTCAAGTCTATTCTTGGCAACCTGGCAAGACCTGCTGCACAATAAAAAGGGCTGGGAATGTAGCTCACTCGTAGAGCAGTGCCCCGTTTGTTCCCAGTACCGCCCAAAACAATAACAACAACAACAAAAAACATTGAGAGACATACTTTATAACCTACGTGAAGAAGAAAATAAACTATGTGGATATCAGATTCCAAAGAAGCCTCATTTTATTACAGAGAGAATACAAAAACCTTTCCTCATAAGGAAAAGTTCTGTTCCTCCTTTCCAGAGTGATGGATGTGGCTCTTCCAGTTCCCAGCTTTCTGTTCTACCGATACTTCCCATGTCGGTTAAAGTGCTTATAGAGATAGCTGATGCGTTTGTTAAGGTTGTGCAAGTCATCAAAGAACATTCTATTTCCAACCATTTTCTTCTTCCGGATACAACGCTGCAACTCGTTCCCCTTCCAGCCTCGAAGCCATATGGGGCCCTTGATTAGTTGTTTGGGGTGCTTTTCAAAGTTTCCTGTGTAATGTGAAAGAACATATTAGTACCAAGACAAGATAACCTAGCCTAGACCATCTAAACCTTCAAACCAACGTTGCATCTTCTTGAGCAGCACCTTTAGACAAGAAACATTATGGTACAGCATCAAGAGCACAGACTTCGGAGCCAGATGCTTGGGGTTCAAATTTTTTAATAGCTTTGAAAAAATTACATTTTAATCTCGCAGTTCCTCAGTTTCCTCACCTGTGAAATGGAAAGATTATGAAGATTACGTGAGATAATTCATGTAGGGCGCTCAGAACAGTATGAAAGTAGTCAAACGACCATCCTGTATACAGGTAAAAAAGATAGTAGTTACTGCATAGTAGCCCTTCCGAAATTCGCACCACGTGGAGGGTTGAGTCTTACCCAGGATCCCGATGTTGTCATACACTCCGAACATGGCCCTCTTCTCGTTCCACCGATCAACCACTTTGCGGGGGCGGGAGGGTGAGCCTTATACGGGCGGTCAATCGTGGAACACCTAAGGATGGGGAAGAAAAGCAATGAATCTGAGCTGCCTGTTAAAAAGCAGTTCTCCAAGTCGGGCGCGGTGGTGCACACCTGTAATCCCAGCACTTTGGGAGGCTGAGGCAGGAGGATCGCCAGTTCAAAGCCAGCCTCAGCAATGGCGAGGCACTTAGCAACTCAGTGAGACCCTGCCTCTAAAAAAATACAAAAAAGGGCTGGGGATGTGGCCCAGTGGTCGAGTGCCCCTGAGTTCAATCCCTGCTACCAAAAAAAAAAAAAAAAAAAAAAAAAAAAAAAAAGCAGTTCTCCAAGCATCTTCCTACATTAGCCACTTACCCATAGAGAAGCTTCTGCAGGCGAAGGGCATCCAGTCCCACAGGCCTCTACCTGCCCAAGAGAGAACCCGTGCCATTGCTCTAGACTGTCTCTCAACGGCATAACAAAAAAGTCCCAGATGAGGGCCAGGCGTGACCTCGAAAGAGGGGGCACGGTCTCGGGCACCGTCTCCACTGGTCTCACACGGGAACCAAGCTGGAGGCGGCCATCTTGGGCCTTACCCAGGCAGCCTTGGGCGCAGTCCCCGCCTCTCCCGATCACACAAGCCCCACCCCCCGACTTCGGGCCGACCGAGGCCTGGACCACCCGCCCAGCGTAGTACTTCCGGTCTATGCACCGGAAATCTTGGAGCGCCACAGCCCAGGGACGTGATGGTTCGCCCCGTAGAGCTTCTGAAAATTGAAATTGCACGAAAATTCACCCATTCCCGTTTCTTTCCGTGTCCTTCAACTGTGAAGGACATGAAGGACCAGAACCTGGCGTCTAGAGCTTTGGGAGTGTTAAAAGCCCAAACCCCTTTCTCTGTGCGTCCTAACAGTCTTGGGCGGTAGCTGCTTCCTGCCCTCATTTTACAGAAGGGGAACTCTGAGGCTCAGTGACTTGCTGGACGTCACGTAACGGAGGGAACGGCAGAAACTTGAATCAGAGCCCGAGGCTTCTGATTCGTAACGTGGATTGGCCTCCCATCCTGGGGGTGACTGAGTGCGTCACTGTTCCAAAGGCTGTACCACTGTCCAGTAGGGAACGCGCAGGCGCTCCTAGGGCCTCCTCCCAGCCACCGAGGCGAAGGGGAGCCTGGACTGAGGAGGAAGCCTCGCCCCTGTGGATGGTACAGGCACGCACTCCGGGAGCTGCTCTGTGATTGGCCAGCCGCTCCGGCGGGCGTCACGATTGGCCCCCTGGAAGCCGTTGGTATTTGAACTCGATGTTGGTGGCTTTGCCCCGCGCGGCGAGGGGCTCGGAGGCGGGTCTTTGCATCAGCCTGCCGAGGATTGGCCGGGTTCTCCGCCAACTTGAAAACTGCCTTTCTGATTGGTGCGTTTTGTGTACTCGTGTTTTCTTCCAGCCCTTTCAGCTCTTCTACCCGAATCCCAGGAGCTGCTGGTAAGGTTCGCAGGTGAGCTGTGGAATTAGGAACCCGGAGTTTGCGGCTGAGGAAGTCAGCTACGGGGCGGTATGACGCAGTCTTTGGCAATACGCAATAGGCAGGGAGGCGTAGTAGGCATATCCGTGGGGTGCGATGTGGTAGAAATGGTGACAGATCCAGTCTGTGTGTAGTTTGTGCAAATCGCATAACCTTGATTTCCCGATCTGTACAGTAAATTGTATTATTATGCCCTCTGTGGGATTGCCATTAGGAGAGTAAAATCGTATTTGATTTATTAGGATAGTCTAACAAAACATGATACAATGTTTAAATAAAAATGTTACTGCGGATCCTCACATTCTGAAGCCTCTAACCCATGCTAGGCCACTTTTCTGGTCTCTGGTGGACATTGTCTTATACTTAAGGATCCTTGCACACCAAAATGGAGCTATAAGGCCGGGCGCGGTGGCGCACGCCTGTAATCCCAGCACTTTGGGAGGCTGAGGCAGGAGGATCACGAGTTCAAAGCCAGCCTCAGCAATGGCGAGGCACTTAGCGACTCAGTGAGACCTTGCTTCTAATAAAATACAAAAAAGGGCTGGGGATATGGCCCAGTGGCCAAGTGCCCCTGAGTTCAATCCCCGGTACAAAAAAAAAAAAGATATAATGCTGACTCTGACTTTTTATGCATTAATATGCCACTTTACAATTCCTTAAACACTTTTATAGCCTTTGGTTTATTTGCTCCTCAGAGCAACCTTGAGATGTAATCAGAAATTAGTAACATCCAGTGTAGAGAATTAGAAGAATGACAACAAGATTTCTTGCAAACGAGGCCTTGTTGTCCTTGGTGGGCGTGTCTGTAAACCAAACCTTCTGCCAAGAGGTGTAGAACAGATAAAGAAACGAGTAGTTTATCAGAAGTAATGGGTGCAGGCATTCTCGCAAATGAGGCGCTTGTCACTCCCTTGGTGAACTTACTGCAAACAGAACGTTATGCCAAGAGGCTAATCAGAAAGTATGGCAACAACAGTTCTTGCAAACAAGGCTTTGTTGCCCTTGGTGGGCGTGTCTGCAAACTGAACGTTTTGCCAAGAGATATAGAATAGATAGTAAAGAAACATTGCTTGCAAACGAGGGTGTTTCTTTCTTGTTTCTTCTATATTGAAAAGAAGAGGAGCTCAAAGTGTTCTAGCCCTAACTAGTTTAAGATATCTTTAGGGAAAGTTTATCTGGCTGATTGCTGATTCGCAAATTTGCAGCTCGTCATTGCTACTGGCTATTTGCCTTCATTGTCTGTTAATGTTTGCTGATGGCTAATTGCCTTCTTTGTCTGGATATGTATAAAAAGGCTGAGAGAAATATAATAAAAAAACACTGCATGCTGATCCTGTGTTGGAGTTTGACCTACAACAATCCAGTTTACTGATGAGATGGAGGGGATTAAGTGACGTGATTAATGGTAGAGTCATGACAAGAATTAGATTTTAATTCAGGGTTGATCTCACATCCTCTAAGCTAATGTTATAAGCTGGTTGTAAAACTAAAGAACATTTTATGTTGGAGGTGGGAAAATAATTGAAACAGATGAAAAGACAGGTCTTAGATTTAGACCCTGATATTTTTGCTGCTTGGTTTCTAGCCTTGTGAACTAGTGGAAGAATATGTCTCCCCAGCTATATGAGTTCCATCTGCCCTTATCCCCAGAAGAGTTGTTGAAAAGTGGAGGTGTGAATCACTATGTTGTGCAAGAGGTACTGCCCATCAGACATTTGCCATCCCAGCTCAGAGGTAAGACTTTATAGTTGTCATTGTACCCAGCACTTTATAACAACCATTCCATGCCTGCTTAGGCAACACATATACTAAAATTGAAATGATACAGAGAAGACTAGCTGGCCTTGCAAATTTGTGAAGAATTCCATATTTCAAAACAAAAACCATTCCATGTGTAATTGCACTATACTGAGCTACATCCCTAGCTCCTTTTATATTTTATTTGGAGCTAGGGTCTCACTTGCTTAGAGCCTACTAAGTTGCTTCAAACTTGGAATCCTCCTGCCTCAGCCTCCCAAGTCACTGAGATTACAGGAGTGTGCCATAGTGCCCAGCTACAGTAAACTATTTTTTTTAAGTAGGAGTACACTCTAAAATAACAAAAGTACAGTATAGTAAACACATAAACCAGTAGCATAGTGAAGTATTATATACTATATATAAGTGTATTTGCTGTACTTTTACATGTACCGTACATGGTGCAGTGAAATAGGTGTGTTCACACCAACATAACCATAAACATTTGAGTAATGCGTTGGGCAACAATAGTACAGTGACTACAGCACCACTAGGGGATAAGGATTTTGCAGCTCTATTGTAATCTTACCTGACCACCATGACATATATATATGGTCTGTCATTGACTGAAACAAGGTTATGCTGATTGTAAGGATAGTGCAGTTGCCTACAGAAACCTATAAATGACCAAAAATAACTTGTGTTTTACCAAGAAGACCCCATAATGTCACTGTACCTCTTGAAATTGCTTTATGCCAGGTTGCTTTGGAGAGGTATATTGAATAAAGACTTTGAAGCCAGGCTGCCCAGATTTGAAGCTGACCTTGGGCAAGTTACTTAATTTTCTCTGTACCTTTGCTTCCTCATCTATAAAGATAGGGATAATAATCTGCTTCCTTTATTATCTGCTAAACAGAAAGGGTAGGTTAATGCAGCAGCTTGATAATATGACAAATATAATGCAAACACCAAGTGGAGATAGGCTAAAATTACTCTGAATTACCTGGAGATCTTGAAATACATATTTTCAGATTCAGTAGCTCTCGGTGAGCCTTTTTTTGGGGGGGGGTACCGGGGAGTGAACTCGGGCACTCGACCACTGGGCCACATCCCTAGCCATTTTTTGTATTTTATTTAGAGACAGGGTCTCACTGAGTTACTAAGTGCCTTGCCATTGCTGAGGCTGGCTTTGAACTCGCGATACTCCCGCCTCAGCCTCCCAAGTGCTGTGATTACAGTCGGTGAGCCTTTTTATTCTGCATTTCTAGTAAGCTCTCAGATCATGATGCTAATGCTGCTAAATTAAAGACCACTTTTTTTTTTTTTTTTTTTTTTTTAATTAGAGACAGAGTCTCACTGAGTTGCTAAGTGCCTCGCCATTGCTGAGGCTGGCTTTGAACGCTTGATCCTCCTGCCTCAGCCTCTCAAGTGCTGGGATTATAGGTGTGCGCCACTGCACCTGGCTAAGACCACTTTTTTTTTGGTGCTGGGGATTGAACCCAGGGCCTTGCGCATGCGAGGCAAGCACTCTACCAACTGAGCTACATCCCCAGCCCCTAAGACCACATTTTTTAAAAATATATTTTTATTAGTTTTTGATGAAATGTTTATTTATTCATTTGTATGTGGTGCTGAGAATCAAACCCAGTGCCTCACATATCCTCGGTAAGCACTCTACCACTGAGCCACAATCCCAGCTCAAGACCACATGTTGAAGAGCAAGACTCTAGCATAACCTATGCCATTTCTCATCTCACCTTTTTTCCCAGCTTACTCCATTCCAACTATATTGACATTTTCTAATTTCTGGGCTTTCGAATTAGCTTTTATATCTGCTTGGGATGCCCTTCCTAGGATCTACATCTATCAGCCAGGCATGGTGGTGCACGTCTGTAATCCCAGAGGATCCAAAAGATGAGTCAGGAGGACCATGAGTTCAAAGCCAGCCTCAGCAACAGCTGAAGCACTAAGCAACTCAGTGAGACCCTGTCTTTAAATAAAATACAAAATAGGGCTGGGAATTTGGCTCAGTGGTTGAGTGCTCCTGAGTTCAATCCCCAGTACCAAAAAAAAAGTCATCTATCAGCAAGCCTTCAGTAATGATTTAATATAAATTATCTGCCTGTACTCTGGCATACCCTATCTCATTTTATGTTTTCTCCTTGGTCCTTGTAACCATTTGACATACTCCAAATTTACTTGTTTGTTTATCACTTATTGAGATTCCTGAGAGAAAGTACTCTTGTTATTTTGTCTAGTTGTTTATTGTCATATCCCCAAGTGCTTAACAATGCCTGGCAAATAACATATCAGTAAATACTTGCTCAATTAATTAAATGATTTGATTTTTGGTATTTATAATAGAAGTCATGTTTAGATTCTAAACACTAAAATCATAATAGCCATGCAATTGTTCTAAAATTTACTGTCAGCTGGGTGTGGTGGTACATATCTATAGTGCCAGGTACCTGGGAAACTGAGCTGGCAGGAATACTTGAGGCCCTAAGTTTCCTGAGTTTGAGACCAGCTTGGGAAACATAATGATACCTTTCTCAAAAAAAGGTGGGTGGCGCTGGGGATATAGCTCAGTTGGTAGAGTGCTTGCCTTGCAGCACAAAGCCCTGGGTTCAATCCCCAGCACCAAAAAAAAAAAAAAAAAGGAGAGAGGAGAGAGATTCTTGGCTAGTGATAGAGTGCTTGCCTAGTATATGTAAGGCCCTGGGTTCAATTGTTAGCCTTACAAAAGTCATACTAAAATAATCCTTTAAAAGAATGACATTCATTTAAAAAACATATACATGCACTACAATAACCAAAGAATAATTTGCTATACTGTACAACTATATATACCCACATAATATGGATAGAATGGTCTATCTATGGACACTGTTGATGTTAACCAACCATCAGTCAATCTCCACACTCCACTTTGTTCCTTGTTGGTTAAATGACGATTTGTTCAGATTTGGAGAGGCTCCTAGACAATAATCTTTTTTTTTTTTTAACTTATTTATTTGCTTTAGTTATACACAATGTGTTTTATTTTTATTTTATTATTTTTTTAATATTTATTTATTTGCTTTAGTTGTACACAATGCAAAGCATTTATGTTTTACATGGTGCTGAGGATCCAACCCGGGCCGCGCACGTGCTAGGCAAGTGCTCCACCGCTGAGCCACAACCCCAGCGTGTTTTAGTTTTATGTGGTGCTGAGGATCGAACCCAGGCCGCGCTCGTGCTAGGCAAGCGCTTTACCGCTGAGCCACAACCCCAGCCCCTGACAATAATCTTTTTTTTTTTTTTTTTTAATATTTATTTATTTGCTTTTAGTTGTACACAATGCATTTGTTTATACGTGGTGCTGAGGATCGAACCCGGGGCCGTGCATGTGCTAGGTGAGCACTCTACCGCTGAGCCACAATCCCAGCCCCGCCTGACAATAATCTTGATCAGTTTTACCAATCTGGGTAATTCTGTTTCCCTCACTAGTAATTAGAAGAACAAGCACATGATCCAATTTTGGCTAAGTCTGTTGGGAATCTTCTGATAAAGTTTTTAAAGAAGAAAAAGCATAAGATAGAAAAAAAAATTTTATTGTACTGGACATCAGCTGAAGGAAGAGGTGCTAATAAAGATACAGACTTGCATGTGCAGGCCAGGAGCGGTGGTACACTCCTGTAATCCCACTGGTCGGGGGGCTGAGGCATGAGGATCATGAGTTCAAAGCCAATCTCAGCAAAAGCGAGCTGCTAAGCAACTCAGTGAGACCCTGTCTCTAAATAAAATACAAAATAGGGGTAGGGATCTGGCTCAGTGGTTGAGTGTTCCTGAGTTCAATCCCCGGTACCCCCACCAAAAAAAAAATTATGTACATATACAATTACATTGCATTTAACCATGAGATTGGGGGGTGAGTGTAGATGGTGAAGAGAAGCAATTTTGTCATGGAACATCACTGAGTATATTTACACATACTAAGATGGCTGCTACATCACTAGGTGATATAATCTTTTTTTTTTCCCCCTGTGGTACCGGGGATTGGATTGAACTCGGGGGCACTCGACCACTGGGTCACATCCCCAGCCCTTTTTTGTATTTTATTTAGAGACAGGGTCTTACTGAGTTGCTAAGTGCCTCGCCATTGCTGAGGCTGGCTTTGAACTCACAATCCTCCTGCCTCAGCCTCCCAAAGTGCTGGGATTACAGGTGTGCGCCACCGCACCGGGCATTAGGTGATATAATCTTATGGGACCACTGTCATATATGCAGTTCATGGTTGACTGAAACATCATTATTTGGTACATGTCAAATGCTTATTAAATTGTAAAGGGGAATATAACTTTACAGGGAAGAAATGTGGCAAATGATACCAAGTGATCAAAGTTATATCACCAGTAATAAGACATTGCCATCATGTACCTTTTCTTTTTTGTAGTGCTGGGGATTGGCCTCAGGGGCCTTGTGCATTCTAGACAAGCACTCGACTACTAAGCCACTTCACTAGCCTACCATCCTGTATCTTTTGATACAACAGATGAGAAGGACCCAGACCTTCCTTCTGTGGTTGACTTGCCAAAATATACAAATTCATTATAATCATGAGGAAACATCAAGCAAAATAACTGGGCAACGCCTTTTTTAAAAAACGTCAAGAACATAGCCGGGTGCGGTAGCGCACGCCTATAATCCCAGCACTTGGGAGGCTGAGGCAGGAGGATTGTGAGTTCAAAGCCAGTCTCAGCAATGGTGAGGCACTTAACAACTCAGTGAGACCCTGTCTCTAAATAAAATACAAAAAAGGGCTGGGGATGTGGCCCAGTGGTCGAGTGCCCCTGAGTTCATTCCCCGGTACCAAAAAAAAATGTCAAGATCATGAAAGAGAAAAATGGGTAAAGACTAAGGAGACATGTCAACTAAAGGCATTTTGAATAGAAGGGCCTCTCCCCCCAAATTGATCAGTTTCTTTCATCTTTATAGTATTTCAGTCTGCTTTCCGAGCTCAAGGGCCCCTTGCTATGCTGGAGCACTTCGATACTATCTACAGCATTTTACAGTAAGTAAAATTCCCAGCTGGTACTTTTATATTTTTATTTTTTTGTACCGGGGATTGAACTCCAGGGCACTCAACCACTGAGCCACATTCCCAGCCCTATTTTGTATTTTATTTAGAGACAGGGGTCTCACTGAATTGCTTAGCACCTCACTGTTGCTGAGGCTGGCTTTGAACTCATGATCCTCCTGCCTCAGCCTCCTGATCCACTGGAATTACAGGCATGTGCCACCATGCCCGGCTACTCAGCTGGTACTTTAAAAAGTACCAATTTTGCATGTTCATTCTGAAATTCCAAATTGTAGGTTCACTGACAAATGGTTCTGGATGCTGATATCTCTACTAATAAGCATCTCTGCCCAGCTCACCATCATATTTATTATAGTTGAGAAATTTCATATGTGTTTTCCAAGCATTAGATTCCTTAGGTTAGATCTAATCTGTTACAATGGGCTCTGCAGGTTCCTGTCTCACCCCCACACTTTTCTTTCCCTCACAGTCACTTTCGAAGTATAGATCCTGGCCTCAAGGAAGATGCTCTGGAATTCCTGATAAAAGGTGTTTATGGGTCAGGGGTTAGGGGATGGAAGGTGTTTGTTATTATTTGTTTGTGTGTTTATTGTTTCCTACATTTTATCAGCCACATGATGATATCAAGGCTGTTGTGATTCAGTTGGTTTGGCTAAGCCTGGGAACCTTTGACCTATTATGGTCTGTAATCTTGGTGGGTGATACAGAGTTATGTGCATTCACTGTAAGGGCAGACCAACAAGAACTTTTTCCTACTTTTGAACCACCTCTTTTTAATAGGGGTGATTTTTCCAGTTGCCAGAGAGAAATTGTGGTAACTGGAGTGAGAGTAGGAACAGGACATGTTTGAGGTATCAGGGTGAGGGGTTTCAAAGGACTTAGCTATGTTTTGACCACTGAGAGATGAAACACAGATCTTTGGTAATCTGATGGCTGCAGGTGATGGGTATTTTGAAGTCGGGGTAGATGAAGAAAGTGAATGAAACCAACTCCCATATTCTGCCTCTCACAGTGGTAAACCACCACTCCCAGGAGCTTTCAGCCATCCTGGATGATGCAACTTTGAGTGTATCAGATAGAAGCGCCCATCTAAATGTGCTCAAAATGAACTGCTATGCTTTGATACGCCTTTTGGATTCCTTTGAGACCATGGCCAGCCAGACAAGTCTTATGGACCTGGATCAGTGCAAGAAGGTAATTTTGGAGTCTCTGTCTCACTTAATATGGGCGATGGGGAACTTGATGGGAAAGAGGGAATCCAATGATTCTGCAAATGCCTTCTGTCCTCATTTAGGGTTTAAGAAAAAATACTCAAAAGTGCCATAACATCTTTCCTGATAAGTAGTTCTTCTACACTTTGTTTCTGTATTACCTTCCATCTTGTCTTTATACTGGATGGTTTAGGTACACAAACTGGCAGATCTTGACCCTCTTTGTTTCCTTATTTTTTCTTAAATGTACACGTGATCCTTTTAGGGTAAGAAAGCCCGAACCAAAGCAGCTCATGGCTTTGACTGGGAAGAAGAAAGGCAACCAATTCTTCAGCTTTTAACACAGCTACTCCAATTGGACATTCGTCACCTATGGAACCACTCAATAATTGAAGAGGAATTTGTCAGGTGGGTAGTTTTTTAGCTATCAATAACGCCAAGCTATGAGGAATAAGGATTATATTGTTAGATATTCCTTTTAAATACTTAATTTCATACTTCCATTCTATCTGTAATACGTAGAAATATAATCATAATATGGAGTTGTTAAGAAGGAGATAATACATTTTAGAAGAGATGTAAATTTCTCTAATGCCCATTGCCGGCATTATTATAATAGACACTGAAAACAAAAGTTTTTGCCCTTTTGGAATTTATATTATAGACTAGAAGACAATTAACACATATGGTATTTCTATGGTTTATTACTATGGAGCAAAATAGAGGTAGGGAATAGAAGTTGACAGAAAGGAGTTGTGATTTTTTTTGTGTGTGTGTGTGTGTGTGGTACTGGAGATTGAACTCAGGGGCACTGGACCACTGGGCCACATCCCCAGACCTTTTTTGTATTTTATTTAGAGACAGGGTCTCACTGAGTTGCTAAGTGCCTCATCATTGCTGAGGCTGGCTTTGAACTCACTATCCTCCTGCCTCAGCCTCCCAAAGTGCTGGGATTACAGGTTTGCGCCACCGCTCCCGGCAGGAGTTGTGATTTTTAAATCAGCTTTTCAAACAAGACCTTTTTGCTGGGCATGGTGGTACATGCCTATAATCCCTGTAACTCAGGAGGCTGAGGCTGGAGGATCATGAGTTCAAAGCCAGCCTCAGCAATTTAGCAAGGCCCTAAGCAACTTGTCAAGACCCTGTTCAAAAAATAAATAAATAAAACAAGGCTAGGGATTGGCTTAGTGGTTAAGAGCCCCTGGTCTCAACCTCTGGTTAAAAAAAAAAAAAAAAAAAAGCCAGGCGTGGTGGCGCACACCTGTAATCCCAGCACTTGGGAGGCTGAGGCAGGAAGATCGTGAGTTCAAAGCCAGCCTCGGCACTGGCAAGGCACTTAGCAACTCAGTGAGACCTTGTCTCTAATAAAATATACAAAAAAAGGGCTGGGGATGTGGCCCAGTGGTCGAGTGCCCCTGAGTTCAATCCCTGGTACCAAAAAAACCCTAAATAGCTCTTTGAGGTAATAACACTTGAGCAAAGAGCCAGAAGATGTGAATGAGAGAGCTATGACAATATCTGGAGGAATAGCAAGGACAAGAAAAAGGAACAGCCGGGCGCGGTGGCGCACGCCTGTAATCCCAGCACTTGGGAGGTTGAGGCAGGAGGATCGCGAGTTCAAAGCCAGCCTCAGCAATGGCGAGGCACTTAGCAACTCAGTGAGACCCTGTCTCTAAATAAAATACAAAAAAGGGCTGGGGATGTGGCCCAGTGGTCTAGTGCCCCTGAGTTCAATCTCCGGTACCACAACAAAAAAAAAAAAAAAAAAGGAACAGCAAGTACCGAGACCCGGAGGAGGGAATGCATCCAGCATGTGTGAGTAACAGCAATAAGGCCTGAAAGACAGCAGCTGGGGAGAAGGTGAAAGGGCTGTGACACAGTGAGAAGCCAAAGCACAGATCCTTATAGGCTATCATGATGACTTTGAACTTTTTCAGAGTGAGATGGTACTACTCACAAGCAGGGCAGTGAGGTGATCTGACTCACATTTTTTCATAGTCATCCTGGTTGTTGGATTTAAACAGACCATAGAGGGAAAGCGGGGAGTAAGATCATTTATGAGGCTATTCCAGTCACTCAAACACGATCATGGGAGTTGCATTGGAGATGAGAAGAAGTGGTTGGATTCTATACTTTTTTCTTAAGGTAGAGCTTATAGGATTTGCTTACAGATTGGGCATGAGGTATGAGGGGAAGGGTACAGTCAAGGATAATTCTCCCAGAGTCTTTGTCTGAGCATATGGAAGAATAGGGTTGCTGGATAACAGGTATAAAAAAGGCTATGGTACTTGTTTTGGAGAGGAAATCAGAAGTTCTGTTTGGCTGGGCACGGTGGCGCACGCCTGTAATCCCAGCACTTGGGAGGCTGAGGCAGGAGGATCAACAGTTCAAAGCCAGCCTCAGCAATGGCGAGACACTTAGCAACTTAGTGAGACCCTGTCTCTAATAAAATACAAAAAAGGGCTGGGGATGTGGCCCAGTGGTTGAGTGCCCCTGAATTCAATCCCTGATACCAAAAACAAAACAAAAAAAGAAGTTCTGTTTGTATCATACAAAGTTTGAGGTGCTTATCAGACATATTAGTAAAGTTATCAGATTCAGCTATTATGCAAATCTGGAGTTCAAAACAGAGGTCTGGGCTAAAGGTATACATTTGGGAAGATAATGGTATTTAAATCCTTGAAAGTAAGTGAGGTCACTAAATCAATAAGTGTAACAAAAAAAGAGCAGAAATCCAAGGACTCCTAGGGTGCTTCCAGTGCTTAAGGATATAGTCCAGCTCACCCTTACCATTAAGAGGGTGAAATGAAGAGAAACCAAAGAAATGGAGAAAGGAAACTCGGGTCCCAGAAGCCAAATGAAGTATATGTTTCAGGGAAAAAGTGAATGATCATCTGTGTCAAGTGCAGGTGAAAGGTCTGTCTTGATAAGGACTGGACTGGCCATTATATCTGGCAATGAGCAGTCATTGGTGACTTTGTTCTATCTCTTATGTGTCTATCTGTTTTGCATGGTAACTAGTTGAAAGTCACTAATCTCGGAAAAAACGAGTACCTATTTGGAGTCAAAAGAGCAAAGCAAGTTGGTATGGAAGGTGATAGAATGAAAAAGGAAAGGGGAAGAAAAAAAAAAAAACCCTAGAAGACCTTAACTTTGGGGGCACTAGGGATAAAATGAATGAGCCAGGGCCCTCAATGTGATTGACTCCAGACAGCTGATCTCATCATCTCCATCTCTTCCTTTCTTAGTTTGGTTACTGGCTGTTGCTACCGCCTCCTAGAGAATCCCACCATTGGTCATCAGAAGAACCGTCCCATCCGGGAAGCCATAACACACTTGCTTGGGGTGGCCTTGACACGTTATAACCATATGCTCAGTAAGTTGTCCTCTACTTTGCCCTAACTTTGTCATTTTGCCCATAATTTCTCATGATTGGTACTTCCACAGGCGCCACTGTGAAGATCATCCAGATGCTGCAGCATTTTGAACACCTAGCACCTGTGCTGGTGGCAGCTGTGAGTCTCTGGGCAACTGATTATGGAATGAAGAGCATAGTGGGAGAGATCGTAAGGTGATTCTTCCTTCTCAAAAGTTTCTAATTCTTGTTTTCTTTTGGGAGGGGATAAAGAAAGGGGAAATATATTCTCTGTGCAAGAAAAGATTCTTTCAGGTATTAGATACTAGTCCTACCTTCCCTTACTGGGAACTGAGTAACTGAGCAATCTAGCCTTGGCTGTTTTTTCCTTGTATAGAGAGATTGGACAGAAGTGTCCCCAGGAGCTAAGTCGGGACCCTTTAGGGGCAAAGGGCTTTGCAGCCTTCCTGACAGAACTTGCAGAACGGGTCCCAGCTGTCCTGATGTCCAGCATGTGCATTCTGCTAGATCATCTGGATGGAGAGGTATGTGGTCCACTGGGGTCTCTGAGGGTTTTTTTAGGGGGTTTAAGTCTATTGTTAAAAGGTAGTTTCTCCTCCCCCCTTTCCCTTTTCTTTTTTTTTTTTTTTTTTAATTTATTTATTTGCTTTAGTTGTACACAATGCATTTACTTGTACGTGGTGCTGAGGATCGAACCCGGGCCGCACACATGCTAGGCGAGTACTCTACCGCTGAGCCACAATCCCAGCCCTCCCTTTTCTTTTTATTTTCTTTAAATGTGCTTCTGGGGGCCAGGTGTGGTGGCGCACGCCTGTAATCCCAGAACTTTGGGAGGCTGAGGCAGGAGGATCTCAAGTTCAAAGCTGGCCTCAGCAATGGTGAGGCACTTAGCAACTTAGTGAGACCCTGTCTCTAATAAAATACAAAACAAAAAAACAGGACTGGGGATGTGACCCAGTGGTTGATTGCCCCTAAGTTCAATCCCCCAGTACCACAAAAAAAAAAAAAAAAAAAAATGTGGTTCTGGGGGTTTCAGCCCAAGGCTTTGCACATGCTAAGCATATACTCTGTGACTGAGCTATACCCCTAGCCCAAAACATTATTTCCTGATTGTTGTGGTCCACACCTTAAGTCTAGTGAAAATAACTCAGCTTTAATTCTGAGACCCATCCATTCCTCAGGATGAAGATACTTCTTACCTTTTGGCTTGATTTGCTTTCTCCAAAAAATGAGCTTTCTCAAATAAATCCATATTTCTTGCATTTCTCTCATCCTTGGATACTAATCTGGCTGCTTCCCAAACTGATATTGGGCATGGCTGGTTGAATTTCAAAGACAAAGATAGTTCACTCATTATCAAATTTACTTAAACTTCTTGTAAAAGACTATTCTGAGTGGGGTGCAGTGGCGCACGCCTGTAATCCCAGCACTTGGGAGGCTGAGGCAGGGGGATCTAGAGTTCAAAGCCAGCCTCAACAATGGCGAGGCACTTAGCAACTCAGTGCGACCCTGTCTCCAATAAAATGGCCTGGTGTGGTGGCGCACGCCTGTAATCCCAGAACTTTGGGAGGCTGAGGCAGGAGGATCTCAAGTTCAAAGCTGGCCTCAGCAATGGTGAGGCACTTAGCAACTTAGTGAGACCCTGTCTCTAATAAAATACAAAACTAAAAAAAAAACAGGACTGGGGATGTGACCCAGTGGTTGATTGCCCCTAAGTTCAATCCCCAGTACCACAAAAAAAAAAAAAAAAAAATGTGGTTCTGGGGGTTTCAGCCCAAGGCTTTGCACATGCTAAGCATATACTCTGTGACTGAGCTATACCCCTAGCCCAAAACATTATTTCCTGATTGTTGTGGTCCACACCTTAAGTCTAGTGAAAATAACTCAGCTTTAATTCTGAGACCCATCCATTCCTCAGGATGAAGATACTTCTTACCTTTTGGCTTGATTTGCTTTCTCCAAAAAATGAGCTTTCTCAAATAAATCCATATTTCTTGCATTTCTCTCATCCTTGGATACTAATCTGGCTGCTTCCCAAACTGATATTGGGCATGGCTGGTTGAATTTCAAAGACAAAGATAGTTCACTCATTATCAAATTTACTTAAACTTCTTGTAAAAGACTATTCTGAGTGGGGTGCAGTGGCGCACGCCTGTAATCCCAGCACTTGGGAGGCTGAGGCAGGGGGATCTAGAGTTCAAAGCCAGCCTCAACAATGGCGAGGCACTTAGCAACTCAGTGCGACCCTGTCTCCAATAAAATACAAAAAAGGGCTGGGATGTGGCCCAGTGGTCAAGTGCCCCTGAGTTCAATCCCTGGTACCAAAAAAAAAGGACTCAATCTGGCCATGTGTGGCAATGCACACACCTTTAATCCCAGCTACTTGGAAGGCTGATGCAGGAGGATTACAAATTTGAGGCCAGCCTGGGCAATTTAGCAAGACCCTGTCTCAAAATAAAAAATAAAAAAGGGCTGGAGATGTAATTCAGTGGTAGAGTGCCCCTGGGTTTAATCCCTAGTACTGGGGTGTAAGAGAGGGGAGGTCTCTATTCTATCACTCATGGCCTGGCAAAAATCCCAAACCCTATTTTTTTACCAGATTCTGTTATAGACTTGCTTGATACTAAGGTTGATTTTTGCTTTCCTGGGTCTTACTTTCTATCAGTAAAATGTGAGATGGAGGAAAGAGTATGTTTTATTTGTTAAGAATCAAAGGCTAGCCGGGCATGGTGGCGCATGCCTGTAATCCCAGCACCTGGGAGGCTGAGGCATTCTTGAGTTCAAAGCCAGCCTCAGCAATGGTGAGACACTTAGCAACTCAGTGAGACCCTGTCTCTAATAAAATACAAAAAAAGGGCTGGGGGTGTGGCTCAGTTGTTGAGTGCCCCCTGAGTTCAATTCCCAATACCACAAAAATAAATAAAAAGAATCAAAGGCTTTGAGACCTCAGATGAAAGACAGTGACAAATGCTTTTCAAATGTATATAGGTGGATAGATATGATTTCATATTTAATTAGAGGTTGAGTATCCCTAATCCAAAATCTGAATTACTCTAAAATTTGAAACTTTTTGAGCACCAACTTTTTTTCCCACCAACAAGTGGGAAATTCCATACGATGAAACTTTGTTTCATGTACGCAGTTATTTGAAATATTGTATAAGATTACCTTCAGTGTGTATGTACAGGTATATCTGAAACATAAATGAATTTCATGTTTAGACTTGGGTTCCATCCCCAAGTTACCTCATTATGTATATACAGATAGTCCAAAATCAGAAAAAATCCGAAACTCTTCTGTCCAAACCATTTCAGATAAGAGATACTTAAGCTTGTATCATCATGTTTCCCTGGGTGAGCCTTATGGGACAAAATTGGCTTTGGCTCTTGTTTATTGTATTTCCACATTCTCCTCTGAGCAAACAAGTCCCCTCTGGGATTCAGCTTTTCCCATAACTTTGGGAGCGAGCACATAGGCAGTTGACCAGAAAAGTCATAGCTAAGCATGAACAAGCTTAACCTTGACTAAAGTCCTTGCTCCCCCTTTGTGCCTTGATGGGCATACAAGTTTAGAGAAAGGGGAGTTAATATGGAAGCATAGAGGGCCATACCAGCTTTATTTCTCCCTCCTAGAATTACATGATGCGCAATGCTGTGCTAGCAGCCATGGCAGAGATGATACTGCAGGTTCTAAATGGTGATCAACTGGAAGAAGCAAGCCGAGAAACCAGAGATCAGTTTTTGGATACCTTGCAATCCCATGGCTATGATGTCAACTCTTTTGTTCGAAGCCGTGTTTTACAGCTCTTCACGCGAATTGTTCAGCAGAAGGTAAGCAATCTTGTATAGGATAAAGACATATGGTATTCCTCTATAGGTAGGCCAAAGTAAAGAGGAATACCTGCCTCAAAGAAGAGTCTAGAATTTGGATTTTTTATTACCAGTAATAAAATTCTTTCTCTACTAAGGACAAGGATATCTGACTCTAGTTAAGACTGTAATGTGTCTTACTCATTACAGAGAATAATATTTACATATTTTATATCCCATAGGAAGTTTTCTTGAGAATGAGTGGATAGCTTGGTTTAGAGTTTACTTCAAGATCATCTTGGCTGGGTGCAGTGGCACACACCTGATGCCTGTAATTCCAGTGGCTCAGGAGGCTGAGGCAAGAGGATTGCGAATTCAAAGCCAGCCTCAGCAATGGCGAGGCACTTAGCAACTCAGTGAGACCCTGTCTCTAAATAAAATACAAAATAGAGCTGGGGATGTGGCTCAGTGGTTGGGTGACCCCAAGTTTAAATCCCAGTACACCCAAAAAGATCAGAATTGATGATGTGGGAATGTGAGCTGATCCTTCTCTTCTTACCCACCTAGGCCCTTCCTCTAACACGTTTCCAGGCAGTGGTGGCCTTAGCAGTGGGACGTCTGGCAGACAAGTCAGTGCTAGTATGTAAAAATGCCATCCAGCTGCTGGCCAGCTTTTTAGCCAATAATCCCTTTTCATGCAAGGTAAGTAGACTTGGTCCATTCAAAAGAGAAGGAATGAAATGGAAACAGAGACAAAATTATGTCACTCAGTGACTTGATACTCCCTCTACCTTGATAGCTTAGTGATACTGACCTTGCTGGACCACTACAGAAGGAGACGCAGAAATTACAAGAGATGAGAGCCCAGAGGCAAACTGCTGCTGCATGTGAGTAATTACTGTGTAGAGAAGAGTTCTCACCCCATACAGCCTTTTTCTTGTGGTCAGAAACTCTAATGAAAGAGACTAAGTGAGATTCTCATTCAGCTGCTGCGATAGACCCAGAGGAGGAGTGGGAAGCCATGATGCCAGAATTGAAGTCTACCCTTCAGCAGCTTCTAAAGCTTCCCCAGGAACAAGAAGAGATTCCTGAGCAAATTGCTCATACAGAGACCACAGAAGAGGTGAAAGGACGCATCTATCAACTACTTGCCAAAGCTAGTTACAAGTATGTGAAAGAATGAGATCTCCAATGATCTGTTTGAGTTTAGAGTTAGTCTTTGAGAAACTTTTTTTTTTTTTTTTAATATTTATTTCTTTGCTTTAGTTGTACACAATGTCTTTATTTATGTTTACGTGGTGCTTAGGATTGAACCCGGGCCGTGCACGTGCTAGGCGAGCGCTCTACCGCTGAGCCACAACCCCAGCCCATCTTTGAGAAACTTATACAATGTTTCTTTAAAATGAACTATACTGAGGTATGCTACTACCAGATGATAGTAGGTATTTGCTCTGTAGGAATGGTCTGAACAAAGGCATAGTCCACAATTAAGTGTGTTTTTCTACTTTTATAAAAATTTTTTTTTTTTTTTTTTTTGTACCGGGAATTGAACTCAGGGACACTCAACCACTGGGCCACATCCCCAGCCCTTTTGTGTATTTTATTAGAGACAGGGTCTCAATGAGTTGCTAAGTGCCTCACAATTGCTAAGGCTGGCTTTGAACTCGCTATCCTCCTGCCTCAGCCTCTCAAGTGCTGCGATTACAGGCAGGCGCCACCGCACCCAGCTTATAAATGTTTTTTGACACTATTAAAGCAATTAAATGTGAACAGAATTATATAATTAAACAAGTCCTTCTCAATTTGAAGAATGTCTATAGTACAATTTTAATTGTATGATCTTGTATAAGTTGCTTAACTCAGTTTTGTTATCTCTAAAATAAGAAATTGAGTAGATCATATGATCTCCATTGATTTTTTTTTTTAATACCATTGTAATTTTTAAGCATTTTTTAGTTGTAGATGGACACAATACCTTTATTTTATTTTTATGTGGTGCTAAGGATCAAACCCAGTGCCTCATGTGTGCCAAGTAAGCAATCTACCACTAACCTAGAACCCCAGCCCTAAATTCAGTGAACTAAGAAATATCAAATTTGCTTAAAACTACTTTAGTAATCAACCTAGTCTGAATCTCTATATTAGAGAAAAGATTTGTCTCAGTGTCTTTGTGACTGTAGAACTTCAGAGCAACTTAGCCATAAAAGCCCTTATAACTGCCAACATGTATTCTTTTTCTTTCTTTTTTTTTTTTTTTTTTTTTTTTTTTTTTTTTTTTTTTTTTGGTACCAGGGATTGAACTTAGGGGCACTCAACCACTGGGCCACATCCCCAGCCCTTTTTTGTATTTTATTAGAGACAGGGTCTCACTGAGTTGCTAAGTGCCTCGCCATTGCTGAGGCTGGCTTTGAACTCACAATCCTCCTGCCTCAGCCTCCCAAGTGCTGGGATTACAGGCGTGCGCCACCACACCCGGCTCCACCATGTATTCTTAAATCTCAACTGCACATTGCTTATTTAATTCTTTCTTAATTAGGTTGCTCAAAAAGGACTAAAGTGGGTGGCTAGTTTGCCCTCTAAAATCTCTATGTCTTTTTATTTTACAGAAGCATAAGTAAAGACTGTAGTTTATAACTGCTTCTGTCTTCCTCTAGCATTTTAGTATTTTCTCCTATCAGAAGGTCTTTTCTCATGTTGCTAATGTCACCCCCTACCCCTTCAGAAATCCTCAGCAGTAGATGCTGGGTCAAATTCCTAATTGAGGATTTAGCCTAAGAACCAGCAATTTTCCCTCTCTGCTTTTTGTATAATCTGCTTTAAATTTGTATAATTTTTTATGGTCTCTGCTCATGATTTTTTTTTTTTTTTTTTTTTTTTTTTTTTTTTTGGTACTGGGGTTGAACTCAGGGGCACTCAACCACTGGGCCACATCCCCAGCCCTTTTTTTGTATTTTATTACAGACAGGGTCTCACTGAGTTGCTAAGTGCCTCACCATTGCTGAGGCTGGCTTTGAACTCGTAATCCTCCTGCCTCAGCCTCCCAAGTGCTGGGATTACAGGCGTGCGCCACCACGCCCGGCTTCTGCTCATGATTTTTTTAAATATATTTTTTAGTTGTAGATAGAAACAATACCTTTATTTTATTTATTTTTATGTGGCGCTGAGGATCGAACCCAGTGCCTCACTTATGCTAGGCTAGCAATCTACCACAAACTACAACCCCAGCCCTGCCCCCCCCCCCTTTTTTTTAAGGTACTGGTGATTGAACTCAGGGGCACTGGACCACTGAGCCACATCCCCAGCCCTATTCTGTATTTTATTTAGAGACAGGGTCTCACTGAGTTGCTTAGGGCCTCACTTTTGCTGAGACTGGCTTTGAACTCGCAATCCTCCTGCCTCAGCCCCTCAAGCCACTGGAATTACAGGCATGAGCCATGGGCCACCACACCTGGCTTGCCCATGATTTTTTAAGTAGCTGATATCATCAGATTGTCTACCCATTTTACAAACACAGAAGTAGAGGTCAGTTTAGGTGACTTTTGATCATCATAGACAGCTAGTAAATAGCAAAGTTAGTCTAACTCTTCAAACTTTTTTTTTTTTTGGATGGGTTGAACTCAAGGGTGATTAACCACTGAGCCACATCCCCAGCCATTTTTATTTTTTGTTTATTTATCTTTTTTGAGACAAGGTATCATTAGGTTCTTATAGCCTTGCTGAATTGCTGAGGCTGGGTTTGAATCTGTGATCTTCTGTCTCAGCCTCCTGAGTAGCTGGGATTACAGGTGTTCGTCACCACTGCCAGCTACAATAAAGTTTTTTTAAATGACTTATTTTTAAATCCCTGGGTAGACACAAATTAAATTACTTTTTAAAAAAATTTTCTTGGGGCTGGGGTTGTGGCTCAGCGGTAAAGCGCTCGCCTCGCACGTGCATGGCCGGGTTTGATCCTCAGCACCACGTAAAAATAAATGCATTGTGTACAACTAAAGCAAATAAATAAATGTTTAAAAAAAAAATCTTTCTTTTCTTAAGCAGGAATCTATTTTTTTCTTTAAATTAGGCAAGGGCTTGTAATGTGCTCAGTGGCGGAGCATGTGCTTAATATGAGATGTATTCCTTCTCTTTGGGGTACTAGGCCCGGAGCTTGATGGAATCATGAGGTAGGCTTCCTTCCAAAAGACTGTAGCAACACTCTTCTGGGTGATAAACTGGTGATGCGATTGTGTTCTTTCAGGCAGGCCATCATTCTTGCCCGAGAAGCCATAGGCCACTTCCAGGAGTCTGAACTCTTCAATCATGCAGACCCAGAGGAGTCAGAGGAGACCAGGTTTCTAAATCTCTTAGGAGTTATCTTCAAAGGTAATCCTTTCCTTCTTCAGTCAACAAACAAACATTCCAGCTAGTATGTATTGAGCATTTACTTTATGCCAGATACTGTCCTGGCTTACAGAATCTAGTGCTTAAAAGAGGCCAGAGGGGAGTTGGCAAGGCTTCTGCTCTGGAATGGGTGCAGCCTTATCACAGGGTGACTATCCAGGAATCATTTATTGAGAAATGAACCAAAATATCTTAGAATAGCGTTTTTTGTTGTTGTTTTGTTTTTTTATTTCATTTAATTTTTTTTAGTTGTAGATGGACAAAATACCTTTATTTAATTTATTTATTTATATATGGTGCTAGGGATGGAACGTGGTGCCTCACACATGCTAGGCAAGCACTCCACCACTGAACTACAGCCCTAGCCCCTAGAATAGGGTTGTTCTTTTTTTGGTTCCGGGGATTGAACTCAGGGGCACTCGACCACTGGGCCACATCTCCAGCCCTTTTTTTCTTTTTGTATTTTATTAGAGACAGGGTCTCACTGAGTTGCTAAGTGCCTTGCCATTACTGAGGCTGGCTTTGAACTCGCAATCCCCCTGCCTCAGCCTCCCCCAAGTACTGGGATTACAGGCGTGCACCACTGCGCCCAGCTTAGAATAGGTTTTTAATTTCATACCTTCATTTTGTGGGGGGGGAAATCGAGGGATGTTGATAGCTGTTGGATTCCTCCATATTCCTTTAAGCAAAAACTGTCCTATACTTCTCTAACTTTTAGGCTCAGCAGCTTCCACAAAGAATCATTCCCAGAGGTCTGATGATAAGAATGTGGTTCTAGGACAGACTAACTGTAAAGACACTCCCAGTGTATCAGAGCCTGTGACATCTGAGGAGAATGATGAGCTGGTGAAGCAGGAGATGCTGGTTCAGTATCTGCAGGATGCTTACAGCTTTTCCAGGAAGATTACAGAGGCCATTGGCATCATTAGCAAGATGATGTATGAAAACACGACCACAGGTAGGCCAGGGTCTCATTCAGAAAGGACTGCCTCTTCGAGTTAGAAAACTTGTCCCATCCTTTTTTTTTTTTTTTTTTTGGTACCAGGGATTAAACTCATAGGCACTAACCACTGAGCCACATCCCCAGCCCTGTTTTGTATTTTATTTAGAGACAAGGTCTCACTGAGTTGCTAAGTGCCTCGCCATTGCTGAGGCTGACTTTGAACTTGCAATCCTCCTATCTCAGCTTCCCAAGTCATCAGGACTACAGGCATGTGCCCGGCTCCATCCATATTTTATTGAACTCTCCCTGCTCCTTTAAAGGGCAACTATTCTTTCCTTCAGTTTGCTTTGTACAGCTTAAATATCTTAATGTATATAGTATTTTTGTGATAAAGCATTATAGGAGAAGATGACATTCTCCAAGAAAATGAGGAGGGTTTCCACTTGGATGTTACTATGTTAAGAAGGGATCTTTCTGTATATTGGAGGAGTTTTGTCAAGTAGATGGGTAACATTTGTATCTGTCCTCTCAGTGGTGCAGGAGGTGATAGAATTCTTTGTGATGGTATTCCAATTTGGGGTACCCCAAGCCCTGCTAGGGGTACGCCGCATGCTGCCTCTCATCTGGTCTAAGGAGCCTGGTGTCCGGGAAGCTGTGCTTAATGCCTACCGCCAAATCTACCTCAACCCCAAAGGGGATTCTGCCAGGTACGTGGCCTTCTTTTGTCTTTCTGAGGTTACCTTCTCAGAGGGTTTTTCTTCCTTTCTGCTAAAGGAAGAGGGGGTATCCTTCCCCCAGAGGAGTTTCAAATCCATAGGTAGATTTTTAAATTTATTTTTTGCAGATTTAGTAGATTTGTAATAGAGTTAAGGTGGAGCTGAATTTCCAGTGAAGCCTATCCTAGACAATTATTTGACAATATGGTGGGAAAACCCTAATAACCTATTTGCCAAGTTCAATTTACTAGTCTTTCAATGACACCAATCTCTGCTATTCCCACAGAGCCAAGGCCCAGGCTTTGATTCAGAATCTCTCTTTGTTGCTAGTGGATGCCTCTTTGGGGACCATTCAATGTCTTGAGGAAATTGTGAGTCATCTCACTTTCTCTCTTTTTATTCATTCAGCAAATATTAGCAAATATGTGTTCAGCAGTTTACTTGGCCCATAAAGAAATGTATGACTATTTACTTTCACATTTCCAATTGTAAAGGAAACAATAATCTAGTTGATAGTCAAAAACAAAACATTTTTAGAATAATGCAACAAGTTGATAATTATTATGATAAGTGGCACAAGTAATGATTAAAATAGCAATGAGGGGCTGGGGTTTGGCTCAGCAGTGGAGCACTCGCCTAGCATGTGCGCGGCCAGGGTTCAATCCTCAGCACCACATAAAAATAAAGACATTGTGTACAACTAAAACAAATAAATAAATATTTTTTTAAAAATAAATAAAATAGCAATGATAATAAAATAACAATGCTTAAATGATATTTCATCCTCAACAGCTCTGTAGGGAAGTTTTCTTTGCCTTTTACTGTGAGAAATCTATGAGTCTCAGTAGGAAGTTAAGGAACTTGACTAGTTACAGCTTGTTAGTGACAGGCCATGAGAACTCCAGAAAACCTGCTTAACTTCTGTGCTGTTCTGAGGAGTATGGAGGGGAACGAGAGCTGTTTGTGGTAGAATGGTCAAGGGAAGCTGTGAAAAGGTAGTAGGACTTAAGTTAGGTCTTGAAAGATAAGTAGAATTTAAAGAGTTAGAGACTGGAGGGAGAGCATGTCAGACAGAAACCCAAGAAGGAGACAACCTGTGTTGTAGAATGAGGAGTATTGTGTTCAGGCTCAAAGTTATTTAGAACAGAAGGTAAAGTTGGGAATGTAGTTTGGAACTAAATTGTGAAGATCCTGAATACCTTTCAGAGTCTAAGACTTCAACCTTTTTAGTCAGATACCCCAGCATTTTAATGAGGCCAACCTCCTTTGAAATATTTGCATTGTGGGAACAAACAGTGGAGGTGGTGCTGACCTCCAGCTTCCACTGGGAGGAGCACTGCTGTCTGCTATGTTTTTCTCTTCCCTGGGTAAAAGGAGCTACCCTGGTGGTGGCAAGGGGCCTGAGATCTCCCAGGCTGGTAAGTAGTCAGGAGTCCATACGGTGGGCAGAGTGCCAATTCAAAGTGATAAACAATAGGACGAGCCGGGCGCGGTGGCGCACGCCTGTAATCCCAGCACTTTGGGAGGCTGAGGCAGGAGGATCGCGAGTTCAAAGCCAGCCTCAGCAATGGTGAGGCACTTAGCAACTCAGTGAGACCCTGTCTCTAATAAAAACACTAAAAAGGGCTGGGGATGTGGCCCAGTGGTCAAGTGCCCCTGAGTTCAATCCCCGGTACCACAAAAAAAAAAAAAAAAGAAAAATAGGACGAGACAGATGTTTGGTGAGACTAACCCAGCAGCCACATATAAGGTGGTTGGAGAGGGGTTAAGGACAGTACAGGAAGGTTACTGGAGGCAATGACAAGGGGTGAGACTCTGACCTGGAGGAATAGCTACAGTATTGGGCTTACCAGAAGACAAGTATTAAAGGAAAGATAAGGCCTGGGTTCAATCCTCAGCACCATGTAAAAATGAAGGCATTGTGTACAACTAAAGCAAATAGAGAAATATTTTTTAAAAAATGTCCAGCATAGCTGAGTGTGTTTTGTTAAAAATTAAAAAATCAGGTGACTGAAGACTTTAAGTATTGGTAATTGAGAGAGAATTGGTACTATTGGCAAAATGAAAACGCAGGAAAGAATGATGGCTTACATTTTAGACAGGCTGAGTTTGTGTAATAGCAGGAAAACCTTCCAGAAATCTCTAGAATGTAGTCAGAACTATGGATCCACATGGAACTTGAAAAAAAATCAGTGCTGATGTATCACTTTAACAAGTGTAGTTTTGAAGGCATGAGTGTAGAAAAAGGATATAGAAGCACCTATTTTACATTTTTTTGAGTGTCCTTCCTTTTCCATTCCAAAGTATTAGTTTTACTCACTTCAGGTTCTCAGTCTTGTCTTCAGAGAAGTGGACCAAAGGGATTTCTTTTTTGGCCTGAGCCCTCTTTTTTTTTTTTTTTCCTCCTCAGCTCTGTGAGTTTGTGCAGAAGGGTGAGTTGAAACCGGCAGTGACCCAACTACTATGGGAGCGGGCCACTGAGAAGGTCCCCTGCTCTCCTCTGGAGCGCTGTTCCTCTGTCATGCTTCTTGGCATGATGGCACGGTGAGGCTCAGCAATAGGGTGGGAGAGAAAAGAAAGGTTCTGAGAAGGGTTTCTCTTCGGTAGTAGCAGTCAGACCCAGCTGAGCTCTGCTGGGAGTTGGCTACCTAAATCCTCTTGCCTAGTGGAAGTAGATTCACTAGAGCCAGAGGGACCCAAGGGGTCAGCCCTGTGTCAGCCTCACTAGTTCCAGGGCTCTGGAAACCCCATGTTGGGTGCTGGTGCCTACCTATTGGCATTGTCCCCAAAGTCTTGTCTAAGACTGCCTTTAACTTTTATGGCTTCCTTCCCCTAGAGGAAAACCAGAAATTGTGGGAAGCAACTTAGACACACTGGTGAGCATAGGGCTGGATGAGAAGTTCCCACAGGACTACAGGCTGGCCCAGCAGGTGTGCCATGCCATTGCGAACATTTCTGATAGGAGAAAGGTATGTGGAGTGGTTATGTCAAACTAAGGAGAGTAGAAATCCTCTTATACATCTTCTGCACACACTTGCACTCTGTTTTCCTTGTTTCCACAGCCTTCTCTGGGCAAAAGTCACCCTCCCTTTCGGCTGCCTCATGAACATAGGTTGTTTGAGCGACTTCAGGAGATGGTTACTAAAGGTGAGCTATCCAGAAGGGCTTTGGGCAGAACTGGGACCTTTGTCTACAGTGAACAACTTGTCCCTCCTCTGATTTAGGCTTTGCCCACCCAGACCCACTCTGGATCCCATTCAAAGAGATAGCAGTAAGCCTCACTTACCAACTGGCAGAGGGCCCTGAGGTGATCTGTGCCCAGATGTTGCAGGGCTGTGCAAAGCAGGCCCTAGAGAAGCTGGAGGAAAAGAGCACCAGTCAGGAGGACCCCAGTAAGTGAGCAGAGCTTTGCTGGGCCTCAGGGTGGACAACCAGCTTCTGCTGTTTTCCTGCAGGGCCAGAAGCTACTGCTACCAGCCCTTTCTACAACCTCTCAGCCCACAATGTCTCATTTTTGTCCAAGTTGAAGTTGGAACAATAAGTTTGATGGAATTTGACCACATCTTTCTCCCTGCCTTTCCTCTCCCTCTCCTCCAGAGGAGACTGTCCCAATGCTCCCCACTTTTCTGTTGATGAACCTGCTATCACTGGCTGGGGATGTGGCCCTGCAGCAGTTGGTACATTTGGAACAGGCAGTGAGTGGAGAACTCTGTAGGCGCCGAGTTCTTCGGGAAGAAAAAGAACACAAATCCAAAGACCCCAAGGAGAAGGTAAGCAAAGCACCTAGGTGTTGGGTTCATGTCCCCAGCATTTCCCAGAGTTGTTTCATGACCTTGGGCCAGAACACTTGCTTCTGGGGATCTCTGTTTCTCTATTAAATGAAGATTCTCTGCCTCTTTGTTGCTAATAACCTGGGAAAGATTAGTGTAAACAAAGATTGAACAGTCTGTTCATGCACACCAGGAAGAAGAGTATTAGGTAAATACAGACTACAGAGCTAGGCAACTCAGCATAAGATTTAGGCTCTATCTGAGGCAGTGTTTGTTAGAACATCATGAACCCAACCCCTGCCCATCAGCTTTCACTACTGGCCTGGCACGTAGAGGGACCTCATGTCCTCTCCACTAGAGGCAGCTTTCTTGCAAGCAAATAAGACAGCCTTGGAACAGTGGGTAAACTCTGACCTTCTCTTTGACTTTGAACCATTGTTTGGCCTGATCCACTTGTTTACCATATATGATAAACTACATCTTCTGTGAGAATGAATTAAGAAAAAGTATAAGAAACTGCATTGTGGTTGGGAATATGCCTCAGTTGGTAGAGTGCTTGCCTTGCATGAATAAGGCCCTGGGTTCAATCCCCAACACCACCAAAAAAAAAAAAAAAAAAACTGCATTAGAAAAGCCAAGCACAGGGGGCTGGGGATGTGGCTCAGCAGTAGAGTGCTTGCCTAGCACATGCGCGGCCCAGGTTCAATCCTCAGCACCACGTAAAAAAAACGCATTGTGTACAACTAAAAGCAAGTAAATAAATACTTAAAAGAAAGAAAGAAAGAAAGAAAAGCCAGGCACAGTGGCACACGCCTGTAATCCAAGCACTTGGGAGGCTGAGGCAGGAGGATCATGAGTTCAAAGCCAGCCTCAGCAATGGCAAGGCACTTAGCAACTCAGTGAGACCCTGTTAAATACAAAAAAGGGCCGGGGATGTGGCCCAGAGGTCAAGTGCCCCTGAGTTCAATCCCCGGTACCAAAAAAAAATAAAAAATTTAAAAAAATATGCATTGGCATCTTAAAAACAAATACAGAGGAACTAGTTATTTCCTTGTTTAAGAATTCTTTCTCAGCCAGGCTTGGTGACGTATGCCTATAATCCCAGCCACTCAGGAGGCTAAGGCAGGAAGATCGCAAGTTTAAAGCCAACCTCAGCAACTTAGCAAGGCAATAAGCAACTCAGTAAGACCCTTTCTATATATAAAATACAAAATATAGGGCTGGGGATGTGGCTCAGTAGTTAGGTGTCCCTGGGTTCAATCCCCGGTACAAAAAAAGAAGATTTATCTTTACACACACAAACATTTGGCAATTCTATGAATGGTTTTGTAGATATCACCTTTCCTCAGATCTGTTCATACAAAATGAAGTGTTAGCTATAATATGATGTCTCTGGTCACCCATGATTAGATCACCATGATCTTTCTCTTTAGAATTCAAGCTCTGAGACCACCATGGAGGAGGAGCTGGGGTTGGTGGGGGCCACTGCTGATGACACAGAGGCAGAATTAATCCGTAGCATCTGTGAGATGGAACTGTTGGATGGTAAGAAAAATTGCTAGGTGATCTCCCCAATTGAGATAACTCATCCGTTGCCGGGCATGGTGGCACATGCCTGTAATCCCAGCAGCTCGGGAGGCTGAGACAGGAGGATTGCAAGTTCAAAGCCAGCCTCAGCAACTGCCAGGCGCTAAGCAACTCAGTGAGACCCTGTGTCTAAATCAAATACAAAATGGGACTGGAGGTGTGGCTCAGCGGTCAAGTTCCCCTGAGTTCAATCCCCAGTACCAAAAAAAAAAAAAAAAAAGATAACCCTTCCCAAATATAAAGTGTTCTTCCAACAGGCAAACAGATACTGGCTGCCTTTGTTCCGCTTCTGCTTAAAGTCTGCAACAACCCTGGCCTCTATGGCAACCCAGACCTCTCCGCAGCTGCTTCTCTTGCCCTTGGAAAGTTCTGCATGATCAGGTAGGCCCTGAATTGGTACTGCCTCAAAGAGGATGGAGATGATATGGCTTCTCTGATGTTCTTCTCCTTTCCCCTAGCACTACTTTCTGTGACTCCCAGCTTCGTCTTCTGTTCACCATGCTAGAAAAGTCTTCGCTCCCCATTGTCCGATCTAATCTCATGATTGCTACTGGGGATCTGGCCATCCGCTTTCCTAACTTGGTGGATCCCTGGACATCTCATCTATATGCTCGGTAAGAAATCCCTTGCATTTGAGTAGTCCCTGCTTATTCCCGGAGTCTGTTATGCCAGTGTGAGAGTCACTAAGACTGTATTTCCCTAGTCTTTGACACTACCTTCAACATCTACTTGATACTTAACCTGTACAGGCCCCTAGCTAAGTGTGCCTCTAAGGGAACTGAAGCTTCAATGCAATGCCTTGGCTATAAGTTTTGCCTTTCTCCCTAACTACAGCTTTCAACTGTAAACAGCATTCTAACTGCTTCTAGCATGGCATTCTGAGGGTAATGGATCCCTGCTGAGAGCCTTTCCTATTGATTTTAGGGTGTAGCTCAGAGGTCTTGGTCCCAATGACTTGAGATTTCATTCCTAGCCTCAGGGACCCAGCTCCACAAGTGCGGAAGACAGCAGGCCTGGTGATGACCCATTTGATCCTAAAGGACATGGTGAAAGTGAAGGGGCAGGTGAGCGAGATGGCTGTGCTGCTCATCGACCCTGAGCCTCAGATTGCTGCCTTGGCCAAGAACTTCTTCAATGAGCTTTCTCACAAGGTGAAAAGTGGAGCGGCAACCTGGGGCCTGCTGCAGAGGGAGTATGTAGATCAACCGTCTCTTCAGCACGATTCTCCCTCCTCTACAGGGCAATGCCATCTACAATCTCCTTCCAGATATCATCAGCCGCCTGTCAAACCCTGAGGGTGGAGTAGAGGAAGAGCCTTTCCACATCATCATGAAGTACGATTCCATGGGCCTTGGAGCACATTTTCCACTAGCCTGTAGGCTTAGGAATCAGAAATGAACTTGCATTCCATTTCAGCTTTATTCCTTCATTCATTTGGCAGCACATGGGGATGAACCCATGGCTCACATATCCCCCGGCTAGCCCTCAGCCACTAAGCTACACCTCTAGCCCTAGGTCTGCTGCTTTTTAGCTGTATGTGCCTATTTCCTCCTCTATAAAATGAGGTGTATCCTACTTGTCTCACAGTTCTTGAGAATATTAAATAATCTACTATTCTTTTTTTTTGTGTGTGGTACCAGGGATTGAACTCAGGGGCACTCGACCACTGGGCCAAATCCCCGGCCCTTTTTTTTGTATTTTATTAGAGACAGGGTCTCACTGAGTTGCTAAGTGCCTCGCCACTGCTGAGGCTGGCTTCGAACTCGCGATCCTCCTGCCTCAGCCTCCCAAAGTGCTGGGATTACAGGCGTGCGCCACCGCGCCTGGCCTAATTTACTATTCTTAACATGGTGGAAGGCACATACTAGTTCCCACAAATAACAGCTTTTCTTGTTAATTTTTATTCACAATAAAAATTCTCAGGGCATGGGTTCTCTAATGTCTGGGAGAGGGCAAGAGGAGCAGTGAGGCAATTAGGGGGCCATGACCAAGAACATTCTTGTGTTGAGCAAAGACGGAAAAGTCTGGTGCTAGGTGAGGGTCCAGCATAGATCTTAGTGGATGAGGTTGGAGGTGCTCTTGGCCGATCGCACATCCCCACTTCTCCTTTGCAGGCAGCTCCTCTCCTACATCACCAAGGACAAGCAGAGTGAGAGCTTGGTGGAGAAGTTATGTCAGCGGTTCCGCACGGCCCGGTACATTGCCTTCCCTGAAGGGTCTTTGTGCTGACAACAGCCACGTGGGGAAGGGACTCCCCAGTGGTATACCTGGGACCAGGGAGACATATGAAGCAAGATAACCATGAGCTATTGCTCACAGAGCCTTTCCAATCTGCAGAACTGAGCGACAGTACCGGGACCTGGCCTACTGCATGTCACAGCTGCCCCTCACAGAGCGAGGCCTCCGGAAGATGATGGACAATTTTGACTGCTTTGGAGATAAACTGTCAGATGAGTCCATCTTTGGAGCTCTTTTGTCCATTGTGGGCAAATTGCGGCGAGGGGCTAAGCTAGAGGGCAAGGTAAGCAGCACAGTTTAATATGGGTGGCTCCCCCTAGGTGGTGTTCTGAGGCTCTTGTGCTCACACTACTGTATTACTTATCCTCAGCTTCAGTATAACTAAGTTACCAGGGTGAGGACAGATTTTTTTTAAAGTTTTTTTTTTTTTTTTTAATATTTATTTATTTGCTTTAGTTGTACACAAGGTGTTTATTTTTATGTGGTGCTGAGGATTGAACCCGGGCCGCACACATGCTAGGTGAGCGCTCTACCGCTGAGCCACAACCCCAGCCCTAAACTTTTGTTTTCTTTTTGTGATACTAGGGATTGAACCCAAGGGCAATCTACTACTGAGCTATATTCCCAGTTCTTTTTATTTTATTTTGACACGGGGGCTTATTAAGTTGCCCAGACTGGCCTCAAACTTGTGATCATCCTATCTCAGCCTCCCAAGTCATTGGGATTACAGGGTGCACTACCACAATAGGCTGAGACCCACTCTTTCTGTCTTTTCTTCTTTTTCTTTCTTTCTTTCTTCCTTTTTATTTTTTTGAAATAGACTTTCTTTTTTAGAGTAGTTCTAAATTCAAAGCAAAACTGAATAGTAAGTCAGAGTTCCCATATAACCATCTCCACACACACAACCTTCCCCACTCTAAATTTCCTGCACCAGAGTGGTACATTTATTACAGTCTACATTGACATAAATGACATGATTGAATTAGTGACCACATTACCAGATCATCACCCAAAGTCCATAGTTTAGATTAGCATTCATGTGCCCACCATTAGAATATTATTAGAATAGTTTGCCCTAAACATTTCCTGTGTTCTACCTATTCCCCCTCCATCCTCCCACCTCCTAGTAAGCACTGATCTTTTTATTTCCTCCATTGTTTTGTCTTTTCCAGAATGTCAAAAAGTTGGAGTCAAATAGCATGTAGCCTTTTCAGATTGACTTCTTTCACTTTGCAGTAAAAATTTACAGTTCTTCTACATCTTTCATTGCTCTGTCTTTTCAATCATAGAATAACAATGTCTCCAGACTGGCCGTTTATCTCCTTTTTTCCCACCAGGCTATAATAGATGAATTTGAGCAGAAGCTTCGGGCCTATCACACCAGAGGATTAGATGGAATGGAGGAGCTTGAGATTGGCCAAGGAGGTAGCCAGAGAGCCCTATCAGCCAGGAAACAATCTTCTGGTATGGGACACAGCCTCACAGTGACAAGCCCACAAGCAGCAGTTACCTTTCTTTTAATCACATCTCCCTGTCTTTTAGTCGCTAGGAAGCAGCATTTGGCCTCGACCTCCTCAGACAGTGACTTTGTCACACCTAAGCCTCGCCGTACTACCCGTCAACTTTCAAAAACTCAGCAGTGCACTTCAAAAAAGAAACCCAAGGTTGTCTTTTCAAGCGATGAGTCCAGTGAGGAAGGTAGGATACTCCCCCTTGGATGGCTACCTTTGATGGATCCCTGTTGTGGGTATAACTGGGTATAGATTCTCTCTGCCCCACTGCCCCGTGATGTCTTCCTTTCTGTGCCGTTTGGATTTATCTCTACAGTGTGGTGGGGGCTGTCACATTTGTTTTCTGAGATCTGTTTTTCACCATCTTTGTGACTCAGCTTTTCTTATTCCTTCAATCCTTTGAATAGAGCTTTCAGCAGAGATGACAGAAGATGAGACACCCAAGAAAACAACCCCCCTCCGCAGAGCGTCCACTGTCAGGCACAGATCCTAGGAAGTCACTTTGCCTGTTCTCGTCCCTGCTGTGCAGGGTATCCTGTGGGATGATCTTGAATTCCAGTTCTCTTATCTCTGTATAATATTTGTTTGCCTGTCACCTTGTTTTTTTAATACATAAATGATCTTTAAAATGCAAGGCATTTCTCTTAAGCTAGCCTGCCTGAACTGGGTTGAGCTGCTTTCACTTTGCAATAGATGTTTTCCAGTCTCCTTGTTTTCTAATGAATAAATGCTTTTATATACTTTTTAGACATTTCTGTCCTAAGCTTGTCTTTGTTTCATCTTTCACATTAGCCCAGATTCAGGTAGCTCGGTGCTGGTCTCCAAATCTCTGATGAGCTTCACGCTCCCCTTTACCACTTTCACCTTGCACAAGTGATACCCTACAAAGTGACACGATGGCCCCATTGTGGAAAATTATGCAGTTTCTAGGCTCTAGATCAGTGCTTCTCAGCCTGGGGAAGAGGACTGTCCCCCAACAAATATTTGATAATGCCTAGAGACTTTGTCACAGCCTGAAGGGAGGGGAGCTGCCAGCATCCGGTTAGTGAAGACCAGGGATGTGGGTAAACGGCCTACACACACGGATCAGCCCAAAGACCTACAATGTCAATCGTGCTCAGGTTGAGAAACCCTGCTCTAGACCAAGGATTGATTTCCTCCGTATTCCCTACCCTGCCTCACTCCCGTCCCTGAAGACTAGCTACTGGCCTGGCCGGGCTGATAGAAAGGCACATCATGATCCCCTCCAGCTCTTCAGAGACCAGGTGTGTCTACCAGGGGTTCCTTACTACGTTACCAGATGTGCAGTAGATCCAGCCCTTTAGGTGGAGGCCACACTATTCATGGTGTCCTTGAAGCCTGCCCGTTCTCCAGCTCCCCAAGTCTTATCTCTGCTGAGTCACCTGGAACAGGAGGCAGTGAGCCTGTCGTCATGACCACACGCCTGTCTTTGCTGTCATGACAACAGCACAGTGCACCAGTAGCAAGCCATGGGCACTGAGCTCTCTACCTTTCTGGGGGCAGGGTGCAGGGAACAGTAATGAGAAATGACAAACATAAGGCAAAGGGGAAGACGGTACTTCACACACTAGGTTAGGACAGGAGCATGGAAGGGCTCTGATGGTCTTTGGTGGGGAAAGGGTTAATGTTTCTATCTGAGCCTCTGCTGGAAGGAAGCAGACTCCTCAGGGGTGCTGTGGGCTGCTTCCCCCCACCACCACCACCACAAAGGCACTGTGGCCTCTTCCCACCCCTCCTCATCCTGTGCCCACTTGGCCTGCTCTTGCTGCTCATGAAAAGCCTGGACACTGGCCATGCAGGTGGCTGCCAGACATGGACACAGTCTTGGCTCTGGGGCCTCAAGAAGGGAGGGCCCTCCCAGAAAGGCAGGGAGCTGGGGCTGGTGTCGGGGTGCAGCACTGCATGCTCCCTGCCTTTTAAGCAAAGGTTATCATTGGGCTAGCTAAACTTAGCCACAGGCTTTTAGCTAGAAGGGCAGGGGGCTGGTCTCAGATTTCGCTGGCCTAGCAAAGCAACCCAGGATCCCCCTGCCCTGCACCTGCTGAAGAGCCACGTCCACCCCGCCCCACCCCCTCCCAGCCCTCATTCCTTCCCTGCACTCAGAGCCCAGCCTTGCTCAGTTCACAAACCTGGCCCTGCCCAGGATCTCTACCCCTCTAAGAGGGAAATGGATCCTTATCCTTCTCTCCCGTTTGTGGGAAGGGGCTGGGCACCTGTCCCACCTTGTGCCTGAGACCCCCTTCTCCCACACACCCCTACCTTTCTGGACTCACCCTGCCCCCAACATCCGCAGGGGCAGCCAATGAAGGGAGTCCCTGGCTCCCGGGCCTGCCAGCACGTACTAGGATAGGGAGGGACTTCCGCCCTCACGTTCTGCTCTTCTGCCCTGGGCTGCAGTGGGTGAAAGGAGCACTGTCTCCTAGCCTGGGTGGGGCACCCCTCAGGTTCCATGAGCAGCTCTGTGGGCGGCCTCTGGGCCTCCTCCAGCCCTGCCCCAGTGATGCCTTTCCCCCCGCCTGGGGCCCCAACCCGGGCCTGGGGAGAGAAGCTGGTGCAGACAGAGCCTGGTTTGTCTGCCCCAATTATCAGGTCTCCAGGCTGCCCGAGCCTCAGGACGTGGTGACCTTCCGTGCAGGAACCTCCCCCTCATTCTCCTCCCGAGCCTTCTTCCTCTCCAGGCCCCTACTGCCATGTGCCCAGCCCAGGCCCCCAGTCCGGAGAGGCCGCGAGCCAAGAGATGGGGAGGGGCAAGTGGGGACTAGGAAGGTCCCGCAGGAGGCGACCGAGCCCCTCCAGGGCCTTGTTTTCAGCTGTCCCTGTGTCACTACCGAAGAGCCTAGAGGAGAAGATCCTCAAGTGTCCTGCCTCGCAGCCTTTGAAAGAATGAGAAAGGCACAGCCGCGAGCACTCCCGAGCCCCGGCTTTAATGCCCCAGCCACCCGTTCCCAAAGCCCTCCCGTTTCACCCGTGCGGCAACTTGAACACCCCGACCCTAGGTGTCCTCCGCGGGCACTAGAGCCCGCGCCCTCGCGTCCACAGTTTCCTGCACCCCTCAGCGCCGTCCTGGGACTCGTCACGGGTCACCGCCCCTCTCAGTCCCTTCCCCCTCTCCGGCAGAGCCCACACGTTCGGTGCGTGCACACTTGGGCCGCGGGGCGGGCCGGGTGGGGACGTGGAGGAGGCCCCGCTACTCGGGGCTTTACGGGCGCACGTAGCTCAGGCCCCGGCGCCCTTGGGCCGCGACTGGGCCAGCCGGGCGGGGGGCGGGGCCCACGTCACCAGCGCCCACCCCCGCCCGTGCCTATAAAGGGAGCCTGCCCCCTCCGCCGGCGCTCTCTGCTCCTGCCCGTGCGACAGACAGCCGCGTCCGCGCCGCGTGCAGTGCCAGGTGAAGACGCCCCGCAGCCGCGAGCGGCTCGGGACGGTCGCAGCCGGGGAGGGGGCCTGCGTGCGGTCCGGGGTTGGGCGGCTTTGCTGCGGGGCGGGGCGGGGCCGGGCCGGGTGGGCCTCCGCATTGCAGGGGCAGGAGGACGTGAGCCCGCGCGGGGTGGACATGGAGGCCGGGGGAGGGGAGGCCGGCGGGGGAGGGTCGGCGCGCGCACCCCGCGCCCAGCGGGCACGGCTGATGCCTCCCTTTCTCCCTCGCAGCCGCATCCCTGAGACACGATGGTGAAGGTCGGAGTGAACGGGTGAGTTGGAGGCTGGGCTAGGGTGAGGCCCGAGCTGCGGCCGCCCCCACGGAAATTTGGGTCTGCAAGTCCGGCCGCGGCCAGGGGCTCTGCATTCGCGTGGCGAGGGGGGCGGGTAGCGGCCTCACCCCAAGGGGAGTTCAAGGTCAGCGCTCAGACCCAGTCAGGGCTCCGGCAGCGGCGCCCCTCCCCTGGTCCTAACTGCGGAGCCTCCCATTCCACCGCCTCGGGCAAATGGGAGGCTTTCCTGTTCTCGCCCGGGACCCGTCCCCTAATCCCCTGGCCGGCCGGGGCTGCTATTCTTTCTTTTCGCGCCCTGTGGGTCACGTGCCAGGGCAGGAGCCCCTCCCCCACGCCCTCCCTCCCACCCGCAGCCCCGGGATGCTAGCTGCGTGCTGCGCATCGGCAGCCCCGGCGTGTACCGGGGCCATATTGCAAGGGGGAAGGAAATGAATGAACCACCGTTAGGAAACCTCCCTTGGCTCCTCTGCCCTCCTGGCCTGTGACTAACGCACTCCTCCCGCAGTAGGGTGGAGTCTCCTTTAACCGGTAAACCAGGTGATGCAAGGCCTTCCCCTTCCTGGCTCTCTAGAAAGAGCGGAGCCTCACAGCGCGGCCCTCAAGCATCAAGCTGAATTTCTTCCCAGGCATGATGCTGCTTCTAGACACTTCTCTGATGAATCAGAGAAGTGGGTTTATGGAGATCCTGTTGTGTCCTCCCTGCCCCAGAGGTGTGGTAGCTATGGCTTAGTGCCAGGCTGGGGGAGCTGAGTCACTGTGGTTAGAAAGCAAAATTTACGCCACAAAATGGCTCCCATAGCAGAAGCCCCTTCCCTTGCACCAGCTCAGCTCTTTTTGCTCTGGCAGCCTAGTGCCGACCTAACCCTAAAGGCCATGCCATAAAGGTCATTGGGGGGTATTAGGTGTCTGTGATCCTTGAGAATCCTGCCCTTCTTCCCATTCCATCTTCCAGAAACCAGATCTCCCCGCTCCACCCTGATCTGAAGTTAAATATAGCTGCCTGACCTTTCTGTAGCTGGGGGCCTGGGCTTCTGCTGGCCTCCACTGCCGTCCACTACCCACACGCGTCTGTTGCTCCCACTGCTGATTTTAGCTAGAAAGGGCAGGTAGTCGAGCAAATTAGAGACTTAGGATTAGAGTGCTGGAAACCAACTGGTTTTCTTGATGTCTTTACCTTAACCTCACCCTTTTGCAGGAGGGACTTGGAGAAGGGGTGGACTTATCCTGTCCAGTTAGACTACCTGACCTTTACTCCTGCCCTTTGAGCTTGGTGATGCTGAATATACAAGTCTTTTCTGCACAGAGGGTGTAGCCTGAATGCAGGCCAGGCAAGAATAAGCCTTCCCAGGGAATGGGAAGTAGGAATGATAAATGCCATGTGCCAGGCTTGTGCCCATGCTGTGGGTGGCCTTGTCCTACATTAGCGCTTCTGGAAGGATTTGAGATGGCTGGGGGGTTGGGCAAGTCTTCAAGCCTAGTCATCTCCTGGGCAGGAAAGGAGGCTTCGCTTTGTGACCATGCTGGAAAACCAAGCCAGCCTGGCGGAGTTGCTCAATGAAGATAAAATTAGACCTCTTAGGATTTTTTGGGGGGTGGGGGGGATTATGTACAGTTGGCTGCTCATGCCCAAGGGTTCCACATCAACAGATTCTAACCAACTTGATGGAAAATATTGCAGGGGAAATAATTTCATAAAATTCCAAAGAACAAAATTTGAAATTCCTGTCCACTGAGTACTATACTGAATCCACATAAACGAAATGATGCGTAGGCATTGGTTAGGTATTAAAAGTAACCTAGGGCCAGGCGCGGTGGCGCACGCCTGTAATCCCAGCACTTTGGGAGGCTGAGGCAGGAGGATCACGAGTTCAAAGCCAGCCTCAGCGAGGCACGTAGCAACTCAGACCCTGTCTCTAATAAAATACAAAAAAAGGGCTGGGGATGTGGCCCAGTGGTCGAGCGCCCCTGAGTTCAATCCCCAGTACCACAAAAAAAAAAAAAAAAAGTAACGTGGGGTGATTAAGGTATGTAGGAGGAGATGCAGAGATGCAGAGATCATGTGCAAATACTGCACCGTTCTACGCAGAGGGTTTGCGCATCCGCGGATCTTGGCGTGGCGGTGGCTCCTTTTCCAGAACCAGTTCCCCACACACCTACAGATAGCTGTTCTCTCTGGGAAAGGATGAATCTGTTCCCTATCCGCGAGAATTCCCTACTCAAACGTGCTTCTTACCTCAGATTTGGCCGTATTGGGCGCCTGGTCACCAGGGCTGCTTTCAACTCTGGCAAAGTGGATATTGTCGCTATCAATGACCCCTTCATTGACCTCAACTACATGGTGAGTGCTGCCCTTGCAGGGGGTGGGGAGGAGCAGCTTGCTTAAGGCAACCGTATCGATGCCCTCAACTTGTTTCTCCAGGTCTACATGTTCCAGTATGATTCTACCCATGGTAAATTCCATGGCACAGTCAAGGCTGAGAACGGGAAGCTTGTCATCAATGGAAAGTCCATCTCCATCTTCCAGGAGTAAGCGTGGAAGACAAAAGAGGAGATTGTTTTTGTTTGCTTGCTTGTTTTGCACAGAGCAGAATCGGGATTTTGCTTTGGGGCGGTAACTAGGATAGGGTACTACCTCGGGTACGTGGTACATCACATGCCTGAACTTCATCCAATTACCTCTCCTAGGCGAGATCCCGCCAACATCAAATGGGGTGATGCTGGTGCTGAATATGTTGTGGAGTCCACTGGTGTCTTCACTACCATGGAGAAAGCCGGGGTAAGTGACTAGAAGGCTAAGCAGGAGGAGAGCCTGGAATCTGTAGCTAGAAGCATGAGGGAATCTGATTGAACCAGGACCTACATTTGTAACCAACCCCTTTGATCGTAGGCTCATTTGAAGGGTGGTGCCAAAAGGGTCATCATCTCTGCCCCTTCTGCTGATGCCCCCATGTTTGTGATGGGTGTGAACCATGAGAAGTATGACAACTCCCTCAAGATTGTCAGGTGAGGACAGCAGGGGGCAGTGGGAAGCGCGCAGGCTGCGGTAGGCTGTGGGCGTGCCCTCCCTGACTCGCCTCTCTTTGCAGCAATGCCTCCTGCACCACCAACTGCTTAGCCCCCCTGGCCAAGGTCATCCATGACAACTTTGGCATTGTGGAAGGACTCATGGTATGTGGATGATGGGAAATGGGACCAGAATTTATTCATTCTCGCCCTGGGCTGGATCCTTCTCCATACTTAGTTCCTGCCCCAGGGTTAGGGGTTTTAAGGGACTGGCTCTATCCCTCAGTCCCTCCCAAGGGGAAGGAGGGAGGCTGGTGGCTGGTGTGATGGATACGGTGTGGGGCCTCATTAGCACTTGCATTTTCCCAGACCACAGTACATGCCATCACTGCCACTCAGAAGACTGTGGATGGCCCCTCGGGGAAACTGTGGCGTGATGGCCGTGGGGCTGCCCAGAATATCATCCCTGCATCCACTGGCGCTGCCAAGGCTGTGGGCAAGGTCATCCCTGAACTGAATGGGTAAGGCTTTGCGTACCTGGGGGAACAGGAGGGAGGGGCCGGGAGCACCTGGAGGTAACAGTGCTTCCCCCTGTCTGCAGGAAGCTCACTGGCATGGCTTTCCGGGTGCCCACCCCCAACGTGTCGGTTGTGGATCTGACCTGTCGCCTGGAGAAAGCTGTACGTTTGGGTTGGAAACCCCTGGCGGACTGAGATTCTGTCTCTGGTAAAACAGTGGGGAGTTTGGAAAATGAACATCCCATCTTATTTTTACCTCATTAGGCCAAATACGATGACATCAAGAAGGTGGTGAAGCAGGCATCAGAGGGCCCCCTCAAGGGCATCCTGGGCTACACGGAGGACCAGGTACTGAGCTGACAGGACAGGGAATTTGCTGTTACATGACCCTGTTGAGCAGGGGTGGGTTCCCATACTTCGCTCTCTTCCTTTCCCAGGTCGTCTCCTGCGACTTCAACAGTGATACCCACTCTTCGACTTTTGATGCTGGGGCGGGCATTGCCCTCAACGACCACTTTGTTAAGCTCATTTCCTGGTATGTGACCTGGGCGGAGGGAACAGGCTTTGAAAGTGGCCTGGTGGCTGGCTCAGAAAAATGGCCCTTAACAATGTGTCCACCTTCTAGGTATGACAATGAATTTGGCTACAGCAACAGGGTGGTGGACCTGATGGTCCACATGGCCTCCAAGGAGTAAGAGCCCCTGGACCACCTGCCCCAGCAAGAACACAGAGGAAGACAGAGGCCCTCAGATGCTGGGGAGTCCCTGCCCCTAACTCAGTCCCTCAACACACTGATGACCTCCCCTCCTCCCAATTTCCATCCTAGACCCCCTGAAGAAGGGGAGGGGCTTAGGGAGCCCTGCTGTCACATACCATCAATAAAGTTCGCTGCACCCAGCCCTTTGTTCTGTGGTCAAGGGGTGGGAAGCTGGGCTGGAATGTGTAGAGTGGGCCTGGCCTTTGTCCTGCCTCTTTTTCTTTTTGTAGGGTGGGGGGATGCTGGGGATTGATCTCAATGGCATTCAACCACTGAGCCACATCCCCAGCCCTACTCTGTATATATAGAGACAGGGTCTCAGAGCAGCCCCTCTTTTGCTGAGGCTGGCTTTGAACTCCTGATCCTGTCTCAGCCCTTAGTCTTTGGGATTACAGGTGCCGCTGCATACAGCTATCCTTCCTTATATAGCTATATATGCCTTTCTCATTTACATTTTCCCTCTGGGTGCTAACGTGAAGCGAACTTTCACCTAGCTACTTCTGTCAAAGTTTCTTTGCTTTGTTTTTGTTTGTTTTTGGTGGTGGTATTGGGGATTGAACTTGGCCTCACCCATGCTAGGCAAGTGTTTTTTATCACTGAACTGCATGTCCCCAGCCCTCAGCTATTCTTTCAAGTACCCTCAAGAAAGGTAACACTGAAGTCAGGAGTTGTCTATATGATTTTGACTGGTTGACAAGTATGTAGTAGGCTGCATGGAGACTCCCAGCATGCAATTCTGGTTCTTCCACTCATACCTTCATGTGTGAATAACTGCAAAATGAAGCTAATGATTGCATCCAGCAGCTAGGGTCTTTAGATTTAGGTAAAACTGAACCATATGATTAAAATGTCAGTAAAACAAGGTTCTACCTCTCCTAGCTTTGGGAAAGATGAGCTGAATGCAGGACTTGGAGGACTAATTCCCATCGTTCTTAGGCACGTGGGTCTGGTGGGTGGGAGCACAGGCTGGGAGGTGGTGAGCTGGCTCTGCCACTTGGAGGCTCTATTTGGGCAAGTTACTTCTAACTTTCTGTACCTCAGTTTGTGAAATGGAGAGGATGAAAAAATAGTGTGTAACTCAGTTTAAGGTTCTATAGTTTAAGTGCTTGAATCAGTGACACAAAAGTGCTTGATAAATACTCTCCACTTTGATTATTATTAAAGACCATTCAATTGCCAGCACAGCCTGAGGTATTCAGAATTCAACCTCCCCACCTCTCAAGCTTTTCCAAATCAGACACATTCAGCCTGTTGGTTGTGGTGAATGAGACAAGGAAGAGGCACATCTTCAGCCAACACTTGAAACAGACCCTGAGTGCGTGCACACACACCCTCGCACATACACACAGCAGCTTCATTTTTTTTTTCTGTCACTCAGCAGTGACCAGGAGATTCACCCAGTCCAGGGCATAAAGGCCCCTTTAATGCATGGTGCCTCCCTCTGTGAGGGAAGGTCACAGCCACATGCACTCCAGTTGGCAGGTGGACAGCCATGAGAACATGGACAGCAGGACAGAGGACCCGTCCAGCCCCACCTCCTACCATCCACACCAGGAAGTCCTGTCCACTGCACTGTTGCACAATTCTTTAGGGAACTTCTAGCTGAAGCCACTTTATACCAGTGCCTGGGCCAGTTAGCACCAGTACAAATACCAGTGCCTGGGCCAGTTAGCACCAGTACAAAATCAAAGACCGCGGGCTCGAGATCCCAGAGATGGAGGTCCCACATTCACATCCTTCAGACAGTGGAAAAGGTGAAAGGCCATGAGCAGTCCTGGCCATTTAAAGATGGAGGAGTAGCAGACACCACGCATGAAGGCAGGAGGCCCCATTTGCAGTGGGAGCTGCCCAGGAAGGGCAGGGCCAAGCCTAGCCCCAGACACTCCCGAACTCTAGGGAGGCCAAGAACCAAGAGGAAGCTCGAGAGAGGAGCAACACAGGCCCGGGGCCAGGCTTGGTGTGGTAGTACAAATGGCGTCCCCTCCGTGAACACCCGGCTTTGGGCCTGGATGAGCTTCCGGCAGGATGGGGCCACGAGGGAGCCACGTCCCTATCTCATGGAGCTGGTCCCTATCTCATGGAGCTATCAGATGAGACATCGCGATCGGAGTCCTCAGTCTCGCTTGGCGGTGGCGGCGGGTCGCTAAGCGGGACCGCAGTGAAAGCAGGAGACTTTCTAGAAGAAAACACCAGTTGTTATCTTGGGATAGGCAGAAGGGCTGACAGGGCTGGCATGCCTCTTCCCAGGGACGTGTCCTTTGGCAGGTAGGTGAATGACACCTTGGTGAGGGCAGGGAACCATTGGGTAAGGATGCACACAGGGCAAGGGACGTGGGGAGGAGAGAATCCTCTCCCATTATCACCCTAAGTGCATGCATGAAGTCACGAACCTTGTGAATATACTTTGTATACAACCAGAGATATGTAAAAGTGTGCTCTATGAGTATGATACGAAATGCAATGCATTCTGCTGTCATTTCTAACAACTTAGAATAAAAAATAAATTAATAAATAAATTAAAAAGAATCCTCTCCCACACTGCCCTGATAGGGGAAGTGGTCCCTGCTTTTATCTTGGGGGCTGTGAAGGCTCAGCAGTCAGAAATGTCTGAAGTTGGGGCTGGGATTGTGGCTCAGCGGTAGGGCACTTGCCTAGCACATGTGCGGCCGGGTTCAGTCCTCAGCACCACGTAAAAATAAAGGCATTGTGGCACTGTGTACAACTAAAACAAGTAAATATTTTTTTTTAAAAAAAGAAATGTCTGAAGTCACAGCATACGAGATGTCACCTGAGATACAAATATAATGTACTAATAAAAACATATGTACAGGGCTGGGGTTGTGGCTCAGCGGCAGAGCGCTCGCCTCGCATGTGCGCGGCCCGGGTTCGATCCTCAGCACCACGTAAACATAAATACATTACATTGTGTACAACTAAAGTAAATAAATAAATATTAAAAAAAAGCATATGTACATATGTGTATATGCATATAATTCAAACCTTAAAAAAAAAAAAAAAAACAGGAGCTGGGCGTGGTGGCGCACGCCTGTAATCCCAGCACTTGTGAGGCTGAGGCAGGAGGATCGCCAGTTCAAAGCCAGCCTCAGCAATGGCGAGGTTCTTAGCAACTCAGTGAGACCCTGTCTCTAATAAAAATACAAAAAAGAGCTAGGGATGTGGCCCAGTGCCCCTGAGTTCAATCCCCGGTACCGGAAAAAAAAAAAAAAAAGATGCCAACTCAGTATACTAACCCTAGGTACCCAGCTATATGTATATATGTAATTTGTTTTGTTTTGTTGTGCTGGGAATTCAACCCAAAGTCTCATGCATGCTAGGCAAGTGTTTTACTAAGCCACATTCCTAGCCCTGTAATTTGTTTGACATTTTTGTTTTTGTTTTTTTGAGACAGTGTCTTGCTATGTGGCAACTGGTCTCAAACTCCTAGATTCAAGTAATCTTTCTACCTCAGTCTCCTGAGTCACTGGGACTACAGATACACACCAGTGCACTCAGCTTATTTGTAGAATTTTTATGATTTGTTAAAATTTACTCTTTTGTGAGGCATAACTTATCAGACAGGGTCAATCAAATGCACAAATCGTGGCTTTGACCTTAGGTAAAAATCCGCCTCCCCACATCCCTCTGTTCCTTGCTAGTTTTTAATCTGTCTCTAACCAATGAAACCCCAAGAGTTGATGGTACTGAAGGGAGGAAGAAAAAGCTGTCCACCTGGGCCAGACATTCCAGGAGACTCCCAAAGGACAGCCCCACATCAAAAGTAACCAGATACTGGACTGCAGTTGTAGCTCAGTGGTAGAGCACTTGCCTAGCATATGTGAGGCATTGGGTTTGATCCTCAACACCACACAAAAATAAATGAATAAAATAAAGGTATTAAAAAAAAAAAAAAAGTAGGTACTGTCCAAGGGTCTTTAGGGCTTGCTGGTCAAAGGGCTCTGCTCCACACCCTCCTTTCCTGAGTCACCCTGGGAGGCAGGTACTCAGAAGAGCAGGCAGGCCCTACACTCCAAGTAGGCCCTTACCGGTCTCCAGACTGGGTGATGAGCCGGCGGCAGGTCTCCATCTGTACGTCCAGGCCCCGCTTCATGCTGCACATCTCCATGTACTCATGCAGGTGTCGGTTCATGTCGTTCTTCGCTGTGGCCAGCTCCAGCTGTGATGGGGCAGGACAGGGCCACCAGGGTTAGCAGGCCCAGGGCAGTAGTACCTCTGCTCCCTTGATCAGAAGGCTAACATGCCAAGAACACCAGCTGGACCCGGGATCCAAGAAGCCATGGTTGAAGGCTCAGATTTAAAAAGAAATCAGAAGCCGGCGCAGTGGCGCACGCCTATGATCCCAGCACTTTGGGAGGCTGAGGCAGGAGGATCGCGAGTTCAAAGCCAGCCTCAGCAATGGCGAGGCAGTTAGCAACTTAGTGAGACCTTGTCTCTAGTAAAATGCAAAAAAGGGCTGGGGATGTGACCCAGTGGTCAAGTGCCCCTGAGTTCAATCCCCAGTACCACAAAAATAAAATAAAATAAAATAAAAAGAAATCAGATTGGGCTAGGGCTGTAGCTCAGTGGCAGAGCGCTTGCCTAGCATGCGTGAGGCACTGGGTTTGATCCTCAGCACCACATAAAAACAAACAAATAAAATAAAGGCATTCTGTCCATCTACAACTACAAAAAAAAAAATTTATTTTTAAAGATAAAAAGAGCCAGGCGCATTGGCACACACCTGTAATCCCAGCACTTGGGAGGCTGAAACAGGAGGATCACGAGTTCAAAGCCAGCCTCAGCAATGGCAAGGCATTGAGAAACTCAGTGAAACCCTGTCTCTAATAAAATACAAAAAAGGGATAGGAATGTGGCCCAGTGGCCAAGTGCCCCTGAATTCAATCCCCGGTACCAAAAATAAATAAATAAATAAATAAATAGAATGATTCAATCACTTTAAAATATAAAAAAGAAATCAGATGGAGGCAGAAAGCACCAAATTATACAATGGTTTCCTCAGAACTTTTTTTTTTCTTTCTTCCTTTTTTTTTTCCCTTCGTGATGCTGGAGATGTAACTGGAGGCCTCACACACAAATGCTAGGCAAGTGCTTTATCACCAAGCAGTATTCCACCTGCCCCTGCCAAACCATCCTTTTCTCAGGAATCTTTGCTTACAGAAAAATACAACAGTATCTCTGTTGTAGGCCTACATTCTTCTTTTTTAAATATTCTTTTAGTTGCTGATGGACTTTATTTTATTTTATTCATTTATTTGTTTATTTATTTTTATATTTATTTATTTGCCTTAGTTGTACACAAAGCGTTTATTTTTACATGGTGCGGAGGATCGAACCTGGGCTGTGCACGTGAGAGGCGAGCGCTCCACTGCTGAGCCACAACCCCAGCCCTTATTCATTTATTTATATGCAGTGCTGAGAATTGAACACAGTGCCTCACACATGTGAGGCAAGCACTCTACCACTGAGCCACAACCTCAGCCCACCCCCCACCTATATTCTTTTAAAAGACAGATATGAGCAAAGAGAAAAGGAATGTCAGCATGGGCAGTCATGGAGCAGATCAACGATCTACACTGCCGGGGCAGCCACCTGTGGATGCCCTTGCTCCCTCCCTCCCTGTGGTTCCCACAGGGCTCAGCTCATCCAGCATTTCCTGTATGATGCTGGCTCTAGCCATTACTAACTTGTAAGCTCCTTTGAGGCTCTCAATGGTCTTAGGGTCTTACTCACGTCTGCATGTCCAGCACTCCCTCAATGAGGATTGATTAACTCTGTGCAGTATCTATAAGACTCACAGCAAACAGGAGGAAGCCTGACTGTACTGGTCAGAGAGGCTCGGTTCTCTTACCATTTTCTCCTCCTTACTTTATTTCTCACTCACAAGTCATTTCCAGACACTAAAAAGAAAGACTGCCACACTGAATGTCCTACCAATTATAAGAAATAGCCTGACTTCAGAATCATTCTATGTGGAAAAATGAGAGGCTTAGAATCAAGGGAGGATGGTCTTCCTCCCAGAACTCAATCTGCAGATGGAATCTGACTCTGAGGCAGAGAGGTGGGGCCGAGCAGAGAAGGATCTGGGCCACAGAAAATCTGGCTGCCTTTGTTTGGGGTACAAAGGCCAGGGGGCCAGAAGGGGACAGGAATCAAACTGCTTGGAGGTGATTGGCTTGACTGTTGGAGAGCAAAGAGAGAGGGAAGGAAAGGGCCCGTGAAGAATGTGATTTGCACAGAGCGGAAGCCACCCATACTAATCTGAGTTGAATGAAAAGAGAATGGGGACTGGAAGAAAGGAGGAAATGGGTCACAGGACCAGACAAAAGGGACGGCAGAGAGTAGCATCTGGGGTGAGATGGTGGCTGGTGGTTTCAAAGCCCTAGTGAGGATGGCATGAAAGGCACATGTGTTCACACAGCAGCAAGAGGGGCAGGATGTAGTGGCTGTCCCACCTAGGAGGAAACGTGATGCTGAAGCTCTCCTTCAGATCAGCGGCCACCTCTACCCAGCTCCTCCTCCCCAGGAAGCCGAGGCAGAGGCTAGAATCCATCACAGGAGAGGGAGGGAAGAAGGAGGTGAAAGAAAAATATTCTACCAAAATACAAGGCTAGTACTTCTAGAAGTAGTCTCTACATATTTTTATGTCCTTTAATTCATACACTTAAGGCAGGAATGAGGTAAGGAGATGATGCAAATATTAGGGGACATCCTCAAGAGCCTACCTCAAAAACCCCAGAATCAGTGTGTGTGACCAGAGGCGGGGGGTGGGGGTGGCAAGGATGAGACAGATGGAGAAAGCCAGGGGGTACAGAAGGAAAACAAAACCCCTCCCACCTACCATCCTGGGCCCTGGCTCATCCAATAATGAAACTGGCCCCGTGATCAAAGGTTGCAAAGATAAAGGCACTTCAGAAGCTCTAGGAGGATCACCAGGGTCAATGCTGCAACCAAGCCATCAAATCAGCTCCCCTAAACTTGCCCTCCTGTCCTTCTGCTGGGAGGAGTACGATAACCAGGAAACAGCTCAAAAGGCATGCTTCCCTTCAGGATATTCATCTCTTTCTTACAAGGTCACATTTTCAACTAGACACTCTGGTCAGGGGACCAGCCAAACAGATGGTGTTGGATTCCCGGCAGGGAGGCTGCAGCGCCTCCCAGGTAGAAGGCCACACCTCCCCAGGTACTTTGTGAAAAGACTACATTTCCCAGGTGCCTCAGCCTGGCCAGCAGGTACCCTCGCCACTGCCTCCTGACCTCCAGCAGCCTGTGGACACACTTGGTCCAGGGGTCTCCCTGACCACCAGTTGCTCCAGACTGAAACCGGCCCTTCCTTCCTGTTCTCCCTTGTTCCCCGCTCTTCTAGTCCTCCCCCTTTCCCATTCCCTACCCCTCTTCCCCTCCCTTCCTTTCCCTACCCTTCCCCACGTGGCACCCCAATAAACCCTTTTATTTCACTAACTCGGCGCTCCCGGCTAAGTTAACTTTGTTCAGCATTTTCCAACAGATGGCAGCTGTAGATCACTGCAATAAGACCCCCGCCTGGTTGGAGGTTCTATGAAAACACCAAAGCTTAAGCCTGTCATCCAAAAGAGGTAGGCATAGGACAGGGAGGGAAGGAAGAAATAGCAAGGCCTACTTGGAAGAGTGGAGAAGACCAGTTCTCTCCACCACGGCCTTAGCCAGTAGCAGAACTCTGGCTGTGACTTTCAAGCAGCATTTTTCTGGGCCAAAAACAAGAATGAAAACAACAACAAAAAAGTTTTACTTCAAAAATCAGAACTGTTTGATGTTTGGTGAGAGAATGAGGATGTAGGAAAATAATTTCTCAACTTCCTTCTCAAAATGCAGGCAGAGTGAGCACAACGGCAGTGGCATGCCACGAGGGCTTGAAGACAGGCTGAGCCGGAAGTCGACCCGTCTCGCCTTGAGCCGGAAGTCGACCCGTCTCGCCTTGAGCCGGAAGTCGACCCGTCTCGCCTTGAGCCGGAAGTCGACCCGTCTCGCCCCACCTCAGTGTCCAGGCAAGAGCCATCACACACTTGAACAGGATGCTCATGGGAGTCCCATCCAGTCCCTCTCCACAGAATGGCAACCTCCATTCTGTGGCACCACAATCCATCTGGAAGCTTGGACTCTTACGTAAAGCACCAGCTTCAGAGCCGGGCACAGTGGCGCACGCCTGTAATCCCAGCACTTGGGAGACTGAAGAGGATGGCAAGTTCAAAGCCAGCCTCAGCAATGGCTGCTGGAAAGTCACAGCCAGAGTTCTGCTACTGGCTAAGGCCATGGTGGGGAGAACTGATCTTCTCCACTCCTCCAACTTTAATCCAAAGTTAATCCATGTATGGATTAACTGCTTCATTTAATCTTCCAAACCACCCTGTGGGGTGGGATTATTTGGATCCCCATTTGACAAGGAAAACAGGCTCAAAGAGAACTAGCATCTTGTTCAAAGCTGAGTGTAAGAAGTGACAAAGCCAAGGTTTGAACCCACATGTTTGCCTCCAGAGCATGAGGTCTCAAGGACCCACCAGAGTACGAGATAATAGAAAGTGAAGTCTCTGGGCCCTAAGGCCCACGCTGAGGGGCCCAACCCGCACGCAGCCCTGCAAATCACTGGAGCACAGGCCCTGAATGTCCTTACCTCTATCTGGTCAATGGTTTCCTGATATTCTTTTTCCCGGGTTTTGAACAAGGACTCCGTATCTTTAATCACCTTCTCCAGGCTGTCTTCCTGCTGCTGGAGGAAAAGGGGAAGCGAGGGGAGGCCAACCAGGTGGGGATGGGATGGAGAGCATTCCACAGGGTCAAGGCAGAGAGAGAGAGAAAGTCAGGTTAGAGGAAACTGGAGAGAGGAAAGAAAAGGATAAAGGAAGAGGAGAGACACAGGGAAAGGACGAAGGCCACAAAGGGAATAGAGCGAGGGACGAGGAAAAGAAGAGGCAGGGCATCAAGCTGGAGAGGCACGGCTGAGGGGCCCTGAGGCCGGGAGGGGTGGTTACCTCTCCCTGGGCCTCTGCGGCTGCCATGGCATAGCCTGAGAAATCCTCCCACAGCAGCAGGGTCTCCTCAGTCTCCTCCCAAGTCAGGCTGTCACAGTCGTCCTCAAAATCATACTCCCTCCTAGAGACAGGGAACCCGTGTGTCAGGGGCAGTGGGGCCTTGTCCAGAAAAGGAGACTGTGGGGAGCGCCGGCCTCGGGCGGGTCTGGTGTGGGGCAAGGATAAGGACAGGCCTGCGGGACTCACAGCTGGTTGAGCATGCGCTGCATCTCCTCGTTGATGCTGAGGGCTGTGCTCTCCTCCTCATCCCCATCGGGCTGGCGGGGCCCGTCACTCTCCAACAGGGAGGTGTCCTCCTCGACAGCAGCCTTGCGCTCCCGCTTCCGCCCCCCCATGGATGGGACCTTAATGGGAGACAAGTGCAGAGACTACAGAGACGAGGCCGGGTGCATGAGGAGAAAGGGCAGGAGGGGGAGGCCAGGCAGGGGGCGGGGCAGGGGGCGGGGCAGGAGGAGCAGCATGAACCAGCAGGAAAGGAAGGGTGGGGCAGACAGAGAGAAAAGACACAGTTACAATGACAGGAACAGAAACACAGAGTAGCCAAGAGACAGGCAGACACACACAGATGGGGCAAGGCTGAAGACTGAGAAGGAAAAAGAAGAAATAGAGAAAATAGAGCAGTAAGATAAGGACAGAAATGGCTTGTTGTGACCACATTGAGATGTGTCTAATGGCTAAAGAGGAATTTTTTTTTTTTTTTTTTCTAAAAGCTAAAGTCTTTCTGATGAAATGACTCTAATAAAGTTTTGGCCTGGGGTGGGTATATGGGTGTTATCCCCAGTACTACAAAATAAACAAATAAAAAGAAAGATTTAAGCTGCAAGGAGGATGAGGATTTAGTATTTACAAAGGAGAACTTGACTCGCATCCAGATCTGGAAGGCCAGTGGGAAAAGGGAGAGAAAGAAATGAAGTCAAGAGAAAAAGAGATTGAAAATGGGGAAGAGCTAGGAAAACAGAAAGGGAAGAAGAAATCTGTGCTGAAGAGCCTATTGGGTCAAAATCAATGGCCAAAGGACCTGTGTGGTTCAGAGACTGGGACTGGGACATTAATAATCTTGCATGAGAGCAAACTAACCAGCTTCTTCTATGGAGAAAGCAAGAAAGAAGATGAAAGGAAGAGAGAGGAGAGAGGCAGACAGAGGAGAGAGAGAGGGAGGGGGAGATGGTGTTAGAGACAGCTTCCAAAACCTCTCCTGAGGCTGTCCCTTGCCCCCCAGCCTAGTCCCACTGAGGGCCCTGGTGCTAGGACAAGGTTCCCCAAGAAGGGGGCAGGCCCATGCTCCAGGCCAGCCACAATGGAAGCTTCTTCATCTGCCCGCCCCACCCTACTGGCTGAGGACAGCCCGGCCCTCACCTGGAACATCTGAATCATGTCCTCACAGTTGCGCTGCTGAGCCACGTCGCACAGTTTGGCGGTGATGTCAATGCGACGGCAGATGTCCATATCCACCTTCATGGCCTTTTCCTGGATTTTGGTGTCCAGCTCTGACAGGTTCTGTCCAGAGAACACGAGGGACAGTGAAGAGTTGGCAAGTACCCATAATGGCTTGGCAAGAGCCTCACGCTTCTTATCACACCACCGTCACCTCCTCCATGAAGTCCCTAACCTCTGGGCAGAACACCCTTTTCCAGAGAGCCCCTCCCAATGGCATACACTGGGACCACCCATGTGACTGGCTCTCTGGCCAAAAAGGCGACCTGAAGGGCATGGCCCAGAGTTTAGTACCAGCAGGGATTCCCTGGAACCAATCATAGTCCTTACCCTCCTGGAACTTACATCACCAGAGGGAAAAGAGACCACTGGAATTATGAGTGAAGAAGGTGCCAGGCATGGTGGCACTCTCCCGCAATGCCAGGAAGGTAAGGCAAGAGAACCACAAGTTTGACCGGCTGGGGATAGAACTCAGTGGTAGAGCACTTGCCAAGCATACACAGGGCCGTGGGTTCAAATAAGTTTGAGGCCAGCCTTGCAACTTAGCAAGACCTCATCTCAAAATAAAAAAACAAAAGGGCTAAGATGTAACTCAGTGGCAAAGCATTTGTATAACATGTATGAGGGCCCGGGTTCAATCCCTAATACTGAAATAGTAAATAAATAAATAAAGAGTGGAGTGGAAAAAGTACTGTAATTTAGCAATAAGCATGTGCCAGATACTGTCCCAAATACATTGAAATCTTCATGATAATCCTGCAAAGCACACACCTTTATTTTCTCCATTCCACAGATGAGGCTACGAAGGCTGAGGAGAACTTGGAGGTAAAGGAATTGGCCCACAGCCATACGTACCACTGCACAGCCAGTGTCAGAACCTAGACGAGCTGGTTCCAGAGGCTGTGTTCACACTTACTACCTACAAACTCCAGAAATGACCAGGCCGTCCTGCCTCTCTGACAGGGTGCAAGGCTTTTGTTCCTTCTTTGCTTGAATTAGAGGGTACCAAGGGGGGAAAGCCAGAGGGACAGCAAAGTGAGGGAAGGAGTGGCAGACAGGGCAGCAATAGGCCAGAACTAGTAAGGCCACCCTTCTGCCTCCAGCTGCCCGAGGAGCCCAGCAGGGCCCACGTGTGGCGGGCTGCACTCACATTACTCATGAGGCCCTTGAACACGACCAGCTCAGCTTTCAACTGCTCCACCTTCATGGCTAGCTCCTCCTGGCAGGCATCAGCCTCCTGGGCTTCCTGTGGTAGGGAGGAAACACTGATCATTAGTACACCGCCAATAAAAAAAAAAGGGCAGAGACAACAAGAAGGGACAAGGAAACGGCACCAGGCTGAGGACAGCAGCAGCAGGGGGGTGGCCACCTCACCTCCTGGAGCTCGCTCACTCGCTCCTGCAGCTGTATCCGCACCGTGTACTCCTCTTCCCACCTGGCAGAGATTGGCAAGAGAGAGAACGTAGGTCCGCAGTGCCTCCTGCCCCTGCAGTTCTCCTCCCAGCCTCCCCGGCTCAGATCCCAGGTCTGGACCCCTGCGTGGGGATTCACAGGAATGCGCGGCCAGTCAGTTGGGGGCCAGCTGCAGCTGTCAGGCAGCTCCACGCTTCCTGGCAAGGACCAAGCTCACCAGCTGCCTTCCCAGAACCTCCAGGCCGCACACCAGGAACGATGGTTACGAGCATCTGCCGCTGCTCTGACTCTGCAGGGCGATGCCCAGTGGGCCCCAGCTCCCCCAGCTGTCTGTCCAGCCTCATCACCCACCTCCTGCCCACACCAGACCAAAGGCCCACCCGGCCCTGTCTCCCACCTTCAGTGGCACAGATCCGGTCTCCCGCCTCCTGCCCGCACCAGAACAGAGCTCGTCTAGCCCGCTGCCCTGCCTCCTGTGGGACCATTTAACCCTGTGAAAGCATCTGCGGGACACAGGCTATATCAACAGAGCTGCTCAGGAGCCTGGTGGGAGACACTCAAGTTCTTCCCCCACCCAGAGCCCCTGGAAGGGAGCCACAGAGAGATGACAGGGCTGGCCCTGAAGCTCAAAGTCCCCCAGCAGCACACAAGCAGTGGACATCAGAAGTCAATGACTACTATACACCCAACCCCAAAGGGAAGGCACCTCAGTAAAGGGGGATGAAAGCCAGAAGCAGCACCATCCATGACCCAGAAGTCAGGAAGAGCATAAGGAGGCTGGAAGACACTCCTGGCCACAGGGCAGGGCATGAGGGTACTTCCCAGGCCTGGTACATGTCTTATTCCATCACAGAGACAGAGTGGAGTGGTGGCCAGCACTGGCTAAGATTTCGCCCTGTCAGTTCAAAACCCCAGAATTGGCTAGAATAGCAACACATCTCAAACCCTGTTCATATAAACTCATCACTTCTTGCCACAATCTGGAAAGGCTTCTTTCAGTCTGAGAAAGGTGGCCAACTACACTGAGAAAAACCTCAACATAGATCTGGGGTGGTAGCTCAGTGGTAGAGCGCCTGCCTGGCACGTGTGAGGCACTGGGTTTGATTCTCAGGGCCACATATAAATAAATAAAATAAAGGTTCGCCGGGGGGCTGGGATTGTGGCTCAGCGGCAGAGCGCTCGCCTCGCACGTGCACGGCCCAGGTTCGATCCTCAGCACCACGTAAACATAAGTGCATTGCATTGTGTACAACTAAAGTAAATAAATAAATATTTAAAAAAAAAAAAAAGGTTTGCCGGGCGCAGTGGCACACGCCTGTAATCCCAGCACTTTGGGAGGCTGAGGCAGGAGGATTGCGAGTTCAAAGCCAGCCTCAGCAATGGCGAGGCACTTAGCAACTCAGTGAGACCCTGCTCTAAATAAAATACAAAAATAAGGGCTGGGGATGTGGCCCAGTGGTCAAGTGCCCCTGAGTTCAATCCCCCGGTACCAAAAAAAAAAAAAAAAAAAAGGTTCATCATCAACTAAAAATATGTTTAAAAAAGAAAGAAAGAAAGAAAGGAGATGAGGAAGCAGCCAAGAGGACAGCAAGGACACTGAAGTCCCAGAGAACTGCTTCTGTAGTCAGGAGTAACCCTTTCTGTCCCTTCCCTTCATTGTTTCTGCTCTCTTGCCCTCTCTGGTCCCATGTCTCCTTGCTTGCCTGTGTTCCACATCACAGCCGCACTGCAGTATGCCTAATAATAACTCCTGCATCACCTCAGCTGCTCCTCCCAGTTGGGCTGGCAGAAGAGGCAGCCAGCCTGGCCACCACCCTGCTGGTTCACCATGCAGCCCAGCTCCTGGCTTTCCTCGCGTCCTGCCCCCTTCCCTGCCAGCCCCTCACATGTCCTTCTCCTTTTGCTCTGGCACTGAAGAGCCCTGACAGCATCAGGCTAAGACCCTAATCTTTTCTGGGCCTTGGATTCTTCATTTGCAACATGAAGGCATGGGAGGTAGCACCCTAATGTGCCTGGCATCCAGGAATCGCTGGAGAAAGCTAGCAAGAGTTACAGGGACCGATAACCCTGGACAGAATGTATCAAGGAGAATAAATTGTACTGTTTGACAGTGAATTCAAAAAATGCAGGTGAAAACACAAGTAAAGAAGTTAATTAAAGATGAAGATTAGGATGGCGAGGCACTTAGCAACTTAGTGAGACCCTGCCTCTAAATAAAATACAAAAAAGGGCTGGGGATGTGACCCAGTGGTCAAGTGCCCCTGAGTTCAATCCCCGGTACCACAAAAAAAAAAAAAAAAAAAAAAGATGATGAAGATTAGGGGCTGAGGCTGTAGCTCAGTGGTGGAGCACTTGCCTAGCATGTGTGAGGCATTGGGTTTGATCCTTAGCACCACATAAATAAAATAAATTAACAAACAAAAAAAGATGAAGATTAATGAAGTCTCAAAGGGTAAAAAGTCTGAAAATGAATCATCTGGAAGCTTGCTAGGATTCTATCTGCTATTGAGCCAGACTTTTTGACCTCCATTCAAATCTCTTTTACCAGCTTCCCTTAATGTGGGTAGGATCTGAGCAATTTTTGTGTATTCTGCATTTATCAAAGGTTTATCCTACAAATAGATTGTATCCTTGATTTGAAGAGAAAGCAGGGGGCATTCCTATATTGGAAAAACTGAGGTCCAGGAAAAAGGTCACATAAGGCAGGGGATCTGAAAACAGAGCCCAGGAGGCTTTGGCTTCATCCCAGTTTAGTACTCAAGCTACCCATGCCTTCTGCACTAAAGACAGGAGGTACAGCGTTGCTATAAAGAGACCAGAATGAGGGCAGGAGATCTGGGGTGGAAGAATGTGCACTGCCCATGTCACGCACCACACAATTCCAGCTACGGGGCTCTCTGCACAGCAACATGCTGCAGGGTGATGAGCTAATCAGTCCCCAAGGAAAACTCTTTGCTGCCCTGGACAGCTGGACCAAGGACAAATACTTTTCCAGTTATTAAAAAAAAAAAAAATGTTCCTGAGATGAGCAGTTGTTCCTGTGGTTATGGATGTAATCCAGAACTGTCCATGTTCCACTGCTGACTGACTGTGTTAATTAACTCCTGCAGGGGCAAGGGCAGGCTAGTTCTGGGTGGCACCTGGATAATGGTCTTAGGACAAGTGAAACTCCCAAGGACGATAATAACATGAACCACAACTAACGAAGCCAGCATGAAGCAGGACAACCTCAGAAAGTCTGCTCATCTGTGAAATGGTAGACTCCAGCAGGTTCCCAATCCCTGAAAGTCAGCCCCAGACCCAATGGCAATTTTCCAGAACATTCAACCAATCTTTACCCAGACCTAAACCAGATGCCAATTCCTGCTACACTAGGCAAAAAAAGGTAGTCCCCAGCCTGCCCACAAGGAGCCCCAACAGCTCATAAGAGACTGGAGTCCCCAAACCAAGGCTTCTTTCTGACCCTAGTATCTTTCCTCCTTAACCAAAGTACTAGCTCAGCCTGTGCTCCTGTTACATCAGCCTGGTTACCAACCATCTAAGGAATCCGACTGGTACACAGCCAGCACTGTGGCATTACCTCCCTTCCTCTCATCCCTGTGCTACCCTATGGGGCAGAGTTCCTCTTAGAAAGCCAAATCTTCATCCTGAGAACACACTAGGTGCGCCCTGAGCTGTCTTACAGCTGTAGGGTGTATCCATATTCCAACTTTTTCCTACTCAGTCCCTTTGCTTACTCTGCTCATACTTCCTCCACCAGAGTTCCCCACCAGCCCTATGGCAACTACTAATCCTCCCCCTTACCCTATGGAATTCCCTTTACTCTTCCTTTTCCCTTTTTTTTTTTTTTTTTTTTTTTAAACCAGCTCCAAGCAATGCCTTGGGGTCCTTGGAACCTTTAGTATGGAACCTGGCAGAATGTGAACAGGATCACAATGCAGGGTGCAGACCTTCCCTCAGCTAGCCTCTGCCCCTTCCAATTTCACATAAATTAACCTACCAATTTAAAGCTATGTTCTTTGCTTCCTACTTTTGATCAGTGGGTGGAGTCGTAAGGGCTGAGACTGTAGGGCAATCAAACCCCACATGCAATACCCTCTCAACTGGTGTTCTTGCAGTACCTCAAAAACCCCTGTTATTAACACAGTCATCTGAACACTGTAGCCTGCATGAGACAGGGAGACATGCCAGGGAAAAAACATGAATTCCCCAGTGTTCTGTTCCTGGTATGCTTCCTGTCACGAGTCTGACATCTGCACTCTGTGGATTCTAGGCTCACTGAATCCAATCCCTTCCAAAGCTCCTCATTACAAGGCAATAAACTACTGTTATACTATTCACAGTGATCCTTGGGCCTTCAGTGCCCTGGTCTGGGAACCCACACCAATTCACAGCCCCCTTGTATGTCACATGTCACTGAGCCCTATCCCCCCAACCTTCCCGGTCCCTACCTCCTCTTGTACTCATCCCGCTCCCGCTTCACTTTGGCCAACACGTTGTAGAGTGCGCGGATCTCCGGGTGATGGTGTCGATCTGGACGCCCACCCCATCAGGGTGCACCCACGACAGGCCAGGCCCTTGCACCAGCGTGGGCTCCAGTCCTGGCCCGAGCCGGCGGGCGTGCGAGAAGGACCAGATTGTGCCGGGCATGAAGCGGGCCGACGAGGAGAAGGCGGTGGAGGTGGAGGTGGAGGTGGAGGGCGATGAGTGGCAGGCCGAGGAGGGTGCGAGGGGACCGGCTGGAGAGCGCGCGGGAGAGCCCAGCACTCGCGCCGACGGGGGGCAGACCGCGGCCGGCCGGGCGCCCAGGGGCAGACCCAGGGGCCGGATGGGACTGATGAAGCCGGTTTGCACGGCCTGGTCGCGGCGAGCCAGGCCCCTACGGCCCTGCTTACCCTCCTCCAGCGCCTGCTGCAGCTGCTTCTCCAGCAGCCGGTTCCGGCGCTCCAGCTCGTGCACCTTGGCCAGGAAACATCGGAACCGGAGATTCAGGGTCTTGAGCACGTTGATGTTGGAGCCCAGGTCGTTGCGGAGTGCCATGGCGGCAGGGGGTGCCGGGCCCGGGCCCGGCCCCGGCGGCGAGTAAGCTGTGGGGCCAGCGGGGGCGAGCGGCGCCGTGGGCAAATCCCCTCCCCCGGTGAAGTGGTCACCTCCAAGGGGATCCCCCAGGGGCCCACCCAGGCCCTGCTGCTCCTGCTGTAGGAGGAAGAGGTTGGGGCCGAATAACGGATTCATGGCTGCGCCTTCTGCTGGGAGATGGAAACTGTGCAGGGGCTGGGATGGAGGACGAGCGAGAAGAGCCAATGAAGCGCCTGCGGAACACGGGCGACCAATCAGATGGCGCGGCAAGGGAGCAGAGGTCGAGGGGGCGGGCATAAAAGAAGCCAATGAATGCCTCCAACTGGAGGATGGGCCCTAGGACCTTTCCGGGTCTGACGCTTGAGGACCAGCTCTTCCCTCAATGAAATTCAGGCAGGAGGTGCTTAAAACTCAGGACATCAACTATTTTCTGAGTTCCGGTGGCAAGAAGTACTTCTTTCCTACAACCCTGTTGCTATCCTCTCCTCAAATACCCTAGTTCTTGACTCCAAAGCTCTCCTTCCCTGTTAAGATCAAGAGATGGCAGGAGCCACAAACTGACCTGGTATCTGTACTGATGTCTCCGTTTTGTTTTGTTTAGTTTTTTCCTTTGGAAGATCCCAGACCCACCCTCCCTCCGTTACCATACCCAGTGCTCTCAAAAAATAAATCCAAAAAAGCAACCGTAGTCAGAGGTGGTAAAATGTATATTAAATTTCATGTGTATGCACAATGAAATTGCACAATGTACAAGCATCCCTGCAGGCATAACAGTTCCAACTGGCAAGAGCCAATGAACACGGGTGGAACACGGGCAACCAATCAAATGGCGCAGCAAGGGAGCAATGAGCCAATCCCAGTCCAGTTTTCAACATCCACCTAAGCCAGCAGTGGCTGGCTATTGCCCTGAGACATAGCCTTCCTCCTCTTTGCTGGTGGGGGCCGGACAGAACTGAGGGGAGTCACAGCGGGGATCTGAGATGCCTTGGGGGTGCCATTCTCCTTTTGAAAGGTAGCTTTCTTGAAAGGCTGCTTTACCTTCTCAGCCCCTTTTGCCTTTCCAAGGGGCTGATCACTATGCTTAAGCCTGGGGGTAGTCTGTGTCTGAGAAAGGGACAGCACAACAGGTGATTCCATGTCCATGCTTTTGGGAGAGGCATTCTGCTTCAGGAAGGCAGCTTTCTTAGAGGACTGCAATTTAGGTGCCTGTTGCCTTGGCCTCCCAATCACCTTTGATTTTCTGATCACTTCAACTTTTCCAGCAGGCTGAATGCTATCTGGGAGCCTGGTGGAAACTTGAGTCTTTGTGACAGAAGGTACAATGGACTCTTCTGAGACTGTGCCTTTGGAGATGCCATTCAGCTTCTGTGCGGAGGTCTTCTTGGGATGCTGCCGTTTCTGGAACTGCTTTGCCTTTGCAGCCCCTTTGGCTTTCTTGGTTGGTTGGGTGTTGTTCTCAGACTTGGAAGTGACCTGACTCTTTGGGTCAGGCAAGTCTAGGTCTGGAGGAGGGGCTGTTGCAGAATTTCCTGGGGTTAAAATTAAACAGACTGTTTGAGAAAATGGGCCTCATCGTAAATGATGTTAGTCATTTAAGAAGTAAAGAGTAGGGCTGGAATTGTGGCTCAGCGGTAGAGCGCTTGCCTAGCACGTGCGCGGCCCAGGTTCGATCCTCAGCACCACGTAAAAATAAACTCATTGTGTACAACTAAAGCAAACAAATAAATATTAAAAAAAAAAAAAAAAGAAGAAGAAGAAGAAGTAGTAAAGAGTAGAGCTGGGCATGGTGGCACATTCCTTTAATCTCAGCAGCTCCAGAGGCTAAGGCAGAAGGATTGCAAGTTTAATGCCAGCCTTAGCAATTTAGCCCTAAGCAACTTAGCAAGACCTTGTCTCAAAATTTAGGAAAAAAAGGGCTGGGAATGTGATTCAGCAGTTGAGCCCCCCTGGTTTCAACCCCTAATACCAAAAATAAAAAGAACAAGTAGAGGTTATTAAAACATGGGAATTGCCAACTCTTGGTCAAGTGCTCCACAGTTAGGGATGGTGCCTAAGAGCTGACTACCTAGATTCACATCATTCTTATCACGTGGCCTTTACTCAAATCCTACATGAAGCCGGGCACGGTGGCGCACGCCTGTAATCCCAGCACTTTGGGAGGCTGAGTCAGGAGGATCGCGAGTTCAAAGCCAGCCTCAGCAATGGCGAGGCACTTAGCAACTCAGTGAGACCCTGTCTCTAATAAAATACAAAAAAGGGCTGGGGATGTGGCCCAGTGGTCTAGTGCCGCTGAGTTCAATCCCCGGTACCAAAAACAAAAACAAAAAACAAAAAAAAAAAATCCTACATGAACCTTGTATTAAGAGAAACCTCTCTTAGGGGCAGGGGTTGTGGCTCAGTGATAGAGCACTCGCCGAGCATGTGTGAGTCACTGGGTTCGATCCTCAACACCACATAAAAATAAAAGATACTGTGTCCACCTACAACTAAAAAACAAAATATTTATTTAAAAAGGGAGAAGCCTATCCTTGGGCTATAGGTTTTTTACAAAAAGCTGCGCCCCCTTGAGGACAACAGGTAACAAGACATCCTAAGGAGGAGGCGAGTCCCAGGATCCTCAGATTCAGAATAAATCAGAAGCCCTGGGCTTTTTTTTTTTTTTTTAAATCCGAGAAAAAACTTTTTATCAATATGGATTTTGATGAAATGGCAGGGAAATAAGCCACACCCACACAACTAGAAACAAGCTAGGAAGACATCAACAAAGACACATATTAAAAATATGCTTAAGGGGTTGGGATGTGGCTCAGCGGTAGGCCGCCTAGCACGTGCGTGGCCCCGGTTCGATCCTCAGCACCACGTAAAATTAGTACATGCATTGTGCATTGTGTACAACTAAAGCAAATAAATAAATTTTTTTTTAATTAAAAAATATATAAAAAATATGCTTAAGTTACAACAAAAGTTGCTATTAAGGTTTTGGTTTTTTGCAATACTGGGGCTTGAACCCAGGGACTCTTAACCACTGAGTCACATCCTAGCACTCCCCTCCACTTTTTTTTTTTTTCAGTGTTGGGGATTGAACCTGGGACCTCGTGCATACAAGGCAAACATTCTACCAACTGAGCTATAAGGCCTATCCCAGCCGTTTTTAATTTTGAGACAGAGTCTCACTAAGCTGCTGAAGGTGGCTTTGAACTTACAATCCTCCTACCAAGCCCCTGGGATTAAAGGTGGCACCACTGCCCTGACAACCTTGTTTTTTACTTTGAGGCAGGGTTTCACTAAAAGGCTGGCCTCAAACTCATTCCTGCCTCAGCCTTTGAACTCACTGGGAATACAGGATCGTACCACCATGCCAGGGTATGTTAACATTCTGATGAGAGTATTACAAGAGACTATTTATTTTTGGTTTTAGCACTGGGAATTGAACCCAGAAGGGCTTAACCAGTGAGCCACATCCCCAGTCCTTTTTGAGACAGGGTCTCACTAAATTGCTTAGGGCCTTATTAAACTGCTAAGTCTGGCTTTGAACTTTTGATCCTCCTACCTCAGCCTCCATCCAAGTTGCTGGGATTATAAATATGTGCCACCTTGCCTGGCAAGAGGCATTATTTAAAGATTTTTTTTTTTTTTTTTTTTTTTTTTTTTGTACTGGGGATTGAACTCAGGGGCACTCGACCACTGGGCCACATCCCCAGCCCTTTTTTGTATTTTATTAGAGACAGGGTCTCACTGAGTTGCTAAGTGCCTCGCCATTGCTGAGGCTGGCTTTGAACTCGCGATCCTCCTGCCTCAGCCTCCCAAAGTGCTGGGATTACAGGCGTGCGCCACCGCGCCCGGCTTATTTAAAGATTTTTTTAAAAAGAGAGGTCTGGGGGTATTGGACATCAATTCAAAACAGTTTTTATTCAAAGAAGCTCTTCTGTCTTCCAAATAAACTCAGGGTTATATCCCAGCATGCAGAGCTCTCAAGCCTGTTTCAAAAATAAAACCCCACCCTTCCCCTTGAGATGCAGGCAGCCTCCTCCAGATGGCTGAGGAAACAATCTGCAATTAGTGGGACAGGCTCAGAGAATTGCTGATAGTTCTGTAGAGTCCTGTGCCAGCCCAGTGCTGATAATGCTAGAGCAGCAGAGATATATTAACATGAGTCAACCTTGGGCCAAGAAAAAAAGAAAAACCACAACCTAAAATGGGAATGCATTAGTGCTGAACCACTGTAGCCACTTGGTAGAATAAAGGAAAAGCTCCCCATCTATGTGAATACATAAGCCCACCAAAATGGGGTCCCAAATTCAAGCATGCAAAGGCTGAGATAAGCAAGCCTCCAGAAAGGTAGAAAGAGCAAAAGCAGGAATGAACTGGACAAAGAGTAGATCATTTACCTGTTTGGGACTGAGGAATAGAATTGGAGAATTTCTTGAACTTGGCAATAAAGAAACCATCCATATTGTGGGTATGAGGGTAAAATCGTCGAGTGGAACGCAGAGTGGGGTGGAAACGCCTTTCTCGAAAACGGGTAAAACCTTCCTGGCCAAAGTCCAGGCCTGTGGGCACAAGCCGCACATTTCTCTTTTTCAGGGCATAGTCTACCACCCACTCATTCTCTTCCACCTGGACATGTGGGAAAGACAAAAAGTCAGCAGGAAGGAATAAGCAGAACTGGAGCCAAAGGGAGCTCTTAGGGCCATACAGACTCCCAGCCCTGCCCTCCCTTGCTCTGCCGCAGCAGAGGCCTCACCATAATAGAACAGGTGCAGTAGACGAGGTAGCCTCCTGTCTTAGAAGCTGCATTGACAGAGTCAATAGCACTCAGGAGCAACTCTTTCTGAAGGTGAGCACAGCGCAGGATGTCCTTCTCATCCTGTCCCCAAAAGACCCAGGGTTGAGGGAATTTCATAAGGCTATCAGGAAAAGTGAGATACTACCTGCCTAGGGTGCTCCTTGATATTGCACTCTGCTCTAAAATTACCCAACTCCTCACCTTGTTAGTCTTCACAGCTGGATCCTTAGAGATGACCCCAGTGCCACTACAGGGAGCATCCAGCAATACTCGGTCAAAGCCCCCGACCACCTAAACAAAAGGGGTAATAAATTAGATGTATTTTGCAACCTGCAGTGTACCATTTATTTCCCAGGGGTGAGTCTAAACATTGTCAAGAAGAGGAAAGTAAATTGGAAGCCTCAGGAGACACACAGAAGGAGAGTCCCACCTTGGGGAACTGGCGCCCATCATAGTGGCTGATGATGGTGTTAGTAACTCCCAACCGGTGCAGGTTACCCAAAACACTCTTTAGCCGCACTGCATTGGCATCATTGGCAAGGATCACACCAGTGTTTTTCATCAGCTGGGCTATAGAAGAGAGAGCCACAGTGCTGAGCAGACAGCTCTTCTGCTTCCACACTTGGTACCCACCCTCCAGACTAGAAACCCACAGGTAAAGTTTCATTACTTCAAGGCAAACTTCCCTCCCAACAAGAACAGCTCCCAACTGCCTACTATATAGGTCTACCCAGCCTTCACTGGCTTCTGGTGCTGAGCAAGCCTACCAATACAGTTTTCCACTTTTACTGAACATCTTTCTGTCCCTACAGACTAAATTACTTCTGTTACGTGATACAGCTCAATCAAATGGTTGTGACTGCTTTATACAAACTAAACACTGTGCTGAGGACTTCAAAATGTATCATGTCAACCCTTGCAACCCAAGCACAATTTAAGAGCCAACCCAAGCACAATTACAACATCATTTTATGAATAACTAAAGAGAATCAGAAGCTTGCCCAAAGTCAGATGGGTAGCAAGTGGCACAACTGACACTGGAGCCCACGCCAACTCCAGAAACTGCTTCTCACCTCTCTGCTAGCTGCCTGTACACTGAGTTCCACGGGCACCAGGTGAATCACCAATCCTGTCTACTTTCAAAAGAATCAGATAAAGCCCACCCCAAATTGCCCTTCTCATACCTATGTAGCTAGTCTTTCCTCCAGGGGCACAACACATGTCCAGGATCCGCTCATGTTCCTGGGGTGCCAAGGCCATGACAGGCAACATGCTGGAGGCTCCCTGCAACATGTAGTGTCCAGCCAGGTATTCCTGGAGTAGCACCTGTGGAAGAGGACCAACCTGTGATATGCTGGAACAAGGACAAGAGCAGAAGAGCTATTGAGCAGGGGACACTTACCAATGGGCACTGAAGAATCATATATAACGAGTCCAGTCTTCGACCACTTGCCCAAGGGATCCAAGTTAACCCCACGATTGATCAGAGCCTGAAGATAAGAAAGATGAATATTTGAAGACTTCACAGGCTACTCTACTCAAAAACAGAAACATGAAAACCTGGTCCTACCAACAGGTTCATTGGCACAACCCCTATAATGCTCACTCACAAGAGCCAACAAAGACTCACAGGGTAGCTTCTCCCCCTCATCCTATCCCATGATGCCCATTTTTCTTTTACTTTCTTTTTTTTGCGGGGGTGGGGGAGAGGGTGGTAGCAGGGATTGAACTCAGGGGCACTTGACCACTGAGCCACATCCTCAGCCCTTTTTTGTATTTTATTAGAGACAGGGTTTCTAAGTGCCTTGCCATTGCTGAGGCTGGCTTTGAACTTGTGATCCTCCTGCCTCAGCCTCCCAAGTGCTGGGATTACAGGCGTGCGCCACCGCACCCGGCTATTTACTTTCTTTTTGTTCTCACAGTGATGAAGAATGACCCAGGACCTTGTACATGCTAGGCAAGTGCTCTACCACTGGGCTAACCTCTGGCCCCTGCACTTTTTTCTTAACCTCAGGCTCCTAACTCAAGGTCTGAACTCCATCCCTATCCCCTCTTCTTTCACTTCTGGGAAGTGAACTCTTGATTTTCAAGACCCCTCCCACACTAAAATTTAATGTTACTGTTTACAGAATATTAAAAATAGTTACTGGGGGACTGGGGTTGTGGCTCAGCGGTAGAGCGCTCACCTAGCACGTGTGTGGCCTGGGTTCGACCCTCAGCACCATGCAAAGACAAACGCATTGTGTACAACTAAACCAAATAAATAAATATTTTTAAAAAATAGTTACTGGGTTATCTTTCCACCAGGAGACCCACAATACACAAGATCAAGCTCTAAAACAGAAGTCTTTAATCTGGGATTTCCAAATCCTTGGAAATATCTTAAAACATTGTACACCACATGCAGTGGTGAATACTTTTAATCACAGCTACATAAGAGACTACAGCAGAATGATAGCAAGTTCAAGGCCAGTTTGGGCAACTTAGTGGTACCTTGTTCCAAAATAAAGAAAGGACTGAGCATGGTGGCACATGCCTATAATCCCAGCACCTCAGAAGGCCAAGGCAGGAGGTCACAAGTTTGAGACCAGCCTCGGCAACTTAGCTAGACCCTGTCCCAAAATAAATAAAAAAAGACTGGAAATGTAGCTCAGTGGTCAAGTGTCCCTGGTTTCAATTCCCAATACTGTAACAAATACATGAACAAATAAACATCAATGTGCACATATGCCTTTTTCTGAGGGCAGGTACGTTTCCTCAGCTTCTCAATAATCTTCTTTCAATTTCCTTAGAAGGCAGCCATTTACCCTGATGCAGATGTCTCATCCCAGTCACAGGGCAAGAGTTTAAAAGAATGAATTCTCCATTTCAGAGGTCCAGGCCCTCAGCCTGTCAGACAGTCACTAGGCCTCTCTAGGCTTGCCTCCTGGAACTGAGTTTACATTAAGATATGCTTAGGGGGCTGGGGATGTGGCTCAGCGGTTGAGTGCTCGCCTAGCACGTGCGCGGCCCGGGTTCGATCCTCAGCACCACGTAAAAAATAAAAAAACTCATTCTGTACAACTAAAAGCAAATAAATAAATATTAAAAAAAAAAAAAAAAAAAAAAAAGATATGCTTAGGTTCTAAGAACCCACCCTGAGGGTGGAATAGGGAAGCCCCACCATTAGCAGAGGTTGGTCCCTCCAGAGATATGCAAACCCTCACCTGAGCAAGGTCTCTGCGCCGGGTTTTCAAGGTATTGGTCCGGAGGGTGATGGGCCGAGGCACTTCATTAGCTTCTAAAAACTCTATCAACTAGGTTGGGAGAAAAGATACCAAGGACTAAGGCTAGCCAAGAAATCAGACCGAGCGAGCAAAGGAGCTGAATGCCTGTTCACACCCGGTAAGAAGGTTTAAAAGAGAAGAGGCATTAGATTGTCTCAGCACCTCAGACAGAGGGAAGAGCTCCATGAGCTTGCCCAGCAGGAAGTCCCCATAGGAGTAGTAAGTGGCCAGATCCTTCTGAAGCCGATTCAGATATTCAGAACGAGACCGACCTTCTTCCCGCTGAGCCCCAAAATCCCGCAACACTCCCACTATATCCTGAATCCGCTTGTGAACTCGTTGCAGGTCTGGAGCATGGGCATGTGGGCCTGTTAAGGAACTGCTTCATGAAGTCCTAGGACTGGGAAAGCCCCCTTCTCCCAAGCACCTCCCTCCTACCCTCAACCCGGCACTGGAAGGATATCCTGTTCCATCTCCCCAGCAGTGGGCAGCACAAACTGCTCGTCCTCATCCACATTGATCCGCAGGCCCCCATCTGCCTCCTCATCCTTTGTGGGGCCTGATTCAGGGGACACTTCCTCCTCTTCCTCTTCATCACTCTCCTCATTCCACTGGCCCCTAGAAAGAGGTCCAGAAACAGTGACTCAGAGACCAAAACAGACACCTCCTTCTTCCTCACAGCCTCCTCCACCCCAGCTGCTGCACATCCTCCATCCTAACAGTTCCCAAAACTCACCCAGCAGCAGCTTCCTGGCCTTCTGCTTCTGAGCAGCTCTTTCAATGGGCAGCAACTGAAAAAAGAGATGAGGAGCTGGCAACACAAGCCCATACCACCCCTTCTAACATCCCATGTATTTTACTTTTCACTAAATTTAAACCTAGGGCTGGGGCTATGATTCAGTGGTAGAGCACTCACCTGGCACACATGAGGCACTGGGTTCGACCCTCTGCACCACATAAAAATAAAGGTATTGTGTTCAACTACAACTAAAAAATTACGTATTAAAAAAAAATGTAAACCCAACACTTGCTCTCAGAAGTAAATATGGAAGCTGAAGAATAAGATTTAACATAGGGGCTGGGTATACATCAGCAATTAGAGTACTTAGAAAGAATGAATGAAAAGAGGGAAGGATGAAGGAAGAGAAAAAGAATGGATGGACAGATTTAACATGACATGAATCATTTTAAACAACAAATTAAAAGGGCTCATTACATTTTTCTTTCTACTTTAACATTTATTTCCCTTCAAAAAAATTTGTTTTGGTTGTAGATGGACACATATCTTCATTTATTTTTATGTGGTGCTGAGGATTGAACCCAGTGCCTCACATGTGCTAAGCAAGTGAGCTAGAGCCCCAGCACCATGTGTTTCCCTTTTAGGGTAAGAAAAAGATCTGACCCGGGTGTGGTGGCGCATGCTTGTAATCCCAGCACTTGGGAGGCTGAGGCAGGAGGATCGTGAGTTCAAAGCCAGCCTCAGCAATGACAAGGCACTTAGCAACTCAGTGAGACCCTGTCTCTAATAAAATACATAAAAGGCCACCACTGTGGCCCAGTGGTCAAGTGCCTCTGAGTTCAATCCCCAGTACCAAAAAAAGAAGGAAGGAAAAAAAAAAAGATTTGAAGCTGGGAGTGGTAGCACACACCTGTAATCCCAGCAACTTGGGAGGCTGAGGCAGGACTGAGAACAAGTTCAAAGCCAGCCTCAATAACTTAGCAAGGGCCTAAGCGACTTATTGAGACCCTATCTCAAAAGAAAAAACAAAACGGGCTGGGGATGCGGCTCGGTAGTTAAGCATCCCTGGGTTCCACTGCTAGTACCAAAAAATAAATAAATAAATAAATAAGAACTCTCTCTTTTTTTTTAATTTATTTGCTTTAGTTGTACACAATGCGTTTATTTGTATATGGTGCTGAGGATCGAACCCGGGCCGCGCATGCGCTAGGCGAGCGCTCTACCACTGAGCCACAACCCCAGCCCCAAGAATTCTTAACTTTTTAAAAAAAATAATAAATAGCCATGTGTATAAGCGGGAACAAAAACTGCCCTTGGGTACCATTTTGCCATATTTTCTTCCAGATTTACTCTTCATCTTTCATATAGTTTAAATCACAATGAATTTCAAATTTATTTGTTTTTTAAATTTAGTCAGATCACAAGTATATTCATAAACATAACCATTAATTTAATTAGCCATATGCATAAACTATAACCCAACTAGGTATATTGAATATTTTGGAAGTTTCCATAGTTTTGGGCATTGTGTTCATGTGGTGCTTGCAAACCTGATAACTGCAGACAAAAGGGGGCCGTGGGAAAGAATGCAAAGGCCTCTTTTTTATTTTATTCAATTCTCAATTGAGTTTTTCTAATACATACTAATTGCATAAGCTAACTTCTTGCACCTCATAAAAAAACTTTGCCTAAATTTAGAGTACCTTCTAAAACAGGGAAGTAGTAGGTTAGAAGAAAGAAACTTTTTTTTTTTTTTTTTAATTCTGAGACAGGGTCTCACTATGTTAACCAAGCTGGCTTCCAACTACTGGATTTAAGTGATTTTCCTGCCTTGGTTTCCTGAGTAGCTGAAACTATAGGCCTATACCACCATACCCAGCCTCAAAGAAATTTAAAATTTTAAAATTCTCAGGTAACAATTGTTTTATTAGAAATGTATATGGGGGCTGGGGTTGTGGCTCAGTGGCAGAGCGCCCACCTCGCATGTGCGCGGCCCGAGTTCGATCCTCAGCACCACGTAAACATAAATGCAATTGCATTGTGTACAACTAAAGTAAATAAATAAATATTAAAAAAAAAAAAAAAAAAAAGAAATGTATATGCACGTCTATTCCCATAAATGGTGCATGTTCACCAGCAAAGAGCATTCTCATTTTTCATCAGGTACAGTGTCGTGCACCTGTAATCCCAGCAGCTTCAGAGGCTGAGGCAAGATGATTGGGTGAGTTCAAAGCCAGTCTTATCGGGACCTTACACTGTCTGCAAAGGGGATGGAAAAGCTCTGGCTTTCTGGCTGCTTGCCACATTACCACGCCCTGTTACCGGACCTAGGCTAAGCAGGGGGCGTGGCTATGAGAACTGAAACCACCCCAAGGATAGGCCAATGGCTCTGCCAATGGCATCCGCCCCCCATGCTCCTTATGTGTCCCTATGATCTTTCTGCTGATTGGCCCATGTCCTCTATAAGACCATCCAACTTCCTCAATAAACCGAGTTCCTGCACTGATCGCTGACTGGGCTCCCTGGTATGTTCCTGGGCCTTCTAAAGGCAGGGGAGGGAATATCAGCGGCCTTTACTTTCCCAATCTAGTCTCATCATTGGGGTAGGCTTCTCTGGCCTCTTTTGCTGAACAAGAGAGGTCCATCCCGGGTACAGGGGGGCTAAAGACCCCAACCCCTTATAATATTCTGACACAGTCTCTGCAAAAGTAAGGCATTAAGCAATTCAGTGAGACCCTGTCTCTAAATAGGGCTGAGGGTTGGCTCAGTGGTCGAGTGCCCCTGAGTTCAATCCCTGGTACCTTTAAAAAAAAAAAAAAAAGGGGGGGGGGGGGCTCAGCAGTAGAGTGATCGCCTAGTACATGCGCAGCCCAGGTTCAATCCTCAGCACCACATAAGAATAAAGGCATTGTGCACAACTAAAGCAAGCCGGGCGCGGTGGCGCACGCCTGTAATCCCAGCACTTTGGGAGGCTGAGGCAGGAGGATCGCGAGTTCAAAGCCAGCCTCAGCAATGGCGAGGCACTTAGCAACTCAGTGAGACCCTGTCTCTAAATAAAATACAAAAAAGTGCTGGGGATATGACCCAGTGGTCGAATGCCCCTGAGTTCAATCCCCGGTACCACAAAAAAAAAAAAAAAAAAAAAAACACAACTAAAGCAAATAAATACATATTAAAAAAAAAAAAAACAACAACAACAAAAAAAAAACCAGTTCTGTTCTATAGCTCTTTCAAACCTGTGCATGCATTGAGAATATAAGACAGGAGGGAAACTATAATCTAGGGAGCACTAGAATCCCTTTAGTCAGGTTGTCCTTGTCACTGAGAAATAGTCTCAAGAATGTGGAAAGAGGGCTGGGGTTGTGGCTCAGAGGTAGAACGCCTGCCTAGCATGTGCGTGGCCCAGGTTCGATCCTCAGCACCATGTAAAACATAAGGCATTGTGTATAACTAAAACCAATAATATAAAAAAAAAAAAAAAAAAAAATCTGGAAAGAAATTGAAAGGTAAAGCTTCTTTTCTGAATGCCCAAAAAGGCAAATCTCACCTTTTCATCTTCATCCTCTGAGTTGGAGTCAGCTCCATAGTCATCTACCATATCAGCATCACTGTCCTCAGAGTCCCAGAGGTCCCCTTGGTTCACAACAGCGTCTTCTTCTAAGTCTTCCTCGTCCTCTTCCTCATCACTACTATGGTTTGGTGCTAGGCGCTTCTTGCCTCGACCAACATTAAATAAGGACTGACCACCCTTCTTATCAGGTGTCTGGACCACTCCTGCAAAGATCCCCAAGGGTTTGTAGAATCCTGGACTAATGACAACGACACTCCTCTGTCCCACACCCCTGAACTCAGTACTTTTTACCCACAGAATGTCTTTTGGCTATTCCTCTCATTCCAGAAATGCTCAGTAAGTACTTCTCTACCAAAGACCCAGAAAACTTTCTGGCACCAAGCTTCTATTTTCACGGACCTTTTGGTAGCTTTCCGGACAATGGTTTGGCCCCAGAAGACTTGCAGGTCTTAAGGACTTCAACAGACCCAAACCTCCTCTTGGCTGCTCTGAAAAGATATAACAAGTAAATGGAAACATCTCCAGAATCTACCACCTCATGTTATAGGGAAATATAACAGTTCACAATTAGCCGAGCTCTCCCTCAACCTATCCCAAGTGGCTACAGATGAGCAGCCCCAATTTAATCTCTGTAAGTCTGGACATCCATCCTTACCTCTTTCGAGCACGACTAGACAGCCTCTTGGAATTTTCATCACCAGCTGTAAAAAAAGCCAAATAGGAGGTTATATAAAAAAAGGAAGAGAAATGGGAGCAAAACTAAAAGCACAAAAGATTAGTACACACTAATCATAAGGAAATGGCTCCATGTGACTCCATGAATAGCACACACACTCAACATGTTCAAAATGCTAGGTTAGGGCTGGGGTTGTGGCTCAGCGGCAGAGCGCTCGCCTCGCACGTGCGCGGCCCGGGTTCGATCCTCAGCACCATGTAAACATAAATGCATTGCATTGTGAACAACTAAAGTAAATAAATAAATATTAAAAAAAAAAAGGCTATGTTAGATCCTCAGCATGGCAAGGATCTAAGTAAATAAAAAAGTAAATGAAATAGATTAACTCACTTTATAGAACTTTCCTAGGCACTGGATAAAAGATGTAAAGGAGGGGCTAAAAGTACAATTCAGCGGTAAAGTATATGCTTAACATGCACAATTGGTTCCATCCCCACCACCACACAAACACATACACAATAAGTGATGGGAGATGAAGCATGTGATCATTCAGTAACCAAATCCAAAATGGGCCTTCCTCCAGGTTTCAATCACAACATCACATCACCATTCTGATGGTTCTAAACTTATCTTTTCTTCCGCCCTTTCCTTTACTCTCAGCTTAATTCAGTTACCAACTACTGTGGCCTTTAACTTCATTAATGCTATCTTTTACATATTCTCCCAAGAATTAAAAGGCACAATTTCAGTATGCAAATCACTTAACTTCTCGGCATGCACTTCTTTAACAGTGCCTCTCACAGGACTTCAAGATAATGAATTGACACCACGTGTCCAAAGAGTTCAGGATAGGGCCTAGAATTTGCTAATACCTCAATACACTCCATCTTTTACCTAATGCCAGACACAAACTACCTGTGCAGCTGTCTTTCCCACCAGTCCTCCATGATGGAGACTACTCACCATGTCAGAATCATCCATACTTTCCTCTTTCTGTCCCTTCCATTAGGCAATTCAGTGACTGGCCATTCCCCTCCCCAACTCCCACTTGCTAAAATGTTACTTTTTTTTTTTTTTCTTTTTTGTACTAGGAATTGAACCCAGAGGCCCTCTACCACAGAGCCACATCCCCAGGCCTTTTTATTTATTTTTATTTTGAGACAAGTCTCACTAAGTTGCTGAGGCTGACCTCAAACTTGCAATCCTCCTGTCTCAGCACTGGGATTACAGGCCTGTGCCACCCAGCTATATGTTACCTAGTTTTCAAAACCCACTCAACAAAAACCTAAATTCTTCAGAAGATCCCGCTTCCTCTGAACTCTCACAATGTTAAACAGCACCTCTCCTTGCGTGGGTACTTGTGTCCCTGTTGCATCTTCTAAACACTGATAACAGTGTTCCGTTCATAATTACTTCCTAATTCATACAAGAATGTCGGACCTGAACAGAGAATGAAAGCAGATTTAAAAGGGGACGAGATTAAAGTACAGAATAGTTCAAAAGCCGGAGGACCTGGGGTCTAGGACACTTACCTGCAGGCAAGAACCTGACCAGTTCTGTCTCAGCACCCTTTTGTTTCCGGGCCTTTCGGCCTGGACCACGCTTCTCCTTCGTAGGGTCCAACTTGCGCCCCATGGTATGAAGAAAAACGAAGGCGGCGGCGCTGCGCACGCTGAAACAGTAACAGGGACCGAGGCCCGGCGGCACGCGCGCGGGAAAAGGGCGTTCCGAGGGCCTCCTCGATCCGGAGCAAACACCTCTCCTAGCCGCCGGCCCCGCGCTCTCCCAGGGCCCAGCCCACGCTCACGTAGGCAAGCCGCCCTTCGTGTCCCGAATTCCTACAGGCCCACTGGAAGCTTCGGGTTACCGAGAGGTGGGCTCAAGCCCGGGACGCGACCCCGCAGCGCGGCCCCGCTCCACGTGCACCCGGGAGGCGTTCTCACCCACCTGCGGCGGCAGCGTCTCGCGCAGGCGCACGGGACGTTCCCCGCGGCACCGCCTCTTCCGGCCGCAGCACCGGAAGGGATGCCCGCCTGGGACCGCGCGGCGGCCCGGCCCGGAGCGGAGTCTCTGCGCCCCCACGCGTCAGTGGCTGGACGGTTCTCGGGGCGACATCCTCTCCTTCACCGTTTTGGCTTTCTGCTACACGCCGGGCACATTCGAAAAAGCCGATCTTCTGAAAGCGGCCCCTCCCTGTCAAACCAGGGTACAAGAGCGGGCCCTCCCCTGACATCCTTCGCCCGGTATCCAGCCTCAGGATCATGGAACCCCGTGCCACCTACTTCCTATTCTCTACCCTTTGATTAGGAAGCCCCCTTCCTTGTGGAAGCCAGAATTCCCCGTCCCAGGTAAGATCTACCCTTAGCCCGAGTTCACATCAGGTTAGGGAGGAGACTTCTTGTATCCCCCGTGTCACTCAACATGAAAAACCTACTCGGCCTTCCTTCAAAATAACACTGGTGTATAATAGGTTTTAGAAATTTTAGTGCTGGGGTAAAATAGCTCAGTAGTAGAGCCACTTGCGTAGCGGGCAGGAGGCCCTGGGTTCAGTCCCCTGCACGGGAATTTTTTTTTTTTTTTTTTTTTAAACGCCGTTCCAAGAACCTTACTGGTTTTATCTTCACATCCTATGAGGTACGTATCTTCACAGATTCGAAATCTTGGCCCAGGGAAGTTAAAACAACCTCCTCAAGGTCAAAGAGCCATTAAGTGGTGCATGCAGACTTACAGCCTTTTTTTTTTTTTTTTTTTTTTTTTTTTAATATTTTCTAGTTGTCAATGGACCTTTATTTTATTTATATGCGGTGCTGAGTCCGGGCACGGTGGCACACACCTAAATCCCAGCACTTGGGAGTCTGAGGCAGGAGGATCGCAAGTTCAAAGCCAGCCTCAGCAATGGTAACGCACTTGCCAACTCAGTGAGACCCTGTCTCTAATAAAAATACAAAAAAGGGCTGAGGATGTGGTCCAGTGGTTGAGTGCCCCCGAGTTCAATCCCCAGTACCACCAAAAAAAAAAAAAAAAAAAAAAAAAGCAGTGCTGAGAATCAAACCCAGTGCTTCACACATGCTAGGCAAGCGCTGTACCACTGAGCCCCAATCCCAGCCCATACAGCCGCTCATTTTCTACAAGGTTATCTTGATCCTGAGTGTGCTATACACACACACACACACACACACACACACACACACACACACGGCTCTTCAGGGATGATGTAGCCCTTACTTTTCAGCTACATAGTTCCTGGGCCTCCCACCATATGGACACACTCTTCTACCTTCACCTACACCCACACTGAACCAGAGCACTAAAATACAAGGAAACTTTTATTTTTGATTTTCATGAAGAAATTTGTTGTGTTTTTTTTTTTTTTTTTTTTTAATGCTTTTGGTTCTTTTTTTTTTTTTTTTTTTTTTCCACTTTATTTCATTTTAGCCGCTCAGTGGCTGGAGCCGCTGGGTTCCTGGTATTAAAAAGATGCCAACAGAGGTAGCTGTGTCTTGCCCAGGGGCCCGGCCCACTCTGAATACCCCAAAAAGGGAGAAAAGAAAACTCAAAAATAAACCAACAAAATAAAACCAAAAGGAGGAAGAAATTCAGATCATTTTCTTCAAGCCTGGCAGGAACCCACAACAGTTTTGTGTGTAACAGACGTTACAGTGGGGAGAAGCCAGGGTCCAAAAGAAGGCCAGCCCGCCAGCTCCCTGCAGATGGCGCCGGCGCTACTGCTGCTTGTCTCTCCAGCAGGAAGGGCACCAACCACTGCCCCTCACTCCCTCCCTTCCCCAGTACATGGGGGCTGTTCCTTTACAACATGAAGATGGGCAGAAGGTCAAGAGTCTCTCAGGCCCCCAGGGGAGAAGCTGGGACAAGAGAAAGTGAGGAAGGTCACTGCTCAGCGGTGCAGGTGGTATCCTCAATCCAGATCTTCACTGTTGCTGGGCTACCTACAGTGAAAGAGAACCAAGAGTCAGAATTTGAATCTGCCAAATATCAAGGGAGCTCACTGACAGACTAGAAGTAAAGGTAGGAACAAAGAGTAAAGTTAAAATTTCCAGAATGGTTCTGTGAGAAGAGCTGGTAGGATGGAAATTTTCCTACCTGCTGTGGGGGAGGTTCTGGTGCCCGGTTCGCCAGGCGGCTGAGAATGTTACGCTCTGACATCTGTAACCTCACAGCAACTGGGGGAATTCGGGCAATGGTAGCTGGGAGTCGAGTCACATCAGCTTTCATGTCACTTAGCAGTTCTTCCAACTGTTTCAGAACTGCAGAGGGAAATAAATAAGTGGTGAGCTGTGGTGGTCAAGATGGAGACCTTTCTACCCTAGTGGACCAGACCCCACGACTACAATGACCAAGTGACTGTGATATGTTGCTGTCTTTTGTTGAGTCACCTGACCTGACCACCAGCTGTGCTCAAATTTCCTACTCCTCACATACAAGGTTCTATTTTGTCCATGATTCTGGTTTTTGTTTGTTTTTGTACTGGGGATTTGCTCTACCACTGAGCTACACCCTCAACCCTTTATAGAGATAGGATCTTGCTACATTGTACATTGTCCAGGCTGGCCTCAAATTTGCCTCAGCCTCCCACCTCCTAAATCTCTGGGATTACAAGTGTACCACTGTGTTTGGCTGATCCATTTTCTTGGTACCAGGGATTGAACTCAGGGGCACTCGACCACTGGACAACATCCCCAGCCCTTTTTTGTATTTTATTAGAGACAGGGTCTCACTGAGTTGCTAAGTGCCTCACCATTGCCGAGGCTGGCTTTGAACTCACAATCCTCCTCCTCGGCCTCCCAAAGTGCTGGGATTACAGGCGTGGGCCACTGCACCCAGCTCCTCTGCTTCTTTTAAGTCACTTAACATTCATTATCCCTTGCTTTCTAGTGTCTGTATTTTCTCCACTTCTTGAGAAAAGCTCATTCTTACTGTTTCCTCTTCACACTCATCTCACCTCTCTACCTTCTCCCACTTCCTTTATAAACGGCCTTCTTTTTACCCTTCTTTTCCTCACTTCACCTCCTCACAATGTTTTACTTTAATTAGAAATAAAATGTCGAAGGGGTCTAGAATGTGATGGCATCTTAAATCACCTGAAATTACCTCTAAAGTATCCCAAATGATACTCTATTATTCTGCTTTGCTATCTCAAGAATATGAATATATAAAAAGAGGCAAGAATTACTGTCCTTTGATCCTAAACATATCCTAAGCTCCCTGACAAGCAGGCTCTGAAAAAAGTTTTGAGAACAAGAAGCATATAGATTTTGGGGAGGGCTTAGTGGAGAGGGGAGGCTGAATCAATAGGAGGCAGGAGAGCCACTGGCTACCTTTGTGCAGGACTGCATTGGCTGGCTTGTTTCCTGCCATCGACTCCTTGGACAGGTGCTGGTGACTTTCCGCCAAACACTCCACCTCAGCAAAGCGAGTATTTAGGGCCATGGAAGGGTGAGAGGGATCCTCTGACATGTTCAGGTAAGCCGCCCGGCGCAGCTGCTCCTCAATCACCAGGGCTTGTTCTAAGAGCTGAACAGGGACAAACAGGAGACGGGAGTTGAACTTACACTTTGTTCATTTCTAATGGGCCTCTCAGCTCACCTCTTCCTATAGGTAATGAGAACCTACAAAGACCTTCAGGGATCACTCCTCAACACCACTCCTCATACTCAAGCAGTTCAACATTACATTGTCTTTTTCTTCCCCATTGGAGATTCATGTTTTCACAATGCTTTAGATTCTCTTATACAAAAAAAGATTTTAAAAAAACCCTCAAATTTTAAAAATAGAGAATGTATAAAAAATATTCTGATGTTTTTCTTTCAGGATTTTTCTATGTATTACTTTTTTACATAATTGAGGTTATATTATATACACATCCATGTTGTTTTCACTCGAGATTACATAATAAGCATCTTCCTTTATCATTAACCACTTTGGGGGCGGGGGAGGGCATGCAGTACTGAGGATTAAACCTAGAGGGCACTTTACCATTCAGCTACATCTCCAGCCCTGTTTATTTATTGAGATAGGGTCTAAGTTATCCTGGCTGGCCTCAAACCTGGATCCTCCTGCCTCAGCCTCCCTAGATGGGAATAGCCTGGACTACAGGCAGGATCCACTAGTCATGCCTGGCAAAAAGAGTTTTTTAATGGTTGCATGGTAATCCATCCTATGGATTTATCTGCCATATCATTTAGGTTCTTTTTTTTTTTTTTTTTTTTGGTACCAGGGAATTGAACTCAGGGGCACTCGACCCCTGGGTCACATCCCCAGCCCTTTTTTGTATTTTATTTAGAGACAGGGTCTCACTGAGTTGCTAAGTGCCTCGCCATTGCTGAGGCTGGCTTTGAACTCGCAATCCTCCTGCCTCAGCCTCCCAAAGTGCTGGGATTACAGGCGTGCGCCACCGCGCCTGGCCATTTAGGTTCTTTTATTCCTAAAACTATTTTTGTTAGGGGCACAGTGGTGCATGCCTATAATCCCAGCAACTCAGGAGGCTGAAGCAGGAGAATTGCCAGTTTGAGGCCAGCCTCAGCAATTTGGTGAGATCCTATCTCAAAATAAAAACTAAATATTTTTTCTTGGACTGGAGAAGTATAGCTCAGTGGTAGAGTATGTGTTTAGCACACACAGCACTAGGTTTGATCCCCAGCAAATACACATTTTTGTTGTTTATTTCCTTTTATCTCCATGTCTCATTCCCATTCCTTCCTCCTCCAAAGGACAACTCTCTTATATATGTACTGTGCCTTTTTCCTGTGCTCTTAAAGTCCAAGTGTTATTGTATGAAAATATCTCATTTTTCAGGGGTTTCTGTATATATAAAATGATTTTCTTACTTTTCCCACTTGTTTAAAGTTCCATTTCTGTTGTTACACACACATGTATTTTGTTGCTTCTGTTGCATAATAGTCCATGAAGTGAATATGCACTTTTACCCATCCATTCTCCCAGTATGGAACATTTAGTTTGTCTCTAGGCCTCCACCACCAAAACTCATACTACATTGAACACTCTTGCACTTGCTGCCTGATGGAGCTGTGTAAAAAAGTTTGTTTGAAATACATTCCAAGAGGCAGAATGTTGGTTCCTGAGTTACAGTAAGTATCCACTGGTTAAAGATTCATTAGGGGCCAGGAAATAAGACAGCATGAGCCAGGCAGGGTGATACATGCCTGTATTTCCAGCTATCTGGCAGGCTGAGGCAGGAGGATTGCAATTGAGGCCAGCCTCAACACCTTAGAAAGACCCTGTCTCAAAATTTTAAAAAATAAAGGGCTATGGGGCTGGGATTGTGGCTCAGCGGTAGAGCGCTCGCCTAGCACGTGGGCGACCCGGGTTCGATCCTCAACACCATGTACAAATAAAACGCATTGTGTACAACTAAAAGCAAATAAATAAAAATATTTTAAAAAATAAAAAAAATAAACTAGAGATATAGCTCAGCAGTAGAGCACCCTAGGTTCAATCCAAGTAACACACATACACATATACCAAAAATATATGAAAATGGGCTGTTGTTTCTCTCCTAAGACCTGGCTTCATCAGGTCCCAATTTATCCCCAAACAGACCAACCGTCTCCTTTTTAATCTGTATATGCTTCACCAACACCCTTTTTCTTGCCCCAAATATAAGCATTGTACAGGTGTGGCCTTGGCTCATTTCTGTCCTTTTAAAACATTATCCTTACATGACCACTGTAACTCCACATCACGTACAACCAAAAGAATGGGAAGTTATACTCCACATATGTATAACATGCAAAATACATTCTTGTCATGTGTAACTAAAAAACAGATTTTTTTTAATTTTTAAAATAAAGCATTTTCCCATGAGATGTCCCCTATCTTCTTGTTAGCCCACATCACCAAGTAGGTGATTTGATCTTCCAACACATGTCAAGCACTGATGGTTCTGATCCCACTGTGTACGGTGGTGGAGCAGGCAGTGGGAGAGGTGTTGTGACAAACACCAAGAAACTTGTCTAAAACTTATCAGTTTTCTATAAACTATTCCTTTTCCTCTAAGATGATCACGTAACTTTTTCAGTGACTTAGGCTTGAAATAGCAGTCATTTTGGGAGTCTCACTTACTTCTTTTTTTTTTTGCACCAGGGATTGAACTTAGGGGCATTCGACCACTGGGCCACATACCCAACCCTTTTTTGTATTTTGTATTTTATTAGAGACAGGGTCTTACTGAGTTGCTTAGTGCCTCTCCACTATTGAGGCTGGCTTTGAATTCGTGATCCTCCTGCCTCAGCCTCCCAAAGTGCTGGGATTACAGGCGTGCACCCTGCTTTCTCACTTACTTCTTCACATATCAAATACACTTAAGTCAGTTGAGTTAGCAAACTATGGCCAGGGCCGAAATCTGGTCTAAGCCATAGTCAGTTTTTGTGTGGCCCAAGAGGTAGGAATGCATTTTATAACTTTAAATGGCTAGGGGAAAAAGCCAGAATAAGACTGCTACATGCCACTTCATGGAAATTATATAAATTCAAGTTTTAGTGTATATAAATAAAATATACTTGGAATACATACATATATACCCATTTGCTTATTTATCACCTATGACTGCTTTCACACAACAATGACAGAGTTGCGTATATGCAAGAGAGACCATACGTCCAACAAAGCATGAAATATTACCTGGCACTGTAACAGAAAAGGTTTGCTGACCTCTACAGTAAATCATTAAGTCCTATAAATTCTTTAATGTTTTGTTTCCTTTATCCATAAACAGTATCGGAGCCCAGGCCCTTAATATCTCACTAATGTGTGATATTTCATGGGTGATGTTTCCATTTCCCTTGGTCCTATCAAAACTCTGTTCACAACCTTTCAATGGATACCTGTTATCAAGAGAATAAAAATCAAATCCTCTTCTCTGTGCCTACTGACCTTTAGCCCTATGTCTTTCCAAACTACCTCCCACCATTAACCAACACGTTTTCTATAGCTCACCTGGGCTATTTGCTGATTCCAAACACTCAAAACTTTGCTCTTTGTCTTTGCCTAACATAACGTCCCTATTCCTACCCAACGAGCTACTGCATTCATCAAAACTTAATTCCCATGCCAGCTCCTTGCTCCTCTGGTTCTCTCTGGAGAACTTTCTTAGGGCACTTAGCAGTCTTCCTCCTGCTATACAGAATGTAACTAACTTTATAACACATTTGCTTTGTTTGAAACTCAGCTCCTTCATAACAGCACCTTGTTTCACCTTTGTATCCCTGTGTCAGTCACTGCTTGGTACATAATACCTCAAGGCTTATACATTGGTTATTTCTAAACTTGAAAGAGACATTTCACGGTATCCTAAGTGTCTGTTCTGCACATAAGATGCCCTCAATAAATGTGCTGAATTCTTTGTGTGTGTGTGTGTGTGTGTGTGTGTGTGTGTGTGTGTGTGTTTGGTTTTTGTTTGTTTGTTTTTCCTGGTTGAACCACTGAGCTATAGCCCCAGCCCTTTTTATTTTTTATTTTGAGATAGGTTCTTCTCATTAAGTTGTCCAGGCTGGCCTTGAACTTGCAATTCTCCTGCCTCAGCCTCCAGAGTGGCTGGGATTACAGGCATGTGCCACTGTATCCAGCTTACCTGCTGAATTGGGGGAGACCCTCTCAGTGGGCTCAGTGATTTTGAAAATGGAGCTCTACTTGCATTTGTATTTCCTCTTTGCTGCCACTCTACCTTTATCTACACAAGTACTCTTTGATCCAGAAAAAATGACCACCAGCCCACTAACAGCCCCCCTCCTCAGTGATCCAATTCAATCCCACCTCTCTTTCCTGAACACTCCAGCCTACAGTGTTCCCCCATCAAACTCACTGCACTAGTTTGTGTCACTCCTTAGGCACACACGTTCACCAACAGCTCTTGTACAGCTGATCAATTTTCAAGTCTATATGTCCTGACCTCTAATACTGAAGTCACTTGGGAGCAAAACACATGGAATCATGGAATGCAAAAAGTCAAAACAATTTGGCTGAATAAAATGGACTCCTTCCTTTGCAAGAACCTTCTGGACTTTAAAAGTCTGTCACCACTTAAATGCCATATTCCTTACCCATCCTGCTCACCTTGAATCTTCGAGCTAGAAACTTATTCTTGATCTCTAAAAAATTGCCACGGTTCATTTCACCCTTAAAAGGCTCATTGAGGATGGCATAGCGTGGGTCATTCTGGATGTCCTGCCACCGGGCATAACCATGGCTATTAGAAAAATGCTCAGGAAAAATAAAACAAGGAAAACAAGAACTTCACACTAAAGGCCCTTCAGAACCCTGCACCAAGAACCCTAGTCCAGACTCAGGCAAAGGATACTTTATGATGCCAGCTAACAGCCAGTAATCATGCCGTCGATGCCAGATCTCATAAGTCTTCTTCGTGACTGTGGCTGCCCGCTCCTCATTCTGCCAAAGGGAATGCAACTCTGAAGAGGAATTTAGGAGAGGTTGGAAAAGGGGAAAAAAGCAAACATCTGTGAGATTTCAGGAAAGCCATTTATTCCTGTCCCCCACTCCATCTTCATATGGTTTGCCTCTGGCTCTCTAACACAATGCAGAGGAGGACACAATCAGCTTGCATTCCCTCATCCAGCAGATAAAGGTAAAGTCTCTGTCCCCTGGTTTCTAATGTGAACCCCAATTTCACTTCAGACCCTTCTAACCCCAATGAGTTCATCATCTTCATACCAGTAAAACCACCATCTGCAATGTTAAACATGAAACGCTGTTTGATATTTTTCTTCTGCTTCTCATCACTCAGCTCCTTGGGGGTCTCTCCATTCTGAAGCATCACCTCCTTTTTCTCTTCTTCCTCTTTCTTCTCTTCTGCAGGATACATAGAAGAAAAATATCAACACTGGACAAAAGTCCAGTACCATGGCCCTTCCCCAGAGTATACAAGCTATAAAATATCCATCCACCTTCCTACCTATTTCCACCCAGGTGTATCCCAAGCCCAGAAAAAGGTGCCACCAGCCCAGCCCAACTAAATGGAGGACAGGTGGAGTCTTTTATCTTGAGATAAAATATATGGATATTGGGCAGAGGTTGTGGCTCAGCGGTAGAGCGCTTGCCTAGCACGTGCGCGGCCCGGATTCAAGCCTCAGCACCACGTAAACATAAATGCGTTGCATTGTGTACAACTAAAGCAAATAAATAACTATTGAAAAAAATATATATATGGATATGGATAACAAGGCAGGAGCAGATAATGCTTCTGGTTTTAGAGTCCTTCCAAACCACAATCAGCTTCTTCAAACACCAACCTTTGTCCTCCACCACAATAGGGGTCAGATCTATTGCTGACTTCTCTTCCACCTTCTCCACATCAGTAACACCTGAGAGAAGAAAAAGCATTAAGAATATACATACCTAAAGCAAGCGTTTCTTCCTCTGTTTCACAAAGTTATCCAATTGGAATAGTCCTACATCTAAATCTCTATAATTAAAATCACAAAGATGTCTGGAGGGACTATAATTTAGAAGGATGAAGGATTCTTCAATATCACTTCCTCCTGACACCTCTACAGCTTGGTTTTAAGTCCAGGAGTGACTATGGTTCACCCAGGGATCTTTAGTGTTTGAAAATGTGGATACCTTTGGGCTCTGTCTCCATGGGTTCCTCTGTTCTCTCCTTCACCTCTGCCTTTTCCACTTTCTCCTCTCCCTCTGTGGGTTCAACAAGTACTTTTTCATCCTCTGAAGCAGGGGCAGGAGGCTGTGTACACTTCAAAGGAAAAATAGATGATAAAGCAGACAAGCCAACACTAAAAGGAAGACTGGCCTTAGGCGTTTGCTTTTAGTATGACATCTAGTCACCCCACCTCTTACCTCAACAGTAGTCTCAGGAGCTGCAGATTTAACCTCCTTTTCTCCTTCTGGGCTCTCTTCTTCTTTGAGGTTATTTTCCTCTATTTTTATCCCATCCTCTGCAGGCCAATAGGAGATAATCAATTAGGAAGAAAGTACCAGATCAGACAGAAGGTCTTGCTTTCCTAACTTTTCATCTTAAATTGTCCTCTCGTGCCTTTAAGAGCCAGCCCTATTCTTAGGATGGCCCTCCTAAACTGAGAGGGAAATTGCTGTGTGTCCTGCCAGACTACCCTGTTAGAGCTGAGCACAGGGAGCAAAAAAAGCACAGGCCAGGACAAGGAGAGACAGACAGAAAATGACAGGACGGCAGATTTACCAGCAGGTGGAGCAGAGGTGCAGGAGTATTTGGTTGTGTGTCTCCTGGAGTAGAAGGTGTAGGAGTCTTTGGAGAGGGTGACCCTGGCTGGGACATTTTTTCTTGTTTTCCTCTACCTCAGCAAGTTCAGGCATGCTCCAGCGCCCATTAACATGTTCAAACTCCTGAACCTGTAGCAAAGGACAAGAAGTTGAAGACCCAATTCCAGCTCTGAGCACTCCTTTCCTACTGGACCCTCATTTCCCAGAAGACTTTAAAAATGGACAGAGGCAGGCTGGGGTTGTAGCTCAGCAGTAAAGCGCTTGCCTAGCACATGCACGACCCAGATTTGATCCTCAGCACCACGTAAAAATAAAGGCATTGTGTACAACTAAAATAAGTATTTTTTTTAAAAAAATGGACAGAGGTTCAGGATTCACCTTTTTGCGAATCAAGGACATGACACCAATCCTAGTAAGGACATGCTGGCGAGACAGGCCTTCTCGGGGGACACCATCAGCAAAAGTCTCAGCCCCATCTGCCCCTGGCTCACATAAATGCCGCATAAACAGAGAGACATAAGCCCTGTGGTAAAGAAAGAGCAGTGGGTTAAAACAGACACCATGTTGACTCCTACCATCAGATTCTTTCCCACCCTGTTAGGCATTACCACAGGCAATGACTATGGCTCTGCCTGGAGGTAAAGCTCACTGCACTAGAGGGCCAATCTCCAGATCCCACACCACAATCCAGGTTCTCTTTGAGGGAAGTTAGGAACACCACTCATATTACTACCAGCTTCACCTGCCAATTTCAGCACAAGAAATAGCCATTTCCCTGCATACCCTGGACTAACACTGGAATAGCCACACAGTAAAGCCCATGCTCTAGATCAGTCACCCCAGCCCTAAACTTACTTGAACTCTTTCTCTGACTTGCCTCGCAGATCTCTCACAAGCCACTGGGTGGTAAAAGCATCCTGAGGTGGCATCCCATATCGCATAATTGCATTAAGAAAGGCTTTTCGCTGACGAGCCCCCCTGACAGACATTAAAACCAAGTACCTAGGGGAAAAATAAACCTAGGTGAGAGGGAGCAGGTCTCACACCTCACCAAAGACCTAATATCTGGCATTCACCTACCACACACTGTAATCATGTAACACTTACTTCAATATTCCCACCAACACGGGCCAACAGAGGAGGCAATGGCTTATCTTTATCATTCCGCAGGCCCTTACGACTGGGCCTGCGGGGAGCTGCAAGAAGGAAAAGATGAATGAGTGACACTGATAAGGTAAAAAAACAAAGCAATATCTCAAAGACCAGCAAAAAGGCACAGCTCTTACCTTCTGAACGTTCATCAAAGTCTTCATCACCTTCCTCTGAGGCCACTGAGTAATCGGACTGGTTGTCGGACTGGTCGTCCTGCCAATCTGGAGGGAGAGAGGGCAGATGAGCGGGGCCCACTGCTCTAGTGGAACGGCCCATGGGTGGGGGGCGGGGCCGGCCACACACACCTCGGTCCTCCTGGGAGCCATCATTGTAGTTGACCTGTTTACGGATTCTTTTTCCTTTGCCCAGATTTCGGGCTAGATCTTCTTGCTGCTGCTCATAATGGTGCCGCAGCAATTTCTCCCAGTAGTCAGGATCCACACTTTCTTCCTGTTTTATGATTTCCCGTTCTACCTCCTCTTCCTCCTGGGACAGAGGGAGGGCCAGGACTCAGGGGTGCTGAAGTCAACACCACCAACTACCCCTGGTTCTCGCAGTTCCCATTCTGCTAGCTTCTTTGCATGACTGGACTCTTGAATACTTGGTATACCTGCTTGGACCTACAACCTTAGAACACATTTGACAGGACAAGATCCTCACAAGTATGTGTAGATTACCAGTTGACGAAACTAAACAAAAATTGGACTGGAGTTATTATCACAGGAGAAGATGAAGAGACAATACACTTTCTTCTAACTCCACCACTGTATATCCAGTTGGGAGAGAATAAAAAGAAGAGAAAGATTAGAACTTTAGCAAACAGAATGGAGAGATTTCTGAAATAGTGCAAAAGATCTTCAGAGATAAAATAAGCCAGAATAGTCCTTCTGGTCTTCACAAACCTCATAAAAGTTTACAAACTGTCTGCAAAGGAAAGAAAAAAACAAATTACATATACACAGGTGTATATACATATGTAAAAACACCTCCTCTGAAAGTCTTAAAAGATAATTCAAAACCACTGATTTAATCCAAATTCTTCATAGAATTAAATCACTGCTAATAGCATTAATAGCAGAAACATTAAATGATTCAATACACCCATCATCATGCAACTAATTAAATAAATTACAATACACATTAAGCATCCCTGGTCTAGAGAATCTTTTAATCTCAAATGCTATAAAAATCAAAATATGACTTTGAGAGCCAGGCATAATGGTTTACTCCTATAATCCCAGAGACTTGGAAGGCCTCAGACAACAAGATTACAAGTTCAAGATCAACCTCAGCAACTTAGTGAGGTCCTGTCTCAAAAATAAGGCATGGGGAGGTGCACTGGGGATGTAAGCCAGTGATAAAGCACCCCTGGGTTCAATCCATAGTCCCCTATCCCCCTAAGAAAAAAAGGACTTTAAGCATAATGTCAGCCCTCAAAAAGTTTGGACTTCGAGCCGGGGGGCGGTGGCGCATGCCTGTAATCCCAGCACTTTGGGAGGCTGAGGCAGGAGGATCGCGAGTTCAAAGCCAGCCTCAGCAATGGCGAGGCACTTAGCAACTCAGTGAGACCCTGTCTCTAATAAAATCCCAAAAAAGGGCTGGGGATGTGGCCCAGTGGTCAAGTGCCCCTGAGTTCAATCCCTGGTACCAAAAAAAAAAAAAAAAAAAGTTTGGACTTCAGATTTTTGAATTAGTGATGTTCAAACCAGTCAAGTTTATGCAAATATCCCAAAATTCAAAAAACTGTCAAATTTAACACTTCTGGCCCGAAGCATTGTAGATAAGCAATACTCAACCTCTTCTTCCCAAGAAGACCATGTTGGGCTGGGGATATATAGCTCAGTTGGTAGAGTGCTAACCTCGCATGCACAAGGCCCTGGGTTCAATCCCCAGCACAACCCACCCACCCATCCCCCCAAAAAAACCAAGATCATGTTATAGAATTTTGGGGGGTACTGGGAATTGAACCCAGGGCCTCATGCATGCTAGGCAAAGTGGTCTACCACCGAGATATATCCCCCAGCCTAACAAGGACATATTATAAAGGGAGAAAAATGGAGGGAGACTTTATATTTTGATTTGGATTTTATTTCCAAGATACATCAAGTAGATAAAAGCAACATAGCTGTAATCCCAGCAGCTTGGGAGGCTGAGGCAGGAGGATCAAGAACTCAAACCAGGCCTATGCAAAAAGCAAGGCACTAAGCAACTCAGAGAGATCCTGTCTCTAAATAAAATACAAAATAGGTCTGGGAATGTGGCTCAGTGATCGAAGGCCCCAGAGTTCAATCCCCGGTACCCACTAAAATTAAAAAAAAAAAAGGTAGACGACATTATGTATAATAAATTAACTTTGTGGGGTTTTTTGTTTTTGTTTTTTGGTGATGCTGGGGATTGAACCCAGGGCCTTGTGCATGCAAGGCAAGCACTCTACCAACTGAGCTATATCCCCAGCCCTTAACTTTGTGTTTTAAAAGGTGTACATATGATCTGTGTGCATATGCACACATGTGTAATTCATATGCACATAAAACATATTTGGAAAGACATACAATGAACTAAAAACATTAGTTGCCCCAGGAAGGGAATTAAGCAATTAGAGGAGAAGAGTTTTTTGGTTTGTTTTTTGGGGTTTTTTTTTGGTACTGGGGATTGAACCCAAAGGCACTACCTCTACTAAACTACATTCCATTCCCAGTCCTTCTCATTTTTTTTTTTTAATATTTATTTATTTGTTTTAGTACATAATGTGTTTATTTGTACATGGTGCTGAGGATCGAACCCGGGCCGCGCACGTGTTAGGCGAGCACTCTACCTCTGAGCCACAATCTCAGCCCCCCTTCTCATTTTTATTTGAGACCAAATCTCACCAAATTGCTCTGGGTCTTGCTAAATTGCCACTGCGGGCCTAAAAGTTGAAATCTTCTTGCCTCAGCCTCCCAAGCCCTAGGATTAAGGCATGCACCACCATGCCCACTAGGTTAAAGGTTTTAGAAATCTTTGTATCTTTGGAATTTTGAACCATGTTGATATGGTCTGGACAAACATTCCGCAAAGACCCATATGCTAAAATCTTGGTCACCAGCCTATGGTGCTACTGGGAGGCAAAAGGGGGTGCCTAGTGAAAGTTAGGTCACTGGGGACATGCTTTTGAAAGGGATATGGGGATCCCACCCCTTTTCTTTTTCCTTCCTTGCTGCCCTGAGGTGAGCAGCTTCCTTCACCACATACTCCCCAGTATAATGAGCTGCCTTGAACAGGTCCAAAAGCAACAGGACCTAGTGACTATGGAATGGAACCTCTAAAACCATGAACCAAAATAAGCCTTTCCTCATTTTTTGCTTTTTTTTTTTTTTTTTTTTTTCTTTAGGTACCAGTGATCAAACCCTCAGATGGTAGGCAAGTATTCTACCACGGAGCTACATGCCTAGTCCTTTAATTTTTGAGACAGGTTTTTCCTGAATTTGTATTTCTCCTGCCTCAACCTCCCAAATGACTGGGATTACAGGCATGCACCATCACGCTTGGTTAGGCTTTCCTGTTTTTAACTGGTCTCAAGTATTTTGTTACAGTATAGAAAAGCTGAGCCAAGCTTTACACCTGTAATCCCAGCAGCTCTGCAAGCTGAAGCAGGAGGATTGCCAAATTCAAAGCCAGCAACAGCAATTTAGTGAGGCCCTCGAGACCTCTGTCTCAAAATAAAATATTAAAAAGGCTGAGGTTAGCCGGGCATGGTGGCACACGCCTATAATCCCAGCACTTGGGAGGCTGAGGCAGGAGGATCACAAGTTCAAAGCCAGCCTCAGTAATAGCGAGGCTCTTAGCAACTCAGTGAGACCCTGTCTCTAATAAAATACAAAAAAGGGCTGGGGATGTGGCCCAGTGGTCGAGTGCCTCTGAGTTCAATCCCCAGTACCAAAAACAAGAAAAAAAGGCTGGGGTTGTTGCACTGCCGCTAAATGTCCCTGGGTCCAATTCCGAGTACCAAAAAAGAAGAAAAAAAGAAAGAAAAGTAAAACTTAAAAATGATTCCGTCTGTTAAAAAAAATAAAACGTGGGCCAGGTGTGGTGGCGCAGGCCTGTAATCCCAGCAACTCAGGAGGCTGAGGCAGAGAATCACGAGTTCAAGATCAGCATCAGCAACTCAGTGAGACTGTCTTAAAAATGAAAAATAAAGGGCTGGGATTGTGGCTCAGTGGTAGAGCACTCGCCTAGCACATAAGCGGCCTGGGTTCAATCCTCAGCACCACGTAAACATAAATGCATTGCATTGTGTACAACTAAAGCAAATAAATAAACATTTAAAAAAAATGAAAAATAAAAAGGGGCTGGGATTGTGGTTCAGTGGCAGAGCGCTTGCCTAGCATGTGTGAGTCACTGGGTTCAATTCTCAGCACCACATAAAAATAACTAAATAAAGATATTATGTGTCTACAACTACAAAAAAAAAAAAAAAACTTGGGTTAAGGATGTAGTTCAGTGGTAGAGTGCTTCTAACATGAGGCCCTGGGTTCCATTCCTGCACACACGCATGCATGCACACACACACAAACAAAATCTGAAAAGAAATAAACAGCAGCTGCAGTCACTAATCAGAAGACAACTTGTACATTTGTGTAGTCACTAGCACAGATTATTCACTTAGCACAGGGTGTCCGAGCCAATCACTTCCAAGTAACACTACTACTGAAAAGAATGGGATCTCCTAATAGGAGAGCAGTTTTTGAATACTTGTGATCGAGAGGCCTACATCAGAATTCTCATCCAGTTACACATAAACTATGACTAGGAACATCACCTTCGAGAATTTAAATAAGCAAATAAAACCTACGTTATCAAAAATACATCAAGAGAGATCAGTCTGAGTTGGAAGGATAAGAAAAGATGACAGGCCAGGTGCGGTGGCACACGCCTGTAATCCCAGCATTGGGAGGCTGAGGCAGGAGGATTGTGAGTTCAAAGCCAGCCTCAGCAATGGCGAGGCACTTAGCAACTCAGTGAGACCCTGTCTCTAATAAAATACAAAAAAGGGCTGGGGATGTGGCTTAGTGGTCGAGTGCCCCTGAGTTCAATTCCTGGTACTGAAAAAAAAAAAAAGAAGCCGGGCGCGGTGGCGCACGCCTGTAATCCCAGCACTTTGGGAGGCTGAGGCAGGAGGATCGCGAGTTCAAAGCCAGCCATCAGCAATGGCAAGGCACTTAGCAACTCAGTGAGACCCTGTCTCTAATAAAATACAAAAAAGGTCTGGGGATGTGACCCAGTGGTCGAGTGCCCCTGAGTTCAATCCCCAGTACCACAAAAAAAAAAAAAAGAAAAGATGACAGGGGCTGAGGTTGTTGCTCAGTGGTAGAGCACTTGCCTAACATGTGTGAGACACTGGGTTCAATTTTCAACACCACATGTAAATAAATGAATAAAGAGGTCCATCACCAAATAAAAAATATATATTTTTTTAAAGAGGGGGGAGCTGGAGATGTAGCTCAGTGATACCCCAGCACTGAAATATGTGGAATTTATGATTTCAAATTTCCAGATTTGTTGAAAGAAATGGTAAATGTCTGAGTGGTAGATATTAACAATTACTCTGATTGATCATTACACATTATATACATGTATTGAAATGTCACATTGTATCCATAAACATGTGTAATTGCTATGTCAATCAATAATAAAACATTTTTTAAAAGGTAAGAAAAGATGGCAAAGACTACCAGCAATCTATACCAATTCAAAGAACCTTGAGCCACCTGGCTTAAAGGGGACCAACAGAGAAGGTGCATTTTATTTTTCATACACATAAATATACACACTCTCAAATTTTTCATACATTTTTCTATGTCATTTTGGGGGAGAAAAATATTAGAACAGACCATGCCTGTCCATTTTAGTTTTTTACTATAGCAGATCCCACCCGACATACAAAGAACAGAAGAGAAAAAAAAAATTTTATTTTTTGATGGTGTTGGGGATTGAAAACAGGGCTTTGTGCACATGAGGCAAGCACTCTACCAACTGTGCTAAATATCCCCAGCCCCTGAACAGAAAAAAAAAAAAAATTTTTTTTTTTTTGGTACTGGGTATTGAACTGCAGGGGCACTCAACCACTGGGCCACATCCCCAGCCCTTTTGTGTATTTTTATTAGAGACAGGGTCTCACTGAGTTGCTAAGTGCCTCGCCATTGCTGAGTGGCTTTGAACTCGTGATCCTCCTGCCTCAGCCTCCCAAGTGCTGGAATTACAGGCGTGCACCACTGCGCCCTGCCTGAACAGAAAATTTTAAGGGAAGTAATTCTAATCTTTTAAATACATTGGGAGGCCAGGCATGCTGGCACACGCCTATAATCCCAGCAACTCAGGAGGCTGAGGCAGGAAGATCACAAGTTTGAGGCCAGCCTCAGCACATTAGCAAGACCCCATCTCAGAATAAATATATATAAAAAGCGGTAGAGTGCTTGCCTAGTGGACCCAGGTTCGGGCTAAAGTGCAGCCGGGGGTTGTGCCTGCTCAGCACGGTAGCAGTGCGCGAGTTCAAAGCCAGCATGGCGAGGTGCAACTCAGTGAGACCCTGTCTCCAGGGCTGGGGATGTGACCCAGTGGTCGAGTCCCCTGAGTTCAATTCCCACCATAAAAAAATAAAAAAAAAAAAAAAAAAAAAAAAAAAAATAAAGTGCATTGTGTACAACTAAAGCAAATAAATAAATATTTTTAAAAAATAAAAAGGGCTAGGGGATGTGGCTCAGTGATTAAGCACCCCTGGGGTTCAATCCCCACTACCCCATACACACACACACAAATAAATAGGAAGATAGGTTATTCAGATATGTATTTCATTTCCAAAAAGACTTGAGGTATCATTTGTGTAGAATTAACAAAGTCCATTTAAAAAAAGACATATCCGGGTTAAGAGCCAATATCTATAAAGAGTAAAATTAGTTAATATTTTCTGACACCAAGGCAAAGATGAGAATGTGATTAGACAAGTTCTTTGTTTTCAAAGGAGGAGGTATTATCAATTATCAATGTACTAATCTTTTTAAATATTTATTTTTTAGTTGTAGTGGACACAATATCTTTGTTTTTATTTATTTTTACGTGGTGCTGAGGATCGAACCCAGGGCCATGCACACGCTAGGCAAGCACTCTATCGCTGAGCCACTACCCCAGCCCTCAATGTACTAATTTATCTTCAGATGTTTTACACTTTTCTCAAATACCATCTTGGTTTCAATTCTAATTTTCAGACCAGTCCCAAGTATAGCACTGCCCTGATTCATACTCACCCCCATTTCTTCTTCCCGAACCACATACTGGGCCACTTTGAATGAACTCAAATATTCATTCATGCCCTGCAATTCTGTGTCTTCTGTCTCATCCTGGTTACGGTCCAGTAGTCGTTCAATGGCCTTATCATCATAATGGATAACACTGCTATCCTCTCCCTCTTTGTTGTCTCCTCCTATAAAGAATCAGGGGCCCATAACCCAAAGTCAACTTCAGCAGCTGCAGTGGAAAAAGCAGATCCCACAGGACCCTGGGTATCAAAGATACTTCGTACCCTTTGAAAGAAGTCCCACCACCCCCCAAAGCTTAAGTTCCTGCCTAGCTCACCTCCATCTGTGGCCTCATCCTTGAATAGTTCCTCAGTGCCAAATTTGAGGATATCATCAAGCTCTTGTTTAGACATAGATCCAGTCTTGGAGCCCAGACCAGGGCGCACCACTAGATGCGTAAGCATCATTTTCTTCTTTGCCACCTGCGTGATGCGCTCCTCCACTGATGCACGGGTCACAAACCGGTAGATCATCACTTTCTTATTTTGCCCAATACGATGAGCTCTGCTAAAAGCCTGAAATTTGACAGAAAATAAAGTCAGAACCCATATTTTCCAGCTGCCACACCTACCTTAACTTTCATAGAAGTTAAATCTAGTATGAGACAAGTGCCACAACTTGTCTTCATATAAAACTTCCTTTTGCACTCCTGCGCCCAGACACCACCATCACTAACTCAAACTATCCTGTTTATATAAGGGAGATGGTATAAAAAGACTCTTGCTGGGCGCAGTGGCACATGCCTGTAATCCCAACGGGTGGGAGGCTAAGGTAGGAGGATCACGAGTTCAAAGCCAGCCTCAGCAAAAGCAAGGTGCTAATCAACTCAGTGAGACCCTGTCTCTAAATAATTAAATGCAAAATAGGGCTGGGGATATGGCTGAGTGGTTGAGTGCCCCTGAGTTCAATCCCTGGTACAGGGGGAAAAAAGAGATCTATTGTTTCTCAAACAACTAATTCCAGATGGTAGAGCCCTGATAGAGAACACAGCATCTCTAATAAGTTACTCTCTCCAAAGGCTACTACTTCTGTTTACCTGGATGTCATTATGGGGATTCCAGTCAGAGTCATATATAATAACTGTGTCAGCAGTAGCCAGATTGATCCCAAGGCCCCCAGCTCGAGTAGAAAGCAAGAAGCAGAACTGTTGAGCTCCTGGTGCTAAGAAAGGAACCAAAAACACTGTTAGAGGTGTATTCTAAATTCCAATTAATAAATGGAGAAGAAATGTCAGAGATATAAAACTAATAGGCAAACACTACAGTAACAACTGTAAGCAACGTCCCCCAATCAATACTGAAATCACTCTGAAAATTTAGGGTCACAAAGGATATTAGCAAAGTTTCAATATCTTCCTTGAAATAAATTACAATGGGAGAAAAAGTAATTTCACAGTGGAGAATCTCAGCAGACACCACCTTAACTAAATCATCAGTTATTACCAGAAATGGGACACATGAACATCATGTCCACCCCAGTATGATGCACTGAAAAGGACATAGCATCACCTCTGTGGTATTTTTGCCAAAGATGTCTAATCAAATCAAGAGTAAATATCAGACAAACCCAACCTTGAGACATTAAGTAACCAGTACTCATCAAAAGTATCAACATAGGGCTGAGGATGTGGCACAGTTGTAGAGCGCTTGCCTAGCACATGTGAGGCACTTGGTTTGAGCCTCAGCACCACATTAAAAAAAAAAAAAAAAACTAAACAAAATAAAGGTATTACAAACATCTACAAAAAACATTTTTTAAAAATTACCAATATAATGAAAGAAAAATGGGAAAAAAATTAAGGAATGTCACAGATAGGAAAAGGCACAATGCAATGTGGGATCTGCGGTAGAATCCTAAAATGGATAAAGGACATTATAGGAAAAGCTGGTGACATTCAATTAAAGTCTATAGTTCAGATAGATACCTGAGTTAATTTCCTGGTTTTGATCACTGTACTACAGTATAAGTTGTTACTAAGACAAACAGGAGTGCTGGGGTTGTAGCTCAATGGTAGAGCGCTTGCCTAGCATGTGTGAGGCACAGGGTTCGATTCTCAGCACCACGTACAAATAAATAAAATAAAGATCCATCAACAACTTAAAAAAAAAAAAAGACAAGCAGGATGAAGAGTATACATAAACTCTGTACTATTTTGCAACTTTTCCTTGAAATCAAAATTACTTCAAAATAAGTAAATTGAAATGAAAAAAAAAAGATAGTAGGGTCTGCTGAGATAAAGAACTCTGCCCCAACTTAGCAATTTTTTTTCAAAGATGAATACTTTTTTAAAAAATTTTTCTTGGGCTGGGATTGTGGCTCAGCGGTAGAGCACTCGCCTAGCACGTGGGCGACCCGGGTTCGATCCTCAGCACCACGTACAAATAAAACGCATTGAATAAAACGCATTGTGTACAACTAAAAGCAAATAAATAAAAATATTAAAAAAAAAAAAAAAATTTCTTGTAGTTGTAGAAGGACAGCATGCCTTTATTTATTTGTTTATTTATTTATTTTTTTTAATGTAGTGCTGAGGATGGAACCCAGTGCCTCACACATGCTAGGCAAGCGCTCTGCTGAGCTACAGCCCCAGCCCCCCAACTTAGCATAAGCTTGAACAAATCCAATCCCTTTCAGCCTCAAAGTTGAAGAAGGGGGGTTAGACAAAATGTTTTTTCTAGCAGAAAGAACAAAGACTCCAAAAGAAAAAAAAAAAATCTCATAGATATAGTCCAAAACATTCTTCCAATCGAGACATTCAAAAGCTCTCCTCTTCCAGTATCAATTGATGAAGACCCATAAGAACTATACAGAAAAAAGAGATACATTAGAACAAGTGATCAGTCCAAAGATAAAAGTGAATCAGGATGCTGGGAATGAAACCCCTCCTCTCTTACCATTAAATCGGTCAATGGCCTCTTGGCGCATGTTCCCAGTGATTCCACCATCAATACGTTCATATTTATAACCTTCATGTTCTAAGAAATCCTCTAGCAGGTCCAGCATCTTGGTCATCTGCAAAAGAAGCAGCTTGATTATGAAGGAGTCTGGTGATAATATCATTCCTCATGTCATGAGGGTTATCTACTCCTGTTCCCTAAAGCTCAAAGCCCAGCCCACATGATACCTGGGAGAAGATGAGTACTCGATGCCCACCCTCCTTAAGATTCTTAAGCATCTTCTGCAGCAGCAATAATTTCCCAGATGCTCTGATTAGGGCACTGCCATCATACATGCCATTAGGCATCTTAGGGGCTTCCTGAGGAAAAAAAGAAAAAAAAATATTGAAAGTCCACAGGGAGGAGTTGCAATCCAGGGAGGACCAAGAGGTGTCACAACGTACCATTGCTGCCACAGGGAAGAGGTAGGGGTGGTTGCAGCACTTCTTAAGATCCATCACCACATTTAGCAGAGAGACCTGGTTGCCACCACCTCGAGCATTAAGTGCTTCAAAATTTCGAGTGAGGATATACTTGTAGTACTTCCTTCATGGGCAAGGCAGAAAGATGATAGGTCAGATTCAAGAGCCTTTAATGACATAATGCAGTCCCACAGCCTGATAACTTGTTTTCAAAATATCTCACTTTGGAGCTATGGAAACTTAATGGCACCAGCACCACGATCATCATGTTAAATAAGGGAAGGTATAACTAAGAACTGAATGCTCCAGAGCTCCCTAGAATCAAGTTTCTTTAGGTCCTGCTAGCTCCTGTCACCAGATGCCTTGAAGCTGATCAGAAGGAGGGATGAGAAACACTTTGCAGATTAGAAAATGTATAGGGGCTGGGGTTGTGGCTCTGTGGTAGACTGCTCGCCTAGCACGTACGTGGCCCAGGTTTGATCCTCAGCAACACGTAAAAACAAAGGCATTGTGTATAACTAAAACAAATAAATAAATATTAAAAAAAAAATGTCTAACTGTACTTGCAAAATGGAACCAATGCTTCTGCCTCAACTCACTTCTGCATAGGGCTCAGCTCCACGCGCACAATCAGTTCTGTCTTAGATGGCATATTCTTGAACACATCAGCTTTAAGCCGCCGTAACATATGAGGACCCAGCATGTCATGCAGTTTTTTAATCTGGTCTTCTTTGGCAATGTCAGCGAACTCCTCCAAGAAGCCTTCCAAATTGCTTCAGAAAGAAAAGGAAAAAACTTGTTGGAGAAGGAGAAAGGATAAGGTAGAGTGATAGAGGAAATGGGCAACAGGAAGACCAATCAGAAGCAAAATTATGAGGCAATTATGGATAAACACACACTTACTGAAACCTCTCCGGGGTGAGAAAGTTGAGCAGATGAAACAACTCTTCAAGATTGTTTTGCAATGGAGTCCCAGTCAGTAACAGCTTGTGCTGGAGTGAGTAACCATTCAAGACCCGGAAGAACTGGTGAAGCAGATGGAGATGTGAAACTCAATAAAACAAGGACCGTAATATATCTCTGTAGAATTCTATGTATTTCATTGCCTCCCACCCCACCATCATACTTTTTATTTTTATTTTTAGTGCTACATATAGAACCCAGGGCCTTATGCATGCTAAACACACTCTACCACTGAGCTGCAACCCCAGCCTTTATGTCTGTTTTTTTGGTGCTGGAGATTAAAGCTGGAGCCTTCCAAATGCTAATAAGCATGCACTCTAGCTATAACCCTTTCTAAAGGCCTGGCTACCAGGAGCTATCATAGTAAGAAGGAGAAAGACAATTTTTCCTTTCCTTCTCCTGGGTTTTGTCTTAATGAGTAGATGGCACTAAAAGACTAAAACTGGGGGCCATAAGCTCCCCTCCCTGTATCCTCACCTTAGATTGATTGTTCTTCAGTCGATGGGCTTCATCCACAATGAGGCAGGCCCAATCAATAGAACCCAAGATAGCCATATCAATGGTGATCAACTCATAGGATGTCAGCAGCACATGGAATTTCACAGATGCCTCTTTCTGCACATGAAGACAACCTCGTCACTACTAGCCCACTACTCCTAAGCATAGCTAGGGTATCTCTCCCCTCCCAGGTATCCTTTTGCCTCACCCAGGGACCAGGCCACAGGAGCCAAACTAAACCCAAAGCAGCAACCTCCTGTCTAGGGTGCCCTCCCTGCCATGAGATACCTTCATGCGGGATGCCTTCTTGCCACCCCGGATGGCATTGTCTTCAAAGGAGAACTCATTTTCACGAATGATGGCACGGCTGTCCTTATCACCCACATAGGTTACCACATACATATCTGGAGCCCACATTTCAAACTCCCGCTCCCAGTTGATGATGGTAGAAAGAGGAGCACTCACTAGGAAGGGGCCTTTGGAATGACCCTTGGAAGAAGAAAAGAGGCAGAGTCAGGGATAAGGACCCCACATCACACCACACTCCAGCATCTGCCTCTCCCCCATCCCTAGAACAAAGCTGACACTGGCTTACCATCTGTACTGCTGCCTCTACCCTCACCTCCTCGTCTACAAAAAAGCCCTATCTGCTCCTTTCCAATAAGCCATGACCCCTTGATAGAGTGCTAAAACTCCTACCTCCTCCGTTAAGTCTTTTCCTACTAATTCCAACCATAATTCTGCTGACCTGACATACATTTATTCCCCTGGGATTAAGGCTCAGGTACCCACAGCTAATTCTTTTTTTTTTTTTTTTTTTTAAATATTTATTTATTTACTTTAGTTGTACACAATGCAATGAATTTATGTTTACGTGGTGCTGAGGATCGAACCCGGGCCGCGCACGTGCGAGGCGAGCGCTCTGCCCCTGAGCCACAACCCCAGCCCCCCCACAGCTAATTCTACCATAGCTCCACTCCCTCAAGTCTTTCCCTGTGGATATATGTCTATCTTACTATCACTCAGCAGTGTTACTCAAGGTCAGAGACTAAATTCTTCCCCTTTCTTTCCTTGGAGTATAAGAGAAAACTGAACACAAACACCCACACCAAAAACTATAAGTCTCTGCTTTCCTCACCTCCTTATAGAGAGAATAGAGGAAGACTGCTGTCTGTACAGTTTTTCCAAGGCCCATCTCATCAGCCAAGATAGTGTCAGTGCCCTGAGCCCAGGAGAAGCGCAACCAGTTCAAGCCCTCCATTTGGTAAGGGTGCAGCGTTCCACCTGTAGCATCCAGGTACTCTGGCTGTCGCTCATATTTCACTGTTGGCTGAAGGATAAAACAGAGAAGTCAAGAGTTGGCAAGAAATTCCCCTTTTCCCATTAGAGAGCAGCTGCTTCCTTACTTACATGTCCTCACTAGATCCTGCATGAAAGTCATAAAAAATTTGATGGGGAGGGGGTGGTGGCATGCTGGGGAGTACAGCTCAGTCGGAAAGCACAAGGTCCTGGATTCAATCTCCAGAACCACCAAAACAGGGTGGGAGGTGAGATCCTCACTGGTTATTGCAATTTTTTTTTTTTTTTTTTTGGTACCAGGGATTGAACTCAGGGGCACTCGACCACTGGGCCACCTCCCCAGACCTTTTTTTGTATTTTATTAGAGACAGGGTCTCACTGAGTTGCTAAGTGCCTCGCCATTGCTGAGGTTGGCTTTGAACTCGCGATCCTTCTGCCTCAGCTTCCCAAGTGCTAGGATTATAGGCATGTGCCACCACGCCCGGCTTGGTTATCGCAATTTTGTGTTTTTTTATTTTGGATCCTCCAGAGCCAAGGCAATCAACTTATCGGGCAGACCTGATCTTCATCCCCCATGGATCACTAAGAAAAAACATGTAACAAAGTCCCTAGCAATACAAGAATTCCACTCATCAGGAACTACCAGGTAAATAATCATATACCCCACCTAGATTAAATTTCTTGTCTTTTTTTTTCCCCCTCAAACCCAGGGTCTCAAACACACTTTACCACTGAGCTACATCCCCTAGTCCCAGATTCACTTAACCTTAACTGCCCTCAGAGTACATAAACAAGATCTACAGGAATTGAACCATAAAATTAAGGGTCAGGTTCCAATATGTTTCACAAAAGCTTGGCTGCATGACCACTCCCTAGATAACACTTGCTCAATCATACAAAATATACCCAGGTGTTTTTTGATGACAAAAGGAAAAAGTAATCCTACTATTTTTTCTTCTTCTTCTTCTTCTTCTTCTTCTTATATTTATTTATTTGTTCTAGTTGTACACAATGCCTTTATTTTTATGTCGTGCTGAGGATTGAACCTGGGTCGCACCTGTGCTAGGCAAGTGTTCTACCACTGAGCCACAACCCCAGCCCCCCTCTACTATTTTCTGACTTATAGAGATGTGGAGAAGTGGATGACATGAAGCACTGACAGCCGGATATCACTCAGAGCACAATCAACACAGTGGAGGAGACCAACCACACTGCCCTAACCCAACAGGACTACGCCCTCCCTTCCCTCAAACTCACATCAACTGTTGGAGTCTCAGGAGGCCTCTCCAACTTCCTTAGCTTTACCTTCTTGAGCTTCTTGCCTGGTCGCCCTTCCTCACCCCTCATTAACTCCCTAAAAAAAGGAAGACATTCCACAGCTGCCTAAGATCCTTTTCAAAAGGAAGCAACTCTTCTCCTCTCCCCAAATCACCCACCTGTGATTCCAATAGCTCTGCTTGAACAAATCATAGTCCTGTATCTCCACATCCTCACTCTCCCAAGATGCCTGATCATAGGGTAAGTCCCGCCACTTGATCAGGTAGTGGACATGGCCCTTCTTGTCCACACTGTAAGGTCAAGAAAGAAAATACTCAGAGTTAGAAAACAGCCTTCTTCTCCCCCAAGTCAGCCCTGCTCTCAGAAACTGACAATAATTTATGTTCCAAACCACTTTAAAAGTGCCACATACCCTACATGTGTTCAGAGCCTCTATTATACCTATCTTTGGACCAAAAATTATCTCTAATATATATTCTCCTATAGCTCAAATTCCAGAATTCAGTCACTTATTTGAAATACAGAATGTCCTCCAAATGTAAGTTACTGGCGACCTCCATCTTCTTATTCCCTTTAGCAGGAATCTCCCATGGATATACTGCCTGCCTCCACTGGCCCAGCTGGTACCTGTGGTTAAGGATTCGGTGTATCATCATCCACTCAGGTTTTATCCCATAGCGATAGAAGCGTTCTTCCATCTCTGCAAATTTAGGGTCCTTGTTCTTTCGCTTTCGGCTCTTCTCTTCATCACCACCAAAGTCCCCAGAAGGTGGCTCATCCATATCATTCTTCCGCTGATAGTTTCGAAACATTACCTGACAATGCAGCTCCAACTAAGAGCAGAAAGAGGAAACAAACCATGGAGGAGCTGCATCCACTCTCTCTATTCACATGACTGTTTCCCCACTACCTTCTTAATTGTAGCCCCCACATCTCCAGGCTTTCCCAGACTTACCTGCAGTTCAGACACCCAGGAGCAGTGCCAGTAAGACATGCCTTGCCATTTAACAAAGAATTGTCGCTCTGGCCGCCCTTCCAAGGGCTTGGGGGAGGGAGTATTGGGATCAGCATCTGGAGGCCGAGGCACTGGTGTGGGAGATGGTGGCTGACCCCACTTCCAGATAAGAATCTTCTGCACTTTGCCCTTCAGAGCTGGACACTGAGAGAAAAAGGAATGACAATCCCAATTCATAATCATGGGGAGGAAATGGTACAGCTCACAGTCTCAATCTTGTCAAAGGATTATTAAAATCCCATTTCAAGTAAGACATAATACAAAGACCCTTGTAGGTAAGGAATAATAGAATTTTCTCTCCTTTTCCTGAAATTCCTCCAGGATTTGTGTGACACCATCGTTCCTATCTGCTTAACAGAGTTAGTAGCTAGATTTTAACAATAACTCAGAACAATTAGGCATGGAAAACCCACAGACCAAAAGCCTAACATTTCTCTCTTAAGAAATCTAAAAGTAGTAAGTAGCCCTATTAAACATTCTAAGACATCAAGTCCGTGAGGCAGGGCATCTAGACAAAGACAGATGTTTAACACTACTCATCTCTCCTAAGAGATCTGACAAGACATAAACTCCTCTGTTCAAAGTTATTCCTATTTCTTCCCAAGAAAAGGTGTCCCAAAACTATATGAAGAAGGTCTCAGAGCTAAAATGTTCATAATTCTCCAATGACCTCTGCTGTACCTCAGCCTCACGATACCTGAACATGAGTGTTACCCTTTTGCTAGATACACAGGTGAGTTACTCACCGTACATCGGGGACATAGCCATTCACCATTGGGGATCTCTGGCAGTGGAGGGTTCAGGCAGTGGATGTGGTAGGAAGAAGGGCAGGTGTCACAGCACAGCAACTCCCCTCCATCCTTGCAGACCCGACAGAATTCCATATGGTGATCATCCTCCTCTTCAGGGTCTCCCCCAACCTCTTCGAGTATCTCCTCACCCTCTGAATTATCTTCTTTAGCCTCCCACTGGATGCCCTCTTTCTCCTGCAGTAAAGGATACAGATTCAGATTATTACCACCCCACCCCCACCCCAGAAGTCAGAACTCACTGCCCATGGTTCCTCTGGATGCTTCCCAAAGTTCACAACCACCACCACCGCCATTTCTATTTCCACCCAGGCCCGAAGGAGCTTTATATTCCTACCATTCCCCTGTGGGAGCCCAGGCGCCACAGTGGTCAGGTACTCACGCAGTGTGGGCAGCTCCACTTGCCCTCGGGGGCCTTCTCCATATCCGGATCCAGGCACACCATGTGGTAGGCTCGGGGACAGGTATCACACAGGATGATCTCACCGCCTTGCTGGCACACCTCGCAATAGTCCTGGTGGTCTGTCTCATAACCATCCACAGCAGTCACCTCCTCCTCGCCTGGGCAAGGAAGAGGGAAAGCCCAGTTATTAGAAAAAAACTACCTCCCCCCCCCCAACCCCTATCTCCTAAGGGAGATTCTTTCCCAGCCATTCCCACCTCATCCCATCACCCACATATACAGAAAAGAAACACACCTTTCTTTTTCTTTTTAGTGGTTCGGAGTTTCTTGCGGCTGCGGCTGCTGCGGCTGGTGGAACCATCAGAAACAGAATAGCTATTGATACTGGCATCATCGAAGTCAGATTCCACATCTAAGTCGTCATCCTCACTCTGGCAGAATGAAAAGGAATAAGGTCAAAAGTTCAAGCCAAGGGGAAAGAGTGGAGAGAGCCTCACTGCCATTAATTACTGGGAGTACCAGAATCCCAGTAAGGACTATGTGTAGAGGGAGCCTTGTCACACCTGCCTGAGGCCAACTCCCCACATTCTTCTGTTCCTACTATATGGAACAGACTGACAGAGAGTAACATCTTTTCTATTACACACAGCTCTTCCCGCCCAAAGGGATGGCCAGGTTCTCACCGAGGATCTCTTACGCTTGGAACCAAAACCACCAAGCTTGATCTTCAGGGGAGCTACTTTCTTGGGTTTAGGCTTCTTTGCATCAGGCACACGAGGGCTGCCCTTGGGCTTCCTCCGAGCATTGGGACCTAAAATCAGGATAGATCTAAATATATATCATAAGGCAAATTATGGGGAAAATAAAATCTTCAGCTAAGCTTACTTTAATATGTCCAGCCTCCCAAATTTCCCTCCTAAATCCAAGACTCATTCCTTCCTCCTGTCTCCTACCTTAGGGCTAACATAACAGCATTCCCAAGCTTTCTGTCTTTGACTTCCTAAGCCCACACTAGCTCCTCCCTCTCATAGCACCACACCACATTTCACCTTTGCCCTCCTTGGTCTTGGCCTTTCGAATAGGCACTTCCACAGGGGGAGGTGGTGGTGCAACCTCAGTGGCTGTCACCATGCTCTCTACCACAGCCACAGCTGCTGCCGCTGCTGCTGCTACTGAGGCCCCAGAACTGCCTTTAAAGGGATTGTTGGTACTGAATTCCCGCCACTTTGCACCCAAAACCATCATCATCTTGGAGACAGCAATCTTGGGGTTTTTGGCAGCAATGAGGGGTCTGGTGGAGAAATAGACAACAGAAAAAAGAATAAGAAAGACAGGCAAGAAGAGATTATAAAAGGACTCTCCTCCCCCATCCCCAAGACCCTCCTGGCTTACCGGACAAACTGGCTGAAAGCCTTATAGTTGGTGAGAGTACGATAATCCTCCTCTGAGAACACATGGTCAATGTCTTCCATGCCCCAATCTTCCAAGAGCTGAGCAGAAGACTTAGGCTCCTACAGAGAGAGCACAGTAAAGGGCCTGCTACCTAGTGCCCACATTTGCTAAGGGAATTAGAGCTGAAACTATAGCTTACAAGACAAGGGTAAGAGAGCTAAGAGAAAATGATTAGAAATAGGTGGAAAGAACATACTCTTAAGAGGCAACAGAGTGTCTCTGAAACCAATGACTGAGGCTAACAGTACAGAAAACAGAATGGAAGTCCAGGCACCTTTGAATCATCATCGTCGTCATCTTTCCTCCTCCTCCTCCTTCCGCTTGGATTTGCTCTTTTTCTCTTTCTTAGGTCCAAGCTTCTTCTTCTTCTTCTTGCCAGGGGTATAGTCGCTGCCCTCACTGTCTGAGCGCAGAGCCACCTCTTCCTCCTCCTCCACAAACTCTGGCCCCTCCCCAGAGCTGTCCCCCAGCTGCCGGCATAAGAGCAAACGCTGGAGCAGGGAAGGGGAAAGGGAGACAGACACACACATGCTACACACATGCTGACCTCAGGACAGCCCTAAGGCTCATCCCCAGGACCTGGTCCACCGCTCCAGAGAAAGAAACAAACACCCTCCACCCTTCAGCCCTTCACAGAGCTCCTCCCTTCTTCCTCTCATTCCCCATAACAGTCACCCACTCACCTCCTTTTTTTGGCGCTTGCTCTTAGGAATTTTAGGGTCCCGAGGTTTCTTAGGCTTTTTCTTCTTCTTGAGCTTCGGAGTCTCTGCTTCTGACAAATCCTCCTCTGGGTCCTCTTCATTTTCTACATACATTTGCCAAAGAGTGGTCAGCAGGGAAAAGATCAATAGCAAAAGGTTAGGGCCTAATCCTGAGGGCTTAGATTTTATTCCCCACCTCGCGTCCCAGATTCCTCTGAAGAGAATTGCTATACTCTGTACAGAAGGAAGCTGATACCCAGGACAAAAACAGACAAAGAGAGCTGTATATACCCGAAATAGGCCTGCCAGGCCAGACCAGGCCCACCTCGGGCAGCTGTCCAGGCCCCTACCTCCTCTCCCCACTCCTCCAGCAGCCCTCTAGATGTTCAGCAGCATAGCTGAATCAAGAAGCCTAGCATTCACCAACCAAATGAACTAGATCCAGGCCTCCTGCAACTGTCCACCAATGAGCCTATAAACCAGAGGATGAGAATGGAAGGTCCTGCCCAGAAGGCAACAATCACAGAATATACCCTCACCACATTCCCAGAACAATGCCAGGTTTGGGGGGGGGGGGGTCCCAGAAACAACACCCTTTTCTAACTCCTTTGGGGTCATCACTGCTCAAAACAATCAGAACCTCCCAGCTCCAGGTTCACTTGCCAGCTCAACATTATACTGACTCCCAAACACAATCTCCTTCCCCCATCTCTAGCCTACTGTTCCTTCCCAGCTTCTCCTGGGTCAGGAGCCTCTTCTCCCTAGGGGCCCAAATCAGCCCAGCTGTCACCATCTCCCTCCCTCCCAATCCTCCTTCCATCTGGCTCCACCTCCTCCCCTGGCTGGAAGCACACACAAAGCCCAGGATAACACTGAGAGCTCCTGGGCAGGGTAGGTGGGAAGGGGCACAGAGGGGGAGGAGAAGGCCACAAGGCAGCTTCCTTTGTAACAGACATTCACACTAGCACACCAGCTCCCTCCTCCCCCTTCTCTCTCCCTCTTCCCAAGCCACCCCCGCCCAAGAGGAGGGGGTTTGGAGAAGGGAGTGGAGAGAAGAAGGGAGTGCCTCACCCACTGAGGAGAGGGAAAATGGCTCCTGACCGCAGAAGCCAGCCCAGGGCACCCAGCTGCCAACATAGGACAGACAGGAAGTGGCAGGGGAGGGGGGCGGGGTTGACAGAGGTAGCCGGTGAAAAGACAGCCCTTACAGAAGACTTCCCAAATGATTACCTGGCCCCAGGTCCAAATGCCACCAATGTCTCTCTAACACTTACTCTGGGATGACACAGTTCGCAAGAGGTCACCTAATTCCTCGGCAAGGAACCCAAGGAAACCAAGACAAATGTGACGGCTAATACTACGTCAGGAACTATGTTACTCCCTCAATAACGATTACTTTTTCAAATCATCAGAACTAAGATTTAACAAAAGTTCAGTAGAGAGCTGGGGATATAGCTCAGTTGGTAGAGTGCTTGCCCTGCATGCACAAGGCCCTAGGTTCAATCTCCAGCACCACAAAAAAAAAAAAAAAAGTTCAGTAGAGCTATGGTCAGAGCATACAACCTTCTCCCCAAATTGAAGATACCTAAAAGAATTAGCCTGAGGACTGGGAGACCACAAGAAGTCTCAAGGCTTGGTTTCATCACCCCCACTCATAAAGTCCTATCCAACATATGGAAATCATGTCCACACCAAAAAGTAATAGGACCTAGATAATGATGAAAACAATGTTTCCTTCAATTCCACACATACTCTTAGCTCCTGACCCCAAGAACTATCCCTAAAATGCCTCTAGCTCCACCCTTCCTGAGCTAGACAAATATTAGGGAACATGAGACATTAGGCTGGACAAAGCACCATCAGCCTCCCCCTTCTCACTTAGCCCAGGATCAGGCCAGGCACAAGAAAGCCCCTCCCATTCCCTTGGGAATGGAACACCAGCCTGGATCTCACCAGAAAGAATCATAAGGGCTTCTTCCTAGTAATCCCCATGTCATCCTCCAATCAGTTCTTCCTCTTCATCTCCATAAAAGCTAGAAGCAGAGACAAGGACAAACCCATGGAGGTAAAGAGGGACACCTTTCATTCACATACAACCCTGAACCCTCTCAGAAAAATAATGTCCTGAAATGGTAAGCAGCAAATTGGCTGAGATAGAGAGGAAGATTTGGGAAAGGGGCAGGAATGGGTGTAGCAAATGAAAAAAACTGGGTCATGCTACCTCTTGGAGCAGACTACATCCTGGGAGCTTGCATAGCTCCCAGTCAACTAGAGGGCAGGGGACAGCCCCAAGTCAAGAGGCTAATTTGAGGCCAAGATGGGGAACCATCATTGGCAGGATAGCACTACTACTTCTCATGCCCCTCACAGAAAAATATTAGGAAGGTAAGCCTTCCCCTTACCACCACCACCCTGCCCCCACCTCAGGTTAAGGGCACAGGAATCTGCCACCCTACCCCTGACAGTGATGAGACAGGACTAAGTTCCTTATCCCAACAGCTGAAGGCTCAGTATCAAGACTGAGGGCTCTCTTAAATGGCCTCGGGTTGAAGTGAAGAATTCCAAGTTAAAAGTCAAATGTGAAAGCATTTCTCCCAGACCATCTCAACTTCCAACTGGAGCTAAGAGAAAAGACAGAAGTGAAAGACACTTGATGAGAAACAAAAACAGGACCAGCAGGTCCAGGAAGAAAAGTAGAAGCAAAGAGGATTAAAATATGGCATATAGAAAAAAAATTTTTTTTAAAAGCTAGCAGCTAGAAAGAAAAAGGTCAAAGAAACAAATAGGAGACTTGATGAGTTAGCTAAGGGGCTCTGAGTAAGGAAAGAAGCCAAAGAGAGAAATCCACTCACAAGCATGACATCAACCATCATTTGAGAACATACAGGGCTACTCCAATCAGGCAGGATGGCTACAGTCCTCAGAGCCACCCCAAAACATATCACAATCCTTAATGCACCTACACAAACCCATCACACCACCAATCCAAACTCTAGGCACACAGAGGCAGAAGCCTCCAAGAAAAGAAGCCAGGATTATATCCACTCACTAGGGAAAGAGGGGTGGCTCTCCCGTCTTCTACCTGGCCTTACTAGGCTATTATATTACAATCTCCCAGAGCCCCCATCACTTCCCCACTCAAAACGTTCCAGCAATCTAAAAACGCTCTAGATCCGCTAAGGAGCGCAATTCAAACTTCACACAGTTGAAACTGCACAGAAAACCGGTAACTGATCAGAAGCTAAAAATAATCAGATAGCGAGTAACCAGTACTCTTTCCTTTCCACATTGCAGCAACCTCAGGATCCGACTAGCATGGATGCCAGGCTGTGCTCCAACAGAAATCCTCAACTCCCCTTACCACCCCCCAAATAGCCTCCAGGGGTCCCAGCTACGCGGGATCCTCCAGGACCGCAGTAGGTAATGCTTGCCAGCCTGGAGAGCTCCCTCAACTGGGAACTGTAGCGCATTCCTCAAGACAGACGAGTAGCAGCCAGCTTGCATCTGGGTCCGCGGTGCCCAGGAGGCACATGGCTTCCACCCCCCTCCCACAAGAGCTCCGCAGAAGGGAACCACTCCCTTCGGATGCCCTCCACCTCCGGCTCTGCACAGAGCAGGGCAAGCAACACAACCCTTCCTCATCAAGTCACTAGGGAGGGCCCAAATACCTCCTTCCTGCCCTGGGCCTTGGGAAAGATGTTACCTGGGTGGGGGGTGGGGGCAGGCTGTTGTTCAAAAGTGCATCCATATCCTCCTCCTCACTGCCCGCTGAGCAGGGGGACGGGGAGCCCAGGCCCGACGCCATCCCCTTCCGCTCCCGGCCAGGGAATTGGCCCAGCTGCTCCTGCCTGCGGCCTGGGGCCCTCTGCACTGGCCCGAGTCACTGTGCGGGGGAGGGGGGAGAGAAAGAGAACAGTCAGTGACGCGCACTGTCCCCCTCCCCCACACCCACCCGCTCTTTCCGCCCCCCACCCCAGTCACCCTAGCAGGGCACCCGAACCACTCAGGCTGAACTTAGTTCCACACTCCTCGGGGGCAGCCCGGAAGCCGGCTCCCCAACAGGAGCCCCCACGAAGAGGGAGCTACGGCCCCGAGGGCAGGCTGGTGCAAGCGTGGGGAGGAGAAAACGGGCTGGACCGAGCCGGGTGTGACGGGGGGAGGGGGTCCGAGTGGCCGCGGCGCGGGAGGGCCAGGGGAGGCGGCAGGCGGCAAGGCGCTCGGGGACACAAGGTCACTTGGGGGTGGGGGGGCGCCTCCCTGCGCCCGGGGAGGGGCCAGTCCCCAGACAGGGCAGCTCTCCAAAGGCTGTCCTCCGGGACAACTCAGGTTCTCGTCCGGAACCGCAGGGACCAGGGGGCGTGGAGGCTCGGGCGCTCCGGGGGTCCCGAGACAGGGACGCGGGGGCCAGAGAGCTCCCACTGGGGAAGGGGGCTGGGCCACGTGTCCCGGGGGGCAACTGAGCAAAGGGCGAGGGGGCGGGCGCCGGGTATTGTGGGAGACCAAGGCCGAGGTGGGGGTCGCGGGGAGCAAGACTCGGGCAGGGGTAAGGCGGGGGCCAGGGAGGAGGCCGGGCACCCTGCAGAGAAGGGAAAGGAAGGGTCCGCTCCTCCGGGCAGGGGGCGGTCCGGGGGTCAGAGGACGCCTGAAGACTGGACAGGTGAAGGAATGACCCCCGGGGCTTGCCGGGTTGTGCGGGGCGTCTCTCTGGGAACCCCACGCTCGCCTCACCCCAGAGCCGCAGCAGGTAGCCTAGGGTCCGGCCCGGTGTCACTCCCGCTCCGGCTCCTCCTCGCCGCGGCCGAAGGGGGGAAAATGGCTCCGGCTCCGGCGTCGCCTCTTAAAGGGCCCGAAACACCGGCCGGGAAATCCCACCGCACAGGCCCCGCCCCCCCACGGACAGCCCATAATAACCTCAACCAACTCCAACCCCCCCTCCACTACCGCCACCCTCCTCCCTAGGTCTCCCGGGCAACCCCCGCCCCCTCGTCGCTCAGGCAACCATTGGCCACGCCCCCTCGAGCGCGCGCGCGTGTCACCCGGGCAACCGCCCACCTCCTGGCCATCCCATAATACACACGGACACCCCACATACACACTCCCAGCCCCCCCATTCCATACACATGTATATGCTAGGGGGGCTGCTAACATAATATTGCAGACCTTTCGCAACTAACCCTCTCCACCCCTGACATCCCATAATAACCATCCTTTGCCAACTTCTTCACTCTTGGCCCTAATGCTAACATCCCATAATAATTCGTCACCCCTCCCTCCCCCTGGCCATCCCATAATAAGCACCCCTCCCAGCACTTGAGCCTCATATCCCATAATACTCATCCCATCCCCCACAGACATCCCATAATAACCACCCTTCATCCACCCCCAGTTTGATATCCCATAATAATCAGAAACTCACCCCCCCCCACACACACACACACACATACTACAACAACGGACACTCGGCCTCCTCCCACACACATCCAGTAATAATCAGTCTCCCACTTTCTATACTGACATCCCATAATAACCAACCCCCTAGAACTGCCCTCAATCCCTGCAGGCTAGGGTCTAGATGCTCACAACACTACCCCCCAGCTTTTCCTTCTGGCTCCATGGTCCATAATAACCACTCCTTCCCTATCAAAGAGATAACCCCTACAGTAGTCCTATGTTCACCCAACAGATGGACACTTAAATCTCCTTTCCCCTAAACACTGGAAAAATATCCCATAATAATTTTACTCTATCACCCACACCCTGAAATCCCATAATTTCAAGGAGCCCATGGTCAACCAAACATATACTGTACTACATCCAGCACAACCCAGTGTCACATCCCATAATATTTTATCTCCACTCCACCAGCCTTCCAGTCAGGCATCCCATAATATTCATATTCATACCTCCCCCATCTCCAGAAACTGTCAGTCTGTTCCAACACCCAGAACAGAAAGGGTGGGGCAGGCTACCCACACTGCCCTGTCCCTGCCTCCACTTGGACACACCTAATATTCCCTTTCTGGACCAAAGCAGTAGCCTGGCCTAAAGTTTCTTGAAGTCCAGGACCTTAGGTTTCATCATTTCATCATTTCCAGACACTCAGGAGCTGAGAGCCAACCTGGGGTACCACCCAATCCCACCAAAATCCAGGTATATTCCAGATGCTTTAAATTTTAAGACCAACCAAATACCATGCTAACCAGATGAAACATTTGCATAAAGTTTAAATTATCCCAGAGCATCCCATAATAATTATAAACTTCCATCCAAAGACTATTTCTCAACATTCCAGTAGTCCTCTTCCCAGTTGTCTCCCACCCTCCCTCAAGTCAGGAACCATTCATCAAAACCTCCAGGCTACTCTTACAGATGGATATCCGATCATGACCTTGACTGAGGATCCTGTTATATGCACCTCAGGAGCTCAACCCTGCTCTTCCTCTACTCATCACTGCTCACATTCATTTCAACACATGTTGACAGAGTACCTAGCAAAGCCTAGAGCTGGGCACTATGGAGCAAAGACACTGGTCCCTCCCTTCAGGCAGTATAAACAACCTAGAAAACTAAGGGAGAACTACTGAATGCCATTTCCCAATGTCCTGTCACAGAGAATAAAACAAATCCTAACTGGTCTCAGGAGAGATCATTTCTCAGTAGAGTTCTTAGTAGTCCTTCTAGATGCTGGTAAGTATTCCAAAAGGACTTACCAGTATAAATGGCAGGTCAAAATAATCTCTGTTTTCCTACATGCTAAGGGATTTTGATTGGCAAGCAGTGTTCATCTATCCAGTATTCCTAATACTGAAATCCTGTAATATCATCATATCCTTCCTTCTTGACTCATCAATATGCCACAATTGTTACCCTCATTCTTTTTTTTTTTAATTCTTTGTTGTTGCTATTCCCTCTTTCTCTACCTCCTCTTTCTTTCTTTCTTTCTTTTTTTTTTTTTTTTTTTTTTTTTTGTTGTTGTTGTTGTTGTTGCTGGGGATTTAATTCAGGAGCACTCAACCATTGAGCCACATCCCCAACCCTATTCTGTATTTTATTTAGAGACAGGGTTTCACTGAGTTGCTTAGCACCTGACTTTTGCTGAGGCTGGCTTTGAACTCAAGATCCTCCTGCCTCAGCCTCCTGAACACTGGGATTACAGGCATGTGCCACCGCGCAAGGCTACTTGCTACTTGAACACCAAATTCTGCTCAATGTCCCTTATTTTTTATTTTCCTATTTCATAACCTGAATTCTCATAATACCTCCAACTGCCCTCATCCTCATCCTGTTTTAGACCCTCTTCTCCAGCTTAAAAAAAAAAAAAAAAAAAAGGGGGGCTGGGGTTGTGGCTCAGCGGCAGAGCGCTCCTCTCGCACGTGCGCGGCCCGGGTTCGATCCTCAGCACCACGAAAACATAGATACATTATTGCATTGTGTACAACTAAAGTAAATAAATAAATATTAAAAAAAAAAAAACTTAGTGGTGTAATGCTCACCATTTTCTCCTCCACATGTACTGGTCAACATTCCAGGAAGACTTCCTCACTCAGTTATATCAAGAGGTAGCCTTCCAACATATACCATCTCCATCCCTAAATGCACCTTCCTTCCAGCCACCCAGGAAATTAGCCCTAGAAAGTTGAAGGAGCTCAATCTTAGAACCCTTTGGCCCTCAGAGGATCTGAGCCCATCAGCCTGTCACCTTTCCCTCTTCCTGAACCCCAGAGAATTAGGCCCTGGGTGCTTAGTGCCTTGATAAGTTGCTGAGGCTGGCTTTGAACTCATGATCCTCCTGCCTCAGCCTCCCAAACCACTCCACTGGGATTACAGGTGTGCACCACCACGTCCAGCTCCTCTCTGTTCTCATCTTCCTTTTTCATACAGTCCCAAGACCTATGGAAATGGGACAGGTTGAAAAGAAACTGAAATGTCCTTGTGGGAAGGGCCCTTCCTGATCAGAAGTAAATAGGAAGGACCACACAATCTCTGCATTGCAATGTTCTCACTTCCCTAGAGAAAGGGACTGGCCAGATGACTCTCCCCTCTCTGGGATCCAAGGGACTAGGGAACTGGCAAGGAAAACTGAATTCAAGAGAGTGAAGAAAGCTGGGAAACAACAGTCCTTTGCTCCCAAGCAGAGTCCCAGAGATACTGACAAGTCTTCCCACCAGCTCCTGCCTGACTCTATGTAGCCACCAGCATTGGAGCTGGAGTTCTCAGCATCAAAAACCTTAAGCCTGGCCAAAAGCTCCCACTGTCACCTTTGAAGTTCATGTTTTCTTTTTCCAATATTCACTTCATCTCCCTGGACCAAACTCTTGCTGTGTTCATTGTGTTACGCCAGCCATTTCCCCCATTCTGCAGGCTTCCATAGTCTCCCTCATTCAATTCTCTTGATACCAAAATTGGGTCCCATTCACAAGGTGCAGTGATGCACACCTGTAATCACAGCTACTTGGAAGGGAAGGTTGAGGCAGGAGGATCAGCCTAGGCAACTTAGGGAGATCGTAACTCAAAAAAGGGTTGTAGATGTAACTCAGTGTAGAATAGAGCACCCCTGGGTTCAATTTCTAGTTTTGCAAAAGAAAAAAAAAGATGGGGTCCCATTCACTTATCCAAACCTTCCCCGTGCTCATTCCGATGAAATCTGTGGTCCACATCAGGGAGGTGGCAGCTGTTTTAAGATAACATAATGTATGTGTACCTCCTTTCCAGAAAGTTTCTCCTTTCTACAGTTGCCTTAGGCCTTCTTCTATCCCCATTTCTCTAGGTAATTCAGCCTGTCTCTGGGCCTCAAAATTCCCTTCTGAAGTATCCCCATCTGCCCCAGATCGGATACTCTCACACACACACACACACACACACACACACACACACACACCACATTATCATGGTAAATGATGACTATGAACCAGCCAGAGAGTTTATAAGTAGATAGTCACAGCTTCTTGCCTGTGGTTCAAAATACTCTTACCCTCTGTCCGTCCCCCACACTCCCTCGGACTCTACCCATGCAGTTCTACTCATGCATTCACTTGCTTCTCCTACTTCCTGCCTCTCCCTGATAACACCACAAGGAAAAAGTTAAGTCCCTGCCTCTCTCCTTGAGCTCCAGATAGGGCCAGGATATATGTTGCTTTTGTGGTCTTTATGCTTCTGTGCCTCCTGCTCCCTACTCTGGCCCCATGCTACCTTCCAAGATAAATTATAAATAAACCATTAGAGCCACTAGCTTGATTGGCCCACGGAGACTAAGGGTGGCATAATCTTCTAATTAAGGCACCCACCCAGGGGGCAACCTCTCTCGCCAGTTACCTTAGAGTTCTGTTTCCATCCCACGGTGCTGATGAACCTAGACTAACACTCTGATGGGAGGGGGCTGTCCTGGAGTTTTCAACATACACTCTATAATTCCTCTTCTTACACATCTGTTCTCTGTAAACCTGAAAAACTGCTCATCAGAGGTCCAAGGGGCCACAGTGTTCTGCTCCGACAGGAAAGAGAATTTTGGAAAACTAGAGAGGGAAGAAAGGCCATAGTGAGGATGCACTGTGCTGGCTAGACAGGATGAAGGCCATTCAGGGCATGAGGGATGACTTTTGTCCCTCAGGAGCCAAACCAGCATCTGTTCTTTGGGTGTGAGTGCATTCCTGTGCTGGACCCCCCTTCTGCGAGCTATGGTCCCAAGGTTCAAACCCAGGAAGGGGAAGATGGAGGAGAGTAGCTGAGTTCTATGGTCACCAGAAACACTACTCTTTGGTGTGCCACCCAGCCGGGACCTGGGAGTTCTCATTTCAGACCCTGGACGTGGTAGTCCTATAGCTCACAAACTGGGGGAAGGACTCAGGTGTCCAGGGTTCAGATTTGGCTAGGTGCAGCCCGCCCCAGGGGCCCCTTCAAACAGCTGTCACCAACGAAACCTCTCCAGCCAGTTACTCCTGCCAGGCCTCAGGTCTGGCTCCAGGGCTCACCCTACCCTCCCTGCTCCTTCCCTCCCTCTTCCTTCCTTTCCTTTACCATCCCCCCTCCCAAGAGCTTCACCTACCCAGGACAGCCCCACCCAGCTGTGCAGGGCACATCCCATAATAATCCTCCTCACTAGCCCCTGCCCCCCCCAAAAAAGAGAGAGGCGGCCATCCCATAATAGCCACCCACAAGAGACATTCCGCGGTGACCGCCCCCTCCCTGCAGAGCTGCTGGGAGCAGCCATCCCATAATATTGGCCGCCTGTTTTACTGGTTACGGCTGTGGAGGGAGCTGGAGAGGAAATGGAGGGGGGGGGGAGGGGAGGGGATGAAGGGCCCCCACTTTGTGGGAGAGAGGGGGAAGGAGAGGGGCACAAGGGGTTAGGAAGCGAAAGGTGACGTCGTGCAGGTGGGAGTTGGAAGCCCCTGGCCATCACGACCCTGCTGTGGGTCTTTATTCCCATTCCTCAGGGGCTACCTTTTTTCCTCCGCACCCTGGAAGGAGGTGGCCGCTAGTTAAAGAAGATGCCTTAGGATGGGTTGAGGCGCCCAAAGTGTGCGTGTGTGCGTGTGTGTGTGTGTGTGTGTGTGTGTGCAGGGAGATGGGTTTCAGGTGTTCCCCTTGGGCCGCTGGAGGTAGGAGGCTGACCTTAGGATGAGAGACTAAGGGGTAGGGGGGCTGGAGAAGAGCTCCTCAAGCCCTCCCCATTCTGCACCACCATCCCATAATAATCCCCCCCAGCCCCACTCCCCCTCCCACACACGACATCCCATAATATCTTCTGGAGAAGCAGTCCCCGCAGTAGGTACAAAGAGCTATCCCATAATAAGCTCCCCCACCCCCACTCACCACCCCCCCAACTTGGCCCCCCCTCAGTCACATGCAGCCGGTGCCATCCCCCGCTGCTCCCCCCTCTGGCCACCGAAGGCCTTGCCAGCCCATAATACTCTTGCCTCTGGTCGCAGGAGGCCTCCAGCCCATAATACTCCTTTCCACCACTACCCCCCCCTTCCCGCCCCGCACCCCTTCCTCCCGCCTCCAGTTGGAGCCGGGCCTCACCAGCCCATAATATTCCCCAGTCTCCTAAGGCTGTTCCAGCCCATAATACTCTCCCTGTCTCCTAAGGCCTCTCCATCCCATAATACTGCCAGACGCCTGACCTGTGGGCCAAACCCCAGCCCGTTCCACACATCGAGGCTGTGTCAGCGCTGCCGGTCTCCCTCCCTGTCCCTCCTCCCTCCCTCAGTCGGCGCTTTCCCTCCCAGGCTGTCTCCCGCCCTCCTGCCCTGGGCCCCTCTCCTGCCCCACCCTGTGCCTGCCTGGCCCTCCAGCCTCCTAACTCGCCATTTCTCCAAATCCTGGGTCTTCGGCCTATCCCCCTCCTCTTCCTTTCATGCGCTTCTCCACCTATTCCTTAATCTGTGGGATGGACATCAGCCTCATGGGGAGAGAGTGCCCCCAGAGGGCAATGGACCAGTCACTGCCCCTGAAGACTGCCTGCTTGACCCAGCACCATGGAAACGTGCCCAGGCTGCCTCCCAGAAGTTCCCCTGGCCCTAGCTCTGATTGCTGGCAGGGCTCTGTCTGGTGACGATTCACCTGGAACCCTTGCTGTCTTCCAGAAGCAAGGGCATCATAAGCAGCATCTGGGCTCCGTACTCTTATTTGAAAGACAGTTCCCATTTATGGAGCTTCTAAAATGCCTTTCAAAGGTACTTCATCTCATTGACCCTCACCACCACCCAAAAAAACAGATATTATGACCTCTGTTGAACAGAGGCAAAAAACAGAGGCCCAGAGAGGTTAATTGGCCAAAGACACATTGCCAAGAAATGACTAAGTATCCAGGTTTGTTTGATTCCAAGGTTCTGAAAGTCTTTGGTTTTCCCCAAACCTAGTGTGTAAAACTTCACTTTTCAGTTCTTTCAGGTCCTCTGAAAGTGATAGCATGATGAGAATTACCTCCAGCCTCTCTTTGTCTCCAGGGCCTCCTGAAAAAATATAGAGAAGGAAGGCCTGGTGTGAGATTTACCTTTCCCTTCCCCATTTCTTCCTTGGGATCGCAGGTGGCAGGCAAGCTTATAAGGATTCTCCTTAAGATGGTCAAGACCAAGAATGTAGCATCTCTGCCCTCCTTTAGGATCCTTACCTCTGTTCTGGTTCTCCTGACTTTGTTGTATTTCCAGACCAATGATTGATACTCTCCCCCAACTACTCTCACCATGTGAAAGCATCATTCTGAGAGGAGATTTTGTTGAAAACCAAGAGATGGTCTCCTTCTCTGTTGAGTTGATGGACAATTAACAGTGCTGCTGTATGCCAGGCCGGGTGGTTCACACCTATAATCCCGGCAGCTCCAAAGGCTGAGACAGGAGCATTGTAAGTTCAAAGCCAGTCTCAGCAATTTAGTGAGACTCTAAGCAACTTAGTGAAACCCTGTCTCAGAATAAAAAGGGACTAGGGATGTTGCTCAGTAGTTACGTGCCTCTGGGTTCAATCCTCAGTCCACCCCCCCTCCAAAAAAAAAAAAAAAAAAAGTGCTGCTATAGGTATATCCCAAGCCTGGGGAGGGAGTCATACCCACTACATTAAGTCTAAACTGTCTTGCAATATGGTGTGTTTAGGACGTAACACAATTGATACCGTGGGTGAGCCTGGTTCTCAGACCTCACCCAACTGCACTGTGTCTTGCATAGGGTACTGAGGATCGTGTAAAGGGAAGTGCAGTGTGCACAGGAGCATGGAGTGCAAAGATGACACCGCAGAGTCAAGGTGAGAAAGACAATTGAGAGAGATGACTTTTATCAGGTGAGGAAAGGCAAGGATACCAGGGATAGATGTAATAGAGCCAGGGTTAGGGAGGAAAGGAGAATAGGATGTGCTGCAAGGAGCAGGAGTTTAGGACACAAATAGAGACTCAGCCATTTCTAGGTTGTGTAACCTTAAGGCTTCAAATTCTCCCCAGTGCTTTATTGTTTCATCTGTATAGTAGGGATAATCATCATTCCTAACTCAGAGGTTTATTATAATTAAATAAAATGAGGCATCTGAAATCCTGGCATACAGATCATATATATATATATATATATATATATATATATACACATACATGTATGTATATATATATACATACATATATATAATTTTTAACATTTTTTTATTTGTTCTGTTTAGTTGTACATGACAGCGGAATGCATTTCAATTCATTGTACACAAATGGAGTGCAACATTTTAATTCTCTGGTTGTACACGGTGCAGAGACGCACCATTCGTGCAATCATACATGTACCTAGAGTAATAATGTCCATCTGATTCCACCATCTTTCCTATCCTCATCACCCTTCCCCACCCTCCCCTTTACCCAGTCCAAAGTTCCTCCATTCTTCTCATGCCCCCTGCCATCATAGATCAGCATCCACTAATCACAGAAGACATGTGGTCTTTAGTTTTCTGGGATTAGCTTACTTTGAGTGTGTGTGTGTGTGTGTATTTTTAGACAAGGTGTCACTATGTTACCCAGGCTGGCTCCAAACTCCTGGGTTCAAGTGATCCTCCTCCTGCCTCAGCCTCCCAAACTGCTGGGATTACAGGTGTGTGCCACGGTACCTGGCTGGCCATGAGACTATTTTAATAAGTTGTAACACTCTTGCTTTTTCTCTTCCTCCTCTTTGGATTTTTCTAGGCCTTAAATGGGACAGTCCCAAAGTATGGGTGTGTGCTCTAGATTTCCCACATCTTGCCTCCACCTTATTGCTTACAAAATAATTGGGAATCCTGTGAAAATGTCAGTGGCTACAAGTTTTTTTGGTTTTGTTTTGTTTCCCTTTGGTATCAGGGGTTGAACCCAGGGGTGCTTGAACACTGAGCCACATCCCCAGCCTTTTTTTTATTTTGAGACAGGGTCTTCCTAAGTTGCTGAAGCTGGCTTTGAACTTGGGATTCTTCTACCTCTCAACCTCCTGAGTTGCTCGTATTACAGGCAAGTGCCACCATGCCTAGCTATAAGTTTTCTTAAACTTCCACAGTCTGTTAATGTGTTAGGTTCTGTTCATTCCCCTCTGTCTGCAATATCTCCTTAATCTAGTCTTCTCTGTTCTCATAGTAGAAACCCTTTGCATAGGACTTTAACAGTCCACCAGGGCTTTAACACCAGACATGTCACACTGCAAACAACCCATTCCCATCTGGAAGTGATAGCATGGTGAGAATTCTTCCACAGACCATAACCACCCTTCTTTTCAACTATTGTAGTAGCTCCCAAATTACTCTTTTCCTTAGATTCTCCGCCACTTCATTTCCCTATACTATCCTACACATGTGAGCCAAACCTCACTGAGAACCTTCAGGGTTCTAAATAAATTGCCAACACCTTGCCCTGTTTTCTGCATCTTCTATCTTGCATTATAATTATTGTTCTATATGCCCCACTAGGTAGTAAAATACTTCACAACAAGATTTGACTGTTCATCCATTCAAAAAATATTTATTGAGCATTTCTCCTGTGCCAGGCACTATTTTAGATGTTAGTGAATATACCAGAGAACCAAAGATCCCTGCCCCCATGGAGCTTACATTCTACCTGGGGAGGAGACATCCAATAAACATAAAAATTAGAAAAAATAAATAAGGAAATTATATATTAAAAGATGTGAGTTTTAATTACTTTAGAATTCACTCATGTACCTGCATATAAAAGTACTCAAGTATTTTTTAAATTTTTTTATTTGTTCATTCATTTAGTTGTGTGTTACAGGGAACCAAACTCAGGGCCTTGTGAATGTTAAGTATGCCCTCTTCCCTTTCAAGTTATTATCATTTGGGGAGGGGGTGTTGGGTGGATATCAGGGATAGAGCCCAGGGGCACTTAACCATGGAGCCACAGCCCAGCCGTTTTTTTAAAATATTTTATTTAGAGACAGGGTCTCACTAAGTTGCTTAGGGCCTCATTAAGTTGCTGAGGCTGGCTTTGAACTTGTGATCCTCCTGCCTCAGCCTCCCAGCTGCTGGAATTACAGGCATGCACCACTGCACCCGGCCCCTTCATGTTATTTTATTTTATTTTATTTTTGTGTGTGTGTGGTACCGGGGATTGAACTCAGGGGCGCTTGACCACTGGGTCACATCCCCAGCCCTTTTTTGTATTTTATTTAGAGACAGGGTCTCACTGAGTTGCTAAGTGCCTCGCCATTGCTGAGGCTGGCTTTGAACTCGCAATCCTCCTGCCTCAGCCTCCCAAAGTGCTGGGATTACAGGCGTACGCCACCGCGCCCGGCTTATTTTTTAAAATTGTGTTCAGTTCAGTTTGTTGGGTCAAAGTTCTCAGAGTTTGGACTAAGAGGTTTGGTGAGGCTTGTGCGTTCAGGTCAGGGAAGGCACAGACAGGCCTGGAACCCTGAGGGTGAAGTGAGGTGGGGCCAATGCTAACAAGCCTTCTTCAGAACAGCTGGGTAGGAAGCTGGTCCCTGGCTCTAACCTCAACCCAGATGAAGGCTGGGACTTCAAAGCTATCATTGAGAAATCTGGGTCAGTTACCTGGTTTGGCCACCAGAGGTCATTTTACCCCTGTAAATTACCAACTCACATAAAAACACACAAAAGACTTACTCCTAACTCAAAACACAGACACACACAGGAAAACCCTAACACTGTCTCACAAATACTCTCCCCACCCCCTGCCACACACACACACACACACACACACACACACACAGAGGGAGAGAAAAATACAGTACTGAGACATAGGGACGGAAATGCATACTGGACACACATAGCAACAACTCTTACTGCCAGGGTCTAAAGATATCAGGGGGCTAACTCTGCAGCCCTCCCAGCCCCCTACTTGGATAAAGACGGAAGGAAACCATTTAGCTTGCTAAGAACAGACAGGCTATTCCTGTCCTCTCATCTCACTCTTACTTCCCTGTATACTCTCCTCTCCTGGCTGTGGCACAGTTCCTTTTTACCCCCTAGAGACGCCCCACCCTCTCCTCCAGAGTGTTTGTGTCTGTGTTCCACATCCCCTACCCCCCAAGGCTGCTGCCCTGGTAAGCCCAAGGTGGTGTTCCATTTGGTGTACAAACTCCTACCTGCCTCCAAGAAGCCCCAAGTCTTAAGCACTATCATTAGCAATTAATCTGTTGAGCACCACACTCCCTACAGTCATAAAACAAAACAAAAAAAAACTATCATATAATGCCCTGGGATGATGTTAATGTGAACTCTAATACCTTAGTACAAGTATGGCTCTGAAAGTGTGATCCAGAGACCAGTTCTTTGAGGAAGTCCATGAAGTCAAAATTATTTTCATAATACTCCTAAGGTGTTATTTACCCTTTTCATTCTCCTCACCAGTATTTAATGTAGTTTTCCAGAGGCTTCAAGGAATGTGATGACATTACCACTCTCACAGCTAATGGATTGTGTGCCTGTGTATTTCTGTTTTTAAAATTTATTAGCTTTAATTCCTATTACAGTAAGTATCAAAACAACAAAGAATAAGCAAAAGCTCTTGGGATCCTCAATTTCTATGAATGTAAAGGGATCTGAGACCAAAAAGTTTGAGAGCTGATGCTTTAGTACGAAGACTGTTCTCCTTTCTTTGGACAAAGCAGGAAAACAGATGATATTAAGGACCTAGAAAGGAGGAGGCCCTAAAAATGATGGCGGGAGAAGTGATAACCTATACAAGGGACCAAAAACTAGGATTTTGGGTGTAGGGGGGGCGGTGTGGATCACAATTTAATTCACAGTTTTGCTCTGCCCCTACCACCCCATGCTGGGTGTTCTAGCTTAAACCATTAGAAATCAATAATAAGGGACCCGATTCTCTCCATATCAAATAAACACTTGTATGCCTCCTGCTAAGTAGGGGGAGGCCAGGTAGAAGTGAGAATGGTTGTGTCCATGGCCCTGAAATCAGCACAGAATTCAACAGATGGCACCAACTTCTCAGTAGCTTAATTCACCAAGGTCTGAGGCTCTTCAGCTCTTTGCCCTGTGGCAATTTAAATCCAGGATATCCATTTTCCTTTCCATCTACCAGCTCTTAGCTGTGGTCAGGCCCATTGCATCACTTCCCACCAAATGGAGAAAAGGTCCTTTGCCTACTACCACCAATTTAAAGAAGCCATTGCTAGTATCACGCTTCCTTTCCTGTGATCTTGTTCCCACACTTCGTTCTCATCTGCATCCAAGAACTGGAGCTGCCTCTCCGAAGTCCAAGTGCTCGGTGCACCTCTCTCATGGTCGTGGACCCAGAAGCCTGTGAGAGGCGCCCGACTGCACTATTGCACCATATGCGTTCAGAGGGTGGACTCCTGGGGATACTCGGGGAAGGGCATTCTGGGTTTAGGTGGCTGGAGTAGCTCCTGACTGGTGGCATCAAGCCCAGTAGTGTGGGTGGCCTCTGAGGGCCTTTCTGCAAGCGCTGCCCTTTCCCCGTTGGTGGCCAAGGTCCGGGCCTGGAGTGTGGTACCCAGGCCACGCAGGGTGTTGCGGAAACCCTCGGCGCTGAAGTAATACACCAGCGGGTCCAGCACGCAATTGGCGCCGGCCAGCAGCACCATCACCATCAACACCCCGCGCACTTGATCACGGGCCTCCTGGCTGGCCACCACCAGGTCGCCCCGCAGCAGCCCGTAGACAGCCAGAGTGGAGTTGTAGGGCACGAAGCACAGCAGGAAGATGACGAGGTTGACCAGCAACAGGCGCACGGTTTTCCGCCTCCGCTGGCTCTGCGTGGCATCCGGCCGCGCCAGCGCCCAAAAGACCCGCCCGGATGAATAGAGCACGGCCGCCAGGGGCAGCAGAAAGCCCAGGGCCTCGGCCAGCAGCACGAGGGGCAGCAGCCGGCCCTTCCACAGCTCGTCGCTGAAGCTTTCGAAGCACAGGCGCACCTCGAGGTCCCGGTATCTGCAAGGCGAGGGCCTGTGCACGCGGGCGGCGGGCACGGCGAACACCAGGATGAGCGCCCACACACCCAGGCAGAGCCGCCTCGCCACGCGGGACCGCCGCATGTGGCGCAGGCGCAGCGGGTGCACGATGGCGGCATAGCGGTCCAAGTTGATGAGCATCAAGAAGATGCAGCTGCCGTACATGTTCATCTGGAAGATAGCGCCGGACGTCTGGCACAGGAGGTCGGGGAAGGGCCAGTGGTGCAGTGCGTAGTAGGAGATGCGCACGGGCAGTGAGAGGGTGAAGAGCAGGTCGCTGGCCGCCAGGTTGCACATGTACACACTCACCACTGAGTGTACGCGCAGAACGCGCAAGAAGATCCAGAGGGCCAGCGCATTGAGGGGGAGCCCAGCCGCCAGCACCAAGCTGTAGACCACCATGTGTAGGCGATGGGTGGCCCGGTAGTCAGGGCACAGAGGAATAGAGCTGTTGGTAGAAGAGGCGTTGGCAGAGCAGTTGGCCAACATGGAGGAGTTGGTCAACATCATGGAAAAGTGGGGCGGGGAGCTAGGCTGGGGACATCATGAGACACATCAAGGTCCAGGCATCTCTTTCACCTCCAAGGTGGCAGCCTGGAGGTTGTACAGGGACCTGGAGGCTGTGCAGAAACCGTCCAAAAGCAAGGAGAAGCAGGGCATGGATATATGTGCTGTGGACGCAGGGTTGGAAGCCTTTAGTCACAACCTCATCAGCAATGGAGACCTGGAATGGAGAGGCAAGTCAAAAGTCAAAAGTTATGCAAGGACAGTCAGCAGACACAAATGTTTAGCTACCTAAACTGGCTGGCCTCATGACTTTTCTCAGCCTCATCTTCACCTCCTAGCATCCAGTCCAGAATAGCTTCCTATACCAGGAGAGTTGAATGCCCTCCTTCTCGAGTCAGGGACTCCAGACGTCTGGGTTTGTTTTGTTGTTCTTTGTGTGGTGCTGGGGATCCAACCCAGGTAGGCAAGTGCTCTACCATTGAGCCCCAGACGGTTCAGGTTTAAATCCTGGCTTTGCCACCTTGCCTAGCCTTGTGACCTCAGAAAAGTTAATCTCTCTAAACTTCATTTTCTTTCATCTTAAATGGGGGTGGGGGTGCGCAGCATGTTAAAAGTGATCTTTACTAGACAGGTGTGGAGGCACAGGCCTGTGATCCCAGAGACTCCAGAGGCCAAGGTAGGACCATCAAAAGTTCAAGGCCAGCCTTGGCAACTTAGCAAGACCTCAGCAGCTTATCAAGACCCTGTCTCAAAATAAAAATAAAAAGGCCTGAGGATATAGCCCAGTGGCAAATCAAACCTGCTTTCAATCCCTAGTATTAAAAATAAAAGCTCATGAAGTCTTTAATTCATTAAGTTGTTTAGAGATTAAATAAAATAATGTATATAAAATGCTCAGGTTGCTGTTGTCTTATGAGAGCTCTCCCTTCCTCAAATGCTTACTAAGTCTTTACAAGGTTCCAGGCATGTTCAGGGTAGTGAGCAAAACAAAGGCCTTGCCCCCACCTACTTTACATTACACTGGAGGGAGGCAGATAACAAAGAAGTCCACTTAAATAGGTCCATCATGTGGGAGAAATAGTATGAAGCACCTCTCCAGGCTAGGTGCTAGGCTGCCTCCCCATTATCTAAGGAATAAAGTTCAGACTCCAAAGTCGTGTACAAAATCCCAGCCTCACTCATCACATCCACCCTTCTGATATTTGATGTCAGAGCAGTGTGGGTTCATCAAGATTGACTTCCCTAACAGACTTCATCTGTAAATTGTAAATAAGAATGTATTGGTACTTTATAGGCCAATTGTCCAGCTGCTTAGGGCAGAGGCATGTTAGAGTACCTTGGGCTTTTCCTGGGTGCTCCCTGTTGAGGGTCTACCTAGAAAGCTTCCCAGAGGAAGTTAGTTCTGTAATAGGGGACACAGTGGCTTGATAGTGAGGACACATAAGGGACCCAGAGAGGGTGGAGGTAAGGAGAAGTATTGTCTGAGCTGCCATAAAGGGCAGGCTGCAGGGGTTGGAGCTATGGCTCAGCCGTAAGGCGCTCGTCTTGCATATGTGAGACCCTGGGTTCGATCCTCAGCACCACGTAAATAAAATAAAGGTGTTGTGTCTACCTACAAATATATATATATATATTTTAAATATTTATTTATTTGCTTTAGTTGTACACAATGCATTCATTTTTACCTGGTGCTGAGGATCGAACCCAGGCTGCGCACATGCTAGGTGAGCGCTCTACCGCTGAGCCACAACCCCAGCCCCCAAATATCCGTGTGTGTGTGTGTGTGTGTATATATATATATATATATATTTTTTTTTTTTTTTTAAACATCATTTTAAAAAAAGAAGAGAAGGCGGAAGCAACTACAATCCTCAGGCAAAGTTGGCAGACCAAGGACACAGCCAAGAGGTAGACAAGCCAAAGAATAGGATGTGGTCTGAGTGTCCCAACTTCCTCAACTCACTGAGGCCACAGTAGATACTCCTCCATTCCCTATTCAGATTCCATCTGTCTGTCTATGTGTGTGTGGGGGGGGGGTATAAAAGAATATGCATAAATTGAAATTTATCATTTTTTAAAATTATTTTTTTTTGTTTTTTGTTTTTGTTTTTGTTTTTTGAGACAGAATCTCGCTATGCTGTCCAGTCTGGCCTCAAGTTGCTGGGCTCAAGTGATCCTCTTGCCTCAACCTCCTGAATAACTGGAACTACAGGGTACAGGAATATGCTACTAGGCCCAGCTCTAAGTACTGGGCAGTGGAACTCAAGGCTTTATGTCTAACAAACAAGCACTCTACCTTCACCTCTGAGCTGAGAGACAGGGTCTCACTAAGTTGCCGGGGCTGGTCTTGAACTTGTGATCTTACCTCAGCTTCCAGAGTAATTGGGATTATAGGCATGCACCATGACTCCTATCTCTTCAGACCTTTTTAAAAATTTCTGTTTTGAGACAGGATCTTGCTAAATTGCCCAGATTGGCTTTAAATTTGCTATCCTGCCTCAGTTCCCAAGTAGCTGGGATTATAGCATGCACCACCACACCCAGCTTCTAACATCATTGTTAAGTGTACTATTCCATGTCATGAAGTACATTTATAATGATAATCCTCACCACTAATGATTTCTAGAAATAGAATTTTTTTTCATCATCTCAAACAACAACTCTATAGCCATTAAGCAACACTGTCAGCCACATCTTAGGGAGAGAAGTTGTCTCAGCCCTGAGCAAATATCCCAAGACATGAAGCTGGTCCCAGTGGCTCAGTGAGTATGTGGCCTAGCATGCTGAAGGTCCCCCTAAGATTCTAAGCTCTACAAAAGAGATAAACTCTTGCAGAAAACTAAATTATAAACCTGACAATACCAGATTTGTGGGGGTTTTGTTTATTCTCCAACCAATCATCACCACCAGCAGCTTGAGTAAGCGATATTGTGGAACAGTTAAAGGTAATAAACATTTCCCATGTAAAAGCCGGGTGCAGTGGCGCACGCCTGTAATCCCAGCACTTTGGGAGGCTGAGGCAGGAGGATCGCGAGTTCAAAGCCAGCCTCAGCAATGGCGAGGCACTTAGCAATTCAGTGAGACCCTGTCTCTAATAAAATACAAAAAAGGGCTGGGGATGTGGCCCAGTGGTCGAGTGCCCCTGAGTTCAATCCCCGGTACCACCAAAAAAAAAAAAAAAAAAAAAAAAAAAAAAAAAACATGTAAAGTGCCAATACTACAATGAGAATACAGTCATCCCTCCATAACCATCGGTTCCACATCCATGGATTCAACCAATTGCAAATAAAAAATATTTTAAAAAATAATCGGTTTTAAGCTTGGCTCATGCCTGTCATCCCAGCTACTCAGAAGACTGAGGCAGGAGGATCACAAATTTGAAGACAGACTCAGCACCTTAGAACCACCCTGTCTCAAAATTTTTAAAACATTAAAAGGAGGGGCCGGGGTTGTGGGTCAGCGGTAGAGCTCTCACCTAGCAAGTGCACGGCCAGGGTTCAAGCCTCAGCATCACGTAAAAATAAATGCATTGTGTTCAACTAAAGCAAATAAATAAATATTTTTTAAAAATTAAAAGGAGTGGGGGTGTAGCTCAGCGATAAAGTACCCCTGAGTTCAAACCCCAAGTGCCACAAAAAAATAAATTTAAAAAATTGTACTAAATATATACAAACTTTTTCTTGTCATTATCCCCCAAACAATCTAGTGTAACACTTGTTTACATAGCGTTTATATTGTATTAGGCATTATAAGTAATATAGAGATGATTTAAAGTATATAGGAGAATACGTCTAGGATATCTGAAAATTTATCCCATTTTACATATGGGACTTGTGCATCCATGGGTTTGGGTATCCAAGGGGGGTTCCTGAAATCAATCTCCCAGGGAAGACAAGAGATAACTATAATACTAAATGGGTCTTAAAATGCTGAAAAGCAAATAAAATCAGACTTGTTTCTGGATACACGATACACATCCCCACTTTCACCCATGTTCCTTTGCTCCATTCACAGTAAGCTAATACTAATTTTTCACATACCTTATGTTTTCAGACCTCTGCCTTTGCACATGCTGTTTCTTCAACTTGGAGGGTCCCTTTTATTCTCCAACTGGCAAACTGAGTCATTTCTCAGGACCCTGTGATCTGTCTCCCCCAAAGGGCAGATGTAGTCCCTTCCCTTGTGCTTCCCAGGGTGCAGGTGTGCACAGATCTATCAGCTATTCCCACGTGTATAGTAATTAATTGTTCTTAACCAGCCTCTCCCATTAGACTGTGAGCTCCTTGAGGGAGGGACTGTGGACTGTGGCTTATTCATCTTTGTGTCCCCAGCACCTGCCTCAATAAATGTGGACTGAAAAGTAATAGTCACCATGCTCAAGGGTATGTTACACACTTGATTTCTAACCCTTCCAACCATCCTTTAAGGTAGGTGTTTGTCCTCATTTTTATAGGAAAGGAAATAGAAGCCCAAGAGCTGGTCACCGAGGAATGAGTTCAGGATCCAAAGTAAGGACTGCCCAGTTCCAAAGTCCAAGATATACTGTGCTGCTTCCAACCAGAGTGGATGGTTCCATGTGTGGATAGATGCTGGATAGAGCACCTAGTTTTATATAGTTAACTATATGAAATCTGTGCTCAGGGGTAACTTATTTTATTTCCTCATTTGTCCAATTGAAATACATTTTAATAACCCAGTTCCTACTGGCGTTGTGGTTCAGTGGTGGAGTGCTTTAGCCTGTGCAAGGAGCTGGGTTCAATCCCCAGTACTGAAAAAACAAAACACCACTTCCTTCTTATTCCCTTAGTTATCTTAGTTGATAACTAACTTATCTTTCTTCACATAAATACACACATATGTGCCTCCTTAAAATTTCCCACAAGTATGTAAGTACTTGAGCAGGGCACAGTGTTACATGCCTGCAGTTCCAACTACTCAGGCGGCTGAGGAGGATTGCTTGAACTCAGGAGTTACAAGCCAGTCTGGGCAACATTGTGAGACCCTCTTCTCAGAAAATTAAAAAAAAAAAAAAAAAAAGAAAGAAAGAAAAGAAAAGAAAAAACTACTTAAACACTTAAGCTGGGCACGGTGGCTCATACTTGTAATCCCAGCGGCTGGGAGGCTGAGGCAGAAGAATCCCAAGTTCAAAGCCAGCCTCAGCAACTTAGGACCTATGCAACTCAGTGAGACCCTGTCTCTAAATAAAATATGAAAAAGGGATGTGCATGTAGCTCAGTGGTAAAGCGCCCCTGGGTTCAATCCCTGGTAGCAAAAAAGAAAAAAGAAAGAAAGAAAGAAAAGAAAAAGTACTCAAACACTTAATTTGCTGCTTTGACCCCCTCAGTTGTTTTATGCACATTGGTCCTGTTTCCCCATGCAGATGGTAAGGTCCTGGGGTGGGGACAACACCCTGCAGACGCACACTTTAGTCTTTGAACTTAGCAGACCTGAGTGACACTCACTGAGTGCCTGGCAGGAAGTCTGCTCCCCACTCAACATGTTAGCCCACTCTTAATCCTGTTATAACATCTCTTGTATCAAAATCCAATCACCAGCTGGGCATGGTGGTACATGCCTGTAATATCAGCTACTTGGGAGGCTGAAGCAGGAGGATTACAAGTTTGAGGTCAACCTTAGCAACTCAGTGAGACCCTGTCTCAATCAAAAATAAAAAGGGCTGGGGGTATAGTTCTGTGAAGAGCACCTCTGTTTCAATCCATTGCACTGGACGGAAAAAAAAAAAAAAAAAAAAAAAAAAGCCAGACACCTAACCACTTCTTTTTACATTCCTGACTATGGTTCCACATGTATAACCAACTTACCATGAAACCATGTCTCTTAAAAGGCCTGTTTGGAAACATCTCATATTAAGATTTCAATAATAGTTTTTACTATAATTGCACTTACACTCTTTATTTAATTTATTTATGTATTTATTTATTGGTGCTGGGAAGCTTTATTGTTCTTAACCATTACTTGGAGAACCATTAGCTCCTTATAATTAGGAAACACACACTAAAAACTGAACAAATGAAGCCGGGCGCGGTGGTGCACGCCTATAATCCTAGCACTTTGGGAGGCTGAGGCAGGAGGATCGCGAGTTCAAAGCCAGCCTCAGCAATGGCGAGGCACTTAGTAACTCAGTGAGACCCTGTCTCTAATAAAATACAAAAAAAGGGCTGAGGATATGACCCAGTGGTCGAGTGCCTCTGTTTAAAAAGTTGCAAAGTTACACAGACCGAAGTGGATTCCTTGAGCTACTACTCAAAGGAAAGGTTAGGAATTTTTTTTTTTTTTTTAATATTTAGTAATTTTCTTTTAGTAGTACACAATGCGTTTTTACGTGGTGCTGAGGATCGAACCCCGGGCCGCGCACATGCTAGGTGAGCGCTCTACCGCTGAGCCACAACCCCAGCCCTAGGTTAGGAATTCTTTAGTAAAGGAAATCATGATGATTCCTTTACTCTATTCCAAAGAAGAGAAGTCCTTGGTTTCTTTGTCAAAAAGCCACCACTTGCTGAGCACAACGGTGCAGTCCTATAATCCTAGCAACTCAAGGAGGATGAGGTGGGAGGATCACAAGTTCCAGTCTATGTGACTTAGTGAGACGCTGTTTTCAGGTCTGGGGAAGTAGCTCAGTGGCAGGTGCTTGCCTAGCATGCAGGAGGCCCTGGTTCCGTCCCCAGTACTGGGGAGCAGTGGAGCTGGAGAAGCCACATCTTTCTGTCATACAGAAAGGTCAAACTGAGCATCGGAAGCTGCCAGGCCCCTGCTTTGGTCCCACCCTAGTCCCCTGCTTCCCTGAGCCCTGAGGCTCCCATCTGTAGAGCTGTATGGGCACAGTGCCAGGCCAGATGGCAAAGATGGAAAAAACTGCCAAAGAGGAGGCAAATAGGAAATGGAAGATGGGATGTAGGCATGGGGGAGGGGCACACAGACCTCTCCCTAGTCCTGCCTTGAGGAAGAAGTCAGGTTGTGGGGGAAATATAGGAATCAAAGAAACAGTAGCTGCCTCAGAAAAGGAAGGAGGAGGGATGTGGAGGCCTACATAAATTCAGTAACATGGAAACAAACTGTGTAGGCACACCATTATACACATGTCTGTGCACAGACATGGAGATGCTTACATACATTAAGAGATGTGGCCGGGCGCGGTGGCGCACGCCTGTAATCCCAGAACTTGGAGGCTGAGGCAGGAGGATCACGAGTTCAAAGCCAGCCTCAGCGATAGCGAGGCACTTAGCAACTCAGTAAGACCTTGTCTCTAATAAAATACAGAAAAAAAGGGGCTGGGGATGTGGCCGAGTGGTTGAGTGCCCCTGAGTTTAATCCCCGGTACAAAAAAAAAAAAAAAAAAAAAAGAGAGAGAGAGATGTGCATGGGGCTGGGACGGTAGCTCAGTGGTAGAGCACTTGCCTAGCATGTGTGAGGCACTGGGTTCAATTCTCAGCACCACATATAAATAAATGAATAAAATAAAGGTCCATCAACGTCTAAACATTTTTTTTTTTTTTTTTTTTTTTTTTTTTTTTGTGGTACCAGGGATTGAACTCAGGGGCACTCGACCACTGGGTCACATCCCCAGCCCCTTTTTTTGTATTTTATTTAGAGACAGGGTCTCACTGAGTTGCTAAGTGCCTCACCATTGCTGAGGCTGGCTTTGAACTCGCGATCCTCCTGCCTCAGCCTCCCAAAGTGCTGGGATTACAGGCGTGCGCCACCACGCCCAGCTCTAAACATTTTTTTAATTAAAAAAAAAAAAAAGAGGTGTGTGTACAGATCCCCGGTAACATGCAAGCCAAGGTGTACACACACCCTGTAATATACAAGCATGTGCACAGATGATGGGCCAGAGCCGGAAGAGAAGACACAGCCCCTGCTTTGGGGATTAGATCCTGTTACACAGACAAGGCTATACAACCAGGCACTTTCACAAGCATGCGCCCATGTAGACACCAACAAACAAATCTCAACTGCAAGGCAGCAAGGTACAAAGAATCCACCATATACACAGAGGCTGTGGGAACGGTCCCTCTCACCACCACCCCACCCCACCATTGCCACTCACACACCAGAGCGTGTGCAACCACCTGCTGCTCACGGTGTCTGTCCTTCAGCGTCCTGTGCACACTCAGGGTCCAGGTTTATTACCTCCTCAGGGCCTCTGGGACCTGTCCCATTGCCCTCTGAACTGGGCTGGGTGCTGCTCTTGGCTGAGATAAGCCAGAGGGGCAGGGCTATTTTCTGCCACAGGCAGGAAGTAAGACTGAGGGAGTAAAAGTGGGCAGGAGGCTAAATCGTGATCATTCCCTCGCTGTCCTCCACACCCCTGCCCTCCCTAGCCACCTTCTCTGGCCACTGACCAGTAATGCAGAGGGGAGCTGAAGACAACAGACTGGGTGATTTAGGACAATGATAGGGATAGGAAAGGGAACAGAAATACCTCTTCAATGTCCAACTTCTGTGTGCCACCATCTCTGCGCTCTTCCTTCCCATGCATGCACTAAATGCCTTGTTCTCTCTTTGCCTCCTGTTTTTATTCACATCCTTCTGCCTTCTCCCCGAGGTCAAAAGTTTGAAGAGGACTCTCCTCGTCCCTGAAGATCAGCTCTGGGATAGCCCCAACCTCTTTTAAACACCCAACTGATGTCTCAGACAGACACAGGAAATACCCCTTTGGTAAAAGTTCTAACCTGCTAGTTAAATTAGCTAGGCCTACTTCCTCTGCTTCTGTGTTCAGGCAGTGTGGGGGGTGGGTGCACACTTTCCCCTCAGACAGAGTTAATTATAAACACCCCTTCCCATTGGTATATTCAGTCTCTGCGAACAGATTCCAGCTGGTCTGAGCTTCCAGAAGCTTCACTCAATCTAAAATCTTTGTGAAAACCTTGATCCCATGACTTCTTTGGGGACACAAACAAATCCTGTTTATCCGTTTATCTTGGGTCTCAGGTTCAGGGATGAGATGTGAAGGCCTGGGATGTGGAGACAGTCTGAGGTCCAGGAGTGAGGAGGCTCCCTTCTGCCTCGGGATCACAATCTTACCTAAAAGTGGGGTCTCGTGGGCTCAGGCTGCAGAGGTGTTGTCTTTTCACTGTCGTCTCTCCTCCCCATTTCATCAGCCAAAACTCCTACTCCAGTCTCTTCTAGCACACCCCACCCCACAACAGCCTCTCTCTTCCAGCCTTTCCAACGTCAGCCTTAGCACGTCCTCTCCCTTCCTGGGTGTGCTGACCTCATCTCTCCCAACACTCTTATGGGAAAGGGCAGAAGTCAAAGGCAGCCCAAAGTCCAATAATTAGTTTTCCCCAATATGTGGGTGACACCACACTACCTGCACATCTCCCTCCACCCTGCTTTCAAGAGTGGAAAGTAAGCCGGGCGCGGTGGCACACGCCTGTCATCCCAGCACTTGGGAAGCTGAGGCAGGAGGATCGTGAGTTCAAAGCCAGCCTCAGCAATGGCGAGGCACTTAGCAACTCAGTGAGACCCTGTCTCTAATAAAATACAAAAAGGGCTGGGGAGGTGGCCCAGTGGTCGAGTGTCCCTGAGTTCAATCCCCACTACCAAAAAAAAAAAAAAAAAGAGTGGAAAGTAAGAAATAAATTCCAGCCAAAAGTCACTGCAACAGGCTCAGCCCCTGCTGACCTGTGCCCCATGCACATCTTAGCCTGTGCTTTAGGCCTGGCCGGTCCTGCCTCTCTGGACAACCTCCTGGGGGCTTTCAGTCTCCCACACCGTGCTCAGTGTGTACCACTGGCTTTAGTCCCCCTTTTCCTGCCATGAGTGCTGGGGACCCAGCCCAGGGCTTAACACCTGCTGGGTAAGTGCTCGCCACACCCACAGCCCCTTCAACTCTCACCCTTTTAGCTATCTTCTTGACTTTTTTTCCTTCATTTTCTTTTTCTTTAACCAGAATATCACATTAGTTTCAGATGTAACAGTGATGTTAAAATTGACAAGTTCAATTCTTTTTTTTTTTACATAATACTTTTTTTTGCTGAGGATTGAACCCAATGCCTCACACGTGCTAGGCAAGTACACTGCCACTGAGCCACAACCCCAGCCCTAAGTTCAATTCTTTTTTTTTTTTTTTTTTTTTTTTTGATATTTATTTTTAGGTAGTTGGACACACTACCTTTATTTTGTTCATTTATTTTTATGTGGTGCTGAGGATCAAACCCTGGGCCTCGCATGTGCTAGGCGAGCACTCTACCGCTGAGCCAAAACCCCAGCCCACTGAGCCACAAGCCCAGCCTGATTATTAACTGTGCCAACTTTTTTTTTCCTTTTCTGTACTCCTGGGCATTAAATATCTCTGGGTTGGTGGGATAAAGACTGAGGGCAGCAGAGTGGAGAGAGCTGATGGCATCAGGCAGCACAGATGGAGCAGGGATCTCTGTCTCTGGGTGGCTGGGGAGATGAGCAAGCTCTCTCTCTCTCTCTCTCTCTCTCTCTCTCTCTCTCTCTCACACACACACACACACACACACACACACATACACATAAATACAGAATTAAGTTTCCACTTCCCCTCAGTCACTACCTCCATCTCCCGAGAAAAAGTGTTTTGGTGCTGGGTGCAGAGGCACGCCCCTGTAATCCCAGCAACTTGGGAGACTGAGTCAAGAGGATCACGAGTTCAAAGCCAGCCTCAGCAACTTAGCAAGGACTTAAGCAACTTAGAGACACCCTGACTCAAAATTTTTAAAAATGGCTGGGGAGGGGTGCAGGAGCCCTGTTTGGGGATTGGCTTGAATTGCAGTTGACTATGAGCCGTGGAGATTTGGCCATTGTCGCCACCCGTAGTCTCACGGGATTTTGTTGCGGGATCTGGAGTGACTTGGCCGAAATTGCTGATCGGGTCAGCGCCATTTTAGTGGGTGTGTTTGGCGTGAGTTAGTTGTTTAGAACCAGAGAGAAAAGTTATCAGAATAAAAAGCTGTTTGTCTCCAGTTTGCTTCTGAAGTTCTTCCCCGCGGCTCCGGTGCTCCAAGCGCTTCAGGCGACTACAGAGGGGCTGAGGTTGTGGCTCAGTGGTAGAGCACTTGCCTAGCACACGTGAGGCACTGGGTTTGATCCTCAGCGCCACATAAAAAAATAAAATAAAGGTATTGTGTCCATCTACAATTAAAAAAAAAATGTTTAAAAAGAAAAGCTGGGAGCCGGGCGTGGTGGCACATGCCTGTAATCCCAGCACTTTGGGAGGCTGAGGCAGAAGGATCGTGAGTTCAAAGCCAGCCTCAGCAATGGCGAGGCACTTAGCAACCCAGTGAGACCCTGTCTCTAAATAAAATACAAAAAAAGGGCTGGGGATGTGGCCCAGTGGTCGAGTGCCCCTGAGTTCAATCCCTGGTACCAAAAAAAAAAAAAAAAAAAGGCTGGGGATGTGGCTCAGTGGCAAAGCACCTCTGGATTCAATCCCTGATACATAAAAAATAAAAAAGTTTTGGAAGTAACAATCTGATGGTGATCCCCTTCTTGTCATAGAGGCTCCCATAAACATAGGTTACGGATAGGCAGCAGTCATCATTTGTCCCAGTAAAACCTACACATAGGGGCTGGGGTTGTGGCCCAGTGGTAGAGTGCTCACTTAGCACGTGCGAGGCCCTGGGTTCCATCCTCAGCACCACATAAAAATAAAGGTATTGTGTCCAACTACATCTAAAAAATAAATATTAAAAAAAAAAAAAAACCCTACACATAGTCCCTCCACTTGTGCTTAATATCTGAAATTTCCTTCCTTTCATGCCACATTCTGTCAGCACCATGGGGACACTAGAGACCATCTAGCCCAATCCCCTTATACAGATGAGCCCTTTGGGTGGAGGCCATTGTTTCTTGAAACTGCATTAAAATACGCCTTTGGGGGCTGAGGCTAGGGCTTAGTGGTCGAAAGCTTGCCTAGCATTCTTGAGGCCTTAGGTTCCATCCCCAGCACCAAAAAAAAAATAAAATACGCCTTGGTTACCTGAGAAGGATAGCAATAAACACACATCTGCGCCATGAACCCATTAGCAGAGTTTAATCAGATTAGCTTATTGTCATATAGTAGAAGGCCTGGAAAATACTGGAAGCATTCCCCAGAGGCCCCTCCTTTGGAAGCTCAAGTTAAGCACAAGAGTGGGGCCTACAGGGTGAAGGGGAGGACCCTTGGGATGCCCTGAAGTGGGGGCTCAGCCTTCAGAGGGGCACTCCTGGGTATGTCAGGCGTGTTGGCTGCCTCATCCGGCAGCTCGGAGAGGATCTGGTGGCTAAGGCAGGCCCTTTGGGCTTTTGACTGTATTCAAAGAGGTCTTGCAGGGCCCATGTCCCACCCTCATCTACATCCCCACCTCCGTGTCCCATTTTCAAAAGAGGGGTCCGGCCCTTGGTGCCCCCTGGGCAGTTCAGCCCCACGTGTCACACCCCCATACCTGTGCTCCCTTTGTCGCTCTGTGGCTGCCCCAAGCTGGCTTCCGCTGCCTGTTCCGTGCTGGGTTGGGCTGGTAGGACCTGCTCTGGGCGGGCGGTGACACACCCACCCCAGCAGATCTCGGCACATCCCTCCCAGCTCTGAGCACTCACCCAACCCCACAGGGCCCAGGAGAAAGAGAAGAGGAAGCACTGACCTCAGAGGCCTTCACAGACTGGCCAGAGAAGAAATCCCCCCACTCCAGCAGCTAAGGACTCTAAACCCAGCCCTAACTCACCACCGAGATCCCCACCCATCTCTCACACACTCAGGCAGCTTCTGGGAACTCTCACTGGCACACCCACCACTGACACCTGATGACTAACCCACCGCGGCTCTCTGTTCTCACTCATACCCTCCCCTGCGTGTCTTCCTCTCTTAGGTCTGCCAGGTGGTTCACCCCATGCCATTCTGTTTGTACCTTCCCCTGCCCAGGGTCCCTCTGTGTGCCAGTGTTCTGCAAGGCCCTCTGTCTCCCTACCCCTCCCTTCCAGTACACACCCAGCTCCTCTACCAGTGGCAGGCTGGATGCTTCCTCCTTACTCAGGTCTATTTCCCCAGGCTTGGAGCTCTAGAAGGGCAGAGAGCTCAGATGACATCCCCATCCCTCACCCCTGTATCCTCCAGCTGAGCACAGCCCCTCGGTGAACATGAGCCATGGTTGACAACCACACACACACACACACACACACACACACACACACACACACACAAAATTACAGGGGCTGGGTTTGTGGCTCAGCGGCAGAGCGCTCGCCTCGAATGTGCGCGGCCCGGGTTCGATCCTCAGTACCACGTAAACATAAATGCATTGCATTGTGTACAACTAAAGTAAATAAATATTTTTTTAAAAAACACACACACAGCCAGGTGCGGTGGCGCACACCTGTAATCCCAGCACTTTGGGAGGCTGAATCAGGAGGATCGCGAGTTCAAAGCCAGCCTCAGCAATGGCGAGGCACTTAGCAACTCAGTGAGACCCTGTCTCTAATAAAATACAAAAAAGGGGCTGGGGATGTGGCCCAGTGGTCTAGTGCCGCTGAGTTCAATCCCCGGTACCAAAAAAAAAAAAAAAAAAAAAAAAAAAAAAAACCCACACACACACATATGTAGTAAGTTTTCAAGTGGTAGGTAGTACTCATTTGTGGTCAAATGAGTTTGGAAAACATTAGGCTAAAATTTCTTTATTATGAAGCTTTGTAGGACCTTTAACATTCTGTTGAATGATAGGTCACGTGGGGTGGGGGGTGGGGTGAAGGGTACATGAAGGTTCATAATACTGGTTTTTTGTTTTGTTTTTCTTGGAACTGGGAACTGAACCCAGCAGTGCTCTCCACTGATGCACATCCCCATCTCTCTCTCTCTCTCTTTTTTTTTTTTAATATTTATTTATTTGCTTTAGTTGTACACAATGGGTTTTTTATTTGTACGTGGTGTTGAGGATCGAACCCGGGCCGCACATGTGCTAGGCGAGCACTCTACCGCTGAGCCACAACCCCAGCCCACATCCCCATCTCTTTTCCCTCCCTCCCTCCCTTCTCTTTCTGACAGCTTCTTAAGTTTCCCAGGCTGGCCTAGGACTTGTGATCCTCCTGCCTCAGCCTCCCCAGTAGGAATTACAGGCGTGTGCCATCACACCCAGGCACATTATACTATTTTTGTGCATTTTTGAAAATTTCCATAATAAGTTTTTTAGAAATGCTGTTAATGGGCTGGGGATGTAGCTCAGTGGTAGAACACTTGCCAAGCATGTGCAAGGCCCTGGGTTCAATCCCCAGCACTGCAAGAAAAAAAAAAAATACTGTTGACTACTGTGAGCCTATGGAAGAGGAAGAAACTCAACATGTGTTTCTCCTCTTTTGATAAAGTGAAAGCTATGCTCTACTTGCCCAGAGCTGATCCCCATGGACTTGATACCTCAGGCTCTGACCCTTATCATAGAGAGGGATAATCCTACACTCGCTTCTAAGATCACAGGACCCAGAGCTTTAGAAATGAAGACACACATGGCCTCACAGTACACACAACCCCTAAGACTCCGGTCACAGCCTTCTTCAGTACAATTCCCTGACTGCTTAGGTCTTCTGCTTCTCTGACGGATGGCTGCTTCCCTGAGTACCATTCCCATGAGGGTCTCTCATCTGCAGCTAGATCCATAAAATTGGGAGGTTAGAGATTGATTCCCAAGGGCAAGGTGGCAGTGCTGAGGATGAAGCTCAAACCAAGAAAGGGCGCACACAGGCTGAAAATAAACACTTTATATATAAAGACATCCTCCTAAGGCAGAGGTGTCCCCCATTGTGGACCTCTCTGGGACTGCTACCCCAGCCCAAGGAGAGTGTTGTTAGGGACTAGGTAAGAGACCCATGAGGGGCAGCCTGAAAGCAAACTGGTGATAGAGGGTGTGGACCTGTCAGGCTGGAGTGGGGCCAGAATGGATCCCAGCTCATCCAACTTGGCCTAGAGTCAAGGTGCTGAACTCCTGGCTCCATCGAAGCACAAGGTCCTCACTTTTGCTCAGGGACAAAACTGTGTAAGTTTCATTCTGCAGACATCTCGTGCGGGATACCTACATGGGGATTGTGCAGATAATCTCTGACGTGGAGCCAGGTGCCAGGAACGTGCGGGTAAGGAAGTGTCAGAGGCATCACAAGAACCAGAGGTGGGTAGTAAAAGAGAAGAGGAAACTACATAATATTTTTGTTTTGTAAGATGGAGGACACACCAAGTGGCACAACCCCCTTCTTTGGAAATCAGCAATCTGAGGTACAGAGGGGGTCTGGACTTATCCTAGGCTACCTGGTAAGTAAGGAGGCCAGTCTGAAACTCAACATCCAATTACTAGCTCAGGTGTCATGTCCTCAGGGTCCTCCCCTCATCTGCACCATCTTCCTCTTGTACCCTTGTGCCTGGGAGGGACTTGCTTAATCCAGGACCGGAGGCCTGGAGGACACTCCCCGAGGAGGTCTCTGTCCTGTAGATGCAAGTAGGGAACTGGCTCCCCATAGCCCAACTTTGGGAAGAGGGGGACTCAGAATACACACAGCTGGCGGCCTGGCAGGAGGAGGTGGGGCAGGTGGAGGGGCTCACCTTCCGATTCTGGTTCCTCATCAGACATTGTTGGCTTTTGAAAGAACAGTAGTTTGGATACTGGACATAGTCTGTGTCGCAAACCTAAGCCAGGAGCAAGGAAGGGGGATATAAGAAGCCTAACAGCACATCAGACCCCAGGGGCAGGGTGTAGCTTTTGACAACCAGGCCTTGCACACATGGGATGCGTCTCACTGTGGTTTCTGAGGAACAAGCCTTGGTCCCTCTGCCCTTTCCCTCTCACCCTCAGTCACAGGTTGCTAAGCAGCATTCAGGAGCCTCGGAGAAACAGAAGTGGCTGCCCTACTGGTCAGCTTGCTGGGGAACTGACTGAGGAATGGGAATGGACAGGTGGGTGGTTCAGGATCAAGAATATGGGCTGGGAAAGCCGGGCGCGGTGGCGCACGCCTGTAATCCCAGCACTTGGGAGGCTGAGGGTCCGGCCCTTGGTGCCCCCTGGGCAGTTCAGCCCCACGTGTCACACCCCCATACCTGTGCTCCCTTTGTCGCTCTGTGGCTGCCCCAAGCTGGCTAACCTCTGCACTGTTTCCATGCAGGTTGGGCTGTATGACCTGCTCTGGGCGGGCGGTGACACACCCACCCCAGCAGATCTCGGCACATCCCTCCCAGCTCTGAGCACTCACCCAACCCCACAGGGCCCAGGAGAAAGAGAAGAGGAAGCACTGACCTCAGAGGCCTTCACAGACTGGCCAGAGAAGAAATCCCCCCACTCCAGCAGCTAAGGACTCTAAACCCAGCCCTAACTCACCACCGAGATCCCCACCCATCTCTCACACACTCAGGCAGCTTCTGGGAACTCTCACTGGCACACCCACCACTGACACCTGATGACTAACCCACCGCGGCTCTCTGTTCTCACTCATACCCTCCCCTGCGTGTCTTCCTCTCTTAGGTCTGCCAGGTGGTTCACCCATGGCAGGAGGATTGCGAGTTCAAAGCCAGCCTCAGCAATGGCGAGGCACTTAGCAACTCAGTGAGACCCTGTCTCTAATAAAATACAAAAAAAGGGCTGGGGATGTGGCCCAGTGGTCAAGTGCCCCTGAGTTCAATCCCCGGTACCACAAAAAAAAAGAATATGGGCTGGGGGGGCTGGGGTTGTGGCTCAGTGGTGGAGCGTTTGCCTAGCACGTGCGTGGTCTGGGTTCGATCCTCAGCACCACGTAAACATAAATGCATTGCATTGTGTACAACTAAAGCAAATAAATAAATATTTTAAAAAAAGATTAAAAAAAAAAGAATGTGGGCTGGGGCTGCAGGTCAGTGGTAGACTACTTACTTGGTGTTTATAAGGCCCTGTGTTCCACCCCCAGCAACAACAAGTTCAGAACATGGGAAAGGGGACCCAATTAGTGGTCCTGATGTCAGGGATCCTTCTGGTGATGGTGATGAGTGAGGAGGATGGTGGAAGAAACTGATGTGTGAGAGTGGGTCAACAACGTCCCTGTTTGGAACTTGCCTCCCATTTATAAATCCAGGGAGCAGCTGAGATGATTTCTGTGACTCCTTCCAGATCGAGGGGTTCAGGGACAAAAGCTAGGGACTGTCAGTACCAGCCTCCCCCCCCCCCACCACCCCCAGTTGCTGTGGATGAAATCCAGAGCCTTGTGTATGTTGGGCAAGCACTCCACCACTGAGTTATACTCCTAACCTCTACCAGCCCTTTCTTAAGCTGGTCCTACTTTTTCTTGTCTGGGTTTTTCCTGTCAAACCACAGGAGGGAGTCTCAGCAACAACTGAAGATCCTGCTAAGAAGTAACTTTGGGGAGAGGGGAGCCAAATTGCTGTCACTGAGCAGGGAATGCACTGGAAGTGTCAGGGAAGGAGCCTGGCAGGCTAGGGCAGGAATCACAGGGCTGGGCATCATACCCCAAGTCACCTAGTCTTTTTTTTTTTTTTTTTTTTTTTTTTTTTTTTTTTTTTTTTGTGGTACCGGGGATTGAACTCAGGGGCACTTGACCACTGGGCCACATCCCCAGCCCTTTTTAGTGTTTTTATTAGAGACAGGGTCTCACTGAGTTGCTAAGTGCCTCACCATTGCTGAGGCTGGCTTTGAACTCGCGATCCTCCTGCCTCAGCCTCCCAAAGTGCTGGGATTACAGGCGTGCGCCACCGCGCCTGGCTCCAAGTCACCTAGTCTTTTATCACAGAAATGAGTTTAACGTTGACTTTTTTTTTTTTTTTTTTTGTGGTACCAGGGATTGAACTCAGGGGCACTCGAACACTGGGCCACATCCCCAGCCCTTTTTTGTGTTTTATTTAGAGACAGGGTCTCACTGAGTTGCTAAGTGCCTTGCCATTGCTGAGGCTGGCTTTGAACTCGCAATCCTCCTGCCTCAGCCTCCCAAAGTGCTGGGATTACAGGCGTGCGCCACCGCGCCCGGCTTGGAACCTCTATTTCTGTCCCTTGCCTCCCAGTCCTGTGCTTTCTCATCTGGCTGGGCTCCTACTGCTTTGCCAAAAACAATCTTAATCTATCGAGGAGGTGTGCCATGGTCTGTTGGAATCAGGTGGAAGGTTCTATGAGAAACTCAAGCCCCCTTCCATACCTAGAGCATGTATCTATAAGGAACTAGGGCCAGGGGAGGGGTGGGCTAAGCTTTGGGGTGAGGGTCTGACCTTGGTGGGGAAATCCCCGTCGTGGAAGCTAAGGAACTCGGTCTGGAGCCAGCTGGAGACGCGGACATCTTCACAGCCCTTTGTGGCAAGCCGGGCACACCAGAAGTCCATGCGGAGCCCACCGTACAATTCCAGCCCATAAAAGTGGCCTGCTTCTGGGGACCCTACCTGTGGCACAGGAGACAGGCAAGAGGAGCACACCCCTTGCCCTCCTACAGGCCTCCCCACCGCAAGCTGCCCGGCCAGGTACCTGGGTGCCGACAGACACGCCCTGGGCTGTGAGCAAGGGGCTGAGGAAGGGTGTCTTGTGGGAAGTGTCACATTCTTGCCGCCGCAGGTTGCTCTCTGAGTAGCACTGCTCCAGCTTCAGGGAGCAGAAGGCACAGAGGGGACAGATAGATGTGTGTCGCCGCCCAAGACTGTCACAGACCTGAGGCAGGAGTATGAGTGAGAAGCTGAGGCTGGGACTCAGTGGCCTGCCCTTTCCCCCAGCCTCAGCCCTCCAGAGCAGCCCACAAAATGTCTTTGCTTTAAGGCTCTTCTGATAGCTTCTCTGGCTTTTCTCCCCACTCTCCTCCCCAAGGACCTTGCCTCAGCTATTGCTTCACACTTTTCCTGGACGTGGGTGTGGATGGTTTATATTCTTGGGTAATTTTCATCTATGTGCAGGTGACTCTGAAAAAAAATTTTATTTTTGGAACCGGGGATTGAACTCAGGGGCACTGGACCACTGGGCCACATCCCCAGCCCTTTCTTGTATTTTATTTAGAGAAAGGGTCTCACTGAGTTGCTAAGTGCCTCGCCATTGCTGAGGCTGGCTTTAAACTTGCGATCCTCCTGCCTCAGTCTCCCAAGTGCTGGGATTACAGGTGTGTGCCACCGTGCCTGGCTGAAAAAAATTTTTTTGGTGCTAATAGGGATTGAACACAGGGGTGCCCTAACACTGAGCTACATTCCTAGCCCTTTTAGAGAGGCTCTCACTAATTTGCTGAGGATGGCCTCAAACTTGTGATTTCCTGCCTCAGCCTCCTGAGTCACTGGAACAAGTGTGTTCCACTGCGCCTGGCTGACACCAGCTCTGATCTCTTTCTTGAACTCAAAATTTTTATTGTCAAGTACATTGGAGAAGCTCCAATTGCCCCTAATTTATCTTATCTGAGAGGAACCCATAACCATCTTCCATTCTCTGCTAGTGATAATGCTAGTATTTGCAGAGAGGTGACAGTGGTGGTACTGTCTACATAGTCTCATTAGTCTTCTGAAGAACCCTGTAACAACAACAACAGAAGTACCAATAATATTTCTCACTCACTGATACAGAAACTGAGGCTCAGTGAGATTCAGTACATTATTCAAAGCCACTTGTCTAACAGAAAATGAAGTTGGGACATGGATCTAGATCCTTCTAACTCTATAACCTATGCTCTACAAAACACCTAGGTTTGAAACCTCCAGGTTTTTGGAAGATCTTCTCAAAGTGGAGCTACCCATCTCCTAGCTGGACTCTGCCGTGATTGAGCTTCCTCAGCACTACAGGGAGGGTCTTGCTAAGCAGTATCTTCAGTCAATTCCAACATCCTCCTTTCTCACCAGTAGGTACGGGCCGTAAAGGTGCATGGAATTTCTTGTATCACCTGCTTACTCTTTACAGAAGCACATAAGAATGGCATCATGTCCCTGACCCATTTGCATTAATTTCCCCCTGCCTACAAAATTAAATACAAATGCTAAGACCGCCATTCAATACTTTTCGTATTAGGACACTGACAATCTCTTTGATGTGTCTCCTTTTGCTCTGCTGCAGGTAAAGTGCACTCTGCTGCACCCTTATCCAAGTCATTCAGAAAGCTTTTTCCATGACTCTGAACTTTCCACCCCCCCAACCCCTCCCTGCCTCTACTGGGTATTAAAGCCAGGGGAATTCCATCACTAAGCTATATCCCCAGTCTTTTTTTATTTTTTAAGATAGGGTCTTGCCAAGCTGCCAAGGCTGACCTTGAACTTGCAATCCTCCTTCTCAGCCTCCAAAGTAGCTGGGATTACAGGTGTGCACCAATGTGCTTGGCTCCCTCCTGAATTTCTTAAAAGCCTCTAACTCCTTGCACCCTCCTCCTTCTATAGGACTAACCTCCTTCCTCGGCTCTCAGCCCCTTAAAAGAAGAAACTGTATGTTCATTCTGAATCTGGAGGTTTCTAGTTGACTCAGAGCCTTTACACATACTATACCATCTACCAGGAACCTTCCATGGGGCTCCTTCTTTTGCCCGGCTAACTTCTCTTATATTCAAGTCTCAGATTAACATCTGGTTCCTCTGAGAAGCACTCTCTCATCCTCCCAAACGTGGAGGATCTGTCCTTCCACCCCATCTATTCCCTCTGCACTTTGTTCTTATCCCTATTACTGATCTCTAGCCTGCCTGTTTTATCATTGCTCTTTCCAACTAGATTCCAAGAGGACAAAGCATCGAATCTACTGCACCTCAATTATGTAGTAGAGAGTTGGTGCCCAGTCAGTATTTGTTAAACAAATGGATGAATGCATGACATCGTGGCTCTCAACAAATATCTGCAAAGTTGCATTATTTGAAGACATAGTAGTGCCAGGTATGGTGGTGCATGCCTGTAATACCAGGTACTCCCAAGGCTGAGGTAGGAAGAGGGCAAGTTCAAGGCCAGCCTTGGAAATTAGGCTCAAAATTTTTTAAAAAAAATCAAAGGGAGCCGGGCACAGTGGCGCACGCCTGTAATCCCAGCACTTTGGGAGGCTGAGACAGGAGGATCGCGAGTTCAAAACCAGCCTCAGCAATGGCGAGGCACTTAGCAACTCAGTGAGACCCTGTCTCTAAATAAAATAAGGGCTGGTGATGTGGCCCAGTGGTCGAGTGCCCCTGAGTTCAATCCCCGGTTCCAAAAAAAAAAAAAAAAAAAAAAAAAAAAAAAAAAACAAAGGGCTGGGGAGTAGCTCAGTGCCAAAGTCCCCACCCCAGGTTCAGTCTCCAGTATTCAGGAAAAAAAAAAAAAAATGGATCAATCTAGGAGCTGAGTGCCATGGCATGCATGTGCAGTCAGATACTGAGGAGGCCGAGGTGGGAGGATCACTTGAGCCTAGGAGTTTCAGACTAGCCTGCAAAACTTCATCTTGAAGCCGGGTGCGGTGGCGCACGCCTGTAATCCCAGCACTTTGGGAGGCTGAGGCAGGAGGATCGCGAGTTCAAAGCCAGCCTCAGCAATGGCGAGGCACTTAGCAACTCAGTGAGACCCTGTCTCTAATAAAATACAAAAAAGGGCTGGGGATGTGGCCCAGTGGTCGAGTGCCCGAGTTCAATCCCCGGTACCCACAAAAAAAAACAAAACAAAACAAAAAAAAAAAAAACTTCATCTTGAAAGAAAGGAAAACCTAAAGTGTATTTTCCTGGGAACAGACTTGCTGCATTTGGAAAATACATTGAGACTGTAACCCCTTTGCAGATTCCCTGGAATAGATTCTATGAACCTTCTGGAAAGGAGAGCTGCATCAGCTAGGTACAGCTAGGTACTGAAAATGGTGAACAGGATTCAAGAGATGACTCAGAGCCTAACAATTTACTGGGCTGGAGGATGAATTCCAGACTAGGACCAAAGCCTTCCTCCTTAAAGGTAGACTGACATGCTTCCAAAGAAGGAAGTCCCACTTGGGTAGAATCTCCACTACTATGCCTCATGCTTTCCTTGCTCATCTCCCTCTCTCCCATGGCCTCACATAGTGCCAGGCCCAGAGGATGCCCAGTGGCATGTATCCATTAAACAGCATGGCAGGCGTACCGTCTTCCCGAAACCAAGGATCTCCTCCTCTAGGTACTTCCAGGCCTTGGCTGTGGGGGTCATGATGCAGGTATTCTCCACAATTGAATAGCATAGTACCAGCAAGGACTCTGTGTGGGGTAGTTGCAGGAGGCTGCAAGAAGACAGTACTGACTGGTGGGGATGGGCTAGAAGGCTGGAGCAGAAAGACATATCTAGTCTCTTTCCCTCCCCTGAGCAGCTGTTTTTTTTTTTTTTTTTTTTTTTTTTTTCTTTTTCTTTCCTTGTACTAGGGATTGAACCTACAGTCTTTCTATCACTGAGCTACATCCCTAATCCTATTTATTTATTTATTTATTTATTGAGGTAGGGTTTTGCTAAGATGCCCAGGCTGGCAATCCTCCTGTCTCAACCCCCCGAGTTGCTGAGATCATAGGCATGAGCCACCATGCCTGGCACAACTATCCTTTGTCATACACCTTCAGCAGGCTTATCATAGGGCTTTCAGTATGGGGCCTGGGAAGCCTAGGGCCAATTGCCTCCTTTTACATATGAGAAACTGAGGTCCAGAATGGAGAAATCACTTTCTCACTGTTACAATGCTAATCAGGGACAGAGACAAGACCAAAGCCCAAGCCTGATAGCTCCAGGTTCAGGGCTTATTGTCCCACATCATGTAGAGAATGAGCACCTAGCACAGGGATTAAGCCAAGGATGGGCACAGCAGTTTCCAGTTGTGCCTGAAGCGGGAGTAGGTCTGAGTGGGTCTGCAGGCCGGAGCTGGGAGAGTGAGCTTCTCATTTCCAAAGAAGGCCGCAGGGATGGCAGGGCCCATGAGGGAGTCACAACTTCCTGTACCTGCCCGGGTTCTGACTTCTCCAATAGACATCCTCATCATATATCTCATTCATTTCGTCTGTTTCTTGTGCTGGTTGAATGAGCTCTTGGATATTCTCCATCATGGCAGGAGCAGGCTCCGCTTCTCGGACGCGGGGAGTGAAGGAGGAAGGGTTGGAAGACAAAGATTCAGACAGAAACTTAGCCTTAGCCTGCATGCTAGACACTGTCTCCAGCCCCTCCTCCAGCCCCTGCTCCTCTTCCTGCTTTCCCTCCTCCTCTTGCTCTTCTTGCTCCTGCCCTTCCTCCTGCTTTTGCTCTTGCATTTGCTCTTTTTTGTGTTGGTCCTGTCTTTGCCCCTGCTTGTTGTGATCAGGCAGTTGCTCCTGGCCTCCCAGGGACAAGGAGGATTGGAGCAGCTCCTCCAAGTTGTTGTTCAGCCGCTCAGGCCAGGACTGGAAGACCTGCCGTTCTGTGGCCACAGCAGGGTTTGGGAGGAACCAAAAAAGAGAAGAGAAAGAGAGAGTCAGGCTTTTGGCACCTAAGTGTGGGTTCACACATAGATACAAGGGCAGTGACTGCAGACCGAAATTACATTTACCCACACAGTTAAGTATAAAGAACAAGAAATTGAATACGAATATCAAAATGAAAAAATATTTCCATAACAAATGTGGTGTTGGTGGTATGTGTCATTTCATACCTCTCTTACAATTGTTTTTCTTCCCTACCTCCCACCTCAGATGCAACTTTTTTTTCTCTCTCTAGGGAACAAAAAATATTCTGAGTAGCTAGAAACTAAATGCTTTCTATTGGGAAGAGGTGCTGGGAATTGAACACAGAACCTCATGCATGCTAAGCACATGCTCTACCACTGAGTTGCACCCCCAGTCCTAATCCTTTCTAAAATGAAAATGTTAGTTTATAAAAGGTCCAGAGAGCTTCCAATGTTGAAATCTAGGAAAAATGGATTCAGGGTAGAATTGTAAATAATGGCAGAAGATATTCTGGGACAGAAGAGCCATATTTGTATTCATAAAAGTAGGTATCTCCTTGTTCAACATTCTTCACCTTCCCTATTATCAGTGATCTACATCCTGGCTCTGGAGGATGTGGTAGGGTCTCACCTGTGATATAAGATAGAAATGGGGAGGTCATGGTGGTGGGTGTGACTTCTGGTGCAACCTCTATCTCCTTGAGAATGTTAGGTGAGGGAACAGATGCTGGCTGGGAACACCGAACTCTCTGTAGGGAGAGAAGGAAAATGGGAAAGCCTTTCCCAAGGGCAGACTTCTTCTCTAGTGAATTCCTCAGTCCCTTTCTCAGGAATGGCTTATCCCTTACAGATCCTGGGAAGGGATGAGGGAACATGACCTTGCTGGAACCCTCTAATCCTGAGAAAGGGTCTCTCTGGAAGATAGTCTCTTTGTCTGGGTCACACCCCTGCCTTACTCTTCTGCTGTTAACTAGAATAAAATCACTGACCTGTTAGAAGATGTGGAAGGGCTTGTCTCTGAGTCTTCCCATCCCTCTTCCCTACTTTTCTTGAAGTAACAGGGTTGTTCAGACAGTATGAATGTCCAGGTGAGACTATTCATATATAATCTGAGCAAATGATCGGCAAAATGGCAGAGAGGGAGGATCTAAGGAGGACGTGCTGGAGCCCTTCCTTAACCCCTACTCCCACTTCCTTGGCCCTGGCGTCGTCGTATCCAACCTTTCTCCTGGGCCTCACCTTGGCATAGTAGACATGGTTGGAGCAGCGATACTGAGTAAACTGGCAGAAAGACTCAAACCAGGAGGCAGAAGGAAGGTCAGAGCAGACAGCGCCTGAGAAGGCAGGAGTGCCGGTGTGAGCAGAGGGAAGCCAGGAGGGGGCACAGTGCGGGACTCCGGGTGACAGGCCGGCGCCCCTCCCTTCCCTCGTGAGCACAGGACTTCCGCCCTGGGCTTGGGTGAATTCTGGGGGCCTGAGTGTCCCCTCACCGTCCGGCACCAAGCCGTGGTTTTCGTACTGGTCCAGCTGGACCAGCGTGGGGTTCCGGCAGCCGTGGGTCGCACGGAGACGGCAGGTGGTCTCCGCCTTCCACGTGGGGGTCAGCAGCGCGAAGAAGCGTTCATACTCGCTGGCGGAGAGCGGGCTGCCCGGGGTGGGGGCTGCGGTGGGCTCCTGGGCGGGGGCGGGCGCCAGGGGCAGGAGCAGCACTGAGGAGGGGCAACACGGTCGGACGGGCGGCCGCGAAGCCCGCCAGACCCGGGCAAATCAGGACTAGGGTGTGGGGGGGTCCCTGCTGAGAAGGTCGAGGGGTTCCAGAGACGGAGCAGGTGTCCCCGGGGCGAGCAGGCAGGGCGCAGACGCAGTCGCCACGATAAAGTGGCTCAGAAACCACTGACAAGGGGACTCCAGGCGGAAGAGGGCGGGGCCGAGCTGGGGAGGAGGACGCTGTTAGGACAGGTGGGACCCCCTCACCCTTCAGGAGAGAGAGGAGGAGGCCACCAGACAGTTTCCGCATGGCCCCGGGACAGCCGACGGCGTTTCCCGGCCTCTAACCGGCCAAGCCGCAGACGGAGCGGAGGTGGCGCGGGCTGGGCGCAGGAGCGCGAGGTGTGGCCCTACGTCACAAAGGCGGGGCCGCGGGCCAGGGGCGGGGCGAGAACCCCGGTGGCCAGGTGGCCGCAGGGCGTCGCTCACGTCGGGGCAAATCCAGCAGAGTGAAGGCCACCATTCATGTTCTGTCTTCGGTGAGGCCTGTTGTTCTTGATGACCTTATTTAATCTTCAGTGGTCCCAGAAGGGGATCTATTATAATCCCTATTTTACACGCGGGGAAATCAGGGTTTAGAGAAGCAATTTGTCCAGTTGGTGGAGAGACCTAGATGTGAGCATAGGCAGGAATCTGGGGCTGGCAGTGATGGACCGTCCAAAACAAAAGGCAGGTGATCTGGGTAGAAGATAGAGAGGATGCCTCCAGGTAAAATATAGGTCAAAAGGGAAAACAAGAGAAGGGTTCACACGAGGGAATGCTCAGGTATAAGGATTCTCTGAGGCTCTAGGAAATGGATCCCAAGAGGGAGATGAGCAACACAATCCATTGAGGTATGGGAAGAAAATATCTGTCTTGTCTGTTCAATGTTTAAAATAAGAAATCAAGCTAATATTTAGTATAGTAGTACACATGTATAACACAAATACATCATTTATTGGAAATTAAGTAAAAGATGTTTTATGGAGAAAAGATGCACAATTTACAAAGTTCCGAGGCACGCCCTCCAGCCAGTGTTGCCGTCCCCAGGTTGGGAAGCTGTAGATGCTGGTGCACAACACTACTTCAGGCTTCTTGTTTTGTCCTACCTCTGGCATGTCGTCCTCCCACCTCTCATCCAACCCAGAGGGTGCAAAAAGCATGCTTAGCACATGTACTGAAATAGTGTCTCTACAATAAACACAGCAGGCCAACATGTATAGCTTTTATTTACCTACCCAGGCTCCTTTTACATGTAAGTTATCTGCATTCCACCTTGTCCCCTCTCCCATTCAAGGCCAGGATGAATTCCCTTGGCATAGAGGAAGGGGTGCCCCTTCAATGAGGGCCACAGCCCAAATGATCCAGGGGATCCCCACCATGAGAAAACAAGAAGAGAATGGAAAGGAAAGTGTATCACACCCAGCTCCCCACAGGATAGGGGAGGAGGATTAAGGGGGCCAGAGGAGTGCCCTATGCTACTTCCCCAGTCCTCAAATACAAAGCAAGGGAAATGAAGAGGACCTTCCCTCTGAAACACAGCACCAACCTCAGCATGGAGGCAAAAGGACAGTGGGCAAGCTCACTTCCCAGTGAGGGGTAGGACAGAATGAGAACACATACCGTTAGTGGTTGTGGCACCCCTCCCTACCAGGGTTTGAATGCAGCCTCAGTTTCAGCACCGGGAATGGGGAGGGGGAGGAGAAGAGATGACAATACTGCACCATCCACTTCTCCCTAAACCCTCTGGCCCCAACACAGGCATTCCTCTGCCCACTAGCCCAGATCAGGGGATGTGGAAGAAATTGTGTTGGAATCCAAGGCCCTTATCTATTTCTTCTTCCGTTCTTGGGAGCAGCGTGGGCAAAACCTAGAAAGCAACAAGAAAGAGATGGGTGGGGGAAAGTGAGTGAAGGGGAAAGTGCCCTATACTATCTAGCTTTGGGGCAGTAAAGTTAGGCTGCAACTTACCATTTCCCCCGAGGCTTAGTTGTCAGTCCCACACAGGCGAAGTGGAACCACTCAATGGAACACTGGAAAAGGAAGATGCAGTAGTTAAGAGCCCGGGTGGTGCGAAGGAAGCCCTCACAAAGATTCTTTGGGAGTGTAGCTTTATCCCATCCCTTTGGAGATTTTCTGGAAGGCCCAAGGCCACCCATATCCATCGTTTTTTTTGTTTTTGAGACTGGGTCTTACTGTGTTGCCCAGGCTGGCCCCTGAACTCCAGGGCTCAAGTGATCCTCCTGCTTCAGCCTCCTAAGTAGCTAGGATTACAGATGCATGCCACCATGCCCTACTTTCAGCCATTGTCTTTCATTCTGAAGTCCCATTCTTCAATCATGGCTCTCCCATTTTAAACCCACTCCTTTCATGTCCCTCAGAACCCCACATCCTGAGGTAAAAGGTTCTCACATCAGGGTTGTCACAGCCAATCATCTCTCCATAGGAGACCTGGTGACAAAGGCAATAGGTGGGTTCGTTGGGATCCACAGGCATATCCAACACATCAGAGGGATGGACACTGCCAAAGGTCACTGAGGGCATCCCATACTCAGGACTTCTGCATGCCAAGAGGAAGAGAAATTGTCATTTGCAGAAAGGGAAGCTAGGACCTAAGGCTCTGAGGCGGTAGAATGAAATCCTGGTGGGGCTTCTCCTCTCCATCCAGCAGACACCAAAGTGATGAGAAGAGTTATTAACAGAAAACAGGAATAAGTGGCAAAGGGCAGTGCAGTGTAGGGTGGGAGTGGGCTATCAGGAGAGAAGAGGATGTTACTTGGCAAAGAGTATGTCATCTGATACACTCACGTGCGCACAAGTTTTAACTTCTTCTGGGCAGCCTTGGGTGCTTCTTCATCTGAGTTTTTCCCTTTGGAACGTGCACGGGCAGCTTTCTTCTCCTTTTGAGTCCGGCCTTCTAGGGAAGAGGGGGAAAGCCAAAAGGCAGGGAGATAGAAAGATGGGTTAAGTCCTCTTTCTTCCTCTTCTTTGCAACTTGGTACTCCTCCCTCATAGGTGAAGAGCAGGTCTCCTCTCCCTCAGAGTCCTTACCCACTCTCACAGCCCCGCCCCCCTCCTCACTCTTTTTGCCTTTGCTAGAAGAGCTGTCATAGTCACTTGACTCGATCTGTTTCTCCTTCAAATCAGCCTCAAAACGGGCCAGGTCTGTGTCCAGTCGCCGAATGTGTTTGTCAACCTGGGAGAGAAGGAAGAAGGGAGAGATATAAGCCTGGTTCTAATTAAAGAAAAACAGGCTAAGGCAAAATCTATGGATCTCCCAGATCCAAAATAGATTCTGACAGCTGAAGGAGGGGTCTAAGACCCCAAAGATTAGATGGGAGGTAGTGGGGAGCCATGAACAGGGCCATACCATCTCATAGGTCTGCATGGCAAGCTGCACCTTGTCGTCACCAAATTCCTTGCACTTGCCATAGGCTTCCTGGATCTGTCTGAGAAGAGCCAATTTTTCCTCGGAGCTCAGGTTGCGGGCGCTACTCATATACTCAGTGGCCAACTTGTCAATTTCAGCCTTCAGGTCTACAACAGAGACAGAGGCCTGGTCACAATGGCTCCTGGGTGGCTAGATGAAACATACTTCTTGCTCTTGTTCCTCGGACTTTTTCCATTGACCATCATGACCTTTGAACTAAAACCTACTGAATGTTCACAGGAACCGTGCCGTGTACTATCAACACTATTTGTTTTAAAGATGACTTCAAGGTGTTGAAAACATTGCTAGCATAGTTGGAACTTAAATTATTGCAACACATTGGGGGATCTTTGCATACCACACTAATATGAAGCATATTTTTGTTGATGTTTGTACATGCTTCTTTGCAGAGCTTGTTGCTTCTTGATCCATAAATGTCATTCCAAAGATTGCCTTGTTTCTTGTCTCATAAACATCCCTCAGAAGCTCTGACAGTAGCAAACTAGGTTAGGTCATCTGTTGCTGTGGCTTCTAGGTCTCACAATTTAAAATTAGGCCCTATTTCTTCTGCTTGCTTACTGTCCACATATTTTGCTGATCATTTGCAACTTGCTTATATTTTCCATCACTTTATTCCTGCTTGTCCATCTTAGATACTTCTCCAAACAGTTTTGAAACTGGAAGGTGGTGATGTTCCAGGACATTACTATAGATGTCTGTTCCTTAGTGTATGATACCGCTCATAAAAATGTCATAGAAAAGAGGCAAAAGTCTGACTTTAACACCATACAGCTGTGCTAACACAGATAACGGGGAAGATCTGCAAACACCCCATATTTATGTTCCACTTCATTCCAGGCCTTTGAAAGAAGCTTTAAAAAAAGCATACAGTTCCACAATCTCCAGCTGGTCTTTTGCATGAACTGAAGACTCAGAACTGTATAAATTAGATTCTCATCACTTGGCAGGCAGTTCTCAGGGGTTGATGTCCAAGATTTTAGATGATGCTCACATTTTCATGAGTAAACTTAGCAGAGCAGCTTCATGTAACCTAACACCAGTTTATTACATCCTTGAGCATGAATACAAAGGATGGAAGGTAAAAGCTATATATCCTTCAGTGGGTATGGGGATAGCTCCAATAGACATCTTGGATCTTGAAGAGACCAACTTGATAACTGCAGTGTAGCTTCCCTCAGACTCCAGTGACTGCCTCAATATAGCCAAATTTCCTCAATGTCCAAGGCTGAAGATGTTATTTAATGCTTCTGTAATACTGAAGAATACACTGTAGCATCCTGATGATTGATTTTTCTCTTTTGTCTTTTACTCTCTCTTTTTAAGAACTTCTCATACAGCAAAGCTCCTGTCTACAGACATGAAACGTAATCTAAAGCCAATGTGAATTTTGTGAGAGTAACATTAACAGGGAAGCAGAAATACTATAGTTATCCTATAAGTACATTGGACATGTACAGCAGAAGTGATGCTAGACTCAATTTTGGTTTCTTGAATTCTTCTTGAGGTAGATATAAAGAACATAGCATCTCTTGAGTTCTTGAGGCCTTGTCTCAATACTTCATTTGTTATGGAAAAGTGATATAGAAATGAGGATCAATAACCTCTTTTAAGAATTCCAAGACAAAAAAAAAAAAAAAGAAAAAAAGAATTCCAAGAGAGTATAAAAAAAACCCCATAGTTCTCCAAATCATACCAGATGACATGGTAATAGCAAATAGGAAAATAAATGATTATACACACTCATCATACACAAGAACTGCTTATTCTTTACTTACCCTCTGTTCTTTGGTCAAGGTCCCTCATAAGCTGAAAGTTTCTCTGTAATTCAAAGGGGAGGTTTTCAATACCTAGAGAATAGAGAGAAACAGAATTACTGATCTTGGCAAGACCTCTACCACAGAGCCAAACCTCCAGCCCCCCAATTTTTTTTTGTATCGGGGATTGACTTCAGGGGCACTCGACCACTGGGCCACATCCCCAGCCCTTTTTTGTATTTTATTTAGAGACAGGGTCTCACTGAGTTGCTAAGTGCCTCGCCATTGCTGAGGCTGGCTTTGAACTCACGATCCTCCTGCCTCAGCTTCCCCAGTGCTGGGATTACAGGTGTGTGCCACTGTGCCCAGCTCCCAGCCCCCAAATTTACAATTTGTGTTTGTTTGTGTTTACATGGATGGGGATGGAATCCAGTGTTTTGCACATACTAAGCATGTACCCTACCACTATGCCACAACCTCAGCCCTTTGCACCTCCTTTTAAAGTACAATTCCATTTTCCCTCATTGGAACCTCTGGATTTGTGACAGCATTCATAGTTCCTTTCTCACAAGAGTCCATATTCACTTCTCTCACCTCCCAACTATTTCTCCACCTCTGCACAACTGTCCCATCTTTCTCTTCAGTGACTTTACAAATTAGCCTTTCCCTTTCCTCTATTTTTAATCTCTTGTCTCCAAGCTTCTTGCCCTCAACTTACAAATAACATCATGACATTCACTACTACTTATCACAGATAATCCAATCTATTTTCTACAGAGTAGACCCAAATGTTCTTTTAAAAAATGGAAACCAGGGTTGGGGATTTGATTCAGTGATAGAGTGCTTAGCTAGCATGCATGAGGCCCTGGTTTTGATTCCCAGCACTGCAAAATAAAATAAAAATGAAAAAAGCAAACCACCCAGATGCTGGCAGTGCATGTCTTTAATCCCAGATACATAGGAAGCTGAGGTAGGAGGACTAAGAATTTGAGGCCACCTGGGCAAAATAGTGAGATTCCATCTTTAAAGAAAAGCAAACCCAATCAAGTCACTCTCCTGCTTATAACCTTCCAGTAACTTCCTTTATTTTTTGGTACTGGGGATCGAAACCAGGGATGCTTTACCACTGAGCTACATCCCAAGCTCTTTTTGAGACAGGGTCTCCCCAAGTTGCTGAGGCTAGCCTTGAACCTGTGGATTGTTCTGCCTTAGCCTCCCAAATCACTGGGATATAGGCATGTGCTACCACATCCGGCCACCTTGCAGGAACTTCCCCATTGTTGGTAGGATGCTCTACAATTTCTAGCCCCTGCTTAACTCACATCAGCCATGTCAGATTTTCTCTTCTGCTCTGATCTGGCCTTTTCTGAGAGCTTCAAACTTGCCAGCAGCATTCCACAAGCTATCTTCTCTCCCTGGAATGCTGGTCTTCCTCATCCTATTCCACCTCTTTGCCTACTAAATTTGATAATTTTTCAAAACTCAGCTCAAACCTAACTTTTCTAGACTCTTTTTTTTAAAAATATTTATTTATTTGCTTTAGTTGTACACAATGCGTTTTTTGTTTTTAGGTGGTGCTTAGGATCGAACCCGGGCCGCGCACATGCTAGGCAAGTGCTCTACCGCTGAGCCACAACCCCAGCCCTTTTCCTCGACTCTTGACAAGTGCCCTACATATAAGCTGTGAAGGTAGCCCATCTTTACCTTTTTTAGTGCTTATTCAACTGTAATAAAATAATTGTGTAATTAGTTATTTGGTCTGTCTCCTTAGCCCTCCAAGAAGATGAAAACATGTCTCATTTTCTTCCATTTCCCTAGTGTTTACAAATATAACTTGCATACAAAAGGTAGTCAGTGAATACTTGAATAAATGATGAAAAAAAAATTTTTTTTTTTGGTACCAGGGATTGAACTCAGGGGCACTCAACCACTGGGCCACATCCCCGGCCCTTTTTTGTATTTTATTAGAGACAGGTTCTCACTGAGTTGCTAAGTGCCTCGCCATTGCTGAGGCTGGCTTTGAACTCGCGATCCTCCTGCCTCAGCCTCCCAAGTGCTGGGATTACAGGTGTGTGCCAAATTAGCCTTTCCCTTTCCTCTATTTTTAATCTCTTGTCTCCAAGCTTCTTGCCCTCAACTTACAAATAACATCATGACATTCACTACTACTTATCACAGATAATCCAATCTATTTTCTACAGAGTAGACCAAATGTTCTTTTAAAAAATGGAAACCAGGGTTGGGGATTTGATTCAGTGATAGAGTGCTTAGCTAGCATGCATGAGGCCCTGGTTTTGATTCCCAGCACTGCAAAATAAAAATAAAAATGAAAAAAGCAAACCACCCAGATGTTGGCAGTGCATGTCTTTAATCCCAGATACATAGGAAGCTGAGGTAGGAGGACTAAGAATTTGAGGCCACCTGGGCAAAATAGTGAGATTCCATCTTTAAAGAAAAGCAAACCCAATCAAGTCACTCTCCTGCTTATAACCTTCCAGTAACTTCCTTTATTTTTTGGTACTGGGGATCGAAACCAGGGATGCTTTACCACTGAGCTACATCCCAAGCTCTTTTTGAGACAGGGTCTCCCCAAGTTGCTGAGGCTAGCCTTGAACCTGTGGATTGTTCTGCCTTAGCCTCCCAAATCACTGGGATATAGGCATGTGCTACCACATCCGGCCACCTTGCAGGAACTTCCCATTGTTGGTAGGATGCTCTACAATTTCTAGCCCCTGCTTAACTCACATCAGCCATGTCAGTTTTCTCTTCTGCTCTGATCTGGCCTTTTCTGAGAGCTTCAAACTTGCCAGCAGCATTCCACAAGCTATCTTCTCTCCCTGGAATGCCTGGTCTTCCTCATCCTATTCCACCTCTTTGCCTACTAAATTTGATAATTTTTCAAAACTCAGCTCAAACCTAACTTTTCTAGACTCTTTTTTTTAAAAATATTTATTTATTTGCTTTAGTTGTACACAATGCGTTTTTGTTTTTAGGTGGTGCTTAGGATCGAACCCGGGCCGCGCACATGCTAGGCAAGTGCTCTACCGCTGAGCCACAACCCCAGCCCTTTTCCTCGACTCTTGACAAGTGCCCTACATATAAGCTGTGAAGGTAGCCCATCTTTACCTTTTTTAGTGCTTATTCAACTGTAATAAAATAATTGTGTAATTAGTTATTTGGTCTGTCTCCTTAGCCCTCCAAGAAGATGAAAACATGTCTCATTTTTCTTCCATTTCCCTAGTGTTTACAAATATAACTTGCATACAAAAGGTAGTCAGTGAATACTTGAATAAATGATGAAAAAAAATTTTTTTTTTTGGTACCAGGGATTGAACTCAGGGGCACTCAACCACTGGGCCACATCCCCAGCCCTTTTTTGTATTTTATTAGAGACAGGTTCTCACTGAGTTGCTAAGTGCCTCGCCATTGCTGAGGCTGGCTTTGAACTCGCGATCCTCCTGCCTCAGCCTCCCAAGTGCTGGGATTACAGGTGTGTGCCACCACGCCCGGTGCTGAATGAATATATTTAAGCCTTTCCATACAAGAAAAATCTCTTCCCATGATTCCATTTAAAACCTTTTTTTTTCCCCATGCTGGGGACCAAACCCAGGAACTTGTTTGTGCTAGAAAAGTTCTCTACCACTAAGCTACATCACCAGCCCTTTTAAAAAATTTGTTTCCCTTTTTTTTAAAATAAATATTTATTTATTTGCTTTAGTTGTACACGATGCGTTTATTTGTATGTGGTGTTGAGGATCAAACCCGGGCCGCGTACGTGCTAGGCAAGCGCTTTACCACTGAGCCACGACCCCAGCCCTCCCTTTTTATTTTGAGACAGAGTCTTGCTAAATTGCTTAAGGGCTCTCCAAATTGCTGAGGCTGGACTCAAACTTGAGATCCTCCTGCCCCAGCCTCCCAAGTCATTGAGATTACAGGCATGCATCACCATGCTTGGCCATACACTACTTTTAAAATGCAAACTCCGTTAGCTTTCCTTAAGACTTTGTCCAGCTGGGCCCAGTGGTGCACACCTGTAATCCCAGGGGCCTGGGAGGCTGAGGCGTAGCATCACAAGTTCAAAGCAAGCCTCAGCAACTTAGCAAGGCCCTAAGCAACTTAGTTAGCAAGACCCTGTCTCAAAATAAAATATAAATAATGGCACACCTGTAATCCCAGCACTTGGGAGGGTGAGGCAGGAGGATAGAGTTCAAAGCCAACCTCAGCAATGGCAAGGCACTTAGCAACTCAGTGAGACCCTGTCTCTAAATAAATAAAATATAAAAAAGGGCTTGGGAGGGGCTGGGGTTGTGGCTCAGTGGCAGAGCGCTGGCCTTGCACGTGCGCGGCCCGGGTTCGATCCTCAGCACCACGTACAAAAATAAACGCATTGTGTACAACTAAAGCAAATAAATAAATATTAAAAAAAAAAAAAAAAAAGGGCTTGGGATGTGGCCCAGTGGTCAAGTGCCCTAAGTTCAATTCCTGGTACCAACCAACAAACAAACAAACAAAAAATGGGCTGGGGATGTGGTTAAGCGACCCTGGGTTCAATCTCTAGGATAAAAGAAAAAGACTTTGTCCAATCTAGCCCCAGTCTCTCTCCAGTTTCACTTCCTTATCTCTCACCTTAAAGTCATATATATCAAACACTCTTGACTTCAGTTCACCTGTGCTGATGTTTTCCCCAACCTGGAATTCCCTTTCTCTTTCTGCACAGGCAAGTAAGCAGTTATCCTTTAAGACCCTATCAAAATATCTCTGTAAAGCTTTACCTATATCCCCAGGTAATCAGCCCCTCTCTCAGGTAATCAGTGTTGCCAACTGCCCTTTAAATGTACCCCCAAGCCGGGCGTGGTGGCGCACGCCTGTAATCCCAGCACTTTGGGAGGCTGAGGCAGGAGGATCGCGAGTTCAAAGCCAGCCTCAGCAATGGTGAGGCTCTTAGCAACTCAGTGAGACCCTGTCTCTAAATAAAATACAAAAAAGGGCTGGGGATGTGGCCCAGTGGTCGAGTGCCCCTGAGTTTAATCCCCGGTACCACACAAAAAAAAAAAAAAATGTACCCCCAATATTTCACTTATCAAACTTTTAAAATTATTTATTTGCAGAATCTGTTTCTTACTAGTTTGTGCGGGGGAATGTGTCTTACCTACTTTGTTATATCCCCATTGTCAATGCATTATGTTTCCCAATAAATTTGTTGAATGAATGACTCAACACTAAAACATTAATTACACAGGGTGACAGGCTTTGTGAAGGCACAGCTTACATAAATGGGGTAAACAACACCAGATTTTCATTTGATAGGAATTGGATTTGTACTCAGTGAAAAGAAGCGGTCCAATTTATCATCTGACAGTGGTCACTCATGCCCACCCCCAGTGAGATGCTACATCTGAGAAAGAACTGAACGCAGAAGACAAGCAAAGTCTTTGCCGCTGCCCCAAATGACAATAGTGTTACCGATTCTGAACGATGTCGGCGGAAAAAATCTACCCTGAGACTTGAGACCCTGAATAATAGGGGCACCAAGAAATCTCCCTGCTATGCCTATAAGCCCTTCAAGACACACAATCCTGGGCCCCTTGGCGCAGCCCCTCCCTGGTCTACACCCAACAGCGAGGCCTCGACCCTACTGCCCCGCCCCCTCTTCTTCATACCCTCCAATATTTCCTCCCACAGATGCCTTTCATAATTGTGACGACCTAGCCTTCAGGACTTCGGGGCCATAGATTCTCTCAACCCTGATCCCCCCACCACTCTATGACCCCTGACCCCCTCCTCCAGACTGCTCTTACTGTCCAGATAATGTTCCAAATACATCCCCGCAGCCATCTTGAAGCAAAACAAAGCAACTTCCGATCCGCCCCGGAAGTGACTGAAACGCGACAGGCGCTGCCGCTAATCTTGGGATAGAACCTTTCCGCCCTTAAAACAACTTCCGCCCTTACCCGAGTGGACAAATCCGCCTGACGTTGAAACTTTTCCTTTTGCGTGGGGAGTCACGACCGCCCACAGCGACGCTGCTGCATCCCGCTTCCGCCCTTACTGAGACTCCGGTACGCGACCGAGACGGCATGACGTCATGGGAGGTCGCCATTTTGCATTCTCTAGCAAACTTTTTTCCCTCCAAAACGGGAATATGTGGTAATGAGCGAAAAAAACGGTTCTCTTTAGGATTGTATTCTGTATGTATCTTTTCAGCGATTGGGGAAATTCAACTTCTTTTTCTTTTCTTTGGTACTGGGGATTGAACTCAGGGGCACTCGACCACTGGGTCACATCCCCAGACCTTTTTTGTATTTTATTTAAAGACAGGGTTTCACTGAGTTGCTAAGTGCCTCGCCACGGCTGAGGCTGGCTTTGAACTCACGATCCTCCTGCCTCAGCCTCCCAAGTGCTGGGATTACAGGCCTGCGCCAGAGCTCCCGGCCTTCTTTTACTTTTGCAGATTACGAATCGGTGACCAAAGCAAGTTCCAACCAAAGTTTAGATATTCTCTACGGCAGTGCGTTTCTTAAGAAGCTATAGAGGAGTCATCAGACCTTGTGTGATTTAAACCCTGTGCATTCCTGTTCATTTACATGAATATCATGGTTTAGATTATTATTATTGTGGCGCCGGGCACGGAACCCAGGCCCTCGGACATTGCTAAGCAGGTGCTTTACCAAGGAGATATATCTGCATTTTTTTAGTTGAGAAAGATTCATTATAAATTCTCCTTATGAATACAGATAATTACAAACAAAGCTACAATTCTGCACACTTTTTGCCAGGGTTCTCAATTACACTTTCACATATAAAATGAAAAGATAGTTTTTGTCTGGCTCTCTCTTCTCCATTGGGGAGTTCCCATTTTTTTGTCCCCACCCCACCCCATTTTGGGTGATGGTAGGATTCAAACCCATGCACATGGTAAGCAAATATTCTACCACTGAGCCACACCCCAGCCCCTTATTTTCCTTTCACTTTAACTTCTACATAGTACTGATCCTTAAGGGATTGGGGAACAGTTAGATGGCAGCCATCCTTGTCAGCTAACTATAAAGAACACTACTTTTCCTAGCAGTTGGAAGCAATCTAGAGGGCATGACAGGCTGCCATCACACTGAGGAATCAAAATTCAAAGTCCACAAGCCAAGTTATATAAGATGGTATCTTGGACATAGGTGTCACCCCAAAATCTCACTTCCTTTATGACATTACATGGCAGGCTTTTTTTTTTGGGGGGGGGGGTGCCAGTGATTGAAGTCAGGGGTACTCAACCACTGAGCCACATCCCCAGTCCTATTTTGTATTTTGTTTAGAGACAGGGCTTCACTTGAGTTGCTCAGGGTCACACTTTTGTTGAGGCTAGCTTTGAACTCACCATCCTCCTGCCTTACCCTCCCTGAGCCGCTGGGATTACAGGTGTGCACCATTGCACCTGGCATGGCAGGCTTTTATATGACGGATTTTCAGCCACACAACTTAGACCAAACATATAAAGAAGGGTGAAATTTACTAGTGAGCAGGCACTAAGATAACAGCAAGGTAATCTAAATACTTCATTCTGTCATGCCCTTCAATAATTTAATCTCTGTGCCTATTTACTTCTCTATACAATGTCATAGTACCTGATAAGAGTCATTGCAAAGAGTGGGTGAGGGGTAGGAGCTTTTAGAGTAGATTCTAGTTCTAATACTGGAGAAAATAGGGCTGTTGGGACCTTCTCTATAGTTGGTGGGAGAGAGAAAAAGAAAATATTCAGGAAGCTAATGAACACTGGTGTGTTTGGTTATGTGTAAAACACTCATTAGTGTCAATCTGCATATTGAGACACTATCTCGAATGCCCAATCCCAAATTAAGCGGGGATTATTTATTCATACCCCACTACAGAATGAGTACAGTGGGCCAGCAGACACAGACCACCACTGGTTGTCAGACATGGGAGCTTGGTCACTTTTTTAGTGCTTAAAGAAAGGATTTTAGTTTTCATAAAGTAATCTTGGGGAGTTATCTAATTCAATACTGGTCAATAGTAGAGCCTGTGTGGGAAGTCCAAACAATGTCCTACTCCTCAATGTTGTTAACCATTCTGCATTGTGAGGTGTACTGAGGTGTATTATGAACACTCAATTGTGTTTTATACTGTTCATCAGTCCTATGCCCATTAACTTATGGTTCCCACCACTGGAAACCTCTGGTTTATGGTGTCACAGTCTAATGAACATATGTTGTACACACATTGCCAAGTGGAATCAGCACAGAGCAACTGGGGAGACTCAGGCAGGAGTGTAGTTCCTTTCAACAGGTCTTGCTTCCATTTTTTAGATAGGGAACACAGATGTTTTGTTAACATATAACTGAAATCTTGCTCTCACCTATTTAGACGATACAATCCCCATGACAGGTCCTCATAAACAAAGATTCCACTTGAATAAAACCGAACCTTTCTGCAGCAGTGGAATCACACACATGCAGCCTCAGCACACAGTATTCATTTTTCACACCTCTGGAGTAAATCCTTAGTATTGCCCTTGAACATCTCCCCAAATACTTTTTTCATGCTCACTCACACCAGCAGCTCCACTGCCTCTGATCTCCTTTTACATGAATTTATTTCTATACAATGTTCTAAAAACACCCCTTGGTTTGTACATAAGTTTTTTTTTTTTTTTTTTCTCTTCATTTTTAAATTGCTTTATAACAACTGGTTTCCTGATTTTTTTAAGTGTTCCTTTTTCTGAAATCTGTCATGGTTAAAAAAAAAAAAAAAAAAAAAGTTAAATGGAAATAAAAATGCCGTGGCCAGAGGACAAGGTGGAGGGGAAAAAAAAGACAAAAATAAAATAAACAAAACATCAAATATGAAAATTATCAGAGATAATGCATTTATAAACACAGAAATGGTTACAACAAAGATGGCCATGATGAGCGGGTATATATATATATTTATATATATATATTTATATATAAATCCATGTCCAGCGTCTGACCGTGGCACCTAGGGAGCTAAGTCCAGTCCTTGTGTCTACCCTGAACACTCCCTTCTCTGCAACACATTTGTTCTGGGGGTTTCATAGAGAACACCAAGTTCTCATAGCTCCTTGGGGAATGAGGGAGACAAGAGTATAGGGCCTTGGTTGACAGAGAAGGGGGAGAGAGGTTCTGAGGAAAACCATAACCCACACTTCTAAGCCACTCTTGACCACCTGGGGAATCTGGCCCCTTGGGGATCACATGTCAGCCCTTGCCCCCTTACAAATAAAAGGAGGTCTAATCCCCACCCAAATCTTCTTCTACCAGCAGTAGGTAGGAAGTGAAGTGAGACCATGTAGAAGAAAATGCCTCTCAGGGGTTGGGGCACACAAAACAAACAAAAAAACACCTCTATTCTTTTGCAGGCAAGCATAGGACAGGAGGCTGGTTGCATTTGGAACTCCCTTCTCTTTGTTATCTGGGAGAACCAGCCTCTAGTCTTCTTTTAGCCTGAACTTTGAAGATGAGGGAGAGAGTAAGTGCCCACACCAGACAAGTTTCTGTGAGGTCACAGCAAATCCTTCCCTTGAGCACCAACCCCAAATTTTAAAAGCTTTGCTTGGGAGAGGGGGCTGCTGGATGACACAATCAGCTCAGTATCCTTTGCAAATCGGGAGGGCTGATGTTCCTTTTGAAGAAGAGTTGAAAATAATGATGGTATCTTGTAAAGGAAAACTGTGCCTGAGGCCCAAGGAGATGGTGCCAAGGCTTGTCACGGAAGAAGAGGACTTTTCCCAAGAGGAGTTGGAGAAAGAAGAGACCAGAACTTCTTTCTCCTATTCCCAATGGGTGGCAGCACGGATCTCTAAGAGCTGGCCAGGTGTTCCACCTGGATGGTGCTGGTGGTGACAGTGAGACAGATGTCCTTATGATGCTCCGCCGTCTTATAGGGGGTCAGGTCAAAGGAACACTGGGGTGGAGGGTTGGGGTTGCTGTCTCCACCACCCCCACCCTGGGGGGCTGCCCCAGGTGACTGGAAGTGTGGTGGCTGTGGCTGCTGTTGCTGCTGTTGCTGCTGCTGTGATGCCTGGGAGGCTTGGGCTTGGGCTTGGGCTTGGGCCTGGGCCTGGGCCTGAGCTTGAGCTTGAGCTTGGGCCACTGCCGCTGCCGCTGCCGCTGCCTGTACTTGTTGCTGGAGATCAGGAGGGTTGTGTTTGCGCATATGTTTCATAAGGTATGTTTCCTGAGGGAGATGGTAAAAAATTGAGGGATGAAAAGGGAAGAGAAAATACTTGTTAACAAGCATCCTGGGCTCTTACTCTGTTAAGTACCTTAATACAAGATATTCTGGAGCTGGGAACAGGCAGAACTCAAGCAGCACTTTCAATGCACACTGCTGGGTAAAAAGGAAGGGTACCTTTAAAAGGCAGTATGGACATTCAACTGGAAGAAGGAAAAGTTGCCATTTTTCTCAAATATGTCTTAATGAGCAACTTTACAACCTTTTTCTGGAGTCTAATGGAAAATACCTACCTAAAATCTTTCTCCCCACATTTCAAGTGGCTTTATTTTCCCTCATGTTTAAGTAAAATGAAGAATCAGTGTTTATTACTCTTTATAGGTTTAGGGGATCAGGCATCCCCTATATGTCTGATGTATGGCTCTAATTATTTCTGAATTACATTTTGCTGCAACAGATCTTTGGCTAGAAAGAAGGGATAGAGCGAATCAGCGTCTTACACGGCTATGGGGAAGGCAAGGGATGAAACAACACTCACCGATGTATATGCCCGACTACAGATAGTGCAGGTGTACACCTTGGCGTGCTTCACCGTATGCGTAGATAGGTGCACCTCTAGTGAGGCTGCATCTGTGTACGCCCGATGACAGTTGTGGCACTTGAAGGGTTTATCTTTGTTGTGCTGCCGTCTGTGGGACTGAGAAAAATCAGAAGAAACCAGGATGGGTAATAAGTGTATTGTGCTCTCCCCTCCTGCCTCCTTAACTTTAATAGAAAACTGTGAGGTGGGTACCAGGCTTCCAACTTCACTTTCCACGTGAAGGTAGTAGAAATTGCTTCAAATGGAACTTCTTAAGCTAGAGGCTAAGGGTGGAAGCATACCTCACACAGCACATATCAGAATCTGCAAGTTTGAATGATGAAACCTATTCTCCCTCTTAACAGCAATTCTTAAAGTGAGACATGGGGATCTCTATGGAATACTAGGACCTTTTCAGGAGCCCTTAGTATCAAAATAGACAGTGTTTGTCTTTTCACTCTTGTTCTCTCTCATGACTGTACAGAGATTACATGATGTATGACATTGTAACAGACTGCATGCAGCAGATGTGAACATACATTCCCAGCTTCAGTTAAGCCAGGCATTAAAGGAACTTACAAAGCCATTCTTCCCACCAGGTTCTTTCTGGAGGGTTTTGGAATAGTTGTTTATATTGACATGCAGTGGGTTTATACACTTTTCTTTTAAAAAGGATTACTAAATATTTTTCAAGTTTTTAGGTTTCATGATATTTACATATATAGCTATTGCCCACATAAACCAAATCTCTTTGGGTTTTTCATTAACTTTTACTACCCCCCCCCCGCCTCCCCTCCCCCGACCCCAGTGCCAGGGCCTTGAACATGCTAGACAAGTGCTCTACCACTGGGCCACACCAAGCCCCTAAGTAGTTCTGTTGTTCTTCTTCCTTTTTTTTTTTTTTTTTTTTTTTTAAGCAAAAAGCATGAAAGCTTCTTTCTTTTAATGTTATTGTATTTTTATACCATTTATTTATTTATTTATTTTTATGTGGTGCTGAGGATCAAACCCAGTACCTCACACATGCTAGTCAAGTGCTCTACCACTGAGCTACAGCTGCAGCCCCAGCTCTAATAAGTTCTTAAGAGTAAAACAGTGCTGAAAAGTTGGAGAACCGCTATATTAGTTAAATGGCGCTCTGAACCTAATCTCACACTCAAGGTCTTACATGGAGGTAAGAACATTTACCTGCAGATTGGAGAGTTGTGTGAAGGCTTTCTCACAGCCTGGGTGTGCACATTTGTATGGTCTATCACCGGTGTGAATTCTGTATGGGATGAGAGAAGAAAGAAATGGATATCAGCAAGGCCACTTAGAGAAAGACCTCCTCCAAGCATCCCTAGGGTTCCCTCCTGAGGAAGCTCATCAGATGAGCCTGCAGGAGGCACCAGCCTTAGTTCCTCTCTGAACAGGAACAGATTGTAATGCCTGATTTCCAGGCACTGCCTACATCACTCAGTTCAAGGTAGCCCCCTTTCTGCTGGGGGGGTGGGGAGGGTACCAAGGCCTTGGCTCCTAGGAAACAGGCAGTTCACAACTTTGCATACATGTCTGTTCCTACAGCCACTGTCCTAATAAATATTTAGAAACAAGCCAAAAACAATAGCAAAGAAAAACATTACAATACTTCTTTGGCCCCCACCCTACAGCCAGAAACTCTTCAACCTTGAGTAGTACTTCAAAGAAGTTCTGGTATCAAAGAAAAGCAGTTAAGCTGATTGTAGAAAGCAGCAGTGATATTAATGCAAACTTATGAAAACTCCTAGGGACTTTCCCCTGTCCAGCCCACTAATGGCAGGAAATGCCTAGGCTAGTAACAATTTGACCTCTTCCCCAAATGCTACAGGCTCCTTTGCTAAGATGAGCCCAGGACTTGAGGGTACTGACACCTGCTCCTTATCAGGGACTTCACAAGCATCCCTGTGACCAGGCGCTTTTCTGGACCTTTGCTATAAAAACATCAAAAATATTACAGAATATGTCTCTTGCGAAGAAAAGCCTCACTCCTCAAAGCAAGTTATCATTATGAGATGGGAATATCACATCTATAAGAAGCGAGGTGAGATGGACTATGGCCAATTAAAAGTCTGGACTGCAGTTCAACTTGAGATATCACCGAAGGAGACCATCAGCTCTTCCAGTTGGCAGATTCCCTTCTAATTCCAGATTCATGAGATAAACAGTGTGTATCCTTATGGAGTAGGAGCCTTTTCATTTTCTGTGTGCCATTTCTGTGTGAATATTTAGTACATGTTTTGTTCTTTACTCCTGGTATCCCTTGGAGCCTTGCTTGTTGCTGTGGGTATCATAGGCTGGTGCCAGATAATGTCTGATTATATCTCCCCGTTCATAATTGATGCCCTGAGGGCTAGAGGTATGCTCTTCTCCAATCAAATGCCTCTGCTTTGGCATCAAGGAGGAAATCTTGCAAGATCCACGCAGGGGTATTTTCACAGAGGGAAATAAAGGAAAGAAAAGTTGTTTCTGCTCCAGGTGTGTCTCTTCATCCCATCAATCAGGGAATATCATGTAGTCAGTGTATCTCCCCAGCATAGCCCTTGCCCCAGAAAGGTTTGCTTAACATCCACTTGAGTCTCCAACGTTGCTGCTTGGTCTTCTTTCTCTCAGATGCCAGCCATGTTCTCCAGGCATGTTCTCCTCCAGCAAGGTCTCTCCCCCGCCCCCCGCATGCGGGTTGTTGTGTGTGTCCGGGGCGGGGGTGGGGAGGGCATGCCAGCGGGGCGGGGTCAGTAGCCCGCCACTCTCCCTTACCGTGTGTGCTGCTGGAGGTGGGAGAGCTGGCGGAAGGCCTTCTGGCAGTAGGAACAGTTGTAGGGCTTGGCCCCCGAGTGGATACGGAGGTGCTGGGCCAGGTAGGAGGTGTTGGCGAAGGTCTTGGAGCAGTGCGGGCACTTATGGGGCTTGATGGTCTCCGTGTGCATCTTAGAGTGGATCCTGCCGGAGAGGAGAGGAGGGAAGGGGGAGGAGGAAGCAGTTCGACACCACGGGCTCAGCTCTCTGCTGGGTGAAATGATGTTGCTTGACGGATGAGAGCACCCCCTCCTCCCTCCTCCCAAACGCGCTCCGGCCTGGAGAGGCTAATGAAGAGGAAACCCAGATCTAGGTTGCTGCTGATCCTAAGTCGGTGGCTAAAATGGCAGTGAGATGATGAAGAGCAACCCATGGCTCCTGGTAACCTTAAAATAGTCAGTCTCATCAACCCTTGGCTTTCTCCTAAGTTTACACACTCACCACAGATACCCTGCTTCCAAATAGTAATCTGAAAAAAGACCAATATCGCCTGTTCCCCATGGACCTGAAGTTGAATGCACACCTTGGCTCTGAACTGAAGCATATAGTTAAAGCAGGGCCTTCTCTGCAGAAGATTTCCAAACACAGACATAGAGAGAAACCACAAAAATTGTTCCAGACTTTGGAATTGGAGACCACAAATTTCAAGAACCCCCACACTGCTAGGACATGTAGTTCGTTTTTCATAGACAATAACAGGAGACACTTGAGTATTTCAAAGGGACAAGGTTAAGAAAGAAAAATACACATGGAAAGAGTAATCAGTCCAAGCAATATGGCCTTGGGGACAAGTTCACAGCCAGGTGGTGGGGTAAAACCAAGAGCAGCCTTACCGGGTGTGCTGCTGAAGGTGGGAGAGCTGGCGGAAGGATTTCTCACAGAAGTTACAACTATAGGGCTTAGCCCCTGAGTGTATACGGATGTGCTGGGCCAGGTAGGAGCTGTTGGCGAAGGTCTTGGAACAATGTGGGCACTTGTGGGGCTTGGTCTCGGTGTGTGACTTGGAGTGGATCTGCATCTCCGACTTTGAGTAGAATGTCAGTGAGCACATCCGGCACCTGGGCCAAATGAGGGCAACGGTTAGAAAGAATCCTCCCTCTACCAAGAGGCCACTGCTGAACCCTCCCCTTAACTTCCAAAAGAAGCCCACCTATCTAATCTCATATTCCAACTATATTTGTGAGGTCCTCAAGAGTAGGAGCTTGTTATTATTCATCTTTATAGCCTGAGCTTCTAACAGTGTCCAGCACATTATAAATATTTAGTAAATGTTTCCTGAACGACTGGATTCCAACTGTGCAAAAAAACAGAATTCAACCATAGTAAGACAGAAAAATATTACAGGATTTGGGTGAATGTGAATTTCACTGGTCTAGAAATAGCACTTCATCTGATTTCAAGCTTTAAATGAACTCCTTTCTCCAACTTCCCCATGTTTAATGTCTGTCCTTCATTATTCCTTAACCCTTCTATATGGACTTGAAGAAAACAACTGACTAGATTCTAGCCTGTCTTCACAGATAATTATCTTTCCTCATATTTTCCCCTACTTCCTTTTTGGTAGTGATTCCCAGAGGGATGAGGGTGGGAATGTATAATAATTGTTTGGAGGGGCTTTTCCAAACTACTAATGTCTGGCTTCTACCCTGTAGGTGACATTCCATCAATCACCTATCCCGCGCACTCAGCCTTCTGGCAATCAAATGAGAACCACTTTGGCAATAAGACAAGTTAACTCTTGAGAATAGGTTGTACTCTCAAGTCTTTAGGAGAAGGAAGTCTGCAAAACAATGATTTTCCCATGCTAAACCTCTCCTCTTTCCTAGCACATGAAGCTAATGCCTGTACTTTGGGGTAACATCAATAGTACCCAATGTGCTTTCACTCATCAACCCAAGTGGGTGATCATTCTTCTTCCTCTGACACTGTCCAAAAGTATCAAATAAGGAGATATTTGCATGAGTTAAATCACAAGTCTTTATAGACTTTACTGGATAAAAAACTATTTATATATGGAACCCTGAAATTTTGTAAATAACTCAGTAGTGTCCAAAGTTGAGCTAGCAGGAAGAGCAGTGGCTTGGGAAGCCAGGTGACTAGGGCAAGCTCTCTTCTCTGGGTACTCCCCACCTTACATTTATTTATTTACTTATTCATTCCAGTATCTTTACAATGCCTTTATTTTATTTATTTTTAATGTATTGCTGAGGATCAAACCCGGTGCCTCACGCCTGCCAGGTAAGCACTCTATCACTAAGCTACAGCCCCAGCCCCCAATCTTATCTTTATAAAGAGGAGTTTGGGATGAAGTGGAGTGATGATTGCTGTTATTTTTTCCAATTTCAGAATTTCTTAGAGGATAACTGAGATCCAGACTAAAAAGAACATCAAGTTTCAGAGAAAAATTTTTATCACTGTTAGTTTAGGTAGGGTCCTTATAGTAAGGATTTTACTAAAATTCTAATCATTAACGCCCATTTTCTTTTTTTCTACTTACTTGATAACTCTGAAAGAAATCTGACTTTAGTTTATTAATCTGAGAAGCTCAATCACTGCACAAGAAGGCAGAAAGTTCTGTTTATAATCAGCACAGTCTACAGGACACAGATAATAGTTTTTAGCACTGGGGATTTAACCCAGGAGCACTTTACTATGGAGCTACATCCTCAGCCCTTTTTATTTTGAGACAGGGTATCGCCAAAGAGTTTAGGCCTTCACTAAGTTGCTGAGGCTGGCCTTGAGCTTGCAATCTTCCTGCCTCAGCCTCCCAAGTTGGGATTACAGGTGTGCATCACCATGCCCAGCTACACCTCAATTTTCTGGTCTGTAAAATGCAGGGATTAGTTTTTTGCTGCTAAAAGGACCAGCAAACACCCAGTATAGTCAAAGTTGTAATAAAATGGCATTAGTGCTAACAGCCCTAGTGTTGATGAATGAGCTTATGCTACCAAGTATTTCATTAAAACTAAGGTCAGCAAATGGACACAGTGTCCCTTGGAGTAACAGTACTAAAGTTGCAAGATAATTTCCCTTGACTGCTAAAATATCTCAAGTCAGGTAGAAGAACATGTCCCCCACAACCCCGACCCCAGTGCTGGGGATGAAGCGCAGGGCACTGCGTGCGCTAGGAAACACCTCTGCCACTGAGCTACATTCCCAGCCAACACGTCCATTTTAATTCAAGAGTGAAATCTCATTAATCTGTGTGAAGGTATCCAACACACAACTGACTCTTAGCATGAAAGTTAATTATAAAGAAGAAAATATTGCCCTTCATTGAAGCTCCAATTAGAGAAGAATCTGAAAAAAAAATAAATAATGGACTGGGCACACAGTGATCAGTCTCAAAGATACTTGATATAATAATGATGATTATGATAATAATAGTTGCCATTTAGTGTTATCCCTGATATTGTACTTCAGACACATTGTTTCTACTCTTCACCTGACCTGGCAAATAGTATCCCTGGTTTACAAAAAGGAACACAAAGTTTCAGAAAGTAAGTAATTTGTAAAAGGGCAGTTACTCACTACAAAGCCATGATACTGACCTAAGACAAGATGCCTGGCACTAAAAACTCAAGCAGAGGCTCAACATGAGTAATTTGATGTAGGGACTGGCCCTGGTGAAGGGACTGGCCCAGGTGACCACTAAAGTACATACTGAGCATCCCTAATCCAGTAATCCAAAAATCTGAAATGCTCCAAAATCAAAAACTTTCTGAGTACTCATGTGACACCACAAGTGGAAAATTCCAAACCCATCCTCAGATGACAAGTCACAGTCAAAATGTGAGCAGAAAACATTGTATAATTACTTTCAGGCTCTACAAATAAGGTATATAAGAAATACAAATAAATTTCATGTTAAGACTTGGGTCCCATCCCCAAGATATCCCATCATGTACATGCAAATATTCTAAAATCTGAAAAAATTAAAATCTAAACACTTCCGGTCCTAAGAATTTTGGATAAGGGATACTCAACTTATTTCCAACTCTGAAATCTTATGAAACCAAATAGAAACGTAAAGGTCCTCTAAGGCAGGATGTTGGGTGACTGGAAAGAAATCTGATTCAGGAGAGGTGTGGCAGTAGGCAGCTGGCAGAGGGATAGAAAAGCCAGCACTCCACATCACCAGGTACAGTGCTCCAGGAGGCACTATTCACATCCATCATAGTAAGAACGATGCCCTTGGAGCACACAATGCCTTGGTTATAATAACTACTCTGAATTCTCATCCTAGATTTTTCTAAGATTGCTCAAAATAACTTCAAATACTCTATTTTTCCCTCAAAACATCTCCACATGATAAATGATGGTGTGACTAATTTCCCCATTTAACAGATGCCAACAAAGATAAGTTGTCTAGCCCAGAGTAACAGAACCTAATTCCTTCAGTACCCAGTCAAGTGCTACTGGCCACTGGAATAGAAGTAGTTGACCCACTGCTACATCAAAATTGGGATTCTTTGTGATTTAAGAAGAGTTCTTTGCAACTTCAGAGTTCTAAGATTCTGAATAAATTCTGTTTACCAAGGATACAATTAGTCATTCTTTAATTTCAGAGTTCTCTTTAGTCACTTGGGTGTAGGGTCCTTCAAGAATTCCAAAATCACTGAGGGTACACAAAGTCCTAACAGGCTTCTTTCAACTATATATTCACATTTCTTTTAATATATAAAGTTTGGGAAGTTCAGAGATAGCTTTAATGTGGGTCCAAAAAACTAACAAATGTAGAAACTGTATACAGAATCAGAGGACTCCAATCTGTCAGAAGGGCTTCCTACATTTTATATAGATTTATCTCCATGTCACAATGACCTCATTTTAAATACACACAAAAATCCAAATTTCTACATGATAATAGGGATTTTGATTTTATGAAGTGATAAATGTGTGTGTGTGTGTGTGTGTGTGTGTGTGTGTGTGTGTATAATGCCTTTAAATGAATCAAACTTGTCATGTATCTTTATAACATGATATGATGTAAACATTTTCCAGGAACACTTTTATTGTATAAAGTGGGATACACCTGTAATAATAAAGCTGCAATGAACTTTCAGATTATGAGCTGGAATTCTGCAGTGCTCAATACTGTCTGCATAGCAACACTCATCTCATTTCCATGCATAAAGAGGAACTTAAACACTGTAGTTGTGGCTACTCTCCATAGTAAAATTTTACAACACAAAGAAAAATAAATGCTAAGTAATTACTATTTCTTATCTTTCTATTGAAGTTCCCAACAGTTCATAGCTTATCTGATATATACTCCCAACAAATGGGAGTTATAAACAGAATTCTCCCCATTTTACAGATGAGGAAACTGAGGCCCAGAGAGGGGAAAAGGACTTGCCCAGGGTCACACAGCAAGTTCGTGGTGGAGCCGGGAACTGAATCCATGAGCCCAAGGCTCTGTCCATTTCCTGTGCCGCAGTTCCCTTCGCTCCTAAAATGGGAACAACATTGCCCATCTCGGTACACTAAGGACAGACCCAATCTCCCAGCCATGCACATATGCCCCTGTCTGCATCAAATCTGTGATAGTGGTTATTCCACTCTGCATAGTGGGACCAAACTCCCCAAACCCACTAGGGCCCCTGATAGCTCTCAAGAGTTATTAACAGATTTTCAACTTTCAAAGGGCAGGGAGTTTACTTATGTAATTATTTTTGCATAGTACCACATGCAAATATGAATATAATGTTTTTTGGAAATGGACAACTTAAGAGAAAGTAGAGGATCAAAATTATTTCCACAAATTAAAAAACGAGCAAACAGTCTATATTTTATAAACATACATTTCAAAGGGGGGAGGCTTCCTATTCCTCCCACCTTTTTATGTAGACCCCTCCCATCATCCCAACCATGCAGGATCAGGTGGACTCAAGTGCTCAAACATGGTCCGGGAGCTGGTGGATGGTACACAGATTAGGTTAGGTGCTTACCAAAAAGGGTTTGTTTGTTTAGAAAAATAGAAAGGGAAGTGCAGAAAGAAAAAGAAAAAAAAAAAAAAAAATCCTGCAGAGTCTCAAACCCAGTCTAAAGCATTAGTACAAGAGATAAACTCTCCTGTTACTCAAAGACCAGTCAAGGCTGATGACTACCATAACCAGGGTTAAAAAGGAAGGGGGAAAAGAGGTCTGCACGTTGGGGGAGGAGCCACTAGAGCAGTGCCAAGCAGCTCTGCCTTCCTACCCATGACAGAACATTTGACATGCAAGTGGCTCTGAGGGGTAAAGCTGTCAGAGTATAGAGCCTGATCAGGGCAAGACATAGGGGAAGCTGAGACAATGACCCTCACCCCACTCTGCTCCTGGCTCTGATTCCTACCTGTAGGTCTTGCCGTCTTTCTGATGGTCATCTTCATCCTCAGGGGAGAGGACATAAGGGTCATTCATCTCAGGCAGCCCTGATTCCAGCATCCGCTTCTTCTTGCGGCCCCTGGGGGGCTTAGGAGCCACATTGCCACCTCCACCACCACCTCCGCCCTCCTTCCTCTGTTAGGGTTGATGCTACCTTCTTGGAGAGGTCAGGGACCACCTGCAGGGCTTGTGAGCCAGGGGGAAGAGCTGAGACAATCATAGGAGCCGAAATGGGGAAGGTCTGAGCTGATGAGGCTGTGGTCACAAGAGAGCCTGAGGGGGATGTGATTACCAAACCAGGACCTAAGATTGGGGGAAAAAAGGAGATGGTGTCATGTTGTTCAGTCCTAATCCTAATCCTATTTTATATTACCCCCCCAAATTGTTGTCTTATTAGCCCCTCACCACCACCACCCCTTCCCACAGTATATACAGGAAACCCCAAACTCTACTGAAAAATAATGATCTCCTAACCCCTGTCCCCACCCCACCCCCGGTAACAGTGAGATTTACCCCTTGATTGACTCCCTTCTCTTCTCCACCTCTGAGAACAGGAGACTCCTTGATTCAGAGAAGGAAAGAATGTCACCTCCTCAAAGGCAGGGACCGCATCTTCTACTTCTTTGTATCCCCCACAATGCCTAGCACATTGCTAGGCACACAGTAGGCACTTAATAAAAATTTGATTGAGCAATCAAACACATATCCCACTCCCCATGTCCTCGGAGCCCTCCAGCCTGGGGTACTGATCATGGAAGATCAACACCTCAGATTGGAGAAGGGCAGAGGTGCTCACCAGCAGTCATCAGTCCTGTAGACGGCACAGGGACCACAGTAATATTCTGAGTAACGGATGCCTGGCTGTGTGGGGTCAGCTGGTCTGACTTGGACTCTGTGTCCATGCTGATGCCTGAGGGCAGGGACACTGAGGCAGGCACTGTCAACAAGGTGGGGTAATGAGGTGGAGCCAGCCCACAGCCCTTCTCTGGCAACAGCTGATCCTTCATCTTGTTGATGAACATTGTGTTCTCAATCTGAAAGGAAAAGAAGGGGGAGAGGAGCGCCCTCTTCAGACTGAGAGAGTCTGAATTTTGCCTGTTCCCTAAACACTTTTCAGTGTCTGTCCTCGTTGGAGATCAAGGAACAAGAAGTTAATATCTTTGGGCTTCCAGACAGCAGCCAAAAGACAAACACTATATAATTCTCAGGAATTGAGGACGCAGTGAAACAGCATGTGGTTTATCTCGCTTCAGTCTCCACAGCAATAGAACCTACTTACTCAGTAACAGAACTTACTGCTCACTAGTTGACAAGAAGTATGCAATGGGGGACAGCAAAAAACATCACTTACCTGTCCTGAGACTGTGGGGATAGAAGGCCAGAAGTATGGGTTAGAATTGAAATGAGATTCTTCCATTCTACCTGAATAAAGAGAGAGACCATATTATACCCTGGAATAAAGCTGTAGAAGCTTACCATTAGAGGAGAGTTGAGGGATTCCTAGTCTCTTCTCTGGTACCTGATCACTGGGAATTAGCAGTCAAGACAGTAGTGTCTAAAATACTAGTTCCCTTGGTTGGCACTACTCAGCATTATATCCCCACCCAACAGAGGCTATCTTGGTTAATGCTGTGACAAAACTTACACACATCTCACTGAGCCACAGAATGTTTGCCAAGCCCCCAAAACACAGAATTGTTATTATTTTCCTTTGTTGACAAGAGAAATGGGGTCAAGAGAGGGAAAGGTCACAAAAAGCAAACCACTGACTGGCTTGAAAATAGCTAAGGTACTTACCACTGTTCCCATTTCCCTTATCCCTTACGTCCAAAATCTTTTTTTTTTTTGGTACCGGGGATTGAACTCAGGGACACTCGACCACTGGGCCACACCCCCAGCCCTCTTTTGTATTTTATTAGAGACAGGGTCTCACTGAGTTGCTAAGTGCCTCACCATCACTGAGGCTGGCTTTGAAATCGAGATGCTCCTGCCTCAGCCTCCCAATAGCTGGGATTACAGGTGTGCGTCACTGCGCCCAGCCCTTACGTCCAAATTCTTTGAAATAAAAATTTCAAGATTTCCAATCAATATGTATAGAGTTCTGCGCAGGTCAAAAAGTTTTTAGCAAGAGCTCAACATATCCAAGGAACTAAATGAATGAAACTAGCAGAAATCAGAACCAGGTACTTTTCTGAGTTATCAGGCTATATGGGGATACCACCACACTGATCCCACCAAAGTGAAAGGACATCTGTATTGTTTCACTGGATACAAAACAGTCTGAGCTGAGCAGTGGGAACCAAGGAACTACGAGTTTTAAAAAGTTCTGCTGAGAACAGTAATACCCCAGATTTCTACCTAACGAGATTCAGACTCCTGCTTTGTATTTCAAATTCTTCTCTATATGCAGGTGTAATTAAGCTTAAAACTCTAAGAAAAAGCAAGGAAAATAATCCCTCAAAAATTACACTGTCAAGTCACAGATGGAGAGAGAATCCAGGCATCATTTTCTCTTTGATCACTTTTCCCTAGGGAGGCTTAACTGGCAGTATGTTGGTCAAGAACAGTTTCCCAAAATCCTGGACCAGAAAAGATGCAATCCCACAAAAGGCAAATTAGGAGAGACTGTGAGACTGGTGGAATAAAGAAGCAAGAAACAGCAGGAATAAACAAAATGTTATTGCTGGGCACAATGGCACAGACCTGTAATCCCAGTGGCTCAGGAGGCTAAAGCAGGAGGATCGCTAGTTCAAAGCCAGCCTTGGCAACTTAGCAAGACCCTGAATGCAAAACAAAAAATAAAAAGGGGGCCTGGGGTTGTGGCTCAGCAGTAGAACGCTCACCTAACGTGTGCAGCCCAGGTTCGATCTTCAGCACCACATAAAAATAAACACATCATGTACAACTAAAGCAAATAAATAAATATTTCAAAAATAAATAAATAAAAAATAAAAAAGGGCTGGGAATGTGGCTCAGTGGTTAAACGGCCCTGGGTTCAGTCCCAAGTGTATGTATGTATATATAAAAGTATACTTTATCACCAAAAAAGTGATCAATGTTAAGGAGAGGGAAATACCAAGTTTGATTTGATCACATGTACAGGTATTTGATTATCACACTGTACCCCATAAATATGTACAATGACTATATGTCAATTAAAAAAATTATCACCAGGGCTGGGGTTGTGGCTCAGTGGCGGAGCGCACGCCTCGCGTGTGTGCGGCCCGGGTTCGATCCTCAGCACCACGTAAACATAAATGCATTGCATTGTGTACAACTAAAGTAAATAAATAAATATTTTAAAAAAAATTATCACCATTCCATTACTCTGACCCCAAAGCAACCAAAGTTCAGGTGGGGAAGGAAGACTTGTGACATATAGCTGCAATGACACCACTAAGGATATGGTAAAGTTATATAAAAAAAGATGAAGGGGCCGGGGCTGTGGCTCAGTGGTACAGTGCTTATCTCACATGTGTGAGGCCCTGGGTTTGATCGTGGGCCCCACATAAATAAAATAAAGGTACTGTGTTCATCTACAACTTAAAAAAAATTATATATATACAAATATATGGATGAAGTGGTGCAAGGGAGACAGGCACAGAAACTGAGTTTCAAGTAGTAAGGGAAGGACCTCCAACAAAGAAGTCAAAGCCAAAAGGACATTGCTCTAAACATAGCTTGGTTCCTTGTCCTTCTCCAGAAGATTAATCACAATTTTTGCTCTATTAGCACCCTCATTTTTCATACAAAAAATCATACAAAGGAACTCTATTTCAATCTAATTTTTCTTTTTTTGGTACTAGAGATTGAACCCACAAGTGCTTTACCACTGAGCTATATCCCCAGCCCCCCCCCCTTTTTTTTATTCGGAGACAGGATCTCAAGGGGTTGACCAGGCTGGTCTGGTATTTATGCTCCTCCTGCCTCAGCCTCCTGAGCAGCTGGGATTACAGGCATGTATCACCATGCCTGGCTCAGCCTACTTTATCTAAAATGTAGCAATAGGGAGGAATGCATCAAATACTTGACAGTTTCACACAAATAAGGCTCAGCATTAAATTACAGAGGATCAGCTACAGGCAAATCCTGTTTCCTTAGTTATAAGTAAAATTGTTCTTCAGTACTCCCAGGGTATTGGTTACAAAGCCCTATGAATACTCAAATCCACAGATATCCAAGTCCCTTTTATAAAATAGTATAATATTTGCAAATAACCTAGGTGGGCAGAATGCACACCTAATGCAATATAAATGCTATGTAAATGGTTGTTATACTATATTGCTTAGGGAATAATGACAAGAAAAATAAGACTGTGTGTTTAATACAAACGCACCATCTTAGGCCTAACTATATAGTGCATGTCAGCAAAACCATAACCTTTTTGGTTGAATCCAGATATCAAGGGCCAACTGAAGAAAACTGAACAGTTTTCCATACAGGTGATATCCTACAACTTCCAGCCCTAGCTTTAAAGGGTACTCAATATGATCAGTTTAAGGGTCCAATCTTGCAAAACTTTTTGGAAAGCAGTGATTACACATTCTACATTTGTGTCTTCCAATTGTTCCTGATATAGGATTTATCACCCAAGATGCAATTATAATATTTAATGACTTAAATTATCAGTGGACTCTATACATATAGGTTTTGACAATGACGCTAGAGAATCAAACCTTAACCCACAAATCCCTGCTTAATGTTACTTTTAACTGAGAAAAATTAAATGGAAAAGGGGCAACAGTGCTAATGGACAGAAGAAATGAAGTAGAGAACTGGGCTGCAGAGTAAAAGGTCTGATATATAATTTCTCCTTGATTTAAAAAAAAAAAAAATCAAGGGCTGGGGTTGTGGCTCAGCGGTAGAACGCTCACCTAGCACGTGCGCAGCCCAGGTTCGATCCTCAGCACCATGTAAAAACAAAGGCATTGTGTAAAACTAAAATAAATAAATTTTTTTTTAAAAATCAAGGAAGTAGGGCTGGGATTGTGGCTCAGTGATAGAGCGCTCGCCTAGCATGTGCACGGCCCAGGTTCGATCCTCAGCACCACATAAACAAAAATGCATTGCATTGTGTACAACTAAAGCAAATAAATAAATATTTTTAAAAAAAAATCAAGGAACTAGTGGTAGTAGCATACACCTGTAATTCCAGGTACTTTTTCTAAAAAATATTTATTTATTTGTTTTAGTTGTACACAATGCTTTTATTTTTACGTGGTGCTGAGTATCAAACCTGGGCCACACACGTGCTAGGTGAGTGCTCTACCAATGAGCCACAACCCCAGCCCTAACTCCAGGTACTTAAGAGCTGAGGCAGGAGGATCAAAAGTTCCAAGTTAGCCTAGGCAAAATAGTAAGACCCTGCGTCAAAAAAATCAATCAATCAATCAAGTAAGTAAAAGCATTAAAGATGTGAAGCCAGGCGCGGTGGCGCACGCCTGTAATCCCAGCACTTTGGGAGGCTGAGGCAGGAGGATTGAGAGTTCAAAGCCAGCCTCAGCAATGGCGAGGTACTTAGCAACTCAGTGAGACCCTGTCTCTAAATAAAATACAAAAAAGGGCTGGGGATGTGACCCAGTGGTCGAGTGCCCCCGAGTTCAATGCCCGGTACCAAAAAAAAAAAAAAGTGAAAACTTAGGAGGGAGAAACTAAGAGCCTGAAAATAAGAACGTACCTATACAGAACTACGAACAAGCCCCACCCCCCAAAGATTACATTCATTTGTATTGTCCTATAGGTAGCTCAGGTTAAGCAGAGTTTCTGAGGGTTCCTGAGTTTCTAAAGGAACCCTGTAAGTTCTTATAAAGAGGGCATACAAAATGATGTGGGAGACAATATCACCACCATGGTCATCAACAATAGTATTCATTAAATGCTTATGGTGGCGCACGCCTGTAATCCCAGCACTTTGGGAGGCTGAGGCAGGAGGATCAAGAGTTCAAGGCCAGCCTCAGCTATGGCGAGGCACTTAGCAACTCAGTGAGACCCTGTCTCTAATAAAATACAAAAATGGGCTGGGGATGTGGCCCAGTGGTCAAGTGCCCCTGAGTTCAATCCCTGGTACCCAAAAAAAAAAAGAAATGCTTATTGTGTCCAAGGTAGTGTTTGAAGCACCTTACAACTCTTACATCATTTAATCCCCTTAATTCTATGAGGACGCTACTATAACCCTGATTTTTCAAATGAGGAAACTAGAGGCACAGAATCAAACAGTAAATACAGAGCAGGGATCTGAACACAGGCATCCAAGATTAGGTAAGGAAAGGGGTTCTGCAAGGTATCAAAACGATATAACTGGCCGGGCGCGGTGGCGCACGCCTGTAATCCCAGCACTTGGGAGGCTGAGGCAGGAGAATCGCGAGTTCAAAGCCAGCCTCAGCAATGGCGAGGCACTTAGCAACTCAGTGAGACCCTGTCTCTAAATAAAATACAAAAAAGGGCTGGGGATGTGGCCCAGTGGTCGAGTGCCCCTGAGTTCAATCTCCGGTACCACAAAAAAAAAAAAAAAAAAAAAAAAAAAAAAAAAAACGATATAACTGAAGTATATATTGCAGTGTTGAGGCTTGATTCAGATACTAAAATTTAATCTTTCCAGGAATAAATTATATTTTTCAGGATGGGTGCAGTGGTGCATGCCTGTAATCCCAAAAGCTCATGAAGCCGGGCGCGGTGGCGCACGCCTGTAATCCCAGCACTTTGGGAGGCTGAGGCAGGAGGATCGCGAGTTCAAAGCCAGCCTCAGCCATGGTGAGGCACTTAGCAACTCAGTGAGACCCTGTCTCTAATAAAAACCAAAAAAAGGGCTGGGGATGTGGCCCAGTGGTTGAGTGCCTCTGAGTTCAATCCCTGGTACCAAAAAAAAAAAAAAAAAAAAAAAAAAAAAAACAAAAGCTCATGAGGTTGAGGCAAGAGGATCACAAGTCAAAGCCAGCCTCTGCAAAAAGTGAGGCACTAAGCAACTCAGTAACACCTTGTTGCTATACAAAATAGGGCTGGGGATGTGGCTTAGAGGTCAAATGCCGCAGAGTTCAATCCCTGGCACCCCCCAAAACAAACAAACAAATAAAATATTTTTCGGGTCTTAATAAATGTTTTCAAGATTTAAGTTTTTGTTAACAGTAAAATGACGTGCAGTTCAAGATCATGTTCTCTGTCTACATCTTGTGAAACCTCGCTACCAAGATAACTCATTTTGGAATAATGTAGTCTGAATAAAAAGTCCAGACTTGGGGCTGGGACAGGTGGCGCACACCTGTAATCCCAGCGGTTCAGGAGGCTGAGACAGGAGAATCGCGAGTTCATAACCAGCCTGAGCAACGGTGAGGTGCTAAGCAACTCAGTGAGACCCTGTCTCTAAATAAAATATAAAACAAAGCTGGAAATGTGTCTCAGTGATCAAGTGCCCCTGGGTTCAATCCCCAGCACACACAAAAAAAGTCCAGACTTGGGGCTGTGGTTACAGCTCAGTGGCAGAGTACTTGCCTAGCATGTGTGAGGCACTGGGTTCGATTCTCAGCACTACAACATCACATAAAAATAAATAAATAAAATACAGGTATTACAGGCATTGTGTCTATCTTCAACAAGAACAAAAAAAGAGAGAGAGAGAGAGAGAGAAAAGAAAAGAAAGGAACAGAAAAAAAAAAAGAAAAGAGGGGCTGGGGTTGTGGCTCAGCAATAGAGCGCTTGCCTAGCACGTGCGCGGCCAGGGTTCAATCTTCAGCACCATGTAAGAATAAAACCATTGCGTACAACGAAAACAAATAAATAAATATTAAAAGAAAAAAAAGAATCAAGGCGGGCGAAATGGTGCACGCCTGTAATCCCAACACTTGGGAGGCTGAGGCAGGAGGATCGTGAGTTCAAAGCCAGCCTCAGTCATGGTGAGGCACTTAGCAATTCAGTGAGACCCTGTCTCTAATAAAATAAAAAAAAGGTGGGGGGAGCTGGGGATGTGGCCCAATGGTTGAGTGCCCCTGAGTTCTTTTTTTTACTGGGGATTTTTTCCTGTAAATAAGCGACTTCAGGTTGTAAGAATGTTGATATGTACCTGTTTACATGTTGGGATAGTTTGATGAAATTTTCTCCCATGAAAGAATAAAAGGGTAAGTAGCAAAATGTACAGTAAACAGGTATTAGGTGATCTGGCACCATGGCATCCTTATATTCAATTCCAGAGAACACCATTTACATTGTATTCTAGCAACAGCCTTCATTCCTGGCTCTATTGTGGATTTCATTTTAAGGTATAATCTATAGTTAAGTCAATTCTATCGATAGAACAGTAATGTAGCATTTTTGGGTATCATTTTATAGTAATTATTGCTTATAGTTGAGTGAGCAGTGCTTTTCATGTGTCTCCCTTTGAGGCTGACCTATATATTAAAAGTCCCTTAGACACATGGTCTTCTTATCTTGTCCCAGGACCAACTCTGGTTATGACCTTCAGCTTCATTCTTTTCAGAACCAAAACAGAGAAATAGACTGGGTATTCAAGAAATACAGGGACCTTTTATTTTTCTACTGAAAGTCTGGACTTTTTTTTTTTTTAAGAGCAGAGATTTTTTTCCTTTTCTTTCTTTTCTTTTATTTTTACTGGGGATTCATTTCCACGTAGAGTACCAGTTTGTGATTTTTGTTTTTAGCGTTGCTGGGGATTGAACCCAAGACTTTTCATATGCTAGGCAAGCAAGTGCTCTATTAATGACCTACATCCCCCCACTTTTTTTTTTTTTTTTTTTTTTTTTCTGAGACAGGGTTTCACTAAACTATCCAGGCTGGCCTTGAACTTGTGACTCTCCTGCCTCAGCCTCCCAAATGCCTGGTGCACCACCATACTCAGCCTCAGAGTGCCAGTTTTGATGATTACCCCAACTTTTTTTTTTTTTTGCAGTACTGGGGATTTAACTCAGGGGTACTTCCCACTAAGATATACCCTGAGCCCTATTTATTTATTTATTTATTTATTTTTATTTATATGTTGTGCAGGGGATTGACCCCAGGGCCTTGTGCATGCAAGGCAAGCACTCTACCAACTGAGCTATATCACTAGCTCTTATTTTGATTTTGATATAGGGTTAAAGTTGCAAAAGCTGGCCTCAAACTTGTAATCCTCTGTCTCTGCCTCCTGTGTCACTGGGATTACAGGCCTGTACCACCATGCCTAATCTAACAATATATTAAAAAAAAAAAAAGATTTAATTTACCTGAGACCAGGAAGGAAGAGGAAAGCTTCTCTTACCATTCCAAAGAACAAAGAAAAAGAAAACTATTCAAAAAGGTGGAAAAAAAAAGAGTGCTGCACTGAAAATCTGGGTTCTAATTTCAATTTTACTACTACATCAAGCCTCAACTATTCTACAATAAGAAGGCAGGTCTATTATAATTAAGTTAATAGTTCTCTTCTCAGTCTTCCAATCTCAAAAGAAAATTTGGAAGTACTAGGGAGGTGAAAGAAAGACATTATTAAGTAATATCCATGAAACACATAGTAGGACTTGTATGCTTGCATTAGAGTTTTCTTCATTTGACCCTATCCTTCCATAGTGCCACCAATCATCCAGAGATAAAGGTGTCAAGGCCTCTAGCATGTGGTTTTGGCAGATACTGTGAAGACCACCACCTCTCTCCCACTACTTACTTCTGTTTTTTACTGTTTTAAAAGTAAAGCATGATTTTATTTTTCCAAGAAAATAACATTCTCTTAACAAATGCAACCTTGAAAAACTCATGAAGAGAATCAGAGAAATACTTTCACTTGAAGACTGTAACAATTAGTGAAAATTACATAAAGACCATATAATTACAAAGAAACAACCAAAAATAACAGATCTATAGCCTCCAGCTTAGTAATCACCAACAAGATGTATCAAGACAACTCAAAAACCAATCAACTTTAGCTGGGCACAGTGGCGCACGCCTGTAATCCCAGCACTTGGGAGGCTGAGGCAGGAGGATAATAAGTTCAAAGCCAGCCTCAGCAATGGCGAGGCACTTAGCAACTCAGTGAGACCCTGTCTCTAATAAAAATACAAAAAAGGGCTGGGGATGTGGCCCAGTGGTCCAGTGCCCCTGAGTTCAATCCCTGGTACAAAAATAAATAAATAAATAAATAATCAACTTTAATTCAACTCCAGAAAAGAACTCAGATACTGTATTGAGAAAAACTATATCAAAATGTACAACTGCAGAAAGTTTACAATTTTAGCTCAGGAACATTTTCTTCTCAATAAGGAAACAGAATCTCTCTCTCTCTCTCTCTCTCTCTCTGGTTATAAAGATATTCAAGAAGGGCCATTGCAGGGCTGGGTGTGTAGCTTAGTTATCCTAGCATGCCCAAGGTCCTAAGTCCTATTCCCAGAACTACAAAAAAAAAAAAAAAAAAAAAAAGGGGGAATCACCCTAGTAGAATTTAGGGTTTTCCTACTATTACTCTGCGCACTCTTTCAATTGCAAAATAACTTGGAATGCCTTTAGCCCAATTTGATTAGAAATGACCACCATACCATAATGCATAAATACAACCACTACATAGCTGGCAATATCAGCCAGCATCATCTACCCAGGGTACCAACGAACCATTGTGGGAGAGATGACACTGTGGTCCTCCTTGCCTGTCTATTATACTCTAAATGACAGATTTGGGAAATGTGAGAAAACAAAATACAAGACTGGGTGAGGCAGGAAGCTCAGTGGTTGAGCTTATGATTAGCATGCCCAAGGTCCTGGGTCCAATCCCAAGCACCAAAAATAAATAATACAAAATTTGAAAAATGCATAAAACCGGGGCTGGGGATATAGCTCAGTTGGTAGAGTGCTTGCCTCGCATGCACAAGGCCCTGGATTTGATCCTCAGCACCACAAAACAAACAAACAAAATGCATAAAGCTGGAGGAAAAGGATTATTTAACTAATCAAATTGGCTCAGAAACCTATGAGGATTAATTATTATAAATTAGCCTGGAATTAGTTCTTGAGACATCTATCACTTGCCTGGGCACAGTGGCAAAGACTTCAAATCTCAGATACTTGGGAGGCTGAGGCAGGAGAATCGCGAGTTCAAAGCCAGCCTCAGCAATGGCGAGGCACTTAGCAACTCAGTGAGACCCTATCTCTAATAGAATACAAAAGGGCTGGGGATGTGGCCCAGTGGTCGAGTGCCCCTGAGTTCAATCCCCGGTACCACCCCCTCAAAAAAAAAAAAAGAGAGGGGCTGGGGTTGTGGCTCAGTGGCAGAGCACTCGCCTCGCACGTGCGCGGCCCGGGTTCGATCCTCAGCACCACGTAACCATAAATGCATTGCATTGTGTACAACTAAAGTAAATAAATAAATATTTAAAAAAAAAAAAAAAAAAAAAAAAAAAAAGAGAGTATAGTTAAGGGCTGGGGACGTAGCCCAGTGGTAGTATTCTTGGTTCATATGTGTGAGTCCCTGGGTTCAATCGCCAGTACCACAAAAAATATAAAAACTAAAAAGTACTGTGTCTGTCAACAATTACGTTTTCTGAAATTTTGTATAGAAAATATATTTAGAAAAATCATTTTAAGCCTCTGTTTTATTAAGCTTGTATGTAAAATTTGTGAATAAACAGTTGTTTAAAAAAAAAAATCCCAGATACTTAGAGGCTGAGGCAGAAAAACCCCAAGTTCAGCCTGAGTAACTTATAGTCTGTCTCAAAGACAAAATTTTAAAAAGGGCTTGGAATGTAGCTCAGTGGTAAAGCACTTGCCTAACATGTTTGCAGCCCTGGGTTTAATCCCCAGTACCTCAAAACAACAACAACAAAAAAAGCCTCCAGTTTTATAAACTCTCAACTCAAAACTTTTTTTTTTTTTTGTACCGGGGATTGAACTCAGGGGCAACTCGACCACTGGGCCACATCCCCAGCCCTTTTTTGTAGTTTATTAGAGACAGGGTCTCACTGAGTTGCTAAGTGCCTTGCCATTGCTGAGGCTGGCTTTGAACTTGCGATCCTCCTGCCTCAGCCTCCCAAGTGCTGGGATTACAGGTGTGCGCCACCACGCCCGGCTCAAAACTCTTTAGAGTTCATACATTTTCATTTTCAGTATACCTAAAACTCTATTACCATCAGGTCTCATACAATGAATTCTCCCTGACTTACTTCTGGAGTCTACTTCATACAGTTTTACCCATTTTACTTCAAACTACCCAAGAAGCAGCTTTTTTTCCTGAAAACTTTACTTTGTCACACCAAATTCAAATAACCCCATGTCACAAGTTTTAATTACTCTACAGATTCACTTCAAATACTCCACTGGAATAGTAAGGATAGGAACCCCACTCTAAACTCAGCTCTGCTTGTTCCAAATACAGGAAAGCAATTCCATAAGCTATACCATAAGAACTATATTGGCAATTAGGGCTCTTGTGTCCCTAAAATAGAATAAATTTCTCCTTTGGATAGAAAGCAACACTATTCAGTGGTTTCACTTGAGCAATTTCACAGTTCATTCCTGTAGAATACTAGTGGCAATGGAAGGTGACAGGGGTACAGTGCCAATTTTTTACACTGAAACTTCTTGGGCACCCTCAAGAAACAACTAATTTTTTTCCCACAGCAAACACCAGTATTACAATTGCTATTATTTAAAGAATTCTGTCACACTGTCCTTCCAAATTATGACTCCTCCCCCCCAAACCAGAAAAATCATTAACCCAAAATTTTCTTACCCTCTCTCTCTCTTCCTCCTGTCGTCTTATTCTTTCTCCTTTCCAGGGCTCCTGAACTTTCTGTAAACAAATTGTCTAGGTTACAGGGCCAGTAAGGGTGCAGAACGGTGAAGTACCTCAGGAACTCTTTGACTGTCAGTAGTCAGTCTGGAAGGCAGGCCGACCCAACAACCAATAATTCAACGATGGAAGGACAGAGTAACAGGAGTTCAGTGCCACCCCCTACTAAGTGGATACAAGAGAAATAAATCTAATTCCCAGGAACTAAGATTAACTATCACCACCATCTGGGTTCCACTCCTAGACTCAAGACACTGATTCTTCTTCGTTTCGGGCCACAAATAATCAGGGGTCAGAAAACAGAAGAGTTGGAAGAGGAGGAGGATTCCTGCCCCTGAGAAGTGGCTTCAGAAGGCAAAGCTGAGGGCTGGGGGATGCACAAGCCCTTGTGTCAGGCACAGGGCCAAGTTCAGGCCCAGCCACTTCCTCTAGCCTCCCCCAACTTGTACGAGGACTTCGCCCCCTGCCTACCCAAAGGCCTTGTGCCAAGAGGTACCTCCTTCAGCCTGCACAGTGGTCTATCTACTGGAAACCTCAGCTGTGCCCCACAGACCTTCGCTCCCCTGAGACAGCCCCTGGGAGCTTTCTCCTGATGTCACCCCCCACTCCTTCCTCAAAGACCCTTCCTTGGGACGTCGCTCTTTCCCCTCCAGGGAGCTGAACTCTGCCACCCACCAGACAGGCACCCGCCCCCTAAGCCCCCCCATTTCTCCCCATCGCCCGCTCCTCCATAACCACTTCCGGTTCCGGGACGGACACACGTACAGTCACATCGTGGACCCCCCCTTCCCACCCCCCCCCAAGGAAAAGGGGAGGGGGAGGAGCAGGGAGCTAGGCGCGCGCCGGCTGTAGCGGCGCGAGACTCACCCGGCGGCGACGGCTGCGGCGGCGCCAGAGCCTGAGCCAGAGCGCGGGAGGGGCGGCGTTTGCTGGGAAAGGAGGGAGCCGAGTGGGGTGGGAGGACCAGGAGGGGCAAGGGAGGAGGGTGAGCGCGAGGCGGAGCGCGCGGGCACGCACTTCAGGCGCGAGACAGACCCACACACTCACACGCATGGAATGCGCGCGAGACACCCGCAGGGCGGGGGCGCGAGGCAGTGGGAGGCCCCCCTCCCTCCCTAACACTTACCCGGAAGTGGTGCTGCAGCTCGTGCTCCCGGGAACCCCAATTCCAACACGCCCCCCTCCCTCCCTCCCCCCCACAGGCTCAGAGAGGAGTCGCTGCGGAGAGAAGGCGGGAGCGCCGGAAACGAAAAGGGGGGGGAGGGAGGGAAATAGCTAGGTAGGGGGAGCGGCAATGAGCAAAGGGGGGAGGGGGCGGAGTGCAAAGGCCGAGTCACTTCCGGGAGCAACCCGAATACATCCTGCGCTGCTCGCGCTTCAGGATACTCGGGGCGGAAGTTACGACAAGTAGGGGCGGAAGTGGCTTCTGCCCAGGAGCAGAATCCTTGGCGAATGTGACGCCATAGCGGAAGTGAAAGCGGGTTCTGTTAAGGGCAGAAGCTGAACATCCAGAATTGCGGTACCAGGCTTCCGGAAGGGACTTCTGGGCAAGTGGGAGGGTGGAAACACCACAGGTTCATGAATTATGCATCAAGGTATGAGAGGCGATATGGCTTCTTAAAAGGGCCCTGTTTCCTTTCCCTCAGGGTGGATTAGTATCCCAATAGCCTCAAGAACATCTTAATGCTTTGAATATGCGAGAAAGGATAAGACTATGTCAGTTGTCCAGGGTCCCTACTTAGGCCCATAAATCTGACCCATTCTCTTGACCACACTCCTTACTCTACTTTGGTCTTCTCTTTGCCTTCACCAAAATCTCTGACCCTTTACCCTATTTTCCTTTTAAATATAACACTCTGATACTTGATATAAGTGTTTGCTCACTAAGGTACCAGCACCGCGAGGGCAAGGACTTGAAATTGTTGACTGCTCTAGCCTCAGATCCTGGAACTTATTAAGAGGTTAGTAAACGTTTGTTGCATAAGTGTGCTACAGTTCAGCATTTAGTTTTAATGCTACCTTAATTGTTTTTTGTATGTGATTCCCGAACAAGATTGTCAACTCCTCAGGGAAGAAACTACACTTTGTTGAAGAATAGTAGAATAGTAGATGCTGAATAAATATTATTTTAGTGAATGAGTGCTATCACAAGCTTGCAGCATTCAGCTTTATTTTCGCTTAAGCAGAATTGAGGTCCACCTGATTAACAGTAATGACCCCTTTCTGATTAAAAAAAAAAATACCCTAACAAATAATTATAATGCCCATTTTACAGAAAATAAGATAGAAGATTTAAGTGATTCCTGCCCCCCCCACCCCCAGAAGCAGCAAAGGATACTTTTAAACATTTAAATAGATGATGTATATCTTTAGTTTATAATTGTAGTTTGAATCTTTTTGAAGGTGTCTTCTCCCTTTATCACATTTTAGGCTCAGCACTCAGTGTGTGTTAATTAGCAACAGTTGGTAAGATGAAGGACTTAAAAGGTCAGGTGTGTCCTGCCTATGTTATTATTATTCAGTACTGAATTGAACCCAGGGATTTGGACATGCCAGGCAAGCACTCTACCACTGAGCTCTCTATATTGCCTAGCCTAGCCCCAAACTTACAATCCTCTTGCCTTAGCCTCCCCAGTAACTTGGATTATAAGCATGTACCACCATGACGGGCTGCTGCATGGGTTATTGATGGCTGACTCAAGAAACTTTGATTTTGGGCTGGTATTGAAAAGTGGAAGAAATAACAACTCGCTGTTGCTGAGGCTGGCTTTGAACTGGCAATCCTCGTGCCTCAACCTCCTGAGCTGCTGGGATTACAGGCATGCACCACCATGCCCGTCAATATTTTATCATAAATTTTTAAATGTTCCCATGGCATCTTTGTTTTTTAAATTATCAAATTCACCATTTCAGCCATTTTAAAGTGTACAATTCAGTGGTTTCTGTATATTCACAATATTGTGCAACCATCTGCACTAATTACTGAACATTTCCCTCTCTCTCCAAAAAGAATCCTTTACCCATTAGCAGTCATTCTCAATTCTCTCTTCCCCCATTCCCTGGCAATCAGTAATCTATTTTCTCTCTCTCTGGGTTTGCCTGTTTGGGACCATTATGTGATCTTTTGTGTCTGACTTTTTACATAACATGTTTTCAAGGTTCATCCATGTTGTAGCATATATCAAAATTTATTTCTTTCTGGGGCTGGGGGTATGGCTCAGTGGTAGAGCGCTCGTCTTGCATGTGAGGTCCTGGGTTCGATCCTCATCACCACATAAATAAAAGTATTTTGTCCATCTACAACTAAAAAATTTTTTTTCTAGCCGGGGCGCGGTGGCGCACGCCTGTAATCCCAGCACTTTGGGAGGCTGAGGCAGGAGAATCGAGAGTTCAAAGCCAGCCTCAGCAATGTCGAGGCACTTAGCAACTCAGTGAGACCCTGTCTCTAATAAAATACAAAAAGGGCTGGGGATGTGACCCAGTGGTCGAGTGCCCCTGAGTTCAATCCCCGGTACCAAAAAAAAAAAAAAAAATTTTTTTCTAAGGGTGAATTACATATTTTTTTAAAAATATTTATTTGCTTTAGTTGTACACAATGTGTTTATTTTTACGTGGTGCTGAGGATTGAACCCGGGCCGTGCACGTGCTAGGCGAGCACTTTACCGCTGAGCCACATCCCCAGCCCTACATATATTTTTAAAAAGTGGAAGAAAATAATAGTAATCACAGTAAGTCCTGGTTCTCCTCCTGTTTTTCTGTATACATTATTAGCTAGCTACTTCCAGAACCTAAATACCTCTGTGAACCCTGCTCCTGCCCTTGTTGTAAGAAGCAAGTTTTAAGTGCTTTGAACTCCTTAGAGCAAAGCTTTAGAGCAATAAATGGGCATGGGGGAAGAGGGCTGTTAATTTTAGCCATGGGTTTCTCCAGCTGGCACTATTCTTTTCATCTTGAATCACTTCCACACCCTGAGCTCTGCCTGGGAGATTCCTCCTCTTGGGGGCTTCCCCAGTCCCTGGTTAGGTCTGAGCCACAATGGAAAGCATTCCAGAAACATGCTTAGGAGAAACCTGGCTGAGTCATTTGATGTATGGCCCAGGAGGCAAAAAAAAGAGCATGGTGATGAGATGCTTTTTCCAGTGGTTCTTCTCCTGTGGCCTTCAAGAACCTTTCAATTCCCCCAGAAAGCCACATGGCCCTTGTTTTGTGAGTCTTCTATTACTTGCAGCCTTCTGAGGTCTTCCCCAGGCCCCACAGTCTGTTTCAATTATAGGGTCTGTTCCCCAAAACTTCATGCCGTTTCTTTCTTTTCTTTTTCACAGTACTGAGAATTAAACCCAGGGCATTTTGTCACTGAACTACATCCTCAGCCCTATTTGCCTGGCACCTCATGCCTTTTCAAGGTTAGCATGAAAATGTGACTTAGTCTGGAATAATCCTTCTAGAACAATCTAGAAATCTAGGATGTCTCCTTTCTTCTTTCTTTCCAGCCATTTGGCTTTGGATGGGGAAGGGAGGGGGGCATTTAGGGAGAGGGAACAGGTGAGAATTTCCAGTGTCTTGCTGGTGTATTTTAATTTATTTAAATTTAGGGAAACAGCAGTCTAATCAGGTGATAATTAATTCCCTCATCATTAGGGACCTTCATGTGTGCCTTTTGCATATGGATGAGCTACAGGGTCACACTGTCCCTCTGAAGGGAGACATTGCTGAAGGTGAGAGCCCAGTAAGCTCTCCAGGCACTTAAGCCAAGTATCTTTCTGTGCCAGTGCTTCTCCCTCCACCCCCCAAGAACTGGATTCCTATGGGGAAAACAGAAAAGGTTAATGGCGCTAACTTTCCCAGCCTCCTCAGACTTCTCACAGCCCATCAGCACCTCAACCTCTACCCTCAGGTTCCATCCAGCCCTCTCTCTCCCATCAGCTGCATGTTGTGATCTCTTTGGGTGGGGTTGGGGGACGGGGTTAATGCAGCCCTCCTCAGCAGGCTGTTTGCCTTGCACTTCTGCTTTACATTGGTTCATCACTGCAGAGCCCTGTTTGCTTCTTTTCCTTGTAGCAATCTTTTTTTTTTTTTTTTTTTAAATATTTATTTATTTGCTTTTAGTTGTACACAAGCGTTTTTACGTGGTGCTGAGGTTCGAACCCGGGCCGCGCACGTGCTAGGCGAGTGCTCTACCACTGAGCCACAACCCCAGCCCCCGTAGCAATCTTTTTTGAGGGAGTTTGATGCCCTGAACATACATTCTGCTCCAGTCCTGAGAAATACACTTCTTCCTCCCCACAATCACCATTATATGCTTCAGGGACTCAGTAAAGCTCCCCAACACCTAAAGTACATACCTACTAACATGTGCATTCCCAGTTCTAGTGTCAAAGATAAACACATGGAGGCAGGTACAGTCCTAGGCAGCCCACACTGTCCTCTTGCATACTACACTGTCTCCTAGCCTCCCTGGGGCTACCCCATTTCCAGGGAGCAGGTGGGGCACAAGTGGGGGTGGGGAATGGGACCTGGGTGGTTACCATGGCAACTGAGCCTAGCAACAGCTGAGAAGATGATGTGTGGGCTTTCACAGGGCTGTTACAAGAGCCTAACCTAGAATTGGGGCCTCAGAGGTGACTGATCCCAGCTGGGCAGCCTGTGTTCCCTCCCCCAAACACACCCCTTGATTCCACCCCCACACCCCAGCAGTGCCTCTTTCTCAGAGAGGGCAGAGTAGGGAAAGCTAATGAGCTAACCACAGGGCTTCTAATGCTGCACAGCTTTTGGGGGGCAGCTGTGGGTGGGGGGCAGGTTAGAGAGCAAGGCTGAAAATAAAAGAAGCAGGACAGTTACATTTCTTATGACTTTCCTATGGCTCAGTTACATTCCTTTTCCTTTGCTCCGTTTTTCTTTTCCTTTCACCCTTTACCCTCCATCTTTCTTAGAAGCTCTCTCTTCTTTTTCTGGATTACTCCATTGCCTTTCCTCCTACATAATTTCGCCCTTTTCTCTCTCCTTTCTCTTGGTGTCTCGTGACCTTCGCTGACAAGGAACAAGCAAGCCATGATTCTGATTCTAGTTTTTCTCTTCCACTGCTGCTCCTGAGGATTTTTTCCTTCAGTTCCTCTTCCTTTTCCCTTCCTTTCATTCTGTCCCAAGTTAAAACCCTCATCAGTCCCCTGCTCTAGGTAGGGCAGGCCATGTCACATCCAGCCTGGAAGAATTTTCCACCCCATCCTTATTTTCACTCTTCTTTCCTGCCCAACCCTTCTCCTCCTCTTCTCTCTACAGGGGTGATAAGGCAGAACCAGGGGATTCAAGTATCTTGCAAAGGCTTTATTTGAAAATTTTGAAACTTACATCCCACAAGAATTCAAGATTATCACCACAAGAAGAAAGAGATAATACAAAAATATATATCACAGCATAGGAGCCAGGTAAGAGGGGAAGAAGGTAGGTGGAAAACCTGGTGAGAAGTAGGGAAGGACCTGAGGAGAGGGAGAGGGAAGAAGGCAAAAGGAGAAGAATGAAGGAGGGAGGAAAGGAGGGAAAAGGGTAGATGTGGAGGCAGAGCTCCGGATGGCCTTGAACCAGCTGGCTCCAGTCCCTGGAAGCCTAGGTGGAGTGAGGGAGGCCCTAAGGGAGGCTGGGAAATGGAGAACTGGGTCTGGGGCTCTGAATTCCAGACACACACACACACACACACACACACACACACACACACACCAGGGACAGACAAGACAAAGGGACTTGGGAGGGAGGGAAAGACAACTGGGAGTCCCTTTCTCATGTAGTGCAGCAGGCGACTCCCCAAAATCCATCTCTCAGACAACAGAATTAGCAGTGGGGCCTCACTACCCACATTCCTGTGGGGGAGCCCTCAGGGTAATGCCAGTGCCCTTGGAGTGGTATGGGAAGACAGTGAAACTCATGACATGGAATGGGATGGGGCCATGACAGATGAGGGCATGAGAAGCCCCCAGCTCACTTCCCACCCACCTCTGGGGCAGCATGCAGGGGCCACAAAAACTAGACCAGTGGCTGTTCATGAGCAGAGAGAGTACACCACACCAAACCACAACATTGGGCCAGAAATGCACAGGAGAGGTGATGTGTGCATGAACCATGGACTGCAGAGGGACTGAGCTGGGTACAGAGTGTGCCAAAGAGGGAGAGAGAGTGAAACAAGAGGGAGGATCTGAGCAGTCAGCTGAGTAGAGATGTGGATGGGAGAGGGTGCAGAGGAGTGGCCATAAAGAGCATGAGTATATGCAGTGGCCTATGAGGGTGGAGTTAAATGTGCAAGGCTTTCATGTGAGTGTGCGAGAGTAGGGATGGGGGACCCAAAGTCACAAGTATGTGAGGCCCCCAATTGCAGGAGGGTGGGCAGGTATGCTTGCCCATGGGACCAGTGAGTGTTCCAGGTGGTGTGCAAGGGCAGGAGCCCGGAGCCCCTGTGGCCCCAGCTGCCCCACCCTCAGTGGATGGCGGCTATGCAGGCCCCTTGGCCTCCTGCTTGGCAGCACCCCAACATTGGGGAGGGGCATCACAGATTCACCAGGGGAATCCTGAGAGGAAGAGGGAAAGGGCACAGTCAGGAACCAAGGGGTAGGCCACAATCGAAGGGGAGGTTCAAGACAGAGAAGGGACTCAGGGTTAAGAGGGCAGAGTAGGAATTAAAGGTCAGCATGAGAATAGGACACAGAGCCTGAGAGAGTGGGAGAGGGAAGGGCCCGCCCCAGAGAGGAGTTGGCCTGGTCCCCCTTAGGAAGGCCTGGGGCTGGACCAGGAAGGAGAGCCAAGGGCTGTGAAAGTCCAGACCACCCACCAAGGGAACACCCCCATCCCAGCTCTGGAAGCCTAAGTTGCCTTCCCTCCTCACCCTCCCATCCCATTGCCCCTGCCCTCACCGGTTCAACTGGAAGGCTGGAGCCCCCTTGGGCTGGGGCATCCCAAGCCGGGGTCCCCCTCGGGGCTCCTCATGGTCAGGGGTGGGGGTGGGCGAATCCCCGAAGGCCCCCAGCACAGTGACTCCAGCCGGGGACAGGTCCGTCAGTGGCTGCTGGCTCTCCTCCTGCCTTAGGGCACCTTGCTGCCCAGAGGGTCTGCGCCGCTTCTGGCTGCGATCCCAGCTGGTGCATGGGAAGGAAAGAGGTCCTCTCACACACTCAAGTAGCCCCCATTCTGGCCTATGCCAAGCCTCCCAGGCACCTCCAACATCCTACAGCAAAGAAACTGGCCTCTGACAGTTCCCTATATAAATCTCCTGGGACTATAGGATGTAAAAGCATTCCCAGGGGGCTCAGGAATGTAGACCATGCTCCCAACCTGATCCAGATCTACAGATTAGTACCCTTTTCCCCACGAACACGGAACACCCTAAATTTGCCCACTCCCCCATGCATAGCCAGAAAAGCAATTTCTCTTCTCCACAGCGTGTGGCACATTTAGTTCTAGTTCAAAGTCAGCTAATGACCTGGACACCTGAGTCTAATGATTCTCTCAGTAAAGTGTGAAGGACTGAGTGACCCATTATTAAATATGTGCAAAGAAAGCTCCAGATTTTCTTCCTCTGCCTGGTAGCTCTAAGAAAGAGCCTTGTAGCCTGGGTCACTTCTTTGTGTCTTGGAGGAATGTCCCCCCAAAGGCCCCACTATACAAAAATAATGCTCCTTTCTTCCCATTATCCTTGTATTTCTCTGTAAGAAAGAATCTGCACTGATTCACTGTTTTCCCCTACTCAGATCACTACCTTTCCCAAGGTCTTGCCTTCATCCACTATTTCCTACCCCAACCCCAGCAAAATTGCTGCTCTTGTTCCTTCCCTGCTTCCAGCCTCCAAATATCTGCAAACATTCAGTCCCCATCCACCATCAACCTTCTTGCCCCCAGCTTACCAAAACTTGAAGATGATGCCAGTAGCCACAAGAACAATGATGATGGAGATTGTGATTGTGACATAGAGCTGGGGGTCCACACCTGATTGGGGTGGGGGAGAAAGTTGTAGGGAGGCCTGAGGAGGTAGGAGCCAAGAGGCAGTGGGGGTGGGGTTAGACTAAGGAGTATTGACGTAGGAATCCACATTGCTCAACTCTTTCTGCTTCTCTGAAGCCTCCCTCTTTATTCTTATCACCAGCTTTCCCAAGTTCTCAGCTCTTTTCCACTTTCTCAAATGTATTTCACCAAATCTTACATGTACATGTGATTAGGATGAGGCACCAATTTCAGATAGAACATACCTCTCTGCATAGAAACTAGGGGGTGGAGGTGTCCTAGTCTCTGCCCTCTCTTGTCCCTACACCACTAGCCCCGTCCCTCTACTGGCACTCCCTGAGCCAAGATATCACCATTGTAGTCTTCTTTCTCCATGGTATACCTCTGTCTGGATACTCCCACTGTTTTCAAGGTCCAGCTCAAATGTCAATTCTCTGAAGCTGTCCTGATCCCCAGGCATAAATATTCTCTCTTCTCTATTTTCCTAACAACAGGCTGTTTCTGCCTCTCTTACAGCATTTATTATGTTGACTCATCCCTGGGTGTTTACACATCTGTCTTCAGTGGACCTGCATTCCCTGAGGGTTCAGAAAACATCTTCATCTCTGCATCCTTGCCAGGATACAGCCTGACACATTCACTGAAAAAACTCACAGATAAGGCTCCCTTAGAGTCTTCAACCAGCCTCCCCACCCCTCGTATCCCTACTATTCTTGCCTCCTCACCTTCTCCATGCCCCCACAGGAACGGCCTCAGGGTAGCAGGTGTTTCTCCAAGGATGAGCCCATCTCCATCATCCCGCATGGAGTCTGAGTTGGGGTGTGGGGTAGCCAGCCCATGGGGGGCTGCAAAACCATAGTCCAGGGGCAAAAATCCAGGATTGACTGAGTTGGGGTCCCCCCCATCCTCTCGAGACACTGTGGGGCCCCACACAATAGCCCAGGGGTACTGAGATGAAGGAGGCCCCTCCTCAAAGCCTGATGGGGTGGCAGGGGGTGCAGTGCCTGGCAGAACTTGCCGACGTGATCTTGGTACCCGAGGGGACCGACTTGGTGGAGGTGCCCGCTCCCAAATGCACACATGTCGTGGAGCTGAGGGGCCACCCCGGGCACATGGGGGGCGAGCAGGGGCTGGTGGGGTTCGAGGGGAGGAGGAGGAGCCCTGAGCAGGCAGTGGGAGGGGCAGTAACAGCAGTGGCCAGAGAGGAAGGAAATGGGACAGCAGCAGAGCAGGCCTGCAAGAAGGGAGAGAAAATGGGTGAGACACAGGCCCATTGTGGACCTTTGTAGAGGGAGGACATGTTCATATTAGAAATCCCAGACTGCCTCCCTCCAGGTTTGTCTGAGAGCAGGCGGGCCTTGGAAAACTCTGGCCTCTTTTCCCTGGTGTCTTAGGGGCTAGGTCCCAGGATGGAAGGCCATGGGTGGGCCTAGGTAGGAAAGGGCCAACCAGGGAAAGTGGTCTCCAAGCTCCCCCTGCTGGGCCAAACTTACCACATCCTGGACTCCATGTCTGAGGTCTTCCTCAGCTGTGACCCAGATTTTCAGCCTTTACTGGGGGAAAAAATGGTGGTCACACCACAGTGCTCCTCTGGGTATTTCCCCAGTTCATTCATCTACCAATTCTATTCCCATCTCCCTTCCCAGGCTGAATGGCTGCCAGCCATGCTGCTGTCTCCCAGGATCCACTGCTGCTTAACATTCTTTTAGGGGGAAAAAGCCTTCCAAAGTGGTTCCCTCACTAGCCCCTAGCCCCATCCACAACTTCCCAGGTCCCTGTTACCTCCCTGCCCCAAGGTCTACTCTTGCTTCTCTGGCTTCCTTCCTTCTCACTTCCTCTGCCCACAGCTCAGGCTTTTCTTGGATCTTAATTTAGAGCCAAGAACCTTGTGATTCCTTGAGCACCTACCGCTAGGGAGGGAGTCTCAGGGTTGGGGGAGGGAAGGGAAGGCAATCCCAGCAAATATGTGCATGTTTGCACAGGAGAGCCTTCCAACCCTCCCACCCCACTTGTAGTCCCAGGCATTTTTCTTAATATCTGCCCCAGGAGTCATTTGCATCTTCAGGAGAAAGAGAGGAAGAGAGGGAGGAATGGAAGGAAAGAGAGAAAAAGAAGTGGGTGGGAGAAAAACTACAGAATATAATTTTTGCTCTTAATGTTTAATCATTCAAATGCATAGGTACCCTCTAAAGAGAGGTGGAGTTGAGAAGAAGCCACCCCCTCAAATGTAGCTCTCCTGGGTAGAGTCTTTGGAGAATCTGGATGGTTAGTTTTGAAAGAGGGGCATGTTCTCAGAGCTGAGGGTGTTAGATCCAGGGGACAGCCTCCCCAGAGTGAATAAAGATATGACACCCTGTATTTTGTTTTTTTCTTAGTTGTAGTTGGACACAATACCTTTATTTTTATTTTATTTATTTTTATATGGTGCTGAGGATCGAACCTAGGGCATCGCATATGCTAGGCGAACGCTCTACTGCTGAGCCACAACCCCAGCCCCCCCCCCCCCCCACATCCTGTGTTTTAAAATATGGATATTGAGTACTCTCAGAAGAGCAAGGGAACAAGATGAGCAAGTTTGGGCAAGGGAATGGGGTAATGGACAGTGGGGAGAGATGGGAAGTGGGTGAAGGGCTGGGAGAGGGAAGGCTGGTCAAGAGTGGAAAGAGAAAAAAGGCAAAAAGTAAGCCTAGATTGAGTGCAGGGTAAGGGAGAACAAGCATCCCTAAAAAGGAGTAGACTGGGGAGAGAAGTGGAGACCGGGTACAGAAGACCAGAAATGCTGAGGAAGCTAAAGGGAGAAAAGGATAGGAGAAAAGGTCAGGGAGGGGAAACTGAGCAAAGAGGCAAGGGGCAGGAAGAGGAGGAGAAAGGGTCCAGGCAGAACAGTCAGAGAAGTGGAGAGTGGAAGGGGAAGAGAGAGAGACAGGAAAGATCAGGGATACAGAGAAAGAAGTGAGAGAGGAGAGAACTGAATACAGAAGACGTAATGAGGAAGGGACTGGGGGACAGAGAAACAAGGAACGGCAAAGATGGAGGAGTTGGAAATTGTTTCTTCAAATTTAAAGGGATATGGAGTCAGGGCTGGGGGCATGGTGAAAAGAGATGGGGCATAGGAGTGAGTGGGCTGGGTCCATGGTGGGGAGAATGAGGCTAGAGGAGGGAAGGGAGCAATGGTAGAGAAAACCAGTGGAGCGGAGAAGGGCTCATCTGTGACCACCTGGCTCCAGGACCCAGTTGCCCCTCCGCCTGATGCATTCCCTACCACGGTCAACTCCAGTCCCTGCACTCCTTACCCCTTTCGTCACCCCCTCCAGGAAGCCCGCAGTACCCCGGCTGGCGCGCCACCCCCACACTCTCCTGCTCCTCACCGACCTGTTGTGCGCAAGAGAGGAGCTGGGGGTGGGGCGGGAGCCTTGGGGTGCGGGAGCCGGGCCCCATCCCCAGCATTGTCCCTAATCCCGCCCATCCTACGGGCTCTCGCTCCCGGACAGGGCTGGAAAGCGGTGGGAGTGGGGAAAACCGGGAAAAGGTGGTGGGCAAAGGGAGGGAGTGCCGTGAGCGAAAAGGGGACCCAAGGCAGAAAGATGCCCGGAGCCCGCGGGCAGAACCAAAGGATGAATGGAAGCAGCCGCGGCGACGGTGACCGCTGCACCAGGGAGAGCAGGATGGAGCCGGACAGCGGAGGAATGGAGAGCGCGGTGGAGAACCAGCTCTTGGGGGTTGGAGCTTGGGCCCGGCGAGGGACCCCGCAAAAGGGCGCGGAGCAGGGAAGGGCTGGGCTCCCTCCAGTGGGGACGTGAGGGTCCCTTTCACTCACCTGCATGCCTGGTGCGGAGGCGAGAGGACTGCAGGCGTTCGGGGTTGCACGGGACTGGGGGGTCGCAGAAGCAGGTGGGGCGCGAGGCATGGTCGGGAGGTTTGGCCCGCTGCAAGGCGCTGGAGCCGGAGGGGGGCGGGCGCCCGGGGCGCGGGGCGGTGGCGGCGGGAGATGCTCGCCTCGGCTGGGTTCGACTCGGCTCGGCTGTGCTCGGCGCAGCTTTTACGGTTCGGTCTCCGCCTCTCCCCCACCCGTCTGTAGGCCACGCACGGGTTAACCCTCCTGCTGCCGCGCTGCAGAAGTCGAGACCAGCATTTTTCTGGGTGGAGGATTGCAGAAGGCAGCGAGGGTTTGGAGGGGGACGACTTCCAGTTCTTTGGGTTCTGATGGTGGGCTTCCTGCCCCTCACCCAACTCTATAGACACCCAAGATTGCCCCAGGTAGTTCTGAGATTCTGAGTCACCCAGTATTCCTGAGTACTCAACTCTGTTGCCTCAGTAGAGAAGGGCCGAGCTCAAGGCTGTGGGGATAGAGGTGCTGGGAGGGATTAAGGAAAAGACCCTACAACATCATTGGAGTATCTCAACAGCATATCCCCTATTTCTCTCTGACTCTGCTATAGGGCATTCTCCCTGAAGCAACCCAAATGATCTTTAAAATAAGTGGATCAGGTCCCAATTACTCTACTTGGCTTTTCCAGTACTCACAATATCCCAACTCCTTACTGTGACCTATAAAACCTGGTCCCTGGGTGTATATGATTTTCCTCCCTGAAGATCTATATGTCTCAGCCTCAGTGGACCTGATCTAGAAGACAAACTGAATCTACCTTAGAGCTTTTACATTTGCTGTTCCCTCTGTCTGGAATACTTTCCCCTGGCTTTTCACAATGACTCACCCTTTTTATTCCAGTTTCATTTAGCTCCAGTGTCTTCTGGGAGGTCTTCCCTAATCTCTATACCAAATGTAGACTTCCCTACCCCTACTCCCACCCTATCATGCCCCATACTCTTCTTTTGTATTACCTTTTTTGTCCTTGTTGAATTTCTAGGATACTGCACTCTTCCTAGTTGCCCTCCATTGACTGTTCTTAGTCTTCCTCAGCTCTGACCTCTAAACGTTGGAGCCTTCTAGGGCTTGGCCTTCTCTTTCCACATTCTCTGTCCAATGATCTCATCCAGTCCCAGGGCTTAAATACTATGTAAATGTCAGTGAGTCCTAAATTTATATCCAGAGCACCAGACACATTTATCCAACAGCCTACTTGACATCTCCACTTGGATGTCTAATAGCCATGCAAAACTAATGTGACTGAAAGAAGATGTCTTGAATTCTCCCACCCCCAATCCATTGCTCTCTCAGTGTTCCCCATGTGGGGACGTGACAACTCCTAGTTGTTCAAGCTAAAAACCTAGGATGATTTCCTTTCACTGATTTCTTCCTTTTGTCTAGTTCACCAGCAAGTTCTGTGGGCTCTGCATCCAACATATGTCCTAAATCCATGCCTTTTTCTTCATCTTTGTTGCTATAGTCCTGGACCAAACTATCAACTCTCGTGGAATATTACAGTAGCTTCCTTACTGGTCCCTCATTTCTGCCCTTATGCTTCACAAACTCATCTTTACAATATTAGTAATATTTCAAAAATCTAAATCATATCATGCTTTTCTCTGTTTATAAGTTCAAGTGGCTTTTTATTATACTTAGAATAAATCTGAACACCTTGTAAGGAGAAGCCCACCAACTTGTACTTCCATTCATACACAAAGCCAAATCAGACTTCTTTGTGTGGGCTGGGGACAAGTCCTGAGGAACCAACCTATAGCTTTAAATATACTAGGCAAGGGCTGGGGTTGTGGCTCAGTGGTAGAGTGCTCTCCTAGCACGTGCGCAGCCTGGGTTCGATCCTCAGCACCACATACAAATAAACACATTGTATACAACTAAAGCAAATAAATAAATATCTTAAAAATAAGTAAATAAATATACTAGGCAAGCGCTCTATCACTATGCTACAGCCTCAGCTCTTTTATTTATTTATTTTTATTTTTATCTTTTACAGTCTCACTAACTAGCCCAAACTGGAATCAAACTTGTGTTTTTCCAATCTCAACCTTCCAATTAGCTAGCTTACAGGCCTGGGCCACCACACCTGGCTCAAATCAGACTTCTTACTATTCTAGAACACCAAAAAAATCATTCTCTTAACAATCCTGTACTTTGAGTCCCTCCTCCTGAAATATTTTGCCACCCCTTTCTCCACCTTTACCTGATTGACCCCTCCTTGCCATTCAGATGTCTACTGAAAATCTAAAGTAGTGGGCTGGGGGCATATCTCAGTAATAAAGCATTTGCCTAACATGCACAAGGCCCTGAGTTTGATGCCCCCAACACACACACACACACACACACACACACACACACACACACACACACACAAATCTGAAGTGGTCCCACACTCTGCTTCATCACTACGTTTCCTTGTCTTTCAGACCTATTGCTTTCTGGAATGATCTTATATCTGTTTAATGTCTGTCCCCACATATGCTTGAGATCAAAGACTTCATTTTTCTTGTTCACCCTGGATCCCAACTACACCCTGTACTACCAACTACAGTACCATGGCACATGGCAGATACTCAATATTTATTGCTTAGTGAACTCCTTCTAGGACCCTTGCCCACTCTAAATTCTTTTTCTTCTCTCCTCTGCTCTTACCCTGCCTGTCCTGTCTATCTGCCTGCTCTCCCTGATCTCTACCCTGTGCCCACAGCTTCAGGTTGAGTCTTTGCTGACATGCACACCCCTCCAGGCTCTCCTCCTTCCTCTGCTGCATTATTACCATCATTAGCCTGGCACTGATGCCTCCCGGAAGGAAGCCTGCTGTTCTGACCAGCATCTGCAATAACTGTCCTCCTCCTTTCCTGTCCCTGACAGCCCTTCTTTTGAGGTCAAAATAGCAAGTGAGTTATAGCCAGCGCGCGGTGGCGCACGCCTATAATCCCAGCACTTGGGAGGCTGAGGCAGGAGGAGCGCGAGTTCAAAGCCAGCCTCAGCAATGGCGAGGCACTTAGCAACTCCGTGAGACCCTGTCTCTAAATAAAACACAAAAAAGGGCTGGGGATGTGGCCCAGGGGTCCAGTGCCCCTGAGTTCAATCCCCAGTAACCTAAAAAAAAATAGCAAGTGAGTGAGCATTCTCTCAGTGTCTCCCAGTGGCACATTAGATGGGAATGGGACCATGGAGCCATATGAGGTAGTTTGTGTGATTCCTGCCACACCCTGGTCCCCAGTGAACCCAGTGAATCCTGAAGATATGCTGTCAGTGAACTCCTCATGTGACTGGTGTGGACCAGTCACTTTATCAGGTGAATAGTCACTTCAGTATAAATACCTTTTAGGGCCAGGCATGGTGGCACACACCTGTAATCTCAACAGCTTGGGAGGCCAGAGCAGGAGGATTGCAAGTTCAAAGCCAGCCCCAGCAATTTATCAAGGCCCTAAGCAATTTAATGAGAACCCTGTCTCAAAATTAAAAGATATAAAAAGGTATGGAGATGTGATTTAGCCTCTGGGTTCAATCCCTGGTTCACCATACCCCCAAATTGAAAAAGCCAACAAAGTCACCACTGCCTTTGTAGAGTTTATTATTCAGTTAGGGAGATAAATATAGAGTGATAGGCTGGGGCATGGCTCAGTGGTAGAGTGACCCTGGTTTCAATCCCCAGTAGTCCTCTGATTCTATGGTATCTTTATCATCATCTCTGAGCTCAGGTATGGAACTTAGTATCTGTCAGGGTGAATTTCTGTTTTCTGTCTTTAAATGTCCTATGTCCTGAACTCTTCTCCCTTTCAGCCAATCTTGCTTAATTCTTTTTTTTTTTTTTTTTTTTTTTTTTTTTTTTTTTGTGGTATCGGGGATTGAACTCAGGGGCACTCAACCACTGGGCCACATGCCCAGCCCTTTCTTGTATTTTATTAGAGACAGGGTCTCACTGAGTTGCTAAGTGCCTCGCCATTGTTGAGGCTGGCTTTGAACTCGTGATCCTCCTGCCTCAGCCTCCCAAGTGCTGGGATTACAGGCATGTGCCACCACGCCTGGCTCTCTTGCTTGATGCTCTTCTGAGATAATAGAAAAATTTTCCCACTCCTACCACCACCTCCCAGCCCTGTTGCTCCTTCTATGTGGATCCCAGACCCTGTCACCCACTCAAATATATTACTTCAGTGACTGTCCCTCCTTCTCCTGCAGCACCACTTTTCTCTTCTTGACTTGATTATTGCCAGCAGTATGCAAGCATGCTGCAATTTCTCCCACCTTAAAACAAATCCTCCTCAGCTATGTGTTTGCTCTGCTTCCCATTACAGCAAAGCTTTCTCAGAAGATGGCTTCCATTTGCCCTCTCTACACTCCCCCTCCCCATTCCTTCACTCTCTCTCTTCAACTCAAATCTAAACAGTTTAATTTTTGAAATTTATTATTTTGAATTGGTAATACATTCCCATGTTTAAAGTAAGCTTTAAACATATAGAAAGGTATAGAGTGAGAGTTTTCACCCACCCAGTTCCCTCCAATTCCCACCCCTGATCCCAACGTGACTCATTTCTTTGTACTCTTCCAGAGTTTCTTTATGTATACATAAATCAAATAGCAATATAAATTTTTCTCTCCCCCACTCTTTTTTCTTTTTTTCTTTTTTTTGGTACTGGGGATTGAACTCAGCGGCATTAGACCACTGGGCCACATCCCCAGCCCTTTTTTGTATTTTATTAGAGACAGGGTCTCACTGAGTTGCCAAGTGCCTCGCCATTGCTGAGGCTGGCTTTGAACTCGCGATCCTCCTGCCTCAGCCTCCCAAGTGCTGGGATTACAGGCGTGCACCACCGCGCCCGGCTTCTTTTTTCTTTTCTTTTTTTTTTTTGTGGTACCGGGGATTGAACTCAGGGGCACTCGACCACTGGGTCACATCCCCAGCCCTTTTTTGTATTTTATTTAGAGACAGGGTCTTACTGAGTTGCTAAGTGCCTCGCCATTGCTGAGGCTGGCTTTGAACTCGCGATCCTCCTGCCTCAGCCTCCCAAAGTGCTGGGATTACAGGCGTGCGCCACCGCGCCCGGCTTCTTTTTTCTTTTTAATGCAACATTGGAGGTTGAAACAAGGGGTGCTTTACCTTAAGTTACATCCCCAGACCTTTTTGTTTTTTATTTTGTGACAGGGTCTCACTAAATTGCTGAGACTGGCCTCAAACTTGCAATCCTCCTGCCTCAGCCTCCCAAGTCACTGGGATTACAGATGTACATCACCACACCCAGCTCATTTTAGCCAATTTTAAGTGTACAGTTTAGTGGTATTAAATGCATTCATAATATACAGATGTTACCACCATCTCCTTAACTCTTTTCATTTTGTAAAACTAAAACTCCATACCCATTGAACAATAACTCTCCAGTCGTGCTCTACTGGCCCCAGCCCCTGGCAACCACCACTATACTATCTGGCTCTATGATTTGGATCACTGCCTCACTCGAGGACTAGCATTTGCCAATGACTTCCATTCATGGGATCCCTTTATCCTCCTCCCATCTCCATCTTCTTTCTGTAATTACTATCCCCAATTTTTATTTTTTACTACTTTGTTGTTTTATTTTTGTTTTTAAGACTTTTTATTGTTGTCTTTCTTTTTGGTGTTGTTTTCAATCGAGTTCCGTTACTGCTTCTGCTTCCATGAATGGTCAAGACCAAGAGAAAAGGGAGGGGAACCACAGGCCTGGGGTTGTAGCTCAGTAGTAGAGTGCTTGCCTAGCACACATGGAGGCACTGGGTTCAATCCTCAGCACCACATAAAAATAAATAAAAAAGCCGGGCGCGGTGGCGCACGCCTGTAATCCCAGCACTTTGGGAGGCTGAGGCAGGAGGATCGCGAGTTCAAAGCCAGCCTCAGCAATGGCGAGGCACTTAACAACTCAGTGAGACCCTGTCTCTAATAAAATTCAAAAAAGGCTGGGGATGTGGCCCAGTGGTCGAGTGCCCCTGAGTTCAATCCCTGGTACCACAAAAAATAAATAAATAAATAAATAAATAAATAAATAAATAAAAATATGGGCTGGGGTTGTGGCTCAGCGGTAGAGCACTCACCTAGCACATGTGCGGCCCAGGTTGGATCCTTAGCACCACGTAAAAATAAGGAATGCATTGTGTACAACTAAAAGCAAATATAAATAAATAAAAAAATAAAAATAAAGATATTATGTCCATCTACAAAAAAAAAAAAAAAAAAGTTTTGTTAAAAGGAGGGGAATCAGCCGGCACAGGGAGGGATCATCTCCACAATTCCATTTATACACAGAACTAAACAGACAAGCACAGAGTCACTATTGCCGGTAGAAGTTGGCAGCATGGGATGGGGGAGGAACAGATGGGGGGTCGGTGTGTCAAAAAAATACAGTCCCCCCCAAAAAAAACCTGGGTGCCTGAGGGAAGACTTGGTCTATTTCAAGGAATCGGAAGATCAAAAGCAGTTCGGGAAGGCCAGAAACCTCCGGGATGGAGGGAGGAGGAAAGTCCAGAGGGTGGGGCGACTGTTTGGCAACCGGGGTGAAGGGAATGCCCTCCAACTGCTGGATCCCCCAGCCCCTCCCGTCTGGCAGGAAGGGGGCAGACTGCAACCCTCCGGGGCAGTCCTGGGGCTGCCAGATGCTCCGAGCAGGAGCCTGGAGGTGACTCAAAGGCTTGCCCTCCCGAGAGAGATGATGGCACTCCCCCAGTCTTATTTTGTTGTTTTAATGATATAATTTTCTCACAAATTGATACAAGCTTAAACAATATGTTGTTCAGTCTTACTTTCAAGTTCTATAAAAATAATATTGGGGCTGGGGTTGTGGCTCAGTGGTAGAGCTCTTGCTTCACATGGGTGAGGCATTGGGTTCCATTCTCAGCACTGCATATAAATAAATGAATAAAATAAAAGTCCATCAACAGCTAAAAACATTTTTTAAATGACATTGCATTATGTATAGTCTTCTGGCATGTGTACTTGTTTTTTCACTTACTATGTTTCCAAGATTTATCCATATTGTTGCATGTATCTAGAGTTCATGGACTAAAATAAAATATGCCAGTGTATGATTATACCAGACATATCATAATTTATTCTTCTGTTGATAGATTTATAAATTATTTTCTTTTCTGTTATTATGAACATTATTATATTTTTCTCCTGCATATATGCAAGAGTTTTTCTAGAGTGGGACTGCTAGGTTGTGAAGTATAAGAATAATAATCTTTTTTTTTTTTTTTTTTTTTTTTTTTTTTTTTTTGTGGTACCAGGGATTGAACTCAGGGGCCCTCAACCACTGGGTTACATCCCCAGCCCTTTTTTGTATTTTATTTAGAGACAGGGTCTCACTGAGTTGCTAAGTGCCTCGCCATTGCTGAGGCTGGCTTTGAACTCACGATCCTCCTGCCTCAGCCTCCCACAGTGCTGGGATTACAGGTATGCGCCACCGCGCCCGGCTCAAGAATAATAATCTTGAGAGAGAATGCAAAATTGTTTTCCATTTACTCTCCTTCCATCAATAGTTGAGTCCCCATTGACCTACATTCTCTCCAACACTTGTATTTTTAGACTTCTTCTTTTAAATTTTTTTTTTTTTGTCAATCCAGTAGGTATATAATAGTATATAATTTTGGATTTGTTAATCATTTCTCTAAGTACTAATGCAGTTGAGACTCTTTTTATATTTTTATTAGCATTTAAAATTTTCCTGGGAAATGCCTGGTCATTTGGGGTTTTTTTTGACCCAGTGGGGGGGGGGAAATGCCTGGTCATTTGTGGTTTTTGTTTTTGTTTCTCCTTATTGGTTTGTAGTTTTTTAATATATTCTGGACACTAATTTGTATGTGTGCGTGTACTGGGGATTGAACCCAGGGCCTTATACATGCTAGGCAAGTGCTCTACTACTGAGCTATATCCTAAGTCCTTTTTTTTAAAAAAATTGAGACAGGGTCTCAAAATTAGTTTCTGAGGCTGGCCTCCAACTTGTGATCCTCCTGCCTCAGCCTCTGGTGTAGTTGGGATTATAGGCATGTGCCACCAGGTTTGCTGGATACTAATATCTTAACAGTTATATATGTTGCAAATAATCAACTCCTTTGTGAAGATATTTATGAACTTCCTTCCACTTTTTACATGATATCTATTTAAATTATCAGAAATTCTTAAATATTTTAAACTACTGCTCTCCATACTTAAGTCTTAAATCCATCTAGAATTGATTTTTTGTGTATTTCTCGTTTTTTAATTTAGAAAATCAATTATCCAAGCCCCATCTATTAATCAGGCCCTTCCTTCTGCCTGCTTTGTTCTCTCGGTTATGGATCCGAGTTCCGTATGTACAGAGGGTCTATTTCTGGATAATCTAATCTATTCCATTGGTTGCCTGTTAAAATTTTGCAGTTTCTTTAATTCTATAGTGAGCTAGGGTGTAGCCTGGTGCAGTGTATGTGACTTAGCATGTGAGAGGCCCCAAGTTCAATTGCCAGCACCAAACCAAACAAAAACAAAATTTCTATAGTTTTAAAATAGATATCTCTCATAGCACATCTCTGTGCCAATATACTCATGTCATTTCTTTTTTTATAAAAGTGGGTACCTGGGATTGAACTCAGGGGCACTCGACCACTGAGCCACATCCCCAGCCCTACTTTGCATTTTATTTAGAGACAGGGTCTCACTGAGTTGCTTAGCACTTCACTCTCGCTGAGGCTGGCTTTGAACTAGTGATCCTCCTGTCTCAGCCTCCCCCCAAACTGCTGGGATTACAGGCCTATGCCACCATGCCCGGCCTCGTGTCATTTCTTATTCCTTTCTCTATATGAAAATCAACTTGTCAAGTTACACAGAATTTTGATTGGAATTGCATTAAATCCAAGTCCATTTACGGTGAATTGTTATATTTTTGATATTGAAACTCCCTGTCATATATTTGGGATACCCTCAACATTTATTTAGGTCTTCTTTTTCTTTTCTTTTCTTTTTTTTTTTTTTTTTTTTTTTTTTTGTACCAGGGATTGAACTCAGGGGCACTCGACCACTGGGCCACATCCCCAGCCCTCTTTTGTATTTTATTAGAGACAGGGTCTCACTGAGTTGCTAAGTGCCTCACCATTGCTGAGGCTGGCTTTGAACTCGTGATCCTCCTGCCTCAGCCTCCCAAGTGCTGGGCTTCTTCTTTTTCTTTTCTTTTTTTTTTTTTTTTTTTTTTTTTTTTTTTTTTTTTTTAATTTGTCAGTTGCCTTCAACACAAAAACTTTGTTTTATTATTATTTTTTAAAATAATTTATTTATTTGCTTTAGTTGTGCACAATGCCTTTATTTGTATGTGGTGCTGAGGATCGAACCCGGGCCACGCATGTGCTAGGCGAGCACTCTACTGCTGAGCCACAACCCCAGCCCCCTGTTTTATTATTTTTATGTGGTGCTGAGGATCGATCCCAGGGCCTCACATGTGCTAGGTGAGCACTCTACCACAGCCTTGTCATTGCTGAGGCTGGCTTTTTTTTTTTTTTTTTTTTTTTTTTTTTTTTGTACCAGGGATTGAACTCAGGGGCACTCGACCACTGGGCCACATCCCCAGCCCTTTTTTGTATTTTATTTAGAGACAAAGTCTCACTGAGTTGCTAAGTGCCTTGCCATTGCTGAGGCTGGCTTTGAACTTTCGATCCTCCTGCCTCAGCCTCCCAAAGTGCTGGGATTATAGGCGTGCACCACCGCGCCCGGCTGCTGAGGCTGGCTTTGAACTCATGATCCTCCTGCCTCAGCCTCCCAAGTGCTGGGATTACAGGTGTTGGCCACTGCTCCCAGTTTAGACTTTGAATTTTCTATAAAAGCAATCACGTCATCTGCAAAAGATAGCAGTTTGCCTTTCCTTTTCCAATGTTATGCCTCTAATTTCCTTTTCTTGTGCTAGCCCAGACTTCTAGTACAATGTTGAAAATAAGCAGTAATAAGCTATTTTGTTTTGTTCTGTTCCTGGGTTTTCCTCTTCTCTTCTCTTTCCCATATTTAAAGGAAGCACTTCCATATTTTCCCAATAAGCATGGTGTTTGCAGCATGAAGCCTTAGATTTGATCCTAAGGCACTACTAAATTAATTGATTGATTAATAGCATTTGCTGTATTGGTTTTTGTGGGTTTTTTTTGTGGTGCTGGGGATTGAACCCAGGGCCTTATGCATGTAAAGCAAGCACTTTACCAACTGAGCTATATCCCCAGCCCTTGTTTGTTTGTTTTAATAACTTTTATAAGTTAAGGAAGCCCCCTTCTAGTCCTAGTTTGCTAAGAGTTTTGTTATGTATGGGTGTTGAATTAAATGCTGTATGTATGTGTGTGTGAGAGAGACAGAGGAGAGACTGAGGATTGAACTTGAGTCCCCTCTACCACTGGACTACACCATCAGTTCTTTTTCATTATTTTTAATTTTGAGATGGTCTCATTAAGTTGCCCAGGTTGACCTCAAACTTGTGATCCTCCTGCCTCACCCGTCCTCAGTTGCCAGGATTATAGTTATGCACCACCAGGCCTGGCAAATTAAATCCTTTTTAAAATCTCTGCTATTGTGGGCTGGGGTTGCAGCTCAGTGGTAGAGTACTTGCCTCTCATGCATAAAGTCCTGGGTTTGATCCTCGGCACCACATAAAAATAAAGATATTGTGTCCATCTACAACTAGAAAAAAATTTTTAAAAAAATAGTTTTCCCAGATTAGTATACATTCATTAACAAATTAATATAATTTGTTTGCTTTTGAAGATATAAATGTAATTGTATTGTATGTATTTGCTATATACATGAGTGGATTGCTTCCACCTTGTTGGATAATGCTAACTAACGTCTTTTCCAAAGTGTTTTTTTCCAATAGTATTTTCATTACCCGTATATGAGAGTTTCTTTGCTCCATATTCCTGTCAGCACTTGATATTTTCAGACTTTAATTTTAGAAATTCTGATGTGTACAGTAATATTCATGATGGCTTTAATTTACATTTCTCTGATTACCAAGAAGGATGACCAGATTTTTTTGTTGTTGTTGTTGACCTTGTGGGTTTCCTCTTTTGTGAAGTGTTAGCTTAAATCTCAAACCAGACATGGCAGTGCATGCCTGTAAACCCAGAGGGTATGAAGGCTAAGTCAGGAGGATTGCAAGTTCAAGGCCTGCCTCAGCAATTTAGCCAGACCCTGTCTCAAAATAAAGAGGCATGGGGATATGGCTCAGTGGTTAAGTGCCCCTGGGTTCAATCCCTGGTACCAAAAAGAATGAATAAACAAACAAAAAAGCTTTGGCTGTGTGGTAGAGCACTTGTCTCGCATGTGTGGGGCCCTGGGTTTGATCCTTAGCACCACATAAATAAAGTGGGGGTATTGTGTCCACCTACAACTAATAAAATAAAATTTTAAAAAATATGGTTTTTTGGTGCCAGGGATTGAACCCACAGCGCTTAAACACTGAGCCACATCCCCAGCCCTTTATATATATATATATATTTTTTTTTAATATTTATTTATTTTGCTTCAGTTGTACACAATGCATTTATTTTTACGTGGTGCTGAGGCTCGAACCCGGGCCGCACACATGCTAGGTGAGTGCTCTACCGTTGAGCCACAACCCCAGCCCCTATATATATATATACATATATATATTTCTTTCTTTCTTTCTTTCTTTCTTTTTTTTTTTTGGTACCAGGCATTGAACTCAGAGGCACTCGACCACTGGGCCACATCCCCAGCCCTTTTTTTGTATTCTATTAGAGACAGGGTCTCACTGAGTTGCTAAGTGCCTCGCCATTGCTGAGGCTGGCTTTGAACTCGTGATCCTCCTGCCTCAGCCTCCCAAGGGCTGGGATTACAGGCCTGCGCCACTGCACCTGGCATTATTATTATTATTAAATATTTATTTATTTGCTTTAGTTGTACACAATGTATTTATTTGTATGTGGTGCTGAGGATCGAACCCAGGCTGCGCACGTGCTAGGTGAGCGCTCTACTGCTGAGCCACAACCCCAGCCCGAACCAACATTTTTTTTCCCTCATTCTTTTTTTTTTAATTTAAACTGGGCATTGAACCCAGGTATACTTTACCACTGAGCTATAACCCCAGCTCTTTTAATTTTGAGACAGGGTTTCACTAAATTGCTTAGGGCCTTGCCAGATTGCTTTATCATTGAACTACATCCCCAAACCTTTATAATTTTGAGTCAAGATTTTACTAAGTTGCTGAGGGTTTCACCAAGTTTGTATGAAGGTTGGCCTGGAACTTTCCATCCTCCCGAGTCTCAGAGATTACAGGCCTGCACCATGTGCCTAGCTGTTGGATTTTTTTAAATATCACTGGACTGGAGGTGTAGAAATGTTGCCTGGCATGAGTGAAGCCCTGAGTTTCTTTCCCTGCACCACAAAACAAAGAAGACAAAAATAAAGTATCATGGTGAAGTAGATGAAAAAAACCTCGGTTTCAGATGAATCCCTGGATTTTCATAAATTTCAATTTTCACCTAATGTTTTTTTTCCTCCCCCTGGAACTAAGAACCAAGTTACCACCAGAGTGACGGTGCATGCCTGTAATCCCAGGGACTCCAGAGAGTGAGGCCGAAGGATCTCAAGTTCGAGGGCAGCCTCAGCAACTTAGGCCCTAAATAACTTAGTGAGATCCTGCCTCAATATTAAGAATAAAATGAAAAGCCTCGTGGATGTAGCTCACCGGTAAGGCACCCTTGGGTTCAATCCCTGGGGAGTGTGGGGGCTGCCTACCGAAATCACTTGATAAGCGCACGTTGTGACCATAGTCAGGTGTCCTGGAGGCATAATGGGGCGGCAATATAGTTGCGAGGATTGAACGGGATAAAATTCTACATACCTAAGATTAAGCATGTTAGCTATTTCTGTTTACTTTTAAACTTCTTTTCTCCTCCTCAAAAGGTGAGTGGTTCAACTAAATGATTTTAGCCACCGCTAAATGTGCATTATTGATTTTGGTTTCCTTCCCCTCTCAGCGCTCTTCTCCTTTTTTTCTGCTCCCCCTCTCCTTCCACTACAGGGTTCCTCCCCTCCCAGGGACCGCCGGCGGTAGGGACCGCCACATCACTGGCAGAGTAGAGCTAACAGCGCGCCACCCGCGGCCATCCGAGACCGAGGGTTCCTCAGTGACTCTCGCTCTTCCACCAATAAAGTTTTATTGTAACATAGCAAGGGGCGGGGGAAGGCACCCGTCTTTCTTCCCCAGCAACCAATCAAGGGAATAGAAAGCTCGCGTCCTCCCGGAGCTTCGGCGGACCAAAGGCGGAAGCCGGGTATGTTCCTCCCGGAACTACGTAGTAAAAGCGGAAGCACTACCGGAAGCCGGCCATAGAAATGAGTGGCTAGAGCGACCCTGAGGGGGGGGCAGGTGGCAGGAAAAGCTCGGAACAGCTGCCGGAGGTGACGGAGCAGCGGCCCCGCCCGATGCGCTGGAAGACGAGCTTCCAGGTAGCGGTCTGCAGTCTGGCTCAGGGTACGACTGGAGCAGTCGGTGGGGTCCCACGGTGCCAGGGCGGCCTCTTTAAGGGAGGAGGTGGAGCCACGTGTAAGGATAGTGGTGGTAAGGTCACGTGGTTTGGGCACGTGTAGGGCACGCATGGGGAGCTGAGGGTGCTTCGTGGTTGGTATGGACGCTGTGTGAGACCCCTTCCGTGGCTGCAGCCTGTTCCTTGGGGTTCAGTGGGGTGCACGTGGTGGGGCTTGGGATTCGGTTTAGAGGCCGATAGGGAGGGTGGGCGTGGCAGCCGTGAATTGACTTAGATTTTTAGGTCCCGAGTAGACCGTTCCAACTCTTAGTCCTCACTTAAGAAGTAATTTAGCCCCTCTACAATCCAGCTCCTCACCCTTGGGCTTCCTAACCTGCCAGTGTTTAGGGACCTCCAGCTTCACATCCTCTTTCCTTACAGCTCCAGACAACCTGAGCCCAGGTTCCCCCAGCTCAGTACAGCCATGAGTGCGGAGGTGAAGGTGACAGGGCAGAACCAGGAACAATTTCTGCTCTTGGCCAAGTCGGCCAAGGGGGCAGCGCTGGCCACACTCATCCACCAGGTGCTGGAGGCCCCTGGTGTCTACGTGTTTGGGGAACTGCTGGATATGCCCAATGTTAGAGAGGTGGGTTGCTGGCCTGGGTAACCCACAGGGAAGCTTGGGACAAAAGTTTTGATTTAAGAATGAGTGGGCAGGCTCATTTTGCAACCTGACACCATGTAGTTGAACAAGGATACTGTGGTGATTAGTGGCAACTTGCAAAAGTAAACAAGCAGGTAAAGCTCTTAGTTTTCCCTTTGGAGATGAGGAACTTGAGAAACCTAATATTTTTCATTTTTAAGCAAAGGAGCATGTTATTCAGAAGACCTGAGTTTTAGTCTGTCTCCACCAGTGTAGTATCACTTTTTTTTTAATATTTATTTATTTACTTTAGTTGTACACAATGCAATGCATTTATGTTTACGTGGTGCTGAGGATGGAACCCAGGCCGCGCACGTGTGAGGCGAGTGCTGTTGCCATGAGCCACAACCCCAGCCCTGTAGTATCTCTTAATAGCCATGTCACCTTGATCAGGACACCTTTATTTGAGGGCCTTAATTTTCTCTTTTAAAAATGGGAATGTAGCTTAGTGATTAAGTGCCCCTGGGTTCAGTCTCCAGTACCAAAAAAAAAAAAAAGATGAGCCATTTGTTCTGGTGCATGCCTTTAATCCTAGCTACTGGGGGGCTGAGGCAAGAGGATCTTATCAAGTTTGAGGACCGCCTGGCCAATTTAGTGAGACTATCACAAAATAAAAAATAAAAAGGGCTGGGGCTATAGCTTTAGTGAATGGTAGAGCACCCTTGGGTTCAGTCCCCCCAGTCCCCCACTCAAATGGAAATGACATTGTACTTGTACTTTACCATTATTGTGGGAATCATATAAAATTATGAGAAAGTGTAAAGTTTGGTACAGATGGAAGGATTGAATAGGCCAAATTGACGTGCCCTGTTATCTCCCTCAGTGCAGTGTATGTCAATTCATTTAAAGTAGGTAGAGGAGAATGTGTACTTCCCCAGGCATATGGTAAGCTACAAGGAACACAGCAGAGAGAACCATTCACACAGAAGTGGTAAAGTGTAAAGAGTTTCAAGTCTAAAGTGGGTGGGTCATGAAGACTTGTGGCATCAGCCCATGTCCTATGACAGTGGTATGTGGATAGATGGTGAGCCAAGTTTTTGAGGGCCTATGTTTGAATCAATGGATTTAGCCTTTTTTGATCATTGTGGTATGGAGAAAACTGTGGTTATCTTTATACCCTGCTTTCATATTCGGTGGAACAAAAGCATATCAATCAAGGTGAAGAAAAATAAGCACTTTTTAATTGAGCACCTGTTTAATAATCTGCCAGTGATCTGGGAATACTAAAAAAATGCATGACCCAAGGCTTACCCTTTCAAAGCTTACATTCTATTTGAAAAGGTAAGATGGATGGATATAAATCTGTAAATCCTTACCAAGCAAGTATTTATTGAGGAAGTCAGCTACATAAATCGCTCTCCTAAATGCTAGTGGGATACCAGAGACTGGGTCTATAATCTTTTTTTTTTGGGGGGGGGGGTACCCAGGATTGAACTCAGGGGCACTCAACCACTGAGTCACATCTCCAGTCCTTTTCGTTATTTATTTATTTGGTACCGGGGATTGAACTCAGGGGCACTTGACCACTGGGCCACATCCCCAGCCCTGTTTTTTGTATTTTATTTAGAGACAGGGTCTACACTGAGTTGTCTAGTGCCTCAGTTTATGCTGAGGCTAGCTTTGAACTCACTATCCTCCTGCCTCAGCCTCCCAAGTGCTGGGATTACAGGCGTGCGCCACTGCGCCCAGCTAAGGTCTATAATCTTTTTTTTTTTTTTTTTTTTTTTTTTTTTTGTGGTACCGGGGATTGAACTCAGGGGCACTCGACCACTGGGTCACATCCCCAGCCCTTTTTTTGTATTTTATTAGAGACAGGGTCTCACTGAGTTGCTAAGCTAAGTGCCTCGCCATTGCTGAGGCTGGCTTTGAACTCGCGATCCTCCTGCCTCAGCCTCCCAAAGTGCTGGGATTACAGGTGTGCGCCACCGCGCCCGGCAGGTCTATTAATCTTTTTTTTTTTTTTTTTTTTTTTGGTACTGGGGATTGAACTCATGGGCATTTGACCACTGGGCCACATCCCCAGCCCTTTTTTTTTGTATTTTATTAGAAGCAGGGTCTCACTGAGTTACTAAGTGCCTGGCCATTGCTGAGGCTGGCTTTGAACTCGCGATCCTCCTGCCTCAGCCGCCCAAAGTGCTGGGATTACAGGCGTGCGCCACCGCGCCCGGCTCCTAGGTCTATAATCTTGATGAAAGGAAAGATATTCTTAAAGTGAGAACCTTCTGCAGGGATTAATTAAGTGCCAGTGATAGGAAGAGAAGAGAAGAGCTCCTGGTGAGCTGGATCCATGAGATGGGTCTGAAGCAGAGGCCAACTTTTAGGTGTCTGTCTAGGCTGAGGCAGGAGCTTGGTGAATTGGGGCGTACCATAGACTGCCTAAAAATATTTAAATTCAGAAATATTCTCTGAGGGCCAAACAACACAATTTACAGTGCCTGATGTGTGTGATCTGTTAAATTCCAAACTGAACATTTTCAGCCCTGAATGTAAGGTAGGAATTGGATGGTGGATGGAGAAAGAGAGTGTTGTGGATCAGGGGGTTCTATGATAAAGGCCTGGGAGTGGAAAGTAGCCCTTCCTGTAGGAAGATTCGTCACAGAGAGGCAGAGAATGCCTCTTGGTGAATCAACATTGATTGAAAAGATGTAGCCAGAAAATGGAGTTCAAAATGATAAGCTTGGGAGGGTGATGAGGAAGGCCTGTCTGTCACTTCTTCTCTTCCCTCATATTCTTGCAGCTGGCTGAAAGTGACTTCGCTTCCACGTTCCGGCTGCTCACAGTGTTTGCTTATGGAACATATGCTGACTACTTAGGTAACCAGGAGGGACGGGAGCTCTGGAGCAGTGAAGGTGTGAGAAGGGCAATTTCTGGAGGGACTTAGGAGAACCTCATGGGATGGTCCACTTAGATCCCCTGGGCACAAAGGGTTGGTGGAGTCAAGACCTAAGCTGGCATGGAAAACTGGGTGGGAAAAAATGCAGGGAAAGGGAAAGAAGGCCAGAGTTTCCCACAAAACTGAAAGTAGGAATCCATACAACTTTGTCCTTTTTCCTTAGCTGAAGCCAGGAATCTTCCCCCACTCACTGAGGCGCAGAAGAATAAACTTCGACACCTCTCAGTTGTCACCCTGGCTGCTAAAGTCAAGGTGAGTGACAGTCCCCCCATTCCAAAACCAGCGAGGTCTAGAGCATCTTTTTTATGTCTCACCAGGATAGTCCTCAACCAGACTTGCTTTTTCCTGCCCTTCCCTTCCCCTCTTCCAAGGTCTGTATCTAAACTTCTTTACTATACCAATTTAGGCTGGATATTATTCTCTTACTTTTCGTTTTGATGTTTTTTTCAATCACCTGAAGTTTTAAGTAAAACATCTTTTGTGTTTTTGATCAAAATAGTAATAACTGCCGGGCACAGTGGTGCACGCCTGTAATCCCAGCACTTGGGAGGCTGAGGCAGGAGGATCACTAGTTCAAAGCCAGCCTCAGCAATGGCGAGGCACTTAGCAACTCAGTGAGACCCTGTCTCTAATAAAACACAAAAAAAGGTCTGGGGATGTGGCCCAGTGGTCGAGTGCCCCTGAGTTCAATCCCCAGTACTAAAAAAAAAAAAAAATAGTAATAACTAATATGCTGATCATGTGTCACTGAACAATTGCTTTCCTAACTACTATGTAATTGTTTCATGTCAGCAAAGCCTGATAGCTGGGAGTGGGGCTCTCTTTTAATGAAATGCTGGGCTTCTATTGTTAGAATAAGCAACATGTAACCCAAAAATATATCTGTATTCCTCTTGGTCTGTTTTTGCTAAATATCACCCCTTAACCCCAGTCTGTGTTCTCCCAGTTGTTATTAGACTATTAAGTTGTTTCATGGTTTTACAGAAATCAGGCTCTTTTGGATGCCTGCTGGTTTGGAAGTAGGTGGAATGTAAATGATAAACAGAGTAACTACAGACCTCACCCACTACCACATACTTGCATGTCAGGCTGATCTTGGCCAAGGGCTGTGGCATGTCCTGAGCTATGACCAAAGAATGACACCCATGCAGAAGTCACTTTCTCCCTGTGTGGTGTGGGGGATGAGGGTCTTGGGGGAGCATCAGTCTGGTAATTTATTTAAGCCATCCTTCTCATGATACTGTTTTGAGGTGGGGGTACTTTTATTTAATTTGCTTCAGAACCAGCCTTTTAGAGGAAAGGGTTTAGGAATAGGAGTGAACAGCAGATGGGCCTGGGCAGGGGAAAATAAGAGAAGATTATTTTTGGAAGCCCTTCTCTGCTGAGGAACTTTACAAATTCTGTTCTGACCACCCGCCTCCTGCCCTGGGCTCCAGTGCATCCCGTATGCAGTGTTGCTAGAAGCCCTAGCTCTGCGCAACGTGCGGCAGCTGGAAGACCTGGTGATCGAGGCTGTGTATGCTGATGTGCTTCGTGGCTCCCTGGATCAGCGCAACCAGCGGCTGGAGGTCGACTACAGCATCGGACGGGACATCCAGCGCCAAGACCTGAGTGCCATTGCCCGGACTCTGCAGGAGTGGTGAGATCTGTATCCTGGTCCTATCCCTTCCCTTCCCACTCCAAGAAAGAAAGCAGTGCTTCAAGGTGGGAGAGGGCAGGACCTGGGCTGGGCTGTAGAGGTGGAACCTGAATGGAGGGAGGGAAAGGAGCTCATTCCTCTACAGACTTCTGAAGGAAGGTGTCGAGGGGATCCTGAGAGTAGTAATTGGGGAAGGGGAAGGGGAGGGAGTGTCTCACTCTTGAGGGGATCTTAACTGAGAAGTTGGTCACCTGTCATAGGCTGGATTGAACCCATTGATCTATTATAATGCCATTTTCCATAGACCATGGGATGCTTCCTCTTGTGTGGTTTTTTTCCCCTCTTTGTGTACATGTCTAACTTTGGTATATATTTATTTTATTAGTTCACCTCTTTTATCCTATTTTGTTTCTAGTTCCTGCTCCCATCTTGCATGTGTCACTCTTTTCCCTCTAAGGTATCCAAGGATCCACCTTGCTACTGAGTCGTATTGTAGCTGGTTTCCATATGTCTTGGTGAGGGTTCCCAACTCAGACAAGGGTTTGGATACCAAGTCCTAGGATTTGAGTCTGTTTTTCATGAGTCTGATGACAGCCCTTGTCTGAGGCTTCTCATCTCCCCTAATCCCTGCAGGTGTGTGGGCTGTGAGGTTGTGCTGTCAGGTATCGAGGAGCAAGTGAGCCGTGCCAACCAGCACAAGGAACAGCAGCTGGGCCTAAAGCAGCAGATTGAAAGTGAGGTGAGCAGGCGGGAGAGCAGGATGGATGCAGGCTTCCTCAGCCTGGGTACCTGGCCTGTGCAAGTGCTTTGGACATGGCTGTAGCAGGCAGTGATAAACAAGGACTGCCAGGTTTTGGAAACTTTTTTGCTGTCCCCTTCCTTTCATCTTGGTAGGTTGCCAACCTTAAAAAAACCATTAAAGTTACAACAGCAGCAGCTGCTGCAGCCACATCTCAGGACCCCGAGCAACACCTGACTGAACTGAGGGACCCAGCTCCAGGCACCAACCAGCGCCAGCCCAGCAAGAAGGCCTCAAAGGGGAAGGGGTAAGCCAGTGTGGTAGTGGCCCACTTTTACCTCAAGGACCTGGCTGCTGCACTTCCTGTAGTCATTTGTGTGGGATGGGGACTTGGGGGAGCCTCCAAGGGTTAGGGAGATCCCCTGCATCCTCTCTTTCTCTCTCTGTTTCTCTCTTCCCTCCTTGCCAGGCTCCGAGGGAGCGCCAAGATTTGGTCCAAGTCGAACTGAAGGGATTCATTATTTTTTTCCTGGGGATGTGGGGCCCCAGCTGCCTGCCTACCTGCTCCTTAGGAGTCCTCAGAGAGCCTTCCTGTGCCCCTGGCCAGCTGATAATCCTAGTTCATGACCTTTCACCTCCTGCACCCCAAAGCATAGATTATATCTTTTCCAGGGAGGAGGCCAGTACAGGTCATGTTTTTGTTGGTACTTTTTGTTCTACATGATTTTCCCATGTGTTCCATTGCTCCCTCTCCCTGTCATGCTTTCCTCTCTATTTCTTTAATAATTCAGCATCTGTCCCTGTTTATTACTTCTGTCATTGAGTAGGTGGGGTAGTCCTGAAGGTTGCTCAGTCTCCAGTATAAGCCACGGGTGTTCCTTCTACCACCCTTCCCTGCATGTCTAATACCTGATTCCTACTCCCTACCTGTACCTGTTGGCTAGCATCTGAAGAGCTAGGGCCCTACCAGAATTCCTACTGTGAGAATTCTGGGAGTGACTGGACACTTTCATCCTAGAGTCCCAGCACACTACAGTTTCCTTTCCCCCATCCTCCCCTTGGGTCCTGGGAATGCTGCTGCTTCAGTGATGTGAGAGCCTAAGAAGGACAGCTGTTGAGGTGGTTCTTTCTTGGCTCTGACCATCTTGGGAAGCCCAGCGGCAATCCTGGAAAGATTTATATCTCCTTTTGGAGTTTGGTGGGGAAGGGAATATAGATTGTATTAAAAAGGAAAAAAAAAAAAAAAAAACTATATATGCTTATATCTATATATAACAGAACAGAAATAAATCTATGAGAAGTCTATCTACAAACATGCCCGGAACTCAGTATCTTCTGTTATTGATATTTGTGGATGGGAATGAGACTCATTCCCAGTCTAAAGCAGAATACTAGAAAATGAAAAGAACCAGATATTCGCAGAGCCCTAGCCTAACAGCTAGGACACCTAGCTCTTGGGCTTTCACTTTGGATAAGTTACTCCGTGTCTCAGCATGTCTTCAGAAGTAATGGATACTTACTGAGTACCAACACACGATACCAGAGATGCAAACTGGCCGTTGCTGTCCTTGGTCTCAAGAAGCTTCACTTCATCTTGTTTCTTTCCACCTCATAGAATTTTTTTTTGTGGTGCTGGGGATTGAACCCAGAGCCTTGTGCATGTGAGGCAAGCACTTTACCAACTGAGGCATATCTCCAGCCTCACCTCATAGAATTATAAGGGAAAGAGTTGATAGTGAACTTGAATCTTTGCATTAAAACCAGACAAAACAGCCAGGCGCGGTGGTGCACGCCTGTAATCCCAGCACTTTGGGAGGCTGAGGCAGGAGGATCACGAGTTCAAAGCCAGCCTCAGCAATGGCAAGGCACTTAGCAACTTAGTGAGACCCTGTCTCTAAATAAAATACAAAAAAAACGGGCTGGGGATGTGGCCCAGAGGTCGAGTGCCCCTGAGTTCAATCCCCAGTACCACAAAAAAAAAAAAAAAAAAAACAGACAAAACTACCATATCTGTTGGGCTACTGCCCTCTGTCCAAGTTAGCGCTTCCCAAGAAGTATGCTGGGAGAGGATTGGTCTCCTTGGCCTAAAGTACTGCTATGTGTGCCCTAGAACTACGAAGCTCTAGTGTAAGGGACAGTTGAGTCCTTACATGTGAAGTGCTTGTCTTCTGAGGGTCCAAGTGGTCCTAGTGTTGACTTAGCTGCTTGCCAGAGCTTGTGCTGTTCTCTTGAGATTTAGGACAGAGCATTCTTTACAGGTTCCAAAGCTATCAGTCATGGAACCAGAAAATGGGAGTGGAATTCTGACTTTTTGACTAAAGGTGGACCAGGTACACTTGGGCCTTGAGGGGGTGCAATGGAGACTTAACAAAACCAGTCCAGTGAGCCCCATTTCAGGAACTGACATTCTTGGCTTCTCAGTTTTGCTATAGACAAATTTGTTGAGCTTGTTGCCCCTGATATAAACTCCTTCCTCCCAGGCCCTCCATTGTGTAGCAGTTGATAATTTCTGGTGATTTGAACTTGTCCCCAACCACCACCCAAGCCCCAGTTTTTCCTTTGGAACTTAGTATTCCCTTTTCCCAGAATCGCCTCTCAATTAATAGCTGATTAAATTTCCCACATCTAGAAATTTCTAGTTCCACACTTCAGTGAATGGCTCTAAAGCCCAATGTAGAGTGGGCTTGGACTGCCCAGCTTCACATCAGAAGAGGGAGGGAGAACCATTCATATCTCTAGGGGCAGGTAATTGCAATTTGTTTTTTATTTACAATGACAGAGTTCTTAGTTACCAAGGCATGGGGAAATGGCAGCACATTATTTGGGAGGTAGCGAGGGCTCAGTTTTGACCATGAAATTTGACTTAAGATTTTGGGAATCAATGTATAACCAAGAGAATTTTTTTGAGACGGGGTCTCATTAAATTCCTTAGGGCTTTGCTGAATTGCTGAGGCTGGCCTCAAACATGCATTCCTCTGCATCAGCTGGGATATAAGCATGCACCACTGCACTGGGTTCTTCCTAAGAATTTTTTTTTTTTTTTTTTTTTGTGGTACCGGGGATTGAACTCAGGGGCACTTGACCACTGGGCCACATCCCCAGCCCTTTTTTGTGTTTTTATTAGAGACAGGGTCTCACTGAGTTGCTAAGTGCCTCGCCATTGCTGAGGCTGGCTTTGAACTCGCGATCCTCCTGCCTCAGCCTCCCAAAGTGCTGGGATTACAGGCGTGCGCCACCGCGCCCGGCTCTTCCTAAGAATTTTATCACCCACTTACATGCTCACACATGCTGATCCCTACTGCTTAGCAATCTTAGATGATTTTAGGATTGGACACCATGTTAATAGTAGGAAGAATCAGGCACAGTGGCACACATGTATAATCCTGGCAGTTTGGAAGGTGAGCAGAAGAATCACATTCAAGGTTAGCCTCAGCAACTTAGCAAAACCTGGTCTCAAAATGTAAAAAATTAAAAAGGGGTTGAGTATATAGCTTAGTTGTAGAGGGCTTGCCTGGCATGTGTGAGACCCTGAATTCCATCCCCAATACAGCAAATAACAAAAAACTTTAAAATCTCTGGAGCTAAAAATGACAGTTAGATGGGTACACACCTTTATGTGCAAAAGATGGTAAAATGTATATTGTCAGTATTTTATAAAATAGTGTTAGAGATTAGAAATTCCTCACTTAGATGGGCATGGCAATGTATACCTATAACTCCAGCTGCTTAGAACACTGAGGCAGGAGGATTGTGAGTTCAAGGCCAGTCTGGACAATTTAGCAAGTCGATGTCTCCAAAAAAAAAAAAGAATGGCTGGGGCTCAGAGGCAGAGCACTTGCCTGGACTATGTGAGGCACTGGGTTTGATCCTTAGCACCACATACAAAAATAAGCAAATAAAGTCATGCTGTCCATCTACAACTACCAAAAAAAAGAAAAAAGTTCCTAGCTTAGATGAATCTTCCAACAGGGATAAATCGAACAGAGTTTACAGGGGCATCTAAGTAGTACATTAGTTATCTATTGCTTTGCAACAAATGACAGTTAAATGGCTTAAAGCAGTATCTCAGCCAGGTGTGGTGGCACACGCCTACGATCCCAGTGGCTGGGGAACCTGAAGCTGAAGCATTGTGTCTTCAAAGCCAGACTCAGCATTTAGCAAGGCCCTCAGCAACTTAGTGAGACCTCGTCTCAAAAAGTAAAAAGGGCTGGTTGTCTCAGAAACTAAAAAGTGGTTAAGTGCTCCTGAGTTCAGTCCCTGGTACAAAAAAAAAAAAAAAAAAAAAAAAAAAAAAAAAACTCACTTTATCTCAGTTTTTATGGGGAGAGAATCTGAGCTGCACTATTTTCTGCCTCAGGGTCTGTCTCAAGGCTATATTCAAGGTGTTAACTAAGGCCATGAGCCCTTCTAGGCTCAGTGATCTTCAGCAAGAATCACTTTTTGGGGCTGGGGTTGTGGCTCAGCAGTAGAGCACTCGCCTAGCACGTGCGCGGCCCGGGTTTGGTCCTCAGCACCACGTAAAAATAAATGCATTGTGTACAACTAAAGCAAATAAATAAATATTTAAAAAAAAAAAAAAAAAAAGAATCACTTATTACTGGGTGGTTGAACTGAAGACCTTATCAGGAGACTGGTAGTTGCCCAGAAGACAACACTAGCAAGATGAAGTCACAGTCTTTTGTGACAATCACAGAAGTGACATCTGTCACTTTTTACTCAGTAGGCCAGCCTGTACTCAAGTAGTATAGATTAGACAGGGTATGACTGTCAGAAGGCAAAGATCACCGAGAGCCATATAGAAGAGGTCTGCCACAGGCAGTGTTTCTGTGGTCCACCAGCATCAAAATCATCATGGGAGCTTTTGAAAGTAACTCTTGAGGCCAGTCCTACCCTAGTTCCTATCAAATTAGAACCTCTAGGATGTGAACTGGAAATGTTCCTTCACCACCCTCATTGACTCTGTCAGAATTGTGAAGCCCCAGATATATAAGCACTCTTGTCAAGATTAATGCCAACATGGATCAAATGAAGGTTTTTATTGCAGGGCCTGAATGAACAGGTAAGAGCCCAGGGCCACCATCTGGGAGGGAAGAATGATCAAAGGCAAAGTTTCGAGTACAGGGGCTGGGATTGTGGCTCGGCCTTAGAGCGCTCGCCTAGCACGTGCGCGGCCCAGGGTTCCATCCTCAGCACCACGTAAACATAAATGCACTGCCTTGTGTACAACTAAAGCAAATAAATAAATATTTTTTTAAAAAATTTCGAGTACAGGGCAAGCAAGCAAGACTTATTCTTCCCTTCGAGGTTTTTAGGTGCATGGTTACAAATGATCTGTTTAGTAAGTGCTGAGAAGTATTGAGTAAGTTGAAAGTGTTTAAAGGGGATCTACATCTTGCCTGGGGTCAGAAAAGGACATGACTTTTAAACTGAAACTAGAAGCCCAATTAGTAGTTAGCCTGATGAAGAGGAGGGAGGATACATCTAAGTTGGGAAGAATGACAGAAAGACTTTAATCTGTGGCCCTCATAGGAAATGCATAACTTTTGCGATGCAGCAGCATATATGGTCCTATACTTACTGTTCATTTTTCATTGAATTGGTAAATATATGTTGGCTGAAAAATCTGAAATATATCAGCCATGAAGTTTGTGTTATACTTTTTTGGGCATTGGGAGTTTTGGGTGATTTTTGTCTTTTTGTTTATCTATTTTATATGAATAATTGTTAGTAAAAGCTAATATTTACTAGGTCTTTACTATATCAGGCAGTATTCTAAGTGTTTCATGAGTATGAATGCATTTAATATTTAATCACAATTTGCTGAGATTGATGTCAGTATTATCCTCTTCTAACGATGACAGAATGGGCACAGAGAGGTTGTGTAACTTGCCCTGGGGTCACATGTTATAAATGGAGTGGACACACCCCATCACCCTGTCTCTCCCCTGTTTCTAGACAGAATGCATGGAGAACCTCTTTGAGTTCTCAGAAAAGTAAGTGGTGGCTGAAAGAAAGAAAACAGGATTCAAAGTTCTAGTGCACAGGTGGTTAGTTTACAACTAATAGTCTTAAAAGCAACCCAAAACCTAGAAATATAACAGGTATGAACTAAAGGAGCTCTAAGAGAAGCCCTCTCTTAAGAGTTCTCAGTAACAGGAAAGGTTTTGATCCCCAGAACTGAAAACAAAAACACAATAAAAGATCTAATGTGGTCAATTACTTGCTCAAAATTAACATTCAAATTCTCAACATTTAAAAAAATTTTTTAGTTGTAGATGGACATAATATCTTTCATTTCTATTTATTTATTTTTTATGTGGTGCTGAGGATCGAACCCAGGGCCTCATATGTGTTGGAGGCAAGCACTCTACCACTGAGCTACAACCCCAGCCCAACATTCTCAACATTTTTAGGATTTCTTTTTTTCACAACTTGAAATGTATTTATTCTTTTTATTTTTACTTTTGTTTTCATTTTTAGGATTTTTAACAAGACCTGATGTTTCAAAACATAATGATATTCAAAATATCCAGGGTACAGTCTAAAACTATTCTATATACAAATAACTCTCTAGCGAAAACCAACTTAGAGATGAAAGAGATGTTGGAATTTCATTATTTTATTTTTTTGTGGTACTGGGGTTGAACCCAGAGCCTTGCACATGCTAGGGCAAGCCTCTACTACCAAACCAGCCCTGATGTATTAGAATTTAAAGCAAAGACTTCAAAGCAGTATAACCACACTGGAAGAAGAAAAGGAGAATGCAGTTGAAACATGAAAAGATAGAAGGTCTTGGGGCTGGGGTTGTGGCTCAGCAGTAGAGCACTCACCTAGCGAGCGCATGTGTGGCCCGAGTTCGATCCTCAGCACCAGGTAAAAATAAAGGCATTGTGTAAAACTAAAACAAATAAATAAAAAAAAAATTTTTTAAAAAAAGATAAATGCAAAGCCGGGCGCGGTGGCGCACGCCTGTAATCCCAGCACTTTGGGAGGCTGAGTCAGGAGGATCGCGAGTTCAAAGCCAGCCTCAGCAATGGCGAGGCACTTAGCAACTCAGTGAGACCCTGTCTCTAATAAAATACAAAAAAGGGCTGGGGATGTGGCCCAGTGGTCTAGTGCCACTGAGTTCAATCCCTGGTACCAAAAAATAAATAAATAAATAAAAAATAAAAAGATAAATGCAATGAAATCCATGTCCAAGCTGGGCGTGGTGGCGCACGCCTGTAATCCCAGCACTTGGGACGCTGAGGCAGGAGGATCACAAGTTCAAAGCCAGCCGCAGCAATGGTGAGGCACTTAGCATCTCAGTGAGACCCTGTCTCTAATAAAATACAAAAAAGGGCTGGGGATGTGGCCCCCAGTGGTCCAGTGCCCCTGAGTTCAATCCCTGGTACCAAAAATAAATAAATAAATAAAATAAAACTCCAGTGTTAAGTCATTCTGTAACATAGTATGTAACATATCAATGTAGATTTTGAGTCCTGGCTCTTGGTGGGCCACAGGTAGCTGCACGATATTGACCTTCACCTGTTTCTTCAGTAGTAAAACAGGAGTGGGGGGCCCGGGGTTGGATATCTGTAATTGCTGCGTTGGATCCTTTGCAACCTCAAGATTCTGCTTTTGTAAGTCTAAAGCAGACCTACTGCCACATTTGGGAATTTCCAGAGCAAGTGATCTGTAAAGTCTCGCCAACTCTGAAGTTGTCATTTGTATCAAACACTGGGTTGGTTTGAATAAGGCTCATCTATACTGAGAATCAGCTTGTCCTTGTTAAGTTGTTTAGGGCCTAATTTGCTGAGCCTGGCTTTAAACAAACCTGTGATCCTCCTGCCTTGACCTCCTGGGCCTCTAGGATTACAGGTGTGAACCACCACGCCCATTGGCTCCATCTTTTTTTTTTTTTTTTTTTTAATATTTTTATTTATTTGCTTTAGTTGTACACAATGCGTTTTATTCAATGCATTTTATTTGTACGTGGTGCTGAAGATCGAACCCGGGTCGCCCACGCGCTAGGCGAGTGCTCTACCGCTGAGCCACAATCCCAGCCCTGGCTCCATCTTTTAAGACTCAATTCGAGTCCTATAGGCTCTCTTCTCTCCTGTACTCCCACTTCATATCAGCCTCAGACTTCTCAGATGTTTGGTTGGCCCTCCTGGCAGGGGGAGCACTGATATATCTTGGAAAATGATGCAGATCCTGCAGGGTCTCCAGATAGCAGGTGACAGTAGATAAAAGGAGGGGATGGAGCCGGGCGCGGTGGCACACACCTGTAATCCCAGCACTTTGGGAGGCTGAGTCAGGAGGATCGCGAGTTCAAAGCCAGCCTCAGCAATGGCAAGGCACTTAGCAACTCAGTGAGACCCTGTCTCTAATAAAATACAAAAAAGGGCTGGTGATGTGGCCCAGTGGTCTAGTGCCGCTGAGTTCAATCCTCGGTACCAAAAAAAAAAAAAAAAAAAAAAAAGGAGGGGATGGATACTGGAAGAAACCAGGAACATTCCCATCCAAAAGATGAAATGTTCAGGGAGGAAAAATAGCATGTTAAAGGGCAGAGAGAGGGTAAGGAACTCTGAATGCTAACCCAACTTGCCTATTTCAGGGATTGTTCAGAGGGCCTGAGCCAAGTGGGGGATGTCTTAACTTCTTCTGGCCCCTCTAGAGGTACCATTTAAGACCAGATGTGAGGCTGAGACATCTCAGAGCCACCAGCACTCTGCATAGGGGAAAAAGCCCCCTTGTAGCAGCCCTGCCACCCTTCTGAACCCAGGCCTCTGTGGTGCCCTTCCCTCAAGCAGGGCCAGCTCTGTACGCTGCCCCTCTCCACAGGCTCTGCCTAGGGATGATGCTCCTTGGGAGAACCAGCTACACGAGGACTCCACCAGGCCCAGCCTCCTTGGTTATTTCTCTTATCTCCTATGGCCTCCTATGTCTGTCTGCATCTTCATCTCTCCCTCCAGTGCAGCTACACCGGTCCCTTGCCTCTCTCATCTGAAGACAGTGATATAAAGGAACAAGAAGTAAAAACTACTCTCCTCTTACTCCTAACCCAGAGAAATTATTTGAATGAAGGGATCCTTGGCCCTTGCTGTTCCCTCAGCCCCTAGAATGACATTCTCAGGACTGGGAGCATAGGGCAGGAAGATATATAGAGTTAAGTGGACTTAACATATTTAGGCTGGGAGATCAGACTCCTGGGTTCTTACTGTGGGTCAGCCTCTGGTTCTTTGGGTAACCTCAGTTTGTATACTTGGACACTGGGCAGAAGAAAGGAGAGGATACTACTAGTATCTGGAAGTGTTACAGTGGGAGGGAAATTTTCCCAAACTAATGGCTGAGTAAGGGTAGCCCAAAATATTTGTTTCTACTTGTCAGTTTGTGGGCCGGAGGCAATAGAGAGGGTAAAAGGTGATGAGAGAGTGGAGAGCTGGGTGCCAATTCCAGGCCAGGATGATGATTTCCATATTATGTCTAAAGCATTTTAGGAGCTGAGGATGGAGACGGGGATAAGGGACCACCACAGCACTGAAGGAGCAGACAGGGACGGAGTAATTAAGGAAAATGCTAGGAACAGAGAGCAGTCATTTATTGTACTGTGTCAAATGGTCTTTCTACACTAATTCAATGCTCATAATTCTGAGGTACGAATACATGTCCCATTGCCACCAGTAACTAAAAAGGACCATCTTACAAAGCAGGGAACTAATGGCAAGAGAGATTAAGACTCCTTCCCAGTCATAGCTCCTAAATGGTGGAGCTAGGTCTTGCTCATTCCTAACTTCACTCTTATTATCACCCTGCTTGGTTGGGCACTGAGTACCAGCCTGTTACAGGGTATAATTTTCCGGGGGTTGGTAAAGTGAGTGAATCTGCCATGTCCTCTGGACATCTGTTGGGCCCAGGGGCTAAGGGGAAGTCACTGAGACATGTGAAACTGGGCCTACGTGGAGAGAGGACCAGAGTAAAATGTCAACATTCCTCCAAAAAGTCCCTTTTCTCTTTTTTTTTTTTTTTTTTTTTTTTTTGTTGGGAGGAGTTCTGGGGGTTGAACTTGGGGCACTCAACCATTGAGCCAAATCCCCAGCCCTTTTTTGTATTTTATTAGAGACAGGGTCTCACTGAGTTGCTTAGTGCCTTGCCATTGCTGAGGCTGGCTTTGAACATCTTCCTGCCTCTGCCTCCTGAGCAGGTGGGATTACAGGAGTGCACCACCGGCCAAGCCCCCTTCCTCTTTTTTTTTTTTTTTAATATTTATTTTACTTTAGTTGTACACAATGCAATGCATTTATGTTTACGTGGTGCCAAGGATCGAACCCGGGCCGCGCACGTGTGAGGCTAGCGCTCTGCTGCTGAGCCACAACCCCAGCCCACCTCCTTCCTCTTTATCACCTGGTCCTTCCTGACAGTGGCAGAGCAGTCAGGAGGTGCAGGAGTGGAGGGGGTTTTTCAGCTTCTCACTTTTCTAATACCACTTGATCTCCCCACATCCCTACTGAGAACTAGGCACAGAGCCCAGGTTGAAGGGTAGTCCTCACCTTAGAGCATGGAGTGGAGGATTAATTCATGTGGGGCTGAGATTGTAGTTCAGTAGAAGGGCCTAGCACGCCTAGGAAGAACAACACCTGGGCTTGGACCCAATACCAAAAACTTCATGTACCTCAAAACCAGGACCCAAGTGAGAGTTTAATACACTAAATTGGCTCACCTAGATTACAGCCAGGGCCCTTGCCCTACTCTGGCTCCCACTCAGAACTATACCTGTGAGTGGAGTGTGGGCTTTGGAACTGAAGTCCAGGTTTTTTTTTTTTATTGTTGTTGTTGCAAGCTTGCAACACCACATCCACCTCAGAAAGAATAAGACTGGCTGGGGATACAGTTTAGTGGTACAGTACTTGCCTAAAGCCCAGAGTTCAGTCCCCAGCATTAAAAAAAAAGGAAAAAAAAAAAAAAAAAAAAAAAGAATCCTGAGACTTTCATAAGCATCTGCCATCATGAAACAAGTTCCCAAGAGGGACAGAGTGACCTACTTGGCTACAAAGCAAGAGTGAATATCTTAAGAAATGTGAGCTCCCCCAGCACCGCTCAGGTTCCAGGTTAGTTTTCTTTGTTGGTTTCTTTCCTGAGCTCAAATTCTCAACAAGGGATGGAGGATTTGAAGACACTGCTGACTCCAGAGTTCCTCTCCTTTGAAGCCCTGTGTGTTGTCTGGACCCCGTCCTGCTCTGTACAAGTGTTCCTTTCCAGTCTCAGGGAGTGACTCTGCCTAAGGGGCAAGGGGCAGCCAATTTCTCAGGTACCGCCCTACCTGCCCCTAAAGAGTAAAGTTACAGCAAAATGTGAAGGAGAGATCTGGAAAGACAGTAGCTTCCATTTCATTCCCTAGCCTGGCCCAGCTGAGTGCTGCTTGCCCTCCCCTGCTGGCCAACAGCCCCACTGTCATCTCCATTAAAGGGCTGAGACACAGCAAGAGATAGAGGGGAATAAGAAGATCACTAGGAGAGAGGGGGGTTGAACAGGAAAAGTACAGCCAGAATCCTACTTGGTCTTTTGTTTTTCATTCTCCTTTATTCCATAAACACCTAGTTACAAGTTGCACAAATCAAAAAATAAAGGCAAAGAAGGGCATGGGGAAGGTTTTTGTGATGTGTGTGGGTGGGAGCATGGGGAGAAGGAGACAGAGGTGGGAACTCTCCACAGCCCTGGACAGAACCATGACTCCTGTAGTAAGGGCTCTGAGGAAGAAGTGAGCAGAGATCCAGGGTAGCTGAGGGATGGAGGAGGCCTCTAGTCCCAGAGCCCACCCCTCAGCACATGGCAGGGGTATGATGGAGAAAATGAGGTTTGAAGATGGAGCAGCAAAATAAAAAATCAAGTTAGTGGATAAAAGGACAAGTGGAGTCATTGTGGTAGGGGGATTAAAGACAGAAAATACAGGTATCGGGGGCAGTGTAAGGTTCTCCCTGAGACCCCCAGGGAGAGGTGGGGGCCAGCTTGCCTGTTAATTTAATATTAAATTGGGGGTGGGAGTTGGACAGGAAAAGTTTTTCAGGGGATGATTTCTCAGCCTCTCAGCCTGTACCTGGAAGGGGAAGAAAGATAAACACATATCAAAAGGAAGAAAAAAATATAAAAAAGCCAGGGATTAGGATTTAATCCTATATTCCAGTGAAAGCATTTTTCTTTCCTTGCCAGCTAGAAATTAAACTATTATAAATAACTATTAAGAGCAGTACTAGCTGGGAACCTGGATTGCTTCTGCCTGATGGCAGAGGAAGGTACACAGATAAGCTCCCCAGCCCCCTCTGGGCTTGTCACCTTACCATTCCTCCCCCTCAGAGACTTACACGAAAGGCTGAGGACCTGGGGCTTTCACCAGTCATAGCGGCGGGACTGTCGGGAGGGGGAGTCCTCAGGTCCCTGGATGGCCAGGCGGGGAGGCCCCTCAGCCCTTCGACCCCCACTCACAGATGCCTCATGCCTTCGAAATTCCAGAGGGCGCTGCTGCCTGAATCTGGACGTCTCTCTCCGCCACTCATCATCAAATGCTGCTGCCTCACCTGAGGAAAACAAAACAGATGTGATACCTCCACACAGCCTGCTGCTGGAGGCAGATACTACAGTGAGACTTCTAAGACAAAACCAGTGGTGAAGGTGGAAGGGATCTGGGGTTGTGGGGAACAAAGGCACTTAGCTCTTTGGGCTTCCACATGGTCCCTGGACACTACTGGCCGGCCTGAAGCATGACTACTCAAGAAAGAGGAATTATAAGCCAGGCTTGGTGGTGCACACCTGTAATCCCAGCACTTGGGAGGCTGAGGCAGGAAGATCGAGAGTTCAAAGCCAGCCTCACCAATGGCGAGGCACTTACCAATTCAGTGAGACCCTGTCTCTAATAAAATACAAAAAAGGGCTGGGGATGTGGCCCAGTGGCCGAGTGCCCCTGCATTCAATCCCCAGTACAAAAAGAAAAAAAAAGAGGAATCATATACACTCTGGGTATTTAATAAATATTTACTGATTTGAGAAAGGTGAAATAATGGCAGGAGAAAGGAAAAAACTGATCTTGATAGGAAAGGGTAGAATATTATCAGTATTTGATTTTAGTGACAATGTCTGGGCAGGATAATGCTAGCACCTGACTGGTGTCTAAGCTGACAACAAGACTCAAGTATAGGGTTTGCCCATAATTTTATACAAGAAATATCTGTGGAGCCGGGTGTGGTGGCACACGCCTGTAATCCCAGCACTTTGGGAGGCTGAGGCAGGAGGATCGTGAGTTCAAAGCCAGCCTCAGCAATGGCAAGGCACTTAGCAACTCAGTGAGACCCTGTCTCTAAATAAAATACAAAAAAAAAAAAAAAGGGCTGGGGATGTGACCCAGTAGTCGAGTGCCCCTGAGTTCAATCCCCGATACCAAAAAAAAAAAAAAAAAAAAAAAAAAAAAAAATATCTGTAGGAGCAGATGTAGTTCACAAGAACCAGACTTGGGCTGGGGTTGTAGCTCAGTGGTAAAGCGCTTGCCTAGCACGTGTGCGGCCCTGGGTTCGATCCTCAGCACGGCACAAAAATAAATAGAGTAGAGGTATTGTGTCCAACTATAACTAAGAAAAAAAAAAAAAAAAAAACAGACTTGGGGCTGCTGGCCAGGAAGTGGGAAGGAAGGCTTACTCTCATCTAGATTGATATAGTCCTGCCGTTCCTCCTGGTCTCCTGTGCGGTGATTTCGGGAACGCTGGAGGATGTGAGCCCTGTCCCGGATGTGATGCCCAATGGACATCTGCTCAAGTCCACTGTCTGAGTCACGGACAGTCCTCCGTGTCTCCCGGATCTGAGATGAGGCAGAACATGGCACACTTGGTTGTCCCTTCCAAAGCCCTGGCTACAACATCCCAGGATGAACACACTACCCATAACCTATTTCTGAAAAAAGGTGGCAGTGGGTGCCACTCAGTCCCCACATACCCCGCCTGGTGCTGAGCGCATCTCTGATGTCTCCTGATAGACCTTAGGGGCACCATCACCGTGTTGGAGTAGGAGATGACAGTTGAGGATGAAAATGTCTGGCAATTGCCCCCAGCTGTCATATGCTCCTGAGAAGGAAAGGGGAGGACTGAATGGGGAGAGGTTCTCTCTGGAAGAAGGATTTCCCCTTCAGATGTTCGTTTTTGCCTGTACCTTTCTCACAAATGTGAGAACAAAGAAAACATCATTAACCACCCACCCCAATTCCTTTTGAATCCAACACTAAACAAGAAGAAACTTGAGAGATAAAGCCCAAATTGCATATTTAAAAAGAATACTGTCACTTCTTTACATGTGGGCATGAGAGCAGATTCAGGACCCCAGTTCTCTCTGATTTCACCCAGCTCAATCCCTTCACTAGCAGTCCCCCAATCCCACAACAGAAAACACAGGTGTTGCCAGCCATCACTAAGGAAAGGATATGGGGCATGGGAAGGAAGGATGTGGTGCAAGAGTCTCACCATATTCCCAATCATGTCATTCATCATCCCAAACATGTCCATGAAGCCACCCGACTAGAGGAAAGAGATGAAAGACAAGAGTCAAGGAAGCAAAGTCAGTGCTCAGATGGAATGCTGCTGCTTAGGTACCTATCAGAAACCTGGCTAGGACTGGGGTTGTGGCTCAGCGGCAGAGCGCTTGCCTCGCACGTGTGCGGCCCGGGTTCGATCCTCAGCACCACGTAAACATAAATGCATGGCATTGTGTACAACTAAAGTAAATAAATAAATATTAAAAAAAAAAAAAAAAAAAGAAAAAGAAAAAGAAAAAAGAAACCTGGCTACACATCCCCTTTCTCCTGAGACCCAGAGAAAGGGGATGATTATTTATCATTTCCCATTAACATGGTCAGAACATTCAATTCCTCTTCACAAATTGCTGGCCCCTTCTTCAATCTCTAAAGCTGCTCTGATCCAATTTTCTTTCTCCTGACTGCCATGTTTCCCTGTCTTTGGAAGTGATCCAGTCAATGGATTCCAAGCTCACAAGGCAGAGCTTGAGAAAGTGTTAAAATCTAAAATCCATCTCCTTGGCTCTTCAACTGTCCCTGCCTCCTCAAAAGAACAAACTTTGCTACAAAATTACATCTTCTGAATGGGTATGTACTTTTAGGAGCACAGGAATGAGCAATATCTTTAGCTCACAGGACACCTAGCACCTCACCAACACTAAGTTTTGTGAATAGTATCAAAAGAAAAGATTCTGGGGCCACCCACAAGGCTACTTCTGAGTGGCACATTTGGAAATAACATCTAAGGTCATAGTGTCTGAGACTGAGGAATACAGGGAGATATGGACTCACCATTCCCAGCATCCCAAAGGGGGAGACAGCTCCAGCCTACAGTAAAACATGAGGAACAGCAATTAGAGACCACATCCTATCTCCTTACCACCCCAAACCAGACTCATGGCCTCCATTTTATTTTTCCATCCTTCTCTTAAAAAGGGTCACAAAGGGCCGGAGATATAGCTCAGTGGGTAGCGTGCTTGCTTTGCATGCACAAGGCCCTGGGTTCAATCCCCTTGCACCCCCCCCCAACACAAAAGGTGTGTGTGTGGGGGGGTGTCACAAAGCACTTTTTCCTGACCCAACTCCACTTCTAGAAGATCACTGCACTTGCCAAGTTGGTTCTAGTACAAGAAAATCAATGTGCTTAACTAACTGCCCCCAACCTTTCTCTGGGTCTCAGGTATGTTTCAGCACTGTTACCTGCATCCTGCGGCTGGCAGGCCTGGTCCCTGGCATGTTGCCATCTGTGATGCTAAGGAAGGGGCTATACCCAAAGCCACCTGACAACATGCGGCTCATATGCTGACGGTGAATAGCAAAGGGGTCCCTGTTGAGTGAAAATACAGCACCGGTGGCAGAAAGGCCAAGCTGTCAAACACCCATCCCCCACCCCCCAGAATAATAGTCACAGGGCACACAGTGGCACAGATGCCGACTTCCCTCTAAGTGGGAGCTGTAGCTGAGTATCCAGCCAGTTCCAACCAGTCCCAGTCATGGGAACCCAGATGTCTGTTTCAGCTGCTCAGAGACCTGAAGTGGAGTGGGATGAGAGCTCTAAAGCACGAGGGGGAGGGAATTCTCACATCAGGAACATGGGATCCTCAGGCTCCACGTCCCTCATGAAGCGGAACATGCTGATCTCGGCTTCAGGGGGCTCCGCACTGTGGAGATGTTGGGACTCAGCTACTAGGAGGCGGCCGGGATTCTGAAACACCCGCTCAGGACAGTGACACTCCGAGCACTGTTCCTTTCACACACTGTCGCCGACTCCCCTCCAAACTCCAGGGAGAGCCTTCTCCAGGTGTCCCACAACACTCTGGGAGAGAAGAACGCTCCACACCTCTCTCCCTTAGAGCCATGGAGAATGTCCCCAAGTCTCTCAGTGCGGGGCCTCCCCCACTCGGAGCCATCCGTCTCCCAAGCCCAGCTCGAAGCACAGTGCCCGCTCCTCCCCTGGCGCCACAGCACTTCAAGAAGCCCCAGCGCCGGCCCTCCGCCCCAGTCCCGACCCCAGCCCCCGCCCGCTCAGAACACCGGCCGCGGCGAGCCCCCGCCCCCACCAGGCGGCGGCCTCTGCCCCCCGCGCCTGCCCGCGGCAGCCCCCGCTCCGGCCTCCCCGCCCGAGGGAGCAGGAGGGAGGCCTGAGGCATGCGGGACTCGGAGCCCTGCAGCCCCGCGGGCCCGCTCCGCCCGCCCCGCTGCCCGCGCTGCCCGAGCCTCACCGGTCCCCGACGCGGGCTCAGCGGCCCATCCGGCCGGTTTCGCTTCTCGGTGCGCTGCAGGATCAGGGTCGTGGCCCGGGACGCAGGGATTGGTCCGGGCTGGAGCTCCACGGCCTCCCGCGCCGCCTCCTCCCTCAGCAGCCACCTCTGTACCCCCGCCCTCGGCCCGCGGAGCACGAACCTCGGCCAGGCCCGGACGGAAGTGACGTCACGACGCACCGCCCCGGGCCGGGCAGCAAGAGCCCCTCCTGCTGGCGTGGGTGGGGAGCAAGCGAGGGGGCGGTGCGGCGGAGGGGGGTCGGGGGGGCCAGTCCGCTGGGGACAAGGGGGAGGCCTCATTAGCGAATTGGATCTTGGTTCTGGGGACTGGCAGAGGCTCCCTGTGAGGGTAGGGGGAGGCCCGACGAGGGCGCAGGGAGGAGCCGGGCGGTGCAGCACTGTCGGTGGGAAAGAGTGGGTAGGCACCGTGGGGGTGGGGCTGGCTCTCGGCGCGACGGGGTGGGGCGGGTCCCTGGGGGCCCTTTAAGCAGATTGCCGACGGAAGCGTTTAGCCGGGGTGGGTGGGAGGGGGGACCCGTCCCTCCGGGAGGGAGTGCTCCGGGGAGGGCGGGGTCCCTGGAGTGACGTAGAGAAGGAGGTGACAACTCTCCAGCTCAGGTCTAGCTCGGGCTTGGAAAAGTCGGACTAGGGCAAAGAGAATCCATGTTGGGGGACTGGCCGCCAGGTGGCGCTCCTCTGCCAGGCTGGAACTTCAGCCCTTTGGGAACTGGTGTTGGCGAGGCTCCTGGACCACTCTGTGAAGGGTCGGAATGGTCAAAGGCTCTACTCCTGAAATGTTAGGCTTTGTTTTTTGAAGCTGGGGCTGAACCCAGGGCCTCGTGCATTCCAAGCAAGTGCTTTACCATTGAGCTACACCCCCAGCCCCTGAAATCTTCGTTTAGTGCTCTCCTTTAACTCCTGTGTCTTAAAAAGCTCCCAGTCCTGCGCCAATCTTTCTTGCCTTTATTTAGGTGGATAGGTCAAGGGTCTAAAGTTTGGGGGGCAAAGGGGTGGAGAGCTCAGTTAACCAGGATCACCGGGGAGGGATCTAAAAATGGCCCAGGAGACCTGACTCCAAGGCCAGGGACTGATACTTTGACATAGTAAATGTCTTGCATAAAATCTGACTCCCTTGGGGTCAGGGATTTCAACTGTATAACGTAGACTTTGAACCAGACTCATCCAAATTCCAACTCTGGCTGGTTCTTTACTCTGGCTTTTAGCCACATTGGTGCTGACTGGGGCACGCCTCTAATCCCAGCGGCTAGGGAGGCTGAGGCAGGAGGATTGGGAGTTAAAAGCCAACCTCAGCAACAGCGGAAACACTAAGCAATTCAGTGAGACCCTGCCTCTAAATAAAATACAAAATAGGGCTAGGGATGTGGCTTAGTAGTCCAGTGCCTCTGAGTTCAATCCCTTGTACCAAAAGAGAGAGAGAGAAAGACAGACAGACAGAAATAGAGATCTGTTCCCACAGTTCCCTGGAGGAAGAGGAGATAGTCCCTGGCGACTCGGGAAAAGGTGCTGGGAGCAGGGCTTCTCAGGTTTCCTTGGACTTGATTATTATTGAAGAGGGAAAAACAATAGTGGAGACTGGAGGAGCAGACAGTTAAGCTAGTAGACTTGCAAAGTCAAAGAAAACCGGAAGAGTACAAAAAAAAAAATTGTTTTCCATTGATATTTCTGGGAAAGAGTAAGATCTTAAGTTTCTCCAGGGACATCCCACCATGCAACTGCCCTTTCCTCTTGCCCCAAAGGAAAGTAGTTTGAAATAAGACAGTGAGCCCAGTGTGGTGGCACACATCTGTAATCCCAGCAACTCAGGAGGTTGAGGCAGGAGGATCGCAAGTGTGAGACCAGCCTGGGCAACTTAGAGAGACTCTTCTTAAAAATAAAAAGTAGAAAGGGGCTGGGGACATAGCTCAGTGGTAGGGTGCCCTCAAGCTCAATCCTCAGTACCTCACCCCAAAAGAAAGTTATCCAGTGAAGGTTCTGCCGCCCAGACTTAACTAAGGACAACCTATTTTTTTTTTTTTTTTAAATCCTCTCCTCCTTCCAAAGCAAGTATTTTCTTCTCTTTTTTGTGGTGCTGGGCATCTAAACCAGGGCCTCACACATGCTAGGCAAGTGTTCCACCACTGAGCTACACCCTGGCCCCAAAGCAAGTGCTTTTTTATCCAGCCAGTCAATAAATGTTTAAGGAGATCTCATAGTGTCTTAGGTATATTGTACTAAACACAAATAGAAAAGGATAAGACAGTCCCTGCTAATGTGAGACGTAAAATCTTCTAGCCTCCTTGTTTCTTATTTGATTACATGGTATCTACTGTCTTTTTTTTTTTTTTTTTTTTTGGTACAGGGGATTGAACTCAGGGGCACTGGACCACTGGGCCACATCTCCAGCCCTTTTTTGTATTTTATTAGAGACAGGTTCTCACTGAGTTGCTGGCTTCAAACTCATGATCCTCCTATCTCAGCCTCCCAAGTACTGAGATTACAGGTGTGTGCCACCACGCCCAGCTGGTATCTACTGTCTTTAGGTGCCTGCAGCCCTTTTTCTTTCTTCCAAAACTCAAGAATCTCATATCGATTATTCTTATCTTTGCATGATTTTAAATAAATGTATTATTACTCCTGGGAATATTTAAAAATTAGAATTTAGCTCCTAACCATAAGACATAGCTTGAAGTCTAGGGTTTCTTTCTTTCTTTTTTTTTCCTTCGTACCAGGGATTGAACTCAGGGGCACTCAACCACTGAGCCACAGCCACAGCCCTATTTTGTATTTTATTTACAGACAGGGTCTCACTGAGTTGCTTAGCAGCCTTACTTTTGCTGAGGCTGGCTTTGAACTCGTAATCCTCCTGTCTCAGTCTCCTGAGCCACTGGGATTATAGATGTTTGAGACCTTGCCGGGCTGAAGCCTAGGTTTGGATCCAGGAGAAAAAAACTTCTTGAGACTAGGTGTGATGGCAAATGCCTGGAATCCCATCTACTCAAGAGACCAAGAGGGAAGGATTACAAGTTCAGGTTGCAGGCTAGTCTTGGACAACTTAGTGAAACCCTATCTCAAAATAAAGAAAGCTGGAAATATAGTTCAGTGGTAGAGTACTTGCCTAGCATGCATGAGGCCTTGGGTTTGATCCCAAGGAACAAAAAATTGTTGAACAGGTAGGGATGACAGAGATGTATTAGCTTATTTTCAGCCTCTTCTGTAGTCTTACCATATAGGCGTCTGTCTACTGCAGGAATTGAAGGGATACATACAATTTTACAAGTAACTAGAGTTTATGCCCGTCTTCCTTCTCTTTTCCTCTCCTTTATTTTCTTTTCCCTTTCCCTCTTTTCCTCCCTCTCTGCCTGCCTATCTTCCTTCCTTCTCTGTCCAGTGAATTCCAAGGAATTCTTATGAATATAGAGGGGAAAGCAGACCCTGCCAGGGGTAAGGCTAAGGAGGATAAATATTGGGAAGGAAGTGAGCCAAAGTGATTCCTATCTTTACTACTCTATCTCGTAGAGCCAAGTCAGGAAGTCCTTGAGAGGGTAGAGCTAGACCAGAGAAGAGGTCACACATGTGGAGCAAACTCAGGCAGCTAGATATTTGAACAGAGTGAAGGTCAAGCAATGATGTTAAGTAGGATAATTATGGCATTCTGTATTTTAGGTAGAAAGGTGGTTTTTACATTCCAAGGAAACATTTTTGAACTTCTATAAGATGCCAGGCATGGATAAGATACAAAAATCCTTACATCATGATTGAAAACATAAGGAGCCAGGCATGGTGGCACATGCCTATAATCCCAGCGCTCAGGAGGCTGACGCAGGAGGATCACAAGTTCAAAACCAACCCCAGCAATGGCAAAGCACTAAGCAACTCAGTGAGACGCTGTCTCTAAATAAAACACAAAAAGGGCTGGGAATATGGCTCAGTGGTTAAGCACCCCTGGGTTCAAACCCCTGTATAAAGTCTCTCTCTCTCTCTCTCTCTCTCTCTCTCTCTCTCTCTATATATCTATATATATATATATATATATCTTAGGCTTCAAGTCAATGAGTGATGCTGACCCTTTAAGTAGAGGTAGGGTGGGGCTTGGAGTCAAGGGAGGCAAGAATCTTGGAGTCAAGAATCTAAAAAAGGCCGGGCGTGGTGGCGCACGCCTGTAATCCCAGCACTTTGGGAGGCTGAGACTGGAGGATTGCGAGTTCAAAGCCAGCCTCAGCAATGGCGAGGCACTTAGCAACTCAGTAAGACCCTGTCTCTAAATAAAATACAAAAAAAAGGGCTGGGGATGTGACCCAGTGGTCAAGTGCCCCTGAGTTCAATCCCCGGTACCACAAAAAAAAAAAAAAAAAAAAAAAAGAATCTAAAAAAGGAGGGCTGGGTTGTGGCTCAGCGGCAGAGCGCTCGCCTTGCACGTGCGCAGCCCGGGTTCAATCCTCAGCGCCACATAAACATAAATGCATTGCATTGTGTACAACTAAAGTAAATAAATAAATATTAAAAAAAAAAAAAAGAATCTAAAAAAGGAAAGAAAATAGAAGGTGGAGGATGGCCCCTTCCCTTCCCTTGTATGCATGGGTGGACCAGAGTATCATCAATTGAAATAGGAAAGTGAGCTGTGGAGCTTCTCGGAGAGAGAAACTGAAGGAAATTGGAGTTGTGGCTCTTAGAGATCAGGAGAGAAGCTAAGCTAGAGATTTGAGAGTCACCAGTGTTTGAGATCTGTGTTGGTAGCAGGACTTCAAACCATGAAAATGCATGGTGGAATAGCCTAAAGGGCTGCAAAGAGTAAGAACAGGACCTCTGAGACTGAAGTCACCTAGAAGTGTTCAGTCAGCACTCTCATTTGCTCTTCATAGTGATTAAGTCCTCCTTCAGTAGTTTTGTGTTCTGGGACAAATAAGTTTTTAGCTGTCACTCCTGGTCCAATTTCCCCTAGTATTTTCATGTTCACTTTATTGGTCCCCTGGATCAGCCATACAGCCTGTTTTATTTTTGTTAGATGGTTGGGTTGGTAGATACTGGGGATTGAACCCAGGGAGCTTTACCACTGAGCTACAGCCCCTGCCCTTTTCATTTATTTTGAGACAGGGGTCTAGTTAAGATGCTGAGAGGCTGGCCTCAAATTTGAGATCCTCCTGCCTCATCCTCATTAGAACAAGAAATACTCCATGTTTGTATAAATATGTCAGAATATACTCTACTATCATGTATGTCTTATAAGAATAAATAAAATTTAAAAAAAAGAAGAAGAAGAAGAAGCCGGGCGTGGTGGCGCATATCTGTAATCCCAGCACTTGGGAGGCTGAGGCAGGAGGATCGAGAGTTCAAAGCCAGCCTCAGCAATGGTGAGGCACAACTCAGTCAGACCCTGTCTCTAATAAAATACAAAAAAGGGCTGGGGATGTGGCTCAGTGGTCAAGTGCCCCTGAGTTCAATCCCCAGTACCCCCCCCCAAAAAAAAAAAAAAAAAAAAAAAACCAAAGAGATCCTCTTTCCTCAGTTACCCAAGTCATTGGGATTACAAAATATGTGCCACTGAGCCTATCTACACAGTCTATTTAGTCTGAAATATTAAACGTGAAAATCTGAACACACACACACACACACACACACCTATGGTAAAGTATATGACAACAGTGGTCCAGATGACCTTAAACAGCAACTGCAGTTGCCCTCGGACTGTGTTTGTGTGCTGGGGAACAAAGCTAAGGCCTCATGCATACCTAGGCAAGTACTCTACCACTGAACTACCCCAGCCCTTGTCTTTGGCTTTCTAATTACAAATCACTGGGGTTGGAGGTGAGAAAAGGAGATGGAAAAGGAAAAAGGGGGTTTTATTTTTTGATGTTGTGAACTGAACCCAGGGCCATTTGAGTTCAATCCACAGCAAGAAAAGAAAAAGAAAAGAAAGAAAGAGAAAAGCAATTTAGAGTCAAGGTATGGTAGCCAGTAGTATATGTGGCTATTAAAATTTAATTAAAATTAGGACTGGAGTGTAGCTCAAATGGCAGAGTGCTTGCCTAGCATGCATGAGGCCTCGGGTTCCATCCCCAACACTGCAAAAACAAAGTAATTAATTAAAATTAAAAATTCAAGCCAGTGTGGTGGCACATGCCTGTAATCCCAGCACTTGGGAGGTTGAGGCAGGAGGATCACAAGTTCAAAGCCAGCCTCAGCAATGGCAAGGCACTTAGCAACTCAGTGAGACCCTGTGTCTAATAAAATACAAAAAAGGTCTGGGGATGTGGCCCAGTGGTTTGAATGCCCTTGAGTTCAATCCCTGGTACCAAAAAAAAAAAAAAAAAAAAAAAAAAAAAAAAAAAAAAATTCACTGGCTGGGTGCAGTGGCACAAGTCTGTAATCCCAGAGACTCAAGAGGTTAAGGCAGTAGGATTGCAAGTATGAGGCTAGCCTCAGCAACTTAGGGAGACCCTGTCTCAATACAAAAAATGAAAAGGGCTAGGGAGATATGTAGCTTAGTGGGAGAGCACCCCTTTCAATCCCGGTATCAAAAAAAAACCCAAAAAACAAAAAACACTTCACTTTCTCGGTTGCACTAGCCACATTTTCAAGTGTTCAATAACTACATGTAGCTACCTGCTGTATTGGAAAGAACAGATAAGGAACATTTCCATCATCACAGAAAGTTTTATTGCATAGAGCTGGAAAGCACCTATAAATGTTGTTCTCCTTCTGGACTTTTCTGAAGACCATAAAGGCTTTTTGAAGAGTGCATGTGAGGGGAGAAATGGAAAGAAGGACAGAGGAGGGTTGGGCAACAGCAAACTATTCTAGGTGTAAAAGAGAAAGAGGTCATGAAGAAGAGCATAAAGAATATGAGAAGCTGGGCTGGGGTTGTGTCTTAGTGGTAGCTCGCTTGCCTAGCATGCATGAGGCACTGGGTTCGATTCTCAGTACCACATACAAATAAATAAAATAAAGGTCCATCAACAACTAAAAAATATTAAAAAAAAAAAAAAAGAAAACAAAAAGTCAATCAAAGAATCTGAAGGACAGGTATAATGATAAAAAACAATTCTTCTTACTGGGGAGAAAGTTTAGGGAGAAGTAAAAAGTCACAGAAATTTTAATTCTGATGTTCAAACCATGAAAGACAGTGACCACTGGAACACCAATAGTTAATGACAATCTCAAGTCAGACAAGATCCAAGCCTGGTATCTTGGCAGCATGTTGTATGTTGTTGTATGTTTTTCCACCACACTTAAAGCAAAAGATTTTAAAAAGCATTCTCTGAGATTGGATCCAAAATGACATCCCTCCGGGCACAGTGGTGCATGTCTATAATCCTAGCAATTGGGAGGCTGAGGCAGAAGGATCACTAGTTCAAACCCAGCCTCAGCAATGGCGAGGCACTTAGCAACTCAGTGAGACCCTGTCTCTAATAAAATACAAAAAAGGGCTGGGGATGTGGCCCAGTGGTTTGAATGACCCTGAGTTCAATCCCTGGTACAAAAAAAATAAAAATAAAAAATTACATCGCTGGGGCCAGGAAATAAATCATTTATTGAGCTCTTCCTCTTGTGCCTAGCATTTTAGGTACCATGCCACAAAAAGATATAACAGTATGGGTGGAAGACCAAGGAAGTCTGTTTGGTGTTGGGAACAATGGACCTGAAGGTCTGCAAAGTCAGGAGAGATCAGGGATAGACTCCAGGAATGGAATACTTACTGAGAGGAGATACTGTCCAGTGAAATTTGACTGATGGAAAGAGAGTCCTGGATACAGGTCCCTTATCAGGTTGATCCCTTATCAGCTTGTACTTTGATTTACCAAGCTCTCTCCATCTACTTCTTGAGGGCAGGCACCATGTCTTTTTCATTTAGCTTTGTGTTTCCATCACATAACATAGTCTCTAATACCTAGTAGAAGATTAATTACAAGATTAATTACAATTTGTTGAAGTGCAAGAATTTTAAGCTTTTTATGGAGGGAAAAAAAAAAAAGAAAACCTTTTTTTTTTTTTTTGGTACCAGGAATTGAACCCAGGGGTGCTTAACCATTCAGCCACATTCCCAGCCCTTTTTATATTTTATTTTGAGACAGGGTCTCACTAGTTGCTTAGGGCCATGCTAAGTTGCTGAAGTTGGCTTTGAACTCAAGATCCTCCTTGCCTCAGCCTCCAGAGCGCTGGGATTATAGGCATGCACCACTGTACCTGGGTCCTTAAAACGTTTTTAAATTAACTTAAATGTAAGTAGAATTTTGATGACTGATAAGACCAATTAGACTAATAGCATTCATGATGAATGTGCCTTGGTATTGTTGTGAGGGTTGTTTCTTATTTAACACTGCTGGAGATAACATACTCAAACATGATCCAAAGTTAGGTAGAGTGGGTTTCTCTCCTTCTCCCTCCCCCCCCCCCCCCCCCATCTCTTCTCAATTCTCCAGACTAGTTTTTTGGGGATAAAAAGCAAAGGAAAAATGGGGAATAGGTCATTGGGAGTAGAATGGGGATAAAAAAGTAACATGAGTGGAGATGGCCCACTCAGGTTTCTGTCCTCCAATGCCTTGAATGATAACTAGACTTTCCTTTGCACTTAACCTCTGGGCTAAATATACACACTGAAAAAATTCAGGAAACTGGAGAGGGAGAATTTACTAAGAATGACATGGAAGTAATTAGAATTGAATTTTCTTCCACATTCAGTAGCAAGGTAAGTTTCTAGAATATCAGATCCCTTGTTGTCACCTGGTCTTCTTTTTCCCACTTTCATAAAATGTGTAAGAAGCACAGTTTCCCCATTCAACTAATGGGAGAAATTCTCAATTGGACTGTAGAGTAACAGAATTCCAGGAATCTGCAAACCTCCACAAAGCCTCAGAAGTAGTTCTATGAAAAGGAGCAAACACTGGCACGTAACACTACTGGCCCCAGAGGCCCAGAGACATAACTTCAAGGATTGTTGGGGTAGATTTTCAGTATCCCACTCACTACAAATTCGTCCCATCTAATTTCTAGCTTCTTTCTCTTGAAGCCAAGACTTCTGGGGACTGGCCTGTGGTCCAACCAGCTAGGGAAAGGTAAGAGATGCTTCCTCCATGCAGAAAGGAAATCAGATCCAGGCCTCCAGCCTCCGAGATCTTCCCCTGGAGCCCCTGTGGGCCCTAGTGTCCAAGCTCTTCCATTCTCAAGGCGCTCCCTTGGGCCCTGGGGCAGGATTCCCATTCTCTGCCTCTCCATCTCCCTGGAATTTTCCACTGCAGCTGCCTCCGCTCCCAGACACCCCTCCCTGGGCAAAATTCCCGGCTCCCTCCGCCTCCCCTTCCCTAATCACACCTCATTCCCACCCCCAGCCCTAGGCCCAGCCCACAGTCCGGCCCACACCCCACGCTAACCCTGGTGGTCTCAGTTAAAGAAGTGGGAGGCCAGACACTTTATAAAAGGGTGAGGAGGGTCCCATCTCCCTTCTGGGAGGGGGAGAAAGGACAGTGAAGGGGCTGGTCCCCTGTGGGGTTGGAGTGGGGGGAGTGGCCCTCCTCACATCCCCATATAAGGCAGGGCAAGCGGCTAGGCTCCTGCATTGGCTGATTCAAATGAGCATTCCACCTGGCAACAGGGTTTCTATTGGTTCTCAGGAAAAATAGGAGGAAGGTGGATGGAGGTTGTTGGTGGCGGTGGTTGGAGGGGGGAGGGGAGTGGAGGTGACCGGAGTGGGGGGCGGTTACCAGGGCAACAGGGTAAGAGCCCAGCAGGGTGTCCGAGACAGCAGGCGGGGCAGGGAGGTGGAGTGGGGGAAGAGGAACCGAGGGCGGGAGGGAGAGGAAAGAGACCGACCAGGAGGAGCGAGACTGGGAGACCTGAGGGGGGGGTGGTGGGGGTCGGGTGGCAATGGAGGGGGAAGAGGGAGCTAAACGAAGCAAGAGAGAAAGTGCAGAGATGGAGATGGAGAAAGATCGCCAGAGACATCAGCCAATGAGTCAGAGAAATAGATTGAGAGAGGGAAATGGAAAGATCTCACAGGAAAGATGGATAGTATCAGGCAAGGATGAACCTGGGTGGGGCCCCAAGATTTCCGAGGAGACCAAGACTGAGAAACTGACACAAGAGTCAAGGAGAGAAACTGAGAGGTGTGTACACCAAGGGATCAAAAGATGGTGTGTTTAAGCACTGGTATCATAATGATGATGATGGCTCAACAAGGAATACCCTTTTATTAAGAAAATGAAATGATACAAAGGTGAAGAGTAATAATAATGACAAATACGGAATATGACACACCAAAGATACACTTTTTTCCAAGCCACAACCTTCCACCCCGTTCACCGTACCGAGTTTTAGTATAAACCACATCCCAGGTCCCCCTCCTGAAATCCCAAGCTTCTCAAAATGACCCAAACATGCCGTGATTGAGGGGGAGAATAATGTCCGGAATAGGGTGGGGCTGTTAACTCCAGACCTGGACGCGTACTATATTTGCAATCACGTGTATTATATTTGCAAAGATGGCAGCAGAGGAAAGAGAAAAGCAAATAGAGGGAAAATGTAAAAAAAATTAGGACATGAAGAGGAGTTAAGTAAAATCAGCTAAGGATATGGGGCCAGGTGACTGAGTCAGATAAAACACAACAGCGTTGTCTGGGAGAGACAGGGAAAGAGTCCCGAGGTGCAAGGGTAGAAGAGGATCGGTAAGAAGTGGAGAAGAGGTGCTAGAAGAATGAAGATGAGACATGTAGATTGTTTTAAGAGAAGAGTCTAGGGGAGATGAATAAAGAGGGATGAAGAGAAACACAAGGACCAGATCAATAAAAGTGAGGTTAGACAGGCGAGTAATAAAGGTGGAAGTTGGAGAGAGGAAAGGAGGTTGGAGGGCCTGATTCCCCTCAGATCACAGTAAAGAATCTGGAAGGGAGGAAACGGACCAGGGCCACAGAGGTCAGTTTCAGCAGGAGAGAAGGCCAGGCTGCCCTTTTCCGCTCTCCCATCCGTTCCTTCTCAAGGCCACCCAGAGAATGTGGATGGACGACTAAGATGGGAAATCGAGCGTCATGTGGAAGTAGCTCTTCAACCAACGTTCTTCCTCTTCTTTAAGCTTTTGGTTTCTCAAATACCTGCCCGGCCTCCCAATCTGCACCCCCGCCCCGCCTCTTGGCAAAATCTCAGGGCTTTTTGGGGTCAGTAGGATTCTGGCCACCTCTCTAGTCCGCCCCCAGAAGCCAGACTCCCCATTCGCAGGCAGTAGGTTGGGATTTGGAGAGGTGTCTCCCCGCAGGAACCCCACCCCTTCCCACCTCCTCTCCCCACTCCGCGCTCTCCCTGCGGCCGTCAGTCTCTCCATTTCCCCCTCCTGGTCTCATTCTCCCTCCCGCCTCTCCGGCTCTCCCTCCCCTCGCTTTCATCCTCCTATCCCCACCTCTCCAACCTCCTCTTTTATCCCCCTCCCCTCTCCTCTCCTCCCCGCTCTCTCCTGCCCCACCCCTGAGAAGCCCCTCCCGTCGGGCAGCGCCGCCTTATAAGCGGGTTCCCTTCCCGGGGGCGGCAGCGGCTGGTCGGCGGCAGCTCTGCTGGTGCGGGGGCGGCAAGCTCAGGACCGAGCGACCGCGGCCGGAGCGCGCCGGCCACCGCCCGCACCGCCCTTCCGCCCGCCCTCCGGACGGCCGCAGCCCTGCGGGTCTCCGCTCGGGACCCACCCCCGCCCCACCCCCGCGCGCCTCTGCCGCCTCTTCCAGAGACACAGCTTGCCGAGCGGCCGCCGCTGCCGCTGTCGCCGCCGCCGCCGCCACCGCGCTAGGTTTCGGCCGCGGCCACCCTCCGCCGTCCAGGGCTTCTCCGTCTCGGCCCCGGGACCCCGGCTCCCCGCCAGCCCCGGCCCCGGCCCCGGCACCATGTCGGAGAAGAGCGTGGAGGCAGCGGCCGAGCTGAGCGCCAAGGTACGGGCAGGGGCGACGGCGACCGGGCCTCCGCGCGGACCCCGGTCGCGGTGCGGTCCGCGGCCCTAGGCTGCGCCCGACGGCCCCGCGCGGCCCCGGCGCCCGCTCGCGGCGGACCCCGCTCCGCCCTCCCCCAGCCGCCCGGCCTGGCGCTGGTCACCCCGCTACGCGCGGCTCGCGCCAGCGCCCTCTAGCTTCGCTGCGCGCACGGCGCCGCGGTCATGGCCTCGCCGCCCGGTTCCGCGCCTGGCCACCGCCGCGTCCCCACCCCCGGCCCCACCGCGCCCGCTCTACCTGGATTGCTTTCCCGACGGAGCTCTCCGTGCCTCGCTCTACAGTGCCCCTTCCCCGCATCCCGCTGCTCTCTTTCCTGCGAGTCCGACCTCACCTTTCCGCTGCTAAGCGGCTTGAGATCCTCAAGTGTAAACAGGACTCTCCCGGGAGGCTACTCCTCTCTGGCCCCTCCCCAGCGGCCTGTTTCTCGCTTCTCTCCCCGGACGGCCTCTGCCTCTTTTCTCTCATTGCCTCCTTTCTGTCCATCGCCATGCATTCCCTTCCCAACACCGGCTTTCAGTTGTCTTTTATCTTCGTTGTCGGCTCCTCCGACCCCGCCAAAGAATCTTGAATACCTAAAAATCAGGAGGGGGTTGGGAATAATAGCCTTTGGAAAAGCTGAGACTTGGCACTTCATAGCCTTGCACGGAGCTGTCCTTGCCCTCATCAGCTCCCTTCCTGGCCTCATCCCTTTGCCCTTGCCTCTCTTCCAGGCTTCCTCTAATTTCCCTAGGGAACCTGCGGAGTGTCGCTTTGGGAAATTAATGCGGCCAGGGTTTGGGGGCTGGGAGCTGGATTTTTGTTGGGGGGGGGGGGGTTGCTGAGGAGTCACAGTTCTCTTGGAGGCCAGGGAAGTACGAGGGGGGAAGACAGTGGGAGAGGGCACATGCATGAGCTTTGACAAGGTGTGCCTGTGTGGCCCTCCGGTGGGCTGTGCGGTGGCATGTGACTTCAATGAGTAGGTGTCTTTGTATGTCTAAAATCCAGCGAGTGTGTGGGACTGCCCGTGTCAGTTACATGTGTGCGTGTGGAGCTGTAGACGTTCTGGAGCCATGTTGTTGCTTTGTGAGCACCGAGTAGCTCCACTGTGCTCTTGTGCCGTCTCCGGAGTGTGCCAGAATGCCCAAACACCGGGCCATGTGTCTCCAGAGCGCGTGGGCGCTCCTCTGTGGCTGTGTGAATCAGTATTAGCCTGTGTCAGCGAGTGCCTGTTTTGAGGCCAGAGAGCTGCTTAGCTCAAGACCTAGGGCCCAGGTCACATACTCTTCTGGAAAAGAGATCATGGAAGGACAGTGACCAGAAGGACAGTACAGGGGAGGAGAGGGCCCGGCCCCTTGGACTTTGGTCTCTGGTATTCTCTCTCCCTCTCTCCCTCCCTCCATCTGCCCAGTTGGAAAACTCGGGCCAGGACCTTACCAACCTAGTACAGGGCCCCTAGGGAGAAGCTGAATTAGCCCCTGGGTCTCTTGGTCCTGGATATTGGGGAAAGCCCACAGGTGTTAGAATTGCCAAACCCACCTTGTAGCAAAGAAATGAAGACAGCAGAGTGGGATGAAATAGAAACCTAATTAGAGTTAGAGCGTCAGGTGTGTTATGCTCACCTTGAAGGTGAAAAGGGAATTGAGTGTGCCCCAGGCCAGCCTTTTGGCACCAAGCCCCTCTCTAATCCCCAGTCTGTTCCAGGAAGGACACACCCTCCCAGGGTGATCTATTCACACACAAAACTTCCATCCACAAGGAATCAGGTACACAGAGTTGCACACCAACACCAGATCGGATCTCAGGAGTGTCCTCAGTGCCTGCCAAGTGATGGGATAGGGAGAGGACTGGAATCTGAATAGGAAGGCTGGTGTGGTGTCCAGAGAGGATGCCCATGTGAGCATCTCCCTCTGCCAGATCAGAACAGGACATCAAAAGTGTGCCTGCCCACATCTTGGGGTGGAGGAGAGGGGCAGCGGGGTGGAGGGTTCACTGGATGGTACAGGTACCATCCATCCATCTAACCATTCCCCCTTGATTTTTTTTTGCTCTCTTCATCTACCGTGTCTGATACTCTTTCCTTTCCATGTTTCTTTTATCCTACTTTTACCTACACTTCCATTGGAAATGGCTACTTCTATTCTTCCCCCACACCAATGCATATACTGTAGAGGTAGGGAGGAGGAAACTCCTGAAACAGTTTTGGAATAGGCATGGTTAAAATGGGAACAAGCTTCTGGAAGTGTGCTGGGGTACTCTCCCTATTCCTATAGAGTTTGACCAAGTAGGATTTTTTTTTTTTTTAAGTTGAGATGGACACAATATTTCATTTATTTGTTTATTATTTTATGTGGTGCTGAGGATTGAACCCAGTGCCACATGCATGCCAGGCAAGCGCTCCACCACTGAGCTACAACCCCAGCCCACCATGTAGGATCTTGAGGATTAGGGAGACACAGATTGGGAGAAACAAAGGCCTGAGGAGCTGATGGGGAAGCTGGGAGGGATGCCCGAGAGAGAAAGTACTCAGGAAAAGGCCCCAGAGGTAGACAAAAGGCAGGGGAAAGCCTGGCAGTGGGAGGGGGCAGGCAAAGGAGTAGGAAGGACATGAAGGGGGTGGGGCATTGAGGCTGCCAGCAGATGGAGGGGATTTGCTTTGCTGAGCTGAACTCTTCAGCCTGGGAGGTTAGGAAGAACTTGACAGGGATGGGGATCAGTTACCTTGGCTGCCTATTCCCCTTTCATTGGGTCTTTTCTCACTTCCCTTGGGTCTTAGGGATGAGGTGTCGGGTGCCAGTCCCTCTGTAGCCTAATATAAGGACCCTGGTACCTCTGTTCTAAGCTGTGGCCACCTACTTCACTCTCACACGTCTAAGCTCACTGCAAAGAGGGAGAATCAGGACTGGGGGGACTGAAGGGCTGCACATCATTTATGGTGAAACAAAGATGACTTCTTCTTTTTCCCTTGCAGGATCTGAAGGAGAAGAAGGAGAAGGTGGAGGAGAAGGCAAGCCGGAAAGAGCGAAAGAAAGAAGTGGTAGAGGTGTGCAGGGGTCAGGCGGGAGGTGACCACATGTGCTCCACCATCCACCCCCCCCATTATTACATCCTTCCTCCAGTTACCATCTTGGGGTGCTGGCCCATGTCCCACTGTCCCACCCTGAGGCCTGTTGTCACCCAGTGCCCCTTACCTTTGGTGGTGCTGGTGTATGGAGGCGCACAGCTAGCCCAACATCACTCCCTATCTTGATGCCCTCAGGAGGAAGAAAATGGAGCTGAGGAGGAAGAAGAAGAAACTGCTGAGGATGGAGAGGAGGAAGATGAAGGAGATGAAGAAGGTGGGGAGGGGCAGTGGAGTTTGGGCTGGAAAAATTAGGGCTAAAAAGAACAGAGTCAGGGTGGGTTTGAAGACCTGAAACAGGGCTGAGGGCAACCACAGGGGGTCTTTGCCAGAGCTTCCTGCTCTTCCCCAATGACCCATTTCTGGCTCCTCAGATGAGGAAGAAGAAGAAGAGGATGACGAAGGGCCCGCGCTGAAGAGAGCTGCCGAAGAGGAGGTTTGGGCTGGTTGCCGGGCCTGAGGGGCTGTCAGGGATGCAGCAGGGGCTGGGTGCCCTTTGGATTTGGACCCAGATCCTAGCGGTGGCACGGGCGGGGGCTGGAGTATGGCCAGCCGGGACAGGGGGAGGTCCCCTCTCCCGTTTTACAACTATCCCAACTCCTTTCCTCTCCACAGGATGAAGCGGATCCTAAGCGGCAGAAGACAGAGAATGGGGCATCGGCATGAGCCCCCTGCCAATGGGCTGGGGGTAGTAGGCCCCTCAGGGCCTGGAGGTGTGGGTGGGAACAGACAAGTACAGCCACCCTTCACCTGGCTCCCTGCTCTGGACCCTGCACCAGAACTGCCCCTTCCTCCCCAGCCTTCTCGTTTCCGCCTCTCCAGACACAGCCCCTCCACCCTCACTCTGCCATTGCTCCACCTCCTGACCTGCTCCATCTGAGCTCCCCAGCTGGTCCCCAGTGGCCCTTCTCCCCTCCTTGCTCTCTTCCTCCCTTTCCTCACCCACCATGGCACCTGTCCTTGTCCTTGGGTAGCCTCTCCTACCTACTCTCTGCATCCCCCAGCCTCATGTCCTGCCCCTCCCTCTCCTGCCTGATCCCCGGATCTCCCTCAGATCCCCTCCTGTCAGACAGCGCCAGGCCGGGGTGGGGCCGGGGTTGGGGCCGAGCCCCACAGCTGCCCCCCTCCCCTCCCCTTTTTGTATAATTTAATAAAGAAATGGTCGCGCTTCTGTTTTTAACCTGTCTCCTGCTTTCCCGGGGTCCAGAGTGCACTAAAAAGATAGAAAAGGCTAAGGGTGGCTGGCTGATCTCACACTCAACAATTCCAGAAGACAAGATCAGCTTTCTAGGGGTGTAGTGGAAGCCCTGTTCTTCTTTTGAGAGCTGACTTATGTCTTGTTTGGCTTCTTGGGGATGCTTCTCCCCAGCAATGCACACACTTCCCTGCTAACCCACACAAGATCTAGACACTGCTGAGCCCAGTGGAAAGCTACCAGCTCTATTGTGCTGAACCAGGCAAATAGAAGCAGCCCCAGAAACAGGAAGTCCCGCCCTCGAAGTGGGAGAGGCTAGTAGGCTTGGGTCTCCACTTCCTAGGATCTGGAAGGAAAACTTCCTGGCATTGAAGATGCCCTCTGCCTGACACAGGAAGCAAGCTCCTTTCCAACAAGCAGGGGAGAGCTCCAGAATTTGTTCCCAGGCCTTGTCACTGGCCCTCCAATTCCTCCAGCTGGGCTCCTTGGGCTGGGAGCAAGAGTTGTCTGTCAGTCTCAGCATTCTTCCCTCTAACCTTTCTGCCTTGGTTTTTCTTAAGTTTGATCTGGTACAAGATTTAGCATTTTTCCAAGTCCACATCACCCTTGCCCTTAGTACAGAGCCTGTGGATTGGGGGAAACTTTGGACGGGGAAGAGGGATTGATTAATTGTCGACACCAGGAGATAAGGAGATATCCACAGCTTGCCCAGGGTCAGGACCACACACTAAACAAGCTTTTGCCTTCATACTTCCACATCTTGGCAAATTATTAATTTGGCGGGGGGGAGGGGACGTTACTGGGGATTGAACCCAAGGTGTTTGACCACTGAGCCAAATCCACAATCTTTATTTTTTTGAGACATGGTCTCCCTTAAATTGTTTAGGGCCTTGATAAGTTGCTGAAGCTGGCTTTGAACTTATGATCCTCCTGAGTCACTGGGAAATTATTAAATCTTTGAAAATCAGTTTCCTCATCTGTGCAATGGAGGAGAAACATTTCATGAGTGACTATAAAGTGTCCAATATGGTGATAAGCACAGAATGAAGGCTGGAAAGAATGTAGCTGTTCACACACACTGGCATTCCTGTCCCCACTCTACTGTCATGTAGGGTGCAGTGAAGTTTCATTTCTATCTTGTTCCCAGAGGACACTGTACAGAGAGCTGGGCAACAGGTCTACAGGGGTAAATGAAATTCTGGGAGGTCAAGGGAAGGAGGAGATGAGCAGAAAGGGAAGACAGTGTGAATGTTGGGACTGAAGAGGTGGTTCAGAGATGGGCAAGTGGGTAGTTCTCAAATATTTGGAGAGACGGCGTGGAAGTACCTAGGAGAGGGAAGAGTGCAGGGTGGGGAAGGGTGAGAAGGTGGGGGGGGGGGAGACCCAGGACTGAGGAAGTAAACAAGGGGAGCGCTACCACAGGGGTGGAGGGTGCTGCTGCTGGGAATCAACCCCCTCAGACTTTCCACTGCAAAGCGAAACCATAAGCCCTGAGGTGTGGGGGGCGGGCACCCGGGGAGGGTGGAGGGAAAGCAGAAGGACAGGGGCCAGGGCCCTGGGAGCAGTAGAACGACACCCCAGCTCAAGACAGTCACCTTGCCTCTGCTCTGCCCTCTGCTACTCACAGCCTGGTCCCTGGGGTATACCACCCCTGCCTCATCTGGCCATCCTTACCCTTGGAATCTAGTCTATTGGACCTCCCTTTTTCCAGGCCTCCCTCTTGGTAGTCTCTTTTCCTCTAGATTTCCTCTCTCTACCTTTGTCCTTGTAGAATTTCTCTTCTATTCCTCAGACCCCCACTCCCTTCTGACCTCCTTCTTTTGGAGGATTCAGCTCCGCCCAGGCCGTAGGGGAGATGTGGGAGGCTCAGGTCCTGGGTTTGCTGCTTCTGCCACTGCCCTGGGTGGCTCCAGGTAAGGTGGAGATGGGGGGGAAGTTTGACCTCCAGACCAACAAGAGGGGGCCATCTCTCCATGGCTTCAAAGGTCCTGAGGTCCTTAGCTCTGTGGTGGAGTCTTCTAATGCCTTTCTTGAGCAAGCCTTTCCACTCCCAAAGCCTCTCTTCAGTCTCTCCCTTGGCAGGGAAGAGACAAAAAGAAACCCAAGCCCTTCCTCCATCCTGTTTCTCCTTTGGGAAACACTGAGGTCCTTCTGTACTCTTAAGTCCCCTGGCTCATAGCTTCTCCCCTTGGCCTCTCTTTTGCTTCTCCAGTGGAGGCTCCAGACCCTGGGAAAGAGGTCCCGGTGGTGTGGGCCCAGGAGGGGACCCCTGCCCACCTTCCCTGCAGACCTACAATCCCCTCCCAGAATTCCCATCTTCTGCGGAGAGGAGGAGTCACTTGGCAGCATCAACCAGACAGGTATGTACTCCAAACCTGGGCAACAGAGCCTTCCAATCTAGCACTAGTGGTACCCAGACACAGCCCAACATCCAAACCAGTCCTGTTCCTTCCCCTGAGATGTCACTCCCTCTGAAGCCAGTGACAGCCTCCCCTTACCTCATGCACCCCTTGTGCCCTTCCTCTGCAGGCTGCTCCCCTACACCTGCATTCCATAGTATGTAACCTCTTCATTAGTGGATGGGGCTAGCCCAACAGGAAAGGGGATGGGGTTGGTGCGTGTGTGTGTGTGGGGGGGGGGTGCTTTGGAGGTCAAGAGATCTCTTGGGGCGGGCTTCCTCGATTTCAAAGCCTTGTTGGACTGTGTCTTCTCCGGGGCTTCTTAACCCCCTAATTTCTCAATTCCATTCTCTCTCGCCCAGTGGCCCGCCTGCTCCCGCCCCAGGCGGTCCCTTGGCTAAAGGCTTCGCCCCGGTGGTGCCTTCGCCCCGGGGCATGGGGCCCCAACGCTACACGGTGCTGAGCGTGGCTCCTGGAGGCCTGCGTAGTGGGAGGCTGCCCCTGCAGCCCCGGGTCCAGCTGGAGGAACGCGGCCTCCAGCGTGGGGACTTCTCGCTGTGGCTGCGCCCCGTCCTGCGCGCCGATGCTGGCGAGTACCAGGCTGCCGTGCGCCTCAAGGACCTCACCCTCGCCTGCCGTCTCCGTCTACGTGTGGGCCAGGCCTCGAGTAGGTGGGGCGGGACGAGGGGGAGAGGGGCTGGGAGGTGCCCCCACCATTCCGCGCTGTCCCTGAGGCAGGAAGGGCTGCGGTAGAGGCTGCGCCCTAGGCCCTGGCGGAGGGCCTCCAGAAGGGCACAGGAAGCCGCGGGAGCCTGATTGATGGGTGGAAGGTGCCCGGGAGATGCACGTGTATGGGGGGAGGGCCCTATGGAGAGGCTGTGTCACCCCTGGAGTCCCCCCTTACCCACCCACAATAGGACTGCCCTGGCGGCGGTGGGGAGGCACCTGTTCTGCGGGGAGGGGAAGAGCATGGGGCCACAGTGATTCATTTCGGATATCTTGGGTATGGAGGGGCTTCACGGGGATGCTTAGGCACGATCTGGAGAAAGAGAAGGGAAGGCGATGCCAAGTAAACTGGGGGCAGGGGACAGTGGGGAGGAAACCAGGGACTCTTAAGTGATCCACGTTAAAACTCCCCCAGGTGCCAGCTACTGAGCTGGAGGGGAGTGGAGATTAGGGGGAAGAGAAGCAAATCTAAAACAAGGTCCCTGTTTCTGGGAGCTTCCGGCGTGGTTAGGCCTTTAGGTTGGAAAATGTTATGGGTGGGGCTGATCAAGTCGTCTTTATCCTTGCAGTGACTGCTAGCCCCACAGGACCTCTCAGGACCTCAGATTGGGTCATTTTGAACTGCTCTTTCAGCCGCCCTGACCGCCCAGCCTCTGTGCGCTGGTTCCGGGGCCAAAGCCAAGTCCCTGTCCAGAAGTCACCCCATCACCATTTAGCTGAAAGCTTCCTCTTCCTGCCCCAAGTCAGCCCCTTGGACTCTGGGACCTGGGGATGTATCATTACCTACAGTGATGGCTTTAATGTCTCCATCATGTACAACCTCACCGTTCTGGGTAACTCCTCCAATCTGCCTTTACCCTTGACCACTACCCCTTCCTACCCCACCTACATCCCATCCCTATCACCCTCCTGACTCATGGGCCCCCAAACTAGATTCTCAGCAGCTGGTGTCACTTTTTCTTTTTCTTCTTTTTTAATTGTTTTTATTTGTAGATGGACACAATACCTTTATTTTATTTATTTTTATGTGGTGCCAGGGATCGAATCCAGTGCCTCACACATGCTATGCAAGCGCCCTACCACTGAGCCACAACCCTGGCCCCAGCTAGTGTCACTTTGAATTGCTCTGTGCCTAGATGCCTGACCCCTTTCTTCTGTAGCAACCTTTTTTTTTTTTTTTTTTTTTTTTTTTTGGTACTGGGGATTGAACTCAGGGGCACTCGACCACTGGGCCACATCCCCAGCCCTTTTTTGTATTTTATTAGAGACAGGGTCTCACTGAGTTGCTAAGTGCCTTGCCATTGCTGAGGCTGGCTTTGAACTCTCGATCCTCCTGCCTCAGCCTCCCAAGTGCTGGGATTACAGGCGTGCGCCACTGTGCCCGGCTTGTGGCAACCTTTTAAAAATTTATTTATTGCAGTATTGGGGATCAAACCACAGTCTCCTGCATGCCACTGAGTTGCATCCCTAGCCCCATGTGGCAGCCTTTTAGCTGCCATCTCCCCTTCTAGCTTTTCTCTTGGCCATCAGCCTCATTTGCCAACCTTTGGTCTCCTGCTTGCCCAACTTACTTGTTCTGGATCCCACTCCCCATATGTTACTGGGGATAGAACCCAGCAGCGCTTTACCCTTGACCTACATCCCCAGCCACCCAACCTCCTTTTTTGAAATTTTGAGACAGAGTCAAGCTAAGTGGTCCATGCTGGCTTCAAACTTGGCCTTAAACTTGCAATCCTCTTGCCTTAGCAAGAGTCACTGGGATTACTGGCATGCACCACCATGCTGGGCTCCCTTTCTGGATTTCTGAACATCCTAAATTCATCCACCTTACTTTTTCCTTAGCCCTCTTCTTAGCCCACCACCCTCTCTCTCTTTTTTTTTTTTTTTTTTTTTTTTTTCTTTTTTCTTTTTTGGTTTTGTTTTGTTTCGTTTGTGGTACTGGGAATTGAACTCAGGGCCTAGCAAGTACTCCACCACTGAGCTGCATCCCCAACCCCATTTTCACTCCTCTGCTTCCCTTCCCTACAATTGCAGCATTCCAGGCCCACTGCACTGGAACATTTCCCTTGGCTTAACTTTGGGTTTCCTTCTCTCTCCAGGCCTTGAGCCCCCGGTGCCCTTGACAGTGTATGCTGGAGCAGGTTCAAGGGCTGAGCTACCTTGCCACCTGCCTCCGGGTGTGGGAACCCAGTCTTCCCTCATTGCCAAGTGGTCCCCTCCTGGGGCAGGCCCTGACCTCCTGGTGGCTGGAGACAATGGCAACTTCACTCTTCAACTAGAGGCTGTGAGCCTGGCCCAGGCTGGGACCTACACCTGCCACATCCATCTACAAGGGCAGCAGCTCAGTGCCACCATCACTTTGGCAGTCATCACAGGTTAGCCCCAGGTGGGAAAGGAGTAGTTCTTATCCCCGGGGAGCAGGGACAGGGAGGAAAGCTGGTCAAACACTGCAAATCTACCCCATGATGCCAGGACATTTATGACAAGTTGTGGCTTCTTTATTCATCCCCATCATAAAGAACAGAAACTGAAAATCTCCCCCATTGAGTCACAAAATAAATGTTCCATTGTTCTCTAAGGGACTCCCCTGCTCTGAACTGGTGGGAGGGTCTGAGAAGTTAGGAGAGGTGACAAAAGCTTGAACGATTCAAAGTAGGTAGAATATATTTCTAGAAATCTTTCTGCTTTGGGGCTAGGGCTTGGGTAAAGTTTCAGGAAGTGGCCTGCATTTGGAAGGAGTTAATAAATCAGCCCCTTGGTCAGCAAATATTTACTGAGCAAGTTTTTTTTTTTTTTTTTTTTTTAAGACAGTATAAAACAAACACAGAAACAAAGTACTCAGAAAGTGTGTGTTAATTGATTGGTAGCTATCAGCCATGACAGACTAGGGATGTCTGCAGTATTTATCTATCACCTGTTACTGTTTAGTAACAGTAGCACCACATAGTAGGTGCTTAATAATGCACATTGGGCCGGGCGCACGCCTGTAATCCCAGCACTTTGGGAGGCTGAGGCAGGAGGAGCGCAAGTTCAAAGCCAGCCTCAGCAATGGTGAGGCACTTAGCAACTCAGTGAGACCCTGTCTCTAATAAAAACACAACAAAGGGCTGGGGATGTGACCCAGTGGTCAAGTGCCCCTGAGTTCAATCCCCGGTACCACACACACACACAAAAAAAATAATAATAATAATGCATATTGGTTGCATGAATAAATGAATACACTAACAAATAATATGCCTCCTCAGAGTCAATTGCAAATATCTACCTGCTTTGTGAATATCTAACTAGATATACACATTCCTCAGCCTTACCCCATTATTGCCTTATGCCAATTCTCTTTCTCACTCAGCCTGTCACTAACTCCATTGGAATTCCACTCATCCTAACCCTGGACTCCTCCTTCCCCACGTCCAGTCACCAAAGTCCACCTATTCCTTCTGTCCAGTGTCTTCTTCTAGGCCAACTCTTTTGTGTGCAACAACTCAATTGGAGAGATATTGTTACCCCCATTTTGTGGAGAAGGAATGTTCTCAAGGTCACACAGCTGGGACATGCCAAACTCATTGTTTAAACTCAGGTGTCTGTGTCACCAAATCTTCCCTCCCCCATGTGCCATGCTCAGACAGGTCAAGGCCCTCCACCATTTGTCTGCTCCAAATATCCTGTCACTGTACAGCTTTGAGAATGAAGGCTCTGCCTCTCAACCAACGGGCCAGTTCATTGTCTTTCTCAACATTCAGAAAGGTGGATAAGTTCATTCAGAGGTATCACAAGGCAGTGGGCACTGATGTGAGTCAAATCACAATGGAGGACAATTGCAAGGCCTATTGGGATCCAGGTTACCTGATTGATATTGATGGTCTAAGCATTTCAGGAGAAAGTAATGTAAAAGAATCTGAAATAATATTACTTATGTGGCCTTTAGTGCCAGTTTGAGTTTGAACAATGTTCTGAAGGCATTAGGGAATCTGGGATGCTTTTGAGCAGGGGGAATATCTGATCAAAGCATTGTCAAGATTAATTTGACTATGACCCCCAACCTTCTTCCCAGCCTTGCCCTATCAGAGCCCTGGCGAAAACGGGGTGACTGAGAATCTGTGGTATTATAACCAGGTCAGGACCCAAGAGATCTCCTCCCTCTAATTTTTTTCAGTGACTCCCAAACTCTTTGGGTTACCTGGCTCCCTGGGGAAACTGCTATGTGAGGTGACTCCAGCATCGGGACAAGAGCGCTTTGTATGGAACCGTCTGGACGGGAGGTCCAGGAGTTCCCCAGGACCCTGGTTGGAGATGCAAGAGGCCAGGCTCCTTTCCCAACCCTGGCAATGCCAGCTGTACCAAGGGGAGAGGCTTCTTGGAGCAGTGGTGTACATCCCAGAGCTGTCTTCTACAGGTCTGAGGCCCCAAAATGCCATGGCCCCAACTTCAACGCGATCATCTTGGTCACCCTCCAGACCACCTCCTGCCACTCCATTCCCAGCTCTTTGCTTTCCAGTCAGGGATCTGACCTCAAGCTCTTGCCCACGCCTGACCCATTGCTGCTACTAATTAGTGGAACCATCCTGGACAAGTCCCTGAAACTCTCTGGACCTTATCATATCTGTAAAGTGTGAGGGAGCTGCACAATGTCCGTGTCATCCCTGGCCCTATGCCTAATTCTGTGCTTTGTCTGTAGGTGCCCAGCGCTCTGGGAGAGCCTCAGTTGCCCTCAAGGCAGGCCATCTCTCTCTCCTCATCCTTGGTACCCTCTTGTTGCTCCTTTTGGTGACTGGAGCCCTTGGCTTTCACCTTTGGAGAAGACAGGTGAGCCAGGCATACTCACCCCACTGGCTTCCTCTCTCAACTTCCTCAGAATGCTGTCTGGCACCTTCCTCAGGGAAGATGATCAAAGTGGACCCTGAACCGAGCGCGATGGCACATGCCTGTAATCCCAGAGACTTGGGAGGCTGAGGCAGGAGGATCGCGAGTTCAAAGCCAGCCTTAGCAATGGCGAGGCACTTAGCAACTCAGTGAGGCCCTGTCTCTAATAAAATGCAAAATAGGGCTGTGGCTGTGGCTCAGTGGTCGAGTGCCCCTGAGTTCAATCCCCGGTACCAAAAAAAAAAAAAAAAAAGTGGACCCTGAACTTATCATCAGCCTTCCATATTCCTTCACAAGCTTCTGTAGGGACCCACTTACATCGGGGAGGCTTGAAGGGGCTGAAAGAAGGCCTTGAACCAGATGGAGAAGGCAGAGGACTGGGGGGAAAAACAGATGGACTCAGTGTCCTTCCTGTTCCTTTTCCCTTCATCATTCTCTATCTCTTCTCGCAGTGGAGGCCCAGAAGATTTTCTGCCTTAGAGCATGGGATTCACCCTCCTCAGTCTCAGAGCAAAATAGAGGAGCCTGAGCCAGAGCCGGAGATGGAGCCAGAGCCAGAGCCAGAGCCAGAGCCGGAGCCGGAGCCGGAGCCGGAACCAGAGCTGGAGCCCGAGCCGGAGCTGGAGCCCGAGCTGCAGCCAAGGCATCTCTGACCTGGGGCTGACGCAACCAGCAGGTCTCAGCAGCTCAGTCCAAATAAATTCCCTGTCAGCAGCAAACCTGAGTCTGGCTCCTTCTTGTCCAGTGAAGGTTCCAGTCTCTCCCCAGCCTCTAGGGGCCTCTAGAGGCTCCCTTCTCCCACCCCAGCCAGCCTCCTAACCTATTTTCTCCAGCCAATCTCCCTCATCTTCCCCCTTTCCGTTTCTGGCTTCTGTGTTTCTTCCTTGGCCTCTCTTTTGCTCTCTCCTGGGGAATCATTTTCGTAGAGCTCCAAACAGCCCTCACCTCTCACCTCCATAGCCCCCTCCTCCGTCCTTCCGCCCACACTGTGCTGGCTGCCCTGGTTTCCTTCCGTTCCGGTGCCTCTGGCCCACCCCGCGCTCGGCTGCACTTCGGCACTTGCGCTCGGCCCCCAGGCTGCGGCGGAGGAGCGCGCGGACACGCACACACACGCACGCACGCACGCACGCACGCGCACCCACAGGAACCTGGCCGTGTCAAGCCCTCCAGGAGCAGATCGGTCTCGCACGACGTTTCTAGGCAGTAGGCCGAGGTTCCTACCTCTACCCCACCCCCACATTCCTTAGCCCTGGCTACTTTTCTAGTCCCAGGCATGAGAACACACTGCCACCCAGCGGTCACTGCTTGTTACACCCCCCCGGGAGGTCACTGAGCCGACTATGAGATGTCAACACCGCAGTGGATGCAGCAGGGCACAGATCAGCGGGTGTGCAGGCACAGTTTTGTGGTATGCACACTCTCTGTGCACCCAACAGCTTTCACGGGTCCTATGCACCCTGCGGGAGAGGAACTGAACTGCTTGCTTCAGGACGTACAGCCCTGGCCCCGGCGGGGTTATCATCCAAGTTTGACAAAGGGGAGGGCTGGGAACAAAGGCCCACAGGCAGGGAGAAAAACAGCAGCCAGGCAACTGGCTGTCGCTGAAGCTGTGAGAGTCAGTGGCTTCTCATTCTGGTTCTGCTGATGTGGCTGAGACCAATCTCCTAGGGCCTCAGTTTCCTCATCTATTAAATGGGATAATGGCTGAGTACTGTTATGTGCTTGTGTTCCCAGCTACTGAGGAGGGTAAGACAGGTGGATTGCTTAAGTCTAGGAGTTTGGGGCCAGCCTGGGCAACATAGTGAGTCTCATCTCAAAAAGAAAAAAAAAAGGGGGGGGGTAATAATGACCCACCAAAATGGGTTGTGAATGTGGAATAATAAAAGAACTTTGAAAATTGTGAAATGCTCTTCACATGCACTGTACTTGTCTGAATTTCTATTACTGAAGGAAAAAGCAGGCCTGTTCTGTTTATGCCAATAACAATATTGAGGACCCCCATGTCCGCTCGTGCCCCTCTCTGTCTTTCTTGGAGAGAGCCTCTGGACCATACAGTTAGCCTTTTTAGCATGGCACACTGGGCCGCAGCCCGCGGCACACTCGTCTCACCTGAGGACTGAGCCCTCCCTTTTTAATGGGTGGGGGGCCCTGAAGTTCCGCTGCAGATAGTTCTCTCTGTCAGGGAATTTTAACCCTTTACAGGATAACAAAATATTGAAAGCAGATGGTGGGGTGGCTGCAGGAGTAGGAGGCACATGGTGGCATATGCACCACTGTCGACAAACAGCCTGTTTGGTTGTTGCACTGCACCTGTATGCCACATGCAAAGTGACACGAAGGGACAAATCATGAGGTTGAAGACTGTCTCTGTGGAGATAGGAGAGACCAAAGACTTGGGGACAGAGAATGGAGAGAGTGACGCCATCGTTCTGTGTGACACCTTAGGGAAAGGGGGACACCCTCAGAAGCCTGAATAATGAATCACTTAAGGTGCTCTGATGTTTTGAGCCTCAAGATGGGGGGTGGTGATTCTTGTTTTGTCTCAGGTGAAGAAACAGCTGCACAGAGAGGAAGAAGTTGTGGCACTTGCCAGGGATGATCACACTAAAATAAAGTCCTGAAGGCTTCTTTGAAAGTCTCCAAAGCATCATTCCCACCACCTGCTGAGGACTTTCGACAGCTCTGCCACAGGACCCTGCTCTCTACAGCCTTAGTGGAAGCCCCATGCTTTCACAGGGCAGGGGTTTCCTGGAAAGTTCCGTGGGTGGCTTTTTGTCTTTCTACCATATAACATCCTATGCCCTTTGGGCTTGTGAGAGGAGTCATCAAAGACTCACTGGGGCTTATGCAGGGACTTCCCCATGCTCTTTCATGAAGGGACAGGGAGGGGACAGAAGCAGACTGCTGGACCACCTTGCTGCTCCACCTCCCAGAAAGAGAAAATAAAAGATGTGAGGAAGAGGGAGCCGAGAGCTTGTGCATGCAGTGTCTCTCCTAAGGCCCCTCCTAGAGGGTGACATTCTTGCCTGTTCCACCTTCTCCCTACAAAACCCCACTCTCCAGCCAGGAGGATAACCTCTAGCCCTTTGGGGGGCCTCCTAAGGCCTCCAGGGAGATGGGCTAATTCATTTGGCATTTCTTTTCTTTTCTTTTTTTCTTTTTTTTTAATGGAGTGTTGAGGATTGAACCCAGGACCTCGTGTATGCTAGACACATGGTCTACCACTGCACTACACCCCACAGCCCAGGATTTCCAAGTTTATCTGTAAACCAGTGTTACAGAAGGGAGGCCTGGACAGGAAGAGACATTAGGAGTTAAGGAGCTCAGGGGCTTCAGTGGGAGAGAGTGGGGAATCATTTCAGTTCCTTCAGAAGAAAGGGGGTGTATAAGTTATCTATTGTTGTATAACAACAATAGATTGTATAACAACAATAGATCACCCCAAAACTTAATAATTCAAAATAATAAACATATTATCTCACACAGGAATAAGGAGTGACTTAGCTGAGTAATTTCAGTTCTGGGTCTCTCATGAGATTACTGCCAAGATGTAGCCGAGCTTTTGGTCATCTGAAGGCTTGACAGGGTCAGAACATCTGCCTACAAGAAGGTTTACTCAGGTGGCTGAGGGCCAGAGGCCTCAAGGTCTCCCCACATAACCTCTCATGACATAGCAACTGGCCTCCCCTGAGGGATAGTGTGGACAGGATGAAAGTCACCACTTTCTCATCACTTATTCCTCTATTTATTTATTTTGGTACCAGGGATTGAACTCAGGTGTGCTTAATCACTGAACAACATCCTCAGCCCTTTTTATTTTTTAATTTTAATTTTAATTTAATTTTATGTTTTTGGTACCGGGGATCAAACTCAGGGGCACTCGACCACTGGGCCACATCCCCAGCCCTTTTTTTGTATTTATTTTTTCTTTTTGGTAGCAGGGATGGAACTCAGGGGCACTCGACCAGTGGGCCACATCCCCAGCCCTTTTTTGTATTTTATTAGAGACAGGGTCTCACTGAGTTGCTAAGTGCCTCACCATTGCTGAGGCTGGCTTTGAACTTGCGATCCTCCTGCCTCAGCCTCCCAAGTGCTGGGATTATAGGCGTGCACCACCGCGCCCGGCTTATTTATTTATTTATTTTTTTGGTACCAGGGATTGAACTCAGGGGCACTCGACCACTGGAGCACATCCCCAGCCCTTTTTTGTATTTATATTAGAGACAGGGTCTCACTGAGTTACTAAGTGCCTTGCCATTGCTGAGGCTGGCTTTGAACTCGTGATCCTCCTGCCTCAGCCTCCCAAAGTGCTGGGATTACAGGCGTGCGCCACCGCGCCCGGCTCCGGCTTATTTTTTTATTTTGAGATCATGTCTCACTAAGTTGCTTAGGCCACAGGTCTGATTGACAACGTACTGTCAGTGGTGAAGATTGACAGGACCTCACTAAGTTGCTGAGGCTGGCCTCAAACTTGAGATCCTCCTGTCTCAGCCTCCCAAATTGCTGGGATTAAAGGTATGTGCCACCACATTCAGCTCATCACGGAATTAAAAAAAAAAAATTTTTTTTTTTTTTTTTTTTTGTACTGGGGATGGAGCCAGAACCTAGAATTTTCCCATGCTAGGCAAATGCTCTACCACTGAGCTTCATCATTTTGTTTTATCCTAAGTTGTCCAGAATGGCCTGAAACTTGGAATTCTCTTGCCTCAGCCTCTCAAGCAGCTGGGATTAGCATCATGTGCCACCATTCCCAGCTATCATCACCTAATCTTGAAAGTGGCATGGTATCTGAATATCTCCACCCCAGCCTTTCCATGGATCGGACAGCCTCCTCCATTGTCTACTATTCAGAAGTCCCAGAGGTAAACAGAGGTACGAGCACTTGGCAAGTCAAGCGTGTCTGGTAGGAAGAAGTACTTTGTGTAACCAGACCTGTGGCCACATTTGCCTGTGTCTATCCTGCCCCTGAACTGGTCTCAGCTCCATGGGACAGAGCAGGGGTCTAGGCAGGCCCAGAAATTTCCCTGCCCTACATCCTCTACTAGGCAGAGGTGTTAGGGTTCTGGCCCGAGCCCCTGCTGCTATCCTCTACAAAGAAGAGCAAAGGGCTTAAGTTTCTCTGTTTAGGCCCACCCCAAAATGGAGTTCCTCCTTTGAAGAGAATGGGGTTGGGGTGGGACAGGTTCTATTTACTCCACTCTGAGGCTGACAGTTTCTCCAGGGGCTGCAGGTGTCAGCTGGCTGAGCCCAGACTGGGCTCTGAGATGTGACAATTCTAACCTTGCATGGGGTGGGGAAGCCCAGGCACCATACTTTGAGAGTTGCAGAAAGTGGTCATGAAGGGTAGGCGCAGTGGCACATGGTTATAAATCCAGCTGCTTGGAAGGCTGAGGTAGGAAGATGTCAAATTGGAGATCAACTGGGGGCAATTTAGAGAACCTGTCTCAAAATAAAAAATGAAAAGGGCAAGGGCTTGTAGCTCAGTGATAGAATGCCCCTGAATTCAATCCCCGGAACTGAAGAAAAAAAGAAGAAGAAAAAAGTATGAAGCTTGGGAGAATGTGGAAAGGGGGAGGTGAGTTGGCCCTCCTGGACTCTGCTTCCCAGAGAACAGCTCCTGCAACCCCTCCCTATTCCCCACCTCCTAGCCCCAACTCCAACCCCTTTGCAGAGTGTCAGTGCAGCTGCAGATGACTCTGGTAAGGAGGCCACCGCAGCCTGCACCTGGTGTCTCCAGCCTCCCTATTCTGTTGCTACCTTATGCCTTCTCCAATAAACTGGTTCCCAGTACTCCTGTAGTCTCCCACCATGCATTTTCTTCTTTCCCTTCTTGGCCGATTCCTCCTCCTCCAGCCTGAAGACACAGAATGCATGCAGCAAAACATAGCTCTTCACCAGACCTCTGGAAAGCCTCATGCTCCATGCTTACCATCATGTCATGGGGCAGATTGCTAAACTTTAGTTACGTCCATGAAATGAGGATAGCAATACTTACCAAAAGAGGTTTGCTGTGCGAAAACGTATGTTGGAGTGCATTTTAACAATTTTATTTGATTAATTAATTTATTTACTTTTGCAGTGCTGGAGATCAAACCCAGGGCCTCATACATGCTAAGCAAGTGCTCTACCACTGAGCTACACCCCCAGTCTTATTTTTTTTTAATTGTTAAAAAATATTTTTATTTATTTGATTTAGTTGTACACAATGCGTTTTATTCAATGCGTTTTATTTGTACATGGTGCTGAGGATCGAACCCGGGTTGCCCACGTGCTAGGCGAGCGCTCTACCGCTGAGCCACAATCCCAGCCCCTCAGTCTTATTTTTTAACTGGCACATAAAAACATAAAAGTTGGGGCTGGGATTGTGGCTCAGCGGTAGAGCGCTCGCCTAGCATGTGCGCGGCCCGGGTTCGATCCTCAGCACTACATACAAATAAACGCATTGTGTACAACTAAAGCAAATAAATAAATATTAAAAAAACATAAAATTGTACATATTAGTGGTGTTACCATGTGATGCTTTGATACATGTATACATGATGTAATGTTTAAATCAGGTTAAACATATCCATCATTCCCCATATGTGGGGAAAACTTTCAAGATCCTTTTTTCTAGCATCATGAAATGTACAGTCCATTACAGTTCTCTATAGTCACCCTCCTGTGCAATAGCACACCAGAATTATTCTTCCTGTCTAACTGTAACTTGTACCCATTGATCAACCTTTCTTCATCTCTTCCTCATCCCTCATCCTCTGCCTTTCTAAATGCAGAGGAGAGGCAAGCGTGATGAGGGGGTAAATCCAGAGATTGGAATTCGAATCCCAGTTCTACCAGTTATGGTTACAAGCTCTGTGGCCTCCAGCAATTTGTTTTCTTTTTTTCTTTCCTTTTCTTTCTTTTTTTCAATGTTGGAGATCCAATACAGGGCCTTATGAATGTTAGGCAAGCTCCCTTCCACTGAGCTACACCCAAGTCCCAATTTGTGTGTGTGTGTGTGTGTGCGTGTGTGTGTGTGTAGTACTGTTGATTGAATGTAGGAATGTAGGGGTACTCTATCACTGAGCTACATTCCCAGCCCATTTTTACTTTATTTATTTGAGTCAGCATCTAAGTTGCTCAGGTCCTTGATAAATTGCTGAGGCTGGCCTTGAACTTGTTATCCTCCTGCCTCGGCCTCCTAAGTGGTTGGGATCACAGGCATGCACTGCCATGCCCAACTTTTTAATTTTATTTATTTATTTTTTTAAATATTTATTTATTTGCTTTAGTTGTCCACAATGCATTTAAAAATTTTTTTAATTTTAATTTAAATTTAATTTATTTACTTTAGTTGTACACAATGCAATGCATTTATGTTCATGTGGTACTGAGGATCGAACCTGGGCCGTGCACGTGCGAGGCAAGCGCTCTGCCGATGAGCCACAACCCCAGCCCCACAATGCATTTATTTATTTATTTATTATTATTATTTTTTAAATATTTATTTATTTGCTTTAGTTGTACACAATGGGTTTATTTGTACGTGGTGCTGAGGATCGAACCCCGGCCGCGCATGTGCTAGGCGAGCGCTCTACCACTGAGCCACAATCCCAGCCCCCTGCATTTATTTTTATGTGGTGCTGAGGATCGAACCCAGGCCGCGCAGGTGCTAGGCCAGCGCTCTACCGCTAAGCCACAATCCCAGCCCTTTAATTTTATTTTGAGACAGGGTCTCCTGCTAAGTTGCCCAGGCTGGCCCCAAATTTGCAATCTTCCTGCCTCAGCATCCCCAGTTTCTGGAATTATGAACTCTTTGTGTCTCAGTTTCCCCATCCATATGGTCTGGAAAATGATATCTATGTGCTATCACTTTTGTGGGATTAAATAAAATATATAACCAGACAAATAACACAGCTAAATGTTCATTCTAAATTCTCTCTCTCTCTCTCTCTCTCTCTCTCTCTCTCTCTCTATATATATATATATACACACACACACACACACACACACACACATATATCTTCCTTTTTACTTTTTGTCTTTGGAAAGCCTGAAGGGTGAGCCAGGAACCCATCTGCTCAGACAACTGCAGAAGCTACAGACACAGAGCTGGAAGCCTTTACAAGGTCCACCATAGGTTGCAAACTGGTGGACCTGAAGCTAGAGCCAGCCCTGGGAAAGCTTTGTTTGATCTGCTCAGTGTTACAACAAGATTAAATTCATTGCCAACATTAAAATGAGGAGCTATTATATAAAGGTCTGGTTTTCCAATTTCTATACAAATTTTGGTAGAGCTGGCAACCCCGGGTTCACATTCCAATCCTACTTCTACTATCAACGTGACCGGGGCTATATAGGTGGCAGCTGCACTTATTAGAGGCAGCATATTCTTTTGTGTGTGTGTGTGTGTGTGTGTGTGTGTGTGTGTGGGTGGGTGTGTGTGTGGTACCAGGGATTGAACTCAGGGGCACTCGTCCACTGGGCCACATCCCCAGCCCTTTTTTGTATTTTATTTAGAGACAGGGTCTCACTGAGTTGCTAAGTGCCTCGCCATTGCTGAGGCTGGCTTTGAACTCGCCATCCTCCTGCCTCAGCCTCCCAAGCCGCTGGGATTACAGGCATGCGCCATCACGCCCGGCTGGCAGCATATTCTTTTTTTTTTTTTAATTTTTTTTTCTTTTTTTAAATATTTATTTATTTACTTTAGTTGTACACAATGCAATGTATTTACGTTTACGTGGTGCTGAGGATCGAACCCAGGCCGCACGCATGCGAGGCGAGCACTCTGCCGCTGAGCCACAGCCCCAGCCCCGGCAGCATATTCTTTAGTTTACCTCAGTCCCAACCCTCCCTCTTGTTTACAGTAACGAATCTGCTTTCTGCTTTGTTTTTCATTTTCATTTTCTTTTCTTTGAACCGAGGGGTGCTTAACCACTGAGGCACATCCCCAGCCCTTTTTAAAAATATTTTATTTAGAGACAGGATCTCATTGAGTTGCTCAGTACCTCACTAAATTGCTGAGGCTGGCTTTGAATTTGCCATCCTCCTGCTTCAGCCTCCAGAGCCACTGGGATTATAGGTGTACACCACCATGCCTGACTTTTTTTTTTCCCTTTGGCAGTGCTGGGAACCAAACCCAGGGCCTCACTCATGCCAGGTAAGGGCTGAGCTAAACCCTCAGCCTGAGCCAGTTTTTCTTATTTACATTACCTGGCTCCTGAAGTTGTTTATACTGTGACCTGTGCTAAGGTAGTCCAACTGTCTTTATTCATTCCTTCAAGAAGTATTCAAACTGGGCGCGGTGGCGCACGCCTGTAATCCCAGCACTTGGGAGGCTGAGGCAGGAGGATCACAAGTTCAAAGCCAGCCTCAGCAATTTAGTGAGGTACTGAGCAACTCAATGAGATCCTGCGAGGCACTTAACAAATCAGTGAGACCCTGTCCCGAATAAAATACAAAAAAGGGCTGGGGATGTGGCCCAGTGGTCGAGTGCTCCTGAGTTCAATCCCCAGTATCAAAAAAAAAAAAAAAAAAAAAAAAAAAGGGGGGCTGGGGTTGTGGCTCAGCGGTTTTTTAGAGCGCTCTCCTGGCACGTGAGCGGCCTGGGTTCGATCCTCAGCACCACGTACAAATAAACCCATTGTGTACAGCTAAAGCAAATAAATAAATATTAAAAAAAAAGAAGAAGAAGAAGAAGAAGTATTCAATAGCCAGGAACTGAGGGAGAATGAGGAGTTAGTGTTTAATGAGTGGTGAATTTTAGTTGAGGAAGATGAAAAAGTTCCAGAGATAGATGGTGGTGATGATTGCACAAACATGTTGATGAGAGAAAAATTCTGGGATGTCCCAAATTTATTTAAAAGGGCCAGAGGATGGAGGCCAGGAGAGATAAGGGAAGTTGGTCAGTTAACAGTTCTGCTACCAAACCAACAACAATAAAATCAATTCCACATTCTGAATATATGTTAAAACCTTGACTCAAACCCCAGGCGGCCCACCAGCAGGGCCATTGAATTCTGCTTACAACTCCAGCCAACCCAGAAGCAACAAGTTAGTACTCCTCCTAAGGGGCTGTCTTCTTATCCCCAAACTCTCCCTGTGTCACATTATCCTGCCTGTCTTATTTATAGCCAGGGTAAATAATTTATGCTCTGGGCTGGGGCTCAGTGATAGAGCGCTTGCCTGGCACATGGGAGGCACTGGGTTCGATCCTTAGCACCACATAAAAATAAATACATAAAATAAAGATATTGTGTCCATCAACAACTTAAAAAATATTAAAACTTAAAATTTATGCTTTTAGCCGGGCGCGGTGGCGCACGCCTGTAATCCCAGCACTTGGGAGGCTGAGGCAGGAGGATCGCGAGTTCAAAGCCAGCCTCAGCAATGGCAAGGCACTTAGCAACTCAGTGAGACCCTGTCTCTAAATAAAATACAAAACAAAACGGCTGGGGATGTGGCCCAGTTGTCGAGTGCCCCTGAGTTCAATCCCCGGTACCACAAAAAAAAAAAAAAAAAAAAAAAAAAAAAAAATTATGCTTTTCTTCCTCAAACTTTTGTTATAAATGTACTCTTGGCTTGTAGGTACAGCAGATATACTTCCAAATGCTATTTAGGCTCAACACTGGAAGTTTGGGGAATTGTCCCAGGTTAGCATCTGTGACAGTTCAACAAACCCATTATTCAAATATCTCTTGGTGTCAAGAGTTTTGGCTTAATAATGTGAATGCACTTAATCCTACAGAGCTGTGTATTTAAAAATGGAAAAATGTAGGCCCGGGGGTATATCTCTGTGGTAGAGCACATGCTTAGCATGCCCTGGGTTTAATCCACAGCACCAAAAATAAATAAATAAAAATGATTATAATGATAAATTTTATGATATATGTATTTTACCACAGTAAATTTAATATTAATCACTATCAATAAAAATTGATATATAAAAATATATTCTGAACGGGGTGTAGTGGAGCACTGCAATAATCCTAGTAACTCAGGAGGCTGAAGCAGGAAGATCACAATGTTGAGGTCAGCCTTGGCAACTTAGAGACCCTGTCTCAAAATAAAAACAAAAATGGAGCCGGGTGTGGTGGCTCACGCCTGTAATCCCATCACTTGGGAGGCTGAGGCAGGAGGATCGTGAGTTCAAAAGCCAGCCTCAGCAATGGCAAGGCACTTAGCAACTCAGTGAGACCCTGTCTCTAATAAAATACAAAAAAGGGCTGGGGATATGGCCCAGTGGTCGAGTGAGAAGCTTTTAATAAGTACTGAGGAGGGGCTGGGATTGTGGCACAGCGGTAGAGCGCTTGCCTAGCACGTGCGCGGCCCGGGTTGGATCCTCAGCACCATGTACAGATGAACGCATTGTGTGCAACTAAAGCAAATAAATAAATATTTAAAAAATTTAAGTACTGAGGATGTACCAGGTGGCCAAGCTGCTTTGCTAGTTTGCTGAGGGTATAGTGCTAAGATAGATATGGGTACTGTGATCTTGTTTAATACTCTTAGATAGACACTAAACGATGGGTCATTTCATTTGAGTGGACAAGTGCTAAGAAGGGAGAAGCACTGGGTACTGAGAGATCTTATCATAAAGGAAACACATTTCAACCAAGGCACTTTAGTAGCCTTCTCAGACTTTGGAAGTCATGATCATGGAAGTAACAAGGATTCAAACAACCCAGACCCTGGGGCCAGGGTATGGCGTGGTGCTTCCTCATCTCTGAAATACCTGCCTTCAAACTTCTTTCATTTAAGAAATAAAGGACAGTCTCATCTGAACTTCTATTATTATTATTATTATTATTATTATTATTTTTTAATATACCAGGGATTGAACCCAGGGGAACTTAACCACTGGGCCACATCCTCAACAATTTTTATATTTTTTTTAGAGACAGGATCTCTCTAAGTTGCTTGGGGCCTTACTAAGTTGCTGAGGTTGGCTTTGAACTTAAGATCCTCCTGCCAGCCGGGTGCGGTGGCGCACGCCTGTAATCCCAGCACTTTGGGAGGCTGAGGCAGGAGGATCACGAGTTCAAAGCCAGCCTCAGCAATCGCGAGGCACTTAGCAACTAGTGAGACACTGTCTCTAACAAATTACAAAAAAGGGCTGGGGATGTGGCCCAGTGGTCGAGTGCCCCTGAGTTCAATCCCTGGTACCAAAAAAAAAAAAAAAAAAAAAAATCCTCCTGCCTTAGCCTCCCTGGTCTCTGGTAGCTGGAGCTACAGACATGTCACCACTACCAGCGTCATTTTGATTTTCTTTCACTTGCAGTAGAACCCAAACTCACAATGCTTACAATGCACTTCTCTCAGTTGAAATAAGGCTTCCTTGTGATAAGCTCTCCCAGTACTCTGGGCTTCTCCCTAGTAGCACTTGTCCACTCATAATGAAATGATTCATTGTTTAGTGTTCATGTCAGAAGCCAGAAAATGTGTAAAAATATCTGTTATCCCCAGCACCTAGCAGAGTTCTTTGCACTGATGGACACTTAACACTACTTGTTCGATAAGTGAATGAATGATTGGAGAGGTTTAGACTAGAGCAGGGGTCACAAACTTAAATGCCTACAGGAGCCTGCTAGGTAATGCAAATGAGGGATGCAGACTGGCTGTAAGCTATAGGACTGGTATTCCTATCCCACCCAGCCTTCAAGGAGAAAGCCTGAGGAAGGAATACTCATAGTTGGCTTCTTTTAAGGAACAACCCAAAGGTTGTACCCCCTCTGGTACTGGGGATTGAACCCAAGGACATTTAACCACTGAGCTATATCCCCAGACTTTTTTTTTTTTTGGTGCCAGGGATTGAACTCAGGGGCACTCGACCACTGGGCCACATCCCCAGCCCTTTCTTGTATTTTATTAGAGAAAGGGTCTCACTGAGTTGCTAAGTGCCTCGCCATTGCTGAGGCTGGCTTTGAACTCGCTATCCTCCTGCCTCAGCCTCCCAAGTGCTGGGATTACAGGCGTGCGCCACGGCACCCGGCCCCAGACTTTTTTTTAAATTTTTTCTTTTGAGGCAGGGTCTTGCTAAATTGCTGAGGCTGATCTTGAACTTGCATTCCTCTTGCCTCAGCCTCCCAAGTCACTGGGATTAGAGGCATGTGACACCACACCTGGCCTAACACTTTCATTTATATTTATTAACCAAAATGAGTTATTTGGTCACCTCCCTGCTGCAAGGGAGGCTGGAAAATAAATATCTATTAATTCTGTGTATCTGGAGCTGGGCATGGTGGTGCATGCCTGCAGACCCAGCTATTCTGGAGGCCAAGGCAGGAAAATCACTCAAGCCTAGGAATTTGAGAACAGCTGGACAGTTTAACAAGACCCCTTTACAAGAACCGTATTTTTAAAAAATGTATTGGTCACAGTGTTGTATGCCTATAATCCTGTGGCTTGAGAGTGTTGGATTCCAGGCAGGAGGCCACACCTCCCCAGGTGCTTTGTTAAAAACTACACCTCCCAAGATCCTTAGCGTGACAAAAAAACCTGACCAGCAAGTCCCCTGTCCACTACCCCCCCCCCTTGACCTCTGCTGGCCTATAGGACAAGGACTCACTCCAAGGGGGGTTTTATGACCCCTACTCTATTTAAACCAGGACCGGACTGAGCTCGCTCTCTGTTCCCGCGTGCTCCAGCTCCCGTTCGTTCCCCGAGGTTCGTCCCCATCCCCTCCACGTGTTTCTTTGGTAATTCAATAAACCCCTTTCCTTTTCCTATAAGACAGTTCCAGCGTCCGTCCCTCCTGCAAATTTCTCTAACAGGGAGACTGAAGCAGGAGGATTGTGAGTTGAAAGCCAGTCTCAGCAATTTAGCGAGGCTCTAAGCAACTTAGCAAGACTCTATGTCTAAATAAAATATAAAATGGGCTGGGGATGTGGCTCAGGGGTTAAGCACCCCTGAGTTCAATCCCTGGTACAAAAAAAAAAATTTTTTTTTTTAATTTTATTTTTTGGTAGCTATGAGCTCAGCTAAAAATTGAGGGCTCTATTACAAGGGAAGGAGAAAACAGATTTGGGGGACAACTGAAATGATAGCTAAAACCTGAAGAATGAATAAACATTACATGGAGCCCTCATTCTCAAAGTGTTACGTGTGGTAGCCTATTGACCTCTGGGAGTTCCTGAGACTTTTCAGGGTATCGTCAAGTTCAAGCTAGTTTTATAAAAATGACTGGATATTCTTTGTCTTTGTGTTGACATCACAATGATGTTGCAAAAGCAATCTGGATAAAACTGCTGTCTTAGCACAAATCAAAGCAGTGGCACCAAACCCGGCACTTGCAAGAAAAAAAATAATGCCAGTTTTACTGAAGAATGCCCTTGATGAAACAGTAAATGTTAATTTTATTAAACACAACTCTTAAGTACAGTGTGTTGTAAAAAGAGAAGTTGCATAAGAGCAGTGGCCTGTGTGGTGGAACATACCTATAATCCCAGCGATTCGGGAGGTTGAGGTAGGAGTTCAAGTTCAAAGCCAGCCTCAGCAACTTAGTGAGACCCTGTCTCAAAATAAAAAATAAAAACGGTTGGGGATGTGGCTCAGTGGTTAAGTGCTCCTGGGTGCAATCCCTTGTATTCCCCCCCCCCCCCGAAAAAAGGGAGTTACAAAGTGGTAAGTGGGAAAACTTGTATTAATTGTTGGTGTTGCCAGTTGAACTAGCAGTGTTATCCGCGTAGGGAAATGGTAAACTCACAAGTGCTTCTCACTTCTTTCCCTGAAGCCCCACTCGATCTGGCTGTATCATTGAGGCAGTCTTTTTCTTGCCTCCCAACAGTGGTAGTGGCACTATGGGCTCCAGCTTGATTCTGTTTAACTTTTTCCCATGACTTTGGCATTTTCACTTTGACATCTTCCCTGACGTTGGGGGTTGGCCCAAGCCTGGGTGGTAAGGAGACTCACTACCGGGTTTCTTCCTGTCTCTTTATATAAGTTCCTCTCCACAGAAGAAACAAAGCCCTCTCCCCACTGGGCTCCTGCTTACAGAGCTCCAGGCCCTTACATAGACATATCTGTGCAAGAAGCAGACTGGAAGAAAGACAGGTCCAGAGGTAAGAGAGGCTCACTCAACTTCATTCCTTTCCAGGGAGCTGGGAAGGGGAGGTCGATGTGGCGCAGGTACAGCAGAAAGTGCTGGGCTCTCAGTTTTGTGCCCATAGTTCTGGCTACCTTCTTTTGCATTTCTCTCAGAACTGGTCATAAGCAGTGCGGTCCCACTGGAACTGTGAGTTTCAAGAGGCCACGACTAGGCCTTACCGCTCCTTGCCTCTGCACCAGGCATAGCTCAGTGCCCAGAACATAAGAAGGGCACTGATGTACTCTCCAGAGGGACATTGACCAGAATCACAAGGTCAGAGAGTAAAGAGCCGAGAAAGGCAGTGGAAGGCAGCTACTCATGGGGTAGTGGAGGAGGTGAGGGCTGGGAGACCAGAGAGCAGAAAAAAACTAACGAGGGGTGAGGGGGGAATAAAAAAGAATAAATAAGTATTAAGGTGTAGAAGACCTATAAATAAGAAATGAAAAGAGGGAAAAAAAAATGTGAAGAAAAAGGGAATAAGAAGTGGAATCTAGTCTGGAGGTAATTCTCCTAAAATCAATTTTCCTGATGATACAATCACCAAAAATTCACACCGAAAATCATACACATAGCATTTCATAGGCCGCATGATCTACGTGGCCCTTTAAAAATCTTATATGTTTATGTGTACTTTAAAACTTCTCTCCAATTTTGTGTATTTAAGGATTTTTGATCAATATATCTAAAGGTGCTTGTACTTTAGTTGGCTTGGTTAAGAAAACGGGAAAGCTCAAATGCTCAAAAAGTGCATAACTGAGCTCTTAGATATGAAATGCTATAAAAGTGTTAGATCGTAGTTTTAGGTAACTATGTCATTAGATAAATTGATTCTAAGATTATTGGTTTTTGGAGGCCAGTAGAATTAGAAAAGGATTTGCAGACATCCCCACCTCTCTGGGCGTGGTGGGGTATTGGGAGTCACATTTCACCCAAGAACCCTCAAGATGAGGTGCCCTGTACCACCCAGCTTGCTACCTCTGCAGTCTCAGGCCTATCCCTTCTGAGACCCTGCTGTCCGTCAGGTGTTCTCTGCCTTCAATTCATAGATTTATTCTAGGAAAGAGTTCTCCTTGGGGTACAGTCTGATCCCTGAAAATAGAAAGGTTCCATTTTTGATAAGCCAAAGATTCTACCCAGCAAGTTGGGAGGCTGAGGAAGGAGGATTTGTGCGTTTGAAAGCAGCCTCAGCAACTTGGCAAAGGCATTTAGCAACTCAGTGAGACCCTGTTTCCAAAAAAAAAATACAAAAAAAACAAAAAAAAAAGGGCTGGGGATGTGGCCCAGTGCTTAAGCACCCTTGGGTTCAATCCCTGGTACCAAAAATAAATGAATAAATAAATGATCCACTCTGAGCGGGAGAGCTCTTCCTGAATGTCCTGCTCTTATGAGACACATATTTCAGAGCACACGGCTGGGAAAAGGAAACGCCGGTGGAGATCGCTGCTATTTCATGTTTGGACAATTTCTTGTGCTGTGTCAGATTCTGTAGGCTGATACAAAATGGCTACCCTGATCAGCAGGAGGAAAGAGCTCCTGAGGACAGGCTCCCAGATGCTCAGGGGAGGGCTTCCCTCTTTCAGTCCCGTCTCCTTCTGAATGAAACTGCCGACACCATCTGGTTCTAGGCAGAGCCTGGAAGCAGCCCCTTGCCGTGTTCCTGGTCATGATGGTGGGGTGACACTGAGGTTGGGTGGCCAAAGGTCCTGCACATTCCAGACATGCAACAAGCGTTTGTTGCATGAAGTAGCTTTGGATGCGGATGGGAAACCGGATACCTGGGTGATGGGAACAGTTAACTGGTGAGGGTCTGGCTTGCAAGGCTTGAAGATCAAGGTCTGTTCAGTACCCCCTTCTTTCGGGGGACAAGGGAAGGAAGGAGGGCACAGCGGCCCCCCCCTATGTGGGCGTTGAGGCAAAGGAGAGGATGGCGGAGGTTGCAGCCACTGAACCACAGGGGTCCCTCAGAGGGGTCACATATCTAGGAAGTGTATAGGAAGCCAGTCAGCAGTTGGCAGGGGGCATGTGGGGGGGCATTCCGCGGCTGGGCTTGAGTGGGCTGACTGGGGGCCACAGGGGGAGATAAAAGTGCTTGTGGGACCACAGATTGTCGCTGTGGTGGAGCTGTGCCCTCTTCCTCTCCCCAGCCTCCTCCTCATCCCACCTTGGGGGGCTGGGGGTGAGGGTGGCAGAACCTCCAGCGCCCAGGGAGGAGCACAGAGCTGTGTGCTGCCATTTGCTCACATCCCTGTCTCGGGCCTTCTTTGTCTCTCGTTTGGTCTACTGCTCTCTGCATGTGTCTTGCCTCTAGAATTTCTTTTCTTTTCACTTTTTTTTGGTACCAGGGATTGAACCCAGGGGCGCTTACCCACAGAGCCACATCCCCAGCCCTTTTTATTTTGAGACAGGATCTCCCTAGTTCGCTTAGGGCCTGAGTTGCGGAGGCTGACTTTGAACTTGCAATCCTCCTTCCACAGCCTCAAGAGCTGCTGGTATTATAGGTGTGGACCACCATTCCTGGCTGGCTCCCAGAATTTCTTCACTTCTTTGCCTCTCTTCTACCTTTTCTGTAAGACTCTGAGCTTTGCGTGTGACAGTGGATCGTATTGAGACAGACAGACCACCCACAGGCAGCCAGGAAAAGGGTCTCAGAGTAGGAAAGGAAGAAGAGAGGATTGAGAAATCAAGCTTCTGACCTCAGGTGATCCTAGCCATGAGGACAGTTTGTTAACAACTGCAAAAGTTACTTCTTGTCCCAACAGAGCCTCACCCCTCCTCTTATGCTAATTAAGCCTTAAAAATCATTTTTCTCTAGATTTTCTGAAGAGGACAAAATAGAGTTGATTGGCCCCTTTCTGAATCCTATCATCCCACAAATCAACTCTAGGGACAGATCAAGCCCATAGAACCCCTTAGACAACAGACACCCTCGGCACCCCTCCCCTTTAGGAACTTTACTTTCTTTCTTTCTACTACTCTAATCAATCCCGTTACTTTGTTCTTACCCCTGTGTTCCTGGATTTCATTTGTGAACAAAGAACCCACTCACCCGCGCTCTGTGTACAGTATGAAGAGTGCCTTTTGCTTTAACCAGCTGCTCTGGGTCTCTCCCTTCTTCCCTTCATCCCTCCTGTCCTCCCAGAGACCTGTGCGTGCTTCTCAGAAGATATGTCCACCCCCCCTTTGTCCTCTGTGTCCCTCCTACCATGCAGCCATCCCCCTTGCCCACCTGTGGAAAGCCTGTGAAAAGCTTGCCTTCCTGCAAGAAGCCCTGCCGCCTGTTTACAGTATAGAAGGAACTAGATCTTGGTGGCAGCTGGATGAGAAAGGAGAAAAGGCAGGGAGAACTCCCCGTGAGAAGAGACGGAGAGCCCACAGGTTCCTGGTGGGTGAGGCACCCACAGGAGTTGAAGACTGGGGGCACAGCATGGGGAAATAGAATTTCAGAAATGTACAGGTGTAAGCCGAGGGAGGGAGGGAGGGAGGGAAAGAGAGAGAGAGAGAGAGAGAGAGAGAGGGAGGGAGGGGGAGGGAGGGAGGGAGGGAGGGGGGCAGAAGGAGGAGAGGGAGGGAGGGAGGGAGGGAGGGAGGGAGAGAGAGAGAGGGGGGAGAGGGAGGGAGGGACGGAGGGAGAGAGAGAGGTGGGTGGGTGGGTGGGGAGGGAGAGAGACTGGGGTGGGGGCGGGGGGGCCGACTCCACCAGGCAGCCCTCCTAGCCTCTCCCAGGGGTGATGGTACACAGGATGCTACTGTACTGAGGTAAAGTGCCTCTCTGGGGACGCTGAGGATGTGGGAATCAAAGGCCAGATCTCTAGGGTGGCAGCGGAAGCCCAAAACACCAAAGCAAGCAGCAGCTGGAGACCCACCACCTCCTCCACTAAGCTGAACCCTTACTGAGATGGGGCCATGCAGCGTTAGAGGCAGAGGGAGGTGGCCTTCTGCACAGACCCTGGAGTCATGGAGAGGGAAGAGACAAAATGGCCACCATCTGGGGAAAGGCTGAGGACACGCCTCTCCTTCCTCAGGCCTCTTACCATGGTAGGCTGAACTTGAACCCCAGAGAAGAATTTGAACCCACGTGGAGACATTGTCCATCCTCACCTTCTGCTCACAAGGACACAATCAATCTGGGATGGGGGACAGTGGAAACACCTAAACATATGAGACTGTCCCTACCCTACTCTTCTCACCCCAGCCTTCCCCTTAATGCTTCCCACAGCCTGTGTTAACTTGTAAACAGCTTCACCCATGACTAGCCTGACTAGAGACTAGTCTCCTTCCCTCTTTTCCTGGAAGTCTCTTGCCTGACTTTTTTGTAGTTCCCTGATTTAAACAAGATCAAGATCTCTCCTGTGTGTGTGTGTGTGTGTGTGTGTGTGTCTGTCTGTCCATCCTCCAATCCTCCATCTCGAGCACCTACCACCTGTTAGGTCCTGGGTAATTCCTCTTTGGGGCAGATGAAATAACTGGATAAAGCGTTTCTTATCTTCTCCCAAACCTCATTAGGGCAAGCAAACCCCAGCACTTCCTCTGAGTGCCACACCCCTAGAAAGGATTATATGTTAGTGTCTTAAAGAAAAGAGAGTCTGCTTCAGGTGGTTCAAAGGATTGTAGAAGGGGTTATTTACAGAGCTGTGGACAGGGCTAAGGAAACCAACCAGTGCACTGAGGCGCACAGACACTAGTAACAGAATCTAGTGTCCTAAAGAGGCAGAAATGCTGTTTCTGGAACCCAATCAGCTGGGGATAAGGAATCACCTGACCAGAGCTGTGACAGCGGGGAGCAGGAAGAGGTTTAAACACAGAGTGACTACCAGAAAACATGTGCTGAGCAGAGAGAGCAGACAGGACAGACCCCAGCCTCTTGTCTGGACCCCTTGGCCTCATCCTTTTCAGTCATTTCCTGTTGTCCAGCCCCAAGCAGTAGCAAGAACTTTGTATCCTGGCCTGGCTCTGTGTTGTGTTTCCCATGACTTTGCCACCTTTGTTGGGAATCCTTTTCTAATTCCAAATGGCAAACAGCTCACTCCTGGCCTGGGTATAAAATTCTTTTTTTTTTTTTTTAACCGACAAACAAAAACTCTTGCACAGGGTCTGCAAGTGTAGATCAGCGATAGGGCGCTTGCCTAGCAACTGTGAAGCCCTGGGCTCAATCCCCAGCACCACCCAAAATGAATAAATAAACAAACCACAACACAGACTTTTTCCACCTCAGTATGTGGTATTTCGAATTTTCACGCTTTAAAGCTCAAGGATGCCTCTGATTTCAATTCTACATGGGCATGATGCATCCTAGTTGGCAAGCAAAATCAAAATAAGAACAAGGCAGCCTACATGCAAGGCACATCTGGAAACATACTGTATATTTGAAAATTATAATATTGGGGTTAGGGATGAAGCTCAGGGCACTCAGAGCCCTTGCTGGCATGTGGGTTTAATCCCCAGGACCATACCAAAAAAGAGAAAAAAAATGATATCAGTAGAGGCCGGGCACAGTGGTGCACGCCTGTAATCCCAGCACTTGGGAGGCTGAGGCAGGAGGATCGTGAGTTCAAAGCCAGCCTCAGCAATGGCGAGGCACTTAGCAACTCAGTGAGACCCTGTCTCTAA